>OX376067.1:20579312-25579312 GCA_947361185.1 Charanyca ferruginea
GTCTTCATTTTTTTTTTTTATATTGGTTTTTTTGTCCGCCAGAGGGCGCCACATTGGATTCGGTGATACGTCATATAGCCTATAACCAGCGGACGATCAAAACGCTTCTAACGATACCTCATTTGTTCAGTTCTGATAAGTAGTTTAGGAGCTATGAGCGTACAGATGAACATACATACATACATACATACATACATACATACATACATACATAGCCTGTCAAACTCATAACCCTCCTTTGGCTTTGCCGTAGTCGGGTAAAAACTAAGGCGTTTCGCGCATTCTGTACCTCTGTATTCTTAAGCGGGGAATTCACTAGACGGACATGCCCGCCGGACCTCGCTACAATCATCATCATCATTTCAGCCGAAAGACGTCCACTGCTGGACATAGGTCTCCCCCAAAAGGGGGGGGGGTTGGCCATAATCGCCACGCTTGGCAGGCGGGTTGGCGATCGCAGTGTAGTTGTTACAAAGGCACAGAGAACGCTGCTGCCCATTCTCTGGTGAGTCCCTTAGTCGCCTCTTACGATACCCACGGGAAGATATCGCTACAATAAGTCTGTGCAATGTTTGCTAGTGTAGGACCGTCACAGTCAGTCTGGCAGACTTGCCCGTTGCTCGTCCGCGCGATATCATTTCGTCTGCGTGAGCAGATGTCCGTAGAGCAGGCGGTCATGAGCATTCAGCTCATCGCGGACCGCCTGCTCTCAGACCTGAGAGCGACTGCAACCAGTACAGAAGTTTTTTATGATTTATGTACCAAACTGTGGAGTAGGTATTAAATAAAAATAGTTTTAATGAAAATAAATTATTCTGGGAAGATTGTTTTTCCTTTTTCTTTTCACCTAAGAGTAATAATGCGGCACCAGCAATTATGAGTTTTCTTTGTCTCGTTGACATTGTAACAACTAAACCGTGTAGCCGGTTGAGACACAGACAACAAGGTGACGTGTCTGTGTAGAGTATTGCAGCGCCAGACATGCCCGGACAGACTACTCGCGGGCGTGCCTGCGGGCATGTCTGGTAGTGAATTTTCCGCTTTAGATTTTTAAACTGCGCAACGGATTTTAATGCAGTTTTCATCAATAGGTCGAGTGATTCAAGAGGGTAGTTTATATAATATGTAAATGTATAGTTCTATCTACTTTGCACCCGTGTGAAGCCAGAGCGCGTCGCTAGTATTTTAATATTTGACGTTTGAAACTGACTATTGGGTTCATTTTTACAATAACCCTGTATATCCACGTAATAGAAAAAAATAAGTGGAAGTACCCACACAGCTAGGTATTCCGCGCGTGTCAAAATTATGCGGAAAATATGTGGAGTAATAACAACCTTCATCAGTTGTAATAAGTCTTAATTTTGTGTGAACAATAAATGAGCTTTTCGTTAATGTTGAATTGGTTGTTGCTTTGTGGGCACTTCCACTTGTTTTTTCCAACCAATCGATAGACAAACTTTTTAAGAGCTGTCAAAACTCTATTCTAACTTACATTGTCTGTGGCAAAAGGAAACTTTGACGTCACTTATTGGTCGAACCAATTCACTATAATAGGCTATTACACCTATTTTTGAAAAGTCTCAATGAAATTCTGTAGTGCTAATATGCCACCAAAAAAACACAACATTTTTATTCAATCGATAATTGCCATAAAAATGCATCTAAATTTTAAATTTTCAAATTTCGCGCGATGTTTGACGAAAACGCCTCTTACTGGACGCCATATTGCTCAGCGTAAATGACGTCAGTTCGTTTTGTATCAAATGCGCTCATATTAAATATGATAACTGTATATAATTTAAAAATAATTAAAAGCATATTTTGTAATAGGTGTAATAATGAAAAAATTACGTTAGTTACGAAAATAATAAAAGTACAAAGCCTTTATTACGCCAATCGGTTGTCTGACAATTGTAATTTTTTTGTTTACACAGCCGTACGGCGTAATAACATGGCCCCTACTATTTCATGGTGTTTTTAACAGATTAAAAATACTGAAAACTTTGAATTGAATTTAAAAATTGGTTTTGTTATTTTATGAACTAAAACTAACATTTTCCGACTGCTTTATGCCTAAACTGTCTCAATAACATATTTATAGTTTTTTTTTCGTATAGAGTAAAATACCCTATTATTGAATTTTTCAGGGCTAAAATGGAAGGAGAGTGGAGGAGTCTTTGCCTTCCAGTGGGAAAATCCAGGCTGACAATAATAATAATAAAATAAAGTGTTTTTTTAGAGAAGTTGCGTCATCATTCGAGTACTTATTAAATTATAATGCGTATTTTAATTCTTCTCATACTTAGTTATAACTAAGTATGAGAAGAATTAAAATGTGTGCCAAACTGTTTCAGCCATGTTTCAGCTGATGTTTTAAGCTCTTTAGTTTTCGTGTGCTTTTCGACGTACATTTGCATAATAAATTATACTGGCCACAAAATTTTGCTATTCACTATGATTGCAGGATCTTTTCTGTTTTGTTTTTATAGCTGATGTAAATGGCTTATGTTTCACTTATCACCAGATATAGTAAAATATAACAGTCAAAAATAGTAAATGATCACCAAAATTAAAACCGTATTTTAATGCGAAATTATAACCTAAGTTTTTACATCTTGTTAAGCTATTAAAGCAAATGACTCCAAACAAATCATTGTTAACCTAAATGTATGAGTTTGACTGTAAAAAGGGATTTGATTCTGGCGTAGGGGGTCCAGTTCTAACCTAACCATGTCGGATCCGCCCCAGGGGGGACTTAAGGGTCAAAAAGATTTTGGTTATTCATTTTGGAAAGCAAAAATTTGCACACTAAGATTTAGTGATCATTTACTACATTTGGTAGGTACTTATTTAGTATATTTTTTTGGAGCTTAAGATCCTGAAGTATTTTTGTGGTCATATTTATTCCCGATGTAAATAAATGCGTTACTATATTTGCTGGAACGAATTCAACAGTAGGGGTAGAGCAGATTAAAGGTGTGTACTTTTTTCTGACCCATATTTGTTGTGTTCCAATTTGCAGGGTGTTGGTGTAATTACAGGCAATTAAACATTTCAGCTTTGTTTCTGGGATAGTAACACACCTCTGCAAGACCAGGCAATGGTATTGTAGACATATAGACAGAGGTGTCCACTATTATTAGGTGGGCTGCCATAAAATGCTATGACATAAAAATTAATAGAATAATATACTTAATTATAATTATGTGAGCCCCAGAGAATGGGCAGCAGCGTTCTCTGTGCCTTTGTAACAACCATACTGCGATCCCCAACCCGCCTGCCAAGCGTGGCGATTATGGCCGAATTCCCCTTTTGGGGGAGACCTATGTCCAGCAGACCTACGTCTTTCGGCTGAAATGATGATGATGAATTATGTGAATATGTAGCAGTTCCAGTAATATTGCATACATGCCGTAACGAATGAAGAAACTCCTTTTTTCAAAGTTGGTTAGAGATAGGTAACAAAACTTAAAAGTTTAATTTTTGTAAACACCGTTTCTTGAAAACGGAACAAACTCATTTAATTAAAACAATAGGTAAGTATTGAAGCTCGCAATTACTTAGTTTTATTATTCCTCGACGCCTCAGACTGCTCCAACTTAAGTTAGGATCTACCGTCAATTTGTAATCTGATTACAAACTCTTTTCACGAATCTTTTCTTTGTTTTATACCTGTTTTACAATGTAATTAATTCATAATTTATTCTAGAGAAAAGAATCCATCTTTGTATAAGAATAAGTGATTTGTGAACTTAATACTTTAAATTTAGACTGTTTGTCTATAGCTATGAGAAAAGTATTTCAATTAAGTTTTCAAATCAATGTTTTAAAACTTGTCTTTAGGGTTCTGCTCTTTATCTACCCGTTTGTCAATCACAGAACTTTATCTATTGAACCTGAAGAAAATAATAATGAAAAAAAAAAATGTGAGCCGTCACGGGACGCCTGGCAGATGTGGAACATGACATTATTTTGTAAAAGTAATATGCAGAAAAGAACAGATTGTGATAGGATCTAAATACCTATGTCATAATGATAAAATAAAATATTACTTACGATTTTTTTTCCAGATAACGATGACTATTTATTGAATAAACATTTATTTTCATGAAATACAAAAATTCACGAATTTATTTCAAATCGTGACTACTTAATTGGTTTAATCAGTGACTTGGTAATAGCACAGTCGATTGCGCATGGCGACGCGTCGCCACACCGTACACACTACTGCATATAGACTGTATATATACACCATCATATAGCGTGGCGACGCGTTGCCACGGCATGCGTCGCCACGCCAGAAATCGGTTTTACGTGCGGCCATAGATGTATCACATCAAAAATAATCATTGTAGGTGATCCCCATAGTATCATATAGTATAACGAGCTGGTGTCCGCAACTCCACGTCTCAGCGTGTATTTTACGTACTGGTGGGAAGTAAATCATTCGATCCACCCCGGCTACTCGAGAAAAGCTTGCGGCGCCATGAAGTTCGGCAGTCTCCTGTAGGTTACCTGGGTTATCGAAGTACTATGCATGTATGTATGTAGCGACCTCAGGGCAGTTCAGAAGCACATGGGTTGCTGTCTCGTCTACCCCCATGCAGGCTCAGCACAGAGGGATGTCTGTAACTCCTAAACCAAAAAGATGTTTATTGAAAGACCCATGACCGGTTGTGGTGGCTGTGATCATACGCAGCTGTTGTTTGGACAGTCGAAGGGCCAGCCTCTTGAAGCGGCCATCAATCGCAGGAAGTGCCTCCTTGACGTATCTGCACTCACAAAGTTCGGTCCACAGTTTCTGGTGTAGATCCTTAGTATGTTTTCTTACCTTGGTGCATAGGTGACCACAGGGCAGTGGCACTATATAATCGGTACCAAACGCGCCTGTACTCGACTCCCTTCAAGCAAGTTTGTCCGCAGCATCATTACCACGGGAACCTCTGTGCCTAGGTGATCCTCATACAAGGAACATGTTTTTTTGGTAGGTATTTAGTTTTAAATACTACACGGTGAACCCTTCATGTGATAGTCCGACTCGTACTTAACCGTTTTTTCATATCATCTGAATTTAGAAACAGCGGATATCACGCGACGAAAACGAACATTTGTTACAAATTATCGTATTATAGTGCTTAGATAACGTTTGTCTTGTAAAGTATGTCCCTAAAGGTGAGCCATTCCTTGACGTTAAATGGCCTGTAATCACGATTGGGACATTTGGTAGCTTTAAAGAAAATACGTAGGGTTGACTACATAATCTATATTTAAAGAAAAATAACTACATAGCATAAATAATACTCATTGGGTCCGAGTGTTCACCTTGTTTTTCGTAACATCGCTAAGCGGCTAGTCGACCTGGGCCTCAAGTCTGCTATTACAATTGTTGGCGACGCGCTCAGTAGTTTAAAAAACATAGAATAAATATATGTAATATAGTCTGTACTGTGTAGTAAGTAAGAAAGAGGCGGGACTCGCTGACATGTCTGTCGCACTATGGGCCCCCCGCCAGTCTGCCGCCAAACGTCTTTCAATGCGCACCGATCTTTTTTCCTATCTAATTGCGCGTGCGGCCATTTTGATTTTGATTAAAATGTGTTTTCAAGAACTCAGTGTTTTCGTTGCGGCACACCCGCTAGCCCTGAAGCACCACCCCTAACAAAGTGGTACTTCGAGCCCGATCTATTATGATCCACACTCCAGGCGTAAAAACGCGGAGGGCAAAGGTGCTTCAAGCTGAGGCTGAGCGCGTCAGGCAAGCTGACCGGCTCGAGAAATGTCATCTTCGAAAGAAAGGAAGAAAAAAGAGTTGCAACTGGAAGCCGCTAAACAAAAAGCTGCTATTCAGATCGCGCTCATTGACCAAAACCTAGATGCCCAATTGGCAGCGCTCAGCGATGAGGAAGAACAGTTGGATTACAGTTCACTAGTTGATGGGAAGGAGCTTCCTCAAAGAGACCTAGAAGATTGGGTAATCCATCAGAGCAACCACAAAGAACCCCTAATGGAGCAGCAAGCCCCCGAGAAAGGTAATCAAACGGGCGAGCTGCACGCACGAGTACCGTCGCCATGCGCCGAGCACGTGGCGGGCCGGCCACGCGCCGCAGCGCCGCCGCCGCCTCCCGGCGACTCCGTGACTGTGCTTAACAACGCGGTTCATATGTTGGCAAGTGCTTTAAAGGATATCTCCACTAACTGTGCAAACAACGTGCCTCAAGCCAGTTTGCTCAGCCGCATGAGCACACCGAGAGATTTACCTGAATTTTCAGGTGACCAGTTAGATTGGCTTCAGTTCAAACAAGCCTACGATGAGTCAACGGCGTTGTGTAATTTCACGCCACAAGAAAACCTGTGGAGGCTTCGAAAATGCCTACGAGGGCAAGCAAAAGATGCAGTCACCGCATTGTTCATAAGCGCCACGTCGCCTGACAAAGTGATATCGACATTGGAGCTACGGTTTGGTAACCCCGACTGCATCATTTCCAGAATATTCCAAGATATAAAGAAGCTTCAGTCCCTACAACAGGAATATCATAAGGATATTGTCGCGTTTTCTGTGAAAGTGCAAAATGTAGTAGAAGCAGTACGAGCAGTCGGACGTGAGGAGTACCTACACGGCGTCAACATCGTCTCGATAATTTTATCCAAGCTCCCCACAGTGCTTATGTCCAAGTGGTCTGACTACAGCTACAAAATGATCACCGAAGGAAAGAAACCTAGGTTGGTGATTTTATCAGATTTTTTGAATGAAGAAGCTGTAAAGATATCCACCACTGCAAGTATTTTTACTTCATTTCGTAGTGACCAGCATCCGAAAAATAAAACAAGTACATGCCCACGCACACAGACCGTGCTAGTTCAACAGGAAGAACGTAACGCTAATTGTTTGTTTTGCCGCGCAGCGGTACATAATCTCAGCGACTGCAAACAATTTAAGAAAGCACTACGTAAAGTACGGTGGCAATATGTAAAAAACACGGCCTGTGTTACAAGTGTCTTATTTGCAAACACGATAGAAATACGTGTTCAGCTCCCGTGTGCGATAAGGACGGCTGTAACGAAGAACATCATCGTCTCCTGCATTATTCTACGAGTAAACAACGTGAGCGCCCCAGCGGTGATAACAACAATGCGTCGACTTCGAGTACTACGACGTCGGCTAACGTGGAACAAGCCGAGGCGCCGGCGCCGGCGGCTTCGGAAACAATAACATACATTAACGCGAGTGACAAGTGTGACAATAAAGTGTTATTGAAAGTGTTACCTATTCGTGTGCACGGACCTAACGGTATCGTTAACGCCACCGCGCTACTCGATGACGGATCGAGTGTGTCGCTGATAAGCGCAGGCCTCGCCGAGCGGGTCGGGCTGCGCGGCCGCCGCGAGACGCTCTCAGTGCGCGGAGCGTGGAACAATGATGCGATGGTATGCGAATCTACTGTTGTGAAAGTGGACATTGCTGGATGTAATGATAGGTTACATAATAATATAAGAATGCGTTGTGTAAAAGAATTAAATTTACCAATTCAAAAGTTATCTGTTATCGATTGCAATAAGTATTCTCATCTAAATAAAATTAAAGAAATATTGTGTACCTCAGATTTAAAGCCTGAAATACTAATTGGTCAAGACAATTACGATTTAATTGTACCTTTAAAAATAAAGTTAGGTAGTGTAAATGAGCCGTCCGCCACACTCACCCCCCTAGGTTGGTGCATACATGGTAAAGTGTGCGTGAGGCGGAGTGCCGCCACCGCCCGGGCCGCCGCCGACGACCGCGCCCCCGGCGCTGAGGCCGCGCTGACCATCACGGAGAACGAGGAGGTAAGTGACACTTTGTCGAGTGATAGACTACTTCAAGACATCCACGATGAGGTTCGCCACTCGTTTGCACTGGACGCCTTGGGTGTGTCTGGTAAGCCGCGCCAGAATGTTGACGATTTGCGCGCCATCGATCAGCTGGAGCGATCAGCGGTGCTCGTTGACGGACGCTGGTACGTAAGCTTACCTTGGAAGGAGCCAGGTCGCACGATGCCGGACTCGTACCCTAACGCACTAAAAAGGCTGAAAGGTATTGAAAGGAAAATGGAAAAGGATGCAGGTTTCGCTAAAAGGTATGAGGAACGCGTTCATCATTTGTTGGAAAATGGTTACGCGCACGAACTGGTGGTAAATGACGTCACATCGAATACGTGGTACTTACCCCATTTCGGTGTTGACAACCCAAACAAAAGCAAGCTTTGGCTGGTCTTCGACGCTGCTGGGAAGGTAAATGGTTCCTGCCTTAATGACTATTTACTCACAGGACCTGATCTGCTGTCATCACTGCTTGGAATAATGCTGCGCTTCATGGAAAATAAAATCGCAGTAACAGGTGACATAAAAGACATGTTCCTTAGGGTTAAAGTTCACGCCGAGGATCAGCACGCGCTAAGGTTTCTTTGGAGAAGTAGCCCTACAGAAAGCATCAAAACATACGCCATGACATCTCTAATTTTTGGAGCTAATTGTTCACCATTTGTAGCTCAATTTATTAAAAACAAAAACGCACACCGCTATGAGTCATCTTTACCGACCGCAGTCAATGCTATTTACCATTCGCACTACATGGACGACTACATAGATAGTTTACCGGACGAAAGTACTGCTATTGATATGGTGAATAATATTAGTGACATTCACAGAGCCGGTGGGTTTGAAATCCGTAACTGGACGAGCAATAGCGTCGCGGTTTTAAACAGTATTCCAAAAGAGACGTTGGGCACTACCGCAGTAAAGTTCAAAGTCGGTCAGCAATACGGAGGTGAGCGAACGCTGGGACTTATTTGGTTCCCTGGAGACGATGTGCTTGGGTTTGATGTGTCGCTAAAGCGTATCCCAAAAGATATCACACAGGGTAACAAACGACCCACAAAACGGGTTATGCTAAGGGTTATTATGTCTATTTTTGATATCTTAGGATTTCTCGCCCCCTTCACTATTCAGGGTAAAATCCTGCTTCAGGATACCTGGCGCTTGAATATTGGATGGGACGATGACGTTCCTGATAACATTTACGAAAGGTGGGTAAAATGGATTGACTTAATTAATGTTATCAGTACAATTCGCATTCCAAGGTGTCACGCCATGTCTGCATGCGCTGCGGCTGACGTCACGGTAGCGTGCGCAAGCGAGATGGAAGTCCCCACTCCCGCACCGCCACAAGCGCGGCTCACATCTCACAGTGCTACGCCGCCATGTACTACGGGCTACGAAAACGTAGCGGACGATAGCACTGCTACGAGTACGGCTACGAGCGAGTCCGCTTATAATAATTTACATCTACATGTATTTAGTGATGCTTCTACTAAAGCGCTCTGCGCCGTAGCATATTGGCGCTGGGAAACGAAAAGTAATATACATGTTTCTTTCATTTCTAGTAAATGCAGAGTGGTGTACCTGTGAAACCCATGACGGTGCCTAGATACGAGCTTCAAGCGGCATTGTTAGCGGCAAGGCTAGCTAGCACCATTGGTAAGGAACATAGATTATCTCCAGTACGTCGACACTTCTGGTGCGACTCCACTACGGTTCTCCATTGGATTCGGAACAATACACGTACCTTTAAAGCGTTTGAAGCGAACCGTCTGGGGGAGATCGACGAATTGACTCGTATTGACGAATGGAGATACGTCCCTACGAAGCTCAATGTCGCCGACTTGGCTACGAGGGAAACCTTTAATCCTACTTTATATTCTGAGTGGCTGGCAGGTCCGAGTTTCCTGCTCTTGGATGACGCGTTATGGCCCATCGATGTCATCCAACCGGAGACGAATGCGGCGTGCGAGGAACAACTGTTGTTCACGAACTCTCAGCATATTCACCGGTTCCAGATCCGGTTCGATTTTCTTCTTGGCTACGCCTTCTACGAGCGACAGCCGCTGTTTTAAAATTTATTGACAGATTAAAAGGTATTCGTGTTAGCGGGTACAGTGTCCAGACGATGGAGCGTGCAGAGCGTCAGCTATTGAAACACGCACAAGAGGAGTCGTTGGCTGAGTGTTTAGCTGCTATTAGGAATGGTAAGGCGTTACCTAAAAATAGTCGGTTACTTACTCTCTCACCGTTTTTGGACGAGCATGGCTTGCTTCGCGTAGGCGGCCGAATTGATGCTGCTGCAGATGTCGCTATGGAGGTAAAGAGGCCTGTAATATTGGACGGCCAGCATCCTGTGGCTCGGCTTATCGTTCGGCACTACCACGTGAAGGCGGCTCATGGAAATCAGGAAACCGTAGTCAACCTGCTGAGGGAAAAATATTGGTTAGTAAAACTTAGACCTACCGTGAAGACTGTGGTGTCGCAATGCATGCTGTGCCGTATCAAGAAGTGCAAGCCGCTGGTTCCTCGCATGGGTGACTTACCTCAGGCTCGTGTGGCACATCATCAGCGACCCTTCTCTCACTGTGGGCTGGACCTGTTTGGACCGGAAGTAACAGTGGGCAGACGCAAGGAAAAAAGATACGGGGTACTTTTTACCTGCTTAACGGTGCGTGCTATTTACGTGGAAACTGTTGCGTCTCTCTCGACGGACTCGTTGATTATGGCACTGCGTCGGATGGCAGCGAGGCGTGGCTGGCCACGTCACTTGTACTCCGACAATGGCACAAACCTAAAAGGCGCTGAAAAGGAACTCCAACGGTCCATACAGGACCTGGATCAAGAGGTACTTAAAGACGTAGGTGTCAATAATGGGATGGACTGGACTTTCATCCCTCCCGCTAGTCCCCATTGGGGTGGGGCATGGGAGCGGCTGATACGCAGCGTTAAGTCATCGCTCAAAGTAGTTTTGCTCGAACGAGCACCAAGGGACGAAGTGTTGAGCACACTTCTGGCTGAAGTCGAGAATATAGCAAACAGTCGCCCCTTGATGCACGTTTCGGTAGATCCGGAGGGCGTGGAATCTCTCACCCCCAACCATTTTTTACTAGGTACGTCGTCGAACTTACCTGTAATCGGAGCGTTTGACAGCTCCGATCTGTATTTACGCAGGCATTGGCGTATAAGTCAACGGTTGGCCGACATGTTCTGGCACAGGTGGGTAAAGGAAATTTTACCTGACCTCTTACCTAGGCGAAAATGGACGTCAGAGCAGCCGTCGCTGCGAGTTGGCGACCTCGTATTAATTGTGGACCCAAACTCTCCCCGCAACTCGTGGCCAAAGGGACGTATTACTGAGTTGCTCCCAGGTAAGGACGGTCGTATCAGACTCGTGGAAGCGAAGGTGGGCTCTCGGGCGTGGCGCCGCTCCGCGGCACGCGTCGCTCCTATCACTCTAAATGTTTAGTGCTGTGACAGCACTAGGGTGGGGAATGTTGGCGACGCGCTCAGTAGTTTAAAAAACATAGAATAAATATATGTAATATAGTCTGTACTGTGTAGTAAGTAAGAAAGAGGCGGGACTCGCTGACATGTCTGTCGCACTATGGGCCCCCCGCCAGTCTGCCGCCAAACGTCTTTCAATGCGCACCGATCTTTTTAACCCCCGACGAAAAAGAGGGGTGTTATAAGTTTGACGTGTCTGTGTGTCTGTGTGTCTGTCTGTGGCACTGTAGCTCTTTAACGGGTGAACCGATTTGAATGCGGTTTTTTTTATTTGAAAGCAGATTCTCTAGCGATGGTTCTTAGACATGTTTCATCAAAATCGGTTCAGCAGTTTTAAAGTTATCGGCTCTTTTGTTAGCTGCGGTAGGGATCTTAGGGAATTACATTCTATTTTCACAACTCCCTCAATATATGGGTATCAAATGAAAGGCCTTGACTAGTAGAATAATGTATACTATATTGCAAGAGAATGAGGAATGAGTAACGAAATGAAAACTAAAAATTTGTAAATTATTTTTGTAAACTCTTATACAAAACCAAACTAAATTACGTTTAAAAAATTTAAAATAAAAATTAAATTTAAAATTTAAAAAAACCCCCAACGCAAAACATAAAAGCGATTATGTAAAAAGTCAAAAATAATACCTTTTGTTGAGCCATCAAATGTTTGTTCGTTGAAATGGCGCTATAATGTCGCGGCGGGGTACCGCTAAGTTTAAAGCAATAACTAAATAGGTAAAATAGCGAACTGATGGTAATTAGATTTGCAACAAGATTAACAACTAGGTTAGCAACAAAAATTTGATAATATCGAAGCAAATTGGTCGGAAATGCTGGTAAATTAATAGACAGTGAATGAAATTAAGGGACTGACTTACTTAAGCGGTACCCCGCCGCGACATTATAGCGCCATTTCAACGAACAAACATTTGATGGCTCAACAAAAGGTATTATTTTTGACTTTTTACATAATCGCTTTTATGTTTTGTTTCCTATCTAATTGCGCGTGCGGCCATTTTGATTTTGATTAAAATGTGTTTTCAAGAACTCAGTGTTTTCGTTGCGGCACACCCGCTAGCCCTGAAGCACCACCCCTAACAACAATAGTGTCAGAATCGTCTATCATTGATTTCATAATTGTTGATTTTGATAAGTTTGGTAATCTACTAATATAATGGCGTCATTATGAAAATTAATGATAGACCATTCTGACACTATTGTAATAGCAGACTTGAGGCCCTGGCCTTTTCTTTGGCCAAAAAATCAGCTTATTGGGCAATATTGATGCCTTATGAGCTCCCTTTTTATTTTTTTAGTTGTACATATTTTATTGTTTTTATTTTTTTATTATTTGTAATCAATAAATACTTTATACCCAGGACTACACAATGATATAAAAAGTAAAAAGGTATAATAATAAGTAATACATACGCTAGATTTGAACTTCACAAATGGCACACTAACGTGCAACATAAATAACGTAATATTGCAATTTTATATCTTTATTTATTTATTTGCTTATGTATAGGTACTAAAGAAGACAAGTTTTATAATTATTATTTTATATAATTAGCTGGAATATTGACAGCCATATATACAAGGAAAAAAATAACTATATTTATTTATTTATTTATACTTCATGCACAAAGGTACAAAGGCGGACTTAATGCCTTAGGCATTCTCTACCAGTCAACCAAGGGTGGTGGGTGGTGGTTTCTGTCTCTCAATATTCTATTGTCAGATACACATGCACACGGTGACACGGCTTATGAAGGAGGCTCTCGCTTTTCTTAAGACAGCATAAAAATCGTCTAGGTACTCTGTTTTCCGCGAACATGTCGAATATTAAATTGTAATGTAATACTTTATTAAGTGAGACGGGAAGTCATTGTTCTCTTAACTCCTCCGTTGACACCGATGCGACTCAGAGCTCAAGTGAGCTAATTAGCGTAGTTTTAGTGTAACACTCGTGGAGTGCTAACCTATCTACACCCTTTTTCAACCGACTTCAAAAAAGGAGGAGGTTATCAATTCGTCAGTATTTTTTTATGTCTGTTACCTGAGAACTTTGGACTGGGTGAATCGATTTTGATGATTCTTTTTTTATTTGAAAGCTGGTGCTTCCTGTGTGGTCCCATTTTAATTCGGTCCAGTTCTGACAATGGCATTCATGAGAAAACCGTATAGGTCTTAAATTTGCATTAAGTACGTGCAATTTGTTACGCGATTTCTCCGCCAAACGCTACCCGATTTTGAAAATTCTTTTTTTTATGGATAGGGTATGCTTCAGGGGTGGTCCCATATAAATTTTATCGAAATTGATTGAGCACTTTTTGAAAAAATCAACAAATACCCAAAAATGTTACATAGACGACGTTTTAGTTTCTTCAATCTTTGGAGTAGTAAACCTTCAATCTCTTTTTAATAGATTTGGATGAGAAGGAGGTACTAAAAAGCGGAAAATAAAAAAAAATTGTAAAAAGCTTTTTACAAAAAAGAGAACCGCCGTCAAAAACTAAAAAGTGAAAAATAACTTTAGCACAGAACATACATTGACTTTAGTTTCGAAAATCGGTGGCTTTGTTCTGTTTGTTGTTTTGTATTGCCACCGACTTCCGAAACTAAAGTCAATGTGTGTTCTGTGCTAAAGTTATTTTTCTCTTTTTAGTTTTTGAAGGCGGTTGTCTTTTTTGTAAAAAGCTTTTTTACTTCTAATAATATCAATACAATTTCTCCTGTACTCCCATTCAAGTGAGAACGGGAAACCATTAAAATAACACTTTTAGAATAATTATAACTCTCAGGTGAGAAATTACTACAATCTTACCTTTAGGTGTAACTAAGAGAAAATTGAGGCTCATAAAACTGTTTAGTACGCGTTAACTACATACTAAATTAACACGAAGTTATTACTACGAATAAGGATGCTGTTATACTTCCTACAGGCAGTAAGGAAAGAAATATATGTACATACCTACTTATAGTTTTTATTAGTCCATTATTTCGATTGCCAATCTAGAGTCAGATAATTTTTCCGCTCAAAAACTTTTTCCTGTTAACGCTGGCAAGGAATCAGCTTTTTTTCGCATTCTGGTATTTTTTTTCGCACCGAAAGTACCTAGGTATGTCAAGACTAAAGACTTTAATATTTTCTTTGGTCAAGACTGAGTAGAGGCTAGAGGCATTGATATACAAATTCAGGATAAAAGATTCATTAACATCCCCAAAAATGTGCGCACAATCCGAGAATTGCACTCAGTATAAAGTACTGAATAAGGACTCTATCTAGACGGTATAAGGTCACATCCGGTCAGTAGTACGAACATGCAACGAATCGCAAGCCCGCCATTAACGAGAACACGTGATCTACCACTACTTTTGGCGTGCTTCTACAGAGTCGCGATGTTTTCAGCCCACAACGAGCAGGACATTTAGAATTCAGTGTCTGATCGCATCGGAGTTAAGACGTCCCGGAACTGTACTCGAATCGTTGTGTTTAAGTGTTACTATGTCTATTTCAATTTGAGTCTGAGTTTATTGCGTTTGTGCTAATTTGTGGTTTTAATAATCGCCGTGTATTGTACCCTATACCCAGTGTGTTTGCATTGCACGAAATCCATCTTCTGCCCATATGATGACCGAATCTAATAGGGTAAATCCTGACGATCCGACATAACCATGTTGTTTAATTTATAGTAGGTATAGTAAGTATCTAAAATACGTCATACGTATTGCGCATTACGTACGCTGTGTTTGTTGGACCTACGCCAGATGGCATCCTAATACTTTATTTATTTGTCAATTTATCAATTAGGTGAAAATAAAGTGTGATTTAATGAGCAAAAAATACATCTGGGATTATCGGAAGGGATCACATTAATCCCCTTAGGCTGTTACAACCCTTTTAGACTTGGGTGAGGTACAAATATAGATGGACTATATTAAAAAGATAAAAGGATTAAATCGGAAGGGAAACCTGGAATGGGTACGCATTAGGGGCACACGATTTTCTTCTGATCTTTTATTTCATGATCCTGTTTTTCCATTTTGTTGGTAATGAAAATAGAAATAAAACCTTACGCCCTAGGTAACGTAAAAATATTTTTTTTTTCGGATGGCATCTCGCATGTCATCCTTGAAGGTGGTCGGCTGCTTTACCAGACTTCCCTAGGTGCTGCCTTAAAGTGAATTTGAGGCCTCCATCCAGGGCAAAAATCTTATAAACTAAGCGACTACACGTTAAGGGCACCCCCTATGAGGTACGGGCTTCGGCGTAGAGAAAGAGTATTTCAAATATTCAGTTTAAATAAAAATCGACCAAATTAGCGATTACGTTAACTCCGCACGTTTATACTAGGCTGTTCGTGAAATAAACCTACGGAAATTGTCCATTGAAGTAGAGTGTGTATTGGAAAAATGGAATAAAATATCACATTCAATGTTCAATAGGCGTAATGTGTAAGCCTTTAGGAACATTGATTCCTAAGAAATTGTATGACGATTTCCCTCGGGTCACTCCAACGCAGCTCGGCGGAAGGCAATTTGAGAATCACTAAAAAGTGGTTCCCGTATTCTTTATTGTATTTTATTTAGCCGTAATGGGTGCTCAGTGAAGATGGTTTGAAAAAAAATAGGTACATATTTCCAATAGAATTTACACCCATTCAATCTTTATGAAGATCTCTGAAAGATGGCCGTCCACTGATGAACGTAGGCCTAACATGTTCATCGGAGGACGGCAATAAGCTGATATTTAAATGATATTAATGATGATGAATCCTTTATGAAATCAATATTTTTGTATTGACTGCCTTGTTGTTCTCGCAGTCGCAAGCGCGAGCATAGAGCGAGGGTCCTCGGTTCGATTCTCTGGTCGAGCAAAGTGTTTTTGGGTTTTTGAAGTTGGCGGTGTAACACCCCCGTGCCTCGGAAAGCACGTAAAGCCGATGGTCCTGCGCCTGATGTCTCCCCGGTCGTGTGGGATTGCCGTCCTACCAGACTATGAGAGTGAAGGAAGAGGGAGTGCATCTGCACTTGTGTTTGCGCCCACACTAAACTTGTGCACTATAATATCTTCTGCGTACTTCGCTGATCTCCATTGAGATAGGTCGCCGTGATCGAATGGTAGGAAGAATTAAGTACATTGTTTTTTTACATTTTTGTATTAATTTTCCAAACAAGAAAATCGTGTCTGTTACATCTATTAGTTTAACATTTATTAGAAAGTCTGTTTCCACGACCATCACACAAAAAAGTCACGTCGATTAATCATTAAAATTCTTCTCAAACACTCGACAAGTGACATCCCTAAATGCTGAAGAGCAAACAAAATCGTGTAGAAATTCGGTCCCCCATTCCTTTTACGAATGGTTTCCCAAGTTTATCCAAATTTTTTGTCCGGCTAAGTGGGGTCATGCTAGATAATTAGGTACTTAGATACTTATTTCGCTGTCTAGGGGCCTGCGTGCGAGCACAAGGCTATTGAAGGTCAGTAGTGCGTGACTTTATGTCTATTGAGAACCGAGTAGGTAAGTAGGGTGGAAGATAGAAGTTTTTTTACGATTTTTATGGGTAAATACAATTGATGATAGACCCTTAGCTGATGTCTATCGATTTCTATATTTAAATTTTATGCAAACCCTATTTTTTTTTCTAAAATTAAAGTAGCCTAGGTTACTTCTTTTATCATTCGATATCTGCCAGTGAAGGTCCCGTCAAAATCCAGCCGTTTGAGAGATTAGCACACATACAGAGAGACATAAACTTTAAATATTGATTTTTTGGTATAAGTACCGTATGATATACTTTTGAGCAGTTACAAAAAAGGTGTTATTTTGGCATTACAAACAGACACTTCAATTTTATTTATTTGCATAGATTAGTTATGTGAAATTATTGCCGAATTCAAATTAATCTATACTATACTTAATATATTATAAAGCTGAAGAGTTTGTTTGTTCGTTTGTTTGGTTGAACGCGCTAATCTCAGGATCTACTGTTTCGAACTGAAAAATTCTTTTTGTGTTGGATAGTCCATTTATCGAGGAAGGCTATAGGCCCATGCGAAGTCGGGTCGGGTTGCTAGTTAAACATAAAAATAGCGTGATATGAACATAATATTATGCTTTATGTTTTTTTTTTTATAATTTATGGTAGGTCATAGGTACACATAATTTATTTTACTAAGTAATGAGGATTGTAACATAAACCTTATTTTTTCGGATAAAAAAGCACTAAAATAGCTTTTGCTCACGACTTCGTCCGCGTGAATACAGTAATCGCGGATGTACACAAAGTTGAGCATTTAAAAGTAAAGTCTATAATCTTTCTTGTGGTTCAAGCAAGTCTGCATCAAATTTCATTAAAATTAATAGAGTAACCCGTAAAACTTAACAAACAATTAAACAAAAAAAGCGGCCAAGTGCGAGTCGGACTCGCCCATGAAGGGTTCCGTAGCAGCAAGTAACATTTATGACGTATTAAAAAGAAACTACTTACTAAATCTCGTTCAAACCAATTTTCGGTGGAAGTTTACATGGCAATGTACATCATATATTTTTTTAGATTTATCATTCTCTTATTTTATGGCGCCTTCTTCACATCAAAGGGAATCGCTTGTAGTTGCGAGCGCGTGCCCACACGATCGCCGATCATAGACATTCATTGAATGTATTATAATACTGTATATTTTTTTATAATGTATTTTCTATAAAAGGGAAAAAAAATATTTTTAAATGACTAGGCAGATTTAAAACTAAGATTTATTTTCTCCAGGCATTCTTCGAACTGTGAATCCATGATTATGTTCGCATAACTAGACAAAATGTGTATGGATGGAAAACAAATATTTTTTTTTTTCATTTTATTTAAAACAAATGTAAGTAGATTATGATGTTAGTAATGCCTTATATCAGCCTAGGTCCCTAGGGTATTTTAGGAATGATCACATCTATCTCCTATATTAAAAGGAGAATCTGACGGACGGCTTTTTTAATATATCATTATTATTCCCTATTACGATGAATGCTCAAACACCACCATCTTCTCTTTTTCCACTTTTTTTTGCAACTTTTCTTTCAACTACGTTCATAAAATGATTGTACACGGAAATGAAATCAAATTAATGGTAGCTGCAGCTATAACCTCCACGTCCACCTTGAACGCTTGCCCCTCAATATGATATTAGAAACCTCAATACCATTTTTGAAGACCTATCCTTAGACACCCAACACGTATGGGTTTGATGAAAAAAAAAAATTTAAGTTTCAGTTCTAAGTATGGGGAACCCCCAAAATTTTTTGTTTTTTTTTGTATTTTTGTGTGAAAATCTTAATGCGGTTCACAGAGTACATCTACTTACCAAGTTTCAACAGTACAGTTCTTATAGTTTCGGAAAAAAAGTGGCTGTGACATACGTACGGACAGACAGACAGACATGACGAATCCATAAGGCTTCCGTTTTTTGCCATTTGGCTAAGGAGCCCTAAAAATACACTGTCGCATTTATAACATTACAATGGATGGAATAATAAACAAAACTAAGTAAATAACCATTTCGATGTTGTTGTAAAAAGAGAAATACGAATAACAAACATTGAGTAAATTCAAAAAGCGCTTCATCATTTTGTTAACTATACCGATCAATCAAAGCTTCAGTCGATTTTGGCTGATATTGAAATTTAATTTGATATCTAGATGAATCGCCCGAATCTAGGCAAGCAATCCTTAATTCTGATTAAACTCTAAAGGTTGATAGATTCTTAATTACACAGCAGTTTGACGAATCTGACCCTATTACTAAATGATTTTATAAATGAAATGGCGTTATTTTATTGTGGTTCAAGATACTTCAAGGTTCAAGTCGCCAGACCAACTTCATTGGCTGGAACTTTAAAGGGTAGGGCTAGTTGCTCACGGTAAATGCTTGGCAATCCATACTAATATTAATATTATAAATGCGATAGTAACTCTGCCTGTTACGCTTTCACGATGAAACGGCTGAACCAATTTGATGAAATTTGGGATGAAGATACCTTGAACTCTGGGGAAGGACATAGGCTACTTTTTGATTCGAGACTTTGTCTGCATCTACTATAACCGACATTCACGCGGACGAAGTCGCGGGCCAAAAGCTAGTAATGAATAAAAACGATGATATATAAAAAATCGATTAATTTAATAAAGAAAATCAAAGGTTTTTCTTATAGAAGAGCTCAAAATTTTTAAAAAAGCGAGAATGCAAAAATTTTAATAAGTAGGAGAGAGAGAGATAGATTGTATTTAAAATATTGTTGCGCCTGGCAAGGTCCATAATTGTCACTATTTATTACACCTATCAACTACAGGTCAATAAAAATATTATTATATTATGTGTAAATTAGGTATGATAAAGATTTGAGATCAGGACAAAATGGTTTTGATTTTTTTCAAGCCCACCTCAGTTCTCTCCAAGTAAAGTAGGAGACAGAACTAGATAAGTAGACACAAAGATACGCTTATTACTGGGGGAAGCACAGCAGTGCTTAGACTGAACGAGTTATAACAATATTTTGTAAAAAATACATTATACAAAGCAGTCGTCGCATTTAAAATGTAAGTGAGTAAGGTATCTTTAATATCTGATAGCTAAAAATTAGTCCAGCACTGAAACTAGTAAGTATGCGTACATTGAAAAACTAGGTACATATTCTTATAACTATTCTCCAAATTACAGCCATCTTAAAATGAAGTAGGTCTGTTGACCCTGGGATCTCAGTCTATTACCCTTTTGACTTGAGATTGACAAGGGACAGGTAGCAATTATGAAGTGTTTCTACAAAGGAGGAAATAATGTTCAGTACAAGTACTGAAATTGCTTTTTACGTAGCCTGCTATTATTTAACTAAATTATTCTCTGTTTAAAGCTAGTAGAAAAAAAAAACAAAAAAAGATAGAAGAAGATAAAAGATTAACTACCTTCTGCTAGGTACTATCGTGATCACACCCGCCTGACCACCACTAAGTTAATTTTTGCTTGCACTCAAAAGATGGAAGCGCTCTCTACCCCGCCCCGTTGACTTCGCAGGCGCCAAGGAAAAATTTTTTTAACTGAGCAGGCGAGAAAGTCCGCGATAGTACAACGATCTCTACTTTTTTGTTTTTATTATCAGTTACTAAAACTATTATAACCTTAGAAACCCACTCAAACCCAAAAACTTAACTGCAATAAATAAATAAATACTTCTTAGTTTTATCAGTTACTCGTACTAAAATTATTATTCATATAAGTACAGCATTTCTCACCCCAAGTACCTAAAAAATGAGCACGGAATACAAAAATAGGGACACATTATTCACGAATATAAAGATATTTCGAGCGTCACGACAACAATCTTTCTTCCTTCACGAGTTGAGGTGCTAATAGGCACAATAAATAAACAAGTTTACAAGACTCGTAAACTATACGCCTGCCACACACTCGCGACTATACTGAGCTTTGACACGAACTCGTAAATTGGTGAAACGACCCTTAAATCTAACAGGTCCTGTTTGATGAATTGATTTATTGGAGGGTTTGGTATTAAGGATATTGTCGTGTATTATTGAGACTGTACTTTCAGTGTTAGGAATTGGATACTCGGATCCCTTTTATACAATTGTTTTGCTGGGAACGTATGAATACTGTAACTATACTTGGGTAAATGATGCCACCAATCAATTGACATACTTTATATAAGTGCGGGTTGCTTCAACTATACATTTCTGACTGGTAATAGTCAAAAATGGCGCTACCTCTAGTCAAATAAAAAAAAATGGGTTGTTTCACAAAATCGTACGTCAAAAAGTTACTATTACCATAACCGACGTAATTTTGTGTTGTCAAACAGCTACTTCAAACATCAAAATATTATGGAATCTCTTTTTGAATAATTTTAACTGACGGATTTTTATGTCATGAAACAACCTGTTACATTTAACGTACGTTAAACATCTCACGTTATAGTAACTTTTAACCGTCCGTATGTAACATTAACCGACAGTTTGAAACAACCCGCCCTTAGTTGTCAAAACGATTCTCCCATAGAATTTGTATGACAATTATATGTATTATTGAATGTAACATCATATACTCATGATGTTACATTCAATAATGTTTATAGTAATTCGTGGCATTTCGTGGTGCTTGGCAACTGGGCTTACCCCAGTTATAAACGTCCCTTTGTGCCTATTGGCCTAGTTCTGTTCTGTCTCCTGCTTGATTTGGAGGGTAGTGGAAAATTTGTTTTTCTTACTCCTCCGCTAAAGTGGTTTGGGAATGTGTGACAGGTTTGTCGTGAAGTCGTTTGTAGGTAGTCATTTGCTAACTCAATTAAAAAACGATTTATTGATTTCAAAGCAACTAATAATCTAATTTAACCGTAAATTGAGAGGAAGGCCAAAGAAAAAATGGATGGATTGGATGAAGAATGATATGAATGAAAGCAGTCAGTGAAAGCATGATAATTGATAGGTCGGAATGGAAGAAGAAAACATGTTGCGCCGACCACAAGTAACATGAGATAAGGGCAGGAAGATGATGAAACTACATCTTTACCGTATTTAATAATAAAAGGTACGGTCAGCAACAAAAGTCGATTTTACAGCTACATTTACAAATCATCTAAATGTCACAAAATAATATGATGAATTACTTTTCAGTATTTCAGGTCATAGCAAAAAAAAATATTTTATATTGATTTACCATCATTAATTTACGTATTTCATTTAATACTCTGCTCAACAATTATGATGTGAAAATCCTAAGTGTTAATTTGACCTTTGTTGCTGACCGTACCAAGATAAATAATGTGTGTGTGTCTCTGTGTCAATACTTCTGAGCGATGCTACTTTCAAAACATTATCTAAATCTGCTCACGGTAAAATGATCTCCGAAATGCGTCGATAAGAAGACATCATTCATTATAATGGTAGAAATATGGTAAATTTTCTATTCCACCTCGGATTTAGTATGTCATTTAAATAATGTATGTCATGAGCTCAATATGAAAATTGGTTTTTAAAATGCAGAATAAGAACATCATTGCGTTTGTCCTGGGTTTGATTTTTAAGTTGGGTAACATTTTATTGGGGTTTTTCAGAAGGAGTTCATCATTTATTTACCATCCATAATGTGTATACTATACAAAGGAGATCGTGGCTCGGGGTTCGTGGCTGGTGACTCCTCCCCCAAGTAACACAATCGCTTCTAAAAACGGACTATTAGATATCTAATAGAATTTAATTTTATTGTCTACCATAAGAGTAAAATATCTCCCAAGTAATATTCAAGAACGCTTATAGACACAGTTTAGTAAAAGTGGGCACAACCTTATCCCTTCTCATAAGAATGAGTTAAGAAAACATGAATAGATAGAGATAAGAGTTGTACATTATCAAATTGTCTGTAGAGATTTTTCTAGTGTCTCACTAAGACCACACATTTTACTAGTAGATAGTTTATAGATAAAGTAGAGACCTTTAAAGAAGTCTTTACTCGTCAAGTTTTTAAACCAAAATTAACTCAAGACTAACAACTTTAAGTTACATTTGATTTGTAATAGACAACGACACATAATGGCGCAGAACTTACAAGAGTTATTTAAATTTATTATTGTATTGCATCATGGCGTAACAAATTTCTTATTTCATATATTATTATTAGGTACTTGTGTTTTAGCTAGTTGATGATGGGTAAACAAGCAATTCTATATGCGATTGAAATTCTATCGTCGAGTATTATGTAAAACTCTCTTAAAATAAGAGCGCCCGCTGTAAATGTATAATTTTTTTTTTTTTTTCCAAATATGAATTTTATTTATTATAAGGAAAATTTTTAAATTGCATTTTAATGTTTAAAATACTAATTTTATTTAAAATATAGTAATTTAAATCATATTAATTGTTTAATTAGACATAATTTAATGATAAAAACATAAAAATAAGCATTAAAATATGTAACGAAAATTATTTGAAGCAAAAATAGGCAATAAAAATGGCGTCAAGATAAAATTTACTAGAAAAACGAATTCAATAGAACAAACATTCTAGAGAATTTTCTATAGTGTGGCTCTAGCTATATGACAAGAATTATTTCTCTTGATACATACTAAACTATCTAGTGAAAGAATAAACAGATTTATGAGTGGTTTAAGATTACCTAGTAACTATCATCTCTGTATTCTTTTTTATCTTCTCGCAGTATTTCTAGACGTTCATCAGTGAACAGGTAATTTGATGTGTTGTGAACGAAAGACCATTTTATGCAATAACAGAGCAATTTAATTAATTAACTCAAGAGGATAAGTAAAAGATATTTCTGTTTTATTTATAGACAATGTGAAAAATAGTAGGTATAATAGTAGGTAGGTATGTATAGATAGATATACGCCGGCGTCGGTGCCAAAGACGCAATGTTAACATAAGGCTGGTGTACAAAAGTGGACGAATTCGTAGGAAATAGTGTCGTATTGATACCTAAATAGTAATCAAAGCTGCTGCATGACCTCAGGTACCTAATAATCAAAATGTTATAAAACGAATCTTGCATGCATGCAAGAATTGCACGAGCTCAGGTACCTATGCAGGATGAAATTGAATTCATTAGCAAATTTTTAAGCAGTGACTCAGACCACGACCCTGAACAACTTTCATTATGGGGTTAACTCAAACAGCGCGAAAAAAAAAATAGCTGTTCCATACATTTTGGCCGAGTACCTATTGCACTTCTGTATGGAACAGCTGATATTCTTTCACGCTGTTTGAGTTGGCCCCATATTGAAAGTTGTTCAGGTTCGTGGTCTGAGTCACGCCTTAAAAATTTGCTAATGAATTCAATTTCATCCTGTATAATGAAAATGTTATAAAACGAATTTAAGTAGGTACCTAGGCACCTATATTGAACCGCACCTTGTGTAGAATTTTGTATACTTAGTAGATGTATGGTTACGAATAGGTACCTAATTGAAAACTACTAAACTTTGGTATTTTTATAACTACGAAATTTTAATAATTAGTGAATACCATTAGGTATTAGTTGTTAGTATTTATTGTATCATATTTCGTAAAAAGCTTTTTACAAAAAAGACAACCGCCTTCAAAAAGTGAAAAATAACTTTAGCACAGAACACACATTGACTTTAGTTTCGAAATTCAGTGGCTTTGTTCTGTTTGTCGTTTTGTGTTGCCACCGACTTCCGAAACTAAAGTCAATGTGTGTTCTGTGCTAAAGTTATTTTTCACTTTTTGAAGGCGGTTGTCTTTTTTGTAAAAAGCTTTTTATTTTCCGCTTTTTAGTACCTCCTTCTCATCCAAATCTATTAAGAAGAGATTGAAAGTTAACTACTACAAATATTGATGAAACTAAAACGTCGTCTATGTAAAATTTTTGGGTATTTGTTGATTTTTCAAAAAGTGCTGAATCTTTTTCAATAAAATTTAAATGGGACCACCCCTGAAGCATACCCTATCCATAAAAAAAAGAATTTTCAAAATCGGTTTAGTTTTCAAATCGCGTAACAAATCGCGCACATACTTAATGCAAATTTAAGACTTATACGGTTTTCTCATGGATGCCATTATCAGAACTGGACCAAAAATGGGATCACACGGGAAGCACTAGCTTTCAAATAAAAAAAGAATCATCAAAATCGGTTCACCCAGTCCCACGAAATCAGGTATCAAACATTAAAAAAAAATATATATATATATATACAGACGAATTGATAACCTCCTCCTTTTTTGAAGTCGGTTGAAAAACTACCTTCAGAAAGTATCTATTTGAATAGGTATGCATGTACTGTACTTAAGGTGCGCTACCGATTTGTCGACGAAAGTCAACAGACCTTTTAATATTTTTCACTGTCTCCATTGCATAAAGTCATCCAATTCAAATATTTAATACAAATGCACTTAATTAAGCCATTTTTAGGAAAAAAACCACTAAAAACACGTGTTCACTATCATTTTTTTAGACAAACTAAAAAATATCTATTAAAATATTTTATGTAGACTTAAATCTCTAAAACAAATATAAGAGTACCAATAGCTAAAATAAAATGTTTTATCTTAAAATATATCATCTTATCTATAAAATTACTTCAAGTCAGGTACCTTTAGGCCATTTGTAGAGCATTATATCTTAAAACATTCAATATACCTATAAACGTACTAAAATAAGTGTGCTATAGAACAAATGCCCTAAAAATAATGGAGCTTGAGAAAAAAAACTCTGTAAGAATACATTTTCTTTATTGAAACCATCTTTAGAAAGTCGCTACCTAAAGATTAACCATGAATAGACTGTCAATAGGCAGATTTGTTTTAAAGCTCCAAGACTGTGTTACTTGGGGCCGTGCCTTCAAAAGCACGTAAAACTGTTGGTCCCGTCTGTCATTCGTAGACCTTTGACAGTCGTTATAGGTAGTCAGAAACCTGGAAATCTGATAACCAGTCTTACCAAGGAGTATCGGGTTACTCAGTTACTGAGTTGTAGAGGTCAGATAGGCAGTCACTCAATGTAAAGCCCTGGTAAACATCGGGTTTGACTGAAAGCTGCACCAACATAGTTTTTTTTTTAATAATAATAATAATCTTTATTCCACACAAAGTTGGGAAAAGGCAAGGCAGATGAATGTGTTTATAAGATGTTACATAAGATTGTGTGTAAATTTCTCAGAAGCAGCCCGAAATTTGGAAGGGGGTGTGACATCCTCGCAAAGTCGTAAAGCCTGGGGAGAAATTTGGTGCACACCAACTAAGCCAGGAGTTAGGATTCAAAACCTTTGTAAGTAGGCTTGTTGTTTATTACATGGTGAAATATAAACACAACGAGTGAAAGGGGAGGCTTGATGTCGTGTGCTTGTTATTTCCCCCAAAAAACGGGGACGTTTCGTCAAACTGATAATATTACAGGCAACGTGTTTTAAGGACTTTGATATTAACTAAAGCCAAGTATTAAGTAAAGTCTAAGCTATTTTAAAATTTAGATCGTAAGCAAGTTAAAATTAACAACGGCTCAGAAGCCATTGTTAATTTTAGCCAAGATAATAATAGTCGTATCTACGGGTATCTTGTTCCGTGGCGGAACTTCAGAAGGCAGCATTAATAACGTAATAGGTAGGTAAAGTTAATCTGCATAATTACATAACAAAATCTCTCTCGTATTTTTTCATTATAAAAAACCGGTCAAGCCCGAATCGGACTTGCGCATCGATGGTTCCGTACCCACATACTTTTTTTGTGATGTAACTACAATATTATATTTACAGTTGGATTTTTATTCTATATTTATGCTACTTGACATTGCTTCTTGCCAATTTTCATAATTTTAGGTCAACGGGAAGTACCGTATAGGTTTTGATTCCCTGGCGATTGTCAAAATATGCGACATAAACGGCCGTATCTTTTGATTACGTTGACTTAGAATTTTGATTTTTTTCACCGCTCAAAGGGATTATAGACCTTAAGTATTTAATATTAATTTCAGCTCGATAGCCCATCCCTGAGAAAAAGGGTCTTTACAGACGGACAGATAGACGGACAACGAAGTGATCCTATAAGGTTCCGTTTTTCCTTTTGAGGTACGGAACCTAAAAAATCAGACACTTCTAACAATTAAATATTAATATATATATATAATATTAATAATAATATTAATATGATGTTATTCTATAAAAATATCTCTTAGTAAATTCAGGTGAAGCGAGTTCGGGTTTAGCTGTCAATCCCTAGCATTGTTGGGAGCAACTCATCTGAATTTCACTTCACCAAAATTCACCTAAGAAAACTTTCACAGAATAACACTATTGAAATGGACTTCAGGAACGAATCAAATGTGTGAAGCGTGCTAGTCGGGACTCGACGGGAGAGGTCAAGTTGAAAGAATTTAAATGGCGCATTTACGGATACAGGCGGCACCTGTACCTACAGGCTGTACAGTCGATGCAAATGGTTTTAGAGAATCATCATATTCCTGCCCTTGTCCTATATTACCCGCCTTCACAACACCACTACGGCGGAGGACATCGTCGAGTACGTGCGCCGAAAGACCAACTACACGCCGAGAGTGCAGCTGTTGGACTTGTATCGCAACGTCAACTTTAGGGCGTTTGTGGTGCGGTTACCAATGTATTATCTGCAGCTCGTTATGGTGGAGGACCTTTGGCCAAAGAGTGTGGTGTTCCGGCGCTTCCGCGGACAAGTGCCACACGATCACACAGTGAAGTGAAGTAACTAACATAGGCATAAGTTACTATAACTACTAACACGAAATGTAATATAGTTATGTATGTTAGTCTATGGTATGTATTGCAAGGGTATTTGTTACCTGATTTATGTAAATTATTATTATTATATTACTTGGGGACGACGCAACATGTATTCTTCTTTCATTCCGTAATGTCAACCGTCTGGCTTTCACTGACTTCCTTTTCATTCTTATCACTCTTCACACAATCCATTCATCTTTTCTTTGGCCCTCCTCTCCCTCTCCATTCATCCATATTAATATTTATAACAGTTTTGGTCACATGCCTTCATCCCTTCTCATCACATGCGCATTCGAAAACAAACGATTCTCTTTCAAGTTTTCTGTCACTGGCGACACTTTTAAACTTCCTCTAATACATTATTTCTCACCTTATCCATTCTGATCGCTCCACTCATTCACCTCAATATTCTCATCTCGGCTAAATGCAGTGAACATAGAAATCGTGAAATCAGATGACCTAGTATTCATTTACGCATGATAGAATCGGTTCATGATCATCATCATCAGCCGGAAGACGTCCACTGTTGAACAAAGGCCTCCCCAGGGGGGGGGGGGGGAAGTGAAGTTGTTAAGTATAAGGAAACCGCTGCTGCCCGACTCCCGAATTTCCCCTTAGTCGCCTTCGACGATATCCTCGCGATGATATGGGGAGGTGCTATTCTACTGTAGAATCAGTTATCAGGTGAATGTTTAATGGATGCCAGTGTGGTCAATGGTGTCAGTTTCGCCTTATTTTTCTACTTATAAAGGTGGATTGGTTTTGTTGTTTAAATGGGACCATTTTAGAGGTGTAAACGTATTTCAAAATTGGTCGTGTTGGATCCCTTTAGTCTGATTTTCATGGTTTGTTATTGGATAGGGTAAATACTATTGTTGAATTATTTTGACGGTTCTTTCTTTATTGGATCGGTATTATCAGATTAATAATTATCAAAATTGGACTACTCTGTAAAAAGTTATATTAATAAAAACAATAATAATAAAAAAAGCACATAATACACGTCAACGCGATATCTTCCCCCTTCTCATCGATACAAAATGAAAAAAATGGAAGTAAGACGATGTTGATATTATCTTCCAACACTTACAGTTTAGTTGAAGTGTTTTCCAATAACTGCACAATATTGTTTTCTGTTTACATTGTTGTATTAACGAGACTGAATCTGTAAACAACTGCTCTCGGACTTTGTAAAGGAGTTTCCAATAATTCAATCTACTGTTCTCAACGGAACTACATTTAGCGTCTACAAATATTTTGCTCTCAATGATTACAGAACATGATGCTTATATTACCAAGTCGTATAGGTAGGGTATCGTGGTTTGAGTTACATTCATGTATTCTTCATTTCTTCTTGTAACACTCTATTTTTTACTATCTTTGTTAGTACTTAGTTTCGCGACAGTACAATTATATACTCACCTACTTTCAAGCTGGACACAAATACTAGCTTTCCGATTTTTGTTGAGACTAGACTTGAGAATGGAGTAGCTTTTAAAGCATCACAAGAGACAAGTCCACAGTTGTATTGCTTACTTACCTCCTTACATAAATAGGAGCTTGCATAAAGTGTATACTATTGTATTTTCAAGATTGATTTCAGAGTTTGTTGGCTTTATGTAAGCGGAATGTTGACATAATACCCTGTACCCTGTTACCAACCTCACTGATTAGGCTTCTGCGCTTGCGTTTTTGCGTTGATAGCCTCAATTATGATACCCTAAAGTATCGCGTTGTTCTGGGTGACGCACCTACTGGTAGATATTTATATTGGTTTGTGGAATCCTACATCCGAAAACAGAAGGCAATCTTTTTTTCTTGTTTTTGTTTAAGAATTTGGGCTTTGGTTTTGCTTGGGACAGCGCTGCCTTTTTGGTATTGTTAAGTTTAATGTAACATGAGTTCTTTTTTATTATTTTAATTTCTTTTAGTAGTAAGTTTATCAAGAATCAACTGTATGTGCTACGCACAAACTCCAGAAGTTTATGTGACACTATAATTTTATTATTATAACAAACTGTAATATAACCAGTATGTTTGATAAATAAATAATAGGTAATCTTTATACCTATTAAGATATCAGATCATTTTTTACTTTTAGCAACAAAAGATACAAAGTTGGACTAAATGGCTTAGGTATACTCTATCAGTGAACAAAAAGCCGTGAGGAGATAACATGGCAGGTGCAAATTATTGTGCGAGCATAAACCAAATTAATAAGTAAAAAAAGGCAAAATAATTAGATACATCAATAAATTAAGGTAAAGTGCTACAAAATGATTAAAATATAGATTTTCAATTAACCGTAGTATTTTAGCCGTCTAACTGGGTGGTCCACTCAATGTAGTTATATCCGACATAAATAAAATATCTCAAGATACTAATCATATTTTCACGGAAAAAAAACTTTTTTTTTGTAATTTTATATTGAAATGGGCTGCCGTAGTAAGACAATTAAAATGCCACGACGCATAAAATCACTATCATCACTACATATCACTACATACTACATATTATAAAACAGTCCCCCGCCGCGTCTGTCCATATGTATGCTTAGATCTTTAAAACCACGCAACGGTTCTTTTAATAGGTAGAGTGATTCAAGAGGAAGATTTATAGGTATAATACATGCATATTATAATATAAGAAAACCGAGAAATTCCAAGAATAATGTGAGGTCGTAATAAACATATGTTTGTGCGCTTACATTGCAAACGCTGGCTAAACCTTACGAGATATATCGAATTGTATATCTTAAAAAGATCGATAAAAAAATCCGCGGTGGTATATGAACTTATCTCTTAAGTCACCATCTTCAGTAACCATTTTTATCTTTTACATATTACAAATAAGATATGGGTTACTTACCAAGCTATTTTAAACAATACAGTTTTATTCCTTACCAAATTAAATGTCTTAGATACGTTGTGCATTTCATGTAGATCAAAATTGCCTTTTACAGCATATCATGAAATCAATATATTAGAAGATATCACAGTGTTAAAAAGCGGGGGTAGAGCGGCTGGCGCTTAGATTTGAGCGTTGAGTGTTTTTCACATGGCCAATAATTATGTGTCGCTCTTTCAAGAGTAACTTCTAAAGAAAACATGTTTGTGTTGTCTAATGACAAAAAAAACTGTGAACATTGTATATAAAGACATTCTGTATATTATATTATATATGTATGTACATTATATATTTAGTATATTTAGTATCACCATTGCACCCGTGCAAAGCCGGGGCGGGTCGCTAGTAACATATATTATATAAATACATGTAAATGTCATCTTAAAAAAAAAATGGAAAGGCGGATTACGAAATAAGATCTCTGATAAAGAAAACGCAACTTCTACTTGAATGCATACCGACTGGATGATGCTTGATATCAAGAGGGAGCAAATATAACCGCTCGCCTAGTCTTGACGGAGTAGACACTCAATCAATATGTTCAAGCAATAAAGACAAAGCAAGGAGTTCTTTAGGTAGACATCCAAAAGTACTTTTAAATTGCAGTGCACTGTGGTACGTGCTATTCGGCACGAAAGATATAATCGAATTGGATAGAAGACATTCCACATTTAAACGTATTACAGCTTTCATTTTCACACGTGGCAACAAAGTAGGTCAAATGAAGATCTGCAGAGAAATTGAGGAGTAAAGGAACACAGGTGCTGGAATTCACATCGTATACCTTTATTTTGCCTTCGGCTCCACCTTTGAGTTAACTAGACGCGACTACATACTTACAGCTATTCAAAGTCAATACAATTTTCTAAGTACGACAAAAGGTACCGTCCGTCAGTGACAAAAGTCGATTAACACCTACCTGTACATATCACCTTATTAAATAAAAACAATAATAGTACCAGCCTATTATTTAATACGAAGCACCTGAAATACGGGGATTGCCTTCAGATTAAAAAAAAAAAACTTGAGAGGTGTCAAGGGACACCCGGATGGAACGAAGTTCCTTTCGATTAATTAGTGAAGGAATTGTAATAAAATTTTATTACAATTCCTTCACTAATTAATGTGATGCGTTAAAGTGAATTTAAGTGGCTTTAAGCCAGGGCAAAAAAAAAGCGAGGAATGAAAAGTTATTATGGCTGCTTACATTGTAAGTAAGTAATTTTAAAGATTAACATTTTCTAACATGTTAGTACAATGCGTAGTTAATTAGATAGAAAGACCAATAAATTATTTCTGCGCCATCTATTGGCCGTTCGTAATTCGATCTCGAAGAGCACAGTTGCGCCAATAACGTTAATAGATGGCTTTTAAATCAAATATACAAAAGTGTCGTGACAACTTTTCGTAAGAATTTTTTCCGTCTAGCCCCCTTTCACAACGCGCGATAAGGAACTTCGTTCCAAAAACATTCATAAGAAACTACTTTATTGGCCACCCTAGATAAAAATCAGTGGGCTAATTCACGTTACTAAAGAAGTGCTGTTGCAGTTAAGTTTCGATCAAAACAACGCTTTTCGTATTCTCTACCGCTGTCAGACATGCTCGCGTCAAGTTTGCGTCAAGTTCGCGTCACGCGAGCGCAATAACGGCATTTGACTGTTGCGCGTCTTTGGTGTGTAACTACTGCGTACTGTTGCGCGACCATGATCAGTATTCTACTTAACTATTCGTTTGACGTCTCAAAATTACAGTTAAAAAGCACTAAAATCTGTACTATATATGTATATATATATAAATCAGCCTATTGCCGTCCACTGCTGAACGTAGGCCTCCCCCAGAGATCGCCAACCAACCCGGTCTTGGGCAACCCGCATCCATCCGCTGCCAGCCACCTTTTTTAAATCATCGGTCCATCGTGCCGCAGGGCGTCCACTACGCTTGCCCAAACGCGGTCTCCACTCTAGAACGTGTCTGCTCCATCTACCGTCTAAAATCTGTACTATAATTATTTTAATATTATAATAACGTCATATTCATTGAAATGTAATCGATTCTATTCAATTATTTAGTAAGTAATATTTTTTCTCTCATGTGGCTACACTATAAGTAATTTTGGTAGAGTTTGGTTGTCGTACAGTTGACGTGAAGTCTTTGAACTGCGCGTGGCAGCTAACGCGCAGTTCAAAGATTACAAGAATACGGTTTACCACTCAAACTTGAACTAAACTGCAACTGCACTACAACTTCATCGGCGCGTCATAAAATTACGTGAATTTGCCCTCTGGTTAACTTGTTTGCTATTTAGGGCGAATTTGACCAAATAACTTGTTATACCAAAATTGAATTATTTTACTCTGTGAATCTGATTTTTTTTTTAAATTGACTGTGTGAATCATGAGATCCTTCTAAATAAACTTTACGCATACGGTATTCGCGGCAATGCCCTGAATTTAATAAAATCGTACCTTCAAGGTCGCAGACAATGTACTGAGATATCTAGAGTGTGCTTGAAAACTAGAAAAGAGTTTATATACATTATCATCTTTTAGAGATATAAAATACGGTGTTCCGCAGGGCAGCGTCCTCGGACCTTGACTTTTTCTATTATATATAAATGACCTGCCACGCCAAATACTTCATCCTATGGTATTATTTGCAGATGATAGCACATCAATTGTTTCATGTGTCAATAGAGAATCTTATGTAAATGACATTAACAATGCAATTGATAGTTTAATAAAATGGCTTGAAAACAATAATTTAGTAATTAACTTTCAAAAAACTAAAATCATGCATTTTTACCAACGAATATCGGTGGGAGATATGGATATAAACTATAACGGTCAAACTATAGGAAAAGTAAATAGCACAAGATTTTTAGGAATCTTGATTGACAGCCAGTTAACTTGGAAGCCTCAAGCAGAAGATATATGCAAGCGATTAAGTACAGCGGCATATATGTTACATAATCTATCAAAAAAAGTTAATCTTCCGACACTATTAGTAGCCTACCATGGCCTAGTAATTTCAATCTTAAGATTTGGTATAATATTTTGGGGTCACTGTAGTGAACGAGAAAGCATTTTTAAAGCTCAAAAGCGCTGCCTGAGAGCTATATTTAATCTTAAAGTAACAGACAGCTGTGTACCTATATTTAAGTCTCATAAATTATTAACCTTCCCATGCCTTTACATCCTCGAAATAGCAATGTTTGTAAAAAGTAATAAATCTATATTTGCAACATTATTAGAAACTAGAAAACGAAATACAGGTATGAGATCTCAATACCAGAATTTATTGTGCACGAGAGTATTTAAAACTAGTTTATTAAAAAAAAGTGTTATTTGTATGGCGCCTGTAATATTTAATAAAATACCTGACCATATTAAAAACTTAACGTTGGGAAAATTTAAAAAACATTTAACAGAATTACTGTCAAATAAATGCTATTATTCTGTGCAGGATTTCTTGGACGATAAGTTTCTGTAATTTCTTACCTTTAATTTAATTATGTAGTGTCACTTTTGTTATCACATTTGCATGCCGTCTTAAGGCAGAATGTACAAGGATTCTGTATGTATTGCAACAACTGATTTTTAAGTTCCTACATTCTGAGCAAATAAAGACATATTCTATTCTATTCTATTCTATTCTACTCATTGGTCTTACTCTCAGATAACTTCATTTGCGTTTTTCCATCCATGCGAATAATAGGTATTGCTACACTTGAGTTGATGAATGAACGATGAATCACATGTGTAATCCAACTAAAATAGGGATACAATTGTTTAGAAAGCGAAACATAAGATCTATATCTATAATTCTAATTTTGCCGGTTTATAATCGTGTCCGTCAACCGTCAATTATATTCACACGAGTTGTCATTGTCAAGTAATGTAGCGGCCGCAAATATATTAATAACTTGTTTACTCGATGCATTTCAGCGGCCGGCATAGCGAAATACTCTCGGATAAACAATTATTCCAGGATTAAAATTTGGTAAAACCAAAAGTTCTCTAACTCTAGAGTAATGAGTGATTTTATTCCTAGGATAAGACTCAGACCTACAATGCACTTGCGGCTGGTCGTAATGGGGCGTGTTATACAAGTTTAGTCGAATCCGCCCTAAGAAATACAATGCGAGCAGCTACAGTATATTGGTACTGTAGAGGCTTGTATGCATTTAGCATACGTAGGCCATTAACTATTGGGTCTATGGATAAACACTATGCATACTTCTAGAACATAAATGATTATGATTTAAAAAATTGTTTTTATACTATGACAGAGGGACTGTCAGACCGCCCTCCGTCGGAGACGGATATAATTGTTAATATAACCCACTAGAATTCACGTATTCACGTTTCACTTCTCGTAGAAAGTGATCCCGTAATACACAACACACATTATACCTTCAGTCCCTACAGTACCTACTTTACAGGATTACTGGCGTAAATACTTAAGTCGTGCGTATGATTGTCTTGTCAAGATACACAAAGACACTAAACCACTGATCAGACCTTTATCCTATAAACCTTTTTCGATGCTTTCCAGGCTAATACTGTCCAGCAACCATTAACAATGAAAATAGACAATCCAGATATGAATGCCTTAGTATCCACTGTTTTATCTGTACATTTTTTGAAGAAAATATTATTATGAAACGTGAAGTATTTACCTTTCCTACCTTTGTATTAAAAGAAGATTAATTAAAGCCAAAAATAAAATTAATCTTTTGCTATTTTTCGAGGGAAACTTCACTGTGATGTTGTCAGACAAAATTTAATTAAATTGAGAGGGAAAAAATTATGTTCAAAGCTTTAAAAGGTTACGTTTGATTTTTTAGTAGATTGTATCATAGTCTATCGATGGTAGCGTAGCAGTGGCGCAAGTCCTATCTGATAAGAACAATAATGTAAAAAAGCAATATAAACTAAAAAAATACATTTAAAACAACAGAACAGGGCATGGGTTTAACATAAAAAAATATTCATCACCAACCTATTTACTATTTTTGAAAGAAGACAAGGAAAGCAGAACTGGTGACAGTAAGGCGAAAACTCAAAACAGCGAACTTGACCCCAAAAGGGCCAGCCACGGGACCCTAATTGTCTCCAGCCACCCGATAAGACCGGCTTCGGTTTGGTCGCGATCACTCAGATGTGGAGCCGAGTTCTATTCTCGGGCAAAGACCAGAATGTGCCTGCATGGTAGCGACCACGTTTGATGACACGGTTGGCGCAGTGCCTGAGCGATCGACTGCTGTGCTGCGTGTTGCGGGTTCGATTCCCGCCCAGGGTAAATATTTGTGTGATGAGCACTTGTGTCTGGGTGTTGTTTATCTATATATGTTTGTATTTAAATATATTTGTGTATGTATATCAGCTATCTGAAACCCATTGTATAGGGTCTCCCTAGTTTCGGGTCAGATGGCCGTGTGTGAAATGTCCCCACATATTATGTTATGGTAGCGACCGTTGACGAAGAGACTATACGAGACCGGGGAGCGATTTGCACAATGCTGTTTTGTAGAAACAGTGGCATACGGGGGTGGGTCCTGTATGATGTGGGCGGGGATTACTATTAAAGAAATAGAGTAGATGGAGGTCTTATCTCAGGGAGGTACATGAACGGAAACCGGGATTCCTGCGCTGGACTGGTAAGCCCTCAGTCTTGACTTGAATCCGGTTGAAAATATGTGGGACGAGCTGAAAAGGCGGGTACGAGGAAGATGTCTAGCTCCGGCGTCGATAGAAGACCTGAAACTTCTTTAGTCCAAGAGTAGCAGGAATTCCCACAGGATTTCATCAGGAAACTCATTTGGTCAGTGAAAATCTATTTACAGGCAGTCATTAGGGCCAGGTCAGCACAAAACATTGAATGGTGGATAACATAAATAGTAAATATTTTTTATTTATCTTATCATATTACTTCCTATTCAGTTAGACGACCACAACTTCAACCTATTGCCATAAAACCCTAAATTAAGATAGAATATTAAATTCATTTTAAACCTTTTTGATATAATTAGAAGCTAACAAAATTACCTTTCAAATGATATACCACAATCGTATAGTTCATTGCGTAAAAATTGTTTAGGGTAACGTGCGACGTAGTGATTCCAGTTTATTGCTCGCGAGTGTAGATACACTGTACCGGTTAAAAGCCTAGTAGTTATTAATAAAATCTTATATATAAAAATGAATCGCTAAATGTGTTGGTAAGCGCATAACTTGCGAACCGCTTGACCAAATTGGATAATTATTTTTTTTATAATATTCCTTGAAGTACGAAGATGGTTCTTACGGAGAGAAAAAAAAAACAAAAAAAAAAATAACTTTTGTAGGTAGGTGTAGGGTAGGTGTAGGGTAGGTGTAGGGTAGGTGTAGGGTAGGTGTAGGGTAGGTGTAGGGTAGGTGTAGGGTAGGTGTAGGGTAGGTGTAGGGTAGGTGTAGGGTAGGTGTAGGGTAGGTGTAGGGTAGGTAAATAGGCAGGTAAGTAGGTAGATAAGGACAGGACAACGTCTGTCGGGTCAGCTAGTAATAATATAATAATAATATGTGGGGACATTTTCACACATGGCCATCTGACCCCAAACTAGGGAGACCCTGTACTATCGGTGTTAGACAGCTGATATACATAACAAATACATTTTTTTTTGTAAATACATACATATACATACAGATAAACAACACCCAGACACAAGGCAAACACAAGTGCTCATCACACAAATGTTGACCCTGGGCGGGAATTGAACCCGCAACACGCTGCGCAGCAGTCGATCGCTTAGCCACTGCGCCAACCGTGTCGTCATCAAAAATCAAATCGTCGTCAAAATTCATCTAAATGGAGACGAGCTTTCGAGAATATTGTTACGCCATAAAATTAACGACGCCATATTTCGAAGGTTTCGAAACAATGTTCAAAATAACTAATAACGAACTAAAGTTGTTAATGATTGGTTATTAGTTAATTCGTATTACCTAGCTTATTAAATTGTTAAAGTTAACCAGTTTTCCTTTCTCTAGGTGAGGATGACATTTCTACTAATTAAAAACGTTACTAATCTGGCCGCAATCTCATCTCAAAGACAATAAAATGTCAAAGGACAATGACAGAAATTCTATAGAACTTTGCCCCACTCAATAAAAGTCATGTGCAATAAATAGCATCTTACTGTTTATTTATTGCTGATAACTAAACATTAGTCTTAGTGACTGTAGAACTTGCGGTTTCCGTTTAAATCTAAAAACAATAATGACATTGATTATATGTTAAATTATATTTTAGGTAAAATGAGTTTGTATTTTGTGGGTAGGTATTTCGTAATCCGCAAGTTCTAAAGAAAAACAACTTAATAAAGAAAGGTTCTATATTCATTACAATTATTTTCATTAATTTACTTTTCTGTACAATCATGGGTGGGGCAGGATCTGGCATTGTCATTTAGAATGATTTGCCAAACAAGATAACGTAGCTTAAAAACAATAACAAGAAGTTAAGTCAGAAGTAAGTCAAAGGAAAGCAAATGTGGAAGTCATGTGCTCCACCTTAAGCTGCATCATCAATTAAGATTAGGTGAGTTGCGGCCAAACGCAAGCCTTTAGAACTATAAATAACAAGCAAGTAGGTACTTGTATGGCAAATCATTCTAAATACATTCTAATTTTCAGTTCTAGGAGGTGGAAACCACTTACAATTAACAACAGATACTTAAAGGACGTATCTGTCTATATAAGTGAGTAAGTATATAAATAAGGACGTATCTGCATATATAAGTGAGTAAGTATATAAATATAAATAGGTAGGTACTGTATATTTTATAAAATATTTCGTCTGTCCAAAAGCGTTTCACAAAGCCTAGTTTATAATTCCCTCAGTCAACACTGCGAGTGTCTGTTTGTCATTCAGCCTTTTTGGTCTAAAACTTTTTTGTTTCAGAGCGCTTTAATACGGACAGCAACACGCTTCCATTTTATTCGAATTCAATAAACTTTTCTGTAGGCTTAAACGTTTTAGGGCTTTTTACTGAGATTATTTTACCAAAATCAGATATATCTGCTTTTATCTGTAAAATAAAATTTATGTCAGACAAAGCCAATTTTTTTTTGCAGCATGCATTTAGATACAAAAGGTTGTTCGAAATAATAAAATAATAAACTATATTACAAACAAAATAATTTCATTTATTCTTAAAGTCACGCGCCCTCTCTCGGGTATAAGTAAAAAAACTGATAATAAAAATTGTTTGTCTGTATGGTCGATTTACGGACGACAGTTTTACGTGATAACGTCATAAAGAAACATAATGGCTAACATATATTATAACATAAGCAAATAATGGCTTCCGTCGAGGTGGGCAGAACTTATTGTTTGGGCCGATCGTGCCTCTCTATCGCTTGTTCGGCGCTCTCGCTTGCACGCTCAGGCTTAAGCGGAAGGAACGTGACACTTTTCGTGCGTGAAGCCGGTGTTCATCGTTTTGTTGGTCGCACGCGCGCACGCGGTTCACGTTAAAAAAAAGGATATGCATGTCGATATGACGGTCTAAAGTTAGTCTTTAACCGTTTGATTGCCACAGTCTCAGATTATAAAACAAAAGGCAGATAGACCGTGCGGAACACTGAGAATGAAGCCGAAAAAGCAAATACAAATTAAAAAACGAATACCTACAATCTCGTGATGGTATTCGCGTTTGATTTTGTATTTGTATTTTTTTTTTGTTTTTTTTTTAACGATGCAGGGTTTTGTGCTATACTGACTCGTTTCAGTAGGTACAGCACGAAGCGCGTTGTAGGTATTCGCTTTTGAATTTGTATTTACTTTTTTGGCTTCACTCTGTGTTCCGCGCGGTCTATCTGCCTTTTGTTTCATAATCTGAGGCCACAGATATGTATAGATGACAAACCAAAATGAGCCCAGCACGCCACGGTCACGACTACATGACAGACATTCTATACGTAATTCGTACCTTGGCCACAGTATGAGTATTAGTACGACCGTACAGTAGCGACACGCTCCACCTCCCTCTGAAACCGTTCCTCGCCTCTCCCCGCGTCGAACGACTAGCTCTGAAAATTGCGTTTTTGTCCGCGCGGCGCGTAGACACGCACACTCACGCACGTTTCTGTATAGTCTATTATTTTAGTATTAGTGTAGGGTATTATATCGTTTCGTTTCGTTTCTATGGAGTGGCGCTGAGGGCACGTTTTTGCTTTTTCGACGTGGCGGTCAAAAGTTTAAATGGCTATAACCAGCAGTATCAGTACCATTATCAATGGTCACACAATAACTTCTATGAGAAAAATCCAACAAATATTACATGAGTTGTAACAAACAGCTGTAACAAGTAACTCCTCAAAGCAGTAATACTTAGAAAGAATCATATTCTTCCGGCGTTAACAATTCAGTTTGCTTCCACGGCTGCCGAATGGACTGTGTAACGACCTGTTTATGATAATCGGTAAGCTGTGACGCAGTTCCTAACCTTCACAATTGTAAGATCTCTTCTACTTTCTAAATTGTGACTGTAAGTACATGTTAGGTTTGTAAGCCTTAAACATGAAAATATTGATGATTCAAAGAAAAAGTTTTTATGGAGTTTTGAAGCTGGCTATCATTTTCTAATCAAGAATGTTCGAAATTTAAATTATCGACTATTTAAAAATTTAAACCTTTTACAAAGATAGCAGCGCGTCGATTTGTGAGTCTGGTACATAAGTACCTATCTATATACCAATGAAATGATACTACTGTTTCAAGAAAGTACCGGGAATTATTAAATAATAAACAAAATATGTATTAAATATCTAAATGTACTGTATTACTGCCTTCAAAGTAGCTCCATTCCGTAATAATACACTAACGCCAGCGAATAATCTAATAATCAAAACATTTTGTGACGTATTTTTTTAAATCGACTTCAGTAGTTATCACGAAATTTCTTTTACATCTTTTTTTCAGTTAGAAGGCGCCATTCCGATTCTTGTTGACTGGTTTGCATGTCAAACTCGTAAACCTATGTCTCGTCACCAGTAACAATGCGTTTTATGAATGTGGGGTCGTAATTGTCAATTGTAAAATTGATTCCTTTTAACACGTCTTCAGCAACGTTTACGCGATTGATATTTTGCAGACGATTCAAATCTTTCGGTACTAGTTGAGCGGCAACGCATTTCATGCCAAAACAGTCGTTTAAAACGGTACGAAATTCTTGAGTTATAGAAATTTCAGCAGCTATCTCTCCCAGACTAAAACGACGATTTTCAGTCACCATTTCCTTTATTATAGCGATGATAGCGATGATAGCGATGTTAGTTCAGTGAAAGACGCCGATGGCCGACCAGAACGAGGCAAATCTTACATCACATCTCGACTACATTTAAATGCATTCTTACACACATGTTTTTAATAAAGTCGATTCACTGAAAGCCTTATGTACAATTTTCAGTACGCACACGAAATTTTATTTGCAATGCAACATTTAAGTCAAATTATTTGTTAAATATTATTTATTAACTATAGTCAAAATCGCAAAACACAGTTGATATAAACTGAAAAAATGGCGCACTGTGAACAGACTTTCAGAAAAGTGACGATCGAACTCCGTGTGAGTAAAGAGGACAGTTGTGCCAACTTAGCGTCAAAAAGAATTTAGACAATCCCTTTAAATGAACTCTTTAAATGATTCATTCCCGGTACGTTCTTAACAGAATGTATCACAAGTGAAAAAAAGTAAAAAGGCTCTGCGATTAGCCCTTTAGAACTAAGATGATTAGCTCACTTGAGCTAGGCCTCCCTGACAACGGAAGTATGTTGTGTCCTAAGTGTCAGAATGTGCTCTAAATGGACCGAAAATGTCATTTTCCGACAATGACGAATTGATGCTATTTCCCGTGCCACTTAATTTAATGTAACATTACAATAAACCGTTATTTAAGTTGTGCATTAGTGTGCCATTTTTTTTGTTGGAATCTACACCACTTTACTTGTTATTTCATTGTCCTTAACCTTTGTAACATTCATTGTTGAACAAAATAAAATATTAATTTAAACTATGTGTATTTACAGGTTTTCTAATCAAAAGAACACTATAGTTTCACATGAGACTGCGTGTGTGCTAAAAATATTAATATTTAGATTCTTTTATTTAAAAAAACGCGTTTACAAACATACAAACTCTCGTACATAAACGGCCGGACCCGGAACAACTATCTGTTAAATATTTTTGTTCCGTGCGGGAATTAAACTATTCATAATGTTAGCCAGTGAGCAAGGTGGTATGACTGTCCAAAGTTTGCTAGATCATACATTGTAGTATGCGGCACGCCATTTGAAAATGGCAGAAGAGATTTAAATTCAGAACATTCGCAACTTTTTAAACCCTACGTCAGTCGAACTTTTTCACAATAGAGACATCCCATGTAAATAAAGGGGTTTTTTACTTAACAGGTTTTGGCGACCTGTACAAACAAAGCATTTTGGTCATTAACGTTCTACTCATTACTGTTTTGTGTGAGGATCCTTTTACAAATAAGGGTATTTGTGTAAAAGATTTAGCAGTGGATTATGACGAACCCCAAATAAAATCTTTGGGGAAATCTTCACGAATGTTGCTCATCTAAAATGTACACAATGCGGTAGTGTTCCGAATTAGTCGAGAACAAATCAGTCTTGAATTGAAAAATAAATTCATAAAAGGGGTACTTATGACTCATTTTTTAGCTTACATTCATAATTATGAAAACAGTTATTTATTTGTACATTTTACACACAGTAACATTAAATAATGGTGAACAGTGGAAATATTACTGAACCAATTGACTCTTAAATTAAGTAAAAAAATAATAGTTTATTTAAATAAAACTGGAAAACACGCATTAATTGCAATCCGAACTAAAAGTCAGAAAATAATTTTGATTTAAAAATAGTTTGTTTTATAGAATCCACCAGTTAATGATGGTTAGGGAATTATAATAACTATAAAGTAAAAATTAAGTATTTTTTTTATTTTATTTGGGAAAACAAACAGTTATACACTAAAATCTTATACTAAGTTATTAATATACACTAGTTATAAATGTATAACCTACGACATTTTCCACAACATATTAAAACTAATATCTAATAGTGCGCTATTCTAAGCTGTTAAATCAGAAAAAGTAGTTAATAGTAAACTTAAACATAAACATAGACAGGCATGCAAACAACTAAAAAAAAAGGAAGAAAGAAAGAGGGAGAGAGAATTAGTAAATATTAACTCACTATAATTAATTTTATTGTAAAAATACGAGGCGTGCTTCTTTATCATAGATTTGCAATAATTTGATCTTGATAAGAAGCTACCGAAAACCTATCTGGAATATTTTATATGTCAAGCACCCCACGCTTATTTACAATAAAACTAATTATTTTTTACTTAATTTTTACTTTTTAGTAAAATAAACATAAGTGAATAACAAAGTGGAGAATTAAATATGTACAAAGCTTAAAAAAAAATATATACCTATATATTATGTACAATGGAGGGCTCACAGGGCATCAAAAAACTCGTCCGCATCGCTCACAATGGGACAAGTGCCCAAAAGGCTAGCAGCATTACCACGTTGAAAGGCAATGCTAATTCTTTGGCCTAAGAAAAAGCCAGCCCTTTGGTCAAGTGAAGAGTTAGTTATTAAAATTCCTTAACGCGCGCTCAAAATTCTAGCTTCTGCCCAAAATATCCTATGGTACTTGGCAAAAGCGCGGGGTAGCACTAATAGCAACCAACGTAGTCGCGGACAAACTCGACTCTCAATTGATGCAGGCCTTCATGCGGGTTCTAGTTAGACAGTGTTAAACTGACCCCTCATATTATGCCGCATAAGTTACTGTGTACATTTCGTTCTTACGTAGGCTTTTATTAAGGACTTTGTGTTATTAACCAGATATGGACATTGTCCGAAATAAATGTTATTTTTTTTAAATATTATTAAAAGTGTAACTTTCTGTCAGTGAAAGATTTTTTTCTAATCGGACCAGTAGGTCTAGCCAAGATACAAACGTTTCGTATTTTATCTTTTTTTACAATCATCAACGCCTCGTCGTAATTTTTTGATTTTCGATCACGTGACTTATCGTGAGATGACGTAATTCCCATACATTTGATTAGCGTTTGCTATCAGCGTTATCGATTGTAGATTGTCAATTTGGCTAGGGCCCCAGGTCTTACAGAGATTATACCTCTGACAAAAAAAATATTGCTACATAAAAACAAAGAAACTTTGCCACTTTCAAATATTAGCATAGGTTTAGTTCAATTTCCCTAGATCATCAATCTTCACTCCATGTTCAAGCACCTAATTCTGTGTGAATCCAGAAACTTTACCGTGTCGGTTTTATAGTGACACTTTTAGGCCTCATAATAGATTGTGAATTCCCTTATAATTCACATCTTTACTACCCTTTGTCGGATGATACAGTGTTCAGTTTGATCGTATCATTTTGATGCATGTTCTCTATTTCGTTCATTTCCTATATTAGAGGATTTATGCTTGACTTTAGTTTGTTTACGTATAGAAATTTGTATATTCCTGTCTGTTACTGTAGATAAGTTGTTAAAAATAGAGTGAATCTTGACTTCCTTGGCTCTTGGCTCTTGGTTGACTGGTAGAGAATGGATCAGGTATTATAAAGAATGAAATAAATAACTTAATACCGTGGAGACATCACCGTGTAACTTGTAACCGTATCAGTACATACCTACATGATTCCAAACTATTTAAAAAATTCAAACGTTCCATATATCTTCCATTTTTGTAGGGCATTTATGTATGAAACAGGTGACTTTTATTTATAAACTGTATACCAACTTAATACCAGACTAAAAATGAAGTGGGCCCTTTTTTTGTCTAGAATCGTATTAGTAGCTATCACATAAGGGACAGTTACAATTTGATAGGGTTCACAGAATAAACTTCATTAGCAAGGAACATTCAATTTCTGGTTCATATATTATATGTGAACAGGAAGTTGATGGCGATGATGTTTCTCATAAGAATAATAATCGTACAAAAACGTTTATGAATTCTTCCTCCAATAACTGAACTATCGTGAATTCTATCCGATATCTCAACAGAATCACTATTAACACAAACACAGGTACAATTATTTTTCTGCGATGAGACGGCGGATGAAATGGGATAGGAAAGTTTTATACTATAATACCAGTATTAAAGTCACTGTTCAAATTAAAGTTGAGTTTGTGTTCGCTCGGTGTAATCTCCGGAACTTCTGCTCTGATTCTATATTTTTTTTCTCCAGTACGAAGCCACGTTTTTCCTGAGTGCATACGCTACATTGTACCGTAAAAACATTAGGCCTCCATAAAAAACACGCGGACAAAGTCGCGGTCAAAACCTAGTAGATATACAACAAACAACCTTTAAGCAGACATTATTGGTTTCAAAGACGATAGACAAACTGATGGACGATGTTTTAATAACATCCTTCCCGTTGATCGATTGCAGCTGAGCTTTAGTAAGGGAGAAATATCCAACGTCCATATTCACGTCATGATCTTTTAGGGTCAGGTCATACCAAGATCTGACGCGACGCGACGATACTTAAAATAGTATTTTTTTTTAACTATTCCCACACTACGACACCCATGTATAGAAATGGGGTAGTGCTATTTGCGGCCGGCACCACACGGCACTAGCAGAAGGTGACAGAGGGATATTGATCAGGGAATGGGCAGCAGCGTCTTTCTGAGTACCATACCACTGGCGATCGCCAACATACATCGGCCAAGCATGGCAATTATAGATGAAAGTTGGGAGAGACCTTGCTGCGCCTCAATATGCGCCGTGGAGCTGAGTGACATTTCGGGGCGTATTCAAATTCTCCCACTGAAATGTGGTCCTTTTTGTGCATTAAATTAAGCTTGAGTTATTGCGAGAACTGGTCCGAGGTGGCGCAAGAAAAAAATACCTGGAAAAACTTGGTGGAGGATTTTCCTAGTAGAGGAACATTACTGGCTAATAAAAAAAATAGTTTATATAGTATCGCTTTATTGAAAAATGCATGCCTTAGAGCGTCGTGTCGCGTCTTGATGTGAGCTGACCCTTACTTTACCGAAGTTTACTTTATGGTAATTTTGGCAGTTTTGACGTACTTTGCTTTAGGCAAAACCTAAGCTTCTAACATCAAATACTTGGGGGATCGAAGTTTCACATGATTGGCAGTTAATAAACTTTTCTATTGTTTAGATGCTTATGATATTACCCTTCATGTTTGGTTTCGACGTGAACTTTGATGTTGAGGAGCTTCTGCCGTTATCTGAACTTTTTTTTGATTGGTCTTAATTCTGGATAAAGATTATTTGATTACTTATTTTAACTTCCTCTTTGATCAACAATATTATTTGAATCCCCATTTAAATGGTCCTGGCCGATCGTTCTTTCCTCAGCGATGTTATTACCATAGATTAGTTTAGTTCTGCCAAAAAACCAACCCACAATCTCTCAACAATTAAATAAATTACGTCAATCAAAATTAAAATGCCAAATGTGTTACTTCACTATCCAGCAATAACAGTTCAATCAACATCCCAAACTTACGCTTAGAATAGATTTTAAATGACTCAGCGTTAAATATAAAGACAACAGAATCAGGAACACCATCCTGCTTTCCAAAACAGGCATATCAGATGTAGGCAAAACTGTTGCCAGACTCTAATAGGATTGTGCGGGTTACGTCAGCTGCATGCAGCAGAGTGAACGCTGGGAGAGAGTCTTCACGAAAAGATGACCCGGACGCATACCACGAGACATGGGTTGAGGTGATGCGGGATAAAAGTCCTGGAAGGACTCGGAAAAGGCCTTTACCCAGTAGTAGCGTTAAAGAAATAAAATATCCAAAATCATTACAATTTTTCTAAATTTTTTTAACGTTTGTTGGTTCGTTTTGGCTGTACTAACCATTTTACCCATCTTACCAAGAAATCATGTTTTGCATTTATTGTTTTATCATCATAAAGCGAAAATAAGTTTAAAGAGTCAACACAAATAATTACAATAATTATATTCCTTTCCGTACCCAGCTTTATTACATTTGGAGGCGTAAATTAATTTCAGTTTAGCGGTCTGTGTGTATTTCCTTTTTCCAAATTACACAGAAATTAAGGTATATTATGATACACACATGAGACAGTAAGGTAGGGTAGGTACTTATTAAAATTTCAGTTACTGGTAGCCGACTTCCTGATGAAGTGTTAACCGCCGTTTGTACCAGAAGTTTAGCCGATGCATTGCCAATCCAAGGACATAGTTCTAATGTCTCATGTGCTTACAATTAACTAGCTCATTGCCCGCGACTTCATACACGTGAATTTTATCAAGGATCCCTGATTTTTTGATAATGCAATATAGCCAATATCACTCAGAAATAATGTAGCTTCCTATTGGTGTAAGAATTTTTGAAATTGGATTAGTACCTAGTTTAGAAGTTTACCCCTACATACTAACTTACAAACTAACAAACTTTTACCTCTTTAACCAGAGCAAAGCAACGTTGCTTTACGGCAGAAATAGGTTATAGAAATAGGTGGTAGCACTTTCTCGAACGGGTTCCGTCACAAAGACCTTAACTATTACCTACCTACTACAAATAATAATATTTTTTTAATCAATGTCAAAATCAAAGCATTTATTTCAATCAAACCATATAAAGGCACTTTTGAATGCCTTTATCATTCAAATGACAGGCATAATGTAGGGATTCACATAGAAAGATAGTAAAAGTCAAAGCATTTTTTATTTTAATTAAACCGTTTATGGTACTTGTATTATCAAGGAGTTGGTTAGTTAATCAGAAAGTTGCAGCTAGTTGGTCGTTCAAAAACGTAGGTAAGAAAACGTACTTCTCTATAGAGAAAGCCGAGCAAGAAACTCGGCCTTTTCGGACTTGATTAACAAGTGTTTGTTAATCAAGTTTTTACAATATCCTGGCTACATTATTCTTGTTGCTTCTATATGTGAAAACAATGTAGGTAAAGGGAAAAAGAAAACAAAAATAGTAATAAAGTCTGCCATGGCAGTTAAGAGGAAACACAAAGGTCGTTTTTCCATACAAACTTAGTCCCCTGTTTCCTCCCTGGATAATGCCAGTAGATCAATTATTATTTTTTTAAATATCCATGGCTACCATTGGCATGTCCCTATGTTTTCCTTTTTCTCATAAATTTATTATTAAAAGAGATATGAAGTTTCAAAAACCTAAAAAATTGGCATGATTTTCCGCTGTGTTCTAACATTCAGAAAACAAATTTGACTTTATTATATAAAAAATAGAAAACGTAGGAACACGGCAAAAGCCTTTCTTTATTTTTTAATGAAAAAATCAGTTAAATCAGTTAAGTTTTGGAGAAGAAATCAGGGGACTACGAATCATTGATTTTGTGTACTTTTAATAGGTATTTAATTTTCAGTTCTCTAGCCCGTGGTATTTCCTCTTAAGAGATGACTAATCACAACTGCCCATTCATGAACATGACGCGTAGATCAGCACCATTTAGCTCAACCATTTCGAAGGGAACAGAATGATCAAATGATACTTAAATATTTAATTGTAAAGTAAGTTCATCCCCACCATTTACATTTCAATTATAGCTCTGATCAAAAGTGTCTTCATCATTCTCAATTACTCAATCCTCTTATTCCAAAATCAGCATCACTAAGCATAAAATTGAGAGACGTCTCCACAAATTGTAAAACCAACAGCAATCTATACTTAATATTCATAAGGTTGAAGTTCGTTTGTTTGTTTTTTGTTTGAACGTGTTAATCTCCGAAATTACTACCCCGATTCTGAAAAATCTTTTGCTAATTATTAGCTTACTATTAATAGTAAGCTACGTATCCCTGAGTGCTATAAGACTATAAACACTACGAATTCTCATATCGTCATCATAACATCAGCCTATTGTCGTCCACTGCTAAACGTTGGCCTCCCCTAAAGATTACTAATTCCGGCCAGCGCTGCCCTATTCGTCGTATGGTTGATGCATATAATCACGATTTTGTAGATATTGATATATTTATGTGCTCAAAATCTAAATTCAAGTGTAATGCTATGAAAATTCTATGTAATGATAATCATGGCTAATTAATTATTGTTAGTCTTATTATATTTTCTGTATTTTCTAGTTTCCCACTGTTTGCCTATTGTTATTATTCTCTTTTAATTGTTTAATCTTAATTCTTAATTATCTTTGAAATTGATATTATTTTTGTATTAGGTATTATTTTTTTAAATTATTATTCTATAATGCGTTATGTTCATATTATTATTATTAATTAATTTTAACGCTCATCTAGTAGCACTCATTACCATATTTAATTTGGATATTTGCGGATAATGTAGTGGGCTGCAATATTGTTACTACTCCATATTTTATCTTGTTGCAACATGTAATATCTTATATTGTAGCTGTTTATTATCCCTCAATAAATAAAATAAAATAAACCAATCCGGTTTAAGGCAGCCTGCATCCATCCGCTGCCCATTGTGCCGCATGGCGTCCCACACTACGCTTACCCAAACGTGGTCTCCACTCTAAAGCGTGTCTGCTCCATCTACCGTCTGTCAGTCTGCAGACGTGGCCAGCGCACTTCCACATCAGCCAACTGATTCGACGCGCAATGGGACTTATTCTCTAGCGAATGAGTACATTACGAATTCTATCCACCAGAGAAACCGCGAGCATCGCTCTCTCTAAAGCATGCTGAGCAACCTTGAATTTGGGAATTCTCATAATAATATGGTTTTCATCAATAAAAAGAGGAATTATCTAGGAACGTTAAGGCCATCATTTACTAGTTAGTTATAAAACCATCGATGTAGTGACTGTCGATATTATGAACCAGACCCAAAAAAAACATATAAGAAAATTTGCAAACGAAGTCCCAGGAAAAAGCTAGTGACTTAATAATTTGATTTACGAGTTGATGTTTCAGAAACAGAGCCATTAAAATTCCCCGAGAATTTAATAATCTATAAATGATTGCGGTGATATAACGTTTATAAGCTGGAACGTTGATTCGTTTCGTCTTCAAGGAAAATGAATTTCCTCAATCTCCTTGGAATTTGGAGATAACAGTTTGGAAACCTCTATTTGAACGTTTTATGAGTCCGTAAGGCGGCATGCTGTTAGCTAACCATTCACGTTTATGTTGATGGTTGCAGTTTTACTGTCTTCTTGGGTTTGTTGTGATTCCTTCCATACATTTTGGAACTGTTGTCTTTATTATGCGATGGTTCAAATAAAGTGTATTAGTCTCGAACTCTTAGATATGTATAGTCTATTTATTTAAGGCTTTATGCAAAAAAAGGTACCTACAAAGAAATACTTAGGGCTATATTTCACTTGGACACCATGGTGGCGCAACCAGTCGGCGGTCACCAACAAAATGTGTGCTAAAAACCATGGTGTCCCAGTGAAATATAGCCCTTAATGCCGTGACATTCTCTATCAGTCAACCAAAGGTATTGGAAAGATATCAGGGCAGCTGCAACGTTGTGCGAGTGTAAAATATCACAAACCTATACATGCACATAAAAAAGTGTGAAGTGTCTGTTTGTAATGTCAGAATAACAACATTTTATGTTTACACGGTACGAATAACAAAAAATAAAAAACTACTATTAAACTAAACAACGAATATAATAGAGCATCAAAAAATTCCATCACAACTCCAATCGGCTCGAAAATAAAGTTATCACCATACTGCATATTATACTTTCGCCCTTTGAAGTTTTGTGCAGCCGCAGCAGTAGCACCAGCACAACACGCTGACGTTATTAATTTAATTAATGCTAGATTGTGGGTCGTTTTGTTAGACAGAGTTCAATTTGTAGATTTCCCTAAAGGTAGAGCAGAATTACCTAAGATTTCACTTTGTGTTTTCAACCTCGAGACAAAACAAAACTGGCCAATTGTGAGTACCCTTTGGAACCCTAAAAACCAAGGTTTGCGTACATTATTATGTATTACACTTTTCTCTTGGGAAGTCCATAAAATTTCAGGTACTGAGATAAGATTTATGGGGTGTATAAAAAGCGTACGACAATGATGTATGTTTCAATTATAAATTACGTATGTGAGACGCAAAGCAATAACAATTTAGGTAGGAAATTTAACGAAAACAGAAGTCTGTTTTTGCTCTGTTCAATAATTTTCGGAGTATGTACAGAGGCCCGCACATCAAGCTAATACAATCTGTCAAATTTCTTTGATAGATTTTCAACTTTATTACAAAAGAATAAGGTTCATATTCAATTGGGAAAATTTGACAGTTTGGTATAGTTTGATGTGCTGGCAAAAGTCAAAAGTCAAAGTCAAATCATTTATTTCAATTAGACCATTATAGGCACTTTTGAACGTCATATTGTAAAATTTGAATCTAGTTGGCGTCTGTACTTATACTTTAAATCGTTTTAGCATGGTAACATCTGCCATTAACCCTCCCAAATAACCTTTTCCCAATATAACTTCGTAAGAATATGAAAAAAAAACGTTTTTCATTTGTAAAATACTGACGAATATGAATGAAATACGATCATTGTTTCCGCTTTTGAAATGGAAAATGCCATAAAATTTAAGTGGGTCAATGACCGTTATTGCCATGTTAAACGACATTTCTATAGTGAGGTGTTCTATTAAAACTACTAAGGGCGGACCAAACTTGTGTTCGTCTTATCCTGGGAATAAGAACAATTACACAACAGCTCCGGGTTAATTAGGATTCGGAAGCGTTTTCTTCGCAGCACACAGGTCATCCAGGAGCGTTTACGGTGAGACGTAAGTTGTGGGAGAATCACCATCCACCACCACCCAACTTTGTTCAGCCCAAGGAACACCTGCCACTCGGAAGTGATTTAGAGTGGTCTATATGGAAAGCGCTTAATGGCCTGCGCACCCAGGTAGGCCACTGCAAACACAACCTAGAAAAATGGGGAATTATAGATCCCACCGACACCCAGTGTGAGTGCGGTGATCCTGACCTGACCCACTTAATACAGTGCTCAAAGTGCCCCTACACCTGCACCTGACAGGATACCTCAAACGCCACTAATGCTCCGATAAATGTGGCTACCTACTGGGCCTGAATAATCTAACAAAAAGGAAAACCATCGATTCGAAAAAGAAGATCCTGGGCATAAAATCACTCATTACTCTAGTTACACAACTTTTCGATTTCCCAAATTTTAATCCCGGAATAACTGTCTATCTGAGAATAAATTGTTGCCGCATACGTCACCTAATGGTACCAGAAGGCGACATTGGACATGAAGTTGCAGATGACTCGGCGCTGCGGTACGTGTCGACCAATCAGTGTGTGGTATGCGTGCTAGCCAATCCCCGCGAATCGTCATCATTGACTATATTCACGCTGTTCAATTTTGCAATTCACCTTTCGCGCGGTTAAGTGATATTAGAAATTAAGAAGTGCCAAATTATGTACACGTTTTTTTGAGACCAATATAAATATTGAGTTATTATCGAATAATAAACAATTCATTTTGAGTACTTCCTATACGACTACCTACCCACTACACTCGCATCCAGAGAAGAACAGAGCTGGACAAATACACCCTGACTCCCGAGCATCGTATTCAACATTGGACCTTCGAGCCCGATCTTCGCATCGCATCGAGGATCAGCAAGAAACGGTCAGGCCAGTCGTTCCTGTTCTTCCCTTCTCATAAAATATTTCAATTCGCTAATACCGTTCTGTTATTCTGACATTCCAGTCGTACATCGTGTAATTTTGCAACACGTGGCGCCTACCAAACTGTGTTTCGCCGTTGGTGTTTAACCGTGAGTAACCCTTTGTTTCCTAGTAGACCGCTAAAATGAGTGACGACGAATATTCTGAAGCTGGTGATATTTCGAAATTAGGGGATCTTAAAAAGCAGAGGGGTACACTAAAAGGGCGATTGACTTTATTTGAAAAGTATGTAGGCAAGTACGAAAAGGTTAAGATGTCGGAACGACAGCAGGCAGAACTTCTTTTACGTATGGAGTCGGTCTCTAATGTGTTGATAGCATTTACTAAAATTCAAGATAAAATAGAACAAATAATAGACGAAAATGAGTTAGATAAACAACTAGAGTACAGGGAATCTTTTGAGGATCAATATTTTAGTATAATGTCCGTTGCAAAGTGTTTAACCGATGTTGGCAAACTCAAGGATGACAGTGATAGCTTAAAATGTTCAAATACGCATCATAGTGCAAGTTCCATTAAGTTACCACAAATAACACTTCCCTCTTTCGACGGTTCATATGATCATTGGCTCGAGTATAAGAATTCCTACTTAACTATGATTCATAAAAGACTTGATTTAGATGCAATTCAAAAATTCCACTACCTGAAATCATCACTTAGCGGCACAGCACTCCAAGTTATTAGCTCTTTAGAGTTTACTGCTGCTAACTATAACCACGCATGGGAGTTACTAGAGAGCAGGTACCATAACAACCGCCTTCTAATCCACAACCATGTGAAATCTTTATTTACGGCACAATACATTAACAAAGAATCCCCAGCGTTAATTAGAAAACTAATCGATGTGGTATTGCGAAACCTAAGGGCGCTTAAATCGCTTGACGAGCCCACGGACACGTGGGACACACTGGTCATGTATATTATTGTAACGAAGTTAGATGCTTCTACAGAGCGCGAGTGGGAGAATTACATAGGCACGATTTCTTCTGGTAATCACAAGACCAAACCAAAATTAGTTGATTTGTTAGGATTCTTACGTAATCGTGCCGATATGTTAGATATTATGGTTCATAGTAGCAACACGCGAACTACACAAAATAAACCTAACAATACGTCTGATAATAAGCGGCACACGGGTGGTGCGCAAGCACATCAATCCCACAGTTACGTATCCACGCGTAACAGTACCGGTAAACCCGATGGGGCAAAAACAAAACATTCATGTTTGATGTGCGGGCAAAATCACCCGTTGTTTATATGCTTTAAATTCCTTAATTTAACAGTTTCGGATCGAATTAAATTTATTGATAGTGCGAAGGACCTTTGTCGTAATTGTTTACGTACAGGTCACCTAATTTCAGAGTGTGTGTTCGGACCGTGCAAGCAGTGCAACGAAAAACACAACAGTTTACTGCATAGCGATAATAACCATAACCATGTGACAACTGCGCCGGCCGCGTCAGCGGCGAATGCTGATAAGAAACCGGTCTCTGTTGTATCATGTGCGAATAATTCGTTAATCGATAATGCGTCTTCCGTCCCGTTACCACAGGTGTTATTATCCACTGCACTAGTCGAAGTTATGGATAGTAATAACCAATATCATTCAGCTCGAGCGCTGATAGATAGTGGTAGCCAAAATTGTTTTATTTCAGAAAAGCTTTATAAACATTTAAACGTATCAGTAATACAGTCCACTATACAAATATCGGGTGTGGGACAATCGGTCTCACAGTCGAATAAATCATGCGATATTAACATGCGATCAAAAACGAGTAATTTTAAGGTTCAACTTAGATGTTTTGTTTTACCGTGTATTACAACGAGTTTACCGGCCACTCATGTTGTCTATGACACACTACACATCCCGGACAACGTATGTCTCGCGGATCCTACGTTTAACGTGCCATCAGAGATCGACTTACTGATTGGTGCAGACGTATTTTGGGATTTGTTGGATGTGGATCGTATTCGATTACCTAATGGGCCGTACCTACAGAAATCAAAAATAGGGTGGTTAATTTCAGGACCTATATTTAATAAAGCACGCGATATAAATAGTCAATGTCATTTTGTTCAGCGGTCGAACATAGATATCGATACCCAACTGAAGAAATTTTGGGAACTGGAAGAGGTTGTAAGTTCGAGTTCCATACTCACCGAAGAAGATCGTAAGTGTGAAGATCTTTTTGTTAGCACTACGACGCGAGACAGCAGCGGTAGATTTTCGGTACGAATTCCATTGAAGGAAGCGGCTGAAACGCTCGGTGACTCATATGAAAACGCAAAATCTCGTTTTATATCACTAGAACGCAAGCTAGATCGATCTCCTTCTTATAAAAGGTTGTATAGTGACTTTATGCGGGAATACATTGAACTAGGGCATATGTCTCAAATAAACGAATACGCATGGCCACACTATTTTCTCCCGCATCATGGAGTACTCCGCGAACACAGCACGACAACCAAACTGCGTGTCGTGTTCGACGCTAGTGCCACAACTTCTACCAATAAGTCACTTAACGATATCCAAATGATAGGACCTCCTCTTCAAAACGATATTTTTTCAATTTTACTCCGTTTTCGGCAATTTAAATATGTTGCTTGCGCTGACGTGGAGAAAATGTACAGGCAAGTACTCGTGCACCACGATCAGCGCAACCTTCAATTAATTTTATGGCGGGAAAATTCATCTGATGAGTTAGGTATATACCGACTCAACACTGTTACGTATGGAACCGCGTCGGCTCCATATCTTAGTATGCGTTGTTTACGTCAACTCGCACAAGAAACGGAAGACAACGACATTGCTAAAGTCATAAACGAAGATTTTTTTGTTGATGATTTAATTACCGGTAAAGATGATCCCCACCTTTTAGTAAATGTATGCGAAAAGACTTCGGAGGTTTTAAAATCGGCCTGTTTTCCTTTACGAAAGTGGACTTTCAGTCATGACGTAAACGTAAAGGCATCTAAAGAGTTAGCAATTGGGGACCATTGTCAAAATAAAACTCTCGGTTTAGGTTGGCAAGTCGATAAAGATGAACTTCATTTTACTACCAACTTAGAAAATAAAGTTAAAATTACCAAACGAAGTATGATGTCGGTCATTTCTCAAATCTATGACCCGTTAGGTCTGCTATCGCCGGCAATAATTACAGCAAAAATATTGCTTCAAAAGTTGTGGTTATGTAAAATCGATTGGGATGATGCGGTTCCCCATGATATCGAATGTTTGTGGAACCGATTCATTCAAAGTTTATCATCATTAGGCAATATTCGCGTTCCTCGTTACGTCATGAGTGAATGTACACAAAACTCTGAGCTTCATTTTTTCACTGACGCATCACAAGACGCGTACGGTGCTTGTGCGTATGTACGTACTTATTCGGACGATTCTTCTGTTGAAACGAAGTTGTTATGCGCTAAAAGCAAAGTCGCACCAGTTAAAACTGTATGTACCATCCCGCGACTTGAGTTATGCGGTGCTTTGCTAGGCGCACGGTTATATCATAAAATTATAAATTCATTGAGACTGAAGTTTACTAAAATATTCTTTTGGACCGACTCCACCATAGTCATGGGCTGGATCAGAATGTCACCTCATAGTTTAAAAACGTTTGTTCAAAATCGTGTGTCACAAATAAACGACCTTACAGGTGATGCAATTTGGTTACATATTAACGGTAAAGACAACCCGGCCGACATTGTGTCGAGGGGTATTCCGTTAAACGACCTCCAAGACAATGATATGTGGTGGCGCGGGCCTACGTTTTTACAACAACATAAAATCGATTATTCAAACGACGTTTTGATTGATAAAGACCAATTACCCGAAATAAAACCTCAGTTTGTTAGTATGGTATGTAGTGGTCCAAATGACAACGTTGGTTTTATTGATTTCAATAGATTTTCTTCATTTAATCGTTTGCGGCGAGCAACAGCCTATGTACTTCGTTTTATAAGTAACACACGTACAAGTAAACAACATCGCAAAACCGGTTCGTTATCTGTCGATGAGTTAGACGCCTCAGTTGTTATGCTTGCACGGCTCGCGCAAATGCAATCTTTCTATACCTAACGAATATAATGATCTCACTAAGCGGTCGGTAGTCAAGTCCAAAAGAATGCTAGGTCTTAATGTTTTCTTGGATGAATTCAAAGTAATACGCGTTGGTGGAAGATTAAATAACTCACCACACTTTGACAATAATAAAAAACATCCAGTGCTATTGTGTAGTAAACATCGGTTCACAGTGTTGTTGTTTGCACATGAACATAAACAATTGTTACATGGTGGACCACAGCTCCTACTAGCTTATGTGCGTGAGGCTTGGTGGCCGCTCGGAGGACGAAACCTTGCTAGGAAAACCATACACGACTGCGTCACGTGCACTCGCATGAAAGGGCAGACGTTGCAACCTATCATGGGTAACTTGCCAGCTGAACGCTTGGAACCTGGCTTCCCTTTTATGCGCTGTGGTGTTGACTATGCCGGGCCAGTGATGATCTTGAACCGTAGGGGTAGGGGAGCTAGTCTCATCAAATGTTATATATGTTTATTCGTCTGTTTATGTACACGTGCCATACATTTAGAACTAGTAACAAGTTTGTCAACAAAGGATTACATACTTGCATTAAAACGCTTTATTTCACGTAGAGGAAAGCCAGCTGAGATAATATCAGATAACGGAAAGAATTTCGTAGGGGCAGAAAGGGAACTAGTTTCTTTTATTGAGAATAATAATAAAGATATTATTGATTTCACTTCAGATAATGACATAAAATTCAGTTTCATACCGCCGTATGCTCCTCATTTTGGCGGTCTATGGGAAGCAGGGGTGAAATCGTGTAAGCACCACCTGCGACGCGTAGTGGGGGGGGCAAACCTTACTTACGAGGAATTCAGTACGGTGTTATCGCAAATTGAAGCCATCCTGAATTCCCGTCCCTTGACAGCCCTGTCCACCGATCCCAACGACCTACAACCCCTTACTCCCGCCCATTTCCTCATCGGTCGACCACTCACCGCTCCAGCCTGCAGTGACTTGACTGCTACGCCGAGTCACCGCCTGCTGCGCTACGACGTGATTGAGCAGATGAGACAAGGTTTTTGGAAGCGATGGGCTAGAGAATACGTATCGGAGCTGCAGACGAGGACCAGGTGGAAGACTCACCGAGATTCCGTTACGCTTCATCAACTAGCTGTGATCAAGGATGACAACCTGCCCCCACTCAGGTGGAAACTGGGAAGAATCATATACATTCACCCGGGTGCCGATGGAATCTCGAGAGTGGCTGACCTACGCACGGCATCGGGCATCACACGAAGAGCATTCTCCAAAATCTGCCCGCTGCCAGTGCCGCCCTCGATTCCGGACGAGCCGCAGTTGGTCATGTAATCCTGTTTGGAACCTGGCACTTCCAAGGCCGGGCCTATGTTGCCGCATACGTCACCTAATGGTACCAGAAGGCGACATTGGACATGAAGTTGCAGATGACTCGGCGCTGCGGTACGTGTCGACCAATCAGTGTGTGGTATGCGTGCTAGCCAATCCACGCGAATCGTCATCATTGACTATATTCACGCTGTTCAATTTTGCAATTCACCTTTCGCGCGGTTAAGTGATATTAGAAATTAAGAAGTGCCAAATTATGTACACGTTTTTTTGAGACCAATATAAATATTGAGTTATTATCGAATAATAAACAATTCATTTTGAGTACTTCCTATACGACTACCTACCCACTACACTCGCATCCAGAGAAGAACAGAGCTGGACAAATACACCCTGACTCCCGAGCATCGTATTCAACAAAATACTACCGCCAAAATACAACAAAAGACAAGTTATCCGAGATTAAAATAATGGCGGCCGCTACATTCCCAGCTGACAATGACAACTCGTCTGAATATCAGTGACACCATTATATACTGGCAAAATTAAGGATACATAAAATCTTGCATTCCTCTTTCTAAACAATCGTTTTTCTTTATTATTTTAGTTGGCCTACATGAATATGTGATTCATCATTCAGTCATCAACTCAAGAGTAACAATACCTAGTATTGGCTACTCTACGTTTGTGATAAGGGCGGATTCGACTATTCGCGTATGAGTAAAAACTGCTTTTCGTACACGTTTTAGAATGGAACTGAGTGCTTAATGGAAATAAATTTCACATACTCTATCTACAAAGAATGGGTAATAAAATAATGTGAGTGAACTAACGTAATTATGCAATTCAAAACGATTTTTAAATTGTAAATACGTCTATCTTATAGCATTTTGGTTTTTATTATGACAAGCATAATAAGTTTTACCCAATGATTTGAAGAAAGCCTTCAAACTAAATATTGATATGTTATGTGTGAAACGAATATTTCCATTTTCGAAATCGATCAAATTTACGTGAATTTACGCTCACAATGAGATGACACACTAAAACACATTCAGTGTAAATGTGATACCGGCTTCACTTAATTGATACACTAACCTACTTATTAGGGTAGATGTCGACCAAATCATTTATTTCAAATAAACTACACGCACTTTTGAATGATCAAGGAATCAGTCAGTCAGAAAGTTGAGGCTAATTGTTCGTTCCAAACAGTAGGTGGAGAAGAACGAGCAAGAAACTCCATGAACACTCTTTGAAATTGAAAGGATAACTTTTATTATTTTTAACAAATATACAATATTAACACGTACAATAAAAAAAAGAAAAACCTATAACTATTAAACCAAAAATAAACTAATATAATAAACAAATAAACTCTTTTAAAATCAATAGAATATTTACAAATTTAGATTTGTTTTATCTACAAATGTCATGTTATACCAGAGTAACTAACCCTTGCATACATTTTACTCATTGATCTTACTCTCAGATAACTTCATTGTGTTTCACCATCGTAAACGTAGAGTAGCCAATACCTACTAGGTTACTCGTTACTCTTAAGTTGATGAATTAATAAATGATGTATGACATGTGTAAGCTAACTAAAGTAAACTTACAATTGTTTAGAAAGCGGAACAAGATTTTATGTCTACATAATTTTGCCGGTTTATAATTGTGTCAACTGTCAATGATATTCACACGAGTTGTCATTGTCAGCTGAAAATGTAGCGGCCGCCATTATATTAATCTCGGATAACTTGTTTAATTGATGTATTCTGACGGTTGCGATTTATACTCTCGGATAGACATTTATTTCGGGATTAAAATTTGGGAAAACGAAAAGTTGTTTAACTCTAGAGTAATGAGTGATTTTGTTCCCAGGATAAGACTTAAGATGAGACTTAAACAAGTTTGGTTGAAATATATCCATGTGCAACTATTTAATATACTTATGTACCACTTATTTACCTGATATGTTTATACTTAGACATTATGCTGTAGGCATTACCTACACAGAGATTAATATTTAGAAGGATAATAGATATACCTCAATGAAACAATAGGCAGATAGACCGCGCGGAACATTGAGAGTGAAGCCAAAAAAGCAAATACAAATTCAAAAAAGATTTTTCCAAAAATGAAAACCGCCTTCAAAAACTAAAAAGTGATAAATAACTTTAGCACAGAACACACTTTACTTTACTTTCGGAAGTCGATGGCGGTGGCTTTGTGTTTGTTGTTTTGTATTGCCACCGACTTCCGAAAGTAAAGTAAAGTGTGTTCTGTGCTAAAGTTATTTATCACTTTTTAGTTTGTGAAGGCGGTTTTCTTTTTTTTGAAAAAACTTTTTATTTTTCGCTTTTTAGTGTTGCCTTAACATCCAAATCCATTAAGAAACGGCGACACACTTAAACGAGATTGTAAATCCTCCAAAGATTGAAGAATATAAAACGTCGTCTAAGAATTTTTTTTTGGGAATTTGTTGATTTTCTCAAAAAGGGTTATATCAATTTTGGTAAAAAATATATGGGACCATTTCGGTGGTTTTGTGATGATGGCGGTGATGGCGGTGGCTTTGTGTTTGTTGTTTTGTATTGCCACCGACTTCCGAAAGTAAAGTAAAGTGTGTTCTGTGCTAAAGTTATTTATCACTTTTTAGTTTGTGAAGGCGGTTTTCTTTTTTTTGAAAAAACTTTTTATTTTTTGCTTTTTAGTGTTGCCTTAACATCCAAATCCATTAAGAAACGGCGACACACTTAAACGAGATTGTAAATCCTCCAAAGATTGAAGAATATAAAACGTCGTCTAAGAATTTTTTTTTGGGAATTTGTTGATTTTCTCAAAAAGGGTTATATCAATTTTGGTAAAAAATATATGGGACCATTTCGGAATAAACCCGTTTCGAACAAAGAAAGAATTTTGTCATATATGACAGAGTTATGCCCGAATATACATAAACATTCGAATTGATAACCTCCTCCTTTTTGAAGTCGGTTAAAAACGAATACCTACAACGCGCTCCGCGCTGTACTGACACGGGTCACTAAAGCACGAAACGCCGGATCCTTAATAAAAACATAAATATACAAATAAAAATTCAAAAACAAATACAATCACGAGATTGTAGGTATTCGCTTCTGAATTTGTATTTGCTTTTTTGGCGTCACACTACAATACTTAGGTAAGCCTAATATAAGGCATCCCACTATAATGAACAGTAATAGGCAGCTCAGTAAATTAATTCTACCACTTTATCTAACACGTCTTCCAATATTCAAATACTTAAATATAAATTACACCCATATTAGTTATAACAAAGTACTATACTTTCATGAGCAGGCCGCTTATTTAAGCAAATGAACACGCTGTTTGAAACTTTGCCATTACAAGCAAAAGGTTCAAAATGCTATGAATTATTTCCAAATGATAACCAACCATGCCGGGTGCATTTAATAGCGTCTTAGGTTGGTCGGTTCCTTTGATGTCAAAGGTTGTAATAACGGGATTCAGTGAATAATTGTCCGACATTGACTAAGTTTGAAATATTAACGTAATAAAGAATGATAATTATTTGCATAACTTGCAGAAATCGTTGCAATCTTTGTTATAAGTAGGTAATATAAAAGGGGAACGAGAGGGCGATTATTAGACATTGCTTTTGAAGGTAGGTGAGAAGGTGCCAATTCTGATGTGCACGACCTAAACTTTAAGCTATTTACATCTCTATCTCTCCAAATAAAACAAGAAAAAGACAGATATTAACAAGAGCTGTCAATTAAAATTTATCTAAAATGTTCATGAAATTATAATGATAATTTTAGAACGCATTGATTAAAAACACGGCGAAGTTCAAGAAAAAACTAGTTAATTTGACATCTCTAACTTAGTTCTGATCTGTCGCTGCCCTTTTCATCAGCTGCCTGGCAGTAAGAGATGAGAGATGCGAATTGTCTACTTGTTCTAGTTTCGTTTGTGAACAAAGGTATCGACGCCAATGTCGACGTTTTTAAATCACTTTTGATATTGTTTCAATAAATAAGAATGCTATGATGCTTTATGGATTAACAGATTGACTAAGTTTACTCTGTGAATCCCATTTTTTTTTGATAATAAGTGACCTTTAGCCTATAATAGCAGTTATGGATATAGTAGCTTTTTATTAGCCATAGATTTTACACAATCGGGCCAGTTGTTTTTGGAAATTAGCCGGAAAGAACACAGACTCAACTTTAATTTATAATATGTAGAGCAGATAGTGGTTGTTATGATAATCTGTATATATTAAAGGCAAAGTGATTGACTGATGCATCAACGCACAGGGGAAAGTGAAATTTCGTACACGTATTCTTCATAATTACGACGAATGCATCCACTAAGGAAGGATTTTTCAAAATTCAACCCGCAAGGGTGTGAAATACGGGATAAAAGTTTGCATGAAACTTTTTACATTCCTTGAATATAGTTGCATTACCTACCTACCTAGGTAGGTAAGTAATGCAAATAGCTATAGGTAGGGTAGGGTAGGTAGGTATAGGTAGGTAGATATGGACAGGACAACATCTGTAGGGTCAGCTAGTATTCACTACTAGCTCACTTTTCTTTGTTTTACCATTTTTTTAAGTGTTTAGTAAATTATTTACCTTGATAACTATTACATTGAAGAGTATATAAACCAAATAATTTTGGGAGTCATAAAAAATGAAAGTAAGTTAACCCCAAACCGCAGTACAAACTGCATAAAATGAACACCACCAATCTTCCACCGCACTTTCTTTTTAATAAACTATGGTGCAATATATCCTGCTTGCGACGTTTTCTCGTATAAATTTTCATTAAAAAGATCGATGGATAGTACCTATAAGACACATGTAGTTTCTATATCGCATCCTAACCAACCATGAATTATGTATTAGCTAAAAACGTTACGTGTTATGTGGAGATAGAAATAATCAAATATGTAGTTCCTAGAAAGACTTGGCGGAGAAATAAAAGACTTTTAGCTTACATGAAGTTATTGTTTATCTATATATGTATGTATTTAAACATTATGTATGTATTTGTGTTTGTATTTCGCCGTGTGGTGCCGGTCGCGAATAGCACCACTCCATCTCTACCCGTGGGTGTCGTAGAAGGCGACAGAGGGATAATGACCGGAGGATGGGCAGCAGCGTCCTTCTGAGTACCATAACACCTACTGCGATCGCCAACATGCATCGGCCAAGCATGGAGATTACGGCTGAGACCTATTCCCAGCAGTGGGCGTCTAAAGGTTGACATGATGATGATGATAATGATGTATGTATTTAAAAATGTATTTGTGTATGTATATCAGCTGTCTGACACCCATAGTACAGGGTCTCCCTAGTTTGAGGTCAGACGGCCATGTGTGAAATGTCCCAACATATTATTATTTACATTTATTTATTTTATATACATATTCTATTACATTTTTAAATATTAGTAAAAAAAATAAAAACATTAAAAAATATAAAAAATAGTAGCCCACCGATAACGGGAACAGGGTCCAAGCTACCGGTGGTCAGGGCTCCTGAGAGAGGAATCTCCTAACAATACGCGCCGTGTCCAGGAGTACCGCTTTCTGTATCAAACCCTTGATCCAGCTGCCCAACGAGAGCCTCCTCAGATATTTTGTCGAGGCTCTTGGAAATTATTCCATTAGCCGTAACGACTATCGGCGCAATGACTGCTGCATTCACATCCCAGATGTCGACAACCTCGCGAGCCAAGTCAAGATACTTGATTTGTTTGTCTTTCTCAGTTTTCACGAGGTTCTCGTCATGCGGAACCGCTATATCAACAATCATTGCGCGACGCTCTAATCGATCTATCACCACTATGTCAGGCTTATTTGCAACAATAGTCCTGTCTGCGATCCGAATACAACGTGATATTGCCATTTTCAAGAACTGGGTCGGGCACATAGTCACATACATACCTGTAGTACGGTACTTCCGACTCCACAAGCCTGTATTTAAGAGCAAGTTGCTGGTGGATAATCCTAGGTACAAGGTTGAGTCTATGCAAGTAGTCTCCGTTAGCCAGACGAGAGCACCCAGAGATAATGTGTCGGATTGATTCTCCCGGTCGGTGGCATGCCCGACAAATGTCAACCGTGCCGTCCTTCACAATATACCTCCGGTAGTTGTTCGTCATCATAACTTCGTCCATATTTTATTTATTTATTTATTTATATATTCAGTTTCGGACAACAATGTAATCCATTTTGTTAGTAAAACAAAAACCTTATACCTAATGTTAGTATTTTAAAAACAAAACACAAATCAACCGGCAATAATAAAACAATACATATTATGATCACTTAAGTGTCCGAAGCAGGTTGCACAGAGAATGACCACGCAGGAGATCAGGTACTTAGTTGACCATCCTCTCTACAAAATGCCTCAGAACAGGAGAGTAAGGGCTCTCCGCCACTGATTTCAGGATACTATTGTTACTGACCCGCGTTCGATGCATCAGTGAAGCAACTTTCTTACGAATGACAGCGTGGAAACCGTCAGTTCGGTTTTGCGAAAACATTTCCGATGCACTACAAAAGCGGGGCAGTCCCAACAGCATCCTGAAAACATTATTATACTGGACGCGTAGAGCATCTAGCGATCTCTTGGAGTAGCTGACCCATAGACCCCCCGCATACAGACCCTGACAGAACGCCTTGAATAGGGTGATTTTGACTTGGTCACTACAACGGGAGAATCTACGAGCCAACATATTACCTCGGACCGCTAGTGCCCTACGTTCCCTCTCAATGTCTACATTATCCTTAAGGTCGTCGGTAAGCATATGCCCTAGGTACTTAAATTTGTCTACTTTATTCATGCTCATACCATTTAGGGTAAAATTAGGTATATGATTAGGACACTTACCGGCGGCCTTAAAGATCATGTATTCGCACTTCCTGACATTATAAATAAGTCCATGCGTACCAGCGTACTTCTCGCAGACCTTCAACATATCTCTGATAGACCCCTCAGTCGGGCCCAGCAGTACCATGTCGTCCGCGTAGCTAATGTTGTTAATACTAACACCACCCACCCGGCAGCCGACACGCATACTGCTGAGCTCACCTATGAGATCATTTATATACAGGTTGAAGAGTCGTGGAGACGTCAAACCCCCCTGTCTCACACCACACTCCAACACGTACGACTCCGAGAAGGTTCCGGACCACTTTACAGTATTTGTTTGGTTTGCATACCAATATCGCAGGATGTCTAGAACTTCCGCCGGTACACTCCTGTTCCCCAGCTTTCTCCACAGCACATCATATGACACAAGGTCGAAGGCTCTGGAGAGATCCAGGAAACAGGCATACACCGGCGTTTTGCGGTCTGTGTAATATTGAACAGTATTCTTCAAACTCAGTATCGCACTTTCGGTCGATAGTTCAGGTTGGAATCCAAACTGTGCGTCGTGCAAACACAGATATTTTTTCAAGCATGAGTCAAGCATACTGTCCAATACTTTAGCAAAGGTGGTCGCTAGAGAGAGTGCCATAATCGCACAGACAAAACCTTCGGTTTCCCCAAAGAGGTCACCGAAACGCAACCAGGATACGGACGCCAAGAAGTCTACATCAGGCCCATGTAGGGCCCGATAGAAGCGCCCGTGAAGCTCCTTACTCTGCCATACATCCCTGCGGTCATTAGTATCTAGTACTAAAGGTTTGCGCCAGTTCTTGTTCTAAGGAGAGCGGGGTGAAGCCCTTGTCCACTGGGATCACATCTCGGTGCATCCCTACGTCGGCTTCAAGGAAATACTCCCTGAGACTGCATGCCTCACGGTTGTGCAGGGTCTTAGCATTAAGAAAGCCTCGACCTCCGCACTTCCGTGGGATATACAGTCTCATTACCGATGACCGTGGGTAATGCATCCGATTTGCGGTCAGCAATGTACGGACCCTCCTATCCAGAGCGTCAAGTTCCGTCTGAGTCCACTTGGGTATGCCGAAAGAGTACAGCAAAACCGGCATGACCCATCCGTTGAAGGCGCGTACCTTGTTTCCGCCTGATAAAAGACTATTTAGCACTTTATTCAGGCGGCCAAAGAAGCGCTCCCTCAACGATTGTTTCATGTCGGCAGCATTGATGCCTAACGCTTCCGACATACCCAAGTACTTGTAGGTTTCGGTTGAAGAGAGGGATCTAAGGTTTATGGAATCCAAGAGTTGGGTTCCCACGGATTCCACAATCTCCCCTCGTTTCACGTGCATGACTGCACATTTGTCCACAGCAAATTCCATCCTGATGGCGCTACTGAAAGTTTCTGTTACTTTTAGTAGCTCCATCAGTCGCAAATTGTTGGGGGCAAAGAGTTTCAGATCATCCATGTATAGGAGGTGAGATATAACCGGACCTCCTCTTCTCAACCGATAGCCCAGACCTGAACCCTCGAGCAACGTGCTTAGAGGGTTCAAGGCCAAACAAAACCACAGTGGACTCAGACTATCGCCCTGAAATATACCTCGCTCGATCCTTATCGGTTCGCTATTCTCTCGGATTTGCCGACATCCTGGATAGCGAATGACCGTGCTCCATTGCCCCATACATGACATCAGGAAGGTGCGAAGAATTGTATCGACTTTATTAGGAAAATGTTTAAGTGAAGAATTGTTCCTAGTACTATCTATACTAATTTTATAAAGAGGTGATGTTCGTTTGTTTTTTATTTACATTTTGTTTGTAATCTAAGACAGTACTCGTCTAAATACAAAAAAAAATCAGTGATAGAAAGGTATTTTATTGCAGAATGTCATATAGGTCTTTCACGCAGACGAAGTCGCAGGCAGAAGCTATAAGTTATCAATATTTTTGGGAATTGTATTAGGATTTTTTATCAGCGTTTTTTTATCATAATAATAGCTGCGTCACAAACAAACTGTCAGAAATAATCGTAGAAGATGCATAGCTTTGAACTAGGGCATGCAAGTATCAGCGGGCTAATTCACGTAACTAAAGAAGTGCTGTTGCAGTGCAGTTGCAGTGCAGTTGCAGTGCAGTTGCAGTGCAGTTGCAGTGCAGTTGCAGTGCAGTTGCAGTGCAGTTGCAGTGCAGTTGCAGTGCCGTTGCAGTGCTGTTGCAGTGCAGTTGCAGTGCAGTTGCAGTGCAGTTGCAGTGCAGTTGCAGTGCAGTTGCAGTGCAGTTGCAGTGCAGTTGCAGTGCAGTTGCAGTTAAGTTTCGATCAAAACAACGCGTTTCGTATTCTTTACCGCTGTCAGACACGCTCGCGTCAAGTTCTCGTCACGCGAGCGCAATAACGGCATTCTACTGTTGCCTGTCTTTGGTGCGTGCTTCGGAACGCAACATGATCGGTATTCTACTATTCGTTTGACGTCTTAAAATGATAGTTAAAAAGCACTAAAATCTGTACTGGGGTTTATTTTAATATAATAATAACGTCATATTCATTGAAATGTAATCGACCGATATTTATTCTCTCATGTGGCTACACCTAAGTAAGTTTGGTAGTTTGGCTGTCGTACAGTTTGTTCAGTTCACGCGCAGCTTACACGCAGTTCAAAGATTACAAGAATACTGTTCATCACTCAAACTTGAACTTAACCGCAACTGCACTACAACTTCATCGGCGCGTCATACAATTACGTGAATTTGCCCGGATAATAGGTACTTCTCCTTAGAACTACTACATACTACAACTACTACTAAATATGTATCATGTACCTACCTATATGGTACCTATATGTACCTACCTACATATACTTATTTTTTGTTTAGTAACTAGTGATTAAGCAGTGTTGCTTTAGCGAATGTGAGTACCAATACAAACCATCTCTGGTTTAATGGTACAAAACAAACATGAATGTATTACAACTTTTATTGTTTAAATAAAAAACTGCTGAAGTTTACAGAAAAAAACCCCGATACAAAAAAAAAACATCTGAAACGTAAAAAAAATTGTTTGCCCATTAAGTTTATTTTCGTGGTACCTTGTAATATTAAGTATGACCTATGTGTCGTCGCCTCGGGGAAGCGCTTAAGATTTATGTTCAGTGTAGTTGGTACGCATAGTTCATAATATGGCGGAGGTTCTTTTTTGTTTCGCGTGTATTTTTTTTTAATTAAAGTAAATAAACCGACACTAACACTCCTTGGCCAGTATTTCAGAACAATTAAATACTCAAGCACAGAATAGATTTTTTTAATCGAGTTTCAGATTTGAAGTTTGACTATCGAACTCATTCACCTGATGTTATCATCAGGTGAATGAGTACCGTAACTTTACCAGACAAGTGCATAAAAGATTTTTTTTGCTAGCCATTTCTATCAGACTCCTGGACAATGCCTGAAGAAGTCATCCAAGGCGCCATCTTTTCCCTGGTCTGCCGCAACACCGTCTGATTGTGTCAGGGTTCAATTTACAAAACATTTAATGAAATTCAAACAAAATGTAGGTAAATAGGATACCATCGTAAAAATTAAGCAACACCAGTCAAAAGTTAGCGTGCGTCAAGAAGTTTTAACATTAACTAATATCATTAAGGGGAAGTGCTCATCCCATTAAACATAACTGGCTTGTACGTGAAACTTAGCCAACAGCTGTAATGTGAGAATTAGTTTATTGGTAGGCACCTAGGCACAACTTGTGAAATATTTTTATAGGGCATTTACCTGTATGTGTTAAGTTACAGAACATGATTTAATAAAAAAGCTGCCATATAATCGAATGAAAGTAAGGCAGTTGAATTGAAGATGGACACATGACAAGAGACAGTAAGACAAAATTGACAAAAGTCATTACAGAATGACAACCACGCGATTGTAAAAGGAAAAGAGGCAGACAGGCAAAATGATGGTCAGATGACATTAGAAATGTGCGAGAGCCTATCTGCTCAAGGAAAGTCAAAGAAAGAAAAGAATGGAAAAGATGGAAGAGGCCTATGTGTCACAACACACTCTAATCACTAAAACGGGCACTCCGATGTGTTAGTTTATAAGTTAGTGATGATATACATTGTATGTTATTTTTAAACTTCAGGTGTTGCTTAGTATGGAATGGACTTAATGTGTGTCGACAAATACCCGTGACTCCGACAATAGTACAATTATCATAATTATATATGACTCTATTAGGGTTGGATACACTTTAGTTTATTAATCTATCTGCACGTATCATTATTAAGTACGATAAAGATGTAGTTTATCGTATGAAATTTAGTCAAAAAGTGTGATTATTTATACGAATAATAATAATAATAATATAAACAATAACATCGATTTATAATGCATTTAACTGGATTACGCAAAAATAAATACATGTACAGGAAAATAACGGAAAAGAAGAAAATATGATGTGACGAAGTGACATGTTATTAAGGTCAGCAACTCGACGAGCACGCCCGCCATCTCCGGACCCGTCGCTCAGCTCCGCCACGCCGCCGCCGGAACCCAGCCCCATCGTGAGGGCTGTGACACCGGCCCCGGCAGTTGCGTCGAGCTCGAGCGACGAGTATTTCTCTCCACCGACGACGCCACCACCTGTGCGCCGGCGGGGACGACGCCGGCCGCCGGACGGTTTAGGATCTCGAGGCCCACCGGCCTCTGATAGGGTCCCAGCTCCCGGCGGAAGTGTGCAGCGCATGAGATGGACACAAGCCATCAACGAAAATGTCATGCGCGCATACTATGGGGCTACAGAGGGGGGAAGTAATCTGACCGCGTACCGTGTTCGGATGCTCTCTCTGTTTCAGGTACTTGAGCCAGCTGTCAACGTTTCGGCACAACGATTATCGGATCAGGTGCGGGTCATTCAGCGTAATCGTATGTTGGATGACGCTGTACTTGATCGCCTCCGAACTGAGATGCAGAGAAATCATGTCACTGCTCCCCTGCCGCAGATTGTAGAAGTGGCACAATTACAGCTGACCGCAACACCGAGTCATGTTAGTGATGGGAGTGATGACATGGTTACACATGTAAGTACCCAGTGCAATGAGGTATTAAGGAGCGCTTTGGAGGGTGCGATTCGAGACTACCGCTTTATGTCACCCGAGCTCAGACCACGTTTACCTCGTTTGCCCATGCATAACAAAAATAAGGCGCTGGTGTGTGCTCTGGATTCGCAGTTATCAAATTATTTTGATGATTGCGAAGACCTCACTGATGTGCATTCGATTCTGTACTGCGCAGCTGTTGCAGCATGTCGTGTAGCTCACGTCAAATTTGCTAATGATGACAGAGCTACACGACCAAAACCTGCTATACCGGCGTGGCAGTGCAGAATTGAGAGGCGCATTAGTGACGCCAGAGTGCTCATCGGCAAATTAATCTGCTTTAGGGAGGGCAATACTCGCCCAAGAGTGATGCGCTTTGTGAGGCGGGCATTCTCGGGGACTGATATCAGTCCTCGAGACTATATGCCTTGGGTCACAGAGCGCATCGACTTCCTGAAGCAGAAGGTGTATGCATGGGCAAACCGTATTCGAAGGTATAAGCGACGAGTGGAACGATACACTCAGAATCGCACATTCCAGAGCGATAAAAGGTGGGTTTATAGGGCTTGGGAGCGACCGATTCGAAATGTGACTGATACGCGCCTACCGGATGATGATGCCATGTGTTTGTTCTGGCGCAACATCTGGTCGGTACCTGTCAGTCACACTGAGGGTGATTGGACTCTGGAAGTCGAACAAGCGTGCGACCCGATGCCAGAAATGGGGGCAATTACTATCAGCCCCCAAGATGTAGCTCGTGCAGTCCGTCCATTGCCTAATTGGAAGTCTCCAGGGCCGGACGGGCTGCACAAATGGTTCAGAAGGTCGCACGTTTATTTGGCTTCTCGGTTTCAGTCGGCCCTGGAATTAGGATCGTTACCTCAGTTCTTGACGACAGGAATAACCCACCTGCTCCATAAATCAGGTAGTACTGCGGAGCCCAAAAATTATAGACCGATCACATGTTTGCCCACGGTCTATAAAGTTTTTACATCCATTTTGAGAGCTAAAATTAACCAACACGTAGACAGCAAAGGTATCATGTCTACCTCTCAGAATGGATGTAGAAATGGGTCCCGCGGTACTAAGGAGCTGCTCCTGATTGACATGGCCATCAGTCAACAGGTTCGCCGATCCCGAAAGGATCTGTCCACATGTTGGATAGATTACAAGAAGGCCTATGACTCTGTGCCACATACATGGCTCATGAGGGTGCTGGAGTTGTACAAGATAGATGCCACTCTGCGCACCTTCCTGATGTCTGTATGAGGCAGTGGAGGACGGTCCTTCGCTATCCAGGATGTCGACATATCCAGAGGAACAGCGAACCAATAAGGATTGAGCGCGGTATATTTCAGGGCGACAGTTTGAGTCCGCTTTGGTTCTACTTAGCCTTGAATCCTCTAAGCACACTGCTAGAGAATTCAAGTCTAGGCTATCGGTTGAAGAGAGGAGGTCAGGTAATATCTCACCTTCTTTACATGGATGACCTAAAACTCTTTGCCCCCAACAGTTTACAACTGATGGAGCTACTGAAAGTAACAGAATCTTTCAGTAGTGCCATCAGGATGGAATTTGGTGTGGACAAATGTGCGGTCATGCATGTCAAGCGAGGGGAGATTGTGGAATCTGAGGGAGTTCAACTCTCAGATTCCATAAACCTTAGATCTATCTCTTCAATTGAGACCTATAAATATTTGGGTATGGCGGAAGAGTTGGGCATCAATGCTGCTGACATGAAGCAATCGTTGAAGGAGCGCTTCTTTGGCCGCCTGAGGAAGGTATTCAATAGTGCTTTGTCAGGCGGAAATAAGGTGCGCGCCTTCAACGGGTGGGTCATGCCGGTCCTGATGTACTCTTTCGGCATGCCCTGGATAGGAAAGTACGTACATTGTTAACAGCATATCGAATGCATCACCCACGGTCATCGGTGATGAGACTGTATGTCCCGCGGAAGTGTGGAGGTCGTGGCTTCTTAAATGCTAAGACCCTGCACAACCGTGAGATATGCAGTCTCAGGGAATATTTCCTAGAAGCCGACGTGGGGATGCATCGAGATGTAGTTGCAGTGGACAAGGGCCTCACCCCGCTCTCCTTGGCTAAAGAGAACTGGTGCAAGCCTGTAGTGCTTGAGACTAACGATCGCGAGGAGGTTTGGAAGAGTAAGGAGCTTCACGGACGCTTTTTCCGGGCCTTACACGGGCCTGATGTGGATTTCTTAGCGTCCGTATCCTGGCTACGATTCGGTGATATAATTGGAGAAACCGAAGGTTTTGTCTGTGCAATTATGGACGAAGTTATTTTGACGAATAACTACCGGAGATTTATTGTGAAGGATGGCACGGTTGACATTTGTCGGGCATGTCACCGACCTGGAGAATCAATCCGTCATATTATCTCTGGATGTTCTCGTCTTGCTAACGAAGAGTACTTGCATAGACACAACCTTGTGGCCAGGATTATCCATCAGCAACTTGCTCTGAAATACAACCTCGTGGAATCAGAAGTACCATACTACAGGTATGTGCCCGATCCAGTTCTTGCAAATGGCAATGTCACATTGTACTGGGATCGATCCATCATCACTGACAGGACTATTGTAGCCAATAAGCCTGATGTAGTGGTGGTGGATCGATTGGAGAGGCGCGCAATGATTATTGACATAGCAGTTCCGCATGACGTGAACCTCGTGAAGGTCGAGAAAGACAAGCAGATAAAGTATCTGGACTTGGCCCGCGAGGTTGTCGACATGTGGGATGTGAACTCAGCGATCATTGTGCCGATAGTTGTCACAGCCAATGGCTTAATTGCCAAGAGCCTCGACCAACATCTAAGGAGGCTCTCGTTAGGCGGTTGGATAAAGGGCTTGATTCAGAAGGCAGTACTTCTTGACACGGCCCGCATTGTCAGGAGGTTCCTCTCTCTGGAGCCCTGACCGCCGGTAGCTTGGACCCTGTTCCCGATACCGGTGGGCTACTATTTTTATATTTTTAAATGTTTTTTTTTTTCTATTAATATTTAAAAATGTAAATTATGTGTATATAAGATGAATAAATGAGAATAATAATAATAATATGTGGGGACATTTGTTTCACATACGGCCATCTGACCCCAAACTAGGGCTACCGTGTACTATGGGTGTCAGACAGCTGATATACATACACAAGTACATACATATATAGATAAACAACACCCAGACACAAGGCAAACACAAGTGCTCATCACACAAATGTTTACCCTGGGCGGGAATCGAACCCGCAACACGCTGCGCAGCAGTCGATCGCTCAGCCACTGCGCCAACCGTGTCGTCAAACGAATGGCATAATAGAAAATATATGCATTTGATTTGACATGCGATCCTGAAATACTAAGATAGTTTTCTTTAAATCAATTATTTTAAAAAGTCGTCTGTTATTTATGTCCATATTTTCCTATCGAAAAATTAACTACGATTATTATCCGATAGTTTTAACTGTCAGAGATGACGCTCTACAGTCAATAAATTTTCGTTACAGTTCTTTAGTATTGGAAATCTGAGTAAATTGCTCACTTCCCTATCAGACAACAGTAGAATAGAATTGTGGCCGAAAAATATTAAGGGCTTTTTGGATAGTCCCTACAATACGTAACAAATACTTTGGTTCGACAAACAAAAGAGGACTGGGTTTTCATGCCTATTGACTTTTTCAAGAACAAGCTGACAATCGCATGTCTGTATTTCAAACACTACCTTAGTTACCACATGGCCGTCACACATGGCCACTTAGGTCACCAAATATAGAGGGTACAGAAGGGCTGCTCTCCCGCCATCTTCAAAAATAATTACCTAAACTTGCCAGACTCACTAGGGCTGCTACTGTATTGACTCTGTAGGTTTTATTTGTGATAATATGAAATTTTATTGATACTGGTTGGAACTCTTTGCAATTTTTTATAACAATGTCTTCTTGTTCGTCGTGAAATGTAAATCTCGACATCAGAGGCATTAGGTCGGATGTGTAAAATGCGTACTTTTCAGGAGAGCAGAAACAAAATTGACAATCATTTTTTGTTCATAATTATTGAACTATAAGTATTTGAGTCAGTATTCTTTTTTTAATATTTGGTAGGCAATAGTACCTTTCGAGTTTAATTACAAACATCACCCTTACTGTTAAAATTAATTTAATATTATTTATAATCTATTTAATCTTTTACATCAGACTTTATGCCTGAAATAATAATAAATGAGTGCATGAAACTGCAAGCCTATATTCACATCCGACAGTATGCTTGCAAGTTTAGGTGATAACTTTTTGTGTTATATTGAAATGTAGGATTATGATCTTAGCTATATAACGATTAACAAGACTCTGATCTGTTGATATCGCAGTATACTTCTTAAATACCTACTTGTTACTTTCAAGCAAAAGGACGGAGAAAATAAATAAAAATCGAATCTTAATCAGTCTCAGGAAAATCAGGCTCATTTTCGTTATGTTTGAGCCCGTGGGGTGTCCGGGCTAGAATAGCACCCCCCCATTTCATCCCAAGGGCGTCGTTGAAGGCGACTAAGGGAAAATCCGGAAGTCGGACAGTAGCGGCTCCCATGTAGTTAACAACTTCACTGCGATTCCGAAGACGCCTGCCAAGCGTGGGGATTATGGCAACCCCCCCCCCCCCCTTATATGGGGGAGGCCTTTGTTCAACAGTGGACGTCTTCCGGCTGATGATGATGATGACCGGTTTTTCTTCTTTTCGCACATTTGGTAAGTCACCAGAAAACCGAATACCTTTAGTCAAATTGCGTACCAAAGATATCTCAGAAAATTCAGCTGAAAAAATTGTTTTGTGAAACAGTATGCCCGGCTGATCTTTCTTTAATTGAAGCCGTTTGGCTTGAATTAAAGAAAGATTCTGAGATTTTGAACTCTTGGCCATTTTTGTTTTTCTTTCGTGTTACTCTTGGCTCATTTTTTTTATACAAGGCAGTGACATCTTTAAAATGCCTCAGTTCCATATCAATTAATTCAAAAGGTCTACTCCACAAGTCCCTATGAATTGGGACCAATCCCTAAGAATGGTTATTTGCATAGTCTTCAGCTGTTTTTTTCTTCTCTATTAATAATGTATGTATTTGGTCTACCTCCATATGAGTGTGGCCTTTTAGCATATATTTGTGATTTATCACTTTTAAGTTAGAAACATTGTGCTGCAACCAAATATATGCCATTACTATCATTAAATTTTTGTTCTGACTTGCGCAATTATCTGACCAAAATGTCAATTCTTCAACGGTTTCAATGACGCAGGACGCTATTTCATTGCCTCCCCTTCCGCCTACGTTTTCAGACCATATCATATTAGTAGCAACGTTACTAGTTGTATCATATATAGTTAAGATTATTGTCCATAGCTTACGCAAATAGAAAGACTTGGTATTGGTTAAATTTGGTATAGCCAAACATTTCTGTAAATCCAACATCAAAACTTTTTTCTTTCCAGCTCCTTCGTGCCTCTTCTTTATCAGCTTTTTTAAGATTACTCCTTTCGTTAGATGCTGTTCGGTGTAGTTCTTGTCCTTTTCTTAATTTCTCTTCTTTCTGTTTCTTCTATCATCATCATCAGCCTGAAGACTTCCACTGTTGAACAAAGGCCTCCCCCATAAGGGGGGGTTTGCCATAATTCCCACGTTTGGCAGGCGTCTTGGGGATCGCAGTGAATTTGTTAAGCACACGGAAGCCGCTGCTGCCTTACTTCTGGATTTTCCCTTAGTCACCTTCGACGACACCCTCGGAATGAAATGGGGGGTACTAATCCAGCCGGACACCCCGCGGGGAGCGGGGCTGTTTCTTCTATAGCGTCTTTAAATTTCCTTTCCAAAAGTGTCGTAATCGTCACATGTGTGTGGGTAGTTTAAAAACAAGATTAAATTCTGTATAAAGATATTTCGGTATTCTTTTGCTCTGGTGGGTAGGCTAATAGGTGTTTACTTTATTAGTGTTGTCCTCCATTACTGCTATCAAACACAAACACAGTATAATAAAATCACACTAAGTAGGTACCACTGTTTTTCATGTCGAATTAATGATTTGTTTAAAGTTACAACTGGCGCGAACTGTGCGGCGCGATGGCTGGCTCGTGGTGCACACGTTTCTCTTGCTCGCTCTTACGCTTAGCTATAATGCTGTAGCACGCTATTTGCCGACACGCCACGAAAGGTCCGTACGACTCGACGTAATACGAATCTATCCGAACTATCTTCAGTACCGACCTTAAATATTACATTTTTGTATTAATTTTTGGAGCCATAAGGTTGCAATTCTTTGAACGTACACAAAATCTACACACAAAACATTATAATAACAACAATAAAGTCCTATATTAAGAACAGACTTTATGCCTTTATAGCGTTTTGCTGTTATGCAACATTTTTTTAAGCATAAAGGTATATTTAAAGATACGTACTATAGTTTGATTGTAAACTTTAGAGGCATAAATTCGTATCTGCTCATGCTACTAGCGTGCTAGGTCAAACATTTTTAATTCATAATAGCTTAAGTCGAAATACGGCTCATAAAACTAGTATTAATTTGGTGCATAAAGGTATAAGTAAATATAAAAGCTTATGGCTCTCGAGTACTTGAAAATGTCTGAAAATCCGACATTATGCATGAGTGTATCTTTACAATGGTAAGAGACAGAAATACCACGGTCAGATCGTTAGAAAGAGAAACAAAAACATAATGTCGGTATACTAAAAAGCAATTTTTGTCGTATATGCACATCCGACATGATGCTTCTGATGTCGAGTTATTCATTTAGACAACACGTGACAGTTGAGTCTGAAGTCTGCTTGAGAATGCCTATACACGTAATGTCAATGTGTGCGTGGTAAAAATGGCAGTTTGTTCTGAGCGGTCTCTCTGCTCGGGCGCGACGCAGCCTTACGTACTTTGTGCTTAGGTCATCCAACCAGCTGTTTGCATCTTTCAATACTACTTAAATATGTAAGACCATTTAAATTTCTAATCTCGTACATTCAGGGCCTGAGTTACAGTGCTCGTGTAGGCGATAAATAAATAATAGATGACTCTAATACAAATATTATCATAATTTGTATGAAATTATCTACCTACCTACGCTAGATTCGTTTTCCTACTAACTAACCAGGTGAATAAGTTTATTCAGATGTAAAAAAATGCATTTGGTATTTTCCTATATTGTAACCACAAAATTAATTACACCATAAACGTACAACAGTACTCACATCTACATGATAATGAGGTGCAAATCATCATGTGAGGGTTGCATTGTTCACAGACATGTCATCACTAATTCAGTACTCCGCTTTTGTCTGTAAACGAGACAGATGAATGAGCTTTGTCGACAGAGTAATGAGAGTTAGTAGTATACACTGCTGGTTTATCATAGGTTTGAAGAATGGGTGACGAAAATTTGTGTTCAAGTCGAATGACATGTGCAGTTCACTTCTAAACAATCTTTATTTCAATTATAAAGTGCTTGTAGCAGAGGTAAATGATTTGAAGATCACCGTAAGGTACATTACAGAAAAGGCAAAATATATTTTACCCTTGTTATTAATAGAGAATTGATCCAGCCTGTCAATTCCACCGCCCGCTCTAAGCCAAAGTCCGTACCCCACAGGTGGTGCCCCTAGCGTATCGTCGCTTAATTTACAAGTTTTTTGCCCTGACTAGAGGCCTTATATTCACATTTAAGGCACCACAGCAAAGTCCGGTTAAGCAGCCGACAACTAGGTATGTCAATGCAAGATGCCAAACGGAAACAAAAAAAATACGATTAATGAGATACTTGTAAAAACTTTAAATGTCAGTCTAGCGCGATGAACTCAGGAGACATAAAAAAGAATATTTACAACACGCTTCAAATGTTATTATGATCCTAATTTACAGTTTAATTAGGCTACGAAATAAAACTGACTTATAAGAAAATACTTAGATATTTTTCTTCCTCCTGTAAATTTATCTCTTTTGTATATACGAGCATGAGGTTTTCCCTCTAAAACTAAATCTAGGAGGCTCTAAAGCCTCTAAGTATATGCCAAATTTCACTGAAATCTGTTTACCCATTGAGGCGTAATTGACGAACAAACATACGAACATCCAAACGCACAGAAAGTCACATTTACATCCCAAGTTCAGCGAGAAAATGAAATGCAAAACACATACAAGTTTTATGTTTCATCACTCGGTCGTAAAAAATGTTAAAAAGCTTATAACTAAACAATAGCGGGAATACTGACACATATTTACGTTACACATAGAGACCTCGTAAAAGAAATGAAGTCGTATATTATATACGAGAATATCAAAGCTTTGCACTCAGTGTAAACAGCCGTTCACAAAAACTTGTGCGTTTTTGTGGAGTCGTGAAAGGAAATGATAATAATAAGCCATTCTTGGATCAACATAGTTTGATGTTATTTGAAGGTTGATACTGTAAAGGTTGTGTATACGAAATGCAGCCTAGTCGTAAACATATTAATGAATGTTTTCGCAAACACTCAGAATTAATAATAATAGTTATAATAATAATAAGGCTCGAGTCGAGGCTCTTGGAATAATTTCCAAAAGCCTCGACCAACATCTGAGGAGGCTCTCGTTGGGCAGCATGGATCAAGGGCTTGATTCAGAAAGCGGTTCTGCTGGACACGGCATGTATTGTTAGGAGATTATTCTCTCAGGAGCCCTGACCACCGGCAGCTTGAACCCTGTTCCCGATACCGGTGGGCTACTTACTATTTTATATATTTTTAAATGTTTTTATTTTTTACCAATATTTATAAATGTAATTTAATAACTATATAGAGAAAATAAAAAAATGAGAATTATAGTAATAATATTATTATTTTCGCCACATACGCAGGAGGCGTATGTGGCGATTTTAATCTTTGCTTTTATTGGATCAAATGTTGGTCACATTCTGTTACGTGTGTATTGTCATGCAAACGTAAATATTTGAACAAGATTCGTGTGCTCACTGTTCACACTTTTTTTTGCATAATATTCGTGCAAGGCACGTCTAACAATGTAATTCATTAAATATTTGAGGAAAGGTGAGTAAAGGGAATCGGTAAGTAAAGGGGTTTGGCTCGGCAACATCATCATTGTAAGCCCCTAGCTATTATTTTTTTATTGATTCAGTGCTGACGGTGAACATTAATAGACTCTAGGACTTTTTATACGATAGGTTGGCGGGCCACCAAAGAAGAAAGTAAAGTGTAGTGTGTTACATTAAATCATACTAAGAATAACATAAAACATGTTTACATGTATAAATAAGTATTATTCTTCCTTTAGTTTTTTCAAACAACACAACAAAAGTTTACTTACCACCTAATCATATACATTGTGATTTGTGATTGAGTATTGTGTGTGTGTGTGGGAGTGTAGTGTATGTGTGTGAGTGTAGTTTGTGTTTGTGTGTGCTTGTGTGTTGTCGTGAAGCGACAGATAAAATAAAAGAGGTGATTCAGGTATAAAGGTACAAATGTGAGATGTAAAGAATGTGTAGGTAGTAGGTCGAATAATGAATGATGTAGGTGGGACGACGATGGAGACTCTCGGGATGACGTCAGGAGATGCAGACAGGAAAACCAGGCAGGAAGGTGAAGGCAGGGTGTGGGTCGATAGCGTTCCAGGACCGCTCAGGCCACTGACTCTGGCTCCAACTCGGCAGGCCTTGCAAGGCGTACTAGGATGCAGGAACGTTGGTCGTTTTCGTCCACGTTGGTTCAGAGTGGATCTGGCAATGAAGACATCAGTACTCATGCTGAATGCTTTGCAAGCCCATGGTATAAAACTATCAAAGTCGTTGGGCTTGGGTTTCTTCAGAACTGTAACCTCTTTCTTGTTTCCTTGAGTATTGCGTGCAACTGTAGGATCCTTTCTGAATAAACCGTCAATAATACAAAATGTATTTGAACTATTCAAGAAAAAAAATTTACCCCCATCAAGTCGACAAGCTTTTTCTTTCTCTTTTTTAATTTTGAATTTAGCATGAAATTTAAGTTTTATTCTATGAGTAGTAGCGACCAGAATTCGTATTAGTGTTTTTCAAATAGGTTGTCAAGGGATTTAGTATGTAATCCCACTTCTATGTAATCCACTACTTCACGCTTTAGAAAGTATTGGAATGTCACAAGATGACAGTATCATGCCAATAAAAATATTGCATGTAAACAATTATAATTATCTTCTAACCATCTAGGAAAGATAAAGATACTACGAATACGAGTGAAAGTGAATAGCAGACGAGTTTGGGAATAAGATGCATATAAAGACAACTAAATACCTAACCACCACCACAAATACATGATCAGGGCCTCAAGTCTGCTATTACAATAGTGTCAGAATGGTCTATCATTGATTTCATTATGTGTAACCACTGACACGCCATTGTTAGAAGCGACATAGAATGGTAATCTCGTACAAATGACAACTGCGGTGCTATTCCGTTACAATCTCCCTCGATGAACACCTAGGTGAAGTGAGCTGTCATCCGTCCCGATGCTAGGGATTGACAAAGCAGACGGACGGATGACAGCTCACTTCACCTAGACGTTCACCGAGGGAGATTGTAACAGAATAGACATACCGAATGACTGACTTAGGCGGTAATCTGCTAAAATTTTGACAGTTACTTTGATCAGTGACCTACCATTACAACGTCATTGTGCAGTCATTGCTTAAATTTCGACCGATCAATGACGGACCATTATGAATTTAGCAGATTACGAACTTTTAGCAAAATGACAATGGGGTCGTGTTGAAATGACGAAATTATACAAATAGCAGACTTGGCCCCCTGATTAGTATTTTACATTGAAGAACACTATTCCAAGTAAGTTTAGTACAGTGTGTGTGTGAGTGTAGTTTGTGTTCGTGTGTGTGTGTAGTAAAGTGATTATCACCATCTTACTTTAATAAATAATGCCAGCTGCTTAGCAAAATTTTAAGGAGTGACTCAGACCACGAACCGGAACAACTTTCATTATCGAGTCAACTTAAACAGCGCAAAAATAAAAACAGCTGTTCCATACAGAAGTGCAATAGGTACCTGCCAAAATGTATGGAACAGCTGTTTTTTTTTTCTTAACAATTTGCTAATGAATTCAATTTCATCCTGTATAACGCTTATGTCTGTGTCTTTGTAATTTTACCACAGTCCACATCACAATGCGTATAATATCCCCAGTTAGTCCTTTGCAAATAATTCTATTAAAAAAACCGTGAAATCAATATATTAAATTCATAGGAAAATAATTCTCCTTCAACACAAAAGACTATTCAACCTTATAAAGTAATAAAAACCAAAGATGTTTCAATAGTCAAAAGAATTCTTTGTTTCTGAATAAAATAATATTTTAAAAAGTATGATTTTATTTCGAAACGTACATTATTTGAAACAAAATGCGGCAGAAGTTATTCTGAGGGATTGTACACTCGTGTGTAAAAAGATGAACACTTAGTTAAATTGAAGAGCAATTTTCTTATTCGCGTTGAAAAGTATTTCTTTCACGTGTGCTTTCTCTTTGATCACTGAATCGTATTAAAGATTCGAATTAGTTTCAAAGTGAGCTTTTTGTCTCGCTTCATTCGCAAGTTCAAAGAAAATGACGTTTGAATTGCGTTAAGTGTTAACATCTTTTTGCACGTAACTGTACTCACTTAAATACATGACAATCCCTCTTTTCTATTCATGTGCAATAGTTATTTTTATACTCTATTGTCTGCAGCTGTAGTAAAGTTTTACTACAGCGTAAAGTTTTCCGTTTTATATTTACCGCGGTGTACAATAAATTAAAATTTCTCAAAAGCATTTCTGAATTCCATAAAGGGATAGACATTTTTAGCCAGTCAACACCGGAGTGACCAGAATGGATAACGTGAGAAATTAGTCTTTTAATTGGAAGTCAATGTCAAGTCAAAGTCAAAGCATTTATTTCAAATAAACCATTTGCAGGCACTTTTGAATTGCCAAAGAGTCAGTTAGTAGTCAGAAAGTTGAAGCTGGTTGCTCGTTCCAAAATGTAGGGTAGGTCCTATACAGAAGAACGAGCAAGAAACTCCACGGACAACGGACACTGTTTTCATCAATCAAGCTTTTACAAAATTCTAGTCACATTATTCTTGTTGCTTCTATATTATATGAAAACAATGTAGGTAAGTGAATAGAAATCCAAAACAGTCTAATTAAAAATAAATTAATACAAAAGCCATGGCAGTTAAGAGATGACCAATCTCAACTTCCCCTGTTCACGAACACGAGGAAATTTGAAAGTGAGGTCAGTGATAAAAAAGCTGATGGGGAATCGTCTATCTTGATAAAGGCATGTGAAGAAGAGGGATGAAATGCATGTGACCAAAAACGTTATGAAAGTAAATGTGGATGGATAGAGAGGGAGAAGGCTAAAGAAAAATGGATTGTGAAAGAAAAGTAAGTCAGTAAATAATAAATAAAAATTAAAAATCGTTTATTGCACATAATAGGGCTGTACATATTTTTGAACCGCTTGACTTCCAAACTAAGTAAAACTTGTACTATGAAAGTCAAGCCGCTCTCTTATTTCTAGAACTGGAATACAATAAACGGCAAAGGAAGCATGCAAGGCCAGAGTACTTGGCAGACAAGTAAAAAAGTAAATAATAATCATATGAGAAACAAATGTGAAGTGTCTTGGGCGAAGTTGTGGAATGTGTTAGGTAAGTGTGGAAGTGAGACGAGCGAATGTTTTTGTCCGGATGTGTGTGTATGTGGTGTGTGTAAATTGGGATTGTGTGTCAGTGATAGCATGACGCTTGACAGGACCACAAAATAAAAAGAAGGACCGCTCCCGCCATCTTCAAAAATTATTACCTAAACTTGCCAGACTCACTAGGGCTGCTAAGGTGACTCTGTAGGTTTTATTTGTGACAATATGAAATTTAATTGACACTGGTTGGAACTCTTTGCAAATTTTTTTATAACAGAGTTTTCCTGTTCGTCATGAAATGTCAATGTCTCTCATTTATTCATTTACACAACACGTGACACGACAATATTGACAGAGTCACCGGAGACTTTTTACAAAGGCTGTAATGGCCTATTGTTATTTGTAAATATTTATTGATATTGCAGATCTGTACGATGAATATCTATAAGCAGCAGCAGCATAAGAAAAAAATAAAGACAATAAAAAATGGCGGTTTGTTCTGAGTGGTCTCTCTGCTCGGGCGCGCCACAGCCTTACGTACTTTGTGACAGGAACAGGACGGAATCACAGGGAATGGAAGAAGAAAACAAGTTGCGCCGACCCCAAGTAACATGGGACAAGGGCAGCAAGATGATGATTCAGTCAAAATCTTTTCCCTATTCCACATCACAAAAAACCACTTGGTGAAATAAAAATAGCGAAAAAAAAGTTCACGAAATGCGAACCCGGCTGTGAAAAAAATCTAGTTCGCTGCATCCGTTCTCTTTAGGGAAATCAACAAGTTCATTTTCACAAAGTACAGGAGGTACTAGTTACTACACTATTAATCCTTATTAATGTCGTAAAGAACAAAATATATTATGAACAGCATTTATTATGAAAACTTGTTATTAAAAGTAGGTAAGCTTTGGAATTACTGACCTGTTTATATTAATTCCGTCCCAATTAATCCCGAGTAACGAAGAATTTTGTAGGATAATTGTTATGCCAATATGTATGGCTCTTGTGGGAATGTCCATGCAGGAGTTCGCGCGGCACAGCTAATATTCAATCATTTATGACGCAGCTAATACCAATTCAATATTTGACAGTGCGGTTCGCGCCTAGTGGTTGAACGATTGGCTGGCGCACTGCGTATTTTGAGTACGATTTCCACACGGCACAAATGTTTGTATGGCTCCAAGTATTTGTTCGATTGTATATGCCTTTATATGTTTTTAATACACCCACAATACTGGAGAAATTTCTAGCGTGGAACAAAATTAAATTAACAAGTCCTATAGGTACGACTTTCATCGAATTTAAGAGATACCACAGCAATTTCTGATAAAACATTCTGAACACACTGCTGTATACTAGGCCAGACTCGCAATCGTGTCTAGATTTTATTAATATCTTAATTTCACTGTATGATAGTCTTAGCAATTTATGGCTAGAATTATTATTATTATGTTGTTTTTTACCGACTTAAAAAAGGAGGAGATTCTCAATTTAACTGTATTTTTTTAACCGACAACAAAAAGGAGGAGGTTCTTAATTCGATTGGTATTTTTTTTAATAAATGTTGAGATTAATGATACTACATACATGATTCCTTAGTTTAACGCGAAATAGACTTTGACATTTGGTCCCTTAAAAAATTAACACAGTTTGGCCCAGTAGTTTTAATTTTATGAACATTTTTTTAGTTTTTTTTTTGTGTTTGACCAGGCATAACTTTTTTCAGTGTAGTACGATTTCGATGATTCTTTTTTCAATTGATAGTGTGTACCTTAACCTGTCTGCCCGTGCGCGCAATACATTGTTTACACTCAAAACCATAAATTTGGTCCCATATAAATTTCAAGAAAATATTCCATCCTTATAATAGTAAAAAAATAAGGGATGACTGAATTTTTTTGGTGGGTCCGTAGGCACTAAAAAGCTTTTTACAAAAAAGACAACCGCCTTCAAAAAGTGAAAAATAACTTTAGCACAGAACACACATTGACTTTAGTTTCGAAATTCAGTGGCTTTGTTCTGTTTGTTGTTTTGTGTTGCCACCGACTTCCGAAACTAAAGTCAATGTGTGTTCTGTGCTAAAGTTATTTTTCACTTTTTGAAGGCGGTTGTCTTTTTTGTAAAAAGCTTTTTATTTTCCGCTTTTTAGTACCTCCTTCTCATCCAAATCTATTAAGAAGAGATTGAAAGTTAACTACTACAAAGATTGATGAAACTGAAACGTCGTCTATGTAAAATTATTGGGTATTTGTTGATTTTTCAAAAAGTGCTGAATCAATTTCGATAAAATTTATATGGAACCACCCCTAAAGCATACCCTATCCATAAAAAGAAGAATTTTTAAAATCGGTTTACGTTTGCCGGAGAAATCGCGTAACAAATCGCGCACATACTTAATGCAAATTTAAGACTTATACGGTTTTCTCATGGATGCCATTGTCAGAACTAGACCAAAATAAAATGGGACCACACGAGTTATGTTTCGGCGATCGGGAATTTACTTAAAAAAATATTTATTTATTACAATATTAATTTAATTATAAAAATACAGGATAATTAGCTGGTGGCTGATGCCCGACTGAATATAATACAAAAATAATAAATGTGTCTGATTTCTGATAATTGCATAGTTGCAGTATGACGTATGTCGATGGTGACTGTATACTCAGCGTAAACGCGTGTTACGATGAGTTAACTCCTCCCTCCATAAGATAGAAGCAACTCTTGCTTCTTGCGGCGTCCGCGGTGCTCTTGGTGTCCTCCGGAATGCTTTTAGATTTCCATTGGTACAGCTTCCAGGATGCTGCAGCGATCAGTAGGATATATAGGATGATTGTGTTCCAGCTAGGTGTGGCTGCTATGATTGGCCAATTATCTTCTTCTGGCATAGAGATGTCGCCTGCCTTATTGATCAATTCATGGATGCTGTCGAGTGAGATGTCTTCTAATTGGAGTTCGTATTGTATTGATTGTTCTGAGACTTGATGCTGCTCCGGTAACGGTATGACTTCGTTAATGACCACCGTGTCAGTGTGAGACCGCAGTGTCTTGTTCATGACGTGCACCTGACAGTCTTCAGTCAGTGTAACGAGATGAATTCCAGATAGCTTCGTGTAGTCTGTCTTGGTGTTGCATTGTGTTTTGATGACTTCATCTTCTCTGAGAACAAGTAGCCAGTTATTGTCCCCGATCTTCTGAACTTTTCCTCTTCTTAAGTTCATCTTGGCGTGCGTGCAATTTGCTGGGCGATGCTGAATGAGTGATAGTATGCAGTCATCTGTGTCTTCAATTCTTCTGGTGTCGAGGAGCTTGCAGAGCTGGGTGTTGTCGGTCAGTGGCTGACAATCTTCTTCTAAGTAGGCGTACTCGTCGTTACCAAGTGCTAGGTATTTGGATTTAGGGATAATGGTAAGGTTATTTTTATTTGGGATAGAATAGAGGTGGATAAGGTCATAGGTTTTTGGGGTAATTGAGGGAATTTCGAGAATAAAATTAACCGAGTGTTCTGTGCTGTAAGCTTTAACCTTTATTGACTTTTCTATCCTGTATATGTTACTAATACTAATACTAGCTACTGTTTTAAGAGAAAACCTATTTTCTAAGTTTCTTAACTCTTCTATTAGATTCTGAGGACTTATAATACTAGGATGCATGGTGCCCATCTGCGCAAAAGTCATAGCATCTTCTAATAACATTAACCTATCTAAAATGATCTGTAAACTAAAATCAATCTGTACGTAAATGTCTAAGAAATGTAAATGGTTAGATAAGTCGTTGGAATTATTAGTAATATTTTGTAATAAACTAGCTAAATGTTTCTGATTATTGTTTAATTTTGTTAACTGTCTACTGAACTCATCTATTGTATTATGTGCTAATACTAAGGATTTCCTTTGTGAATCCTGCATATTTCTAACTCTACTTTTAATGTTTAAAATTTCTTCTTCGTACTTAGCTGCGTCTTCGTGGTCGAGGTTACCTGTAATAGACTTAACGACAGTACCTAATCCATCTATAAGACCGCGTCGCTTCCTAACTTGCGGCGTTAAAAACTTTATCTTCTTACCTATAATACTAAAGCTATATTCTATTTGATTCCTATACGTTTTATGCAAATCTCCAGATGCTGTGCTCTCAACGGTTTTCGTACTTGCATATAAGGACATCAATTGGATAGATGTAAAGTGTAAATTGGAAATGTTGTAAACGCAAGCAAGGCTAAAGTAGTTGTCTTGTTTAAGGAGTTGACCTTGTTTAAGGAGGAGGATACCGTTATCGTTACTTACATGGGTAACGGTTACGGTTGCTGTTGTGTTGAGCACGACGGCTCCTGCGATGAGGATCCTGCAACAAGATGAGGCCTTCGTAGTAGCTTGAAGTGAACCCTAATGGACTTAGAATTTGGATGGTTACCTATTATTTCAGCCACGTTGTTTGGATGAAGATGTATAATTTTGTACGGTCCTTTGAAGACTGGCTTCGTCTTGTCACTGCGTGCTGACTTTGCTACCTGTTTATAAACGGTTTCACCTACCTTGAATTTAATTTCTTCTGCTTCTTGGTTGCGTTTAGCAATCACCTGCTCCTTGTTTTTGGACATGTGTGCCGCGATGCACTCTTGAACCGCTTCTGCATTGGCACGATGCTTGATAACATAGTCCTGGTAAAATTCTTTCGGGTAGTATAGCTCTAATGGGTTTCTGGATGCTGTGTGTCCGAACAATAACTCATGCGGTGTATAATCTGTTGCCGAATGAATAGCGTTATTGTATGCTATTATGGAATATTTCATAATTAACTGTATTGGGTCATCTTTGTTGGTCATTCTTTGTATCCTAATTATTTCAGCTAGGGTAGAGTGTAAACGTTCAATAGGGGAGTTAGAATTAGGGTTATACGGTGTCGTGAAATGTATTTGAATATTGTGAAGTGCGCATATTTCTTTGATAACATCATTGTCGAATTTAGTGTCCGAATCAGTAGTTATTTTATTTGGTAAACCTAACACTGAGAAAACGTTTAGCAATGCTTCGGCTATATGGACACTGCTACATGCTGTTAGTTGGACTGCCTGGGCGTATTTAGAGAAGTTATCAATGACTGTAAGGAACGTTGCGCCTCCGGTTGAGTATAAGTCCATAAATATGTGTTCCATCGGTTTACGAGGCGTATTGGTTATAGCTAACGGTGGTTTAAGTGGGTTGCGTTCGTATTTAGATTTTAAACAGGTGTCACATTGATTTACGAATCTTTGGATAGTAAGAAGCATGTTCGGCCAATGATAATTTCTGTGTAACTGCTTGTACGTTTCCTGAATACCACGGTGAACCGTCTTACCTTCGTGATATTTTTTAATCAACTCTTGTTGTTCGGGTTTGTTTTCTACTAGGGTTACGCGTTTTGTGCATTTAAGTAGTTTAGGACCTCTGTCGTTAAATATCGTTGTGTAAACTCTAGAAAAGGCGTAGTATAATTCTTCGTTATGAAAGTAACAATGGAATATACGGTCGGCGATGGTGTGTTCTTTAAGAAATCTGATTATTTCGGGCTCTGTGTTATTAACTGGGATAAAGACATCTTTTATAACTACTTTCGAGTTAGTGGATCTGTTATCTACTCTATACGTGGATCCGGGAGTAGACCTAATGTGGAACTGTTTAAGCTGCCTATCTATAGCGTCTATAATGATGGGTATGCCTCTATTTTCGTTGTCAGGCTGTGTATGTCTAGTAGACACTAATTCAGGTTCGGCTGACACTATACTCATGCTATCTGTACCTATATGAGACTCGGGAACGCTTGGGTTTTGTGATTGTGTGTTTTCGTTGGGTGCTACTATGTTTGTTTGGTTTTCAGCTTCCCTACGTGCATTTTCGAATATTCTATTAATGATCTCGTCATCTTCGTTATCATCTAAATTAACAGCTAGAGAGTCGGCACTACCATAGAATATTTTAACACGTGATAGCGCGTCTGCGTTAGTGTTTTGTCGACCCTTCTTGTATACAACCTTATAATCATATTCCGAGAGTTTTAAACGCCACCTTGTTAATTTAGAGTTAGGATCTTTCAATGACATTAGCCAGGTGAGAGGCCTGTGGTCTGTATAGATAATAAACTTTCTACCGTATAGATAGGGTCTGAAATATTTAATGGCCCATACTATAGCGAGTAGCTCCTTTTCTATTGTAGAGTAACGCGACTCGGTATCTGATAGTGTTCGTGATGCAAATGCTACTGGCTTATCGGATCCTACTATCCCTTGGGATAACACCGCACCTAGTGCTACATCTGATGCATCAGTGGTGAGTATGAAAGGCTCGTCAAAATTCGGGTACTGCAGTATTGGGGCGTTAGTTAGAATTTGTTTGCACTTATTGAAAGCTTCTAAGAAATCCGGGGAGTGTATTACTTTACTATTTTTCTTAAGGCAAAGGGTCATTGGTTTAGTAAGCTTAGCGAAATCTTTTATGAATTTTCGGTAGTATCCGACTAAACCTAGGAAAGCTTTTATTTCCTTCTGCGACTTGGGTAGTGGGAAGTTAAGTACGGCTTTTATCTTGTCTTTGTTTGGTTTTAAGCCTTCATCTGTTAGTTCGTGTCCTAAGAAGTTGACCTGTTTTTGTAAGAACTGCGATTTATCTAACTGGATCTTTAGATTATGTGTTTTAAATCGATCGAATACTTGTTTTAATTTTTCTATGTGTTGCTGCAATGACGTAGATATTATTATTACGTCATCTAAGTAGGTATAAACATTATCTATGCCCCTTAATATATGATCCATTAGTCTTTGAAACGTACTTGGTGCATTTTTGAGTCCAAAAGGCATTCTAAGAAACTCATAATGCCCTCGTTCAGTGGTAAATGCGGTTTTTTCAATATCATTAGGGTGCATTTCCACTTGGTGGTAACCGCTAGCAAGATCTAGGGTTGTGAAATACTGCGCTCGTCCTAATCTATCCAATATGTCGTGTATATTTGGTAAGGGGTATTTATCTTCTATGATACGATCGTTGAGTCTTCTGTAATCAATTACAAGTCGCCATTTAACATTGCCTAAGGAATCGGGTTTTTTGGGCACGATATGCACGGGACATGACCAAGGGGATATGCTCTCTCGCACGATACCTTGCTGAAGGAGCTTATCGACTTGTTTACGAATTTCTTCGCGTTGTTTAGGAGCTTGTCTGTAACTACGTACAAAAACTGGTGTTTTATCACTTAATCTGAGCTCGTGTTTAACAGCGTGTGTAAAAGTGAGTGGTATATCTTCTGCATAAAACAAGTCCCTATACTGATAACATAGACGAGTTATTTCGCGCTTTTCTTCTTCGTTCATATGATCTGTACGAATTTTCTGAAGGTTTTCGTTTAATATTTGTTCGATGTTAGTTTGAACCTGTATGGTATTAATATCGTGACTATTTTTTTCATTGGTATTGGAGAATTTCTCTAATTCAATGGAGGGGTTAAACGGGATACACTTCTTTTGATCACTGTGATTAATTACCGATGTCCTAAAAGAACCGTTTGTAACGTTAATTATAGCTGCTGGGGACATTAAACCATCTGACCAGATTAATTCGTCGTGTAAGTATTGACCGTCCAAATAGTTGGTTTTTACTTTAACTATCTTTTCGCATCTAGGTTCTATGCTTATTTTTTGAGGTGGGGAACTAAAGTGTATCGGTATTTCCGCTGTAGATGTACGTAACACATTATTATTTAAATCAATATTACTCTTAAGTTTTTGCAGAAGGTCAATTCCGATAAGACCTTTATATTTAGGGTCGAAGTCGAATATTAGGAACTTATGTGTTATATCACTATTAAACGCGGGGGGTAAGGGAAGGTACACTACCTTATCGTGAACTGATGAACTGTGTGCCGTATTAATTTGAAAGGGTTCTGTTTCGACACAGTACTCAAATATGGTGCCTGCAACTACGTCATTTGCTATAGTTGAATGACTGGCCCCTGTATCTAATAGAAACTTACCGTCAAACTCTGGTAGTATTATGTACGGTAAGTATTTCTTAGTCTGGAAATTTATTGAAACTAGGTCTGGCTGTCTCGGTTGGTGTCCAAGGTAAAATCCTGGTCACAACCTACCTCTTGCTCTTCCATGATAACATTCGGCTCGAGCACTATGCCGTTACCATCAGCGACACTGTTGTAGAGCCCCATGTCACTGGATTCTGGTTGATCTTGAGTGGCCATCTGAATAGGTATGTAGAATAACTGCTGAGCGAACTGTGGTTTTTCTGGCTTACCTGCCGTACGCATTGTAACGTCCGATGATACTGGCGTGGGAACCGGTGGTTTTGGGATGTTAGGCTGATTCCTAAAGTTACTTGAACCATTTGGTCTATAGTTACCTGATGCTGGTTTGGGCTTCCAGGGCAATACGGACTGTACCCATTGTTGACGCTGTTCAGGGGTCATGCTATTTTGGAAAGGTACAAAGTTTTGTGGGGAAGTAATAAAGCCAGGTACAAATGGGTTTGCTGTATTACGTATGGGATTATTATTACCTGGTTGTTTAGATAACTCCTTTGGCTTTGCTTGTGACGTTGATGGACTATTATTATTGTAATTAGCTCTATTATATGAAAGCCTAGCCTCTTCTTGTCTAGCCGCTATGATGGCTTCTTCGAAGGTGTCCGGTTTGGCGATTCGAACGCCCAACGAGACGTGGAAATCTAACTGATTAATATATTGTTCGATAACCATCTTTTCATAATACGATTTATTACCATGCTCACCTACGGAATACAGAGTATCTAATAGCTCACGGAGGCGTTTGCCGAAGCTCTCAGCGTCTTCTGCCTTAGATTTACGCACTCGCGTTAGCTCCTGCATTACTTGTATTTCGTTTCGTGGTTCACCTAGGCGCCTAATTAACGCATTCTTAATTGATAACCATGAGTTTAAGTGACCTTCGTACGCTATTGCGTCTATGGCTGGACCACTGAGCCTACTTTTAATTAAGCAAATGAATGCTGGGTGCGAACGATCTGTCTCGGAGGTTAACTGTAATAAGCTTTCTACTTCCCTAATATAATAGTTAAGTAATTTGGGATTACCATCATATCTAGGCATTAAATCTGGTAATAGTTTGTATGGTTTATAGTTAGCATCATAGTCTCTGAGCGACATTGTTTTACTGTAACTTGCCTGTGTAGTGGCGCTTGACGCAAAACAATACAAGTGTCGAATATCACACTTGGAATTTACTCGTGGTACACTTAACGCTACTTATTATAATTTTATGGTTGCCTGTTTTATGGTTTTATGGTTGACAGACACATCAATTAACATAAAATACACAAATTAAAATAAGGCAGGAAATAGAGCAAGGACACTTGGTAAGATAAGAGCACTCACCAGAGCAGCCACTGCATCTCCTGTCGAGTCGAGTCTCGTCCAGCACAGCTTCCTCCAATTCTCCGGAGATTTATCCCGATGACCGTAGAGGTGTCCGACCGCGCGATAGATTCTTTGTAGATCGCGAAAGAACGATTTGAGAACCGTCGCCCGTAAGATGAAGAGTTGGATTCGATCTTAGAACGTCGCGATCCTACCGACTGCGCCAGTTATGTTTCGGCGATCGGGAATTTACTTAAAAAAATATTTATTTATTACAATATTAATTTAATTATAAAAATACAGGATAATTAGCTGGTGGCTGATGCCCGACTGAATATAATACAAAAATAATAAATGTGTCTGATTTCTGATAATTGCATAGTTGCAGTATGACGTATGTCGATGGTGACTGTATACTCAGCGTAAACGCGTGTTACGATGAGTTAACTCACGGCAAGCACTAGCTTTCAAATAAAAATAATCATCAAAATCGGTTCACCCAATCCCAAGAAATCAGGTAACAAAAAAATAAAAAATACAGACGAATTGATAACCTTCTCCTTTTTTGAAGTCGGTTGAAAAAGAGATTACGGCGCTATAGATTACGGACGAGTTACATTCAACAATAAATTTTCTTTTACAATGAATTACCGTTTACGTTATTCTATATTTAATGCACACTCAATTCTAGGTAGCCGCAGCTTACGCATTTTTGAGTAACTCGATACAATTAAATAAAATTGAATAAAATAATATAAAAACAGAACAATTGACATGTTAAAATGTTAATGAAACGTGTGTATGTATGTTACGCGATATTTCTGTTAATAAATTGTGGATCGATTTCGAAAAATGGTTTTTATGGATAGAATATGCCTAATAAATTGCCCATATAAATTTCATGGAAATATTCCACTCTCTGAGGGTAGAAAATTAGGGAATCACTTAGTACCTAAGTTTTTTTAGTTTTACCATTTTTTTATGGAATGGGATAATAAGAAGTAGGTAAGCACTAAAAAGCTGAAAAAAGATTTTCCATAAAGATAAATACTACAAAGTGAACATAACTTTCATTTCTGAAGTCGGTGGCAATACAAAAGACAATAAACAGAACCTTGTAGCTTTGTTATTCATGTTTAAGCTGACTTAGTGCCTTAAGCATTATCGACCAGTCAACCGACGGCGGTGGAGAGATAAGCTTGCAGGTGCAACGAAGTGTACGGTAACATTTGGAAAACAACATCAGAAAGTAGCTATCGCAAAGATTACAAACTTCATTTTGGGGTCTCCCGACTGTGGGACAGTAGAGATGGGCATTAACTCAGCAAAATTCCTTGTGTCAACTCAGTAACTCTGGCGCAGCTCGCTGCTAATTGAGTTAACTTGAAATTGCGCTAAGGTTCTCACAGGTAGCGCAAAAAGTATGAACTAACCAGAAGTGTTCTATAACACTTCACTGCAATAAGTGAACAACTCAACACCTTAACACCTTTCGAGTCCTCTGTGCTGTAGTATCAAGTGCGCTGTGCGGCAACACATTTTTAAGCGCTGTGAAGTGAGCTGCCATCATTGCGCGGCGCATCGCAGTGTTACACATCACTATAATACAGGCATTAAATGGAGTGTCCTCACGCCAATTCGTTTAAAAAATATTTAGAAACGAAATAAAACATTACGTTTTGCAATTTTGTATTTCATTCGCTAATGGTTAAGGGCTAACCAAAATCATTTCTAAATTTTAGAGGTGTTAAAGTAAAAGCCAACCATACTTTTGCATTTTAATGTTATTACTTTTCATTGAAATATTAATATGAAATCAGAATAGAAATTCTCTTCTATTTGCATACACATGAATACAATAAAAAAATGACTAGAGTCAACCCAGACTCGAAGAAAATGTAACGTACAATAACAGTGTAAATACATGAGAGGTTACGATTTAATAAAACGGGTCCCATGTAGACATTGTAATGTAAATACGATTTTAATTTCAATATAAATAAATAATACCAGCCTGTCTGTCCCACTGCAGGGCAAACGCTTATATAGAGAGCATTAATCAACACGTTTGCTTAAGGCGGATTGGCGATTTCAGATTTATATCACAAAGTACGTAAGGCTGTGGCGCGAACGAGCAGAGACACCACTCAGAACAAACCACCATATTTCGCACGCACCCATTGATTTTACGTTTATAGGCATTCTCAAGCAGTTTCCAGCAGACTTCAGTCTCGACTGTCACGGGTTGTTTAAATGAATAAATGAGAGACATTGACATTTCATGACGAATGGGAAAAAAATGTTGTAAAAAAATTGCAAAGAGTTCCACCAACCAGTGTCAATAAACTTTCATATCGTCACAAATAACACCAACAGAGTCAATACAGTAGCAGCCCTAGTGAGTCTGGTAAGATTAGGTAATTATTTTTAAAGATGGCGGGAGCGGTCCTTCTGTAACCTCTATATTTTGTGCTTATATTGATTATACTCGTACGTTTAGGCTTCCATACGACGTTTTCCTTCATCGATGTCAGTGATGTTGTAAGACAAACTTAGAAAGTACGTATGAAATTGAGATAGTCACATTGATACTTGCTTGTGCCCGGTTGCGAATCAACAACCTCATTCTTATAACCATAACCTTAACCATCTTTATAACCACCGGGCCGTTACGACACATTTCAGAAATACTATTTTTCTTTTTTTCCTGCAGTTCTGATATCATTCTTTTTAACCGACTTCAAAAAGGAGGAGGTTCTCAATTCGATTGTTTTTTTTTTTATGTATGTACATCGATTACTCTGAGATTTATGAACCGATTTACGTGATTCTTCTTTAGTTTGATGTGGAATAGTTGCCATTTGGTCCCATACAAATTTAACATTGTTTGGCCCAGTAGTTTTCATTTTATAAACATTATTTTATTTTTTAAATATTTATTTTTGTGTTTGACCACGCATAACTTTTTTCAGTGTAGTCCGATTTCGATGATTTTTTGAATTGATAGTGTATACATCAAATTTGGTCCCATATTAATTTCAAGAAAATATTCCACCCCTAAGGGTTGAAAATTAAGGGATGACAATTTTTTTTTTGTTGTCACCGTTTCGTAATTATTTTATATGATGAGAAGTAGGCACTAAAAGGCGAAATATTTTTTTTTTGCAAAAAAACAACCGCCTTCAAAAAGTAAAAAATAACTTTCAATTCGCAAGTCGGTGGCAATACAAAAGAACACGCAAAACCAAAGCCGCCGACTTGCGAATTGAAAGTTATTTTTTAGTTTTTGAAGGCGGTTGTCTTTTTTGCAAAAAAATTTTAGATTACGTGACCCATCTCGAGCCAAAACATATTGGGTAAAAGAACGCAAGGAGATAATAAATATGTAAATAAAAGTAATAAAACCCTCTGGGCTGAACTGTAATCGAAAAAAACAAGCAACATCAATTATTTGTAAAGTACCAGTCTAATGTTAATAAGTATTTATTTATTCAGGGGTCTTTTTGTCAAAGGATCAGGAAAATGACCTCTGTTTTGAATTCTCAGAAAGGACTGAAGGATTCTTCTTTTTTTCTCATAAAAAAACCGTTTTATTTTGGGAATGTTTGGACAATCTACCCAGTCCAAAATCCCATCCTTCATTCCATAATTATGTCCTGCAATAAATGTGTTGATATTGAATCTTAACACTTTATAAGTAATTAGTGGGCCTGGCAGACGTTGTCCTGCCCTTAAAATGAAAATGCCCTACAACTCGACTGCAAAAATTCAAACTGCAAATTCATCAATATCGGTCCAGCCGTTTAGGAGGAGTTCACTTTCATACACATGCACAGAAGATTTTTATGTATAAAATATACTTTTAAGTATACTTTTCAGGCCTTTGCAAAACAATGGGACATTACAGGCAGTGAAATAAAACTTGTTCACTTACTTGTTCTCATAAAATCAAATGACTTCCTATGATAATTAGTCTTAATAGGTAGAGGTAAGTAGGTACCACTATTTGATTTTAATTAAGTACCTAATTTTTAATGGCGTGCGAGGTTTCAGAAATATGATAGGTAGGTACATACTATATCTATACTCTATACAAATAAATAAAATTAAAGTGTCTGTTTGTAATGTCAAAAAAACACCTTTTATCAAAATGATTATGAATGTTTACACGAATAATAACGAGAAAACATTTTTTTAAATTGTTGTCTGTGCATTTGTTTTGGCTATTCTCCGACACAGCTGGTCCAATTTTGACGGGACTTTCACTAGCAGCTAGCTAGCTGATGTTATAAGGAGTAACATAGGCTTTTATTTTAGAAAAAGAATTAGTTAGAGGCACAGATAGCATTCAAATAAAATTCTGAGCAAAAACTTCTGAAAAAAAACAATGCATTCTACAGAAAACAAATAAAGCAGAAACACGTCAACACTCGCGAAGTATCACAGGTCATAAAAATAGACAACACACTATACATCCGCAAACTAACATACTCGTACCTACTAACAAACTGAGTCGCGTGGAAATGCACCAGATAAATGATTTTTAGCGACCAGGCAAGCTTTAAAACGACAGGGAAATGAGATTGCGACCAACGCGCTCGGGGACGTAGGGATAGTAAAACAGAGTATATTGTGAATGAAGATGGATGTTGAACATGCAATTTGATGATTAAATTAAAAAGTTGGTGCTAAAAAGAATAGTGGAACACAACATTTTGGAAGCTGACGGTGCAGATAAAATTGTAAAGAACTATAAACATACTGTAATGCAGTGGCGTGCCTAGGAGTCAAAGTTAGGGCAAGCCCGACAGATTTCAGATGTCGGATGAATTAGAGAGATATTTCATTAACATTAACCTACTCAGAGATATTTCATTTTTGTGCTTTCTTTTTACTGTCTGGCATTATTGATTGCAAGCCGGGTTTTTGGGTTTTAATGGAAAGCACGTCACGCTGTAATGTAACCTTTTTCTCGTTCTCTTGAAGAAAAACTAGAAGAAGGTTACAGTAATTGACCACCAGTGATTTTAATGTCATTCAGGAATTACTATTGTCACGTAGTTCGGTATGACCGAGAACGCTTCACTAGCGTCATTAATTACCGAGTAGCAAGAGATATTCTGGAACATTCGGGACCCTTCTAAATTTTTCTAGATGGTTAAGTACCGCGAATAGCACCACCCTATTTCTGCCCGTGGGTGTCGTAGAAGGCGGCAGAGGGATATTGACCAGAGGATGGGCAGCACCGTTCTTCTGAGTACCATAACACCTACTGCGATCGTCAACATGCTTCAGCCAAGCATGGAGATTACGGCTGAACCCCCCGCCCCCCTTGGGGGGGGGACCTATGCCCAGCAGTGGGTGTCGAAAGGTTGAAATGATGATGATGATGACGATGATGATGAATTGTCGTGTTGGAACATTTGAGACGATTCTTATATGCTAGAATGATCTCGAATATGTCCTGGAACTATCTAGAAACTTAAACGTGGCGAGTTAGTTGGTTTTTGGATGCGATACTGAGGACTAAAAAATATATGTCTAGATCATAAAACACGATATTATAATTTTAGGAAATTCTTATACGCATTTGGACATACAAACGAAGGAAAAGCCACTTTCGTGTTTTGAAGGAATTTCTTAACAAACCGTACCTCTCACGGCGATGATGCATACATTCGGTAACAAATGGTAGGGAACTGAACTTGTTAGGTTTAGTACTGATATACAATATACTTAGGGTCATTATACACTTATGCGGGTTGGGATATTTGGTTTGGCGTTAATAACAAGTCATGACTGCATTAATCAAAGCTTAGGACCCATCTGATCAATAATTAATAAGAGTCGCCTAGCTAGACTTGTAGCCTTGTAATAAATATTAATATCATGATTGAACCACACATTCATATTCACTCTAGAATATAAATGTGAAAGTAACTATATATGTAAATTAACAAGTGCTTCTAGAATCCGTAAGCACCCTGAAAAAATGCGTATTACGTTCAACATAATAATATCTTATCTTATATTTTTTTCTCTACTTGTTACCTCATCATAGTAAAGTTTGCAACCATACCATGTGCATGTGGCGCCGAGCAAACCATGCCCACCTCATGTAATGTCCTCTGTGTCCCAAAACATGCGATCGGGGTGAATTATGCGCTGTCACCACAAAATATAAAGGGTACAGAAGGACCGCTCCCGCCATCTTCAAAAATAATTACCTAAACTTGCCAGACTCACTAGGGCTGCGACTGTATCTCTGTAGGTTTTATTTGTGACAATATGAAATTTTATTGACACTGGTTGGAACTCTTTGCATTTTTTTATAACAATTTTTTTTCTCTTCGTCATGAAATGTCAATGTCTCTCATTTATTCATTTAGATAACACGTGACAGTCGAGACTGAAGTCTGCTTGAAACTGCTTGAGAATGCCTATAAACGTAATGTCAATGTGTGCGTGAGTAAAATGGTGATTTGTTCTGACTGGTCTCTCTGCTCGGGCGCGCCGCAGTTTTACGTACTTTGTGCTGTCACCGACGACGTCGTGGAAGTAGCTATGTTTTGGCCTAAACAAAGGTTCATGACAGGATTTGTACGAAAAAAATAAAGATGTTTAGAGATGTTGAAATTCTCATTCTTATACTCTTGAGTAGCGGTAGGTAAAGAGTATTTTGAGGAATTTACAATATTTTTAAAACCTCGCAATAAAAATGGATGATATAAGTGAATACATAGTTTAACGAAAAGCTCATATTTCAGAACGAAACCGCGACTGACAGTAACAGTGACGCTGACAGCCGCCGTTTCGCAGTTCTTACACTGAAGTAGCATCGTTTTATGGGAAATATTGTCACAAATAATGATTAATCAATGTACTTTTTCAACTACGTCATTGTAAACAACGATTCATATCACTTGTCTGCCAATTTGATAGATCCATTAATGTCACTTGTCACTTTCTTTTTTTTATAAAAAAAGACCAACTAAAACTGTTATTTTCATTTCGAAATATTTTAATTATTCGGGGGTTTAAAAATATGGTAAGTATATCAGTCTACTCCTGGTAATGTATTCTCCATATTGGAAAATATTTTAAACCCTCTAAATGATTTCTTTTTTTTTTACATACAAAGAATCATGGCGAGGTCCATACATTAATATATGGATCTCGCCGTGATTCTTTAAAAGACTGTCGTGCCAGCAATACGAAGAAGAAGAAGACGTCACCATGATAAAATCACTAAACCGGTCGTAAAGAAAGACAAAGAGGTACTTAGCCTCGGTAAAGACTCAGGCTACTTTTTAATCTGTGACTTCTTCTGCATCCAAGACAACCAACACGCCAACGAATTCGTGGATAAATTAAAATAAACTTCGATTCCACAGATTGAGTCGATACTACAAAGCAGTCTGTGCTTTCTAATGAAATCATTTACTTTGTTTGCATTTTCATTCCAAATTTAATTGCCTAAAACTGGTGATGTTTTTAAAGGAGATAATTGAAATGTAGCTGGTTTAGAATGGATACAGTTTTTTCATAATAAAATTGCTTTAAGCGTTTGAAGATATATGTATTCGTGGTGATATTGAAAAAAAATTGGTGTTTCTATTTCGTGTAACTTGTTAAGTATGTGGAATAGGAATTTAACATTTTGGTATATGTTTTTTGAATCTTTCATCTAGTATCATGTAAAAGCAATACACGTTTCAATGATTTTTTCTAGATACAATAAAATTGCAAAGTTATATAAATTTTATTACTTTTTTCGATATCACGACGTAACGCTTAAGAGGTAGTCAATGGAATTTACTTTAAAACATAAAGAATTATCATAATTATCAAAGTAGTTTTAAATTGAATTCATTTATTTTGTTATAGAAGGAGTAAATTCGTTTTGGCACATACGCCGTTTTATTCCGAGCGCACGCACATTATAGCCATGTCTGCTTTTGCGTTTAAAAATAATGGCATCACTTTCGCTCGCTTAGTAGATCAGTCGCCGACGATTCATTTTCGAGGTAGTGCCTTAAGAAGACTCTACTGACAGCGGGCTCTATATAAAACTTAGTCTATATAAGATATTATTATTATTATAATTTTATTTTCAAAACACTTTGTTCACATTTACAATGGTTTTTGCCATACACGCAAAACTCTCAGGGCTTATCTGTGTGCTGGCGAGTCGGTCTTATCTATTTAATTTTACACACTGCTTTTTTGTTACATATTATTATTGTTATTAACACTAGACGCACTATGAATGAAGAAACGTTTGAATTTGTACTTGTAACTTTTCGAAGCTGTTTTATATAACATTTGTAAGTCATCTGGAAGTTTGTTAAGAAGGTAGGGTACTAAGTATGAAGCAACCCTCGTCCCATACACATTTTTAAATTCAGGAAGAATATATTTATTTTTAGGTGCTATATTTCTAAAAAAGTTAGGTCTTGTTTTTTCAGTTAGCAGGTCGGGCCTGTTTATTTCTACTAGGGTGGAGAATTCCACCTTTTGAACACAGTCATAAGTCATAACATTGCAATATTTAAATAGGTCGGTATCATTGTTTTTGAATTTCTTTTTTATGTGTTTAAGCGCGATTACTTTTAGTATTCTTTTATATATAAGTTACAATGACTTATATTATATCCGTCAAATATGTATGTATATTTTTATTGAATGTCGACAAATCTGTAATTTTTCATCTTTACCTTAAAAGATCGTCATATAAGATGTAATTAAAGACACAATCAACATACAGAGTGACTTACTGTCCACAATTCGAGTACGTGGTGAAATTCATCATCTGCCTAGCCTTTTCCCAACTATGATGGATTCGGCTTCCAGTCTAGCCGGATGTAACTGGATACCAAGCTTCTATATGGAGCGACTGTATAGCTTACCTCCACAATCCAGTTACTTGGTGACATGATATCCCTGATAAGAGATATCCCAGAGAAGAGGCACGTAAAGGCCTCGGTATAAAATGCAAGAAAACGGTAAATTGATGAAAGTTTTGTAGATAGGATGTTACTAATATCCAAACGTGTAGTTAGTCAGTTTTTCGTCAAATAAATTAATTTCAAAATGATAAGGAGCACTGGCACCGATTCCTTTGTTCAAAAATTAAATTTAAATTAGACAATTGGCATCTCTTACTGCCAGGAAGCTGAAGAAAGGGACCACGACAGATAAGACATAAGTTAGTGATGTCAAATTATTTTTTTCTTGAACTTAGCCGTATTTTTAATAAATACGTTCTGACATGACAATTACTATTATTGTATGAACATTTTAGATCAACTTAATTTTTTTTTTTTATTATTTATTAATCATGAAATAAAAAACAAGTTAATAACAGAAACATCACAAAAACCCCAAAAGGTTTGTCCGGATGTTGAAACACTTTTGAGCAATCTTATTATTAACAAATATCAATATTTATGATTAAGTAAACAGTTTCTAATTCTAATTATAAGGTAGTTAGTAAATAATCACTAAGATATGCAGTACAAAAAAAACAACAACGGCGCGGGTAAGGCAGCCCGTCGATGCTAATTACTTATATATTAAATGAAATTTAAACAGGATGATGCATTTTCAAAGGGAACTAAAATATTTATTGTATTTAATTTTAAAATTATTATTTGTTATTTCTGATTGGACTATTGTTGGAACATCATTAATTAGAGTAGGTATTAAATATGCGTTCGTTCGTTTCTCGTAATAGTTTTTATATCTCGGTACTACCAGTTTTGAGTGAGATGCCATTCTGGTTGCTATGCTATGTTCAAATTTAATTTGCAACTCTTTGTTGGGGAACTGTTCTATTAATAACCACTTACGTATTTTAGTGTGTATTGGCAGAATTTTACAATACTTAAAAAAGCCTGTTACGTCATCACCATCATAAAGTTTTTTCTTAACTTTATTTGGTATTATTATTTTTAATAAACGAAGTTGTAGATTAAATATTTTGTCTAGATAGGTTTTAAATGTTCTGCCATAGCTAGTTATTCCATTTGAAATTATTGACTCTGCAAGTGCATTATAAAGGTTGAGTAATATTTTAAAAGGTACTTTGTATTTAATAATTGCAAATTTGGCTAGCATTGCTCGCAACTTATCACATATGGAGTCTATGTGACAGCCCCAGTTAAATCTGTCATCAACGACTAAACCCAAATATTTGTAGTTGGTTACCTGCTCCAATGGTTCACATTTGCAACAGGGCCTAGCTAGTTGCACTTCATGCAAACATTCGTGAGTGTGCGCAATTATTTTAACTGGGTTGTCAGAGTTTAGTAAGTGACTGGACCGTACATGTATAATCTTAGTTTTACTAGCATTAAGCACCAGTCCAGCATCATGAGACCACTTACACAAGTTATCAAAATCATTTTGAATAAATGGTTCAGCCTTATATAAGTCTTTATTAGCTGCTACGAGACAAGACAAATCGTCAGCTCTTATTAATATTTTTCTGTTTCTTATTTATTAACGACTTCAAAAAGGAGGAGGTTATCAATTCGGATGTTTGTATTTTTTTTTGTATACCTATAGACAGATTTGCAGAATTCTTTTTTGTTCGAAAGTTGTTTATGCTGAAATGGTTCCATATAAATTTTATCGAAACTGACTCAACGCTTTTTGAAAATCCCAAAAAAAAATTTTTTACATTTGATTCTCAGTCAGTCTATCAGCATTAACTAAATCAAAACCTTTTAAACAACACATTAAACTAATACTTTACGTAAACCTTTACAAATATTTCAATTAAATAGGTACTTAAACATTTTGGCTAAAGCAAACTATTTTGTAAACAAACAACAAAATGTTAGTATAGGATAAGTTTAGTTTATCTAGTTTATTGAAGGACTCATCGGCTTAACGAGTTGCCTAAGTGCTTCCTATAGGGGCCTTGAACGTGTTTCCTGAACGAACAAAAAGTGAGAACAAGGCAAACGTTTCCGATACTAGGAAAGTGTTTTGTTTTCGGTCGGTAACTATTCGAGTGGTGACCGGTTCGGTGCAGCTGTGAGGGTTCGTCTAAAAGTTCCGCTAGTGAGTAGGTAACACTACTGTAGATAAACTAGGTCATGTAGTGCGAATCTTGAAGTAGAAAGGTAACTTATGTATAAATTCATGATCATAAATTGGTTACTTAGAAACTAATAAAACACGGTATATTTTATTTTTATAACCCTAAAACTGGAACAGCGAAAATTTTAAAATGGCGACGTCTATGTACCTAAATGTATTCACGCGTCGTCGCCTCTTCTGGCGTGTAAGCCCCGATTTCTCTCTATATTACTATGAAGCTAATGTAAAACTGTTACTGTTTCGATACAATATTTTAAATACGTTTTAACCATTAAGTAATATATTTTTCATTCGATTATTGGGTCAAACGCGTGATCCTATATGGTCCCTTTACATGACACGTGATTTCACGGGAGACCTAGGCTGAGATGGCGGGATAATCTAGACCCCTTTGACAAAAACTGGTCTCAAATAGCCCTTGACAGAGAGAAGTGAAAGAGGAGTAGAGAGACCTCTGGCACACCCGCACACTCCATAGAAACGAAACAATATAATAGCGTAGCACTAATACTAAAATAATAGACTATACAGATACGTGCGTGAGTGTGGGTGTCTACGCGCCGCGCGAACAAAAACGCAATTTCCAGAGCTAGTCGTTCGACGCGGGGAGAGGTGAGGAACGGTTTCAGAGGGAGGCGGAGCGTATCGCTACTGTACGGTAGTACTAATACTTATACTGTGCCTCTGGCCTGGAGTGGGAAAATACAGGCAGAAAAAAATGAAATATTTTTTATGGTAGAAGCCAAAGATAAACAAAGGATCTGGGACATTTAAAAACTCAAATACATGCGCTCTCTAAAAAACAAATGCCCTGAAAATGTACATCCGATAACTGACAGTTTACAAATGTGGCCCAGGCAAGCCCCGGGACCCGTTCCACGTCATCTTTATCTGTGTCGTTTATCACAGGCCAAATAATGTCAGGCCAATTTATATCATTGAAATCGGACCGGCTATTTCATAAGCTACCGTGGTCTGGTCCAATGATATATGAGGGTATTAGTGTCAGTTTACCGGTACCAGTTTTAAATTATTTAAGTAGATAATGGAGAATGTTTTCCTCCAAATCTATACTTCTACCGGATGTATCGGAAAGAGGGTATACATCCGAAGGGAAGACAATGTACTCGTGAAACTGAACAACATTCAACAGAAAAAAATGTAAACGTAATTCGAATGTAAACCCCCTTTCCGGTACACCAAGCATACTAATTATAAATATAAAGATATAATAAAGATTTGTTGTGGCAGTATTGTGTTTTTATTTTATGTTATCTCATATGGGTCTTGCCTGAATTAAATGAATTTTATTTTTATTTTTTTATTTATTATAAAGACTTAAAATTTTTTTTGCGGGCGAATTCGTAGGCGAAGTGCTAGTATGTAATAAAATGATAAAGTTGTAAAAAAACGTAACAAGGATTATTTTTAAACCAAAGTCTAACTTCATAACGCATAAATAAAAATACAGTCAAATAAGTCCAAGAAATTACAAAAAGGCCATAAACTAAACATTTGCACCATAAATATTCCACGTACATATTCAACGTATTTAGAACCTGCCAAATTGGTTGAAGTTGAACACAGTTGATGTACCTATTAATTAAATATGTTTAACGCTAATTGTTTAGTTCACTCAATGAGCTGTTGAAACGGGATGCCAGTCAGTTACTTGCCAACTCAACTGACTATTTCTTAAAACAACGCAAAAGTCAATTTAACCAGTTAATTGAAAATTAAGAGGGTTTTCAGAGCTAAAGCGACTGCCACACGGTTGCTAATCGCGTCGTGACAGAAGTGACCTTGGTTGTTTACAACCGTGTAGAATAATGGTTTACGACCAAATTTTAAACAGCTCTGCCGGTCGCTAACCAAGGTTACCTTAGGGACACGGTTGGCACCAGTCGGGGGTTGCGGAAGTATCTAAAGCTCCCGAGATCCCCGACGGGGTGGTTTTTAGTTAGTAAGAGTCTGACAGACCCCTCCGCCCGCCCCAGGGCGGAGGACATTCATGAGAATTTTTCACCCCGGAACAAAAAAAAAGGACGATATTGGCAACTGAGTAGCAGGCACTTTGAATAAAGCGTTTTTTAAACAAATAATATCTTATAATTATTAGTTAATGTTATCAACTAACCCAATTGTGTTTAGTGATTTGTGAGACGAGAATTGACTAAAGAGTCTAATCCGAAATAAATAAACTCCTACTCCCCTATCCTTTGTAGGTATGATCTGCGAACATTTTTACGTCATCGAGAGGACATGTGGGTCGCGCTGACGACCTAATAAAATTCGTATGTTCCTCCATATTGGAAAGTTAGTGTTCCTGTATTATACGAGGTTTTCATCGATATTGAGTTCCCGGTAGAGTGCATTTGTTTTGCAATGCAGTATCATTCCTAGGCGAATCGTAAAATTGATCGTGTTGTTTTATTTCCCTGTTGGTAAAGATTGGAAAAGTTCCACTATGTAAGTCAATGGCTAGATCTAGTTTCTTTAATTAAGCAACGTCTTTTTTATCGAGTCGTGGTTTGTAAGGCAATTAATTAAAAGAATTTAGTACATACAACCATCATCGACCTCTCCGATGTTTATCGCGGAAATCCGATGTTTATCGAGGGTTCGAATCCCGCGCAGGGCAAACATTTGTGTGATGAGCACTTGTGTTTGTCTTGTGTCTAGTTGTTTATATATTTATGTATTTGTGTAAGTATATCAGCTGTCTGACACCCATAGTAAGTGCAGGGTCTGCCTTGTTTTGGTTTGCCAGATGGTCGTGTGTGAAATGTCCCCACATACTAATATTTATCTATTTTATTTATATATGTTGGTCTACCTGCCAAACTAACAAACATCTCAAAAACCATCTAAAATCACGGGCAAGAATAATCCTTGAGCAATATAACTTAAACAATTTATAATGTTTCGTAAATAGGTACATCCCAGAAATAATGGGTGTATGAGTATTCTGTACCCTATTCCTGCGTAATAAATATTGTTTTACGAGAAATTTCGATTGTTAGCATTATTTACTACATATTCGTGTCTGTGCTCAGGATGTAATAAGACCGAACATGAGAAAAAAGATTGATAGTGTATTTGGATCTTATCTACCAGGGTAACATATGTCTAAAGGCTGAAGAAAAACCATTTTATATTGTGATATCAAAGTTTTTCATGGAAGACTTTTCAGTGAGACTATTTCTACTGCTAAGTACATACCAGATTGTATAAAAGGTTACAGGTAAAATTACGCTCCGCTGCATCGATCTTATTGGTCGCTGGAAGTTACCACTTCCGCCTTCTCAAGATTTTTTTCCAGTATGGCGTCTCGCAGTTCAACCCTGCTAGGTTATTCTACTTTTGTATGGTACGAACACACTGTGTGGGGTACAGACCTGAGAGCAGACTGATTGGGATTTGGTATTTTTAGGGAAACTTCTCCCGGATCGAAAGTAACGAATCAACCAAACAGTGCAGTGGAGCGTTGTATCAGTTCAAGCTTGAGGTTTGCCAGGGAGCGATGGAGCGCAGCATCCTAGGAGTCAGATTAACGGACCGTGTTAGTAACACGACGCTGCACTCCAGGACACAAATCGCCGACGTCACTCAATAAGCAGCCAAGTTTATGTGTGGCTGGGCCGGCCATATCTGCCGCATGTCGATCAAATCTTGGGCTAAAACAACCACAATGTGGGTCCCGGAAAACGCTCAGCGACATCACGGCGGAACCAGGCGAAGATAGTAGATGAGCTTGACGTTTAGGCGATTATCACCCGACGCCGCGCACCGATGCGACGCGGCAGGCGGTGAAGCGGATTTCACTGTCGCATTGGCATGTACAGAAACCGTAGATGCCTTACACACGTACACCGCCTGACCCTACGCCGTAGGGTCAGGCGGTGTACGTGTGTAAGGCATCCACTGGCCCGTAGGGCCTACGGATCAGTGGCGGCGTTACAGCGCGGATCACTGTAGCTGTAGGATAAGGTTGTGTTGCACTTTTTCAAAATGGACTTTGATGTTGAAAAGATTATTTCGGAGACTGAAAGTCGCCCTGCTATTTGCGATATGAAAAACTCGCAATATAGTGAAAGATAAAATATTTTAAAATTAGGCAATGTAAAGAAATTATTAATTTATATGAAAGAGTTATGTTTCGTAAAAATGGATGAAACCAATATCTTCTTAAAATTTTCTTTATTAATCGGAGTAGTAAATTCCTACATAGTAACCAAATTGCCACTACTACTTCAGCGTCCATTCTTTCTAAAGTATGGGTTCGGACTGATGGAAACCCATCATCCGCGCGGACACGCGCGCTCCAAGCTTCTCCGGGCGGCACACCGCTGCAAAATCCACTTCGCCGCCTCCGCCCTCCGCGGCGGCACAGTATAAAGATATGAACAGTATGGAAACTAGGCCTATTTAATCAAATAATTACCTACGCTCCATTGGAGCGTTAGGGTTGTCACTCTTAATGTCTGTAAAATTGATGTGTTTTATTGTAACGAACTTGACGCGTTTAGCGGTTATTATTTGGCTGGTTATCTTTCCCTCCTTCCAGTAAAAATGTAAATCCAAGATGGCGTCTGTGATTTTTTTTTATTTATTTGTCATGGGTGTCATTTTTGTAGTTTTCGAGGGTGCTAAAGCCAATAGTGAGGTCCAAATGTAAATCCAAGATGGCGTATTCAAAAATTTTAATATTTTTAGTCATGGGTATCGTTTTCATAGTTTTCGTGGGTGCCAAAACCGATAATGACGGATTTACATTTTGACCCCACTATCGGCTTTAGCACCCACAAAAACTATGAAAACGACACCTACGACGAAAAATTTAAACACTTTTGCAGCCTTCATCTTGGATTTTCATTTTTGCCTCGCTTTAGGCTTTAGCACCCTCGAAAACTATGAAAACGACACCAGTGGCAAAAACATGAAAAATTTCACAGCCGCCATCTTGGATTCAGATTTTGACCTCACAATCGGTTTTGGTACCCACGAAAACTATGAAAACGATACCCATGAATAAAAATTTTAAAATTTTTGTAGCCGCCATCTTGGATTTACATTTTGACCTCACTATTGGCTTTAGCACCCTCAAAAACTACGAAAATGACACCCATGACAAAAAAGTTTAAATAAATTACAGCCGTCATCTTGGATTCAGATTTTGACCTCACTATCGGTTTTGGCACCCATGGAAACTATGAAAACGATACACATGGCAAAAAATTTGAAAATTTTTGAAGACGCCATCTTGAATTTACATTTTGACCTCACTATTGGCTTTAGCACCCTCGAAAACTATGAAAATGAGACCCATGACAAGTAAATTAAAATAAATACAGCCGCCATCTTGTATTTACATTTTTTCCTTACGGTTTTGGCACCCACGAAAACTATAACGACACCCATGACGAAAAAAATAAAATGTACGAATTTCATATGAACTTATTTGTAAAACAAAGATGGCGGCTGTACATATTTAATCATATTCAACAATAAATCATTCTTACCTTTCATGATCAGCAGGAAGTTTTAAAAACGAAAGCTCCGGTTTTGAAAAAGCCGAGTTCAAACAGCCGTATACACAATACGCTCGAGGCATTTTTAAAAAGATCGACGGTCCGTAGCACAAGGAATAAATGTATTACGCGACTACTCGGTCACACACGGCACCCGTGAGGCTGTGACTGAGAGCACCGCGACTATCGCTTAGGGGTATTGTAGATGCGCGCGTCTGTGTGAGTGTGCCGTTTCGAGCGTTTGAACGTAGTTTCCGTACTGTTCGTATCCGTCGTACCGTCCTCGGCTCTCTAAAGACCCTCATCTAACGGCTCGGGTCTCAATGGCGCCTCAGTGGTAATCACCAACATTACACACTTGTAACATAATGTACTTTATAACCCATTTGCTTGTAAAGTGTCTCTTATTACACCAATTTCAATATCGTAATGTATGTCATTACGTACTCGTGCGTTATTGTTATGTAAAACGCACTAGTGCGTAATGACATACATTACGATATTGAAATTGGTGTAATATGAGACACTTTACGAGCAAATGTGTTATAAAGTACATTATGTTACAAGTGTGTAATGTTGGTGATTACCGCTGAGGCGCCATTGAGACCCGAGCCGTTAGATGAGGGTCTTAAGAGAGCCGAGGACGGTAATCATCAATACACATGTGTATCATACGACGTTTTTCAACACACAGTGAAAACGAGTTGTGAAAATTTTTTCGCAATGGCGGGAAAAATTAATCAGTTTTCCTTTGCGCGCGCATTAAATAATGGCGATCGGCCACAGACTAAAAGAATGAGGTTTCTTTTTTTTTGTCTTTTCGCGGATAGCGTTCTAGCCACGTACAAAATGGGGAATTCAAAGTTTTCTTTATTACAGAGAAAACAAAAGTTATATTTGAGTGAAAGTTTTATTTATTAAAAACGTACAAGTTGAAATTATCAATTTAAATACGAAGTTGCATGAAATGAGCAAGCTATTGGTACATTAATTTATTTGTACTATTGAACACGATCTTTTTTGTATCGAAACTTTTTTAGGAACAAAGCAACTCAACCAATAAAAAAAAAAACCCTATAACTCACTTGTGAATAATAGCAATAAAAAAGTCACAGTTTGATTAATGTGCAGTGTCATTATGTGCCTAATTGCGGTGAAATTAGAGCCATTTTATGAGCAAGTGTGTTGAAAATAATATTATGTGACGAATCTTATTTGCTTTATCTGTACCAATTATCTACTCTTTCTTCGTAGGAACGTTGGCTGTTTCAGACGAGAAGCTCCATCCACACAATAACTGTTAGTAACACAAACATACTCAGATCCTCTCCGCATCCTCTCAACAAGTTTGTGTTAAAGACGTAACTTTAATTAAATCTTAGTGAGACATTAAGAGATACGTATGTCTTTAGTAATGCAGCTCTTGCCTCGGTACTCACTGTAGGCGTCTTAGGGTCTATTCAAACGTTTAACGGCAAACATATTAGGTCTTTATCTTTGACATTGCCGTTTAATATACAAAAAGTTATAAATATTTTTTATTACTATCAATAAAAAAATGCACCCATGATATTGATGCATCTCTGCCATGATGAATTAATGCCCTTCTTGAAGAAGTTAAGTGTACGGGAGCTAACAAACTATTTTAAGGCATTTTGTACTGCCACTCAGGTATTGTTTTTTTTCCCTGCCAAGAAGTTGTCCAAATAGAAAAAGTAGAAGTCTGTCGGTGCAAGGTCTGGTGAGTACGGTGGATGACGCAAAATACCCAACCCTACTATAACAAAACAGGCAACTACATAGGTTAAAGACCTATTATCTTCGAGCATTGGGTCCGTGACGGATATCCCTACAACTGAAGGAAGTTGCATTGTGGCAGCATCAAAGCACACACTGGTCACGTCACGATGTCTGTGTTCAAATGTTTATTACTGGTTACGCCTGTGACCGCCACGTCGTCGTCAGTATTCATCACATGTTTCACAGCAATTCAACGTGACTGCAAATTGTAGTACGTGCGAATATAAATACACTTTTTCGTAAAATCTGTGTCCGGGTACAATTTTCCTGTTGTATTGTTGTGTTACGTCTGAACGAACCCTTAGTCAAGTAAATATGATAACAATATGATATATATCTATCTTCGAACTAGTGTTACTTGAGTTTGCTGCTTTTCCTTTGAGCTACAATTATGGCATGGCGTAATGAGATGGTAGGAAATGGTATAGTTTTGAGAGCAATGACTTCTTTGTAGAATATGATTATTTGTGTAGAAAACTATTCACGTTAGAAGAGTGTGGGGTAGATGGAATCCTTTTCTTACTCCTCCGCTGTTCTTTTCTGATGAATTTTGTTGTAAGATCTATGACAGTTGTAATGTTTCTCCGGGACTCGTCAAGCTACATTGCCTCAACGATTTTCTGTTGGTCGCTACTGTTGTTTCTGGCTTTCAGAACTTGCAGTGGTTTGGAAATAAGTAGTGTAGAAGGCTTGTCCCAAAAAAATAAAATAAAGAAAATAGATGGATTACGAGATTCTTTCTCTTCTTCTAAATGTCGCTATGTTTACTTTATGAATTATTCCTTGCATCTAATAGCGGTACACAGTTCTCAAACTGATAAGTTTTTTCCTGTAGGTAATGTAAAGGTTTTATATTAGAGAGGCTTTATGTAATATAAAATAAAGCCATAACTATTTGGTATATGGTTAGAACACTCTGGATACTTCTAGAAAGATAGGTCATTGGAATATTGAATGATTTAGAATATAGTTTTTATACAATGACAGAGACTGTCAGACCACCAGCCGTCAGGCACGGTCATTTAATATTCCTTTATGTAATATTTTATCATAATATAGACTTCTAGTAGTTCTCCTACGTCTCATTTAACGTAAGCGTAATCCCGTAGCTAGTAATCCCAGTCGTCACAGTACCTAACAGGTGGTCAATATAATTTACAATAATTAATGTTTATATGAATATTTTGTTATTGTAATATGTTTTTTTCTGTAGGTTTTGCTTTTACGTACTTGTCATTTTAATGTATGTTTATTCATCTTGACCTTTGTTAAATAACATGTCTTGTCTAACTGAGTCGGGTGATCTGTAATCCAGGGCTATTCTAGTCCTGAATTGCCTCAAGCATCTTTTGCTATTTAAGATTTTATTATTCAGTGCCTGTAACATGATGTTGGGATTAATATGGATTTATGATCATGGTTTATGACTTCTTTAAGTCATTTTGTAATTTTATTTAATTGACATTTCATAAAGTCGAGGTTAATTAAATAAAAATATAGTAAAATGTTTATTAGCATCTTCTTCTTCCTGCCCTTATCCCATGTTACTTGTGGTCGGTGCCACATGTTTTCTTCTTCCATTCCGTCCTGTCCAACGTCATGCTTTCACTGACTCCCTTTTCATTCATATGATTCTTCACACAATCCACCCATCTTTTCTTTGGCCTTCTTCTCCCTCTTAAATGTTTATTAGTATATTCACATATTAAACATACAAGTACACAGTTACAGAAATAAATGTTGTTTAAAGAGACAATTTTAAAGGCGAACTGCTGTCTCCTAAGTCGAGAACTAGTGGTTAGGTGCCAATGTTCCTCCAGATACAATAGTAAACAACTGATATTGGCTGTCAATAAAGTACTTATCTATACATTAACATAAAGTTGAACATTTTTATGCATAATTGCATGTTTTTTATACATAGTCCCTTAAGTGACAAATGTAGTGGTAATAAAATCTTCAATTGTTCAGACATTAATCAATCTTACATTTTGTAATAGTGACAAAATATCAGATACTTTAGTAAATAACTATGTAGATATAGTCAGAAAAATATCTTTGAATTATAACAAACATCACGTAAATCAGATAAGTGGTTTTCGAGTTATAAGTGCACTAACAGACAGACAGAGACGTTGTGTTGTATAAAACACGGTCATAAATTCCCGTAAATCGATTCTTGTATTATATCATCTTCAAAATTCTTTATATTTCATCTATTATGACATAAAATTTCGATAAATTACTGTTTGCGGAAGACTTCGTACAATAAAAACACGTATTTTATTCCTGTAAGTTTTTGTTTCAAAATACAGTCATAACGTATTTATTATATACGCTACAGTTAGAAAAATAAGCAGATGTTAGAATAGAATCACTGGAGCTAGAATCAATCTTCAGAATGCTTACAAATACTTGTGAAAATATCATAGAATATCCAATATACATTTCATAAACAACTTTACCTTGTATTTATAAGTGTGAATGTTGAGGTGTAGGTACTTAGGTGTTTTTTAGGGTTCCGTACCTCAAAAGGAAAAGACGGAACCCTTATAGGATTACTTTGTTGTTCGTCTGTCTGTCTGCCTGTCTGTCAAGACTTTTTACCACGGGAACGCGTAAAGCAATCGAGTTGAAATTTAAACCATATGCTTAGGTCTACGGTCCCTTGAAGCTGTAAAAAATCAAACTTCCAAGTTAACGTGAAAAAAAGATATGGCCGTTTATGTAGCAAAAAACGTATATTTTGACACTCTCAAGGGAACCAAAATTTGTAGGGTACTTTCCGTTGAACTAAAACTATGAAATTTGCCAAGTAATATCGTCTTATACTATAAATGAAAGTCTGCAAACTATACTTACATTTGTAATTAAATCACAAAAAATGTATTTTTTATTTATAACGAGTTTTTGACTACGATATGGTCCCTGTGAATGTCGATTATCGCGGATGCATACGAAGTCCCGTTTTAAAAAGTACCCTATACTTCCCAGGGTTCAAGCTATTTTCATACTAAATTTCGTCAAAATTGGTTCAGCCGTTTCATCGTGGAATCTCATTATTATAATATTAGTATGCAAGTATGAATAGTATGGATATGACCTACAAATTTGTACGGAACCCTCGGTGAGCGAGTCCGACCCGCACTTGTCCAGTTTTTTTTATAAATGGCGGCGTTTTATAGTCTCTCTGCAAGGCAAAATGCCGTTCATGCAGAGAAGGTACAAGCATTGATCACCAAGTTTACTCAAGGCGGATTGGCGATTTCAGACATGTATCAATTTAGGTTTATTTATTTATTTATGTATTTATTTATTTATTTATCTATGCATGGCGATGTTTTCCTTCATCGTCAGTGATGACCAAGCAAGACTTACTTGGAAAGTAGGTACCGGTCGAACGGGGTGAGATTGATTAGTTTTTAAATAAAAACCTATGTATCGTTTGCAATATTATAATAAAAAACCTGAAAAAAAAATATAATGACGACTTTTTGAATAATAACACAAATAACTTTGTTTACTTAAAAACTATTAATAATTTAAGAAAAAAAAATTTATAACCTGTCTCCTTTGTTGATATTGAAAATGGGGCTGCTTTGTTAGCACTCGATTTTTATTGCTGTTTTAAAGTCACCCCGACGTAGATCGCATTTTCGACTAATATTCAGGGTTAACTTTGAACATATTTTTTTTCACTTTCAACTATCTTTAATGTGCTACACCGTTTACAAAAAATTACCTCTTGTTTTGAAAGTCACCCCGTTTGTACACAATGAATTGAAAAAGTCGCAATGAACAGAGATGCGGAAGATTTATTCAGTGTCATATTTTTTTTTTGTTGTCTGTTTATAAGGTTGTTGTTTTAATAATTATGACTATATTTAGATTTATATATCATTCTACTGTACGTTTAGCACTGAATTCCGAAACGGCTGGGCCGATATAATGATATTTTTGTGTGCGTTTGAGTGGGACCCTGAATGGTTTAGATGTTCAACTAAACCGCGGCGGTGGCGGTGGCACTGAAGTGCAGGGCAACGTCTGCATGGTCCGCCAGTTGTTTAAATTTATGGGAAATGAAACATCATTATATGAAAGACAAAATCTGTTTAACGTAGAACCTTGACAAGACTGTGAATTCGCTGTATTTAGGGGAAACTACGTTAGATTTTTCTAAAAGATATTCTCAACCCGATAGCCTTAAGAGGAAACACAAGGGCCGTTTTCCATACAAACTTAGTCCCCTGTTTCCTCCCTGGATAATGCCAGAAGATCATTTTTTTTTTTAAATATCCATGGCTACTATTGGCATAGTTAGTTTTAGTTTGGCACTACTATTGGCATGTTCCTATGTTTTCCTTTTTCTCATTAATTTATTATTAAAAGAGATATGAATATTCAAAAACCTAAAAAATTGGTATAATTTTCCACTGTGTTCAAACATTCAGAAAACAAATTTGACTTGATTATATAAAAAATAGAAAACATAGGAACACGGCAAAAGCCTTTCTTTATTTTTTATTGAAAAAAAGCAGTTAAATCGGTTAAGTTTTGGAGAAGAAATCAGGGGACTACGAATCATTGATTTTGTGTACTTTTAATAGGTATTTTCGGTCAAAGCTGCAGTTGTCTCTATCGCGCTCTGCGGTTCGTGTTCGGGCATCGCGCGACAGCAATAGATTTTACAAATACCTAATTTTCAATTCTCTAGCCCGTGGTATTTCCTCTTAAGTATTGGTTTTTTGGAAGGCATTGACCCCATATATTTATTTATATTCCCAGCCTTATAGCTACATGTAAGTATGCTGCAAAGCCATTAAATCTGCGAGAGCCATTGCCAAGGTGACTAAAGAAGGTTCCAAATCACTCTGTGTATCTTTTTTATTTCAGAGTGCAACATAAAAGTTTTATGGTAAAAGCTTTCATACATTTTTCGTTTATAGTCTTCGAGTAGCTAAATGTATCAAGTACCTATTGGCTAGTTCAATATCATGCTGTTAAATGTACCAATTGATAAGTCAAAGTTAATTATTTTAACCGCACGTCTTAGAAGCAAAAACGTGCCTTCGCGGCCTTGGTGTCAAGCTACTTAAGGCGCTTCCCTGCCCAAACAACCTTGACCATACATTTCCTCTTTGCCGCAGAATCGAAATTTGCACAATTTTTCGGTTTTTTGTTATAAAAAAAGAGAAACGATCTTTTGAAATAAAATAAAACGTGAATTATAATAAAGATTTTTAAGTTACCTATCTATTAGTGTAATCCTCAGATTAATAGCACGACAACTTTAGCAAAAGATACAAATGTTTTCAATTATTTTTGTCATTTTTTTACAGCGAGATTTAGGTGTATATAAGGTACATAAAAAAAAAAATAAGAACGTGGAATGTGATGATAGGATATTGAAATATAATAATATGCTTTTAGATGTAGTTTGTTTCTCTTAATTAATGAGTTAATAGCCCCTGAATAACGAATAAAAACGCACTTTTGGTCGGGGTAGCGCCCAGGCAACGCCCTCCTGGCATCAACGCGAGTGTGATTTGTTTGCCGCCAAATGGATAGATGTGTGTCGTGAATGTTTGAGATTTTGTGAGATGATGAACAAAAGATAAGTTTTTTTAACGGTCTTTAGACGCCCACTACTGGGCATAGGTCTCCCCCAAGGGTGAGGTTCAGCCGTAATCGTCATGCTTGGCCAATGCATATTGGCGGTAGGCAGTAGGTGTTATGGTACTCAGAAGGACGCTGCTGCCCTCCTCTGGTCAATATCCCTCTATCGCCTTTTACGACACCCACGGGTAGAAATGGGGTGGTGCTATTCGCGGCCAGCAACACACGGCACGGCACGGCAATTTTATATTACCCATTGTTATTTACTTTGTTTTTGTGACTTTTACTAATATTTTATTTCTCTTATCTTTTCCTCGTGTAAATAATTTACTTTTTTTATGTACTGTACAATTATTTGGACATTGTCTTTATGTTGTACATGTTTCTTGTAAATAAATAAATACTACTCTACGGTATTACGTGTAGAAGTCTGTCATGTAGTCGTGACCGTGGCGTGCTGGGTACATTTTAGTTTGTCATCTATACATGACTGTGGCGGTCAGAAGTTTAATTAGACCATTATATAAAATTCATTCATTCATTTATTAAATTCATTAATATAAAATTAATACATAATTATTATTAATCATGTGATTAGTCATGTAACTGAGCGATTGGTTGCTGCGTGTCACGGGTTCGGTTCCCGCACGAAACAAATATTTATATGGCCTACTAGCTTTTACCCGCGACTTCGTCCGCGTGAATGTCGGTTATCGCGGATGCAGAAGAAGTAAAAAGTAGCCTATGTCCTTCCGCAGAGTCCAAGCTATATTCATACCAAATTTCATCAAAATCGGTTCATCCGTTTGATCGTCAAAGCGTAACAGACAGAGTTACTTTCACATTTTGTAATATTAGTGAGATAAATAGTATGGATTGGTAGGTTTCCGGGTCTGACTGTTTTTGTATATGAACAAACGCGACCATGATCTAGTGGAAATTCCAAGTGTGGCGCCACGTTTCTTTTTAAACTCTCTCGTCCTAAAGAGTTAATAAACACATCTTCCCCAAAACGCCGTGCATTTTTTCATGATAATACGCGTCCTTTTCCATCTAGAGCATATTAAACGTAGGATGTTTATCTTGACGGAGGCCCAGACGCGAAAAGGGTTAAACATACTTAAACAGTCTGTTGTCCGCTTTTAACCGGCGATTCGTAACTCATTTTGATAGGTTAATACATAGGTACTCTTCAATAAAATGAAGGTATTAAGGGACTTAAGCATTCAACGAGCCAAAAGCTCCTTTGTAATGTTGAGAATGAAAATAGTTTATCTTATTTCGTTTTTTCTAAGGCAAGTCGCTTTAGGTTCCCTGGTTCTTTTAAACTTTTATAAAATAATAGGATGCATGCTTTTACTTACCAGCTAACAGATTGAAGTACTTCATCTGGCTTCAGTCATCATCACCATCATAAGCCGGAAGGCGTTCATAATTGAACTCAGGGCTCCCCATAGAACGCCACAACGACCGGCGACTTGTCGCTTGCATCCACCAGTTACCTGCGACCTTGACGATGTCGTCGGTCTCTCTGGTGGGAGCCTATCAACGCTGCGTCTTCCGGTTCGTGGTCGCCACTCGAAAACCTTTCTTCCCCATCGGTTATCAGTTCTTCGAGCGATGTGGCCTGCCCATTGCTACATTTACTTGCTCTGAGGGCTATGTCGGTGACCTTAGTTCTTCGACGAATTTCCTGGTTCTGGGTTTCAAAGAACATTTCATCATGTAATTAGTAAAGGAGTAATCATGTCTATTATATTAACCAAAGTGTTACATACAAAATCATGGAAACTAATTAACCGCTTTCAATTAAACTGGATACGTACAAGTTCAAAAGAGTTAATTGAGAACTTTGTTTAAAAGAGATTTAATGTAAATTGAAATGTTTCTATGGAAAAGTTTAAATCACCTTACATTAGCGACATGCAACCATGAAAGTTTATAAGAAACACAGTGCCTTGTAAATATTTACATCGATTTTGTTAACTCAAATATAATTTATACATACTATACATATAACACACTAGCAGCCCGCCCCGGCTCCGCACGAGTATTGAACTTCAAAAGTTATAATTTTTTACACACACACACACACACACTCTCCCATACATACCTTCTCGTTTTTGCGTGGGGTCAAAGGTCAAATTCGAATATGAAATTATGCTTTTTTTGTATTTGTTTTTGTATTATTATTATTTTTAAAATTTTATTTTTTGTATAAATGCCTTTACTATAAGTATACTTTACTTTCTCTGCTCCTGAAAATCAATTTATTGAGTCAGAGCTTCCCTGTAAACGATATTTGATGTTAATTTATTTTATGGCAGCAGAATAAATTGATTTTCAGGACCTCCAACCCGCGATAGACCAACATACAGTTGGCCATGAGTAAAACATTCTATTCGTAGGTCAATCCCTACTAATTCGAAAGTTTGGCCTTGGGACTTGTTGATAGTTAGGGCGAAAGATGTTTTCACCGGAAATTGAAATCATTTAAATGGGATTGGCAGATCACTTGGGATCATCGGAATCCTCGGTATATGAGCTAGTTGACCAGCTGCTGGGCCGGTGATAATGGTTGCTACAATTAAATTGTCCTTCAATTCCTTAATAAGCAACCTCGTCCCGTTGCACATGCTTGGAGGGCTTAAATTCCTCAAAAGCATAATTGGAATTACAATTTTTAAAGTCAATTCATGTGGTGGCAGTCCAGAAGGATTTAATGAATTTAAAAACAGGAGTTTTTAAATTCAGTTCGAGTCCATTATCCCCAGATGGAGATAATGGACTGCGTCTTCGATATTAGTCACGGTGTCTATCGATATGTATTTTTTTATTTGCACGGGAACTTTTTGAATAATTAGATGGTTTATTTCGTATCATTCCTGGGTGATTGGTTGTGTTCTATTGTCCTAGAACACATCCAATGAAAGTCCTTTTCGTGCAAATTCTCGATTTCGAAGAAATTTTAATAGACGCAGTATACCCATACTGCGTCTATTAAAATTTCTAAACTATGGGCTATTTGGGCTAGAGACTCATCCAGAAGGATGTTACAATTACTGCTTAAATTTGGAGTAGGAAAAATTCCTTCAAAAAAAATCCTTCATTCCAATAAAATGACTTACATTTTTAAATTTGTGATATCTGTCGAATGGAATGTCCAAATTGAATTATTCAAAAAGTCATATAATGGTATTGAAGCAGACTTAAATATGGAGTCATTTATTTTGATAAGGATTAATTCCAAAGTATAAATATAAGAGCTATTATAGCGGTGGCATTTATATATTTTATGTTAAATGAAAAAACACTTATTGTGACATAACTATAATAGTTAGACATATGCTGTCGCGATATCTTTTGTAGATAATTATATGTTCTGTAAAGACGTAGTAAATTATTTTGTTCTATAATCAATAGTTTTTGCAGCGCACGCGATGTAAGAAAGTTTTTTGGTAATTTTTTCACACTTTGGGTTACATTATTGGAGTTTTACTATGGATCCCTAACTTTTTTGAAAATTTAATATAGCCTATATTCACCGGAGATAGTTTAGCTTTCCAATAGTGAAAGAATTTTTCAAATCGGTCAAGCTGTTTCGGAGCCTATTCAATGCAAACAAACAAACAAAAAAACAATCAAATCTTTCCTCTTTATAATATTAGTGTAGATGAACGATGAACGTAGTGTTTCTGTAAATTATATCAGACTCTAAAGTGCTACGGACTTGTGTAGAAAATGGACACTATATTTAGTTTTAACATAATCTATCACGTAACATAATAAGTTAGAGTTAAATAGCTTATTAGTCTTCTAGATCGTAATTTATTGTTAAGAATTTTGTTCTTACTAATATAGTATAAAAAAAAGAACTTCTACCCACGAATTTGCCATATCATTGTAGGTTTTAACCAACTCCATACGACAAACGGATATGTTATTAGTGTCCATAGAAATACTCGTTTAACACTTTGAAAGCGAAGCTTTTAACTGAAGCAGTTCTGCTGACGTCATTCTCATTAAGGTTTTGTGGGTTTGTTCGAAAAACTTGCGCAAAACACAAACTAGTTCGTTTTCATGATGGTGGCAGTTTCATTAGGTGTATTGTGTTTTAAAGGTCATGTAATAATACTGGTAGGATATGTAATATAAGAGTGTATAACATAAGTAAAAGTATGCCCATTAAAAAAAAAGATTATAATTATGATTTTGGATTATTTAACGCTTATCAATTGTAAATGTATTCCATACGTTAGAATGTACAATTGTACAGTCACCAAAAGTAATAAGTAACAAGTTTGCCAGGGTAAACTTCAACTACTACTGCTTACAGTAGTTGACATTTACTTCAAAATCAATAAATGTATTCGACGGAAAATTAATTAAATTAATGAACTTCATGTTTTACTTGCGATTGCCCGCGACTTTTCAGCGTGAATATCGGTACTCGCGGATGCAGACGGAAGTCGCGGATTAAAAAGTAGCCTATGTGCTTCCCCAGGGATTAAGCTAATCGGTTTGACAGAGTTACCTTTGCATTTATAATATTAAAGTATAGTATGGATTAAACTTCAACTATATTTTATGTACAGAGTATAGAGTAAATATACTTAGTTAATTATTATTATTATATTAATATTATTTTCTTGGGCCAAAGAATTAGCATTGCCATTCAACGTGGTAATGCTGGTAGCCTTCTGGGCACTTGTCCCATTGTGAGCGATGCGGACGAGATTTTTGATGCCCTGTGAGTCCTCCATTGTACATAATATATATGTTAATTAGAGAATAAACAGTTCATTAATTAAAATTTATGATGGATACTAATGCAACACATTAGGCATAATTAATTAATGATAAGTATCTGCCCTGAAATTGCCATTTTCGATTATAAATTACCTATATAAACAGTCAGTGACCCGATGGCAGTACAAAATGTGCAGTCGCTAATATTATGTAATAATGTTTTTTGGTATACGTACTTTTTTACTTCTTATGATATTGTATAAATGTCGGAACGTCAGGATTTTGTCTGTTAGATTCGGTTATCATGTGGGCAGAAGTTGGGTTTCGTGCAATGCAAACACACTGGGTATAGGGACAATACACGTTGTTTATCACAAACTCAATTTAAAATAAACACAGACTCAAATTAAAATAGACATAGTGACACTTAAACACAACAAATCGAGTACAGTTCCGGAGCGTCTTAGCTCCGATGCGATCAGACACTGAATTCTGAATGTTCTCCTCGCTATGGGCTGAAAACATCACGACTCTGTAGAAGCGCGCCAAAGTAGTGGTGGCAGATCACGTGTTCTCGCTAATGGCGCACTTGCGATTCGTTTCATGTCCGTACTATTGACCGGGTGCGATATAATATAACGAAACCGACACAAAGCGAAATTATTGTGAACATTTACGTAACATAATCCGATCACATTCCTAACCCGTATGACCACCAACACACACATATTTCTGTCCACACCTAAATACACGCGTATTCCAATGTTCAATTTTAACGTCGGTAGATAGGTTGTTGGCGACAGCTGAATCGAACAGCCATAATAATGTATCTCAATTATATGTATATAAGATGATTTAATAAATTGATTGTTTTTAGTAGGGTTTTTAAGTTAGTTAATATTGTAATTATGCCTAGGGCTGGTTTTATTCTCCTTTAAAATAAGTTAAAATAACATATAACAAACAAGCATTCAATAAAATAATGTAAATGATACCTTGTAGGCATTAAAAAGCCTATACACACACAGACAAAGGGCTTGCGTAGTGAGCAAACCGGTTTAAACCAGTTTAAACCAAGGTCAAATTTAGTAAATATGTAAGCATATCTGGCACACTATTGAATAAAGTAAAAAACCATCTTTTATTACCCCCACTACTTGTACCACAGTAGGATACAATATAAGTAGGGCCGAAAAACGGCAAAATCACTGTACGCAGCTCACTGGAATAAAGAACCTGAAAAATCAAGAGGAGTTTCATTAAGAATACCCTACATAGGTATAGCAGTTTTATAGCCTACAACAAACTAAGTACACCGCTACATCATTGACATCAAACCAAACACTTATTTTAATTGATGTACCCAATAAACGCGTTCCATATAGTGTGAATCGATGGAATTAACTAAATAATGTCAGGTGGTGCGTCGAATAGTGTTGATTTAGTCGCATGACACGGTCAGAGTGGGTGGTAAAACGAATGGTTTGGACTGACATTGCTGGTTATTATACCTATGTGCTATAAGTAGACTATAGCTGTGACTAATGCCTGTTGTCACTAACTAATTGGAGGTAGATCATCTATACTGTTTGAGATTGTTAGAATTTAAATGTCTGGTTGTAATGTCTAAATAACAGCATTTTAGTATACGCACATTAATGTTTGTAAATCTAAATTAAAGAACTGGCTCTTTACTCTTGATTATGAGGATGTAGAGAAAATAATAAATAATTAATATAATTTTATAAAGGAACACATACTTATATAGAACATAACTATCTTTCTCATACACTTTACTCATTCACAAACGTACACACACCCACACCCACACACACACACACACACACACACACACACACACACATACACACATACTAGTTACAGTTAGTACATAACGCTTCTATCTTGTTATTCTTTGATTGAACTTTATATATACTATTGTATTTTATATTTAACATTATTCTGTTTTTGCTTCTTTTAAAATTGTATCCACAATTCTAGTTCACACGTTTGTGTATTCCTATGTTGACATTAGTATCTAAGCCAAAATAAATGGGAGAGGGCGCTGACTCCTGACATACAGGTCTGACACCTAGTTCGGGAGTTGGCTTCAAAAAAGTTTTGTAACCTGTTATGTCAATAAAGTATTATTATTATTATTATTATATATGTTTGCCCTATACTTATACCAATAAAACAATTTTTAATTTTATTGTCTGTTTGTTCCGGCTAATCTCAGAAACGGCTAGTTCGATTTTGACAGGACTTTCATAATCAAAATACAATTTTATACAAATAATCGTCCAATGGATTATGCTTGATTGTGTAAAAACATGCAAAATATCTTAGTCTTAATTTAGGTTTGGATGCGGAGTCCTCAATATGCCCGGTCCAGTACCACATTATTGGGCAATCGAGATCCAGATCCATCTTCCATGCGAACAGGTGAAGGTAGCTGTTGGAACTGCCTCTGAACTCTGAACTGATGTATCTTAATTGTATCTTTCTTTCTTTCATTGAAAAATAGCAGGCGTTATACGTAGCCTGCTTTCATTTTAGAAAAAGAATAAGGGTACGTTACCACGCAAATAATAAATCAGGCAAACAACCGATATTCTCGCGAAGTTGCGGGTATAAGTAGTGCCTAAAAGTAAAGGCGTAATGTTGGATTTTCAACTCTCAGTGCTGAGTCAAGAGTGCATTAATAATAACATCTTCACATCACATACTACATTGCACAATAAAACAAACAAACTCTAACAAATCGTTTCACTGAAGCCTATGGCGGCTTCACGGTAGGTCAGTCGTATAACTTTACGTGCGCTGTAGGTCGATTCTGTAAAATACAAACAACAACTCGCATCTCACTTCGCTATTCACTCTCACTTCGCATAAGGTTCAAAATGACCTTGATATATTTGACACTTTGAATCGGGTTCGAATGCGAAGTAAGCGTCGAAGTGACGGGGAAATTACCTTACAGAATGACACTTCTTACGTCATCACATACTTCAGCTGTCAAAATCTCCCTGTCAATTTAGTTCAACTCACTGATACGCTCGCAAGGGTGGCGCTAGAGAAAATTCGAATTATCAACCGAGTTTTTAGAATGCCAATCAAGAAACTCACAGCGGATTCAGATTCGAAGTTTAGTATGAGGTCTTACAGAATCACACCCCTGGTATGTGAGATGTAGGCGGGTTTGTTATAATTAAAAGAGGGAAACCGCAGGAAAAGTATGTATTAAGAAGCAAACGTCACAGCTCTTCGTGTTCTACGACACCCACGGGTAGAAATGTGGTCTTGCTATTCGCGGCCGGCACCACAGCACTATCTGTAGGAATATTAAAATTTACGATAACACCTATTACAAGGGTACCCGTTGGTAAGTAGTGTCGTAAACGAGATAAGTACGGTTTATTTCATTAGGACCATGCAAATATGGTAACAAAGTTTGGTCATCACTCATAAAATGTTCGGCAATATTATGAAACCTTTAAGGGGAAGCTGCGATAAATTGGTTTTATACATACTTATAATTTTACTAGCTACTGCCCGTGACTTCGATTGTGTAGACTCCAGAATTAAGTAAATGTCCAAAATGATCTCAGGGTAACAGAAAAACGAAATAAATATTATCCTGTGTTAAAACAGATCAAAATTTATGTGTGTGCCAGAAACTCTATAGAACTTTGCCCCACTCAAAAAAAGTAATTTACAAGCATGCAATATATAGCATCTTATTGGTTATTTATTGCTGATAACTAAATATTAGTTCTAATGACTGTAAAACTTGCGATTTCTATTTAAATCTAAATATAATCATGACATTGATTATAGGTCAGGTGCAGTTTATAATACGCACGGTACGAATTATTATAAATTCCTATTATAATGTAATAAAGTAATATTTTATCTAATAAGAGTTGTATTGTAGGTATTTCAAAGTTTTTTTGAGTTGTGTTTCAAACGTAATAATTAACGCAGATGGTCGCTAGAAAACAGAAAATGGGTTGAATTCCTTTTATCATTGATTTATAATCCGTAAGTTCTAAAGAAAAATAATTTATTTTTAAAAGTTTATATACCATTAAGCCAGTCACATACGTAGCTATAATATATATTATAGCTAGCCACCACACCATACACGGTAGCTATAATATAATAATTATATTTTCGCCCTTATTACGTCTGCGATCGTTGTTTGTTTTACATTTTTGAAATATAATATTAATATGCCTTGCTATATCTGTCCACATATTTTGGTGACGTAGTAAAATATACCTGTATTATAGCTGATCGTAATATGCCTTTGCTATGAATTATATTAATATATATTATAGCTACGTCTGACGTATATTAATATTATATTATAGCTACGTCTGTGACGGGCTTTACTGTTATTTTCATTAATTTACTTTTTCTGTAAATGGCGGGGGCGGGATCTGGTCACAAAGTACGTAAGGCGTAACCTTTTTATTTTGTGATCTGGCATTGTCATTTCAGCTGATTCTGTTCAGCCGTTCAAACATGAGAATAGTAAACAAACATCCATACATCCTTGCAACCATTCGCATTTGTAACAGGTAATGGTAGAAAGGAAGTAGTATAGGATATGTTTTTCGCGATTGAAACAAATGTCGTTCGAATACACTGCTGAAACTTTTTGCCAAGAATTTGTACCTTTATTAAATTAGAAACAGACCCTTAGTTCTTCAACAACCTTTTTGGAGGAAAGGTGAAGTTTGGAATTAATAATGAGATTTAAGTTTGATAAACTTTCACAGTACTGTTAATACTCAACAAAATTAATTTTAGACTTATCAAAATTAATTCCTATTAATTAAAAGTCCTTTTCTGGAATTCTTATCTTTACCTTTTCTGTTTCCGAGAATAGGGGTTCGAGGCTACTAAGTAAAACCCGTACAAATCGATCGATTAGGGTAAAACCAGGATAGTTGCCTCAGGGGCATAGTTGCCTTAATTGTAATTACTCTAATTGCGTGGATAAATCACACATTATTTTATTTATTTATCGAGAGAAGAGTCTGCAAAGCAAAGCAAAGCAAAGTGGCATAGCAAAATGGTTGTGGTAGAGACACTACCACTTTGTTTACCGTGTTGCATGTCTCTGTGCCATTGCAAGGAAAGGCAAGGTGCGATCAAAGTTTTTACGGGAAAAGTAAATGTCCTCTTTCTCGGCAGGACATTTATTCTAAACTTAATTTTTATGGACTAGGCAACTATCCCATATATATACAGGATAGCGGTCCCAAAAATTAGAGGTCCGCAAAAATTGCCGATATTTCCAGAGAATGATATTTACTTTCACATATTTGAAGATTATAAACCAAAGTTTTACAAATAAGGTATTTTGCTTTTTGTACTGAGAGATATGAAGCAATTTTAAATAAAAAGTGTGGTGACTATCCGGCTTTTAACCATAGCTTTCATACCGAGACCCCTTCGTCGTTCAGGCGCAAAATGTCCAGCGGTCACAAAATGTCCAATTCGCAGAATGTCCGGTTCGCAAAATTTCCAAATCTCAGAATGTCCAATCCGCGAAATGTCTACTTCGCAGAATGTCCAATTCGAAAAATGGCCAGTGCTCTCAGAATGTCTAATCCACAGAATCTCCAATATTCATCATACATAACGTTGTCACCCCACTAATTGAATCATGAGTTGGGTTTTAATGAGTAGTCAAGTTAATTGTTAAAATCAGTCTTATTTTTGTGACATTTAAAACAAAAAAAAAAAAAAAAAAAAATTGTGTTCCAGTGATTGTAATTTTGAATAATTGAATGGAAATATACCTAGCACCATCCCAACTCCATGGCAAAATGATGACGATCATTTCTGTTTCCAGTCAATAAGTCTATCATAGCCTTAACTTACAACAAATGGAGTCTTTAAAATCGAACTAAAAAGGACTCTTTACATCCTTTTGGATTTCCAAAGGCATACGTTAAAAAGCAAAAAGTTACGTAATATAGGATTTCCCACAGCGCGCATTAATATAAAGTAATTATATCCCATGCTGAATTCGGCTACGGCTACGGTGAGTTTCTGTCCAAAAAAATACGAGCATGTTGTGCTCTTATATTGTGGCCATTAACAAAAGTACAAAATAACCGAGTGTAAAGTAGTCTCGACAAGAAAAATACACAAATTATAATAAAGAAAAAACAACACATAAATATTAACCTCGTTTAAAAATATATTTACTACGTTGGATCGGCGACGTATTGCGCTGAGTCGTGGTGTCGGGTAACCTTCCGCGAAAACGCCGATACAAGACACCCGACGGCCAAAATTCTTCCTTGAAGAAGAAGATCTCTAGGTGATGAGTTGGTACCCACACCACAAAAGATTTGAAGTTAATTTTGTGACGCGACTCCAACCACTCCACTCTTAAGGTGAATTTGGTCTTCATCCTCCTCCACAACATTCTCTACCTTCGTAGTGTGGTGCAGACGTGACACGTACAGCTGCGTCAACGGAATAGCGGGCCGCAGCAACATGTTCGGTTCGGTCAACGCTCCTCGCTGATTGCGACGAGTAGGCTTCATCTTCTCCACACGAATGAAGCCTTCTTCATCGGCCTGCCCTTGGCTTGGTCCCACTGGTACTGCGCTTCGGACGAGATCGGAGGGAACCTGGGCATCTCTCGCTAGTTTTGATTGCCGCTATTGTTTTGCCGGAGTAGCAGTAACGGCAGCTGAGTAAGCACGAGTCGAATTTTGATGACTCAAAACTCAGCTGCGATGCTTTGAACGCGCCCTGACGTGTGTTGACGTTGGTAGATGGCTCGTGTGACCTACATACTGTATTGCGTAAATCCGCCACTTCGGTACGAAGATCACTGATGGTAATTTGCGATACCTCGATACCCTCCAACTTCAACTGCACCTCAGACAGGCTTGATCTCAGGGATTTGATGTCCCGCAGCAGCCTGGTGACGACGACGTGGTCTAATGTGACTGGGGGAAGCTTGCGCAAATCCTTCGCCACGAAAGTCGGCACGTCGTCCGGGTCGGTCTCCTTCAACACTTTGATTATGTCTTGGAGACTCCTCTCTCCTTTCTCATCCCTCCTACGGGATGGCATTCGGTCAGCCATATGCAGCGACTCAAACAGCAGCGTCTTAGCCCTGCGTATCTCCTCTTCGATGAAGTTGGATGTGCAGATCTGGGTGACACTGACTTCGTCCATGACATCCAGCTGATACTGCAGGAATGCCAGGACTTCGTTCGCTACTAGTTCGTCCGAACGCATAGCGACAGCGACGCTTGCTGCGCTCGGCGCAAATTAAATAATTTCCGCGTGGCTACAGTGTGCGCGTCCGATTCAAAGCGCGGATCGGAGCAAACTGAGCTCGATGAAGTTTTATAAATAAGATAATGAAACTAATACTACGTAATTGTAAATAATTCACGAGATTAAAAATTATTCTCATATTGAAAAAATCATGGCAGGATTTGTACAAACAAAATAAGATGTTTAGAGAAGTTGAAATTCTAATGCTTATATTCTTGGGTACCTAAAGAGATTTTTAAAACCCCGCAAAAAAAAGTGAATAGTTTAACGAAAAGCTCATTATTACAGAACGAAACGGCGACTGACAGTAACAGTGACACTGACAGTCGTCCTTTCGCAGTTCTTAACACTGAAATTGCACCGTTTTATGGGAAATAATAATATCACAAATAATGATTATTTTTTTCCACACACTTTTCACATCACTTGTCTGCCAATTTATAGATCCGATAACGTCGCTTGTCACTTTCTTATTTTTATAAACACAAAATGGGCATCGATATGAATCGAAAAAGTGTTATTTTCTTTTCGTAATATTTTAATTATACGGGGGTTTAAAAATATGCTAAGTATATATCAATTTAATCTACTCCTGGTAATGTATTCTTCACAGTGGAAAATATTTTAAACCCTCTATTGTTTTTTTTCATACAAACTAATGTATGGATCTTGCCATGATTAAATTACCACTAGCACATTAAAAAGTAAGCCTACTCTAGTCATATTTTAGTCAATGAGTTTTGAGAGAATTAATTAACAGAATTCGGGCACTTATTATCTATACTAGTGGCACACCTACGACACTCCACACAAACGAAACGATTTAATTGCCTACACTACTACCAAAATAACAGACTGTCTAAATACGTGCGTATGGGGTCTACGCGCTGTTTGAACTAAAAGCAGTTTCGAGAGCACGTTCGACGCGGGAAGAGGCGAGGAACAGTGTTTCGGTGGGAGGCGGGGCGTTCTGTCACTACTGTGCGGTCTTTTTCCTGCCCTTATAAGCAGAGATAATATTATGAAAAGAAAAAATTGTTTTATTGTTGTTTACAAACATCTCAAAAGTTAGAAAATTCTGAAAAAAAAAATATTTTCCTCCTTCATTGGATACACACCGCCCAGACAACCCACGGGCATACCAATCGAGTATACCCAATACTCGATTGGTTTGCCCGTATGGTGTTCGGGCTAGAATAGCACCCCCCCCCCCCCCCATTTCATTCCGAGGGTGTCAACCTCACTGCGATCCCCAACCCGTCTGCCAAGCGTGTCGATTATGGCAAAATCCCCTCTTTGGGGGAGGCCTATGTCCTGCAGTGGACGTCTTTCGGCTGAAATGATGATGATGATGATATACATCGGTATTATACGGATTGAAGTCTCTTTAGACCTTTGGAATAACAATTAGGCTATGCACTTGGTATTACGTCACAGGTCACAGAAGATGTTCTAGTTGAAGACTTTTTCAATTTCAGACTGAGTTCTGATAGTGTACGGAATGGCGAGTCAGTTCGACTCACACAAACAAGTTACTGCACGTATGCGAGCCTAGTTTAGAACAGTCTAAGTTTGTTGCAAACGGCAAGATAATGCAGTATTTACGTATCATTCTCTTTTGTTATTTCAGACAGATGACTACAGATTTGTTGCTATAATACATATATCTTTATTATGAATTAGTCTATTCAACTAAGTCAAAGAAAATTAAGCAAGTCGTTTCATATTAAAGACGGATTAGCTCACTACGAATGGAGCTAGGTTCATCTAAATAGTTTCGATGGCATACGGCCACCTTTTTCAAAGAGTTCCACAGGATGACACGCCACGCCGGGCGTCACGTTCCTGCGGACACTGCACGCGCCCGCGGAACTAAACTAGCGTTACTCGTCGGACGAACCCGGCTACAAAATCCGTTTTTCTCAATCTATAATGTGTAACAATACGCACGTTTCGTTTAATGATAAGACGTTTCTTCAGAAAATATAAGTTTGTTATTTTTTTGAGTTAAATCAACGCTAAAAGTGATGCTAAAACACATTGAAACACACTCACAAAGCAAAATTCTGGAGTAAACTAGCATGTCTGAGTTGGTACTCAGGGACCGGGTGGTATGAACACGAGTCCCAAAACGCCGTTTGATGTGCAAGCGTGAGCTCGACGAGTTCGGTGCGGTTTGGATGTACGCCAACATTTATTTCATTTACGTAGATACTGCGAACTGGCACGGGGATCAAGAAAAGGTTTAGTGCGTTGTCATATGTGTAGATGTTGTTTAGTCACACAATGTATTTTGTTGTTGTTTCCTCTTTTATCGGAACTAATTAAGAAGGTACATTATGTTATATTATAAGGTATATTATGGTCCAAGATAACAGATTAATCAGACGGTAAGTAATTAATAATAATAAATAATATAATAATATGTGGGGACATTTTCACACACGGCCACCTGACCCCAAACTAGGGAGACCCTGTACTATGGGTGTCAGACAGCTGATATACATACAGAAATACATTTTTTTTTTTTGTAAATACCTACATAAATAGATAAACAACACCCAGACACAAGGCAAACACAAGTGCCTATCACACAAATGTTTACCCTGGGCGGGAATCGAACCCGCAACACGCTGCGCCGCAGTCGATCGCTCAGCCACTGCGCCAACCGTGTCGTTTCAGCATGGCTGAGATTTTAATAATACATTAAAGAGTATGTAGCAGTGGCGGACCCTTCATACAAGCCGAAAAGCCGGGCTTGCACTAATCAGCATAACATGAGCTTCGTTACTGAGCAACTTGCGTAAAATGTCTATCGGGCTTGCCCTAACCGGGACCCCTAGGCACGCCACTGGTATGTAGTGAAGAAAGAATGCAGTGTATAACTACAAGTCATAACTGGCATGTTTTGTCTCTTCATCACCCCAAGGTACTCTGGTAGAAAATACCCAAAGCATTACGTCCGCCTTTGCACAGTGTTTTTATTACATGATGTGCATGAAGTTTAAATAAATAATAATAACTTAGTTTAAGATAACGCCTTTGGTGTTAGTGTGATAGTGTTTAAAAAATGTTGCCCCGCACTAGGAATTTCTCCTTTATCGTGGGTGCGTTTACAAATAAACTCACATATACTAAGAGCCAGAACAACTACCTGTAAAAATCAACCACCACCATTGCCAGATACTTTCCTTGGGTCACAAAATCGCCAAAAGTTAGGCTGTTTTTCAGCCCTTAAACTTCAACTGATGGCCTAAATTGCCTAAAATATAATGTGCAGTACGTACCTAACTATAGGTACACATACGGCACAATTTTATGATAATCATAGAACCTAAAAATCAAAGAAACACCCTTGGAAAAGTTGCATATTCTCTTGATAGTTATTAAGACAATAATTTCGTCTGCATTCATTCTCAATCTTTATACAATAAAGCTATAACAATGACGAGCAGACAAAAGATTTTAATAAGAGGTTTTAGCGAAGAGCTTTGTATTATATTAGTAAGGTTTCATCCACAAAGAGCCTGGGGACTAACTCGAGAAATTATCTTTGATATTTTCACGATTAAATTGTGATTATAATGTATGATCTGTAATGGTGCATCCATGACGCCGGCTTTGCCGCCTGTTTTGCCGCCGGCTTTCAGACTGCCTTGCCGTCGGTCGAATCCAAAAACCGCGCGTGCCGCAGATAAAGATGCGCGTGCCGGCGGGCATGTGTGAATGCGCCATAAGGCATAGTTCGTCGACAAATCAAGATTAAGGCGTCATTGATCTTCGGGGCAATTTGACTAAATTTTAGGAACGTTCGACATCTAATCTCAATTTCAGTCTGTCGAAAATACCTTTATTCACCTAAATTTTTGACAATACATTGGTGCCAATTCTTTTGTGCACGAGATCAACTTATTTTATCTCTTACTTTCCAATAAAACACGAAAGAGGTAGATAAGAGCTGTCATTGAAGTTGATCTAAAATGGTCATACAAATTAGTTGTCATTTCAGAACGTATTAAATACGGCAACAATCTCTAAACTTAGTTCTTATTTGTCGCCGTCCTTTTCTTCAACTGCCTGGCAGTAAGAGATGCCAATTGTCTAATTTTAGTTTAGTTTGTGAACAAAGGTTTCAGTGATATTGACTGTCGTTGGGATGAGATTGCTACTGATTTTGTACGTTTAAATTAGTAGAAGGCCAAATAGGTACTTAACTTCTTTTTGTCTTTCCATTTACCAATAAGAAAATTCACTAACGTTAAATTCACGATATAACGTGTTTATACCTGATACCCACAACACAAACATTATCTATTGTTCCTTTTACCGCAGAATATTATGGAACATAACATAATAATTATAGAACAATGAATATCGTCTTCATATTTCACGTTCAATGAGATCATTCACCTCTCCTTATTTACACACTACAAAGGAGTCTGCACAATATAAAGTACTTACAAAACCTTTTACTCATAGTTCTGAAGGAAAATTCATATTTGAGACGGCACTTCGGAGACGGTGGGGCAAAAAGGCGTGAAACTACACTAGACTTCAATATAAAACTTTGAAATTTTAATAAATCTCAGAGAAAATAAATATGGGTAACGTAAGTAGATTCTATAGAGAAAATAAAATAAAAAAGTTAGGATCAAATAAAAAAGTAGACATCAGGAAGACCTCAAACATTTCGAAAACACTTCGGTAAACTCGAGTTTGTGAAAAGAATTCAGTTACTAAAGAAACAAAAAGCTTTTTACAAAAAAGACAACCGCCTTCAAAAAGTGATAAATAACTTTAGCACAGAACACACATTGACTTTAGTTTCGAAATTCAGTGGCTTTGTTCTGTTTGTTGTTTTGTATTGCCACCGACTTCCGAAACTAAAGTCAATGTGTGTTCTGTGCTGTTCTCCTCCTTTTTTGAAGTCGGTTGAAAACACACAGTTTCAAATAAGGAACGGGTACGCTTCGGTTGCCGGCGATAAGCTGGTAGTTTGTAAGATTATAGCTTCACAATAGATGTAGTGGCATTAAGTGCACAAGCGCAAGATTTATCAGTAGGTCCTTAGATAAGCGACTCTGTATTTTGTCCGAGTATGTTTCTAGTTAAATAGTTTTACAGAAGTTATTTGTTGCACGCTTTTGTGTAGTAGTAAATCTTAGATCTTCAGTCTTTAGCTTTACTAAGCACCCTTTAAAAGTTTTTAATCTTCTCTTAGGGCGGGTTGTTTCATACAGTCGGTTAACGTTACATACGGACGGTTAAAAAGTTACTATAACTATGTTTAACGTACGTTAAATGTAACGGGTTGTTACATGACATAAAAATCCGTCAGTTAAAGTTATTCAAAAAGAGATTAATATTTTGATGTTTGAAGTAGCTGTTTGACAACACAAAATTACGATGACTGGTCGGTTATGGTAATAGTAACTTTTTGACGTATGATTTTGTGAAACAACCCATTTTTTTTTTATTTGACGAGAGTTAGCGCCATTTTTGACTATTACCGGTCAGTAATGGTTAGTTGAAGCAACCCGCCCTTAGTAATCCACAATGGAACCGTTCATCTACATTGTAACTTTATTAATAGGTAGGCATTCTAACGTTTTCATGTGGTACTTATATTTAAAGGCATAAAGATTTCAGACACATTATCTCCCTAGCCTTTTATTGTGGGGCCGACTTCCAGTCTAATCAGATACAGTTGAATACAAGTTTAGTATTTTATATGAAGCAACTGCCTATAAAAAAATTTCACGCTAAAGTGGAAATGGGCTGGCCACGTCTGCAGACGGACAGATAGCAGATGGAGCAGACACGCACTAGAGTGGAGACCGGGGTTTGGGAAAGCGTAGTGTACGCCCCGTGGCACGGTGGACCGACGATTTGAAGAAGGTGCCTGGCAGCGGATGGATGCGGGCTACCCAAGACCGGGTTGGTAGGGGATCTTCGGGGGAGGCCTACGTTTAGCTGCGGACGACAATAGGCTGATATGATGATGATGATGAACTGCCTATCTGGCCTCCACAACCCAATTACTGGATAACACAATAAATTTGATTGCGACTCTGAACAGAACAGAAATCCGTACATTTCGAAGGCGAGCAGGAACTTGTATAATTATCTCTTGACTTGACGAGACCGGTGGTGGTGGCTGGCAAATGTTAGTCAAAAAACATTAAGTGTGGTTCATTCATCTTCGCCGGATACTTTATTATGAAAATAAGGGATTTAGAGTATTTTTTTATGCTTCTTTGAAACTATTTACTTTTATTTTTATGTATGTATATTATAGGTTAACAGGCAGCCCAGCACAAATGGGACTGGGCTGGACATGTCTGCCGCATGCCGAATGACCTATAAAAACTCAAACTCATACTCAAAACCATTTATTTTAATTAAACCATTTACAGGTACTTTTGAATTGTCAGAGTTAGTCAGTCAGAAAGATGAAGCAAGTTGCTCGTTCCAAACAGTTGGTTTCTATGGAGAAGAACGAGCAAGAAACTCCATGAACACTCTTTTAAAATAAATATATTACAATTTTAGATTACATCATTCATGTTGAAACTAGGGGTAAAAACAGGCCCGTAAATCTCATAATTGGTGCCCCGAAATAGCGAGACGGGGCCACGGTAGACCACGAGAGAGATGGCGGAACGACTTGGATGGCATCCTTAAGAATTGGCAAGACATAGCGAATATCCAGACCAATGGAAGGAATGGAGGGAGACCCTGCAGTGGAACAGTACGGGCTAAACATATTAACAATAATGTATATTATAAATACTGATATTATTACCTTCTAAATAAAATAAAGGTTGATAAAAAAAAACAAGACATCGTAAATCTTGTCGATTTCGAAATAGTCTATATTTTCTTCAATATTATTTAATTTTTTCATTAAACGAAACGTGAGTATTGTTACACATTATAAAAAAAAACTTGAAAAAGGTGGCCGTATGCCATCGAAACTAGTCGGACGAACCCGACAACACAGTGAGTTAATCCGTTGTTCTCAATCTATAATTATTTAATTTACTTTTGCTTTTAGTTGGTGATAATTTATCTTGAAAATTAACAGCCTGTCTTTCGTGACTGTATTATCAAAAGCAGTCACCGAGAACGGCCAGTTGTGCACGAGGTAAACTTATTTTAATTTCTCCAATAAAACAAGAAAGAGTTGTCAATATAAGTTGATTTATTTTATTTATTTATTTGCAGACATACACCCATAGCTTATACAATTATACATATCGTCGACCGTAGGTTCAATTGAGGTAAGGGACAAAATACGATTTTTCAGGAGAGGCCGACAAAGTTTTTTTTCGGACTAAATCGCCCATAACTGTTTTTGTCATTAACCTTTTTCGGGTCTGATTTCACACATAATCTTGTATTTTAGTGCTCTATCTACATGTGTAAAATTTATTTGAATAAGTTAGCTATTTAAGAAAATAGATGTCCCTTACAACAACGTATTTTGTTAGTAATGTCCCTTACTGACCAAGTATCTTGTAGTCCCGTCCCTTACATTAAATTGACGTCTACGTTGGATCCAATCTATTAATGAAAAAATAGTGTAAAGGACTTGTTGAAAAAAATTATGAAAAAAATACAGTGTAAAGAGATTTATGACAGAAAATTAAGTACACACTTTTGACGTACGGATATCTTAAATTTGGAAATCGTTATAAGAAATCATTTAAGAGACATGAAAATGTATTAGAACCGTGTGTGTGTTTTTTGTGTGTCGCTTACATGCAATGTTTGTACATTGTAATAGCCAATTTTCCTCATTAACGGCGTTTCTTTGGGTTAATACCTTTATATCGTATTTGGTAGATGTTAACGGTGTCAAATTATTGATGTGACGTGTGTCTATATTGTATATTTTCTTAAAAATTAAACCGACCACTATTATACTGTCCATGATTGGTTGTCTATAACTGGTACCTCTAAAATTCTCGTCATTTACTGATTTTATAAATAGCGCCAAAAAAGAACTGCTCTAAAGAACAGATGGAAAAGACTATAGTGCTTTGCTTGGCTCGTCTTGGCGGGGGCACTACCGTGCCCCCAAAAAAGAATTGAAAAGGGGAGTTCAAGTCGCTGTTTCAGCCAATATGCTATTGGCTGTAACAACTATCGGCACAATGATCGCTGATTCCACATCCTACATGACGACAACCTCGCGGGCCAAGTCAAGATCTGCTTATCTTTCTCGGCCTTCACAAGGTTCACGTCATGCGGAACTACTATGTCAATAATCATTCCCCAATTGATCTACCACCACTACATCAGGCTAATTGGCTACAATAGTCCTGTTAGTGATAATGTATCGATCCCAGTACACTGAGACATTGTTGTTTTCAAGAACTGGATCGGGCACATACCTCTAATATGGTACGTCTGATTCTAGGAGGTTGTAGTTCAGAGCAAGTTGCTAATGGATAATCCTGGCCACAAGGTTGCGCCTATGCAAGTACTCTTCGTTAGCAAGACGAGAACATCCAGAGATAATGTGACGGATTGATTTTCCCGGTCAAAGACAAGCTTAATCCATCCATCCTTCACAATAAATCTTTGGTAGTAAATTTGTCAAAATAACTTCGTCCATAAGTGCACAGACAAAACCTTCGGTTTCTCCAAATAGATTACCAAACCGTAGCCAGGACATAGATGCTAAGAAATCCAGATCGGGCCCGTTTAGGGCCCGGAAAAAGCGTCAGTGAAGCTCCTTACTCTTCCAAACCTCCTCGCGATCGTTAGTCTCAAGCACTACAGGCTTGCACCAGTTCCCTTTAGCTAAGGAAAGCGGGGTGAGGCCCTTGTCCACTGCAACTACATCTCGGTGCATTCCCACGTCGTCTTCTAGGAAATATTCCTTGAGATTGCATATCTCACGGTTACAACACGTCCGCGGGATACAGTCTCATCACTGATGACCGTGGGTGGTGCATCCGATATGCTGTCAACACTGTACGGACTCTTCTATCCAGGGCATCGAGTTTGAGCCCATTTTGAGTATGCCGAAAGAGTACATTAGAACCGGCATGACCCACCGTTGAAGGCGCGCACCTAATTTCTGCCTGATAAAAGACTATTAATATTTATTATCTATTAATCCCGACCAAACGACAGGTGAACTCGCACTAATAGCGACTTTTTTTATGCCCGCGCGCTGCTTTCGCATTGGTATTATCCTCTCTTTCGTACACAGAAAGACGTTGTGAGATAGAAAAGGATGGTAATAGTTGGAAGTGTGTGTAAATAAAGGTAACAGGGATAAATATTCATTACTTCTCACGAGCAAATTGGTGTAACGGACACCGAACCTAAATATAATTCGATTCAAATAGGTGTAAAGTTGACACTGCTTAAGGTATGACAATGAAAATTGGGGTAAGGGACAACTATGTCAAAACTTGTGCAATCCATTTAAAGTATTAATGATATTTCTTTTTTGAGATAACAAAGACATTAGTGTAAGGCCAGTTTTATTATTGTTTCTTCAAAAATAAACCATGTAATGGTAATTCGTTGATTTAGAAGACCCTTACCTTATTTGAAGTGGATATGTGGCGATAATTACACCATTTCAAGTTCCTATATTGCATAGTTTTTCAGATACATTGTTATTATGAGGCTGATTCAAAATTTGGATCCAAAATTCATTAGGGTAAGGGACATTTTTCTTAAGCTAGAATTTTTTCATATACACCGTTCGATAGAGCGAAAAGTTCTGAACAAAACTGTATACTCAACTCATTTTGGGTATTTTGTCCCTTACCTCAATTGAACCTACGGTCGACGATATACTACAGACAATATATAATTATTATTTGATATTAGGTAATGAATTATAATGTTCGTACACGGACTAGAAAATAAAGAAGAACTCCGCGCCACGCATATCGAAAGTGAAGCACCTAAAGTATGCCGGACAGACTCACACATATATAGGTACGATCGGTACTTTCAATATGCGTGGCGCGAAATCCTTTTTTTTTCTAGTCCATGACTTTGATGTAAATGTGTACATGGGGCATGTTTGTACAAACGGTCCGGCTTACTTAGGGTGCTTTACTTTCGATATACGTAGCGCGGAATTCTTTTTTTTCTAGTCCGTATGTCCGTAATACGATTTTGTTATGGTGGTCCTTTCCAGAACGTATCTATAAAAAACACGGCGTAGTTTAAGAACAAACCTAATTTGACATCTCTAACTTAGTTCTTATCTGCCGCCGTACTTTTCTTTAGTTGCCTGGTAGTAAGAGATGCCAATTGTCTAATTTTAGTTTAGTTTGTGAACACGGGATTCACGGGCACCGATGTCTGATACCGGAAAACAATGAATGTTCAGCTCTAGTTCACGTACATTTTCGTACCGGAATCATGGCCCCGGTTAGAAACCAGAAGCTAAACTTTCGGTTAGTCCCGACCTAGTTCCATTTTAGATGGAATTTCCTAAAGGCCGACTGCGTGTTGTACCCATGTCTTCGAGTAAATCAACTAAGGAACTTTTCCCTTGAGGTGAATTTAAACGTAGTGTCTCCAAGCATTAATTGCTTCAACTTGTTTTTTAGGCTTCCGTACCTCAAAAGGAAAAAACCGAATCCTTATAGGATCATTTTGTTGTCCGTCTGTCTGTCTGTCGGTCAGTCTGTCAAGACCCTTTATCCCGGGAACACGTAGAGATATCGAGTTGAAAAACTAAATAAATAAAACCATATACTAAGGTCTACGGTCCCTTGAAGCTGTGAAAAAATCAAACTTCTAAGTTAACGTGAAAAAAAGATACGGCCGTTTATGTCGCAAAAAACGTACATTTCGACGCTCTCAAGGGAATCAAAATATAGGGTACTTTCCGTTGTCCTAGAACTATGAAATTTGGCATGTATAATCGTCCAATACTCTAAATACAGTGAAAAGTCTGAAAACTATACATTTGTGATTAAATCACTAAAAATATATTCTTTATTTATAATGAGCTTTTGCCCGCGACTTCGTCCGCGTGAATGTCGGTTATTGCGGACGCAGTTGAAGTCGCGGATTAAAAAGTAGCCTATGTTCTTCCCTAGGGTTAAAGCTATCTTTATGCCAAATTTCATCATAATCGGTTCAGCCGTTTCATCGTGAAAGCGTAACAGACAGAGTTACTTTCGCATTTATAATATTAATAGTATGGATTAAGTATGGATTAGTATAAGTATAGTATGGAAGTATGAATATGTGAAGGGTACCTACTACGGAACAGATAAATAGAGTTGGAATGGTAATGTGGGCGTGGCAAGCGCGCCACACTTATGATTTGACAATCATAACTCGACCGATTCATTCGTACACCGCGTTTAGTTGTGCTTCGGTCCAATTCGGAGAAGAAATCTCTGCATTAAAATGCCGTATTGTGCAATAATAACCTGCTACACAAAAAGTCAGACCTCCAGTATAGAGGTATAGAGGTATATCTTTCCATCGGTAAGTCGAAAATTACATTTAATTAAAATATTATTCGTAAAAAGCTTAAAATATAATGATCATTATGAAATTTCAAATATAGACAACATTATTGCATTACGTTACAAAAAGCATACATTGCCCGATGTGTACTCGCTTAACAACGCAATGACCGAGTCCGCTTGCAGTGTACTGCATGCATTGCATTCTCTACACTTCAACCATGGAGATTATAAGGTTTGCCATGATTGGCCAGCCTTAACTATCGATAGTGAGGTGAACATATAGTGAAATAAAATCATCGATAGAAAACTCGACTATATTTACGTTTGACAAAGATTATTTTTGAAATAACATATATTTATTTAGTGATAGTGTATTTTTAGTTAGACGTATTTTTCGCATAGTTATCGTACTATAACCGTAAGAAAATAAATTGTGTCTTATTATCGGCGCTTGACCGGTTAAATATTATATTAATCACTGAATGGGTACCTACGAGTATTTACTATATTGTATTGTAATTAGAATTACAATTTAAATAAAATTACATTTGACTTATGTGACTTTTTGGTGATTATTTGTCATCCATAAACGTAAAATAAAATGATTTATTGATTTTTATTTCATGTTTCATATTTCCTCATAAATTCATAAAACTCCATTTTTTTAAATATACAGCAGTTAAACGAACTGAGAATTTATCGAAAATAAATACCGGCTTTGTCAAGCACTAGCGTAAATGACAAATTTTATTGTTTTTTGCGTGTTGAGTGTCTATGCTTACGGGAATTTGTGCTAGTGTGCAAACGCATAGCTGCCCTGCGATTTATGCGTGTGATTTGGTCTCAAATTTCAATAGTTTGCATCCCTTTTTAGACGGTAATAGAATCTTAAGAGTAGGCGGTCGCCTTCAGACTTCTACTAAATTGTCCTACGACAAAAAGCATCCGATGATCATGCCTAAATCAAATCACATTACTGATATGATCATAAAATCGGAACATTTAAGGCTTTTACATGCTGGAGCCAAATTAGTTTTAAGCTCTCTTTCACAAAAATTTTGGTTATTAAATGGCATTAGAGAAGTGAAGAAAATTGTTCACAAATGTATTAAATGCTTTCGTCTTAAAGCTGTAGCTGCCAGGCAGTTGATGGGTTCACTACCATCACAAAGAATATCAATGTCTAGGCCATTTCAAATTACTGGAGTCGACTTCTGTGGTCCATTTGACATAAAAGTTGCACGGGTTCGAAAGCCATTAATAAGAAAGGGTTATATAGCACTTTTTGTCTGCTTTGCCACTAAGGCTATCCATGTAGAGCTTGTGAGTGACATGATAACACCAGCATTCTTGGCATGCCTTCAGCGTTTTATAGGTAGACGAGGATTACCATCCTACATACATTGTGATAATGCTAAAACTTTTAAAGGTGCTGATAATAAGCTTAGAGAATTATATAACTTACATTCATCTAAACCTCACATAAATGATGTAGAGAGTTTTTGTTCAAAAAATCTTGTAAAATTTAAATACATTCCAAGTTATTCGCCCGAATTTGGTGGCCTATGGGAGGCCGGTGTTAAGAGTGTTAAACACCATATTAAGAGAGTTATTGGTAATATATCTTTAACATTTGAAGAATTTAATACTGTAATTATTCAGATAGAGTCTATTCTCAATTCTAGACCTCTCCTTCCGTTGAGTAGTGATATTTCAGATTTAAATTATTTGACGCCTGGTCACTTCCTAATTGGTACCTCACTAACAAGTTACCCAGAAGTTAATCTCACTGAAACGTCAGTTCACAGACTTAGATTCTGGGACTTATGTAATAAATTAAAACAAGATTTTTGGAAACTCTGGTCTTCAGATTATTTAAATTCACTTCAGAATAGACCAAAATGGAAAGATGAGAAGGATAATTTAAAGGAAGGACAGTTAGTAATAATAAAACAAAAAGATATTTCTCCTTTTAACTGGCCCATGGGGCGAATTGTAAAAACCTTCCCTGGACCAGACGGTAGAGTAAGAGTGGCTGAAGTAAAAATGGGTAGTAAAAATAAAACCTATGTTAGATCTTACACTAAGTTGTGTCCTTTACCTCTTAAGGAAAATTAAAGGACATGTTATGAAATGGGCTTAAAATATTTTTTTTTTCGAACAGATATCATGTGTGGTTTTTCTGATAGGGAAAATTATTCAAGATGGCCTAACAAAAACAAAAAAAAAATTAAACGCACCATTATTGAAAAAATAAATATTTTAAATCCTGAATTTTTTTGTATCGTAATATTATTTTTGTACATTGAAACAAAGAAAAAAGGGTTAAATATAATTTTTTAAAGTACATTAAACACCTTATTGTTATTTAAAATATTTTTAAACATTATTAGATGGCTATAAAACCGACGAATTATCTCCATGATTTGTATGCATGGCATTGATTCCGGAATCTATGAAAACATTAACTGTGTTGTGTCAGTAAGGTTGTCAGTGTCACACCACACATGTCAGATGTCATGTCGGTCCCTTGTCTCATTGTTAGAATCGCTATTTTTCCGTTTGCTTATGAATATTTAGGTTTAATATTTGTAATTTCTACTTGATATTAGTAAAATCATCATCTGAGGTGTGTAATGGTTTATGATAAGGATATGTAAGGAATTTATATAGACTTATATTGTCACATAGGGTATATCTTCCGTGATTGTTCGTTGTTTTGAGCTCCCGATGTTTCGACGCTGGCAAGCGCCATGATCGCGTATCACGGAAGATATCCCGTGTGACAATATAAGTTTAGTTTTAAACCGTGAAAGCTTAAAACAGTGTATGAATTTATTTGTATCAAATATCCTTAATTTCTCCTACAATTTGGAACTTTATGACTTTATCATCATGAATTCAATAAATTGCAAAATGATTACTGATGGTTTTACGTCTCCTCCAAGGCAGGCCAGTAAACCAAACAGTCCAGATATAGACAGACTTAAATGGATTGGACCTGTTCACCTTTTGTAAATAGTCGCTCCAGCAGGTCAGAATAGGTGAACACTTTTGTGTATTAGGTAGAGAAATAAAAGTAATGCATTTACTTATATTTGACTGTATTTATTCTACCTCTTCATTTTCAACATCATCCTTTATAATTATATTATCAAGATACTGTGCAGGAAAGAATCCAAATTAAAAGCCAGTCAAATAAAGATAACAAAGATTACAAGAAACTTGAACATAAATAACACAACAAAAACAAAAAAAAATCAAATCACTTGTGTCCGTTCCGTTGTTGTAACGCAAACCACAGACGCATACGCAGAGTATATTAATAATAGGGAGCGCATAGGTACGCAATTATAGTTGAATTTGACACTTGATTGACGTTTACACTTTTCATAATGACAATAATGACATTCAACCGAAAAGTGTTGCCAAAATCAATAATTACCGTGGGTTGCAATTTATTTTTTAAATTACAATTAATTAAAAATATAATAATTTACGAAGGGTGATTTAAAAAAAAATAAAAAATATACAAAAAGTCGTCTTAATTTATGTACTTTCATAAAAATATAATCTCTTCCCTGTTCACAGCAGCTCCGAATTAAAGCCCAGCCTCCATACAAAAACCTAACATGTCCTTTGTTAAACCTATCTTTTAATTAATATTAAGTTAAAATTAAGCACTTGTTTAATATTAAGAAAGTGTTGAAATTACACTAGAATTATAATTCTGTTCTATGTTAGATTTAGTTTAACATTAGTTGCTTAACCAATAGTTTAAGACTAAAAATGTTAGTATAGCTCAGTTTAAATAAGTTTTTTGTTAAGTAAATTCAAGTCTATATAAATTGAGTGGTGCACTTTGCCCGCCCCAACTTATGTTCAGTACAGAACATAAAAATGTAACTTAAAATTATCATGCAACACATCATGTGAGAATATCAGCGTTGCATTCTGCATTTTGGTATGACAACTCTAGTTGTCTATGGTTTTTTCTATGTTAAATCTATGAAAAATGTCTCCATTACTTTTTCCTTAGAGTTTCTATTGTGACTCGCTATATTTTTAATGTTGTGGTTAATAAATGGTAAAATCCATATTTTACTTCTATTTTGTTTGATTTCCACAACAGGTAGTGTGCGAAATATTAATATACATAGTACTGCGTATGTATTAGAAATTAAAATAGTGGGAGTCAAACGGCGACACTGGTTTTAAAACAAAATTGAAGCGAGGGCCTTTCCAACTCTATTTATCTGTTCCGTGGTACCTACTTTGTACGGAACCCTCGGTGAGCGAGCCCGACTCGCACTTGTCCGGTTTTTTTGGCTTATTTCGATTCTTCTACCTGTTTTTAGATAACTTAAGAAATTTTGACTTTAAGTTATAGGCAACATTGCACCTAGATTAACACACACACTCCAGACGCTCTCACCTACTTAGTTACTCACTCACTTATACTGCACTCCTTAATATCTTGTATCATAATAATATTAATTGTTTTGTTTTATTTGTTTCTTATTAATGATTTTTTTTTAATACCTGGACACAAAGTACGTAAGGCTGCGTCGCGCCCGAGCAGAGAGACCACTCAGAACAAACCGCCATTCTTCGCACGCACATATTGACATTACGTTTATAGGCATTCTCTAGCAGTTTCAAGCTGACTTCAGACTCGACTATCACGTGTTGACAAAATGAATAAATGATGTCATTGACATTTCAGGACGAACAAGAAAATTTTGTTATAAGAAATTGCAAAGAGTTCCAACCATTTGATCGTCAATAAAATTTTATATTGTCACAAATAAAACCTACACAGTCAATACAGTAGCAGCCCTAGTGAGTTTGGCAAGTTTAGGTAATTATTTTTGAAGATGGCGGGAGCGGTCCTTCTTTACCCTTTATATTTTGTGACCTGGAGCTCCTGTTTCAGTTCGTAGTACGTAAGTGCATTGTATTTGAAATTTAAGAGGATGTGAGCCTGGAGATCTGACATACTAGTTCCGAACCCGGTATTGACTCCAGCTCTCACAAAGGTTATAAATCTAACTCGATGCTATGACACAACAAAGCTATACTTACCTATTTACGCTTAAAAAAAGTATTTACTTAAATAAAAAAAGCTCAAACACGCTCATTCAATGGTCTCCTCTTTATAATTGGATAATTGGATTAGATAATTGGCTAGCTGTTTATTTGTTCATACACTTTTTTTAACAAAGCTTTCCTTAAAAAAATGTTTAAAGCTCTTTATGTCAAAATACTTATAGCCTGCTTCACTACTTCCCAATAATAGTTTAGGATGAAATTACTAGGCAGATTATTTTATACAAATTCTGTTCCACTTTTGAAAAATCTGGTCAATGGTATCTATTAATGAGGTGGTACTGGTGATTGAGGTGGTGAAACTGGCGTTTAATTTTATTTTTTTGGCAATGTCGCCAGTCTTTTGTTTAGGTACTTGTCCCATTAGTAGCGATGCGCATGAGTTTTATAAATGCTCTATGAACTCTTCTTCAGTAAATAATAATTTTATTATTATTTATAAGTTTTGCATAATTATATTAAATTATGAATTTAGATGCAATAAAGATGTCTATCAAAGTTACACATAATTATGTATGACTTGTACTTAGTGCATAAAAAGATTCGATATTGCATCTAATGGGTATCAAAAAGAGGTCAGATGTCACTTATGTCTCAATGACCGCCTCAGCAGCAATAGGCTAGGGTCTTTTATTGCTCAATCGCGTAATAGAATGATTCGGTGAGTGAGACAATTTGGGATCGGATATTGTAGGCCGTCCACCTTTTAGTACAACGTTGATAGAACAGAGACAAAAAATAACCTAAATCAAAATCTAATAAGACAACATATTTATTATTGTCTATTTATATACATTTTCGTTGAAATAAATTCCATGGAAAAATATTGTTTGTTGTATTTTTCCATGGAATTTCGTTAAAAAATAATTCTACTGTTTGATAATGTTAAACAAAAATATGTGATTAAAAATTCATTGAATTGTGTTTCTGTGAAATATTTTGCATTGAAGTAAATAGTCTTTGAAACAATAATAGTCGAAATAAAAATACGAGAACCAAATATTATATGAAACATTTTCTGGGAATCGAAATTCTATGAAATTTCTGTCTGCGAAACAAGGGGACACCATCTGTTGTCTCATGCTTTTACGATGAAACTACTGAACCAATTTTGATGAAATTTGGTACAAAAATAGCTTAAACCGCGACTTTGTCTGCATCCGTGATTAACGACATTCACGAAAAGCTAGTATTAAAATAAAAATGAAAAATATTAAATTACTACGATAATTCCACTTTATAAATAACAAATGTTAGCACACAGGAATCATAAGAGAAGCAAACAATTAATTCTAAAAGTACAAAATACGATGCTTTTTCTCAAAGAAATCTTCGAGTCATTTTTAGACATCAAAATACGAGGAGTGCATTTAAGTACAACGCCACACGATTTGTGGTTACCAAACGAAGTGTTAGCGACAGTTATTTCCATTTCAATTACATAAAAACTCCTTTAAAAGACCGTTTCATTTTTTCAACAGGCAGCCCAGACGTTTAAACCTTCATAATCATCCTGAATTGCAAGTGATTATATCCATCCGGTTCTGTAATGTGATACCGCGATGTTTTCCTGTGCCAAAGAATGGTAAAACCGTATAGGCATAGAAGTGAAACATTTTTTTTTTCCTTTTATTATTATTTGTTTACCGTGACTACTCTGACGTAGTCAGGGCCTCAACTCTGCTATTACATTAGTGTCAGAATGGTCTATCATTGATTTCATAATTGTTGATTTTGACAAGTTTGGTAATCTACTAGAATATGGCGTCATTATGACTTTCCAATGGTCAACCACTGACACACCATTGAAAGAAATGATATAGAATAGTAATCTCGTACAAAATGACAACTGAATGACAGACTTAGGCGGTGATCTGCTAAAATTTTGACAGTTCCTTTGATCTGTGACCTACCATTAGAACGTCATTGTGCAGTCAATGATCGACCATTATGAATTTAGCAGATTATAAACTTTTAGCAAAATGACAATGGGATCGTATTGGAATGACGAAATTATAAAAATTGCTGACTTGGCACCCAGATCGGAGGTTTAATTTACTCTTGATTGAAACAAAGTGATTTCTTTACATTATTATTAAACATTGCTCCATACTAGAAATATCTTCTGTATGGTCAGTGCGTTTACAAATATATAAACTCACAAACACAAACAGCAAGACTCAGATTGTTCCCGGTCTATTTGTAGCTCATGCAAATATTTGTCCAGTGTGGGAATCGAACCGGCGACACGCAATACAGCAGTCAATTGCTCAAGCACTGCGCCAACTTGTAGTATATTAAAATTATAATATACTACTAGCGAAACATCTACGAGTACTGCCGGACGAGTATATAAATAAATTAATTAGTTACTTTTAGTAATTTTTTTAGTTTATTAATTTTGTAGCCTATATAACCATTGTAGATAATTCCTCTAACTATTAATGAAAACTATATGAAAATCCATGCAAAAGTTTCTGAGAATAACCTGAAAGAACACAAACTCAGCGCGACTAATTCATACTTCCATACTTAATATTATAAATGTGAAAGTAACTCTGTCTGTTACGCTTTCACGATGAAACGGCTGAACCGATTTTAATGAAAATATTTCGAACCCAGGGGAAGGACATAGGCTACTTTTTATATTCAGCCACTTCGTCTGCATCCACTATAACCGACATTCACGCGGACGAAGTCGCGGGCAGTAGCTAGTATAGTATTACAAATGCGAAAGTAACTCGGTCTGTCTGTTACGTTTTCACGACGAAACTGCAGAACCGATTTTAATGAAATTTAGTATGAAGATAGCTTCAACCCCAGGAAACAGCATAGGCTACTTTTTAACCCGCGATAAGCGGACAAGACTTTTTTCAATGAACAATGGGTAATTTTGTATGGACCCCGTACCCACCATGTAGCAAGTTGAAATTGATACCATTCGAAAGGTCTTCGAAAATATATTATATTTGTTGTACAGGGGCAATTTTGTAGCTTGCAGGGGAAAAAAGATATTCGATGTTGAAAATGCCGAAAATCCTTAGTAAAATCGACGTCGAATGTGCGTCATTCGACGTTTTGGTGATTTTATCCATGAGCTGGGTACTTTGGACTATTTTGCGCTAGCGTCGAAGCAGGTGAGTAATATTTAATATTTGTTGTACGGGTGCAGTTCAACAAATATAATATATGTCGGATCGTCACTGAACGATCGAGGAGGAGCGCCGAGCGGTATAGTAGATGGTCAGGACTATAGGCGTTCCCATTATCCCATTATCGATAAACAAGACCTGTAAAAACAATTACACACTATTAGTAAAGAAAACATAATACAAATGGTAATCAGTAACAAGAATAAAGTAAGTTAAAGGTACAGCAACAATACAGTTAATCGAGCAGACCATTAAGGTCCCACAGTTCGTACAGTGGCCAAGCCACCCAATGATAAACGAACAAACCCTTAAGGTTTACAGTTCGTACAGCAGCCTAAGCCATCCAATGATAAACGAACAAACCCTTAAGGTTTATAGTTCGTACAGTAGCATAAGCCACCCAAATACAAAGTGTATCGCTCGCTAGCAGCAAGCCTATACAGCTATGTGAATATACAGCAGCGCTGTACCAGGTAAACCGACAGTATTGTCGGGAGCAGGAACTCTTTACTGAGTCGAATCCGAGGATCGACTGCCATACTTACGGAGTGCACGCTCTTTTATAAGGCGATGCCCCCCACCTTGCAACCTCTCCATACAAGTCTGTCCATGCGCACGAAAGTGCGTCACGCGTTTACTTGATACAAAACACTAAAATGTGCTGAATCTAATAAGATCTGTAATCAAATAACACAATGATAATTGTCATGTATAAACAATAGTGATTTCATAAAGTAATTCGTTTTACATTCAAAGTAACGTATCAACAATTGTTTTGAATAAAACCATCGATAATAATTATCGAAATAAAGTAACCACAAATCAGTGTGCACACACAATAAATCATATTTCGAATTAATAGACAATAATTGATAGTAAAATCACATAAATTAACAATAAGAAACACAAATCATAACAAATTTAGTTAACACCCACAATTGTGATTAATAAACTGTCTCCGAACACACACTAAAAAATACACACACACACACACACACACACACACAGTGTGTGTGTGTGTGTGTGTGTGTGTATTTTTAAATGCCTTTCGAATGGTACCAATTTCAATTGCTACAAGGTGGGTACGTTTTATTCCATGTTCTTTAGAACACTTACTAATCCCTTTTCTTTCATATCATTCTTCACACAAACCATCCATCTGTTATTTGACTTTCGTATCTGCGAAATACTATTTCCTAATCTATGGCTGTGGTTGCAGGAATGTTTCCCTCTACGACCGTTTCATGTCTAAATAGCTTCGGAAGCAATAATACAACGCAGAGTGTATTTACAGATAGAAGGTGTTTCTATCCGGTAATGGTAATGGTGGCTTGGGGAATGGTGACTGTGGGTACGTAAACACTAAGGGACTTTGAGATACTTTTCTCTGCTTTTAGTTGCCATTTTCTAGTCATTGATGATGATGATATCAACCTTTGTATCGTCCCACTGCTGGACAAAGACCTGTTCCCAGCAGTGCTCCACTGGGGGGTTTAGCCGTAATCACCATTCTTGACCAATGCATGTTAGCGATCGCAGTAGGTGTTATAGTAGGTACTCAGAAGGACGCTGCTGCCCATCCTCTGGTGGTAGTCGTTACCTACATAATATTCTCACCACGTCCAATCTTAACGGAGACTATCCAAGTATGCAAGACATGTTATAGTGCACAAGTGTGTGAAAAACACGGATGAACTATTCACTCGCTCTCATAGTTCGAAGGGATCGCCATACACTGGGGAGAATCAGGCGCTGAACAAATGGCTTTATACACACTTTTTGAGGCACGGGGTACTATATCACCAATTTCCAAACTTTGGATTGCTACTGAAAAATTCCCGTGGAAACATCCAATTAACACTTTTCTCGACATGGAAATCAAACTCAAGACCCACGCTCAGTTGTCGAGTAGTCTTCTTAGAGCTTGCTATTACGAGATCATCGGGGCAGTCTCAATAATACCCCTCTCTCCTTAGGTTGACCTGTAATGATATTTTTAAGGCATTTTAATAATAAATATTTAATAAATGTTTCGGATGCACATTTTAGGAAACACCACGTATATGAAGGAACAATGTTTCGGACATTTTGTTGTTTATACAGTTGTTAGAATATGTCACCGGGGAGGTCGTGTTGTTACGCAATGCACATACATTTCTTTGCATATAAGGATGTCTGATCAAAAGCTGCCGCATTGTTGCCAGCCTATCGGTCTTTTATCGGGTACATTTCGGAGAGTGTGCTTTGGAATTGCACAATTTAATTCTCCCATCCCCATTCCATCATCGGACGAGCAGCGATACGGCGAAGTGTCATCGCTATAAATGGTTGAAATTCCAATGTGTCGAACCAAGCGCATTTGCTTCCACATTTATTGTGCGAACCGCCAGACTGTGGAATTCACTGACCGCCTCTCTGTTCCCCGATAAGTATATTTATATAATCTGAGCATCTTCAAGGCACGTTTGAATCGGTTCATCCTCGGCAAGCGTGCTCCACCTTAGGCTGCATTATCACATAAGATCAGGTGAGTTGCGGCCTATTAAAATATTAAACATAAGAAAAGAAAATCATGGTGGGTTAGCTACTATTTGTTAAGAAGATAAGACATTTTAATTGATTTACTCATGTTTCTCACATCCACACTCGTATGAATTTGTTGAGAAACAGAATTGTTTCGCTTGCTCCTCAACGGCAGAGGGGAGCACAGAAACATACGACAAAGTAAGTATGTAAGGCTGCGGCGCGCTCGAGCAGGGAGACCACTCAGAACAAACTCTGTATATATTATTGTACTCTTTGGAACAAACTGCCATTTTTCGCACGCACACAATGACATTACGGTATTAAAATTTGCAATGACTTAATACAATTTTTATAATATAATTTCATAATGTAATTTTTGATAAATGTAGTCACGGTTTGTGCTCCATCTCGTCCTACCAATTTGTACGCCACGTTATGCGGCTGAACATGAGAATCATTATATATTTAATATCTTGCATGCAATGTATGTACACCATGTTTAGACAAATAAATAAACTTACTTACTTACTACTTACTTACTTACTTTTATAGGCATTCTCAAGCAGTTTCAAGCAGACTTCAGTCTCGACTGTCACGTGTTGTCAAAATGAATAAATGATGTAATTGACATTTCAAGACGAACAGGAAAATTTTGTTATAAAAAATTGCAAAGAATTTCAACCAGTGTCAATAAAATTTCATATTGTCACAAATAAAACCTGCAGAGTTAATACAGTAGCAGCCTTAGTGAGTCTGGCAAGTTTAGGTAATTATTTTTGAAGATGGCGGGAGCGGTCCTTCTGTACCTTTATATTTTGTGGTTTACCACAACAGTTTAAAATGTCTAAGAAATATTTCAATTTGTTTAATAGCCACGTAGACATTGTTTCTGAAACCGTGCTTATAAACAATTATTTCAAAATCTAAGCTGTAATATAGCTGGTTCAGCTTCTAGGTAGACTTTTAGCTGCCTACTTGTGAGAAATAGAAAAGGTATAATCATATTTGACCTCTTGAATTGTTTGAAGTTACCTACAACAGTAAGTACTGAAGTGTATCTCTAATCGTGTATTATATTGTAATGAAATATTTTGAATCCTTGTCTACAATGTCTACTCTTGTTTAGGGTTGCTTATTCAAAGGGACCCTAGAACTATGACTCCGCTGTCTGTCTGTCCGTCTGTCCGTGCGATGTCTGTCACAAGGTATCTTTATACACCTTTGTGACAGACAAACGCACGGACCAAAGGGTCCCGTAGTAGGTAGACACTAGGAATTTTCACAGAGAGTATAATTATTAATATGGTCGCTAAAATAATAAATAAAACAAAAAAAAAGTCAGTAATTAAACAACACCAATTACCCTTTATTTTTAGGCGCTTTTCGGTCGATCTTGATTTTGTACGGTGCTACAGAACATTTGGGCGGTTTTTATTTATTAAGTAAGTCTGTTGCCAAGAGCCTCTATGTAAGCAAATATCACATCTATACCTCTTGACACAGGTAGATATAAAGAAATAACTAGATTTCGGAGTAAGAATGTACTTAACGAAATATACGAGAGCTTTTTGTCTGAAGAGCCCTTATTGTTGTTAACTCATGTAGAGCAATTTTATTATGTAGATACCAATCTTGTACCCTTTATACGTTTCATTATTTGTCCATAAAACTGTGAAAAGGAAAAATTCTTGTTGTAAGTACTTACAACATTTTTTGGCCTAAAAATGGTAATATTGGGAAGAGGTTATTGATACTTTCAAAAGTCGTGGAACTCCTTGTGAAGGATTTCAACGAGGGAGTTACTATTACCATGCCTTTTTTGCTAGCAATATTACGTAATACGTAGGTACAGTGTCGTAGTTGTATACAGGGTAATTGAAAAAATACCCAAAACCACTTAATCCTCGCTTCGTATCATCACCCTCAACAACATTTGTTCTACGACTTTTCAAAATTCGAAACATTTTTTTTCATACAAAAAATATAAACACACTTTAAAATTTGCGTAATATATTTTTTCTGACACGGCCGATGAAAGGCCTGCAATCAGCTGTGCCTGTACATTAGCCTACCTACTACCTACATCATATTCGCTATCATATGGGTGCGCGCGAGTGTAGTATACGTAAATTTTACACGGTTGGCGCAGTGGCTGAGAGATCGACTGCTGCGCAGCGTGTTGCGGGTTCGATTCCCGCCCAGGGTAAACATTTGTGTGATGAGCACTTGTGTTTGCCTTGTGTCTGGGTGTTGTTTATCTATATATGTATGTATTTACAAAAAAAAATGTATTTGTGTATGTATATCAGCTGTCTGACACCCATAGTACAGGGTCTCCCTAGTTTGGGGTCAGATGGCCGTGTGTGAAAATGTCCCCACATATTATATTATACTTATTATACAGACTTCAAATAAACGTAAACAAATTGTTTTTGGCTACGTTATTTAGCTGAGGTCAAAGTCGTAGAACAAATGTTGTTCAGGGTGATGATACGAAGTCCACATTAAGAGGTTTTGGGTATTTTTTCAATTTCCCTGTATATTAGGATACTCCTATTAGATATCAGTGAAATCGTGCAAATAAGATTTTCTAATAAAGATATCAAGAGATGCTGATAACTTCTAAACAAAATTTGAAAAAATAAGTTAAAAAGTACACCAGTAACTGTAGCCCATAATGAAAAAGAAAGTGAGGTACCGCATCATCAGTAAGTATTCGATCGGGTTATTCTCAGAAACTGCTGTACATATTTACATATGGTTTCCAGCAACAGAAAGAGGAATTATCAGGCTCAAATTTATTAGTGCTACTCGGGCAAAATGCCGGGGCAGTTAGGGAACCCATCTGTAATAGGGAATCTAATTCTAAAATTGATTAAAATGAAAAACATTACCTAATGTTTTGCCGCAAACAAAGGTGTACTCGACCGCCGTGCCTTCATTAAGCTCGGTGTCTTATACCTTGTTTTGTCCTGTCGCTTTTTTATGACATTTTGCCCGCTTCATAAACCAACAATTGTCGATACAAATATATCCCACTAGTTTTTCGCACAGACGAAGTCAAGGAATAAAAACCCAAGCCCTTCCCCAATGTTAAAGCTATTTTCAAACCAAATTTCATGAAAATTAGTGCAGCCGTTCCATCGTGAAAGCGTAACAGACAAGAATTACTTTCGCATTTAAACTATTAGTTTGGAAGTACGGATATGGATTGTGTAACAATTCTACTGCTTTTATGAAATAAAAGGCTAAGTAGACTTGTACGTTAAAATTTAATAGCTCTCACAAGAATGCGATGAGTATAAAAACAGAGATATAAAAAACACTAACCTAGACGCACTAAGTAGTGGCAGAGCTTTCCAGGCTCCACAGCCTGACCGGGAAACAGGATCGGCCGAAGATAAGACTGCTGCGGTCGGCTCCTAGCTTTGGGACGGTAGTTCCCGGGGGATCCTAACAGTAGGACTCGCCCTGGGAGCAGCAGGCACGCGACAGCTCGATGGTACGACTCAGGACTGTTACCGACTTTTGGTTGTGGACCGGTAGACTTTTAAGTAATTCAGCGTGTTACTTAATGGACAGCGAGATCTAGACTGACCCATTTGACAGGTTTCTTTTCTGTCGGCTCTTCCGAAATTCATATTATTTTCCAAGTATGAATTTTATTTCTGAAACGCCCGTATCGTCATATAGCGGGGTATTATAGTACCGGCCATACTCAATTATTGCAGTCTGCCAGTTATTTTTATTCGATTAGTGCGTAAAAGATTTTTAAGAAAACCAGATACATTAGCGGGTGTCCAGCTGTTAAGTATAAAATACAGCAATACACACATATATTCGACTATCAATTAAACAGTTTGAAGGCTAACTTAAAAAGTTACCATGCCAAAAACTAATTAAAAGAATTACTGACATTTGTCAAGGTTGACAACTGTCATTGACAAACATGTCACAACAAAACATTATTTATTTTCCAGATTTATAAAAAGAAACTATAATATATTTAATTAGCAGACACACAGTCTTTATGCTCGATGGACAATAATGTAAGTACTTTTAGTTTATAAATAAAGTAATAAAAGATTCCATGAATCTATAAAAACAAGTATTATAAAATGTAAACAGCAATTGTAAAAATGATTGCATGCTTATAAAAAGTAAATATAGCATGTGTAAACATATACTATAATTGTCACTTTTATTATACATTCCCAGTCATTCTTTGTGATATCTACGCCATTATTTTGCTCAATTACAAAATTCATCACATCAATTTAGCGAGGTGATCGGCGTCAAAGATAAATAACGCGCCAACGGAATTTAATTACAACACATTTTTCTAGATTCCACCATTTTATAATACACGCAATAAAGGCCTAAGTACCTACCCTACCTATATTAAAAAAGGCTTCTAAAACAATTTATTTGATCGTTACTGTATTTGTCTTCTCCATTCTACCTACTGTATTCCTGAATTATTGCGAGGATCATTTATTTTTTTGTGGAAACTGGTAGAAAGCTTTTTGACCCGGAAAAATTGTGAGATTTAATGCCAAGTCGTGTTTTCGTTCCACTGTATTTTTTAAACTTCCAAAATATTTTACATAGTAAAACATCGAACAAAGTAACGGGTGTTAGAGATCCGTAGAGTTATACGCAGTTTGGGGAGCACTATGGAACCCATGTCATGCTTGCATCCCTTGGGTGTCATTAAGAGTGACTAAGGGGTTATTAATTATCAAGACAATAGAAAACAAGTGTCTTCCTTCTGTGTTTGTAGTGGAAAGTTATTAGGTCAATGGGCGACCTACACAACCCCAGGTTACTATGCTTGGGCATAATATCATTATATAAGTTATCAATGGTGAGTTAGCATCATAACGATGTAGGTACTGTACCTACTATCGGCAGAAATCGCTAAATCGGTAGGTACCCGCCGTAACAGTTTCAGAAGGATTATTCTAAAAACCTAAAATAGGCCTAAATTAAACCTAAATTATAATCGAATCTCAAAAATTAGAGGTATTTATGACAGATTGAAACTGAACAAAAGATTAAGGTTCATATTCAATTACGAAAATTTTGACAGTTAGGCTTGATGTGCTGACGTCTGTACAATTAGCGATTTGATTAAATCCCTAAGGGATTTAGTCAAATCATGGCAGATGTTACAATAACAACTTCGTTAGGTCATGTCCCTGAAGAAAGTTAGCTATTTGAACCAATTCCTAACAGTTAGTGAATAAGCGATACTTACCAAAAATTTGCCAACACAAAAAAGAAATGACTTATTATTTTAGATGCCCCCCAACAGTGGCAACTCAACAAAAATCAGCGCAAAATAATGATATTATCCTAAAGGAGGATAAATTCGGGGAAAAATGGAGTAGCATCACATTTCGGTCACAGCTACCCGGTTGGTCACGGGCGCGCGTGACTACGCATACAGAAATGAAACGAACTCTTTTATTTATTACCAGGAACTTTGAAATCTAGGATATTATATTACACTTTCTTGATTGATTTGGACTAAAAATCGTGATCGCTTAATATACCTAGCTGTTCAATTTATATTTATATATATTGCAGGGGTTACAAACTGTGTGTCGCGATGCCCTAGAGTAATGCGGTGGTCTCCTGAGGTAGACACAAGTCGTTCATTGATTGCTGTACAATGATTGCACTGTTATATTTTTATTAAATAATTATAATTTGAATTAAAAAGATATTTTCAATGTCTGCTAGAGCTACAAAATATATTTTTTTAGAATATTACAATCTGTAAAGGGCGACTCCCTTTACAGATTGTAATATTTAGTACAAAAATTATTGGGAGCCCCTGGCCCCAACCACTTTTATAAAACAATTTGCAAAGTCAAAAGTGCAATTCAAATTGTTTGGGAACGTGTAACGAAACTTCTAATTAAAACAAAAACTTTCTTCAGAAATTCCTTAAGAAGAATTTATGATGCTTTTTAACCGACTTCAAAAAGGAGGAGGTTATCTAAGTATTCGACTGGTATTTTTTAAAATGTGTGTACACCGATTACGTTGAGATTTATGATCCGATTTACGTGATTCTTTAGTTTGATACAGAATATTTGCCATTTGGTTCTATATAAATTTAACATAGTTTGGCCCAGTAGTTTAATTTTTTTTTTATGTTCGTCCACGCATAACTTGTTTCAGTGTAGTCCGACTTCGATGATTCTTTTTTAATTGATAGTGTATATCTTAAATTTAGTCCCATATAAATTTCAAGAATATATTCCACCTAAGGGAAAAAAGGGTAAGGGTAGAAAATTAAGGACTGAATTTTTTTGGTGTCACCCTTTCGTTATTAATTTGTATGATAAGAAGTAGGTATTAAAAAGCGTATTTTTTTTTTTGCAAAAATACAACCGCCTTCAAAAAGTAATAATTTTCAATTCGTAAGTCGGTGGCAAGCAAAACCAATGCCGCGACGACTTGCAAATTGAAAGTTATTTTTTACTTTTTGAAGGCGGTTGTATTTTTTGCAATTTTTTTTAGCTAGTTATAAGAAAACTTACAAACCAACCAAAAGGAGGAGGTTCTATGTTCGTATGTCGCATGTATTTTTTTAGTTTATGTTTTTGTAATAGATATTTCCGTCAATGATGGATTAATGAAAAAATTTTTCATGAACATCACAAAAACTGCCGACTGCAAAAACTAAAGTTTTTTTTTACTTTTGATTTTTTTATAAATGTTTTATAATAAACAAGTCCATTGGAAATACCATCTTATCTTTAGATATTTACAAACCTATCTCTATGCCTACTACTTACTTATAATGTTAGTACGTATCTTATCCAAGAAAAAATGCCAAGAATGTTTTTATGAAGCCGCCTAGAATCTTTTATCTTTAACATTCTCGGCTGAGAGCGTATTACAAGATCATGTAAAAACTATTCGATGGTTTTAATGGAGTTTTCGTTGTAATATTGGCTAGATTTAGGAAAGGCCAGCTTTTATTTGTTAGATCAGTCATCAAAGAAGGTCTGGTACTGTAAGAAATCCAACTCTTGGACTTCTTACTGGTACCGGGTTGTGGCGTATTAGGTTTAATCAAGAAATACTTGGAATGAAAGTACTAATACTTGGAACTGGTGTATATTTATACTAGCTTATGCCCGCCACTTCGTTCGTGTGGAAGTCGTAAACAACTACTTGAGTACTCAATAGCAATTATAAATGTCACTGACAGCCAGTGTACAGCTTGGTCTAGAAGCACGAAACTTTGTATGGAGATTTGTCTTTTATGCCAACAGGAAATTCTGTCGTGCGCACGGTTAATGTACTAAAAAAAGCCGACTCCTTCGCGATGCATACTGAAAAAAGGGTTGAACGACATTGGTCAAGTCTGATATTCGTCAAATCGGAAATTCGTCAAATTTGATATTAGACAAAGTTGTAGTATGCCAAATCGTCTTTTTGTCCAATTATAAAATTTGCCAAATACGCTATTGGTCAAGTAATTTAAGTACAATCAACTGTAAAAATGAAAGTACCTCATGATATTTTTAACTCATTTTATTCAATTCATATATTTTATTTATATAGAATTCATACCCAACATAACTGTTTTAAACACTTTAACGCGTCTAAGTTTCCACTTAATAATTTTTCTATTATTTTTTCTATTTTGGCATCTTTTATTGCCACGCTCTATCAACAAAGTCGGATCTAATCATAAATAATTGTTTCTTTTTTACATTTTAAGATAAATACAGAGTACGTATATTGCACGATTTAAAACGACATGTTCTTTGTCGTTCTAAAAAAAATACTTTTTTATATTCATACGTAGTGTACGTATACAAAACATAATCAAAAAAAGACAAATGTTGAAATTCCTAACCTAAAAATGTTTAAAAAGAAGAAAAAACATTAAGGAAGCTTAGCTATATATTTATAAAACCTCTCAAAATTCTACTGAGTAATGTGTGGCGTCACGTTGCCCGACTACTGTGTTCATTTGTCTCCCTTCAATTTGAGAGAAACAGAATGCTTTTCGATCGCTGCAGCTTGATAATTTTTGGGCGTTAAAATAGCCTGTTCACACACCCAAATTCTCATGGTGCGGTATTTGACTGATGTCGCCGTACAACAGATGAATCAGTTCTTCTATTGCAGATCAGATACTACAATACCAAGAGTCTCTGTTAGATCCACCTGCCCTCTCTCCACTGGTAGAGAGTCTTCCTCAACTTTTAAAGGAACATGAACACGTGAAAGCTGAGCGCACATATTGATGGTCAAGCGCGATTTATAAACTCGTAACCATAGAATTGATCGTTTCAACGATGCATTTACCTCGTCAGCGCTAGTTCCTCGCGCCACAACAGGCAGCGCCTCCACACTATTTTAACTAAATAATTTTGATAATCCTTCAATTTAATGTATCAAAAAATATATGTAATTCTTCTGCAGTATTATTGTAATAATATTTATTTTGAGTTGAGTTTTCAAACATGACACGTGTCAAAATAAAATGTAATTTAAATCAAAAGCACTAAGGAGTATTGATATCAACTTCGATGTAAATCACCCTCAAAATAACTTTCTACCAATTTTTAACTCCGTTAGATGGCGAGTTCCAATAAAATACGAAACCCACTTTCCATCAATTATGGTAAAGAATGTTAATGCAAAATTTGAAGTAGATTGGACTAACGAATCACGTAGTCCCATACAAACTTTGCCCCCGTTTTTCACCCCATTAGGGGTAGAATTTCGGAAAATCGTTACTTATCGGATGCCTACGTCATACAAAGAACACACTTTCCAAGTTTTAGGTCCATACGATCAGCGGTTTAGGCTGTGCGTTGATCCGTTAGTCAGTCATTCAGGACAAAGCATTTTATATATATAGATATGCTTTTAACGTGTGCCCGTGACAAGATCAGGCTAAGTCGTCCTAATGTCAAATCTAAAACAATACAAATCTACGATTTGAACTTAGAAAGATAGAAAGAAAAGTGTGTTCTGTCATAGAGTATATTATCTAATGGCTATTATCTCAGAAACACATCACATCTCTGCAGTACCGATTCTGTGATATTTTGAGAAAAGTTTTATAAGATATAAAAACTGGCCAAGTGCGAGTCGGACTCGCGCACGAAGGGTTCCGTACCATTATCTATACAACATAAGACATCGAGCAAAAAAACGGCAAAAAATCACATTTGTTGTATGGGAGCCCCCTTTAAATATTTATCTTATTCTGTTTTTAATATTTTTTGTTATAGCGGCAACAGAAAAAGAATCTGTGAAAATTTCAACTGTCTTGCTATCACGGTTTATGAGATACAGCTTGGTGACAGACAGACAGACGGACGGACAGACAGACGAAGTCTTAGTACCTAATAGGGTCCCGTTTTTACCACCCTAAAAAAACACACAGTTTTTTGTTATTCCATTAAAAGCAAAAACTACAACAACAATCGTGACATTGATTAAGGCGGTACCCTGAGCAAATAACCTTGAGCGTTCGTTCCCTCTGCGCCGCGCAAGAGATACAGTAGCGAAATACACTCAGATTTTAGAATTAAATCTTTATAAAATCAATAAAAGCGATTTTGAAAAAAAAAACTACCGAAATGTTCATTAATAAATTACCTATCCATTAGTGTTAGTAAAAAATCGAATTAATGGTTACTTGCCGAGGAGATGAATGTTTTCAATAATTATTTCTCATTTCTGTGGTTTCGTTGTGAGGAGATTAGTTAAATACTATACTTCGTAAACAAAAATCAGATCTACCATTTTGGAGTCAAGATTATGTAGAAATTTAATCTATTTTTTATTTGTTGATATTTCTTTTGGATGTAGAGTATTTAGGTCCGAAAAACTGAACAAAAAAGGGCTAGCGCTGCGTTTTGCACAGGGACGCGCCTTAAGAGTAAGTCAAAGCGGCCCACGCCTTTCATTATAAATTTTGCTCTTTAGTGGAATATCAAAGAAATCGCATTTTTTTAAGTTATATAAACTACTCGTATTATTATTATTTTCTTGCTAATATATTATGTCGGCGCGACGTTGAAAAGCTCATGTAAAGAGTGACGAGTTTTTAATGTCACTCTAGTGGAGTGTCGATGTCGTGTCTGTGGTAGCGGGGCGGCCATCTTGAAGGAGACTTTTAAAGCAAGAACCGTCAGCACACCACTTCTGCGACAAATCGCTTTAAATTACTTCAAACATAGGTAATAATTTTAAATGATATTGGTATTGAATTTGGGACTTCTAGTTGCTAACTCAAACAGCGCGAAAAAAAACAGCTGTTCCATTCATTTTCGCGGAGTAACTATTGCACTTCTGTATGGAACAGCAGAATTTTTTTTTCGCGCTTTTTGAATTTTCCCCATAATGAAACTTGTTCATATTCGTGGTCTGAGTTACTCCTTAAAAATTTGCTCATGGTATTAAATTTCATCCTGTATATCGATGGGTTTTACATACATTTTCACGTTTCATACGAAGACATAGACATAGAAGTTGGTTAATTTGACTTCCAAGATTTTCATACATAGTCACAGTCACAAGCAAGAAGCTTATAGATAAAAGTGGAGGCAACACTCTAAATACCTAAGTGAAGCTAACTGTGGGCAGACGCTCTCTTTCTGAATGCGTACATAAGATAAAGAAAACACATATCGCTGTCTCGTTCTTATGTATGCATTCAGAAAGAGAGCATCAGCCCACAGTTGGTTTCAAGTTTTTGTTCTAAGTGTTGGCTCCATTTATACCTATAACTTCATGGTCACAAGTGAAGTTAATCAAAGCGTATTAAAAAGTTGATTTCTTTTAATCTTTTTTTTTCATTGTGTGGCGAACATGACGACGGCCCTCTTGATGATAAATGGTCATCGCCGCCCATATTTACATAGACATCTACAATACCAGATACCTTGCAGATACGTTGCTATCCCATAAACAAAGTTGCATTGTTTCAGTAATGTGCAATTACATCAATTTCTGGAATGTTGTTGTTCGATGTGATAGTAGTATTCCCCCGGATACGCTCCTTCTCAATAAGCTCTACTACTATACTCCATTTACAATAGCATTAGACAGAAGTTAAAAAAGGTTCTTTTTAATGCACACTTTGTGAAGGTGTGTCCAAACACGGCGCGGCAATCGTGCGCGGCACGCCGCGCGCTTCTTGCCGCGATATGATTGGACGACAGGCGCTCGCGGACGTCGCGAACTAGCTGCCGCGCGCGAACGGTGTTACCGTTCGTTCGTCGGTGATTGTGTGTGGACGTATTTTAACCCTAGATAGCTAACCTCCGTAGAATCGACGGGTAGCGCAAAGAAATAGCGCTGTCACTTTTTAAACACTTGTCTGAACGACTTGGCTCTTTTAGCCAACTTAGTCGCCGGTGAGGTCGTTGCAGTGGCGCATGCATCAATCAGGTAAGTATCACAGTTTTTGAGGTACGTAACCTTTGCCCGTCGTTTCGACGGATGGTTAGCTTTACCGTTAGTTTTTAATTTGACTGTGCATTTATATTTTTCGCGTGAGTCGTGTTTCTTTTTAGATTGTAAACCTGCTAAGACAAGAGCTTAGTGACGATGTTGTTGATGATAGTTCTGCCAGTGCGACCAAAGATTTTGTGGTGGAAGATGACGTCTAAAGTGATGACAATTATGAATCATTGGATGCCGATGAAAGACATTTAAGTCCAGCACATGACGTACCATTAACCATGGAATGAGTTATGTCAAGTAACGCAGATGCTGCCCCTCCAGAAACCTCACAAAACAGTATCAAACAACTGCCTCAAGGAAACACAAGCGATGTAAAAATCGGTACATTTGTTCTACGAGTAAAGTGAACCTTTCAACTAGAACCTTGGCGAGAAACATCGTGCGTACTTCAAGGGGACCTGGCTATTCATGTAGACGATTAACAGATGAACTATCTTGCTTTGTTCATTACAAATAAAATTTACGAGGAGATTATCAAATCACCAGTCAAGACCAGCAGCCATCACGCCAAGCTTCTCTTGATGTAGAAAAGTCATCAACTTCTTGAAGAGGAGAAAAACGGAAAAGTTAGACGTGTGGAATGTGCAACCACAAGAAAAAGCGCATGACTAAAAAAAATTGCACAAAATGTAAGGTAGCGATAAGTGGTGAATAAAAAATTTTTTTTTGTGGCACATGTGTGAAAGACAAATAATTATTTTTATTTTATAATTACTTATATTATGTTCCTAAATACCATGTATAACAATTAAAATTAATGTTATGCTATATTTTTGAATTGATTTTGCAAGTTAAAGTTTTTAATTCGATTTTTTTCTTTTTTTTTTAAGTTCTAAGAAAATTTACTGTAGTAATAAAAGTAAATAAATCAGGCCAATTTGGAAAACGTGTTTTTATTGCTAAACCTATGTATTAACTGTCAATAACAACAACAATATGATTAAGTTTATTTTTTATGGTAAAATAATAGTTTTACAAATGCCCGTCGTATCGACGGATGGTTAGCTTAAATAGGGTACGCCAGAAGGTTAGCTATCTAGGGTTAATATAATATATGGCGCTCGCGGCGTGTCTCGGATATGCCGCGCGCAGTTATGCCGCGCAAACATTTCTGGATACGTCTAAAACAGTCGCGCGGCAAATTTGTATCCTGCGAATGCCGCGCGTAGCTGCCGCGCTCTGCCGCGCTGTGTTTGGACACACCTTACAAAACTGCAATAAACATGTGAAAGTTACGATAGACACCGAATTTATTATACTCTATTTTTACAGTAGCTGATGCGCGTATTTGTAACCATTATAATAATTTATCTTCTAAAATTTAAAATTAAAAAAAACAATACCCTTGGGCCTTAACGTTATTCGTTTCACTGTAATTTTACCAAATTTAAAATGCTACCTAACCTTTAAAATACTTTTATTCTGTTTATATTATTATACGTCCATATTTAGTATATATCAGCCTATTGCCGTCCACTGCTGAACGTAGGCCTCCCCCAGAGATCGCCAACCAACCCGGTCTTGGGCAACCCGCATCCATCCGCTGCCAGCCACCTTTTTAAATCGTCGGTCCATCGTGCCGAAGGGCGTCCCACACTACGCTTGCCCAAACGCGGTCTCCACTCTAGAACGTGTCTGCTCTATCTACCGTCTGTCCGTCTGCAGACATGGCCGGCCCACTTCCACTTCAGCGTGCTAATTGGATGCGCAACGTCGGTGACTTTAGTTCTCTGGCGAATGACTTCATTGCGAATTCTATCCACCAGAGAAACTCCGAGCATCACTCTCTCCATGGCACGCTGAGCAACCTTGAATTTGTGGACCAGGCCCACGGTGAGTGTCCACGTTTCGGCTCCGTAAGTCATCACGGGTAGAACGCACTGGTTAAAGACCCTGGTCTTAAGGGATTGTGGGATCGACGATTTAAAGATACCACGTAGCTTCCCGAATGCTGCCCAGCCCAAGCGTATCCTTCTGTTCGCCTCCTTCTCGAAGTTGAGCCGCCCCAGTTGTATATTTTGGCCAAGATATATGTATTCTTGCACAACCTCGAGAATAGCGCCATTTAAGTACTATCTCAGAACTATTTATCAAAATTATGTTAAAATAAGTATAATTAAAATTGTTTTAACTTATCTTTGAAACAAAATGTTTTGCATTCTTGCTTCTATGAGCCTCTTTTTCTAATGCTATTATAAATGGAGTATAGGTAACTACTACTTATAGCCATGTTCCATATTCAAAATTTAATCTATCATCTTCATCGAACTTATGGCATTGGGGGTTTCGCCCTGGCTCAAAAATCAGGAGCTATTCAATTCATATTTCAATCCATACCAAGTCATACTGTCTGTAACGCTTTCACGATGAAACGGCTGAACCGATTTGAATAAAAATTGGCATCAAATTAGCCAGAACCCTGGGAAAGGACATAGGGGGTACTTTTTAACCTGCAACTTTGTCTGCATCCGCAATAACCGACATTCACGCGGACGAAGTCGCGGGTAAAAGTTACTCTGCAATAAAACCAGTTTTTTAAAACCTACAGTGTGGTTAAGGCGCCCGTCACTAATAGTTGTAAAGTTGTAGGATCACACAGACACGAGCAAGTAAGGAAAGGTCACATTGGAACTTTTTCAATTACATAATTAAGTACTTTTTATTAATTTTATTTTGGACATCACTGATATCGATATAGGAAAATATCGTGATAGGAAAAAAATAAAAATAAATTATATGTCTGAAATCGCCAATCCGCTTTGAGCAAAGGTGCAGCCTTCTGTGTATGAAAAGAGGCCTTTATCTTACAGTGGGACTAGGGCTTCCAATCCCACAGTCTTTATGCAATTTCGGTATTTGCGGGACTAGGAATTTTCAAAGCCACGAGATCTCGGCATTTTGCGGGATCCTACATGTAGAAACTATTAATATTCATTTATGGCAAAAAAAAAAAAATAATAACCCCAAAATTATTTAAGTTCCACTATTAGCATGACATCAATCGAATTACACCGTTTATTTATTACAGAAAACAGAAACAAATAACGAGGAATAAAAAAACTATCAACCACAAAATATATAACAACAAAATTAAAATATAAATCAGAGACTTTCATTGAAACCACGGATATCGATTGAAACAGTCATTTTGTCAGAATTCAATTGAAAATATTCGCGAAGGAAACATAACATAACTCCATCTATTCTCAACCAAATTAAAAAAAGCTATTAATAAGCAAATGTTATTACAGCGTCAATGATTTTTTGAATGATAAATCCTTAATATTAGTAGAAGTATAAAATTAACAAAAATGTGTTGATGAGCTCCCTGCCTTTTTCTACCAATTGTACATAATAGTATTATTTAGATTTAAGTTTTGTATATATATTCGTAGGTACTAAGTTTTTATTGAAATAAATAATAATAGTATTTTTCAATAGAAAAAAAAACAAAAATGTGTTTAAGATAAGTTAGATTATAAGATTTTTGAACGATTAGTCCTCGTCTCCAAATATCTTTCTTTTGCTGTGCCCGACAGGGTCCATAATTGTTTCTTTTGGCAAATGTTTACCACCTATGTCTACATTGTGGAATGCAATAAAGAATTGAGTATTGAGTATTGAGTATTGAACATATTTAAAGTGTCATCTGACAAACTACTGCGTTTAGAGGTACAGACAGCGTCATCAACTGCTTACCCCCTATCTGAAGAAATTTGTATGCGTGGGGGGTAAGCAGTTGATGAGGCTGTCTGTACCTTGTATAGCCAGCAGCAGAAAAGGCCCTTTAGGCTTCAGCGGTATTCCATTTAAATCTTCAATAACTTGAGTTATAAAGAATATTTCACGCAAATGGACTATGTTTATTTTTGTTTACTTTGAAACTGATAGACCACTCCGGACCGCACACCACTCCGCGCACCCCCGAGAGGTAGTGGGCATGCTTCTTTCCAGTCCCGCAAATCCCGCGGGTCCCGCGTCCGTAATCCCGCATCACGCGGGATTGGAAAATCATGCGGGGTCCCGCAATACCGAGATCCCGGTATTCCGGGATTGGAAGCCCTAGTGGGACAATATTAAGCTGGTATTATTATTATACAATGTTCTGTGGTAAATATAAACTATAAAGTTTCCGAGAATGTTTCATATTGTATACGACAGTCAGGAGGTAATATAAATAGTTTATAAATTATTAAACTATTGAAGTGTGACGTTGACAACATTAATATTGTATTGGGTCCATACCCGAGTGAATGGCAAGCTTTGCCGTGCCACACGGTAGAGTACGTCACCAATTTAATTTTAATGATACAGAAAATGAACACTGTTAGGTATATGGCCAATTATTTCCATATTTCTGCTGAATAAAAGGCTGCTTCAATAAAAGGACTACTTATGATATTTTTAGGGTTCGACTGTTTGAGGATTTTGTAGGCGTTTAAGCTCTTTGTTTTTCCTTTTAGGAAAACAATAGTACCGTCAACTGCATGTCAGTGCTACGAAAACAACCTTTATTATTACGATCTACAGGCAATTTCAATACAGCCATAGCTTACTTTGTTTTTTTTTTTATGTAATCCGTCTCACACACCCATAGACCCGGTGGACTGTATCTATAGAAAAGATCAGTTTGTCGACAGTTATACCCGTATTAATTTTCTTTTTATTTGGTATGTCCTAAATAAATGAGCGAAGCCGCGAGCATAACTAGTGCTACACAAAATACTTTTGTTATAATAAGTTTGTTAAAATATTAAAACGAAATGCGACTTATTAGGTATATCAAGTACAATCAAGTACGTACAGAGTACTTCGTCTCATCTTGAACTGAAGTGGCTATGCCGAATCCCAAGAATTCGTAATAACCTTTCGAATCGTCAACAGTCTTATAAACCTCTTTTCTATCCTTATATACTAACATATATGAATACATTTATAAAAGTATATGGAAGGCATGGAGAGAGGGCTTTGCCCAGGAGTGGGACAGCATAGGCCAACAAAAAAAAAGGTATATAATATTATGTTGGATACATAATTATATAAAAGTTTACCAATCTTTGTAAGATTCATCATCATCATCATTATCAGCCAAAAGACGTCCACTGTTGAACATAGGCCTCCCCCATAGAATGCCACAACGAGCGGCAACCTGCCGCTTACATCCACCGGTTACCCGCGACCTTGACAATGTCGTCGGTCCATCCGGCGGGAGGCCTACCAACGCTGCGTCTTCCGGTTCGTGGTCGCCACTCGAGAACCTTTCTTCCCCATCGGTTATCAATTCTTAAAGCGATGTGGCCTGCCCATTGCCACTTCAACTTGCATACTCTGAGAGCTATGTCGGTGACCTTAGTTCTTTGGCGAATTTCCTCGTTCCGGATTCTATCGCAAGACTCCGAGAGCTCTCTCCATGGCTCGCCTCGCTGCGTGACCCTGACCTTCTCTAGAAGGCCAACAGTTAAGGACCACGTTTCTGTGCCATATGTCATCACATTTGTAAGTTTAAATCTTTTTAATTTGTGACGCGGGCCGCGGTAGCAGCGTCCCTGCATCTCCACACCCCGCACTACCTCGACGCAGCCCCCGCAGTCCTATTTAGGCCTCCGCGCGAAGGACGCGGCCTCTCATGGAAAGAGGCCACCGTTATCGGCATTCCGAAACCAGGCAAACCCAAGTCTGATCCCACCAGTTACCGTCCCATTAGTCTAGGCAAAATCTACGAGAGGCTTATTTAGCTCAAAGACTTTGCCGAAGCAAAGAGTCTCATTCCCGACGAGCAGTTTGGCTTTCGAACCGAACACAGCTGCATCCAACAAGTCCACCGCATCGTCGAGCACATAAGCGCTGGTTTTCAGCGTGGTTTGATGACGGGTGCGCTCTTCTTTGACATAGCGAAAGCATTCGACAAAGTCTGGCACAACGGCTTACTATACAAGCTTTACCAACTCGGAGTGCCAGATCGTCTCGTGCTCATCTTGTCTTTTCTCATCAGACTTTCTGTCGAATTGCACCTTTCGCTATCGCATCGAGAGTGCGCTCTCTTCACACCACCCGATACGCGCTGGCGTTCCTCAGGGCTCCGTAGTATCCCCCCTCATTTTCACGCTGTTCACCAGCGACATCCCTAAAGATAAAAAGGCCCAGTTGGCTCTATTCGCTGACGACACGGCCATCTATTACTCGGGTCGCAACCCAGACTGCATAGCTCGTACCCTCCAATCCGCGGCAAAAGCCTTAGGCGCTTATTTCCGGAAATGGAGAATCGAGGTAACCCCATCAAGAGTCAGGCAGTACTCTTTTCCAAACCGCGTTCGTCCCCCTCTCTTCCCAGTCCGATTACCATGTTCGGTAAGCCTATCCCTTGGGAGAAGCAAGCCAAATACCTAGGTGTGATTCTGGACCACCATCTTACTTTCGGAGAGCACATAAAGACGGTGCGTTCGCGCGCCGCTTTCGTTCTCGGTAGGCTCTACTTCATGTTGAATGCACTCAGCAAATTGTCACTCAAGTGCAAATTGCGCATTTACACGGCGTGCGTTCGTTTCATCATGACTTACGCCTGTGCTGTATTCGCACACGCAAAACCATACCGTCTCCATAGGATGCAGACCCTCCAAAACCGTATCTTGCGAAGAATCACCGGAGCCCTCGAGAACCTCCTTCTCGATTTAAAAATACCCACCATCCAGCAGTTCATGAAACGCTCCGCCAAGCGCTTCTTCGACACTGCTGAGAAACATTCTAACCCCTTGATCGTATCGGCCGCCCGGTACACTCCCTCTCATATTAGTAAGACTCGACGACCGAGACATACTCTGACCGACCCGGATGATGCTATTACTCTCATCCAGGAGAGAAATAAGGCCACCAGTACAGTAAACAAACTCAGACACAGACCGCCGTCATTCCGTCCTCGCCGCCGAGGCCCGCCGCGACGACCCCGTACGTCCCCTCCCCGTCCTTTGCTTGTGCCAGCCCGCGCCGCTGAGCCAGTAGCTTTAAATTCGTCCCTAAATAATGGAAATCCGATCCAGCCTGTCCCTTTGCTGTCCTCTCCCAGCGACGCCCTAAGCTGAGGCTCGTACCCCACAGGGGGTGCCCTTAGCGTGTAGTCGCTTAGTTTGTAAGCTATTTTGCCCTGGCTGGAGTCCCTAAAAATAATAATTTTTAAGGCACCACAGGAAAGTCCACGACCTTTCAAGAGCCTACCACGCCTATCTACCCATCTACCCTAAGCCTCTCTTCTAATCTAGTGTAGCAAGAATACTGCCTAAGCTGTATTAAAAGTTAATGCTATTGCCGAAGTCTCCATCTTTAATAAAATTCATCTCCAAATCGATAGTTCTCTTGGCCACCTCGTGCCTACCACGAGGCGACTCCGTGACAAATTATTTTTTTACTTGATAACTATACACCTCCCATATAATCTCCTCACTACACTTAGCTGACTGGTAGACAATGCCAAAGACATTAAGTACGCCCTTTCTACCTATGTGCACGAAGTATAAATATATAAAGAATTCATCACATCGCTAAATTATTACTTAGTTACCATTTTATTTACTGCAAAGCTCCTTTAACGAGAAACAACTTCTGGAGACGTCATGTTGATATAAGCCAGTAAATGAAATGGCCAGTATATAAATAGGTACACCGTGGTATTTTAATCGAATAACAACAGCAGCTATTTCATGTATTCAATGACTATTAATCATTCATTAGAAGATAAAGTACATTTATAAAATTTTGAATAAAAAAACTTTTTTGAAAAAAGAGAACCGCTTTCAAAAACTAAAACTTTAGCACAGAACACACATGACTTTAGTTTCGGAAGTCGGTGGCAATACTAAACAACAAACAGAACAAAGCCACCGATGTCCACACAAACTAAAAAGTGATAAATAACTTTAGCACATGTTCTGTGCTAAAGTTATTTATCACATTTTAGTTTTTGAAGGAGGTTCTCTTTTTTCAAAAATGCTTTTATTTTCCACTTTTTTCCACTTTTTAGTGTCTCCTTATCGCCCAAATCCATTAAGAAACGGTAACACTGTCAACACAGAGATTGAAAGTCCTCCAAAGATGGAAAAATGGAAGAAACGAAAACGTCTTCTCGGTTTTTGCTTTTTTTTTCAAAAAGCGCTTTCGAAATTTCTGTTTGTTGTATACTGAAACCTTCTCCAGAATGTAACAAACACTTTTCTGAAAACCGTATCAAAATCGGTTCAGCCAAATGGGACATAATCGCGGACAAACATACATACATCAAACCAACAACCTCCTTTTTTAAGTCGGTTAAAAATATGAAAATACATTCTTACATTATTTTGTTACGATTTTATTATTTACCTTTTTTAGGGTTCCGTACTCAAAGGCAGTTGAACTTGGAGAAGGCTTGGTTGAAGGCTGGACACGTCTCTCGCAGGACCGACGGCCGATGGAGCAGACTTGTCCTAGAGTGGAGACCACGAATCGGTAGACGCAGCGTGGGACGCCCTCCACCCCGATGGACCGATGACCTGAAGAAGGTCATCGGTTGGGTGGCTGGATGCGGAAGGCAGAGGACCGGGAAAAATAGCGCGCTATTTAGGAGGCTTATGTCCAACAGTGGACCAAAACTAAGCTAAAGTGATGATGACTCAAAAGGTAAAAACGGGACCCTATTACTAAGACTCTACTGTCCGTCTGGCTATCTGTCACCAGGCTGTATCTCATGAACCGTGACAGCTAGACAGTTGAAATTTTCACAGATGATGTATTTCAGTTGCCGCAATAATAACAAATACTTGAAACAGAAAAAAAATATATTAAAACTGCTTTCACCAATATTAGGTAATAGGAAACCTATAATCAACACGAAGTGGATACGGGTTGAAAAGGAGAGAGAAACAGATACCAACAGGTATTTATCTACAGTATACTGTAAAGTACAACAGTACAGACAGCATCATCAAATGGTTACCCCTCACGTATTAAAATTCCTTCGCAAAGGGGGTAACCAGTAGATGATGCTGTCGGTACGGACAGCATCATCATCAATATGTACTTCATTCCAAAACCAAAATAATATCAAACTAAAATCTATATACATATAATAAAACAGTAACAAAACTGTGTCTGTACATTGAATATATTAAAAAAAAAATAATTGAGGGGGGTTTAGGAACAGTAATAGAGCACGAATCCAAAAAAAAAATTCTGTCTGTTTGTCTGTTTGTCTGTTTGTTTGTACACGCTAATCTTCGGAACTACTGGGCGGATTTGAATGACTTTTCTTTTGTTGTATAGGTATTATGTCTGGGCAACATATAGGCTATAATTTATCTTGGAAACTTGAACACCTGATGCAGAACCGCAACAGACCAGCTAAACTATAAGAGATACAAAAATGGTACTTTAGCAAAAAATGTTCCACGTGATGAGCATTTTCTGCTGAGAGAATACATTTGAAAATCTGGAACACCTGATGTGGAACTCCAAGAGCCCAGCTACACCATGACACATATAGGAATGACGTCTTAGCAAAAGTGGTTCGGTCTGATGGGCATTTCCTGTTGACTTATAAAAAACGAAGATCAGAAACATCTGATGTAAAAATCAAAGCTATCACTAATTTCACTGTATCTTATAAAATAACATAAGCTGGGAGTACCACCACGCGGTGAAGGCGGTAACAGTTTAGGACTGATTTTTGATGACGATGGTATATCATTGAAAATTTGACTCTACTGGCCAAAATTCCCATTATTTTTTTATTTTATCGAATAAATATGCCTTCGGGGTTATGTTATATGGGTGTTTAATTTCCTTTTCCATTTATCTTAGAGACACGGTAACGCAGGGGAGCAGTCACTTAGATTTTAATTGATCAGGTATCTTTACAATAAAACTATAACCATGCCTAGAAAGAGGTCAAATCTTTCCCAATGTTCCAAAGGAGCTAAAAGATTGCGGATCATAAGATCCCAAGAATCTACCGAAGAGCGTCAGGAGAGACTTGAGTTGACTTGTTCGAGAACATCAGGCTGCAACTCGCTCCGTGGAAACCTCTTCAGATCGCGAAGCACGCCTGCGTTCTCAGCGTATTTACGCATCTACATCTAGGTCTCTAGAGACCAGTGAAGAATATGATGCGCGACTGACCGCTGATCGTGGACGTCATACATTGTCTCGCGAGTCGGAGACGTTCACGGATAGAGAATTGCGCTTGAGTTCTCAGCGTATCTACGCATCTGCTTCTAGGTCTCTAGAGACAAGTGCGGAACGTGATGCGCGACTGTCCGCTGATCGTGAGTGACATGCATTGTCTCGCGAATCGGAACCGATACAGAATCACGCTTGAGTTCTCAGCGTATTCGCACATCTACTAACAAGTCTTTTGAACCGAATGATGAACGTGATGCACGACTAACTGCTGATCGAGATTATCACACACTAGCGACCCGACCCAGCTTCGCATGGGCCTATAGCCTTCTTCGGTAAATGAACTATCCAACACAAAAATATTTTTTTAATTCAAACCAGTAGATCCTGAGATTAGCGCGTTCAACCAAACAAACAAACAAGCTCTTCAGCTTTATAATATTAAGTATAGATTGTCCCGAACACGCACACAACAAAATATTCATAATCAGTTAGAAAGTGAGAGAAAAAGAATTGCTGGAGTACGGCATGAAGAGACAAAAGAAGAGCGCAACGAACGTTTGAATTCTGATCGACTTCGACATTCTCTTAACAGAATATCGATATCATCTGAAGAATCGGATGTGTCTCAAGATATAGCCGTAGGTCATGGCGACCTTCCTTGGGTTGATAAGGAACGGAGTTCATTTACGTATACTCCTATGATTGACTACGCCACATATTCCGCCATCGGAGGTATGATTCAAAATTGTACTTTTTGAACGTCTCGAACCATCTCGCGCATCCCGTTGTTTTCCTGTCCCCGGGCTCTTAGAATTCGACATCAGACGTTTTAGATCTTCGATTTTGCCGACTCCGTTGTCGCTGGCATAAGCAACAGGATCCGCGTACGAAGTCGCGGGCAGAAGAAATATTAGAAAATGCCAATAACTCTTTGTCTACCTGTTTGTTTGTTGTGTTTTAACAACTAAACCAATGAACCGACTTTGATGAATCTTGGTAAGCGTAACCTTGAGAAATAATATAGGCATACTTCCAAAAACAATTAATCACAGGGTGATTTTTTGATGAACTACTTATTTTTATAGGAAAATTCGAAAACGTGGACTAAGTCAAGAGTAAAACGCTAGTACAGACAAGTTTTCTAAGCATCAATTAACTCAAAATGTTTAATTTTCAAAGTGCAACAAACAAAGGTAAGTAACTAATTTTCCATTAGTATGTAATTGTGTTTGTAATTCAGTTATTAGCTGCATAGCGTCGTTCGTGTAAATAACATTTAGCTTACTTTAAGTTAAAACTTGCATTTGAGCTAGTTTCTAACTTTCACACTATTTATTGAATTAAAAATATTCGAGAAAATGGCTTTTCGAAATTTTTGTAGAACCCTTTGGCAAGTCAGTAAGTAAAGAATTAACAAAACTTTTTAAATAATAATAATAATAATAATAAATGTTTTTATTCATAAACAGTTTACAGACTTTTAACTAATTAACTAATTTACTTAGATTTAAGTGAGCTATGCGATTGAAATTTACTGTTATTAATCAATTGGTTTAAAACAGGTGCTTATTTATATGCTGACAAAATCTGTACACAAAATTGTTGAGCCCTGCCTCTCAAACTAGGATTCCCTGTATCTTGAGAGACAGTGTTCAGCTATCAAGCTATATTCATAAAACAATATTCATGATAAGTTATGGACTGTGTCGATTTACCAGTTGATTGCAGCAAGACCTGAACAATTAAACTAAGAAGAAGTACAGAAAAAAGTAAAACTGTGTGTGTGTGTGTTGTGTGTGTGTGTGTTGTGTGTGCGTCTGTGTGTGTGCGTGTGTGTGTGTGTGTATGTGTCTGGATGTAGGAGAGGGTGGGATGTGTGAGGGAGTGTGTGTTAACTGTATGTGGATGAGGGTTGTTCTGCAAGAAGATGATAAGATATTAAATATTTGTTTTATTAGGAGATGTATATAAGGAGAGACTCCGTGGTTAAATAGTCCTGCTGAAGTAGCCAATCTGTCACTTTAGATTTTAATACATATTTGTTTAGGTCGAGTATATTGAGTTGCTTGTGGGTTAATTTGTAAATATGTGTGCTTAAGGTGTAAAATTGGCGTCTAGCAAAAGAGGTTTTGTGCTGAGTGCCAGGGGGAATATTGGTACGTTTTTTAGGATTTGAGGGGGGTACGCTAGTGTGTCTTCTAAGAACAGATTGGAGCACAAAGAGCTGTCGCACTGTTAGTACCTGTGAGTCCGAGTATAGTTGCGATGTAGGATAGCGAAAGGGCTTTTGAAACATCACTTTTAGAATGGCTCTTTGTGCTCTTTCTAGCCTGAGTATACTGGTTTTATTGGCGCCACCCCAAACAGTAATACAGTACCCGATAACAGATTGGCATAGGGCATAAAATACCATTTTCAGGGTTTCAGGGTTGGCGGACTGTCTAAGAGACTTGAAGACATGTATCAGTCTCATAGTTCTAGAGGTCACAGCGTTAATTTGGGCATCCCATCGTAACCCTGTGTCTATCTGTACTCCAAGATACCTAACACTACCGGTTCTAGTGACCGTTGAACATAGGCATGGAGATAAATCCTGAGTACAGGTGTGCGCTGTTATTGAAAAGGTGTAATCTGGTGCGGAGTTATTGCGGATAGCAAAAGGGACATAGGATGTTTTATTAACATTTAAAGTAAGCAGATTTAGATTGAGCCATTTTATCACTTTGCTCAGTGAAAACTCCGCGCTAGTTTTGACACTGTCCCATGTTGGACCGTCAACCACAATAACTGTGTCATCCGCATATGCAAAGATTTTGGCATTGTGGAGTGTCATTTTACATAGGTCGTTTACATAGATTAGGAATAATATGGGGCCCAAGATGCTTCCTTGTGGAACGCCGTAGGACACAAATTCTTCGTTACTAAATTGGTTATCAATTTTAACGCTTTGGGTACGATTTCTGAGATAATCTTGGAAGATTTGGAGAGCTATGCCTCTTATACCTATGAGTTCCAGTTTAGAAATAAGGATGGGAATAGAAACTGTGTCAAATGCCTTGGAAAGGTCTAAAAAGATACCCAGACACCTAGTTTTACTGTCAAGATTCTTAGCAACTAATTGCGTCAAATCAAGTACTGCATCTTCAGTTGAGACTCCAGTCCGAAACCCGTATTGGTTGTCAGCTATAATCTGGAACCTATCCAGAAATTTCTTAAGACGGGTACTAAGAATCCGTTCAAGGATTTTAGAAAGTGCAGTCAAAACAGAGATGGGTCTGTAGTTATTAACACAGCTTCTATTCCCTCCCTTGTGAATTGGATGAATGATAGCTCTTTTAAGTGCAATCGGAAATACACCCTTCTGGAGACAGCAGTTAAAGATAAATGTTAGTGGTTTAGTAAGTACGAAACGACACTTTTTTAGTAAAAGAGGTGATATACCATCCCAACCTATTGCACAGTCGTTCCGAAGTTGCAGAATAAGGGATTCAACTTCAAGTTCATCTACATCTAAAATAAATAAATCTACAATTTTGTATTTTATAGCTTCGGCAAAGTTAACGTACAGCGTGTGCGACAGTCGATTTGCGAATGAACAGGTTTCGATTCTACGGTGATTCGATGATTTTAGGTGAAATGGGAATTTCTCGGAACACTAGGAACTGTGTTGTGGGTGTGTTTACAAAAATATATTATGTACCAGACCCGGAACAACTCCTTGACGGTTATACAAGTTTTTGTTCTATAAGTACAGGTTCTAACCTGCGACCCGCAGCTCAGCAGCCTATCGCTCAGCCACTGCGCCAACTGTGTTGCCAGTTTAAATTTTATTTAAACAACAGCATAAATACACAATTACTAAGAAAATAATTTGTTTACTTTGAACTTAATACCCGACTTTATTAAATACATTTTACAACTACATTCACCTAATTAAATCAGTATGTTGTCTAGACAAAACATCGCAGACTTACGATTAAAAGATCTAGTTCAGAGAAATTGTTAAATGCAAAACTAGCTCTTATTATATAATGCTCAGATTATAAAAGAAAACCGCGCAGAGCACTGAGAGTGAAGCCACAAAAGCAAATACAAATTCTAACGCGAATACCTACAATTCGCTATGCTGTACTGACACGAGTCAGTATAGCACGAATCGAAGCAACGGTAAAAAAACAAATACTAAGAGAAAAAAAACATATAAGTACAAATTCAAAAGCGAATCACGAGATTGTAGGCACTCGTTTATTAATTTGTATTTCCTTTATCTCGGGAACGCGTAGAGGTATCGAGTTGAAGTTAAAACCATAAATACTCAAGTCTACGGTCTCTTGATGCTGTAAAAAAAATCAACCCTCTATGTTAACGTGAAAAAAGATACGGCCGTTTATGTCGCAAAAAACGCATTGATAATATTAAGATGATTAAAGTATGGATAGTAGGTATGGATTAGTATAGAAGTATGGATATGTACGGAACCCTCGGTGGGCGAGTTCGACTCTCACTTTTCCGGTTTTTTTTTCTAGTCAGTGACTATGATGTAAATGTGTGCGTGAAGCATGTTTATACTAACGGTCTGGCTTACTTAGGGTGCTTCTCTTTCGATATGCGTGGCGCGGAGTCCGTCCTTTTTTTCTAGTCCGTGAAAATAACTAATAAAAAGGATGTATAATTATTATTATTATTATTAATTATTATTATAATAACTAATAATGTGTCGACACCCTTGCGCCATTCCATCTTCATAGCGCGTCATGTTGTGCTGGGGCGGCTGCTGCAGGTGCGGAAAACCTCAAACGGCGTAAATATAACAACCTTCTTGAAAGTTATATGTTTGAGCCGTTTGGGGTCGAAACATTAGGGCCATGGGGCCCGAGTGCTCACTTTTTTTTTTAGGGACATTGCTAAGCGGCTGGTCGACTCTTCACGTAACCAAAGGGCTGGCCTTTTCTTGGGCCAAAGAATTAGCATTGCCATTCAACGTGGTAATGCTGCTATCCTTTTGGGTACTTGACCCATTGAGAGCTGAGAGCGATGCGGACGAGTTTCTTGATGCCCTGTGAGCATTGTACATATTATATGTTTATATTTATTTTTAAGCTTTGTAAATATTATATTTAATTATTATTTAAGAATTTAATTACTGAATAAACATATTTGAAATAATAGGTAAGATTTTGCATAAGTTATGCAAATGAATATGCATAACTTTCTTTAGTTTCGTACATAAAAATACTGATTTGATACTATATTTATGAAGTGTTTACAAAGACGAAGATATGGCTACAGCAAAATTGAATTGCTTGATAACAAGTCTTAAATAGATTGTTTACGAGGAATGAGTAAGATAGGTAAGCCCAATTGAAAACAAGACCAATCTTAAATAATCTTTCTAAAGGTTAATCTTTATCATTCTTAAAAAAATCTACTTGTGTACTGTTCATCATTGTCTAGGGATATTTAAAAATGGTACAGATAGTACCGCAAATTATTTTATTTTACTTTTATTTTATGTCTCAGGTCTACCAACAATTGTTTACACTAATTTACAAACCAAACTAAAACATGCGTTTGAACTCTACACAGTGCAGTGTTACAAGGTAAACACCACATGGACAGAAAGAAAACAATAATAAGTAATTTCGTAAACTACATAATGTACAAGTAAACTCAGTAAGGGCTGATTTTTTAATTTTTTTTTTTTTTTAATCGTTGCCCCACACTAGGAATTACTCCTGTGTCGTGGGTGCGTTTACAAACATATAAACTCACATTCACAAACAGCGAGACCCGGAACAACTATCTGTAGGCCATACAAATATGTTCCGTGCGGGAATCGAACCAGCGACACGCAGCGCAGCAGTCGATCGCTCAACCACTGCGCCAACCGTGTCGTCAAAAATTAATAGTCAGATAACTTTTATCTGTGGAATAAAAATGACGGTTTGACTGCTTATGTATAGAAAATATGTCAAACCGCTATTTTTATTCCTCAGATAAATATTATCTGACTATTGAAAAAACAGCCCTAAAAAATATAACTATTTATCAATAAAAGCATCATTTCTTTACCAAGTTATGTATACAGTCCAAAAAACTTTTACAACAAATCTGTTAAACAGTTCAGAAATTTTAATTTTTGCCTATTGAGAGAATCAAAATGAAAATCAACCATATCACTACAACTATTCAAAACCCTACAGAACCTAGCACATGGAGAGTTAGATCCCAACACCGTTTTTCTCATTGGAGGACAAAGTGGAGTAATAGGTAAAAAAAAACAGTTACAAAATCAGTTAGGTTGAAAAATTACATTTAGGCTTCATCGGATCTGTAACCGGGAATGTTTGTGTGGAACATACTCAACCTAAAGCAATCATCATTCTCGCTACCTGTAAGTTGTAACATTTTTAAAAATAACGTTTGGAACACCACTGGCATTTTCATCGCAATTGCATAAATTGCCACATATTTACGAAAGTCGTTTAAGCGAACAGAAAGAGTAAAGACAGTGCTTACCAGCCTTGAAACTTTCCATCATATACAAGTCTGCTATATTTTTTTATATATTTTCAAATATTCATGTTTTCCACGAAAAATCTTTAATTATCCCTAGACAATGCTGATGTGTGTATATATATTGGCGATCCTCTAGAACTATATAATTATCTATGTACGCTGTTTCGGACGGATGCACTTCCAAGTGTGCAGTTACAGGAATAACATGACCACCAATCGAGTGTTGACGTACACAGTATTATTATCTTATCTCCACAAGTGTACTTGCAAGGTAATCAAGAGCGTGTTAAAAATTAATCAAGCCTTTGCTGCTAGTTATTAATTTTCAAACCAATTTCATATTTACATAACAGTGGTCAATGACAATATTGAAAAGATCCTGATTCTGATCGTTTCAGAAATTCGATGTGGACTCTGAAGAAGTTTGAGTGAAATCTCGACCTATTTTAAAACCAAATAAAGTTTAAATAGCCTCCACGAATACTCGTAGCTATTATTATGTGAAATCTCGACATTTAGTGAAAAAAAAAAAGTTTAAACAGCCTCCACGAATGGCAGTACTTAAATGTGCGTTCGTCACAGACTCACGAACCAATAAATTAAGCCACCATGCATTTCCGTGGGTATCTGCAGAGATCGAAAACATCAAAATAATAGTAAATTAAAGGAAAAAAAAAAACAATTTGAAGCCCACATACTGGCCAAATTTTTGGTGTCATCATTGTTCCAAATTCACGACTGTTCAAAAAGACCTTTTTAGTAAAAAATGCAGGGAGGCTCGATTTATGAGCCCGGGGGAGTATATTTAAGAGGGTCGCAGCTATTCGTATATACTTAGTTCGTGACGATACGATATGAGAAGCCCAAAATAAAACAAATAAATAAAAGAATAAATACGGTACACTTTTTCAACAATGTAGAACTTCCCTAAATCAACTTTCAGGATTTTTGTAGCATGAAAACGGAATGAAAAATCCGCTGATTGATCAACAAAACAGTTGAAAGATTAATCTTTGTCGCGACGCTGTTGTGATCAAAAGTTGTCAGCATTTTGTGCTGGTATAAAGATGAATGAAAATGCCACTGGAGTCAGATCAGACCGTTCTTTTCATTCCATCATTCCGCAGCAGTCAGTATTTTGACAAAAAATAACAATTATAAAATTAATTAATTATTTTCTTGTAATAAAATATGCAAATTCATCATCATCTGCCTAGCCTTTTCTCAACTTTGTTGAGGTCGGCTTCCAGTCTAACCGGATGCAGCTGAATACCAGTGTTTTATATGGAGCGACTGCCTATCGGACCTCCACAACCCAGTTACTGCTACGATACCCGTTGGTAAGACTGATTGTCAGACTTTCTGGCTTTCCCCTACCCCGTACTTTCCAAGGCACGGAGGGACTCAGAATGAAATGCACAGCCAACCCATCCACAGAACGACCGTGGCAAGCGTAGCTTAACCTGTAATAAAATATGCGCATTCTAAAGTTAAAAACTTCTAGCGGCATCATGGCAGATCCAGGCGAAGATGGCGGGATGAGCTTGGCGCTTATAGGCAGGCAGGATTCGTCCATACTGGGTTCAGGATAGATATGGTTGAAAAGGAGAGGCCTTTGCCATGCAGATAAATTAAAGATTTCTCACATCACCTGCTCGACAATGTGAAATTGTATGTCATGGAAACCTAACCTAAAATAAGTCATTTAAGACCTGAGGTCTAGCAGGGCATTAATACTGTAGGTAGATACAGAATTTCATTATGACCCGCTGGTCATTAAAGTAGAAATCACATACGAACATTTAGGTATGATAGGTAGTAGGTATATACAAATTCTATGCATTCACCATTAAGATCTGCACTAAAAAATTAATTGTTCGGAAATCGAACTGGCCACCACGAGTAGAATATAAATAAAAGAAATTAAAAAGAAGCGCGAATACTGAAAATTGTTTTGCTTTGTTTAAATACCAATACTTTGATTCTAGTACTATTGATTTTTATTGTCTCGTAGATGGTGTGAAAAGTAGAGTATGCTCCTCGGGGATAAAGGTGCCTTCGTTTTGAGCGAACTTGAATCCCACGCTGCACTCAGGATTCATGTCATAACCCCCTCGCTTTGCTATGGAGTTAATTCTAGAATCCATCGTTATGCTTGAGATTCAATACGGCGCCCGCTCCATAAGACACTATCCCCTTCAATGCATAATCTACTATTTTTTACAGCAGTAAAAGTTGCTGCTATACAAAGCCTACTGGAATTTATGTAGTTAAATCAGTACCAAAAAACATTTCAATACATTTTACAAATAAATAAGGCGCTTGAACACGAACCAGAATTTTAAAATCCGCCATCGTAAAGCGCTAACGTATACTAACACAAACATTATTCAAACCAGGCACCATAAATTCACGTAAACTTCTAAAGAAAATCCTTATATCCGTGTTACCCGATACGCTCTACACTTCACGAAGGTACCAATAAAATTAACATAATTGAGTAGATATTCCTGAATCTTTCTCAGTAGGAGGCTTAACTTAGTCGGTATTGAAAAAACCACCCCTGGGCACAACAGCTTGGCTTCATTAAGTTGTTATTCCCTTTTTATTAATAAAAAAGATACAGATATATTCAAAAGGTCTATGAAAAATATATATATAGGCTTTATAAATTTATTTTCTTGTTTGAAAATTTAATTTAATTAACGGCTGAAAATGTAATTGGTCGTTAGTGTTACAAAACATAGCGATATTTAATTTTACCCGTTTAATTTTCTTGGAAAATCATAATCAAATATTATATTTATAAACCTTTACGTTAAGGTAGTCATTATAATAATTATCATTGTTCACTTTTAGTTGTCGCTATCTGACTCCGAAAGATTAACCGTCGTGATGGTTACATTTTGACGTTTGCGCGAATCCACGTTCGAAACTCAAATCGCGATCGGAGAGCGCCGGGTCAGCAGTATCACTCCGGCGTAGCACTCATGAACACGAGCGAGCAGCGCGGCTGGCTCAACGCACTATTATCGTAACAATAAAAAAGTTAAATAAAAAATAAACTCAACACTATGTACAATCTGTGGGTAATAATGGCGTGAATTTACTGTACGAAATTGTGAATGACAATGTGAAAATTTCATGTGACGAAAAGTTTTAAATTAGTTTAAAAAGTGTGTGTTTTTAATTAATATTATTACTGATTTAGACATAAAATTAATATTAAATTCTTTCTGAAATAATACAGTAGATATTCAGTTATTTTGCAAAATGATTTATTTTCAAGTTTTTTATGAAGACGTAGTGGCCCAAACTTAAAAGTGACAGTGAACTTGACAAGAGCTCCAGAAAAAAAAATAGCTTCCACTTCGATACTGGTAAGTACAGTCGTTATTTCATTTACATTAATTAAATAAATAATTTATATTGTAAACATTACTATTTCGAAGAGTTCTTAAAGAGTTCTTAAGTATTGAATTATTGTTTATTATAGATTATAATTGTACTATCCAATTGCATTCGACATTTTTGTAGTTTATGATGACATAAAATAATAAATGTGTATTTGTTTTATTTATTTATTTATACTTCATGCACAAACGTACAAAGGCGAACTTAATGCCTTAGGCATTCTCTACCAGTCAACCAAAGGTGGTGAAGAGATAACAAGGCAGGTGCATTACAAAAAGTAATATTTAAAAAGTGAAAAAAGATATATTTATTTATTTGTTACATTTTATTGTTAGAGAAAAACATTAAAATATATAAATCAGCATTATATTACATTGGCTAACTGTTACATCTGATAAAATTAATGAAATAATCATAGCCATTAATTATATTCATTCTACTAATAATTAAAACAATGTTCTCAACAATATTTTATAAAACCAACGCAATGGTGACGTCAAAACTTGTCTAATACTGTTCATTGGAGATTTTCCCGAAATAAAGTATACGGTATCGAAATCGAATAAATTCTTTGAACAAGAGTTACGTGGTTTAAAATTCTAATCTTATTTGTTACGTAGTTGTTCTATTCAAAAATATATAAACCGTATTTTATAGGCTACATAAAAATAATCGGATTAATTCTAGCGATTAAAACAGAGCTTCAAAAGCCGGATTACCCAACTGGATTTAACTAGATTTAAGTAACTTACATACGTCTCAATATGGGAGAGTTAATTCCTATTTCCCCTTGTATCTCACAAAGAAAGGGCTGGGGTGTGAACAAAGAAAGTGTGACACTGAAGAAGACATGAGTAAAATGCAAGTCTAGGTCGAGATGAAAATGCTGCATGCAAGATGAGTGCTACTCTTTGAGGTATTTAGACCGTGAATGCTTTCAGCTTGTACTCCTTTTTGTTACCTGTCTTGTAACTGAGATATGTTAGCTTTTTCAACCGACTTCAAAAAAGGAGGAGGTTATCAACTCGTCTGTATTTTTTTCTTTTTTTTTAATGTTTGTTACCTGATTTCTTTGGACTGGGTGAACCGATTTTGATGTTTCTTTTTTTATTTGAAAGCTAGTGCTTCCCGTGTGGTCCCATTTGGTCCAGTTCTGATAATGGCATCTATGAGAAAACTGTATAAGTCTTAAATTTGCATTAAGTATGTGCGCGATTTGTTACGCGATTTCTCCGGCAAACGTAAACCGATTTTGAAAATTCTTTTTTTATGGATAGGGTATGCTTCAGGAGTGGTCCCATATAAATTTTATCGAAATTGATTCAGCACTTTTTGAAAAATCAACAAATTATTTTTTTTTACATAGACGACGTTTTAGTTTCATCAATCTTTGTAGTAGTTAACTTTCAATCTCTTCTTAATAGATTTGGATGAGAAGGAGGTACTAAAATGCGGAAAATAAAAAGCTTTTTACAAAAAAGACAACCGCCTTCAAAAACTAAAAAGTGAAAAATAACTTTAGCACAGAACACACATTGACTTTAGTTTCGGAAGTCGGTGGCAATACAAAACAACAAACAGAACAAAGCCACTGAATTTCGAAACTAAAGTCAATGTGTGTTCTGTGCTAAAGTTATTTTTCACTTTTTAGTTTTTGAAGGCGGTTGTCTATTTTTTGTAAAAAGCTTTTTTGTTACTTTTTCTTTCAATTTTGAAGCTAAAAGTCGGTGTATAAATGTCGCAGATATGTTTTTATTTTGTCAAAAAAAGAGAGATAGTGAAAAATAATAACTAACGTTTTTCTGTCGAATAGAGACGTTGCATTGCATTGGCTGGAAATATTCATGAATACTTTCAATATTTCGATGTTTTTCAGTTCAAAATAGAAACACAAACCGATGCCTATTTCCTGCACCAAATTGGATATTCCGAATACAAACGCAGACCACGTATCTATCTATGGTTTTGTCACAGGCCTTTTTGTCACTGCCTTTCGGACAGGTGATATTGAGCATGAAAAAGACCTGAAAAAAATGGTTGTTCGACTGAAAATATTAAGCAATAAACTTCAGTGATAAAATGCACTATCATAATATCTTCCTTTTATATTTTTACGTCTTTTTTAACCGACTTTAAAAAAGGGGAGGTTCCCAACTCGGTTGTATTATGTTTGTTACTTCAGAACTTCGTCATTTAAAAACCGATGTGGACAATTATTTTCATTCACATTTATATAGGTACCGGCGGGCACCGGTAGGTGTGGCGGGACCACATTATGAATGTATACACATATTCTGACAAATAAATGATTATGATTATGATTACGTTCGGATTGATCTCATAGATAGATTTGACGACACGGTTGGCGCAGTGGCTGAGCGATCGACTGCTGCGCAGCGTGTTGCGGGTTCGATTCCCGCCCCGGGTAAACATTTGTGTGATGAGCATTTGTGTTTGCCTTGTGTCTGGGTGTTGTTTATCTATATATGTATGTATTTACAAAAAAAAAAAATGTATTTGTGTATGTATATCAGCTGTCTGACACCCATAGTACAGGGTCTCCCTAGTTTGGGGTCAGATGGCCGTGTGTGAAAATGTCCCCACATATTATTATAGATTTTTCATCAAAATCAGTTCAGCAGTTTGATTTTAAAATCATATAATGAGCTGGAAAAAATATGTTATCCAAGTAAATACAATTGGGTTTGTTTGCTATCCTGTAGTGTTTTATTATAAGTGTTAATTGGGTTAATAATAAAAACCAGCCGACTTTCGAAATTAAAATTATTTTTTACTTTGTAGTTTTGAACGCGGTTTTTTTATAACCATTATTGTGCAATTTGGAAATTCCATTTCGATTTTCTGGAACCACAACCATCATTTTATTTAGTAACGTCACAATAAGTACCGTATACCAGCAATCACTGACATATTTCCTCTCCACAACGTTCAGCAGTGTGCAGATTTTTTCCGTCATACGTCAGAAATATCATAAGTTAGGAGTTGGGAGGAGTGACAGTTGAGTTATGAGCCTTATAAGCGTCAACCCCTTTGAGGGTGGCGGAATGTGGATACTTCCGTCTCGCCACATAACGGATGTTTGCTTGCCACTATTTCCACTTTACTACGCAATTTAATAAAAAAAGTCGCGAAAAGGAATAATGGGTAAAAGGGTAACGCAGAGGACAGACTTTATCGAGTCTACTGCTACTACAAAATCAAATCTAAATGATTTATTAGCCTCTAATATATAGGTACAGTAGGTCGATTCTGTAAAATTCAAACAACTCGCATCTCATATCACTATTCACTCTCACTTCGCATAAGGTTCAAAATGACCTTGATATATTTGACACTTCAAATCGGGTTCGAGTGCGAAGTGAGCGTCGAAGTGACGGGGAAATTACCTTACAGAATGCCACTTCTTACATGATCTCATACTTTATCTGTCTAAATCTCCCTGACAATTTAGTTCAACTCGCTGACACGTTCGCATGGGAGGCGCAGGTGTAAATTCTAATTATCAACCGAGTTTTTAAAATGCCAATCAAGAAACTCACAGTGGATTCAGATTCGAAGTTTGGAATGAGGTCTTACAGAATCACACCCCAGAGATGGTACATAATATTGAGTGCAATGACACATTTCGCCATTTGGTGTTAGCATGCAAATGTAAAAAAATTAAATATATCTGTAAATCTACACCTACATTTCACATTAAACACACATTACTTATACTCGTATTGTAGTCAAGTAGGTAGCAATATAGTAACTTAAGTCACTACAATTTATTTGGAATGATACGACTGACACGATTTTTAGGGTTCCGTACCTCAAAAGGAAAAAACGGAATCCTTGTAGGATCACTTTGTTGTCCGTCTGTCTGTCTGTCCGTCTGTCTGTCAAGACCCTTAATCTCGGGAACGCGTAGAGGTATTGAGTTGAAATTAAAACAGTCTACGGCCCCTTGAACCTACTATGTATGTTAACGTGAAAAAATTTCCCTTGGCGCCTGCGAAGTCAACGGGGCGGGGTAGAGAGCGCTTCCATCTTTTGAGTGCAAGCAAAAATGAACATAGTGGTGGTCAGGCGGGTGTGACCACGATAGTACATACATTAGAAACTTTGTTATTTTTGCCGTAAATATAGGCGTATCGCGAATATGCTTTAGTATAACATTACGGCAAAATCGAACGTAGTAATGTAAATATTAGAAGCAATTTCGAGTGTTTATTTAAAAAATACCAACCGAGAACAAACTTGTTCTTTTTGTTAGTTTAGTTGAAATGGTTATGTCATTAGGACAAAAGTTCGTTATCATATCGGTCACTTGAGTTTTGTGTAACAGTTGTTTAATAAAATTTTGTTTAATAAACTCCATTATTTTGGCTGTTTTACATTTTTATTTATGTGTAAAACTTTGTGAAAACGTTGTGATTTTGCAAAAGAATATTAAAAAAGTTGTGCCATTCAAACACTTTATTTTAGCAATAAAAATTTGTTGAAAATGTAACAACATTTTTCCTTCTGTCGTTGTTTAATTTCCGTTGGCATATTTTTTTATTTTCTTACGTCTGATTTTGACATACAATAAAAACCTTTGTTCTTACAAGATATAGTATTTGGTAACGTAAAGATATACATTTAATTAACTGCCAGTCATTGTGGTATAGGATATGTTCTTCCGTGTAACATCTGGCGTTTGCGCCACAATGGGGTTTGGCCCATTCAAATAAGCCCATAGGAGAGTGGAATAATAAACCTAATAATATAATATAATATGCAAACTTAGACCTTTATTTTTATATAAATAACAGATTGCTATGACACGAATTTCTATTAAGTACATAGAAAATTGAAAAAAAAAAATGATATAAAATATTAAATAAATTGGTTGTCTGTAAAGTCGGTTTACGGACGACAGTTTCACGTGATAACGTCATAAAAAACATAATGGCTAACATATATAACATAAGCAAATAATGGCTTGGTGGGTGGAGCTTATCGCTTGTTCCGCGCTCTCCTTTGCTCGCTCAGGCTCAGGCGAAACGTGACACTTTTTTGTGCATGCAGCCGGTTTTCAACGATTTATAAGACGTTATCACGATCACGATATATATAAATAGTATAATACTAGCTCCTGCCCATGACTTTGTCTGCGTAGACTTGACTTGAATTTTGACGCAATTGAAAAACGTTTCAAATCAGGCCGCATTCCCATCTCAGCGACAATGAATGTTAAAAGCTTGTCAAAAATTTAGGTAAATTGGAGGTATTTTTGACAGATTGAGGTGGTTGAAATTACGGGTATTGCCCCTCTGCATCTGGTACCTACCTCCCCTGGTAACACCTGGTAACACCTACTAATGAACACTTCTTGATTCGTAAGAAGTCATAATATTTTAGCAGTAATAATAAAGTTATAGCATGTATTAAAATTATTTTAACTGAAACTTTTACAATGTTGCAGTGCATAAGTGCAACTTTAATATTGTAATTTTGAGGGTGTGAGCCTGAAGATCTGTCATACAGGTCTCGAATACAGTACGCAAAGATTTAAATATACCTGTAATCTAGATATTATGTACTAAAATTGTAACTTTTTGAGAGAAATAATCCACTTTTATTAAACTTATTATATTATTTAATTAAACCTATTGAGATAATGAAAGTCGCATAGGAAATTACACACACAAAATAAACATAAATACAACAGTAGTGTTCGCTAACTCTTCACTTTTCAAATCAGTTCTTTTAATCAATAAAATTCTCTTGGTGAAGTAAGCAAGGGGCACTAATGTTCTTAACATTCAACCTTATTTGTTAGATCAATTTCTAGTTACAGACAGCCTTAACTTAATCATTTATTGGTTGTTGACAAGAAATATGCTTTCTTAATACAGTCTAGATGAAATCAAACTGATTGAATGCACCCTGCTTCATTCATCACTTATGTTTTTTTTTTTACTTTATTATACACACACTATTCGACGACATTCAAAAGTGCCTTCAATGGTAGTTGAAATAAATAACAAATCGACTTAACGATCGTTTTGACGGTATCATTAATAGAACATGCCTATTATGTCTATAACGAGACATAATAACAAGGAAATTATTGTCTTATTTTTAGTTTTCCGAACAAATAAATTCAGCAAATAGACCATGATATAACCATTAAATAATATATTACTGTCTTGTTATAGCCCACCTGTGGAGTTTATAACTATTTTTAGAGTAGGACCCTTCTTATTTGAATATATGTACCAAAAAGCAATTTTCGGGGTCGTAATGCCAAAAAGGTACTAGCAAGACCCGAAATCGGAGCATTTGTGAGTGAATCTATTATTATAAGCAGTAAAAAATAAGTGTTGGGTAGATTTGTAAATCGGTACGATGTTGAAGGTAGGTACTTAAATTATTGTGGATAATTAGTATTAAGTACCTATTATAATTAGAGAGGCATGAAATTGGGTACATGAGACAATTAACAATAATTCCAAAATAGAACTTCTCTAAAAAAAGCAGTTGAAATTAGATTTTCAGTTCCTTTGAAATGAATTAATAGTCAATTGACTTGGCTAATGACTAATTAAAAGTATAAATTGCCATAAAAAATCTGCCGCTTTTAGAAAGTAAGTATGTCAAATGATTAATGGTGTCATCTCAATTTAATAACTACTCACTATTCACTTTCTTCTATGTTTCTTTCTTCAGTAAAAGTTTTCTTCAGAATTTTTATTCTTCCTAATATTATTTCTTCTCCTCTTCTATCTTCTCTAACTTCTGTAATTTTAAATCTTCATGCTTTCGTTAGCTACTGACGCGTTCGTTTGTCACGCAAATAGCAAAATTTTAATTGCTGGCTAAGGGTCGCCATGTATTGGAGCGATGTAGGCACAATAAAAGAGAACTATTCAATTCAACGGTTCGTGTAATAATAAAGGCATTTCAAGGCAGTTCTTTTGTGCCTACATCGCTCCAATACATGGCGACCCTTAGCCAGTTGCGCATGCAACTGCACACAGTAATGAATGCCTAAACAGCAGCACGCCTAACCTTATATTTGTAACTACAAATATAAGGTTAGGCGAGCTGCACACTACACTACAGTGTTCTGTAAAAATCTCCCTCGATGAATCCAATGTTAAATAAGATGACAGCTCATCTCAAACTCACTTCACCTAAATTTACCGAGAAATATTTTTACAGAATAGATTGGCTATACTGCAAAGTGTATGAGTGAGTGCCTTGCAGCTTCACTGAATAAGCCCTTATTTTATGCTCCTAATTAAGTACACTTATCAATAACGACATCTACAATTTCCCATTTATACGAACTGGGTCGGTTTTGTCAAGGATGCTCTCCTAAGTACTTGTATGTTCTACGATGATACAGAGAATTTACTGATTGTGATAAAGTTAGCAAGTAAATACACATTTTGCAGTATTTTTTCTACTCAACGTATTATAATTTGTCTGTTGAAACTTATTTTTACACATTTATGCTGTTAAATTACATATTATCTCTTTGATTATTTATTACTTTTTTCAGATAAATACGGACTAGCTTTTGCCCGCGACTTTGTCCACGTGAATGTTGTTAAGGTTATAGTGGATGCAGAAGAAGTCGCGATGTTAAAAAGTAGCCTAAGTCCTTCCCCAGGGTTAAAGCTATCTTCATACCAAATTTAATTAAAATCGGTTCAGCCCTTTCATCGTGAAAGCGTAACAGACAGAGTTACTTTCGGATTTATAATTTTAACACGTTGAACGCCTTGGACACCGTGTGTCCGATGCTAGTGGAGGTTTTACCTTCAATATTTTTGGCTCAGCAGTCAATGACTTAAGTATGGATGTATGGATTACCAGGCATGTAAGATTTAGGAATTAAAGGACAATGCCAGAAACTCTATAGAACTTTGCCCCACTCAATAATAGTCATGTACAAGCATGCAGAATATAGCATCTTACTGTTTATTTATTGCTGATAGATAATCATTAGTCCTAGTGACTGTAGAACTTGCGGTTTCTGTTTAAATCTAAAAATAATAATGACATTGATTGTAGGTTAGATGCAGTTTATCACCGTTATAATACATTATTGGTGTGTTATCACTATGTACGTATGTATGTATGCTATTACAGAAACTACTTATTTACATCCTGTCTAAACTCCGGTTACAATTTATGCACCACAACATCGTACAACAAATCATAAGCAAAGATCAGAATCCGTGGTAAGCAGCACAAAGTCAGCGAGTAAGCGAGAATCGAGATCCGTAGTCAGAAGCAAAAGTTATCGGTAGGGAAAAAAAGCACAGTAAAAAAAAGGAAGGCACGAGCGCAAACAACAGAAATACAGAGAGCAAATTAATGACATTGACATACACGCGTCAATAACATTTCGTTAAACATAATAATTCATGAACCGAAATTATGATTATAATGCAACTTATTTGATTTTTATATTTTTTTGCATATTACTCTAAAGCAATTTAAATAACGTAATTATTATTACACATTATTGTTATTACCTATTATAAACCTTAAATTATGTTTTAGGTAAAATGAGTTTGTATTTTGTGGGTAGGTATTTCGTAATCCGCAAGTTCTAAAGAAAAACAATTTACTATAAAAAGGTTAACTACAATTATTTTCATTAATTTATTTTTTCTGTACATGGGATACTTTTTCTGTACATGACTGGGGGCAGGATCTGGCATTGTCAATTAGATACAATTAAGCAATACTAATCTAATGTGTCAGCTGTCATGCTGAAATGGAATTGGGCTGGACACATCTGCCGCATGTCAGACGATCATTGGGCCAAACGTACAACCCAATGGGTTCCTCTACATGGCAAGCGACATCGCGGCAGGCCCAGGCGGAGATGGCGGGATGATCTAGACTCCTTCGAAAAAGACTGGCCCAATTAGCCCTTAACAGAGAGAGTTGGAAGGAGAGTGGAGAGGCCTTTGCCCAGCAGTGGGAAAATCCAGGCTGAAATAAATAAATAAATAAATCTAATGTGCTTAGCCTATTCCCAACTATGTTGGATTCGGCTTCCAGTCTTACTGGATGCAGCTAAATACCAATGTTTTACTACATGGAGCGATCTGACCTCCATGACCTAGTAACTGGGTACCTCACACGATACCCCTTGGTACTTAAGACTGGATGTCAGATTTTCTGGCATCTGGCTACCTATAACGACTGTCAAAGATCTACGAATGACAGCCGGCTGTACGTGCTTTCGGCACGGAGAGGTCTATGAATTGGATGGTCACCCATCCACGGAACGACCGCGGCAAGCGGAGCTTAACCGTCATGACCGAGAGATGCGTACGGGTCTCGCTTTTTTTCACTTGTACCTATGAAGATAAAAAAACGTTTAGCAAAACCATAAGTCAAAGTCAAAGTCAAATCATTTATTTCAATTAGACCATTATAAGGCAATTTTGAACGACAAATGAAAAAATATATATTCTAGTGGCCAGTAAGCCCGGCTTAACAATGAATGCAACACGCTTTACAAGTAGATATACGGTCAGCAAAACAGATAGGTATGCAGGGTCGTCAAATATAGTTAAAGTTTACTTAGAAACCTATGGATGTTTTTTAATATAATTAAATTAAAAGAGAATAAACATTTCAATGATTTAATTAAATTTCATTCGAAAACATCCATCAGTTTCTAAGTCAACTTCAACCATTTCCGATGACCTGCATACCTATCTATTTTGTTGACTGTACACGCATCCGGTATAAAGGTGCATGTGTATAAAACATATATTTATACTTTGTTTGGTATACAAACAAGAATGCTCGTTGTAGTACAATATTTGCTAAAGACCACTAGCCGTTGCCTTGACTCGCTAATATCTATATAGATCTAGTAAATTGATTTACTGATACAGACGCACTTAAATACATAATTAAATTTTATAAGAAAACTAGCTGACCCGGCGAACGTTGTTTTGCCATATAAATAAAAAAAAAACATAAAAGAATCGGTCAAGCCGTTTCGGAGTTCGGCAAAAAACACTATGACATGAGATAAGATTAGATTAAACATAAAAAAAAATGTTATCATGAATTAAAGAGTCGTTGCGTTTACAAATATATAAACTCCCATACATGAAAAACCAGATCCGTAACAATTATCTGTAGGCCAAGAAATATTTGTTCCGTGAGGGAATCGAACCCGTGATACGCAGCGCAGTAGCCAATCGATCAGACAATGCGCCAACAGCGTCTTCAAAAAATATATTTCATTTCTCTCTCTTTCTAGATCTTATAAATCATTCTTAATTCATGCAAACCTTTGGCCATGGCCGTGCAAGCCAAAAACCTTCAATTAATAAAAGAATTATGTTCTTACCTGTAGCATATTCAGTTCAAATTACCATGAAAAGGTAAGAAAATCATTACCGATCTTTTGCACTGTAGATTTTCTTTTATGCAATTTTCAGCCGCCACTCGTTATTTAAGTTACGTGACAGTAGGCTCACTCTTGACCCTCGAATACTTTAAAATGAACAGTTATAGCTATCTACTTACTTGCCATAATCTTGGAATTCCCCTAGGTTATTCATCATCTGCCTAGCCTTTTCCCAACTATATTGAGGTCGGCTTCCAGTCCATCTGGATGAGCTGAATGTTTTACATGCAGCGACTGCCTATCGGACCTCCACAACCCAGTTACTGGGTAACACGAAACCCCTTGATAAGACTGGTTGTCAGACTTTCTGGCTTCTGACTAACCTTAACGACTGCCAAAAATCTACAAATGACAGCCGGGACCAACGGCTTTACGTGCTTTCCGAAGCACGGAGGGAACTCGGTATGAGAGGGATGGTCACCCATCCACAGACCGACCGAAGCTAGCGTAGCTTAACCTTTGACCGATCGATCTGTACGGCTTTAACTTAGCCACGAGCTCCTCCCACGAATTCCCCTAGGTTATTGTAAAATATAAATTTCCTTTGAAAACTTCTTACATACTTACAAACGCCTACAAAGAACAGTATCTGATCGTTATCTTATCAAAACGCCTCTTGATATCTATATTTATTGCTCCAATACTATTTATATACGTTTATCTGTGTTTGTTATGTTTCAAATACAACCATGTATGTATATCAGTCTTCTGAAAGCTAAAATGAGTATTTATTTATTGTAGTTGTAAATAACGATAAAGTTATAATGATAACTTGTTTGTTAATAATTATTTTAAAATATCACAATTGCATAAATGCATGCAAACAGCTGATAAAAAGTAATTATCTACATAAATAATGATTTTAATTTTTCAGTTGGTTTTTTATTTGTTTATTTATTTATAGTTAATTAACACGGTACTATACCAATTACATCAATTAACATAGAAACACTCGATCAAATATCAATGTAATTAAACTATACAAAGCAGACAATATTGTGTAATCGTATTGTTACTTTTTCAGGGTGTCGACATTTAAAAATCATTATCATTTTGAATTGTCCATCCCTTTCATACTGGGTTCCTCCGTGCCTCGGAAACACAGATATAGATAGACCTAGATAACGCAAGAGCAACTACTTTGCGTGCCTAACTTACGATAAAAAATCGTAAGTAAAAAAATAAAGTAAACGTTTCCTTCCATCGGTAAGTCATTTTGTGATACTCTCAGTAATACCTGGTAATACCAAATTTAGGAAAATCAAAACATTCGTATTACATTGTGACGTCCAATAAATGGCATGTTTGTTTTTCATACTGATCGTGATACTTGCGTTATCTAGGTCTATCTACAACTGTGCTCGGAAAGCACATAAAGACACTGGTCCCGGCTGACATTCGAAGATCTTTCAGCCATTAAGGGTAGTCAGAAGCCAAAAAGTCTGACAAACAGTCGTACCAAGGGGTATCGTGTTAGCTAGCAACTGGGTAGCGGTGGTCCGATAGGCAGTCGTTCCATGTAAAACACTGTTGTCAGCTGTACCCGGTAAGACTAAAGGCCGACCCCAACATAGTCAGGCAAAGGCAGATGGCATACATTCTCTAAAATTCATTTTAGTTTACAATTCTGAAGTATTATTAATTTTGCGACTAATAAACCTATCTATCATCAGATCGAGTCGTGGTGCCCCAAATTGCTAACACCTGTTAAAGAATAACAGCTGTAAAGAAAATAAACAGGTACACTTCTGCTCTCAGTATTACCACACCCGCGACACTTCATACAAACGAAACGATATAATTGTCTACACTACTACAAACATAGCAAACTGTACAGATACGTGCGTGTGTGTGCGTTAATATCACTAGGGCTGTCACTGCCACCGCGAGCGCGCGAGAGCGAGCGAGCGCGCGATACCGGCCTCAACACAAGTGTTTCTCTCTCATGTAGGTACTCGATTCTTTCAAGGTTTGAAATTCGAACTTCCAAATAAGTAAGTTGGTACCTACTTGAAGGTTGATGAGGGAATGATTTACACAGTATTCTACAATACTTTTAGATTTTTTTTTTATTTCTTCCAACTTGTATTTTATGGCATTTGGTTTAAAACAGGTAAGTGCATGTATATGTCATAGTTTAATGTGATAAAAATTACGTAATTTCATATGTATTATGATTTGTTTTTAAATATAAAATATATGTATAAAATATTAAATTTATATACATAATATAAAATATTTCGATTTTCTTTTTCACAAATGAGTGAATGCACGTTTCTACGCGCCACGAGTCAGTTCTTGAACTGGAAGATGTTGCTAGAGCCAATGCGGCACGTCTAGACGTGAGGAACAGTGTTTCGGTGGCGGCGGAGCGTGTCGCTACTGTACGATAGTACTAATAATAGTACTAATACTTATACTGTGGTATTACTTTAATGTCATAATTAGTTACCTAACAACAATGGGTTGAATACGGAAAAAGAAAAGACGACAAATGTATTGAAATTCACGTTTCAACCCTTAAGGGGTTCAGTATGATCGGGGGTAAAGATTGTAGTGTTTGAACATGGACTAAACCGTAATTACAACGACGGCTCACGCCTTCAAACATTCATGCATTCATGGTGGTATTGTTTTCCCTCACGAGTTCATAAGCAAAGAGCTCTATTCCTGCTCCCTCACCTTCTGCCTAGCGTTTTCACAACTATATTGGGGTCGGCCTTTAGACTCACCAGATTCAGCAGAATACCAGTGTTTTACATGGAGCGACTGCCTGTCTGATTGACCTGCACAACCCAGATACTGGGAAACGCGATACCCCTTGGTAAGACTGGTTGTTAGACTTTCTATGTTCTGACTACCCATAACGACTGCCGGCTTTACGTGCTTTCCGAGGCACGGAGGGAACTCGTTATGAAATGGATGGTTACGCATCCACAGACCGACCACGGCTAGCGTAGCTTAACCTTTAACCGATCGATCTGTACGGCTTTCACTTAGTCATGAGCTCCTGCTCCCTGCTACTATTTTCTTTGGTAAAGGCTCTTTTCAACCGACTTCAAAAAGAAGGAGGTTCTCAATTCGTCTGTATGTTGCTTTTTTTTGTATATTTGTCACGCGATTTCTCCGGCAAATGTAAAGCGATTTTGAAAATTCTTTTTTTGATGGATAGAGTATGCGTCAGGGGTGGTCCCACATTATCGAAATTGATTCAGCACTTTTTGAAAAAATCGACAGGAAGCAAAAAATATACATGGATGATGTTTTAAGTTTCTCCAACCTTGTACTTTCAATATCTGTTTTGCCGTTTCTTAATGGATTTGAATGATAAGGAGGAACTAAAAAGCGAAAAATAAAAAGGTTTTTAACAAAAAGACAACCGGTGTGTTCTGTGCTAAAGTTATTTATCACTTTTTAGATTTTGAAGGCAGTTGTCTTTTTGCTTTTTATGAATGCCAAAATCTTACAAAGCTACACGTATTCTTTTCTCCAAAAGCGGCATGTATAATTCAAGGTACGCATATATCTTGTTTATTAATTGTACATAACCAAGCGTAAACGATGGTATTTTAACACATGAGAAACCCAAATAATAGATCACACAGTACAAGGTTGACGTACGATTAATTTGTTCACCTCATTGATAGGTTTATTGGTTTTGAAAGATTGTCTAGTGTGATATCTAAATATAGACCGAGTTTTTGAATTCAGTTTAAAAAAACTGGCCAAATGCGAGTCGGACTCACGCACGAAGGGTTCCGTACCATTACCTATACAACTTTGTTTTTCGCTTATTAGCTATTTTTTGTTGTTATAGCGGCTACAGAAATACATCATCTGTGAAAATTTCAACTGTTTAGCTATCACGGTTCATGAGATACAGCCTGGGGGCCAAGTCTGCTAGTTTTATAATTTCGTCATTCCAACACGATCCCATTGTCATTTTGCTAAAAATCGTAATCTGCTAAATTCATAATGGTCGATCATTGGTCGGTCGAATTAAAAGCAATGACTGCACATTGACGTTCTAATGGTAGGTCACTGATCAAAGGAACTGCCAAAATTTTAGCAGATTACCGCCTAAAGTCAATCATTCAATTGTCATTTTGTACGAGATTACCATTCGCGTGTCAGTGGTTGACCATTGGAAAGTCATAATGACGCCATTATTTAGTAGATTACCAAACTTGTCAAAATCAGCAATTATGAAATCATTGATAGACCATTCTGACACTATTGTAATAGCAGACTTGACGCCCTGGTGTCAGACAGCCAGACGGACAGTGGAGTCTTAGTAATAGGGTCCCGTTTTCACCCTTTGGGTACGGAACCCTACAAATGGGTGTGTGCTTATGACCACACGATAGAAGAGAAGACTTCTGAGTTTTTAATTTTAAAAAATATATGTAATATATACATATACAAGCATACAACAACAACTACAAACTATGCTCACAAGCATATTATAACATAATGTATTATTTCGGTGAGTCGGAAACAAGGTGACATTATCTCTAAAAAAATATGAAATCATAACATATTTGTGAATTAATTATACTGTATAATTTTGATCTGATTGAACTTCTTCGTTGCTATTATATTCTAAGAATGAAACAATAGATTTATGAAAGCTGAAATCCATACTTCCATACTTAATATACAGGGTGTCCAGTAAATAGCACGACATACTGCAGGGGGTGATAGCTTGGGGCAATACCTGCCAAAACAACGCAATATATGTTCAGCAAAATCTTACGGATTTACAGTTTTACAAAATTTTCCGAAATATCGAAAAATCTCTACCTTGAAACAGATTTTTAAGCATCTCGTATGAAAAATTCCGTTTCTAGTATTTTTTTTGTGCATCTTATTCGTGAATAGTTACTTTACTCATTGATAAGTCTATTTTTCTATCAAAAACAAAAATGTTTTCAAGAAATACAATTTTTTGTTCAAATTTTCACAGAACAATTTTCTTATCGTTTTACTTTAATCTACAGTGGTGAACAAAAATCCGTAAGATTTTGCTGAACATATATTGTGTTATTTTGGCAGGTATTGACCCAAGCTATCACCCCCTGCGGTATGTCTGTGTATAAAATTATAAATGCGAAAGTAACTCTATCTGTTAGGACTTCACGATGAAACGGCTGAACAGATTTTGATGAAGTTTGTCATGAAGATAGCTTGAACTTCGCAACTTCGTCTGCATCCACGATAACCGACATTAATGCGAACGAAGTCGCGAGCAAAAGCGAGTATGTTATAAATACTATAGATTAAAATTTATTTAAACATTTAAAATAGTCGTTCTACGGCTAGAGCTGAGTATACACGATTCAGTGCTTCACCGACTCGAGCGTGACGGTTGACTTACGTTCAATGTTGAACGCACCTGAAGAAGTTTTCACTTCAGAAATAATATAACTAATAAATGCTTCATCGTCACATTGCAAGGCAGGCATTTTGCTTTATAGTCAGAATAAGGTTTAGTTCAAATACTGTATAGACATATTGCAAGGCAGGCATTGTGCTTCCTAGTCAATATAAGGTTTAGGCAATACTTGGCATAGACGTTTTGATTTCTAGTCAGCATGATCATAAAGGATAGTGTAGTTTGGCTTAAGTCGTATCTATTAACAAGTTAGAAATTATAAGATATGTATGATTAGGTAAAGGTATTTACCTAAGGGCCTATGCAGCGTGAAATAAATGAATTATTATTATCTATATAATTATAAAAGGCAAAAGTGACTGACTGATGTATCAACGCACAGGCCAAACCCCTTTTTTTTTTAGTAGCCTATACTGTTCCACTGCTGGGCAAAGGCCTCCTCCAAGTCTTTAGGCCAAACCCTTAAGGCTAGAAAATTGAAATTTCGTACACGTATTCCTCATAATTATGACGAAGGGATCTACTAAGGAAGGATTTTTCAAAATTCAGCACCCAAGGGGGTGAAATAGGGGATAAAAGTTAGTATGAAACTTTTTATATTCCTTGGATATATTGGCATTACCTACCTATACTCCATTTATAATAGCATTAGAAAAAAGAGGCTCATAGAAGCAGGAATGCAAAACATTTTATTTCAAAGATAAGATAAAACAATTTAAATTAAACCTATTTTAATATAATTTTGATAGATAGAGCTATGATAGTACTAAATATGGACGTATAATAATATAAACAGAATAAAAGTCTTTAAAAGATAAGGTAAAATTTTAAATTTGGTAGAATTACAGCCAAACTTAAGTGGCAGTGGGCAGGGCACATTGCTCGCAGAACAGATGGCCGATGGGGCCGAAAAGTTCTAGAGTGGCGACCGAGAACCGGAAGACGTTGCGTTGGAAGGCCTCCCACTAGGTGGACCGATGACCTGGTAAAGGTGTGGGGATCCGCTGGAGGCGAGTCGCACGGGACCGGTCAATGTGGCGCCACTTGGGGGAGGCCTATGTCCAGCAGTGGACGTCTTTCGGCTGAAATGATGATGATGACAGTGAAACGAATAACGTTCCGGGTATTGTTCATCCCTGCTTCTGTTAGGTTTTTACCATTGACACTGTACTTTTAAATTGGAATTAAATAGACAACTAAATGAAAACCACATAATATGAGAAGATAAATTATTAAAATGGTTACAAGTACGCGCAACAGCTACTGTAAAAATAGATTATAATAAATTCGGTGTCTATCGTAACTTTAACATTGTTTATTGCACTTTTGTTACAAAGTGTGCATTAAAAAGAACCTTTTTTAACTTCTGTCTAATGTTATTGTAAATAGAGTATAGGTAGGTAGATAGAGACAGGACAACGTCTGTAGGGTCAGCTAGTTATTAATATTAAACCCGTGTTTCGACAGTAATGTTTATGGCCTATGTAATTGTTCCAAACTAAGAGCCTAATGCCACCAACCACCACAAATCCAGTCTCTGGTTGCTAATTTATAACCCAATATCACTATGTCCGCCCTGGGAATTGATTCTTGGAGTTCATACTATTCAGTAGCGGTTACGACCACTAGGTTTTATACTATATGAAAATAAAGGTAGGATGCTTAACACTTAGTATTACTGTCACATAAATTACACGCATGGTTGGGATAAAGGGATTTATGGTATTTTAACCAACCTTTAATGTTCACACATTTTTTTATAAATAGGTCACGATAAAAAAAAAAACAGAAATATTCGGATAAGGTTTTCGAATAAAAGACAACCGCCTTCAAAAACTAAAAAGTGAAGAATAACTTTAACACCGAACACACATTGACTTTAGTTTCGAAAATCGGTGGCGGTTTTGAAGGCGGTTGTCTTCTTTGTAAAAAGCTTTTTATTTTCCGCTTTTTGGTACCTCCTTCTCATCCAAATCTATTAAGAATAGATTGAAAGTTAACTACTCCAAAGATTGAAGAAACTAAAACGTTGTCTATGTCATTTTTTTGGGTATTTATTGATTTTTTCAAAAAGTGCTGAATAAATTTTGATATAATTTTTATGGGACCACCCCTGAAGCATACCCTATCCATAAGAGAATTTTCGAAATCGGGTTATGTTTGCCGGAGAAATCGCGTAACAAATGGCACACATACTTAATGCAAATTTAAGACTTATACGGTTTTCTCAAGGATGCTATTGTCAGAACTGGACCAAATTAAAATGGGACCACACGGGAAGCACCAGCTTTCAAATAAAAAAGAGAATCATCAAAATCGGTTCACTCAGTCCAAGATTCTCAGGTAACAAACATTAAAAAAAATACAGACGAATTGATAACCTCCTCCTTTTTTGAAGTCGGTTGACAAAATAAATATTTTGATCATAAGTTTTAGTAAAAATAAATGCGGTATATTTTTCGGAACATTTATGAAGTAAATAGGTCGTTGATATAATGTTGCATAAAACTGAAGCTGGTACATAACGAAAATCACGTTATTATTTTAAATTCAGAATAAAGATCGTTATTATCGTTTTAAATTTCGAACCAAATATTTATGAATACCTATTTAGATGAACTAAGATAAGAGAAAGTTTAACCTGATTTAATAGATCTCTTAAAACTGGAAAGGTACAGTTGACATGATGCACCAACAAGGAAATTTTATTTCTTTTTCTCTATTGCTTGGCTATTTAAATCGAATATAGAATGAACGATTAAGGTTTGATGATGCGACGATCTGAAGCATTTATTCGCCCAGTTTCGTTTAAAAAAAAAAAAAAAAATGTTTCACTTAACTCAAGTAGAACGAGAGAAAATAATTATATATTTTTTCCTTTTTTATTCTGTGACCTTTTTAATTTGTACAACATTAGACATTTGTTTCTAATCTATTCTAGGGCTGTATTGTGCAATTTTATTTAATGTAACATAGGTAGGTACTGTAAGAGATCCTTATGGAGGATTCTTACTGGTACCGGGATATGCGTGATTGTAATAGGTTTATTCTATAAATAAAAGCACTGAAACTCGGTACTGATTTATATTTATCGTAACGAAATTTTCCGGGATTAGCCCGATGTCTTTTGAGGAGTTCTTGTCAGACTTCCTAGCCTGATCTTGTCACGGGCACACTACAAGTATCTGATAATATAAACCAGTACCGAGTTTCAGTGCTTTTATTTATTTATGGAATAAACCTATTACAATACGCATATCCCGGTACCAGTAAGAATCCTCCATAAGGATCTCTTACAGTACCTACCTATGTTACATTAAATAAAATTGCACAATACAGCCCTAGAATAGATTAGAAACAAATGTCTAATGTTGTACAAATTAAAAAGGTCACAGAATAAAAAAGGAAAAAATATATAATTATTTTATTATTACCTAGATCAATTTTATTTAAAGCATTAGCCACATTGTAGGGTTGCAGCCCTAAAGAAGACTACTTAGCAGCAAAAAGAAGAACTCAGTGTACCTATTAAGAATAACTTTATAATATAATTGCTTAAGTTGGTTGGTTGGTTGGTTGGTGTTGGTTGCTTTGAGCTTAACAACCCAGCAAAATAGTATAAATATCTCTGAATTTTCGATTTTATAAATAATTCTCTAAACCACGAAACTGGGTGCTCTCCATCATAACATATTTGACTTTATATAAAACGGAGTATGGTATAACATTGTTATAAATTGTTCTATTGAATAATGGACAAAGTTGGTCCCTATTTCGGCCGGATTTTATGACCCTATTATGAGGGGCAAGTATTGTTAAATTACAGGCATTTTTTGCATTATGACGGGCCTAGTATATGCCGTAATAAAACATTTAATTAAGTGCTTACTTTTTTGAGAAATTGGGCTTTGAGAATTTTCTGTGGTACTTCTACTACTATGCCGGCATCGTGCCAGTGCTCAGAAAAAACCTCCCCCATGATATGCAGCTGAATCGGTTGGTTTTTTAATGCTGTTTATTATTTTTGGTGATCTTCTGCGACACTTTTGGCTACTGACACACCCAAAAGGGTCGCGAAAGATCATCACATCATTTTCCCAAATGAATATGAACCATAGACTTCTGTCATAAAGTGATTTTAAACTTTTTTTAATGCATTGCATGCATTCTGTCATGTGTAGAGGCACATGCCGGTTATTTTGGCAACACAACATGGCATGTAGCTTATTTAAAGATTTTCGTAAATAGGATCTTCTTAACTCAAACCTTTATTAAGTTTATTAACGTCGTACAACCTACAACACTTCCTAAATAACGAATCCTCCTAAACGTAGTTCTTTTCGTAGAAAATAACAAGGAAAACCAACTATTTGGACAGACACAAATGTTTTCCGTTTGTCGAGGAACATTAAGAGGGTATGTTGTCATTTCCATCTCATTGGCCTAATTCTTATTGCTACGTTTCATCTTACTCCCGAAAATAACGCCAAAGTAAAGGTAAGGAGATTTGCAGAAGAAGATTTATGTAGGTAGGAAAAGTGGCAGAAAGCGATAATGAACACATAGATACAGCAGACAATGTTTTTTATTATTTAAAATTAATAGTTATATTTTCAGAACTAAAAGCAATAAATGTAATGTAAGTGCATAAGTTTCATTGTCTTCTTCAAAAATCATCTTCAGACTTCTGTCGTTTATCTGTTTTCATTACAGTAACTTTCTTTTCTTTTATTCTTTCTACTTGGCTGGAAAATACCACAACAACATGTAATATTCGATATATATATCTAAAGGCAAAACTAAATCCTTATTGTGTAACTTTTCAAATAACAGGTAATTACAGATGAACAATGAAAAAAACAGCATTTATATTCTGTAAAAATGAGAATGTGAAATAGGGTATTTTACTCTATATGAGAAAAAATCTAAAAATATATTATTGAGATAGTTTAGGTAAAAAGCTATTACAAGTTTATTTATTTGAAATACTAGGGCTTTACAGCTCACCTCACCTCAACAACATATGTGATGGACACAGATATCCGAGACGGACAGGTGAATGCTGGACGCTACGGCTGCAAAAAGGTTGTAACTCCCAGTACATACAGTGCTCATGTCCTTCACCAATAGGGTTCGATAGACGTAGTTCAGGAATTTCGTTAGCTACTACGTATTGAAGCGTTGATGGGAACCGAGTTTCATAACGCACACTACTATGAAGTCTTTTTCGTAAGGTTTTCGTCTTTGTCGTCCGTATGGTGTCGGACGTAAAGAATAGCACCATCCCATATCTTTCCGTGGGTGTCGTAAGATGCGACTAAGGGACTTACCAGAGAATGGGCAGCAGCGTTCTCTGTGCTTTTGTAACAACCATACTGCGATCGCCAACCCGCCTGCCAAGCGTGGCGATTAGGGCAAACCCCCCCTTGGGGGCGGCCTGTGTCCAGCTTTGGCGATTATGGCAAAACCCCCCCATTTTTTTGGGGAGGCCTATGTCCAGCAGTGGATGTCTTTAGTCTGAAATGATGATGATGATGATAAAGTCTTTTTAACTACTCAAAAAGCGGTTACGTAATTCGGGAGTTCTTAATATAAGCATAAGAAGATAGTCTAGGCCTATTTTTTAAATGGGACAAGCCCGCCAGCCAGTTTCTTCACCATTGCAAGTCCTGTAAGCAAGAATCAACAGTGGTGACCACCAGAAATGTGTCGAAGCAATAAAGCTCAACCAGTCCCGGAGAAACGATTCAAATAAGAACAGCAGAGTACCTAAAAAAAAAATACCATTTCCATTATTTTCAAGCAGGAAACGGACAGAACTAGGCTAATAGGACACGTTTACAACTGGGAGAAACCCAGTTGTCAAGCACCACGGATTATTGATGCAATCAATGGGTCCTAAAAATGAGCCTATTACATTTGATTCCAATAGTAGGTAATGGCAAAATCGATTGAACGCACGAAAATTAGTTCTAGTTTCTACAAGTTCCGCATAATATACAGCTCAAAATATAATCTGTATGTGTATCCTGTTACAATCTCCCTCGGTTAACACCTTGGGGAAGTGAGCTGTCATCTGTCCCGATGCTAGGAATTCACAAAGTACTACAATCGGATTACAGCTCACTTCACTTGGTATTCACCGATGGAGATTGTAACAGAATAGCTCAACAATTGAGCTATTCTGTTACAATCTCCATAGGTGAACACCTAGGTGAAGTGAGAGCTGTCATCCGCCCCGATGCTAGGGATTAGCAAAGCAGTCGGCCGGATAACAGCTCACTTCACCTAGGTCACAAACTTTGTAAGGCTGCGGCGCGCCCGAGCAAAGAGACCACTCAGAACAAACCGCATGGCGGGAGCGGTCCTTCTGTACCCTTTATATTTTGTGCCTAGGTGTTCATTGAGGGAGATTATAACAGAATAGACATTTAAGTCTAGCTCACTTCACATACATTGACCGCAGGAGAGTTTTTACAGAAAAGACCGGCTAAAGGTTGAGATTGACAACGTACCTCAAGCTGACTACATCTAAATTCACTAAGAAAGACTTTTGTACAGACACCAGTACATCAAGCTACAACAATCTCTCAAACTGCTTTGATAGATTCTCAACTTTATTACAAAAGAATTAAAGTTCATATCAATTGGGAAAATTGGGCAGTTTGGTATGGCCTGATGTGCTGATGTCTGTACAATAGACCGGTAGGCTGACAATTTGAATAGCGTAGGTGAATGTTAATATTAATGGCTTTATGATTAACATCCACCAACGCAACTCAAATTATTGTTAGATAACCTTTTCAACCCTGAGCAAAATAACAATATTAATTTATTATCTTATCTTTGACTTCGAAATCATTTCTTCTGTTTATCGTATCGGAAAATAAGAAAATCTTTAACTGAATTTTGGATTCCATTTAATTTCCAATACCTACACTTTTTATGTACTTACAATACTTACACGAATAAACAATAAAAAAGGCAAAAGGAAAAACTGTACCTAGCAACAATTTTAGATCAAAAAATAATTTTCACCAAACGTAGGTACTACGGTAGAAATTCTTTTGCTCAAAACGTAAACTAATATTTTCTTATAATACTTAACAGTTCGATAAAGTTATATAAATGGCTTCACTATCACCATTATTATAAATTAAAGTATCCCGCCGAGCTGAGTTTATGTTCGTTTGGGCTTATCTCAAAAACTTATGTACAGATTTTCATATAGTTGTCACCAATAGAAAGAGGAATTATCTGGGAAGACTACGTTCTATAGGTCGATTCTGTAAAATTCAAACAACAACTCGCATCTCACATCGCTATTCACTCTCACTTCGCATAAAATTCAATATGACCTTGATATATTTGACACTTTGAATCGGGTTCGAGTGCGAAGTGAGCGTCGAAGTGACCGGGAAATTACCTTACAGAATGCCACTTCTTACGTTATCCCATATTTTATCTGTCAAAATCTCCCTGTCAATTTAGTTCAAGTCGCTGACACACTCGCAAGGGTGGCGCTAGTGTAAATTCGAATTATCAACCGAGTTTTTAGAATGCCAATCAAGAAAGTCACAGATTCAGATTAGAAGTTTAGAATGAGGTCTTACAGAATCACACCCTTGTACAGATTTTCATATAGTTGTCACCAATAAAAAGAGGAATTATCTGGGAAGACTACGTGCAAAACTTGTGCGGGTCTGTGATATTATAAATATGTATGATAGTCTGTAAGGTATATATGTTATGGGTATTTTGTTACCCGAAATAAGTGATATTATTATTATTAGTCTATATCTAATGTAAACTAATATTATAAAGAGGAATGATTTGTTTGTTTCTTTGTTACGATTTAACTCAAAAACTTCTGGACCGATTTTAAAAATTCTTTCACCATTATAAAGCTAAATTTTTAACGAGTAACATAGACTATAACTATATTGAAAAAAAATGAGATCCTTGAGAAAATTCACGCAGATGAAGTGGCGGGCAAAGTGCTAGTGAAAAATAAACAAAATACTGCTTTTAGGATATGAGAAGTTTCGCCTTATGTACCAACGTTTATAATAGTCTCGCTTTTAACTTTTGCTTTACAAGCATCGCATTATCCTTAATTCAAAAAATGAAGTTAGTTCATATATTGAACTAACTTCGCGAAACCATGAGCGCACTCGAATAGAAATACAACAATGGTAAAGCATTTAATTGACTTCAAAGGCAAAAATATAATTCGCTTAGAGAAAATTTTAGATTTATCCATTGTTAAAATGACTGAATAAATAAAATATAAAAGAAAATTAATGAAGCTTAAAGCAAAGACTACGAAATCAGATTAGATGAGAGATTTAGCAAATAGTTGCGTACATCAAATAAATTGTGTAGGCGTACCTAGAAGTTTTATAAATACCGGAACTTTGCGTTCGTCTTGTTAAATGAAGTGAATTTAATATACTGTTTGCCTTGTTTCTGAGGTCCTAAGGTAAACTAGGTTCTCAATAATCAACTCTTAATGTAAAATATAATTTAATCCTACCAAATTACGTATTTAATTGAATTTCCTCCTAAACTAATAATTAAAAAACAGGATAGGATACCGAATCACAAATCACTATGGGAAAAATAAACTCTGTTTAAAAACCTAAACCTATTGTCCACATTTGTTATAAACGCGAAAGTTACTTTGTCTGTCAGTCCGTTTGTTATCATTGACACGTCCAAACTACTGAACCGATCAGACAGAGATACCGGACCTGACTGAGGACGTCGGATACTTTCGAATCTGCAACAGCATCTGTGTCCGCAATAGCCAGTTTTCACGCGAACGAAGTCGCAGGCAAAAGCTAGTATGCAATCATTTACGATTCAACTGGATCGCTACCTGAAGTCCAAACTCGACAATGTACGAGAAAATGCGATCCTAAATCAATGGCGACATCTGGACCTCGGGGCGGGTTAGTGGACAGATGTTCATACAAATTGTACTAGTTTAGATGGATTTGAAGTAAATATTCTGACTAGAGAATTGATAGTACAAGTTCTTGAACATAAAATGATAGATTGACAAATGTAAGTGTATTAAGAACATTTAAAAACTTCTTTATCATCATCGTCATCAGCCGGAAGACGACCAGTGTAGAACAAAGGCCTCCACCATAGGACGCCACAACGAACGGCAACCTGACGCTTACAACCACCGGTTACCCACAACCTTGACGATGTCGTCGGTCCATCTGGTCCGGGAGATCTACCAACGCTACGTCTTGCGTTTCGTAATCGCTACTCGAGAACCATTCTTCCCCATCGGTTATCGGTTCTTCGAGCGATGTGACCGCCTCATTGCCACTTCTACTTGCATATTCTGAGAGCAATGTCAGTTAAGACTTCTACAATAATATGATATATGGCATGGTTTGTATAAGTTCGTCATTCCAATCAAAAGTTGTAACAAAGACTACAATCAGGTCGAAGAGATTGAAAATTATCACAATAAATAAAGCGATTGCTGGTTTATTTCGACGAACATTGTTTACTTAAAATCATTGTTACGTAGGCAGAGCGACGGATATGGAACATCCTGCCAACGCTGAAGCACAATTAAATAAATATATTTATATTTCACTTTTATATTCACATATTGGACGACTTCGCATTGTGGGGAAGGAAGATTGCCTGTAAGATAATATATTGACATCCTGATTTCTTTGCAATATATTTTTTTTAAAGATTATACTGCCGACACACATAAAAAGCATTAATGGGCGATTTAGTCGATAGTAGAGGTGCATGTCGTTCTACACTGTACTTTGAGTATAGGCACTTGGAGTTCATATTTTAATAGGCTTGCCTATGGCCGCAACTCACCTGGTCTTAAGGCGCTTCTCTGACCAAATAACCTTGACCACACATTTCCTCTTTGCCGCAGAATTCAAATTCGCAAAGTTTTTGAGTTTTTTTGTTATTAAAAAGACAAACGATCATTTGAAATGAAATGAAACGTGAATTATAAAGATTTTTAAGTTACCTATCTATTAGTGTAATCCTCAAATTAATAGCACGTCAACTTTAGCAAAAGATACATGTTTTCAAATATTTTAGTAATTTTTTTACAGGGAGATTTAGGTGTATATATAGGGTACATAAAAAGAATAAGAACGTGGAATGTGATGATATTATATTGAACATTAATAATATGCTTTTAGATGTAGTTTGTTTCTCTTAATTAATGAGTTAATAGCCCCTGTGTCGCCATTTCTTAATGGATTTGGATGTTAGGGCACCACTAAAAAGCGAAAAATAAAAAGTTTTTTCAGAAAAAAGAGAACCGCCTTCAAAAACTGAAAAGTGATAAATAACTTTAGCACAGAACACACATTACTTTACTTTCGGAAGTCTGTGGCTGTGGCTTTGTGTTTGTTGTTTTGTATTGCCACCGACTTCCGAAAGTAAAGTAATGTGTGTTCTGTGCTAAAGTTATTTATCACTTTTCAGTTTTTGAAGGCGGTTCTCTTTTTTCTGAAAAAACTTTTTATTTTTCGCTTTTTAGTGGTGCCCTAACATCCAAATCCATTAAGAAATGGCGACACACTTAAAAGAGATTGTAAGTCCTCCAAAGATTGAAGAAACTAAAACGTCGTCTAAGCATTTTTTTAGGAATTTGTTGATTTTCTCAAAAAGAGCTGTTTCAATTTTGATAAAATTTATATGGGACCATTTCGGAATAAACCCCTGTTGAACAAAAAAAGAATTTTGCAAATCCGTCTATATATGACAGAGTTATGCCCGATATAAACATTCGAATTTATAACCTCCTCCTTTTTGAAGTCGGTTAAAAAGAAAAACCATCAACTCGAATAGAAGAAGAAGCTAGAAATAATATTTGTATTTTCCTTTAAGTACACTTTTTGTAAAAATTCATGAAAACTTTTACAAAACACGTCCATTATCTTGACCGACATTTCTTTACGTTACACCGTAAAACTACGAATCGCGGTGACGTCCAAAATTATGATATCAAAATATAAAAACATGATTTACAACGCACTTGTTTTAAACATTATTACGGAACTCACCACAGCAACGAGTTATATAAACAAAATATAAAAATAGATTTTGATATAAACGTGAAACGAAACCAAATGTTCTACAAGTTTATTAGTTTTAGATGAATCGTACTTTGGTGATCGCGTACAAAGCACACATTAAGATCTGCAAAATCTATAAGACGTAATGTGCGATTCGTGTTGACGTGACGTTCTTCCGTAATACTAAATTCTACCTACAACACGGGGGCACTGTATAAATAACATATATTTGTATTTGTATTTTAACATATATACTACCGTACAGTAGCGACACGCTCCGCCTCCTTCTGAAACCGTTCCTCACCTCTCACCGCGTCGATCGACTGCTCTGGGAACTGCGTTTTTGTTCGAGCAGCGCGTAGACAGTGTAGACACGCACACACACGCACGTATTTGTACAGTCTGTTATTTTGGTAGTAGTGTTGGCAATTATATCGTTTCGTTTCTATGGAGTGTCTTAGAGTGGTTTAGTTTTATCAAAATGATCAAACCTATTTCAAAGTTTCTCATAATTTTCCATGTAATGATTTTGCGTGTTCAACGTTTTAACGTGTTTTTCGAGGGCATGGCGAAGTAGACTGAGACGTAACGCACCGGATCAACGCAGGATGGATGAAATGGCGACAGGTCACTGGAACAACTTGTGACCCACGGATGCCCCTCAAGTTAAAGGGGAAAATCTACAAGTCCGTGATAAGACCTGTCGTATTGTATGGATCGGAATGTTGGGCCGTGAAGAAGATGGATGAAAAAAGATTGCATGTAGCGGAGATGAGAATGTTGAGATGGATGTGTGGAGTTACCAGAATGGATAAGGTGAGAAATGAATATATTAGAGGATGTTTGAAAGTGGCGCCAGTGACAGAAAAGTTGAAAGGGAATCGTTTGTCTTGGTATGGGCATGTGAAGAGAAGAGATGAAACGCATGTGACAAAAAGAGCTATGAATATTAATTTGGATGGATGGAGAGGGAGAGGAAGGCAAAAGAAAAGATGGATGGATTGTGTGAAGAATCATATGAATGAAAAGGGAGTCAGTGAAAGCATGACGTTGGACAGGATCACAGGACGGAATGGAAGAAGAAAACATGTTGCGCCGACACCAAGTAACATGGGACAAGGGCAGGAAGAAAAAGAAGATTTTGGGTGTTTAACCTTATTGCAAATTATTACCTTACCTTATCCAATAGGGTATTTTACTCTATACGAGAAAAAATCTATAAGTATGTTATTGAGACAGTTTAGGCATAAAGCAGTCGGAAAATGTAAGTTTTAGTTCATAAAATAACAAAATCAATTTTTAAATTTAATTCAAAGTTTTCAGTATTTTTAATCTGTTATGAAACACCATGAAATAGTAGCGGCCATGTTATTACGCCATACGGCTGTGTAAACAAAAAATTGACAACTGTCAGTCAACCGATTTGCGTAATATAGGCTTTGTACTTTTATTATTTTCGTAACTAACGTATTTTTTTCATTATTACACCTATTACAAAATATGCTTTTAATTATTTTTAAATTAAATACAATTATCTTATTTAATAGGAGCTCATTTGATACAAAACGAACTGACGTCATTTACGCTAAGCAATATGGCGTCCAGTAAGAGGCGTTTTCGTCAAACTACGCGCGAAATTTGAAAATTTAAAATTTCGATGCATTTTTGTGGCACTTACCGATTGAATAAAAATTTTGTGTTTTTTTTGGTGGCATATTAGCACTGCAGAATTTCATTGAGACACTTTTCAAAAATGGGTGTAATACCCTATTGCAAATTAGCTAAATTACACATAATTATGTAATTTTAAAAAAATGCCATGCCTGTGGCTGAGCGTTTTAGCTTTATTTCATTTAATTAACTCAAGCATAGAAATATTTTGCTCGGACAATTGTGTTCTCATCCATTAATAAATAAATATCTACCTTCATTCATAGCTATTAAAAGCCAAACTAAGATGACAACAAGACTAGTTCTAAGTATTAGTTGTCATGTTGAATGGAGCTTATTTTTAACCCCCGACGAAAAAGAGGGGTCTTATTAACGTAGTTTTGACGTCTTTTAGGTACTTACTACCTTTTGCTCGCCCTATATATAAACCACCTATTTGCCAAACAGCAGGTCAAGTAGTTTTAGAAATTTTGTGTTTAGTCAGTAAGTGAATGAATGGGTGACCTTTCGCTATTATAAATATAGAAATACGTTCGAGAGCAATAAATAAGGGTCATCTAAAGAGACCTGAAAGGCTCGGGTCTCATAAGGAAGGCCTCGGGACCTCGACTTCCTAGGAACCTTAGGTACTATTTCTGCGAAAATCACTCTCGCCGATGATCATTTTATTGTAGATATTGTATACAATGGGTATCGGTGAATTTTACAAAAAATCTTTGATACAAACCTTGTCCTGCCAATAGCGAACACAACAAAAAAAAAGCAGATGAATCGGTCAAACCCTTCTCAAGTGATGATGGTTCATAAATGAGGCAATTGCTTTTTGTTTAGCTATAAGTACATTCAAATGAGGTTGAAAATAGTAAAATCTGCCAGAACCTCTACACTACTTACCTACTTACTAATATTAGGAACAAGTCTTCTTTTCATGACTTTACGAAGAAACTAAATGAAGACTGTTTATTTGTTATATTTTACGGCGAATTTGATTCAGATAGACGGTAAAAGAAAACCGAAAACTAACGATTTTTTTAAAACATTGCCCTACACTCCGTATTTAACCTAGATAACATGGATAGGTACGTTTAACTATACAAATAGCCAGGAAATAACTGTTATTTTTTATAAGTGTGAATCGAACCCCACACGTAGTGCACTAATCACCTAACCACTATGTTAATCTTATGACCGCTTACTTTTAGCTTAAAAGCATATAAAAAATAACTTTAGCACAGTACACACATGACTTTAGATTTGGAAGTCCGTGGCTTTGTTCTGTTTGTTGTTTTGTATTGCCACCGACTTCCGAAACTAAAGTCAGGTGTGTTCTGTGTTCAAGATATTTATCACTTTTTAGTTTTTGAAGGCGGTTCTCTTTTTTGGAAAAAGTCTTTATTTTCTAATTTTTAGTGCCTCCTTATCATCCAAATCCATTAAAAAAAAACCGGACAAGTGCGAGTCGGCCTCGCCCACCGAGGGTTCCGTACATATTTGTAGGTGCATATCCATACTTCGTCGTACTTCTATACGAATCCATACTTTAATCCACTTAATATTATAAATGCGTTTTTTGCGACATAAACGGCCGTATCTTATTTTCATATTCACATAGAGGGTTGATTTTTTTACAGCACCAAGGGACCGTAGGCTTGAGTATATGGTTTTAATTTCAACTCGATACCTCCACGCGTTCCCGAGATAAAGGGTTTTGACAGACAGACGACAACAAAGTGATCCAATAAGGGTTCTGTTTTTTCTTTTTGAGGTACGGAACCCTAAAAACGCAACACAGTTAAAACAGAGATTGAAAGTTCTCCAAAAAATATGGAAGAAACGAAAACGTCTTCTATGTACAATTATTTGGTTTTTGTTGATTTTTTCAAAAAGCGCTAGATACATTTTTATTTGTTGTATACTAAAACCTTCTCCAGAATGTAACGAACACTTTTCTGAAAATCGCATCAAAATCGGTTCAGCCAAACAGGAGATAATCGCGGACAAACATACATACGGGTCGAAGTGAGAACCTCCTTTCTTTTTGAAGTCGGTTAAAAATAAAGAGACATTCGACGGAGATTAGTCAGAGAGGGTAGCAAGGCTATGGGGGCGGGGGAGCTTTGCCCAACTGAGGTACCTACAATATAGGTTGGAAAAAAAACCACGCGATGAACGGCTAAATTAAATGACGCGTGTTTGTAGATTAGCGTTTTTTGAACAAACATGATTGTTTACTTGACAGACGATAGACTAAACCGTTTTACCGCGTGAATGACGTCAGTTATTTTGATTGAATCTCAAATGTCCGTGTAACTGGTCGAGTGCATTGCATGCAGCAGGCGACTCTATCATTGAAATTTATATAAAGGACGGGTTATCAGAAAGGCGTAGCGGTCTTGGATTGTCATCCATCGCGAGCGTGTTGTGTGAGGAACGTTGAAATAACATCACATTTCAAATTATTAATAGTCACTCCTTTTTTTTAAAGACCCTGTGAGCTAATTCACGTAACTAAAGAAGTGCTGTTGCAGTGCAGTTGCAGTTAAGTTTCGATGAAAATAACACTTTTCGTAGTCTCTACCGCTGTCAGACACGCTCGCGTCAAGTTCGCGTCACGTGAGCGCAATAACGGCATTCTACTGTTGCGCGTCTTTGGTGCGTGCTTCGGAACGCAACACCAACATGATCGGTTTTGTACTATTCGTTTGACGTCTCTAAATGACAGTTAAAAAGCACTAAAATCTGTACATTTTAATATTATAATAACGTCATATTCATTGAAATATAATCGATTCTATTAAATTATTTAGTGAGTAATATTTTTTCTCTCATGTGGCTACACCATAAGTAAGTTTGGTAGAGTTTTATTGTCGTACAGTTGACGTGCAGTTCACGCACAGCTTACGCGGTTCAAAAATTACAAGAATACTCAAACTTCTGCAACTATTCATCGGCGCGTCATAAAATTACGTGAATTAGTCAGAGGGCTAATTCCGACCTTCTTTAAATCGTCGATCCCACGATTCCCACGATTTAAAGAAGGTGGCTGGCAGCGGATGCATGCGGGGTGCCCAAGAGTGGGTTGGCTGGCGATCTCTGGGGGAGGCCTACGTTTAGCAGTGGACGGCAATAGGCTGATATAATGATTATGACTCATTTTATTTATACACACTGTAAATCACAGGATGAAACTAGATTATGAGCCAATACACTAGCACGCTTCCATCTTGAGCTCTGTCTGTGTCTGTCAATAAGAATGGCAGCTGTTACGTTGAACAAAAAAAAATCACCGTTTTAATTTAGAATTCATATTTTTAACAGTTGGCTGCGCGCCGCCAAATATATATATAAATGTCACTCACTAATTGACTCACTGACTAAAACGAAACACACACACAAAACACGAAATCTCGAAAGCTACTTGACTTATGAAGCGAAAAGAATCATGGCAGGATTTGTGCAAAAAAAAATAAAGATGTTTAGAAGTTGAAATTCTAATTCCTATATTCTTGGGTACCTAAAGAGTATCTTCAGGCATTTACAATATTTTAAAAACCACGCAAAATAAAAGTGAATAGTTAACCAAAAAACACATTATTTCAGAACGAAACGGCGACTGACGGTAGCCGTGACACTGACAGCCGCAGTTCCGCAGTTCTTACACTGAAATTGCATCGATTTATGGGGAATAATATCATAAATAATGATTATTTTTTCCACACACTTGTCACATCACTTGTCTCCCAATTTGATAGATCCATTAACGTCGCTTGTAACTTTCATTTTTTAAATAAAATTATCATACTAGGGAGTTAGACGTCTGGGATGTGATAATATTGCTGAATGACATAATATAATAAATATATAATATATAATATAATAATAAACACGTAAAAGACATAATATAATCATTTCAAATGTACCTACCATGTCTAAGTAAGTATAATACCAGCCTATTATTATCCCACTGTAGGGCAAAAGCCTCTTCTCAAGTGCTACCTATTTAAACCTGGTCTAAGGATAAACTTTGTTTTGTAATAAGATGGACTACCTATGTCTAAGTAAGTATAACACCAGCCTATTATTATCCCACTATATATACATGTAATATAATAAGTCTTAACAGGAACTATATTATAAAAGACTCACCATACCCCGCAGTCAAACCACTACAACGGTTTTGTGTGGCTTAGTTTTGCTATTGACTGTTATTTTGAACTTATAATAAATTAAAAAAATATCACCACGCTTGCTCAAGACGGATTGTTTTGGACTTATCAATTATTTTAGATCCAAGTTTCTTCACGACGTTTTCCTTCATCGTTATCAGTGATGTCTAAGATAAAGAACAATGGGTCATTTTGTATAGACCCCGTAACCTACCTTGTAGCAGGTTGAAATTCTTCTACACGCACTGAAGTCCGTTGTGAAAGCTTAGGTTGTAGATAAAGGTTCGAATGAAATAAACTAAGATATGCGCGCACACTCAAAAACAGTTCTCAGCAGGAGATACTAGCTATTACGACACACCGACGCTAGCGCAACATAGCTCGAAGTACCCAATGCGTGGGTCGATTTAACTATGGATTTTCGGAATTTTCAACATCGATTATCTTTTTTCCCCTGCAAGCTACAAAGTTGCCCCCGTACAACTAAATATATATATTTTCAAAGACCTTTTAATGGTACCAATTTGAACTTGCTACAAGGTGGGTACGTTTTGTTCCATGTTCTCTAAATAGTAAGTACCTATACCCTGTTCACAATAAGATTAGACATTTACAAAAACCTTTTTTACGGTCCGTTCAACCGATTTTGACTTATATTGCGTTGGTAGCATGACAAATGGCAACTGCAGTAAACAGTTGTTATTGTAACCACTTTTTTGCCTCTAATGTCATCCTTAAGCCTACGGAATAGAAGTCAAAATCGGTTGAAGGGACTGTCAAAAAGGTTTGTGTTTATGTTTCATCTTATTGTGAACAGGGTATACTTACATTGAATTGAAAAGGTCACATTGGTACTTGCTCGGTATTGAATCCACAACCTCATGCATGAAAGGCGGGCACCTTAACCACAGGTTCATTACGACTTCTAAGTAAGAACGATTAATATTATCGTAATTCGTGATGTTCTGAATCTGAGATTTTTCAAATGTTTACTGATGTCACAAAAGTCCGGCAGTCACAATTTCATCGATCATCACAATAATTATAACTACTTACTATTTATTTTGTCAGTTGATTGTTGATTGTCAGTACATCAACCATTGTTACATGGTTAATGTAATGACAAACAAACAAATGACTCAGAGGCAGGCGTATTTTAAGTCGGGTTAATTTAATTTAATTTTATTTTATTATTATTATTTTAATATTAGGAATTTAAATTGGATATTATGATTTTAATTTAATTTTATGATTTTAATGGTATAATTTTAATGATAATAATAATTGAAAATTTTATTTATGTTATTTTATTTATTATTTTTATAGTAATGAAATTTTATTTGAAATTGTATTTTATGACCTGGAAGTGATTGAAATAAATGATTTTGAATTGAATTGAATTGAAACTTTGAGTACGTTACCTACACCATATTTTGTTCTGAACACCGCATCAATAAGTTTTTAACCGACTTAAAAAAAGGATGGTGTTCTATGTTCGACTGTACCTATGTATTTTTATTATGTATGTTCACCGATTTATCCCCCATTTGTGCATCGATTCTCACAATTATAAAATATTCCACCCCTAAGGGTAGAAAATTAAGGTATGACTAAATTTTTGGTGTCGCCGTTTTATAATTAATTTGCATGGTAAATAACTTTAAATTTGCAATTCAGTGACAATACAAAACAACAAACAAAACCTAAGCCGCTGACTTGCGAATTTAAAGTTATTTTTTTATTTTTGCAGGCGGTTGTCTTTTTAAATTTTAGACAAATTGTCCAGAGCTTCGGAAACCAGAATAAAGATATCGTTTAAAAGTAGAAACAAAAATTTCATTTCGTGACTGTTTATTTACGAAATCAGAAATCAAAATCCTAATGGGAATCCTACATGAAACCTATGCACAAACATACAAAATTACGGTAGTTTGATGAGAACTTGGTTCTGCAATCATCGGTCCAGTCGGCCCCTTTGATGGCAAATGGCTGAACTTGGTTCACCACTAATCAAAGGTGAGATACAAACCGGTTTGAAATACCTACCTTCGTATTTCGAAATCGATGAGAGGGAAGGTTCAATGGTACCCTAACTTATTTTACTGCGAATAATTAACGAAATTCAGGGTGATAGGATGAACAGTGTACTATTAGCAATATGGTCCTTAAGAAAAGCTTTCATATTTCTAATTTAGTGATGTGCCAACTCGGAAAAAACACAACTCGAGTTAACTCGAGTCGAAATTCAGGTAACTCTAATTAAATTCGAGTTACGCAACTCGAGTTTGCAGGAAGAAACTAAGTGTATGATTTGTTACATATTTGTTCTTCCATCCAAATCTCAAAGAATTAGAATCTAATTATTGTACAGATCAGTTAAAATGTTACGAATGAATAATTTATATCAAAATAGAATTTTACGTTAATAGAAGTTTAATAATTATACTATACAAAAGTCTATTCTACTTATACTGGTCTGGTGGTATGGGAGATCTGTTAAAAAAATTGCCTAACCACAGTCACCACCTCAGATTATAAAACAAAAGGCAGATAGACGGAAAACTGAGAGTGAAGCCACCAAAGCAAATACTTCTACTAATAAAAATCTTTGAAGAGTTTGTTTGTTTGGTTGAACGCGCTAATCTCAGGATCTACTGGACCGAATTGAAAAATTATTTTTGTGTTGGATAGTTAATTTATCGAGGAAGGCTATAGGCCCATGCGAAGCCTGGTCGGGTTGCTAGTAACAAATACAAATAGAAAATTAAAAGCGAATACAATCACGAGATTGTTGGTATTTGCTTTTAATTTGTATTTGCTTTGGTGGCTTCACTCTCAGTGTACCGCGCGGCCTATCTGCTGAGCTCAGCACGATAACGCACCGGCTCACGCAACCTTGTTAAGTCGCCAGTTTTGTGCCAAAAACCAAATTACTGTCCTACTCCCTGAGTGAGTCCCTACTCGTTATATCTCAAACGTTTTTTCTAATTTCCTAAATTTAAATCAGTGCTGAAAGGCCGCCGATTTGACACAAGAAATTCTATAACGAGTTTCTTCTTCGTCAATGAACATTGACCGAAAGAAGGTTCTGTTTTACAAAGTGGAAACATCTCTGGAAAAAGTGTATGAATAGGGAGGGGGGTCCAATAATATGAAAAAACATTTTTTTTTATGAGTGGATCGTTTGTAATGTAAAAGAATGAATGATGATTGATTCATGGCAGCAGCAATGAGTCCTTGTAGAATATATATTAAACATGTCCGCGCATTATTTGTAAATAAATAAATAAATAAATAAAATATTTACCAAATGCCATATAAAATTTTATCTATTCACAGAAAAACCTAAACGTCATAATTATAATTTCGTCATAATATTATTCAAATTTCAAAGCATCCAATAACGTTCATATAGGTCAAAGGTTGGATAAAGAGTTTCATGTACTTATGGCATGTTTAAATTATTACAAAAATAACACCTTACTAATAACACCGTATACCACTACTAGACGTATTAATACGTCAGATTTTTAACGCAAATAATATTATTAAAGTAGGTTTTGTAATGCTGACCGACACGCTACGCGTGCCGCAGACCTCAACTACCAAACATTACTTGCCACGAGCACCACGAGCATACATTTTAATCTGGTTACAACTGGATAAACACATGCGGTCGTTTTATATGGCTTTTTAAGTACGTATGTATTTTGTTCGAACTTTGCCCACGTTTATGACCGCGAGATTTTTTTTTTTCAAATCTCTTATATTTAGTATTAAAATACATATTAGGTACCTACGTTACTCGCTGATTATGTAGCTTTACAATGGTGAAAGAATTATTGAAATCAGTTAAGTATTTTTAAGCGCTGAAAACAAGTGATAAAAAAAGAAAAAGAAAAGTCGCGCTACACTGTAAGTATGGCTCACAAAAATTGTCTGGCAACACCATAATACCTTAATACCGGACTAATAATATAATCGCGGACGACAAAGACGCTTTCAACAATACCTCATTTGTCAAATTATGATAAAACTAGCTTTTGCGCGCGACTTCGTCCGCGTGGATGTCGGTTATCGCGAATGCAGACAAAGTCACGGATTAAAAAGTAGCCTATGTCCTTCCCTAGGGTTCAAGCTGTCTTCATGCTAAATTTCATCAAAATCGGTTCTGTCGTTTCATCGTGAAAGCGTAACAGATAGAGTTACTTTGTCATTTATAATATTAAAATATAGTAAGTTAGGATTGGATTAGTTTAAAAATTATGAGAGAACAGATGAACATACATATCCATATAAATGTGCATACCGGTCAAAATCATAACCCTCATTTTTGCTTCACCGTACTCGTGTGAAAATAACGTTAACCTGGATAAAAACGGCCCATATAAACACACCGTACTACTAACCCACTATTAAGGTATCTATAATTATGGGTAATGTAACACACAAGTAGGTACTTGACTCGTGAATTATTTCAAATTAATGAGCTGCAGACTGCTACCCTTCAGCGCTAACTTCGCTTTATTACTTACCCATGTTTCAAACTGAAACATCTTATCTACAGAAACATCTTATATCGCTTCTAACGGCGATGCGAGTACCTAGCTACCTATTTGATGTTGAAAACCCTTCATACATAAACATAACATAATGAGCCTCATACAGACGCTAATAGATGAGAGCATTAGGCTCTAAGTACTGAGATATGACGTCACAATACAGTAATAAGAAATACCTGTATCGGATGGTACAGACAGCGTGATCAACTGGTTAATCTGTAACATTTGTAATATTCTGATCTGATCAGCTGCTAATTTTGTAACATTGTAATATGTGAACACTATGTATCTATGTACGTACATAACTTAGCTGTCATTCCTTAATCTGTGATACTTTGTACACACTTTAAAATAGTGTTTTCATGCAAGGTACATCGTATTCACGTATAATTATATAATTCCTGTAAATACAGATATTGTTAACATCGTTTTTAAAAAGAGTAAGTATGGAGTTTCTTGCCCATTCTTCTCCATACAAAACTACCTTTTGGAATGGGCAACTAGAATCAATTTCTTTCTCATTTGACGTTCAAAAGTGCCTTATAATGGTCTAATTGAAATATGATATAATATTGATTTGACTTTGACTTACCCCTTATCCTAAGAAATGTTAATGCGTGAGGGGTAAGTTGTTGGACGCTGTCTGTACGGTTGAGTTTAGGGTTTAATTAAAAACTAGCATATTTCCGCGACTCTGACTGCGTGGAAATCAAGTATATAACAAAATATGACACTTGGTAATATTGTAGCTTTATAATAATAACGATAATTGTAGGCAGACCATGTACTTTGGGTGTCAGACAGCTGATATACATACCTACACAAAGTAGACACAAACATAGATACTTAAACAACCAGGCACAAGGCAAACTCAAGTGCATGAGCACTTGAGCTCACTGAGCACACAAATGTTTACCCTGGGCAGGATCCGAACAGGCAACACGCTGCGCAGCAGTCAATCGTTCAACCACTGAGCCAGCCGTGTCGTCAAAACTTTTTTGTCAGTAATTTTTTTTTTTATTTGGCCCAATATACCCAGAGATAAGACACAAACTTTATCAGTTTTTAATAAGTACCTATTATAATTAGTAGAAGAATATCTGGTTCCTACCTACTGTCTATGTTTCGGCTTGCTATTTACTTCTCATACGACTTATTAAGAATTACATTTTGAGAGTTGAGACCGTGCCAGTCTGTAGTAGGTATCATATTATACTACAAACTGTTAAATAGTCAAGTTGAAATAAACCTAAATAATAATTATTAGAAACCACTTAAAATGTTCAGTCTTTTGGAACATACATTTTTTCTAATAATTTGTTACTTAAAAGTAGGTACTTCACTAAAACTGAGCCTCGTTCAGTCAAAACCAGCAAACCAAAAATCTCTTACTAATTCAATTTACAAGAAAAAGTTACGTCATCGGAACAAATTACGTCAAATTTATTCAATATGGCAAAAATGTGCTTTGTATGTATTAATAACTTTTACAGCTTATATGTAGTAGATTAAAAATTAATCAACGCTAAAAATCAAACCCGACCGAATTGGTTAGCAATCTCTGGGAGAACTTAGGCCACGTTCAGCAGTGGACGACAATAAGCTATTACCTTTGATGATGTTAAAAAAACAAGAATGACTTCGAAAAAGGAAGAAAAGTCTGGTTGATTGGTGTTCGAAGAATTACATAAAATGAGTTTACTTGTGCCAAGCAAATTTTTTAAAAGACATGACGGAAGACTGGAAAGTGTGGCGTGGCGCCATTGCAATATCTGTGCCGCATGCATTTTTTCTTTGACGAATTTTTCCTTTGTGATTGGATAACTTTTCAAATTCACCCGAGTGTCTCGCTTATTTTACCGCAGATTGGTAGCGAGCCAAAAAACGAAAGATCCTTCCTACATTCACCTCGAAATTATACAAAAATACTTAAGCAAATTACTTAGAGGACTATTCACTTTATTCTAATTAGCTAAACTTAATTAAATACTACTTTATTTTCGGCCTTAATTGCTATATTAAAAGCTCGTTCTATATTAATTACATAAGGCCTAGAATTGGATCATATAAATTACGTAAATCTAAGGTAGTATTAGGTATTGTAAGTACCAGTCTAATGTTTCATCGCAGGGCAGAGGTTTCTTCTCGTGTTGAGAAAGAACAAGCATCGATGGAATAGCACCATCCCATATCTTCCCGTGGGTGACTAAGGGACTTACCAGAGAATGGGCAGCAGCGTTCTCTGTGCCTTTGTAACAACTATACTGCGATCGCCAACCCGCCTGCCAAGCGTGGCGATTATGGCAAAACCCCCCCCTTGGGGAGGCCTATGTTCAGCAGTGGACGTCTTTCGGCTGAAATGATGATGAAGCATCGATGGCTACGCTTGCTCAAAGCGGATTGGCGATTTCAGATTTATTATAAATCCAGGTTTCCTTACGATGATTTCCTTTACCGAAACTTAAAAAGTACGTAAGAAATAGAAAACTGGACTTTGAACTCAGGTCGGTTGAAGCAAATATATAGCAACAAATATGTGTGTTGATGGGGATTCAGTTATGGTACCGATTTGAGCTGGTTGTGTGGTGGGTACAATCCATACTATAGCCCATCTCCCATCGTGTTCTGCGTGTCCTGGTAGCAACACGCAGGAAGGTTTAATGGCTGCCACCGAAACGCAGACAAAGTGAGTTCTGGGCCACACAATCATCATCATCAGCCGGTAGACGTTCACTGTTAAACAAAGGCCTCCCCTATAAAGAGAGAGGGTTTTACAAATCCCCACGCTTGGCAGGCGTCTTGGGGATCGCAGTGAAGTTGTTGAGTATACGGAAGCCGCTGCTGCCCAACTTCCGTATTTTCACTTAGTCGCCTTCTACGACACCTTTGAGATGAAATGGGTGGGTGCTATTCTAGCCCGGACACCCCACGGGGGCCACACAATATAATAGAGACTAGTTAGCTTGTTATCGAAACACTAAGAAGAATAGGAAAAGTCACATTGATACTTGCCCTTGATCGGTTACCAAACCAAAACGTCGCGTCGTGCATAAGACACGGGCGCTTTAACACTGGGTCATCACAACATCGACTATTTTATTACGTTAGTCAAAGTCAAAACAATTATTTCAATTAAACCATTTACTAGCACTATTGAATTATCAAGGAGTTGGTCAGTTAGTCAGAAAGTTGAAGCTAGTTGCCCGTTCCAAAACTTAGGTAGGTCTCTATGGAGAAGAACAAGCGAGAAACTCTACGGACACTATTTTAAATCAAGTTTTTACAAAATACTGGTTACATTATTCTTGTTGCTGCCTTGGTGCTTGTTGTTGTCTTTGTTATTCCAAGCTGCACAATTAAAACGACGGCTCAACAACAAAGGCTCAAAGATGATGAAACCGTACGAAAGTATCGATATTTACGACAAACGAATCGCTTTTTAAGAGGTAAAACCATATATTATGTAGGTATAAGTAGGTATGTACCCCATGTGATGAAGTATGTCCATAAAAATGGCGGAGGCGTATCATCCAATTACTTTTTATTTATTACTAAACATGAGGAATGTATTGACGCACCCTTTAGCAGTATATTTAAGCTTTTATCGATATTAATGTGTTGCAAATGAGAAGTCTGTTTGCCTGTTTCTTACGAACTTAGTACTTGATTTTGATATTAAACTAATTTAATAATTAATCCATACTAATATTACAAATGCGAAAGTGAGTTTGACTGTCTGTTTGTTACGCATTGACGGCCTTTTTTTGCTTTTTTTTTAACGTGGGGAAATCCTCATGTACAGTCCCCCGTCCGGGGAAGATGACGGGGTGTGCTTGACTCCTACCGGCTAAAACCACCACGGTGTTCCTCGACTGACCTATGGGCGGGGGTACGGGATTCGCTCGCGCATGCACCGCGCCCCCGCCAGGCTATGACCCGCCAATGATTTAGGCGGGTCCCGTCGACCTCGGTGGTCTAAACGCCGCCGAATCTAGTGTGGCGCGCGCGTGGAACACGGCGCGCCGCCTACTCGGGCCTGCATCTGGTCGGAGGTCATTAAGCGCCCTCCAGCGACCGGTGCGTCTTCTCCTGGAGGGAAGCGAGGCAGTTGCTTCCCTAACCCTCTCTGCCGTCTCTTTTGCGTGCATGACATGCTCGCAAAAAGAGGCGACAGCATCTCACGCACCCTCGCTCCGGACCATGTAAAGAACGATTTTCAGGAGCCTCTCGCTCCGGAGTCTCTACTGCTGCGAAGAGTTCACGGCGCTGCTCTGCCCAAGTTGGGCACTTTGCCAGCGTGTGCTGCGCCGTGTCATCCAGGCAATCTCCGCCGTGGTGACAACCGGGCGATTGTGAGATAGTTCCCGAAACAGCCATATCCGGTCAGTATCTGCGTCAGCCGGAACGTGAGGGCACCGCCGCCGGCGCCCTAACCAATCCTCAATGACGGGTCTTACCGCCGAAATTACGGCGTGCCCTGCACTGGAGTTGAGAAGTCGTTCCTCTCACGCATTCACGCGCTAACCTTACTACAAAAACGAATTTGTAGGTAGGTACAGACATTTAGCTCAACCCCAATACAGGCTATACTTTTAAATTCGCGACTTCGTCTGCATCCGCGATAAACGACATTAACGCGGACAAAGTCACAGGAAAAATATTGTTTAAAATAATAATCATTTATTATGTTTTAATAATAAATGATGATTTACTATACTATATTTTTTATTATTTTATATTCTAGGAGCCGAGGGGATAATACCATGATGTAAAAAAACACATTTTAAATTGATAAATCTTGATTTTTCGCAGTACCTACAAGCAGTTTATGAGTTGGGTGTTGATATAAAAAAAGTAATTTTGTCTAGAATAGTCTAAATAGAGTTACCAGCCGCCTACTTTTTTATTATTAATCACATAACAAAGTCTACAAAAGAATTTAGAGTGGTACGAAACGTTACTTTTATCTCTATTTTAAAGTATATTCCCTATATTTTTTTAAGCCGCATAAAGTGCCAGAAAAAACGCCAGCAAAAGACAACATGAATAAATGCGTCTGAAAATCTGAAAACGCTCACTTATTTGGCTAATATTTTATTTCCACATAGATTTATATTAAATTATGTTTTTTTGTACTTTCTAATTGGTCCGAGACCATGAGTCCTGGCTTCGATACCCGAGTTGAGCAAAGTTTTTGGGGTATTTTAACAGGAATGTTTTTTAATTATTATTTATTTATATATTAATCAGAGAAACTTAATAAACTTTACAAATAGAAGAATGCTGTTCCATAACCATCTTGACGGTTTGACTGGAGGATCACACAGTCACAACCTCCAGCATATTACTTATTACTTTACTTATTAATATAAAACAACAGTCCCTATAAACTTCAACATTCAGAAAAAAATAGTACTTTAATGTTTTCTAACAGATGATTTTTAAGCATTTTCTTAAACTTATTTATGTCTCTTAGTACTACCCTAAAGTCTATTGCTTTAAATTCCTATTGAAAAACCCCAAAAACTTCGCTATAATATACAATATTTTTATTATACTAACAGGTACCTACATATTATTAGCAGAAGAGTTTGTTAGTTTGTTTGATTCTACAAATTAATTTGTTACGTTATCCCTGAGTTCCTTTAGGCTAATTGCATTATCCAACAAATTAGGTAACCGTAAGAAAATGTATGTGGACGAAGTCTGAAAAATGTATAATGGATGGATTAAAACATATCGGGAAATATTTAATTTTATGGAAGTATAAAGTATCGAACCCATTATTAAAAACAAGTGGAATGATAATAATATATTATGTAGTACTGTATTTGTATACCTATATTATTTTTACACATAGTTTTTATGGTTGTACTCCGCAACCAATGTTTCAAGCTATTTAAACCGGAACCGTCTCCACGCTACACAATGCGCTCCAGGCGCTCAAATAGCGGGGAGATGGCATCTGCACGCTATTTGAGCACCTAGCTTATAAAGGAATTTGCTTGTAGTACATTCATACTACCATAATATCGAAGATACAACGTGAGGTACAATATTAAATAGTATTTGGTTGCGATCCGGAACTTTGAGAGTAACATAGTGAATCGGAGTCGGAGGTTCTTATAGATCAAAGAATACCGAAAGAAATACTACATATATTGATAAATAGCACGTCTGCACTCCGTGAGCGCCAGGACAAACATTGCCTTGATATTAAAATAAGCATAAAGGTCTAACCACACATATCAGGGCCGTGCCTGGGACTTGGACGGACCGTGCGTGGCCCGTCACGTGGTCACAAAAATATCGGTGTGAACATTTAAACGAACTTGTTAAGGGCGCGTATTCGATTTAGCGCAACTTAAAATCTAAACGATTGCTAGAACGGCGCAGCAGCATTGACACACACTAGTACAATACAATGGTTTGTTTGTGTGCATCAGAAAAAAAATATGCACGAAATAAGCACGAATCATTGAAATTGATCGGCAAACGACAGCGCGCGATGTTTTACAGTGCTTTTTAAATAATTGTCTAAAATAAATGAGCTCGTATAATGGACTGAAAAATATTCTGTATATTAAGCATAACATTTACTTTCATAAAATAAATATATCAGTTATGTTTTTATTCAAATACTGGTGAAAAAACATTGTCTACTTTTTCAACATTGTTTTTTAATACATAATAGTAATATTTTCGTAATTTTGGCTCTGTTACTGTCTTTATGACTGTATATACTGTTGGAAAAACGCATAAAACCAAATATTTTGGCATATTGTAATGGTTGTATTCGTCTGAAAGTTAACTCTGACGTCTATTTTCGTAAAACGATATGAAAGAATTGTCGTCGCTTTAAAAAACCATAATTATAAATTATTATACTTTTACTCTGTAGTGTCTAAATCAAGACTTAATCTTTCTAAAACTGTAAATTGTCTTTAAATAATCTGCTCACATTATTACGATATTGCACTGGGCAAAACGCAAAAATAAGAAGTTTTCGTCACGAATCGAATACGCGCTCTTAAATGAACTCATTAACACTCGTCCGTGTCCAGGCCGGCGACGGAGCTTTAGTGCGCGGTCCGACGCCGTGACGTGCACAGGGTAGCCGATATTTTCCTAGCACATTTTCCTAGCGATATTTAAAAAAAAATATATAACGACGAGTTTGTGATACAGGTGGTACGCATGTATAGCGTTCTGTACGATTTAGCGTTTTGCATAAAACAAAATGGTGACTGAGGGGCACAAATGCAAGGTCGCGGCTTTTCCACGGTCTGATCACATCCCTGACGTGTGTGAACGAAAAGTCCCTGACGGGACTCGGATGCATGGTCCTAGCACGGCCACCGTCCTGTCACGTTCCGGCAAAGAGGTTTTATAGTCTTTGCGTTCCGGGCACGGCCTTGATATTATGTGGATAGAGCTGAACGCTTCTAAATTTGAAAAATTAAAAAAACAGTTAGTCAAATGCTTTCGACCGGCATTTAACTAAATGTTTTGTCTTTTACAGTACATCCTCCATTTGCGAGATATGCATTTTAGTCTCATGAAGACCTCAAACCAAACTCTAAGCGGAAAAGCTTGCATCGGTGCGTCAACAGACCACTTTCTTATGAAAAAACTCACTAGGTATCACAACTTTTAGCTGTCACTGCAACCATTAGACGAACTCGCTTCACTTTGAGAATTGTGAGGACAGGACATAGGAATTTTTTAAAAACTCCTTTCCTTAGATTACACGTTAAGCTTCGCTCCATGGATCCTATCCACATGAGCGAAGCCAACGGCTCATAGATCTTTGTGTTATTTTGGTTTACACTTAAGTATAGTCTATCTAGATCTATCTCAGACCTTTTCCACTTGGAAGGGCTCAAAATAAACTCAACTAATTACTAACTAGTTAAGAAACTAACTTGGCACAGGATGTTACCTAAATTACTAAGTTTAGTTATGTAAAGTCAACAAGATTTGTTAGAACTTAGTTACTTGGATAGTAAGGCTACTGATTCATATTGACTGATAAGAAACTATAATGGTTGAGTGAGCAGCACTTTGTGTTCCCACAAAATAATACGCTAGGAGAGGATTGAAATTAGTACATTAGGTAGATGTACTGAACTGCCCTGTTAGTGTTAAGGCTTGTACACAAAACTGCGTTGCGGCGTCGCATCGCAGAAATCTGCTGAGCTCTCTTTGTCTCTTTCAGATTTCTGCAATACGACATCCTTAGACCTTAGTCCTTCCTAAGACCTTTGTCTTGCGTTCGATTCACATGTTGGCCATTTAGTGGGTTTTTTTTTTGGAAGCTGACGGTGTGACTCTCCGTGCCTCGGGCAGCACGTAAAGCTGCTAGGTCTAAGCCTAATCTTTCCCCAGTCGTATCGGATTGCCGTACCATTGGACCAGAGAGTGATCGAAGAGGGACTGATAAGGCTGATGCCTCTCTTTATTATGCTTCGAAATAATGGACAACTGGTTACTGGTTCAGGTTGAATAATTTGTAGTCGGTAATTGTATTATGGTCTTGATTGGTACTTGTGTGAAATTGATTTACGACCACTGGCGGTCAGGCGTGGAGACGCGGACATTGTCGGCTCAGCGGCATAGCTGCGTAGCCACGGCAGTAGTTGGTCCTGCCGTGCACCCCCTGGCGGTGCCTGTGTTTGTGTGGTTAATACAGTGAGCAGTGTGCATTAGAAAAGCTTTGTAGGGTAGAGAGTCATCTCGACAGTCTAATTCTTTGGTGGTTTCTTTTGTCTATGTGAAACAAGCCAAATGGCCTACCTGATGTTAAGTAATCACCGCTGCCTGTAGACATCTCCAATAGCAGAGGCCATTGCGGTGCCATCCCAAAAATCTCATCATCATCATCAGCCGCAAGACGTCCACTGTTGAATAAAGACCTCCCCCATAGAACGCCACAACGAACGGCAACCTGCCGCTTGCATCCAACGGTTACCCGCGACTTGACGATGTCGTCGGTCCAGCTGTTTGGAGGCCTACCAATGCTGCGTCTTTCGGTTCGTGGTCGCAACTTTAGAACCTTTCTTCCCCATCGGTTATCGGCTCTTCAAGCGATGTGGCCCTGCCACTTCAACTTGCATAGTATGAGAGCAATGTTGGTGACAGAAAAGGAGACAGAAATCCCATGTGCCTGATAATCTGGGATTGTTTGGGTCCAGAACCTTAAGATCTCTAATATATGCGGTAAGAAACGTAGGCGTCCGAACCAAATGGATATCCTACTCAATAAATCTTTGAATAATAAAGGCTGCCCCACATATGAATAAACTATTTGGTATTCGATTATGTTTATTGGGACTACATTTACATCGCATTTCCACAATATGTTGGCACTATTCTGTGCCCTATTTGTTGTAATCACCATTTTCTGTTGTGATATCTTTATTAATGAAAATTGTAATGTAATGATAATGTTTATTTGATGATAATGTTGCTTTGTCTTCTATTTTCACCATTAAGCAAGGTTTGGTTCATTCGGAACCAAACCCGGAACATTCGGTTCGGAACTGAAATTCGGTCACGCTGGCCAATCTTAATCTATACTAATTTTATAAAGCTGAAGAGTTTGTTTGTTTGGTTGAACGCGCTAATCTTAAGATCTACTGGTTCGAATTGAAAAAATATTTTTGTGTTGGATAGCCCATTTATCGAGGAAGGCTATAGGCCCATGCGAAGCCGGGCCGTGTCATATAATATAATAATAGTAAAAAATGTTTTTTTCTCACCACAAGCCAAGCATACAAACAATTTTTTTACTAAAATAACAATCATCTAACAATTGTAGCAGCAGCGTCCTTCTGAGTAGGTACCATAACACCTACTGCGATCGCCAACATGCATCTGCCAATCATGGCGGCGGCCCCCCTTGAGGGAGACCTATGCCCAGCAGGGCCGTCTAAAGGTTGACATGATGATGATGATGATGAACAACTGTGACTAGTGGGTGACTAGCCAAATACCCAGAGGTATTATAATGCATAAAAGTGTGCGCAAACACAGGTGCATTCGAATCCGTCCTTCGTCACTCCCATAGTTGAATATAATACGATAGAAAGGTGGATCAGGTGCAGGACCAACAACTTTACGTGCTTTCCTATTCACACCACCAACTTGCAAAGACCGGACCAATTATAAAGCCGGAACTTATAACATAACTAAGTACCTAATGACAGATCTACTATACATACGAAGCTTATGTAAAGTTGAAGCCATTTCTCTCAATCTTGTTATACCTGGAAATACCAATATTCTCATCAAACATTAATGACTGACATCCTGCAATGTATATACTCTAGTCCGTTTGACATCTGCAAATATTTGTGAAGTCAGTCCGTCCGATAGATCAAATAGGTACCCATAAACTGGCTCTCTAATATTTGCACATGAATATTATTAGATACAGTCAAAGAATTTACAGGATATGCTCATGATATTACTTTTCTGACTACGTACAGTTCATAGTATAGTAGTATTAGTAGTGCAAGTGTTAAAACAGTTATGCACTTGTAACTGGTTCTGCCAAACATGCATGCGACAATGGACTGTATTTGAAAATAGTTATTAAACCTTTTTTTGTTCCGCGGGTATACATTAGAATGGATAAAATACTAGGCTTGGTATTTTGTGTAAGATATTAAAAAAAAACATCTTCTGTAACTTGAAACTACTCAAGCAGTGGAAAAAGAATTATTAAAGATACTACTTTTACTTATTGATGTCCTTGGGCGGAGTCGAAAAATTGTACTGAAAAGGGATTTACAAGCAATTTTTGTTCAAATATCTATTTACTTATTTGAAAATATTATTTGTTAAGTGTTTTCTGGACATTATTTCTGAAACCATTCATAATAATAATACCGGTCTTAGATTTTGTTACTGTAAGGCTCTTCTGATATATAGGGTGACTGGTAATTAGTGTACGATACTTAAACACGTGATTGTGTTCATGATAACAAACAACTTTCCCGAAGAAAAAATGTTTTTGTACTGGTTCACTTTAGGTCACAGGCGTGCGCGCGCGTGAATTTCATACGGCTGTTGTGTTATTGTGATAAAAGTGAACCAGTACAAAAAACATTTGTATGTTATCATGAACACAATCACGTGTTTAAGTATCGTACACTATACCAGTCACCCTATAGAGTTGGCATGAGTATAGATCAATATGCTTGCTCAAGGCGGTTGGCGATTCCAGGCTTATACAAGATGACTTTTTAGTCACGATCCAAATTTTTCAGGGTAATAGTACCTACCTACCTACCCGTGAAATTGGTCAATTTTCTCCAGGTTCGATTTTTTTTTCATATTTCGACCCATATAAGTATTCCTTGAAGAAAGTTGTTAAATTTCATGGGTTGATTGACAAACGTTGATTTGCAATATAAATTAAATGAAAACAATCGGCTAAGCCGTTCCAGAGGAGATTGATGACAAATACTATGACAAGAGATTTTGATATATTATTATGTTTTCTTTCATTGTCAATGGATGTCTTAGATTAACTACATAAATGACATCGAAAAGGCCACGTGCTTATGACTATTATTAAATAAGAAATAAAAAGAAAATCATTTCCCAAGCTTGTAAAAGCATTTTGTAGGTAAAGCAGCTACTTATTGGAAAAGTGTTAAAGGATTGGCAAGCCATTTCGAAATTGTTTCAGTTTAAAGTGAAAATAATAAAAAATGCGAGGAGTGTTTGGTAGTTCAGCCAGAAACTAGTCGACAAAGCTACGTTGAATAAAACGAAGTAGGTACACTAAAAGAATAAGTTTAAACTTGAATGATTTCGCCTAGTATTTTATTTTATTTTTGTATTTTGAGCACGTACGTAAAATATTGTAAATGTAGTAGAAAGGTAAATATTTTTGCCTGTTAACCAAATAGTTTGTTCGACCGTACAGCCTCACATAATAAAATATTCATTTCAAAATAATAGCGATTTTTAATTCTCGTACGGATTTTTAAATTTCGTATTTTTTTTTATTATTAATTATTAAAATTTTATTAATTTATAAATCCATAGATAATGGGAACCTGTCTACTCACAAGCGTAGATTATATTATTAGTGCACTTATCTACAAAATTTATTCGAAAGTTGTTTACGTTCTTATTGACCAAAATATAATTAGATTAAATTATCCTCTAAGAGCGCGTATTCGATTCGTGACGAAAACTTCATGTTTTTGCGTTTTGCCCAGAGCAATATCGTAATTATGTGAGCAGATTATTTAAAGACAATTTACAGTTTTAGAAAGTTTAAGTCTTGATTTAGACAGCTACAGAGTAAAAATATAATTTTTAATTATGGTTTTTTAAAGCGAAGACAATCATTTCATAGCGTTTTACGAAAATAGACGTCAGAGTTAACTTTCAGGACGAATACAACCATTACAATATGCCAAAATATTTTGTTTAATGCGCTTTTTCAACAGTTTATACAATCATAAAGACAGCTACAGAGCAAAAATCACAAAAATATTACTATTATGTATTAAAAAACAATGTTGAAAAAGTAGAAACTCGGTTCACTTTGACAATTTTTTTTCACCAGTATATGCATAAAAACATAACTGATATATTTATTTTATGAAAGTAAATGTTATGCTTAATTTACAGAATATTTGTCAGTCCGTTATACGAGCTCACTTATTTTAGACAATTATTTTAAAAAGGCCTGTAAAACATCGCGCGCTGTCGTTTGCCGATCAATTTCAATGATTCGTGCTTATTTCGTGCGTATTTCTTTTTCTGATGCACACAAACCGACCATTGTGTTGTACTAGTGTGTGTCAATGCTGCTACGTCATTCTAGCAATCATTTAGATTATGAGTTGCGCTAAATCGAATATGCGCCCTTAAAATAAACATAACTCTCAACGTCCTTTTCTTATTTATTTCATCAGAAATTCAGCACACCTTTGTATAAAATCTGTAAAAGACTAATGAGTTTGTTTCAAACGAACGTGACCATTAAAAGTATTTTCTTTTTATGAAGTCCCGAGGGTTCCCGTTTTCCGTCAAGCGCCAAGGGCAATTTGTCATTCCGTTATATTGGTAGCCGTGGGCAAGTAACCTGTCATTACCTTCAGTTGGTATACGTCAACGTAAATGTGTTGACACGTTGAAGAGCTTCCCTTTTTCGTCGTAATAAGTGTGAAAAGAACGTTGAATGAATAATAAAGACAGGAGTTATGAAGCTGAGGTTGACATTAATTTTAGAACTGTATTTGTTGAATTCTTACTTAAGTATCTTCTAGTTTTGAACGCGGATTGAACTAATGATCTAGATTTCCAGGGCTACAGGTACCTACAGTGTAAAAAAAACTACCGACACAGAAAAGATACGAGTAATTTTATTTTAATTTTAACAAAATTTACCAGTCACCCGATTTGAGTGACATGATCGTGTGCGCAATCATATATTTATTTCTGTACACGACAAGTCATCTTTCTATCGGTTTCTCAACGCTATGCATGCGGTGCGAGCTACAGACTTGACAGTACACCAACTCGTGTGCAAAAGATACCGTATCATTCGCAGTGCTAAAGCGCAAGAAACTAGGAACGCAAGAAACAATATTATAAAAGAGCTTTTATAGCTCACCACAACACCTGACAGTCTTAATACTTTGCTGATAAATTGGTACGTAGGTAATTATTTTTACTTTGAAATACTCACATATTTTCTTCTCTTCTTCTTCTTTTCGAATCGATGGTTTTCCTTTTTAACCGACTTCAAAAAGGAGGAGGTTATCAATTCGAATGTTTTTTTTTATGTATGTTCGGGCATAACTCTGTCAGATATAGACAGATTTGCGAAATTCTGTTTTTGTTCGAAAGGGGTTTATTCCGAAATGGTCCCGTATAAATTTTACCAAAATTGATCCAGTCCTTTTTAAGAAAATCAACATAATCCCAAAAAAAATACTTAGACGACGTTTTAGTTTCTTCAATATTTGTATGACTTAGTCTCTTTTAAGTGTGTCGCCGTTTCTTAATGGATTTGGATGTTAAGGCAATACTAAAAAGCGAAAAATAAAAAGCTTTACAAAAAAAGGAAAATCGCCTTCAAAAACTAAAGTGATAAATAACTTTAGCACAGAACTCACTTACTTTACTTTCGGAAGTCGGTGGCAATACAAAACAACAAACACAAAACCACCGCCACCGGCTTCCGAAAGTACAGTAATGTGTGTTCTGTGCTAAAGTTATTTATCACTTATTAGTTTTTGAAGGCAGTTTTCTTTTTTGTTAGACTACTTGAGCCTAGTAGGTAGCCACATTTATTGCAGCATTACTGGCGTTTTGAATATCCTCTAAGATGCAGGTGTAGGAAGGGGTACTACCCACTTCACTTACCTATTTAAAAATACAAAATCCCATGTGTGTTATGTCTTGGATTCGTTAATCAGCTGTAAAACTCTTTAATTCATTAAACGAAACGTGAGTATTGTTACACATTATAGATTAAGAACAACGGCCGCGCGCAGTGTCCGCAGGAACGCGACGGGCGGTGTGTCATCCTGTGGAACTCCTTGAAAAAGGTGGCCGTATGCCATCGAAACTAGTCGGACGAACCCGACAACACAGTGAGTTAATCCGTTGTTCTTAATCTATAACTCTTTAATTATTGATGATTTTAATTTTTATAAAACCAATTATAATGAGGCATTATACTATAATTAAATATTTGCTTGTAAAAACAGCTGGTGAAGCTCAGTCCCTTGAGAGCTGAGTTTAGATGTCTGATAAAATAACTGCTGGTTTATTAGGTGTTTATTACAGGCAAAAGGAAAAAGAAAAAGGAAAGAAGGCCAGAAACTCTATAGAACTTTGCCCCACTCAATAAAAGTCAACAAGCTTGCAATATACAGCACCTTACTGCTTATTTTTGCTGATAACTAAACATTAGTCCTAATGAATGCAGAACTTGCTATTTCTATTTAAATAAAAAAACTGTATATGTATTCCTTTAAGTATTGATTTGTAATCCGCAAGTAATAATAATAATGTTGTTTATTTGCCAACAAAAAAAGTTCTTGCCTTATCCTTATTGTTAATGTAGACTACATTAGCATTTAGGTTCACAAAAAAAAGCAAATATAAGACACTAAGGAAGCATTTTGCTAATGAACTCCACACTAGGTTGAGCCTGTCTCGTGGAAACAAGCCAAGAACGCAGGCAAGTTCTAAAGAAAAACAATAATAAGGTTCTTCAATCATGACGATTACCTATGTCAATAATTTACATTTATTGTAGGTAAATGGGTGCGGCAGGATCTGGCATTGTCATTTGTTCCAAATTATCTGTGAATTTTAAAATAATTTCATCCTGTAGATAGTCTACCTTCATAAGAAACAAATAACCTGATGTGTAGGTTGTTTTCATTTAAATAAAGCAATATTTAAATGAAAACAACCTACATATCAGCTTATTCGTTTATTAAATCGTTTAAAGCACCTGTTTACGTAATGAAAACAATATTCGTATTTATGTCACAGAAATAGAGTAAAATATAATTTAGAAAATGAGTTCGGCCCACGTGCGACAAAAACCTACGCAAGTACCTTTAAGTAGGTATAATCTTTCTAAAAATATTCTTGTTATCCAAGCTATTTTGTTATCTTTAAGTTTAATATTATGTTTTCTCTCTGTTTAATACTTCGCATTCTACACTTCGTCACTTCTTTTGCCTGACCAAGGCAAAAGAAGTGAGGAAGAAAGTACTCGGGCTCAAGTGGAGGTGGGCTGGCCACATCCAACGAGTATCAGACGAGAGATGGTCAAAGATAACCACGAACTGGTATCCAATGGATAAAAAGCGCAGACAAGGCAGACCTCACAAAAGATGGAGCGATGACATAGCCATGATAGCAGGCAGAACATGGAGCAAGGTTGCACGAGACAGAATAGCATGGAAACGGTTGGAGGAGGCTTTTACCGCTAGCGGTCTTTGTGCATAATAAATGTAAAAGTGCAAATTCTTAATTTTACTATGTTAAAAACAGTGCTTGTGCAAGGTAAATAAAGCTTATTATTATTATTCTACACTTTGTCTAAATCTTTGTGACTTGCATTTATAGGGTTCCGTACCTCAAATGGAAAAACAAGCTTATAGGATCACTTCGCTGTCTGTCTCTTCTCAGGGTCTATTTATCAAATTAATATTAAAATACTGAACTTTTGACAGCCACGTCCTCAGATTATAAGACAAAAGGCAGATAGACCGCGCAGAACACAGAGTAAAGCTAAAAAAGCAAATACAAATTCAAGAGCAGATAGCTAGATTGTAGCTATCTGCTCTTGAATTTGATTGTATTCGCTTTTGAATTTTTATTTGTATTAGTATTTGTTGACGATGCTTCGCTTCGTGCTGTACTGATTCGTGTCAGTACAGCGCGATGCGAATTATAGGTATTCGTTTTTAAATTTGTATTTGCTTTTTTGGCTTCACTCTCAGTGTTCCGCGCGGTCTATCTGCCTTTTGTTTCATAATCTGAGGCCACGTCAAAGAAGCAAAAAACGTGCCCTCGGGGCGCCAGGCTACGAATTACTACTCTATGAAATTACGTTTCCATACAGTAGTAATTCGTCTGTCATATCTGTCATGTAGTCATGACCATAGCGTACCGGGCACATTTTTGTTTGTCATCTAGGTATACATGACTGTGGCTGTTTAAAGGCAATCTCTTCTCTTCAATCCCTTTGAACGATGATAAAATCAAGTCAACGCAATCAAAAAATACGGCCGTTTATGCCGCATATTTTGACACACGGAACCACACTCGGTAATCAAATGGATCCCGTTAAACTAGAATCATGAAATTTTCCAAGAAGCAATGTCATTTAGCACAAGTAAAGGAAGAAAAACGTCTCCCGTGACGAATGAACTATTTACAGAACTAAAAGTAGGTATATACGGAACCGTCGCTTGGTGCTCTAGTCCGACTCGCACTTGATCGGCTTTCGTTAAGTATCAGTGTAGCAACGGTAGGTAAACTATAACCCTAACTAATAGTTATTTGCCAACCTGTGTTTAAATTATACAATACTAGCTTCTGCCCGCGACTTCGTCCGTGTGAATGTCGGTTATCGCTGATGCAGACGAAGTTGCGGGTTAAAAAGCTTATGTTCTTTCCCAGGGTTAAAGCTATCTTCATACCAAATTTCTTCAAAATCGGTTCAGTCGTTTCATCGTGAGAGCGAAACAGTCAGAGTTACTTTCGCATTTATGAAATTGGTATAGATAAACACTACTCACAATGTACTCATACCAGCAAGTAACACGAAGAAAAGATGACACTGGCTAGCGCAGAAAGAAAAAACGTTTAGAAAATAAACCTACTTTGTTAACCACTATACTCACTCGCATACACTCGTACACACACATAAATCTCATTTTTATATTTTACATCCATTCTATATCAGTATTTTTGTTGTAATATCATAAAATAAGCATTGTAAACTTCATCATACATTTATACTTGAGCCTTGGGGCCTGGTGACCCGCAACATAGGTACCCAAAGCCAATGCCTACTTCGGGCTCCAGTCTCTCACAAATGTTTAATTTTTTTATATCAGTTTAAGCACTTTTTGTACCTACCTACCTGCAACATTTGTGGTGAGAAAATAAATGTATTATTGTTATTATTACTATAATGCAAAAGCCACAAAATTAATAACGCCATTCGCATCCTGCAACTGTAACACAAAGGTTTTAAAAATAATACGCTACAAAATAAAACAGAAAACCTGGCTTCCATTAAATAGAAGAGACAGTATACAAATGACCAGTTCCACCTCTAGAAAATCTTATAAGTCGGCCATTAACATCGCTGTGTCGGGTAGTGACCATAGATTAATAGTAGACGAGATACTTATTGTAACTAATGGTCGGCCGTCCACCTGGTGTAGCTATTAGGGATGGAACATTGGATTCTTCGATGAGTCTCCATTAAAATAAAACAAGTATATTGTTCCTAGTACTTTCCCTTCGATTAGGTTCCCGTGGTTTTTCTTAAAGGTCCCTAATTTTTTTTGAGAATAAAATATAGCCTATATCGATCAATGATTGGTTAAAGAATTTTTAGAATCGGATCAACAGTTCCGGAAATTAGAGCGTTCAAACAAACAAACTCTTCAGCTTTATTATGTTAATGTAAAAATAATGTAAAATTTCCCGCTTAAAAGCTAAAAAGGCCTGGTTGAAAGCTGTGCACCTAGCGTGTTCCTGCGGTCTTCATCAGATCGTCGGTCCACCTTGTGAGTGGTCGTCTTGCCGCTTATACACACTTGTGCACACAAACGACACAGCACAATTTTCAGAAATAAATGTAGTTTAGTGTGCAATGTTGTAGCTACAACAATCTGTCTTTGTTTGATAGATTTCCTACTATATTACAAAATGATAAGGTTCGTATTCAATTGAGAAAATTCTACGGTTTGGTATGGCTTGGTGTGCCACGTCTGTACACAGCTACGTTTGTCTACAAAAAAAACTTTCAACAAAAAAGAGAACCGCCTTCAAAAACTGAAAAGCGATAAAAAACTAGCGCAGAACACACATGACTTTAGTTTCGGAAGTCGGTGACTTTGTTCTGTTTGTTGTTTTGTATTGACACCGACTTCCGAAACTAAAGTCATGAGTGTATACGGTGTATACGGGTCGAACTGAGAACCTCCTTTTTTTAAGTTGGTTAATAAGACTATTTATAAACTATTATTTAAATCTATTAAATGTCAAGCTGCCACCAATATTAATGATTGTACACCACAAGACGACAAGAGTGATGATACAAAGAACATGTCACGAGATTTCTTAATGGTAGATAGAAACCAATTTAGCTATATTGCTTTTATATAATCGCATTTCGATTATTTTATGCGGGAATGCATTCAATTATGATTAATAATAATATATTATTTATTTCGGGCAACATAATGAGTCGGAACTCGCACCACAAACGACGGCACTCTAACTTCACAACCCTCAAGGTTCAGTTGGTCTTCGATAAAACATACTACACGATCTCCTCAACCTTCATGGTGTGATTTAGACGGGACACTTAAGGGGCTATTAAACGACTTTTACAGATTTTAAACTGACAATCACGTCAAAATGTGCAGTGTAAATGATTTGAAAAAAATATATGTTAAACTAGAACATTCTCTTAATCACTTAGTAAGTGAATATTTTTAATTATATTCATACTATATAGTTTAATTAATACGTGAAGTTGTGTCTGACGCGGACAAAACATTGACAATCACACAAAATCTACTAGGTATAATGAAACGAAACTTACACCATCTTACAGACAATTTTATTATCTATCTTTGAATATACGCCTTTTTTAAAAATTTGAAAGAATACTACTTTTATTTAATTTTTTCGACTAAACTTTGAGAGTTTTGGACGCAAAACTGATGCAGAAAGGACGCAGTCTGCGTCCAAAACTTACAAAATTTTGTCGAAAAAATTAAATAAAAGTAGTATTCTTTCAAAATTTAAAAAAAGGCGTATATTAAAAGATAGATAATAAAATTGTCTGTAAGATAGTGTAAGTTTCGGATAATTATACGTGGTAGATTTTGTGTGATTGTCAATGTTTTGTCCGCGTCAGACACAACTTCACGAGTTAATTAAACTATTTAATATGGACTTAATCAAAAATATTCACTTTCTATATGATTAAGAGAATGTTCTAGTTTAACATATATTTTTTTCAAATCATTTACACTGCACATTTTGACGTGATTGTCAGTTTAAAATCTGTAAAAGTCGTTTAATAGCCCCTTAACACAGCTAAGCATATAGTGGGAATGAACACCCACCGTCCATATATTTTTTGCGGGAATGCAGTAATTATTTATTATTCATGAAATGCTTACACAGCAAAGCATAGCTAAACTATTGTAGGATATACTCGTACGCAATACAAAATTCTGTGTTAAATTAAAAACACGCTCTTCATTTAAAAGAAAAAAATTAAGTAATTACAATTTAAATAATACACATCTTTTCATATTTAAATGTCTTATTTATACTTGGTATTAAGAAAACAATCTATTAAGATTCCCTGCATGAAGACTGTTAGCAGTAAGTCTTTGTTTCTTACCGTACTTACTTTATGAATGAAACAATTTACCCGCATTCTGCTTCTGCATTTAAGATTTACCCATGATGGTATACCCCATCACCAGGTAGTGTTTTAAGATAAATACTAATACGGACAAGTCCTAACAAATATTAAAATTTAAAAATAAAAGACTTTTATCTAAATAATATGACAGATTGTTATCAAACCGAAATGTTTATTCCTCCGTTAAAAGATAAAACTGACGGCAAAAATATCGGCCCTAAGTAGCGTTGGTTCCCTACTTAGGACCGATGTTTTTGCCGTCAGTTAGCTGGCTTTATTTTACATTCATTTTGATTCTAGAAGAAAAATATACTTTCAGAATGATTATCTTGTTAAAGCACGTCTCAAAATAAGCGGTCGGTGATAGCCTGGCATTAGGCTACCAGAGTTTACCCATTTAGCCTTAATCTTACTTATGTTAAAGTTACAAGAAAGTTACGACCCTCTAAAATGATTTTACTACCTAATGACATTAGCCGGAACCGCCTGAACATCAGCTTAATAATATGTATCTTAAATCAGAGAAACAGTTAATGTGGGAAATACTTTTCGCGTTAGTAATAAATTGTTTATGTATCGCATTAAGAAAAGAAATAAAAACAACATAAAGTAAGAGAATATAGCTTTGTGGTTAGATGTACTGGAAATCAATTTACGTCAGTAACAGAAACAAATTAGACACAATTTTATTGTCAAAACGGCCAAAGGGAATAAGTCTCCCTGCCAGTGGGTGTTTGAAGTTGAACAACACCGAGTTCGGTCCAGTAAAAGACACCACAAGAAAAGAAAGATTTGGGACAGGCCTCTGCATGGTAAAGGGACATTCCAGAATTAAAAAATACTGCTGGCTGAAACACGGCTTTGAATATCACGCATACTCATGTGCGATTCTCAACAACAATTCAATTAAGTCTCTATACAAACTTCACGCTAATGACATTACTTTAGCGAATTCAATTAAAGACCTTCGCTTCGACCCTCCGATCGCTAATTATTGCCAACTGAATGACATTGTATACTCCGCTCATGGTGAATTTAAGCTTGCCGCAAATGCACGGACGACCGATCAAATTCGGAGTCTAACTTTAAATGTACAACTGTGGCTACACATTGTGCCTGACGTGAATGCAAATTGGATTAGAATCGACATAATAGGTGTTATTCAATATTCACAATAACATTGGACATAGCATGAATGAATTGTGTTTCAACTAACAGTCTATTGTCTGTATAATATTTTGATATGAATAGGTAGGTACAAAAATTAACACTTGATAAAGAGAACTGGGAAATTACTAATAACAACTAAAGAATCATGGCGAAATCCATACATTCATTCGTACGAAAAAAAGAGTTAATGAGGGTTTAAACTATTTTCTAATGTGGAGAATACATTACCAGGAGTAGATTGATAGCATAATTTAAATATTTCAATATGAAAATAACAGTTTTTCGTTGCCCATTTTGTATTTATAAAAAAAAGAAAGTGACAGCTGTCATTAACGGATCCATCAAACTGACAGACAAGTGATGTGAATCGTTGTTTACAATGGCGGAGTTGTAAAAGTACATAAATGAATCATTATTTATGACATTACTTCCCAAAAAACGATGAGATGTCATCATAAGACTTGTGAAACGTCGCTTGTCTAACGTCGCTTGTGTAACTTTTCGTTACACTATTCACATTTAACATTTTAATTTTTAATTCTTATTGCGGGGTTTTAAAAGTATTGTAAATGCCACTCTTTAGGTAGGTACTTAAGAGTGTTAGAATTAGAATTTCAACTTCTCTAAACATCTGATTTTTTTTTTGTACTAATGCTGCCATGATCCTTTTTGATTTGATTAAACTGGTAACGATGTTCCGTCCCAAGAGCACGTAGCTAAGATTCTTCTTCAATATAAAATATTTAAGAAGAATCTTAATTTAAGTATAATTACTCACTAGGTATGAAACCGATGCTGATCTTATATTATTAAGGGCGGATTAGATCAACTTATAAAGCAGAACGCAAGATTTTTTATCTACATAAAGGAGAAACCCAAACTCCATAGAAACTTGGGCCTGGCGTTACAGGGCTGAAATTTGGCTAGAAATTAAGGCATTTAAGAAGGATTCACCAGCTCAATTTTCACGTCTGTCAACAATGGCCAAATTGGTAAAATCAGACAATTTTTACCTACATTTTAGGTTATTTTTATCATTTAGTTTAATAGTTTTAGTTTAGTTTAGTTGCTGTTGTTTTATTTTTATTTTGTGTAGGTACTAATTAGATATGTTGCTGTGCTCTACAGGGTCCACGATTGTGCCTAGCTCATAACGATAAAATGTAAACAACTTAAAACATTGTGGAATGCAATAAATGATGAGAAAATAATATTTTTTGAGGTTTGAAACCTCAAAAATATTATTTTCTCATAGGTACCTAAGTACTCAGCGCCTGCAGTTTATCACAATGAGGCTTTAGGTACTTACCAAAAGGCTCAGGGGTGACTTCAGATTGATCTGATATTAATCTTAGTGAAAACTATATTTATTAGACAAGGCCCATTTACATCAAAACTGGCTTGTATTTGTTAATATTGCATCTACAAGCGGACTTGATAGAATATCAGATTACAGTAACATGAGATTGTAATAATAATTATAGTAAAATAAAATAAAAAAACACTTTATTCTGATAAGTGGTTTTATTAATCATCCTTCCACAAAACATCCACTTTCAGTTTCATCAGCTCTATAATAATCGGACAAAACAGAGTTCCAACAGTAGGTGTCCTTGTCGCAAAATATGTTTCTTGCTTAGTTGGCGATTCTTCTAAATGAGGAATGTCTTGGTGATTATGTCCTATTTGCTCGCATCCAACAAGAGTGACAGACAACATTTGAAGCATCCACCTGAAAATAATTTCTCTAGATTAAAGTGCCTGTACACCATAGGTAAATAATTGTGTGATGAGCACTTGTGTTTGCTTTGTGTCTGGGTGTTGTTTATCTATATATGTATGTATTTAAAAAATGTATTTGTATATGTATATCAGCTGTCTGACACTCATAGTACAGGGTCTCTCTAGTTTCGGGTCAGATGGCCGTGTGTGAAATGTCCCCACATATTATTATATTATTAATTATGAATATAGATGTGATCTAAATAAATCCTACAATTGAGAAATCGTGATGCAAAAGCTTGACTATTGTCACAATGTCATTCTAATTCTCATAAATGTTTTAACATACCAAATAACATTTTTAATGCCCTTGTTATTAAAACAAAACTAAATAATGTTACTAATAAACTGGGAATAAAACTAAGATAATAACCGTGCATGGTAGGATCCATTCTCTTATAACTTCATGTATTCTGCGTTCTTGCACTTTACCAGTTCTAAGTTGATGGCAAAAAACTCTTCTCTGAAGAGAACATTCACAGTGAATACACACTTGTTAATGTCCTATAGGTGTTTGCTCACTCTCTTCTATTCTATTTCCATCAAGAGATACAGCATTGGCATGATTCCATGAAGCTTGGCCGATATAGTCTTTATCCTGAAACAATCATGTATCATTAAAGACTATTAAACAACGGAGTAGCACATTTGAGTAAACATAAGAGGCTTTATTACATTCCCACTGCAGGGACACAGGCCTCCTTTCTGGGAGAGATAATAAGCCTTAATTAACCAAGCAGGTTCAGTCTGGATTGGTGATGTCACATGTCTTAGAAAATGAATTTGTTGCACATACTGATATCTTTTATAAAATAAAACTATCAACAGACAACAAGCGATCAAACTATTCCGTTTGACTGTATTAAATAATTACATAGTACAAAATGTTATGATCAAGAATATTGGATATGTACCTACTTACCGTTTGAGGCGCCACCCATTCCTGAACAATTGAAAAAAGAATTTTATCTTCCCATCTTCGCCTTCCCATTGTATTGCAACGGTCCGTTGCTATTCTGCAATTAATTCACAGGCAAGGCACAGGCTCATGATGTTCACAAAAGAGCAAAATACTGATATGCGATTTCCAGAAAAGGTCAGCAGGAGTTGCAGGGTACAGTGCCAATGTTCAAGCGAGGGTCAGTCCGAAAGCAATCAATTTCGGATTCGACCAGAAGTCGAATTAAAAATCCCGAGAAATATTGAAAAAACATTAACTTCCTCAAAAATACGAAAAGCGAATGACAAGGACAACAAAGTACTCTGCTGCGACAATATTGATTGTTGACAGATATGACATATGACATTGACATTTGCAGTTTACTAGTGCAATCCGTGGTGCAATCGATTTTATCGATTATTCATTTTTTTTTATGATTTAGATGGTTATGTTATGACATTAAAAATCATTTATTGATTGTTTTATACTAGTTTTATTAATATTGAAATGGTTTTATACCTAAAAAAAAATATACTAATACAATAGACTATTATTTTATTATTTGAAATAGTATCGATTTCCTTTAAATCGATCATATTCTTAGGGTACACTCTATTGATTTAATGACAGCGTTTGTGAAGTTAGTGATATATAATGAAATAAGAGTTTTAACTGTTTACAAAAGTTGTTTGAAACAAAAAAATAGAAATCAACTTATTTTCTACAGTTGGCCATTGCTATTGAGGCTAAGATTTAAATAGGTTATTAAAGAAAAAAAGAAGAGTTTTTTGGTACAAATCTGATTCATGGAACGGTTAGGCCCAGAAACGGGTTTCTCCTTTGCCGGTTTGTGATGTTATCAACTGTCAACAATATTCACACGAATTGTAATTGTCAGCTGGTACTGTAGCGGCCGCCATTATATTATTAATCTCGGATAACTTGTTTATTCGATGCATTTTGGCGGTATAGTGATTTACTCCCGGATAGACAGTTATTCCGGTATCCAAATTTGGTAAAACGCAAAGTTCTTTAACTCTAGACTAATTAGTGATTTTATTTCTAGGATAAGACTTATAGAAGTTCGGTCGGTAATTTCCGAAACTACACATCCGATTTCGATCATTCTTTCAGCTACCTTGTTGGCAAACGTCATACGATATGTTTTCAGAAGCTATTTTAAATAATATAATCAGTATCTAGAATCATACTCGTAGATAACGCTGAAAGTTTTGGAACTAGTGAAAAATAAATAAAAATACGCCAACGCAAACGTCTGTCAAGAAAAATAGGACACAGTTACATCTTAAACTTGTATAATAGAATATTCATGCGAAGTTATTTTGGCATGCAAATCGCAACATTTTTACTCAAAAAATTATGCAAACAGGAAAGAATACAAACAAAGTTTTGTCGCAATATACACAATTTAATCTCGAATTGTGGTTTTGAATGTTTTAATTAAAAATAAGCTACTAAACTTTGTCGTTACCCTAAATTTTACTTGGGTAACTGTCTATTTATAATATATATCGCAATCGGGTCGTATCCGGTACGCTAGTGCAATCTGGTGGCGCTTGAAGAGTTTGTGATCGATCGATTATTTTCCTCAAATTGTTGGCTTGCGGCGCGTGCAGACCTCACTGAGCCATTACGTTGATTTTAGACCTTAGTTTATGTGCCTCCCTATTAACTGTATTGTAGTTTAATAACCTATCTGTTGCATTGAAGTTATAATTTGGTTTAGTAGACGCATCTGTCCACAGTTTAGTGAAACAAGTATGATGATTGAGAGGGCCCTCCCTCACCGTCATATAGATTCTTATAACCACCAAGCCAATTTTTCATGTCTACCTACAAGATCGCAAAAAAATAATACAAATGGAGATTTAAAAAAACCCCTAACTTTCTTTAGGTAAATGTCCCATAGAGTTGTTATTTTAATCCATGATTGGATCAAATCTCTATTTGTAAAATTTCCCTGCGACAATATCATCATCATCATATCAGCCTATTGCCGTCCACTGCTGGACGTTGGTCTCCCACAGAGATCGCCAACCAACCCGGTCTTGCGACAATATATGCGATAGAATTTTGGCGTCTGGATATGGCGGGCTTATAAAATTACTCTCCAAAACCGTACGCTCAATTAGGTTATATTATGTCATCGATTATTTTGTACGTACCTACTTCAGTACCTAAACTATAATTGATTTGGTTAATACGTAATATGAGCCCCATTACATCATACGCTATCTAATTTAAGTAGATTTAGACAGACTAGTCAGAAAGTCAATAATATTTGTTTGCGTACCTATGTAGGTTTATTGTGCTTGTAGACGCATCCATGATAGTTACTTGAGTAATTTCTAGAGTGGAGCAATGTTAAAAATAAAGTACAAAAAAATGTAGTGGAAAGGATATGCTAGAACGATTTACATTTACGTCATAAAAAAAATGTTATGACCGGAAACGATCGTCAAAAGTGACTTCATCCGGGGTAGCTGCTCTCATTTCTACGAGTACTTCGTCATAAAAATATTTACAAGGATTTAGTGGGTAAGGGGGTACCTTGCTTGCTATAAAAAAACTACAAGCTTGTTCGCTGCTCAGCAAACTTTTATCTGAATTTTTTTTTATTTCTCTACTAATTTCTGGGCTCCCCAAGTCAAGCATCTTTACCATAAAACAAATCCTATACCGCTCAACAATAATGTCGCTTTTTATAAGATTTTCTGTATTCGAGCCAGTACTTCCAAAAATTTGCTCTATCAAGTAAAAAACAAACACATTTACATCCTTATAATACATATATTACTATCGCACCCGCCCCAGCTCCGCGCGGTGCCATTTTTTTTAATATCATACATAAACATATTTTTGCCTTGTCGTGACAATACCGGACATTACAAAAAAGAATTATCCAATTTGGTGCAGTCATTCGGAAGTTATGCGCATATAGACATCTCGGTGACTTTGTTTACAATGTAAGGAAGTAGGTACCATATAGAAATAGGTATAGATGTTGTACTCTTTCTTATGTCGTGAAAATCCACATCCTTAGCTTCCTTGGCCAAATTCTTTAAGATTTTTCATTCCCCTATAATTTTAATGGTCTTATTTTAAAGCTCTGCTGAAAATGCGTTTGTTAGTTTTCCTTATTCAACCTGGCCTGCAATACGTCAACTTCCGAACCTGCGGTTTCAGCAAACCAGCTTAAAAAGCTTTCAAAATTACTTTAGTTATGATGCTGAATTATTCATATTTAACTGTATCCTTCTTGAGATTATATTATCATTAAATGCAGGCTACTTCGCTCTTAAGCATTGCGAGATTATATTTTGCGACAAGTTTACTTGTTTATTACTAAAACTTAGGACAATATAGGTCTAATTAATAAATTGAGCTCACTGTTATGCCACATCATCATCATAATTATCATACGAAAGATGCCCACTGTTGGGCAAAGGTCCTTCGTCTTCCACGACCAGCGACTTCTGGCGACTCTTACTATCCAACTCACAATCTTTCAATAATTATTAATTGCATTCCGTCAAACCAATTGAATATCTATGATTAGCCGTGTGGTGCCGGCCATCAATAGCACCACCCCATTTCTACCCGTGGGTGTCGTAGAAGGCGACCGAGGGATATTGAACAGAGGATGGGCAGCAGCGTCCTTTTGAGTACCACAAAACTTACTGCGATCGCCAACATGAATCGGCCAAGCATGGCGATTACGGCTAAACCCCCCCCCCCCCCCTTGGGGGAGAAGTATGCCCAGCAGTGGGCGTCTAAAGGCTTATAAATGGTGACGAAGATGATAAATTGAATACGAGAAATGTGTTACATTACCAACCAGCAATAACAGCCCAGCGTATATCCCAAACGAATGCATGAAATCGAATTTAACAAAATTCAAAATCATTAGAAAACTTGAAAACATGGAATACATTACAACATGTGATGATAGAACTAAAACCATTTATAAGAGCCATATTGACACTTTCAGGGATACTATCATGAACATACAATTAGCTACGAACTCCGTTTACGTTTGACCTTCTCCAAAATAACCAATTTCCTCTACTTGACTATTACAAATTGCCTACAATGACAAGCAGGCAATCAGCTCTAATAATTCTTGCTTTATGTCTAGACCAGTAACAATTGTTATTCGAAATTGTCATCATCGTAAAAAACCAAGACTCATTCGAATAGTTCTATATCAACCGATGAAACTTCAGGAGTTTTGCAAAGCATTTTACAAAATCATACGTTAGGTCATGAAAGACTACAACAAAAAACTTTTTAACAAAAAAACAAACGCCTTCAAAAAGTAAAAAGTATAAAATAACTTTAATTTCGCCACCAACTTTCGAAATTAAAGTAATTTTTTAGTTTTTTAAGGTTTTGTTTTTTTGTCCTAATTGGCCACCGTTAGAGATGAATTATTTCAGGAACTAACTTTGAGATATACAATACACTATCCATTAAAAAAGAATCATCGAAATCGGACTACACTAAAAAATATATTATATATGTTAACGTGTCGAATTGAGAATCTCCTCCTTTTTCTGGAGTCGGTTAAAACCACGCCTATCACCGTACCACGCAGTATATCCTCCTTAATTTAGAGCGACGAGCCAACATGGACACGTATCGTGAATAATAATAATAATAATATTAATTGTTTCCATTGTTCTTATTAATGTCGCCTTTCACTTGTTTTCTTTGCCGTTCAAGTACCTACAATAGTGTATAGTGTTTCTTCTTACTTCATTTGTTATACGAAGTAGCAGTAGAAAACAATGGAAAAACAAAACAGCGTGGCAAAAATGCCAGAGAGCAAGCTATTCATCAACATCTTGGAATAAAAGCAACAAAATAAATCGCACTTGTTTTTGAATGGGTAGTAAAGCTGTAGTTTTAATACCACCGCCATATTTATACAGTAGATTGAAGTTGAAAGGAATACATATTTCAATGAAACGATTTATATTATTCTTAGAATCTAACCGGATTCATTATATCTCAATTCTGACAGCTTTCAGTAAATTCCCAGAAATGACGGCTTACTATTGGGAAATGGAAGCAACACTGTCTATTACTATAATGTTTTAACATCAACACCTAAGATAATGATCAATTTAACCAATGAATGGTTGCTGGAAAAAGGTCCGCGTTTACAGAAAATTGAGATGTAATAAGTAGGTACCTTAAAGGTCCCTCTCACATGGAGTTTGAACTCAAAGAAAACCAACCAGCTTTGTCAAGTTATAATTAAAGTATGTGAATATAAAAATTATAATTAAGCACAATTACCGTCGTTTGTAAGCTCCTCAGCGATACCTAATTGGTTTCATCATAATTATAATGGTCTGGACAACTGAGTAAAATTGATGAAAAATATTGTTTTTCGCAGCAGCGGTATCGGAAAAAAATGCGTTGTATAAACAATGTAAATAGGCAGGTATCCCTTTTCAAAAATAAATCCCGATTTCAAAAGAACGTGGGATTAAAATTTAATTAAAAAATAATAATAACAGGTGTGTGATATTTCACACGAAATTAAATTTCATCAAATTTTTTCCCACGTCGAAAATTGTTTTTGATCCGTTTATTTGAATTGTTGGTAAAGACAAAACAATGTGTACAATAAACATTGTTTTGTGTCAGGTTCAAGAGAATCCTAAAAACATAATTCCAGTTTCCTTTGAACCTGCACTGTGTCGTACGAATTTTTTTTGTATAATTTTTTGTCCTAATTATTAGTATTAGATATACTAATCTCCTGACAACCTAAGAAGTCCGATTTGACGTTTCTTTTTCCGAACTTTGTATGAACGTCTACGTCATTATCATCATTATCATCATTATCATCATCATCAGCCGCAAGACGTCCACTGTTGAACATAGACCTCCCGCATAGAACGCCAAAACGTCTACCATACACCGCTCATCTAGTCATTTGATAAAAAGGGGAACAATATTGTCTGCCATACACCGCATATATAGACATTTGATCAAAAATGGGAACGAAATGATCTACCATACACCGCTTATCTAGTCATTTGATAAAAAAGCTTTTTACAAAAAAGACAACCGCCTTCAAAAAGTGAAAAATAACTTTAGCACAGAACACATATTGACTTTAGTTTCGAAATTCAGTGGCTTTGTTCTGTTTGTTGTTTTGTATTGCCACCGACTTCCGAAACTAAAGTCAATGTGTGTTCTGTGCTAAAGTTATTTTTCACTTTTTGAAGGCGGTTGTCTTTTTTGTAAAAAGCTTTTTATTTTCTGCTTTTTAGTATCTCCTTCTCATTCAAATCTATTAAGAAGAGATTGAAAGTTAACTACTACAAAGATTGATGCAACTAAAACGTCGTCTATGTAAAATTTTTGGGTATTTGTTGATTTTTCAAAAAGTGCTGAACCAATTTCGATAAAATTTATATGGGACCACCCCTGAAGCATACCCTATCTATAAAAAAAAGAATTTTCAAAATCGGTTTAATGCAAATTTAAGACTTATACGATTTTCTCATGGATGCCAAGGTCAGAACTAGACCAAATTAAAATGGGACCACAAGGGAAGCACTAGCTTCCGAATAAAAAAAAAATCATCAAAATCGGTTCACTCAGTCCGGAGAAATCAGGTAACAAACATTAAAAAAAAAAAAAAAAAAAAAAAAAAAAAAATACAGACGAATTGATAACCTCCTCCTTTTTTGAAGTCGGTTGAAAAGGGGAACAAAATTGTATATCATACATCGTTCATTTAGTCATTCGTCAAAGTAAAGAAAGGGGAACACAATTGCGTAAAACACGCACAAATAAAGCCACAATCAAAACAAACAAGAGGCTGGCGTCGTAAAAGCAAATAATATAATTGTAACCTTTGTCGTGTTACAATTCAAAGAAAAGAGGCCAATCATCGTATCCCACAAAGCTTAAATCCCCAAAAGTCCTACATTGTGGTTTAACATTAAAACGTATTTGACGACGGCTTATTTTATCCGACTTTCATTCGCCATTCTATTGGCTTCATAGGTACTTATGTACTTAGTGTTTAGGCATGTGAAAAAATTATGTTACGAAAATGTCATTTGCTGACATCTCGAGGGAGAGTAAGGTAATGCGAGATGGACATATTTTAAACATACCTACTTCTTGGTATGACCCTGCATAAAGAAACATTAATGAAGGCCTTGACTGCACCTGGTCTACCTACAGTATATATGTACAGATTTTTCATTTCTTTGAGAAATACCCTTGTCCGTGTGGTGTCGGACGTAAAGAATAGCACCATCCCATATCTTCCCGTGGGTGTCGTAAGAGGTGACTAAGGGACTTACCAGAGAATGGGCAGCAGCGTTCTCTTCCTTGTAACAACCATACTGCGATCGCCAATCCGCCTGCCAAGCGTGGCGATTACGTCAAAACCCCCCCTTGGGGAGGCCTTTATCCAGCAGTGGACGTCTTTCGGCTGAAATGATGTTGATGAGAAATACCCTTCTAAAAGTGTTCTTCGTGCTATGGTTTTTAAAAGTCAAATTGTGAAAATTTTCGTAAAAGTAAGGTAAAAGGCCCAATAACCGTGAGGTTTTGAACTTTCCTGAGTTTGCAGGACTGTAATGCTATAACTAGTAGACTTACAAAAACAAGATTTATATGACTCTAGATAGATAATTTAATCTAGTTTTAGTGGAATATTCTTTTTTTTAATTAGCATTAATTTAAATTATCAATAATACGAAAAAATGTAATGAAGGGCCATTTGTACCAGTACTCGGTAGACTTGTACCAGTAAACGTTAAATAATTCCAGAATCCGGTAATTTTCACTGCGAATTTGAACTCTACCAGTTGACGTTAAAGTTCACAGAAATACTAGTTTTAGGTTTATGCACAATTTTTATCTAAACTTGATTAGGTAATTAAATCAATCAAATCAAATCAATTTATTTATTGCTCAAAAAAATGGTTTTTCGTTACGGACGGGACGGGACGGGACGGGACGGGACGGGACGGGACGGGACGGGACGGGACGGGACGGGACGGGACGGGACGGGACGGGACGGGACGGGACGGGACGGGACGGGACGGGACGGGACGGGACGGGACGGGACGGGACGGGACGGGACGGGACGGGACGGGACGGGACGGGACGGGACGGGACGGGACGGGACGGGACGGGACGGGACGGGACGGGACGGGACGGGACGGGACGGGACGGGACGGGACGGGACGGGACGGGACGGGACGGGACGGGACGGGACGGGACGGGACGGGACGGGACGATACGATACGATACGATACGCTACGATACGATACGATACGAGGGTAGGACGACTAGACGAAGAGTGAACGGCATGGTCGCGGCGAGGAAGACAACTTCTTTAATAAATAACCCTAAGCGTGCCGAGAGGATGAATGGCCGAAGGGGATCCGGTCGCTAGAGCTTGAGGGGGATCAGGAAAAGCAGACTAAAATAAATTGGAAATATTCCCCAGTCCCCTCTGGGGGGAATCCCGCCCCTTTTCTGAGGGCTGCCATGTCGTATCAGGGGGGGACAAGCGTAGTCCTTGCAGGCCGGCAGACCACCGCCGATCTGCGTCAACCAACGGAATTGGACGAGTTCAGTGAAATGAGGGCTTCCATGAAAGCCACTTTCGGGGGAAATCTTGAGACCAGGACAGGACAGGACGATACGATACGATACGATACGACACGACACGACACGACACGACACGACACGACACGATACGATACGATACTATTCGTCATGATACGTCACGATACGATACGTTACGATACGATACGATACGATACGACACGACATCACAAGACACGACACGACACGACACGACACGACACGACACGACACGACACGACACGACACGACACGACACGACACGACACGACTTGACACGATACGATACGGTACGAGGGTAGGACGACTGGACGAAGAGTGGACGGGATGATCGCGGCGAGGAAGACAACCTCTTTAAATCCCGAATCCCGCCCCTCTTCTAAGGGCTGCCCTGTCGTATCTGGGGGGGACAAGGCCGGCAGACCACCGCCAACCTTTTTTTTTTTTTTTTTGGTACGGGTTGGAAAATCCTCATGGATGTCCTCCGCCCTGGGGTGGGCGGAGGGGTCTGTCAGACTCTTACTGACTAATCACACCTACGTCGGGGGTCGCGGGAACTGGAGATACTTCCGCAACCCCCGGCTAGTGCCGGCCCGCTGCAGCGGGCCACTTCTCAGGTCAGGGGGGGGAGTGAGTTGTTAGACTCTCCCCCGGACGTCTTAGAGTAAAAGTGATGCAAACACCACAGTAATGGTGTATTCTGTAGTACCTATTAATGTGTTCAATTAAAAGATTCAACAACTCATGCACTATTAAATTAAAAAACTCGCGCATAACATGTTTAGCGACTTACGGAAAAATAATAATAATAATAAATCATTGTAATGAATCATTACAATGATGTTTAGCGACTTACGGCGAAATTTTTGTTACCGACTTATGATGTAATGATGTTTGGCGACTTACGGCAAAATGATATCATTGAAATGACAACCTTATTTTGTACTCTATTCTGGAAAGGGATTTATGGTCAGTTTTAGTGTTCAGGTGTTTTGTAAATTAGTATCTGTTCATGGACTTTCGTTGCTGACTGTACCAATAGATGTGATACGCAAAAATAAATACTTTTCAAGTAAATACACTTCAATTAATAGGTTAAATCGTTAAATAATACACTCGAATATTTTATAAAATTAACACTTTACACTCTGCAACACTCTCTCACTCACTTTACAACAGCACCGGATAATGTTAGGGTAACATTATCCGGTGCTGTATGGCAAGCTGATCAATACGACGTGGTAGTTTGGTAGTTCACCTACTGAAATTACTGACTTACAGAAATTTCACATTTTTTCACAGTTTTAACGCCATTAAACTTTTTGGTCAATTGTGTCTTTATAATTGTACCAAGAATGTTTTGCCATTTCGCAAAATTTAATTCATTATTAGTAGAAAAGAGCAATAACAAAAAAACTGTCTCAGTAACGGGTACAGGGACACTAACGGGATTACGTACTTTTACCTATGACTCGAAGGTTATGAGAAAATAACCACGAAAATAGTTTAGGGTTATTTGATACTGTAGTCACTTTATACAAATGCAGGTTTGGTATTGGAAAACGAGTAATGGATCTCAAATGGAGTTGGGCAGGACACATCTTGAGTAAGGCTAAGACAGAGTGGCGTCCAAGGACAGAAAGAAAAAGTATTTGCCGTTCGGTGAGCTGGAAAAACAAAATTGTTGGCATCGTGGATAGAACTTGGATGAGGCTGGACAGGAGCGTGAACATTGGCAAATAGAGAGGACTATCGAGCCGCAGGTGAAGTTGGGCTGTAGATAATGATGATGATAAGGGATGGAAAATATTATCAATTCAATTCAAAACATTTATTTCAGACTTTAGGTCCATATGGTGTTAGTAATACATCGAAATACCTTAAAACTATGTTAGTATCTTACACACAAGCCTATACTACATGCAACCTTATCCAATGCCTCCAAATAGGACTATGGATGTATTCAGCAATTACATTCAGGTAGCCGTTGGGACTGCCCCTCACCCTTCGCATCAGCGATGCTGCTCTCTTCCGAATAATGGCGTGAAAGCCGTCCACCTGAGCCTCAGCAAACATCGCTGACGCACTGCAGTAGCGAGGCAATCCCATCAGCAACCTGAATGCATTGTTATACTGGACCCGCAGGGCACTGACGGTTCGCTGCGTGTAGCTGGTCCACAGACTACACGTGTATAAGGACTGACAGTATGCCCTGAATAGCGTCGTCTTTACCGTTCCTGAACATCGTGCAAATCTGCGTGCCAGCATATTGCAACGAACCGTCAGCCCCCTGCGATCCCTCTCCATGTCTGCTTCATCGGTCAGGTCCTCATTTAAAACATGACCCAGGTACACAAATTGCGTAACTCTGCTTAACGCCACCCCCGCTAGTGTCACGGGCGGTACGCAAGAGGGACTCTTACGCCCCGCCCGAAACACCAGCAGTTCACTCTTCTTGACGTTGTACGCCAAGTCATGCGTCTCAGCCAACACCTCACACACGTTTACTAGCTTTCTCAAAGCGCTGATCGATGGGCTCAACAGCACCATGTCATCAGCGTAACTAATGTTATTAACTATTAGTATTTTACCATCTATTGAGCAGCCTACTCCGGTGCTGTTGAGATATCGACGAATAAGCATCAGAATTTGAAAACTGTTTATTTTTTTCATTGTATAAATTCAGCTTTTAAGTCTCACAAACCTTTTAGTGACTGTTTATTATATTAACAACAACAACTTTTGTGAACACGTAAAACTATTAACAAAATACCTTTGAAATTCTGAGTCAGTTTATAATTACCTAAACAAATACCTGTTAAATTATTTCTGAAAACCTGTTACTTATCTATACAAATATTGATCTTTAAAACACATATTTTTGGTATAATATAAACCACTTAATTTTGCAGATCAAAGTAAATAATTATGCGGAAGTACACGCCCTTGTACCTACATTTCTTTGAGAATCCCAACCACATTGCTAGAAGCCAATTCTGTTTATTTTCTCAACAAAATCTGTAAAATCGCTATAACATTTTAACAATTTCAGCAACAATATATTAAATCCGTGGAGTTGATAATAAAAACAAAGTCGGTGACGTAATTTTAACAACTTCTGGTTTTAAGATTTAAAATAGAATTTTATTGTTAAATTTTGCTTGCGTTTTTAAAATGCTTGTGGTGACGATAGAACAAAGCTTTAAAGCTGGCGCATTATTGCCAGATTTGGAATAAATCCGCATCGAATTGCCACAAAATTAATAACACAGTAGTGAGTGGAACACTAGCAAAATGCGCACACAGTATTGAATCGAAAATTCGAAACTCTGTTTTGCAAATAACAATTTTATTTTATCGATAACAATAAGGGGTTTAGTAACAAAGTTATCGCATAGTAATCGAAGTACAATAGCGCCAAAAATAATAAAAGATGTGACCACTACGTTTTCTCGATACTAAAATATGTATTCGATACTCGGGTGGTGAAACGATGGCTATTACGGACTCGCAACACGTACCGTATTTGATTTCGTTAGGCGATAACTTTCAAGTTATATTGTAGGATATTTTACTACTACCAAATAGTAAAGCCCGTCACAAACGTAGCTATAATTTATATACTACTCAAAACAAAATAAGGGCCACAAGGTATTTTGTCTGTACCGTGAAAATAATAAAACCAATATATATTTTTTGTCTCCATAACGAAAACTAATGTTGTTTTTACCATGTAGACCAATAAATTTATTCAAATAATAATGATTAAAAAGTTTATTTGCTTTTGAAAGAAAAAACACATTTTAGGTTAAAAATAAAAACACCGTAAAGTTACAAAACAAAAGAAAATACTCCATGTTCATCTTTTAGTAACGGGTATGCCCCCCTCGTTTAGCTACGCACTCCTGAAGCCTGGAGTGCATGCTCTCAATCAAATGCCTGACATTTTCCATTGGAATCTCTTCCCAGGTCCTTTTCACAGCGTTGATGAATTGCTGTTGGTTGTGGATTTCCTGATCACCGTCTCTAACTCTTCGTTTCAACTGATCTCATATGTGCTCTATTGGATTTAAGTCCGGACTGTTCGCCGGCCACGGCAAGACTTGAATTTGAGAGTCTTCCAGTACAAACTGAGTCGCTTGAGCCGTGTGTGCACGACCATTGTCTTGCATCAAGATGAATCCAGGACCCGCTCGCTGTGCAAATGGGATCACATGTGGTCTGACAACTTCCTCAATATACCGCTGAGCAGTAACAGTACCCTCATTTAAAATAGCGAGCTCAGTTTTGCCGTGTAAGCTTGTCCCGCCCCAAATCATTACATTTGGACCACCAAAACGATCGAGTTCATGGATGCAGGCTTCTGAAAATCTCTCGCCGCGTCTTCTCCATACTCTAATACGCCAATCAACGTTAAAAAAATTAACTTTGCATTCGTCTGTGAAGAGCACCATAAAAATATAAAATCCACCAAAATGAAAAAATACCTCGTGGCCCTTATTATGTTTTGAGTAGTATATTAATATACGTCAATCGTAGCTATATTATACATTAATATACGTCAGACGTACCTAAAATCAAGGCATATTACGATCAGCTATAATATATATATTTTTACTACGTCACCAAAATATGTGGACAGATATAGCAAGGCATATTAATATTAATTTCAAAAATGTGAAACAAACAACGATCGCAGACGTAATAAGGGCGAAAATATATTATTATATTATAGCTAAGTACCGTGTGTGGTGTGGTGGCTAGCTATAATATATATTATAGCTACGTATGTCACGGGCTTTAAGCTTCTACTGAATATCGCGTTTCGAAAATGACTAGTCATTATCATCATCATTCTTTGTTGACTTAAAAAAATGATTAAGTAACTTTACCTTCTCTCTCCCCATTGCATTATATCTTCCTATCATTACTAAAAAAAAAGGAGACTATTTTTATAATAAAAAAGAATATAAAAAAACTTTATGAAACTTCATAGTTTCATAAAGTTTTTTTATATTCTTTTTTAGTTTTTGAAGGCGGTTGTCTTTTTTGTAAAAAGCTTTTTATTTAGTCGAATTGGTTTTCACAATAATGTACTAATGAAAAGTGAAAAATAACTTTAGCACAGAACACACATTGACTTTAGTTTCGAAAGTCGGTGGCTTTGTTCTGTTTGTTGTTGTTTTGTATTGCCACCGACTTCCGAAACTAAAGTCAATGTGTGTTCTGTGCTAAAGTTATTTTTCACTTTTCAGTTTTCGAAGGCGGTTGTCTTTTTTGTAAAACGCTTTTTATTTTCCGCTTTTTAGTACCTCCTTCTCATCCTAATCTGTTAAGAAACGGAAACACGGTTAAAACAGACATTGAAAGTTGACTACTCCAAAGATTGAAGAAACTAAAACGTCGTCTTTGTAACATTTTTGGGTATTTGTTGATTTTTCAAAAAGTGCGGGGTCAATTTTGATAAAATTTATATGAGACCACCCCTATCCATAAAAAAAAAGAATTTTCATAATCGGTTTACGTTTGCCGGAGAAATCGCGTAACAAATCGCGCTCATACTTAACGCAAATTTAAGACTTATATGGTTTTCTCATGGATGCCATTGTCAGAACTGGACCAAATTAAAATGGGACTACACGGGAAGCACTAGCTTTCAAATAAAAAAAGAATCATCAAAATCGGTTCACCCAGTCCACAGTTCTCAGGTAACAAAAGGTCTCCTCCTTATTTGATGTCGGTTGAAAACTGGTCGCAATCTCAATGCCAAAAGGAAAAAGATATAATGTGTTTATAAGTAGGTAGAATATTTACACTCATAATAAAAAATAAAGCTTATAACTATTAAACTAAAAAATTAATACAATAAATTAAAAATTAAAAAAAAACCCCAACGCAAAACATAAAAGCGATTATGTAAAAAGTCAAAAATAATACCTTTTGTTGAGCCATCAAATGTTTGTTCGTTGAAATGGCGCTATAATGACGCGGCGGGGTACCGCTTAAGTAAGTCAGTCCCTTAATTTCATTCACTGTCTATTAATTTACCAGCATTTCCGACCAATTTGCTTCGATATTATCAAATTATTGTTGCTAACCTAGTTGTTAATCTTGTTGCAAATCTAGTTACCATCAGTTCGCTATTTTAGCTATTTAGTTATTGCTTTAAACTTAGCGGTACCCCGCCGCGACATTATAGCGCCATTTCAACGAACAAACATTTGATGGCTCAACAAAAGGTATTATTTTTGACTTTTTACATAATCGCTTTTATGTTTTGCGTTGTGGTTTTTTTTTAATTTTTAATTTAATTTTTATTTTAAATGTTTTAAACGTAATTTAGTTTGGTTTTGTATAAGAGTTTACAAAAATAATTTACAAATTTTTAGTTTTCATTTCGTTACTCATTCCTCATTCCCTTGCAATATAGTATACATTATTCTACTAGTCAAGGCCTTTCATTTGATACCCATATATTGAGGGAGTTGTGAAAATAGAATGTAATTCCCTAAGATCCCTACCGCAGCTAACAAAAGAGCTGATAACTTTAAAACTGCTGAACCGATTTTGATGAAACATGTCTAAGAACCATCGCTAGAGAATCTGCTTTCAAATAAAAAAAACCGCATTCAAATCGGTTCACCCGTTAACACAGACAGACACACAGACACACAGACACGTCAAACTTATAACACCCCTCTTTTTCGTCGGGGGTTAAAAAAAGGAAGATTATTATTATTATTTATGCCAAAAACTTCTCCAAAATGTAAGTAAAAAAAGAGGTAGATATTGTCAGCATTTTAAAACTGTTTCAAACTGAGATAGAATGCGATTTTTTTATTAAATTTACTAAGATTGCCCCCTAATTGACTGCAAAATCAGAGATTCATTACATTTAAAAAAAAAAAACATTTTCCCATTGAACTTTCCAATAGCCGGTCACTTTCAAACCCAACCAATATTTGTTTATTCCCGTGACGTCATACCCGTCGCAATAAAGTAGTGTTCTCACTATTTGCAAGCCCTTTCACACTATACGAAATTAACTGTAACTGTCAAACATCCAACGATATGGGGGTTTCACACTTAATTGGATTCTGGCCACTTAATTGGATTCTGGCCACTTAATTGCTTAAGTGATGAATGGTAGGTATGACCGACATCATACGTTTGCATTTTTTGTGCTAAGTGCCGAATTTGTAGATAGGTACTGAATGAATTGAAATTGATCTGTTAGGTGTATAGTAATGTAGAAATGAAACATAGGGTTACGCCATGATTGTGTTCGGTATATGATTCTAGAGCATCAGCGAAAACTGCTATTTCATTAAAACGTGCAATGCCTACAAGGTTAAAATGACGTATGGTCCAGCGGTTTTATTTTTAATATCTGACATATCTTATGTCAGATATAAATTTCTAATTATATTAATTAATTAATATAATAAATTAATTTGATATTAATTTTCACTTTAGAATGTTCATGCATCGATTAACGTTCCATCGTGCATAATAAAATAAATAATAATAATACCAGCCTATAATTGTCCCACTGCTGGGCAAAGGCCTCTGGTCATACAGAGTTGGCCACAGCATTGATCACCACGCCTGCCCAAGGCGTATTGGCGATTTTAGACTTATGTATCTTAACTTAAAGTCCAGGTTTCTTAACAATGTTTTCATAAATGATTGAGTTGATTTTATAATCAACGATGGTAATTTTCGATGATTTAATTTTTGATGTGTGCATAATATAAACTGTTTTTCTTTACTAATAATAAGAAATAAAGTTTGTAAGTTTCGATTTCAAAGTCAAAAGTCTTTCACCATTGGAAACTAAATTAACCCGGAGTGGCTATATTTTATAATGAAACATACTCACATTAAAAAAAAATACCAATCGAATTCAGAACCTCCTCCTTTTTGAAGTCGGTTAAAAAATATGTACTTGTCAGTAAAAAATTCACGCGGGCGAAGTCACCGGCACCAACTAGTCCATACTTTTCCATACTTCCATACTTTATTACTTTATTAATATTAAGGTACAGGCGCCAATGAAGGCCCGCTTAATTTCAAAACCTCGTAAAATCTAGCAGATAAGTAAAGTAAAGAAAAAAGATAATGGAAGTTGTAATATATTTATTTGAGAAACAAGATATCCAAAAATGTAGTACAGCTTTTGGCATTTTAACACAAATGTAAACACTTTTTAGAAACTTGATATCGGGCTATCTTGGGAAGCTGGTCGCTGAAGATGGCCCGAAAAATAATAATGAAAGTATATGCATTATAAACTCTTAAACGCTTTTAACATAAAACATCGAAATAAAAACACATACCTCCCATAACATTATTCATAAAAGGTAAAAAATCAACCAAAAATTCAAATGTGGGCTATCTTAAATCTATCAAAATGAAAATCAACTATAAAATAAAAACAAACCACTAAATAAAATAAAATTTAACTTCGAGATCAATATTGAAAGTAACTTATCAAAAATAAAAATAAATCAGTTTTTTTTTCTAAAATTTATTTTTTTGATGTCATTCATTAAGGGAATTATATTATGGGCCATGATAGGAAATTACACCCGGGTTGAGTATAATCTCGTAAAAATACAAAAAAAGGAAATAAAATAATAACACTCACCTGTAATTCGCTTATAAATAGATTAAATATGAATTTTCACATTTTAGAGCAAAGAGATTTGTTTTAAATTCGTTAATTTTCAAAAGGATTTAGATAATGCAGGTAACAAAACGTGTATCGTCTTGACATGAACAAGCAAACTGCCATCTGTCTTCAAAATGGCGACGCGCCGGTAATGAAACTCACTTGCACTATGATCTATAGTACCAATAGCATAAACCCACGAAATTTCAAATGTTTCGAATAATCATAACTGTATTTTTTTTAAAGTGGGCTATCCTAGGAGCCGGGCCATCTTCGGCGACACTACTAAATGTAAAAGTAACTTTGTCTGTTACGCTTTTACGATGAAACGGCTGCACCGATTTTGATGAAATTTGATATGAAGATATCCTAAACCCTGGGGAAGGACATAGGCTACTTTTTAATCCACGACATTTGGATGAGAAGGAGGTACTAAAAAGCGGACAATAAAAAGCTTTTTACAAAAAAGACAACAATCAGAACGAAGCCACCGAATTTCGAAACTAAAGTCAATGTGTGTTCTGTGCTAAAGTTATTTTTCACTTGTTAGTTTTTGAAGGCGGTTGTCTTTTTTGTAAAAAGCTTTTTATAAAGTGACAAAATAGGTCACGCCATTTTAAGTAAGTAAGTACCTACGTGTTTAGCGTATAGCACTAAAATAGATGATTTTTCTTTTCAGATCGGAGCGATAAATACTTAGTTGTTTAAAGAAACTATAAAAGGGTGAGTGATTTATAATATCTTAGTATCGTAAGATATAAACTGTTTGAAATAAAGAAAAAATGTTAAACGTGCAGATATATTAATGTAAGTCCTTGAAGAATGTGTTGAGTTTTTAAATACCGAATTTTATAAGGCCATCTGTACAGTTGGTACCGCATGTTGCAGGATTGTCTTAATGTGTTGATAGATGTAATATCAGCTGGATACAAAACATTTTGTTGGTACACACGGCTACACATCAGGCTATTCAATTGCAGTATAAACTGATCTTGCCTTGTATAGAATTTCCTTAGAATGAGAAGTCAGCTTAATAATAATAATAATAATAATAACTTTATTATCAGGCAACTGTGGCCCATACATAAAATACACAAAATAATAATAAACAATAACAAACTAATACATATTAAAAACTTATCAACTATAATTAAATAGTTATTTGTTATACAAGAGTGCAAAGTTGCTTTTTAACCGCGTGTTCAATTTTGATGACCGAGCAAGCGAAGGATTCTAAAATTGAATCACGAGCGCAGCGAGTGATTCAAAATTAGAATCCTGAGCGTTAGCGAGGGAATCAAAAGAGCATGAGGTGAAAAATCTTTGACTCGAGTGCAACACGTAACTTTTCATTCCACCTCAGCGAGGAAATGACTAAATGCAAAAAAAAAACGTTTACAATCACAAGATAGGTACACTTTTATTACAGTTTAGGTATTAATTACTACATTATGACAGGTAAGTATTACAGAATAATCTTTAAATTATAACAAAATAATACTAAGGTATAATTAAGAAAATTTTAAGGTAACGTTGCTACAGTTATTTAAATTGAGTGTAATATTTTTGTTTGGTACTGTAATATTGGTGTTAGTCACTTGTGTACTGTTTTTCGGTAAACTATCTGTCATACTTAATAGTTGTACCGATTCATCGGATTCCCTTGGCGTGAATGTTGGAGAGAGAGGGAGATGGTTAGGTGTTTCATAACGGCTTATTTTTGATGTAGAAGGGCCAGTCCAAGGATCCGATTGAGGCTCTTTCAGTGTAATGGCTCCTACGATGCCTTCACATATTTTAGATTTATTTTGGATGGAATCCTCTATGTATCCCTCTACAACTGCATTGGACTTCCAGCCTCCGTGGCGCTTAAGGGACAGGAGATCAGCTCCGGAATCAGCCAAAAGTGTGGCTGAAGTTCGTCGGAAACAATGACCCGTGTACAACAGGGGTTCTGGAAGTTCAAGAAATGTTGCTATTTCTCGTGGGATACTGCCAATTTTATTAGTACCCATAGGCTGTCTAACACACTTTCCATTGCGATACTGTAGAAAAAAACGATTGATTGGAGTGTTAGGCGGGCGTAAGGCTTGATATTTCTCAACAATCGTTACGTATTCCTTGCGAATGACGAAGTTGCGGTCTCTTTTTGTCTTTGTATTAGGTAAATTAATTAATAGTAAGTCATCTGAATGTTTCTCAATGTTTTTGACATTAAGTTGTGTTAGTTCATTAGTTCGACATGCTCCGTTTATTCCAATAATAAGAACAACCTGTAACGTAAAGAGTATTGTAGTAGATAAATGAATAAAATTGATATGAACGCATAATTATGCCTATCAACATCTACTAAGTATACTATTTAATTGAGATTAATATACTTAAGTAGATACTGAATGTGCAACTGACTTACTTTTGCCGCCAAATATACGGAATCGGGTGCTTCGTTAAGAAACTTTTCAATATCAGATACTGTGAAAACCTTCGATTTTTTTGGTTGATGACCAGATGAGGCTCTTTTTAAAAATGCCACTAATTTAGGATAGGTATCGATATGTTTGTCTTTTTTCATCTTTATTGTTGCTTTTAGCATCGAATACGTACTCCATAGAGTGCTTGCTTTCTTGTTCTCGGATAATTCTATAAAATATGCCAGCAATACGTTTTCTGAGAAAGTTTTGGCTCCTTTTGCTAGTCGCCACGTGTTGAACATATCGTACTGTTTTAAATACTTCTCGCGTGATTGTTGAGGGAGAAAGCTCATTTGCGCATTATTAACAGTTTCAGTCAATTCTGTTGGCGTCAAGCAAACTTCCTCGTCGCTAGAATCACTCATTTTAGTTTTTTCACTTGTTTTCAAGTTTCTTGTTTTTAATAGGTTTAACAATGACGTGAAAAAATGCCGCGTAAAGAACCGCGTACAAAGCAAATTGAAAAAAGAACACCAAGAAGGTTCCGAGTCTGAGTTTTTAACAAATTAAAAAAAAGTTGTATGATATATTCGGCACCATACAGGTAGCAGTAAATAGGTTTAATGTTTTTTTTTAATTCACAAACTTAGTGCACACGATGTTCTAAATTCAATTTACTTTATCCTCTAGAGAATAAAAACGGCTTTTCCACTCAGATATTGAAGATTAAAAATACTCTTTCCGAGATGGTGGGATGAAAAATATCTTATTTCACACGTAAAGTTGGCGTCGTGTGTCGCGCGGTGTCAGCAGGTAGCCGGCCTCGGAAGCGCCGGAACATAACACCTTTCGGCCAAAATTCTTCCTTCGTGAAGGTCGACAGATGCTCAGTTGGTACTCTCACCACAAAGGAGTTGAAGTTCACATTGTGGCTAGAGGCCAACCGCTCGACCCTCAGAGTAAAATTTGACTTAATTCGGATGTACTCTACAACCTCCTCAACCTTTGTAGAGTAGTGCAGCCGAGACACATACAGCAGCGTCACTAGAACAGCAGGACGCAGAAGGTGGTTCGGTCCGGTCGGTGCGGTCCCACACTTGTTCGGACAAGCTGGTTTCTTCATCCTCTTCTTCTTCTCGACCTTCATGAAACCTTCTTCGTCGTTCGTGGCCTTTTCAGGCCCATGTTGATGCAGATCCATACGTGCACTGTCGTTATGGCTCTGCTTAGCCCCTACTTCACTTCGTCGCTTGTAAACTGAAACTGTATAGCTTGATGTGTAGTCGTGTGTACATAATAACTAGAGGGGGCTACAGATCAATAGTTATGGTTGCCGCGGTCAGTCTGTGGACTTGTACGTGTATCTAGTATGATGAGACTTTTATATTGAAAGTCTTCGAAAAACCAATAATCCATTGTATTCATCGGAGTAAGAAATACTTATTATTACTGATACGTTTTTATACTTGAACAAAATCTCACATTGCTACATATTTCTATTCATAAACAACATTATTCCAAGAAAAGTCCCGAAATCTGTAATTTTACGGTAGACTAATCTCTTTTGTATTGTATACCAGGAAAGTAATCCGAACTAACATTTTGTCGAACGAAAACAGTCGGTATTATGGCGACGAACACCGCCCACCTGATTGATACTTCGAAAACGGTACCGATAATAAAAGTCCCTGGGGTTTTCGAATTTTATGAATACCGATATTGATACTGGATAAGCTAAAGTCGTTTTGTATAAGACGTTATATATTTTACTGACGTATTTGTGCGGTTTTAAGAGATTCCGTGATACAATTTTTCGAAGTTATTTTCTATTTCTCTTTCAGAGTAAAAATAACTAATAACTAAGTGTTATTTTTTTATATTCTAATACTCAATCTCAGATTATGAAACAAAAGCCAGATAGACTGTGCGGAACATTGGTAATGAAGCCAAAAAAGCAAATACAAATTAAAAAGCAAATACCTACAACGCGCTTCGCGCTGTACTGACTCGTAGCACTAAACGCTGCATCGTTAAAAAAAAACAAATACAAATACAAATTCAAAAGCGAATACAATCACGAGCTTGGAGGTATTCGCTTTTGAATTTGTATTTGCTTTTTTGGCTTCACTCACAGTATTCCGTCCGGTCTATCTGCCTTACTCAATATGTTAATTGCTTATTCATAAGTACAAATATGTTTAGGTGTTAAAGGCTTGCGTTTGACCGCAACTCACCTGATCTTAAGTGATGATGCGGCCTAAGGTTGAGCACGCCAGCCTATTACGAACCTGTTCACTCGTGCCTTGAAGATAGGTTCCCAGTTATCATTTTTTGAAAGCAAATAAAAAAAATGAACCATATACTGTGTCCTGTGTGTTCTGTTCTGTGGGTGGGAGAGCTAATAGAGGATTCCAAAAACTCGTCCGCATCATTTTACCACATTTTAAAATACTTGACTCTTTAATTAAATGGATTATGAACCGTTTTAATCATTTGTTCGGAACGATTAGTTTAGCTATTTTATTTACATAACACATATTCTCAACACACACATACACTTCTTCATTCCTTGCTAATACTACAGTCTGTAAATTAAAAAACACAAAGATAACAGGGTAAAATAAAACTCTCAAGTTGGTACACTTGTAATGTTTTAATTAAAGAAATAGGTAAAAATGTTTCTAACTTAACAAAAATTAGAGCACTGAAATGAGTCATGTTAACGTATTTATTCCGCCAGTGTGGTTTATTTTCTTTAAGCCTTTTTATAAATAATCTATACCTACGTACACGCTAATAAATGTTTTATGACCTTTATACAAGCATGCAAGGTCAAACAGTACTATATTATTTTATAGGTACAGTATCCACACGTCTGCTCGAATTTTGATACTGATGCGGCAGTAGGTAATAAATCTTAAATATATCATTAAATTTTAGGTCCAATAAAAGTTATATCTTTCCGATTTATATGGAAATATATCTTTAGGATTTTGCAAAATTTATTTTAAGACGTAGATTATTACCTGCTATAAAAACGATCCTGTAGCAATTGAGTAATGGATTGAGATCCTAGAGTCGTCAGACCTACTACGTTATTATCATTCGTCGTTTAAAATAGTAATAGGATTTTTTTTTAAACAAGTAATTACCTCACTTATATTCAGGCAAAAAAAAACGATCTAATCTAATACTATAAATATTATTATCTCACATATATTCAGGCAAAAAAATACGCGGGCTAATTAATACGCGACGTTCAGAGAGAAGTATTGGCGGTCACTTGTCAGTTTGACATAAGACCACTATTTGACATAAGCACTTTTTATAAACTGTCAAAATGCGATTCCCTTAGGGCGGGTTGTTCCAAACAGTCGGTTAACGTTACATACGGACGGTTAAAAAGTTACTATGACTGATGATTTTTAACATAGGTTACATATAACGGGTTGTTAATTCATGACATAAAAATCCGTCAGTTAAAGTTATTCAAAAAAAGATTCCATAATATTTTGATGTTTGAAGTAGCTGTTTGACAACACAAAATTACGATGACTGGACGGTTATGGTAATAGTAACTTTTTGACGTATGATTCAATTAAATTAAATAGCCAATTTAATTGACTGTTTACTGTTACTGTTTATTGCCTCTGAATAAGAGAAATGGTCTCTGCCATTGTGGGCATAAAATTGAGCTTTCCGTTAAGAACTATATGTATAGATATAATAGGCATATTTCCTTCAGAAATCAAAAAGATAGTGGGTTGAAAAGTTGAAAAGAAAAGAAAACAGTGCGCTATGTTTTGCAAATAATGACATACAAATTTAACACTTCGTTGACTATACCTATTTCGCGATAACAAAGCATTGCGTAGTCTAGTGCGTTTGTTGATGCCACTGCTAGATATGTAAACCTTTCTTTAATCAGGAGTTAGAGCTTCAACTTTTGTATTTTAACATCTAAAATTTGGCTTTATCAAACCCCACATACACTTAAATTTTATTTTGCTTAATAATTAACCTAGAACTAAGATTGTAAGGCCCCCTTGTGCCAGCCAGAGCTATCTATTAACTCCGAGTCAGAGGCTGACACAAGCCCATGAAATTTAAAAAAAAGAATGCCAGCGTATTATAGTCCCACAACATGGACAGACCTTATTAAGTCGACTATGAAGTGTTTCCTGATTGAGTGTACACGCAGTGCCACAAACAGAGAGAGACACAGAGAATAGTCTCGCGAAAGCAGCAACCAAAGAAATCTGAAAAACTTCTTCTATATCATATACTAGCGACCCGACCCAGCTTCGCATGGGCCTATAGCCTTTCTCGGTAAATGGACTATCCAACACAAAAATATTTTTCAATTCGAACTAGTAGATCCAGAGATTAGCGCGTTCAACCAAATAAACAAACAAACAAACTCTTCAGCTTTATAATATTAAGTATAGATATCTATTCATATCTTTTATATCTCTTCTTCTATATCTTCTTATATCTGTGGCCGCAACCACAGGCGATCCATGACCACGGTCACTCCACCAGGACTGTACAACTAAATAGAAAGTGAAGAAAGAAGAAGAAAAAGAATTATTGTCCCACTGCAGGACTAACCCGCCGCGTCGACTCCGTACGTCCCCTCCCCGACCCTTGCTCGTGCCAGCCCACGCCGCCGCAATCCAAATCCGATGCAGCCTGTTCCTTCGCTGCCATCCCCAGCGACGCCCTAAGCCGAGGCTCGTACCCTACAGGGGCACCCCCTGTGGGGTACGAGCCTCGGCTTAGGGCGGCTTTAGCGTGTAATCGTTTAGATTATAAGATTTTTGCCCCGGCTGGAGGCCTTAAATTCACTTTAAGGCATCACAGGAAAGTCTGGTAAGCAGCTTTCTAAATTAACATGCGAAATGATTATTCGGAAAGAAAAACAAAAGCCTCTCTTAAACAAAGAAGGCAGTAACATTGATAATCTTACTTACTTGACTTATAACTAATTACAAGGCCAGATTTCCATACAGTGGGCTCCTTCACCAATGTAAGATGTCCAAGACAAATACACATTATGAACTCAGATCATGAAACAAAAGGCAGATAGACCGCGCGAAATACTGGGGTGAAGCCAAAAAAGCAAAGACAAATTCAAAAGCGAATACCTACAACGCGCTTCGTGCTGTACTGGCACGAGTATAACACAAAACGCTGCATCGTTAAAAAAAAAAAACAACGTATTCGCTTTTGAATTTGTATTTGTTTTTTTGGCTTCACTCTCAGTGATCCGCGCGGTCTATCTGCCTTTTTTTCATAACCTGAGCATATGAAATAGAAAAAAACAACGTGACATGACGTTTAACATGATGTAATTCAACCTCGTGTTAACAGCTAACTGCGAGTTACATTATTGGTACAAGTGGGCCTAACTAAACTAGTATGTACAACCGCTCTTGCTCCAATTTATTTCCACTACAAGATCCAGAGGTACTGATTAAGTTTCTACAAACTTATCTGGCTACCTTGCCAAGACTAAGGTAACTAACTTAGTGTTCAGGTATCAAAACAAGTCCTAATAAAAATCACATTACCGATACTAATAGGTACGTATATTGATTTATAGGTTTGTTTTTGTCTAAGTTTATCCACATGTAGCTTTAGTTTTGTGTCTGCGGCTGGTTGTGGTCCAAGTATGTTGTTTTTGGCAATGATTTATTACACACTAGGCTCGACCCGGCTTCGCATGGGTGCAATGTAGATACTAATGTGCTACCCTCATAGTAGCAAATGCAGTAGTCGACATCTTGTCGATTTTCCGTTTTCGTCAAAAATTACATGTCGGGACTTTAAGCTATATGCAGATTTTTTTTTTGTTTGATGTCTGGAACAGCTGTTGACATGATAAGGAAAAATGCAACATTTTGTATGAAATTACCTGATATTGTTAGCATGAATGCAGCAATAAATCATACTCCAGATTAAAATGGAGTAATCACTTATTTAGTACCGAGTTAGAATGCAGTATTCATGTAAGTACTAGTAAGAAACGCAGTACCTGCTCGCATTTTAGCTGCGTTTTAATTTTGTATATTCGTATATTTGTTTATTACTATATTTTCTAAGGTGAAATGCAGTAATGTTTCATACTGCGATTGATTCTAGTATCATAAAAGAGAATTTACGTAAAATATAATGTGTTGTTATAGCGTATACTGCATTTTACTTAAGCGCATACTGCGTTTCACTTAAGTGCCTCAGTCTATGATCATATCCTGTAACGAAAGAATACCTACCTATAATTAGTGGGCCAGTGTGATTGTTTGAGTGATTAATAACATAATGATTATGATTAGAACATCTAAACCTTCCTCTTGAATAATTATATCGATTGCTGAAAACTGCATTAAAATGCGTTGCGTAATTTAAAAGATTTAAGCGTACAGGCAACGGGACCGACTTTGTTTAATACTTACTACTTTTTTTTTTTTTATCATTTGATAGGCATACGTTTGACCACTATCTCACCTGATGGGAAGCGATGATGCGGTCTAAGATCTTGTATCTTTACTTATGTAAAGATTTACTGTTTTCAACACTCTCACTGTCAAAGTCACTCTCAAAGTCTCACTCTGCGTTTTTTTTGAAGATTCCATAAGTATCTAAGTTTTATTTTCTCTCTATAATCTAAGTAGGGTTTTGTCGTAAATCTGGAATTTAAGATCTCCCAGCTCAATAAATCCAGCCAGCACCAATACACGTCGCTTTTCGAGCTTTTGAATCTCACCGCTATTATATATACGGAAGTTTGTGAGGATGTATAGATGTTTGATAGGTACTCTTTTACACCTAGACGGCTGATCGGAATTAGATGAAAGGAGATAGATACGATTTCATACAATCTTGTAAAAATATGAAAGTGGTGTCAATCAATATCTTATTTCAACCCTTCACTGCACATTTTTCAAATTTTAACAATCTGAGAACACAGTTATAAGAGATTTAAGTAATAAAAGTGAGGTTAATAAATACTTACGAAATCAAATTACATCAATAAAAGCTTGTATCAAAGGAAATGAAATTCCCATTCTTCTCACATGATTCAATTGCAATAATAACTTATCAATAAAGGTACGAGAAAATGTCAGGCATTGCCCTTTGACGAAAATAGTTGTAAGTCGCGACTTACCCATTTTCTATTCGCGTTGAATTGTTTGTGCTCCTACAAGAGCTCAACGAAGCAAATATTTAGACACGGCTTGCCCTTTGATTCTTGTTTACCATAATCAAAATTTTAAACCTTTGTTATTCGTTTCTAAACTTTTAAAGCTTTTAACATATAAACAAAAGCATTATAGACTTTTCGAAATTATCATTTCAATACGCAGCGAGGTATTTATCAACTTTTGGAAAAATATAAATACCGTCCGTTGTGTAAGTTGGAATGCGCCACAAAATTCGCTCATTCCTCGAATCTTTTGTTCGTAACTCGCTCTGTTACGAAACTTTAAACGGATGCGTATAAATTTCCTCTTCGTATGACGTGAGTCCTGAAAAATTGGAAAAAGTTTGGTTTAGCGTCAGCCGGAGCAGCGGCTCTTGTTTTCCATACCTTCCTATCTCTTTCTAGAAATGTTTTACTGCACAAGCAAGGATAAGTTTTTTTATGGAAATTGAAAAATATTTCATTTCGTAGCTTATATAAATGCTATCCATCTATTAGGCAAAGGCCTGCCCAAGTCCTTCTGGAACTATTTTCCTGCGCCACCTCGAACCAGCCCAGGGGGCCAATTCTGCTATTTTTATAATTTCGTCACTCCAACACGATCCCATTGTTATTTTGCTAAAAGTTCGTAAATTGCGGTCAAACGCAAGCCTTAATTCATAATGGTCAATCATTGGTCGGTCGAAATAAAAGCAATGACTGCACTATGATGTTCTAATGGTAGGTCACTGATCAAAGGAACTGTCATAATTTTAGCAGATTACCGCCTAAGTCAGTCATTCAGTTGTCATTTTGTACGAGATTGTCAGTGGTTGACAATTGGAAAGTCATAATGACGCCATTATATTAGTAGATTACCAAACATGTCAAAATCAACAATTTATGAAATCAATGATAGACCATTCTGACACTATTGTAATAGCAGACTTGAGGCCCTGATGGTACGCGTCCAGGACATTCTGCCACCGCTTTCTGGGCCGTCCTCGGTGACATCATCCATCTTCAGGCATCCCTAACGGGCTGTTCAGGACTTCGGTTTTAACGGCGAATAACGTGGTGGGCGGCGGGAACAAATGTACTAGCACCGAAAAAACCGCGCGCATTTTCGCTGAGCGGCGACTCGTGTCTTTTTTTATTTATTTTTATTTTTTTTCGGATTGGTATGTCGCAGGTCAACCTAGGCGGTTGTCGGCTGCTTAACCGGACTTTCCTGTGGTGCCTTAAAAAAATATTATTTTTAGGGCCTCCAGCCAGGGCAAAATAGCTTACAAACTAAGCGACTACACGCTAAGGGCACCCCCTGTGGGGTACTGCCCTGGTGTGCAGGGAGAGGACAGCAAAGGGACAGGCTGGATCGGATTTCAACGACTCGTGTCCTGGTCGTGGCGTGCTTTATATCTTACCGCTTGCCGCCCCGCACTTAGCTGCCGCTCACAGCGGCAAGGTCGTCAGTGAGCCGTTACGTGGAGACTTTTCTCCAGCGGTTATTGTGCATGTGGCTAACGTGACGTTATAGCAGCATTATTGCAGTTATGCTCATAACTGACGTTTTGGAACTGAGCGAAGTGTTCCGGATTCTGTCCTGTCTTTTTACACACAGAATACTGCGCACCATTTAGGTTTTTTTTATGAAAAGTATGAAACAGTCAATTTGATTCTAGCCTCACATACCGTCATATTCAAGCCAAAGTAACCATTTTTCAGCACCATTAGGTAAGTCGTTAAGAAAAGCCATAACAATAATGTAACATCGATTAAATTCGATCTTGGTAACACGAGACGAGATCGTTAAGAAGAAAAATATCAACATTAACAAGGCTGTAATTGATCCTTGGACATAAAATCAGCTATAAAGCCCAATCTATCAAGTATACCTACCAAAAGATCGAACGGAAAGAAAACACTAGTAAAACCTAAGTAGATAAATAATATGGCTATGCCTAGTTTGGCCCCAGATGCTAATACTTTTGTGTACAATAAGGTGCAGCGCAGACAGACTATTCGTGACGCACTTTTTAGTCTGTGAAAATAGTACATATGCAATTATATGCAGTAACGCACACGACGCGCAAAAAGTCCGGCGCACAAAAAAATCTCTATTTCTTCTTCTTTTTCTGTACTTCATGTACAAAATAATACTTCGCGATCTCTGCACGATTTCCATAGCGTCTAGCTCTGCCGACAGAATGATCGAAGATGTGCGTCGTGTGCGTTGAGTCTGTGAAAAATCCGCGACCGACTTTTTGCGCGCCATGCAGACTTTTTGTGCGCCGCAGACTCGATCGCACAAAAAGTGTGCCGTCTGCGCTGCACCTTACTGTAGACTAAGCACTTTATTTGTGAAATGATGTGCATTTTTTCTGTAAATAAACATTATTATTATTATAGAAGGTATTATTTTTAATCAATTTACTCATGTCATCTGCCTAGCCTTTTTCCAACTAGGTAGGTACAGTCAACAGCAAAAGTAGATGATCAAAATCAAAAATTCAATACTAATGAACGGAGTTCGCGTCAGAACTGTGTGGCGTCGAAGTGATTCAAAAGTATGTGTGTAACAATCACATACTTTCAATAAATAAACTAGTAATAAATTATATTAATTAGTGTTAGTGAATTAGTATTGAATTTCTGATTTTGATCATCTACTTTTGCTGCTGTCTGTACCTACTAATGTTTGGGTTGGTTGCCAGTCCCGTGTGGTCCCATTTTGGTCCGGTTCTGACAATGGCATCCATGAGAAAACCGTATAAGTCTTAAATTTACATTAAGTATGTGCGCGATTTGTTACGCGATTACTCCGGCAAACGTAAACCGATTTAGAAAATTCTTCTTTTTACGGATAGGGTATGCTTCAGGGGTGGTCCCATATAAATTTTATCGAAATTGATTCAGCACTTTTTGAAAAATCAACAAATACCCAAAAATTTTACAAAGTTGACGTTGTAGCTTCATTAATCTTTGTAGTAGTTAACTTTCATACTCTTCTTAATAGATTTGGATGAGAAGGAGGTACTAAAAAGCGGAAAATAAAAAGCTTTTTACAAAAAAGACAACCGCCTTCAAAAACTAAAAGTGAAAAATAACTTTAGCACAGAACACACATTGACTTTAGTTTCGGAAGTCGGTGGCAATACAAAACAACAAACAGAACAAAGCCACTGAATTTCGAAACTAAAGTCAATGTGTGTTCTGTGCTAAAGTTATTTTTCACTTTTTAGTTTTTGAAGGCGGTTGTCTTTTTTATAAAAAGCTTTTTTATATGGAACGACTACCTACCTGACCTCCACAACGTAATTAAGACTGGTTGTCAGATTTTGTAGCTTCTGACTACCTATAACGACTATCAAAGATCTACGAATGACAGCCGGTCCAACGTCTTTACGTGCTTTCCGAGGCACGGCCTCTCCGTGCCTCGGAAAGCACGTAAAGCCGTCTCGGTATGAAAAAGGTGTTCACCCATCAACGGACTAACATTTTTGATGAAAATGCCGTTTATGGGTGAACATCTATACAAACTATCTAAGCAAATAAATAAAATTCAAGTGTCTGTTTGTAATGTCACAATACCAGCATTCTACTAAGCATAAGAATGACAAAAGGTTAGGTAACATAAAAAAAATGTTTTGTCTGTTTGTTTATTTCGGCTAATCCCCGAGACGTCTGGTCTGATTTTGCCAAGACTTTCATTGGCAGACAGTTGATGTTATAAGAAGTGATAGGCTTCTCCTTATATTCCGCGCTAACAAATTAAAACCCCATAGAATAGATATCTTATTTATTTATTTACACTTCATGCACAAAGGTACAAAGGCGGACTTAATGCCTTAGGCATTCTCTACCAGCTAACTAAGGGTGGTGAAGAGATAACATGGCAGGTGCATTACAAAAAGGGCTTATGTTTAACGATCCTCCAGATCTACTAAATGATCACCAATAATAGTAAATAAAATAAAACCAAAAATAGTAAATGGTCACCAAAATGGTTTCCTTAAGTATTGTAGAAATGTATGAGTTTGACTGTAAAAAGCGATTTGATTCTGGCACTCGGCGGCCGCTGCCACGGCACGCTCGCTCTGCTCGCTCGCCTCGTGCGTAGGGGGTCACAGTTCTAACCTAACCTAACCATGTCGGATCCGCCCCAGGGGGTCAAAAAGATTTTGGTTATTTTGCACACTAAGATTTGGTGACCCATTAGACATTTGGCATAATTTAGTATATTTTTTTGGTAAGGGATCCTGAAGTATCTTTTGGTGATCATTATATTTATACCCTACAAAAAGTAATATTTAAAAAGTTAAAAAAAAAATTATATAAACTACACATACCTCGCCGCATAAGATAGAACATTTTTTGAGAACTTAAAACGATGAAATAGTTATAAATTCTATGTATTCCGACTATATATAACACCAAATTTATTATGCTCACACCTGTTTTAGTTTGAAATCAATCGCCAGCGGGAAACTAGTTGAGGACAACTCAAATAAAGGGTTGGAAACTTTCAAGTTACAATGTAAGTATAGGTACATACCTATATTTACCTACCTACCATTGGTTTAGTGCAAACAAAATGAACGCAAATTTTCTACTTCCTTGTGGATTTGTGAACAGTTTAGTTTTGTGTTACGCCTGCACAACATATTTTAACTAAGCACTTGTTGAATAATCCGGTTTTTGCACAACGTTTCAGGCTGTAGTTTCCTTGACAAAAATGTTTTTGGTTAAATAAATGTGTTATCAGGAAATAGCTTTAAAGTTCACGTGTTCGTGTTAACAAAATTGACTGTTATACCCTGGAGACAGGGACCTTTTTGGGACATAAATTCGCCATTTATTTATTGGTGGATTATGTCTAAGTCAAAGTTAAAGTCATTTATTTCAATTAGACCATTAAACTCACTCTTGAACGTCATATAAGAAAATGTTAATCTAGTTGCCCCTTCCAAAAGTTTCGTATGGAGAAGAATGAGCAAGAAACTCCATACTTACTTTTTTTAAATTGTTAACTATATTTTGTATAATTACAGAAATTGTACGTTTAACCCTTCACTATATTAGAGCATGTTCAAAGTATTACAAAATAAGAAATGACAGCTAAGTTCTATTTATAGATACATAGTGTTCACATATTTACAAATATTGAAAATGTAGACGACCACTTCATATATTTTAACAACAGTCTTACCAAAAGGAAAACCTTTGTTTCGAAAAGAATAACAAACAATGAAACTAAACAATGTGTGAGCCAGAATAATCTATAAGTTCTATAAAGTAAATATTGGATTAGGAAACAGTTTAATTTTGTCTATACTGTAGATTGTCCCATGAAGCAAGACTAGCACGTTTCCAAGCATTATTATGTTGGATATATGTACTTAATTCTCTACATTATAATATGCTTATGGGCATGAATTGGTTAATCGTAAAAATGTCGACAGACTTATGTCACTGTATAATGATCAAAGAGGAATATGCTAGTGCTCGACGAATTAAAAAGCACTGCTAAGCAATATATTAATTATGGGTCCAATAACAAATCCCACTCTACCCCTTGATGTAAACTCAAAGAATAATAAACTTAAAGGTTATTACAGAAAAATATTAATATACAAATTAAATACCTCTTATACATTTTAAAAGCACCACTTGTCATAACTCAAAGCAAAGTCAAAACAGTTATTTGAATGTAACAGGCACTTTGGAATGGTGAAGGAGTCGATCACTTAATCAGAAAGTTCTAAAACGTAGGTAGGTCTCTATGGAGAAGGACGGAGTAGAAACTCCACAGACACTGTGTCTAATCGAGTTTTTACAAAATCCTGGTCTCATTATTCTTTTTGGTTTTATATCTGTTAATAATACATTATTACATTATTATTATTTAATTGTTTTATATTGCTCTTTACCTACAGGTAAAGAGCAATATAAAACAATTAAAAACGTCATGTTCGTGAACGGGCGCTGTCAGTAGTGATTGGTCAGCTCTTATCTGCCTTATCTTGCTTCTTTTTTTGTTTTGTATTGTTAGATTTCCTTCATAGTTTTCACATATAGAAGCAATAAGAATCATGTAACCAGACTCCGTGGAGTTTCTTGCTCGTTCTTCTCCATAGAGACCTACCTACGTTACGTACGAGCTAGTTGCTCGTTCAACTCTCTGACTAACTGACCGACTTTGTGACAATTCAAAAGTGCCTGTAAATGGTTTAATTGAAATAAATGCTTTGACTTTGACTTTGACTTAGAGGTAAGAGATACCCGTACTTTTGGTAATTATCGCTAAGAACGTTGAAACTGTATTTCGTGGGTGTAAGGCCCTCCACTGGTTAGGATGGTGATGGTCTGCTCGCATGTAGGTAGCCAACTGACTAGGAAATAAGCAATAACTAGGAAGGTACGGCGATACCTAGTCAGTTGAAACACCCAAGCGCTGTTTCAGCCTTCCGAGCGATAGGTACCAAAAGTACGGCTATTTCTTGTATTCTAAGCCATAATAAATGTATAATAATATGTGGGGACATTTCACACACGGCCATCTGACCCCAAACTAGGGAGACCCTGTACTATGGGTATTAGACAGCTGATATACATACACAAATTATCATTTACAACCAATTTAAAAAAACCAAGACGTTTTCAATTCGACTGTACCTATGTTGTTTTTTTTTTGATATTTGTTACGCGATTTCGCCGGCAAATGTGAATCGATTTTGAAAATACTTTTTCTAATGAATAGGGTATGCTTCAGGGGCATATAAATTTTATCGAAAATCAACCAAATCCCATAAAAATCTACATATACGACGTTTTATGTTTCTTCAATCTTTGGAGTATTTCTGTTTTAAGTGTGTTGCCGGTTCTTAATGGATTTGGATGATAAAAAGGTACTAAAAAGTTAAAATAAAATGCTTTTTTACAAAAAAGACAACCGCTTTCAAAATCTAAAAAACGATTTTTTTTTAAAAAGACAACAGCCTTCAAAATCTAAAAAGTGACAAATAACTTAAGCACATAACACACATGACTTTAGTTTTGGAAGTCGGTGGCTTTGTTCTGTTTGTTGTTTTGTATTGCTACCGACTTCCAAAACTAATGTCATGGTGTTATATTATGCTAAAGTTATTTGTCACTTTTTAGATTTTGAAGGCGGTTGTCTTATATGTAAAAAAAGGTTTTTTTTTAATTTTTAAGGCGGTTGTCTTTTTTGTACAAAAACATTTTCATAACTCTCTTTTTACAATTTTTAAATTTCGCGCAGTATATGATTCTTAATCCGTTAACCATTTGTAAATAATGCATGTATGAATAAATAGTTTAATAATATTAAATGAAAAGATGTTACATCATGCATTTGTGTAGGAAGCAAGAAGCTTATAGATAACCTATATCTTCATGGTAGGAAGTCATGTTTTTTTTTTAATTAAAGGCACAATAAGAGAACAATTCTGTACATTTTACCAACCTTCTGTACTTTATCTATGATTTTTTTTTGTTAACAATACAAATTATCTGGTATTTAACAGAAAATGGGTTTTGTGTGCAAATTAAATAGCACTCATACTTTTATAAATGGTACCACTTCCCGACAACTAAAAATAAAGAGGTTTAATAGAAAAAGTTAATGTTTAATCCAAATAGCGCTTATACACTCTCTAAAAGGTACTCTTCCTATAAATTACAGATGAAGAAAATAAATGGCTCTATTTTCTAATCTATTTATTTTTACTACGAATTCCTGCTGAACGTGAAGTTAACTCGAAGAAATTTGCTCCTAATTTGCTTAATTAATTCTCACTTAGCCGCTTACACCAGTGTTAGCCCATAGTTAGCTTTAACCCCAGTTTTTTTTGTTCGATAGCGAAAATCTTAGGTTTCAGTTGGACCTAATTTTCTTGGTACCTACTAGTAGTTTAATAATAATAATCGCTTTATATCTTACAAACTAAAGGTGCGCACATTTTATATAACACTAGCGGGCCTGGCAGAAGTTGTCCTGCCCTTAAAATAAAAAAGTCCTATAACTCGACGGCAGCGCCACCTACCGGGTCCAACACACAACAAATTTCATCAAAATCGGTCCAGGCGTTTAGGAGGAGTTCACTTTCATACACATACACAGAAGATTTTTATATATAAGATAACATGTTATAAAACTTTGTAATGTAACATGTTTCAGCAATGTGGAGGCTGAATGTTATTTAAAATGTTATTAATATCTACAACAATGTTATATAACTTATGCAATAGTGAACAGCACTGCAGAACGACAAAGTCATATAACATTGTATTTCTAATGTGTACAGTATTGTTATATGTTGCAATGTTGAAAAACAATGTGACATAATGTGGACGTGTTATAAAACACAATTTTTATAACATGTTACTTAATCTATAAGCACCTAAACACATTAACATATATTGCAAAAACACAACTTAAGAGCGCTCATCCCCATCGAACGAACTTCAACGCGAGCGTGATTGAATTTTTTTTTGTTTCAATCAACGCAAAGCTCGAAAACAAACGAGTGAGTGAGAACGCGATAACATCACAGGAAAATTGGCGCGCGGAAATTTCACAAAACTTGTTCCAGGACATACGTGTTTTTGAAAAAGTTTTTGGTAAAAATGTTTGTAATTTAGAATCAACGTTACATATTATAATAATAATAATAATAATAATAACATTTATTTCGGACAATGTCCATATCTGGTTAGTAACACAAAGTGCTTAAAGCTTATGTTAGTAAAAACGAAATGTATGTATAACATAATTATGCAAGGTTTGTATGAAGCTGTTTTTTTTACTTTTTCAATGTATGAGTGCATTATGAACGGTCAAAGTTCAGATAAAATTGTGCAAAAAAGCTGATTTTCGGACGCGGTTACTGAATTTGTTTCTCAAAAACGTTTATTTTTGACTCCATACAAACCTAGATTTAAACCACAAGATACCTGTGTGTTAAAAATATTTGGAGAATAATTTCATATAACGCCGTAATCGCGTACGAGCGTTTGTATGGGAAATATGACAAGATGGGCGCTCTTAAGTAAGTATGTAGGATTTTTTTTACAGATCTGCACAATTGTTTTCCACACGGACGAAGTCGGGGCCAAAATCATGTCTATATAACTCGACATAACTACCTCGTAAACCTTACTGAAACCTGAAACTACCAGGAAATGTAACGTGTAGAGTGTAGGGGTATACATTCCAAAGCAAAACATACCTCAGTATCTAACACAACATAATTTGCGGTTAATACAGCAGAATGGGAATCATCTGTTTGACAACAGCGTGATAACACTGTAAGCAGTTAATTGTTTGCTTAAGTTATGCGTGACGCGCTTGACGGGGAAGGCGGATCTTAATAAACGCTTGCTTATAAATACATGTTTAGTTCATAATGTGATGAAGAACATAAGATACAAGCGATTTAGTGACAAATTATGTGTAAATATTTGAACGTCGAATGTAATGAAACAATTAAACGTCGAAATTAAAGAACGCAGTAAATAGAAACCAGGGACATATTTTCTACTAACTTTAGGAACATATTTTTGACGTTGATGGTCGCTCAGATGAGTTAAATTGCAACTAGATAAACTTGATTAGGATCGGTCTTCTGAATGATTAACAAAATGGCGCGTATTGTCAAGCGATTCCTCTCTCAACACCACCACCGGTAGACTTGACCACCGGTAGCTTGAAGGAAAGGACAAAGGAAATGAAAGGAAAGGAAATACATACATACAAGTTATATTTTTAAATATAAATATAATAAACCATTTCATAATAAGTACCTATAAAAAAATAGAAACCCCCTTTCCTTCATAAAAGTATTGTTTTTATGTTTTTGTTTTAATACATCATCATCATCATCATTTCAGCCAAAAGACGTCCACTGCTGGACATAGGTAATCTGTGCCGGCACTACAACGAGGCGCAGAGCAGGGCAGACACATATCTGCGTCGCACGTGCCTGCGCCGCAACGTACGGAGCACTCGGTACTTTCATGCATTACAAAATCTGCTCTGCCCTGCGCTGCGTGGATCTGCGTCGCCTGCGTCCCAGCATACGCCTAGCCTTACGACACCCACGGGAAGATATGGGTTGATGCTATTCTTTACGTCCGACACCACACGGAAAAATAAACGCTTGCGCGCTAACGCGATTTTAATACAATTGTTTAAAAAATGTAATTTACATGTATATATAAATTAATGAATGAGGAATTAGTAATTCTTATTGTCAAATAAAATAAATACATTTTATGTTACAACATTATAATCCTAAGTTAATATACACAAAAGCATTCGAGGCCGAACCAGGCAGCTTATGCCTGGTATAGTATATTATTTCAGCCCTAATCGCCAATCCCCTTGAGTTCCAAGTAATAAAAGTAGGTAAGTAGGTATGTGTTATACTGAACTCGTAGAATGTTGATACTACAATTTAGAAAAAAATGTTCCTAAATGACTCAGCTGTACCTAGTTACCCCGTTTAGCAAGAATGAAAATGCTGTCTTTTATTAATATGAATACTTTGTAGAACATTTGTATGTCCGGATTTAGGTTATAAAAGGTTTTTGCCTGCCCGCGATTTTTAATCCAATTTAGTATGTTAATAACTTGAAACAAACACGCACGGAACATTAAAACTTTTACACACCTAAATAATTCTAAATTCGCGCTCTCTTATCACTTAAAACCATCTTAATTATAACACGTGACGTCAGACGCCATTGTTTTGGCTCTTGTCTCAAAAACCGCCGTGACGACAAATCTGCTTATCTTTCATCTTTACCTTATAAGATCGTCATAAAAGATGTAATTAAGGCACAATCCTCATACAGTGTGCCTAACTACCTACAGTAAGCGTAGGTGGTGGAATTCATCATCCGCCTAACCATTTCCCAATTATATTGGGATCGACTTCGACTCTAAGCGCATATAGCTGAATACCAGTGTTTTACATGAAGCGAATGCCTAACGGACCTCCACAACCCAGTTACTGGGTAACACGATACCCTTTGACTAAGACTAGCTATGTTATTCTGTAAGAACTCACTTCTGATCTCACTTCTGATTCCGCCGTGAAAACTGTTTTAGGTAGTCTGTAACTCGATGAAAACTACGCTAGCGCTACTAAGTGCTGGCATAGGTGAAGCGAACTATTATTTCGTTACTATTTAAACGAAAACCAAATACTTTTCACTTCTAGTAAGTGAAATCGGAAATGATATAGGATTCGAATTCGCGAGTGAATTCTTACAGAATTGCACTGTAGTTGTCGATTGATTTCGTCCAAATTAATAGGCGCCGAGCAAGCAACTCATTAACAACTTTCGATTGCATACGAGTTGGCAAGGAGACAACTCCTTGTATGTCCAGGCCGATGTTGAGTTTATTTTCTAAAATAATATCTTTTGAAGGCCACGTTATCATCATCATCATCAACAGCAGCCGGAAGACGTCCACTGTTGAACAAAGACCTCCCCATAGAACGCCACAACGAGCGACAACCTGCCGCTTGCATCCACCGGTTACCCGCGACCTTAACGATGTCGTCGGTCCATCTGGCGGGAGGCCTACCAACGCTGCGTCTTCCGGACTGACCACGTCAAACGTTACGAATTACTAGTCTATGGAATCACGTATAGAAGTCCGTCATGTAGTACCGTGCGTGCTGAGTACTTTTTAGATTGTCATATATAATGTTACAGTCAAAACTCTTAACCAGTCAAAACTCTTATTAAGATAAAATGCGTTTGCGTTACTAAAACAAAAATACGGAACGCTTTTGTTATAAGAATCACAACAAAACAAAAGTTTTAAAATGGTCTCAAAAAAGACCTACCAACCTAATGGGTTTTTAAGTATTAAGGATAATGAAACCGTTCAAAAGTAGTTTTGACTGAATTTTGTAGTCTAAAATAGTTTTGACTATGGTTAACAGTTTTGACTGTGACATATACATGACTGTGGCAGGTAAATCAGTACGAATCTCTACGACATTTGCTTGGGAATAGATCTGGGGTGTGATTCTGTAAGACTTCATTCTCTTCGAATCTGAATCCGCTGTGAGTTTCTTAATTGGCATATCTAAAAACTCGGTTTATAATTCGAATTTACACTAGCGCCACCCTTGCGAGCGTGTCAGCGAGTTGAACTAAATTGACAGGGAGATTTCGACAAATAAAATATGAGATGACGTAAGAAATGGTATTCTGTAAGATAATTTCCCCGTCACTTCAACGCTCACTTCGCACTCAAATCCGATTCAAAGTGTCAAATATAACAACGTCATTTTGAACCTTATGTGAAGTGAGAGTGAAAAGCGATGTGAGATGCGAGCATTAACTTAATTATGAAACAAAATATTTTAGCTTATATATTTTTACAATAGAACGTATTCATTTCATTAATGGGAAAATGAGGTTTCGGCGTCAAGATTGTGATAATATTCTCATTTGTGTAATTAGATTTTTAGGCATAACTCGACGTTACCAAAGGCCCTTAGTCTGTGAGTCCTGTGGTCCCCAAAGTAATCGTGTTTCTATAGTCATCAGGGATGCTGTCAATAATAATAAGATTCACCAATTTCAATGTAGACTAACCAAGTGCGTAGAAAGATTATAGTGCACAAATTAAATGTGTGCACAAAACACATTTGCACTCCCTTTTGCCCGATCTTTTTGTCCGAGATTAGGCGCAGGACCAACGGATTTACCTGCTTTTCGAGCGACGGAGGTGTACACCATTAACTTTTAAATAGTAAAATTCTTAAAGGAAGAGCCCAATTACGCCCAACGGGGACCTGTAGAGCTATTCTGTTAAAATCTCTCTCGGTGAACACCTAGGCGAAGTGAGTTGTCATTCGTCCCGATGCTAGGGATGGACAAAGCAGACGAAAGGATGACAGCTCACTTCACCTAGGTGTTTACTGAGGGAGATTGTAACAGAATAGACATACTGGTAATCGAATCCAAGACCAAACGGTCAAGAGTTGCGCTTGCGGCCATGATACCAACGAGGCCGTTAGCACCTAATGTGGGACAACATAACAAATTAATTTATCGTGTCCAGAATTACGAATATGCTGGAAACCAATAAAATCGACTGTTTAGATCATAGGATGTGATTTTATGTTCGGCCATAACGGAATTTCTTGGTACTCTGCCTTAATTTTATTAAGGTCATATTCTCACGTCATGGAACCCCTGTGGAGTAAATTACACCGGTATTGTTACACGCTCATATTTAGGTACCTAGTTACTGTGTAGCGTATTGGAAATTCAACTATTCGATATTATACTATTCTGATTTAATATTATACGACAAGGGGTATCACCTAATAGTACAGGGCGAGTTGCACAAATCGAACATTAGCTTAATGTAGACTTTAAATTGATGCTGTCACTTCCTTTTTGATAAAAAAAATTAAGGGATGCCTTGAATTTAAAGTCTCTGTCAAACTAATGTTGGTTTCGAACTCAACGATAGAAGAATATTTTTTCTGCCCACAAATTACGGTTTAAACTTAACTAAGTCTGCAGATACAATTTTGTACTTAATTTGTGAAAGACTGGTGCCTAAACTAAGTATTTTTTTCAAAACCTGTAAGTCATACAGAAAATGTCACAATGGAAATGTCAAGGAATGTCACAGGTCACTATATGAAACCTTCCAACTAAATAAATATCTGTGCGAAATGGTATTTCCGATCTACGTAACGTTTAAAAAAACACATTAATTCATTTCTCATTTATTTTAAAAACAGTAAGTCCTTTTCTCGCATGTGATACTTGTACGCCTTCTGGCATAGCATGGAGTATAATTTGATTAAACTTAAGAACTGTATTTTTTTTTGTACCTGCCCATGTCTTAACAAATAATAAATTATTTGATTTGGTTTATTCCACGCTCTCCTACTATGCCTCTGTAATTGTTAAGGAACTCTGGAGTTCTCCAACATAACATCATGCCTATTTTTCATATGCTTTACGCAGAGTACATCTACGAAATTGTATGTAGTCCTTATGAGGCAGTTGTATTGCCATCAATTGGGTACAAATCCAGACTCCAAATAGCAACTGAAAAAAATCCTGATAAAAACCTAACATACATTTACCGTAGAAATCGAACCCGAGACATACTCAGTAGTAGTATTTGCGACTACTAGACTAACAAAAGAGTTATTTAGTGATTCAAAATTGTATCCACCGCCAAAAGTTCGCTAAAGATACGAGGCATCAATCAAAAGTATCAATTAGATATGATAATTCAGCGCTGTCGTTTGTTCCTCGAATCAATTAAGACAAATGGATCACTCTGCCGATGATCATGTAACATCCTGCTGCCGTAAGTACAAACATAATACAATATGATGAACCAATATACATTGTCTGCTTGTGAGACATTTGCGAGTCGTATTTTATGTAAATAAAACCCGAAAAACTGTGGTAATACGTGTATACTTGATTTAAAAGAATTTTCTAGTACATGGTTCGATGACTGTGCGTAATGAACACAAAAAGTAAAAAATGAATTTGCTGTAGGTAGACGCAAAAACATCAGACGTCATAATAATAACGATGAGCCGCGACTTGTAGAAATGCGTGTTGCTACGTGTGAATGTGTAGGCGCATGCCGCTGCGCCATGCTCCCCCCGTTGAAAGGCTCCTCTTTCAACTTGGCTCTTCATCTTGAATGGGAAGAGGGCACAAACGAACCAAAGCTCGTCGAAGGCAATTTGTTGCCGTTTTTACATCTGCCACTCGTACAACGCCATCAGGTCCCGGAAACAATTTTGTCACTCTTCCGAGCCGCCAACACAAAGGTGGCAGATTTTCTTCTTTAATTAAAACAAGGTCATCCACTTTGAGCTGCGGAGTGTCCTTCATCCATTTCTGTCGTCTCTGTAGTTCGTTGATGTATTCGCCTTGCCAACGACGCCAAAAATGCTGCCTGATTTGCTCCAGTCGTTGATATCGCTTCAGTTTGTTTGGATCAACATCTTCAATTATAGGAGATGGGAACGTTGTCAGCGCTCTCCCGATGAGAAAGTGTCCTGGGGATAGGGAAAGGAAATCGTTAGGATTGGAGGACATGGGACACAAGGGACGGCTGTTTAATATTGCCTCCACTTGTGCAAATAAAGTCTGCAATTCTTCAAAGGTCAAGTGCAGATTGCCAATAACGCGTTTGACGTGATGTTTCGCGGATTTGATGCCTGATTCCCAAATGCCGCCGAAATGAGGGGAGTAAGCGGGAATGAAATTGAACTGAATACCTTCTTGTGCAGCAAAGTCAGTAAGCAAGTGTTTATTAGTTTTTAAAAATGATCCTAATTCTTTAGCCGCTGCGACAAAATTTCGACCGTTGTCGGAGAATATTTCCGCCGGCTTGCCGCGGCGTGCAATAAAACGTCTTAACGTCATAAGGAAGTCGTCCTTAGATAGGCCGCTTACTGCTTCTAAATGTACGCATTTGTAGCGCATGCAAATAAATAAACACAAATAGCATTTCGTCAGTCTTGCTCCTCGTCCACGTCGGTTAATAATAAAAAAGGGTCCAGCAAAATCTAGACCAACTGAAACGAATGGCAAACCGACGGTAACGCGTTGTGCAGGAAGATTTCCCATTTTAGGCTGTAGGGTCTTGCCTTGAAAGCGCCTGCATGTTACACAATTGTGTACTATGCGACGAGCCAGATGACGACCGTTGATAGGCCAAATTGTTTCTCGAACTGTGGCTAACAAGAGTTGTGGCCCGGCGTGCATCTGACGGATGTGTTCGCGATGAAAAAATAATTTAGTTAGAAGGTGAGATGAGTCAAGAAGTATTTGATGCTTCTTCTCATATGGAAAATCAGAAGCTTGAATTCTGCCACCAACTCTAATTAAATTATTGTTGTCAATAAACGGTGATAGTGATAAAATTCTGGATTTACTGTGTAACGTCTTGTTTTGTTTTAAAAGTTTATACTCGATCGGAAATGATTGTTGTTGAGCCATGAAACAGAGGCTATTGAAAGACTGATTTAACTCATCGGCAGTCAAAAAGTCAGTGTGTTTAAAATTAGGATTTTGAATATTATAAATAAATCTTTTAACGTAAGCAATCACTCGTTGGAGCTTAATAAATGAACTGTAAGTTGCAAAATTAATTAATGGTTCAACAATAGTTGTGCACAAATTGGTTTTAACGTCAGGTAAGTTTTCTTTATTTATTATATTAGAATGTAAGAGAGGCCAATCTGATTCATCTTTACATAAAAACTGTGGGCCGTACCACCACAGATTTAACTTCGGCAGCTGATTTGGATTAATACCCCTAGAAATATGGTCAGCTGGGTTTTCTGCAGTAGGTACGTATCGCCATGAAGATGGTTGAGTTAATTCAATGATTTCACCTATGCGATTTGCTACAAATGTTTTTAAATTTCTAGGTACGCTGTGAATCCAGGCAAGGACTACGCTGCTGTCGCACCAATGGACTACGCGAGAAGGTACGTATTTTATGGCATCACAAACTGCTTTGGTCAATCTCGCAGCAAGCAAGGCGGCGCAGAGTTCCAAACGAGGAATCGTCATAGGTTTTAAAGGTGAAACTTTGGACTTTGAACATAACAATTTAATACTAACATCATCATTTTGATTTATTGATTTAGCATAGATACAAGCACCGTAGGCGCTCTGCGATGCATCACTGAAAGAATGAATTTCGATAATCTTTGCAGCGTCACAAATAACGTTTCTAGGTATTTGTAAACCAGCTAAATGATGAAGATTATTTGCAAACTCGTCCCAAGATTCATGAATATCCTGGGGAACAGGCTCGTCCCAATCAACTCGGAGGAGCCACAACCTTTGTAGCATAATTTTGGGCTTGATTATGCACGGACTTAATAACCCTAGTGGATCAAATATTTTTAACGAATTTGACATTATGATTCGTTTTGTTAACTTTCCATCAACTGTCATAGGTTTGATTGGAAAGTGTAATTGATCGTTGGAAGGATTCCATCCCAATCCGAGAGTGCTCGACGATTCACTGGTTATTAACTTGTTCTTTTGAAAATCAATGTTGTCTTGTAAAATGTTTGATAAGTTGCTTTTATATTTCCGTAATGGAAAACATGCTGAACTTAACGTATTTGATACTAAGTCTTTTACGCGGCGCAATTCATCTGCGTTATTTGACCCAGTGATAAGATCGTCCACGTAAAAGTCGTTTTGGATAATAGACTTTATGAACTCGTCCCCACATTCCTCTCCGGCCTGCCATAGGCACCGCGTACTTAAATAACTCGCACTTGCAGTGCCGTAAGTGACGGTATTTAATCTGTAAGTTTTGATTGGCTGCGACTCCTCTTCTCTCCATAAGATCAGTTGTAGATTTTGGTCGTCACTATGACACGCCACCTGGCGGAACATTTTTTCAACGTCAGCAGTGAGTAAAAATTTGTACTGTCTAGCCCTGATCAAGATGGAGAAAAGAGAGTCTTGCTTGTTAGGGCCTACCATGAGAATATCATTGAGCGAGCGGCCAGAAGAAGTGGGGGCCGAGCCGTCAAACACTACGCGGATTTTGGTGGATTCGCTTTCCTCTTTGAATACTGCGTGATGACACAGGAAATAATTTGGAGTAGGTTTTGCTATGTGTGATTCTGACAAATGACCTAATTCGGCGTATTCATTAATAAATTCTGTGTACTGTCTTTTGAGTTCTGGAATTTTACGAAATCGTTTTTCTAAATTAAGTAGCCGTTTTTTGGCTAAATTGTATGAATCACCAAGAGTATTAGGACTGTCAAGCAATGGTAACTTGACGCAAAACCTACCTGAACTTAATCGTGTGGTGTTAGCGAGGAAATGTTCTTCACACAACCTCTCAATTGGGGTCAAAGTTGTTTTTTGGGGAAGTTCTTCGACTTCCCAAAACTTAGTTAACTTCTGATCAATATTTGTAATTGAATCTGATTGATAATATGATTGATTTGAAATGCTTATATGATTGCATTGCATGTATTTTGAATAACTAGAAAACATGGGACCAGCTACGAGCCAGCCAAATTTTGAGTTTATTAATTTTGGGTTCTTGGGACCCAGAGAATATTGTTCTGTACCTACAACATCCCAAAATATATCCGCCCCAAGAATAACGTCTGCCTTTGCTGGTACGTTAAAGCTAGGGTCGGCCAACTTTATGTAGTCGGGTAATGTAATGTGTTTCATGTTTATAGGTACCTTAGGTAGGTCTCCTGTCAGCTCATCAAGCACTAAACAGGATAATGTAACGCTATATGGATTGTTCATCGAATTGAGTGTAATTTTGCAGGATTCTGTAACCTTATGACATAGGTTATTGCCTATGCCTATTATATTTATTTCCTTTGTTTGATTTGTATCTAATTGTAATTTATGTTTCAGGTTTTTTCGTCATGAGTGAAGATTGACTGCCGCAGTCTAAGAGAGCACGTACCTTCTCCGTGGTATTAGTCAACGGGTTCGACACTTCAATGACGACGGTTGATAAAAATACATGATATGTGTATGGCTCTGAGAAAGTTGACAATACTTCAGCAGAGTTCGTGGAAGACGCATGAGATTGATGCAGAAGGGAATTGTGGCGCTCCTTGCATTCTTTAAAAATACAAGGTCCTAATGGACAGTCAGCCACTTGATGACCCTGTCTTAAACAATTAGGACACAGATTATATTTCTGAACATCAGCTAATCTTTCATTAACAGTTTTGTTTTTAAATGTAGGACATGAGTAAATTCTGTGTGACTCACTACAAATGACGCAATCAATTATTTTCTGATTCTGTTGATTGGTAATAAAAGATTTAACATCAGGAGGTCTATTGTTTTTATTATTAGAATTAAAATTATGTTGTTTATTGTTTGACTGTGATTGTTGATTATGAGAACTCTGGCTAGGACGTGGCGGTTTATTGACATTGTCAGATTTACTACGATTCATTGCTTCCAAAACACCAGCGCGGTCTGTTAAGAACCTATGAAACTGAGCTAAGGTTGGCAGATCATCAACTGAATTAAATGAGTTTTGTGATTCTTCCCACTTCATTAAACTTTGACTGTCTAATTTGGCTGTCATCATAAATATGATTATATCGTCCCACTTATCGGTGGGTCGCCCTAAGTTAGCCAGTGCTCGTAAGTTTTTCGTTACGTGATCAGCTAAAAAACGTAACGAACGTTCGGATTCGTTAATAATCGGTTTTATGTTAATTAGTTCTGACAAATGATAATTAATGAGCAACTTCTTGTTGTCGTATCGCTCACATAGTAAAGACCACGCCTCTTTATAATTTGACGATGAAATTTCAAGATTCGAAATGATACGAGCCGCATCTCCTTCGAGATATGATATTAAATAATGAAATTTGTTTATATCGGAAATACGTTCGTTATTATGTACTAATGCTTGAAAGGTATCTCGAAATTCAAGCCAGCGAAAATATGCTCCGTTAAACTTAGAAATCTCAATCCGCGGCAACTTGAATCCGGTAGGATCAGAATTATGAGGGTGATGGCATGAGAACGCTGAAGACTTACGACGCGCCTCAGATTGATTGTTCGCATCTTCAATTAAATTCTTTGCTGTTGCTATACATGAAATAATATCTTGCTCGATGCTATCACGCTCATCAATCTCTGAATCTAAATTTTTATGATTTAAAACTTCAATTTCAGTTTGAAGGTCGTCAAACTTAATAGACAAACTTTCAAACTTACTTAACTTTAATGATAACTCGACAAGTTCTATGCTAGACAGTTGCACTGAGCCTAATGTTGATATGTAATTTTTAAACTTTGTTATTTGGCCTTTAATCGAACTACGCCTCAAACTTAACTCCTTATACTTAATACTATTATGTTTGTCAGACTCAGTAGTCATTGCTGTGTTTGTAATTTAACAACTAAACCAATAAAAACTTGTCCACTTAGCTGCACTTGTTTACAATAAGTAAGTAGTAGTAGTAGTTCTTATCTCAGTCCCGTCAGCTCGGCGACACCTGTGGCGAAGAAACCGGTTCCGCACAGCTGATCGATTGAACTGCAGGTCGCATTCCTTCACCGATCCTGGAAATTTCGGCAGAACGGGTGAAAAGCGTGAAATGACTACTTACTAAGAAATATATGATTGCTGTTTAATGACACAACAATGCCTAATTAAGTTAAGTTAAGTTGTTTGAAATTAAATTACAAAGTTTTATTTAGATAATTTTACTACTTTGTTAACTAAATAAATAACAATTGTTGCTACATAAAACGAGATTATGTTTACTAATGATCGTTTAATATATTAGGCAATGTATCAATGGATAATTGTAGGTAATATGAATGACCTTTGTAACCTTGTCGATTTTACAACAAAGAAAGAAACTAATTTGATGTAAATAATGAGTTGAAGATGTTTACTATTCGATGAACAACGATTATAGTTGCCTTTTGTGACCTTGGATGCACTGTGGAGGCAATATAGTGATGATGAATTGGAAATGTGTGATTTGGTATGGGTAGGAAAGTATGATTAGGACACTTATCTCTGTGGAAGTTTCCTGCCGTGGTCGTGACTAAGTCTTGCTGTAGCTTAGACGCCGGATCCTGACTGGCTTCAACTCTGGATGAGGCACGTTCTCCTGACTATGGGGAGTAGTGACTTCCAGATATTGTTACTGATGATTTTCGTGTCCTGTCACGGTCGCCAATTTATGTCTGCTTGTGAGACATTTGCGAGTCGTATTTTATGTAAATAAAACCCGAAAAACTGTGGTAATACGTGTATACTTGATTTAAAAGAATTTTCTAGTACATGGTTCGATGACTGTGCGTAATGAACACAAAAAGTAAAAAATGAATTTGCTGTAGGTAGACGCAAAAACATCAGACGTCATAATAATAACGATGAGCCGCGACTTGTAGAAATGCGTGTTGCTACGTGTGAATGTGTAGGCGCATGCCGCTGCGCCATACATTGTTCTTTGGCTTTTAACAGTATTAATAGGCACAACGTAAAAGCTTCAGGTGCAAACCAATTTCGAACAACATTGTCGTATTTAATGGGTTTTTCATAAACCCTCAAAGTGTTTCACAGCAAAACTTCACATCGCTTCAAAATAGATTAAAGTTTGTCATTTAAAAAGACGCTTGAATACTGACTGGGTAGTTTAATAAACCTATTGTTTAACGGGATAATATCTTCTTAGAAAGATAAGGAAACGCGCAATCACAAGGAGACTGTGGTTTGGTTGCAAACTTGAGCTGTGTTTTACTTGAGCATCGATAGTAACTGTTCTTACAAACTCTGTACGTTCTCTTTATCCGGGTAAAAGTTTGGAGTGCCAAACACGAGGTTGTAGAAGTTAGTCGGAAATAGAACATGATTAGAGCAAGTCGTCGTCTTTAATTGTAAGGTTAATGGGTAACTGTCTTCACCTGTCATAACTTTGTTAAAGTTTTTCTGATGAACGAGTGTATGGATTTGCTGGAAGTTCTAAATATAGAAATTAGGTTTGGAAATGAATTTCGTTACCTACTTATATTACTAGAAGTACCTAGGTAGGTACCTCATGGATAAAATGAAACTATGGTTTTAGATATTGGATTGACCGTTACAATATCACTGTTATTTTCTATTATTAGAGTACCTACCATAATGTTTATATTCTAATGTTCACAAATAAATATTAATTGATTGATATATCTTTTGAATTATCAAGGATTTGGTTATAACCAACCCAATTTAGTGAGCATGAAATTCGAGTGTAAATATTTTATTATTCACCTAAAAAGCGTTTTCGTGTAGTAAAAGTGCTTGAATCTCCTTCAATTTAATATTTAAGTGCGAGACGTAGCTAAGACCTAGGTACAATCTAGAACGCAGGTCAAATTAAATATATCTATAGTACCTGCATACCTATTACAAAGCCTTTCACACGGCCGTTCATCAACTTCCCTGCCCTAATCCCATGTTACTTTGTGTCGGCCCAACACGTCTTCTTTTTCCACTCCACCTTGACAACCGTCATCATCTTTTCTTCGGCATTCTTCTGTTTCTTCATCTATCTACATTTATATTTCTCTCCTTCTTCTCAGTCGTTCACTCTTGACAGAGTGGTCGTGGTCATGGGACGTCACCCACAACTGCGGTCGCAGCCTTCGCGATCCTTCTCCACCGGTCTCTGTTGGCTGCATGTCGAGCACACTCTGTCACAGGGAGCTTGGTGGCAGATTCGATGGAGTCTGTCCATCGGGTAGGCGATCGACCACGTGGTCTCGTGCCCTCTACCCTTCCCTGGATCACCAGACGCTCTAGGGAGTCGTTGTTGCGGGTAACGTGTCCAAAGAATCTGAGGATTAGGATCTGAGGATGACATTTATATTTATAACTCTTTTTTTATTCCTCCTCTAGGGGAATCTCTCTAAAGGGAATCGCTTGTCTTGGCATGGGCATTTGAGCCCATGCCAAGACAAGCGATTCCCTTTCAATTTTTCTATCCCTGGCGCAACATTCAAACACACGAACGTAGTCCATTCAAACAAAATCGCCATTTTATTTTAGTTTAAATGCAAAGGAATTTCTAACTGTTAATCTTATACACTAAATTCCTTTCTGAATTGATACTAAAAGGGAACGGAATCTTCGGTGCAGATACAGTCAACGTCAAAAATATATATATAACTGTAAATTTTAACTAAATCTAAATAAATATAGTCTCTAGTCGAAGCTATGTCTTTAAAAAGACTATAATTATATAATATACAAAGTCTCATAGTTTTCAATCGAACTTTAGAAGAAAACCAGTTTTGAATTGTACAATTATTCTTATAATTATAACTTAAAAGACAAATTTTGTTATCACACTATCGTAATTTCGATGTTTGCAAGTAATTAACTTTATTATTTTGCGAAAAATACAACGCAAAGTACACTATTTGCCATATACATTTAAAATCTCACTATGAAAATGCTCTTATTTTTATAACATAACGTAACAAATTTCGTTATTTATAAAAGGAATAAGTGTGTTCATATTTTTGGCGTTGACTGTACAAAAACGTCGGTGCAGGTACAGAAGCGCCGGTAGATGCTTGCTGTCGGCTCCCGCATTGTTTCTGAGAGATAAGACCCGTCTGGACTTTCAATAACTGACATACCGAAACGGTAATAATGAAAATTGTATTGCTACCTTAAAGTGAGGAATGTGAATACCTAGTGTAAACTATTACAGTTTTAGATGCAGAAGTATGATTTGTATACTTCCTCATTTGCCTAGCCTTTCCCTGGTATGTTGGGGTGACTTCCAGTCTAACCAGATGCATCTGACTACCAGTGTTTTACTGGAGCGACTGTCTGTATGACCTCCACAACCTGTTACTGGGTAAGTATCGCAATACCACTTGGTAAAGCTGATATTTAGACTTTCTGACATCCAAGACTAACAGCTTGCAGCTTGCTTTGGGTCGTGGTATGAAATGCTGAATGTTTTGTATAGGTCTTTCGTTAGATGTAAATGAAGTCTTGAAATGCTGCGGTTTTCTTGTTAATTAGGAGACAGTGATATACATAAAGAACAGATAATTATGAACAAATGTTCAAGTTGATATGAGAAGTCGTTTGCTTAAAACCTTGACTCCGAAGAGACGTGTATCAAAGAAACTTGTTAGTTGTAAAAACACTTTCCAACTCGTGTGTGGTTTCGTAATTATCTCCTGAAATGAATTTAAGTGGAGCTATACTCCGTTCACAATATGATTAGACATTTACACAAACCTTTTTTACAGTCCCTTCAACTGATTTTGACTTCTATTCCGTAAACTTAAGGATGACATTAGAGGCAAAAAAGTGGTTACAATAACAACTGTTTTTTGCAGCTGCCATTTGTCATGCCACCATCGTAATATAAGTTAAAATCGGTTGAAAGGACTGTAAAAAAGGTAACGTGGGTTTGTGGGTGTGCAAGTCAGTCTTTATTTATTAACTACTAGCGACCCGACCCAGCTTCGCATGGGCCTCTAGCTTTCCTCGATAAATGGACTATCCAACACAAACAGAATTTTTCAATTCGAACCAGTAGATCCTGAGATTAGCGCGTTCAACCGAACAAACAAACAAACAAACTCTTCAGCTTTATAATATTAGTATAGATATACTGCAACATTGGTTTTACGAATGGTGCAAGGGCTTACTGAAGATTGGCACACAATATATTCGGACGCAATGTCCATAACGATATTTTTTTCACTGATGATTCGGACACCAGTCAGGGAAAAGACTTTTAACGAACGAAATCCGTCTTCCTCCCGCCTATAGTTGTAAAAAACAGTCTTAGACCGGATTTTATTGTTAGAGGTTTTTGTCTGACTGTGATAACACTTGCTGACTTTACGGTTTTGCAAGAAAACTTTCCAAAACTGATGATAAAAATTATACTGAGTATGTATACCTACTTATTTATACTGGGTTAATAAACCACTTGCTGGAATCAAAAGTTAAACTAAGAAAAGCTGGTAAAAGATTTCGTATAAAATCTAGTTAAAACAAGAGTCATTGCTTCTCCAACAAGGTTCTTCATCACTTCAGATGTATAAATAAAAAAAAAACCATTAAAGAAAACAAATCATGGTTCACCTTGTCAGGTTTCCACATTTAAATGCGGTGAATGTCGCGGTGCCGTTGAGGAAAAAGGAATTTTATTCACTTACGTAAAAGCAATAGAAATTCTGTGGGTATAGCACGCGGTACATCTTCGCTAATATTAATGTGAAACTGAGTCTTTTTGTGAAGCGAAACTGTACTACAGATTTTAATATCATCATCATCATCATCAGCCGAGAGACGTCCACTGTTGAACATAGGCCTCCCCCATAGAACGCCACAACTAGCGGCAACCTGCCGCTTGCATCCACCGGTTACCCGCGACCTTGATGATGTTGAAGGTCCATCTGGTGTGAGGCCTACCAACGCTGAGTATTCTGTAGCTGGGTATTTTTTTAATTATCCTGTATATTGTTGAAAAACACGTGAAACGTTTTACTAAGGAGTACCGGGTCATGGAGGCCAGATAAGCAGATCCATCAGCTGCACCCGGCTATGCAGATGATGATGGTAGGTAGCTCAAATTCAACTTGTTATGAGAAAAAAGAGGCAGAGAAAAGGGCAAAGTGACAGGCTTTTTGAAAGATGATATAGCTATGGAGGAAGTAAACTCAGAAATGACGGCAAATATAGACGTATCGGGAAAAGCCATGCTGTGCCGACCTCAAACAAATTGGGTTAAGGACAGTAAAAACTATTACGCTTTCTAAAGGTACAGTCACTGAAAGAGATAAGTATCTAGGGTCCTCAGAAATTGATGGATGTTTTTGAATAAAATAAAATTCTTAGAGACTATACAGTTCAATGATTTAATTAAATTTAATTCGAAAACATCCACCGGTTTCTGAGCAAACTTCAACTATTCCTGACGACCTGCTATGTTATTCTGTAAGAACTCACTCCAGTTCTCACTTCTGATTCCGCGGTGAAAACTGTTTTAGGTATTCTGTAACTTGATAAAAGCTACGCTAGCGCCACTGAGTCACAACATAGGTGAAGCGAAGTATTATTACGTAACTATTTTAGCAAATATCAAATACTTTTCACTACAGGTAAGTGAAATCGGAAATGAAATTGGATTCGAATTCGCGGGTGAATTCTTACAGAATTGCACTGCTGGATACTTATGCTATCTCTTTTGGTGACCGTATAATTTAGCTTCTAGCCTGATAAGGTGCTGCAATGCTGATGTTTTGTATCGAGAACCAATACGAAATATCAGCATTCCCTAGTGAGAGAAATATTGAAATTCGAATTCTGTGACTATCTGTACTGTCAAGCGCAGCGCGTAGCGTGTTATTTTCTTTCAAGCTTGTTGCTTCACCATTGTGTCTGTGTTCTACATCTGACTGTGAATTTTAACAATCTGCACATCATAATTATGGAAATGTATACATTGGCAAAAATTGCGCATATGTTAGATAGTGTACAAGTTACACCCGAAACAGTATATTATACAGACCTTGAAGAAACTAGAACTAATTTCCGTGCGTGCAAACTTTTTTGTCATACCTGTTGTTTCAGCGATTTTCTAGTGGTCGCCACTGTTGATTCCGGCTTACAATAGTTGTAACATGACATCCGCTTTATTGGAAGAAAAATAATATAGACACAGGTATCTACAAAAAATCAGAGAACTGCCAATGCATTACTTTGTATACATTTATTAATAGAACTTTTACAGTTTCGTAACTACACTAACACAGTCAGAATTTGTTTTTTTTTTCGAGGTCAACCATACGTTTTGCATGTTACTACAGAACTAGTCTCATTTGCAATGGTATTTATTAGAAACTAAACACATCAACTAGTCGAATTTATGTGCAGACAAAACGATGTTTTTATGTCAATTGTTCTTTCTAAACCCATTGTAACAGTGTTATCGGAATCGAAAACACCTCAAAAACCAAATAAACCTGCAGATTTAAGTCCACGAAAATTCTCGGTGAAAACCTAAAGGGTGACCAAACTTATGAGTCCGCAAACATAGCAAAAGAGAGACAAAATTGTAAGAGTAAATAAACTTAGTTGGTTCTTAGGGACACAGCTCAATATACAGATGGTATCATCTTCCGTAATGACCATTAACTAGCCATCAATAAGTGCTTCGAACGTGGAACGGGGAATCCTACTAATATTATAAATGCAAAAGTTTGTGAAGATATTTGGATGTTTGTTACTCAATCACGCGCAAACCGTTGAACAGATTTGCATGAAAATTGGCACATAGATAGACCATTTTCTGGATTAACATATAGGATACTTTTTATCCCGGTAGTATGTTCCCTTGGAATAATCGCTCTTTTTACGCGGGCGAAGCCGCGGGCAGAAGCTAGTAAAACTATATTACTCTTTGATTAGACAGAGGCGACCATATTTCTTTTTTTTTACATACTTGTGGCCTCTTCAGTAGCCTGTAGTTCTAGAGCTTGTTTGTTCTGCAGAACAATCTTCTTCACCTAAGATTTCGACAAAAAACAAATTTCCCAATATGTCTTTTACAATCTCAAAGTATTGTTTTATGAAAACATCGTTGTTGTCAGAATACTTGCTTACTTACTTGTTCATAAAATAGGAATATTTTATTTTCAATACAATAGTTTACCTTAAGCCCTTAATAATATTGTTAGTGGTTCTTACAGTAAAGAAACAACATGCTAAGAAAAATTAAACAGACACCCATTGATTATTGTTCTGTGTCGGTTGGCAGAATCAACTGTATCTAAATTAAATAAACTTGGTGTTCAGACACGACGTGTCGTCACCTCTGGCGTTCGCAAAGAGATGTGATTGACGCAAACCATTATATTAACAATTCTACATGTTCATTACAAAAACACATCAAACGTTCCCCAGTAGAAACACTGATTGTTTCCCTACGTATCACATTTGAACGTCGATACGATGAAAAAGCTGTGCTCTGCTTTTTATCGTATTGTTAATTTCACAGGCGTACGGTATTTAATTCTGACACGTGTGTCTTGTGGCATTTTTAGACGGTTCAACCAAATTGATTCACTTTGGTTGAAAGGCGCGGAATGAAATATAGAAGGAGTAGGCCTATGGCCGACATTGAGTGGTTCACTTTTATGTTTACATGATTCAATTTGGTTGCTTCATCCAAATTAAAAGGCATATAAGTGAACCGTGTAATAGAGCCATTACATTGAGATATTGCGCTATTGTTTTCCTTTATATCTCCTCGCAACGATTTGATGTTTTAATACAGAGTATATTTTTCTTTTGAATCATACGAAAATAGGTATGCGTATCTTAAATATTTTGTTATTTCATTACTTCTGACTAAACGCCGCTATTAAAATACGTATGGAACGATAGCGGTGATCTTACAATAATACTGGTTGAATCAGAGGCAGATAGACCACGCGCAACTTTAAGAGTGAAGCCAAAAAAGCAAATACAATATCAAAAGCGAATACCTACAATCTCGTGATTGTATTTTTATTCACGATGCGATTCGTGCTATAGTGACTCGTGCCAGTACAGCACGAAGCGCGTTATAGATATTCGCTTTTGAATTTGTATTTGCTTTTTTGTCTTCACTCTCTAAGTTACGCGTGGTCTATATGCCTTTTCTTTCATAATCTGAGGGTTGAATATAACAGTTTTAATTGAAAAGTTAGATTAAATCATTTTCATGATTCTTAAGATGTGTTCATATCATTTTCCTGCCTTTGTCCCATGTTACTTGGGGTCGGCGCAACATGTTTTTTTCTTCCATTCCGTCCTATCAACCGACATGCTTTCACTGACTCCCTTTTAATTCATATCATTCTTCACACAATCCATCCATCGTTTCTTCATTCATAACACTTTTGGTCACATTTGTTTCATCCCTTCTCTTCATATGCCAAGACAAACGATTGCTTTTCAACTTTTTTATCACAGGCGCCACTTGCAAACTTCCTCTAATTTAACAATTTCTCACCTTATCCATTCTGGTCACTCCACACATTCATCTCAACATTCTCATCTCCGCTACATTGAATCTTTTTTCATCCATCTTCTTCATGGCCCAACATTCCGATCCATATAAAATGTGTTACAGAAATCAATCAATATAATTATCTACTGCAGTTTCATGTTTTGAGTAACAAGCAGTACCTAATAAGTGTATGACAGAATATAAAAATACCGCCGCTTAAATGCAAAAGGCCTGTTGCATCAAAAATGGACACTGAACAGAAAATTTTATTTTATCCTAAGTTACTGTAGGTTGATTCTGTAAAATTCAAACAACAACTCGCATCTCTCATCGCTATTAAGTCTCACTTCACATAAAGTTCAAAATGACCTTGATATATTTGACACTTTGAATCGAGTTCGAGTGCGAAGTGAGATACGCTCGCAAGGGTGGTGCTAGTGTAAATTTGAATTATCAACCGAGTTTTTAGAATGCCAATCAAGAAATTCACAGCGGATTCAGATTCGAAGTTTAAAATGAGGTCTTACAGAATCGGGGTGTGATTCTGTGCTACTTAGGCTACTGTTATAAACGCGAAAGTTTGTGAGGATGGGATGGATGGACGTTTGTTACTCTTTCTTTCTTTTCTGCTGAAAGCGGAATTAAGCAGTATTTTTAATATGTTAAGAGTAACTATAAATAAAATAGAAAAGTTTATTTCATATCATATGTATTTATTTGGCATTCATTGCATGTCGAGGAGGCACAGAAAATGCCTGTAGTTGAAGGCTCCGCTCTTTTCTTACATTATAAACGTTCAAATATATATCTAAATATATAAGAAAGTATATAAGAAAAGACACGATCAATTGTATGTGTGTGTGTGTGTGTGTGTGTGTGTGTGCATGTGTGTGTATTGTGTGTATGTAAATAATTAATAAATTTACTGAAAATTTGTTCACAAGTAGATATTGATCTAAATTACCACATATGATCATTTTTATCCCGCTTTTTTGTTCCCGTGGGATAATAAATCAACATTGAAGCAGATAAAGTCATGGGCAGAAGCTAATTTAGTAATAATATAACGTATAAACATATCCACGCGTCACCAGGGTAGGTTAGCGACCTTCAGTTTCGAGGCATGACGTCAAACATATTCTTTTTCACATCGGCCATATTACGGCAAACATTACGCGCATACAGCCAATAACGTTATGGTCTGTCAATACTGTCTCAGTTTCCAAAGTGCGTGCTGATTACATGAGTGTGGCTTTCAGTATGGCGTCTTTAGTTTCTAGGGTTCCGTCGTAACTTTTAAAAATAACTTATTGGTTATTACTATAAATAACTTCTTGGTTATTTCGTACAAGCGGTTTTTTTGCAAAATTAATGCAACGTTGATTATTGGTAGTATGTTAAGATTTTTGTATTGCTTGCCACAGTGACAGTTTTTTTTTTTAATTATTGTCCTGTAAGCCGATCGATTCGGGCGGTTAGTTTCATTATGCGCTAGTCCCGCTATGCTCGACTCGAAAAATACTTATTAAAAAGTTTCGCTAAGCATGACATTTTTCGATTCTACTTAAATAATGGAAGATACAGCTGAAAAGAAAAGTGTTTGGATTCAAGTTTTAACGAAGTCTGTAGACTTCGTTACAAATCCTATCTAACTAAAATTATTTTAAAATGCCAAAGTTGTTTGTTACGCACGGCTGGACGAATCGGGATAGAATTTGTTACACAGGTAGTTGAATTCCTGAATGAACATATTATTAGTCGCGGATCATTGTTATGGTTACCCTGAAAAAAAACATTTTGTCATATGCATTTTATAACAAGCGCAAAACTTGAATTTAATGATGATTTAGAATATAATAACATAATATATTTACAAACTAGGTTTTCTTATTTTACTTTTCAAATGATTAAACAAAATATTACACTGTAACAGTTTTCTTCATCAGTACCCGCGATTGTGATTTCGTGCATAGCGAATCTTTTTGGTAGGTACTTTTCGAGTCAAGCATAGCGAAACTAACCGGATTCGGGCTGCCCATGACCGGGATGGTTGGCGATCTCTGGAAGAGGCTTACGTTCAGCAGTGGTAGCAATATGCTGATATGATGATGGACCAAAATTCGGTCTGTAAAATATTAAGGTTTATTTCAATCATAACAAATATTAAATTACAATTTTAGTTATACATACACAAATCTTAAAAATCTAATAATATTATGTACAATTTCAAGAAAAAGGCAGGGGAGCTCAAAGGGCATCAAAAACATTGCATTGCAGCATTGCCATACAACGTGGCAATGCTGCCAGCCTGTTGGGCACGTGTCCCGTTGACAGCGATATGGACGAGTTTTTTGATGCCCTATATTAAGGTTAGATACTACAGTAGTATTTAGCCCGTGATGGTCAACACCAGGTCCACCCCTATCTATGCACATAGGTACTACTAATAGGCAGTATCTGACGTCCCCGCAAGTTGCCCTCTAGGGTGAAGCCAGGCCTTTTTAGCCGGTAAACCGGTAACCAGCAATGTTGGGTCTAAAATAGATATGGTAGCGTAGACACCCACGACAGATGAGCTTCTTCATAAAAATCTAAACTGTATTTACTGGTACTTATATTAGCTTTATTTAGCTTGTGATAGCTTTAAGTTTTCTCTTAAACTTTTAGCTTACGATCTCGAAAAGTGAGCGTTAAGTTGTGCCAACGCTAAGTGCATCAGCGTCACTCGGGTCGCTAGTTCTACTTAGCAGACTTAAAGTGGTGCATTTATTTTTAATTGGACTTAAATAACGTTTACCTTTTTATCTAAAAGTCTAAAGCTAACCTGTTGTATAGATCGTAGATATCTTTATCGAGAAGTCTTTGTTCGCCTTAAGTAAATACAAAACTTTAAATACTAATTACATCTAACATGTACAAAATATTTTAAAAAAGGAATGGGAGCTTATAGGACATCAAAAGATTTGTTAAAATTCGTCTCAACAATATTTTAATAGTGTTTGTGGAGTCAAGCAAAATAATTTTGTTTTTTCTGCTTACAAAAATGTAAGACGTAGGAAGGTACCTATTTGAAACTTAATTTAAATATAATTGTATAATTTATTTTCCTACTAGCTCAGCCATTGGTCATTTCTTTTAACTACTTCCGAAAATGTTATTAAAAAGTTTTTAATAGAATCTTTCAAATAAAATTATTTTCAATCAAAGTCAATATTTAAAACATCAAAAAGAATTGCAATAATTCGAAATTTAAAATTAATATTTAAATTCGTGGAAGAAAGCGTTCGTAACATGAAGTCTCATATATTCTAAAAAGAGTTTCAACAAAAGAGGTTCATGTTTTCAACCGTTTAGAAATTGTGAAGGCCACTACATTATTCCCAGTGATGGGATATAATATTAGGTCAATAGCTGATATGTCCCATGTCGTGGACATGATTAATGGCATATCGATCAACTCCGCCCACGCCCATACACTTCATTTAGTCGGGCTGAAAGTTACAGTTACGTTTCGTCATTAGGGACTAGGCAGGAGTTCTGTTTGTCATCGTTTCTCAACGATTTTCACGGAGATTTGGTTACAACCGGTTGGATAGATTTCTGTGGACGTGATTTATCTTTTGTTTAAATGCTTCTGTTGACTGAGGTTATTCTTATTACCAATATTTTTTGCTATATATTTGTTTCTAATATTTTATGCTATACCTACTACCATTGCTTTGCATTGCATTGACCAATAATTCCAATACAGAACTTTTCTAAATTCAATAAAGATTGAAAAAAAATCTTCTCTGAAACACACTTGAGTATTATAAAATTAGATTTTAGTTGCTTCGAAATCAATAAATAGTGAGTTAAATGAATTGGAAAATGACTAACTAGAAGTGACGTTATAAGTATAATTGCCATACAAAATCTATGGGCAAATTGCGTTTTGAGAGCACATAAAGAGAACAGTAAGATGTGTTATGTACCCTGATGTTGATGATGATGTGATGCGATCCGACCGATTCCGGCCAACGAGATTGCTTCAGCTCTGCTATAGTGCCTTGTCGTGATCTCGCATATGGCTTATGTACCCAATCTTCTTTGTCAAGATCCTCGTGCATTGCGGGCATGTGAGCATAAAGACAGTTACCTATTCTATGTGTGAGTACACCATATATAATTATAGTTAATTGCCACAGCTCTTCGGGCGTCCAATTGGTCACGCTTAGCATCAAGGTCTTGGCGTAATTCACGCTAATTCATTAATAAAATGTAATTATCTACCTTATCAGAATAATAAAGCCCGTGGTCTGCTGCGAATTATTTGAGAAAAGCTCAATCTTTGAACTCAAACTCAAACTCAAACTCAAAATCATTTATTTCAATTAAACCATTTACAGGTACTTTTGAATTGTCAGAGTCAGTCAGTCAGAAAGTTGAAGCTAGTTGCTCGTTCCAAACAGTAGGTTTCTATGGAGAAGAACGAGCAAGAAACTCCATGAACACTCTTTTAAAATCAGTTAAATTTTACAAATTTAGGTTACATCATTCATGTTGAATCTAAGGGTACAATGTGAGAACAATGTAACACGTCTTGCATGTTAAAAGAGGTCTAGAGAAAAATATAGTTATAATAACAATTCAAACCAAAATTTAAAATAACCGAGGCAGCTAAGAGATGACCAGTCCCAACCGACGGCGTCCGTTCACGAACATGACGCATGGATCGGCACCATTTAGCTCAACCATTTTGAAGGGAACCGAATGATCCAACACATGCGCCACCGGCAGCGAGACATTCAAGTGAGCATGACTCTCCCAACCGCCAGGGCATATTCAAGTCAATGAGAGGTATACCTCGTAAATGGTAGCTTTAAAGAACATAGTGCTCACATGTATGTGCTACGAAAAATTATATAATACTAACACATTGAGTTTATACAATGCAAAGATAATATAGATCTACATCTTCAGCAGCTCCAAAAATTGTTACAAATGCTAATCAATTAATCTATGAACTCTTATGGCTGTGGAGCTAGACCAGCATCCAGCCAAGCATTTTTATCAGTGATGTAATCACTCAACTTATAATATGCTCGGTTGCATAGCGTGCGTTTAATACAAGACTTAAATTTTGTCTCATTTAGTTGAACAATGTGGGGAGGTATTTTATTGTAACACTTTAAACAGTACCCCATGAAAGACGAATCTACTTTAGCCAGTCTGAAACCTGGTTGAACTAGTTGGTCCCTATTTTTAGTATTATAATTATGTCTGTCACCTCTTTTATCAAAAAGATGCAGATTTTTTCTAGCGTACATGATGTTTTCATAGATGTATTGACAAGGCACCGTCATTATGTTAATTTCCTTAAACAGTTCCCTTAGAGAATCGCGCATACGCAGATTGTAAATGGCTCTGATGGCTCTTTTCTGCAGAATAAAAATAGAATCGATGTCTGCAGCTCTTCCCCACAATAAAATACCGTAAGACATAATACTATGAAAGTAACTAAAATAGACCAGTCTCGCGGTATCCACATCAGTAAATTGCCGGATCTTTCTGACAGCATATGCTGCCGAACTTAGCCGTCCTGCGAGAGATGTTAAATGAGGACCCCATTGTAGCCTTGAGTCGAGCGTCAATCCCAGAAAAACGGTTTTATCGACGAATTCCAGTTTCCCTTTATTCAATACTATGTCACACTCACTATTTTTGACATTTGGCAAAGCAAATCTGATGCACTTAGTTTTATTTCCATTTAATACTAAATTGTTAGCCGTGAACCACTTTTGTACCTCCAGTAAGGCGTTATTTACGATGTCAAGATTTTGAGCCCGTCTATTTATTTTAAAAATTAATGACGTGTCTTCGGCAAATAACACCATTTGTGGTTGGTTTTTGAATAACCGGGGAAGACCATTAATATAAACTAAAAAGAGGAAAGGACCTAAAATTGAGCCTTGTGGAACTCCCATTTGTACTTTTAAACCATGTGAATTCACCCCGTTTATTTGAACTTGCTGCTGTCTATCATTTAAATAAGATTTCACTAAACTAAGCGCAAGTTTACCTAGTCCGTAATGCTCAAGTTTCAGAATTAATGTCTCGTGATTTACGCAATCAAATGCCTTGGAGAGGTCACAAAAGATTCCTATGGCATCTTGTGCCTCTTCCCACGCAGTAAATATGTGTTTTAATAAAGTGACACCGGCGTCAGTCGTACAACGCCCTTTGGTGAAACCATACTGTTGATCGTGTAATATGCCATTTGTGTTAAAATGAGCAAGCATCTGATTAAGCATAATCTTTTCAAAAACCTTGCTGAAAGCCGGCAACACGGACACGGGTCTATAATTGTTAGTATCTTTACTATCCCCGGATTTGAAAAGAGGTATGACCTTACTAAATTTCATTAAATCTGGGAAAACACCTTGGTCTACGCACATATTAAATATTAAAGCCAAATAAGGTGAAAGAAATCAGAAATCCAACGTAGGCCGCATTATCACTTAAAATCAGGTGAATTGTGGTCAAACGCTATTTGATAATAAAAAAAAATCATTGCAATTACGTAAATACCTAAACCAACTAATTAACTACTAAAACTTTTTTACAATGCTTCCTTCCCACGAATATATTTTCTTATATCACTAAGAAATATTACAGACAAAAAATAGAATTATTTCCCTCGTAAACGCAAACAGGTGGCAATAAAACCTACCTTTAATAATAATAATAATAATATGTGGGGACATTTTCACACACGGCCATCTGACCCCAAACTAGGGAGACCCTGTACTATGGGTGTCAGACAGCTGATATACATACACAAATACATTTTTTTTTTGTAAATACATACATATATAGATAAACAACACCCAGACACAAGGCAAGCACAAGTGCTCATCACACAAATGTTTACCCTGGGCGGGAATCGAACCCGCAACACGCTGCGCAGCAGTCGATCGCTCAGCCACTGCGCCAACCGTGTCGTCATCCGATATCCGAAATTCTTTTCAATAAGCAGTCACGTTCGCAAGGTACGTATAACCCAGACAAACATAGTAAATGGTACTAGGTATGAATGAAAAAGAAAATTCTTTAGAAATAATATAAAGCCTACCAAACACGGAGAGAGCGAACTGAACTAACTGAAATTCCTATTTCAAAATTATAGATGCGGAATGTTATGATAGGATCATAGCTATTTTCTATGAACAGAATAGTGAAACGAAACGTGAAGATGAATGACAGATGTGACATGAAAGTACGAAGTCTCGAACTTAAGGAGTGAAAGAAATAGTGAATAAATAATTAAAATGTAGAATTGGTAGAACAGAGACGTGAAAGAAAAGGAAAAAGGACTTACGACAACGTTAGGTTTGAAGACGATAAAGAAAAATTCAAAAATTAAGAAACAATCAGCAATTTCTTTTTTTTTCCTGCCCCTATCGCAATTTTATTGAAATAAAATTGAGTTAATCGCACATACGACCGTCATAATCCGAAATTTCGTAAGCGAGAATCAATAGTGATTAGCATTTTAAAATTAAGTTGAAGAGAAGCTGACTGACCACAAGTACAGATATTATTGCCCTTTTTCTAAATATTAGGTCTTTACATATGAAATTGCCGCTCGGTATCAAAAAATTAAAAATTTTAAAAGAAATTATATATTTAGTCAATCGAAGTATGTACCATTGTTATCGATACACTTTCGCCATTTTATCGGGAGCTCATTGATCCCTTTGGTAAAAAAATCCTGGGAGCGAGAATCGATGAACTGCTTGAAGGCTGTTTAAACTGCCTCATCAGAATTGATTTTTTTTCCTTGTAAAAAGTTGTCCAAATTTCGGAATAAATGGTAATCGTTTGGGGCAAGATCTGGAGAGTATGGTGGGTGACGCAGAGTTTCCAGTCGCAGCTCCTCTAACTTGGCGACCGTCTGATGTGCAGTATGTGGTCGAGCGTTATCCTGAAGGAGCAATGGGCTAGAGCAATTGACCAATCTCGGTTGTTTAATGGTGAGCTTTTCCATCATTGTTTGCAACTGTTGACAATACATGTCTGCAGTAATCGTTTGGCCTGATCTCATGAAGCTGTAGTGGATGACACCAGCACAGGACCACCAAACACTAACTAGAATCTTCTTTTTGGTCAGTTTTCGCTTGGGGCAAGGTTTTGCCGGTTTTCCAGGGTTGCCATTGTGATGATCGCTTGCGATTATCGTACACGATCCACTTCTCATCACAAGTGACAATACGATTTAAAATTCCCTGATTATTGTGACGATTGAGCAAGGAAGCGCAGCAACCGACGCGTGTTTGTTGGTGTGTTTCAGTCAATTCGTACGGTACCCACTTTTCGAGTTTTTTTACTTTTCCAATTTGACGCAAATGGATAGTGATTGTTTTGTCACTTACTCCAAAGGCTGCTGCTAATTCAGAAGTGGTTTGAGATGGATCCGCTTCAACTATCGCCTTTAATTCTTCATTATTCACTTGAGTATCCGGTCGTCCACGAGGCTCATTTTGTAAATCAAAATTTCCAGAACGGAAACGTTGAAACCAAAAACGCACCGTTCGTTCGTTAGCGGTGCTTGGCCCGTACACGTCGTTAATCCTTCGAGCCGTTTCTGCTGCACTGGTGCCACGGTAGAACTCATATTCGTAAATATCGCGAATTTTTAATTTCTCCATTGTTGTTGCAATAGCAATTTTCAAGCCCAAACAAATGACGATAAAACAAATGAAACACGAATTTTAAAACAATATTCTTTAGTCTTTATTTTGAAATAATTTTGAATTTGGAATTCCTAATCAAACACAAAATATTTGATTTCAAAGTTGCCAATATTTATCGGCAATTTCATATGTAAGGACCTAATACAATTTGCTCATCGAGTTTTAATCACTTATTGACCAAATTCTAAAAATTAAAAACTTTCAAAATCTAGTCACAAGCTGATCACAGTGACAATTATTGTCAAAAAAACTATTTAACAAAATAGACAATCATCTTCAAAAACTAAAAGAAAAAGTAAAAGTAAATAAAAAATAACTTTAAATTTAAATTGTCTTTGTTTCTGTTTGTTGTTTCGTATTGCAAGTTTGAAGATTTTTTTAATGGTCTAATCTAAACTTCTATTACTTATTGAACAAAATATTTACATGAAAAAATAAAAAAGAAAAACCTATAACTATTAAACAAAAAAAAAAGCTAAGACAATAAGGCATCAAAAAATTCCTCCACATCGTCGTCAACTGGGAATGTGCCTAAGAGACTGGCGGCATTGCCACGTTGGATGGCAACGCTTAACCTCTGTCCGAGGTAAAAGCCAGCCCTTGGATCACGGGAAGTGTCAACCAACCTTTTGGAAATTTCTTTAAAAAGTAGATGAGCACTCGGACCCCACGACCCGAGGGTTTCAACCCCAAACGGCTCAAAAATAAAGTTATCGCTTAGGATACTATATTTTCGCCGTTTGAGGTTTTCTGCAGCCGCAGCAGCAGCACCAGCACAGCACGCCGTACTAGGAAGATGGAATCTCGCAAGAGTATCGACACACGTAGCGTCCCACACTAAAGGCCTACCCAACTTCCATGGAAATAATGACATGCCGTCCGGTCTCTTGAAGATTATTTTTTTAGTAAAAAAGCTTTTTACGCTTTTTAGTGCCTACTTCTTATCATTCAAGTTAACTAAGAAACAGTAACACTAAACTAATTGGATGATCCCTTAATTTTCCGCCCTTTGAGGTGGAGTATTTTCATAAAATTTATATGGCATCAACTTTGAAGTGTACACTATCCATTAAAAAAAGAATCATCGAAATTGAATTACACTGTAAAAACTACATACTTTTTTTGTAAATTAGAGATTTTTTTACAGATTGAGACTGAGTTTACAATGCGATCGTTTCTAAACGATAGTAGAACTGCCCCTGATAACGTAGGTACGGCAGCCTTAACAGATAACAACAATCATACTAATACCGATACTAATAAAAGCGGATCTAGTTAATATCATATAATTTGCCCGATCCGATCACCGTATCCGTATCGCCGATGCATAGCACGATCACGTATCTGGTCTGCTATTTTTATAATTTCGTCATTCCAACACGATCCCATTGTCATTTTGCTAAAAGCTGCTAAATTCATAATGGTCGATCATTGGTCGGTCGAATTGAAAGCAATGACTGCAAAATGACGTTCGGTAGGTCACTGATCAATGGAACTGTCAAAATTTTAGCAGATTACCGCCTAAGTCAGTCATTCGGTTGTCATTTTGTACAAGATTACCATTCTATATCATTTCTTCCAATGGCGTGTCAGTGGTTGACCATTGGAAAGTCATAATGACGACATTATATTAGTAGATTACCAAACTTGTCAAAATCAACAATTATGAAATCATTGATTGACCATTCTGACACTATTGTAATAGCAGACTTGAGGCCCAGGGCCTCAAGTCTCAGGAAGGAAATTATAATGTTAATCTCGTACATAATGACAACTGAATGACTTGGCCCCCTGGACGTGTGATGATACGCGATCATGATACGCAGTCTTGATACACTGCGCTGATACACAGCACGATACGGCACGTTCCATTTCAAGTCGATTTTAGTCTGATCATCAAAGTAGATACGGATACGGCACGGTTTGTTACAATACCTTTTCTTAAAGTACGATATGGAGTGAAATAAAGGCGTCCTTTAAAACTAGATACCAAGCTTGACACAGTACGGCGAATGATACGGTGATACTGTATCAAGCTCGCTGCGGTGATAATGGCAAATGATCATATGCTGTTGTGGATCCGCCCTAAGGTTCTAAAGGTTCGCGTAAACACAAATCGGAGATCCTATAGTATCCAGGGAGGTATCAATTACTTAAGTGAGAGAACGTACCGTACCCTCTATCAAGACTTAATCGATATTCAGTTTCGTAATTTGAACACTATTCACATGTAGACGTTTATCTACGAATTGTTTAGTAGAAACCACAAGGACGAACTATTCTAAATCACAGCCCAGATTAGAATTCAAGATGCTTGGCTGGATTTAGGAGATAATTTACTGTTTTTACTACTTTTGGGGTGTCAGTGTATGTTGGGCACACCTATTGTCTTAGTGATAACGGTCTGGAGTCTCATTATAATGGATGTTTGAGCACAAACATGTTTTTCATTTGATCTTAACTCTGTGCTGGGGCTAGTTGCTTAATTTGTAACTACGCAATTTAATTTTGTACTGCCGTATGTAGACCACTGCTTGTGCAAGTTTAAAACTTGCACAAGCAGTGGCAGAGCAACACAATTATGCATAGTCATCTCATGAACTTCTTTTTATTTGTTTTAATTATGTTTATACATACTTATATGTATTTTACCTTGTTTTATAAAATCGTGTATTTTTTTTACTTATTAACTATGCACCTGCAATGTTAACTACTCACCACACTTGGTTGACTGGCAGAGAATGCATAATAATAGATATAGTATAAAGACCGCCTTTATACCTTTGTGCATAAACTGTAAATAAATAAGAATACTTGCTTGATATATTGCTATATATGCAGATTAGTAACACCTAGTTTTATTAAATAACATCAAACGTATCTACACTATTTTTAAACCGAATTCCAATGTTTATAGCGAACGAGTAGAAAGTATTATTCATAGCATCACTGACTGTAAAAATATGAGTGAGATGATGATAAAGTAGGTTTATTTTTGGGGTTCCGTATCTCAAAAGGAAAAACCGGAACCGCGTGAATGTCGGTTGTCGCGGATGCAGGCGAAGTCACAGATAAAAAGTATGCCTATACCCAGGGGTCAAGCTATTTTCATAACGAATTTCATCAAAACGGTTCAGCCGATTCACCGTGATAGCATAACAGACGAGATAGACGAATAGGTAGGTATATTTCATGAACAATGGAAACTGTAATACATACTAGAAACAGGTAATTACGTTACAGCTAATTATACTCGTACCTGTCAATAAAATCAAGACAATGTTAGCTCTAATAAACCCTCATAAGACCGAAAAGGGTTATAATCATGTTCCTATTATTAATAGATAACAAAGCAGAGCAACGAATACGTCACCTCTCTAAGTCAAATGTAAAGTTAGAAGAATATCGAACTTCAAGCACTGAAGCTTCGTATTAAGAAAATAATTCTTCAAAACAAGGATACCAAAACTGACAAGCTTTACAATGAACGCCAGTACATTGTAATACGATATACCTACGATAGTTATATTTTCAACTAACAAAGCACACAATACTATATTATAAAACCAATAATAGCTCAATGTTGGCAAAACCTGACGGCTCTAGTGGATTTATTTTGGACGTTCATTGGAATTTATATGAGAAGAAATAAACAAAATATCTATACTATCTTCTATAGGTACGGGTGCACTTGTTTAGTTTAAATCTTGTAGCTAAAGGGATTAAATGGCGTTACGCCATTTTGTTTACAATTTGCTACGTAAGTCCCTGAAATCTCAGATCATGAAACAAAAGGCCGATAGACCGAGCGGGACACTGAGAGTGAAGCCAGAAAAGCAAATACTATTATATAAATCGTTAGGTAAAGTATCTAGAACACTGAAGTCAGCAACAAGTGAAGGGTTTGTTTTGTTTTCATTATGAATTATTTTTTTTGCTTTTCACTGAGCTCATGTTTTGTTTAATCAGAGTTCTCGTTTACTCAAGTTTTCTTAACAACTTTAAAGAGAGATTTTGAGTTTTTCATTGATTTATTCAGAGTTAGAGTGTGTTCAAGCGACGCTAATTTTATGCTTCGTTCATAAGGAGCAGAAGGAGGAATGATACGAATGAAAGAGAAGGTAGTGAAAGCAAGAAGAGAACAGTTTCTGCCGACCCCAAGAAACATTGGATATGAGCAAGATTAAGATGATGATGGCTCTTAAGGAGCACACTCCTGGACATAGATAAAACCGTTTGCTTTTGTCTTTATATTTTGCTTCGACACTATACCATTACAGTTTTTTAGCAAAAACCCACACGCACAGCTAAAGCAACGTAATTACCAATCTAAACCAGATTTACATAATCTAGTAAATTGGTTTTCTTTCTGTCTGCTAAGGAAACTAATTTATTTAAAGTAGGTTTCTAGAATGTATCTTGTCATAGTATTTAACCCTCATGCTTCGTGAAAGTTATTCTAGGAGTGGTTTCTCCAGTTGAACTCTAAAACCGTACCATTTTTACCGGAGTATCCCTTATACTATATCTTTCAACTGAGTTCAGCTCTGTAGAATATCAAACCTCCTTGAGAAATATACGCAAATGAGCCTTGAAGAACTAAGGGTCTCATCAGAGAATGGGCAGCAGCGTTCTCTGTGCCTTTGTAACAACCATACTGCGATCGCCAACCCGCCTGCCAAGGGTGGCGATTATGGCAAAACCCCCTCTTTGGGGGAGGCCGATGGCCAGCAGTGGACGTCTTTCGGCTGAAGTGTGTGTGTGTCTGTGTGAGCCTTGAAGCCAAGATACTTATAGTAACGATCACCATGATGTCCAAAACGGTCGAAAATGCATAACGCTATCTCTATGAATTCAGCAAACTAATTAGCTACCCCTCTTTTTTAATCGGGACAAGCTCGCCACACTGTTCCCAAACCACTGCAACTCCTGTAAGCCAGAATGAACAGTGTAGACCACCAGAAAAATGCCGAGGCAATGAAATTCGACGAGTCCCGGAAGTGCCCGGAACAGATTTAACTGCCTTGGATACCGCAAGGAATTAAACAGAAAAGAACAGCGGAGGAGTAAGTTAAAAGATATTTTCCATTTCCCTCATTATCAAGCAGGAGACAGAACAGAACTAGGTCAACTCATTGTTACTTACATATGAAGTAGATTATAATGTGTGTAGCCAGATGATTGCTTCCAGTAATCATCACTTCATAATTCTCTTAGATATGAATAGTTTCATCTTCATCATATCTCGATGATATATTGATTACGGCACTAACAAAATACATCTGTTTAATTTCCTTCGCGAAATATTAAACTGTTTAAATTAGCTTTTTGTGTTTATTTCTGTCAAGCAATTTCCCGTTGAGCTTCAAATCTCATTGAAGTATTATTGATAGCATCTTTATGAATAAAAATGAATGTTTGTATATTTGTCCTCAATGCGTTCCTAATCTATTCATCCGGTTGAGATGAAACTTTTCTGGGTTGTTCTGTGTAAGCCAGAAAATGCTCCTGGCCAAAAAGAAAAGAAAATATGTACACCGGGAACGAATTTGCGGGTAGCAGCTAGTAATCTACTAATATCATCGTCATTTCTTAAAATAAGCATTTCCTTAACAATTTTAATTGAATGACTCCCCCCCCCCCCACTTGTAACTAGGAATTTCTCCCGTATCGTATGAGCATACATATGAGCGCACATACACAATGAACCATACAGTACGATTCAAACTTTATGGCGGCTCTGAACACGACTCGAATGGCTGCGCAGTAACAATTTCCCGTGTCAGCGGGGGTGAGGGACGGGGTACTGCGCAGCCAACAGCGCACTTCACAGCCGCCACTAAGTTTGAATTGAACTGTACCTGTAACAGCTGTCTGTATAAAGCTGTTTATTCCGTGCGGCAAACGAAACCACGACATGCAATGCAGTAGCCATTCTCTGCCACTACGAAAACAGTGACATCGATAATAATACTGAGACAAGCTGTGATTAGTTCGCTAATTTTCGTAGTTAAATAAGTTTAGTTGCATATAAATAAGTTGTAGTGTAATTCCGATCCGATTTCCATCTAAACAGTTTTATTCGTATTTTTCTTATTTTGCGATTGATGTCACATACGTCACAATCAGTGTGGTGGCTAGCCATGTGGTGCTGGTCGCGAATAGCACCATCCCATTTCTACCCGTGGGTGTCGTCGAAGGCGACAGAGAGATATTGACCAGAAGATGGGCAGCAGCGTCCTTCTGAGTACCATAACACCTACTGCGATCGCCAACATGCATCGGCCAAGCATGGCGATTACGGCTGAACCCCCCTAGGGGGAGATCTATGCCCAGCTGTGGGCGTCTAAAAGTTGACATGTTGATGACTGTCAGTTCTGGCTGACCCAGCTTTGCATAAATGGTTGAGATTTTGTAGAATATGAATCGATGGGCAAGGCCTCTCTACTCTCCTTTCACTTCTCTCTGTCATGGGCTATTTAGGACCAGTCTTCGTCAAAAGAGTCTAGATCAACCCGCCATCTCCGCCTGGACCTACCGCGATGTCGCTTGGTATCTATAGGGACCCATTGGGTCACGTGTTTGGCCTAATGATCGTCCGACATGCGACAGATAATATATGTCCAGCTCAATTATTCCGATTCAGCGTGACAGTTTTCCTAATGAGGTAAACAATTTTTGTAGTCATGCCCAGAATACTCCGTTCCATAGCTCTCTGCTAAACCGCGACCTCTGCTGATTTGTCAAAGACCATGTTTGAGAAAGTAAATATTTTATATGAAATCTATACTTAATATTATAAAGCTGAGCAGTTTGTTTTGTTGAACACGCTAATTTCAGGATCTACTGGTTTGAATTGAAAAATTATTTTTGTGTTGAATAGTCCATTTATCGAGGAAGGCTATAGGCCCATGCTAAGCAGGCCGGGTCGCTAGTATTATATGAAAATAATGAAAATATTTCATATACTTTGCTCAAACGGTAGAAAAATACAAAACTATATCGATTCGTATTCTTAAAAATCATTTATGTAAAGGTGGGTCAGTAATTGCTAGCACTGACTGTACAAAGATGTCGACTTGTCAAGCTTAAACGTAATCTGGTTGATGCGTCATGAAATTACGTGAATTACTTAAGGGCATAAATATTTTAAACGTTGAACTTTGCTTGTACCGCATTTAGTTCGCTAATAAGCATAACAATGCAAAACAGAAATAAGATTGTGTTTACTTACTGTAAACTTTCTTTGTTTTAATGCTCCCTAGAAACCTCTTGAGCTGGCCATAAAGCTTAGAAATGGCAAAACCATGCATCATACAAATAAAACATAAACAGAACACGCGCGTCCATCATAAAGCTACAAATCCGCACACGGCACAAACATATCTTATTCCTGAAGTTTACAAGTGCATAATGTCTTCATGTTTATCATAAAATCAATTCATGATAAATAATAAATAGGTAGGTATTTGAAAGTGGTTCTGTAAGTTCTTCCTTCAAACTACCAAATGGTGTTGATCCACGCGTCATGTTCGTGAACGAGCGCTATCTGTAGAGATTGGTCATCTCTTAACTGCCATGGCTCTTATCTGGATTTTTTATTTGTGTTTTCTGTATTGCTCTCTACTTCATTGTTTACACGTATAGAAGCAACAAAAATAATGCAACCAGTATTTTTGGCGTGATGTCGTCTTATAAATCGATGAACACCGGCTGCACGCACGAAAAAGTGTCACGTTCCGCCTGAGCCTGAGCGTGCAAGTGAGAGCGCGGAACAAGCGCTAGAGCGCTTCGATCGGCACGATCGGCCCAAACAATAAGCTTCGCCCACCTCGACGGAAGCCATTATTTGCTTATTATATATGTTAGCCATTATGTTTCTTTATGACGTTATCACGTAAAACTATCCTCCGTAAACCGACTTTACAGACAACCATTTTATTTTTAAACTTAATAAAAGTGTCTATGGCGTTCTTCATAGAGACCTACCTACGTTTTGGAACAAGCAAGTAGCTTCAACATTCTGGCTAACGTACCGAGTCTTTGATCTTGAATGAAATGTGCCTGTAAATAGTTTAATTGACATACATGTTTTTTTTTTTACTTTGACCTTGAATACAGCAACCTTGCTGTACGGCAGAAATAGGTATGGTGGTTTGTATTTCCCTTAACAAAGACCTCTACTACTAAATTTTCTGCTCACAGTCTAATTTACTTCATCATGTCAACCTTTACACGCCCATTGATGGGCATAGGTGTCATGGATTCAGTCATAATCACCATGCTTGGCCGATGCATGTTGACGATCGCAATAGGTGTTATTGTACTCAAAAGGACACTGCTACCTATCCTCTGCAGTAGCGTGCCATTCCATTGAAGCCCAAAAGCTAGGCTTGCAATCAATAATGCGACCCAATATAAAAAACACGGAAAGCACCAAAATAAAATGTCTCTAAGTAGGTATTGAATCACTATCTCATCTGTCGGGCTTGCCCTAACTTTGACCCCTAGGCACGCCACTGACCCTTTGGCCAATATCCCTCTATCGCTTTCTACGTAACCCACGGGTTGAAATGGGATGGTACTATTCGCGGCCGTCTCCACACTAATTACTAATTTACTTGTAAATAACAAATTAATTTGTTCGCTTCGATAGCTATGATTAAATAATGAACGATAAGTGAATGAGCTGCTAACCGAGCACACAATGTCAATTGAGAGAAATACCGCGTTCCAGTTGCATCTGAACATGGCCTCGAACGCTTCCGGTCTAGTTTAGACTAGTTTCCAAACTTCAGCTGAATACGATAGATAAGTAATTAATGCAAACATCTGCAATTGATTTGTTGTTGTAGTACAAATAGAAGGAGGAGTCAATTATACAAGGTGGGGATGACGATACGACAAAAAATTAAAAAAGCTGGTAAAAGTAGTGGTGGTGGTGATGGTACTGGTGTAGTTAAAATACTGGTAATACTAGTTCAAAAGAATATTTTGACACTATCAAATAAATCCTATCACCGAATTAAAAAAATAAATTCAAACATACTAAAGAGTGTATAAATATAACCAAAATAGAACACCAATTGAAATATTGGTACTTATATTATCTTGTGAGAAAAGCGGCAACTTGTGGCGCCATAATTTAATAATATGAATGCTCAATAAAAACAATTACACCCAAATTACCCTGCATGATAGAGAAGATAGTCAGTAATATCATGACGGTTGACAGTAGGTACGGGATGGAAGAAGACGTGTTGCGCCAACCCCAAGTAGCATGGGATAAGGCAGAAAGATGAGAAAAAATAGTCCCTAAAGAGAAGAAGGAACTTAGTCTAGTGATAAGACAGTTCTTTACGTCAAGAGACAAATTAATTATAATTTTCTTTTTTTTGGCTAAGTAAAAGCCGTACAGATCGATCGGTCAAAGGTTAAGCTTCACTTGCCGCGGTCAGTCTGTGGATGGGTAACCATCCATTTCATACCAAGCTCCCTCCGTGCCTCGGAAAGCACGTTAAGCCGTTGATCCCGGCTGTCATTTGTAGATATTTGGCAGTCGTTATAGGTAGTCAGAATCCAGAAAGTCTGACAACCAGTCTTACCAAGGGTATCGTGTTACCCAGTAACTGGGTTGTAGAGGTCCTATATGCAGTCGCTTCATGTTAAACACTGGTATTCAGTTAGACTGGAAGCCGGCCCCAATATAGTTGGGAAAAGGCTAGGCAGATGTTGATTACAGAGATCAGGAATTTAGCTCTCGAAAAAGGAGATAAAAGGTATTTTACATATTAAATGACATCATACTTACAATGCAGAAAAAGAAAAAAGAAAAAAAAATCTCTGTAAAATTATACAGAGATTTTCTGAACAAACAATGTAAAAAGTTTGACATTCATACCAGCATGTCTAACTGGCGGCGATCCAAAGCCCTGACCCTATTTGTTTATATACAATACTGTTTACCTTCACAAAATGAAATCCTCCGTGGATAGATGGCAAGTGACGGACATTGATACGTTTCGAAGTAACGGTTTGTCTGCGTCCACCCTTTCATCATAGCCGAACCGATGCAAATGTTTGCACCTACAGTAAATACTGCTAAGAGTTGTAACATGTCCCAGTTACGAGCCCAGTACGATTTACTTTTTAATTCACACTTTAGTAAACAAACTGGCGGTTAGTGAAACATCTCGTGGCATTGGAAAAACATGGGTTGAGAGATAAAGCTGTAAACATTCCAGATCTTAATTAGATTTGGAGAAGGAATTATAAAAGGCGGAAAGATTTAGTAGTTGGAGAACATAAAACTTATAGAAATATCAAACATTGGCCGGTACTTTATTTCCGTTGATGTTATTTTAATTGAAATCTAGTTTTTATGTAATGATGAAAGACTATAATATATAGGAACTCACAATGGTTCACTTTTTATAACAATTGGTCAAAGGGGTTCGGGCATTTTGGTCCTTATGACCAATGGACTTGAATCGTACATCGATGGATAGGTATTTTCAAGAGGAAAAGAAGTTATTATTGGGTTACATTTGGAATTGTTGTCCGATTCGAGATATCGGCTTATAAAATATGTGTTTTCAGTATCTCGGATAGTACGCAAAGGTCAATATAATACGTGTTGTGTAGTGATTACTAAGCTAGAATGAATATGTGAACTCATTCCACTTCAGCAAAAAGTACTAAAAATATTTATATAGGTACGGTCAGCGACAAATGTAGATTACGTAGATAGACGTACGTACCTAGCCTTATTAATATGAATTATCATTTGTTAACATTTTATATTATAATTACGTAGAAGCTAAACGACTAAATCACAGAAGAGCTTATTTCCAAAGAATGGAAGCCAATAATGTCGAACGATTTCCTCGATTAAGCGAAGAAGATGTCATATTACTGTCCTTGAACTTATCAGCTCAAACTTGCAAAATCGTAGGTATAGCAGTGAGCACTTACAAAATTAAACTCTCTTTTTTGAACAACGTAATATTATTGACGATGTTTGGTTATTTAAGTAACTACCTATTATTGTAAATAATGTTTCAAATAAAAATATACTGCCTACAATGAAAGAGCTGCTTTATTCCAATGAAAGTAGAATTGATGGTGAAAGGGTTGAGCAGGTGGTTTGTGTACCCTATAACACTGGAGAGATTTATACCTTTTATTTAAGATCTAAATCATTAAAATCAGTTCAGCCGTTTGAAAAATATATAAAAAAAACTTGGAGATATAATCAAAAAATGATTTAAAATTCAAAGCACGTGTACTCTGAACGGACATATCAGGACAAGCGCCATCCCTATTCGTGCTCTATGAGAATATACCTTTCTAACGATATACTATTTATATCTATTGGGTGCAGGACCAGAGTACATACATCTATCACAAAAGAACAAGGTTCATATTTATTCAATTAGAAAAAAATTACAGTTTGGTATGGCTTGATATGCTGGCGTCTGCTAGGTACAGTCAGCAAAAGAGATAGGTATGCAGGTCATTGGAAATGGTTGAAGTTTACTTAGAAACCGATGGGTGTTTTTGAATGTTTATACTTTTTTACCGACTTCAAAAACTTCCTCCTTTCCTTTCCTTTCCTTTCCCTTTTCCTGGATCAGTTTTACCAAAATTTGAGAAAATCAACAAAATCCCAAAAAAAAAAGTTCAGTTAAGTAAGTTAAGTAAGGTAAGGTAAGGTAAGTTTCTTCAATCTTTGGAGGACTTGCAATCTATTTTAAGTGTGTCGCCGTTTCTTAATGGATTTGGATGTTAAAGCAATACAAAACAACAAACACAAAGCCACCGCCACCGACGTCCGAAAGTAAGTAAGTGTATTCTGTACTCAAGTTATTTATCACTTTTTAGTTTTTGAAGGCGGTTTTCTATTTTTTTTGAAAAAAGCTTTTTCATTTCGCGACTTCGGCTGCATGCATAATAACCGAAACTCACGCGGGCGAACGCGCTAAAAGATAGTATTTCGATTATAGCGTCAAAGTCAGTGCATTTATTTAAATTAAACCACTTACCACAATTAAACCATTAAAAAATTATATGATTTGATTTGTTTTTTTATTTTTGTTTTGATTTGATGATGATAATTTTTAAAATGGTTGGTGATGGTGGTGGTGGAAACCATTAACTTCAATTAAACCATTTACTTGGCCATGCCGAACTTAGCCCAGCCGAACTTACCCCTGCCGAACTTAGCCCTGCTGAACTTGGCCCCGCCGAACTTAACCGTGCCGAACTTAGCCCTGCCAAACTTGGCCCTGCCGAACTTACCCCTGCCGAACTTGGCCCGGCCGAACTTAGCCCTGCCGAACTTAGCCCTTCCGAACTTAGCCCTGCCGAACTTACCCCTGACGAACTTAGCCCTGCCGAACTTACCCCTACCGAACTTACCCCTGCCGAACTTAGCCCAGCCGAACTTAGCCCTGCCGAACTTAGCCTTAGGGTGGAGACGGTGTCCATAAATTTTTGAACATTGTTCTTTAATTAAATCGTTGAAATGTTTATTCAGCGGTCGGTTTTTAAGTAACGGACGACCCTGCATACCTATATCTTTTGCTGACTGTACATTAAAATATCTGCAGTGCTATTCTGTAAAAATATTCCTCGGTGATGTTAGGTCAAGTGAGCTTGATGTGGGAGGAGGCACGGCTCCCTGTCGTTTCGGGTGACGCAGGTGCTCTCGGGGCATGGTTGCTTCGGGAAATACCTGAAAGGGAGATCGCTACCTCCCTCCCGGCCCGTAGCAGGCGCACCGGGCGTCTGCGGAGGGCGAATCGCGCCCTCTTCCGGCCCCCCTAAATGGGTCCCGAGGTGGCAGACGCGGGGGCGTCCACATACATCAGGACCCGAGGTGGCGGCGCGTAGTATTCCACGCGCGCCCCTCTTAAACGTCCGGGGGGGTCTAACACCTCACTCCCCCACCACCGCACCAGTCTGGGGTTGCGGAAGTATCTGCAGTACCCGCGACCCCCGACGTAGGTGTGAGATGGAACACCGTGGTGATTTTAGCCGGTACGAGTCCGGCACACCCCCCCGTCTTCCACGGACGGGGGGGTAACAGAGACCTAACATCAGAACGATAACAGACAGCTCACATCAAGCACACTTTTTTTTTAACGTGGTGGAAATCCTCATGGACTATCCATGAGGATTTCCACCACGTTAAAAAAAAAGTGTGCTTGATGTGAGCTGTCTGTTATCGTTCTGATGTTAGGGAATCACTGCCCATTATCACCATCATGTCATCCTTTCAACGCCCCCTGCTGGGCATAGGTCTCCCCCAAGGGGGAATTCAGCCGTAATCGCCATGCTTGGCCGTTGCATATTGGCGTTCGCAGTAAGTATTTTGGTACTGGCCATTATCCTGTTGCCACCTATGACATCCAAAAAGTATGTTTGGAGTGGTGCTATTCGCGACCGGCTCCACACGGCGGGATAAATCACTGCTAACTTCACCTAGATTCATTCTGATCTCATTGTCTAACAAAAGCCAACAATAGATTGATGATTGACGGAAAACAAAAACTAGAGGTAAAGAAAGGTAAAATAAAAATATTCCCAAAGTTTTCCTAGCTACACGTATTCTCCATTAGTCTACCAACAAATAAATAAAACAAGGTACTATAGTGTCAGCTCAAATAACAGAGATTTGTACAACGTCCCGGGCAATTTGCTAAACGCCTATTGGCTAAATTGTCTCAGCGAGGCTCGGTTTACGCAACAAAATTGATTCCATCACGAACAGTTAGAGTAAACTGGGGACACAATGTAAAGTCTGCACGATTTCATTATTTCAATTTAAGTGCAATGTAATGTTTTTAGAAGCATTTATTCGATGTTTACTGAATTAGGTATCTACAGGGTTGGTATTAATAGGTGAGTCTATACCTTTTTCTTAACTAAATCCGAAAATAAAATATAATATTCTTCCGGTCGAATTCCGGTCACAGCGGCCAATCTGATAGGAGACTAGCTATGTTACCCGGAGATATTCAAATGGACAAGTATGTGCGCAAACACGGGTGTCTTCCCTTATGCCTTCGCCACACTTGACGGAAATTCCGACTCCGAACTTATGTTGCGGACAGTCGCAAAGGGCGAACGGTCCACGACAGAGCAACCGATCTTCCGCGTAGTGTGCCCTTTATCATTCATTTATAAGCAATAATAAGTATAGGCGTTCCGCGGATGATCGGCGGCGGAATTCCAACAAGTGTGGCGAAGGCCACACTCACAGTTCGATGGTGCGGCAATCCGACACGACCGATCAGAGGTCACGTGTAGGACCAACAGCTTTACGTGCTTTCCAAGACACGGGAGCGTGACATAACCAGATTCCAAACTGTGGGCTCGTGCTAGAAAATTCCTAATGGAAAAACCAAATAATATTTTGCCAGACCGGGGTATTAAACCCAGAATTACACGCTCAGCACCACATGACTAACGGAGCAGTCAAATAAACAAACATTAGCCTATACATACCTTAAACTAACACCAAACTCGTATTGAATATCTCAGATCTGGGGGCCAAGTCTGCTATTTTTATAATTTCGTCATTCCAACACGATTCCATTGTCATTTTGCTAAAAGTTCGTAATCTGCTAAATCCATAATGGTCGATCATTGGTCGGTCAATGGTCTCATAATAGAATTGTGTTATAATGTCATTGTCAACAAATTTGAACATTTATTCATGCCAGATTTCATTTAAATATATTTTTACATATTATTTACAAGTGTTTTAAGCAATCTGAAGTAGTACGAAGTTCGTAAACTAAGTCAGTCATTCATTTGTCATTATGTACGAGATTACCATTCTATATCACTTCTTTCAATGGACTGTCATTGGTTGACCATTGGAAAGTCATAATGACGCCATTATATTAGTAGATTACCAAACTTGTCAAAATCAACAATTATGACATCAATGATAGACCATTCTGACGCTATTGTAATAGCAGACTTGAGGCCCTGACCATTCACACACATACTTTTGAATCACTTCGACGCCATACAGTTCTGACGCGAACTCCGTTCATTACTATTGAATTTCTGATTTTGATCATCTACTTTTGATTTTGACTGTACAATATGAGAACAATGTAACAAGTCGTGTACGTTAAAAGTGGTCTAGATAACAATATAATAATAATAAACAATTAAAAATATATTTAGAATAACCGAGGCAGCTAAGAGATGACCAGTCCTAACTAACGGCGCCCGTTTTCCTTTTTTAACGTAGCGGTCGAAGGGTTAATAAATCATTTGCTTACTGACTTGTCTACTTTATGTGCTGAGAATAAATTGCTAGAAACGCTTAATCATATCTTTTTTTAATCTGAAGTTAATTTATGCGATGTTCTATATTTCTGAGAAGAACATTTCAAATATTATAATCTGAGTGCAGTTTTTTCTGAATTGAAACTGGAACCCATTCCTACGAATATTCTCCGAAAAGATAAGCAGAGGTGAATTCATGGTACAGTCACCAAAAGAGATTTTTTTTTTTTGACATTTCACACATGGCTATCTGACCCCATACTAGGGAGACCCTGTACTATGGGTGTCAGACAGCTTATATACATACACAAATACATTTTTAAATACATACATATATAAATAAACAACGCCCAGACACAAGGCAAACACAAGTGCTCATCACACAAATATTTACCCTGGGCGGGAATCGAACCCGCAACACGCTGCGTAGCAGTCGATCGCTCAACCACTGCGACAATCCTGTCGCCAAAATATAGATATGTGTCCGCGGCTGTCAGATATAATTGATGCTTACTTAGAAACCGATGGATGCTTTAAAATGAAATTTAATTTAATTTTTTTATTTATTTAGGTTAGCCAACAATTGCTTACACAATACCTTCCAAATATTTTCTTAATAGTGCATTTATAACAAAACAACAACAACAACAACACTACAACAATTACTTATAGGCTAATACAACATGGGCCATTTATGGTTTTACATAATACTTATTACAATTATAATAATAGTACGCAAAATACGAGCTGAGTCGTGGAGTTGCGTACACCAGCCCGTCATACTACTACTACTACAATTATATTAATGTATTATTACATGTAATATTTATTATTTTTTTATGAATAAACTGTTTATTATTTATTAATTTTATTTGTTTTTATTTAAATACATTTATCTGGTCTTAGTAAACTTCAACTATATCCGACGAACCTGGCTTATATCTCTTTTGGTGACTGTACACACAGAATGCGCAAGGAATAAAAATAAATAAAAATATAAATACTTGATTCCGTTAAACTAAACTGCCCCATATAATACAAATAATAAGAGTTACGACTTGTTTTCTTTCAAAACCATATCTCGTCACATCTGAACGGAACACGAGAACACTTTCAAAATGTACCAAAGCATGTTTGGAAAGTTGTAGAACAGATAAACAGGGTGTTGCGAGAGGGAAGTTTATTCCAAGTTTATTCCTAACTCAGGTTTATGTACCACCCCTGAAGCGGTTTTAGTACCTATAATAAAGTACAATTTCTAGAATATTAAGTGCACTTTCCATAACATGGACTGTTGTGATCAAATTCGACGACATAACTTTGTGCCTAAAATTGGCTTTACGTAGGTAATGTGATTTCTTTAGTTGGTTCAACTTCAACCAAACCAAAAGAAAAATGTATTTCAACAGTTGTTTTAAAAAAATCAGCAGTTTCATAAATTTTGACCGATCATGGTGCAGTACTTACGTACGGAAAATCGGGATAAAAAAAAATGTAATACAAAAAGTATCAACTCTGGGTAAAGTCCATTCCACCGTGTAATTATCGACCGTATTTGTCAATGTTGATAAATAATTTTATCAACATTGACAATTATTTAATCAAGAACTAGGTAGGTACCAGATATAGGAATGGTAAATAGACTCATTTTGTAGGTCGACGTGTAATTTACCATACCTAAATCTGATACCTACCTGGTTCTAGCCATTATCCATTAAAGAAGTTTGTATTTTTAATAAAAAGGATTAGTTTCCTGAATTGGGATGTGTGTGATAGGGTGGATGATGTGCAGCATATTCTAGGAGAATGTGATCATCTCATCTGCTTAGCCTTTTCCCAACTATATTGGGGTCGGCTTCCAGTCTAACCGGATGCAGCTGAATACCAGTGTTTTACATGGAGCGACTGCCTATCGGACCTCCACAACCCAGCTAATGGGTAACACGATACCCCTTCCCCCCTTCTGGTTGTCAGATTTATGGGGGAGAGAGGCATTAATTCAGAACATAAATAAGTACGACCAAGGATTATTTTTAATCATATTAGCAGAACCAACATCAGACGCATCAGAGTTTATTGCGAAAATATGGTCAATGACTTTCCCTTTTCGAAATTATTAGGTAGGTACCTAGTGTAAATATTTTAGTTTAAGGCTGTCATTTAAGTTTAGGTAACGTTGAGACTCTTATGTTCATGGAGACAAATGCCCCCAAAAAAGTAAAGACTAAAAAAGAAATGTCAATCACGTTTCAAATTTATGTTAATAAAATTAAATCAAATACCTCACAATAGGAAGCACAAACCAGCTATCTTACCGCTACCAAAACGTTTTTACTGATATTCGAGATAAAGTAGATGTGAGGAGAGGTAATCTCATTTGTGCTCTTGATAAATAATAAAGTCGTGTCGTAAACAGACAGTGCTCTAATAATGACACTACAGTTACGAAAGAGCAAAACAAAATGAAACAATCATCATCATACTTACAGAAGTAGTGTTCTTTACTTTCGTGTACATCCAATTAATATTGAGTAGATACCTACAATGATAAATTATACCTCTAACATAGGTAACTGTCCCAGCGAAAATTGCAGGTTTTCCACGTAGGCTTTCATTCATATGGCGCCTTCAAATTAGTCGCGCGCCAGCAGCCCGACAGCAGCGTGACGGCAGCACTGCTTTGTAAATCCATATAAATATAGTCGGGCGACTTTATTTGTATGAATTTACAAAGCAGCGCTGCTATCGCGCTGCTGTCGCGCTACTGGCGCGCGACTAATTTGAAAGCGCCCTCATGGCCAAATATTCAAACGCTACTCAATTTTAACATGACGTTAAGTCTCGTACTCATCGACATCTTAAAATTGAGAAGCGTTTGAGTATTCGGCCATTACTCACACAGCTATTAAATTATAAAGACATTTATTTATTTTTTCAATGTTCGGTCGTCTGAATGAAGATGTAATAGGTACTTTTAAAAAACGTAATACGCCAAGTACCAACCTAATTTTGTCGATCTATCAAATGTCAGAATCGGTAATCGGATCGGCGGCGGCGGCGATTGAAAACTCAACGATTTTGCTTTCATCATTGATATTGTATTCGGAAATAAAGCTAACAGTCAATAGCTATGCGGTTATATTTGCAAAACCATTAAACCCTTGTAATCCTAATTACATTTCGAAATCAAAAACAGATTTCCGCGGCCACCATCTTCGGTTGGTCATTTGAGGGCTTTCGTTAAGGGTCATTTTGTAAGACCCCAAGTAATTCAAAACAGGGGTAAAAGGGTAAATGTTGGTACACAGTTTGGGTCTAGTCGTTTTAACTAAACTTGAGACAAATTAGATTTAACCCTATTTATTGAGTGTGTCAATAAAGTGTGCCGTTTTATTGAAACCCTTCTTCCTTCCAACACGAAAATTGTCGTATTTTCGGATGATTTGATTTTTTTATGAAATTCGTACGACACTAAAGCCTCGTGAAATAAGTGGTAATTTTACGTGCCAATTGGTGAAATTGTGAAAGTGTGGATGAAGACGAATCCAGAAGGAATTATAAGGTACTGTAGAGGACTGGGAAACTAATATCGCGGGTCTCAAACCATAGGGGCGTACACGCTAAAATGCGATTTTTCGTTTTTAATGCCATTGGATTCTACTATATGCAATACATAACCTCATTTTTTCTTCTTATTTATTATTAATTACTTTTTGTTTAAATTGCAAAATATTTTTTTGCCGTAAGATAGACAGTCTATAATTATATTCAAGCCATAGAGCCGTATATTAAACGTTAGAGCAATATTACTGCTCATTAAGTCAGTTTTGACGTGCGACTTTCAATTTTATTATAAACCAAGGAAAACGTGTCGGGCCATAAGATTGTAGAACAAAACTGGTTTATACTTCTACTTTGAATTCAAACACCTCTCAATATTAATGACAAAAAATAAATTGCAATATTTTAAGTCACCACCTAGGTAAATATTAATATTTGTATTTAAAATATTAATAATTTAAGGAGACGGGTTGTACGTCCATAACATCCATGCACTTTTGTTAGAATTTTGACGGAGTTTTACTGTTTAGTCGTCATGGCAAATAGACGTATCAACCAAAAACTAGCGTTAAAGCGGGAATACCTTAAAATCAAGCATTCCATAATAATTGTAGTGTAAATATATAGCTACATGCAACAACACGACAAGCTAGGTCAATCACAAGAAAAGATATTAAGTTTTTTTGTCTCTCCTGAAAAAAAGGTGTTTGGTGGATACGCCCCTATGGTTTGAGACCCGCGATATGTTGGAATGAAATATACTTAGATCATCGATAGATCTCCGCGCGCTACGGCCAGATACCGTCGACGTCCTTGACAAATGAGGCAACCAATACGTCAAATACCTAGCGAAAATTCGCTAGGTATTCGAGCATGTCTCCTAGCAACCAATGTGTCAGGTGGAGGTACACACGGCTACACATCAAGCTATACATTTCCAGTTAATGCTGATCTCACATTGTATAGGATTTCCGTACAATGCGAGGTCAGCTTATACTGGAAACGTATAGGTTGATGTGGAGCCGTGTGTACAGACACAAAGTACGTAAGACTGCGGCGCGCCCGAGCAGAGAGACCACTCAGAACAAACCGCCATTTTACTCACGCACACATTGACATTACGTTTATAGGCAATCTCAAGCAGTTTCAAGCAGACATCAGTCTCGACTGTCACGTTTTGTCTAAATGAATAAATGAGAGACATTGACATTTCATGAAACACAGAAAAAAATTGTTATAAAAAAAATGTAAAGAGTTCCAACCAGTGTCAATAAAATTTCATATTGTCACAAATAAAACCTACAGAGCCAGTACAGTAGAAGCCCTAGTGAGTCTGGCAAGTTTAGATAATTACCTAAACTTGCCAGACTTACTAGGGCTTCTTTTGAAGATGGCGGGAGCGGTCCTTCTGTACCCTTTATATTTTGTGGTACAGAGTATTTTTCATGCACAATTTTTCACACACATTAGCCTCCTTGCAATTTGTTTCACACACACTACAGCATTGAGTTGCCTCATTCACGGAGTTCTTGTTTTTAGGTAGTGCGGTATCTTAGTCGGAGCGACCTATCAATAATCTAAGCAAATATAATTATTCTTTTAAATATTACTCTATATTGCAGATAGACTAACAATATTACTTCTGTCTCTGACAGAGTCGGAGTCTGTCAGTCTGTCAGTCTTTTATGACACGTATCAACAAATCTACGAGTATGATCTAATATTAATAGTCTCTCGGATGTTCCAGAGTGTTCCAAAGATGCCATATAGTTAAAGGTACTAGCATGCTAAATGCATGCAACCTTTACAGTACTGCCCTGTTCACAATAAGATTAGAAATAAACACAAACCTTTTTTACAGTCCCTTCAACCGATTTTCACTTCTATTCCGTAGGCTTAAGGATGACATTAGAGGCAAAAAAGTGGTTACAATAACAACTGTTTACTGCAGTTGCCATCTGTCATGCTACTAATGCAATTCAAAATCGGTTAAACCACGAAGTAAGTATACTAGAGGAGATGCCCATAGCACCGGTGCACCGTGACACGCATTGGTGCATGATGACGTCATCAAAGTGGGCGTGGCTTCGGTCATTAGATCTATAGCCGTCTTGTGCACCAGACATTTCGAACATTCCAGTTTTAATATTTTTTTTAGTAATTACTCTATTTATAAAAATTAAAACATGAAATGTTATGTGCTTAATTGCTAAACCTACACCAATAAACATTCTGATGCCACATAAGGCCTTTTATCGCACCAGTAGGCATTTTTTTGCGTAATTCATCAGCAAAGTTCTAGAAAAAACCGTCATTGTCATAGATATTCTACTACTCGAAACAAGAGGGCGCCACCTTTTCGGTAAAAAAACTATGTGAAAATAGGTTTAAAGCTATCATGTATGTTTGTAAATACATTTTAGATTATCTTGATCCTTCTTTGTCGACTAAAAGTGTCGTATTGTGGATTTAAATTAAAATTTTCCATTTCTAGTTCCGTATGCCATCTAGTGTGAGGTAGCGAAACAAAAAAACCATGGTTATAACTTTATAATTTAATTTTCCCTAAATTGTTTTAATGACCTTTATTAAAATAAAATGGAGACCTAGAAGTTCCTTGATTTCCGGCGCAATTTCGTTTTAGGAAAAAGACAATTTGCTTTACATAATTCATTTTATATTACAACTAGCCACCCGACCCGGCTTCGCAGCCTATAGCCTTCCTCGATAAATGGACTATCCAACACAAAAAGATTTTAGCAATTCGAACCAGTAGATCCTGAGATTAGCGCGTTCAACCAACCAAACAAACAAACTCTTCAGCTTTATAATATTAGTATAGATAAACTAATTGATCCACCACTGAATAGTGCGCTCGCCAGTTGCACGCTCATACAACATGAAAGCATAGTGCATATCTAGTTTATAATATTAAATCAAAATTAAACGCTGAAGCGACGCCGCTAGCACTACTTACCTATAATTAACTTCGGGAACCGATCACTTCTCCGAAATGTTTTTTTCCGAATTTCATTTTACCGAAAACTATTGACCGATGTCTTTTTTGCTATATGCATTATTTGACATATTTTTATATCATCGAAGTATCATGTGTCATAAGTATTATTTTACCGAACTATTTTTCGTCGATTTACAAATTAACTTTTTGCTATTGGCCGAAGCCTCTTTTGAACTTTTTTTCATTTGCCAAATGATTTATTTGCCATATTTTCACCACACCGAAACAACATTTTACAGAATACTAGCGGGCCCGGCAGACGTTGTCCTGCCTGAAAATAAAAACAAGTCCTAGAACTACAACGCCACCTATCGGGTCCAATTGTGAATCTAAACCATTCACAAATCCACTGGAACACACACAAAACATTTCATCAAAATCGGACGTGACTTCGATGAAGTAAAAAAAAACGAAACGATAATAGTTGAAAAGTTTTAGGTGAAATGAAATTCGGTCAAATATTTTTCGACCTTACGATAGGTAACCATTAACTTCGCAATATTAGATTGTTTTTGTTAATTATCAAGATATATTTTTTTCGGGACAAAACTATATTTAATGTTTGTGTGTTTTTAAATCCCCGAATAAAAATAAAAATCGTCGTAATCCATAATTATTATTTTGTCTAGTGTGTGTTATGTTATTTTTCCCCAAAAATTGGAAAAAATCCTAAAATTGCAACATTGCTGAATTGACAAGCAAAATAATAGCAGGGCCGTACTTAGAATTCTTAGATTATTAAGGTGGCACATACCCATGTATATAATATAGTTTGATTACATAAAAAATATATAAATATTAGAATTGTTGAAAAACTTATTCTATTTTATTCTTTCTTCTTTGCATAAGTTCATTTTAATCTTTATATGTACTTATGTAGACAGTATGTCGTGGAAACAATTAACTAAATTCGCTGTGTATTATACAGCACCTGAATTGCGTAACACTCTGGACACACCATCCCATTTATTTTCACAACCCATGTTAATAAGAAAAATCCTTGCAAAAATAAACCGGTACTAAGTTCGTCCCTGTGTTGCGAATGCATATTGTCATAGAGACATCTAGCATGATATAGCTAAACCACGTAAAAAATGACAGCTTTTAGCTTTTGCTATTCATCGCTAGGAAAAAAGGCGGGGCTAGACTAGATGTGGGCAGGGTTTAGCTTGAAAAAGTGTCACGCATCTTTCTATGGGAAAATTCGATAACGCCATCTCCTCTGTTATACTTACTTCGTGGGTTGAACGGACTGTAGAAAAGGTAAATGTCTAATCTTATTATGAACAGGGTATAGGGGATCAACCTATACCTACCTAGGGGTAGATTTATCAATTATTTACAGATGCTGATTATCTTAAATAGGTATTATAACAGGTTATTATTAGGTCTCGTCCTCTCCCGCGGAGATTCACCTGCGGAAATATTTTATGGCTTAAAGCTTTTTTGGTTCGAGGTGGCGCTGGACAAAACCTCCTGGAAGGACTTGGGGGAGGCCTTTGCTCAGATGTGGGACAGTATAGGACAATAAAAAAAAAATATTTAAAAACAAGCAGTGGATACTGAGAAAAGACGAAAAATACTAACAACACCAAGCTGTCATTGATACAAACTGTGTCATTTAATCACATACAAGAGCAGAGTCTAATATACGATACAACATTTATCAGTTTTATTTTATTTTGCAGACAGCTTCATAAGAATAATAAATAGCCTAATTTTTTTTGTCTTTAGACCGGTGGGGACATGTAAATATAAAGCGTGTTTATTAATGAAATATTCATTAGTCTTACTTAAGGGTAACTTAGTTGAGAAAACCTAGCTATTTCGTATCGACGTAATACATGTCAAACGATTTTCTTGAAGTCTCCGTCCGTGTTAGAAAAAGTGAAAATTGCCTTCAGATTATCCATACTAATATTATAAACTAGCGACCCGACCCGGCTTCGCATGGGCCTATAGCCTAACTCGACAAATAGACTATCCAACATAAAAAGATTTTTTCAATTCGAACCTGTAGATCCTGAGATCAGCGCGTTCTACCAAACCAACAAACAAAGTCTTCAGTTTTATAATATTAGTATAGATGTGAAACTGAGTTTGTTTGTTTGTTTGTCACGCTTTTAAGGCTAAACTACTGAGCCGATTTTGATGAAATTGAAGCCCAAGAAAGGTTATAGACTAAAGTTCTTAATCCGCGAGTTTGTCTGACTCGAATTTCACGCGGATGAAGTCCCGGGCAAAAGCTATTGAGAATATAAAACACGTTTATGAATGAAACATTCGTTAGTCTTATCCACTCCTGTCGCCTTGAACATCGCCGCACAGTTGCGAGCCTATCGGTATTTTATCGGGTACATTTCGGAGAGTGTGCTTTGGAATTGAACAGCTTAATTCCCCCATTCCCATTCCATCATCGGGCGAGCAGAGATACGGCAAAACGTCGCCGCTATATGGTTGAACTTCCACGATGTCGAACTAAGCGTTTTGCTTCCACATTTATTGTGCGAACTGCCAGACTGTGGAATTCACTACCCCCCTCTCTCTGTTCCCTGATAAGCTTAGGCAAGCATGATCCACCTTAGGGCGCATCATCAATTAAGATCAGGTGAGTTTTGGCCAAACGCAAGCCCCTTAGATTTTTTTTTTACTTATTTACTTCCAGATGACTTAATTGAAAAATTCAAATGATCTCAAATCTTATCGACATCATTGGTTAAAATATACAATTTCATATCTACACCAATGTCAAACCATTTCCTTAGGGTCGCCTTCCTTCTTTGAAAATGTGAAAATTTCCTTCAAATTATATTTACAAAAATGAACCCAGAAATTATGAAAATAACATGAGGAAAAACCCCAAAACCGATTTCATAAATCGAGAAATCTGACTTTTCAAACGTTAATATTCGACTTCTAATATCACATAATATATCAAAGGTATGTAATGTGTAATAGGTCTTCGTGTGTTTTATTGCCATAGGTTTGAAATTCTATATTAGGAACGTACCTCTGCAGGTAACCCTTTTAATTGTTCATTTGGAATTTATAACTCCCTAGGTCATTGATGTTCCGCTTTTAATTACTTTTATCGCCATCCACAGATTTTCGGGAAATACAATAGTATTTGTTTACAAGTGACTTCAGATTGTGACCCAAATTATTACTACTTTAATGGTTTTCAAGGAATTTCTTTATTAAGGCGCTAACAAGCGACTTTTGCAGATTTTAAACTGACAATCACGTCAAAATGTGTAGTGTAAATGATTTGAAAAAAATATATGTTCAACTAGAACCTTTTCTTAATCATTCTCATATCTTTGATATTAAGTTCATATTAAATAGTTTAATTAAATCGTGAAGTTGTGTCTGACACGGACAAAACATTGATAATCACACAAAATATACCAGGAATATTTAAACGAAACTTTTACTATCTTACAGACAATTTTATTATCTATCTTTTAGTTTATGCTTTTTTTTAAGTTAAAAATACAATCTTTTATTTCATTTTTTCGACTAAACTTTGAGAGTTTAGGACGCAGCGCATACGATTCTCTGGTCGCTCAAGGTCGCCAGCGTATATCATCGCCTTATTAATATATTTATACATCATTCGTTAAATTCTCTACATCCTCAAACTAAGACTTGCGGAGGACTTAAGATCCTATCGCTACTATGTGTGGTAGGTAGATAGTTAATACCCAGAAAGAGGACTTAGAAAGGTACACAGAAAGGCTGCTAACATAAATCATACTTGTGTAATAAGAAGCTTTTGCTATAATCTACTTACTTTTACCTTGTAAAACCTTTCTAATATTATGATTCGCAAGTTGTACCTATAACATAAAATGAAAACATATTCTTCTACAAATAAATATTTCATTATTACCCCATGTCGACATTTTAATTGCGGTATAAAGTCATTTAATATCATGTTCATATCAAACGTAACAGATGAGGGAAAATAATAAAAGGAACTCTTAATGATCTAAAATTCTACATTGAGCGAATGTCGAGATTTATGTCTGTTCTTTCTCTGTATGATTCACATATTTTATCACGTAAAATTCTTTACAAAACAAACTTTATTTCACCGCTAAAATACCTGATGGTGAAATACTTTGAGAAGCAGTAAAAAATACAAATGGCTCAGCTAACTTTGACTGTGATGGAGTCATAAAAATTTGGCAAATTTACTGCCATACTTTGCCATGAGTTAATAATAAAAAACAAGCTGTCACAAACAGGCTAGTAAAGCGCATAAGGAAATATTTTCAGGAAATATCAGAAAGTTTTTAAAAGTAAATCGTTGAGTTAAAGTTCTGGGAAGCCCATTAACGTTTCCAAAATGTACTATTTGCTACTTTACCTAGAACCCGTCACTTGCTTTTAATTTATTAAGTTCGAATGTTCCAGCCTGCCCCACGGAATTTAAATTTAAACATATAAACCCTGCAATCGTTATAAAGACTTTTAAACAACTCAAGATCAAGGCTACTGAAGATTTATGGGGGATGTCTACTAATGTTTGTAAATCGGTTATTGAGACAGTGGCACCCTATTTAGCTTTCATTTTTAATATGTGTGTAGACCAAGGGGTTTTCCCGGATTTAATGAAGTACAGCAAGATTATACCACTTTTTAAATCCGGCGATTGCAAGGACACGAATAATTATAGACCCGTTTCAGTTTTGCCGGTTTTCAGCAAAGTGTTTGAAAAAGTAATGCTTAACCAAATGCTCAGTCATTTTAATTGTAACAACATCTTACATGACCAACAGTATGGTTTCACCAGAGGGCGTTGTACTACTGACGCCGGTGTCACCTTAATTAAGCATATCTTTAAAGCATGGGAGGATTCGCAAGATGCTATTGGCATTTTTTGCGACCTCTCCAAAGCATTTGATTGTGTAAATCACGAAACACTGCTCTTAAAGCTTGAGCATTACGGACTGGGTAAACAAGCGCTTAGCTTAGTAAAATCATATTTAAGTGATAGACTGCAGCAAGTTCAAATAAATGGTGTTAATTCATCAGGCTTAAAAGTAAAAATGGGGGTACCGCAGGGCTCCATATTGGGTCCGTTCCTCTTTTTAGTTTATATAAACGATTTACCTCATTTACTGAAAAATCAACCACAAATGGTGTTATTTGCTGATGATACTTCATTGATTTTTAGAGTAAATAGACGGGCACAGCACCTTGACGACGTAAATGACGCCATGCTTAAGATTCATAATTGGTTTACTGTAAATAATTTAGTATTAAATGAGAAGAAAACTAAATGCATAAGATTCGCTTTGCCGAATGTTAAGAGTAATGAATGTAACGTTGTATTGAATAAGGACATACTTGAATTCGTCGAAAGGACTGTTTTCCTAGGGATTACGCTTGATTCCAAGCTACAGTGGGGTCCTCACTTAACATCTCTTGCAGGGCGGTTAAGTTCAGCCGCTTACGCTGTCAGAAAGATCCGGCATTTGACAGACGTGGATACCGCTAGGCTAGTATATTTTAGCTATTTTCATAGTATCATGTCTTACGGTATTTTGCTATGGGGACGGGCTGCAGATATGGATTCTATTTTTATACTGCAAAAGCGGGCTGTCAGAGCAATCTATAATCTCCGCAAACGCGAATCTCTAAGAGAATTGTTTAAACAGATTAACATCATGACGGTACCTTGTCAATATATATATGAAAACATTATGCATGTTCGAAAAAATCTTCATCTTTTTAATAAAATAGGTGACAGACATAATGTTTATACTAGAAATAGGAACAAATTAGATCAGCCAAGCTTCAGATTGTCAAAAGTACATACTTCTTTTATGGGGTACTGTGTAAAATGCTATAATAAAATACCACTTGATATTCTACAATTGAATGAAAAACAATTTAAAACATGTATTAAGCGCACACTATGTAGACAAGCATATTATAAGTTAGAAGATTACATCAATGATAAAGATGCTTGGCTGAATGCTGGTCCTGCTCCACAGCCAGTTTAGAGAATTTCCAAATTGGAAGAAAAGGATGTTTCCTACCCCTTTTTCTATTGACATGAGTAACGAGTATCGTTATTATTATATATAGATATTTTTAAATTATTAACTTATCACACTTCATATGATAAAATAATATACATTGGAAACCTTAGTTTTGTATAATTTAGCAGCATTATTTCAATTTTGTAAATGTGAATACCATGGAGCCATGTATATTAATACCTTTATGTTTGACAAAAATTAACATGGCGGTTGGGAGTATTGTCATGCTCGCTCAAATGTCTCGCTGATGGTGGCGCGTGTGTTGGATCATTCGGCTCCCTTCAAAATGGTTGAGCTAAATGGTGCTGATTCACGCGTCATGTTCGTGAACGGGCGCTGTCAGTGGAGATTGGTCAGCTCTTATCTGCCATGAATTAGATGCCACTTTATCTTGCTTCTTTTTTGTGTTTTGTATTGTTAGATTACCTTCATCGTTTTCACATATAGAAGCAACAAGAATGTAACCAAACTTTGTAAAAACTTGATTTAAAAGAGTGTCCGTGGAGTTTCTTGCTCGTTCTTCTCCATAGAGACCTACCTACGTTTTGGAACGAGCAACTAGCTTCAACTCTCTGACTAACTGACCGACTCCTTGACAATTCAAAAGTGCCTGTAAATGGTTTAATTGAAATAAATGCTTTGACTTTGACTTTGACCCGCGACATGCCTGTTCCAATATACTTACAGACAGTCACATTTTTAATCAAAAGTCAATTTCAATTCGCTCTAAGTGTTCAGTACTATGCATAGTGACAGAAAGACATCAAGAAGTTAAGTGTCGTTTTAGAAGGTTTATACAAGGCGGGAATGACGTTACGACAAAAAATTAAAATACTGGTAATACTACTTCATAAGAATATTTTAAAACTATCAAATAAATCCTATCACCAAAATTTAAAAAAAAATCAAACATGCTAAAGAGCATAATAAATGTTACCAAAACAGAACACCATTTGAAATATTGGTTTACTAACTTGTGGTGCCTTATATTATTAATGCTCATTAAAAACAATTACACCAAATTACCAAATCTTGCCATAATCCTTTTTTGTTCTATTGCCATCGCCATCCTGTAGATAGAAAAGCCCTCTTCTCATACAGAGAAGGCAAGAAAAAATTTCGTACTTATAAGTTCGCCAGGTTCCCTTACGACGTTTTTCTTCACCGATGTCGGTGAAGTATAGAATAAACTTAGAAAGTAGGTAGGTATATCTTAGGAATTAACCTAGATCGGGCTAATATTGTTGTTTCCGAACCATCATTACTTGCAGCAGTTATATAAATATCTTAGTTTTACTTTATTTTAAGGCATTATATTTGTATTGGAATTATTCTTTTTGTTGACTAAATGTACACATTTGTAAACATTATTTTAATAAATAAATTATTATTATTATTATTATCTATGAATTGAAAAGGTCAAATTGGAAACTTCATCGTGAGAGGTGAACTCCTAAACCACTGGGTCATCAAAACAACAACATAAAAATCATCAATAAACCAATCTCCATTCCATCATCGGACGAGCAGAGATACGGCGACGCGTCACCGCTATATGGTTGAAGTTCCACGGTCTTGAACCAAACGCTTAGATTCTACATTTTATTGTGCGAACTTTCAAACTTTGTAATTCACTGCCCGCCTCTCTGTTCCTTGGTAAGTATAATCTGGGTATCTTCAAGAAACGAGTGAACCGGTTCATCCTAGCCAAGCGAGCTCCACCTTATGCCGCATCATCACTTAAAATCAGGTGAGTTGAGTTGCGACCAAACACTTATATCCTAATCCTAACTAATATTATAAATGCGAAAGTAACTCTGTCTGTCTGTCTGTCTGTCTTTTCTTCACGCCTAAACTACTGAACCGATTTGTGTGAAATTTGGTACAGGGTAAGTGTGAACCCCAACAAAGGACATAGGCTACTTTTTATTCGACTTCGACTTCGACTTCGACTTCGTCTGAGTCCGCGATAACCGACATATACGCGGACGAAGTCGCGGGCAAAAGCTAGTTAGAATATAAAAAAAACTCCCGAAATATTTATTACACGCAAAAAAGAATCAATTTGTACCAAACTTAATTTACGACTGTCCCGTTCGTTTTAAAGTCCTGTCGTACTCATTACCAGTTCGCCGGACCCTAAGTATGATTGACTGGTGCTATTGAATAATTGGATCTGAATCCACTGGCCAGTCAATCTCAATGGAATACACATTAAGAGTAGTATTTGTATCTCCTTTGTAATGAAACTTGTTTTGATATTAGAACGACTCGAATGTCAATTATATATTGAATTGTTTATTAAATAAAAATACTTTATTTTAGACCTTGATCAATATTATGTCAGTAAGTAATACATTACTGTTAAGTGAATTTTGAAAGCCAATACTTTTCAAAAAATTGGCAAAAATGTACGTAAAATGGTTAAAATATAGGCATTTTTTAAAAGATTGAAATTCGAAACCAAACGCTTCTTTTTATAATTTGATTGTTACTAGACCTCTTTTAACGTGCACATCTTGTTACATTGTTCTCACACTGTACCCCTAGATTCAACATGAATGATGTAACCTTTTGCAATATTCTATTGATTTTAAACGAGTGTTCATGGAGTTTCTTGGTCGTTCTTCTCCATAGAAACCTACTGTTTGGAACGAGCAACTAGCTGCAACTTTTTGACTGACTGACTCCTTGACAATTTAAAAGTGCCTGTAAATGGTTTATATGAAATAAATGATTTGAGTTTGAGTTTGCACCAGGACTTGGCTAGACCGCCATGATGTCCCAGTGTGGTACGGCCTATACAGTTTGAAAACTTATAAAGTAAAATAATAATACCAGTCTATTATTACTTATAAAGTAAAATAATAATGCCAGTCTATTATTACTTATAAAGTAAAATAATAATACCAGTCAATTATTATCAGTCTATTATTACTTATAAAGTAAAATAATAATACCAGTCTATTATTACTTATAAAGTAAAATAATAATACCAGTCTATTATTACTTATAAAGTAAAATAATAATGCCAGTCTATTATTACTTATAAAGTAAAATAATAATGCCAGTCTATTATTACTTATAAAGTAAAATAATAATACCAGTAAATTATTATCAGTCTATTATTACTTATAAAGTAAAATAATAATACCAGTCTATTATTATCCCCTTGCAGGGCAAAGCCCTCTTCTCATATAGAGAAGGCACGAGCATTGTTCAGCACGCGTGCTCCATGCAGGTTGGCGATTTCATACATATTAATCAGTCCAATTTTCCTTACGATGTTTCCTTCACCGATATCATTGAGCACTGACTTCTACTGCTATACGTTACTGTGCTATGTCCGTACGAAACGGAATAGTTTCTATCTCTGTCTGTCCTATTTCAACTAATGAGATGGTGGAGCATATTTTATCATCACCATCACTTAAGTTTACTAGAAGTCCAATGTTGGATATAAGCCTCCTCCATGACGCGCAAAAGGAGCCGGTGGTGGCTGGATGCGAAAATGGAAAAATGGAGCATAACAAATTTTATCAAAATCTATTAGTGAGTAAATAAAAAGATGATTAGGTTACATTCATTTATTTATGTCCAACCATTAATTAAATTCGTGTGATACCTAACTAGCCGGAAATTAATTCAATTACCGCTGCTGATTAATTAATTAATTAGGTATAATAATTCAATACATTTTTAACGTAAACAAGTAGATTATGGATATTGGTGTAAATTGAATTAGGTAAATATTTCTAGGTACCTATTGGTTTTAATTCAGATGTGTATATACTTTTTTTCATATTATTTACCCAGCCATACTATGTGCCAACACATCAAGCTACAACAGTCTGTCAATTTTTTTAATAGGTTTTCAACTTTATCGCAAGAGCATAAGGATCATATTCAATTGGGAAAATTTGACAGTTTGGTATGGCTTGATGTGCTGGCCGTCTGTACTTTCTAAGTTTCTCTTGGACATCACTGACATTGGTGAAGAAAAATATCGTGAGGAAACCTGGACTTGCCTAATTCACCTTTAGAGCAAGCGTGATGATCAAAGCTCGTGCCTTCTATGAAGGAGAAGAGGCTTTTGCCCAGCAGTGGGACTATATTATAGGCTAATTATGTACAGTCACCAAAAGCGATAAGTATCCATGTAGTCAGAAATAGTTGAAGTTTACTTAAACACCAGTAGATGTTTTTGAATAAAATAAAATAAAGTAATAGAGAATAAACTGCTAATAACTCAAACTCAAATTCAAACTCAAAATCATTTATTTCAATTAAACCATTTACAGGTACTTTTGAGTTGTCAGAGTCAGTCAGTCAGAAAGTTAAAGCTAGTTGCTCGTTCCAAACAGTATGTTTCTATGGAGAAGAACGAGCAAGAAACTCCATGAACACTCTTTTAAAATCAGATAAATTTTACAAATTTAGGTTACATCATTCATGTTGAATCTAAAGGTACAATGTGAGAACAATGTAACAAGTCTTGCATGTTGAAAGAGGTCTAGAGACAAATATAGTTATAATAACAATTCAAACCAAAATTTAAAACAACCGAGGCAGCTAAGAGATGACCAGTCCCAACCGACGGCGTCCGTTCACGAACATGACGCATGGATCGGCACCATTAAGCTCAACCATTTTGAAGGGAACCGAATGATCCAACACATGCGCCACCGGCAGCGAGACATTCAAGTGAGCATGACTCTCCCAACCGCCAGGGCATATTCAAGGCAATGAGAGGTAGACCTCGTAAATGGTAGCTTTAAAGAACATAGTGCTCACATGTATGTGCTACGAAAATTTATATAATACTAACACATTGAGTTTATACAATGCAAAGATAATTTAGATCTACATCTTCAGCAGCTCCAAAAATAGTTACAAATGCTAATCAATTAATCTATGAACCCTTATGGCTGTGGAGCTAGTAGAGCTAATAATAATTGATTTAAATATCATTCGAAAACATCCATCGGTTTCCAAGTAAACTTCAACTATTTCCGACTACATGGATACTCTTTTGGCGATTGTACATCTATTGTAGTATATTAGAGTCTTATCTATATATTATATCTATTTTTCCATACCTTTTTTTTGCTTATTTCATAACATTGTAATCTATATGTGGAAGCTTGTAATTAGCAAATATTATTATTAAATAATAATATATAATTATTAATAATTACATTTTTAAATATTCATAGAAAAATAATAACATTTAAAAATAAAAAAAATAGTAGCCCACCGGTATTGGGAATAGGGTCCAAGCTACCGGTGGTCAGGGCTCCTGAGAGAGGAATCTCCTGACTATACGCGCCGTGTCCAGGAGTACCGCTTTCTGTATCAAGCCCTTGATCCAGCTGCCCAACGAGAGCCTCCTTAGGTGTTGGTCGAGGCTCTTGGAAATGAGTCCATTGGCCGTAACGACTATCGGCACAATGACTGCTGTATTCACATCCCACATGTCGACAATCTCGCGAGCCAAGTCAAGATACTTAATAATAATAATTGTTTATTTTTCTCAGTTTTCACGAGGTTCTCGTCATGCGGAACCGCTATTATCAACAATCATTGCGCGACGCTCTAATCGATCTATCACCACTATGTCAGGCTTATTGATAACCATTGTCCTGGCAGTGATGATAGATCGATCCCAATACAACGTGATATTGCCATTTTCGAGAACTGAACTAGTATTATTATTATTAGTAATATTATTAATATTGGATGTATCTGCTATTATAATAGCAAGTGTTTAGCTCGACACTAAAAGACACATGATAGATTCGGTTATGTAGACATGGCAAATATTTTGATGTGTGAAGAAAATGTGTAACTTTTAAATGACAGCCACATAGGACAGTTTTATAATCAAGTCACAGCGGCTATCTACAGACAAAACTGTTCATAATTCATTAAATACAATTAAACAAAGTCACTTCTTTTATCTGTCTGTTTGACCGCTTAGTTCTTTTAAAACTACAATGGAAGTTTATGCAGCATCCATACTAAATGTACTTATGTGTGGAAAGTAATAAATGTATGTGTCGCTTTGTGTTATATTAATTCATTGCTCTCGAGTGTATTATAAATGCAAAAGTGAGTATGTCTGTTTGTTACACTTTTCCGACTAAACTACTAAACCGATTTTGAAGAAATTTGGTATAGACGGTAAGATTCGATTGAACCCCAAGACGGAAGGTAAGATTGAATCCCAAAGAAGGATATAGGCTCTTTTTAATCCGCGTTAACCGAATTTCACAAGGAGGCTCAAAAGCTAGTTCACCATAATTTAGAGAATTTACTTTGAAAGGTTTATGGGTAACTATAGCTTCTACCCGCGACTTGTTCTGCGTAGATTTTAGGATGAAGCCAAAGTCCTTAATCCCACGGAAACACAAAAGGAGATAAAAAATTAGTTGTCTGTAAAGTCGGTTTACTGACGATAGTTAAACGTGACAACGCGAAAGAATCATTACCTTTATCGCCGCAGAGCGAGGTAACGCCGCATGACGTCATGTAACGCCGTAACGCCGTAACGCCGCATGACGTCATGTTTTTTCGTTCGTGCAGCCGGCTATCGAATTAAAAGACGTTGTCACGTCAAAAAATTGGTTGTCTGTAAAGTCGGTTTACTGACGATAGTTGAACGTGACAACGCGAAAGAATCATTACCTTTATCGCCGCAGGTCGAGGTAACGCCGCATGACGTCATGTAACGCCGTAACGCCGCATGACGTCATGTTTTTTCGTTCGTGCAGCCGGCTATCGAATTAAAAGACGTTGTCACGTCAAAAAATTGGTTGTCTGTAAAGTCGGTTTACTGACGATAGTTGAACGTGACAACGCGAAAGAATCATTACCTTTATCGCCGCAGAGCGAGGTAACGCCGCATGACGTCATGTAATGCCATAACGCCGTAACGCCGCATGACGTCATGTAATGCCGTAACGCCGTAACGCCGCATGACGTCATGTTTTTTCGTTCGTCCAGCCGGCTATCGAATTACTTATAATTCGATTCGATTTCTTATAATTTTGACGTGACAACGTCTTAACGTTGTCACGTCAAAATTCAAAGTTAGTGTCTATAATATGACTCCACAGTACAATCAGTGGAACGACAGTACATCAGTTCGACGTAAGTTAGTGCAACAGCACATCAGTTCGATGTACGTTAGTGCGACACAACTTTAGATCGACAAACAATTGTGCGACACGACTTTTTACCGACAAACGATAGCGCGACTCAACTTTTAATCGACGAACGTTAGCGCGACACAACTTTTAATGAACAAAGTAAAGTGCTATCATGGACACACATTGCAGCGATAGTATATTTATAGAAGAAATAAAAATTGGAAAATAACTTTTATTTAAAATTTCCAGTATGAGCTGACTGGTAATCTTATACAATGCGAAATCAGCATTAACTGGAATTTTATAGCTTGATGTGTAGCCGTGTGTACATAGTTATAACCCAAAATGCAAGTCAAATCATTTGAGATACCGGCTCAATTCATCCTCACAAGCGCGTATAAAATAGTAGGAGAAATTATCCTAGGTACGGTCACCAAAGGAGATAAGTATCCATGTCGCCGGAAACAGTTGTAGTTTACTTAGAAACCGATAGGTTTTTATGAATAAAATAAAATACAATTTATAGAGAATAAACAGTTCAATTATTTAATAAAATTTCATTTGAAAGCCCCCATTGGTTTCTAAGAAATCTTCAACTATTCCCGACAACATGGATACTTATCTCTTTTGCGTACTGTACATGAATTATTGTTTATTGTTATTATTTTACTAAGGGCCCTTGTTGCCTGAGGTAAATAATTAAGTTAATTAAAATGTATCAGCAGATCGTATTCTTGCGAAGCATTTGCGGGTCGCCAGCGACCTAAATAAATAAAAATTCAAGAGCCTTATTTCAGACCTGCCCACCCACCAAACCTGCCTGCCTTTTTTATTTTCTTATTTTTGGCTTATTAATGATAATAATTAAAATCTTTCGTAGTACTACCTCAGTCGTACAATTGTATGAATAATGTAATATAAAAAATATTATATGTCTTTATTAGCAAAGCAAAGTGCACTATTTAAATTTATAAGATTTTTGTATGTAAATACCTATGTTAAACAAACAATAAAATTGTTCTCGTATTCAGTGGGTTCAGAAATAATGTAAACCCACTGAAATAACCAACCCTCTGCTCTCTCAGCCATAAATTTCACTACAAAGACAAAAAGATCCCAACTTTATCAGTTAACAAAGGTAAAGCCACATACACTTCATCTGTGTGGTTACCCATTCAACAGGTGACCCGGTATTTGCAAACTCTCCGCTTACAAGCTCTTGCACTTCGAACATTATTTTTTCTTTTCATACGTAGTATAAAAAGATTTTATGCAAAGAGTTCTCTTATGAGTGTAAATGTTTGTCATTTGTATAATGTTCTTATAACGACGCTGAAGGCTGACCGTGTCTAAAGCAGGTTGTTTAAACTTTTAATATTAAGTCACCTAATTAAAACTATCGTACCTACTGTGTTATGTCTTGTAAACAAAAAAAAACTGAACAACACTATATGAATCAAAATAAACAAATTATCAAATAAAGTCCCCGCCATCCGTATGTCTAATCGCAATAAACTCAAAAACTATTGAACGGATGTTCATGCGGTTTTCACCAATAGATGGAGTGTTAATGAGGTAGATTTAGGTGTATTATTTTTTACAATTTAGTTTCAATTGGTTTAAATAGGTATGACTATAATACCCGCGGGCGCCCGTAGTCGAGGCGGTTCACTAGTCTATAGTATATCTATACTAACAAGCTGAAGAGTTTGTGTATTTGTTTGTTTGGTAAACCGCGCTAATCGCAAGATCTACTGGTTCGAATTGAAAAATTATTTTTGTGTTGGATAGACCATTTATCGAGGAAGGCTATAGGTTCATGCGAAGCCGGGTCGGGTCGCTAGTTTTAAATAATTGTATTTATGGACTTGCTGCGGTACTCAGGGACGTCACTTAATCATCAACTGGTTTGGTCTGGTCTGGTCTGTTGATCATTAACTTGAATTGTCCAACATAAATTGGAACGCTGTCAGTCAAGAATATGACAGATTGAAAAATTTTAATGTTGTTGACATGTGCCAAGTTATGTTGGTCAATTAAAGTATAAAAATTCATTATTATTAAGTGACATCTCTGAGTGTGGACGGTAATTACCATTCAGTACCATTCGAACAAAATATTTATCCATTTCAACTTTTATCTTCAAACGCTAGCTTCCACACTTTATAAAAGGTCTCTTTTAATTAGCTCCTTTCTAAGCCAAACTAATGATTAACTAAACCGTCTTATTTCCCAGGTGATGATCCCCATTATAACGCGTGGAGGCGAGTGGTTGAGTGATCGCACAACACTACTCATGCCTGTTGATCCTATTGAAGCAAATAGTCTGTAACACCTGTCAATGTGCTGGCCAATTAATCGTTTGAGGTAGTTAGGAATTAGGGATGTTACCATAGATGATAAAAATAGAACATATGGGTTCGGATCTTGATTAAAACTAACGTAGTTACCTAATTAGTTTTAGGGAAATGGTTTCACTAACCCCTGTGTTTGTTCAAACGATTAATATACGGATAATTTTGGATCTGTGTTACCCCTGTGTAGGTATGTTTAAACTATATTTTTCCTAATGTAAATTGTTTAGTAAATTGTAATTAGTTAATAAGTCTATTAGTATACGTTTTTGGAATTACTGACTCATTTTTTCATCATTACTGACTAAGTCACAGGCTATAAACCTAGTTTAGGAGCCAGAAGATAAATTTGTTCTCACATTAAGTACCAAATAAAAATTATTATTGGCATATTTATTTATTTATGTACATACATTTATATCTGTGCCTTATTTCAGAAAGTTGATCGTACTAATATTGAACGTTTTAAAAGTTCAAAATTTAGTGGCAATCTCATCTAAGCGATGATCTTTGTCAAAATCTTGTCAAAAATATAGGCATTAACAGATTAAAACTGAGAGGAATCAAAATATTACTAGACGTTACTAGAATTACTGGACAATCATTCACTACAACATCTGTCTAACGTTGAGTTGCACGAAATCAACATTAGTTTAACAGATACTTAAAAATTCATGCCCTCCTTTACATTTTGTGTCAAAAAGAAAGTGACAGCATCGTTTTAAAGTCTCCGTCAAACTAATGTTGGTCTCGTGCAACTGACCGTAACTTTTGCAAAGAGCCACTTGCTTCTGTACTTAGTTTTCTAGAAGACATTTACTAGTTACCTTGCTCAGATAATTTTCCGTTCAAAATAAAAGTTTTTAACACACAAACATTTATTTCTAAAATCTACAATGTTTGACATTCACGACAAGCCCATCTAAATCAATCACTCAAATTCGCCTAAATTGTATTACAGCAATGCCAATCAAAGCCATTTCAATAACTGCGTTACTTTCCTTATGACAACTTCTGACTTTTGACTAACTTTATAAATGATTCTTCCAGAATTATCTCCATTATTGTTGATCTCTGAACAAAACATAGTAGGTACTGTAGCAACTCTAACCGATTTAGCAAAATCCAACCTTATTTAAATAGATTTAGCCTTCCCACTCATTTGAAGTTAAAAGCTAAGCCGGGTCTATCGGCCATGATTAAGCAACGCCTGTCGCGGTCAGTCCGTAGATGAGTAATGATACAATACATACAGAGACCCCACCGTGTCACGGAAAGTACGTAAAGGAAGGAAAGGAAAGAAGAAGAACGTGACAATTAACTACGAGGGGTGATAGACGGTTTCACTGAAATACTTAACGTAATAAGTTCAATACACGAAGTATTAATTCAAACTGTGTTTCCATTAAGTGTAGATTAATCCCCCGGTACTGATCATGTCCGTGTTTTGTTTTCTCGGAATGACATGTCAACATAAAATGTTGTCGGCTGCTAAACCGGACATCCCTGTGGTACCCCAAAAGTGAATTTAAAGCCTCCAGCTAAAGCAAAAAACTTATAAACTAAGCGACTACACGCTAAGGGTGCCCCCTGTGGAGTACGGGCGTCGATTTAGGGCGTCGCTGGGAGACGGCAGCAAAGGGACAGGCTGGATTGGATCTCGATTATTTAGGGATGAATTTAAAGCTACAGGCTTAGCACCGCAGCTGTCACGAGAAAGGGTCGGGGAGGGGATGGACGGGGTCGGCGGGGTTCGGCGGCTAGGACTGAACAACGGCGGTCTCTGTTTGTGTTTTTCTCAGCATGCTAGTAACCTTATTACATACCTGATGGAGGATTATAGCGTCGTCATGGTCGGTCAGGTCACGTCATAGTGGTCATAGTAGTTACCTAGCTATATTTAAAAAGATTTAAGTGTAAGTACATTTTCTCTTATACATTTACTTGGACACATTAATTTCTTCATCATGGTTCGAGCGACTTTTATTGTCACTTATTATGGTTACTTTATTGTTTTTCTTACTTCTTTCATTAATAATGTTTCTCTTTGTTCGTGTTTCTCGTATCTTTCTTTAATATTGTGTAAGACGTGTTAGTCATACAAATAAAGGTACAATCAGGTGTTTATGTAACTGGGCCATTTTATGCATCATATTATGTGGAACGTGAGGCTATCTTCTTCACGATTATAATAATAATAATAATAATAATTATTATTATATGTGGGGACATTTTCACACACGGCCATCTGACAATATAATCAACAGTTGTTTTTTTTCATTTTTCCTTTGTAAAATATTGTAAAATATATGTGAAATAAATACACAACTTTTTTGTGTGAACCGTGCGAACCGGTTCACACAAAAAAGTTGTGTATTTATTTCACCATTTATTTCATGTTGTTCTTTCAGTTAAAATTAATCTTTGAGGTTTTTTCTTTAGTAAAATGAACTGGATGTCAGAATTTAGCAAAAATAAATTTATCTTATTCCATTGAATAAGATAAAATTATTTTTACAAGTCTGCGAAACAAGGGGACACCCCAGCGGCTTCATTAGACCCTAACGCAGACGAAAACGTGGGCTATAGCTAGTTTAAAATAAAACATGAAACAGGCAGGTTCCTCAAAAGAGTTTTGTTATAGGTTTTAAATAATGACTTAAGACTGTTTTTCTGCTTTAGTAAAATCAGCTTATAAAAGAAATACCTATGATTCTGACTCTGGTATTGGTTTTTAACACACTCAACCTTAAGCTTGTAGTATTCCTATTCAACTATAACATTCTAAACATTTTTTAAATTAAAAGTTTTTGAGAAGGATGTGTTTTGTTACTCTTCAAGCTATATCGGCTTAACGAAATCAACTGAAATTTTGAACATATATACATAGATTTCGATACAGCTTTACAGATAGAATATTTTTATCCTGTGTTTTGTAATCTCTTGGGATAATTCTGAACATAGATTCTAAAATCTACGTAGACAAAATTGTGAGATGGTTCTTATTGCATATTTTTGCTACATTTTGTATTTACATAGAACACAAACCGCTCAGAGGAATTTATCTACAACAGATGCAATGAACTATAAACTAATTGTTCACAGATTGATGAAACAAACGTCTGATATTAAACTACGTGTTTCTTTATTTTGCAGTCTTCGACCTCTTGAGTCTTGCACTCAAGGAATTCATTTAAAAACGAGATCTTTGTCTCTCATAATACTTATAAAAACAGTTCTTTGAATAAATTCTAACCATTTACAATATAATAAGAAGCAAAGTTGAAGGACTTCGGTACAAACTGTAAGATCCTTTAAGTTGTAAGTCTTTAAGTAAGACTGTTTGATTGGTATAGCCACATAGCATGATCTATTTCTATATCAATTTAACCTAGTTTGAATACAAAAATATGTAGTCGTTTTTACTTCGTGAAATACAAAAATGTTTTCACAATAATAATATCTTCATCATCATCATTCATCATCATTTCAGCCGAAAGACGTCCACTGCTGGACATAGGCCTCCCCAAAGTGGCGCCACATTGACCGGCCCCGTGCGACTTGCATCCAGCGGATCCCCGCAACCTTTACCAGGTCATCGGTCCACCTAGTGGGAGGCCTTCCAACGCAACGTCTTCCGGTTCGCGGTCGCCACTCTAGAACTTTTCAACCCCATCGGCCATCTGTTCTGCGAGCAATGTGCCCTGCCCACTGCCACTTAAGTTTGGCAATTCTTCGGGCTACGTCGGTAACCTTGGTTCTCTTGCGGATATCCTCATTTCTGATTTTATCACGCAAGGAAACTCCGAATACTATCTTACGCTCTCGGATTTTTCTAAATCTTTATAAATTGGGTTTAGTTTATGCCAAAACGAAGAAACGCGTGCTAAAATGTCTCCTGTTTTTTTCCATATTAATATTACAAATGTGAAAGTAAGTTTATCTGTTACGTTTCCACGACGAAACGGCTGAACGATTCGACGATATCCATGAAAATATCCTGAAAAGGTTTTCCATGGTTTTAAAAGAAAAGAAAGAAAAATAATTTATTCGCCCCCCAGGACAAAAACACACACAAAAATAACATTAAAAAATAAAAAAAAACAAGAAAACGAAAGTTGGTTGGTTGGTTGGTAGTAGTTTATATACCTTTGTCTTGAATCACTCTTATAACTTATGGAAATCGCATTCAAATCGGTTGCGCAGTTTAAAAGATATAAGCGTACAGAGGGCTATGGAACCCGGAAGCGAGTTCGTTTTATAATAATAGCACTTTCCCCGCGACTTCGTCCGCGTGAATTTTCTCAAGGACCCCTAATTTTTAAATACTGCGATATAGCCTATGTTACTCAGCGATAATGTAGCTTTCGATTGGTGAAAGAATTTTTGAAATCGGACCAGTAATTTTTGAGTTTATTCGTTACATATAAAAATACAAAAATGCAAATCTTTCCTCTTTATAATATTAGTATAGATATGTAGAGACGTTAATAAGTAAAACGATTTCTTGTCCAAAACAAAGGCCAGTATTTCCACTAAACACACGTTTTTATTACCAAGTCAATGGTCTTTGCTAACTCATATTGTTTCTAATAATCCAATGTTTAACTGTAATACAGCCTAAACGTTGGACAGCTAAATTAACACACATAACTTACTGACATATCGTGACAACCACTAACACGCAACGCGTCATGAGACCTGAGGGATATATGTCACCTAAAACAACAATCTATTCATTAATGTCCGACGCGTGTGCTCAAAATAAAAAAGGTTATTTACTGATGTATTATGCTCTAGGTTCTGCCCGCGACTTCATTCGCATGGAATACAACTTTTAAAATACTGTAATTGTAATTTACTAACACAGGATTGAGGTTGTGTCTAACAATATGAGCTCAACTGTTAATTAGGAGGCACAATAGTTAAACAATGACAAACGACCAATATTTGGCTTCTGGACATTTAAAGGGCTTATATATATTATATGAAAAAATATATATTATAATTAGATTAAAGTATTCATTTAACTTACATATTATATTACATTTTTAATTATAAAAAAATAGTAGCCCATCTGTATTGGGAACAGGGTCCAAGCTACCGGTGGTCAAGGCCCCTGAGAGAGAAATCTCCAAACTCTATGCATTATTACTATAATTATTTTTAATAAGTGTAAAAAATTCATAATAATAATAATAAATTTATTTTCAGAAAAAACACATTTAAGGTACCTTTACAAAAACAATTTTCCAACTAAAATGAACATTACAGAAAAAAGTGTATCGTTGGTGCCTGTGATAATGTGTGCCTAATGAATGAAAATCATTGTATCACAGACACCAGCGCCTTCCAAGATAGGTTACATCGTAAATTAAGATTCGAACGTGCTACCTATATAGTGTTTAATACTCCTAATCTTTGGTCAATAAATAACGAAACTCGATGAAATATAGATACGATAAGATCGCTAACATCTAGGCTTGAGATTATTTAGCGTCCCGTCTTTTTAATTTTTAGTTATCATTAGCTAATGAATGAAAATCATTGTATCACAGACACCAGCGCCTTCCAAGATAGGTTACATCATAAATTAAGATTCGAACGTGCTACCTATATAGTGTTTAATACTCCTAATCTTTGGTCAATAAATAACGAAACTCGATGAAATATAGATACGATAAGATCGCTAACATCTAGGCTTGAGATTATTTAGCGTCCCGTCTTTTTAATTTTTAGTTATCATTAGCTAATGAATGAAAATCATTGTATCACAGACACCAGCGCCTTCCAAGATAGGTTACATCATAAATTAAGATTCGAACGTGCTACCTATATAGTGTTTAATACTCCTAATCTTTGGTCAATAAATAACGAAACTCGATGAAATATAGATACGATAAGATCGCTAACATCTAGGCTTGAGATTATTTAGCGTCCCGTCTTTTTAATTTTTAGTTATCATTAGCTAATGAATGAAAATCATTGTATCACAGACACCAGCGCCTTCCAAGATAGGTTACATCATAAATTAAGATTCGAACGTGCTACCTATATAGTGTTTAATACTCCTAATCTTTGGTCAATAAATAACGAAACTCGATGAAATATAGATACGATAAGATCGCTAACATCTAGGCTTGAGATTATTTAGCGTCCCGTCTTTTTAATTTTTAGTTATCATTAGCTAATGAATGAAAATCATTGTATCACAGACACCAGCGCCTTCCAAGATAGGTTACATCATAAATTAAGATTCGAACGTGCTACCTATATAGTGTTTAATACTCCTAATCTTTGGTCAATAAATAACGAAACTCGGTGAAATATAGATACGATAAGATCGCTAACATCTAGGCTTGAGATTATTTAGCGTCCCGTCTTTTTAATTTTTAGTTATCATTAAACTCAAAACCACTTTTAAATTGTCTAGGAGTAGGGTTAATGTCCTCTCTTACAAAAATTTATCAAGTTTAATTGCTTATTGACCTAAATATCACTAGACTATTTTGTATAGAAGGCGCTATCGGTATAGTCTCCTTTACTTTGTCACTAATAAGTATATCTTCATCATCATCATCATCAACAGCCTGAAGACGTCCACTGTTGAACAAAGGCCTCCCCATAAAGGGGGGGGGGGGGGGGGGTTGCCATAATCCTCACGCTTGGCAGGCGTCTTGGGGATCGCAGTGAAGTTGTTAAGTACACAGAAGCCGCTGCTGCCCGACTGGATTGTCCCTTAGTCGCCTTTGATGACACCCTCGGGATGAAATGGGGGGGTGCTATTCTAGCCCGGACACCCCACGGGCAATGTAAAACCGGGCAAAGTATGTCTTAAACCTTTCAAAACTATGCTACACTGTGGAGACTACATAGTCTCGCTGGCTATGTAGGCTGTGCTACGCTTGCTGCGTAGGCTATGCTACGTTTTGTAGGCTGTGCTACGCTTCGTAGGCCGTGCTACGCTTCGTAGGTTGCGCTACGCTTCATAGGCATTGGGCCTTTACGCTTGGTAGCAACCTACGAAGCGTAGCACAGCGCTACGCTTCGTAGGCTTTGCTACAAAGACTACGCGCCAGTAAAATTATTTAATACCTTCATATCACAGTTTGATGATGAAGATGATGATGATGAAGATGATGACGATGATACGATCCGACTAATTTCGACCGAGGCGATAGCTTCACCTCCGCTGCAGTGGTCGTTCGTGAACTCGTATGTGACTTATGTAACCAACCTTCTTTGTGAAAATTCTTGCACATTGCGGGCATGTGACCACACAATCTATGTCATTACACATAGACACGACGTCGTGTGACGTCGATGACACATAGACGTCCGTGTGGTGTCGGACGTAAAGAATAGCACCATCCCATATCTTTCCGTGGGTGTCGTAAGAGGCGACTAAGGGACTTACCAGAGAATAGGCAGCAGCGTTTTCTGTGCCTTTGTAACAACCATACTGCGATCGCCAACCCGCCTGCCAAGCGTGGCGATTATGGCAAAACCCCCCCCTTGAGGAGGCCTATGTCCAGCAGTGGACGTCTTTCGGCTGAAATGATGATGATGATGACACATAGACAGACCGTTAAACAGTTAATTTAACCAATGAAGTTCAGAAAAACATAGACCAATAGTATAAACAAGAAACTTAAACTAACATATTTTGGTGTATAACGTAAAAAAGAGAAAGAAAAAGCATAAAATAAATTCCTCGTTCAAGATAATAAGTTAGAACGACTAGTCGTCGACATAGTTTGGAACTTATTTTCACACCTTCACGAAGACTTTTAAACTTTAAAATAGGTACTTATGCGACAATATTTCCATCGGGAAACTGAGAAGTTTCAGTTCAACTTTGAGTAGCATAATTTTATAGATACTGCACGCGTACGTAATTCGTTGGATTTAAATATCACATAAACTGAATTACCTAAATAAAACTTTACCCTTTCTGTCCTATAAACCCATATCAACATTATCGCTCAGGTCTAAAGGATTTTATTGTTTAATAAAATACAGAAATTTCATGTCAAGCTCTAGGCTTACGCCGAGCCTACTTGAGATAACAATTCCTAAATATAATAAAGTTTTATGCCCGCATGTCAACGTCGGTTCAGTTGTAATAATATATAGGTACTAATGTAGATCAACTTCTTTTCTTTTCTAAAAGTACAATAGCTACAAAGGTTCAACTATACGAGTACCTATGAAAAAAGTAAAGTTATTAACGAAGCTAGGAGCGTTAAAAATTTGATTTTTGTCAGAGAATGTTCGAAAAAAACTATGATGTTTACTGAAATTTATTATATTTATTTATAAACTAATTACCAAGTATCTAGTGTTTAAACTTCTACTTAGTTATGTACATAGTTCAGAAATTATAAGATAATTTAAAATATAAGGATAATGTATTTATTAACACTCAAATACTTTTACAGTAGTTTACTTAGTGCCTCTTAAAAGCTTTTTTTACAAAAAAGACAACCGCCTTCAAAAACCAAAAAGTGAAAAATAACTTTAAAACAGAACACACATGACTTTAGTTTCGGAAGTCGGTGGCTTGGCTGTTCTGTATGTTGTTTTGTATTGCCGCCAACTTCCGAAACTAAAGTCATGTGTGTTCTGTTTTAAAGTTATTTTTCACTTTTTGGTTTTATTTATTTATTTATTTATTTATTGGCTTACCTACAATTGTTACACTGACACATAAAAATAAATATAGTTTAGGTTTAGACTAAGTGTACAATATTAAGCGGTAAACACAAATAGCAAAAATAATATTAAACTAAAAGAGAAACGAAAATAGTACAGAAATACCTACAAGCAAACAAATAAAGCAAAACAAGGAATATGAACATTTTTTTTTCTGTAAAGTTAAAGGTACATTATAGGTAATATTTGAATAATTAGGTTAGGTACTTTTGTGGACCTGGCGCTTGAATTTTTGAAGTGAAGTGCCACAAATGTCTATCTTTCCATCGTGGTCATTAAGCAGTCGACAGAGTCTTGGAATTGGGGAATTAGAACCGGAAACAGTTTTACGAAATGGGGGATATAATAGTTTAATGGGCTTACGTGGATATGTATGGGGAACGTTAAAATTTAACTTGCTTAACAATTGGGGGCAGTCGATGTTGTTGTGAAGAATTTTATAGAGGAAAATTAAATCAATAATATCTCGGCGTTTTTCGAGTGAAATCATTTTTAAAGGCGGTTGCCTTTTTTGTTTTTCGCTTTTTAGTACTTCCTTATCATCCAAATCCATGAAGAAACAGCAACACAGTCAAAACAGAGATTGAAAATACTACAACATCATCCATGTATATTTTATTGCTTTCTGTCGATTTTTTCAAAAAGTACTAAATCAATTTTGATAAAATTTATATAGGACCACACTTGAGGCATACCCTATCCATCAAAAAATTTTCAAAATCGCTTTACATTTGCCGGAGAAATCGCGTAACAAATATACAAAAAAAAACATACTGACGAATTGAGAACCTCCTTCTTTTTGAAGTCGGTTGAAAATACAGATTTACCTAGCTTAAGAGGTAGAGTATTATTCTTGCATAGAATTTGCAACATAAACAATAAAAATATTTTTAAACCAATATCAAACTGTATTTTAAACTCTGTATGTTTTTGGTTAAATAAAGATTATTATTATTAGCTTTGCAATGTAAGATGTTGAGTTAGTTGTTTAATAATGCCTGAAGTCGAAAATTTAAAATCGATCATTGAGGAGTATCTACGTCACAGACAGAGCAAAGCGGGGGCTCGTGGCAAAGTAATAAGTCGGTCGGATCATCGGTCGGGGATCGGACAGATAACTGTTCCGTGGTCCTGGCTGTCATTTGTAGATCTTTGACAGTCGTTATCATCATCATCATCATTTCAGCCTAAAGCTCTGTCGACGACTAGTCGTTCTAACTTATTATCTTGAACGAGGAATTTATTTTATGCTTTTTCTTTCTCTTTTTGACTTTATACACCAAAATATCTGTAGTTTAAGTTTCTTGTTTATACTATTGGTCTATGTTGTTCTGAACTTCATTGGTTAAATAAAATGTTTAACGGTCTGTCTATGTGTCATCATCATCATCATTTCAGCCGAAAGACGTCTACTGCTGGACATAGGCCTCCCCAAGGGGGGGGGGGGGGTGCCATAATCGCCTCGGTTGGCACGCGGATTGACGATCGCAGTATGGTTGTTACAAAGGCACAGATAACGCTGCTGCCCATTCTCTGGTGAGTCCCTTAGTCGCCTCTTACGACACCCACGGGAAGATATGGATGGTGCTATTCTTTACGTCCGACACCACACGTACAAGGAAAAGCAAGCACGGACAGTCGTTATATGTAGTCATAAAGTCTAAAAACCAGTCTTACCAAGGAGTACTTATCGTGTTATCCAGTAACTGAGTTGTGGTGGTCGGATAGGCAGCTCCATATAAAACAGTGTTATTTATTCAGCGGCAACCGCTTAGACTGGAAGTCGACCAGGTTTGCGATTCTGTAACACCTCATTTTAAACTTCGAATCTGAATCCGCTGTGAGTTTCTTGATTGGCATTCTAAAAACTCGGTCGATAATTCGAATTTACACTAGCGCCACCCTTGCGAGCGTGTCAGCGAGTTAAACTAAATTGACAGGGAAGTTTTGACAGATAAAGTATGAGATGACGTTAGAAGTGGCATTCTGTAAGGTAATTTCTCGTCACTTCGACGCTCACTTTGCACTCGAACACGATTCAAAGTGTCAAACATATCAAGGTAATTTTTAACCTTATGCGAAGTGAGAGTGAATAGCGATGTGAGATGCGAGTTGTTGTTTGAATTTTACAGAATCAACCTACAGAACTTAGTTGGAAGAAGGCTAGACAGATGATTGGGGAGAACCTGTTAGGTTCTTCTCAGTCTCCTCAAGACCCTTAAAAATGATATCTCACTAATAACACGGTTGCAAAATACACTTATTTTACAAAAACCTATATAGTTCACACATAAATATTTGAATTTTCTTTAACACCGACATTGTTCTCTAACACACTTATTGTACTCACACACTTCATTAATGAATCAATACCTTTATCTTTTCCCAAGACATGGTAAACAATATGAACACGAAATCTAATTTGGATTACATTGAGTAGTCGCTCTTCGAATAAATTCCCTTTTTATGGAGAAGAAAATAGATTTACCTTTGTTGTATCGGGAGTGAAATTAAATCAACAAGTCTACTTTATACATAAGATTCTGTAGCTAAAGTTTTTATTAAAACGTTCGGGAAGAATTGATGGAGTAAATGTTCTATGGAACGTAATTTTCTTTAACACCCACGAAACATAGGCACCTAAGCTAAGCTCTCGTAAAGGTTATGTCTGATTCCCACGAGTAAAAACAGTATAAGCAGATTATGTTATGATACCAAATGTAAATACCATGTAACTAGCTTGAAGGAGTAAATGTGCTTTGAAATGTAATTTTGTAACTTTAAGTACATGTCCCGCCCACTATTACACAGTGGTACCTACTCCTAATTCCTCACAAAGGGCAAACCTGGGTTCTAGCAGTGGGAACAGTTTAAGCAGATTATGTTTTGAAACTATAAATAGATAACTACCATAGGCATGTACTTAGGTTAAATTATTAGTTTGTTAATTTGAAACGTATGTTTGTTAATTTGAAACGTATGTTTGTTAATTTGAAATGTATGTTTGTTAATTTGAAACGTATGTTTGTTAATTTGAAACGTAGTTTTGTTAATTTGAAACGTATGTTTGTTTATTAGTTACTAGCTTTTGCCCGCGGTTTCACTCGCGTTAATTTAAAATTTGACTATAAATTCGGGTTGTACCCTGCTTTGAAAGATACGGGGCGCCATCTATTACCTTATGAATGTTATTGTTGTTTTCCTCGGGAACAGTACTTTTTTGGGGTTAAAAGGTACCCTATGTCCGCTTCTGTAGGTACACCGGACAGCGTATATGCAAAATTCGCTACTTCCCCACTGCTCAATTAGATTGCTCAACTAGTTGAGCAGTTGAGCAATAGGACATAGTTTGTATTATCGAACATTTTATGTTCTATAGCTCAACTACTACTGTTTTTGCCATAAATATTGTTATGCAGTTTTAGTTGATCAGTGGGTGTTACCCACTGCTCAACTATTCATAGTTGAACAATTACCAGTTGAGCTGTTGGTATTACCCACTGCTCAACTTTGTGCAGTTGAGCAATTTAGTTGAGCAGTGGGGAAGTAGCGGCAAAATTACAGGATAATCTGTTCAGTGGTTGAAGCGTAAAAAGGTAACAAACAAAGCTAGATTCGCATTTATATTATAAGTTAGGACTAGCTTCTTCCCGCGACTACGTCCGCTTGTAAATCATTTTTAGGGTTCCGTACCTCAAAAGGAAAAAACGGAACCCTTATAAGATCACTTTGTTGTCCGTCTGTCTGTCAAGACCCTTTATCTCGGGAACGCGTGGAGGTATCGAGTTGAAAACCATATACTCAAGTTTACGGTCCCTTGATGCTGTAAAAAAATCAACCCTCTATGTTAACGTGGAATAAAGATACGGCCGTTTATGTCGCATAAAATGCATTTATAATATGAAGTAGATTAAAGTATGGATAGTAGGTATTGGATTTGTATAGAAGTAAGGATATGTACGGAACCCTCAGTGGGCGAGTCCGCCTCGCACTTGTCCTGTTTTGTAATTGGATCATTCTTTCCAGCGATCATCTCTTCAAACAAATAAACTCATCTCTCTTCACTTTATAATATTAGTTTCAACTAATGGCAACCTTGGGGACCGAGCTTGGCTCGGTATTTTTCGTGTTTTTTTTTAAGGCGACGATATACGCCGGCGACCTTGAGCGACCAGAGAATCGTATGCGCTGCGTCCAAAACTCTCAAAGTTTAGTTGAAAAAAATAAATAAAAGATAGTACCTATTCTTTAACTAAATTATCTGTAAGATAGTAAAAGTTTCGTTTAAATATTCCTGGTAGATTTTGTGTGATTATCAATGTTTTGTTCGCGTGAGACACAACTTCACGATTTAATTAAACTATTTAATATGAACTTAATCAAAAATATTCACATACTAAATGATTAAGAGAATGTTCTAGTTTAACATATTTTTTTTTTCAAATCATTTACACTACACATTTTGACGTGATTGTTAGTTTAAAATCTGACTTAATGAAACCTAGCTAGATCGATTTATCGCCCCCGAAACCCCCTGCATACAAAATTTCATGAAAATCGTTGAAGCCGTTTTCGAGACTCAGATTCAGATTGGTCGTTTAAAGGTTTTAGATTTAAGAAAATTGGTTAATACATAATTAATACCACCAAACTTTTCCTATCCAAAATAACATTTAATGGAAAACACATTAAACTAAAATTTATTATTCATTATAGTTGGAAAGGGACACTGTAAATAACAGAATAGTTTGAATTATTTACAATTGGGTCAATCAAACCACAAGTTCCAATTGAAATACGACCAACGATTACATTGGTAAATGAGTATAATAGTTAGGTTTATAACAGGGTACTTTATTCATAACAAAAATCTAACACAGAATTTGTTCCAAAGAAATATCGAAAATTGTTATGTTCTTTGTGAAGTTAAAAGTTCTACACAAATAAAAAAGAGGCGGTATATATTCTTGAAGTGAAAACTGATTCTACGACAGAAACTAAATAATTGATTGAATTAAAAAAATACGTAGGTAAAGTCAAGAATAAGTAGGTACTTCTTAAATTTACGTATTTTTTTTTCAAAGTCAAAGTTAAAGTCAAAGTCAAAGCATTTATTTCAATTAAACCATTTGCAGGCACTTTTGAATAGTCAAAGAGTCAGTTAGTTAGTCAGAAAGTTGAAGCTAGTTGCTCGTTCCAAAACGTAGGGTAGGTCTCTATGGAGAAGAACGAGCAAGAAACTCCACGGACACTCTTTTCAATCAAGCTTTTACAAAATCCAGGCTACATTATTCTTGTTGCTTCTATATGTGAAAACAATGTAAGTGAAGAGAAATCCAAAACATTCTAATTAAAAATAAATTAATATAAAAGCCATGGCAGTTAAGAGATGACCAATCTCAACTGACAGCGCCCGTTCACGAACATGACGCGCGGATCAGCACCACTTAGCTCAACCATTTTGAAGGGAACCAAATGATCTAACCCACACGCCACCATCAGTGAGACATTTGAGCGAGCATGACAATGCTCTCAACTGCCATGCTCATTTATGTCAAACACCTTGAATAAATAAATGGCTCCATAGTTCTCACATTTACATATTAATAATTGAAATAGTGCTATTAATTTATACAAAGTCAAAATTTCCAATGTATGTAAGTATTTCATTCGACAGATAAAATATAATAAGTAAATAAAAATAACGGTACACGTTATTCAGGTCAATAATAAGGGGTGAGCAACATAATCTTCTTGCAATTAAGAAATTCCCTAAAGAGGCTGTGGAGCAGGACCAGCATTATGCCAAGCATTTTTATCATTGATATAATCTTCCAACTTATAATATGCTTGCCTACATAGTGTGCGTTTAATGCATGTTTTAAATTGTCTTTCATTTAATTGCAAAATATCGAACGGTATTTTATTATTACATTTTACACAATACCCCATAAAAGAAGTATGTACTTTTGACAATCTGAAACTTGGTTGATATAATTTGTTCCTATTTCTAGTATTAAAGTTATGTCTGTCACTTATTTTACTAAACAGGTGAAGATTTTTCCGAACATGCATGATGTTTTCGTATATATATTGCCAAGGTACCGTCATGATATTAATTTGTTTAAACAATTCTCTTAGAGACTCGCGTCTGCTGAGATTATAGATGGCTCTGACAGCCCTCTTTTGCAGAATAAAGATAGAATCTATATCTGCAGCCCGTCCCCAAAGCAAAATACCGTAAGACATGATACTATGAAAGTAACTAAAATAGACTAGTCTAGCGGTATCCACGTCTGTCAATTGCCTGATTTTTCTGACAGCGTAAGCGGCCGAACTTAGCCGCCCTGCAAGAGATGTTAAGTGAGGACCCCACTGCAGCTTTGAGTCAAGCGTAATCCCTAGGAAAACTGTCTTTTCGACGAATTCAAGTACGTCCTTATTCAATAAAACGTTACATTCACTACTTTTAACATTCGGTAAAGCGAATCTTATGCACTTGGTTTTCTTCTCATTTAACACTAATTATTTGCAGTAAACCAATTATGAACTTTAATCATGGCGTCATTTACGTCGTCATAGTGCTGTGCCCGTCTATTTACTTTAAAAATCAATGAAGTATCATCAGCAAATAACACCACTTGAGGTTGATTTCTCAGTAAATGCGGTAAATCATTAATATAAACTAGAAATAGGAACGGACCCAATATTGAGCCCTGTGGTACTCCCATTTTTACTTTCAAGCCCGATGAATTTACACTGTTTATTTGAACTTGCTGCAGCCTATCATCTAAATACGATTTTACTAATCTGAGCGCTAGTTTACCGAGTCCGTAGTGCTCAAGCTTCAAAAGCAGTGTTTCGTGATTTACGCAATCAAATGCTTTGGAGAGGTCACAGAAAATGCCAATGGCATCCTATGACTCCTCCCATGCGTTAAAGATATGCTTAATCAAAGTGATACCGGCATCAGTAGTGCAACGCCCTCTGGTGAACCCATACTGTTGATCATGTAGGATGTTATTGCAATTAAAATGACTGAGCATTTGATTAAGCATTACTTTTTCAAACACTTTGCTGAATACCGGCAAAACCGAAACGGGTCTATAATTATTCGTGTCCTTGCATTCGCCGGATTTGAAAAGTGGTATAACTTTACAGTACTTCATTAAATCTGGGAAAACTCCTTGGTCTATACATAAATTAAATATGTAAGCTAAATAGGGTGCTACTGTCTCAATAATCGATTTAAAAACATTAGTAGATATTCCCCACAAATCCTCAGTAACTTTGATCTTTAGTTGTTTAAAAGTTTTTATAATAATCTCAGGGTTTATATGTTTAAATTTAAATTCCGAAGGGCAGGCTAAAACATTCGTTTTTAATAAATCAAAAGCAAGTGAGGGCGAGGAAGCTACATTTTCTGTAGTTTTAATTGGAATATCAGTAAAGAATTTCGCAAATTCTTGAGCAACATCGATATTAGTACTTATTAGACCACAGGGTGTCTCCAGAGTGTAATCAGTTTTATTTCTTTTGTTTCTATTGGTTTCATCATTGATAATTTTCCAAACAGTCTTAATTTAATTTTCTGCTGATTTTACCTTGTTGCTTATGTGTAAAGCTTTAGCTGTCTTGCAAGTATTTTTAAAAGTTTTAGAGTAAGTAGCAACATACTTATTAAAAGTTTCAGTGTTTATATAAGGCTTAAGGCCATATAGCTCAAAAAGTCTTTCCCTACTTTTCCTGATACCTTTAGTTGCCCAGTCACTGAATAAAAACTTAGGGCTAATAGTTCTAGGTATTTTCTTTAAAATATTATTAAACTCTGTTTGCACAACTAAAAAGAATTCTTCATACAAAACATTACCATCACTCATATTAAGGCCCTGAATGTTTAACTTACTCATTAAAGAGCTATTAAATTTAATTAAATTGCCAGAGGTTACTGGTCTTGACAGTACCTGCACTTTTTGTATTGAAGCGTTGGATTCAAAAGTAACGGTTTGCCCGCTGTGATCAGACGGGAGATAATTCACTATAGCCTTTTCTAAATAGTCGCAGCAACAAAAAACATTATCAATACATGTAGCAGTAGTCGTAGTTACTCGTGTTGGTTCTAAAAACACATTTGACAAATTAAATGATTTAAAAAGACTTATTAATCTACTGCTATTTGAATTGTTTTCTAAAATATTAACGTTAAAGTCACCGCAAATGATTACTGATTTATTGCCATTTGTAAGTTTAGTAAAAACATCTTCCATTATTGACTCAAAAATTGAGTAGTTTTGATAATTAGGGGGTCTGTAAATGCACACTATTAGATGCCTATCTAGCTCAACACAGGACAGTTCAATAGTATGTTCAACCGATAGTTACACTATGTCTTTACGAGACTTAAATTTGATATTATTTTTTATTAAGATTAGTGAACCACCACGCATCATAGTTATCCGGTTGAAACAACTGCCAATAATATAATTATCATAATTAATTAACATTTCATAATCCTTCAGCCAGTGTTCGGTGAAACAAATAATGTCGAGCTTTGTCTTTTCTAAAAACAACTCAATTTCTAATTGCTTAGAAGAAAAACCTTGAATATTCTGGTGAAATAATTTCATGGAATGTTGCTTTGACCCTTTTTTACAATTTACTAAGTGATTGCTAGAAGATACCATGTTTTTGATAAATTTAACTATATTGGTACTGGTAACTTCTGTTGTCTTACTGACTAGTTTAAACTATTATTTGTGCTTATCACCTTATTAGTATTATTACTAATTACTGTGGAGTCAATTACAGATGACTTCGACATATTACTTATGTCTGAGTTAATATTAAAAACTAACAGCCATGCTATCTGACGCCTAAACCTAATGGGCAGATACACTGTATCTCTAGTCGATTTTAATTTTTCAACAAAACTGTTGGTGTCTAGAAACATAAGCTTGTCACTATAGTGACTAACTAAGAAATGCATATGTTTATTAAGAATATGTATCTTAATATTTTCCCTATGTGACAGGTGCTCAAAGTATGGAAATGCGCATATTATTATTTTATGACAATTAACGTTTAAAAGTTCAGTGACACTGTTAGCTATATCATCAATACAAATATTTGAGCTATTACCTACACATACAGTAATAATTGTATTAGAGTTATATTCTTTTTTAATTACTGAAGATATTATTTCTTTGTATGAATTCCCAGGCGTACAATAGTTTAATACAGAATGACTCAGATTGTTATTTACTAATTTACCTAACCCTCTCCCTAAACTGTCCGAAAACATAATAGGATAGTAACAAACATTATTATATATATATATTATTTTATTTATTATATTATATATTTGAAACATTATTGCAAGTGAGTAAACTACTGTCTGCCTGTGCAACAGTAGATGAAGCTTGTACAATATCAGTTGTTACATTTGTATTTAATTCAATAGCCCAGGGGGGCGACCGAGTGTTTTTTAAAAATAAAACCTAGCTAAATCGACTTATCATACAAAATTTCATGACAATCGTTGGAGCCGTTACCAAGATTCAGATTACATTATATACCTACACAAGAATTGCTCGTTTAAAGGTATTAGATTATTGCGACATTTTTTTTTGTTCTGGACCGTTATATGCTGTTATATGTTGTAAAATGCAATGTATCGAGTAGAAGTAAATACAATAAAATTAATACACAAACAATGACAAAACACAGATGAGACTGTATTCCTGAATATGTGTACACACGGCTTCACATCATGCTATACATTTCCCGTATAAGTTGATCTCGCAATGTATACAATTTCTATACAACGGGAGGCCAGCATATACTGAAAATGAATAGATTTATGTGTAGCCGTGTGTACACAGTGTGGCTATTAAAAAAAAAAGTAAACAAGACTGTAAGAAAATTTGATGATTAAAACTAATTTATATGGATTTTCATCATCTGTTGGTGACATTCCTTCAAAATAATGATAGAATATGTCAAAGTTTAGCACGATCCTATCTTCTTATAGTACTTAAGTACACAACCATCTTATAAAGACAAACAAGCTTGCAAAGTGAATGTGTGCACGTATCCTGATAACGTTGAATCCGGGTAGCTGTGCACTTAAGCACTAAGTTTATTAAGCTATCAGCATATTTCACTACTAGCACTTTGCCCGCGTCTTCACCCGCGTGAATTTTCTTAAGGATCCCTAATTTTTTGATAATGCAATATAGCCTGTAGCACTCAGGGATAGCGTAGCTTCCTATTGGTGAAATATTTTTTGAATTCAGATGAGTAGTTTCGGATATTACCCCCTACATACACATTTACAAACTAACAAACCAATTTCACCTCTTATAATATTGGTATAGATTTATAGCCCGGTCAAAATAGACATTAAATATTATATGAATTCTCATAAAGCAAAATTTTCCCGTTCTACCTCTAACCAGCCGCAGCAGCATTTCAATTTCTTTGATATATTATGTACCTACACTCAATTTAAAAAATCAAATTATAAATCCAGAGTTAATTTAAACCTTACATATATAGTTACATGTTGCATATTTAATGGTAAAAACAATAATACAATTATTTTCAGTCTCTTCTTTGTTGATACAGGAAGTATCTATAGTAGTATATATACAGTCAGCAAAGAAGATAGGCATGCAGGAGGCGGATCATAGCCTGGCGGGGTCGCGGTGCATGCGCGAGCGAATCCCGTACCCCAGCCCATAGGTCAGTCGAGAAACACCGTGGTGGTTTTAGCCGGTAGGAGTCCGCCACACCCTCCCGTCTTCCCCGGACGGGGGACAGTCCATGAGGAATTACCCAAGTTAAAAAAAAAAAAGAAAGGGTTGTCAGGGATAGTTAAAGTTTACTTAGAAACTGATGGATGTTTTTGAATAAAATAAAATAAATTTAATACAAAATAAACATTTCAATGATTTAATTAAATTTCATTCGAAAACATCCATCGGTTTCTAAGTAAAGTTCAACCATTTCCGATGACATGCATACCCATCTCTTTTGCTGACTGTACCTTACATTTTTACTTGGGGTTGGTGGAGTGATGCTCTACAGCATAATCTAATTCAGTTGTCTGTACTCTTAACCTTTAAAAATACTTAATATTATGTTAAGTATGTAAGAATTGAGTACACATTTTGTATTTACCGTGTTATAAGCCTCTAAATGGCAACACAGATGAAGGAGTTTCTGGGGAGCAAGACAAAATTAAAACACTGCCTGTGACCTTAGAAGTTAAATGCCTTTAATCAACTGCATAGCTGTCATCGCAATGGTTCTTTACAAAGGTAGGCCACGCTATCACAAAAAAACAACTCAGTATGCCTTCGACCTAGTAGGTATTCTAAATATATTTAGAATACCTCCTAGGCATATATGAAAAGCTAAAGTAATACCAAACAGTGGTGAAGATTCTATACAACTTAAATCTCTCCTTTGAAAGTCCGAAACAGCACAGCTACTCTACCACCATTGTAAAATGGCTTCACCGACTAAAATTAACCAATTTTTGCTTCAGCTTCCTACTTACGGATACTGACCTTTCGCCACTAATAGTATGTAGATACACCCACATTATACCACGGAGGAAATGAGTTCAACAACCAATTAGTATCGGAACACTTTTGCAACAAATTAATCGGCTGTATTAGTGAAGCGACCGCAATCCGTACGATACGACACGTGCGACATTTGTGCGAACATTTATTACGTTGACAGTTTAGTTCCCCATATTTATCACCCCTATTACTTCGAGGTTTAATAAGCAAATGCTTATGGTTATAAATCTTCTTACTAAACCGTTGTGGTAAACGTTTTAATTAAACCTTTATTGTATGACTATTAAGGCTTTTTTTCCGGTATATCTTGCGGCTTGCACGCCAAGTCTGACTGGGATGTGTTCGCGGACGAATGGAAGGCGATCTGCCGTGCTATTCTGTTACAATCTCCCTCGGTGAACACCTAGGTGAAGTGAGCTGTCATCCGTCCCGAAGCTAGGGATTAACAAAGCAGACGGACGAATGACAGCTCACTTCACCTAGGTGTTCACCGAGGGAGATTGTAACAGAATAGACTTACTGGTCAGTGTGTTTAAAGTATTGTGAGATATGAGCGGGTGATGGTATAAGTCTTTAACTAATGTAATTGGCCAATGGCCATTTAATGTTAAAGTAGAAATAAATAAATAGCATCTTGCAGGTGAATCTAGGAGGTTATCGGCTGGTTAACCGGACTTTCCTCCAAGCCAGGGCAAAAAACTTATAAAACTAAGCGACTTCATGTGAAGGGCACCCCTTGTGGGCCTCGGCTTAGGGCGTCGCTGGGAGAGGGCAACAAAGGAACAGGCTGGATCGGATTTGGATTATTTAGGGACGAATTTAAAACTACAGGCTCAGTGACGCAGGCTGGCACGAGCAAGGGTCGTGACTACTAAGGTGGTAATTCATTTGTATTTATATCACCGACTGTCTCATTGATCTAGTGAAGGTTAGCGTGGTGTCCCAGATTTGTCGGGTAAAGTGTGATTGGATTTTTACATTAGGTAAGTCTGGAAAGGATTTGTACCGGATTTATTGCAATATAGCCAAGTGCGGCAACTACTAAAATGTTGGCGTAAATAATATACACCTTTGCCTACTCTTTCGAGATAAATGAGTAATGTTATGAATTTATTTATGTAACTTCATTCTCAAGCTTGGTAAAACCAGCTTAGCAAGCATATAGGTACCTAATAATATCAGTCATTCACTCGTGAATTCGAGACCTACCTCATTTTCGATTTTACTTACCTGAAGTGAAAAGTGTTTCGTATTCGCTTAAATAGTATACGACACGGTTGGCGCAGTGGCTGAGCGATCGACTGCTGCGCAGCGTGTTGCGGGTTCGATTCCCGCCCAGGGTAAACATTTGTGTGATGAGCACTTGTGTTTGCCGTGTGTCTGGGTATTGTTTATCTATATATTATTATGTATGTATTTACAAAAAAAAAATGTATTTGTGTATGTATATCAGCTGTCTGACACCCACAGTACAGGGTCTCCCTAGTTTGGGGTCAGATGGCCGTGTGTGAAAATGTCCCCACATATTATTATTATTATTATTATTACAGTAACGAAATAATAGTTTGTTTCACCTATGTTCTCACTTAGTGGTGCTAGCGTAGTTTTCATCGAGTTACAAACTACCTAAAACAGTTTTCACCGCGGAATCAGAAGTGAGAACTGGAGTAACTTCTTACAGAATAACATAGTTAGACAACCGATGGGGAAGAAAGGTTCTCGAGTGGCGACCACGAACTGGCAGACGCAGCGTTGGTAGGCCTCCCACCAGATGGACCGACGACATTGTTAAGGTCGCGGGTAACCGGTGGATGCAAGCGCCAGGTTGTCGCACGTCATGGCGTTCAATGGGGGAGGCCTTAAAAAAAAAAAAGTTTATTTCTCGCCATGAAAAATTACACTAGAGGTACATACATGAATAATAATATTTCTAATTTTCTGTGGTGGTTTATAAAAATGCACAGAGTATTGACCAACAGGGCCTTTGTTCAACAGTGGACGTCTTCCGGCTGATGATGATGATGATGATAATGAACATAGCTAGACATAGACCTCTTCTAATACAGAGAAGACATGATCATTAATCACCAGTACCACGCTTGCTCAAGGCGATTTGGCGATTTCAGACTTTTACTAATTACAAGTCCAGGTTTCCTCACGATGTTTTCCATCACCAATGTCGGTCGTGTCCAAGATAAACTTAGAAAGTAAATATGAAATTGAAAAAGTCACATCAGTACTTGCTCGTGCCCGATTGCGAACCCACGACCTCGTGTATATAAGCCGGGCTTCTTCACCACTGGGCCATCACGATATTTACCAACCTACATATTTTTATTACCATTGAATACGCTCTTATCCTAAAAGATTACTTGCCGTCTTCAAGAAATTGCTGTTATACATCACTACACCTACTTAGGGCTTCTAGATACTTGTATAAGCTGGCTTTGAATTTATTGAAAATCTTTCAAGGACGTCAAAGTATACTCATGTATAAAAATAACTTTCTATTTCGTGTTGCTATTCCTTGAAGCAGCAGATCATTTTTTCGTAACTAATAAATCTTTTAGATAAAATAATATTTTTTTAAAAGGTGTATCTGATTATACTAGCTATATTCATTACTTCTATAGCCTCCAGTAAAATAGTCAACAATTTAAAAGCCCGCGTGTAAATATTCAAGCTTAAATAAGTAATAATAAAATAAATAATCTTGTTTTTAGTATCTTGAAATGTAAGACCTGTTATCGAATCTTGGAAGAGACTAATTGGGCAAGTTATATTATGTACCTATAGGTAAGATTTAGGTCTAGGGGGAGCCAAAATACAAAAGTTCAAATACATCTCCAGTATAATATAAGAGAGATGTTTAATTTTTGATTCTAATAAAATAAAGCAGGTACCTATTCCGGGAGCTTCGATGGGTTTACCATTTGTCATGTCGATCCCTACCGGCCTTCAAATATATTTGGAGTACCACTAAAATATTCAGCGGACAATACTGAAACAATGAAAGCCTAAGAGGGGCAGAGGTGTAAGAGCAATAACCAAATGAATTATTGAAATTTTAATATTCTAAAGATTTTAGAGTAGATAACAGAGGCAGATGTACATAATAAATAAATGTCTTCTTTACCGATAGTACGCTCCGTACTAATGTAGTATAAGAACGGATTCAAACGTTCGAAAAAATTACAAACATAGAGTAGCTAATACTAGATATTGTTACTCTTGAGTTGATGAATGAATGATGAGTGACATGTGTAGACCAACTAAAGAAGAAATACATTTTTTTTTTTTGTGCAAATAGTTATTTAAATAGTTTCAACTTTTATAATGCCACTGTTTGCCATTCCTATGACAAAATGTAGATACCAAATTGGCAATATTCCCAGCTGGTGAATATAGCCACACATACGGATTATAAATACAATATACCAGCAGTCCACAGCATTCAGTTTCATTGCGATCCCCCTCGTAAACTGGCCCACTCCAACATATTGAATCAGAATTTTAAACTCGTATACGGTACGACATAAAAATTGATTCGGAGTGCTTTCACAGACAAATTGATTTTGCAATCACACATACAAATAAAAATTGTATTGTCCCCCGATGGATAAATGTGCCCATTGCTTTTTTGCATTGCGCTTTAGCTGCTGTCCCGTTTGGCAACAGCTTCTTCTTTTCGAATCGATGGTTTTCCTTTATGCTAGACTACTTGGGCCCAGTAGGTAGCCACATTTATCGCAGCTTCAGTGGCGTTTTTAATGTCCTCTAAGGTCCAGGTGTAGGGGCACTTTGGGCACTGTAATAAGTGGGCCATTGTCTGGTCAGGATCACCGCACTCACACTGGGTATCGGTGGTATCTATTATGCCCCATTTTGCTAGATTGTGTTTGCAGCGGCCTACCTGGATGGCAACAGCTAAACGTTTATGGCACCAACTGGCGAGCGGAACGTCTAAACGTCTTGGTTTTTTTTTTGAGTTAAGTCGAAGTTATTTGCCCGTTCCAAATCGTAGGTGGGTCTTAATGGAGATGAGCGAGCACGAAACTCCACGGATACACTCTAAGCGAATTAGGAACACCCTATTTAGTTAGGAGAGGTAACAGAGATGATTCGTAGATACGTAATCTGTAACCCAAAATATTCCTGATGCGGTTACGCAACAAAATAGGCTCATATTCATCTGCCTAGCCTTTTCCTATATTGGGGTCGGTTTCCAGTCTAACCTGATGGACCTGAATACCAGTGTTTTACATGAAGGGACTGCCTATCTGACCTCCACAACCCAGGTACTGGGTAACACGATACCCTTGGTAAGACTGGTTGTTAAACTTTCTGGCTTCTGACTACCAATAACCACTGTCAAAGATCTACGAATAACAGCCAGGACCTAGACCATTACGTGCTTTTCTAGGCACGGAGGGAACTTGGTATGAAAATGGATGGTCACCCATCTACGGACCGTCCGCGGTAAGCGTATCTTATAATAATCTATACTAATATTATAAAGCTGAAGAGTTTGTTTGTTTGTTTGTTTGGTTGAACGCGCTAATCTCAGGATCTACTGGAACGAATTGAAAAATGATTTTTGTGTTGGATAGTCCATTTATCGAGGAAGGCTATAGGCCCATGCGAAGCCGGGCCAGGTCGCTAGTAATAATAATAAAGCAGTTTTATTCTGACTACATTCCTGAGTAACTAATATATTTTGAGTTTTATAAAATATCCCGCAGATCAGCGTAGCTTTTGGCATAGGCCTCTTCTAACAAGTTCCACTGGGTTCTGTCTCGCGCTGCTCTGTTCCAATGATGTCCAGCCATGACCATCAGGTCGTCTTGCCATCTGTTTTATTGGCGACCTCTCTTTCGTTTCCCGTCCCTGGGGTACCAGTCGGAGACCATTGTGCTCCATTTGTTTTAAGGGTCTCGAATCATGTGGCCGGTCCATCTCCACTTCTGAAGATCTATAGGAGTAAGTAGTAGTAGTAGTTGTTCAGTTTCTTATTCATTATTTATTTATAGTTATCTAGCTTTTGCCCGCGATTTCGTCCGCGTGAATGTCGGTTATCGCGGATGCAGACGAAATCGCTGATTTAAAATTAGCCTATGTCCTTCCTTGGGATTTAACCTATCTTCATGCATTTTCAAATTTGATCAAAATCGGTTCAGCCGTTTCATCGTGAAAGCGTAACAGACAGAGTTACTTTCACATTTATAATATTAAGTATGGATTAACACGGTACTATACCAATTACATCAATTAACATAGAAACACTCGTTAAAATATGAATATAATAAAACTATACAAAGCAACTTTACATATTGTGTCTTAAACAATTAATACAATTATTCGCTACTTACTTACTAACATGGAACAGTGGACACCATTGCATAGTGTTTCTCACAGAATATCAGACATACTCGTTTAATTTTACTCCATTCGTCCACAAACACATCACAATCAGGGTTGGCCGTCAGGATTGAGCATCCTTAAGGTACCACACAGGCGATTCAGCTCTGGCGACCGTTCTGCAAGGCAGTTGCGCAAACAGATTATGTCGGCGACTTTTGCGGTGACCTGTACTTGTTGGGTACAAATAGTTGACAAAAAAAGTACGTATCAATTGGTCTTAACCATGACCAATTGATAGTACGGCTTTGATTTATCGTCGAGCTCCTCCCATACGTTACGCAATAAAATAGGCTCTCAATTAAATATCCATGGTTATAATCTGCCAAAATTGGTCAAGTCTTGAAACTTATGATAAAGCCTCCCACGCCTTCGAAGCTCTTTAAAAATAAATCTCCAAGATTTATTTCTTAGTTAGCTTAAGCTGAAAACTTTTGCCGTCAGTTAATTGAAAAAACTTTGCGATATCGACGGAGATATCAGAAAACATATTTTTTTATGTAATTTATCTTTTAATACATAAAGCTTAGATAACCTAAACCTGACATTTATTTTACTAAATTTGACATTTATTATTTATGTAATTTGACATTTATCTTTCGTAAATAATATTTTTTTAATTTGCCATGTTTTATTACCCATGTTTGCCCAAATTAATAAATGATTTGATTTGATTTGATAGAGGAATTATTTTCTTATCAAAGCAAGCTTTTTTTAAGGACTCTTAATCCTTAAGAAAAATCTTGTGGATGAAGTCGCGGGCAAAGCGAGTAAATTATTAAATTAGAATATTAATCTACTTAAATATGGAACATAATTAAGCCAAATAGGAACACGGTGGTGTTGTATTTACTGTAGAATCGACTTATTGTTTACTTAAGTAGGTACGTCTTGGAGGTTGGTAAATATTTAAATATCTACATGTCTTAATATTTGACTGGGGCATGTTTTCAGCGTGTAAATATTAATATCCATATCGATATCCACACCAATATTGATATTAAATATAAGTGAATTAGACAAGATCAAAACGTGTTGCCTATTCAATTATGTGTATTGTACGACTGCATGAATTTGAGGGTGTAGAGGTACCGTAGGTAGATAACGCTGGTACCTGCCTACGTGCTCAAGATAAAAAAAATAAAACAAAATATTGTGAGTGTAGTAGAAAGATGAATATTTTTGCCTGTAAACCAAATAACTTGTTTGATCGTACCTACCTCTATTTAATTTAAGTTATTTAAAATATTAATCTATACTTAATGTAATGTTATTATAAATACGAGTAACTCTGTCTATTACGCTTTCACGATGAAATGGCTGAACCGATTTTTATGAAGATAGTTCGAGCCCCGGGGAAGGACATATGCTACCTTTTCCGCGATAAATAAACAGTAATAAAAAAAAAAAAAAATATTAATAATTTTAATATTGTCGCGAGTTTGATTCCCACACGGAACAAATATTTGTATGACCTACTGGTAGTTGTCCCAGGACTGGCTGTTTGAGTATGTAAGGTTATATGTTTGTTAACGCACCCACGATATAGGGGACGTTCCTAGTGGGGCAAAGTTTTTTTTTTATAAAAAATATTATGTGTGATGAGTCTTCAACTCTCCCAGAACGGCATTAATTTACTCCCAATTTATTAGGTCCTCTCGCATACAAAACTTTAACTCAGAGTTAGCTGCTACTGACACAAGGTTAGATGACAAAATTACATAGGTACATAATGGGCTTATTATGCAGGTATTTCAAAATTAAGCAAGTCATTCAAAATTAAAAGACAATCCTGCCTGGTGCAAGCGGGCCTTTTGAAACTATACCTATTAAAAAGTAGTACAGTTATGAGAGGTATTTTTGATAACCTCAAATAACACTCTTCTGTACTAGTCATTTACTTTGTATAATGTTGAGGGTAAAAGTCGGATAGTTGCCACAATTTTTTAAATTGCTTCATATCTCTCAGTACAAAGGCAAAATATCTTATTTGTAAAACGAGTGCGTACTTTGATTTATTATCTTCAAATTTGTGAAAGTAAAAAACATTAACTTTGATATTTCCAGAGTATTGACAATTTTTGCGGACCTCTATTTTTGGGACAACTATTCAGTGTATGGGATAGTTGCCTAGTCTATATAAATTACATTTAGGATTGATGCCCCGCCGAGAAAGAAGACTTTTATCCCGCAAAAACTTTGAACGCACCTTGCCTTCCCATGCAATGGCATAGAGACATGCAACACGGTCAGCAAAATGGTAGTGGTAGAGTCTCTCGATAGATAAATAAAATAACATGTGATTCATCCACGAAACTAGAGTAATTACAATAATTGAGGCAACTATACTGGGGGCCAAGTCTGCTATTTTTATAATTTCGTCATTCCAACACGATCCCATTGACATTTTGCTAAAAGTTCGCAATCTGCTAAATTCATAATGGTCGATCATTGGTCGGTCGAATTATAACCAATGACTGCACAATAACGTTCTAGTAGGTCACTGATCAAAGGAACTGTCAAATTTCGCTTTGCCGCATTTGTCATTTTGTACGAGATTACCATTCTATATCATTTCTTTCAATGGCGTGTCAGTGGTTGACCAATGGAAAGTCATAATGACGCCATTATATTAGTAGATTACCAAACTTGTCAAAATCAACAATTATGAAATCAGTGATAGACTATTCTGACACTATTGTAATAGCAGACTTGAGGGCCTGGTTTTACCCTATACAAGTGACTATTCCTCTATACTTGATGCAAATCTATTATTTGGTGGCTTACCTTATATATTTCGGGGTCTTAAACTCAAATACAATGAAACACTTACAATAGGCAGCAAATTATCATCAGATTGCCAAGTGTTAAACTTGGTCTGAACTTTAATTATTTAGTTCAGGAACAAGTAGTAACTAAGCAATGTTTAATTGCTCTGCTTTTGAACAATTCGTAATTACGAACGCCCCCTAATTTACTGCAAAGACAAGCAAAGATAGAATTTTGAGATGAGAGAGAAAATCCATCATGAAATTAAATTAAAAGAAAGCACAACTTGTAAGTACCTAAAGAATATGTAAATAATCTCTAAGAATAAGAAAAAAAACTTCGAATCGTAATGGCTCTAAAATCTCGATGAAATAAACGAGAAGATTAATTGTAGAACGAGAACCTTAATCTGGAAATCTTTGCGAAAAAGCCGTCGTAAACAATGCCGTAAAATATTATTATTTAAATGAAATTAGACTTCCTACTACACCAAAACATACAAACGATTTAGGTACTTAGGTACTTATGATTGCCAATATTCTATTTCAAAAAACATTGAGTCTCGGTCCAATTTAAATATCGGCAAATTGTAATCGCGAAGATTTTCACAGAAAACAGACGAAACGACTTATTTCATGAAAAATCGAACATCCACATTTATTCCGTAATAGGTATGGCTCAATATGGCTTATTTAAGAGTAACTTTTGTCCATGGCTTTGTCTGCATGGATTTCGGATTGTCTCATACAAACTTCTATAACATATTTTACCTCTTTTGTTTTTATACCAATCCTTCCTCGGAGGAATCCGTAGCTTAGTAAAAGCCGTACGGATTGCTTGGACAAGGCTAAGCTACGCTTGCCACGGCCGGTCTGTGGATGGGTGACCATCCATTCATACAGAGTTCCCTCCGTCCCTCGGAAAGCACGTAAAGCGGTTGGTCCCGGCTGTCATTCGTAGATCCTAAATCGTAGAAGATGTAGAAGAAGCTTTCTGACTTCTAACTACAAGGCAGTTCTGTCTGACAACCAGTCTTACCAAGAAGTCAGCCACTGGGTTGTGAAGGTCAGACAGGCAGTCGCTCCATGGTACTCAGCTACATCCTGTTAAACTGGAAGCCGACCCCAAAACAGTTGGGAAAAGACTAGGCCGATTATGACTGATGTCCATCCTCAGCTATCAACTATAGAAAAAATCTTAATAGTCAGTTCAGTGGTTGACCTAGAAAACGTAATACAAACAGACACATTTGCATTAAAATATTAGCATGATTGTATTACCCACAACAATCCATGAAGCATTATTGCGGGCATAGAAATGTTCTGCCTTTACGGAATGTTCAGATATTGAATTCTATCAGCTCTTATTGCATAATAAGAGATGTCTCGCTCGTCTTATGTAGGAATGTGGTTTTACATAGGCAGGATGTCGGAAATACGAATATTCCCGATTGTTTATTTACTTAACGAATAAGAAGAAACCTCCTTGTTATTGGTTTTATATAAAAAAGTGCGAGTTTGACTCGAGCACCGAGAGTTCCGTACAAACTTGTAAATAGTTTGCTCATCACGGGAGATGTTACTACAAATTTACGGTTTTCGTAATAATACTTATGCTACATGATATTGCTTCTTGCCAAATTTCATGATTCTAGGTCAACGGGAAGTACCCAAAAGGGTTTAAATATAGTTGCCAATAATTACGACATTTTCACAATTTTACCCTTATATCGGTAATGACAATACTTTTTTCCCCTTTTTAATTAGTATTAGGATAAAGTTTTTAATTTCATTGTTTGTTGTGTAGACTCAAATTTTATTATAGTTTATTCTAAACCAAAAATATGTCGTTTTCTACTTGTCATTTTTAAGACCTTGCACAAATTATTTGATGTATACTCATGTTCTACAATAAATATCTTATATATAAAAATCTTCTGTGCGTGTGTATGAAAGTGAACTCCTCCTAAACGGCGGGACCGATTTTGACGAATTTGTTAGTGTGTGTTCCAGTGGATTCGAGAATGGTTTAGATTCACAATTGGACCCGATAGGTGGCGCTGCAGTTGTGTTGTAGGACTTTTTTATTTTAAGGGCAGGCCAACGTCTGCCAGGTCCGCTAGTATTCTAATATAAATATAGTGTCAAAATATGCAGCATAAACGGCCGAGTCTTTTTATTGCGTCGACTTAGATGTTTAATTTTATCACCGCTCTAAGGGATTGCAGACCTTAGTATCTGAAATTAGTTTCAGCTTTATAGCTCCTACCGTCCCTGAGAAAAAAGGTCTTGACAGACGGACAGACAACGAGTAATCCTATAAAGTTCCGATTTTCCTTTTCGTACGGATGTTCGGAACCCTAAAAGGCCGTAAAGAGAAAAAAATGTTTTCTCTTAAAATTCCACGAACTCTGGCGAGGAAGTTATTAAAAACCAAGCAAGCCCGGGTATAAAAGAAAATCTCCTAAAATAATCTAACACAGCCATTCAATATGCGCGTGGATTTAAGTGTGCCATCACGGAGCAGCCGACCGAAATGTCTATAAGTGGCAAAAAGAGATCGCGTAACCTCTGTTTGCACCGGAAGAACCGACAGTTATAGAGGAAAATTGTATTCTTTCGTAGATTTTTTCAAGACAGTAAAAGGTGTTTCATTTATCAATGTCTGGTAAAACATGTTTCTTTGAATTAGTATCAGTACTTGGGTATCTATTGCAGCATTTGTTTTCACCAAGTTTTGTGGTTTTCTATTCATTGTGTTGTGCGCTTTAGAGACGTTGCAAGAAATGACTTTTCTAGACTAATTGGATGTTTTTCTGACTTTCCCGCTTGGATGGATTCTTTTACAGGCAAAGAACGTAGTCGTCGTTCTTGTAGTACTTGCTTATGGCGATAAGTGGACTGTTTATTGTGATATAAATGAAACAAAGCTTTGAAAATGAAATGTACACTACTTAATGTGCACGGCAAAAGTGACAAATACGCGAAAATATAAAAACCGATCTTCAAACTAAAAATAAATAAAACCATAAATATATAAAACAATGACCAGATTTCGCAAAATTTCGATACATTCATTTCAATAAAATCCTAACGAGGGAAAAGAAAACTCGAGACCAGTTCTAGTTTTTCCAGTAAATATATCGGTACGATGAACTTGAAGCCAAATCTTCTCCAGTTATAACATTTTCGGAATTGTTTCCATATGTCTCTTGGAACGGTTTCGATGACTCTTCTTACGACTCGGTAAACAGCTGCGATTGAGTTAATGATTTTTTTTCAGTCATCAATAACAACATCTTGTTGAGATCCAAAGAAACGTTCCATTTTGTGACCAAATTGTATTGCAACTTTGGCGTCAAAGTCTGCCATATCTGTTGTCAAAATATTATTAGGTCTCAAAGCTTGTCATACAAAAGATTTTTTAGATAGTGATGCTACCTCAACGAACGTTTTATTTTTAACCGACTTCAAAAAGGAGGAGGTTCTCAATTCGATTGGTATTTTTTTTAATGTATGTACACCGATTACGCTGGAATTTTTGATCCGATTTACGTGATTCTTCTTTAGTTTGATGCGGAATAGTTGCCATTTGGTCCCATAAAAATTTAACATAGTTTGGCTTAGTATTTTATATTTTATAAACATTTTTTTTTATGTTTCACCACGCATAACTTTTTTCAGTGTAGTCCGATTTCGATGATTCTTTTTTTAATTGATAAATTGATTTAAAGAAAATATTCCACCCTTAAGGGTAAAAAATTAAGGGATGACTGAAGTTTTTTGGTGTCGCCGTTTCGTAATTAATTTGTATGATAATAAAAAGCGAAAAAAAGCTTATTAACAAAACGAAACGCCGACTTGCGAGTTTTTAAAGTTTTTACTTACTTTTTGAAGGCGATTGTCTTTTTTTGTTAATAAGTTATTTATAATCTACTAGTGACCCGCCCTATCTTCGCACGAGTGTTATATTGATAATAATGTGGTGTCACACAAGACAATATCAAACTACATTTATAAACCTTCCTTTTGATTCACTCTATCTATTGCTGAAAACTGCATTAAAATTCGTGGCTTATTTTAAAAGATCGAAGTGTACATACAACGGGACCGACTTTGTTTTATACTATGTTAAGATAAAGATACTTTTAGCTACTGAATTACGGCATAAGTTTAACGAACCTCCAGATATAGTAAATGACCTCCAAAAATAGTAAATGATCACCAACATTTAACCAAAGTATTGTAGAAATGTATGAGTTTAACTGTAAAAAGCGATTTGGTTCTGGCGTAGGGGGTCACAGTTCTAACCCAACCTAACCATGTCGGATCCGTTCCAGGGGGGACTTAAGGATCGTAAGATTTGGTGACTAAGATTTGGTGATCATTTACTATTTTTGGTGGCCATTTGGTGACAAAGATTTGATGATCATTTACTACATTTGTTAATCCATTATATTTATTCTCATGAATTACTACTGCTAATAGATTTTCTAGATACTATATGCACTGACATTATAAAGGTATTATAATGTTTGAAATTGTAGTATCTAAAAAAGTTGTCTCGAAAAGTTTAACTCTTGGTGATGTTATTTATTTATTCACTGGTAGAAAGCCATTTTAAGCAAGTTTCTGGATTGGAGCGGGCTAGGCATCAACGTCAATGGCGAGTACATCTCTCACCTTCGGTTTGCCGACGATATAGTGGTCATGGCTGAGACCATGGAGGACCTCAGTACAATGCTCGGTGACCTCAGTAGAGCTTCCGAAAGAGTGGGTCTTAAAATGAACATGAACAAAACCAAGGTCATGTTTAATGCCTATGTAACACCCACTCCTATCAAGGTCGGAGACTCTACACTCGAAGTTGTAGACGATTATGTCTACCTGGGACAAACGGTTCAGTTAGATAGGCCTAACTTCGAGAAAGAGGTCAATCGTCGAATCCGACTCGGCTAGGCAGCGTTCGGAAAGTTGCGTGGTATCTTCTCGTCCAACTTACCGCAGTGTCTCAAGACGAAAGTCTATGACCAGTGTGTGTTGCCAGTGATTACATACGGGACCGAAACGTGGTCGCTCACAATGGGCCTCATCAGAAGGCTTAAAGTCACCCAAAGGGCAATAATAATAACAATAATAATAATAATATGTGGGGACATTTTCACACACGGCCATCTCACCCCAAACTAGGGAGACCCTGTACTATTGGGTGTCAGACAGCTGATATACATACACAAACACATTTTTTTTTTTTTGTAAATACATACATATATATGTCGGATCGTCAGGTGCAATCGAGGAGGAGTGCCGAGCGGTATAGTACATCGTCAGGACTATAGGCGTTCCCATTATCCCATTAGGGATAAACAAGACCTGTAAAATCAATTACACACTATTAGTAAAGAAAACACAATACAAATGGTAATCAGTAACAGGAATAAAGTAAGTTAAAGGTACAGCAACAATACAGTTAATCGAACAGACCATTAAGGTCCCACAGTTCGTACAGTGGCCAAGCCACCCAATGATAAACGAACAAACCCTTAAGGTTTACAGTTCGTACAGCAGCCTAAGCCACCCAATGATAAACGAACAAACCCTTAAGGTTTATAGTTCGTACAGTAGCAAAAGCCACCCAAATACAAAGTGTATCGCTCGCTAGCAGCAAGCCTATACAGCTATGTGAATATACAGCAGCGCTGTACCAGGTAAACCGACAGTATTGCCGGGAGCAGGAACTCTTTACTGAGTCGAATCCGAGGATCGACTGCCATACTTACGGAATGCACGCTCTTTTATAAGGCGATGCCCCCCACCTTGCAACCTCTCCATACAAGTCTGTCCATGCGCACGGAAGTGCGTCACGCGTTTACTTGATACAAAACACTAAAATGTGCTGAATCTAATAAGATCTGTAATCAAATAACACAATGATAATTCTCATGAATAAACAATAGTGATTTCATAAAGTAATTCGTTTTACATTCAAAGTAACGTGTCAACAATTGTTTTGAATAAAACCATCGATAATAATTATCGAAATAAAGTAACCACAAATCAGTGTGCACACACAATTAATCATGTTTCGAAGTAATAGACAATAATTGATAGTAAAATCACATAAATTAACAATAAAAAACATAAATCATAACAAATTTAGTTAACACCCACAATGTGATTAATAAACTGTCTCCGACATATAGATAGAAACAACACCCAGACACAAAGCAAACACAAGTGCTCATCACACCAATGTTGGAGAGGGCTATGCTCGGAGTTTCCTTGCGTGATAAAATCAGAAATGAGGATATCCGCAAGAGAACTAAGGTTACCGACGTAGCCCGAAGAATTGCCAAACTTAAGTGGCAGTGGGCAGGGCACATTGCTCGCAGAACAGATAGCCGATGGGCCGAAAAGTTCTAGAGTGGCGACCGCGAACCGGAAGACGTTGCGTTGGAAGGCCTCCCACTAGGTGGACCGATGACCTGGTAAAAGTTGCGGGGATCCGCTGGATGCGAGTCGCACGGTACCGGTCAATGTGGCGCCACTTGGGGGAGGCCTATGTCCAGCAGTGGATGTCTTTCGGCTGAAATGATGATGATGAGAAAGCCATACTATTTCTGAGTTCCATGTTTTTGGGAATTATTGACTTCCACGCGTACAGAGACGGGGTCAGCTATGCCAAGTAGTAGTAGTAGTAGTATGACGGGCTGGTGTCCGCAAATCCACGTCTCAGCGCGCATTTTGCGTATCAGCTATGCTAATCTCTAACGTTACCAGTCGTGGCTGTGACGACGGCAAACTCGACATCGTATCAGCGTGAAATGGACGTCGAGCTCAGCGACTATTTTTGCTTAGCGAATATCGTCAAATTATTTAATCTTTAGTAGTTCCACCAAACGCTGTTAATTTAACCTTGAGTAGTTCAGCCAATAGCCGTTAAATCACGTGACACTAGTGCGGCGTAAGCAAAGGTTAATGATTATGAAAAAGAAACTTGCCACGGCCGCAACGTCGAGCTTTAGGGCGCGTTTACACGACACGCGCACGCTCAGCGCACGCCACCCGCGTCCTACTCGCATTGAAATTTGTTAAATAAGAATTTGAGCCTTATAATGCATCAATAGATCTCAAATTGCATTTAACGAGGTCTACACGCGCACGCCATGCGCACGCCCCGCGCCCGCCTCGCGCCCTGGAAGCCACTATGCCTAGTGAACGAAGTAGTCCAGTCACTAGTGGTTTAAGTGGGCGCGAGGCGTGTGCGAGGCGGATGCAGCGCGTGTGCGGGTTTAAGGCGGGCACAACGCGTGCACGGGTGCTGTGCGTGATCGGCGCGTGTCATCTGAATACGCCCTTAGGTTGTGTTACTTACTTAGAAAATAGCACCACAGAAGCTAGTGTCTGTAATAATAGTATCCCATGATGGTGATCCCTAAGCATATTCATACGGAGCTCCGTATTCTCCATTCATTGAACATTATTACTTTTATAAAACTTCCTTATAGCTTTACTACGTCTACGTGATATCATACACATACATCCTGAGCGCTTATTATCCTTTATAAAGAGTTTAGCTTCCTTTTCCAGTAACATTAATTACGTTTCTCGTACGAGGATTAACTAATAATCCTGCCTAACGTATTAAAATATTACCGGATGGTGTTGTTTCGACCGAATTTTGATGGATTACTTAGTACAGGTATCAGATTGTACTAAAGCTGTTACGAATATGTGTGTTACCCGACTTCACAAAAGGAGTAACACACAAAGAAAGAAATATGCGTTTATTACATACTTTAAAAATAAAACTATAAAAAAACAGAAAACAGTGAATATAATTCCAAAAGGGCCTCAGCTCAGTATGATGTCAGATGACACCACGAAGAGCGCCACGTGACGCTGATTTTCAGCTGCAGCCCACGAGTGCCATACACTAGAATATTAAAACAATAGGATAGAGTAGTATTAGTTATTATATAAGACTAGCGGGCCCGCAGACGTTGTCCTGCCCTGAAAATCAAAAATCCAGATCCAGCTTACCCTATCCCACCTACCTACTTATATATCCTGCCTACCTTGTGTCCACTTGACACAGCAATTTGGCTCTACGCAGTGGAGAGGTAGGTACCAGGGTGACATAGATAAGTACTACTAAGTTATGCGCTCCTAGTACCAGGGTGACATACATCTAAAAAGTCCTACAAATCGACTCCAGCACCACCTATCGGGTCCAACTGTGAATCTAAACCATTCTCAAATCTACTGGAACACACACAAATAATCTTATCAAAATCGGTCCAGGCGTTTAGGAGGAGTTCACTTTCATACACACGCACAGAAGATTTTTATGTATAAGATTTCAAATAATAATGTTAAGGGGCTATTAAACGACTCGCGGACAAAACATTGACAATCACACAAAATCTACCAGGTATAATTAACCGAAACTTACACCATCTTACAGACAATTTTATTATCTATCTTTTAGTATACGCCTTTTTTTAATTTTAAAAGAATACTACCATTATTTAATTTTTTCGACTAAATTTTGAAAGTTTTGGACGCAGACTGCGTCCGTTCTGCATCAGTATTGCGTCCAAAACTTTCAAAATTTAGTCGAAAAAATTAAATAATGGTAGTATTCTTTTAAAATTAAAAAAAAGACGTATACTAAAAGATAGATAATAAAATTGTCTGTAAGATGGTGTAAGTTTCGTTTAATTATACCTGGTAGATTTTGTGTGATTGTCAATGTTTTGTCCGCGTCAGACACAACTTCACGAGTTAATTAAACTATTTAATATGAACTTAATCAAAAATATTCACTTTCTATATGATTAAGAGAATGTTCTAGTTTAACATATATTTTTTTCAAATCATTTACACTGCACATTTTGACGTGATTGTCAGTTTAAAATCTGTAAAAGTCGTTTAATAGCCCCTTAACATTATTATTTTAAATCTTATATATAAAAATCTTCTGTGCGTGTGTATGAAAGTGAACTCCAACGACTTGGATGACCAAGTCGTCCCGCCATCTCGTTCGTGGTCTACCGCGGTCTCGTCATTTCAGGGTACCAATTCTGGGATAACAAAAAAAATAAATTAAAAAGAAATATAAATACGTCGTCGCAAGCTATTTCTAAAAAAAACGTTTTTGGAAAAAGAGAACAACCTTAAAAATAAAGTAAAAAGTGATAAATAACTTAAGCTAAGAACACACATATGGCTTTGTTTTGTTCGTTGTTTTGTATTGCCACCGACTTCCGAAACTAAAGTCATGTGTGTTCTGTGTTAAAGTTATTTATCACTTTTTAGTTTTTTTTTGAAGGCGGTTCTCTTTTTTTCAAAAAAGATTTTATTTCCCACTTTTTAGTGCCTCCTTATCACCCACATCCATTAAAGAACGGCAACACAGTTAAAACAAAGATTGAAAGTCGTGCAAAGATAGAAAGATGGAAGAAACGAAAACGTCTTCTCGGTTTTTGTTGTTTTTTTCAAAAAGCACTGAACAAATTTCTGTTTTTTGTATACTAAAACCTTCTCCAGAATGTAACAAACACGTTTCTAAAAACCGCATCAAAATCGTTTTAGCCAAACAGGAGATGATCGCGGACAAACATACATACATACATACAAACATACGGGTCGAACTGTAAACCACGTTTTTTTTTTAAGTCATTTAAAAAAAGAACAGTTACTTACTCTATGGCTATCCCAAGACGACAACATTATCAAAATATGACTAGTATTGATTTCATAATGTTGGTCAAACTGTTAACTTAATTCCTATTGGTTGATTGGTTCGTACAGTGAATGCCGTGAGGTGGCCCGATAATTTCCCGCCCAAAAACGTGAACAGAGTCGATTTTAATAAAAAAAAGGCTAGATTCGGATTGCTGTAGCGGACGCCATATTGTGGTTCAGATATACGATCGAAACAGTCACGTTCACCGTACAAGGCAAACTACTTGTAAATTACCAAAATAAACGATTCTGATTGTGATTTGTTCTTCAAAGTCTACGTTTTACTACACCAAGAAACGATGGAACCCATACCAAGAAGAGATGACGATGAGCCTACTATCGCTTTGCCCACGCTCCCGCCGTCATATATATTATTACTAGCGACCCGGCCCGGCTTCGCATGGGCCTATAGCCTTCCTCGATAAATGGACTGTCCAACACAAAAAAAAAATTTCAATTCGAACCAGTAGATCCTGAGATTAGCGCGTTCAACCAAACAACTAAACAAACTCTTCAGCTTTATAATATTAGTATAGATTATAAAAATTGCCTTTTGAATACTTAAAAAAAGTTCTCTCAAGGCACGTCTACTCTAAATTAATTAATCCTCTTATTATAATATTTTAGAGAGAAAAATCCTAGTAAAGCTTTAGCCAATCGTGCGGAAGCTTTCTGATAGCAGGCTCAGTATCGCTGCTCAGAACGACCTCATTCTTATTACGACGCCCTTCAATTAAGTAACAGCCTGAGAATCAGACTAATAATAAAAAGTAAATTATACTTGTTCCAAAATACTTTTTTTAATGCTGAGTTTTAATTGTTTTTTTGTGTATGGCACTACCACGTGTAAGGTCTATGGACTTTAACTAATATTTTGTTTGCTGACTTTAAGAATAGTGATATTGTTGTGTGTGTGTGTTGTTGTAATATTTTATTAAAACGATGAGATTGTATGTGTGAGTATGAGATGCCGTTAAGTCTCGTACTGTCACAGTCACTTTGACAGAAAGTGATAGAGACAGCAATACTTAACAGCATCTTAACATTTAGTAGCGTTTGAGTATTTCACCATTAGTGTATTTTTTATTTAAAAATATTATAATGTCAAGAAAACTAGCATTGTGCAATAAAACAGCCCATAGGTAGACATCCTATGTTTAAAATACTTGTCCAACATGCTTTCAATGATTTCAAAATTACCATGAGAAAGGAAACATTACTTTTCCTCGTGACAACACACCCAATTCCCCAACTGTAATTTACATTAAACAAATATAAACCATTTACTAAACAAAAACCAACGTTTTAATATACAAAACAATTTATCAAAAAACAACCCCCGCTTATATTAACACGGTACACGTTGACCTAAAAGTGTCTCTAACCATAATTTATCAATGTAGACGACTTGACTGCTGTAGGATAATGTGTATGTCAGCTGTGACCATCAGAAACATCGCTTACGCTGTAGTGGGCGGAGACCTTTATCATAATTAATTTTTCAATCATGGAGGAGCTCGTGGCTAAGTAAATGCCGAACAGATCGATCAGTCAAAGGTTAAGCTACGCTAGCCGCGGTCGGTCTGTGGATGGGTGACCATCCCTTTCATACCGAGTTCCCTCCGTGCCTCGGAAAGCACGTAAAGCCCTTGGTCCCGGCTGACATTTGTAGATCATTGTTGTGGTTCAGCCGTAATCACCATGCGTGGCCGATGCATGTCGGCGATCGCAGTAGGTGTTATGGCACTCAGAAGGACGCTGCTGGCCATCCTCTACTCAAAATCCCTCTGTCGCCTTCTACGACACCCACGGATAGAAATGGGGTGGTGCTATTCGCGGCAGGCACCACATAGGCGAAAAAAGCAAACGCACCCATGACACAGGAAAAATACCTGGGGGGACGGAACACCCACTGTTACGGCACTGTCAAGGCGAGTACCTTCTTTTACCATATGTATTTACAAGTTTATTTTGGACATTAAAACATCGATGAAGGAAAACGTCATAAGGAAACCTGGAATTATAGAAGTCTGGAATCGCCAATCGCACCTTTCACTAATCCACTTCACTCTTTCTGTATGAGAAGAGGGTAATTATAGGCTAATATTATTTTCATACGAATCAAAAATATGCGTGTAGTCTTAAAGCTTTTGTCAATGTGATAGTAGGTACCTACTTATCGAAACTTCTACACGAATGAGCCGATTTAAATCCGATTATCTTTAAATGGAAACCTAGACGCTATTGACGAATTACTATAATATGTAAAGGCCATGTAAATAAAGGTACTTACATATTCACATCTGTTTAAATCCACTCAAGTCTTTCATTCGAAAAGTGTTTTCCAATAGGTACCCTTTCAATACGCCAAGGATTTCGTCAACTAGATCAGAGATTTCACTTTGCCTCTACTTATCAGAGATCTCCAGAATTTACCCACTAACATAGTGACAGGGGAAACTAAACAATCTTGGAACCACAACGCGCCCGAGGGAAAATTAGGAGATTAGGACAGGAGGAGGAACAAGACAGGACTTTCGACACTTCGGATTTAACCAAGAATATGTTTTTCAACGATAAGGACTCTGAGGATTACATGGAATCCATGTCAAAGATGTTTCGGGGTAATTTTTTTTCCGCACATATCAATTTCGTGTTTTATAAGATGAAAACGTTAGGGTAGCTCGCGAAATTCAAATATTCTTGCATTTTTTGCAATTTTCAGCTCAGTATCTAGTAATAAAAATATTCGCAGGAGTAACAAATATGCATTTATAGAAATATAGAAATACAAATCATCAACATAACTCTCCAAGTCAGAAAACTGAGCGCATATTTTTTTTTATTATTACAAAACAACCTGATACTAAGCTGCAAAAATCAAAAACGTGAGAAATGTTGAATTTTCGACTGCCCAGGCGCATCCCCTTTAATGTAATGTTAAAGCAGTTGGCAGTTGTACTATTTTGTTGTTGTTTGCACGCATGCAAGACAGCAGAATTAAAGATGATGTGATTTCTATCGTTCAACCAACGTATTCAATGTTAAAAGATTGTAGATGAAAATGTAGCACAATTACCTAACAGCTATTTAAAATCTGTACAACTTGATAGTTTACTTAATTTAAACGAATCCGTGCCTCGGTAAGCACGTAAAACAGTTGGTCCCGGCTGTCATTTGTAGATGTTTGACAGTTGTTTCGGGTAGTCAGAAGCCTGAAAGTCTGGCAACCAGTCTTAACAATTCAGGGTATCGTGTTACCCAGTGAGTGGGTTGTGGAGGTCAACATAGTTGGGACCGCTAGGCAGTAACGCAATTTAAACAAAAATACTCAATACTCAATATCTTTATTGCGTTTGGTTAGGATCATTATGGACCCTGATCGGGCACAGCAATAGGGTAGAAGAGAGGAAGCTCTGTTTTTGAAAAATTATAAATTAACGTAGGAACAATATAGTTAAATAAAAAATAATCAATTACATTATGTATTATTATTGTATAATGTTAATTATATCTGTTAATATTATTATATTTATATTGATTTATTTATTTTTATTAAATATAAAATGTCTTGTATTTCACTCAAAAATAAAACCCAAGTCGACATAAGTTATCATTCAAATTAGTTCTATTTAACAGCTCTGACGATCATTAACTATAATAGCAACATTGTTTCATGCTGAAATGTCTTCACGTAATACCTCTTGCAGTTAAACGTCATGCATGCTATTGTTTGTATGGTAATATAATTATGCAGAAGACGCTTACTAGAGCCAGTTAATAGTATGTGTTTGGAATGTACACTAACTAGTAGGGACGGGTTGCTTGTGATGTACAATCTAATTAGGTTACTATTATCGTAAATGTTTGCAAGGTTTTTATGACATAGCATTTAATAAATCTAGGTATATGTCGTCTTGGCGCTCTACTGTCTGTCATCACCATAATGTCAACCTTTAGATGCCCACTGCTGAGCATAGTAGGTCAGCTCAGCTGCTTCAGCCGCAATCGCTATGCTTAGCCGACGCATGTTGACGATCGCAGTCGGTGCAATGGTACTCAGAAGGACGCTACTGCCCGTCCATTCGAGGCCGGCACCACACGGGAGACTCTACTATCTATAAAAATATAAAATCATTTAAACAAAAGCAACTCGATACATTTAACGAAAAACGCCAAATACGTAAAGTGAGACCTAAACCCTCCTACAACTACACTTTTAACCATGCAGGCCAACTTTATTGTTTTAATTGTGATTTGTGACCGGGTATTTAAATTTTAGTCTAGCGAGTCATATTAGGGCACACGCAAATGAATCGTTTCTTTAAAGGGTCACCGTTATCGAAATCGATAAAGAGAACTATACATAATTAATAAATCTACTAATGACTAACATCGTAGCATTTGGTAGCACATTAGGATGAGAGGTACATTGTTTTCCTTCTCACTTTAAACAAACTGTTTTATTTTATGAAAGAAAATCTCATATTAAACCTTAGTATCGTAGTTGCCGTAAGTACATTTTCTGATTTAGATGTTCAAATTTTTTTTAAGAACATCGTTTTCTAAGAAAAATCTTCAAAATTCTTCTTGAACAAAACAAATCCTATAACGAAGGCAGACATTATTTTAGTTTACTTTTCAATATTGTCTGAATCGTTTAAAGAAAATTCTCCCAAAAAACATAAAACTGTTCTCAATGTAAGTCGCTGAATTATCTCTTTAACATACAAACTACGCAAAAGCTGGATCAAGCTAGAACCATTAATATTCTTGCGTTGAATAGAGTATTTGCGAATATTAGGTATCAGTATTTTTTATAAAGGAATGAACAGTATTGGATTACTAATGTTAGGATACTGTTAAAAGTATTTGATCGTATTTAAACCTAGTATTTCAAAAGGACTTAGTGCTTCTTTTACCGAAGAATAAAGACTTTAGATGCTAGAAGAAAATAACAATGAATCCTTTTAGTTGGATGACGAATCATTTATTATTCACTAGCGCTTGCCCGCGATTTCGTATGCAGAATTCTTTTACGATTTTTTTATATTTTGAGAATAAAGTATAAAAATAATAACACATGATTTACATATTTCGGGTAACAAAGACCCATAACATATTGTAGTACCTTACAGACAATCGTATATATTTATAAAAACCACAAAATTAAACTACTGCACATGAAGTGACGGCGTCGTATTTCGCCGCGTGGTGTCGTGTAGCCTTCCGCGGAATCATCGATACACCGAAGGGTGTCCCTGCGGCCAAAACTCTTCCTTGAGGCAGGTCTCCCCACATACATCAGGACCCGAGGCGGCGGCGCGTAGTGTTCCACGCGCGCCCCTCTGAGATGTCCGGGGGGGAGTCTAACACCTTACTCCCCCCCCTGACCTGAGAAGTGGCTCGCACTAGCTGGCTGGCACCAGGCTGGGGTTGCGGTAGTCTTGTATCTCCAGTTCCCGCGACCCGCGACGTAGGTGTGAAATGGAACACCGTGGTGGTTTTAGCCGGTACGAGTTCGGCACACCCCTCTGTCTTCCCGGACGGGGGATAGTCCATGAGGATTGCCCCACGATAAAAAAAGGTCTTAATATAATGAGTTGGAACTCGCACCTCGAATGACTTGAAATTCGTATTGTAGTGCGACTCCATCTTCTTTTTCTTCTTCTTTAATTTATTTTATTGTATTTTTTCATCTTTTTTTTCTTAGTGATGTTATCTATATTGTTCTGGCATTCTGTTTTCAGTAGGCAAAGTGACCTTGGTTCGACATATCTGACAAAAAACCTCGGGACATAAATGGCGTGACCTAACGCTAAATAAATGTAAAAAGTATAATTCTCGCAACTACTGAATAAATTCGGACTGATTATTGTGAACGTGGCTTATAAAAGGTTTATTGAAAACCTAGGATCGTTACAGGCAGTACTTACCTAAAAATTACTGCTTTATAAAAGTATAAAAAAACGTTATTGTTTTATAGTTAGTCATAAAAATCGAAAAAATATGGAGTCATAAAAGATGTCGCAATAAAAATAAAGTTTTGAACTATTCTTTTTACTAAGTACAGACGCCAGCACATCAAGCCATACCTAACTATCAAATTTTCTTAATTAAATATGAACCTTAGGCTTTTGTAATAAAGTTGAAAATCTATCAAAGAAATTTGACAGATTGTAGTAGCTTGATGTGCTGGCCTCTGTACATGCCGATTTTTATTTACTGCGAAAAATTCAAAGTCTGTCATTGGCTGCTTGTGCTTGTGGGTGGTTGTCTGCAAGGAACTAGGTAATGTCAATTCGCCATCTTAGCTCGAAGAGATTCGAAAATATACTCGACATTATGTCAAAGTCAAAATCAAATAATTTAAATCGATTAGACCATTAAAAGGCACTTTTGAAAATCATTACACAAAATACACGGCAATCCTGAGAACGGTAGTGCAATGTGCTGGTTTATGATTTTGTAATTTTTTTCTTGGTAAAGGTACTTCTCTACCTTGGCAAAAAAAAATATTGAGTAATGGCCTCTATTACATTAAAATAAATTACAATGTGTCATTTTATCATCGCGATGACCTGTCCTGAACCCAATTCCCTCATAAAATATCTTCCCCTGCAATTACATTTATTATTTAGATTTAAATCGACTTTAGAATTATTAAATTATAATATGGTCTATCAATAAAAACTAAAATTGTTTGTTTATCTTCATTCTCATACATTTGACAAACAGTCAACTTTTGTCCTGAAAAAAGTTATAATTTTAGTGAACAGTAAGTTTTAGTAGAATAGCTTCATCAACATTGCGTTGTTGCGTCCCCCTTGCCTTTCCTAACTTCGTATTAATCCGCCTCAGCTCGTCGGAGCGCACGCACCGGGCTTTGGTGTATTTGATATGTTGGTATTTCTGTATAAAATATCTAGTTAGTAAATGTATAATGAGTATACTTCTAGATACACATTATTTCGGCTCAACGACCTAACATTTTTCTCTAAGATAATAGTTAGATATTTTGTTTACTAAATGGCATTACAAATAAAGTCGTCATAACACTAAGAAACTTCTAGCTTTCTAATCACGCTTTGTTCAGTATTTTGAAAATGAGGTAAATTAGTAGTTACTACTACTAATTTATTCATAGATACTGAATACTACTGTAGTCAATTAGTATTATAAAACAACAAACGAGAATATTTACAAAGAATGTAGATACATAACTAGATTCGTTGGAGACAAAGTAAGGAACCCTCCTAACTACGCAGACGATGTTCTTAGCTGTATCATTTCGGCGGGCTAATTTCATTCCGATCCACAGTCTAATCATTTCAGTGGCGTAATTATCATTTCGGTGGTAATTTTTATCATTTTGGTGGATACTTTTCATTTCAGTGGACTCCCAAAAATTCAACCTTAAAAATTTAAGTAAGTTTCGATGATATTTGATGTCCACTCACGCACTTGGTACAAATAAGGTTAAAGTTTTTTTTGTTACTAAATATATCTAGATAGCATTGTTATAAAATAATCCCACCGAAATGACACATAAAAATCTCTTGTTGAAAATCACCCTTATACTCGAATACGATGTACAAGTACGTTGCATTAAAACCACTTAGAGTATGTATAAATTATTACAAGTTAAGAAAGTATGTAATGTCATATTGCACGGTTACCCTCTTTACATTTTATTTTTAGAAGATGTGTTAGTTTCTTTTGGCAGCAGTGAAATCACTGTATAATGCGTTGGTGCGAAGCAACTTGGAAACTAGTGCTATCATCTGGAATCCTTATAAAGTGAAGTATTCTCAGATGCTGGAAAAGATGCAGAACAAATTTACCCGATACCTGTACATGAAGCAGTTTGGTGTCTATCCTTTCTACCCACTTATGTATCCAACTCTCATCGTCATAGGGATGGTTGGGTATTATAAGTTGGAAGTAAGGTGCAACCTCGCTCTGGTAAAATATGTGTTTATGGTTTTTCGGGGTATGCTTAATAATCCACAAATATTGGAGTCGTTGGGATTGCTTGTTCCAATCAGGAGGCTACGGTTAGGACCGAGGGAGGGGCTTTTTAAAGTTCCGGCAACCCGTACTAACCTATTATAGTTTGCACCAGTGGTTCGTGCAATACAAATTATTAATAATGTCTCTATGCATTTGGACATATTTTCTTGCTCTTTGGCGGAATTCCAGAGGGTGACACTTAGTATGTTATCCACTGTGTAACTTCTACCCAGACCTGTTACTTGGGAAATTTACAATTTATGACTACTTTTGTTAGCTTGGGTTTTACCTGTAAAAACAAATGTATGTGTTAATGAATGTAAATAAATAAATAATAAATAAATAATATGTAGGGTGTAATTGAATTAACTAAGAACTCGAAAATAGCTCATTGTAGTTAACATTATAAAAACTTTTATTAAAATTAACTTTAAATATATCAGCTGATCCTTACAATTTATGTCCACGTAGGTCAAGAAAAGTATCGATCAGGTGTTTTTTTACAGTATTTCAGGTTTATTCCCATAGTAAAAGAAGTCACAATCATGACTTCAAATTTTTTTTTTCAGTTTTTTAATAATTACACGTTGTATAGGTACATAGTTTGTTGATATATATCTACACAAGTTCATGGAAATAGGGCTCTTGTTAGATAGTAATATGTTCTCGATTTGGAGTACATTTACTCACTTTATAACATGGTACAATAGGCCTTGGCAGATAGAGATAGAGTAAGAGTAACTGACGGCCCACACTCTCGTGCTTGACACACGTATCTATCATACCTTATATTTTGTATCGAACCTTCTTATTGCATACCAACAGCTTTTGTCGGAGGCGCTCTCAAATATCCGTGCGACATTTACGAAGATTTATCGAGATGTAGTATCATATTGATACTTTACTTATCCACATATAAATAGGAAATGTGTAAACAACCTCGAGGCATCAAGTTTAATCTGAACCGAAAACAAAAGCAAATCTCAGGGTTAGGGCAAATCTAAGGATTTACAAATAGGGATATCGGTAAACATTCGTGCTCGGATCATTGAAATTGGAGCTATATTAATTTAAACATAGAGAGAGAATAAGTATAGCCGTTGTTTCCGGCTGTCAATCATGTAGATCTTTGGTAGTCGTAATGGGTAGTCAGAAGCCAGAAAGTCTGACAACCAGTCTTACCCCACGGTAAGACTGGTTGTCAGACTTTCTGGCTTCTGACTACGCGACACCCCACGGTATCGCGTTACCCAGTAGGTAATTGGGTTGCGGAGGTCAGATTGGCAGTCGCAGGAAGTAAAATATTGGTACATATCTATCATATTGGTATCCGGTTAGACTGGTCCCAACATATGTAGTTGGAAAAGGCTAGGTTGATGATGAAAGAGATAGAATAAGTATGGTTTTATTTATTTGTAAGTTAAACGTTTGCTTTGCAATTGTAACATTTTAGGCCAGATTTTACAAAAGAAGTGTTACTACACCAATCGATCGATCGTCGATCGATGCCATCAATCGACATCACGTGTGGTAGCTTTGGCTGATTGACGGATACCGTTCCACTAACTAATCGATCGATTGCCGGTCGATGGCATCGGTCGACGTCGATCGATTAACCCTATAATCCATCAGTAATAATAATCAAGCAGCTCGATCGACGTCGACTAATAAATACTACCATCGATCGACGCCATCGATCGACGATTGATCGATGGGTCTGGTAGAAACTATCGATCGACGTCGACTAATCCATTCTACCATCGATCGATGCCGTCGATCGATTGTCGATCTATTTGTCTGGTAAGACCCTAACATAATAATGATTAAATCTTTATTATTTTCCGAAACATAATCTCGAAACGGAACATTGTTACCTTCATATTTTTAAACTCACTCATATTATATGTAAAACATATTTATACAGGGTAAAATGGAAAGCATTGACACAACTCTAAAGGCACCTTTAGGGACCTTTAGCATGACAAACTTAGGGGGGTACCATTTTTAGGGTTCCGTCTACGCCGTCAGTATGTTTACCATAGGGCAGTATCTATTATATTTTAATCGCAATAGGCCAGCTGAACATTTCAGTGAATACATTGCGTTTACGAACTGATTCCTTATTTCCACATTAAAGACATTTTCTTTAAGTCGTTTTTTTGGGGAGTTTACTACCCAGGACGTTCACCCGCGCTCTTTCTTGGACAGTCTATTACCCGCGAACGGGTAAGTGACCTCACATTTTTTTTTAATTTTCTTTGTCGAGGTCAATACGCGGTTTACTAATGTTTGTCATAATTTAAAATGCAATAATTTTATATGCCATAATTTCATTAGAAATAATGCTTCAATTGCTATAATCGTTAAATTACATAAAATCATTTTCACTAATTTCATTGGTCATAATCGATCAAGTGTCATAATAATGTTAATCCATTTTATTTGCTATAATTTTTATTTTCAATAATTTCGTTTTCCATAACATTTATTCACCATAGCCCATACTAGTACAACAATACTAGTTCAGTACGAGTACAACCGCCTGCAATGTTGATGTTATGATCATGATAACAGATTTTTTAATCACAAGGAAATCTAAAAATAACCCTTTTCTAGCCATTTGCATAAAATTTTAAGACCTAATATAACTTAACGTACATTTGTTTCTCCTAATTATATTTTTACAATAACATTATTTACGTATAACGTATATAAATAATGATTAAGCATAACATTCTAAAGCATAAATTTATTTACGCATAATGATATTAAAACATATTTTTACCATGCATACAGTAACCACACAAACATGTAAACAAGCATACACCATGCATGCAGCAAGCAAGCATGCAGAGTGCAAGCAAGCATGCAGCATGCAAGCAAGCATGCAGCATGCAACATGCAGCAGGCATGGTTTCTGTCACGGCTCCGGCGCTGCGGGGCTCCGACGGTCCCACGCGAGCTTATCGTCGCAGATGTGTTTTACGCTCACCACCGTGGCTTAAGCTTGCTGGCCGGCTGCGCCGGCCAGCCTCAGCCACGGCGGCGAGCGTTAAAACCACCTGCTCCTCAGCTCGCGGGCCGCCTCGCCCTTCCGCGCCTTCGCGGGCTTAGATTACACTCTAGGCGTAGGGCAGATAAGACTACGTGGAGTCGGTTTTGCAGCGATTCGTTTCTGTCACTAACTTTTGTAGCACAACTTATTGTTTTTTTTAAGACAATACTTTAGCGTGGCACAATAGATTTGCACATTATGCCTACATTCTGCGAATTTAATTTATGCCAAAACAAATGTCTAAATATTATTTGCTACGCAAATGAGGACATCAGGCGCTCGGCGGCCGTTGCCGCGGCACGCTCGCTACGCTCACTCGCCTTCGCGCGTTGTGTGGCCACAACCTAACCTAATCTACCCGTTTCGATTTTTACTAACTTTTTATTGTCTAAAGATTGCAGATTACTGTAATAAATCATTTGGTTAGTGGGTGGCCATAATGACATTATTTTTTGTACAAAACAATAAACGTTTCTAAATTATATTAAATGTTGCTTATATCAAGTAACGATTATAACATATGTTATTATGGCAACTAATTTTATGGCAAATGAAAGTTATGACTAATAAGTTGATATGACAAACGTTATTAGTATAAATGATAATAGTGCAAGTAAATATTATGACGGGGGACGATTATGGAAAACAATAATAGTACAAATGATTTTATGGAAAACAAGACAATACCCGGTTTGCCAAAATGTTGGTACGATTCGGACATCGTTCATCATTCTGGTAGTACGAAATTTTTAGGCAAACTTAAGTAGAAGTAAAATCACCAAGAAGAAGAAGCCTGACGCGTTTAACCAACCAGATCGGAACTGCTCTCGAAACCTCCACTCACGATGCTCTATACTCGGTGACAGAATATTGGAACAAGAACAACAACACAAGACCCAACTATCGAGAGGGGAGTACGAAATTTAAGAGTGTGACTCAGACTCGAACTTTGCTGGTATTACAAATCTATTTATTTCATATCCAGTAGAGAGGTATAGGTTTGCGACAGTTCTCGTTCACTAAGGAAAGCGGAGTAAGGCCCTTGTCCACTAAGACCACATCTCGATTCATCCCCACGTCGGCTTTGAGGAAATACTCCCTGAGACTGCATACCTCACGGTTGTGCAGAGACTTAGCATTAAGAAAGCCTCGGCCTCCGCACTTCCGTGGGATATACAATCTCATTACCGATGACCGTGGGCATTAAAAGCGTCAAGTTCCGTCATCAAAACCGGCATGACCCATCCGTTGAAGGCGCGCACCTTGTTTTCGCCTGATAAAAGACTATTTAACACTTTATTCAGGCGGCCAAAGAAGCGCTCCCTCAACGATTGTTTCATGTCGGCAGCATTGATGCCTAACGCTTCCGACATACCCAAGTACTTGTAGGTTTCGGTTGAGGAGAGGAATCTAAGTTATATGGAATCTGAGAGTTGTGTTCTCACGGATTCCACCATCTCCACTCGTTTCACATGCATGACTGCACATTTGTTCACACCGAATTTCATCCTGATGGCGCTACTGAAAGTTTCTGTTACTTTCAGTACCTCTATCTGTCGCCAATTGTTGGGGGCAAAGAGTTTTTCAGATCATCCATGTAAAGGAGGTGAGACCTGGCCTCCTCTTCTCAACCGATAATCCAGACCTGAACCCTTCGGCAACGTGCTTAGAGAGTTCAAGGTCAAACAAAACCACAGTGGACTCAGACTATCGCCCTGAAATATACCTCGCTCGATTCCTATCGGTTCGCTTTTTCGCTCCCAGATTTGCCGACACCCTGGATAGCGAAGGATCGTCCTCCGTTGCCCCATACATGGGGCAATGGAGACAAGACGACACGGTTGGCGCAGTGGCTGAGCGATCGACTGCTGCGCAGCGTGTTGCGGGTTCGATTCCCGCCCAGGGTAAATATTTGTGTGATGAGCACTTGTGTTTGCCTTGTGTCTGGGTGTTGTTTATCTATATATGTATGTATTTAAAAATATATTTGTGTATGTATATCAGCTGTCTGACACCCATAGTACAGGGTCTCCCTAGTTTGGGGTCAGATGGCCGTGTGTGAAATGTCCCCACATATTATATTATTATTATATTATACATGACATCAGGAAGGTGCGCAGAGTCGTATTAACTTTAAACAACTCTAACACCTTCATGAGCCATACTACAGCCATTATCGTCCTGTATGTCGACGGACCCATGCAAACGATCTTGCCTAAAGCTATTCGTAAACTCGACTCTTACAAAGAATTTAAGGGCTACAAAGATAAACATGTAAGGGCCAAGTTAACCTATCTTAACTCTGTCAGTCTTTAGTACCCAAGGATTTACTAGCTTCTTATTTATTTAAGAAAATAAAATAAAGTCTGTCACGCCTCCTGGCCGTTTATATTTAAATATTCTATTGTTGTGTTTGATTAAAACCTTTCTTTGCGATAGTTTGACTACATTTAACTGTTTAGATTTATTTATTGATGACTATTAAAAATACAAAATACAAAAAGTTTATTGGCAAAAAAGAAGAGGTGATAACTAATGGTACATCATGAGCAAGTTGAGTTTATACATCTAAATTTTTAGTTTAACCGTTGACCCCCAAACTAAGCAGGGCTTGTATCTTGGGGGTCAGAGTGCGAATGAGCATGAAGAAGGTTTACACGGTGATTTAAGTAAAACGTACGTTAAGTTGTAGTGTGTGTATGTGTCTGGGAGAGTGAAAGTGTAAGTGATAATGATGTATGTGTGATGTTTTGTGTGATGTTTTTCTGGCACCTTGGATTGTAACAAATGTTAGAGGAAAGATTCTGTCTCAGTGTAGGTGAGTTCTAGAAGCCATTTCTTAAGTACATTTTTTAGTTGCGCGGTTAACAGGTTGGTCGCTTTTGCCCGCGTGAATGTCGGTTGCCGCGGATGCAGATGAAGTTTCGGATTGAAAAGTAACCTATGTCCTTCCCAAGGGTTCAAGTTACTTTCTTACCAAATTTCATCAAAATCGGTTCCGTCGTTCCATTGTGAAAGCGTGTTACTTTCGCATTTATAATATTAGTATGGAATTAGTATGGAACTGAATAGTTCATTTAATAATTATTAATTAATAAATACTTGTCTACCATCAGAGCAAATCTAGTTAATAAATTCCTTAGCGTTAATTAACCCATTGAAACAGCACAATAGTTTCAGTTTGGACTCGACTGCCAATGTTTTAGGGCCGTCGGCAACCGCCGCTTTTGTCATAACGCCTAAAATACATCAATTAAGCCTAAATAGGGTACAGGGCCCTTGAACTTGTATCTTTGGGTTACGTTAACGAGTCTGACAAGTTGTTGAGACGATGTTATAAGCGAGTTATAATTTGTCGCAGATTATTAATGTCTGTCTAAAATATGGTTTCGGAAACCATCGGAAATGATTAGGTACTTTTCTCTTATCGTGCGTTCGTTCTGTTATGAATATTTAAATGCACCAACAAAATGCAACCTAGGCAAACCCTCAACACTTCCACGTTTATGCCGATTGAATAAAAAGGCAAACCTACATGTGATTTAGGCAGTCAGTTTCAAATCCGAATACTTTAGAGTACATTATTATACAAACAGTGTTTCCATAATTGTAACTTTTTTGATTACAAGTCTTTAGCAGAGGAACACCCAAATATTCCGAAATATTTTATTCCGAATTTCGATATTCCGATTTTCAAAAGTCCGAATTTCATAATACCTAAAAATTATAATCTCTATTATTTAAGATCACGAAAGTTATTTTACCGAATGTCGTAAATCCGATTTGTTTGTTTTCCGATTTTCATATGTTCGAAGAATCAAATGCTCGATGGGTTCTCGGTCCGAAAAACGAAATTCCGAATTTCAATACTTCGAATAAACTGTTAAAATTAGGATTCTGATTCAATTCAGCTACGCATATATATTCAACATGGTGTCCCCTTGTTTCGCAGACAGAAATTTCATAGAATTTCGTTTCCCAGAAAATGTTTCATATAATATTTGGTTCTTGTATTTTTATTTCGACTATTATTGTTTCAAAGACTATTTACTTGAATGAAACATATTTCACAGAAACACAATTCAAAGAATTTTTAATCACATTTTTTTGTTTAACAAACTTATCAAACAGTAGAATTACTTTTTAACGAATATTGTTTATTCGGTGTATTTTCCATGTATAATATATAGGTATAAAAAGAAAGACAATAACAAAAATAATCTTAAAAGTCAATATGTTGTGCTACAAAAGTTAATGACAGAAACGAATTGCTGCGAAACCGACTCCACGTAGTCTTGTCTGCCCTACACCTAGAGTTTAATTTAAATTCGCGTAGGCGCGGAGGGGCGAGGCAGCCAGCGAGCTGAGGAGCAGATACATTTCTAAATAATAAAAATAAAACATTTAAAAATATCTTTATTATAATATTTATTTGATATATTACATTTTTTAGTAGACCGAATTGTGAATCTAAACTTTACTAGTTTCGAATCCACTGGAACACACACAAAAATTTCATCAAAATCGGTCCAGCCGTTTAGGAGGAGTTCAGTGACATACACACGTACAGAAGAATTATATCCCCCAGGGCTCCATACTATCCCCTCTTATTTTAATGCTGTTTACCAGTGACATCTCCAACAGTAAGAAGGCCCAGTTGGCTCTTCATCAGTTAAAGACTAGCAGGCCCGGCTGACATTGTTATGCACTGAAAATAAAAAAAAAACCAACTGTAACAAACAAGTTCATAAAGTTCAGTATCATGCTGTATTTGCAAATGAAACTTATTCGTGGGAGTACGTAATGTAGGCTAACATAGTGAATTTGACACAGCAAAACCATCAAAGAATCATCCAACCATAGAATGGTATAGCCATTCTCAAATCCACTGAAACACACACAAAAGCTAATAATTAAAATCATGAACAAAAGTCTCCAAGTTAGCAAAGTTCCAGCAAATACGTTTCTTATTACCATACAATACAACTAGATTGGGATTCAAATTCCGCCCGGGGTAAAGCTTTGTGTGATGAGCACTTGTGTTTCCATTGTGTCTGGTCTGACACCCATAGTACAGGATCTTCGTAGCATGTGAAATGTCTCCACATATTATTATTATACGTACTTACTGATTTCGATCACACGCAGCAGCTCCTCATCCTCCGGAGAAGCAGTAGACGTAGCCGTGCCCTCTAGTTCATCAACTGTAACAAACAAGTTTTGTAAAGCTCAGTATCGGGTTGTATTCGCATATAAAACTTAAAGAATATTAATTATACATTCATACATAATTATGATTCATAAACTTGGTAGACGAACTGACAGACTTGACTTACAGTTTGGACTTCAGAGAATAGCAAAGTGAAATTACATCAAGTAGATTGTAGTGATTAGACAATACAGAAAAAAACTTAAACCAAAATTTACCTTGTTGGCCGTTTCCTCGGAGGAGCATCCACTCCCGGAGGATGAACTCTTGCCGGACGCTAGCTGGCAGCGCATTCACTCTGCGCTGCGTCAGCTGCCTCTCTGCTCTTGCTTGAGACGGAGGGTCTTCCAGAATGGCACTGGCAAAACATATAAAACATTGTAGATATATCTTTAAAAATATACTGCATACAATACCTTGTTATTAAAAGATACGTACGCCTGTGCACCTGCACCTCGGCCTCGTCCTTTCCTACACCCTCCTTATCTCCCACGTCTGTCCCTGACATGCCCTGGCATCTGCCCTTAATTTTCTTGACTTGTGGTTCTACAAAAATAGATACATTCACTTTTATTGCAGGTTCCAAATCTAAAATATGAATATCAATCACACTCATGCTTTTACGTTTGTACGAGCCCTTCTTGCGAGTCCTTACCACTGGTGTTTCGGCTTCTAGGAAAGCCCCTACTGACGACCTGTGGAACGTAATTAATATCACATCGAATCTAACCTCATTTCGTTATATTTTTACTGTCTAGGTGTGTGTAAATACTAATAATGAACTAATTTCCATATTACGGGCATTTAATTAGAAGTTTATTTAGTAAATCATACAATAATAATTCGAAAATGCCCACACTCAACACGGCGTCCTGACCAAGTTTTGCAGTTCGAGATTTTCGTTTTCAACAGACTTTGAACCAATTACATTTTTAGATATTCGTAATGCTTGAATCTTGAGGATTTTTTTGATATGATACACAAATACCATGAGTTATTAATAAAATTGTACTTACATTGTGAATCCAGACCACGCCACCGTTTCGAAAAATTTCACTTTGACATTTTAGCATCACGTTCAAAATTTATTTTGTCCATGGTTTTTAACTTTGGAAACATTAAGGGACCCCGAGACAGACGCGGAATGAAATACAGCGCGACCACAGATATTTTCATTTGTGTGATGTTTTTCTGGCACCTTGGATTGTAACAAATGTTAGAGGAAAGATTCTGTCTCAGTGTAGGTGAGTTCTAGAAGCCATTTCTTAAGTACATTTTTTAGTTGCGCGGTTAACAGGTTGGTCGTTTTTGCCCGCGTGAATGTCGGTTGCCGCGGATGCAGATGAAGTTTCGGATTGAAAAGTAACCTATGTCCTTCCCAAGGGTTCAAGTTACTTTCTTACCAAATTTCATCAAAATCGGTTCCGTCGTTCCATTGTGAAAGCGTGTTACTTTCGCATTTATAATATTAGTATGGAATTAGTATGGAACTGAATAGTTCATTTAATAATTATTAATTAATAAATACTTGTCTACCATCAGAGCAAATCTAGTTAATAAATTCCTTAGCGTTAATTAACCCATTGAAACAGCACAATAGTTTCAGTTTGGACTCGACTGCCAATGTTTTAGGGCCGTCGGCAACCGCCGCTTTTGTCATAACGCCTAAAATACATCAATTAAGCCTAAATAGGGTACAGGGCCCTTGAACTTGTATCTTTGGGTTACGTTAACGAGTCTGACAAGTTGTTGAGACGATGTTATAAGCGAGTTATAATTTGTCGCAGATTATTAATGTCTGTCTAAAATATGGTTTCGGAAACCATCGGAAATGATTAGGTACTTTTCTCTTATCGTGCGTTCGTTCTGTTATGAATATTTAAATGCACCAACAAAATGCAACCTAGGCAAACCCTCAACACTTCCACGTTTATGCCGATTGAATAAAAAGGCAAACCTACATGTGATTTAGGCAGTCAGTTTCAAATCCGAATACTTTAGAGTACATTATTATACAAACAGTGTTTCCATAATTGTAACTTTTTTGATTACAAGTCTTTAGCAGAGGAACACCCAAATATTCCGAAATATTTTATTCCGAATTTCGATATTCCGATTTTCAAAAGTCCGAATTTCATAATACCTAAAAATTATAATCTCTATTATTTAAGATCACGAAAGTTATTTTACCGAATGTCGTAAATCCGATTTGTTTGTTTTCCGATTTTCATATGTTCGAAGAATCAAATGCTCGATGGGTTCTCGGTCCGAAAAACGAAATTCCGAATTTCAATACTTCGAATAAACTGTTAAAATTAGGATTCTGATTCAATTCAGCTACGCATATATATTCAACATGGTGTCCCCTTGTTTCGCAGACAGAAATTTCATAGAATTTCGTTTCCCAGAAAATGTTTCATATAATATTTGGTTCTTGTATTTTTATTTCGACTATTATTGTTTCAAAGACTATTTACTTGAATGAAACATATTTCACAGAAACACAATTCAAAGAATTTTTAATCACATTTTTTTGTTTAACAAACTTATCAAACAGTAGAATTACTTTTTAACGAATATTGTTTATTCGGTGTATTTTCCATGTATAATATATAGGTATAAAAAGAAAGACAATAACAAAAATAATCTTAAAAGTCAATATGTTGTGCTACAAAAGTTAATGACAGAAACGAATTGCTGCGAAACCGACTCCACGTAGTCTTGTCTGCCCTACACCTAGAGTTTAATTTAAATTCGCGTAGGCGCGGAGGGGCGAGGCAGCCAGCGAGCTGAGGAGCAGGTGGGTTTAACGCCCGCCGCCGCGGCTGAGGCTGGCCGGCCAAGCCGGCCAGTAAGCCGAAGCTGCGGTGGTGAGCGTGAATACCATCTGCGACGATAAGCTCGCGTGGTACCGCCAGAGCCCCACAACGCCGTAGCCGTGACAGAAACCATGCCTGCTGCATGTTGCATGTTCGCTTGCATGTTGCATGCTCGCTTGCATGTTGCATGCTCGCTTGTATGATGCATGCTTGCTTGCATGATGCTTGCTTGCTTGCATGCTGCATGCTTGCTTGCACGCTGCATGCTTGCTTGCATGCTGCATGCTTGCTTGCACGATAAACGATTCCACGATAAAGATAAAGATAATCGGAATTTTAATAATCGGAATTCGTATTTTTGATGTTTCGAATTTTCATTATGTCGGACTTTTTGTTATTCGATCTTTTGAAACTCGGTATTTTGAGAATAGTAATTATAAACGTTCGGAATTTTGAAATTTTAGTATTATAAAAATAGGATGAATGATAAATCGGAGTTGCCATATTAGGAATTTTGAACCATTCGAAATTATGAAAATCGGTATTTTGAAATTTGTATTTCTGACTTTCGGAATAAAGTTTTTCGTATTTATGTAGTGTACCCCTTTAGCAGTATACAAAGTGTTTATTTTAAAAAGGACCCACAGAGCCCCATTCTAGCAGTTCGTTTTCACAAAAATAATCATTTCTGTCATGGAGCAACCAGCTGGATTATGAACCGATGGATGTTTTCGAATGAAATTTAATTAATTCTTTGAACTGTTTATTCTCTATTAATGTTATTTTCTTTTGTTCCAAAACATGAATCAATTAGTAAACTTCAACTATATCTTACGATCCAGATTACTTATCTCTTTTGGTGACTGTACTGTAGAGGCGTGTATGCTTTTAGCATATGTTGGCCATTAACTATTGCATCTATGGATAAACACTATGCATTATTCTAGAATATAAGTCATGATGATTTATAAGATAGTTTTACACTACGACAGAGGGACTGTCAGACGGCTAACCGTCAGGAAACGGTTGGATTATTATTAATTTATTCTAATATAGAGTTCTATCAAGTTACTATCGGTTTCGGTTTAAAGAAACAATACATAGGTTCACTTACAATGAGATACAAAGTAATTGTTTATATCTAAATAAATACATTTTGTCTCCGATGCGTATTGGAGAAGTTATACAAAACAAAAATGTGTATACATATAATAATAATAATAATAAAAACTTTCAGTAGTGCCATCAGGATGGAATTTGGTGTGGACAAATGTGCAGTCATGCATGTGAAGCGAGGGGAGATTATGGAATCCGTGGGAACCCAACTCTCGGATTCCATACGCCTTAGATCCCTCTCCTCAACCGAAACCTACAAGTACTTGGGTATGTCGGAAGCGTTAGGCATCAATGCTGCCGACATGAAACAATCGTTGAAGGAGCGCTTCTTTGGCCGCCTGAATAAAGTGTTAAATAGTCTTTTATCAGGCGGAAACAAGGTGCGCGCCTTCAACGGATGGGTCATGCCGGTTTTGATGTACTCTTTCGGCATACTCAAGTGGATTCAGACGGAACTTGACGCCCTGGATAGGAGGGTCCGTACATTGCTGACCGCAAATCGAATGCATCACCCACGGTCATCGGTAATGAGACTGTATATCCCACGGAAGTGCGGAGGCCGAGGCTTTCTTAATACTAAGTCCCTGCACAACCGTGAGGTATGCAGTCTCAGGGAGTACTTCCTTAAAACCGACGTGGGTATGCACCGAGATGTGGTCTCAGTGGACAAGGGCCTCACCCCGCTCTCCTTAGCGAACGAGAACTGACGCAAACCTGTAGTGCTCGATACTAATGACCGCAAGGAGGTATGGCAGAGCAAGGAGCTTCACGGGCGCTTCTACCGGGCCCTACATGGGCCTGATGTAGATTTCTTGGCGTCCGTATCCTGGCTGCGTTTTGGTGACCTGTTTGGGGAAACCAAAGGTTTTGTCTGTGCGATTATGGATGAAGTTATGATGACGAACAACTACCGGAGGTATATTGTGAAGGACGGCACGGTTGACATTTGTCGGGCATGCCACCGGCCGGGTGAATCAATCCGACACATTATCTCTGGGTGCTCTCGTCTAGCTAACGGAGACTACTTGCATAGACACAACCTTGTAGCTAGGATTATCCACCAGCAACTTGCTCTAAAGTACAGGCTTGTGGAGTCGGAAGTACCGTACTACAGGTATGTGCCCGACCCAGTTCTCGAAAATGGCAATATCACGTTGTATTGGGATCGATCTATCATCACTGACAGGACTATTGTTGCCAATAAGCCTGATATAGTGGTGATAGATCGATTAGAGCGTCGCGCAATGATTGTTGATATAGCGGTTCCGCATGACGAGAACCTCGTGAAAACCGAGAAAGATAAACAAATTAAGTATCTTGACTTGGCTCGCGAGGTTGTCGACATGTGGGATGTGAATACAGCAGTCATTGTGCCGATAGTCGTTACGGCCAATGGACTCATTTCCAAGAGCCTCGACCAACACCTAAGGAGGCTCTCGTTAGGCAGCTGGATCAAGGGGTTGATACAGAAAGCGGTACTCCTGGACACGGCGCGTATAGTCAGGAGATTCCTCTCTCAGGAGCCCTGACCACCGGTAGCTTGGACCCTGTTCCCGATACCGGTGGGCTACTATTTTTTATATTTTTAAATGTTTTTATTTATTTTTTTTGTTACTAATATTTAAAAATATAATAAAATATGTAAAATAATGAATAAATGAAAATAATAATAATAATATGTGGGGACAATTCACACACGACCCAAACTAGGGAGATCCTGTACTATGGGTGCTGATACACATACACAAATACATTTTAAATACATACATATATAGATAAACAACACCCAGACACAAGGCAAACACAAGTGCTCATCACACAAATATTTACCCTGTGCGGGAATCGAACCCGCAACACGTTGCGCAGCACTCGATCGCTCAGCCACTGCGCCAACCGTGGCATACGGCGACCTTTCTGAAGGACCGCCTGCCATCAAAACTAGTTGGATTAACTCGGCAACACTGTGAGTTAATCCATTTTTTTTTCTCAATCTATAATGTGTATGACAATACTCACGATTCGTTTCTTGAAAAAGTGCATTGGTTACTCATTACTTGTGTCATTATTTCCCATAAAACGATGGAATTTCAGTGTAAAAACTGCGAAACAGCTTCGAGCGGCGTTTCGTTTTTTTCTCAATCAATAATGTGTACTTTTTCAACTCCGCCATTGTAAACAACGATTCACATCACTTGTCTGCCAATTTGATAGATCCTTTAATGTCACTTGTCACTTTCTTTTTTTTATAAACACACAATGGGCAACGAGATGAAACGAAAAACTGTTATTTTCATTTCGAAATATTTTAATCATGCGGGGTTTTAAAAATATGGTAAGTATATCCTGGTAATGTATTCTCCACAATGGAAAATATTATAACACTGTAAAATATTTTTTTTTTCACGCAAATGAATGTATGGATCTCGTCATGATTCTTTGACAGTTTGGTATGACTTGATGTGCTGGTACTAAAATAATACAAACGAAACAGTAACAACACCTGTCAGGAACAATTTAGAACAAAACTTCTAAACAATTTTATCGTCTGTTTGTATACGGTTTACTTAAAACTGCGACGTTTTACGTGACTTTTACGATTGTTGCCTTGAACACTTGAATGGGGAATAAGGTCGTCTAGAGGACATCTTCCCTTGGCTCACTGATTTTGTTAATAGGAGCTCTTGTTAATTGTTTCGTGTCCCCGAGGATCAGAGATTAGTTAAAGTACCAAATGGTAAGAGAATGGACATTTAAAGTTTTAAGTTTATCTTTCAGTGATATTAAGACTGTTCATTCTAACTTGTTCTTTTAAACTACATAAAGTCAGCAGTTATTATAACATAAATAAAGAAGAATGGGCGAATCTGCCCTAGTCCTCAATAAGATATAGGTTAGTACGGTCATCAACAAAACTCGATTGACACTGTTGTGTATTTTTACATAAAACCTTCCACACGAAGTGATACAATACATTGTTTTTCAGTATTTTAGACAACAACAATTTTTTTTTTAACAATACTGTTAAAAATCGGAACTGTTAAATGAATATTTCCGGTGATGAAACCTACTTATAAATGAATTATCCTTATTACTTATGAACCAATAGATCATTGGGACGAGTCCGCCATATTATTTTCAAACCACTGCAACTCAGAAGCCAGAATCAACAGTGACGACCACCAAAAAAGCACCGAGGCAATGAAGCTCGACGAGTCCTTTAGAAACGATTCAACTATCTTGATTCCCGCAACGAAATCAATCAGAAAAAAAAACATAGAAAAGATGGAACAGACCCAGGCCAAAAGGCACAAAGTAATCTACACTAGTATTATAAAGGAGAGATTTGTATTTTTTGTATGTTTGTCACGAATAAACTCAAAAACTACTGGTCCGATTTCCGATTTCAAAATTTTTTTTCACTATTACAATGCCACATTATTCCTGAGTAACATAGGCTATATTTTTCAATTGAAAAATTAGTGATCCTTAAAAAATCGTGAGCAATGTGCTAGTAATAATATAATCCATATCCATGCTTCCATGTTAATATTATAAATGCGAAAGTAACTCGGTCTGTTACTTTTTCACGATGAAATGGCTGCACCGATTTTGATGAAATTTGGTATGAAAATAGCTTGAAACCTGGGGAAGGACATAGGCTACTTTTTAATCCGCGACTTCGCCTGCATCTTCGATAACCGACATTCATCCGTTAATATGACTTGTCACTTTCTTTTTTTTATGAACACAAAATGGGCAACGAGATGAAACGAAAACTGTAATTTTCATTTCAAAATATTTTAATTATGTGGGGGTTTGAAAATATGGTAAGTATATCAATCTACTCCTGGCAATGTATTCTCGACATTGGAAAATATTTTAAACCCTCTAAATGATTTTTTTTCATGCAATTGAATGTGTGGGTCTCGCCATGATTCTTTATGTTTCAAATAAATAAATACACCTGTCACGACAATGTATCTTAATTTTAGGGGAAAACAGCGATGAAGTTTGCTTTCGATTAGGAATTTTACGCCTGTAAAATTCCTAATCGAAAGCAAACTTCAGCAGTCTAGCCTTAGATTAAATTGACTAGGTAATTTGTAGGATTTTCTTCATTGACTTAGAGCGAACAAGATTAGGTACAGTCCCACTTACCGTGTACTATATCCGCTGATTAATTTAAAAATAAAAAAACACGCGGCGTCTTCGTTTTCCTATCTTATTTTTTTAATTAAATCTATCGACGTCGGTAAATTGGATTTCGATAAGCAAATCCTATTATCTTCATTTTATCTTATTCTATTTCCGAGACGCGAAGACTTATAGAGTAAATAGGCTTAGAGAGGTATCTACATGGTTCTTGAAAAAGTTGGTAAAAACTGATTGGTAAATTTGTATGCGACAGAGGGATATTTAGCAGAGGATGAGTACCATAACACCTACTGCGATCGCCAACATACATCGGCCAAGCATAGCGATTACGGCTGAACGCCCCTTAGGGGAGAGCTATGCCCAGCAGTGGGCATCTAAAGGTTGACATGATGATGATGAAATTTGTAGGTCGACGCCATTTGGCGGCACGGTAGGCGCAATGGTAGGCTGAGCGATTAACTGCTGTACTGCGCGTAGCGGGTACGATTCCCGCACGGACCTAATATTTGTATGACCTACAGATAGTCGTTCCGAGTCTAGTTGTTTCTGGCTGTCTGTTTGTATATTTGAATCCAGTTATTACAAAACACACCTACAATAAAGGAGAGAATCCAAATGTGGGGCAAAATGGTCAGGTCAACTTACAGGTTTTGAAAAAAAACTTATTTTAGACACCAGTCTTTCACAAGTAAAGTACAAAATTGTATCTGCAGTAAAGTAAAAAATTGTTTAACTTTAAGTTGTAATTAGTAATTGTAACAAATCATTTGACATGATATTTATCAACATATCAAATTGAATAGAACATCCGAAAATAATAAGTAATATAGAGCAAATCAGGAACCATATTATTGTTTCAAATTGATTCAAAGATTATACAGTATAGCCAGGACAAAAGAAGATGAAAGGGAAAATAAAACCAATTCAAAGTTATTTTAGCTTACGGACCCGTGAAATCCGTGAAAGACAAATAAAAACTTTTACGGATCATTTACGAGATCGCCCAAACGAGACTTTCGTAGCCCGTAGACATTTGTCGTAGCAAGTGCTACGAGAAATAGTCGTAGTGGTTTCTCAGCCATATTTTGAATGAAATTACTTACATAGATTATTTTGCTCAGATTGTCAAGAAAAAGTAAATAGGTCGGTAGGTAATAGCAAAATATTCCTGCAGACCAGTCTATTTACGTATGCTTAGATTTAAAATTTACCAGCACTAATATTCAAAATTAAATTAAATACTTAAAAAAAAAACTTTTGACGTTTTGGCAGAATTAAACAAAATTGTAGCTTATTATGGAGAGGTATTCATGCTTTACCTAAATCCTTCTGTCATTGAAAGTTTTACATCAGTAGGCACTTTGTTTGACCTACGTCAGGCCTTAAAATAATAGCTCTAAAGCCTAACAACCAAGAAACCGACGGCATTACTAAAACAATAAAATTCGTAGACTTAACCTAGTAACAGAATTTTACAGCACCATAAAAGTAAGATGATTTTGTCAGAATTCAATATGGCCTCTTTTATATCTACCACCTTAATTCATTGAATTCTCAGAGCGTGAATAAAACCAGCCCTCATCCCCCGTTTTATTATTTCTCTCTTAAAGTCATATTATCAACATGACCACAAACCTCAAAAAGGGTCCAGAGGTACTAAAAATAAAACAGGACCTGAAAAAACTCGTTAACTTTGTTTTATTTTAATAAATACAGCCTTTACTGTATAACTTCTATTTACTTTTAACCAAAAACAAAAAAACCAGTCGCGTTATGTCTACTGGAACATAGACGATAGATAGATACATAGACGATAAAAATGAACGGGGATTTTTTATAATTGGTTCAATAATGACAAAATTTTCCCATAAAAAATATACCAAATGAAAATGCTTAAGTATTCAGCTGTATTTGGTTAGGACTAGAAGCTGACCCCAACATAGTTTGGTAAAAGGCTAAGCAGATGATGATGATAATAATAATAATAATATAATAATATGTGGGGACATTTTCACACACGGCCATCTGACCCCAAACTAGGGAGACCCTGTACTATGGGTGTCAGACAGCTGATATACATACACAAATACATTTTTTTTTTGTACATACATACATAGGTATATAGATAAACAACACCCAGACACAAGGCAAACACAAGTGCTCATCACACCAATGTTTCCCCTGGGCGGGAATCGAACCCGCAACACGCTGCGCAGCAGTCGATCGCTCAGCCACTGCGCCAACCGTGTCGATGATACTTAGCGTTATACAAACAACGATCATTTATAATTGACAGATACACGATTTGTAGTTTTTTTTTTCATAATCGTTGTTAAGTGCCTAATAAAGTCTCATTGAAATTAGAACTACAAGCAACAACAGGATTAAAAAACGTAAATTTAACAGTACCTACTGATCGAGCCACACACACGGGAAACCCACAGGCCCTAAAATAATTTTCTTACCTCAAAGCTAAGAAAAATCATTTAGAGTCTTATACGGAAAAAGAAAACGCCTTCTGGGCGAAAAAGTGACCAAAGACCTATTGCTTTTATAAGATGTAGTTTACTAAATACTTTTTACAACGCACTTATGAAAATGACGTTGTCAATATTATGACAGCTGTCAGGTGTTATATAGAGCGGTAAAAGTGAATAACGCGCTCGCGTGTGATTTTAATAAAATTAAAAAAAAATACTATTTCTATTTACCTAGTATTACCCTTTAGTCATCTTTTACGAGTCCTAAGGGAAGAATCCTACCCTTTTCCTTCAGACGTAGGTACGTATCCCTCGCGTACATAGTTTTCACAAACCTTCCTTTATATTTTAATTTTCTTTTCACACAATATTTTTACATTTATTTACATACTTAAAATAGTTGGCAGTTGCTCTTGAATTCAAAATGAATGAATGAATGAATGATATTTATTTGCAAGAATATAGGTAGGTAACATAGGTTCTTAAGTTAGGAGAGTTTCACTATATTCGGCATTTCAGCCGTACAACTGTTTAGATTTTACATCTTGGTTTGCATGCATGATATGTAACATTTAGTAATTAGCAATAGGTACTTAAGGGGCTATTAAACGACACACAACTTCACGAGTTAATTAAACTATTTAATATGTTTTAATCAAAAATATTCACTTTCTATATGATTAAGAGAATGTTCTAGTTTAACATATATTTTTTTCAAATCATTTACACTGCATATTTTGACGTGATTGTCAGTTTAAAATCTGTAAAAGTCGTTTAATAGCCCCTTAACATAAAAATACTAATAATAATGTCATAATTTAAATTTATGTTACAATTCAATTAAATACGATTCTATACATTTAAAATAATAATTTATATTAAAAATAGCGATCAACAATAACGATGTTAAAATAATAAATAAAAAATAGCAAGAATAATGAGATATCAATAAGTAGATGTCATATTATTATAGTAATACCTAGGTTTTACATTTTACAGTCAAAATATTCATTGATGGAATAAAAACATCTCTCACACAACCAGTTATATAGCGTTTTATTAAATTCTACATCTGTAACACTTCTAAGTTCTTCGGCTAAGTGGTTATATATTTTGACCGCCATGGTATAGCAATTTTTTGTTGCATAATTTTAGCTTATTACGCGGGACTACTAGTGGCTTTTGTACTATTTTTCTCTTTGACATAGCCTCCTTTCAGAGATATATACTTACTTACTTTACAGATTTTTTTTTCAGAAGTAGAAATAGGCAAAATATATTAAGTAGGTAGAGTTATAGTTCTGTTGTCAAAAAAGGATGGTGCTATCGGTATATATGGTGTTCCGTCCCTCTCATGCACTGGAAACATGAAATTTTCACGGACCTTGATAGAATTTCAACTTATGTTCACAAGTGTTTTTTATTCAAAATAAACATGGAACGATACGTGGTACGTAACCTTCGTTATTATAGTACACACATTCTGAAGTTTTATAATATACACATTAATAACCTCCCTGTTAAATCAATATTCCCTGAAGCGATCGTTTCTTACGTGCGTATAATTGAATAAAAACATCCAACGCGTGGCTTAAATAGCTTGTAATTGATCAAATTGATTCTGAACCAAAGTGTAAAGTACTTTCAACTTCGTTTGTGACGTGTACAGTCACGAGCAGCAAAACATGTAAACAGTTGGTCTCATTCTAAACTGATTTTCTCCTAAACTATTGATTGAAATGTTATAGGGTTACGGATAGGGTATTTTTGATCCCAAACCACTATAAAATAGGTTTTATATGTAAGTTGAAATAGTTATATTACGAGAAAATTACTTTTGAATTTTGCAATCTGTATATATATTTATGCTCGTGACTGTACAGGATTTCAATAAAAGGTTGAAGCATTTTTATACGGGATAAGTACTATGCCCAAACCACTGCAATTCCTGTAAGTCAGAACCAACAATGGCGACCATCAGATAAGCGCCAAAGCAATGAAGCTCGACGAATCCCGAAGAAATGATTCTATTGTCTTGGATTCCGCAACGAAATTAATCAGAAAAGAACAGCGGAGGAGTAAGAAAAAAGGTATTTTCCACTTCTCTCATTATCAAGCAGGAGACAGAACAGAACTAGGCCAATAGACACCAAGGGACGTTTAAACCTAGGAGAATTCTAGTTGGCAAGCACCACGAATTATAATTGACATAATTATTGGGAAAAAATAAAGATTGAAGGTGAAAATAATCGACGATTAAAAGGAGCGCCATTAAAGTGCAATGCCTACACGATCAAAAGGTATGGATCAGCACATTTTCTTATTATATTTCAGGGTTGGTCCCCTCGTGAAAGTTGTACTAAATATTTAAAAGTTTGTCCAGATATTCTGTTTGGAGGTCCAAACAGAATATCTGGACAAACTTTTACAAGTCTATAATTTATTACTAGCTGACCCGACAGACGTTGTCCTGTCAATTGATTTTATAATTTTTTCACCGCGTAAACCCTCCCTGGACTTCCACAAATATTTCAAGAGCATAATTAGCCAAATCGGTCCAGCCGTTCTCGAGTTTTAGCGAGACTAACGAACAACGATAAGTTTTTATTATATAGAAAGATAGAGATCATTTGACAAAACGCTATTAAATAACGATAGCAATTAGGTTATATTGAGATACCTGCATTTTCAACCGACTTCAAAAAGAAGGAGGTTCTCAATTCAACTGTATGTTGTTTTTTTCGTATATTTGTAACGCGATTTCTCAGGCAAATGTGAATCGATTTTGAAAACTCTTTTTCTTATGGATAGGGTATGTCTCAGGGGTGGTCCCATATTAATATTATCGACATTGATTCAGTACTTTTTGAAAAATCAACAAAATCCCAAAAGTATCTTCATAGACGACGTCTTAGTTTCTTTAATCTTTAGAGTACCCCTGTTTTAACTGTGTTGCCTGTTCTTAATGGATTTGGATGATAAGAAGGTACTAAAAAGTGATAAATAAAAATCTTTTTTACAAAAAAGACAACCGCCTTCATAATCTAAATAGTGATAAATAACTTTAGCACGGTACACACATGACTTTAGATTTGGAAGTCAGTGGCAATTAAAGACAACAAACAGAACAAAGCCACCGACTTCGAAATCTTAAGTCATGTGTGTACCGTGCTAAAGTTATTTATCACTATTTAGATTATGAAGGCGGTTGTCTTTTTTGTAAAAAGCTTTTTAGTGATGGTGTTTAAAGTAGGTAGATAACAATATTAGCAACGACAGCGTTAATTTTTTGACCACCACAGTCATGTATAGATGACACCAAAATGTGCCCAGCCCGCCACTGTCACGACTACATGACAAACTTCTATACGTCATTCCATAGAGTAGTAAATTCGTAGCTTGGCGCCGACGAGGGCACGTTTTTACTTTTTTGAAGTGGCGGGTAAAAGGTATTATGTTTGTCCAATTTTATAATTAATTGAAGACCCAAAAGTGCGAAGGTTAATAGAAACCTAAGACGTACTGTTTCTATGTTGTTCTTATGTCTAACAGGACACTAAACCTTGGGGGTCAAGTCTGCTATTTTTATAATTTCGTCATTCCAACACGATCCCATTGTCATTTTGCTAAAAGTTCGTAATCTGCTAAATTCATAATGGTCGATCATTGGTTGGTCGAATTAAAAGCAATGACTGCACAATGATGTTCTAATGGTAGGTCACTGATCAAAGGAACTGGCTGGAGGTGGATCACTGTGTTGCTCAATTTCTAACGGGTCATGGCAACTTTAAAAGTAAATAATTTTCTTTCAAGCTTGTTGCTTCGCCTTTGTGTCAATGTTCTACATTTGACTGTGAATACGAACAATCTGCACATCATTTCTTATGGGAGTGTATTCTTTAGCAAAAAGAATGCACTATTATGTTGGATAGTGTACAGGCTACATCCGGAGCAGTTTATTATGCGGACCTTGTGGAAACTAGAACTAATTTCCGTGTGTTCAAGCTATTTTGCCATACCTATTATTGGAATCAAAGTTAATGTAACAGCTCACTTTTTAGGGCCCATTAATTATGTCAATTATAATCCGTGGTGCTTAACAACTGGGCTTTTCCCAGTTGTAAACGTCCCTTTATGCCTATTGGCCTAGTTCTGTTCTGTCTCCTGGTTGATTTGGAGGGAAGTGGAAAATATGTTTTTTCTTACTCCTCCGCTGTTCTTTTCTGATTAATTTCGTTGCGGGATCCAAGACAGTTGAATCGCTTCTTTAGGACTCGTCGAGCTTCATTGCTTTGGTGCTTTTCTGGTGGTCGCCACTGTTGATTCTGGCTTACAGGAGTTACAGTGGTTTGGGAATAGTGTGGCGGGCTTGATCAAAGGAAGTGTCATAATTTTAGCCTACCTTTTAGATTACCGCCTAAGTCATTCATTCAGTAGTGCTATTCTGTTACAATCTCCCTCGGTGAACACCTAGGTGAAGTGAGCTGTCATCCGATTGTAGTGCTTTGTAAATCTTTAGCATCGGGACAGATGACAGCTCACTTCACCTAAGTGTTCACCGAGGGAGATTGTAACAGAATAGACGTACCGTTGTCATTTTGTACGAGATTACCATTCTTTATAATTTATTTCAATGGCGTGTCAGTGGTTGACCATTGGGAAGTCATAATGACGCCATATTATTAGTAGATTACCAAACTTGGTAAAATCAACAATTATGAAATCAATGACACACCATTCTGACACTATTGTAATAGCAGACTTGAGGCCCTGGTATTGTTTGACACCATGAAATCTAAACGTAAACGTTAGAAATTGGTGTTCACTAGAAGTCACGTAGGCACTGGCAGATAATTGGGCCTAGCACGAACGCGCTAACGGAAAAGATCGATTCGAGTCAATTTTGAAACAGGAAATATAAAATTACAATTTTGGTTTAATTTAATACGATAAGCACAATAAATGCCCATTGATATGAACAAAGCTTTCAAAGTAAATTAATATTCCATGTCAGAGCATTTCTTTCAATTAAACCATTTACACGCAGTACTCGATTTAAAGAAATTTACCTTTAAATCGAGTACTGCGCAAGTTAAATCAAGTCTGTGTCAAATCTCATCTTTCGTGGCACGCACTATACTTTTGAATTGTCAAGGAGTTGGTCAGTTAATCAGACAGTTGAAGCTCGTTCCAAAACGAAGGTAGTAGGTCTCTATGGCGATGAACGAGCAAGAAACTCCACGGACACTCTTTTAAATCCAGTTTTTACAAAATACTGGTTGCTTTATTCCTGTTGCTTTTATGTGAAAACAATGCAGAGCAATACACAACATTTAACAAAAAATAATAATAAAGATAAAAGCCATGGCAGTTAGGAAACGATCAATGTCAACTGACAGCGCCCGTTCACGAACATGACGCGTGGAATAGCACCATTTAGCTCAACCATTTTGAAGGGAACCCAATGCTCCACCATCAGCGAGACATTTGAGTAAGTATCATTATGCGTAAAAAAGGTATTTTCAACGATGGAATTTAGTTAGCGCGCTCGTACAAAGCCTTTAGTTCGTGTTTGCGGATGGAGTGAGTAGGTACTAGGTACCAATGAGTGAGCTCATAGCTTCCACCGCTGCGGGGCCAACCAATTTCCTTTGGTTAACCTTTGCACGGATAATACGGGGGATATTCTGCACGCGCTGTAATTTTTCCTCACATTTCTTTATGGTAGATGCAGAGAATTGTTTTTAAGTACAAATATTAGAGAACGTTTTACCGTACTATATACTATACCGTGCCAATTTTTGTATTTCGAGATTTATTCTAACTACCTACTGAAAAGTTATTAATACATACATAAATAAGTAAATAAAACTGACATTAAATCTGAGTTTAAGTTATCAGTGTTGTATTACGAACTTTAGCGAAAGAAGAATTAAATTAAAAATACAAAAATAACTTAAAAGTTTGGGCTCAAACGCGATCTAACTTTAGATCTCGTTTTATAATAGGTAAGCTAGATTTTTAAGTTTCTAACAAGTTTTGCTCTTCGTGTTTTCCCAAACGATAAAGTAAAATCAAGGATATTAGTTAGTCGTAATAATTCACCTTTGACCGATGGATCTGTACGGCGTTAACTTAGCCGAGAGCTCCAATAAAGAGCAACAATAAAGGTTACAATATGAATGGTATTAACTTGTTAAATATTTACCAGTTGCAACTGTTAAATTATTACTAGTTGAGTGCTATGACAATTTGTGGAGATGAATTAAAACATGTTTGTTTTGTGAGTGAGTTTTTGTATTATGGAAATTACATTAAACTTGGTTTTAGATTTTACTAGCAGCCCGCCCCAGCTTCGCTCGGGTGCATTTTTTTTATGTAATACATTTTCAATTACCATACAAACCTTGTCCTGTCAATACCGATCACAACAAAAATAGAATTATCCAATTTGGTGCAGCTATTCGGAAGTTATGCGCGTACAGACATTTCGGCGACTTGGTTTTATAGGTACTAAGTAAGGAAGGGTAAGTCAAATTCAAACTCAAAATCATTTATTTCAAATAAACCATTTACAGGTACTTTTGAATTGTCAGAGTCAGTCAGTCAGAAAGTTGAAGCTAGTTACTCGTTCCAAACAATAGGTTTCTATGGAACGAGCAAGAAACTCCATAAACACTACAACGGAAGGATAAGGATATAAGTTCTCGAAATCTTTATTTTGAATCAAGAATCAACAGCTAGAACAGCAGCATACCTATACTCCATTTACAATAAGATTAAATTTTAAAACAAAGCTTTTTTGCAGTCCCTTCAACCGATTTTTACTTCTATTCCGTAGGCTTAAAGATGACATTAGAGGCAAAAAAGTGGTTACAATAACAACAGTTTACTGCAGCTGCCATTTGTCATACCACCAACGCAATATAAATCACAATCGGTTAAACGAACTGTAAAAATTATGTATGTGGATTATAGTAGCTGACATAAAAATAAATGTTCAACCTTTCTCGTAACATTTAGACCCCAAAAACATTACTGTTCCTATCCCAGATACCTTTGAACGTAACTGGGGATAAATTCGATTGCTTCGTCGTAGAATATTCAAAGGGACATAGGAACCTGGTACATTGAGTGTCTAAGAGACACAGGTGTACACTGTGGACTATGGAACATTAGTGCCAGTATTGGCTACAAATATACCTTATTTAATTTCTCAGTACATGCAGGTATGAATTGGATTACATATTTTAGAACGAAACTTTAGTCTCGCGCTGTATATAGTTAAGCTACTGCGCGGTGTAGCATATAATCCGGGAGTGCTGCGTCACCTACATCTTAGCGTGCCGGACCGATATGTGTGGAGGCGACGACGCCCGCAACTGTTAAACGTACCTGTGTCCAGAACCAATCTACTGGCGAAAGCACCCCTCACCCGAACAATCCGTGTGGTGAACGAAGTCCATGAGAGACTGGACATTTTTTCGTGCACTATGAGTGAATTCGCAAGATTTCTATTAAATGTAGTTAGTTATGTAATTAGACTATAACATTATACATTTTGTTGTTAGGTATATAAGGTTTAATAAGTTAGGTTTAAAGTGTCATTTCTAGGGTAGTAATTAGTATTTAGATTCTTTTATTAATTAAAATTAGGTACATATTAGTTTATAACTACACTGTTGCATTAAGTTAACGCCTGTAAAGATAGATGTAAGAGGATAAATAAATAAATATTCTGTAATTATTTTCTGAGTACATGCAGTACCTTAGGTATATATATTATCAAGAATAAATATTATTTTGTACGAGTATGTATCCAATAATTACGACAGAATAATAGTAATAAAATAATAACTTACGATCAGTTCAGTTTGATATTTTATTTGAGTAGGTACTACTATACTTAATTGAATTGCTACCTAAATTAAAAAAAAACTTACATACCTACCTATAGTTGAATGTTATTTTAATTAATCTTTAACCTAGAGTTACTTTGTATCTCTTCAAAGTCAAAGTCAAATTATTTATTTCAATCTGTGTTCAGGTAAACCACACATACGCTACATCCCCGGAAAGTGAATATTTCTCAGTCAAATAATAAGAAACAAAAATGTATGTAATGTTTGTGTTGACAAAAATGTACTTTTTAAATGCACATTTGAAAGTAGGTACGATGAATGTCAATTTATACCTTTATCGCTCATTGCTCTTTAATTACATAATTGTTTATATACTTATTTAAGTATATTGACATTTTATTTGGATTCTAGTTCTGTGACCTTATGAAATTGTTGTGTCGATTAATTCTGTGTTAGTATTGTGAAGTTTTGTTATTTTATTTTATGTAACAATGGGTCTTGCCTGATTCTATTTTATTGTTTTATAACGACATGTAATAAATCAGAAATAGGGGAATTTTATACAAAATTGTATGAATTATAATCAGTTACTTATTCTGATACACTAATTTGTCCTCCATCAACTAACCTCAAAAAATCAAGCGCCTAAATACAACTACAGCATAATCAGTCTACAAATGTCAATTGTAAGCATCTTCAATATCTTTCAATCTTCAAAAGGAAACTGCCCGTCGCACGTCGTCGCTGAAGAAGGCTTAATAAATGGCAGTCTCCCTTAAGAAAAGGCGAGAAAAATAAATCTTTCTGACATTTCTAACGCCTTCAGGAAATCATTTAGTCGGATAGCTATCTGGATTGAAAAATGTGGCAGCTGTGTGTCATCTTATATGCGATAGTGAAAGTTAAATGGAGATGAAAGAGTAAATTGAGGCTGTTTATCATGCAGTACGTACCGCGGTATGTAGGCGGTGCCATAGAACCTACCAGTTTACTACTGGAAAATAACATCGGTTGAATTTTATATACCCAAACCATCTATAACTAATTCTATTAGACTAGGGATATCATCAAGTTCAAGTGTGGCTTGGTCATAAACTAGACCCAGAAGCCCCAGTCTTGTAGGTCTTGTCTGTATGTATCAGTTGTCGAGGCCAATCGTGCTCCAATGTTGAATCGCCATTAGAAGAGGATTCTTATGATATCAGTGAGGAGACGTCTGTGCATCGCACTTTGAACAATTTACTTGTACCCAGCAGAAAGAAGAAGAAGACAGTATGCTTAATGTTCCATTAGATGATTATCAATGACACGAATAATTTTCCCAAATTACTCATAACTTACACCGCTTTCATCATTTCTAATAGTACTACTTTTTTATTTGATACAATACTTTTAACTCAACAGGACCACAATAGATCGTGGAATAGGCCTTCCGAGGAAGTCACGTTTATTTATTTATTTATTTATACTTCATGCACAAAGGTACAAAGGCGAACTTAATGCCTTAGGCATTCTCTACCAGTCAACCAAGGGTGATGACGTTTAAAAATAGGCGCCAAGTGCAGAAACTGCCAAGGGCAGAAACGTGTGCATATTATTAAGACACAACTTTTTAAACTTTTTGCATCGCTATATCTCCGAAATGGTGATTCTAGGAAAAAGTGTAAGATCAATTTTTGCATGACAAACAATTTTGTCTCACCTATTTTTATGATAAAACTTACAGTTTGGCTAAAAAATGCGAAAAAAACGATTTTTGACTCATTCGACCTTGAATATTTTTGAAGTTATACTTCTTTAGGCGCGTTATGAAAAAATGATGAGAGTGAAATTTTACGATTCGCGCATGCGCGCGTACAGCGTCACACAAAATTCTCACGGGAGTAATTGTAAACAACGCCATCTCTGACGTACATGCTGAACTACTTACTGCCGAAGGCAGTAAGTAGTTCAGCATGTACGTCAGGCAGTAAGTAGTTCAGCATGTACGGTCACCAAAGGAGATAAGTATCCATGTCGCCGGAAACATTTGAAGTTTACTTCGAAACCGATAGGTGTTTATGAATAAAATAAAATACAATTAATAGAGAATAAACAGTTCAATGATTTAATAAAATTTCATTTGAAAGCCCCCATTGGTTTCTAAGAAATCTTCAACTATTCCCGACGACATGGATACTTATCTCCTTTGCGTACTGGGCTTTGCGTAGTGGGCGTCAGAGATGGCGTTGTTTACAATTCAAATTGTGCTTATATACTTTTTTAATAATGCCAAAGAAGTATAACTTCTCACGCTCGTACATAAGTACACGCACCCATTTTTTTTAAACACCTCGGATCGTTGGGGACATTTGACAATTGTAATGGTGTTCTGAACATTCGTACCAATTTCCAGCTTTATGCGAATTAATGTAACCGTGAATGTCTATTTTGACCGGGCTATTTGTTCTGGGGGATGTTTGTGAGAAAGCGTTGTCGTGATGCAGCATCATTCCTCGAAGGCCGGTCTTTGGTATCCTCTCTCGCAGAGCTTGGAAAACTTTCGGCAATGCTATAGTTGTATACCATTTCGAGTTAACATATCTATGATTTTCCAATATTATTGTCGACACATGCCCAGCAGTGGGCGTCTAAAGGTTGACATGATGATGATGATGATGCTCGCTGGGAGAAAAAAAACTAATCACCATTTTTTGGGCGACCACTTCTATTGGTCATCTTTGATGTTGTTTTACACCTTTTAAATTCACTGAACCATCTACAACCTGACTCAGTTTTTCAGTGAAACCAAATTTAAAATCGTAAAATATCTAGCACGCAAATGTTCGCGGTTAAGCTGCATCGTTGCAAAGAAAAATACGGGAATCATCGTAGTAAAATGACTGGAACATAATTATTTTTTTAAACCAGCAAATTATGGCTACTTGCGTTCTATTTTTAATTCTTTAATTTTCGATAAAACTTATCGAGTCACCTACGTATAACTAAAATTTTACACATAATATAAAAAAGTTATATAAACACGAACGGCGTTTAAATAACATTGAATAGGGAGTATGACTAAATATACAATAAAACTAAACTGAAACCAATACAAGAAAAAAAAAATATAGATGATAATAAGGTCTACGGTCCACGCAACAGCCTACTGTACTGAGTGTACCAGCTCTACCACAGTGAAACATGTCTCACGTAAAATACTCCATGCGTAAAAACTTCTTTTACAAATATATCACAAAAATAATGTTCTTTCAACAAAATAACCTTATAACAATAGTTGTTTGCTGCTTTTTATCCAATGCTTTTTATCTATAAATGGAGTATAATTTACTACTGGGCATAAAAGCTTTTTCTATCTACAGAAGGTAGGATTTTCCGCTTGGCCAAAGACTGTTTCTCTAAGCAGCTATACTATTCTCTAACGTTACCATCCGTCGACTCGACGGCGAACTCGACATCGTGTCAGCCGTAAAATTGACGTCGAGCTCAGCGATATATGAAAAACGATCGCTGAGCTCGAACTGTCAAAAGTGTCAAATCATTCATCCTTGAGTAGTTCCACCAAAAGCCGTTAATTCAAATGGCTTAAGCAAAGGTATTCCTTTAAATACGAAAATAACTCGCCGCTACCGCAGCGTCGAGCCTTCGGTTTTGTTACTTAGAGAATAGCACCGCTGTGAACTGAACTAAAAGGTAGAATCCATTTCACTAATCGCCTTCTCCATAACTGTCACCACCAAGGTAAAATAAACATAACAACACCAACAATATTTTCTGTCACCTAATAACTAAATCGTCAGTTTGGTTGTGTTGACAGCGCGGGTCAGACACGGCACACCCATCTATTTCATTACGGGCTTAAATTTCTTCCATTAGGTAATCTACACACATCGATCCGTTTGTTTTATCCCAAAAGAGAACGACATTACCACGTGGGTGACTAATTTGGTGTACTTAGCACACATGTCGAGGTTAGGTACCTACCTGTTCACTCATTATTCGGAATTAAGAAGGACACGTTCAAACCAAAACGTATAAAATTGTAAAAACTTAAAACAAAAAATATGTACAAAACTTTTGTTTTAATTTTACACTTTTATTTTACCGCCTACGCCTACTTAGAAACTCTTTGATTCATTAACCTTTGAGTCATTAACAGAAACCACTGAAACATTACCTTAACTTAAGGTTTAATTAGAGGGTACCCAAAAAATATTTATCCTCAATTACATTCTCCTTGTGACTGGATACTGGCTAGTGACCTACTCCCCGCTTGACGAAGAAAAAGTTAGAAAACGAAATTAAGTGTAGAAAGTGAATAGGACGTAATTTTCTATTCGTTCGTTTTTGATAAAAAGAAATAACTCTCTACTTTTACATCGTGCGTGATAACATTTTGACAAGGAATTTCTTCCATTAATATAAGTGCAGATTAGGAGGCGTACATAACTCAACCAAATTAAAGAAATAAATAACTCAGGCAACATCAATCAAAACTCTATACAAAAGAATGGAAAATCGATCAACAATCTTGAAAGAAAAAAAAAGTCTACATGCAAGAAATACATTACAATATACTCCAATAAGGTTCCATTTGGCATCGTGATTCGAACAATGAAGAAGTCGTTAGCTGTACCTCAGAGGCACGCTAGATCACTGATAAGAAAATTGAGTACCTATTTTATTTCAGGTGTATATAAGTCTGATTTTAAACCTATTTCTAACACTGATATCGTGTTCAATTCCAAATTGTTCATAGTTAAATGATAATTTATCGGTCGCGTGATAATGAAAATATATCTGTATTTCTTATAGAAAATAATGGTTTCAAGTTTTGAATATAGGTAGGTATCTGATTAATCACCCGAGCAGTTCGTACGACTAGCGAAATTGATACATTCACATGATTGTCATATAAATACTAAAAATCGCAACGATATTGTTATTTATTTTACAGTACAGTATATAATGTATCATGTAATATATTTAATCAGATAGGTAGGTAGATAGGTAGGATACTCATTGTAAGTGTAATTGTATGTAAATAATATCTTATAAAAATACCCCAACAGGTATCGCATTGAGTGCAATCTGTAATGGTATTTGCAAAGGAGACATAAGAATGCCGCTAAGCTTGTAATTTATTCTTCATTTGTTTTTGGGTAGCAGGTACCTACTGCTATCGTAATTTGAAACTTCGCTAGCATGTCTAAGGATTCAATTTGTAAGAGTAGACATGACTCAAGCTCAAGCAAGACGTGGATGTATCTGAACTTTGCCAACGCATAATAGTCTATAGTTGGTCTAAATATTTTTGAACGTGAACTACTTATATTAGATGTATCTAACTATAAAGGTCATAACGACATGCTTGGCTTTTTGTTGCTGTTCAATGGTCAATGAAATTAATGGACGTCTGTTTTCTATTTGTTCTCAGGTACATTCCCATGGTACGATGCTGGACGACCTCGTGCCCACATTAGCGACCAACAGATCCACTGCACCCGGCCATGACCACAACTTCTACGTCACCTTCTTCGATGATGTCAACAACAGATATATTAACGAAAGCCAGAATGCGACGGAGGTAAGAAAATCCTGTTAATTAGTCTATTTTGATTTTTCAGGTACCTAATCATTATCGATTTCTTCTGCGTGATTACCTATCGGTTAACAGCGGGGTTATTTTTTTTGCGTGGAACCCTATCTTTAAAAGAAAAAGAATTCTAAGATACTCCTTATAACATCAGCTATCTGCCAGTGAAAGTCCCATCAAAATCGGTCTAGCCGTTTCAGAGATTAGCCGGAACAAACAAACAGACAGGAAAAAATATTGTTTTATCGTCTTATATATAAAAATCTTCTGTGCGTGTGTATGCAAGTGAACTCCTCCTAAACGCCTGAACCGATTTTGATGAAATGATTTGTGTGTGTTCTAGTAGATTTGAGAATGGTTTAGATTCACAATTGGACCCGGTAGGTGGCGCTGCAGTCGATTTGTAGGAATTGTAGGACTCCTTAGATGTATGTCATCCTGGTACTAGGAGCGCAAAACTTAGTAGTACTTATCTATGTCACCCTACCTCTCCACTGCGAAGAGCCAAATTGCTGTGTCGAGTGGACACAAGGTAGGTAGGATATGTAAGCAGGTAAGTGGGATAGGGTAGGCTGGATCTAGATTTTTGTACCGATTTTCAGGACAGGACAACGTCTGCTGGGCCCGCTAGTTGATATATAGGGTGACTGATAATTAGTGTACGATACTTAAATACGTGTTTGTGTTCATGATAACAAACAACTTTCCCGAAGAAAAAATGTTTTTTGGACTGGTTCACTTTTATCACAATAACACAACAGCCGTATGAAATTCAAGCTCGCGCGCGCCTGTGACCTGAAGTGAACCAGTACAAAAAACATTTTTTCTTCGGGAAAGTTGTTTGTTATCATGAACACAATCACGTGTTTAAGTATCGTACACTAATTACCAGTCACCCTTTAGAAGTACCGTATATACTATCATATAATTTAGTAAAAAGGTGTTATTTGACATTGCAAACAGACACTTTAATTTTATTTATTTGCATAGATAAGTTCAAGTTTGATTTTCGATATAAGTGCCCTAAATACCTTGTTTCATATTAATTTAGTTAAAAGGTGTTATTTGATATTGCTAACAGACATTTCAATTTTATTTATTTGTATAAATAAGTCCGAGTTTCATTACAATGTTTTCCTTCACCGTTGTCAGTAATGTCAAAGATAAACTAAAATAATAGTTAAAAAAAACTAAAAACACGCTTTTTATAGAAAACCAAACTAAAAAATAGAAAACAAATTTTAATAAATTATTTTATTTAAAAAAAAGCGTGGAGTGCTTTTTAAGATATTATCAAAATGATAATCACTCTACTCATATCTGTCAATAAAATATTTATAACTATTGACACCATGCACTCCACGCTTTTTTTAAAATAAAATAATTTATTTTCTATTTTTTAGTTTGGTTTTCTACAAAAAGCGTGTTTTTAGTTTTTTTAAACTATAATGTATTTTTTACTTTTTAGTTTGGTTATATCTATATCTATAAATATTATGTACATTTATTCTACCAGAGGCGCTTGTGCAGTACCTTCCTAGTATATAATAGCTGTTTTTTCGGCAACTAATTTTGAACGACTTATGTTTTTTTTTGTTTTTTGTTTTTTTGTTTTTTTTAATAATTTTATCAAATTGGTGTATTGTCATCGGTCCTCGATAAATCTACAAAGTTTGAACGAAATCTGGCCGTTTAAAGTGGGTCAAAATCGCGCCCAAAGAAGTCGGTTACAAACAAACATACAGGTGAAGCTAATAAAAAGCTAATAAAAAAAAGATAATTAATCCTCTGCTAAAAAAAAATCTACAAAAAGAAAAACTAAATTGAATACTGTACGTAATTCCTGTCAATTACGAGTACCATATTAACTAGGACCTTCAAATTTCAAGTACGATTTTGTCCGAATTCATTTACCTATACCACATCATCCCGATATGCTCACACTAAGCCCGCAGCGTGGCAGCAATCAACTCTTATCTACCGGTTCTATCTATGCTGACGCGAGAACGTTTGAAAAAGCGACGAATGAATAAGAGAGGCACACTGCGTTAAAGTTTGTTCTAAGCTTTTTCATCTTGCACTCACAACTCGGGTACAAGTAGGTACTAATACTTATACTATAGGTATATACCATAGAAATCTAACATTTCAATTATTTTTGGTAAGTTATGAAATGTCGGTGCACATACAAAAATTGATTAATCACTTGAAATTATTAAATAAATAAATAAATAAAATTAAATTAAACTTTCCATTCATTGAAATTTAAAATTCAATAATAATAATACATTAAATATTCGAAATAATTGCATAATAAATAGAAATAATTTAATTCATTGTTATTAAATTATTTCTATTTATTAATCATTAATCATTAAAATCATTCAATCATTCAAAATTATATTGAGTACATTGAATAATCAAATAATTGCAAAACCAGAAATAATTAAATTACAGACATAATTAAATAACAATAATAAATTGAATAATAACAACAATTGATTGATTAATATATTATTTATATTTGACGACATGGTTGGCGCAGTGGCTGAGCGATCGACTGCTGCGCAGCGTGTTGCGGGTTCGATTCCCGCCCAGGGTAAACATTTGTGTGATGAACATTTGTGTTTGCCTTGTGTCTGGGTGTTGTTTATCTATATATGTATGTATTTACAAAAAAAAATGTATTTGTGTATGTATATCAGCTGTCTGACACCCATAGTACAGGGTCTCCCTAGTTTGGGTCAGATGGCCGTGTGTGAAATGTCCCCACATATTATTATTATTATAAAAAAAATATGTCACACAATTTTCATTAATTGACGTCGCTAGCTATCACTAGTTTTACTGTCTCTCAACTCTTCTATGGAGTAAAACGCTTTTTGAGTCAGCCAGCATTTAAGTTTTGTTTTAAATCCTGATCTCGTCGTAGCCGAGGTAACTGACGACGGCAGTTCGTTTAATATTTTAGGGCCTATAATATGTGTAAGCTTTCCGAATTTTGAGGATATGCATACCTATTCACATTATGTTATGTCAGTCTTGCTAATATTATAAGAAGTGATTGCTTGTTTTTTTGTTTGAACGGTAAGGTCAAAGTTTCGATTAAACCATTTTAAGGCTCTTTTGAATTCTCAAGGAGTCGGTCATATAGTAAGAAACTTGAAGCTAGTTGCTTGTTCCAAAACATAGGTAGGTCTCTGTGGAGAAGAACGAGCAAGAAATTCCACGGACACTCTTTTAAATCAAGTTTTTACATTATACTGGTTAAATTACTCTTGTTGCTTCTATATGTAAAAACAATGAAGGTAATCTAGCAATGTAAAACATAAAAAGAACCAAGATAAAAGCTAAGAAAAAAAAAAAGTTCAGAGTTGACCAATCTTTACTGACAGCGCCCGTTCACGAAAACGGTACGGTTTGGTAATCTCCAGAACTAGGTACTGGTCCGATACTGAAAATACTTTCGCTATTAAGAACTTAAATTTTTCCTGAGTGCTAATTATATTTACTATTAAAATCTTTACTATTATTTATTTTACTATTAAAAGCTTAGGAATCCGCACTATGAAAAATATAAATTGTGGATATTATTAATACCGCTTCATAGCCAGAGCTGCAATACCTATTATGCAAGTTACGGAGGTAGGTACAGACAGAGTCATCAACTGCTAACCCCCTTTCCGAAGAAATTTTAATGCAGTTGATGACGCTGTCTGTACGGAACTGACTGCCCCTGATAAAAATATTTCTTTTCTCCGCCTAATGATATCTAGGTACTTACTTACATTTAAGTAATTTTGTTATTGTGTATTCTTGTAAGCTAAAGTTAAAGCTAAGTTTTAAAATTAAATTAATTATTGTAAAAATGTTATAAAATCTTCCAAACTTCCCGATCTTGTGCGATTTCTGCCCATGTTTGCCCCGCAAATATGGTCAGATTATCACACCACCGTTATTATTATAAGCACACCAACTTCGCCGCGGTCGAATGATCTTATTGAAATAAGTAATTTGACTTTGTATCAATGAATCATCAATCTAGTTTCAGAAAACGACTGAATCAACATTTTTCGCTTCAACGTAATACGATCTAAATTATACAGAAGCAAAACCCTACCCGGTTCGCAATACGTTCAGAAAAACATTTTGTTCGAAACTTTTATTCTACGGATCCAGTTGTTCTGTTCCGATTGTTTCCGAACAAAACATCTCAAACTAGATTCTCTCCACTGTTTCTTTAGACAGCCTAGGGAATTTAATAAATACTGGAATCAAAACTTTGGTTTTCGTAATATTAATCCTTGTCATAGTACCTATTGTTAACCATCTTCGTTTGATAAGTGTGCATGACATCGTCTTGGAATAATCTGTCAGATGTTGTACTTCTTGTCAAAAAATGAAAAAAAATAATCTTATATCACAGCTTCCCCACTCATTTTAACCGACTTCATAAAATGGACGAAGGTTCTTAATGCGACTACTTATATTTTTTTATGTTCGACCACTCATAACTTTTTACAGTTTAGTCCGATTTCGATGATTCTTTTTTTAATAGATAGTGTATACTTCAAAGAAAAAAATTCAGGAAAAATTCAAGAAAAAAAATCCTCTAAGGTTAGAAAATTGAGGAACGACTTAGTTTTTTGGTGTTACCGTTTTTAAATTAATTTGGAAGGATAGGAACTAAAAATAAAAAAAAAAACTTGACGCCTTCAAAGATTTAAAAGTAAAAAATAACTTTAAACTTTAACAGAACCAAAGCCACTTGCGAAATTAAAGTTATTTCTTACTTTTAAGTTTTTGAAGGCGCTTGTCTTTTTTGCAAACATTTTTTTTCCTAATTCTTACAGTACAAGTTTGTGCTAGTGTTGTAGTGCTGTCGTAGGAATTGCCAATGAGTGCGCACGAATAAATACGAATAAATATACGCTCAGATCAAATCCCCACACTCCGCAGCCCACTCGACCAAAACATAGAACACGTCTTTGTGGATGGAACTATCTGTACAGCCAAGAGCGTCGCCAGCAGCTGATGGCCTAAAAATGGCAAAATAATATATGGAGGATACTAAAAGCATGAATTCGAAATACAGTCACAGGCTGATGATGGCTTTATTTATTTTTTATTCTTATCCGTGTCTGACCGTGGCATCACTTCGGGCCCTATCAGAATATCAGCGCTATGACGTTTTTTTAAATGTTACAGCACCATGCTGAGATAGGAGCCTCGTACAGGACCAATTTCGTTTCTTTTTTTTCTATCTATGTTTTTTTTTTCTTTTTTTTTATTAGTTATAATTACAATTTAACCATGTTATTTTTGTGTGTTATGTCCTGGCGGGCTAATAAATGGTTTTCTTTCTCTCTTTCCTTCATGAAGCTTTAGGAACTGCCCCTCCTTAGTGACGCCCTTGTGTACAGCATCAACCATCATTGTAAATTCAATTGTATTTGGTTTGTCTAGGCCTACCAGTCCTTCATCCTACCGTGGTGGCGTCAAGTGCTATGGACGGTGCTGTTCGCAGGCATGGTGGTCGTGGCCACCGTGGGAAACCTCGTCGTCATCTGGATAGTACTCGCTAACAAACGTATGAGAAGTGTCACCAATTACTTTTTAGGTGAGTACCGCAATATACTTTATTAAAGCTCTATCCACACATATCAGGGCCGTGCCCGGAACGTGACAGGGCTGTGGCCGTGTTAAGACCGTGCATCCGAGTCCCGTCAGGGAGTTTTTGTTCACACACGTCAGGGATGTGACCGGACTGTGGACAGGCCACGACTTCTATCTGTGCCCCTCAGTCACCATTTTGTTTCGTACAAAACGCTAAATCGTATAAAGCGCTATACTTAGTCTGGCCATAAATACTGTTACAATTAAAAATAAGAAAGATATTACATTTGAATTTGGAGTCTGTCATTTTTATGCGATTGTTCATTGAGTGTTCTAAGTTTAGCACCAATACATTGTACAATATTTTGCGATATTAAAATGGAGTGGGGTGAGAAAGAGAACCGAATCGCTGTGATTGCATTACACAAAGTTGGTATGGAGCCAAATGCAATTTTTTAAACTCTCCATACGCTTGGTATTAGTCAAATGTTTGTGTACCGGGCTATTTATAGGTACAATGAGACCTCCTCTGTTTGTGACAGAAAAAGATCTGGCCGTCTACGTAGTGTTCGTACGAAAAATGTGGTCATAGCAGTAAGGGAAAGAATTCGAAGAAAACCTGTCCGAAAGGAAAAGATTTTATCTTGGGAGATGAAGATAGCACCCAGAACCATGTCGCGTATTTTAAAAGATGACATAGGACTTGCAGCCTATAAGAGACGCACTGGTCATTTTTTAACTGATAATTTAAAAAGAATAGGGTGGTAAAATCGAAACAACTACCGAAGCGGTACGCAAAGGGAGGTCACAGAAAAATTTTGTTTACGGATGAGAAAATCTGTACAATTGAGCAACATTTTAACAAACAAAATGACCGTATTTATGCTCAAAGCTCTAAGGAAGCTTCCCAATTATTCGACAGAGTGCAACGTGGGCATTATCCGACTTCAGTGATGGTTTGGTGGGGTGTTAGCTATGAAGGAGTGACTGAGCCATATTTTTGTGAAAAAGGTATCAAAACATCGGCACAAGTGTATCAAAATACCATTCTAGAGAAGGTAGTTAAGCCGCTTAACAACACCATGTTCAATAACCAAGTATGGTCCTTCCAACAAGACTCGGCGCCTGGTCATAAAGCTCGGTCCACGCAGTCTTGGTTGGAAGTAAACGTTTCGGACTTCATCAGAGCTGAAGACTGGCCGTCGTCTAGTCCCGATCTTAATCCGCTGGATTATGATTTATGGTCAGTTTTAGAGAGTACGACTTGCTCTAATCGCCATGATCTAGAGGAGGAATTTGGAGTCCCTAAAACAATCCATACGATTGACAGTGAAGAATTTTCCCATGGAAAGAGTGCGTGCTTCTGACTAAACTAACACACTGTAAATAATATTTGCAATAAAAAATAAAATTTCTTCGTAACAATATTTATGGCAAGACTAGGTATATACCCGCCTTTATTAAAAACTCGTCATTCATTTATTTATTTTTTGAATATCGCCAACGCGCCAACGTGCTAGAAAAATATCGGCTACCCCGTGCACGTCGCGTCGTCGGCCCGGGCACTGAAGCTCCGTCCGGACACGGACGTGTGTGAACGAGTACATACAAAACGTACCTACAAATATTTTTTTGAACACGTGACGTGGCACGGTCCGTTCCTGCCTCTGATATGTGTGGATAGACCTTAAGAGTTCATGAATTAATTAATCTTACGTGAGAGCTTTCTGGTATGAATCGTTGATCTTCAAATGGCATTGAAATTCACAAATGGTTTAATTTTGAAAGGTTTATGTAGGCATATTTGATAAAATCATGAGTGTAATAAATAGCATAAGTAATGAATTGAGATGATATTTAGGTAAGAATGTAGATTCATTACTATTGCTTGAACTACTAACTAAACGAATTAGTTTGTCTATGTATTAACCAGGGTCGGACCGTGAGTTTGTGGGGTCCTGGGCTTATACAACTTGGCGCCCTAAGCTGTCTAATAAATCAACTAATTGCCATTTTGTCAAAAACCCTGTTTTCGATAGCTTTCTTTTTATATTTATAATATTGTCCATATATATTCACGGGGCCCTGGGATACAGCCCTTTTATGGATCCGTCCCTGGTATTAATATTAACACAACACAACAAGACAACTTCGTTTCACAACCTTGCATGCAAAATCTAGGCGGTGCTTTCGTAATGTGTAAATGTGAAGGCTGCATTCTCGCACATCGCTTTTAATTATAAAAGCCCCTTCCGGGTTTTTAGTCCCAAATACAACGAAGGCAAAGTAAAAGCGACGAATTTTTCAGTTATATTATGTTGGTAATTTCAGAATTTCATCGGAAAATGTATTAAGATTTTAAGTCCATGTTATTGCGTAGCTTAATAATCTTGTTTTCGTCAACAAATGCTTGAACAGATTTCAATCTTCACAAATGAAATTATATTTTGCTACAAAATTAAATGTGTACCCATGTTTGTTTACCAGTGAACCTGTCGGTGGCAGACGCGATGGTATCAACCCTCAACGTGACCTTTAACTTCACCTACATGCTGAACTCTGATTGGCCGTTCGGGCACTTCTACTGCAAGTTCTGTCAGTTCATCGCTGTGCTGAGCATATCTGCGTCTGTATTTACGTTGTTGGCTATTAGTGTGGACAGGTAAGTTACACAACAGTCAGTACAACCCACACTCTACATTTAAACATATTTAGTAACAAGCTACAGAGGCCAACATATCAAGCTACAACAGTCTGTCAAATTTATTTGATAGATTTTCAACTATATTACAAAACGATAAGGTTCATATTAAGGTTCATATCGCTGGTTAGGCCCAGTAGGTAGCCACATTTATCGCAGCATTATTGGTGTTTTTAATATCCTCTAAGGTGCAGGTTTAGGAACACAGGAGCACTGCACTCACACTGGATTTCGGCGGGATCTATAACTAATCCCCCATTTTGCTAGGTTGTGTTAGCAGCGGCCTAATACTTGAGAGCGCAGACTATTGAGTGCTTTCCATAAAGGCCGCTGTGAATGGCCGATACAGTAGTTTAGTTGCTGCTGTATCGTTACACTAGGAGGTTACTGGGGCCGTCTTATAGAGTGTTAAAGCATACAATTATTTTTTCATTAAACCCTTCAACACAGTGAGTTATCCGTTCTCAATCTATAATACATACAATTATTATTATTAGTAATGTTCCAATGCGTTGGAATTATTGCTCTGGATAAGTACATCTCTCTCTCTCTCTATCTCACCTTCAAACAATGATGGATTTAACGCTTTATAAAACCAGGCCTAAACCTCACCAAATTTGCATCCATTGCCTGTAAACCCAGCGCCACACAGGTCAACACACATATCCACACACACTCCTATTTGCATAATTTATTTTATTAGGACACGAGAACTAATGTCGTCCTTTCGAACACCGCGAGTTATGAGCTTGCGCTTTTTAGACTTCGTACAAGAAAACTAGGTAATCCAATGATATTCTATAATATCATTGCGGTAATCTAAAAAAATAAGAAAATGTTTATTTAGTTAGCACATACTTACACAGTACACACACACGTACACATAAACACACGAAAAAAACTTAATTGTACATTAAAAAATATATATGCGGATGTCTGGAATCCGCTTGATCGCAGTTACTATTAGGTACCGATAACCAAACATACATATTACTGGAGGACAATCCAGTCTGCCACTTCACTTTATACAACTACCGCGCATTGTTCATTTTGACTAGGGCTTTCAGTCTCTCTGTAGAGAGAGAAAGAGACTCGGCGCGGTCTCGAAATTATCGGGAAAAACGAGACTTTCGAGACCATTTTAAAGTAGGCTTAATATTTATAGTCTAGGCATGTAATTAGTCAATACAAGATATTTTAATCAAGTACTTCTTCAAACCTAAACAGTCACAAACTCAAATAATAAAATGAAAATAGATGTAAGAGCTTTTAATAATTTTTTTACAGTGGGCACGAGAAACTAAGGGCGTTCAGAATAATAATAATCATAGAGAGACAGAGAAGACCTGCTTTTATTGCAAATGTAGCCTGCGTTAGTAAAAGCTCTCTCTACTTCTACATTACTGGGGGATAGATAGGTTAAGGTATAAGGTCACGGTCAAGGTGGTTTGCAAATGATTTATTTATTAATTTATTAAAAATGGCACATTAGCCATATAAGCACAAACAAGGACATAATGTATTTATATGGACTAAAGCTAGTGTCTATGTCTATTACATAATGTCATGTTATGGGTAGACATGTCAGTTTTATTCAGTCCTTTGTCTTTTCAGGGGTTTAAGGAATTATTAAGTTCATGTTCCAGTTGTTCTTACGTCTTTAGACTTGTGAAATCTGCAATCGTCACGTCATTTGGATCACTGGTTGCAGGACAATTGTCAATGTGACAGTTGTGGATTTCAATATATCTACTGTAATTATTTACTTCGTTGCTAATCGTTAAAATAGGCTATTTAAATTAGCTTCCTTTCAAAAAACAGAGAAAGACTGTAAGAAATTGAAGTCTCAAAAGTCTCGTTATTCCCGAGACCTGTAATATCAGTCTGAGACTCTCGAAAATTTCGAGACCGAGATTCCCGGGATGAAAGCCCTAGTTTTGACCCACCAAAAATCAAAATATATTGGAGGGTACCGTTCCTTAGAGACAAATTATTTGTAGACAGAATAGGTGCTGAGACTTGCTAGATACTAACTATGTTAATGAATATCCATTTCAATTAAAGTACACAACAATCTATTCTTGCCATCAAAATCCAATTAACTTGTGACAAATTGAGACAAATGAAGTTTGTTTCCACATTTAAAAGGAAATCTTGATACAAAATGTTTCTTTTCTTTTTTTCTTTCTCTTTATCTACAAGGCGGAAAATCGTCAAAGAAATGAAATGTAATTTTCTTATTTCCATAGGTATTTACATACAAAATCACCGCATTATTATGAGCATAAAATTGAGTGAACATACAAAGGGATTTTTGCTGTCAACAATAATAATTTGCAAAATAAGTCACAACTCTTGTGTGATATATTATTTGATAAGTTTGAAGACCCAGGGCTTTTCAATCTTGAATATCAAAAGGAAAGCCTGACGTATTACAAAGTTTCTTGTTTGTTACTTTAACACCCAATTTCACGAATGAAATTCAACACAAAATTAACATGACAAATTGGGTATTTGACACATATCTTCTTTATCTTTACATAGTATTAAACAAAGTCGCTCCCGATGTCTATACGGTTCTATTTCTGATGAAGTTCCATTTGACATCATTATCATAATTATTTGAATATGAATCAACGATTAATTCGTGTTTTGAGTGCATTTTTTTCCATATAAAGTTAAATTTGATGCTTACGAGTGATACTTGTTGTTACAGTGTATGGGTAACATAGTAATTAATTAGGATTATATATTCTATTTTTCAATTTCTTACGTAGGTACTAGTTCGAAAGAAGAAACGTCAAGTGGGATTTCTTACGTTGTCAGGAGTTTAGATCATTTAAACTACGCAACGGATTTTAATGCAGTTTTCAGCAATAGATAGAGTGATTCAAGAGGAAGGTTTATATACGCATTGTTTGATCTACATTGCACCTGTGCAAAGCCGGGGCGGGTCGCTAGTTAACCAATAATAATAATAATTCATGTTCATCGCACCCATATGGGACACAGGCATGCAACCACGGCTTTACCTTGACCGTTTTGTACCTATGTCTTGATTTCTGTGTGAAATATTTTCTTGTTTCGTACTTTTTAGATCACTTTTTGTTGTGGGCGGGTTTTAGTTTTTTTGAAATCGGTTGAAAATACTTTCAGCTAATGAATTACTACTGCTACTAGATTTTCTAAATACTATCTGCACTGACATTATAAAGGTATTATAATGTTTGAATTGGTAGTGTGTAGTAGGAAGGGTGATCTACCGATCTCCCTGAACCGAAAACTATCGATATGTGTATCTTGCCCGTCCTAACCTACGGTGCCCAGACTTGGTCGCTCACCGAGCCACAAAAGTTCCGCCTCGGAGTTTGCCAAAGAGCAATGGAGCGCAGCATTCTGGGTGTAAAACGACAGGTTAGAATCAGGAACACCACTCTGCGTTCTAAAACGGGTATATCAGACGTAGGCAAAAAGGCTGCCAGGCTTAAGTGGGATTGGACGGGTCACGTCAGCCGCATGCAGAGTGACCGCTGGGCGAGAGTCTCCATGCAATGGGTGCCTGAAGATGGACGGTGTCGCCGAGGACGGCCGAGCAAGAGATGGCGAGATGACCTAGACGCGTACCACGAGGGCTGGTTCGAGGTGGCGCTGGATAAAAGCTCCTGGAAGGACTTGGGGGAGGCCTTTGCCAAGCAGTGGGATAGCACAGGCTAATTTAAAAAAAAATACTATGGTGGATGGTTTACGCATTATTTTAACCAAATAAAATAAACGACTTATCTTCCAAATTGGCCATTATTTGCAACTAACTGCAATATTTTTGGGTTTTGTCATAAAAAATCATAAATATTTTGCTAAAAAAAAATAGTCACACTTCGGCTCAGACAAGTTTGGTTCAAACGGTTGTAAATATTTAGGTTGTCTATACTAGCTCCGCTTTACGGCTTTGCATCGATCTACCAAGCATCCTGTATAGTCAGCCAGTCAATTAAGTTGGCAAAAAATGACGTCACAATTTACTATTGCCAAACAAAATCTATGGGGGAATTGCGTTTTGACAGCTCATAAAAATTATGTCAATTGATTAATTAATCAATTGACATAATTTTTTTTTTACTTGACACCATTGTGTCATGTGCCCAACTATTATTCAATTTTTAGTGGCTTTGAAATAAATTTCACATTTTGCCTGTACTTTTTCTTGAGGATACGGCAGGTACGATACGGAGTAAAAGAAAGGCGTCCATAACTATACCCTGTTCACAATAAGATTAGACATTTACAAAAACCTTTTTTACAGTCCGTTCAACCGATTTTGACTTATATTGCGTTGGTAGCATGACAAATTAATGGCAACTGCAGTAAACAGTTGTTATTGTAACCACTTTTTGCCTCTAATGTCATCCTTAAGCCTACGGAATAGAAGTCAAAATCGGTTGAAGGGACTGTAAAAAAGGTTTGCGTTTATGTCTAATCTTATTGTGAACAGGGTATAGATACCGAGCTTGATACAGTGCGTCGAATGATGCGGTGATACGGATACAGCTATCGGATCGCGCAAATCATCTTAAAGTAGATCCGCCTTTAGCTGTTGTAACCAATCACAGCAGCCGACGCACTTTTTCAAGATTTGTCCCATACTTACGAGTTTTTGTTTCGAGAAACGAAAGTTAATTAATTATTATTAATAATCAATAGCGCCTTTTATTAAACAGGTAAGGAATTATATGGTATGGGAACTGAACAAATACTGCAAAAAAAAAGAAAGAAGAAAGCTGTACAAAATAACAAAATTTCATACCTACTTAAAATGCGCAATTGGTTTTATTCAAATAAAAAATCACTTGTTGAAAGAAATACTGAAAGTACTAAGTAGTGAGGCTGAGTAAAAGCCAGACAGATCGATCGGTGAAAGGTTAAGCTACACTTGCCGCGGTCGGTCAGTGGATGGGTGACTATCCATTTCATACCGAGTTCCCTCCGTGTCTCGGAAAGCACGTAAAGCCGTTGGTCCCGGCTGTCATTCATAGATCTTTGGCAGTCGTTATGGGTAGTCAGAAAGTTTTACCAAGGGTTATCGTGTTCCCCAGTAATTGGGGTGTGGAGGTCCGATAGGCAGTCGCTCTATGTAAAACACTGGTATCCAGCTGCAACCGGTTAGACTGGAAGCCGACCCCAACACGTCTACAACAACATATAGCTTTAATTTTCCAAACTGGTTTCCAATATTTCTAATAACTTATCATGAATTTTCCGTGTAACATCGGCGAGCTACATAAAATATTTTCCGATCAACTATAAAAAAACTAATATCGCTGATACACGGATGTTCAGAGAATAAGCCCTAACATAGGAAATCCATTACCTACATTTTATCGGTGGGGCTTTTACCGGCTCTGTCCTGTCACCACCACACCCAGGTAGCTTCTTTATTCACTTATTACCTACCTACTTATATCACAATAATATAGTCAGGTCATTTACTACAAATAGAAAACAATATTGTTTTCTAGAGGTAGGGTTCGTCCAAGATTCCAGTCGCCAGAACTGCGTCATTTAGCATGGGTGAAATGTTGAGGATAGATAAAAGAATATGTTTAGTGTACTTGCGAGCAGGGCCTCAAGTCTGCTATTACAATAGTGTCAGAATGGTCTATCATTGATTTCACAATTGTTGATTTTGACAAGTTTGGTAATCTACTAATATAATGGCGTCATTCATGAAAATCAATGATAGACCATTCTGACACTATTGTAATAGCAGACTTGAGGCCCTGCAATGTTGTTCCAATATATCCTGTTATTTATTTTAAAGCAGCCATCTCACTAAACTTTATTGAGTAATGTATAGTTATTAAAACAAGTATGAAAATAAGTTAAGTAAGTACCAATTTTTCACGCTGTCGGGTTAATTATGCATTTTTTTTGTAAATTTATGTATTTGTTGTTCTTTTAACGATATGACGTTACCCTGTCTTTCCTCAAAATTTCAGCCATGGTAAAATTATTTGACATGATCTGGCGACACTGGAATGTTTAGTCTTGCGGTTGAATGTCACTTACAAGACATAGCAGATACCTTAGATATTATTGATAGTCTATCAATAATCAAACGCAAATTAGATTACACATATTTTGTAACACGTATGTACTCTATACTTGTATGCATAAATAAATCTAATAGGTACCTTTAAACGAGCAATTCTCGTATAATAATATATATAATCTGAATCTCGGAAACGGCTCCAACGATGTATATGAAATTTTTTATACAGTGGGTTTTGGGGGCGATCAAACGATCTAGCTAGATTTCATTAAAAAAAAAAACAAGAATTAAATCAAAATACCGAGCAAAGCTCGGTCGCCCAGAAATTGTATTTGATATAATATGGTAATGCTTTATTGAACATCTCTCGGTAGAGAGTAGCTATATCATATTCTTTGGTGAACATTAGCTTGATATAGCGATAAGAACCTAAGTACTACCGAATCTGATTAAGTAAATATTTGAGCTATATTTTGTTTTGTAGTGTTATTCTGTGTACATATTATAGAAGAACAGAATAGCAATATACAAGATTTACTTTATTGCGCTGCTCGTAAGAATCAAGTATTAAAAATTATTGCCGTGAGTAACTCTGAGATTTCAAGCGCTTTTCCTAAATCTCTGAAATGACTAAAATTTTCATTCAAAGTACACACTTAAGAAAATATTTAGCATACCTACTAATAAAATACATACATAAAAGACACTAGGCAGGTATACATAATAAATTGTACGTAGGTAAATGGAAAATAAAAAAAATCCCAGTCTTCCGTCCAGATTTCTGCCAAGCTACCTTAGAATGGACAGAACTAAGGCATTAAGTCCGCCTTTGTACCTTTGTGCATGAAGTATAAATAAATAAGTAAACTTACTTAACCTTAACCCCCCCCCCCCCTTAACCTTAATCTTAACGTTACTAATAGGTATGTACTAGATAATGTAGGAATGCTGACACGTTACAAAGATTGAATTGAAAATGGTCAACAACACGTACTTTTTAGGGTTCCGTAGCCAAATGGCAAAAAACGAAACCCTTACCGATTCGTCATGTCTGTCTGTCTGTCTGTCCGTCCGTCCGTATGTCACAGCCACTTTTTTCCGAAACTATAAGAACTATACTGTTGAAACTTGGTAAGTAGATGTATTCTATGAACCGCATTAAGATTTTCACACAAATATAGAAAAAAATCAGTAAATTTTGGGGATTTCCCATACTTAGAACTGAAACTCAAATTTTTTTTTTCATCATACCCATACGTGGGGTATGTATGGATTGGTTTTCAAAAATAATATTGAGGTTTCTAATATAATTTTTGTCTAAACTGAATAGTTTGCGCGAGAGACACTTCCAAAATGGTATAATGTGTGTCCCTGTAACTTCTAAAATAAGAGAATGATAAAACTAAAAAAAATATATGAAGTACATTACCATCAACAACAACAACATGAACAACAACACGAATGACAACAACAACAACAACAACATGAATGTATTACAACTTTTATTGCTTAAATAAAAAAAAAATTAAACTTCCACCGAAAATTGGTTTGAACTACATAGTAAGTAGTTTTTTTTAATACGTCATAAATCGTAAACCGCAATTTACCTTTCATTCAATCAACTCAAATATAAAAATAAAAAAACTTTTATATTATGTTACTTGCTGCTACGGAACCCTTCATGGGCGAGTCCGCCTCGCACTTGGCCGTTTTTTTATGTTTATTTACCCATTTGTACTAACTACTTTTCTTTCTACAGATACGTGGCCATCATGAGTCCGCTCCAGCCTAGGCTAGGCAAGCGAGCCACTCTTGGCATCACGGCTGCCATCTGGGTGTGGAGCTCCATCCTCAGTGCACCTAACCTGATCTACTTCACCACTGACATGGATTTTCTGCCTGATGGAACAATCAGGTGAAATTATGATTAATATTATTTTACTTAAGTACAGTCGAACAAGCTAATTGGTTTACAGGCAAAAATATTCATCTTTCTACAATAATCACAATATTTTATTTTATTAAAATTTCTTAACTTGAGCACTTAGGTATCCCTGGTACTAACGTAGGTACTAAAGATGAAAAAAATAAATAAATTGTTATTGTAGTAGAAAGATGAATATTTTTGCCTGTAAACCAATTAGCTTGTTCGACTGTACCTAAAATAAATCCAATAATAAACTCATGTTTTTAGATTGGTTACTAAATAAGTCTACAACTCCTCAATTCATAAAAAAAAGTCTAGTAAAAGTCATCTGGAAAGCTTCAAATTCGCAACAAAAGTATTAATTTAGAGAACACGATTCCTTTTGAACATGCCAATTTTCGAAGACCTCTTCAATTTTGCACGAATCTTAAATTGTTTGACATAATCCAAAATAATAAGTTTCGATACAAGTAAAAAGTTTTGAGGGCACAACTTGGAAGTACCTACAAGGGCTTCCTTGAAAGCTTTTAGTAAAATTTCACAATTAAACTCTGTCGCAGAATTCCGTCTAAAATGGTGACACTTACAAAAACTATTATCTTGAAGACTGTAAAATGTTAGGTAATAACTTCGTCGACTTTAATGTTGTGATTTACAGGCGGGTGTGCTTCTCCGAATGGCCTGACGGCATTACCACGAGGTCTCAGCTTGAATATTGGTAAGTGGCCCTCAAAAGGTTCAATTTTCACAGGTTATTCATAAACAGCATCTCATCAAATCGCATCAATGACGCACTAAATACATTCTGACCTCAAACTTTTATTTATTTAAAAGTAGCTTCTTTATCTAAAATATTTAAACGCTCAGATTATGAAACAAAAGGCAGATAAACCGCGCGGAACACTGAGAGTCAAAAAAGCAAATACAAATTCAAAAGCGAATACCTACAATGCGCTTCGTGCTGTACTGACACGAGTCTGTGTATAGCACGAAACGCTGCATCGTTAAAAAAAAAAACAAATCAAAATATAAATTCAAATGCGAATACAATCACGAGATCGTAGGTATTCGCTTTTGAATTTGTATTTGTTTTTTTGGCTTCACTCTCAGTGTTCCGCGCGGTCTATCTGCCTTTTGTTTCATTATCTGAGTTTAAACGAATAATAAAAAAAGAAAACCTATAACTATTTAACTAAAAAACGAATATGTATCAAAAAAATCCTCCACATAGCCCCCATCAGGGAATGTGTGTGCCCACGATACTGGCGGCATTGCCACGATGGATGGCAATGCTTATCCTCAATCCTTATCCTTAATCCTGACCTAAATGATTTCTAATATTACCAAAATTGACAGGTACAACGTAGCCTTCATGGTGCTAACCTACTTCCTGCCCATCATGTCGATGACGTACACTTACTCAAGAGTTGGCATTGAGCTATGGGGCTCGCAATCCATCGGAGAATGCACCCAAAGACAACTGGATAACGTCAAAAGTAAACGCAGGGTAAGTACCAATAGGTATGAGAATCATAAATGATCCAATATGATACGATCTAACTAGAAATGTTGGAGAACGTCACACCTCATTTGATTCAGTTTCAAACATCAATCTAAGTCCTCGAAGACGGAATCGTAATTACTTAAATAACCTAATTACTGTTAAATAATACGCAGTGTGTTGTTTTACATGGACTGACTATATTTTATTTATAGAATACATTGCACAGACAAACGTACCACAGAGTACAATACCATAAAGTAGGTAGTAAAAATAGTTTATAGATTATGTTATAAGTTTAACACCTCCGCTTAACAAAATCAATAAACAATCAAAAAATAAATTAGATTACGAAAACTGTGAAACAGGTAAAATGCCAAGTTTATCTGTGAAATATTTATGTTTCACATACCCTAAGCTTTTAGTTAAAATATCTGCTGGCATTTCAGCTGTCTCCAGATAATCAATCGTAACAAACTTCTTTGTAACAGCCTCTCTAATAAAGTGATACCTTATGTCTATGTGCTTTGATCTCCTATGAAATATTGGATTCAAAACCAGTTTCTGTGCACTTTGGCAATCATTATACAACATAATTGGTTCCGAAGTCCCTAAAATTTCAAACAATAAGTTCTTTAAATAAATAGCTTCTTTACTAGCTTCTGACATGGAAATATATTCAGCTTCAGTTGAAGACAATGCTACATTTCTTTGCTTCCTACATTCAAAGGAAACAACTGTATTTGAAAATTTGAAACAAAACCCAGAAAAAAATTTTCTATCTGTAATATCTGAACCCCAGTCTGCATCTACATAACCCTCAATACTAGATTCATCTTTGCAAAATATAAGACCATAGTTTTTAGTTCCCTTTAAATATTTTAAAATCCTTTTCAAGTGTTTCCAATGAGTTTCATCATATGAATTGTTGAACTGGCTTAGGTAAATAACACTATATGCAATATCTGGTCTAGTTAACACTGCCAAGTACATCAAACTGCCTATGAGTTGTCTATATGGATAATTATTATCACAACAACTATTCTGAGACTTCTCTAACTTTAAGTTAATCTCCATAGGAGTTTTTACAGTCTTACAATGTAACATATTAAATCTTTTTAATAAACTTTCAACATACTGTTCTTGATCAACAGTTATTACATTTTTATGCATATTAACTCTCAAACCTAAACATTGTTTGATTTGTCCTAAATCTTTCATTTTAAATTCACAACTTAACTCATTGATCAATTTATTTGTTGCCATTTCACAGTTTGAAAATACGTCAACTAAAAAGTCATCAACAAATAATGCTATAATTACTTTAACATTACCATTATATTTCATAAACAAGCAAGGTTCATATTTAGATTTGAGATAACCTAAATTTATTAAATAATCATTTATTCTCTGATACCAAGCTCGGGAGGATTGCTTGAGTCCATAGATGGCTCGTTTCAATTTTAGTACTTCGTTATCATCACTATTACCTTTATAAGTTACAGGTTTTTGCATATACACTGTTTCATTCAGAAAACCATTCAAAAAAGCTGTGGTAACATCTAGATGACGTATGTCTAAACTAAATTTTGCTGCAATAGAAAATAACAACCTCAACGTAGAATATCTGAGAACTGGAGAGAAAGTTTCATGAAAATCAACACCAGCTTTCTGCGAAAACCCTTTTGCAACTAGTCTCGCGCGGTATCGCACATTGTTTACACTATCATATTTCTTTTTGAATACCCACTTGCATTGCACAATAGTAGATTTTGGAGGTTGATCAACAACTTCCCATGCATCGTTTTCGTGAAACGCTTCCAATTCCTCCTTCATGCCTGCTCTCCAAAACTGGCTCTCGGGTCCATTCAAAGCTTCCTCGAGCGTAATATCCTTGTCGTTGTCTTCTGGCTCTGCAATACATAAATGATTATATCCAAAACGATCTGGTATTTTTCTTACCCGCTTGGACTGAGTTTCTTTACTAGTCCCTGGTAAAACTTCAGGTTCTGATGCTGTGTCAAAAGAACTATCATCTGAGTCACTCACCGAAGAAACCTCTGGAATATATGTATTGTCTTTATTTTCATATTCGTCGCTGTCTGTACTATCTGTATCTTCGTTTTCATTTGATTTCTGTCCCTCCGCTGAAACCATGCATTCAACAGGAATATCTACTGTATTTTCTGTTTGTTTTTCCATGATGATGATATCTCTGCTTGTTGTGACTGAGTTATTTTCTGGGTCATAAACCCTATACCCTTTTACATTTTCAGCATAGCCAACTAAAACAAGTTCTTTAGCCTTCTTATCCCACTTTAATCGTTTTTCTTTTGGAATATGCATCATCACTTTACTTCCAAAAATACGTACATGACTTAAGTTCGGTTTTTTACCTGTCCAAACTTCATATGGAGTCATATTATTTAGTCCAGTAACAACTGTTCTATTTCTCAAATAAACTGAGGTATTTACAGCTTCTGCCCAAAACTTCTTATGTAAACCAGCGTCAAAAATCAGACATCTTGCCTTTTCAACCAATGATCTATTCATCCTCTCACTTAAGCCGTTTTGTTGAGGCGTGTAGGCATTCGTTTTTTGATGTAATATTCCTTGCTGCTTTAAATATCTCTCAAAATCTTGACTGCAGAACTCACCGCCGTTGTCTGTTCTTAGAATTTTAATTTTCCTGTCTTTCTGTTTTTCAACCATAGACTGAAATTCTTTAAAAAAATTGAACACCTCACTCTTTGTTTTCATAAAATAAATGAAAGCCATTCTGCTGTAGTCATCAACAAACAAAACATAGTACCTGGATCCTCCGATGGATAGATTTTCCATAGGACCACACACATCTGAGTGAATCACTTCTAATGCATCCTTCGTATTTGTGAGACTCTGCTGGAACGCTAGTCTAGCCTGCTTCCCCTCACAACAGACAGTGCACTTAGACTTGTCTATGTTTGCTGTATCTGTGTATGACACACCTTCTGCAGCTCCATTTTTCATTTTCCTTAAACTTGTACTGTTTAAGTGCCCCAGGCGTCTATGCCAAGTATTACTTGATACAATAGCTGTTGCTGCAATTAACTGTTCTGAATCTGATTCTTTTGTGTATAATCTGTACACACCTTCAACCAATTCTGCTTTTCCAACTAGAACTTTCTGTCTATTATAGATGTGGCAAGTGTTTTCCTTAAAAACCACACTGTTGCCTGTCTTAATTAGCTGACTCACTGAAAGCAAGTTGGTCGTCAGGTTAGGTATGCACAATACATCTGAAACTGTGATGGCATATTCTACACCATTTACAACTGTAATAATGTTGACATCACCAGAACACAGCACTGGAACACATGCTTGGTTTGCAATAATAATTTCTTTGGTTTTATGTTCAAAAGATGGACTCGCAATGTTCTCTTGTTTCGCTGTCATGTGTTTGCTGGCCCCGCTGTCAATGTACCAGTTGTTGCAATTGAATTTTCCACTCAGAAATATGGCACTAAAGGCATTGGATTGCTTCCTTTTGCTTGTTTCGAGGTTGGGGCACTGGTTTTTATAGTGACCCGTTTGTTTGCAATTGTAACATTTTATGACTTTAACAGCTTTTGTTGTTGCACTACATTGTTTCGCGCTTTTGGTATTACCATATCTAAATCGCTGCGAACCTTTCGCGACAAAAGCATTATCTGAACCACAAGCATCACTACACATGTCCATCAACTTTGTTTTTATGACGTCTGACGTAATGTCAATGCCAGAATGTTCTATAGCCATCAACATAGGGCTATATTTTTCTGGCAATCCTGCTAACATTAATGCACCGATCCATTCATCGTTTATCTTGAAACCTGTACCTTGAAGTCGCTGGCCCGTTTCAATAATCTGAGTTACATACTGGGTCATAGAGTCGCAATTTTCAAGTCGTATGTTGATGAGCTTACGTAACAGACCAATTTTTCTAGTAAAACCTGCGTCATCAAACATATTCTTCAACTTGTTCCATAAATCATAAGTTGTAGCTGCGTGCTTTATGTGAACGTAAAGCGATGGGTCAATGGTTAATACTAGTTTCGCTTTTGCCTTAGCATCTTCATTAATTTGAGTTGTTGTAGGCGAAACCGGTAACCTCTCCGTAATGGCGGACGCCATGCCTTCTAACACCAGTACATTTTGCACCGCAAAACACCAATCTTCATAATTCTCGCGACCTTTCAATTTAGGTAAGTTAGCGATATAGTTGGACGTCATTTTATCACAAAACCACACAGTACTCTCTGTTTAATTTTATTTAAAAATAATGGGTTTTATCCTGGGCCCATAACCTGTTAAATAATACGCAGTGTGTTGTTTTACATGGACTGACTATATTTTATTTATAGAATACATTGCACAGACAAACGTACCACAGAGTACAATACCATAAAGTAGGTAGTAAAAATAGTTTATAGATTATGTTATAAGTTTAACAATTACTTACTCTGAAACAGCCATCATTGTAAACCATATAGGATTTTTATGCTTTCATGATCTGAGGAAAATTTCTTACTTCATAAAAATTCGATTTTTTGACGAATAAATTACTTGACACCTGCTCCAAAAACATCCATGAAAAACTCAATTTGGAAGGTGTCTAAGTAGGTATCTCAATTCTCCAAGGCAAGGTTGATTTTGTTGGAAATGCATGGGAATTCGATAAAAGCAATCTTGTCTAAGCTCACGATATACGTAGTAAGTATATATAATGTGTTTGACATGTAAATTAATAATTTGGTTATATTAAGAAAGTGTCACAAGATTTTTAAAGACAAAGGAAAATAATATTACCTACAGCTTAGATTATTATTGTTAGGTAGGGAGATCAATAATCTAAGATCTACAGTTTATGTAGGTACCATACCTAACTAATTTAAATATTACGAATCCTAATTCACTACGTAACATTTAAGCGATCAATCTTATTTAAAAATCTTTCTCATCTTATGTTTTTAAAAATAACCCCCAGTTCTCAATACTCATCAACAATTCTAGCAGATCCTCTAAACTTTGAAATTTCAAAGCTTATTAAAATGTCTTGGAAGAATACATTTGATTCTCGTTTTGTTAAAATCTCTTCTAAACTCTTAAGCGGTTTCGACGACCGCATTTCAAGGGTCCACTCGCTTAAATCCGTATTGAAATATTATATCCCGAGTAAATTAAAGATTCTGTCTTTATCTATTGTCTTCCTTTCTTAATAATGGGTTCCGGATGCGTACGTATAATCCTTTTTAAAGAAATTGATTTCCCTCGGGTTGGCCTGACCTTCCCTTGGCAATATGTACCAGCATAAACTTGTGATTCAAATGATTTGTTTATGTTTGTTTGAACACAAACTTGGAAACATATTGTAAGAATAAGCGCCGTATATCAAGTCCTGACTGAAACTAATAATAACTAGGTAACTTAAATAATATGTACTTCAGAATTATTGTTGTTGTTGAAACATTATTTACATTGAATATATTCAATGCAAATAAAGCCTTAAACTTAGACAAAGCAGATAGTTGTAGGCAATTAAAGATTTTGGAATTATATTTACATTTGAAGTAAATATCAGTTCGGGTTCAAACTACATGCCTAGGATAAACACCAACTGGCTTTAATACTTATTGTTGTAGTTATAGAATTTAACTAATTTCCATCGTTTAAATATTGAACCGTCGTTCAGTCATATGTGCGGAGGGGCGCAGGAGCTAGGCTAAGTAAAAGTCATACGTATCTATCGTTCAGGGTTAAGCGACGCTTACCGCTGTCTGTTCGTGGATTGATCACCATCATTTCATACCGAGACCCCTCCATACCTCGGAAAACGCGTAAAGCCTTTGGTCTCGGCTATCATTCGTAGATCTTTAACAGTCGTTATGGGTCAGAAGCCAGGAAGTCTGACAACCAGTCTTACCAAGGGCCAGGGTATCGTGTTACCCAGTAACTGTGTTGTGAAGATCAGATACCTCCACAACCCAGTTACTGGCAACCCTGAAGAGGCTAGGTCGGTGAGTCTATCGGACTGACTTTCAAATCTTTTTTCTTTTTCCCTTTTTTTTCTTTTTTTTTTTAATCCAGTCATATTTATCTCATTACTTATCCTAAACTATTAGCTATTAGCCTCTACACTGTCCAGTGCTTACCAACGTTATAAGTATTAAGGGCGTCACACACTGCGAAGATACTGTTTTATGCGGGCCTGGCAGACGTTGTCCTGCCCTTAAAATAAAAAAGTCCTACAACTCGACTGCAGCGCCACCTATCGGGTCCAATTGTTAAACTAAACCATTCTCGAATCCACTGGACTGGAACACACACCAAAAAATTCATAAAAATCGGTACAGCCGTTTAGAAGACACACGAACACAAACGAACACACGACTAGATGATTTTTATATCTATACTAATATTATAAAGCTGAAGAGTTTGTTTGTTTGGTTGAACGCGCTAATCTCAGGATCTACTGGTTCGAATTGAAAAAATCTTTTTGTGTTGGATAGTCCATTTATCGAGGAAGGCTATAGGCCCATGCGAAGCCGGGCCGGTTCGCTAGTATAAGATAAAATTTCGCTCACTATACAATTTGGCTTAAGATTAAATATTATAGTATCTTAGTGTGACAGTTCGTACAAACTGTATAGTAGCGATATTTTATCTTAACATAAAACATTATAGTATCTTCGCCGTTTGTGTCGCCGACACCCTTTAGATGATTTCGACTTCAATAGTACATAAGGCAATCCATCTGAAAGACTAAACAAAATTCTCACGTTTCTTCAACAGGTAGTCAAAATGATGATAGTAGTAGTGGTAATATTCGCCGTCTGCTGGCTACCGTTCCACGTGTACTTCCTCGTGACGTCATACTACCCAGACGTCGTCAACTACCCTCATATTCAAGAAATATACCTCGGGATCTACTGGCTGGCTATGAGTAACTCAATGTACAATCCCATCATTTACTGTTGGATGAATTCCAAGTAAGTTGTAGAAGTTGTCAAACTTTTATTGCGTAAGTACGATTATATTCTCTGGTCCGTGAATAAACGCCTTGAAAACTCTTCAACTTATTGAGCGAAACTCCACGAAACGTTTATTCCTTTTTAAATTTTATAACATTCTACACTCAATTTACTATTATTTTTGTATCAGCAGTAACCATTGGTCTGGAAATGAAACTATATCTATTTCAAGTACACGATTTTAAAGATACCTTGGACAAAATTATTACTTAAGAATTTTTCTTGGAAACTTTTGTAAAAAAGATCCAAATGTCAAAGTTTTGTAATAAAGATGCCGTGCAAACTAGATTATGACTCTTACATTAATTTACCCAAACCTGGATTGTTAGTACCAATGAATTTTATTAAATTGCACCATGTTATAATACTTTTTTGCCAAGATGTATCGTGTTACCCATTGCCTACTGTTCTGTGGAGGTCAGATAGGCAATCAATGATCTGCAAGGCCTAATGGTATCTAGCTGCATCCAGAAAGGCTAAGCATCAAGTCAAAGTGAAATCATTTATTTCGATTAGACCATTAAAAGGCACTTTTGAACGTCATATAAGTAAAAAAAGTTGATTCTAGTTACCCTTTCAAAAGGTTGTTTCGTATGGAGAAGAATGGACAAGAAACTCCATATCTAATATATAAAACCTTATTTAACGCAGATTTCGAAGAGGTTTCAAGCAATTCTTCTGGTGTTGCGGCGCGTTCGGTGGAGGTGGGCTCGATAGACGCAGGGGTTACGGAACTGAACGTCTGGACAGATCAGTTCGATCCTTATCACCAAGCAGGAAGAATGGTACCAGTAAGCTGATAAAAACCTCTGCCCTTAGTCGTTCTAGAGAATAGTTTGCTGTAAACGCTTCTCATTATTATAAATTTTGGTTGTATAGAAGATTTTTTGAAATTTTTGTAATTTGAATTTAAGTTACAATTAGGATGATCATTACATGTACATAATTCATGTTATATTGACAAATCTGTTCAGATACTACACCATAAAACAAAAAAAAAAACATTTCTATCTAATACTTCCGAAGTTAATTCATTTATTTCTCTAGTCATCAAATTCATTATTTTATTGGTACAGTTTTTTACTTCCCTTAACCTGAAAAATAGCTCTCTTAATATTTTCTCCGGCTAGAACGATTAAATATTCAATGAATATTAAGTACAATTCATGGATAAGAATTTCTTCTTCATAGGTTTATTCAAGACGACAAAATTCATCAAAAACCCACCTGGCTCTCCCCACTTGCTTCATGCAAATAAAATACACAAGTAAGAAATATTGAGGAGCCAAGTTCAGTTATATGACCTTATCGATGTTATAATAGAACGATCTAACATGACACACTCGCGATAGCTTTGATATCGTCTGTAGTTAAGCTGTTTTCTTTCGGTTCGTCATACCCTTTTATATTTGTTTGCTTTCCCATAGCTTTTTCCTATGATGTTTCACACGTACCAGCGGCTTCATCATGATACTACTGTCACTCTAACTATTAACACTTGTCATAAATTCCGTAAGTAACCGGGCAGAAAAAATGAAATATCAGGAATTAATTGTGACATTCTTCCAACAGGCACTATCCGAATTTCGATGCATAGCACTTACAACCAGACGCTGGTGAGTACCGCCTGACAGCGGCGCAGCGCGGGCGGCGCGAACGATGCGAGCGGCGCTGACGCGCATGCGCACTCCGCGCCCCCCGCGCACCCCTCACACCCCGCACAACACACCACTCACGCCACGGAGCGCACGTGGATATGACGCGAGTGCCGCGCACCGCGAGCGCCTCGCACCCCCCACGACCTCTACGCCTGAACGACACGGCGCGTGAGAAAACACTCACTCCAAACTTGAGCGTTAAAAACGATTGCAAGTTGTTATAATTATGTGTTAAAACATTATTTTTAAGTCATAAGTATAAGTGGTATACTAGTCAAAACTGAGTATTGCGTAGAAAATATAGAAGTATGATCAATAATGACATAAAATAGCGCAACCCGTACGATGCTAATCCCTGTGTTAATAGGATTTTTATATCAATGACTTAACTCTGTTTTGATTGGTTCTATAAACATTTCATTGGCTCCAAATTTAAATTCAATAATTTTAAGCGACTTGCACAAATGAATGTACGTAATTAATTAATAATAATATATTATAATTAGTTTATTATATTAAAGACGTTTTGTATACATTTTCTGAGTTAATATTGAAAATAAGTTTTCGAATGGATGGTACATAACTAAAATTAACATTACTGTCTTGGTTTAATAAGTATTTTATCAAAGAGTATATTTTCTAATCACTCTAGGTTAACGCTATTAATTTGGTATGAAAAGGGTCGTTCATTTGATAATGAATAAATAATTGCGTTACCAACTTTGTAGCTTGATTTATCTTGATAAAATAAAAAATTATAAAGATATAAAGGGTATTGAGGGTGTTATAAAAATGATCGAAGGGTAAGATTTTTTATGAAATGTTATTAAAGATTGTACATTGTAAATACAATAAGTAGATATTTAATTGAATGTACAGATTTTATATCTAAATAAAACAATGTAGTTACTTATAAATAAGTATGTATTTCTGTAAAATCATCATCAGCTTTGGCTTCATTGTTATTGGGAATTATATTATAAGACATCTTTTATAAATAAGTTTGTGTCGGTATGTTTCGATAAAAGTGGAACACACAAGATTAATGTTTAATGAAACAAACGTTATTACTCATGAGAAATAATTTTCTATTAGTTTTCCATTTGATCATCCTTAATTCCATTGCAGACCCACCATACCACCATACGATACAATGGAACTATACCATCGAGAACTATGGGGAAGCACTTGCCGTCTCTCTGGACATCTCGAAGGCCTTTGATAGGGTATGGCATGATGACCTAATTAGCAAGCTTCCATCTTTTGGCTTGCCCGCTGGTTTCTGTGTATGGATATCGGATTTCCTGAGAGATCGTTCAATACGAGTAGTCATTGATGGCTGCTCGTCTGATCAAATGGCTATAAATGCCGGGGTCCCTCAGGGCTCGGTACTCTCTGCAACCCTTTTTCTGCTTCATATTAACGATCTGCTGAAACCCGGTACCATTGGGTACGCAGATGACAGCACGGTTGTAGAGAGTTACATATCCAGCGCACGTGCCAGTGCGGCTGAAATCCAGACTCACAGGGAGTCCATGGTCGAGCGCTTAAACTTGTCCCTCAAGGCAGTCTCCGATTGGGGCGATGCCAATCTGGTCTAGTTTAATGCAGCCAAGACCCAGGCGTGTCTTTTCTCTGCCAAGAAGAGGCCTTTCAATCTGGCCCCTTCTTTCCGAAATGTATCCGTTCCGATCACCAACCATCTTGAGGTTCTTTGCGTTACTTTGACTTCGAATCTCAATAATTTTGGGTCATACATAGAGTCAAAGGCCCAACTAGCTGCCAAAAAGCTAGGAGTCCTCGCAAAGGTGCGAAAGTACTTTACGTCTGAACAGATGCTGAACCTATACCAAGCACAAGTTCGATCGTGCATGGAGTACTGTTCGCACCTCTGGGATGGATCTGCCAAGTACCAGCTGGAGGCGTTGAAAATTATTGAAAGACGTGCCAAGAGGCTCATAGACAACGACTTACTGGTTAAGGCTAAGCTCCAAAGCCTTGAACTATCGGTCTTTTATCGGGTAAAAGTGTGCTTTGGAATTGCACAACTTAATTCCGCCATCCCCATTCCATCACCAGACGAGCAGGGATACGGCGAAGCGTCACCGCTATACGGTTGAAGTTCCACGGTCTCGAACCAAGCGCTTTGCTTCCACATTTATTGTGCGAACTGCCAGATTATGGAATTCACTACCCGCCTCTCTATTCCCCGATACATATAATCTGGGTATCTTTAAGGTACGAGTGAACCGGTTTATCCTAGGCAAGCGTGCTCCACCTTAGGCCGCATCATCACTTAAGATCAGGTGAGTTGCGGTCAAACGAAAGCCTATAACAATATTAAAAAAAAAAACCACTCACCTCACCTAACCCAAATTATTCACCAGCTATAGAGGGAATCTGGTGCTCGGCGGTCGCTGCCGCGGCACTGCTCGCCTTCGCGCTTTAATAGTCACAGTTCTAACCTAACCTAACACAAACGATTTTCTCAATGGTATAATTTTAGGCCCACCTTTTATTCCAGACCTTTTTTAACATAAGTAATATTTTCAATCATAAACTACATTCTCTACAACATTTGATAACAGACCAAAAGAATATGATCATATTTTACAAAATGCAACGCAGTTTCATCGTACTTCTTCAGGAATAAAATTTTCTCTCACCAATTAGAATTTAAAACAAAATCGCATCAGATAAAACTTTGTCTCTGGATGCTTTCAGTCTAAGAGTAATACCGCTATTAACTCTAAGTCATACTGGTATGCAGCTGAGCAATTTACCAGCAAAAAGTAAAAACTTTTACCTCGGAGCGTTGTCAGTTAAAGAATTAAATGTTGGGAGCAAATAATCTCGAATTAAAATAAGTCCCTACACCAGCACAGTCAGGTAAATAAAGGATTTTTTTTTTAAACTTTTACCTACTTACCTACATAAGCCTATTGAAGACGAACTAAAATAAAAATAAGCCAAAGTATTGGTTTTTTCTTTTTTGTTGATGTTGGTAGAATACCTTACCAAGCTCTGCCTACATCTGCAGGTGTAGATACTTTGCAAGAATACTTCTCAAAATAATAAAAGCACAAAAATATACTATACTCGTATGTATATGTAATATTCTCTGGCGCGAATCTATAAGGGCTTTTTGGGCTGCAGCCCAGGGTCCCTTGAATATATGTGTAGGGCCCCAGTCCCTATTGAAGACAATGAACAATACCATGGAATATAAAAAAAGAAAACTATCGTAAACATCCGTATTGAAAACAGTTTTTTTGACAAAATGGCAATTAGTTGATTCATGAAGCAGGATCCCATCATCCCAAGTAGTATAAGCCCAGCGGGCCCCACGAACTCACGGTCCGCCCCTGAACATTCTCTTCCGAGCTTGCAAAATAAAAATATTGAAACTCCGTTGATATTTCCTTCGAACAAATTTTTTGAAAAGTCAGTAGTATGCAATACGATGTTTAGCGGTATACGAAACGTATCGGAACCCGACTTCCAAGTACTTCAATACGAACCGTCGATATTGAAACGATCTAATATCTGACCTCTAGTTATTGTTTTCCGATACATTGTTCCGTCAATGCGAGTAGGTAATAGTATCTATGCGCACAATTTTCGACGCTGTAGTATCGTTAAGTGTATGTGTAGTACATATCATACAGTGTATGTACTACATAATACTTTATTATTTTCTATTTGTATCCGGAATCTGGGTAGCCGTAAATCCATAAAATTCAGAGAGAAAAAAACGGTCTATGGCAATGATACTCAACTATTTTAGGAACGCAGATAGAAGTACGAGTACCTACCTTCTTGTTACGTTACACAATACAATATACAAGCCTACGGGGCATGTGTAATTTTGGATGTAGCTAAGAGAGGGACCGTTACCCCACTCGACACATTGAGATGTAATTGAAACAGTGTTCATGTTTTGGAACGAATGAAACCGAAGTTTGAAAAGTTTGGTGCGGTGAAAGCTAAATATAGTTTTCTTAGTCCATAATTATTATGTACTGTATATTATGGGCTAAGAAATGTAACCTAAAGGACGTGCTTTAAGGGGCTATTAAACGACTTTTACAGATTTTAAACTGACAATTTAATCACGTCAAAATGTGTAGTGTAAATGATTTGAAAAAAATATATGTTAAACTAGAACATTCTCTTAATCATATAGTAAGTGAATATTTTTGATTAAGTTCATATTTAATAGTTTAATTAACTCGTGAAGTTGTGTCTGACGCGGACAAAACATTGACAATCACACAAAATCTACCACGTATAATTATCCGAAACTTACACTATCTTACAGACAATTTTATTATCTATCTTTTAGTATACGCCTTTTTTTAAATTTTGAAAGAACACTACTTTTATTTAATTTTTTCGACTAAATTTTGAAAGTTTTGCACGCAGACTGCGTCCGTTCTGCATCAGTTTTGCGTCTAAAACTCTCAAAGTTTAGTCGAAAAAATTAAATAAAAGTAGTATTCTTCCAAAATTTAAAAAAGGCGTATACTAAAAGATAGATAATAAAATTGTCTGTAAGATGATGTAAGTTTCGTTTAATTATACTTGGTAGATCTTGTGTGATTGTCAATGTTTTGTACGCGTCAGACACAACTACACGTATTAATTAAACTATATAATTTGAATATAATTAAAAATATTCACTTATTAAGTGATTAAGAGAATGTTCTAGTTTAACATATATTTTTTTCAAATCATTTACACTGCGCATTTTGACGTGATTGTCAGTTTAAAATCTGTAAAAGTCGTTTAATAGCCCCTTAAGAGCGCCCATCCCCATTGGCCGAACTTCGACGCGAGCGTGATTGTATTTGTTTTTTGCTTCGACCAACGTAAAGCTTTGAAACCAAACGAGTGAGTGAAAACACGATAACTTGTTCCAGGAAATACGTGTTTTTGAAAAAGCCTTAAAAGTTTTGGGTTATAATGTTTATAATAATAATAATAAATAATAATACATTTTATTGTCAGGCTACTGAGGCCCACAGAAAAAATACACAAATAATCTTAAACAACCATAAACTAATACATATAAAAAAAAAACCAAACGTTTACTAAACTTAACACCTTACGTTGTCGGCGTCGTGTTTCGCTGCGTGGTGTCGCGTAACCGTCCTCGGAAACGTCGATATACGACACCTTTCGGCCAAAAGTCCTCAAAAGGGTCTGTAGATGTTGGGTTGGAACTCTTACCACGAACGACTTAAAGTTGACGTTGTGTCGCGATTCCAACGCTTCAACCCTCAGAGTCCAGTCGGTCTTCGGTCGGGGTTCGGTCGGGTCGGTGGGGGAGTTTATAATTTTGAATCTCCATTACATGTGCAAGGGTTCTATAATGCTGTTTTCTTTACTTTTTCAATGTATGTTCAGATAAAAAAGCTGATGTTCAGACGTGGTTACTGAATTTGTTTCTCAAAAAAGTTTATTTTTGGCTTCCTACAAATCTACATGTAAATACCACAAGATACCTGTGTTTTAAAAATATTTTGAGACTAATTTGTTATAACGCCGTAATCACGTACGCGCGTTCGTATGGGAAATATGACGGCATGGGCGCTCTTAAGGGAGTGTAGAATGGAAATTAAGAACTTTTGACCAACCTTCAAATTTCGAAAAAGAAATAACCACTATTTCATACTTTTTATTTCCTCGACAAAATGTAGTCAACAGCTGATATCTTTTTCGCGATGTCAAAAGGTTTGTCATAAATAAAAGCTGTTAATTTTCATGAGCACTACCCCCCCTATAAAATACGTATCTCATTTAGCCTAACATCCTGTATAGGCCCAAAGATCGTGCCACTTTAAAACATTAACGCTAGAAAAACTTCCTGAAGTTAAATATGCTTCAACAACAAACTTAATAAGTCCTCTCTTTATAGGAAAATGTTTTAATTTTTATTTTGAACGTTGTATCCTTAGATTATGAAACAAAATCCTTATTATTATTTTGCAAACGTACTACAGTTTTAAGACTATCGTAAGACTGCATAAGTAATGACTTTAAGCTTTAGGCAGCATTACTATTTTCTAATCTCAAAAGTCGTGACACAAAAATGTTGTAAAAACATAAAGATATTTTACTTTTTAACCCAATGTTTTCCTCCACTGTACTTGATTGGGTACAGCAAAAACTTTGAGGGTAGTTATAGAACTTTAAATTATGTAGCGTTTAAAAACACTTCTACCGCATAATATACTTTCTAACGGATCCCTAATTATTTATTTGATAGTAAAATATAACCTACAGCCTATAACGAGTTTTCTATTGGGGACAGATTTTTTTAATACTATAACTACCCTCAAAGGCTTTGTTTTTTTTTAATTTAATTATTATATTAAAAGGAAAAAAAACAAATGTAGCTTTTAAGATGATATCTATTCTATTATACGTTCTGATAGTATCTTTCTTTTTCCATACCTATTTCACTTTTTATTTTCTAGTCCGGTCAAAGTTCGAACTGGGGGCCAAAAAACCGGACAAATTCGGAAGTTACCCTATAACCTTGGGTATAACAAAGATCACACTTACCTAGAACAACTGCAATCCTGATATGTTTGTACCATACCAGTAGTATTTAAGCTATAAGATATAGTAATATTAATCGTACCTATAATAAGTTACTCGTATACGTACATTACCTATAATATAATTAACTATGTAAATAATAAAACTATGTGTAAATATATTTTTATGTAAAACGTAACGACATCTTGTATTTATGGAAAGTTTAGAAACTCTATGTGAAATTGGAAATAAAATAAATGAATATTTTATATTGTGTTTTAAATAACCACTCAACAAATGATTGTTTTCAAAGTACTTTACTTTTTGTTTAAAAATATCTACCTAAGTACTTCATAAAGGTCCAGAAAGGTAGGAAGGTCAAGAAGTTGGTACTTAACTTCTTGCCTAAGTACTCCAAAAAGGGACCTATACTTTACCTTCTTGAGGTCTAAGTAGTAGACCGTATATTTAAAGTACCGTGAGAATCCTCTTGTGGTAACATTACCCACTAATACTAAGAACCACAACAAAAGAAAATTGCTAATATCCTGAAAACGATAAATAACTATTTTTACCGTATCTGGTCAATCCACGTCACGTTATGTCGAGTCCAGTATCTTGGATATGAAAGTAATACGAATATTAAAAAAGCGAAAGAAACTGTCACGATGAAACGGCTAAACCGATTTGGATCAAATTTCGAACGCAGATAACTTGAACCCTGGAAAAGGACATAGGGTACTTTTTAATCGGGTCGGGGGTCGGGTCGGGCTGCTGACATTGAATCCGTTTTTATTTTACAAAAAAGAGCTGTCAAAGCCATTTATAATCTACGTCGCCACGAATCTCTTAGGGAACTATTTAAAAATATTAATATAATGACAGTGCCTTGCCAATTTATTTATGAAAATATTATGTATGTAAGAAAAAACTTACATATGTTTAATAAAGTAAGTGATAGACATGACTTTAATACTAGAAACAAGGACAAAATAGCTCAACCATATTTTAGATTGTCTAAAGTCCATACATCTTTTATGGGGTACTGTGTTAAGTGCTACAACAAAATTCCTAGTGATATACTACAGCTAAGTGAAACAAAATTTAAATCATATATTAAAAGTACACTCTGTAAAAAAGCTTATTATAATTTAGAGGACTATATTCAAGATAAGAATGCTTGGAAACATGCTGGTCTAGCTCCATAGGACGATCGACAGTCAAGACAAAATCGAACCGATTGCTAATTTAAAATACCTAGTTTCATACTTAGTATAAATATGTACATATATAGATTTGACTCTTTTTTATACACTGCTCAGGCTCACATACTGATTCATTGTTTGTTAATATAAGGAGTGGTCGTCTACTGTTTCAACATTTGTAATAATATGTGAACACTGCGTCATCTGTATATGTACATATAAGTTAGTCTGTCATTCCTTAATCTATTATACTTAGTACACACTTTCAAATACCTAGTGTTTTTATGCAAGGTACATCGGATTCACGTATAATTATATAATTCCTGTAAATGCAAATATTGTTAACATCGTTTTTAAAAGAGTAAGTATGGAGTTTCTTGCCCATTCTTCTCCATACAAAACTACCTTTTGGAATGGGCACCTAGAATCAATTTTTTTTTCTCATTTGACGTTCAAAAGTGCCTTATAATGGTCTAATTGAAATAAATGATTTGACTTTGACTTTAATCCGCAACTTCTTCTGCATTCGCGATAACCGAAAAGCTAGTATCATATAATGCTAGTGATGTTGAATATTCGGTTCCTAATAAGAAGTTTTGAAATAATATTTTGTTTCTAGAATACCAAAGGCCACTCTCACAGACATGGTTTATTTATTCACCGGGCTCGGTTGCGGTCAATCATATGATGAGGATTGGCCGGAAGCGAGCTAAATAGAAGGCTGTACAGTACCTACCTACTAGAGATTAATTCAACCTCGATTAAAGTTTGAATATCTCGATATACCTAATCTTAAATAAATGATCAGTACCGACAGTGTTTAATAGACCCTTAGGCTCAATTTACACTGCGAGTGAAGGGAAGGGAACGGAAGAGTCAATTTGTCCTGATCGAACTAGAAGGCGCGCTGACAATAGCTACGGAAATTCTCGAGAATTCGCCGAAAGACGCTCGAGTTTTTTCGGCTACTACTATGTTTCAAAAATTCACATATCTAACTATCGCCCGAAGTGTAAATTGAGCCTTTAGTAGGTACTTATTTCTGTGGTGGGAATACAGTAAAAACCGCAAATGGCACTAGGCTGTTTTCCGCACCAAATGGCGATCTCGAAAATCGCACCATCTGTCATAGAAAGTACTGCAAGTAATGGAGCAGCAGCTGCTGTAAATGTTTACAATTTAGTAATTACTTATACAGTTTTGGGGATGGTGGGTATCATATATAAAAAACCTAAAATCAAAAAGTGAACTTCCTCATTTATGTATTTTTGAATCAGGCAGCTAAGGCTAATAGAAATACAATACACAAATATAAACAAAATTCTAATAAACTAATAGGTACATAATACTTAGGTCTAAAAAAACCTATTTCACATGTAAAATCCGCGTCGGTAACGCCGGAACACTTACACCTTTCGGCCAAAATTCCTCCTTCGTGAAGGTCGACAGATGTTCAGTTAGTCAGGTACTCACATCACAATGGAGTTGAATTCCTAATGCCTAAATCCTAAGTCCTAATGGGCAACGTCGTACCCTGGGTGTAACAAATTTATTGGTACTCGTAGAAGGCAGTAAAATACTTTCTTAAATAAAAATATCTTCTTAGTTTCCACGAACCCACTTGTAATATGTACATTTTTGTAGCAAGTACTCTAGCAGTAGTTCGCCTCCATATCTGAGCGTAGCCAACTTGTTAACAATGATAAATGCCAGTGTTGGATCGCGGTGAAATTGTTCTGTCTAATACTTGTTCCAGTTGCTAACTCGAATTCATCTAGGCGAATAGTTTCAGAAGTAAATAGTTAATATTATTCTTCTTTAAGGGCGCGAATTCGATTTAGCGCAACTCAAAATCTAAACGATTGCTAGAACGGCGTAGCAGCATTGACACACACTAGTACAATACAATGGTCTGTTTGTGTGCATCAGAAAAAAAAATATGCACGAAATAATCACGAATAATTGAAATTGTTCGGCAAACGACAGCGCGCGATGTTTTACAGTGCTTTTTAAAATAATTGTCTAAAATAAATGAGCTTGTATAACGGACTGAAAAATATTCTGTATATTAAGCATAACATTTACTTTCATAAAATAAATATATCAGTTATGTTTTGATTCAAATACTGGTGAAAAAAAATTTTCAAAGTGAACCGATTTTCTACTTTTTCAACATAGTTTTTTAATACATAATAGTAATATTTTCGTAATTTTGGCTCTGTAGCTGTCTTTATGACTGTATATATTGTTGGAAAAATGCTTAAAACAAAATATTTTGGCATATTGTAATGGTTCGTCCTGAAAGTTAACTCTGACGTCTATTTTCGTAAAACGATATGAAAGAATTGTCTTCGCTTTAAAAAACCATAATTAAAAATTATACTTTTACTCTGTAGCTGTCTAAATCAAGACTTAATTATCTTTCTAAAACTGTAAATTGTCTTTAAATAATCTGCTCACATAATTACGATATTGGTCTGGGCAAAACGCAAAAACATGAAGTTTTCGTCACGAAAAGTATTGTTCTACGATAATGACTTAGCTACAATTTATATTTATTTAGCTACGAGTGCTACGACTTAGTGCTACGATTTTGCTACGAGACAATGGCTACTTATTACAGACCGTATGTGCTTCACGTGTTGCTGCAAGTTTGACTAGGTTAGTTCTACGACTAGTATGTATCACCTACGAGCCTACGAGCTACGAGCATCTACGAGAAAAACAATTTACTGCAAGTTTGCACTTGAAATAAAATATCAAGTGTTAGGTATGATATGGATGTGTAATAGAAAAACATAACACCAAATGCGATCGCTAACATGCATCGGCCGAGCATGGCGATTACAGCTGAACGCCCCCTTGGGGGAGACCTATGCCCAGCAGTGGGCGTCTGAAGGTAGACATGATGATGATGACGTTGATGAATAGAAAAATCATCATCAAAAAAAAAAGTCTTATCTTATCTTAAGAAAGAAATAATCAAATTAAACTTTACTAAACACAACTTTGCCTTTGCCCAGCAGAGACATCTAAAATAATAACTAATAATACCTAACTTTAATTGCTAAATTGAGTCAGTTCGATGCTTAGCCAGAAAGGTCACTACGTCGTATGGCACTAATAGCATCCTGAACGTAGTCGCGGACAAATTCGACTCTCAAATGATGCAGCAGTGCGATTCTGTAAGAATTCACCCGCGAATTCGAATCCTATCTATTTCCGATTTCACTTACCTGAAGTGAAAAGTATTTGGTATTCGCTAAAATAGTAACGTAATAATAGTTCGCTTCACCTAAGTTGGTACTCAGTGGCGCTAGCGTAGTAGTTATTGTATTACAGTATACCTAAAACAGTTTTCACCGCGGAATCAGACGTGAGAACTGGAGTGAGTTCTTACAGAATTACATAGCAGGCCTTCATGCGGGTTCTAGTTAGACAGTGTTAAGCTGACCATATTATGCCGCATAAGTTACTGTACTTATACATTTCGTTTTAACTAACATAGGTTTTAAGTACTTTGTATTACTTTTGTATTACTTTGTATTACTTTGTAGTAGGTAGGGACATTGTAGGAAATAAAGGTTATTATTATTATTATAACTATACTTCTCCTAGAGTACAGTTTGCCTATCTTGACCCTACACTAGTGTTACCACCATGATGGTGACATTCAGGTGATTTGAATACTTTCCTGAAATAACACGGCAATGACGTGATAGTAAGCTATTCCAGAAAATAAAACAAGTAGGTCAATTACCACGTAAATACTTAGTACGATTTTGGATGCTGATTTTTTACTCAGATAAGAAAACTTTAGTACTTGGCTTACCGCAAGTCGGAAAATTCAATATTCTTATCTTTAGCTGACTAAGTTTACCACGAGTTTGGCAGGTTGGGTAAATACTTCGGAACGTCTTCTTAACTGATCCTGTTCTATTTAGGATCTTGTATCTAGCTACGCATAGCGTATATTTCAATATAGAATTTTCTAACAAAAACTGAATTTTTACATGTAAAGCAAGCAAATTCGAAATTTTTCGATTTATGGTGTTATACAGCATTTTACCTTTTTCCACACCATTATTTTAGAGTTTTCCTGTTTCCAATTTGTTAACACCAACCATAAAATGAGGACAATTCTGTAAAATTAATTAAATTAGATAATGAATAGAAGAACTGGAGCCCTGAGACAGTAAGACGGGGCGGCAGGCCAAGAAGGAGATGGTGGGACGAACTAGACGGATTCCTCCAAAACTGGTTTTATGAGTCCCAGGATCGAGAAAGATGGAAGGTATGGAGAAAGGCCTTAGCCTAGGAGTGGGACAGAATAGGCTAGCAAAAAAAAAGAAAGAAAGGAAGGAAAAAGGGGAAAACTTGCCCAACACAAAAAAATAGGCTCATAAAAAAATGTTAATAACAATTAACCACATTTATTTACTTATCATTTTCAACGCTACCAAACGCTACGAAACACTACTACAATATTACTACGAAACGCTACTACAAGGTACTTGAACATTAATTTAGTGGTCCATGAATGTTTCGTGAATATGTCAGTCAATATACTACCTATACTAGACGTACGAAATTGTATCCACACCACACATTCACACAAACGTTTGTTTCTGCTCAATCGACCTAATGATCAAATATCGTTAATTAATGAACTATGTCGATTGAACATCCTTTAATATTCAAGCTTCACTGGATATTTATGAGAGGAAGAAACCTTTGCTGTAAGTAACCTAATTTTATGAGTCTCGATGTTTGAGTAGTGTAATTCACGGTGCATTCGTTTTCACCTGACCTGGGGGCCAAGTCTGCTATTTTTATAATTTCGTCATTCCTACACGATCCCATTGTCATTTTGCTAAAAGTTCGTAATCTGCTAAATCCATAATGGTCGATCATTGTTCGGTCAATGGTCTCGTGATAGAATTGTGTTATAATGACATTGTCAACAAAGTTGAACATTTATTCATGCCAGATTTCATTTAAATATATTTTTACATATTGTTTATAAGTGTTCTAAGCAATCTGAAGTAGTCATAAGTTCGTAAACTAAGTCAGTCATTAATTTGTCATTATGTACGAGATTACCATTCTATATCATTTCTTTCAATGGCGTGTCAGTGTCATTGGAAAGTCATAATGACGCCATTATATTAGTAGATTACCAAAGTTGTCAAAATCAACAATTATAAAATCAATGACAGACCATTCTGACACTATTGTAATAGCAGACTTGAGGCCCTGTCTGACCGAGTTGTCAGTTTCATTTTATGCGACTCAAAAAAGGCGACTTACAGCTAAAAAAATACTTTCTTTTAATAATAATAATCTTTATTAAATAACAAACTGACAACTATCCAATAATAAATTATATTAAAAACTTACAATCTTTATAATACACTTTACTAGCGACCCACCCTGACTTCGCACGGATGCAATGTAGGTATATGAAACTATACGTACAGTCAGCAAAGGTATGCAGGGTCGTCAGATATAGTTAAAGTTTACTTAGAAACCGATGGATGTTTTTGAATAAAATTAAATTAAACTAATAGGGAATAAACATTTCGATGATTTAATAAAATTTCATTCGATCCATTTCCGGTGTCCTGCATACCTATCTTTTGCTGACTGTACATGTAACCTACCTCTTGAATCACTCTATCTATTGATGAAAACCGCATTAAAATCCGTTGCGTAGTTATACTATGTAAAGATAACAAAGTCAACACGTAGTTACAAGATGGATTGTTGACCTCGGCTGCCATGAGACTAATTCGTCCTAATCCCTCGTACCTACTAGTAAAAACCGTATCAGAAGCGATTAGTGTTCCTCGGCCTTTCAATTTGGCCTCACACTTATGGTAGGTAGGTAGTGCTTCCCGTGTGGTCCCATTTTAATTTGGTCCAGTTCTGACAATGGCATCCATGAGAAAACTGTATAAGTCTTAAATTTGCATTAAGTATGTGCGCGATAGAAGGAAACTAAAAAGCGGAAAATAAAAAGCTTTTTACAAAAAAGACAACCGCCTTCAAAAACTAAAAAGTGAAAAATAACTTTAGCACCGAACACACATTGACTTTAGTTTCGGAAGTCGGTGGCAATAAACAAACAGAACAAAGCCACCGAATTTCGAAACTAAAGTCAATGTGTGTTCGGTGCTAAAGTTATTTTTCAATTTTTAGTTGTTGAAGGCGGTTGTCTTTTTTGTAAAAACCTTTTTTAGCCATATACAACCTTTTTTACCCGACTGCGCGACGCAAAGGAGGAGTAATGTTTTGGTTTTTGCCACACTACAAAAAAAATGTTTTGTTTTTGATTAGTTCTTATTCCTAAACTCTGTTCTAAATATGAAAGACTTGACAGTTCACCACGAAGGCTGACAGACAGGATGGGTTTAGAATAAAATAAACGAACGAACGAAGTAATAAAGAAAATAGTGTTTCAATCATGTAGATTGAACCCCCCTGGTTCCGTAATCACGTAATAGTCGTGTAGTTATAGAACCTAGTTACATTAAAAATATTATAATCTTTCCAATCTTCATTTGTCTTTCCAACTAGGTATTAAGGTCGACTTCAAGTGTAATTAGATACGACGGAAAAAGTATTTCATCCGAAGCTTCTGCCATCCGACCTCTTCAACCCAATGACTGGGTTAATATCGAAGGTTAGGTCTTTAATGGTTAAGCTCTTAAATTAATGATGATTGATGAATACGGAAGCTCTTCTATATTTAGGGTTAACGCCAAGGAGATTTAAACTAGTTACTAGGCAACGCCGACCAATTTCCGAAATGCGATTAATAATCGGAAACTATTTTTCAAACGCAAAGGGTAATATTTAATAACTATTGAACAAAAAAAAACAAAAAAAAGGAAAAGGAATATTATTCAACAGATTCTGAATTCCTGATATTGGTTTATTATGTTCAGTCATGCCTTTCAATTTGAACATGGTAATAGGAGGGTAATAGTAATATCCGAATCGTAGTAACATTGGCTAACAAAAACATAAAAAAAAACTATTTTTTGTTTTCACAGCACAGATACATAGAGAATATAGTATAAGAGTATAGATAGGTAGGTACTGAAAATGGGGAAAGTTCAAACTACATTGATACCTACACCAATTACTATATTTTAATTTATAACTTCGTGTATTGGATATGAATTTATCATATTTTATAATTAATGTCTGAAATCGCCAATCCGCCTTGAGCGCACGTGGTGATCAATGCTCGTACCTTCTCTGTATGAGAAGAGGCCTTTGCCCTGTAGTGGGGCAGTAATAGGTGGTATTATGTATTATTTTTAAAACAAAGAGGTACTAGGTACAGCATACATGAAAGAGAATAATTCAAAGGCTTTGCTTCCAATAAAAAACTCCACTCTACAAGGGCAAAAAAAATAATACCTACTGCCACAAATATAAAATAAGCTGACTGAGGATATTATAAACGAGTTCAGAAAACTTGCGAAAGTGTGCCCGAAACCCGAAGCTGGCTGGAAGCTAATAGAAAAATGTGAAAATCTTACCTTACGCCGACGGAATATTTACTACTTCTTCTCGGAGTTTTACAATTTATTTGTAAGTCTGCCGGAATAGATCTTCGCAAAATGTGAAAGAATCAGATTGGCTGATTTTACTTCTTATGTTAAGCATATATTACGTATCTATTTATATTGTGTATGTATATCAGCTGTCTGACACCCATAGTACAGGATCTGCCCAGTTTGGGGTCAGATAGCCGTGTGTGAAATATCCCCACATATTATTTTGCTGACCCGACAGACGTCCTGTCAATCGGTTTTTAATCTTCTGTTCCTGGACTTCCTGGAAATTAGCCATATCGGTCCAGCCGTTCTCGAGTTTTAGCAAGGCTAACGAACAACGATTCATTTTTATTATATAGATAGATATAGGTTTTATGGGAGTCTGTGCTAGCATGACGGTTGACAGGCCGGAATGGAAGAAGAAAACGTGTTGCGCCGACCCCAAGTAACATGGGACAAGAGCAGGAAGATGACGATGATGTGATACTAGTTTCTGTCCGTGACTTCGTGTCCGCATAGACTTCATAATTAACCTAAAGTCCTAAATCCCACGAGACCATAAAAACGGGATTCAAATGAGTTAGGTAAGTTAGATCGATATCCATGTGTGCTTTTCAGCTAATTTCCATCCATCCGTCCTCACACACTTTCACTTATATATATAATAATGTTAAGATTTTATAGACCTTTTGGTTGGTAAGTGTAAGAAATCAGAAATCTTCATTTCCTGTAAAGCCGTAATCGAAATTATATGAAATAGCTATCTATAAATATACTAAACGAACAACATTTTTGGCAAGCCATAAGTTCAATTAATAATAATAATATGTGGGGACATTTTCACACACGGCCATCTGACCCCAAACTAGGGAGACCCTGTACTATGGGTGTCAGACAGCTCATACACAAATACATATATAGATAAACAACACCCAAACACAAGGCAAACACAAGTGCTCATCACACAAATGTTTACCCTGGGCGGGAATTGAACCCGCAGCACGCTGCGCAGCAGTCGATCGCTCAGCCACTGCGCCAACCGTGCCGTCAAAACTGTTAATTAGTAACGAACACGATAGTGCGACGAGGCGAGCGACGATGCAAATAGAAACCATTATTGGCACAACTTTTCACTAACGCAAAATCGTTAAAACTCTTTTTAGAAACGTAAAGAAATTGCCGTGAATTTGGTAAAATATATTAATGTGGTTTTAGCATTAAAATAATTTTATATTTACCGATTTACTAGGGTCTACCAGTTTACACATAGGAGTTATGATAGTCAATGACATTACAAGTAAAGTATTCACTTTTAATATTGTTGAAAATATGGCATCTTACATTCCCGATATGCTGCATATCGGGAAAGTAAAATGCCATATTTTCATTTCAATCCAGTCACCAAGTGACCGATTTGCTTACAAAAGCAGATACTGCGTAGCTCTAGAGTCTAGAGAGTGTAGGTTTATCTCACGGACTCCGAAGGCACGTGGAAATCCGATTATTCAATGCCAAGTAGGTAGATGTCGATTAAAGGCTCCAGACGGCTGATATTTATAGTTACACATTTTTAAAGCTAACAGTTGCGGACATTCTGTTCATCAAGCGGAGAGGGGGGTGTCTGAACTTATCGAGAAGCTTAAAGATACCGCTTACCTAATACTTTTGAAAAGGGGGTAACGAATTATGTAGACATCTTCCATAATATTTTACCCTCATAAGTAGGTAACTACTTAATTATTATTGACTGGTGATTAGGAAATAAATGGCTAGCGATTAGAGAGGCTTATGTCCAACAGTGGAATGTTTTAAGCTCATGAAGACGATAATCGAACAATTTTGGAAGAAAGATTTAAATAATAAAGTGAACTTAATTCAAGAACGACCGAAAACTTTTGCGCAATCTGTTCCTGTTGTTGCAGTGAATTAAATATGCTTATAGGTACTAATTCGAGCAGAAATATACAGTTGAATAAACGGTAAAGTTTCATTACTTATCCCTAACGGTTGATTTTGAGTTACAATTTATGTTGTGTTTAGGTTTGTAAATGATGTGTCTAACTCTATTTGTTTCTATGGTTATTGCCGTTTTATTTGATAAATTAAGTAAAGAGATAAGAGACATGTGTTGCAAAATAAGTCGGTCTTAGAGCTGTAATTTTATAATATAGGTACCTACGTAGTTTCCTACTCTTTCTTGCAACTATAAAATCTAAATGATATCTAATACTACCATTATGTCATATGGGTAGATACCAATCCTATTTTTGACACTGAATCTCAAACATTCCATTATATGAATCACCGTTTACTCATAATATGATTAAGTAGGTCTAAGTCTGCCTACGTGTGTACGACTATTATTATTGTACCTACGTAAAGTTTCAATCTATACTAATAATAATATTATAAAGAGGAAAGGCTTGTATTTTTGTATGTAACGAATAAACTCAAACTACTGGTACGATTTCAAAAATTCTTTCAACAATCGAAAGCTACATTATCGCCGAGTAACATAGGCTTTATTGCAAATTCATGCGGTCGAAGTCGCGGGGAAAGTCTAGTCTTAACTAATATTATGAAAAGAAAAGAAAGAAAGTAAAACCATTTATTCACACGGAAGTGACGCACTTAATGCATAAAAATAAAAATACAAATATGTCCCTAGTCGGAACCACGCGTCACCACCGCGCGAAACGGCCAACGCTCAGCATAAATGCCTTGGCCCGCGCAGCAAGGCACGAACCACGGCACTGGTTTTCAGCGTTAGCCGGCTTAAGACTTAATTTTTAGTTTTTTTGTTTGTAATGGAGAAACACAAAACATTTTTAATCAATTTTAAAAATTGTTTCATCAATAGGAAGCTACTTTATCCCCGAGTGATAGGCTATTATTATCAAAAATAAGAGATTCGTAATAAAATTCAGGCGGGCGAATTCGCGGGCACAGTGTTAGCAAATAATAAGGACGATTATAAACAATGGATGTGACTTTCCAAGTCTGGAGTTGCAAGTCACTTGCATACGTTGCAGAGCATAAATACTTAGTTGTAGACTAATACCCCATCCTCGCATACAGTCTGCACTGAATTTATATACGGCATTAAAATCGTAGCAAGAACTCTTGAAATTAGAATTTGTAGCCACTATGCCAACGTGCAACCTGCAGTACAGTACTCATTGTCTTGAAATACCGCTTGAATTACAATGTAATAAATATTTACATAGAATCAAGATAAAACCTCAGAGCTTTGTAAACTCTTATTAAACCTAGTATAGAAGAAAGTTTGCACATGGGATTACTATTTTCTTGGTAGAACTAATCCTATTTAATGCGAAAGTAACTCTGTCTGTTACACTTTGATTTCAAAAGATTGTTCATGGAGTTTCTTTCTCGTTCTTCTCCATAGAAACCAACAGTTTGGAACGAGCAACTAGCTTCAACTTTCTGACTGACTGACAATTCAAAAGTACCTGTAAATGGTTTAATTAAAATATTTTTTTTGAGTTTGAGTTTGACGATGAAACGGCTGAAAGATTTTGATGAAATTTGGTATGAAGATAGCTTAAACCCTGGTGAAGGACATAGGCTTACTAACTAAATAGGCGAAGGCATGCCTTTTAATCCGCGACTTCGTCTGCATTCACGATAACCGACATTCACGGGGACGAAGACGCGGGCAAAAGCAAGTACAAAATAGCTTTTTCAAAAAAAAAGAAAACTGCCTTCAAAAACTAAAAAGTGATTAATAACTTTAGCACAGATCACACGTTACTTTACTTTCGGAAGTCGGTCGCGGGGGCTATGTGCTTGTTGTTTTGTATTGCCACCGACTTCCGAAAGTAAAGTGTGTGTTCAAAAAAAAGAAAACCGCCCTCAAAAACTAATAAGTGATAAATAACTTTAGCACAGAACACACATTTCTTTTTTCTTTTTTTTTTAAAAGCTTTTTATTTTTCGCTTTTTAGTATTGCCTATTGCCTGCCCATCCAAATCCATTAAGAAACGGCGACACACTTAAAAGAGCAATCTCTTTTAAGTTTAAGTCCTCCAAATATTGAAGAAACTAAAACGTCGTCAAGTAATTTTTTTGGGACTTCGTTGATTTTCTCAAAAAGAGCTGGATCAATTTTGGTAAACTTTATATGAGACCATTTCGGAATAAACCCCTTTCGAACAAAAAAAGAATTTCGCAAATCCATGACAGAGTTATTCCCGAACATACACATACAAAATAAAAATAAAAACACTCGAATTGATAACCTCCTCCTTTTTGAAGTCGGTTAAAAATATACCATACTTATTGGCTTCTTTGTCTGGAAACTATTGCAACAGTGAGATTGTTTCTTTTCTTTTTCCTTTTGTTTTTTTACTTTTTGGCCCACATTAGGAATTTCTCCTGTATCATGGTTGCATTTACAAACATATTTAAACTCACATACACAAACAGCCAGACCCGGAGCATTTTTACTCATATTTGCTCCGTACGGTAACGAACTCGTAGCGCGGAGCACAGCAGCCGATCGCTCAGCTACTGCGCCAACAGTACCGTCAAACGTTGCCTTGCCAAATAACGGAATCGAAATTCGAAAGCCGAGACACGTGTAAGTAATGAATTTTGGGAAAGAAGATTCGAACATGAACTAATATAATTTTAAAAATGGTTCACACAATTGAAAATCAAATTCCAAAACAGAAACCATTGTCTGATAAAACATTTTCCAATAATTGCTCTTACAATAAATTGGCTTCGAATAGTATTTTTTTACAACAATATTGAGAGCGAAATATTGTTTAGATAGGCAGTTTCGTTTCGAACAAATATATTCATCTGTTTTAATAAAACAGACACCAATCTGTCTGTCTTTTATTTAGATTTATATCATACAAATAACAGCAGTTGATGTCTAATAATAAGTATCCTCAATTAATAAATATATATTTTAATACTTACTCTTAATATTATAAATGCGAAAGTAACTCTGTCTATTACATTTCACGATGAAACAGCTGAACTGATTTTGATGACATTTCATATGAAAATAGCTTGACCCCTGGGGAAGGACATACGTTACTTTTTAATCCGCGACTTTGTCTGCATCCGCGATAACCGACATTCACGCGGATTCCCAAAAGCTAGTATTAAGTAAGTAAATAACCTCAATTAATAAACAGATTAAATAATCTACTGAAATATCTAGTTAGCTTAAGATAGCTAGAGAGAAGAAAATAAAATTGAATAACAAAACCAAACAAAATAGATCTTTAAAACAGCATGATGAAACTGCGTATCGACTTAATCCAAGATTTCGTAAAACCGTGAGCGATTTACCCTGACGATACACTACGTATGCCCTTTTCTTCCATTCATCTCTGTCAGCCTTCATATACTTAGTTTACCTTAGTCAAAGCCATGTCATCTTTCACATAATTCATCCATCTTTCCCTTTTCTTGCTCCTTCAATTTAAGTGTTTGATGCAGCGCCGAGGATGTTCGTATGTGGGTGCCGTTTGACACTAGTAGTAGGTTCCACACAGGTACGACGGCAGCAGGCGTAGCATGACAATTCTATCTCTACTCTACGTAGAATAGACATAGTTCTTTCTATTCTACTTGACATCTCTACATAACCGAGCATGAGCCGATCGGTAGACTCGCGTTTCTACGTAGAGTAAAACATATCTTTTCTTTCCATAGCAACGGCGGGGTGCTGTGTTGTAGCTAGACGTTAAAAATTTTACGATAAAATTGCGTTTCGTTGTCGACAAAAATGTGTCAATCGTTACGATTTATCACCTTTTGAACGATTATTTATTTACTTAGAGACAACAAACAGTATATTAAAAGTACACATAGGTTAGAACTTAAGAATAAAGGTAACAAATAAATATTATGTGCACTACTCATACCCACATTGTAATGTTATTCAAAGCAACAACAAAACGTTTTTTTTATTGTGACGGGTGACGGCTGTCGGATCAATTCGGATTTGCAAAATAATAGAGTAACTATTTATCAAAATATTTAAAATATTGTATGTATAGATCTGTGTCAAAAAACAATATTAAAAATTTAATTGACCAAATGTTTCGATTTTGGAAAATAAACAGACTTGGGACAGCGGCAAAAAAAGTAAGTACGAGTAAATATAAGTACCTAAGTGAATGAAATTACTAAATAATTAGCATTGTGCATTGGTGTATTGTGTGTGATTAATTGAGAATGTAGTCGTCGATTAGTTGAAAATCGCATTTGAGGATTAAAAGAAGATTGTCGCATCGTCTGATAAAAATTCTTGATTTACAAAGGCAAATTCTTCACTTTTATCTCCTTGCTATGATATGATAGGTACCTTGGTCATGCTTTTTTTTTTCTTTATTACTTATCGTCAGTGTTCTTACCTCATTCACTTAGTAAAACTGATTTATTTATTTATTTGCAGCATGCGAAGTACCAACCCACAGATTGAGATGTTGTTGGTGGACTACAATTTCCAAAGGAACTATTAGTTAATCTGTGACAATAAGTTTATTTAAAACAAACTAACTGAAAGGAAAATAAGACAAAGCCATTTACAAAGGTACAATTTTTATTTACATTAAATAAATTTCTTATACGAGTAATGTCAGTTCTTCCATGAGTTGCGACTTGTAGAACCTCTACCTATGTGCCTCCGTAAAGGGCTACCTCTGTGCCTCTGTGCTTCTGGGTGTACCTACCATGATAAGCATTCAAGTCATGAGCCGGTTCAAAAGTTTAGCCCTAACCTCCTGAAAATCAATAATAAATAATTAATTTTGTGTTTTGTTATTACAGATAACATAGTTCCCGAATGGTGAAACATATATGAGGCCCAAAAATGAATTACCTAGTTGTACATACAATAATTATATTAATAAATAAAACTATACACCTATTGACTTTTTATTACTTCAAATTATTAATCTGTCCGGTTTCGGACAAATAAATTAAATACAATATACCTAGTATAAATAGTCTCTTATATAAATATTTTCTACTTGTTTACTTGTTTGCCAAGCACTCTGGCCTTGCATGCTTCCTTTGCCTTTTATTATATTCGTGTTCTAAATATAAGAGAGCGCCTTGACTTTCATAGTACAAGTTTAGTATAGTACTTAGTTTGGAAGTCCAGTTTCAAAAATAAGTAACTACAACCCTATTATGTGCAATATACTTTTTTTTTTATTTGGTAAGTACATATGTACAGTAAGAAATCTATCCTATACTAAACGGCTACTCACTTCAGCAATCAAAGAACTAGCAAATGATTAGACATGGTTGGATCCACGGTACCTAGGTAATATTTCTGACCTATTTGTATTAGAAGCAGTTGGAAGGCGTGGGTTCCTAATCTTCAAATAGATTGAACTTACTTTAACAGTTCCTGAGATTTTCTAGGAGACAGATCCTTGCTCAGCTCCCGGCACAGATTCTGCAATCTCTTTACTAACTTCATAATTTTCCAAAACCTCGTTTTCGGGAAGAACGAGAGCCCCGGTTTAATGCATTCTTCTTTGCAAAAAAACTGAGAAGATGCTGACGGTAGTCCTCCAACATGTTTTCAAAATCAACTTCAAGTCGGCTTTTGTGGAAGAGTCGCCACAATTTTGCCAATATCACGTAGGTACTTATCAAGATTGGCCATTAAATGAAGGTGATTGTTCAATAACAACAAATTTGGATGGTAAAAAATATTAAATAGAGTTTTAAAATCAATATAGATCCTTGTCTACATAGAAATAAACTTGTCTAGGTCAATTGTGATGTAGACTATTTGACACTTGTTGGAAGAAATGTTTCTACACCCAAATGTCAAAAGTAGAGAAAAAAATGGTCGTCATGCTCGGCATTGTAGACTTTTGTCTACTGTAGAGTAGAAACATTTCTTCTCTTCATCGCCATACTCGCAACGAAAGAAATCTTTCTACAACCGGCATTTTGTCTATTCTTCCTGTCAGTATGTCTATTCTTCCGTAGACATAGCGGTGGTCATGCTACGCGTGCAGGACGACAAACGCGGCACATCATCTGTATGAAAAAAATTGGTTGTCTGTAAAGTCGATTTGCGGACAATAGTTTTACGTAATACGTCATATAGAAAAATTGGCTAACATAATAAATATAACATAAGCAAATAATGGCTTCCGTCGAGTTGGCGGAGCCTACACGCTCAGGCTCAGGCGGAACGTGACACTTTTTCGTGCGTGCAGCCAGTGTTCATCGATTTATAAGGCGTTATAACGTCAAAATACGAGGCCAGTGGAGACGACATTCGCGATCGCCAGGGAAAAAAAGCATGTTAAACGTGCCCTCGGACTCGGCGCCAAGCTACGAATAATGCATAGTCTGTCATGATCTAGTTGTAACGGTTGCGTGCAAGGCACATTTTGGGTTTGTCATCTATAAAAGACCGCGGCGGTCAAGAGGTTAAATTGAAGGAGCCCTCACTCTGGGTACACGAATGAGCTGGCCAGGTATACCACCATGGATATGGATATTAACTTCCGTAAGTTGAGCATCAATGTAGGTGCAGACGCCAAGACATCAAGCTATACCAAACTGTCAAATTTTCCCATTTGAATAAGAACCTTATAATTTAGTGACAAAGTTTAAAATCTTTTAAAGAAATTTGACAGATTGTTGTAGCTTGATGTGATGGCCTCTGCACATGTAGACTAAATAAATTAGTGGCAGAGGTTTGTAATATGTACAACAATAAAAAAAACTACGTAAGTACCAAAAAGTAACAAATCCTATTGTTTCATGCATGAGCATGAAGCTTACATTAGATAAATCTGGTTGAAAGTACATATGAAAGCACTTTCTTTCATTTAGAATCCGGTATTTACATAACTTCCTACGTAAATTTACCAAAATTAAAATTTCACAAGTTGTGTTCACGTAACCTTGCTAATCTTTCAGTTTTTGTTAGCGGATTAGGGTTCAACAAAGTTACATTTAGAAACAAAACCAGTTTCACTTTGAACAATAAATAATTATTATTTTTATTCATTCATCATCATTCATTTCAGCCGGAAGACGTCCACTGCTGGACATAGGCCTCCCCAAGGGGGGGTTTTGCCATAATCGCCACGCTTGGCAGGCGGGTTGGCGATCGCAGTATAATAATAATATAATATGTGGGGACATTTTCACACACGGCCATCTGACCCCAAACTAGGGAGACCCTGTACTATGGGTGTCAGACAGCTGATATACATACACAAATACATTTTTTTTTTGTAAATACATACATATATAGATAAACAACACCCAGACACAAAGCAAACACAAGTGCTCATCACACCAATGTTTACCCTAGGCGGGAATCGAACCCGCAACACGCTGCGCAGCAGTCGATCGCTCAGCCACTGCGCCAACCGTGTCGTCAGTATGGTTGTTACAAAGGCACAGAGAACGCTGCTGCCCATTCTCTGGGAAGTCCCTTAGTCGCCTCTTACGACACCCACGGGGAGATATGGGATGGTGCTATTCTTTACGTCCGACACCACACGGACGTTATTTTTTTTATCACATTATTATTATAAATTTATGTGTAAGTGTGTAAGTATAAACACGCACGAACCTCGGTGGTTTGTCTGCATAAATATTGACCGCACTTAGGCGCAAATTTACGGCCCGCATTACTACTTTAAATGGACCTTTATTCAACAAATTGAGTCAAGGTCAGACAATGCCAAGTAAATCCATGCGGGTCGATTATAAAAATCTAGCTAAATCTGCCGATAATTATCTACGCAGTAGAAGAAAAACGAGACTTGATTACATTGGTGCATTGTAAGTATCAAGGCAGCTGCAATATTTATACAATCTTATAATTATACAATTTATATGAAAAGGATGCTACATGATGACTAGAAAGAAGAGCATGATAAATAAAATGATGGATTGATAGAGAGGCAGAGAAGGTCAAAAAACAGATGGATGGATTGTATAAAAAAAGGAATATTCCCGATCGGTAACGCCCCATCGTCAACACTGTTGACGATCGGGGAAAAATAGATACGTTCATTCACAGTATTGACGAACGGGACCTTTTTTCGATTATTCCAATTATTCCCGTTCAGTAACACCCTTGTCGTTAAATCTTTACGATCGTTGAAATATTATTATTGTAATTACTGTACAACATACACAAGTATTTGATTTTAGTGTTGCAAATGTTATTAATCCGTTGCCATTTAATAGAATTCCGCCTTACTAAACGTTGACTCTTGAACTAAGCATGTGTACGACTAGGAAAAAAGTTCCGATTGTCAACAGTGTGAACGAACGGAACTTTACCTAACCCTTCGTGCGCGAGTTCGACTCGCGCACGAAGTGTTCCGTACCATTATCTATACAACAGACATCGAGCAAAAAACGGCAAAAAAAATACGTTAGTGTATGTGAGCCCCCCTTAAATATTTATTTTATTGTGTTTTTAGTTTTTTTTTGTTATAGCGGCAACAGAAATGCATCATCTGTATAAATTTCAATTTTCTAGCTATCACGGTTCATGAGACACAGTACCTAATAGGGTCCCATTTTTACCCTTTGGGTACGGAACCCTAAAAAGGAAGTCAGTGCTAGCTGTTGACAGGACGGAAGAAGAAAACGTGTCCTACCAACCCCAAGTAACATGGGACAAGGGCAGGAGGATGATTATAGGTATGTAGATGTACCTATGCAATCATGAGCAATGACTCAGTTTATGAAATAAAAGGCAGATAGACCGCGCGGAACAATGAGAGTGAAGCCAAAAAAGCAAATACAAATTCAAAAGCGAATACCTACAATCTCATGATTGTATTCGCTTTTGAATTTGTATTTGTATTTTGATTTGTTTCTTTTAACGATGCGGCGTTTCGTGTTATACAGTAGGTAAAGCACGAAGCGCTTTGTAAGTATTCGCTTTTGAATTTGTATTTGCTTTTTTGGCTTCACTTTCAGTGTTTCGCGCGGTCTATTTGCCTTTTGTTTCATAATCTAAGGGCAACGGTAGGTACAACACAGCTACATCCACCTCCAAACTGAATAATCATAAAGTGTGTTGAAACACTTTATTTCTAACAATTCCTACAACCCTTAGGTCCAATCTCATTACAAAAACAAAGCCCACTCCAAAATTGCGTGGGTATTTCGAAACGGTCCTAACATTACGCTTAGTGTTCAGTAACGGGATACGGTAGGGGCGGACCGCTTCCTGTTCAATATTGACACCGGCGCAATTGACGCTGCCAGCAATTTGCATTTGTATTATTGGACCCGTCCACTCAGCATCGATCACTGAATAAATGTTTATTAACAGTACAGCACAGAATTACAGATTGCGTCTTGTTAGTTACGAATTTAGTTAAATTAATATATATGTTGGAGAAACTGTAGAAAGTTTGCACTATAGGACTTAGATTCCTTTCAATATTTCTAAGTCTTAGAAGTATGTAAAGATGGTAAAAAGAATATCGGAAAAAAATTGATACGAGGTTTTATTTCTTCAAAGCATCGCTTATCAATAAAAAAATTCAGAACTCGATATGAGAATAATTGGAGAAAATAAGTATCTGATGTAATATATTTACAAAATGAGTATTTATCTAAACCCTTTTGCATAAAGAAAAGAAACAACACCTATTCCAATACTCCCCTTAAAACTTCACGCATACAACTTTATGGTATGAATAGCTTTCCCCACAATGGGCTCTTTTACAATTCCATTGGGATTGAGAAAACTTTAGTATTTTTATAAGCAGTCGTATCTACGCACGAATCTCCTTATACCTACCTACCTGAATCTACAGGCCTTTCATAAACATTCTAATCTACTTGAAATTCTGTAGGTAACAAGAATAAAATGAAAAACGCAATAATGTCGCTGCTCCCTTCGATGCAGCCGGATTGAGTGACTCGAAAAGGATTCAGCGGGATTCAGATTGCATGTTTGCTTCTCCGAATATAAACTACTAGCAGATTGCCTGCGACTTCGTCCGCTGCAATTTTCTCAAGGCCTATGTTATGTTACTCAGGGATAATGTAGCATTCTAAAGGTAAAATAATTTTTGAAATAGAGTTTATCCGTTACAAATATATTACAAATATATAAAAATACAAATCTTTCCTCTTTATAATATTAGTGTAGATAATAGGTATGTAGGTACCTGTCTAATCGACTTACAATCCTTAACATTAAGTTACACTCTGTCCACTAGCTTAATCGATTTTTGACAGCTGCAACTAGTGAACAATATTTATGATTTTTGTAAGAAACTGATTCGTATAACTGTATTATAATGTCTATAAGAGGTCATAAATAAGATAATCCAACAAGATAAGGTAGTTTATATATTTATTTTATAACGCATTTTTAAGTTAACTTAAGGCAATCGGGAATAATTTCATTCTAAGGCAGCTGTCAAAAAACCAATCACCCAATGGACAGGGTATAGTATTCTGTGTCAAGTCATATCCTGCCACCAAGACAAAAAAATGTTTGGAAGAAAGTGGACCATAGCTTATAGGAAGAGATTTAATTGATTGAACCCGTAAGAGCAAAGGTATGATCGAAGTCACAGGTTACAGCTTAGTAGTAAAACGGGTTGCAACTCTACGTTTCAGCGCGTATTTTGCGTAGGTAATTATTCCGTGGTAGCTACAGTTGGGAAGTAAATCATTCGATTCACCCCAGCTCCTCTCGAGAAAGGCAACAGTGCCTTAACGATGCTGGCGATCTCCCGCAGGTTACAGCTTATAAAAAAATATACCAAACCAACCCACCTATCAAATACCTATGTGCATATTATACATATAGTTTCACTAAACAAGTGTCTACGGCCCGCCCGCCACATGCTAAAAATATTATTTCGTAAGAAAAACCGCACGATCATTTGATTAATGGAGCTTTCAGGAAAACTACTTTCCGTTGAAAAAACAATTAATCATGTAGGTAGTTCTCGTAATGAGATTGTACAAACGATCTTTGGAATATCTTTATCTTTACTGCATATATTTTTTACGTATATGCTTAGCTTTGATATTTAACAACGGGTTAGCTTAGATAAGATACGGAAAACGTTACAACGAGCGACCCCTAGGGGATATTTACCCTAATCACTACACGCGCTTGACAGAGAGATGGGTTTCGCAGTAGGAATAGGTATCTACAGTTTAGCAACAGTTAGATTTGGAACTAGATCCATACTATAATGTATGTATTTTTAATATTATAAATGCGAAAGTAACTCTGTCTGTTACGCTTTCACGATGAAACGGCTGAACCGATTTTGATGAAATTTGGTATAAAGATAGTTTAAACCCTGGGTCAGGACATAGGCTACTTTTTAATCCGCGACTTTGTCTGCATTCGCGATATCCGAAATTCACGCGGACGAAGTCACGGGCAAAAACTAGTACTCTATAATCTCGAACCTTTCGCCTCTTCCGACACTTCTCATCACATTTCGAAGGGCCAATTGATAGCGTCCCTAAAGAATATTTAATGTGGACATCAAAATTATTAATTCTAAGCTCTGTTAATGCAATACAGAGGAAACCACGTATGCATTTTTAATAAGTCCACTAACATCATACATGTATTCGGGTTGATACTTATCTACTTACCTACTCCTATACATTTGAATTTCTAATCTAGGTGCTTAGTTAACACAAGATAATGGAAATTTACGATCCGGCCAACTGAACTATTTGCTAAGGATAGAAATAAATCTGAAGACTGTATTTTTGCTTTGGTAGTAGTTAAATACATATAGGTACAGCCTGAACAAAATACCGTGTGTCGTAAACTGCATAGTTTCCCACGGAACCAAGTAAGTTTAAGGCTAGGAGCGCACTCGGCGGCCAGGGCCTCAAGTCTGCTGTTACAATAGTGTCAGAATGGTCTATCATTGATTTCATACCTGTTGATATTGTATTGGAGTGATGTAGGCACAATAAAAGAGAACTGTTCAATTCAACGGTTCGTGTAATACTAATCATTAATTAGTGTGTGCAGTTACAAATATAAGGTTAGGCGAGCTGGGCACTACACCTCCCATTAAAAAAAAAAATACACACAAAAATATACATAACTAAACTAATAACAAATCAACATAAATTTAATTTATAATTTTTTAATATATCATTATTTAATTAAAACCTCTAAACAAAACCAAAGTATAATTCAATTTATAATTTTTGAATATGGCATTATATAAATAAAACATCTAAAACAAAACCAAAGTATTTTAAGTTATAAACAGTTTTGTATTATTTTTATGAATTACATATTCTTTATTATCTTTTAAAATTTTAACATTTGGTGAGTCATCTTCAATGACTTTGTATGGTCCTAAGTACATTTTATCTAACTTGTTTCCTACTTGATTTTTAACTAATACTAAATCTCCATTTTTGTATTTTGATGGATTTACATTTTTATCTACATTAATTTTGCTTAATTCCTTACTTAATAACAAATTATTTCTAGCTTCAGCTTGTGCTCTTTGAAGTCTGTATTTTAGCTCCAAAGGGTAGGAATCAGTGTTATATAAAGGATCAACATATGGACTTTATGCTATGTTTGATGGTAAATTACAGTTTTTCCCAAATACTAACTCAAATGGAGTGTATTTTGTCTCAGAGTGAACTGTAGTATTAAATGAAAAGCTCCAGAATGGAAGCCAACTGCTCCAATCTGTTTTATTATTTTCACATTGAATTCTAAGGTAAGCACCAAGGACCTTATGTGTATTTTCCAAACCTCCCAGAGTTTCATGATGATAAGCTGTTGAATGCAGCTTATTAATATGCAACAAATTACAAATCTCTGTAAATACTGATGACATGAACTCTGTTCCCTGGTCTGTTATGATCTCTTTAGGGATACCATATCTAAGAATAAAATTGTTAACAAACAACTGAGCTACAGAAACAGTGTCTTTCTTTTCTAAAGGATAAGCTTCGACGTACTTTGTTAAATCACACTGTAACGTCAGAATATACTTATAATTTAAATTATCTATATCTAAGGGACCCATTAAATCTAAACTAACTCTTTCAAAAGCAGTGGATGCCGTGGATGTGATGACCATCGGCTCCTTCGTATGCCTATTGGAATGCTTTTGAATCTGACAGCTTTTACACTTCTTAACGAATTGTGTTACGTCTTCAGTCATTCCTGACCAATAATAATACTTCTTAATATTATTTAACATTCTGTTCACCCCCGCGTGGCCACTCGTTGGTAACAGATGAAAGTCATTTAGGATCACTGTTTTTGTGTCCTTGTCAGTAACTCTCGTCACATCTTTAAGAATAAGTAACTTAGGTGTATCATTTAAATTACTCATTTCCTTTATCATATTGTTTATAAAATGTTCATAGCACTTGCTTTTAATTATTATGAGCTCGGGTGATTTGATTTGCTTGCAAAAACGTTGTCATTCTCTCGCTAACACACTTACGGTTGATAACGATCGAGAAATTACAAAAATTGCTGATTTTTCAGGCACGAATTTGTAGTTACCATTATCACTAGTGAAATGTTTTAATTTTCCTATCTGTTTCAACGTATTCTTATTACAAGATAAAATCAATTCAACGCTGTCAATTGGTCGTTTGAGGATTTCCACCACCTTAGGTTGATCAGGCCTCGGAGTAGAGGAAACCTCAGTAGTCATGTCATTGTTGTCACAGTCAGGACGTAATCTACGAGCCTGTGCTCTCGTCATGACCGATACTACATGATTGTGCATGTCCTTTAAACTGTTAGATGTAATAGGTATTTGGCTCAATGCATCTGCAGCTGCGTTGTGCCGTCCTGGGACATAACTAATTTCGAAATCGTACTCCTCAAGATAAAGTCTAAACTTTGTCAGTCGGCTTGAAGGGTCGTTCATATTAAATAAATAAATCAACGGCCTATGGTCTGTTTTTATGTAAAACTTTTTCCCATATAAATAAAGTCTAAAAAGTCGTACTGCCCAAACAATAGCAAGTCATTCTAACTCAATCACAGGGTATCGCGTCTCAGCAGGTTTCAAGTTACGGCTGGCATACGCGACTACCTTGCCATTGCTATTAGACAGCACGGCGCCTAATCCAAGTTTTGATGCGTCAGTTTGTAACGTAAACGTATTATTGTCACTAAAGTCTGGATAGTCAAGTATGGTCGGACTAATAAGGATCTCTTTTAAGTTATAAAATGCTCGCTCGCATTCATCACTCCACACGAACGTTACATCTTTCTTACAAAACGCATTCAAAGGAAAAGCTATTTCAGCAAATTTTGGAATAAAACGCCTATAATAATTAGCAAATGCAACAAATCTCTTGACTTCGTCTACATTCTGCGGGACAGGGTATTTTTGTACACATTCTACTTTTGATGAATCGGGGAATATACCTTCTGAAGTGATCTTGTGTCCTAAGTAAACTATTTCTTTACGTAAAATTCACACTTCAGCGGATTTAATTTCAAATTTACTTTTCTTAGACATTCTAATATTTTTATAAGATTCTTGTTATGCGTTTCAAGACAATTACCCACAACAATACAGTCGTCTTGATATAGGAAACATGATTTATAATTTAACCCTGACATTGCTATTGTCATGAGACGTGCAAAAGCACTAGGAGATGTCTTTAATCCCATTGGACATCGTTTCATTTGTTACTGCTTGTCTGTAGTAAATGCAGTGTATTTCCTAGACTTTTCTTCTAAAGACAGCTGATGACCTTGACTAAGGTCTAATTTTGAAAAATAGATGTTCTTAGATAATGAATCTAAAATCTCAGTGATGTTTGGTAACGGAAACTTATCATCCTGTATCCTATTATTGAGTTGACGATAGTCTACTACAAGTCTCCATTTCCTTTCTCCTGACCTATCTGATTTTTTAGGTACCAATAGAACAGGACTTGACCATTCTGAAATAGTCTCTTCAATAATATCGTTTTTGATCATTTCGTCTATTTGCCTTTGCACCTCACCTTTCAACGCTAATCGATAAGGCTTGACGTACGCTGGCGACGTATTTTCCTTTAGTATGATTGAATGCTCTATTAAATTAGTAGTAGTGAGCGTATCTCCTGGTAAATGAAATACATCGGCATACTTGGCACATACATTCTCAATGCTTCGTTGTTCTTCTTTGTTTAGATATGTATGTAGTTGCAAAGTAGTAAGCAATGTTTTGACTCTATCCACAAACATAATATTATCGTCGTCAAACTTGCAAACATAAAAATTATCTAGACAACTAATACTTAAATCTGAAATGTTTATAGTAATCGAACTATCAGTTGTATTTAATATCCTAACAGGAATAAGCCCATTATGTGGCTTCGATACTACACCCGCTGTGTACACACCTTTATAAATTTCCTTTGACAAAATGACGCAATCACTATTGTGTGACGTCGGGATGTGTTTTATCACTTCGCAACGGGGCGGAATTGTAAATAAATTCCTATTAACCTGAACACTAACAGACTGGTCTCGGGTTTCTAAACTCAGAGTACCATCTTTATAATTTAATACCGCGTTATATCGCTCGAAAAAATCTTGCCCGAGTATACCTTCTGCGGCGCAAGATAAGTGTTCAAAAACATAGAACTTTTGTTGAAAAACTACCTTATTTATTATAATATCTAAATAAATGTATCCTAGGGACTCTAAATTACCGCTAATTCCTTTAATAACTATCTTATCCTGTTTTACTAAATTCAATAGATTCCTGTGTCGCGTTCACGTGTCATACTTAAGTACACATAAGCTAGCTCCACTATCAATCAGTAAATTAAGATCATCATTACTATTTTTAAGTTGACAATTAATTACACAAAAATTACTATAACTAAAAATCGAATGAGTGTACGGTTTAGGTACGAAAAAACTCTACGCTTTCATGACTATTTACGTGATCGTTGCGCAAGTTGTCTTGGACATTGGACTGTCGCGCGTTATGCTGAACACGCTGACGTTGCTCCGGACGTCCGCGGAAATGCTGACGCTGACCGCCTGAGTTTTCACCTCGATTTACGCTAAATGAAGTTCTTTGACCCGTGTTTAATTCATTATTTTTATAGTTACGATTATTAGTTTTATAATTGTTATAAAACTGACTATTTCCTCGGCCTCGAGAACCTCTAAAGTTTCCACGTTTGTAGTTTTGGTTAGCCCTAAATTGCATAACCTGCTGTTGTGACTGGACAGACATGGACTGTTCGTTTACCGCAGCTCTAATGGCTTCTGATAACGACGCAAACTGTCGTGAGGCAATGATAGTGCTGAGCCGATTATCAGCCAAACCATCGCTAAACCGTTTAATTGCAATCTTCTCATTGAGAGGACGCAAAACCTCATAGGCATCACGCTTGTCGTCAGCCTGAGCAATCGTGAGATTCACGAACAACTCCTCAATCTCTGTACCGAATTTTTCAATACTTCTACGACCTTGAGAAGCTCTAAACAACTGTGTCTGTAAAGCTACAGCTGATTTTTTCGGCAACAAATATTTGCGAATATCCTCTATCAAACTGTCAATATTTGCGTAAGCAGTTTTAAGACGCAGTTTTGCACTAGGAGATAGGCGCGTTTTCAACACAAACTCAATCAATTGATTTTTACCGGCATCATTGATGAGCGAACTATAAAGCAAAATACCATCAATAAGCTGATTTGTCACCTGCTCCTGGCCATTCATCACCGGCAACAGTGTAATTGCAGTTTTAATATCAAATGAGTCAGTCATTTTAGTAACACAATCTGAGTATTCTATTAAATCCTTACAACTAGTTTGGCTACTACTATCTACCATAGAAAGTAAACTCTTTATTTTCTGAAAATTTGACTGGATCTCATGAATTAATGTTTGGAAAACCTCACAAGAGTCTTTGCTTAGCTTGCGATCTTTTACTTCTTGATTCAACTGAGTCAAAATACAATCCAATTTCCTATATTCCCTTTCAGCTTCCGCTAATTTCTTAAAAGCTAAATCTTGTCTACGCCTATCTGGACCAAGTTTCACCAAATACTCTCTTAAAAATTTCAATTTACCGTGCAAATCTTGCTACTGTTGCGACATACCTAATCCCTTAAATAAAATATAATATAACACAGCATGACCTAGTTACAATAACATATGAAATATTGTAGAGTAAAATTAAATGTTTACCGTGCAAAAACTTACATTACAGTAGGTACGTATTTACCGATAACGGATATGTAGGTCATGACGTCTGATGTGGCGCGGATGGATTGACTCCTCAGCATTGGACTCGAACTTACTCCCAGCTGCTCCACATCGGACCCGTACAATTTATCTCCCGGCACCCTGCATACCTTCTCATCATAAGGCTTGAGCATTCTCCCGGCACCCGGCAGCAACACTTTTCCCGTCTTCTTCTGATATTTTCACCACTTCATGATAATTCTTCTGTAAGGGTTTTCTGTTTCTTCTATAGTCTAAAAACTGTCTTCGCTTTCTTCTATCTTTCTTTCTTCAGTTAAAGGTTTTCTTCAGAATTTGTATTCTTCAAAATATAATTTCTTCTTCTTTTCTATCTTCTCAAACTTCTATCAATATAAATCTTCATGCTTTCATCAGCTACTGACGCTTTCGTTTTTCACGTAAATTGCAAATTTTTAATTGCTGGCAAGTCGCGTAAAATTGCATGACGCACAATTTGGCTTTAGGCCCGGTCTGTCAACAGAGACTGCCATTTTGTGTCTCAAGCGGACGGTTCAGTATTATACAGATAGGAGGACACCAGTCAATGCTTGCTTTCTCGATTTATCCAGGGCATTTGACCTGGTGTCCTACGAAATCTTGTGGGAAAAGTTGTGTCAGGAAACCGAAGTGGATGGTACAGTAGTTTCAGTGGTATCAAAACCAGACTAACTTTGTCAAATGGGCCGGGATATTGTCAGAGGAGTACCATTTGAAATGCGGGGTGAGGCAAAGGGGGATAACCTCACCTCGCCTCTTTAACCTGTATATTAATCAGTTGATCGTTGAGCTCGGCAACACTAATGTCGGATGCCACATTGATGGAATTTGTTTTAATAATATCAGTTACGCAGACGACATGGTGTTGCTGAGTCCTTCGATCAGCGGTCTTCGGCGCCTTCTGCAGGTTTGTGAGGATTATGCAGTGGCCCAGGGACTCAGGTATAACGCTAAAAAGAGTGAGCTGCTAGTGTTTAAAGCATGTGGCAAGTGTTACTCTAACGTGCCGCAGGTTACTATTAGTGACACTCCTCTAAACAGAGTCACGCAGTTTAAATACCTGGGTCACTGGGTCACGGATGACATGAGTGATGATATGGACATAGAGAGGGAACGCAGGGCGTTGGCTGTCCGATGTAATATGCTGATCCGCAGATTTGCACGGTGTAGTAAGCATGTTAAAATGACACTCTTCAGAGCTTACTGCCAATCATTCTACACATGCAGTCTGTGGGTTAGGTATACGCAAAGGACTTACAACGGCCTGCGGGTGCAGTACAACAACGCGTTCAGGATGCTGGCGGGGCTGCCGCGGTTTTGTAGCGCATCGGGGATTTTTGCTGAGGCGAGGATTGATGGCTTTCAGGCCATCATCCGAAAGCGGTGTGCCTCGATCCTGAAGCGAATGCGTGCCAGCTCCAACAGTCTCCTGAGCGCGTTGTGCGGTAGGTGGGATTGCCCGATGCTGCGTCACTGGGTCGGACTTCATACGTCTACGAGTATGTACTACATACTGCGTGGGTAGTGTGAGGGTCGATCCAGGACGTTAGGTTATAGAATATTGTAAATAATTGTAATTATTAATATTTTTAAGTTTATTAACATTAGTCTTAAGGTCTTTACTAACACTTTATATGGATTCACAGTCTGAAATAAATGTTTATTATTATTAAGGGTCGCCATGTATTGGAGTGATGTAGGCACAATAAAAGAGAACTGTTCAATTCAACGGTTCGTGTAATAATAATCATTAATTAGTGTGTGCAGTTACAAATATAAGGTTAGGCGAGCTGCACACTACAATTTTGACAAGTTTGATAATCTACTAATTTAATGGCGTCATTATGAAAATCAATGATAGACCATTCTGACACTATTGTTGCTGTTGTTGTTGTCTGAGACTTGATGCCCTGGTCGTGGCGACCAGGTCGCGGCGGCCAGTTAGATCTAGCATTAGCCGCTTGTCCCTAAATGCGTGCGGTATTTAAAGTCATGAACAAATAGCTAGATCTCACTGGCCGCCGCGACCTGGCCGCCGGGTGCGCTCGTAGTCTTAATATTGAAGATCCAAATTAGGTGGATAGTACCCAGTATAACTGAGTTCCAGTTGAGTTCAGTGGTTCCACGGATATCTGAGTTGGTACCTACTAGGTACCAACTCAGATATCCGTGGAACCAACCGATAGGTAGTCGTTAAATTGTATCTGTTGAACATGGTTTGCACCAACTGTCTAAATGTTAATTTTACAAAACGGCAGCATCCACATCATATCAAAATTCTAAATGAAACATAAAACTAGAAAATACCTACGATTAGATGCCAGATGTCACAGTTGGGACGTCGGTAAATAAATGCACACCGATTTCCGCGCGGATTGTGAACAAAATTCTCACGGGGACGGTTTGTACCAGTAATTTGTTTTGTAAACAAGCCAAACGCTACGCTCTCCGTCTTTCATCATCCCATCATCCTTTCTAAATAACTACATAATTTTTTCGGGATTTTTAACCTCAATTTAGGGTTAGAAAATCTCTTTTTAATTGCGGACCAGCCATTGCGGCTGTCGTAAATTTCGAAGATGCTCGCGTCACTTTGTTCTACATTTAAGAGAACAATCTCAATAATGATCCCTTACAAATGGGGTTGAAGCAATTAAGGCCGAAGAAAATTTTTAAAGGAGGTAGGTACCTAGTCATGATTTAATTGTAAGTTCACTGATTGACTGCTTCCTTTGTTGCTTCCAAATCCAAAATGATCTAAGTACCTTTTAAATCTTAGGTAGCTACTTAGTTAGGTAGCAATAGGTACTTCGGTATTTCTTTTATTATGACTGACTGGTCATAATAAAAGCCTTTATTAAAAAGCTTGTGTAGTTAGGTCTACCACTTTCTTCTTGCGTTTTTCTGGCTAAACTAGGCGTACGTACATACCTACCTACAATACGGTCAACGTAACTTGGCGCGTCTGAAGTTAGCTGTTTGGCTGCGCAATGGAACTTTTAGGAACGAAATTGTCTACTGCGCAGCATATCGGCTAACTTCAGACGCGCCAAGTTACGTTGACCGTACTGTACGCCAGTATCGGCAGTACCAAGTAACTTCCGACTTTTTGAACCTGGGTTCTACTCGTTTAGAAATCAGTTATGTAGCTACAGCAAGATTGGAATGAAGGTACACTAGTAACAGCAACAGTACAGTAACATGTATACAGCCAAATTCAATATGGGTTCGGTTGTATCCTTCACTGAGGATAGGTTATTCTATCTTCAGTTGTCAAGGGAGATGTTAAAAATAAATAAATAAATAAGTCTTCAGTGAAAAATAGTTCTCAATTAACGATAAACAGTACCTATATTTCTATCTATCCCTAAGTCAGATAGTTTAGCCTTTATCGTTGTAATACACAATGTATTACAACGATAAAGGCTAAACTATCTGACGAATAAGGTCTCTACTTGGCCCTCGCGTGCGTTTCGTTAAACCCTATAAAATTTTAACCTTTTGACCCGCAACAGTCATGTATTGATGACAAACCAAAATGTGCTTAGGCGCGACGGTCATGCCTACATGACAGACGTAATCCCATAGATTATGTAACTTAGTTTGACGCCGAGGGCATGTTTTACATTTTTTGACATGGCGGTCAAAAGGTTAATAAATAACGTGATTTGTTAGTCTTCTTATAAAAGCTTATGTAGAATTTAAACATATTTAAGTATGTTTAAATTCTTAAATGACTGGAATACAGCAAAATCTTGTGATTTTACTGCATTTTCCCAAACAAAGCGATAACGCTAGAGAGTAGGAATAAAACTTAGTTGGCAATTTAAATACTAGTGAGTAAATTTTTATTGCTAATTATTTTGTGAGTAAACATCTAGGTACTATAATATAGGTACATACTATACATTAGTATACATTACAAATTATTTTTTTTCATTTTCCTTTCAGGTTGTGTTTATATATAGTCTTTAAATAAAAAATGTCCGATTTACGTGAAAGTACTGATTTTTAAAGCAAACCATTCCTTTCAATTCGGCGGATAGACAAATCTGTTATCTTTAGTAACCGTCCTGTCAAACAAATAGCTCTCAACATGGTTTTGGGACGCATACCTACCTACTTTGGCTTTTTCATACAATACCTCTTCTCCTCTCTGGTCTCTCATAGCCTGCCCATCTTGCGTTACCAGACGTCCGGATAAGTCGGACACAGTCAGGCTTTTTGAATTCGTTGAGGCTTAGGTAGCTCATATTGTCCTCCATCGTCCGGCCTTTTCATCCAAATGTCCTGCTGAACTGGCTGGTCTATCGGGCTTTTCCTTTTCAGAGAATGAGTTCGGAACCAGAGATAAAAACCTAAGCTTTTTTATCTCCAGTGTGTGTATGTGTTGTAAATTGGAGAGTAGAAGAAGGTACTGAAAATACTGTGGTACTTTCAAAACTTTCTTCTATTCTCTGTAATGTTTAACTTTAGAAAGAACCAAAAATTTCATAATCGCGAAATTTTATAAAACGAAGGAGGACGTTGACAGTGGCCTAACCTACGGCCTTATCTAACTTCTAAGGTATATAATAGAAATAAAAAGAAAGAAATAAGGTAAAAACTTATAATAAGTTAAAAATTTTAACTTACTTATAACTTAAAAAAAATAAAGTAAAAAGTTCAAAATAAACAGAATGTTATATACCATAGAGTACGACTTTGTTTAGATTTTGTTTAGTACCTTGGTTTAGTATCTATATATATAACATCCCCAAAGGCAAAACTCGTAAAACAAGTTGTTAAAATAAAAATGTTAATGATCAACTTTACTTGTTCCCAAGTTTATTTTTGCTAATGAATTATACAACATGAAAAGCTTATTTCGAACGCACCCTTCGTTTATGTTATCTATGTCACAGACCACAGTCAGTCACAATGTGCATAGACAAGGAGACTGGAGAACACACTTCGAAGATTATAGACGAAAAAAATACTAAAAATAGTAAGTAAACAATAATATTTTATGTAGTAAATATTGCTAATACATACTGGACTAGCATTATATATAACCAATTTTTTATGGTCCCTGAAAGCACCAGAAGTGGACCGCAATGTCATTCAAAAATTATTAAATAACAATAAGTCGACAGCGCTATGGACCAGAGCACAAAAGTACAAAATGCGAATACACAAAAGTCGCACTAATGGTACTACTTAAAACCATTTTTTGTTTTTTTAATATAAAACTCTTGGTTTCTTCAATTTTTTTATCGACGTGTTTTACTACTAGAACAATTTCAGGAATAATTAATATTACCTATTGCCAAATAGTAAGTCCATGGCAACTGGCAAGACAAAATTTTTGTCTAATGGTCCCTCATACGACTGCGATGAAGTATTCTTATTACAATATTGTTCAAACTACAATTTTATTTGCGCCGCGAATTCAATCAATGTTTTCCTGTAAAAAAAAAAAACAAAACTGTCAAATCCATAAACAAAATAGAACTAGGAAATCGAAGGACAACAGACGGACGGACGGACGTCGATCATCAATCAAAATCAAAAGAACCAATATGGCCGACTGCTTCCAATGGGCCTGTTCGCGGTTAAATTTTACATATTTGCAGTTATAATTAAATGGTTTCTAAAGAAAATACATTGTCTTACATTATAATGTAAGTCAATGTACCTAATGAAGACTTTTACGTAAGTAAACGAAACGAAAATGTGGGAATATTGACGTTATCCTTGACATGCCATGGGAAAGTTGTGAAGTGGCCTCCGTAGTTTACGTTGATTTTACGTTATTACTACTTACAATGTTAATTTGCAGGTATGCTGAAGATGCCAGTTAACTCTGTGACTGAAACGAAAAAAGGAGTCGACAAATCTAGGTTTTCACTGTCATTAAATAGGAAAAATGCAACATATTTGAGCAACGAAAATAAGAAACCGTCAGAGAGCTCGAAGGAGAACACTGGCCCTTTTAATAAGCAGTCTACTAATAGCAATAAAGAGAATAAGCCTTTAAAAAGGTCTCTGAAGAGTATATACTCAAATACTTTATCGGCTGCAAAGAGATTGAAGCCTCTTTCTGAGACAGCAAAGCCAGGTATTGTGTAACGTTATACCGGTACTTGACGCCGCCGATGTGCAATACTCCGGTGATTTATTGCAGTTGTGCTCAGTGCTATCGAGGAAAATCCTGTGTCGTGTAGTGTTTGTGCCTGGAATTTCATTTTGAATTGATTTCTGTCAGTGGTGAGAAAAGATATTTAAATTTTATTCCAATATATTCTATGAGAAAGCAAATCTCAACACTTTAGTGACCTACAAATTTACTCAAAATATGAAACTGCACATAAATTGTGTAGAAAGTTCTAGCAACAACATACATAACTATGACATGCTGAAACTCATCACTATCCAAAGATATTCCTCTATGGCACTAATCAACAAAATAAAGTTGTTATATTTTCTTAAACAAAATCTTTGGTCATATTAATTACATCTGAATAAAATTACAGAACAATCACCAGAGCTAGAGCTGATACTTTCGGAGTCTCCTTTATCCAGCACTGCCATGTTGAATGGCCACCATACATCGGACATTCAATATGCAGGGAGTACACAACAGCGGAAGACTCCCATTGCCACCTTATCTAACTTGGGGAACACTTGCTTCCTCAACAGTGTGCTTTATACTTTACGGTAATAATGCTATGGTATTAATATTATGGAATTTTTAGTTCTTAAGTCCTGTAACAATATCAATTTTAGTCCTATGGGTCCGTCCTGTGACTATATGTTTTATGCTAAAACCACTTACACAACTTTGATATATCATTTTGTTTTAAGACTAAATACATACTTGAAGGTGCAAAGCCAATGATCCACATTACAAAATAATATTCAAGCACAGATCTCATCTTCAGCATAGATTTTGAGCCATTTGAAGTCATTCTATTGGTTGGAGCCATTCCAGTTTTAACTTTAAATTTTATTTCAATTTTATTATTTTTTTCAATTTTCTTACCATTTAAACCTTTCCTGGACTCCCACAAATCAGACCAAAATTTGCAAAATTGGTCCAGCCATTCTCGAGTTATAGCGAGACTAACAAACATGGTATCGGGCATGGGTACTCAACAAATGTGATTCCGATATCCAGACCAGTGACATAAATAGACTACAACACTGTATTACCAATTGTAATGTAAGATTACAAATTTTAACAGACATGGCTATCTATAATTTTTCTTCATAATTGTTGCAGATATGCACCACGCTTCTTGCATAACCTGCACCACCTTGTGTCAGACCTAGCCAGTGTAGAACAGAAGTTGGGCAGCATCAGGCTAAAGAGTTCTTCTCTGGGCCGCAGTGCAGCTGGGTTGGCATCATCAGGGACCAGGTCTTGGAGCAGTAAGGACCTACTATCCTTGGGACAATCTGATAATAGTGCTGGGAAAAGTAAAATACAGGTATTTAATTGAAAACTTTTTAATGTACATTCTTTTTAGCCACTGCATTCATCATAAATTCATGCAAAACTACTCTTTCTTATAACTTTACTAAAACTACAATTATGCTTTATGATAAAAAGCATATTCATTTAAGGTTTAAGTCATAATATTTCACATAATTTAATCACTGCATTATTTCTAAGTAGATATCAAAAAGATAAGCAAAGGAATACATATTTAAAATATTGCCAATTACATGACTATGTTTACTGATTCATTCAGTGACAATATGAGCAATGCCTATCATTTTCCTGTACTTGTAATAAGTCTGTTTTCTTAATCACATATTTGTTGCATTTATCATAAGCAAGATGAGGGTCACAATTTATCTGATAAGAACATATTGATAATAATGATAACCCAATCAGGTAGATCCAATTTGTGAATTAAGAATTTTTGGGTCAATATTGATTAGATGATTACAATATTTACTTGTATTGCATAGATAATGTTGCTTACAACATTTATCACCATGCTAATTGAGAAATTAATTTGAGAAACCTAATTAACAAATGTGGAAGGTATTTAACTATGGCATATATATTTTGGTTTTAAAGTAAAAATGTGTATTGAAACAACTCTAGTTACAATAAGTATTGTAACTAGCATAAGTCATTTAAACAAATAAAATAAAACGGCAGATCTTCTGAATAACTGTAGCTTTTATGTCAGTTAAAAAGAACTGCTGCCTCTATATTAAGCCCCTCACATACGTAGCTATAATATATATTATAGCTGGCCACCACACCACACACGGTAGCTATAAAATAATAATATATTTTCGCCCTTATTACGTCTGCGCTCGTTGTTTGTTTCACATTTTTGAAAATTATATTAATATGCCTGGCTGTATCTGTCCACATATTATTTTGGTGACGTAGTAAAAATATATATTATAGCTGATCGTAATATGCCTTGATTATAGCTACGTCTGACATATATTAACATATATTATAGCTACGTCTTTGACGGGCTTTATCTTGGTAGATAGATTAGTCAGGAGTTATAAGGGTATGGTTGTGTTTGGAAGAAGCAGAAGCTGTGTCAAACACAATCATAAACAATAACTAGGGTCTCAAAACCTGTTGTTCATGCAACACTAATTTCAGAGCATCTGTCTCTCTGCCTTGGAAAGTCATTTTAATTTTTTACTCATCTGTTGTCAGACCAAGCAAATTTGTTTACTAAATGGCTGTGTATGCAGCATCCAGGCCTGCACCTCCCACTTATTAAAAGTGGTTTCTCTTCAGCTCTTTGACTATTATCATCAAGGTTAAGAGTTTGTTGTGTCGTCTCTTGCTCTGCTCGATTTAAGAGTTGTCTACCACATAGCTATATAATCACTACCTAGAGAATTCTTATGAAAACTATTTTAGTAGTCATAATAATTGTAGTGGTAATTATTTTTATATTTTTTATATTATAGGCTTGCGTTTGACTGCAACTCACCTGATCTTAAGTGATGATGCGGCCTAAGGTGGAGCACGCTTGCGTAGGATAAACCGGTTCACTCGTGCCTTGAACATACCCAGATTATATGTATCGGGGAATAGAGAGGCGGGCAGTGAATTCCACAGTCTGGCAGTTCGCACAATAATTGTAGCGTAAAGAATAGCACCATCCCATATCTTCCCGTGGGTGTCGTAAGAGGCGACTAAGGGACTTACCAGAGAATGGGCAGCAGCGTTCTCTGTGCCTTTGTAACAACCATACTGCGATCGCCAATCCGCCTGCCAAGTGTGGCGATTATGGCTTAACCCCCCTTGGGGAGGCCTATGTCCAGCAGTGGACGTCTTTAGGCTGAAATGGTGATGATGATGAATTGTAGTGGAGTTGGGGATACCAGCCCATGATACTACTAGTAGTCATAATGTCGAATTCGATATCAACAAAGTATTTTCATCAATCCCTTTCCCCCTTCAGATAGCAACTGAGAAACTCCATGAGACATACTTCAACCTTCGGGCAGCGGAAAGCAAGTGCCTTAACAGCAGCTCTGCAGATGCCAGTCCGGAGCCCTACGCCGCTGATGCCTTCTTAGCTGCGCTTAGAGATGTCAACTCCACTTTTGAAGGTAATATGACATTACATAAGCCTTTTATGTGCCATTTTAAATCATATTAGACAGTTATACAAATTATAATTATTGCTTGTATCAGAACATTCTATCGTGAATTTCTGCCATAGAGCAATATCTACAGCATGAAAACCTTTTCAGTTTACATTAATCATCAAATCAAAGTCAAGTTATTCATATAGGTATATGGAATGGAAAACAGTCGTGAAATTGATAACATATGGCCCTTTCATCTCATTGATATCATATAAATTTGTTATCATTTTTTTTCAGATTCATATGTACAATACGGTCAACGTAACTTGGCGCGTCTGAAGTTAGCTGTTTGGCTGCGCAGTGGAACTTTTAGGAACGAAATTGTCTACTGCGCAGCTAATCGGCTAACTTCAGAAGCGCCAAGTTACGTTGACCGTACTGTATGTATATGATTCATACTGAAACATAAGTTTAATATCAAGTGCAGATATTGTAGCACTGCAGAGAGCCACATTTCCATGACATATTAATTAAAATATAATTAACACAATATTGATTGGTTTAGAAATAGTTTTGTTAATATGAATCATGGACTCGTCACCCTCCCAGTACCCCCCACAACGAAACTGTTAAAAAATTATGCATGACGAACTTTATCAAATATTTTATCTTTTGTCAGATAACTTTATTCAAGAGAATTTAGGATATTCATGTAAATAGTCAATACTATTTATTCTTTTAAACAATAATAATAAAGTAGTCATGCTTTTTGAGTAGATTCTGAATAACCATGCTGAAATAATTACCTAAAATAAATAGGTTATTGTGTGTTGTTAAAAATAATTTTAAAAGGGGTGGGATTATATCTGATTGGCTTGCTGACGGTTCGGACACGAATATATTGTGTCATCATTAAGCCGTCTGATTTACAGTAAAAATAATATTATAATCTTAAAAAACATTATGCAACCTGAGTATGAAGCAATAAATCACAATATGTATCATCGTCATCATCATCTGCCTAGCCTTTTTCCAACTATGTTGGGGTCGGCTTCCAGTCTAACCAGATGCAGCTGAATACCAGTATTTTACATGGAGTAACTGCCTATCGGACCTCCACAACCCAGTTACTGGGTAACACGATACTCCTTAGTAAGACTGGTTGACAGACTTACTGGCTTCTGACTACCTATGAACAACTGCCAAAGATCTACAAATGACAGCCGGCTCCAACGTCTTTACGTGCTTTCCAAGGCACGGAGGGAACTCTGTATAAAAGGGATGGTCACCCTTCCACAGACCGACCGCGGCTAGCGTAGCTAAACCTTTGACCGATGGATCTGTACGGCTTTAGCTTAGCCACGAGCTCTTGATAAAAAAATCCGAAAAATCACAATAAGAATCATTTATCTTATTAAATTAGCCAAACTTATAACTTTTGTATTTTTAGGTAACAGACAGCAGGATGCCCACGAGCTCCTCGTCTGCATATTGGACAATATCCGGGAAACATGCAGAGCACTCAGTGCCCGCGCCAGTAGGTTGCAGATTCATGAGAACGGTGACAGGTAATATACTTCCTCTTTTATTTATTTTTTCTTTTCTCTGACCAGAAAACACCATTAAAGGTAGTTTCGTATGGAGATGAATGGGCAAGAAACTCTATACTTACTCTTAATTTTTTTTTTACAATATTTTTTTAATTTGTAGGAATCATAATCATACGTGAATGTCCTTTGCATAAAAACTAGTATGATAAGTTAAAATGCCGACAAACCTAAAAAGCTGACTTTTATATTAAACCAGCGGCAGACGTTGTCCTGCAACCTGATTATAGCGCCACCTGCCGGGTCCAGTTGTGAATATAAACCATTCTCGAATCCGCTGGAACACACACAAACAAATTCAGCAAAACCGGTACAGCCGTTTAGGAGGAGTTCACTTTCATACACACGCACAGAATATTTTTATAAATAAGATATACTTATACCCTTTTTTTTGTTGCTCTAGTTGATGGGTGGTCCTCTCATTAATTAGTCTTTAGTTAAGATACTAACAATAGTGTTTAAAGCGCTATCCACATATTTCCGGGTACCTACCGTGCCCTACCGTGTTCCGTCAGGGACGGGGAAAAAATCGGTTACGTACACCTTGTACGAACTTGTTCACATAGCTCCGTGTCAGGCGCTTCCGGATCGTCAGTGTCCCGGAGTACGCTCGGACGCACGGACGCTCTGACAGTGCTAACCGATTTTTTATTTTTATTTAATTTATTTATTATTCTAGCAACGGCATAGGTCGCCAACCTAGTTTAGACGGCGACGGCGGCAAGCCAACGCTGGGTAACCTGCGCAAGTCGTGGAAGAAACGCAAGGAGGTGAAGGCCAGTGAAAAGAGTCGAGCGTCACCCACTGATGATCGTCCTCCGTCGCCGGCTGACCCTGAGAGAGATGAGAGGTCCAGGCCCGGGTGGGACTTCGTCGCAGATGATTTTGAAGGTAATATTTAATATTTTTATTTGTAATTACGTAAATAACACTATTACAGCTATAATATGCCAGCCAGTGCGAAGATATAACGAAAGAAAAAATATCATACATCTTGAATGCACTTCTGTGAACCTCAGCAGGCTGCAGTGAAAATGGTCCAACTCAAAAGATGATGTTTGACGATGAAGATTGTGTGGCACGTGTCAAGGAGGCATACTTGAGATGGTTGGTCCTGGAAGGTGGTTGGTTGGTTGGAAAACAATATTTCATATAAACCTTGTCCTGACAATTACTGTTGAGTGCCAAGCTCCATGTGTGTGGCAGTCTTGACTAGTGAATAAAACTTCGTGAACTATTTGTAAGTACTGATTATTGCAATACAAGAGATGACCGTGTGCGCACGCTAAAGGTGGCTAACGCGGTCCGACCACCTCAATCGCGGTGGGGCGTACGAAGCTGCAGTGACCCGATATGACGTCAGGAACAATTACCAACATAACAAAAAATAAAATCTGCCAAATCGGTCCAGCCAGTCTCATGTCATGATCTTACATACATACGGTATTTTTATTAATAGTTAAAGAAGCAACTGTTGCGAAATTCATATTCAACAATCTCTTCTTGAATACTGTCTATTCCGTATCACATAACTCGTTCTTAATTTGCAGGCACTATGGTAGTCCGCACGATGTGCTTAGAGTGCGAGGCGGTGACGGAGAAGGCGCAGGCCGTGTGCGAGCTGTGTGTACCCGTCACAGATGACGACGCCGACGACGAGCCCTTCCGCGCCGCCTGTCTCTCCACCGAGTACCTGCGCGATCAGAACAAGGTACTTACGCGTGACCTTAAGAACCGGTACCCAATGTCGGCATCGGCATGGCAAGGTATTTTTAGGCGATGAATAAAATATAACTTAGCTGTATGTAAATAAAGTTGAAATTTCAATACACGGCATGCCTAAGCATACCGCGGTATTGTTTTTGTACTTACGACGGTTAACACTGAAACGTTAACTTTATTTCCATTCGATTAGGTTCTATTTTTATTCGTCGCCTAAAAATACCTTGCCATGCCGATGTCGACAATGGGTGCTGGGCCTAAGTGTCGAGGATGTTGGTTTATTATATACAAGATGATTTTTTAGTCACGTTCCAAATTTCGCAGGGTGATAGTACCCATGAAATTGAATAACTTTCTCCAAAAAACATGGGTCGAAATATTAAAAAAAAAAATCGGACTTCCCATACAAAATCGATCAGCTGACTATTGATTTTGTATGGGAAGTCCGATTTTTTTTTTAATATTTCGACCCATGTTTTTTGGAGAAAGTTATTCAATTTCATGGGTACTATCACCCTGAGAAATTTGGAACGTGACTAAAAAATCATCTAGTATTTATAGAATAAACGTGTAGTTCAGGGGTGTAGACACGGAAGAAAAACAAGTGGTACGCAGCTATCCCGCATGTCACAATTATGCGGAAAATATGTACGATAATAAAAACCATCGTTATTTTGTACAAACAGCAAGTTCAACTTTACCGAAAAGCTTATTTGTTGTTTATTACAAGTGGCGAAGGTTGTTATTATTTTACATATTTTCTGCATAATTTTGACACGCGCGGGATGTGTGGGATTTCCACTTGGTTTTTGGGTTGGTGTAAACATACACTTTTAGCAGTAGTAGTCATGCTATTTTATACTAAGTGCTCTTTTGGTGCCGGATTGCTGCAGGACTGGAGAAGTCGTAGACGCGTCGGGAGCACTGTGTGACGAAGAGCCCTCACCTTGACTTTGCTGCTTTATAATAATGTCTTATTGGTTTATGCACAGAGGTTCTGATTCTGATTCTGTGACCAGTACATCAAGCTACAACAATCTGTCAAATATCTTTGATAGATTTTCAACTTTATAACAAAACGGTAAGGTTCATATTCAATTAGGAAAATTTCACAGTTTTGTATCTTGGCATGATGTGCTGGCGTGTGCACAGGCGTGTATTTATCATAATAGTAACATAGGGTAACATTTATTGAGATGACCTTCATTGTGTTCACATATAGGAGCAACAAGAATAATGTAACCAGTATTATGTAAAAAATTTGAGTGTCCGTGGAGTTTCTTGCTTGTTCTTCTCCATAGAGACGTACCTACGTTTTGAAACAAGTAACTAGCTTCAACTTTCTGACTAACTGACCGACTCCTTGACAATTTAAAAGTGCCTGTAAATGGTTTCGGACCTCGATTATCCGAACTAATTGGGACCGAGACCAGTTCGGATAATCGAAATATGGGTTTTATGGGACAAGATCAAACAAAAAGAACACCTTTTTACATAAAAACACGTTTCAACCTGCGCGATGTAAGAAATAAGTGCATAAATACATTAAAATTGCACGCTGAATCTCCGTAAACGGACTGACAACGTTTGATGAAACAAAATGCGTTACAACAAATTCGCGCCGACGACGTTCGAATAATTGAGCGTTCGGTTAAACTATGTCAGCGTTCGGATAATTGAGCGTTCGGTTAAACTATGTCAGCGTTCGGATAATTGAGCGTTCGGTTAAACTATGTCAGCGTTCGGATAATTGAGCGTTCGGGTAAACTATGTCAGCGTTCAGATAATTGAGCGTTCGGTTAAACTAAGTCAGCGTTCGGATAATTGAGCGTTCGGGTAAACTATGTCAGCGTTCAGATAATTGAGCGTTCGGTTAAACTATGTCAGCGTTCAGATAATTGAGCGTTCGGGTAAACTATGTTAGCGTTCAGACAATTGAGCGCTCGGTTAAACTAAGTCAGCGTTCGGATAATTGAGCGTTCGGTTAAACTATGTCAGCGTTTGGATAATTGAGCGTTCGGTTAAACTAAGTCAGCGTTCGGATAATTGAGCGTTCGGTTAAACTATGTCAGCGTTCGGATAATTGAGCGTTCGGTTAAAGTATGTCAGCATTCGGATAATTGAGCGTTCGGTTAAACTATGTCAGCGTTTGGATAATTGAGCGTTCGGTTAAACTATGTCAGCGTTCGGATAATTGAGCGTTCGGTTAAACTAAGTCAGCGTTCGGATTATTGAGCGTTCGGTTAAACTATGTCAGCGTTTGGATAATTGAGCGTTCGGTTAAACTATGTCAGCGTTCAGATAATTGAGCGTTCGGTTAAATTATGTCAGCGTTCTGATAATTGAGCGTTCGGTTAAATTATGTCAGCGTTCTGATAATTGAGCGTTCGGTTAAACTAAGTCAGCGTTCGGATAATTGAGCGTTCGGTTAAACTAAGTCAGCGTTCGGATAATTGAGCGTTCGGTTAAACTATGTCAGCGTTCGGATAATTGAGCGTTCGGTTAAACTAAGTCAGCGTTCGGATAATTGAGCGTTCGGTTAAACTATGTCAGCGTTCGGATAATTGAGCGTTCGGTTAAACTAAGTCAGCGTTCGGATAATTGAGCGTTCGGTTAAACTATGTCAGCGTTCGGATAATTGAGCGTTCGGTTAAAGTATGTCAGCATTCGGATAATTGAGCGTTCGGTTAAACTATGTCAGCGTTTGGATAATTGAGCGTTCGGTTAAACTATGTCAGCGTTCGGATAATTGAGCGTTCGGTTAAACTAAGTCAGCGTTCGGATTATTGAGCGTTCGGTTAAACTATGTCAGCGTTTGGATAATTGAGCGTTCGGTTAAACTATGTCAGCGTTCAGATAATTGAGCGTTCGGTTAAATTATGTCAGCGTTCTGATAATTGAGCGTTCGGTTAAATTATGTCAGCGTTCTGATAATTGAGCGTTCGGTTAAACTAAGTCAGCGTTCGGATAATTGAGCGTTCGGTTAAACTAAGTCAGCGTTCGGATAATTGAGCGTTCGGTTAAACTATGTCAGCGTTCGGATAATTGAGCGTTCGGTTAAACTAAGTCAGCGTTCGGATAATTGAGCGTTCGGTTAAACTATGTCAGCGTTCGGATAATTGAGCGTTCGGTTAAAGTATGTCAGCGTTCGGATAATCGAAGTTCTACTGATGCTTTGACTTTTGCCATGATATTCCAGTACTGGTGCGAGCGTTGCCTGCGCTACAACGAGGCGCGTCGCTCGGTCGCGTACTCGCGCCTGCCGCGCCTGCTCGTGCTGCAGCTGAAGCGCTTCAGCGGAGGGATGGAGAAGATCACGAGACACGCGCCCACGCCGCTACTGATGCCGTGCTTCTGTGAGCCGTGCGCCAAGAGACCGCCTGAACAACCGCCCACGCATAGGTATGGGGAAATAACTTAGTATTAAGAGCTAACCAGCATATCTACTGCGCAAGAATCAGTTTCGACCATTACAGATCACATACTTTTTACAAGCTTTTATTTAACTTGTTGCAGTCTATGTCCAGCATAACACAACTTCTCAAAAAACATACTCTCCCTGTTAATTTAAAAATAAAAATACAATTTTTACCCGTGGGTGTCGTAGAAGGCGACAGAGGGATATTGACCAGAGGATGGGCAGCAGCGTCCTTCTGAGTACCATAACAACTACTGCGATCGCCAACATGCTTCGGCCAAGCATGGTGATTACGGCTGAAGCCCCCTTGGGGAAGACCTATGCCCAGCAGTAGGCGTCTATTTAGATGATAAAATGAATAAATGGTTGGTCAATTAAGTTGGCAAAAAAGTGACGTCACTTTTTACTAATGCCATACAAAATGTATGGGGGAATCGCGTTTTGAAAGCTCATAAAAAAAGAATGTCAATAGGGTATTTTACCAAAAAAAAGCTTGAGAGGTGTCAAGGGACACCCGGATTGAACGAAGTTCCTTTCGACCACTAACAACACACAACAACAACAATTACAATAATAATAACAACAAACACAACAACAACAACATATTGTTGTTGTTTGATGTGTTAGTTGTTGTTGTTTATTATTATTTACTTATTAGTTACTTATTATTATTTACAATTAATAACTGGCTTGCTTTCTATGAGAGAGAGAGACAGACAGACAGAGAAACACGCGCACGCCGCACGGCTTACAACTATAGCATAAAGTGTCGTTACATTTTTTCCGTCTAGCTCCCTTTCGCAACGCGCGATAAGGAACTACGTTCCAAAAACTAATAAGTCCGTCAGATAGATTTCCAAAAAATAATGGACACGTGTTTTTTTTCGGTTTTCACGTAAACAAAAAATGAAGACTATACAATGCGTCGAAAACTCGTGTGACATCACTATGTCAGTACACTTTTACTGGCGAAGTGACGTCATAAACCCCCACTCATAATCTTTGATGCGTTTTACCTTCGTCAGTTTTTATTGATTTGATAAAACAAAAAATACGTATCTAATATTTTTCGATAATTTTACTGACGGACTAATTCGATTTCTTTTGGTAAAATACCCTATTGATCAGTGGTGTTGGCGACCCTAGCGATGCGTTCGGCTGAATTGTATTTTTTGTTAGTATTGAAAGAACGACAGCACCGGGCTCGCCAGTCGCTTACATACCCCCGCCTTGCCACGTCGCATACAGGTCTTAGTCCGTCGTAGTAATAATAATAAAATTGTAACCAAGTTTTATGGAACCCTTTATTAAACAGTTTTCTTATTCAACAAACCTGCATATCATTTACTAGCTACCCGACCCGGCTTCGCATGGGCCTATAGCCTTCCTCGATAAATGGACTATCCAACACAAAAATAATTTTTCAATTCTAACCAGTAGGTTCTGAGATTAGCGCGTTCAACCAAACAAACTCTTCAGCTTTATAATATTAGTATAGATTGGACCCTAGTGATAACACGCACAACAGTGTCATCTTCCCTATTTCTTTATATTTACAGATACATCCTGTGGGGTGTGATAATGCACCTGGGCCAGACGCTGACGGGCGGGCACTACGTGGCGTACGCGCGCGACAGTGCGGGCGCGGGCGGGGTGGGGTGCGCGCGCGCGGGGGATGGCGGCGAGGCGGCGGCGGGCGGGTTCATGCGCGCGCTGTTCAGTCGGCCGCGCGCGCCCGCCGCGTGCACCGCGCGCGACTGCTGCGTGCCGCGCGCGCGCCCGGCCGCCGCCTGGCTGGCGTGCGACGACGAACTCGTCAAACCCATCTCCAACGAGGAATTCGAGGACCTGCTCTCAGCCGAGCCCGAGATGCGCTCGGCCGCCACACCCTACCTACTATTCTACGTCAAGAGCGAGGTCGGCTAGTCCCGATCGACGCCGTCCGCAGCCCTAGTCGTTAGTAGTACTCGATGTGAGCTCCGTATCTACCGTTTCAGGTTTACTCACCTTCCGAACCCGTACGATAATTTGGATAATGTGACCTACCTAAATCGGATACTTAGTGTAGGACGGTCTTCCTGTATCGGAAGGTGTGTAGAACCGTTTAGTTTACTCGTTCCGCTTCAGTTAATGTGCGCCTAGGGTTGCCCGACTTGTCTTGACTGTGAGTGTGTCGCGGCGTTTGACTGTTCATTTAGCGATCGTCTTGTTGTGAGCCGTATCTTTTGTTCGATTAGATGCTTAAAAAGACATATAGGATGTAGGCGCGGACCGTGTGTGTCGGCCTGACGTGATATTACGAGTGTAGCTAAAATATTATATTAGGATGTTATAGAGATCGATCAAAATATATTGTAAAGTATACATATAAATTCATTCACAATATTTTCACTTGTTACAACCTGACAATATGGACTCAAGTAAGAATAAAATAGATTGAATGTACCTTCTAAAATGTATACATACCGATTGTATATTGACGTTGATGCTTTATCTGTATTAAAATATTATATAACTGCGCTGATTGCGAAATTATTTATTGGCCTAAATGTATAATTGTTCCAGAATTTAATACCCAGAAGTTACTATATTCCAATAACAATCCATGGTCCAAACTCACCGCGTGCCCGTCAATTATAACGTTACATATTTATTTGAAAACCATTTTACAATCTATTTTACTACTAATAATAAGATTAAGTTCAGAATACGCGTTTTTCGATCGTAGCTTAGCCGCAGACCCAAGTAGGAGGCATGATCAGACCAATGTGATTCTATAGTTTTCATATCACTGACTTCAATCCAATAATTGATAATAAAAGAGTAAGCATGTTGAAAAAAGTAGAAAATATATTTTTATGGCACTTTTTGTTACTAGTTCACATATGTAGTACATTTAAGAACAGGTGCAAAATGTTTTAGATAACGAAGACATCGCCAAAAAAACTAACTTGTCAATAATTATAATCATCCAATCAAATTCAAATGGATGTGTTCATGATCTTGACTGTGACTCGGTAAGATATTGATTGCAGTTTCAAGTTATACAGTGTCACAAATCGTTGAGTACCTACATAAGAGTGCCTCAGTAAAGTAGGCGTCAATTGTGGTAGTGAAATGGTCATTAGTTTATAGTAAAGGATAGTATACAAGTGAGACATTAACAAATTCATTAATCATAGTATATTCCAGAAAGTTCTGAATCATTTCATCAGACTACTTAAATCCAAAAGTCTGTATGCTTGTTCCATCTTAAACTAACGCACAGAGTAGTCACTTTAACTTAGAATTACAGTAACTTCGAGACTACAACGATCAATACTGCTTGCTACGAAATGCGACTGCTTTCTTTTTACAAACTTTTAAATACTGTGCTATTGTGTTACGGCTAGCTCTTGCTACCATTGATAATACTGTGTATTTTTGTATGGCAGCTATATATAAATTGTATCTAGTTTTATTTGTGTATATTCAAATATGTATAGTTTGTTCTAAAGTCGAAACTGCAGTCGTTTTTGCACACACTCCGATATGTAAATTCTCGGATGTAAGAAATTGATGAATGTAATTATTGCAATAATGTATGGTTTTAAATAGTAATAATGTTCATTGTAAAGAAGCTTGCAAAGACTACTGCAGTTAATAATTATTAATGATTGTCTTGTGACAAATGTATGGCTGGAAATTAATACAAATTATATATAAATATTATTTTGATTTAGTCTTAAACATGAAAGTCGAGTATTGTAGTGGTGAAATATTAACATAAGTAAGCGTAATTTTCAATGTATTTTTACAAAGCAGTTGGAATGTTAATAATTTGAAAAATAATTCACTGCTACAATCATCGACTTACCTACTTACACTCGACTTTTATGTACTCAACTGAAGCTAAATTACTTAATTTTTATGTGTTAATGCGGATGCCATTCCAAAAACCTTTGAAAAAGGTAAATTTCTTGTCAGTAGCTATACGACTTTGTTTTTATTATCGAACAAAATGTTATTATCGTTCATTTTAATTGTAAATTCGATTTGGATAATAAAAATAAGTTCAATGACCTTTGTTATTATTTTTAATGGATTGTGGAGTGGTAAGATTATTCCTTTTCAGGCAATTCACATGCTTGTCAGATTTGAAAACACCCCAATAATGTGGTAGCAGGTTGCGTGGAACGACGAGATAAACTAAACTGAAAGAAAGAGCTGTGACGTAGACATTTTCTGAATCTTCAAACTTCGCCATAGAATTTTACGTTTGAGGGGAAGATCAACAATAAAAATATAAGGTGCTAAGTTGAAAATTAACATCTTTGGGTCGTACTGATTGCTCATTTACAAAACAAGTTTTTAATACTACTCGTTTTCGTTGCTTACACAAACGTAGTGATTATATAGGTACTCTTTGGCTTACACGTAAATCATCTTAGGATTAGTTGTTATCTCTACAACGTATTAGAGAAGATAGGGACAACTAATAGCAAATAGGTTTAATTTATTGACAGCTGATGAAGATAAGGGTATAGGTGGAATTATCACTTCGAAGATAAACCGTCGGGTCACCGGGAACAGTTCAGTGACAGATTTCAAAGTGTTAACGTGTCTCTTAGTTAGTTAATTTGATTTAAAAATAACAAAATGAAGGCCGTTGAAACAAGGAGTAGGTTCACAAAAGTAAGTTTATTAAGTATTTGTTCCACAATTAAATAAGTAAGCACATTGGTCAAGGTCCCTATCACTAGTCTTTTTATTACCTATATAAATAACTATTATTAGGATCATTAAGCCAGAATCTTAGTTACTAATGTCCTTGATTTTACTACATAAATGTATGTAGTTTTTATTTAGTTTTGCTTCAAATTGAAAAATATTTCGTTCATATTTTCCAATGTTTGTATCGTGACGCAGGTTGTAAACATTTTGGTAGTACGTAACTTTTAAATTAAGGTTATGTTTTAACCAAAGCAGACAATTTTTGAATTATTTTTTATCAGCGTTTTATCACTTCAAACTCTTTGACATTTGTATCCAAAATTATTATATATATAATAGTATACAATCAGTGCTTTCATTTCCAAAAGACGGTACCAACATTAATATAATTATGCCGGTATTCGGTAGGTCTGACGACATAATGGTAGCTACCTGATTACCTACTAGTCTATGACATTGAATTGACCTTTATAAGTCCTTGCATAGCTGCTGTCAAACTACAGAAAGTTGTGTGTTAGTGATTGCGGAATTACATGTTTCATTGAATATTATAATTTTTAAATCATCATAACAATGGCATTTGTAAGTAAACATTTATTATTATTTATCATTAGGTACATTAGTCTTTAAAAAACGGAAAGTTAGGTTAGTTTTTAAAGTTTATAACTTTTTTATTACTATACAGATAGGTGCTTATACGGATACCCCAGTGTAGTACCTACTTTAGGATCTAGTAATAGCCAAGTCTTTACATTTAACACGGTGCAACAAATTATAGTATAATCAACCCTGGCCTCAGGTCAATAAATTTAAATTTAGAAAAAGAATGTCAAAAATTGGCCCCGGTATTTTTGTTCTTAAAATAAAATGTCATTGACGTATAAGAACTTGTAAAAAAGTTATTTTGTTATTTACTAAATGAGGATATTTTCTTCATGAAATGATGAATGTATTCCTTTCTTATAATTTTATAACCTAAAAATTATAAAGGTAGGTAATTTTACTGCTGGTACTGTAGGTAGATGATCACCTACTAAATGTTATTTTATTTTAATACGAATACAGAATATAGTTAGGTTGCAACTTGGATGACATTACGTATTAGGCACGGTATTAGGTCAGTTTAAAAGCAAATATTTTAGGAAGGCATTTGAAATCAGACATAATTTAGTACATAATTATGTCTGCCTTCAATTTTTGTTAAACCGTTTTATTGATGGTCATAATAACTTATACTAACCTACCACATTAAAGTATCTACATTATTATAGGTTTAAACTGTATTATAAATAATTATATATCTACCTAGTCATATCATAAATCCATTAAAAGATGAATAAAATAATAACAAACATAGGTACTTTACCTATTTATCTAATTCCACACTACAAGTATCCACCTAATATTGCTTTTTACTTACATACACTGATTCGTACTTAATCTAATATCAAACAAACATTATAAATGTATAAATCATCATCTGCCTAGCCTTTTTCCCAACTACATTGGGGTCGGCTTCCAGTCTAACTGGATGCAGCTGAATACCAGTGTTTTACATGGAGTGACTGCCTATCGGACCTCCATAACCCAATTAGTGGATAACACGATATCCCTTGGTAAGACTGGTTGTCAGACTTTCTGGCTTCTGACTACCCATAACGACTGCCAAAGATCTACAAATGACAGCCGGGACCAACAGCTTTACGTGCTTTCCGAGGCACGGAGGAAACTCGATATGAAAGGGATGGTCACCCATCCACAGATCGACCGCGGCTAGCGTAGCTTAACCTGTGACCGATCGATCTGTACGGCTTTAACTTAGCCACGAGCCATTAAACATTATAAATGTATACATTTATACAAAAAAAAACAAGGTGGGCAAATTATATCATTAAGAAATGAACTTGCAATTATATCACTATAGTTACCTACCTGTTTACTCAAAGTGTAAACAGTTTACTTCTCCATTTCTATCTTTTCTCTTCTTCTCTACATAAATTTTAAATGAAAGTCCCCCTCCGCGCTGAGTTTGTGTTCGTTCAGGCTATTTTCATAAACTATGTGTTGCCCTTGTGTTTGCCTTGTGTCTGGGTGTTGTTTATCTATATATGTATGTATTTACAAAAAAAAAAAATGTATTTGTGTATGTATATCAGCTGTCTGACACCCATAGTACAGGGTCTCCCTAGTTTGGGGTCAGATGGCCGTGTGTGAAAAATGTCCCCTCATATTATTATTATTATTATTATTGTACGGATTTCCATATGGTTTTCACCAATAGAAAGAGGAATCATCTAGGAAGGTTAAGTTAGAGTGGGTCGCTAGTATTATAGGTATAAATGACACTCACCACTAACACAAGAGAAACAAGCGGTGCAAATAGCGGTATTTAATTAAAGTATTGGAATGAAGAAACGACATGATTGTTTATTCTTATCATTTAAGATGCAAGCTGATTAGTGGCAGTTATTATTTTTGTCAGTTCATAAAGATTTTATGTTTCCACTTCTGTTTAGGATAAAAACGCAGACAAATCATTAGGTACCTATATTAGTATTATAATATATTTCCAGAGGTTACTGTATTTACTTGTTCTTTAAAATTTAAACGATTATTTTATCGAAGTACAGATACCTACATATTTCAGAATTTACGAGAAAATACAGAATAATATTTTGTTAAATTCCCTAATGTGATTCCTTAACACGTGTCCGATTGTGTATGATCTATTCTAGTCGATGTTATTGTAAAAGCGTCCCGGATTTTTTTTTAAGTATAAGTTTATCTGAGTTTGGCACTGACTTGAATCCCTAGCACCTATGTACTTTTAACCAAGTTTGGTTCGCCGTTCAATCAAATTAATTTAGTAAAATGGCAATAAAATGTTATTTATCTCTGCAAATATTGAATTAATAGGTAGGGGAGGACCTAGTAAGAGTACGGAAATGAAAGTTGTTACTTGTTTGTAGCTTTGTTACTAACCGGAAGTTGAGATTGTCATAATGTCTTATGTCAAAATAAATTATGCGGTAAAAACAAAAACAAGCAACTTATTATAAAATTGTGGGAGGCACAATATTGGTAGCGAAATACATTGTATTATTATAACAACATCTTTAATTTAATCATTTGTGTTTATTCTAACAAGTGATAATTATTTTAACCAAGAGTCTATATTGGCAAGATGTCAAATGTGTAAATTTAGAAGAAAATCTATCTAGTCACTCACTGCACTGAAAGGGTTTAGACCAGTTGTTGCAGCTTGCACAAATTCACTGTATGACCGAATAATGTAAATCAAGCAATAATAGGTGGTCTAGTTGGTTTCGGTGATTTTACTCACCCCTCGGTGGTCGCGACGTTCTGCGCGCGCCGCTCGCGTCTAGCGAAGTACGCAACTCAGTTCGCACGGCGCTGCGGGAATCCGATTTTCATTCGGAAGGGCAGTTCAAGATCACGAAAGCCGGCATTCCAACCTCCCGCGTTGTTCAGTGAAAGATTATTTCCTAAAATCAGTATCGCCATGGTTTATACTACAATCTACGATGGCAAAGTGGAGGTAATGTCCCTTTGTATATTATTCTATTTTCATCCCGTATTACTATTACGTGAGCCAGCTATTTGTTACGGCTGTTGCGGTTACCTTGGCGATAATTTTTCATGCCGGTTTTGTCGTTTCAATTAAAATATTTCTTTGTTTTAATATAGCCGTATTAAGAAAGCGTTTGAAAGCAGTGATTTCAGTGTAGGTGTTATACTTACCAACCACAGTGTAAAAGTTGATTGAATGCTTTCCATATGATTTGTGACGTCTTCCATCTAGATAGCTGTACCTAGCTATAGAATAGACATCATTGTACAGAACCATTCAAGATTAGGTGGTATCAGCTGTAATCACAATAGCAAGCAATCAATGTTATCAGTTCTATGCATGTTTAATTATAGTTGCAATATTATTCTATTGATTTCCTGCAACTAATCAGATAGGTTTTACTATCAATGAAAAAATAATATTATGTAGCAATGCATTAAGCGACTAGCTTTTTATTATTTTAAATTAATAAATAAAATGATGTAGGTTTTCATCCAAATCATAATTGGGTTTTTCTTTATTTATTACAGGTTTTACCTCTTCATTATTAAAAAAAAATCTTAATGTTATTTTAAATCCAAGAAATAAAGAAAATCAATAAATTAATAATAGTTCAAAAGAGTTCAATTTAAATTTTTCAAAGCTTGTAACATAAACATGTCTCAATCTCAAGTTCTATCAGAACTTGAGATTGAGACATGTTTCACAATATTTTTATGGCATTGTTGTGTGTGAGTTGTAATAAGAACTCTATGGTGACAACATGATCTCATAAACAACTCAATAGTTTGATGCACATGACTTCACAGGAATAGATTATGACCACATTATGACTAAAACAAACCTATTGTAATCATTTCCTGTTGTTTTGTATGGAAAATTATTTAACATTACATGAATAAATTAAACATTTGGTTGTCTAGTGGTCTGGGCAAGCTTAGGGTCAATTGATACCAGGAGTCACCGGAGTGAGTAATTTTTCAAATTCCCTGTTGCTCAAGACTTTGGATTTGCATATTGGCAAATGGGTCTGTCTTTTCTCCCTTCCTGTTTAGTGGGACGTCATAAAACTATAATTTCAAAGATGTACTTACTTATTTCATTACTGAGAGTTTAAACTTAAAAATCTAATCTAATTTCGCGGGTTGCCCTGGCGCATCCTTCATCATCCCTCCCGGCCTCCCCATTTAGTTACATCTATCTAATCTATAGACTAGACATACTTAGCAGGGTTACCACACAAAAAAAAGTACCTATTTACACTCCGTTTGCTATAGCATTAGAAAAATAACAGCCAAATAACGATAGTGATTAGGAAATAACAGCATTTTAGTGATATTTTTTCAATGTGAATGGCACATACTTTGCTTTGTATTTATCACTTTTAAGATTTATCATGAAATAACGAAACTTATTACGTACTAGCTTCTGCCCGCGACTTCGTCCGCGTGAATGTCCGTTATAGTGGATGCAGACGAAGTCGCGGAAAATAAGTAGCCTATGTCCTTCCCCGGGGTTAAATCTATCTTCATGCCAAATTTCATCAAAATCGGTTCAGCCGTTTCATCGTGAAAACGTAACAGACAGAGTTACTTTCGCATTTATAAAATTAGTATGGATTATAGATTATGCTTTCATTGAAATAGCGATAGCGTTATATAACGTTATTTTTCAAATGTTATATCAAATGGACTATAGGTATATATCTAGATAAACTAATTTATAAGTGGTATTTTCTTCATACTAAGACTAGAAAATGAGTGTTTGTATCTACTAATTTGTTGTCATGATATTGTAATGTATGATTGTGCATCAATGTCAATGCTGTTATGCTGGCACTTCACATGGCTATTTGTATTGGCGTATTTGGCATATTTGGCAAACAATTACCATGTGTGGACAGTATATTTGACAAACTATTGGCCTTATTCGCCTATTTGACAAATATGGCCAATACCAAATACGCGTTACCGCGCGCTTGTCGGTTTCTCGACGCACATCAAAGAGGTCAAATAGGCGAATACGCAAATTAGACGTCCACACAATGGCCATGTTCAGATGTCTGTGTTGCGAGCGCGAACTGGAACAGCTATTCAAAATGAGTTGGGACAATGAAACAGTGTTAAAATGACTCGAATTATACCAAAATAATTTGTGTATTATGTAATATGTAAATAATAAAATCCAGCTGCAAGTTAAAACACGTCCATAGTTTTGCTGAACACATTGCCTGCTTCTGCCAAATGTTTGCGTGTTTGTTATTTGGCTGCCATGTGTGGATGGTCATATTTGCATGTATTTGTATATTTGCGTGTTCGTCATATATTTTGCCAAATACAGCAAACGCCCAATAGCAAACACAAATAGCCATGTGAAGTGCCACCATTAGAGCAAGTTAGTGCAAGAGTGGCTATTTGCATCACTACTTGTAAATAGCGTTTTATTTTATCACTTGTAGGTAGGGTTGCCAACTTTTTTTGCAAGAAAAACAGTATATTCAGGTTGGATAAAGAAAATCAACAGTATTTCAATAAAATAAAAGTATGTACATACATATATAGTAAGTGTATAAGTATATATTTATAAAATAAAGTACTATATTTTTTTCATGTTTTAAAAACATATTTCTCGGTGTTTCGCGCTGAACTTAGTGTCATTTCTGAAGGCTTCATGAGGTGCTCATTTTTTGTTAAATTTATGGAAGATCTATTTCTGTCGGCCCGCTACTTTGCATTCTTGACAGAAAAAAAATCTTTCTGTGGCGGGAACAGAAAGTAGTAACAATTTTGTAATATTTTAAATTGTACTGAAGTGTTTACTATCAATTAATGTTTCAACTTTTCGCCAGTACTAATTTGGATACATTTTTTGTCTTCTTCTGATACTCTTTCATAAATTACTTTGAACTATTCTAATTCTGAATTAAATCATCCATGCCAATACAATAGTAGGTCATTTAAATGACCTAAATTTTTTTCAAAATGCGTTTTCGTTCTGAAACGTGGGAGGCCTGCACTGCATGCACTAAAAAACAGTATTTTTTATACTGTTTTTTTGTCCGACAGTAAAAAGTATAATTTAGTGAAAAAGAGTATAATACTGTTTTTAACAGTATGGTTGGCAACCCTACTTGTAGGTGTACGTAGGTACCTACCTTAAGTAACCACCTACATGATCAGTGTGATTGTATTATCCTGTATTTCCCACCTAGGTACCGGAAATATAATACTATGTCATACGACTTATTGATTTTCACATCTCACAGCTTTAACTATTTTAAATTAAATTTCACATGTAAATGTTACTATTTAGGTACCTCAGACCAATTTTATTGGTCTGAGCTATTTACATGTGAAATTTAATTTTATCTCATTATTTATGTTTTTCGGTAGTGCTATAGCACCGACGCCGACGACCGACGACGGCTCGCTGCGTAAACTAGACCTTTTAAGGTCCAGTTTGAGTAGGTAGCACACTTTTGGTGCGCGTACCTACTAGGTTTCTATAACTTTATTCTAAGTAAAGGTAAGTACCTACCTACTTACCTAGTTGGGCTAGCAAAATGTAAAAAGGTACTTACTACCTACTTCTAAGATTTACAAGAGCTCTTGTGACCAAATAAGTACCTAGGTACTTACCTAAATACCTACCTAAAATTAGGTCGCTAATTTAATGTTCATTAATCACTAACAATAGTCATCACCTCATTACGTAGGTAGGTACCTACTATAGATAGGTATTAGGTGACCTAATTATGATGGCACTGTTGGATTTTCAAGTCTCTGCTCTGAACAGGGCGTTGGAAATTCAACAGTGTGCTAGCTTATTAAGCCATATTTATGTTGTATACCTACTGTCCGTCGTACACACGGCTACACATCAAGCTATACATTTCCAGTATAAGTTTATCTCGCCTTGTACCTATAGAATTTCCTTACAATGAGAGGTTAGCTTAAACTGGAAATGTAAAGCTTGATGTGTAGCCGTGTGTACACTTGCTGGAGTCCTAGAATTTGCTTATGTAACTGAAGCTCTAATGTAGGGTAATAAGAGCTCATTTGATACAAAACGAACTGACGTCATTTACGCTGAGCAATATGGCGTCCAGTAAGAGGCGTTTTCGTCAAACTACTAGGTACTAATTTGAAAATTTAAAATTTAGATGCATTTCGATTGAATAAAAATGTTGTGTTTTTTTTTGGTGGCATATTAGCACTACAGAATTTCATTGGGCCACTTTTAATACCCTATTCTCAACTCTATGCAATTACGTAAAATTAGAAGTCTGTCATGTAGACATGTAGGTACCTAGTCGTCACCATGGCGTGCTGTCTGGGCACATTTTGGTTTATCATCTGACAGACTCACATCTATACCTACATGACTGTGGCGATCAAACAAAAGGTTAGCCAAATCAGACTGAAAGCCAATCGCTAACGTAGGTCCTGTAATAAACACATTACTTACTGACCACTTCATTGCGTCGCGCAGTCGGGTAAAAATGCAAAGTTTGACGGTTAGGTACCTATTATGATCTGCTTTATGCATAACTGTGTCAGAAATCACAATTGATGTCAACCTTTAACCTAGTTCCACGGTTCCAGGTAAAGTGTTCCATCCACCTACTGATTGGTAATCTAAAGCTTCAACACATTAATTAAATGCGGTATAAGGGTACGTATTTCATATAGCTGCTGCCTGCAGTAGGTGGATGGAACACTTTACCTGGAACCGTGGAACTAGGTTAAAGGTTGACATCAATTGTGATTGTGGTTGACTGACAGTTGTCAATTTTTTGTTTACACAGCCGTACGGCGTAATAACATGGCCACTACTATTTCACGGTGTTTTCAGATTAAAAATTCTGAAAACTATTAATTGAATTTAAAAATTTGTTTTGTTATTTTATGAACTAAAACTTACATTTTCCGACTGCTTTATGCCTAAACTGTCTCAATAACATATTTATAGATTTTTTCTCGTATCTAGAGTAAAATACCCTATTCATAGCTTGGGACCGAGGCCACGTTTTCGTTTTTTAGACGTGGCAGTCAAAAGATAAATTATGGAGACATTCCCGACGGCACACTCAATACAAAAGTAGTTTAATCATGTTTTAGTCAATACCTACGCAAAATAATTATGCAGCCACGAGTAGGTACAGCGAAGGTGCGGTTTAGCGGTGCATGTACCTATATATTATGTTCATGTTGCATAATCTCCCACAAAATCTGTAGGAGATATTCGCGAATGAGGTATCGCTTTATGCGTCAAGATGTTCCGCTGGTTACAGGCTGTATGACGTCACAGAACATTCAAAATGGCGCCTTACAGCTGACATAGAACACTAATTGCCATGAAACGAATGCTTGAAATACTTAACGAAAAACGACAAAATCAATGCTGTGCACTTAACGAAGCCGGGTTTCAGGGCACCGAAAACCACTACGTACGACGTAATAATAGTTCTTCATACCTACCTACCTACTTAGTTTACCTAGGTATTTCTTTTTGGTTCATGTGACATGAATAGCCGCTCTACTTGTATGACAAACGTGATCTTTCTGTTTGTACCTATTCAGTAAACAGCGTCATACGATTCTATGTAGTTTTTTAGTTCTTACCTAGATTTATACATAGCCACACGTAAAGATTTGTTGTGCGGACGGTAAAAATGAAGAGTTTGCGGTTTTTTTCAAGGTCTAGTAGAATTATTCAAGTGATATATCAGGTACAGCCAAGTTGAGCCAAGGGCGCGAGGTAGCGGGCATTGGGTAGGTTTTATAAGCCTAAGTAGGTAGTATATCTTTAGGCAAATAATAGGACCTATGTTATTTGGTCTAATACCTATGTGCCAGTTACTTATGTACCTCTATAACGTTTCCAAGATGAGTCTAGCAGTGCTATTCTATAAAAATCTGAGTGAATTTGAAGTGAGTTTGATTGAGGTGAGTTGCCATCCCACCGATGTTAGGTATTGATAACTCACTTCAAACTCATTTCACCGGGGGAGATTTTTTACAGAATAGACCGTTAGATATTCAAGTGACTCATCTATAGCATATTATGCTTACGAGTTTAGCAAGAAAATACGATTCAACAGCTGTAAACAGCAGCTTGCAGCTGTATGAAAATATAAACTAGCTCTATGCCCGCGACTTCGCTCGCGTGAATTTAGGAATTTTTACCTAATTTTTCAATTGATATAATTAGCCACTCAAGGATAATGTAGCTTTCGAATAGTAATAAAGTTAAATCGTTACAAACAAACAAATCTTTCCTCTTTATAATAGACATTATTTATAGTTAGACGTAACTACATATAATTATGTGAAATGATTATTTATGGGTAATGTTGCTAAATGCCCAATGGATAACGGTTAGTCGGAAAGTGAGATATCTAAAAGGCTTATAGACCACGAAAGATGAGACTTGACACCATTGAACTAATATTACTACGTAGTAATAATAACTCGGTGCTTGACACAGACTTGATTTGACTTGCGCAGTACTACCTTCAAATCGAGTAGGTACTGCGCAAGTCAAATCAATTTAAGTCTGTGTCAAGTCTCATTTTTCGTGGCACGCACTATCCAATACGCTTATTACACTAGTGTATTAAGCATATTGTATAGTGCGTGCAATTTGTGTAGTGTATACAATTTATAGAAAATCTATTTAGGGTAGCGGCAGGTTGTGTAATCGCAGTTAGAACAGATTGGATCCGATTTAGTGTACTAAATTGGTGGTTTACTAAATTGAATTTTAATGTTTCTAGTTTAGAATTAAATTTCGTGTACCTAGTGTGATCACTAGCTAATAACTTTGGTTAATATATTTTCTACAAATTTTATAGTGTAGGTAATCTCAGACTCAGACCAATAAAAAAGTTTTTATTGGTCTGAGAGTGTAATAAGCCTTAAAGCTGTAAGTCAACCGATAACTAAGGATAGCTAATTACCTATGTATAATGCTAGACCAATACCAATCACCTCAGACCAATTTTTTTATTGGTTTTTATTGGTTTTATTGGGTCTTTTTTATTGGTCTGAGTGCTAGACATGCAGGGGCATTCGCTCAGCCGCATAGTGGCCGAACGGACGTGTGACGGATCATTTTGTGAAAAATAATGGTAAAATTAATAAATATTGGACTTTACATTACCTACCTACTGTGAAATTCCCTCTCCACTCCAGGCAACATTATCCGTCTACCTTACCATTACCTACCACAGTAAAGATATCCTTACTGTGCCATTACAGTCTCTTTTCAGGAAAGAGACCAGCTTATTTCTGCAAGACATAGTTTAAAAAATTGTTACTTATTTTTTGTAGGCGGGTTCCAATGATAAGCCTGCGATGCAGTTGGGGGCTGCCAATGCGCCCTCTCACCTACAGAACATGTGCACGCTGGACATCGACTCCAAGTGCTCGTTCGTACGTCTGTCCGGCATCATCTGTACCATCGGTGAGTTTTTACATGTTTTCAGTTTTTTCCTTTTGAAGTAGGTAAGAAACCCTCAAAAAACACCAATCCTATTAGATCGATGGATGGATGGATCACGCTGGAACTGAATTTGCTGATGATACCTATTTGGTACACTTATTTATATTTAGATACTGACAACTTTTATGATCTAGCTTTACATAGGAATATTTTTGCCCCGTTTTTGTGTTCCCGAGGGATTTAGGACTTCATTTTAAACTCTACGCAGACGGAGTTGGAGGCAGTAGCTAGTGTCAACATAAACCAACCCAATTTTCTTTACCAGGTCCCGTATCCCGCGACCCAGCCATGTTAGAGCGCATGATGGAGACAGGCATGAACGTTGCACGTATGAACTTCTCCCACGGCTCGCACGAGTACCATGCAGAGACCATCAAGAACTGCCGCATTGCAGAGAAGAACTACAGCGAAAAGCTTGGCACTCCCTTCTCTCTGGCCATCGCTCTTGATACTAAGGGACCTGAGATCAGGACTGGCTTGTTGGAAGGTGTAAGTAAAATAATAACTGCCTATTATTGTCCCACTGCAGTCATCATCATCTTTATCATATCAGTCTGTTGCCGTTCACTGCTGAACGTAGGCCTCCCCCAGAGATCGCCAACCAACCTGGTTTTGGGCAACAGTCATCCACCCGCTGCCAGCCACCTTCTTTAAATTGTCGGTCCATCGTGCCGCAGGGCGTCCCACACTACGCTTGCCCAAAGGCGGAAGAAACTTCTCCATAGAAACTTACTGTTTGGAACGAGCAACTAGCTTCAATTTTCTGACTGACTGACTCTGACAATTCAAAAGTACCTGTAAGGTAAATGGTTTTGAGTTTGCGATCACCATTCTAGAGCGTGTGTGCTCCATCTACCGTCTGTCCGTCTGCAGACGTGGCTGGCCCAATTCCACTGCAGTACAGAGAAAGAAAGCACGAGTATTGACGCTTGCTTAAGGCGAATTGGCAATTTCAGACTTGAATTGATGTCCAAGATAAACTTAGAAAGTATATGATTTGAAAAGATACATTCTTCTGATTTATTTAAAAGGGTCGAATGGATAGGTAAGTATATGATACCTGATTTTTTGTAATCGTATTGATTTTTATTTTTAATATTTTATTGATTTTGTAAAAGAGTGTTCATGGAGTTTCCTTCTCGGACTTCTCCGTGAACTTACTGTATGCAACGAACAAGTAGCTTCCATTTTCGGACTAACTGACTGACGTCTTGACAATCTCAAAGTGCCTGTCTGTAAACTGTATGAAGGAAGGCAGAATCGTAAACCTTGACGAACATTAGCCCCCATTGGGCTCCTGAGATAGGAGCCTTTTGGCCTCGTACAGGACCAATTTTCGTTTCTTTTATTAATTATGTTATTTTTGTGTTTTTGTCCTGGCGGGCGGATAAATGCTTTTTCTTTCTTTCATTATTGTAAAACTGCTTCATATACAGTCATCAAAACTATTAATGTTATACCCAGGGTGGCTCCGCGGAAGTGGAACTAAAGAAGGGTGAAACCATCAAGCTGACCACCGACCCTGCTTACGCAGAGCGTGGAACTGCCTCCGTCATCTACGTGGACTATAAGAACATTACCAACGTCGTCAAGCCTGGCAACAGGATCTTCATAGATGATGGCCTGATCTCCATTATCTGTGCGTCCGCCAGTGTCGATACTCTTGTCTGCACCATTGAGAATGGAGGTAAGTTTAAAAAAAAAACATTTTCAGATCCAAAGTACCTACGAACCTACATACATTTTGTCGCAATCAGAACTTCTCACCATGGACTGATTGCCAGCTAAATATAAACATAAAGATATAGATATTTCTACTTTGAAAAATATGAGCCCTACTTACAAAATACTTGTGCAATGTGGATGATGTTAAAATTAAAAAAGTGCTAATTGTTTTGCTAAGTAAGGGGAAGGAAGCGAAGAGTAACATACTTGGACTTCTTAGGGTCTATTTTGACGTACCACAACCACACCACAACAACAACAACAAATGAATAGTTTAATTCACACTGACCACTTTGTCGGTACGACAACTCAGCTACAAAAAGCATTAGCGTCACTATTCACATTGTAACCACCACTGCTTGTCCACCTTTTGACGCTGTGATGTGGTGTGGTTTTGGTACGTGGGAAACAAGCCTGAAAGGAACCCTCGTAATAATAATGATTCATGAAATTATCAAAAAAGCTATAGAACAATCTAGATTAGTCTGGATACGTGCTTTGTCTATCGTAACGTAATGCACGTAATAGTTATCAAGTTTTTTATAGGTAGCTGCATCAATTTATTTATAGCCGATAAATGTAGAGTCGGCTTAAAACTGTAAGTCGGATGATGACTCATTGTAGACCGTCCGTGAATCACATTAGGTCGACATTTAGATCTTTTATTACCTATATTATTTCTCACTTTAATGTAATCAAGACGTCATCCTATATGTATTAAAACTTGTTTAATACTTTGTAGGTATCGATGTTAAAATATTGGGCGCGACCATTACATTAAACAGCTGTTTGATTGCGAATCATGAAAGAAAAACATGTTGGCAAAAAACCAGTTTAAATGGTCCCCTAATCTGTAAACGTGAACGAAACTATTCAACATAAAACTATTTTTATTTCAATGCACTATTAAGAATAGATTTATTTTATGAAGCGAGGTAGAGAATTCATCTAGCGGACATCTGTCGTATACCGGGACTAGTGTTTTGTTATAATATTTGAATCAACTAATCCTATTCAGATACTGTTAAAGTTCTTCTTAGTTACGTAATCTGTAGGGTGGAACAGCCACCATTGAACCACCAAAAGTTTGAAGAGCTCTAGCACCGTTGTTATTGCAGTCTAAGAAAATATTGTTATATCAGCACATTGGTATATAGACGTAAACATCCCACATTGCTTTGAAAAATATTTGCTATTGCCTGATTAATACTTACACGACAAGAGCGTCGCCAGTTGGTGGCCTAGACTCTAGGCCATCAACTGGCCTCTAGGCTCCATAATTATATCAACTTGTCCCCCTCTAGGCGCTAGTCCCCCTCTAGCGCCTAGAGGGGGACAAGTTGGAGAAGGGAAAAGAAGGGAATGCATGAATTTTAAATACAGTCAGACACATAGAGCTTTGGAATCTCTAGGGAGGGGTGGGACAACTGCCCCTCCCTGCCCCCCCCCCCCCCCTGGGCGATGCCCTTGGTACACGATGAACCGGTAGGGTAGAACTGAATGATCCAGGTGGTACACAGTGAATCACAGTATTATATAAACCAGTAACTGTTTGATTCAAGTTAGAAATAAATTAAACAGTTTTTATTAGTATTTATTAGGTTTCGGATTATATGAAAACCTGATGATATTCCGTATAAATCTCCCTCGGTATAAGATCATGTGAGATACGGTCTGTAAGATCAGGTAATCTGTATGTCTATTCTGTTGCAATCTCCCTCGGTGAACACCTAGGTGAAGTGAGGGACGAATGACAGCTCACTTCACCTAGGTATTCACCGAGGGAGATTGTAACAGAATAGCACTGCTGCTGTCAAAAACAATACGAACTCACTAAAATCATGTGAAAACAGATTATATTTCAGAAAACTTCAAGATTATTTATCATTTAAAATGACCTACATTTTTGCGTTATCTGTAATGCCATAACATAACCCTGGTAAATACAACAAATTTTAATGGTATATCCGTTCACCAGGTATGCTGGGCTCCCGCAAGGGTGTCAACCTACCCGGTATTCCCGTGGACCTGCCCGCTGTCTCCGAGAAGGACAAGTCTGACTTGCTCTTCGGTGTTGATCAGGGCGTAAGTATCTTCGTTAGTTGTTGTTATCTCATTAGGTACCTACCTACATGATGTATGTATTTGTATTGGACAAGCCCGCCACACTATTCCCTAACCACTGTAACTCCTGTAAGCCAGAATCAACAGTGGCGACCACCAGAAAAGCGCCAGAGCAATGAAGCTCGACGAGTCCCAGAGAAACGATTCAACTGTCTTGGTCTAATCGTAGCAAAAAAACTGACGACAGCGTATCACAGGGTCAATTCTTCCCAACTTGTTGGAGTTGGATTCGTGTCTAACCGAATGTAGCTGAATATAAGTTGTTTACATGGAGCGACTGCCTATCTAGCCTCCACAATCCGGTTACAATACCATTCGGTATAGAATTACCAATCATCGCGTATAATATAAAAAAAATCTGTAAAGAATTGTAAAAGTTAGGTTGATGGTAGGTAGAGTTTCTGTTGGTATAATGTTCTTCTATAGAGACCATTCAAGTTAATTGTGGATTAACTTGATTGGACTCTATAGAAGAAAAACAATGACGACGTTATAATCATGTAGTTGTATGCCTAACATCAACCACCTGGGGGGCTTCACCTCACGTTCTCCAGACTACTGGCCTAGCACTCTGCTTCTCTGCTGGTGAATTTGCGTGTCCAGTATGGCACCGTTCCGCCCACGCCAAGGAAGTAGATGTAGCTCTAAATGAAACATGCCATACGATCACCGGCTGCCTCAAACCGACCCCGGTCAAAGTACTATAACCCACAGTCAAGGATAGCACCTCCACAAGTGTGGTGGTGGTGGGTGGAGTGCTGTCGAGAAACTGAAACAGGAGCGTGACACAGGGCACCCTCTATTCGGTGCACAATTACGAACGCAGCGTTTAACAAGCAGACACAGCTTCCTAAAATCGGTAGTTCCCCTGTCTGGAGACCCGGCTGATGCCCGCTGCAAACTATGGCAGGACACTTTTCCCCCACCTACTCAATATCTATCACCAAGCGAGCATCTGCCCGCAGGGTCTAACCTTACGTGGTCCATCTGGAAGTCCCTGAACCATTTAAGAACCCAAGTAGGAAGGTGTAACGCCAACCTTGCAAAATGGAGCTACCTCGACAGAGCAGCAGCAGGGTGTGCATGTGACGCCGAGTTGCAAACGAAGCCCTACCTCCTGTCATGTCCTCTGTGCCCCAAAGCATGCGATCGGGGTGAATTATGCGCTGCCACCGACGACGCCGTGAAAGTGGCTGAATTTTGGGCCAAACAAATATAAAAGACTGTCGTGCCAGCGATACGAAATATTCTCTTTGGATACGAAGAAGAAGAATTGTAAAAGTCAAAAATTGCTCATGTAGGTACCTACCGACTTGCCTACATCGAATCACGCGCCGAATTGCTGATTAAGTTTCTGTTGGCATGATGTTCTTATCCGAGATCATTCAAGTTAATCCAGTTTATAATGAGGCAGATGCTTATCTTGAACAAACTTTACAATAAAAGTTTTTATTATTTAAAGAGTCTAGAATAATACAGTCTACCAGTCACGTAGGTATAAATATTGCAAGAACACGCAATATTAGGTACCGTAAATCAATAAATAAATAGATCATCGTAACACGCCAGCCAACCGTGTTAATGACGTCATCTCTCGCCACAACTGTCATTGCACCGAAATCGGAAGACAGTCATAAATCCGAGTCGTTGATAAAAAAACCAGACAGCACAAAGTGACGTCATAAGTCAGTGATCGATGTCTTGAAAATTAGACCCACGTGCGAATGTTGTGATATATTAAGGTTATCAAAAGTGTCGATAGCGCTACGTAAAAAATAAATAAAAGTCTGAACTATCGAAGATAAAAATCTTCTCAAACAATGTTATCAGTTAAAAGTATTAGGTTTTAGAAATAAACCACATTTAAATTGCCATATCGAAATCAAAGTAATATTATGAATTCTAGGACTTACGCGGATGACAGACTTTTTTGCGTGCGATCGAGACTGCTGTCCTGAGCCTGTAGACAAAATCCCTTTCTGTTAGCGTTAACGCCAGCGGAAAAATCAAATTGTATGGAGTTGACGTTTGCTTCCAGATGTCACGTAATGCAAATATGTCAACTGCATATGTCAAACGGGGTGAATAGAGATGCAGGGTTGAATCGGGACGAAACTTTAAAGGGAATTTTAACGTTGAAATACTATAGTTTGTTGACACAAATGACTCTAATGAAAGATACAATAATAAATATTTTTTCCTAGTGTCCTTGTGGGCAACAAGCTATATTACCTATTTCAGTGTTAAAAAACCACTTTAAAGTTTTGTCCCGATTCATCCCTGCATCCCTATTCACTCCATTATATCGAACAATTTGATTTTTCCGTTGGCCTTAACGCTAACAGAAAATGGATTTCGTCTACTGGCCCTGGTCTCCATTCCCAGATCAGGACTATTCTTTATATCTAAAGTTAGTGGCGTGACACCCCCGTGCTTCGGAAAGCACGTAAAGCGGTTAGACCTGCGCCTGCCCCCTAGCCATATTTCCCCAAATTGACAATCTACAATCGATAACGCTAATAGAAAACTAATCAAATGTATGGGAGTGACGTCATCTAAAGGATAAGTCACGTGATCGATAATCAAAATTGGATTACGACGAAGCGTTAATTAATGTAGAAAGAGATACGATACGAAACGTTTGTAACTTGGCTAGAGGGGCTGATCTTTCTCTCCGGTCGTGTCGGATTGCCGTCCTACCGGACTAGAAAGAAGAGTCTAAGGGAAGAGGAAGTGCACCTGTGTTTGCGCACACACTTGTACACTATATTATCTCGGGCGTCCTTGAACACCGTGACCGAAATTCGGTTGGGAGAATAAATAGTTGATATTATTTTCCTCAATTAATTTCAATGCACTTCAGGAATTCTTGTTTGAGTGCACTTGAGTTCACAAGTGTTTTAGTTAATACTAACTTGTCTGTGTGCGTCCATTTTATCACAACGTTATAACAATGACCATGAAACTGAGGACAATAAATGATTATCATTATCACCAACGTAAATATTGTAATAAATACGAGTAGCAACAAAGCATGCAATTAAATGATGTCATCAATTATAATATATAATTATTATGTAAAAATTACTTTTTATTGTCGAAGTACTAGTTAATTAAATCTCTTATCAGTGACAGCTCAGCTTTTAAATCCGGTTGTGTTAAATAGAACTTAGGAAACCCGTCACCTCTAAAGAGGTCATTTACTCCCGAATGACCTTTTTGGAGTGGTGTCGTCGGGGGGTCCCATCAAACTATGATTATACTAGTTTTGCCCGCGACTTCGTCCGCGGGAATGTCGGTTATAGTTGATGCAGACGAAGTCGCGGAGTAAAAAGTAGCCTATGTCCTTCCCCAGGGTTCAAGCTATCTTCATTCCAAATTTTATTAAAATCGTTTCAGCCGTTTCATCGTGAAAGCGTAACAGACAGAGTTACTTTCGCATTTATAATATTAGTATGGAAGTATGGATTTTTGATCTGAAAAATCATTGTAACGCGCAATGTAATGCACCCAAAAATAAGGAAGAAAGAAACAAGTTATACCTGTAAAACGGGGTGAATAGGGATCCAGGGGTGAATCGGGACGAAACTTTTAAGAGGGTTTTACGGTTGAAATAATATAGCTCGTTGCCAACAAAGACACAAAAAAATATTATTGAGTCATACATTAGTTATTATTGTCAACAAACTATTATTTCAACGTTAGAATCCCTTTAAAGTGTCGTCCCGATTCACCCCTTCCTCCCTAATAACGGTACTTTTATTTTTAGGGTTCCGTGACCCAAAAGAAAAAAAAACCGGATCCAAAGATTACTTTTTGTTCATGTCACATAGAGGTTTTTCTATTCTACGTAGACATTTGAATGTTAGCACAATGTTAATTCTTCTTTTTGTTAAATTTAGGTTGACATGATCTTCGCCTCGTTCATCCGTAACGGCGCGGCTCTGCAGGAGATCAGGGGCATCCTCGGAGATAAGGGCAAGAACATTAAGATTATCTCCAAGATCGAGAACCATCAGGGTATGGTCAACCTTGATGAAATCATTACGGTAAGTCAATTTTATATTTACTGTTTTTTTTTGTTTAGTAGTCGTCCACATACATCTTAAGTGTACTTATTTCATTTTTGTGCAAATGTATTCGACTAAAAATAATTTCTAAAATAACAATGTAATTAAATTTACAATATTTTTATTTTAGTTACTATTTTTAGCTTGCAAAATAACAATTACTTATATTATGATAGAACTTTTTAAACACACATGAAGCTAAGTCAATTACTGCAATTCCAATAATATTATTATTTAGGATTTATATTTTGTAGGCTACAGGCTAAGGAATTTGGAACTATTTTGAAAAACTGTTACGAGTGTTTAGAATGACAGGGGCGTAGCTAACCCGTATTAGTCGTATCAATGATACGGGGCCCCCGGGCTGCAGGGGCCCCTACGTGTGTAAACAAAAATTGTATCGTTCGCTACGAGCATTAATTGTAAACCGTTATTAATAATCAATATAGGTATACTTATTTATTTTATACAAAAAGATACTTTCCATTTGTGGTGCTTCAACGTTGTCGTGTAGAAGGGTCCCTCCGACAAAATTTGATACCGGGTCCTTCTAGGACAAGCTACGCCACTGCTGAATGGTCAATTATTTTATTAAGTAACTTAAAAAAAAAAAATGTAGTAGCCTAAATAGTAATGAATTGACAGTACTCGTATAGCTTAAATATTTATATTTTTTCCTTTATACCAAATACATAGCTGTTGTACATACTGTACATGAAATATGACCCACAAGTGACTCTAACATGATATAATACCAACGCAATTGCTTCAAACAAGTATATCAGTTCAGATTTATAACTCGATGAAATTGGCGGATGGTTGCAATTTGCATGTCATGCGATTTATACTCCCACTTCCATAATGTAGGTCAGAGGTAATAGGATGCAGTTTTAACTAGATGCCATTGATGAATGGATGACTTTCAAGAAGGTCAGTTTAATGTAGTTTTAACCTTAAATTCTGCCTTGTAAAGTGCTATTTGGAAAAATACCTACTATTCATTATTTTGTTAAGGCTAAAGATGAGTGGGAACATGTACAATCATTGTATGTGGTGATAGATAACATTACAAGACAGTTGTTTTTATATAAAGATTAGATTGATAAAGACAGTAACACGCGATACTATAGATAGTATCCTGAGTGTACGTGTAGTGTGTAGATTAGATCCTTACGGCGCGGTGTAGACCCCGTAAGTGTCTTAAGAGGAAATACCATGGGCTAGAGAATTGAAAATTAGGTATTTGTAAAATCTATTGCTGTCGCGCGATGCACGAACACGAACCGCAGAGCGCGATAGAGACAACTGCAACTTTGACCGAAAATACCTATTAAAAGTACACAAAATCAATGATTCGTAGTCCCCTGATTTCTTCTCCAAAACTTAACCGATTTAACTGCTTTTTTCATTAAAAAATAAAGAAAGGCTTTTGCCGTGCTCCTATGTTTTCTATTTTTTATATAATCAAGTCAAATTTGTTTTCTGAATGTTTGAACACAGGGGAAAATCATGCCATTTTTTTAGGTTTTTGAATATTCATATCTCTTTTAATAATAAATTTATGAGAAAAAGGAAAACATAAAGACATGCCAATAGTAGCCATGGATATTAAAAAAAAAAAGAATTGATCTACTGGCATTATCCAGGGAGGAAACAGGGGACTAAGTTTGTATGGAATAACGGCCCTTGTGTTTCCTCTTAAAGCTTTTTTGTGCTTAAAAATATTCTAACCATCCACCAAATCTGGTGAAGATCCCTAATGTGTATTACAGATTATATAATGGATTCTAGACAACTATATATTCAAATAAATATTGATTAAAATAGCATGTTTCCTAGAACCTATAATTCGTTGTTTCCATTTTTAAGAGCGCCCATCCCGTCATATTTCCCATACAAACGCCCGTACGTGATTACGGCGTTATAACAAATTTTCCTCTAAATATTTTTAACATACGGGTATCTTATGGTTAATATCTAGGTTCCTATGTAAAAAACTCAGAGATGTAGCTGACCTTGAGTTATTACGCACAGTGTATTACGCACTAGCACAATCAGTTCTCGCATACTGTATTCGGGTTTGGGGTGGCGCGTGTAAGGCTTACATGATTCGCCTTGAAAGGGCTCAAAGATCTGTCCTTAAAGTCCCACCATAACTTTATATGAGAAATGTCAAGTATTAACAGTACGGCAGATGTATATTTTAGAAATTGTCATCAAACAGCACCTTATTACGCCATATAATAAAAGTACTATAAAAAAACGCACCATACGAAACATCTGTTCATTGGTTAAATGTCGAACTGCATCGGCTAGAAAGCAGCATAAGTATTTGTCTATTTATTTGTATAATAAAATAAATAAAGAACTTGAAATAAATCCTCATACAATCAAGGAAGCTAAAAGTAAGGTTAAATCATGGCTACTTATGCATGACTATACACAAACCGAACTCCTCCTAAAATAGGAACAAATAAAGCAATCCATACATCCCACACAAGTACACATATCTATAACATCACACACATACCACATACCTACATTACACACTCACACTCCATAAACACTACACACCATATACACTATACCTACACCATATACACTACACCACTCACACTCCTATAAATTATTCCACGTAAATGTTTTTCATATTATTATTTTATTTACATTTCCATTTTATTTTTTATTTTCTGTATGTGCTCTAGTGTAATTCTTATTGCATAAACCTCGAATCATATAATTGGGAGAAGACACTGGCTCCTGTAACACAGGTACTAAACCTAGCGCAGGAGTCAGGGCCTCACTACTTTGTTAAAACTATTAATGTCAATAAAGAATTTATTATTATTATTATTATTATGTAACGAAAAAATAACTTAATTGAGAGACATATTCAGCAAACACGTCCGAAAATCAGCTTTTTTGCGCCATTTTGTCAGAACTTTTGCCGTTCATAATGCACTCATACATTGAAAAAGTAAACAAAACTGCGTCATAGAAACCTTGGACATGTAATGGAGATTCTAAATTACAAACATTGTTACCAAAAACTTTTAAGGCTTTTTCAAAAGCACGTACCTATATCCTGGAACAAGTTTTGTGAAATCACCGCACGTCAACTTTCCTGCGATGTTATCGTGTTCTCACTCACTCGTTTGTTTTCGAGCATTGCGTTGGTTGAAATGAATAATTTTTCAATCACGCTCGCGTTGGAGTTCGGCCGATTCGGGCGCTTTTAATGGTATTTCATTTGTTTCCAGGCGTCGGATGGTATCATGGTCGCCCGCGGTGATCTCGGTATCGAGATCCCACCAGAGAAAGTGTTCCTCGCACAAAAGACTATGATTGCTCGCTGCAACAGGGTAAGCCATCTCTATTTATTCTTTTAAATATTAGCATTCATTATTATAGGCTTGTAGAGTGACAATAGTCAATAGGTAAGTAGGTTCAGTGTACATTCATTCAGTCAATCCTGCAATCCTTTGCTGACAAGCCTAGCTCTTATTTTCACTACAGTATGAGTTACTTGTCCTTATAAAGCACACCAGAGGAAAATTTAAAAAAATGTATAAAAGTGTGCTCGGTCTAAATTTAATAACACATACTTAAAAAGTTCAAAGTCATAGCATTTATTTCAATTAAACCATTTACTTCTGAATTGTCAAGGAATCGGTTTAGTAAGAAAAGTTGAAAACAGGTGCCCATTCCAAAATCTAGATAGGTCTCTATGGAAAAAAAAGCAAAAAAACTCCACGATTACTCTTTTCAATCATGTTTTTACAAAATCTTGGTAACATTACTTTTACATGTTCCTTAATACCTTCCTCACAGGTCGGCAAACCAGTAATCTGCGCCACCCAGATGTTGGAATCCATGGTCAAGAAGCCTCGCCCAACCCGTGCCGAGATCTCCGACGTCGCTAACGCCATCTTGGACGGCGCAGACTGTGTCATGCTGTCCGGGGAAACGGCGAAGGGAGACTACCCAGTCGAGTGTGTACTGACCATGGCTAACATTTGTAAGGAGGCCGAAGCTGCTATCTGGCATAGACAGCTGTTCAATGACTTGATTGTTGAGGTAAGATATTCGATACACTACACACTACAATTTAAAACTTTAATTTCGAACACAGGTATATCTATATTTTGGTTAGTTACAGCGTACTAATTAGATAGTTCAACTCATTTGTGCGCGCGGCGTCATGTGTACGTGCTCATGTTATTATAAAGCTTTAATTTGTGGGGTTTTTCTGGTGGATAGAATTCGTAATGAAGACCGTAAGTGCCCGACATTGCTCGTCCAATAAGCATGCTGAAGTGGAAGTAGGTCGGCTACCGGACAGGCGGTAGATGGAACAGACACTTTAGAATGGAGACCGCGTTGGGGCAAGTGTAGTGTGGGACACCCTGCGGCAAGATGAACTGACGATTCGAAGAAGGTGGCTGGCAGCGGATGAATGCGGGCTGCCCAAGACCGGGTTGGTTGGCGATCCCTGGTCCCCCAAGGATCGCCCGGCTTACGTTCAGCAGTGAAGGGTAATATGCTGATATGATGATGATAATGATGATGATGATAAATTTATGTGGCAGTGACGCGGCAGTCATCGTCCGAGCAACAAAAATTAAAGCTAAATTAAAGGCAACGGCACAAATGAGTTGAACTGTCTGTAGTGATAATAATAATTATTGTTCATCAGCAATGTGCTCTGAAATATGTACAACCTCGTGTTTATCGTAAGTATAGGTACGTACCCGATCCAGTTCTCCAAAATGGCAATAACACATTTTATCGGACCATCACTACTGTCAGGACCAATGTAGCCAATTAGTCTGATTCAGTGGTGGATCGAATGGAAAGTGATTGTGGACAGTCCCGGCGTAGTGATTGTTGACAGTTCCACATGATGTGAAACTCGTGACGGCCGACAAAAATAAGCAGATCTAGTATCTTGACTTGGCCCGCGAGGTTGTCGACATGTGGGATGTGGACTCAGCGATCATCGTGCCGATAGTTGTTACAGCCAGTGCCTTAATTGCCAAAAGCCTCGATCAACATCTAAGGTGAGTCTCGTTAGGCGGGTAAAACAAGGGCTGATTCAGAAGGCAGTATACGGCTGCATGGCTTCTGGACACGGCTCACATTGTTACGTCTCTCTCTCTGGAGTCCTGACCGCCCGTAGCTTGAACCCTGATCCCGTTAGGGTGTTACCAGACCAATCGATCGATCGTCGATCGACGGCATCGATCGAGAATGGATTAGTCGACGTCGATCGATAGTTTCTACCAGACCAACCGATCGATTGTCGATCGACGATAGATCGATGGTAGAATTTATTAGTCGAAGTCGATCGAGCTGCTTGATTATTGATCAACTGAATTGAATTGACCGGCAATTGGTTGATTATTTAGTGGAACGGGGTCCGTCGATCAGCCAAACCAATCGATCAACGTCGACCGATGTCGGTTGATGGTATCGATCGACGATCGATGAGAGATTGAGATATATTTTTTTTGTTCAATGTATATGTAAATATTTTTATATTATTCAGACACATAAAAATATATAAATATGTAATCTATATGTGTCTGAATAAACAAAATAAATAAAAAAATATTTTTTAGTTTACTGGGCAAGCTATGGCCGCCAACAAACAAAACTCAAACCAATGACGGTCTGAATTTCATTTTCAAAAAATGTATTTTCTAATTAATGTAGAAGCCCTCTGTTTGATGAACGATTTCTAATATTTTATAACTTATTAGCTTTGTTTTCGTGAATCATGTCTGTTAAGTAACCTATGCGATGCGTTTCTTAGGGTTCAAGCTAAGTCTAAAGTAAATAAAGTACAACACTGGTTCTGTACTTTTGCCGTGAAAGCGTAAGTTGCTCACTTTTGCGTTTTTACAATATTAATATAGAACATAGTTATTGCCTCTACACAGGGAATATCCAAATCCGTTTTCCTGTTCAGACCGGCTATGGCAAAGCCATTTGAATTATTGGTACTCTAAATACTGACAGTAAGCTTTATTGTTACAGGACATCAGCGTCTTGGAGTTCAGCGTTTTGAGCTAAACATGAAACTAAAAAGTTATATTCCGCAAGAATGCATTATTTTCTTTACTATTTTACCAAAAGTCAAGTTGCAAAAGTTCTAATTTTTATTTTGTCATTTATTTCAGGGTTTAATATGATAAATAATTTTTTATTTAAGGAAACGTATATATACTACTTTAGCAATTAATATTACTATTATTATTTTATCTGAAACGGTTCTTTTCGAACTCGTATATAACAGTTTAAAGAATAACCCCAAAGATTTGGTTTGGTCCCAAAGTAAAAAAATAAAGAGAATAACGAAACAATGGAATATAACCTTTACATTGTTTGGCCTACAGTGTTATAATTAATCCTAAAATTGTATTATATTCTTTAGACGCTTTGATTTCAGTATGAACAAGAAACAAATTTACAGGTGAGGCCTCCTATTGAGCCAGCTCACTCCACAGCCATCGCAGCTGTAGAGGCGTCCACCAAATGCCTGGCTTCTGCCATCGTGGTGATCACCACCAGCGGCAAGTCTGCCCACCTGCTCAGCAAGTACCGTCCGCGCTGCCCCATCATCGCCGTCACGCGCCACGCGCAGACCGCGCGCCAGGCTCATCTGTACCGCGGTGTGCTGCCCATCGTGTACCAAGGTATGGGACTACTGTACAGAAGCCGTTATTGATATACATAAGCGGCTCGGCAAATTCGGTTCGGCTGAATCGGTTCGAAAATTTCGGTTCGGCTCATTCGATTCGGCATTTTCAATATAATAATAATAATAATATTTATTTGCTTAAAACACACACACATGTTGTATGAACATTGTTTGTACATTATTTTGTAGTTCTGAAAACATAATAATTTCGTCAACAACTACAGTAGGTACTGAGCGCAAGGTCTTGAATTCTGTAACCGGATTGAGTAGCATAAAAGGGTTTTTCTAATAGTGTATTCTTGACAGCAGCCCAGAGTCTGCAATTCTTAACCAATCATTTAATTTTTTTGACGACACGGTTGGCGCAGTGGCTGAGCGATCGACTGCAGCGCAGCGTGTTGCGGGTTCGATTCCCGCCCAGGGTAAACATTTGTGTGATGAGCACTTGTGTTTGCCTTGTGTCTGGGTGTTGTTTATCTGTATATGTATGTATTTACAAAAAAAAATGTATTTGTGTATGTATATCAGCTGTCTGACACCCATAGTACAGGGTCTCCCTAGTATGGGGTCAGATGGCCATGTGTGAAAATGTCCCCACATATTATATATTATTATATAACTAAATCCTATTACGTTAGTTTCCGAGGTGAACCCGAATGAACACAAACTTAACTAATTTAACAAGTTCTCTAAAAATAACACTTTACTTTTGCACTTTAAAACCGATTACTTAATTTAAAGTTAAAAAATAGTTTTGCCGTTGCTGCAATGTTAATTGATTGGTCGTGTCAACTACGTAACTGACTGATTGATAACACGCCTCCTATCCTATCCTACATGGTGGCCAAATGCCCCATCCAGGAAATATTGTAATATTAAAGATTATTATTCCTCCACAGAGGGCCCGGCCGAGGACTGGCTGAAGGACGTAGACAACCGCGTGCAATCCGGCCTGAAGTTCGGCCGCGCGCGCGGGTTCATCAAGACCGGAGACAGCGTGGTCGTCGTCACCGGCTGGAAGCAGGGCTCCGGCTTCACCAACACCATGCGTGTCATGTTAGTATAAGTATAATCATTCTGATCATGATTATAGAGCAATGATTGCCTTAAGAGCGCCTATGCCGTCATAGTTCCCATACAAACGCTCGTATGTGATTACGGCGAACAAATTTTCCTTCAAATATTTTTAACACACGGGTATCTTCTGGTCAATATCTAGGTTCCTATGTAACGAAAAAGCAACTTACAGGAGAAACTAAACAGGTCCAAAAATCAGCTTTTTTGCACCTTTTTTATCTAAACTTAGGCCGTTCATAATGCACTCATACATTGAAAAAGTAAAAAAACAACTTCATAGAAACCTTACACATGTAAGAGATATCTATTCCATTTTTACCAAAAACTAGTATGGTTTTTTTAAAAACACGTATTTTTAGGAACAAGTTTTGTGAAATCTCTGTGCGCCAATTTCGCGTTCTTATTCGCTCGTTTGTTTTCAAACATTGCGTTGGATGAAACAAAAAATGTCTCGATCACGCTCGCGTTGAAGTTTGGCCGATGGGAAAGGGCGCTCTTAATTACTGGTCCTGTACTTCGTCAGTATTGTATAACTTTTGTTTGTAACGGACAAACTCACGAAATACTTGACAGATTTTAAAAATTCTTTCACCTATAGGAAGCTACGTGATTCTTACGTGCTATAGGCCATATTTTATTATAAACAATGCAACAATGCGTAAAAAATGCCCTTCCCTGGTGCGCAGGGTGTGGGGCATCTCCAGCAGTGTCTTAACCTATGTTGTATTGACCGCTACTTCAAAAAAACAAAAACGTGCCCTCGGCGCCAAGCTATGAGCATGATTGTTTATTCTGTGTCTGGGTGTTTATCTATAATATGTATGTATTTATAAATTATATAAGTATGTATATCAGTTGTCTGGTTACCATAACACAAGCTCTGCTTAGCTTGGGACCAGATGACCGTGTGTGAGTTGTCCCAAGATATTTATTTATTTTATTTATTTATTTATGAATTTAAATTACTCTATGGAATCACGATTCTATACGTAATTCCATAGAGTAGTAATTCGTCTGTCATGCCTGTCGTGTATTTGTGACAATGGCGTTCAAAAGGTCTACGTACTAGATTTAAAAGGTATCTTACCTTTAAATCTAGTACTGCGCAAGTCAAGCCACGGTGTGTCAAGTCTCATCTTTCGTGGCGCGTATTGTCCGTGGGACACTGTTGTGCCGTCCCTTATGGGATATCGGAACAGTGACCGTTGTTATTTCCTGTATTGTTTTCCTTGTTTTTGTTTAGTGTCTGTGCTTACTAACATAGTCGTAAGTGTACTAGCAATTTTGTTGAGTCTTGGTTACTTGAATAAAGAAACATCTATTCCATTCAATTTTTTTAATGTTATATTTAGGAACCCCTAAGAAAATTACCGCGGACGAAGACGCGGGCAATGTGCTAGTTCATAATATATCTAATTCAGAAAATCAGAAGGACATTTCTCGTAATTAAAACATTCAGAGCGCATAGTGTGAGTTTCTATTCGAACTCGATCGCGGCGCGTAGTCGATTTAGCGCATCTCAAAATCAAAACGATTGCTAGAACGGCGTAGCAGCATTGACACACACTAGTACAATAAAATGGTCTGTTTGTGTGCATCAGAAAAAAAATACGCACGAAATAAGCACGAATCATTGAAATTGATCGGCAAACGACAGCGCGCAATGTTATACAGTGCTTTTTAAAATAATTGTCTAAAATAAATGAGTTTGTATAACGGACTGAAAATATTATGTATATTATATTATTACCTTTATTTTCATAAAATAAATACATCAGTTGGGTTTTTATTCAAATACTGGTGAATAAAAATTTACAAAGTGAACCGATTTTGTGCTTTTTCAACATTGTTTTTTAAACATATAGTAATATTTTCGTAATTTTGCCTCTGTAGTAGACTTTGACACTGTATATCCTGTTGAAAAAACGCATAAAACATAATATTTTGACATACTGTAATGGTTGTATTCGTCCGAAAGTTAACTCTGACGTTTATTTTCGTAAAATGCTATGAAATGATTGTCTTCGCTTTAAAAAACCATAACTAAAAATTATACTTTTATTCTGTAGTTTCCTAAATCAAGACTTAATCTTTCTAAAACTGTAATTGTCTTTAAATAATCTGCTCACATCATTCCGATATTGCTCTGGGCAAAACGCGAAAACATGAAGTTTTCGTCACGAAAAGAATCATGGTGAGATTCATACATTCATTTGTATAAAAAAAATAAAGTAATTTAGAGGGTTTAAAATATTTTCCAATGTGAAGAATACATTACCAGGAGTAGATTGATATACTTAGCATATTTTTAAACCCCCGCATAATTAAAATATTACGAAATAAAAATAACACGTTTTCGTTTCATCTCGATGCCCATTTTGTGTTTATAAAAAAAAGAAAGTGACAGGCGATGTTAACGGATCTATAAAATTAGAAGACAAGTGATGTGACAAGTGTGTGAAAAAAAAGTCATTATTTTGTGATATTTTTTCTCATAAAACGAAGCAATTTCAATGTAAGAACTGTGAAACTGTCGATGTCACTGTTATTGTCAGTCGCCGTTTCGTTCTGAAATAATAAGTTTTTCGTTAAACTATAAACTTTTTTTTGCGGGGTTTTAAAAATTTTGTAAATTCCTGAAGATACTCTTTAAGTACCCAAGAATATAAGAATTAGAATTTCAACTTCTCTAAACATCTTCATTTTTTTTGTACAAATCTCCCCATGATTATTTGTATTGAACAGCGCAGTCTAGTGGGAACAATAGGAAACAAATTGACATAAGTGATCGTTTACGTTAACGCGATCGAGTTTGAATTAAAACTCACACTACGCTCTCAGAATCCAGTCGCAATTTCATCTCAGCGGCAAAAAAATCAAAATTTTGACAAAGTTGTGATAATAATAATATAATATAGATGGTTATTGGCATGAAAAAAGACTAGTTTAGAAAATTGCCCCCCTGAGTACGCGTAAAACTTTACTTTCGCATTCGTTAAATAAGAGAATTCTACGTAACTGCTTATGTATTCCTGTGATTTATTAACTTGAGTTGTATTTCAAGTTTCATGTTTTATCTTTTTGTTTCAGCCTAGTGGAATAGAGTTGCAGCACAAAGCCGCAGGTGTTAAAAAATACAATAAAAAAATATGTTTAAGTATTAGCTGAAAAGTGACATTATAACGTGCAATATAGAGTTTCGCATAATAAAAATTATATGCCTCATTTTTTAAATACCGTCATAGAACAAAAAAAGAAACAATTTAAGAGGCAAAGAGGTTGATTCTCATTCCAGGGCAGTGCCCAGGTTTTTGTGAAAAATGGAGACTCCATGGATACGTTATGTGATAAATACATATGTATGTATGTATAAAAGAATGTATCTCGAAATTTATACATTTAGAGTTAGGCGTACATATTTATTATATAATAATTTATATGTTGCATGTTTGTGTAATGAAAATAAAGATTTGAACGTATCAACAGATTTTTTATATTACCTTCCTTGTGCCAGTTTTCCCAATGTTCAGGGAACCAACTTTCCTCGGACGTTGTTACACCATCTGCTCAGGCTTTCAGCGACGTGTACCGCTTCAGCGACCTCCATGATGAGTGTTATGCGGACGCCATTTTATCGCAGGATATGCTGAAATAAAATAAATGTAACACCTTATGTACCATATTCTAGAAAATAAATATTTTTGATTTGATTTAACCTATTGACCGACTCGTCAAAAAAGCAAGAACGTGCCCTCGGCGCCAAGCTACGATACTTCGACTTTTAATTCTATTCAGTAACTTGACAGTACCATGCTAAAACTTAGTGTTAGGATAGTGAACGATTTTGCGTAAAGAACAATGATAATGATACCATGCTAAAACTTAGTGTTAGGATAGTGAACGATTTTGCGTAAAGAACGAATGATAAAAATGGTTTAAATTAAATACAAATTTAAATGTTTGTATGCAACATGTGAGTCTTTTTGTGTTCCTCGGAACTATAAGTAAATGATATTTATTTATAGTTCCGAGACAGTGTCATGCCGGCCGACGCTGAAAACCAGCGCCGTGGTTCGTGCCTTGCTGCGCGGGCCAAGGCATTTATGCTGAGCGTTGGCCGTTTCGTGCGGTGGTGACGCGTGGTTCCGACTAGGGACATATTTGTATTTTTTACTTATTTTTTGTTTTTTTTTTTTAGAATTTAATTGTTTAGTTATAAGCTTGTTATGCATTAGGTGCGTCACTTGTGCGTCGTTGTGAATAAATGGTTTTTCTTTGTTCTTTCTTTATGTGGAATATAAAATCAATTAATAATTGTTAATAAAAGTAATTTCCTTTCTTTTTCTTATAATAGAAACAATAGTATGTAATAAGTTAATAAATTTCAAATAAAATGTTTGCTTATAAGTACATCATTTCAATTCATTTAATTTCGTTCATTCTTACACCACCTCACTACCTTTTTTTTGTTAATTTCTGGTATCCCAACTGTCAAGTTACTGAATAGAATTAAAAGTCGAAGTATACTCAATGGAATTACGTTTCTATACGTAATTCTATAGAGTAGTATTTAGCTTGTCAGGTCTGTCATGCAGTCATGTCATGTCATGCAGTCGTGACTGTGGCTTGCTGAGGACATTTTGGCACAGTAAAGATATCTGTTTGTCATCTATACATGACGGTGTCGGTCAAAAGGTTAATATTTATTAACACTTCAAGAACAATACCAACAAAATAATTAAGGTTTTGAAACACTGAAGCGGGTTGGCCGTTGGTTCGGCATTTTCAATACAACCTTTGGAAGAACTTGTGGCAAGATAAAAGCCGTACCTAGAGATCGATCGATCATGGTTAAGTTCACTTGCCGCGGTCTGGCCGTGGATGGGTGACCATCCATTTCATACAGAAATCCTTCCGTGCCTTGGAAAGCACGAAAAGTTGGGTCCCGACTGTCATTCGTATATCTTTGACAGTCGTTAAAGGTAGTCAGAAACTCGAAAGTCTGGGGTATCGTGTTACCCAGTAACTGGGTTGTGGAGGTCAGACAGGCAGTCGCTCCATGTAAAACACTGGTACCTATTAAGCTGCATCCAGCTGTGATCTTTTTCAACCGACTTCAAAAAACTAGGAGGTTATCAATTCGTCTGTATTTTTTTGTTTGTGTTTGTTACCTGAGAACTTTGGACTGGGTGAACCGATTTTAATGATTCTTTTTTTATTTGAAAGCTGGTGCTTCCCGTGTGGTACTTTGGTCCAGTTCGGACAATGGCATTCATGAGAAAACCGTATAAGTCTTAAATTTGCATTAAGTATGATGTGTGCGATTTGTTACGCGATTTCTCCGGCAAACATTTTTTTATGGATGCTTCAGGGGTGGTTCCATATAAATTTTATCGAAATTGATTCAGCACTTTTTGAAAAAATCAACAAATACCCAAAAATTTTACATAGACGACGTTTTAGTTTCTTCAATCTTTGGAGTAGTTAACTTTCAAATCTCTTCTTAATAGATTTGGATGAGGAGGAGGTACTAAAAAGCGGAAAATAAAAAGCTTTTTACAAAAAAGTCAACCGCCTTTAGTCGGTGGCAATACAAAACAACAAACAGAACAAAGCCACCGAATTTCGAAACTAAAGTCCATGTGTGTTCTGTGCTAAAGTTATTTTTCACTTTTTAGTTTTTAAAGGCGGTTGTCTTTTTTGTAAAAAGATTTTTATTTTTTCGTGACAAAATCTGAATGTACAGTCAGCAAAAGAGATAGATATGCAGGTCATCGGAAATGGTTGAAGTTTACTTAGAAACCGATGGATGTTTTCGAATGAAATTTAATTAAATCATTGGAATGTTTCTTCTCTATAAAACTAATTTTAACTTATTTTATTCAAAAATATCCATCAGTTTTTAAGTAAACTTGAACTATATCTGACGACCCTGCATACCTATCTCTTTTGCTGACTGTACATTTAAGTAATCAAAAATAGTCAAAACTCGTAGTCCAAAGTAAAAAAAATTACGCTCGAGGGTCTTCACTTATTGCCTGAAGTGTGTATCACTTGATTCAGACATTTTGCAAAATGGGCTATGAGGTAAATCTCAATATAATACCAAATGCACATAATGTGCATATTTGGATTGAGTGATGAGTGGTTTTTAGGTCAATCATGAATCATCTGTTACATAAACAATACAGAAATTAGTAAAAATTTTGTATTTATTCTCATTACAACCCTCAATATATCGTGTTTTAAATGAACAGAACGTGATGGACCTACTTATGTGTGTAGCGACCCTACTGTATTACGCACGCGTATCAAGTCACTTGTGTCACAGCAAACTGTGCTTGTGTGTGTCTCTAGTCAATATAGTAGGCGCATATTATGCCTCACAGTCACATATTCCTGTTGGAGTCCTAAACATTACATTCCTCGTTATTATTTTTGTCCGGTCTGGTCCCACATAATGGTTTAAAATAAAAGGGGATTGCAAAATGTACCTACTTACATGGTCGATGGGCTTTCGACACGCAAACTTAGGGAATCTAACTATATTTATTTTTTTATTGCTGATTTTTTAGGGTTCCATACCCAAGGGGTAAAAACGGGACCCTATTACTAAGAGTCCTTTGTCTGTCAGGCTGACTGTAACCAGGCTGTAGGTAATATCTCATGAACCGTGATTGCTAGACAGTTGAAATTTTCACAGATGATGTACTTTTGTTGCCGCTTTACCAACAAATACTAAAGACAATCAAATAAACCCCATACAACAAACGTCAATTTTGCCGTTTTTTGCTCGATATCCAATGTTGTATAGATAATGCGCGATGCGACTCGCATTTCGCCAGTTTTTTTTTTAATTATCCACGAAAATTTTCAACGCTGGGGAGGTTCAGAATTTTGAACTGATATGGGGTATGGAAATCCTTAAACGTCAGAAATAACTTGCAATACTCAAAGCTGTTTGAAGCGATTTTGATAAAAAGTTTAACTGAAATAGTACCTATTTCCTTGCCGTGAATCGAAGACATTGATTATTGGAAAGAACGCTCATTCTATTATGAACTGAGACGGTAGATATGGTGTCTCACCAACTTCGTTTTAGACAGAATAGAACAGATAGAGAGAAAGCCTAGGCCGTTTTTCAGATATCAGATCAGGTACTAAAAGGCCTCTGTCGGTAGGTACCTTACACATTTATAGTCAAGTGTGACGGCTGGTTTCTAAACAATCATCATCATGAAGTCAACCTTTAGACACCCACCCAGGCACATGTCTCCCACAAGGGGGGGTCCAACCGTAATCGCCATGCTTGGACGTTGCATGTTGGCGATCGCAGGTGATACGGTACTGAAGAAGGACGCTGCTGCCCATCCTCTGGTTTATTAGGCTCCCTCTGTCACCTTCTACGACACCCACGGCTAGAAATGAGGTGGTGCTATTCGCCGCCGGCACCACACGGCAAACAACAATCTATTTCACATTTTTTATCTTAATTCTAAACAATATCCTCAGTTAAAAACTATAAAACTAAGATTAATTTATGGCCTCTTAACTATTCTTATTCACCATGCTAAAATGACGTAGATATAGTGACTCTGTGCACCAGCCAATAGCCAGATCAAATTCTGTGGAGTAGGTAGGTACTGACAAAAGTTTGTGTCATGATGGTGCCAGGGCGTATTTTATTCGGTCCTCCAAACCCTCCAAACTCACCTCGGAAAGCACTTAAAGCTGTCCCGGCTGTCATTCACAGATCTTTGATAGTCAGAAGTCAGAAAATCTGACAACCAGTCTTACTTATCGTGTTACCCAGCAACTGGGTTGTGGAGGCCAGACAAGCAGTCGCTCCGTGTAAAACACTGGTATTCAGCTGCACCCGAAGGCTGGAAGCTGACCCCAATAAAGGTGAGAAAAGGCTAGGCAGGTGATGACGATGATGGGGTTTGGACCTTTACCCAGGACTGTTCCAGCCAGGCGATTGGTTATTCACTGTCACCCTGGACGTCAAATGTATGTTACCGTTCTGCCTGCGAGTAAAACTCTATTAATCGATTCGCATGGAAATCTACGAACATTATTTAAACATAAAAATATATACATCCTGTTTACGCATTGATTCTAATGTTTTTGTTTATTACCACAAGTTGAGTCAAACCAAGGCAAAACACGTTTCGTACTTTTGTGTAATTAACGCCATCTATTAGCAATTTTCATTTTAGTTCAATATTTTCCTCTAGATGGCACTAGCAGCTTAAAATGTTTGTCGCGAGCGTGGTCGCGAGGGTAGTTTTAATTAGGTTATTTACTGGAATAACCTGGTTGTTGTAACTAATCAATGGTGTACAATTTGATTTTTAAAACTAGGTGAAGTGAATGGAAGATAATATATTCTGGCTACAGCTTATTCTTTAGATATTTCGCGATGCCGACGTTTGTACCTACCCACACACACCCACTTTAAAAACAGCTGACTTTTGATGAAGTGAAACGTCTTATTATAAACTGTTATCTAAAGGAATTTGATTCTCGGTTGATAGTGGAACTCGCAAGTGGAAAATCAGCGACACAAATGATTTGAGAACCTAGTATAAAAATTTTATGATTTTAGGAAACCGTTTTGATCATATAATAACATTGTGAACAGTGTCATCGAGGCTCTTTGTCTGGAGGGGCTTAGTGATTGCTACGTCACAACACAGATGTGCGGGGCTGCGACGCGTCAGTGGCGGCGCCCCTAACCGCCACCGCGGCCCGAAGGCCGGGCAGTATCGCTCAGCCCGCCATCGGCTTCGCCACCCCGATTCCCGAGTGCCAGTTACACCATTGTAAGGCGGCCGAACCACGCCGCTGACTAAAAATAACCGCGCGACGCTCAGTACCGGCGCAACTACCGCGCGTGTCGCCCGCTGCGCCCGCGATTCGCAACCATGGCGGAGACTATCGAGGAGACATACGAGAGCGCGGTCACCCGCAAGGTGGTCCGCACCAGCCTCAAGATAGAGGAGGTGAGGATCGACACACGACAGTTTTATGTAACGCCCGCGCGACACAAATATAGCCGGCGCGCTCGCACGCCGCGACGCCAGCGCCACGCACCTGCTCACATAACAGATAACACGTTTGACAGTGAACACAACGTAAACACCAGATCCTGTCGCGGCGCGCACTCCGCCCGCTCCCTCGGGCCGTCGCCTGTCATTCACGAACCACCAAACAGCTTTGTTAATAGCGCTCTTTCTCATTTTTGGGCGTCCGATGACGGACAGCCGGATGTCCAAAAGTATTCTGGGATCACATTCTAACAAAAGGGCCTGCCGGCTCTTAAACCTTAGTATCTGTTATGGTTCGAGTGTATGGCACGCGAAGGTCCGATGTTGCCTACGTCAGTGTGGAGGAAGTGCGCGCGCGATGCGCCACTTACAATATTTGTGGCAATCGGCGATGTAAATAGAACAGGCGGTTGAATGAAAATTTCCGTGCCCACCTTGACGCGTGTGCATCGACCTGTCTCGTACATGACCACTCCACGTGTGACCTTGCAAGACATACACAAACATGGGACACTGATACACAATGAACATACAACACAAAATAGGTACATACGCTTTCTATAACTCATTACACACCACACCCTCGGACGTTATCTACCGAAGCAAAGTAGAACTTAGAACAACAACAAGGCGACTAGTGTGCAACGTTCTCTTTTAGAAGAAAGTGTCGTCATTAGAGATGTATTCTGGTACATGTAATGAATCTCAAGCCTGACTAATATATTATTCTGTGTACGTGCAGCATCCGACACCAGCACTAGTGATAGCAGTCGCTAGCTGTTATCACATTCCATGTCAGTAACAATGAATGTCTGTCGGGTCTGTGGCGACTACTGTTCGTTTCCAAAGCGCAGAAACCAATGGAAAAACGCGCCGTGGCATATTTTCGTCTTGGCTCTCATCCTAGTTTATCTGCTACATTACGATGTTTATTCACAATACGAATGCGAGCATTAATGTGTGCGTCCGAACCACTTGTGTTTAGGTCTTTACAGTTGCTTTGGGTGCAAAACCGATGTAGAAGTACGTTTCTAACTACCTGCATCACATACTCGTAAACATCTTAATGGGGCAGTTTTAGAAACGAACTTTGGTACACCAGGAGTGAGAACAAAATCCTCAATGTTCCACTTTGTAAAGTTCGAAACAAATTTTATATTCAGAGTGGTTGTTAAACAGTGGTCTGGCAGTAGAGTGCGTCTGTTTATTTGACATCACCGTCCTTGCATACCTGACTCAAGACATCGAAAATATTTGGACGAATCTTTTTGGCAAATGGTTTTGTTTTTTTTCTTGAAGATCGATTATGTTAAGCGCATCAAAGGGACACGGTATTAAACTGTAGTAATGAATGACGAGCAGCTGTTGGCGTTGTCCAAAACCGTCGCGAAGCCACAGTTACAAGCTACACAAGTGAAGACACATGTTTCAGTTAATTCTGTAAGCTCATTAGTGTATTAGCCTTAATAGTTTGGTTATATTTGCAAGTTTTCATCTTATGTTTGTCAGCAATGTCTAAAAAACTGGAATAGTATCTCTCTGCATGCCAACGTATTTGCTGCGAGTCTCTCGGTATTCTAAAGAGCGCAAAACATTTGCCTGCGTCACAGAAGACGTAGCTCCAGCTATCCAACACAATGCAAAACAAAAAACTAGTTATCTATCAAAATATTTACTTGGAAACAGATTTACACTAGTAGGTACATCAACAGCTTGCACATAGTTAATAAGAACTAGATTCGTTTAAATGAAATTTATTTTTTGCGATGTTTAGACGAGACTTCTCATGGTAGGTACTAGGCTACCGTATCCAGAATATTCTACGTATTATAGGACACAGATTACGATGGAAATAACCTCCTACAAAAACATTTTAATGAATTTTAACATCTGGGTTATAAAATAACATTGAGATCACCAAATGTGGTTCTGGCTCTAAAAATTAATGGTGATCCGTAATCTTACAAAACATTTGCAATTGCTTCGTAATAATTTGTTTTGGATATTATGACCGACCGGTCCTAGTATTGACCCTTGAGGTAGCCCTACTTTCATAAGAGAAATATATATTAGTCTCCTGATTGGGTCTTTAAGGAAAAAAGGAAACAAAAGTAAAGGATGAAGTTTTCTTTTCTGATATACTTGTGTGTGTAAATAATAATATGAAAACCCGAACCATATTAAAACTTAACCCCCAAAATAGAGGTCCAGTCTAGTCTTGGGGTTAGGATCAGCAATACATTTTTATGCAAATTTATTAAGACTGGCTTTAGAACACATACTTAGATATTTTAAGTGTCAAATAAATGTTTTCTTTTTTTAAACACTTTATTTAGGAAATTGTCTCCTGGACTTATAGTACAGAAAAAATATTCTCTACAATTATTCAACCATTCAATCTTTTATAATATCGATTTCAAACTATAAATCGAGCAACTTGCGACACCGTGTACATTGAGTATTTTGAATATGTAACGTTTAATTAGTGCTGCACGGTCGAATTGCGTTTCTGAGAACGTGGTGGGCGTTTATGAAAACATGTGGGTAATTATTTGGGGCCCTGCCGGCCATTTGGTACTCGACGTACAAACCACAAGGCCTTAGTAGTAAAACAGTGCTGAAAACGTTAGTTGCGTATTGGAAAAGGTAATTTGTATTGTTTAGAATAACAGAAACAAAAAACAAATGTTTATAAAGCTACTTTTTGTAAGAGTTAGCCTGAGCCAGATACTACTGGATTATTATTTGTTTATTTGCGAGAAACTCAGAGGATCGGAGATCTCCAACCAAGTCAAAGTATTGCCTGCAATCAAGCGTACAAATTATTTATATTAACGTCTTGATTATTATTTACAATTGTCATTCATTTACCAATATAATTGGATATGTAAGACCTAGGAAATAAGTGAAATAAGCGTTAAAAAGCGATTATACACTCGTCGTCATGCCCCATTACTCGCTAAGTTGCCACCACCGTATCACCTAGTTATCTACTTGTCACGGTAAATGATTGCTGATGACTGAATTGTTACGCACTTACGAACGCGAATTAGTAAATAAGTGAAGTAGAAGGCTTGGGAACGTACCTGAGCAAACGTTATATAAATCCGATCGATTTTTAAATAGTAAATAAGTATCGGTTTCGCACATAATATTTGTACGGCTTTATTCGTGGGTGTTACTTATAAATCAAAATGTTAGATAAAGAATAGTCGTAGGGTATCGAAAATCGACTCGTATTTAACACTTTTACATAATCGGGCTTGTTAGGTCTACCAGTTTTGGAATCACAACAAAACACACAAGTTCATAACAAGTAATTTATCAAAGTCAAAGCATTTATTTCAATTATTATGTTGGTAACAGTCGACTGTTGATGACAGTGTTGTCAAAGTGCATTCAAATGAGATACAGAATTAGGGAAGGCCTGCCAGTTATAAGGGTTTACTAGCTAACTGCTAAGTGCTTGCTTAGTTCATCATCGTGGCTTGTTCCTAGTTCTTTGTAAATTGGATAAATGGATGTAATGCATTAACATTCAATAAACGCTGTGAATATTCACTAGATAGTGTTGCAGAATCTTGACAACTCTCTTGAATAATCCAAATGATAGTGCCTGAAACCTGTTATGCTAAATTGCCATAAGATTTCTCGTACGGAATTCAGAAGAACTATAAAAAAAGCTTTTTACAAAAAAGGCAACCGCCTTCAAAAACTAAAAAGTTAAAAATAACTTTAGCACAGAACACACATTGACTTTAGTTTCGGAAGTCGGTGGCAATACAAAACAGACAGAACAAAGCCACTGAATTTCGAAACTAAAGTCAATGTGTGTTCTGTGCTAAAGATATTTTTAACTTTTTAGTTTTTGAAGGCGGTTGCCTTTTTTGTAAAAAGCTTTTTTTATAGTTCTTCTGAATTCCGTACGAGAAATCTTATGGCAATTTAGCATAACAGGTTTCAGGCACTACTTTTGTAAAAAGCTTTTTATTTTCCGCTTTTTAGTACCTCCTTCTCATCCAAATCTATTAAGAAGAGATTGAAAGTTAACTACTACAAAGATTGAAGAAACTAAACTTTTTCAAAAAGTGCTGAATCAATTTCGATAAAATTTATATAGGACCACCCCTGAAGCATACCCTATCCATAAAAAAAAGAACTTTCAAAATCGGTTTACGTTTGCCGGAGAAATCGCGTAACAAATCGCGCAAATACTTAATGCAAATATAAGACTTATACGGTTTTCTCATAGATACCATTCAAGAACAGGACCAAATTAAAATGGGACCACACGGGACGCACTAGCTTTCAAATAAAAAAAGAATCATCAAAATCAGTTCACCCACTCCAAAGAAATCAGGTAACAAAAAAAAAACACGAATTGATAACCTCCTCCTTTTTTGAAGTCTGTTGAAAAACTGGTGCAAAGTAACAATAAAGACATGACAATTAAACAAACACATGCACTGTAACATTAATAGCCATAGATTAGAAAATATCAGAATGAGTATGCAAGAGATTTGTAGGTACTAGTTAAAACAAAAAATACTTACGAATTTACCAAATCGTGTGTTTTTTCCTGGAGATTCCCTCTAAATAGCATATCATGAACAAAAACACACGCTATATACAACAGCTATATGTGATCAAATCATAGACATTCTGTACTTCGGAAACTATTCAAATTCAAATTAATTTAATTCGGACAATTATCCATGTTGTGATAATATTACAAAAAGCTTATATTCTACTGTTAGTACCATAGGTTTAAAAAAAAAGTACTAAGCTATGCAGTAATGCCGAATATCTGGAGTATATAATAGCTCTCCGCCACAGTTCTCAAGATATAGTGGCCGCTATAAAGCAGCGACGCAGTTTTCTTGCGCATTATGACTTGAAAGCTATCTATGTGGGTCTCAGAAAACATTTATATTTTTGGATAAGCATAAGTTTCTTTTAATTTAATAAACTGTCCCAAGGAAGTCCACGCATCATGTTCGTGAACGGGCGCTGTCAGGAGAGATTGGTTAACTCTTAACTTTTATTTTATCTTCATTCATTTTTTTATGTTTTGTATTGTCCTTTACTGCATTGTTTTCACATATAGAAGCAACAAGGATAATGTACCCAAATTTTTTGGTAAAAACTTGATTTAAAAGAGTGCCCTTGGAGTTTCTTGCTCGATACTACCTACGTTTTGGAACGAGCAACTAGCTTTAACTTTCTGACTAACTGACCGACTCCTTGACAATTAAAAAGTGCCTGTAAATGGTTTAATTGAAATAAATGCTTTGACTTTGACTTTAAAGGGAACATAAGAACGGGACATATTTACCTAAGTATCCTATGTGTTAAGCTGGAACTAAATCCGTCATCCGTTAAACCAAATTTCAACTAATTCCGCTCAGCCAATTAAATAGTAAGCGTAACAAACATCAATCTATTCTATTTATCGTCACCAACTTTAGCGTTCATCAAACGCTGAATATTATTCGCAGAATTTAAGACAGTAAATAGAAACTAAAGAAGCTATAAATATATTAATAAAAGTAATAAATGAAGAAGCAACACTATTTCTTCACAAGCAAACGCAGACAGGACATGAATTCCAGTGTTCCCAAAGGGAAAAACAATAAAAATAAAAGGACGAAGTTAAAACCCCGTCGTAGCAGATTAGATAAGTGAAGTAAAAAAGATCTAGGGTACAAAGAATTTTAGAATGGCCACTATGCCGCGGGCCCCCTCTATAAAATTTTGCCTACACTCCATGCATTCTTAAATTCAGTATACTGTAAATGATTCAGTCATTATAATTGTCCATGCAAGTATCTATTGGAAACAAGTCTCCTAGAAGCCAGGAAATACCCCTGAGTCACCTCCACATGTGGGGGGAGCAGACATATCGATCGTGGGCGTCAAGCCAGTGAACTTTCACACTCCACAGGTGACGCTTTAGAAAAGGCGGACATTGGATAATTTACCCGATCCGATCACCCGTCACCGTATCGCCGACGCGTAAACATGGTCACCTGTAGAGCTATTCTGTTACAATCTCCGTCGGTGAACACCTAGGTGAAGTGAGCTGTCATCCGTCCCGATGCTAGGGATTGACAAGGCAGACGGACAGATAACAGCTCACTTCATCTAAGTGTTCACCGAGTGAGATTGTAACAGAATAGACATACTGTCTGGACGAGTGATGTGATGATACGCGATCATACTACGCACTCTTGATACACCGCTCTGATATAAAGCGCAATACAGCCCGTTTCATTTCGATCAAAAGAGATACGGTTATGCCACGGTTTGTCGATACTTCTTCTTCTACTAATTTTGAGGATACCTTCGATACGGAGTAAAATAAAGGCGTCCAAAACTAGATACGGAACTTGATACAATACGACGAATGATACGGTGATACGGATACAGCAAGCAGCAAATGATACATAATATATGTGGACCCGCATTTAGGTAGAGCCATTGAATGTCTATGAAGCGCCCTACCGCTTCATCGTGCATCGTGATTTTTCATGATCATGTTATTACAGAAAGGCTGATAGTTTGATGACACGGTTGGCGAAGTGATTAAGCCATTGGTTGCTACGTTGCGTGTCACGGGTTCGATTTCCGCACGAAACAAATATTTGTATGATCTTACTTTGAGGTAGTTATTACGTTTGCGTTCCCATTGAAAGACCACATTTAATTTTAACCTTTTGAATGCATCAGCCTTTAGTAAAAGTTCTCAAACAATTGTAAATTCAGCCTCTAGTTTGTAAAAGTAGCCACTCAAAAGTTACAATCGGACATCGGTTAAAGATGGTCCCTCAGTCGTGCGGGTCAGACAGGCATCCATATCTCAAAACCTAGTTAAATGACAATGCCCAATCCTGCCCCACCCATGTACAGAAAAAGTAAATTAATGAAAATAATTGTAATGATTATAGAACCTTTCTATGCTAAATTGTTTTTCTTTAGAACTTGCGGATTACGAAATACCTACCCACAAAATACAAACTCATTTTACCTAAAATACAATTTAACCTATAATCAATGTCATTATTGTTTTTAGATTTAAACGGAAACCGCAAGTTCTGCAGTCACTAAGACTAATGTGTAGTTATCAGCAATAAATAAACAGTAAGATGCTACATATTGCACATGACTTTTATTGAGTGGGGCAAAGTTCTATAGAGTTTCTGGCATTGTCCTTTACAACTGCTATAAATGACTATTCTTACGGTATGGTAGTTTGTATATGTGAGTTTTTTAATAACTTATGTTTTGCATCTACGATATAGGAGAGATTGTTGCTTTCTAAGATATCAATGCTAAAATGTTAACTAATATTTCCAATTATTTTTATACACTATCGACAGTAAACAGTCGTTTTACAGTTTGCTTACTTTCGTCACCAGTCCTTTTTGTGATTGTTTACTTGTTACTTTTTTTTTGTGCGCTCTGATTTCGGTAAATATCGCCAACACAAACAATAATATAAAGTTAATAACAAGCAACAAAACCTATTTAAAAAAAAAATACGTGTAATATTGTTTAGTAGGTGTGTGTTCAACATCAATTTTAACCGCCTGTGCAACATTGCCACTAAACTGTACTGCACAGGTTCAGGCACAGGTTAAAGTTAAAAGTGAATAGGAAATAAACGTTTCTGTTTCTTGCATAGATATGTAAAAAGTGATAAGGTTAAAATTGAAAACACAGACTTCCGGCGATATCCACTAAGCTATATAATGGTGTCTATTTATTTTATTTACGACATAAAATTGTCTGGGTGTTCGTTCAAACAGCAATCCTCTCCAGTTTTCCGGAGTTTTGCCCGAATATTTTTATTTCCACGTCTCTTAACGCCATCTTTTAAATCGATTCTATTTCGATTCGTGAGGTAGTAATGTGTTATTTGAGTTTCTCAGCATTTAGGCTTTAGTGACTTATGTATTTCTACAGAGTACTTAATAGAACTACGTAGTATTTCTTAAAATGGATCATAGATTAGGAGGATTTATTCCTCTGTTGATAGAAAAATTACGGAGTAAATGTAATATTTTAGGAGCCTTGTCCTACAAATCGTATCTGTTGATGGTTCATATAGTGTTGATGGTTCCGTAGTCACAGACTACGTAGTATGGTTACGAACGTTTTTAAATATATAGGTAAATAAACAGCCCCGTGGGGTGTCCGGGCTAGAATAGCACCCCCTCATTTCATCCCGAGGGTGTCGTCGAAGGCGACTAAGGGAAAATCCAGAAGTCGGGCAGCAGCGGCTTCCGTGTGCTTAACAACTTCCTAAGGCATTCTCTACCAGTCAACTAAGAGTGGTGAAGTGAAGTGATAACATTTTAATTAGTAGAGATTGAGATGATAGTTTAATTATGATTACAGTAATAGGTAGTTATGAAAGCGATCTATTAGACAGTGCTTATACTTAAGTATACTATTCTAAATAATGTATTATTAATGGCGAAAATACATGGCCCATTAAAAATCATAGAGCGTCCAAAGGGCATCGACCTTCATATATTTCAATACCTTTGATGCTTGAAAGTTACTTTTCTTATTTTCTCAAAACAAAACATCGATTCAACGAAAGTCGTTCAACAAATGAATATTTTCATTCGCGTGCACTGTTGCGATGTTAACGATTCTAATGATAATTTTTATTCAGAATGACTCTGCCAATAATTTCTGAGGCACTTACTTTTGTTCACAATAACAGTATTTTGTTCACTAAACGAAGTGACTGCATTACGTACGAATGTTTTGTTGAAAATTGGTGATTTGATTTTTAGAAATCCATCTAATTTTGCGCTTGTTCATTAGACAATATTTTAAAGCCAAACTGCTTGTAGGACGTCGTTCCTAATTAAAAATGAACAGGTTTTTTGACCAAAAATAATAAATTCCGATTCGTCACGTCTAGCGTCATCTGTATCATTGCTACTTCACAAGAATATATTTTTTGTCAGTGTTTGTTTAAAAGACCACACAATCTCCTCAAAATGTCCAAGGAAATGATTGAAATAAAAATCAACGAGGTTTACAACTGTCGTGACACAAATTCCTTGTTAGTTTTTGCAAGTGCTTCTTTTAGGTCGCTCCACTCGGAAACTGTGCAAGTTTGCAATACCACCTTAAATGGGCATGGGCGCTTCTCGTTTCGCGAATCAAACGCTAAAATCTCAAGAGTGGAACAACTGTTCGGGAACATTGCCAAATGTGCGATTTTGCTTAATTGACGAGCACAGAACATCCCGTTCGTTTGATCGCGCTCCAGCACAGGCTTGTCCGCCATTACGCTGGGTATAAAACATGCTTTACTGCGAAACCAAAATGTATGGCTTGTCATTGTGCATTACAGGATGTTCTAGAAGATTTTGATCACAAGTTAGGGTTGTTGAACGTAAATTAGCGTGGTGAGTTTAATTTTATCCATGCGTCCATCATGCATTCGACGGGCGATCGTCGATCGGGTCAACGTCAAGTCACGGAAGCCGTTGCGGCACGGTTGGGTCGCGAAGCGCGAAAATGGAACGCAGCGGATATAATTAAAACTGTACGGACAAATCGTTGGCGGGGGATTAACGCGCGAATTCGGTCAGCCATTGCTCGCCCAGCAATGTTTTTAACTTTTGTTGTTGTTTATGAGACAAATGCTAAAAACGTCCACTGTTACGTGACACAATCAAATTGTAGCAAAGACCGGAGTTTTACACAGTCAATCGATATAAAACATGCAATACACACTAAACTAACCTAAAAACCAACATAAGAACCACATTTCATCGCATAGTGAAACGTCTTGTTTCGCCATTAACGGCAATACGAAATCTAGATATTCTACAAATAAAATGCATATTCAATATTCATATCCATACAGCAATCAAATCAATGCTTGCACGAAACTATTCATTCACGCACGCAAAACCTAGTCATATCAGATTGCAACAACTTGATAATTATTACCAAATTACAATTTAATTTACACACTTTTACAAATCTCTCAATCTATTAAGGCGTCAACTACACGAGAAAATGAAGAGAGAATGAACGTAATTTGTCAAATTATTTTGCTCTAATAAACCGCTCTAGTTTCGTTAAGGTCGACGCGGTTGTTAATAATCTAAAATGCACTCGATTTATTTCAAAACTCTGGACTTGATATAAAAGAAAAGATCATGAGAATCTTGACATTTATACAAACACATCTTTCTCATCGTCAATGGGAGCTTTCAAGAATATTTACAAACATAACTGACTTGATAGACATCGAAATTAAATTATAATTAAGGCTCCTGTTGTCATGTCCAATCCATGCTAATATTATAAATGCGAAAGTGACTTTGTTTGTTAGTTTCTTACGCTTTCACGTCTGAACTACTGAACCGATTTTGATGAAATTGGGTGTACATTTAGCTTAAAGACCAAGAAAGGCTACTTTTTAATCCGCGACTTCGTCTGTACCCGCGATAACTGACTAGCTACTACTTATAAAAGTACTGATATTGTAAACTTACATCAAGATAACTCCAGATTCTTGTTTTCCAAGAAACAGCCGATAAAACTCCATAAACCTCGTTAAAACCAGATTTCTTTCGTTATCAGCCACATCACAGATGTTGTTCTCATTGCAGCAACATGATATAGTCGCACAAGCTGTGTTTTCTTTCGCAAAAACAACGTTATCAACATCGTCTATGACCTAAATATAAAAGAATTAATAGACACAAAGCTCACCGACACGCAATTTTCGCTAAAATGTTAATAGGTTCTTTGACACCGATAAAACTTAATTCAATGTCATCATACTGTCGGGAGAAGTAAGGACGTGTCTATTTCGAATTTTCGCAGAAACTATTTATAAATACAATGCTTTATCTATGTTTGCGATAGATGTGTGCAATTGCAATTGTATATCGGTGGAAAGAGAAATTACTGAGAAATTACGTCTATGAAATGTAGTCATACCGCAAATTAAATGGTAGCAATTTACATACTTCCTATAAATATTTTTTATTATACACATTTGTTTTGTATAACTTCTCCAACACGCATCGGAGGCAAAATGTATGTATTTATTTAGATATAAACAATTAGGTACTTTGTATCTTATTGTAAGTGAACCTATGTATTGTTCTAGATTATGAGAATAAATTCTTTAAACCGTAACCATCAGTTCATTAATCATGCTTATCAATGTTAATGATTTTTCATTCAGTATACAATTATTTGGTTGGTTGGCGATGTCTGGGGGAGGGCTACGTTCAGCAGTGGACGACAATAGGCTGAAAACGATGATGATGACACAATTTTTATCACAATTTCTATTAACATTACGTATCTAGCTAGTAGACCTACTAACAAGTCTACGGTCCCTTGAAGCCTTGTAAAAAAATCAACCCACTATGTTAAGGCGGTACCCTGAGCAAATAACCTTGAGCATTCGTTCCCTTTGCGCCGCGCAAGAGATACAGTAGCGAAATACGCTGAGATTTTAGAATTAAATCTTTATAAAATCAAATTTTGGGATTTTGAAAAAATAAATTCTACCAAAATGTTCATTAATAAATTACCTATCCATTAGTGTTAGTAAAAAATTGAATTAATGGTTACTTGCCGAGAAGATGCATGTTTTCAATAATTATTTCTCATTTCTGTGGTTTAGTTGTCAGGAGATTAGTTAAATACTATACTTCGTAAACAAAAATCAGATCTACCATTTTGGAGTCAAGATTTTGTAGAAATTTAATCTATTTTTTATTTGTTGATATTTCTTTTGGATAAATAGTATTTAGGTCCGAAAAACTGAACAAAAAACGGCTAGCGCTGCGTTTTGCACAGGGACGCGCCTTAATGTGAAAAAAAGATATGGTCGTTTATGTCGCAAAAAACGCATTTATAATATTAAGTAGATTAAAGTATGGGTAGTAGGTATGGATTAGTATAGAAGTATCGATAATGTACCTACAAATATGTACGGAACCCTCGGTGGGCGAGTCCGACTCGCACTTGTCCGGTTTTTTTTCTTATTTTGTCGTAATCAAATGCTTTACGATTTTAAGCAAAGGAACAATATAAGTTTGTATGACGAAAGCAATATCATTGTATGGAGTGCTGAGTAACGACCTATTCATCACTCACTGAAACATCGTAGGTAACTGGAATAAATACAGTTTTCATGAAGCAGAATAGATACAGAATTGAGTCATAAAAACCGAAATCATTTTTGCGTGGGTTCTACCTATATTTTGTTCCTGTTGATTTAAGATATTGTTCAAACGGTGGATATACAAGATGAATTGTAATTGTAAACAAGCTTCAATTTCTTTCTTTTATACTTTTCCCGCTAAACATCTCAAAATTTCTGTCGTTGTAATCCAGATGAGCCTGGAATATAACGTCTCGCTTATATAGATCAAACAACGTCGACCTGTTCGTTGCCCATAGTGTTAATAATTTAGAATCAGTTTTTTTTAGATTACATTCTTATTTTTCTCGATATCATCATTACTGCATTATTATATTTAGCTCGTACTGACCCACTGCAGGGCATAAGTCTCCCTCCATTCCTTCCATGGGTCTCGTTTTTTTGTTATTTCTTGCCCATTCTTAAGAAAGCCGTCGAAGTCGTCCCGCTATCTCTTTCTACCGCGGCCCCGTCTTGCCATTTCGAGACACCAATTTTGGGGTATACGGGTCCATAAGTCGTTCGACATGCGGCAAACATGTTCAGTCCAGCTGGGCAGCCTTTTGAACCCCGTCGATCGTGTTCTGGGATCCCTTAAATAAATTCATAATCTAGTTAATAAATAAGTCTTTATTGCTGATAAATGATCACAATTATTATTGAAATATTAACTTTAATGTATTATTAAGGATCGGTTTATTATCCAACAACAGCTTGTCTTCCAACAAAGACTTTTTCTAAAGACTTCCAAGTCTGTGTGTCTTTTGCTATGCTAGTCCATTTTAGACTAGCAACTCTTATAATCTTCTTAGAGTTTAGTTGGTCGCCCCTTACTTCTTTTACCAATTGTAGAGTTTTCCTCCTTTCCACTTGAATCATCATCTGAGCTCACGGCCTGACTTCCCATACTGCCAGGCATTGGCCTTTGAACTCCACAAATGTAAAATTCTCAATTACCTGTTTATTTTTTATCTAAGATGGCTATTGTTTTGAATTTACATTCTTGCGTTTATGTTTTGTATCATCCTGAATTCCGTACATCGTCAAAGAAAGGAAAACTACAAAGCTACCGTTGCACCGATGATGCGTTTAGCTCATTGTTTACTATAATAACAAACTAGAAACTTAAACAGAATAGTAAATAAGGATGATTAAATTTAGATAAAAACTATATTTGCTGCCAAAGGAAAATTCCTAACAAAATTGGTTGAAATTGTTCCCGTTCATTCGTTTATTTCACGCGGTCAACACATGCTATCATGTCGTAGTTAAATATCTGCTTAATGTGTAATTGAATTTATGTTTTTATTTGGAAGGAAATGGCTCCTTTAAACAAAACAATTTCAGCCATCCTGGTTCATCCCATTAGGTCCTGATTGCTGGTGGTGATGCGACTTGACTTCAAAGTGACTGTTCACACTGATTATTAAAGGTGATTAGTTATTTAAAATAAGAACAGGTACATTAACGTTTGATTCATAGAAAAATCGTAATATCTTTTTTATTTTATTTTTTACTGCCATTCACATTAGTGCTGAATCTAAGTTCAACTGAATAGCATAAGAGGTTCAGCTGATAAAATCACAGAAACATAACAGTTGTTTATCTATTTCGTTTATTGCAATACGTTCACAATGTACAAAGATGAAAAACGAGCTCGGAGGGTTACAGAAATAGCCGCGCGTCGCCCGTCGCAGCTCCAATGTCGAGGTGATATGCATTGTGCGTACGAATCACGAATCACGAGTATTTCGTACACTAAATATTCTTTTTTAACGACCTTAGAAAGTTCATTACGTCTTTTCTTTAAGTTTTTCAGCTTCTAGGTTAGGAGTTCATGGGAATTGTGTGGTTTGGTGAGCTTTTTGGGAGAAGAAAAGTTGTGTTATGTAATATTTAGATGTTATGTAGCATAGATTGTTTTGTAAAATTGACGATATTTTGATTCTAATAATAGACAACGCCTAGAAACTGGTTAAATAATACCGCTTGAAATACACACAATATATGTTGTAATTATATAGCAGTCACTAGCGCTTTTCCGAGTCAAATACAATTTCTTTAAGACTTTGATAATTTCTCTCACAGTTTTTCTCAGTTTTGTAAACATTACGTCATACATAAACCAGAAAAAGTAGAAGTTATCTTCATTACCACTTATGTTGGGACTCGGTCGACCGCATTCAAATTTTAAAGTCATATTTAGGTATTATCTTCACATGGTAAGGTCATTAGCAAAAGTATTATACCCAGTCAAAAAAGTCAAGTCTTCGAAATCTTTATGGCCTTAAAAAGAAATTAGGACCATGTAATCATAGTTCCTGTTAATCTTTGTAATATATATTGAAATGTCCATCGAACGTCATCTTAAACCATAAGCTTTGTGTGTATTTTTAGCTGGCATTGTTAGCTACATAAAAGCATATGTAGGTATGTGTTTTGAATTAAACATTTAATTCAATTATTAATTGTCAACTAGCAATTGTTTTTTACGCGGATTCATGACAAAGTCGCGGTTTAAAAAAAAAGTAGCCTAAATCGTTTTTTCGGTTCAAACTAACTCTGAACCAAATTAAATTAAAATGGGTTTTATTGAGCCGTGAAAGTGACAAACGTACAAATTCACTTTTTAACCGACTTCAAAAAAAAGGAGGTTCTCAGTTCGACCCGTATGTTTGTATGTATGTTTGTCCGCTATTATCTCCCGTTTGGCTGAACCGATTTTGATGCGGTTTTCAGAAAAGTGTATGTTACATTCTGGACAAGGTTTTAGTATAACAACTAGAAATTTATTCAGCGCTCTTTGAAAAAATCAACAATAACCAAAATATTATACAAAGACGCTTTCGTTTCTTCGGAGGATTTTCAATCTCAGTTTTAACTGTGTTGCTGTTTCTTAATGAATTTAGGTGATAAAGAGGTACTAAAATGTGGAAAATAAAAACTTTTTACAAAAAAGAGAGAACTTTTTCAAAAACTTAATAGTGATAAATGTAACATTAGCACAGAACACACATGACTTTAGTTTCGGAAGTCGATGGCAATACAAAACAACAAACGGAATAAAGCCACCGACTTCCGAAACTAAAGTCATGACTGTGTGTTCTGTGCTAAAGTTATTTATCAGTTTTCAGTTTTTGAAGGCGGTTCTCTTTTTTGTAAAAAGTTTTTATGCAATTATAATATCGGTGAGTTAGTAAGGTTATGTGAAAGATAGAAAAATTTATAATTGACACAGATTTACGTGCATATCATAGAATACTTGTTGGTGTACATCGTAACTGTGACAAGTAGGCTACCAATCAGCATAATGCTGAAAGCTGGACTATGGAGGATTACAGCCAATCACAGCAAACGGCTGGTTTTCAGTGATCACCTAAAAAAAAAATATTCATTACAAATTGTCCGTAAGGTCATTGGCACGTGAGCAACGCTATTCCAAATACCTTTTCGCTTCCTTTAAAGTGATCTAAACCGTTCACAAATATAAATAGTTCAGGCAATTCCGTCCAAAAATAGCCTTAAACGTTAGTGTTAGTAATAAACAGTCTTTTTTTCTTTTGTTGTGCTCTGAAAATGGGACGTTGACTTTAGAATATTTACGTTAAGCTTATAGGCCGATATTCTATTGATGACATATAGTTTCGGGGAATATACAAAAGCGTTCCAGTGGGTTATGTTGTCTCTGATGGTTGCTGAGGGCTTTTAATAATAATACACAATTTTATAAATCACTGTAATAGTATATTTATTTCAATTAATTATTAAGTTACGTACAAATCTTAAAAATCTAAATAATAATATGTACAAAGCTTAAAAATAAATTAAAAATATATGTATATTAATATGTACAATGGAGGGCTCACAGGGCATCAAAAAACTCGTCCGCATCGCTCACAATGGGACAAGTGCCCAGAAGGCTAGCAGCATTACCACGTTGAATGGCAATGCTAATTCTTTGGCCCAAAAAAAGGCCAGCCCTCTGGTCACGTGAAGAAATGTCTCTAAAAACAAGGTGAGCACTCGGACCCCATGGCCCTAGTGTTACAACCCCAAACGGCTCAAACATATAACTTCCAAGAAGGTTGTTATATTTACGCCGTTTGAGGTTTTCAGTACCTGCAGCAGCCGCCCCAGCACAACACGACGTGCTAGGAAGATGGGATGGCGCAAGGGTGTCGACACAAGTTGCATCCCACACCAAAGGTCTACCCAACTTCCACGGCATTATGGTCATTCCATCTGGTCTCTTACCATCGTCACGTGTCAAGCCATTAGGTTCTAACACAGCTGGCACGCCGGCGGAGGCAAGAGCACGACGGATGATGTCATTAATTGGCGTGCTGTGCTATCCGGCCTGCGCTTTTACAGCAGGAACCTAGTGACCGAGGCAGTCGACAACTTCACCACATTGACAGCGATGCAGGGCCCCGCAAGAAGCGCCCAGATGTAGGCATGTAACGAGCCGGAATGTAGAGTCAATCACTGTTATTATTAAAACATTGAACATTTTATTACTAGCAATCTTTCTGATAAAAAACACACAACCCATGGGTTGTGAGTTATGCACGAAGATTGCTACAGGTCCAGGGGTAGATGGTGGGACGATCTGGATTCCTTCGACAAAGACTGGTCCCAAATAGCCCTTATTGGGAGACAGTAGGAAGGAGAATAGAGAGGCTTTTACCCTACAGTGGAAACAATCAGGTTGATAATAATAATAATCATAGTGCAACGTGGCTTTAAAAATATAAATTTTGACAGTGCAGCCAGACTGCACATAAAAGCTTCTAATACCCAATATGGACTGTGCAGATATGCAGATTTTTTTTAAAAGGCCCTTTTAACTATCTTGAGCACAATAAAATTGAAGAATTAACGTTTTTTAATCCGTGAAAGACAATCTAAAATACTATTGCAAAAGTAATAACAAATTGCAAAGATTGTTTATTATCGTGTGAACTTAACGAGTAATTTCCGCTTAATAAATCGGAGAAAGAACCAAAGACCGCTAAACAACTTTTCCAATGACGTCGTTATTCTTTCAGTCTCCATTGTCTGTGGTTTGAAACAATAGTGAAACATGATTCGATGGCTCAAATCTTTTATGGTTTCCGTAATTTTATAAGTTATATTCTTAAACTTTCCATGTTGTTATAGCTATATCTATCTTCTATCTAGATAATAAAAATGAATCGTTGTTCGTTAGTCTCGCTAAAACTCGAGAACGGATGGACCGATTTGGCTAAGTCCAGGGAAGGTTTATATCGGATATCTATGGTTTATATGGTGAGAATTTTTTCAAATCAATAGGGAACATTACGCGAAACTCTGCGCAGAGGGCGCCACTAGCACATTCCGTAAATCCTAACCTCGTATTCTTGTTAAAATATGTTATTAATTGTAATAACTAGGTATATTGTGAAAATATATCAAAGTTTTAATTAATCTTACTTACCTAACTGTACTTTAACCATATTATAGCGTCCTACGACCATTTGAAAGTGGATTCTAGATTATGCTCAGAATAAAATAATATTTGGTTGTGGGTGCAGGTGTACTTACATGATAAATGTGAAATTTATTCTGTAAATGCGACTATCTCACCTGAATACTTAACTTGAACATATTTTAGAGTGATTTTCAGCTGCTTCCCAAAGATTTAGAACATTTTCTTCTTTTGGAAATGAATGATTCCCTTCATTTCTTCATCTAAATACACAGCACTGATACATTATTGTATAATATAACACACTTCCCAATTTTGAACTCAATCAAAGGCAGAATTTCACGCTTCGAACGACTCCTCGATAAACTGTTTACGGACTATGCTAGTGCTGCACTCTGGTGCCAGAACGTTGCAGTAATATCCCCTATTGCCAGGACAACGTCTGTCGGGTCAGGTGTACTTATAAAATATGTTCCTATGGTATGGCCTATTAACAATATCATTAAAGACATAGATTATAAAATGCCATCAATTATCTAGAATAAAATTTTAGATTTCTTTCTTTACTGACTTAATTAGAGTTATTTTATAATAAGTACCTACGTAATGACGAAATAAATAACTATTTCATTAGGAGAAAATAAAGACGTTGAATGGTCGCTAAAATAAAAGTAATAATACCGACTAGATACCTTTACAGAGCGCTAAAAATGTAACTTTCAAATATTTTTGGGTAAATAGATTTATTTACGCAAAAATACTTCATGCGAAAGTCAAAATTTTAGCGGTAAGAGGTAAAGAATCTAGAATAAATAATTGCTGCCCATTAACACATTTTTTTAGTGTCTGTGGAAAAATACGTAACGCTCCAATTGAATTCCATTAATATTATAAATGTGTTTAGTACATTTATTTTATTCACAACCTCTTTTATATCTATTTTTACAAAGTACCTAGGTTGTTTTATTACGTCTATTAAATTGTTGATGTTATTTTCCCTTTCAATTATTGTTTACACTATTAATGCTTATCTGTTGACTTCTTGTGGGACCTGCCATCATCCTCATCACTAGTCATTGTAGTTAATAATTAAAACAAATACGCACCTAGTGTATACAGGTCAATCAAAATTATGTGTAAATATCCTAAAAGCCGTACATCTACTAAACTAGCCACCTGTCACCTTCACGTATTAACTTAAGTATCTCCTAATGAACACTTAGAAGTGTCTTACACATAAAGTTTACGTGCGACCTAATTGCGATAAGTGTCGAGTGTGAGGTGAGTCACCCAGGTCGTTGGCCTCATCGTAAACGTATTAGGGGAAAGTGTGGAAACGCCGCCATTAAACTGTTAGGTTACCCGTAAGGAGGAATGGATATATGTCTCGATTCTATTTCGCTTCGCAGTTTTAATGTTGGTGTTGCATTTATCTACTTACTAGCTTTTGCCCGCGACTTCGTCCGCGTGAATGTCGGTTATCCAGATTAAAAAGTAGCCTATGTCCTTCCCCAGGGTTCAACCTTTTTTCCTCTTTTCATACCAAATTTAATCAAAATCGGTTCAACCGTTTCATCGTGAAAGCGTAACAGAGTTACTTTCGCATTTATAATAAGTATTAGTATGGATTATTCAATTCAATGAAGTCTCTAACCCGCCTACAATTTAAAATTTGATATGATAATCATTAACAATAAACAATAATTACAATAATCATCATCGATAATCGTTATAATAATTAATACCTACACCAATTTAAATACATAACAAAAAGAAATCTAAGTTTCGCCTGCATGCGTTGGGTAGGTATCTACCTAGTCAAAGTTTTGAGCATCGATATGATGATGACATGGAAGCTATTGCTTATGTAAATGTTGGCCTTTACTTCAATGATTTATTTTAAGTAAGAATCTATCCCTAATTTTTCTACCTTTAGCTCTTTAGGCAATATACTTCGTACTGTTCTAATTCTTCCACTGATTCGGCAACAGATTCACAGGCTGGTGTACCTATAGGTAGTCCAACAACGAGAATTTTCATACAGTTAAGCTTGTGTAATATACTTACTGGAAACCGATATGCTAGGAACGAGCTAGACTTACCTAGTCGTTCGAAGAATTTTTGGCTAGATTCAATGTCTAGATTGGTGAACATTTCATAAAGTTATAAATCACACCGCGACAGACGACACTGGTTTCTTAATGATGCGACGACAATATTGTGTTACTTCAGAATAAGAATAATGTGTAAAATATTTCAACTTCAGGATAAAATTCTTGTAGGAATTTTGTATTAAGTTTTAAATCATAACTAGTTCAATATTAATCTACATAGGTTAGGTTAAAGCAAATATTATTTCTCTAAACACATAAATTACATTATTTTTTAGCAAACAATAAATCTAAATAATAATATTATGTACAATTTCAAGAAAAAGGCAGGGTGGCTCAAAGGGCATCAAAAATCTCGTCCACATCGCTGTCAACGGGACACGTGCCCAACAAGCTGGCAGCATTGCCACGTTGTATGGCAATGCTGATCAGCTGATTCTTTGACGCAAGAATAGACCAGCCTTCGGGTCACGTGAAGAGTCGACAAGCCGCTTGTCGATGTCACGAAAAACAATATGGGCCCATGGCCCTATAGTTTCCACCCCAAACGGCTCAAATATATAGCTTCCAAGAAGGCTATTATATTTGCGCCGTTTGAGGTTTTCAGCACCTGCAGCAGATGAAGAAGAGAAGAGATGGGATGACCATAATGCCTAGGAAGTTGGGTAGGCCTTTGGTGTGGGTCGCAACATGTGTCGACACCCTTGCGCCATCTCATGTTCCTAGCACTACGTGTTGTGCTGGGGCGGCTGCTGCAGGTTAGGCTCCTTTAAATAGGTTAGGAATTTAGATTAAGACGGTAACGGATCATTATTATGTTTCAATGTGTATTATTTTATATTTTATTATTATTTTAATTTATATTGAATTTAATTTAATTGTATACCTAATATTTAATGATTGAATTGTATTGCTTGAATTGACGTAATTTTGTGTATGTGTAATTTATTTGTTGTTAATGATTTTAAACTTTTAAATGTTTTGATATATAATGTATGGACTATGTCTGAAACAAATGAATTACTAATAATTATTATTATTTAAATAATAATAACAACAAATTTTATTGTCAGGCAACTGAGGCCCATAGAAAAATACACAAATAGTCTTAAACAATAATAAACTAATAATAATATATTTATTTGCGAAAAACACGGTATACAAAGCTGTTAAATAAGTGTAAGATCCAGCATGTTTTACTTAGAATTAAAGCATGCAAACTTATAGTCAGGTACCTAAACGAACGTTTTATAAGAGTTACACATTGAACAGACAAAAACATAAAAAAAGGATATTACAGTCTATGATCCAAAAATTGCTTAACACTATAAAAATTATTTTCAGTTAACCATTTATACAACTTTATTTTAAAAAGCCTACAGTTCAACGTTTTTAGAGTATTTGGTAATTTATTAAATATCCGTACAGCCATAACTAGACAGCTCTTATTATATTTTGCTAGCCTACAGATCTCTTCTAGTACAAGTCTGTGTTGGTACTGGCCACGCCGACTACGTGACCGTGAGGCTACTTCGTCTACTGTTTTAAGCAGCTCTATATGTTTTCGTTCAAATATAGACACATCATATAAATATAATGAAGGCAACGGTAACAAACCAAGCTTTTTAAAAATAGGTTGACTGGATTCATCCATTATTAAACATATGTAAGTTTTTTCTTACATACATAATATTTTCATAAATAAATTGGCAAGGCACTGTCATTATATTAATATTTTTAAATAGTTCCATAAGAGATTCGCGGCGACGTAGATTATAAATGGCTCTGACAGCTCTTTTTTGTAAAATAAAAACGGATTCAATGTCAGCAGCCCGACCCCACAGTAAAATACCATACGACATAATGCTGTGAAAGTAGCCAAAATAGACCAAACGCGCAGTTTCTACATCTGTTAACTGTCTTATCTTTCTAACAGCATAAGCCGCGGAGCTTAGTCGCCCCGCAATAGATGTTATATGAGGTCCCCATTGTAATTTCTCGTCTAGCGTGATTCCTAGGAAAAGTAAATTGCAGTTTCTCTTCATTAAGTATGATGTCACATTTACTATTCCTAACATTTGGCAAAATGAATCGAATACATTTGGTTTTTTTTTCATTAAGTACCAAATTGTTTACCGTAAACCAATTTTGAACCTGAAGAATAGCGTCATTTACGTCGTCTAGATTTTGTGACCGTCTGTTTATTTTAAAAATCAATGATGTGTCATCGGCAAATAACACCATTTTTGGTTGATTTTGAAACAATTGGGGTAAATCATTTATATAAACTAAGAATAGAAATGGACCCAATATTGAACCTTGAGGAACGCCCATAGTCGTTTCAGACCCCAATGAGTTCACGCCGTTAACCTGTACTTTTACCCGTCTATCCCTCAGGTATGACCTTAGTAAATTAAGAGATGTTTTACTAACCCCGTAGTGCTCCAGTTTCAGCAAAAGTGTCTCATGGTCAACGCAATCGAACGCCTTTGAGAGGTCGCAAAAGATTCCAATGGCATCTTGTGATTCCTCCCAGGCGCTAAAAATGTTCTTTATTAGGGTGACACCGGCGTCAGTTGTACAACGCCCTTTGGTGAAACCATATATTATTGTCTTTGGGGTTGGTATTGTGTATTTCGTTTTTTATTATTGTCCATGTTGCTTTACATTTGTTGTCATTCTTGTTCTAATGACACACAACACAGTAATGAACATTTTAAAACAGAAAAAAGCAGAGCAAAGGCCTCCCTTTCTTCCTTCTAAACCTCTCTGTCTAGAGCTAGTGTACACCAGTCCCTAATGCAAGTTCAAGCTCATCCCGTCATCTTGGCCTGGGTCATCCATGATGTCGCTGGACGTTTTCCGGTATCCACGTTGTGGTTGTTTCAGCCCATGATCCGTTCGATATGAGAAGGATGTGGATCAGAGGCAGACCATGAGTGTATTTCTAGTAGCGGGTGGAGTTCTGGGCTGATGCTGCTTACTTGGGACCCTGATTAATGAATCAACTAATTACCATTTTGACAAAAATACTCTTTTGGATATTTATGTTTACGATCGTTTTCTTTTTAGGGTTCCGTATCAAAAGGGTAAAAACCGAACCCTATTACTAAGACTTCGCTGTCTGTCCGTCCGTCTGTCTGTCACCAGGCTGTATCTCAAGAACCGCGATAGCTAGACAGTTGAAACTTTCACATATTACGTACTAGCTTTTGCCCGCGACTTCGTCCGCGTGAATGTCGGTTATAGTGGATGCAGACGAAGTCGCGGATAAAAAGTAGCCTATGTCCTTCCCCGGGGTTAAATCTATCTTCATGCCAAATTTCATCAAAATCGGTTCAGCCGTTTCATCGTGAAAGCGTAACAGACAGAGTTACGTTCGCATTTATAATATTAGTATGGAAGTATGGATTTCTGTTGCCGCTATAACAACAAATAATAAAAACAAAATAAAATAAATATTCAAGGGAGCCCCCCTTAAATATTTATTTTATTTTATACAACAAACGTGATTTTTTTGCCGTTTTTGTACAGAACCCTTCGTGCGCGAGTCCGACTCGCACTTGGCCAGTTTTTTATACTCATTACTACATAAGGCTTGCCGTCCTTATATTATTATTATTACTTATTCACACATCCCCCCCCCATTCTGCCCCTGATGTTGGGCCCAGTCTCCTAAAGTCCAATATCGATATACAGTAGGTAGTTCGTGGTCATAAGGTCATCTAGCTGTCTTACGTATGACCTCATGGACACCAGCGAGTTCTCAAAATCCACAATACAAAAATAACTCTCGGCTGTTTGTTTGTTACCTCATCACGGCAAAACCACTAAACCGATTGTAATGGAATTTGACAAAAAGGTAGTTTGGTATCTGAGTAAGGACATTGGCTACTATTCATCACGACTAATCTGTCTCAAGCTATAAAAGCGTAATATTATTTTAAACTAACTGTAAAATTAAATTCATTGCTTGTCTCACAGACTTTTAAGGTAAAACACAAATCATTTCGTGTTAAGTTACAGTAAAACTAAATTCAGATCAATATATCATGCAAGTAAGGGCATGGGGCAAAACCAAACGGGCAAAGTAATAAAGTGCATTCGTCCAATGTCAGTGACCACACCACTCACACACGCGACATAGATAACGGTTTAAAATATGTATTTGGAATCTTATGAATAATATAAATTTATTATTTTGTTATGTTGACTCCTGTATAAGTAAATAGTATTTACAAACTTAAGTAATAAAATCACAGAAAAATCAAATTATTATGACAGCTATTATTAAACTAGGTACTATCTATCCTATCTACCCTACCTACCCAGTAGGGTAGGTAAACCCTTCCTACCCCCTACCAATCGTACCTACCTACCTACCTACCCTACCCTACCCTACCCTACCCTACCTTACCCTACCTACCCTACCTACCTACTTTTTTCTTTTATACAAACTTCTGACAATAACACACAAAAAAAAATATCCAATTTGGTAGGTAGCTGTTCGGTAGTTATGCGCTTACATACATTTCCACGATTCATTTTTATATGTAAAACAAAGTGGCATCAAAAAGTTTCCTCCGCATCGCTGTCAACTGGTTATGAGACTGTGGTGGCATTGCTACGTTGAATGGCAAAACTGAATCTCTTGACAAAGGTAGAAGCAGCCGTTTCAACCTTTCTTTAATGATGATGGGCTTTTGGACCCCCAAACACTAAGTGAAATAGGTTAAACAAAACTAAGGGTTACTACCTAGTCCTACCCTTAGTATCGTTTAACCTACCTGTCTTGGTATCAACCAACAACTTTTGTGAGTCAACGATAAAGCATTTACCACATTTAATTTTGATGATCTCTTAAATTTTCTAAAGACCTTCCACTGTTGCCGTCGTCCTGACCTTGAAGAAAGGATCAACCAGTCATATATTCTGTGAAAATCTTCCTCGGTAAATAGGCGAACTCGAGCTGAGCGGGATCAGAGTGGGATGACAGCTCACCTCAAGTTGGTGGTCTACTGGCCAGCAGCCACAAGCAGCAATAATTGCGTTGTGTTCTTTTTTACTAGTAGACGAATGCGATGGATCATAAGTAACCATCAAAATCCATCTGATTGTGATTCTAGAACTAAATCACAATCAGGGATTTCAAATTTTGCTGACTCTTCTTCTAATTTAATGTCCGTCGTGAAAAAATAGTTCCTAATTTTTTCATTCTTTCAATTAACCAAAATTGCATCTATAACCTCGCACAGCTTCAACAATCTTTCTTAGTACACTCTCCTTGTTACGTCACAAAAATTTATCTCATAGGCGTACCCCAAAACCTTATAAATAAGATAGCCATCATCGCCACTGTTTTCACGATCTATTTTCATCTGGCTATCACTTGCATAATGTGGCAACGAGACCAATTAACGATTAAATATGAGACGCCGCCCACTGGCCGTTCGTCACAGGGCCCAGTGTTGCGAAACGGGCAGACACGGGCGCATAACTATATCAAAATGACTTTACGAGATTACTTTTATTAGCTCGCAGTGCTGGCGTGTCGAAAGTTAATTCCAGATCAATAGATTAATTAGTTTATTATGGTCCTTTGGTATGTTATTAGTATAGTTGATTTATGAATTGTGTTCTTGTTTGAGTTTTACGATCTTAAATAATATAAGTACTACTACCCAGTATCATTGAGGTTTATTCTGCCAAAACGAACAAACTTACATCAACATTTCTCACGATTTTCGATGTAATTGTAATGACGTTGGTATTATAATTTGAAATCTATTCGAAACAAACGTTTGGGTCGTATAGGCACCAAAAGAGATAAGTATCCAGGTCGTCAGGAATAGTTGAAGTTTGCTTAGAAACCGATGGATGTTTTCGAATGAAATTTAATTTAATGAGTGAACTGTGTATTCTGTATTAAATTTTATTTTATTTAATTCAAAAACATCTATTGGTTTCTAAGTAAACTTCAACAGTTCAACTAAATCTAACTAATCTGGTTATTTATCTCTCTTGGTCACTGTACATTGAACTGCTAGCTCAATATTATGCAAGTATGCACCTAAAGAACAGATTAACTGTTTAATAGTGGCACATCACATCTGCAAGCATTGTAAAGCTAAACACACACACACAACTAAAACCAATAGAGGTTTTGTAGATAGAGCACAACGCAGCTACTAGACAATAACTAGACGAACAGACAGAGGGCTGTACACATGTGCTTGTATGGATTTTTTCAGTAGTAAAGTTACTGAATGGCAATGTACAACCTAAACCTACTAACTAAAAGCTACTAATGCTTACACAGCTGTAGATTATTTTGTAGAAGACGTTAGGTAGGTATACTTAATCTTGCATAAGCGAAACATGAGTTTTCTTTATGTGTTCCTATTATCGTCTGACATGGTAATTTCCATATATTGGTATGGTACCGTTTGTATGTTAATACCACAGTATCATGTCGTTCATTGCCATGCGCAGTAACGTTACATAGTTGCACAAACGTTGTGACGTTTATCATTCAGAAAATGGTTATGGCACGTAGTTAAAGGGTAGAAAAACCCATCAATTAATTGACATAATTTCTATGAGCTGTCAAAACGCAATTTTATCACAGAGTTTGTATGCCAATTTAAACTTAGAACGTTACTTCGCCGTGTGGTGCCGGCCGCGAATAGCTGTTCCCCAGTTTTAACCTTGGGAGTTGCGACAGAGGGATATTGACTAGAGGATGAGCAGCAGCGTCCTTTTGAGTACCAAAACACCTACTGCGATCACCAACATACATTGGCCAAGCATGGCAATTACGGCTGAACTCCCCTTTGGGGAAGACCAGCAGTGGGTGACTAAAGGTTGACATGATGATGATGATGATGATGATGAACGTTACTTCTAGTTAGCCAAATCAATTGACTAACTATTTATGGAAATCAAAGCAACAAAAAATCTAATTTTACAGATGTGTATTCGCGGCTTATAACACGTCGGACATTTACAAGTTTCACCTCGGACTGGTGACTACTGTGACGAGCCACGAAATTAATGAATACTACAACTACATAGTGACAAGCCATTGAAGCATTCCGAACCCACAGGGCCGAGGTTACGTACAACCCTCCAATTGAAATGCACATATAAATAAACACCTGGCGAGTAGTATTTCCTAGAACCTTGGCACAGTGAACTTGTACAAGGTATTATTAAGATAGACGAAGAAATCCGTTTGTAATGCTTTGTTAACCGCTACATTACTTGCGGCTGTTATAGAAAATACAGCTATGAGTGTAATGTTAATTGTAACGGTTTCGATTTAACGCTGATTGCTGGTGCGTGAAACGGAATCGGCTGTGGTGATCTCTATGTATATCGTGTAGAATTTGTTGGTAAAACAATTTGAAAATACCATTTTATCTTTAGCAAATAATTTATCGATCAGCAATGCTGTGCTGTCAAAATCTCCTTTGGTGAATTTTGGTTAGACTTAACCTGTCAATCCCAACCGTATAACATCTCACCTGGAACTCACTTCACCTAAATTCACAGAGGAAGATTTTGACAGAATAGACCTGCAGTGCTATTCTGTTACAATCTCCCTCGGTGAACACCTAGGTGAAGTGTGCTGTCATCCGATTGTAGTGCTTTGCAAATCCCTAGCATCGGGACCGGATGACAGCTCACTTCACCTAGGTGTTCACCGAGGGAGATTGTAACCGAATAGACAAACTGGAGTACGATTTAAACTTTATGGCGGCTGTGAACACGAGTCGAGTGGCTGCGCAGTAACAATTTCACGTGTCAGCGGGGTGAGGGGCGGGGTACTGCGCAGTCAGTAGAGCATTTCACAGCCGCCATCAAGTTTGAATCGAATTGTAATTAAATATTAAAAGGTTTTGCACGTGTCCCGTTGACAGCGATGTGGACGAGTATTTTGATGCCTCCCTCACTATTTTTGTTGAAGTTTTACATAACATTATTATTTTTGTTTTTAAGCTTTGTATATATTTAATTCGGTTAAATTGTAAATAAAGAATAGTGGTATAGGTATTTGTGCAGTAGTTTACTTGCCTCTACAATTGCCACTAAGCTTCAATCATCAGCTGATAAAACTAAAAAATTGAGATCGGTATAAAACAATAGTACAATTTCCAAATCATGAAATTTATCTTCGTGCGTGATTGGCAACTGTTCTAACAATTTTATACAAAATATTAATGTCATTAGTTTCAAACAATAATAAGTTTTACATACCTATAAAACATCTAATCGATTCGGTGTAACTGGATCCATTTTCATTTTTTAACCTTACCTATTTTAAATGTCAATCTTTTTACCAGCCTGCCAACCATGAATTCGATTTGAATCGGTTAAATGTCTCGATTTCCCCGGTCCGTGCATTAAATTCGATAAGATCGAGAGTGAAACTGTTGTCGAGCAAAAAATGACAGCTTTCGTCGAGTCGTCGTCTAGAAGTAGACATGGCGCGTGATCTTATTTTAATGTCTTATTAGACAGCTTACGGTTTTTGAGTCGATTTTGCTCACTTTCACCAGATTTTTTAGGGATAAGTAAGTATATTTCTTTATAGTGTGGTTTGACACGTTGTTGAACTTAGGAGCCAGAGATTTCACTTTAAATATCGGATTTTTATGAAACAACCTGAAAACCACAAAATAAATGTAAAATGGGAGGTAAATGGTAGGTTTTCTTGTGGACTTTTGACCTATTGGTTCTTTTCCACAAGTAGACTGGTACCACAGCATATTATAAAAATGACCATGTGTTTATTTAAATACGTACTATGCTATTTTGAGGATAGATAAACGAATATGTTGTTAAGAAGGTACTTGCTAACTTCAATTCACACATATTACACACACACACATTCACACGCGCACACACATACACACGCGCACATACATACACACGCACACACATACACCCACACCCCCGCACTATTTCAATTGATCATGTCTTTTTTCCGTTTATTTGTTTTTGTTTTGATTTTTATTTATTTTTATATACATACTTCCACGTTTATAATGTAAGGAAAGAGCGGAGCCTTCAACTACAGGCATTTTCTATGCCTAAATGGAGACTCCTCGACATGTAATTGTAAGCCAAATATGTTATGAAATAAACTTATTTTATTTTTTATTTATTATTTATTCTGGGCCCTTTTTTACTCTGTAACAGACAGAGTTACTTTACACTATGAAACGGCTGAACCGACTTTTATGAAATAGGTAAGGTATGAAGATAGCTTGAGCCTTGGGGAAGGACATAGGATTTTAATCCGCAACTTCGCCTGCATTCACGATCACCGACATTCACGCGGACGAAGTCGCGGGCAAAAGCTAGTAAAACAATATTTTAATGATACTGGTTTTTAATTTATATTAACCAAACTCGACGTAAGGGTATTAGAAAGCGTAAAACAGCAACATTTTGCAAGAACAATAGACTCTCAGACTCGACGAAAAGGGACTCGACATAAAGGGAATCAACCCTTTCGAGCATCGTTTACACGAAAAATTGAGTCTCGTGAAAAAATTACCTTTCAAAAGGGGTTTCCAAAAGTTAGTTTTGTATGGAGAAGAATGGGCAAGAAATTTCATACTGACTCCCTTAAAATATTTTTTTTCAATATTTTGTATAAATAAGTACCTACCTGCTTAGGCAAGTACGCACACATTCAAAGCCACGAAGTAAGTTGTAATACTTACTTCGTATTCAAAGCTAATTTCGTAAAGTTAGGATCCGTCTCTGGGATTTCCATCTACTCGTATTATACTTAGGTTCGTATATCGATCTGAATTGCATATTGGCATGCAAAGTCCTACATAGAGTAAGTTCACATACAAAATGATTTATTTAAAGCCGTCAGTCGATTAAACTCATTGACAGTCAGTTGTCAGTCATAGCTGTTTGTATTGACAAATCAGATTAGAGTCTAGCTGATTGATATGAGAAGATCAATATCATGGTCGGTCTATTCGTGATGTGAGGGTCAACGGTTTAATTACTTAATAGAATATTGTTTGTTGATGATTGTATTTTTTTTCGACTTTAGCTGTTATACATCCATACTAGTTAATATTATATATTTTATAGGCGAAAGTGGATTTATTATTTTTTTATAAAATCAATCTTAATAAGGCCAAGCTTAGGCTACACCTACCAATAGACTAAGCTTGAACACCAAGAACGAATACAGGCTTTTTAATCCGCGACTAATCGTCTTCACCGACGTGTATCAGTTTCAGTTAAAAAGCTTTTTTACAAAAAAGACAACCGCCTTCAAAAACCAAAAAGTGAAAAATAACTTTGAAACAGAACACACTTTAGTTTCGGAAGTCGGTGGTTTGGCTGTTATATTTGTTGTTTTGTATTGCCACCGATTTCCGAAACTAAAGTCATGTGTGTTCTGTTTCAAAGTTATTTTTCACTTTTTGGTTTTTGAAGGCGGTTGTCTTTTTTTGTAAAAAAGCTTTTTTTATTTTTCGCTTTTTAGTACTTCCTTCCAAATCCATCAAGAAATGGCAACACAGTCAAAACAGAGATTGAAAGTACAAGGTGAGAACATTACAACATCATCCATGTATATTTTTTTGCTATCTGTCGATTTTTTCGGAAAGTTCTAAATCAATTTCGATAAAATTTACATAGGTGGTTCCCTTGAGGCATACCCTATCCAAAATAAAAAGAATTTTCAAAATCGCTTTACATTTGCCGGAGAAATCGCACAAATATACAAAAATATAATTAAAAAAAAACATACAGACGAATTGAGAACCTCCTTCTTTATGAAGTCGGTTGAAAAGTAGCATATGTCCTTCCCCAGGGTACAAGCTATCTTCATACCTATCAAATTTTATCCAAATCAGTTTAGCCGTTTCATCGTGAAACAGAGTTAATTTCGCAATAATTATTAGTGAAGTATGCATTAAAGAAGTTTCATTCTGGCTATCTCCGGAATTACCTAATGGTCAGATTCTGTAAATTCTTTCGTTATTATGTAGCTACGTTATTTTTGAGCGCTGTACGCTATATTCCATTATTAAAAAAAAAAAAAATAGGGATCTCTAATAAAGTTCTCGCGGACGAATTCACGGGAAAGGTACCTTTTGCTTTTTCCTATAATTATCCGAAATCTCTAAAAGTACAAGATCTATGAAGCTGCAATTTTGCAGGTAATAGGTATTTTATAGGTAGGGCACCGATTTGACTTTAATTTCCAAGCGGACAAAGTTGCAGTTTACAATTAAAGTGGCTATTATAAAATCTATAATAAGTAGTCACATATTTTATTTACTATGATGATGGAAACTAAGTTAACAAATCCCTTTCAATTAATTAGAAGACGCAACGACATAGAACCTTGATTTCTCTGGACACAACAACCATTGTTGGAACCCATTAAACCGTTTCATAAATTTGTCACACTTGACTATATTCCAGTAAAACAAGGTCTTAATTAAATAAGAGCTAAGACAAATTCAAACTGTCATGTCTTGTCATGATGACAAACTCAAACTACAAAGAAAGGTTCATCATAATACATTGTAAGTAGATACATTTTTACAGGAACGCTTTGACTCAACAAAGAAATACATGAAACAAAGCCCACAAGAAACATTATGACGGTTGTAAATAAAAGACAAGGAGATTTTCTCAGGAAACATTAAAAGTCGCATTTAGGTACCTCTACTTTAAAATCAGGTCATTGGACATCGGGAAGAATGATGTCGATGATTGTTTCTAAACTATGCCATAAAATCATGATGGCTGATGATGGAAGTCATCTAAATATAGTTAGACAAATAGGTAAATATTTTAAGTCTATGGTATTTATTTATACTCTTTCTAGTCAAAGATATAATACGAGTAGGTAGATACTGAGCTACAGTAGGAGGAGGTTACATTGTTTCCATAGATTCAATAAGAATGATGTAGGTACCTAGGTTTGTAATATTATATTAAATTTAAGAGTTCATGGAGTTTCTTGCCCGTTCACTTCTAATTAGGAACCTTATGTTTGGAAAGAGCAACTAAAGGCCTACGCAGACCGGGACGGCATGGCAAGGGATTTAAATTTTTACTAATGGACATTCAAACGTATCGATATAGAAATACGACATAATTGCTATGCTTTCAAATGATACCGTGGCATCGTCCATTAGTAAAAATTGTAATCCCTTGCCATGCCGTCCCGGTCTGCGTAGGCCTTAACTTCAACTTTCTGAGTGCTTGGCGATTCCAAAGTGCAGGCTTTGGAACTGTCAAACGCTTAGAAGCTAAATAATAATAATAATAATAATAATAAATAAATATGGTAATAATAAATGGTTATTTGAAACACATAATTTGATATAAATGTAAATTATGACACGAATCAGTTTACCTTGGTCCTTAAAAATTAAATTCCTGAATACTCAAAAGCACGAGTGAGCTCTCCTAAGTCTATTGAGTCTATAATAAAAAAAATATCAGAAACAAAAAAACAAATAAAAAAGTTTCAGCTGTAAAACTATATGTTTCAGCAGACGTAAACGCTGAAACTGGCAAAAGCTACTCTTTGTAACAGACGCCAGCGCGTCGATCGTCGGAAACGTTAGTTCATTCCACGTCGCAGAGATGTCGCTGCCTGCATTAACCTACATCGATGAGTAGACACGCGTCACTTGCAGCTGTCCGAATATAATTTAGCGGACAACAGCACAGTGAGACGACTCGTGGACAAAAATATATTTAGGTTTATATTCCCTTTAGGGCTAACAAAGATTTTGCAGTGTTAGTCATTTAGTTGAAAGTGAGCCAAAGCTGTGTGGCGCTTTGTATTTTATTTTTTGACTAATGAGAGTGAATGAATAAACAATATTTATGAAAATGTTCTGAAAAGGGAGAAATAAAAATACGGGCTTCAAATGAGGCAAAGTCCTTTAGTTTCTTTTTTTTAAGTTATAGTTATGCGAAAGCTTTATTTATGAAGGAAAAAGGATCAAGACATTGTTTTATTTGGTCTTATTATGAAAAAATCCCCGCCTTGACAACATAATTCTTTAACGTTCTTTAATCCGAAACATATTTGTTATTTCTTATTTTAAAAGCCTTGAAAGCGTAAATCTCGAGAATGTTGAAAAAAAAGTTATTGACGTGGAAGGTGATTTGTTTCGTTTTGGTACTGTGGGTGCGCTAGAGCATTCCCCTTTGAAATGTACATATTTTGTATCTTCCGAACTTTAGTAAAGAAAGGATCTCGTGTTTATTGTTCTTTCAAACTTTTTACCTAAAATGGAGTTGCAGTAAGATATAAATTAAAAGCAAAAAATCTACTTACGCATAAATAATTAAACATTTTTAAATTTTGATTGGTTGCCAAAAATGCAAATACTACGACGCAAATTGACCCGATGCACATTCATTGTATGCAATAAATCTTTGGATGCTAGCTGCATATTTTGGTTTATACTCTGTACGTAATAAAGCGAAAATAATTACCATTAAAATAACCCGCAGTCACAGGGGTTCATGACCGCAAAACAATTCAAATTTGACGAGAAGGCGGTGAAAGCTATTTCAGTAAATCAGTAATGATGATATTATTTATAATTTCTGACGCCGAATTTCTGTACCTACTTGCTTTGGAGTTATGACGAATATAATTTATTTTATTAAGTAAATAAAGCGATAAACGACGTGCCATGAAGCGACATTTTATTCGTATCAAAGACATAAAGAGACAAGGGCAATTTCTTAGTCATTTATTTTATTAATTTACGTCTTTGACTAAATTAATTTGTCTTATTTATCCAAGGGATTTCCTGGATCTGAAGGTTTTTGAAGATCCTTAAAACATAGCGTTACTTTGCTTTGCGTTTGTTCTCAGTTTTGATGGAATGCATATTAATACAGAGTAATGTTTAATTTATATGTGAGTAAATATAGTTTTTTTTCGCCTATTAATAATAAATAATAATAATAAATTTTATTGTCAGGCAACTGAGGCCCATAGAAACTATATACTACACACACACACACACACTATACTATATAAGCTGTACTATTGATACTTCATTATTGCTTGCATGTTTCTTTTTTTTATAATGACAATATAATATATAAAAATAAATTTAATATCTACAATAATAAATCTGGCCAAAGATAAATATAAATACTGCACTTGCCATAGTCGTAAATGTTTTATGATACTTTCATGCGAGTATACCTATCACATTATTTATTTTTACAACGTATTAGCTCTTCACTTTTTAAACAAAACAAAATCTGCATTTTTATAATTTATATAACAAAATGTACCTAAATAAAAAAAAATTCAGTGTGTACTTATGTACGCGCGTGAGAAGTTATACTTCTTCGAGTCACAAAATAGCAACGAAGGCAGTAAGTAGTTCAGCATGTACATGCTGAACTACTTACTGCCTTCGTCTGCCTTGTACGCAAAGGAGATAAGTATCCATGTCGCCGGAAACAGTTGAAGTTTACTTAGGAACCGATAGGTTTTTATGAATAAAATAAAATACAATTTATAGAGAATAAACAGTTCAATGATTTAATAAAATTTCATTTGAAAGCCCGCATTGGTTTCTAAGAAATCTTCAACTATTCCCGACGACATGGATACTTATCTCCTTTGCGTACTGTACGTCAGAGATGGCGTTGTTTACAATTACTCCCGTGAGAATTTTGTGTGACGCTGTGCGCGCGCATCGTAAAATTTCACTCTCATCATTTTTTCATAACGCGCCTAAAGAAGTATAACTTCAAAAACAAAGTTTTGTCCAAATCATGCTCGAGTGCACCCACTATGCGACCAGTGATTCATTTATACGCCTACGATTGCTAAAACCGTTTCAGTGTTGCCTGTAAACACAATTATGAGACAGAAGGAAACATTAATTATTTCATATATCGATGATTAGGTACTACCTAAACTTCCTATTCGTCGTAAAATCTTCGGTGTTTCTAAAACTAATCAAAATAAATCAGGTAACTTTGATTTCTGTGGCAAATTGTCCGTAAACTTTAACGTGTTGGAAATACGGATGGATAGAAAGAACGGAGAACGATTTCCGTGTTTCATAATCAAATGCACTATTAACGTAAATCGTTATTCGCGTTAACTAATGATTATTATATTCATTAGAATTTATTAACATTGTAAAACTGTCGACTAGATTAAAATCTAGAAATAAACGCGAAAGTTTGTGGATGGCGGGTTGGATGTATGCTCGTTACTCTGTAACGCTTATGGGCGCGTATTCTAACACGATTGCTAGAACGGCGTAGCAGCATTGACACACACTAGTACAACACAATGGTCTGTTTCCGTGCATCAGAAATAAAATACGCACTAAAAAAGCACAAACACAACGCGCGATGTTTTACAGTGCTTCTTAAAATAATTGTCTAAAATAAATGAGTTCGTATAACGAACTGAAAAATATTCTGTAAATTAAGCATAACCTTTATTTTCATAAAATAAATATATCAGTTATGTTTTTATTTTAATACTAGTGAAAAAAAATTTAGTAGTAGACTTTAGGACTGTATATTCTGTTGGAAAAACGCGTAAAACATAATATTTTGGCATACTGTAATCATTGTATTCCTCCTGAAAGTTAACTCTGACTCTATTTTCGTAAAACGCTATGAAAGGATTGTCTTCGCTTTAAAAAACCATAATTAAAAATTATACTTTTACTCTGTAGCTGTCTAAATCAAGACTTAATCTTTCTAAAACTCTAAATTGTCTTTAAATAATCTGCTCACATAATTACGATATTGCTCTGGGCAAAAACGCAAAAACATGAAGTTTTCGTCACGAATCGAATACGCGCTCTTAAACAGCTGAACGGAATTAGCTCAAAGGAACACAAATGTATACCTAGATAAGTAATGATCTAGTTTACCACATAGGATTTTTTCCGTTCCCGTGGGTTAATTTCATCATCATCATCAGCGGAAACCTGCCGGTTGCATTCACCGGTTATCCGCGACCTTAACGATGTCGTCGGTCCATCAGGTGGGAGGCCTACTAACGCTGCGTCTTCCGGTTCGTGGTCGCCACTCGAGAACCTTTCTTCCCCATCGGTTATCGATTCTTCGAGCGTTGTGGCCTGCCCATGGCCACTTTGAATTGTAAATCTTGAGAGCTATGTCGGTGACCTTAGTTCTTCAGGTTAATTTAGGACTGTCATCATTCTGAAGTCACTTGCAGAAAGTAACAATTAGTAGCCAGTAGGTACACACGGCTACACATCAAGTTATACATTTCCAGCATAAGCTAACCTCTCATTGTATGGAAATTCTACGCAATGCGAGATCAGCTTATACTAGAAATGTATAGCTTGATGTGTAGCCGTGTGTACCCATAACCTTTTCATTTGGCGACATAGAAAAAGGGTGCGATAAAAGCAATAAAACATACAATATATTCTCTTACATAATTACAGCTAAAACAAGAACATTCAAACTATGTTAAAACTACATAAATCTTCAGTAATGTGGTGTTAAAAGTTGTACAACTCTGCGAATTTGTAGTCGTTTGTTGACCTGGTTTGGGTGACATGCCTTGTACTTCCTGTTAACTGGTCTAAAAATGTATGAAATTATATTTTTAGTTCAGTCTGGAGTTGAATGAAAGAGCATAGAGCAGGATTTTTTTCTACGTTCACGACTGTGCCTCAATACGATTAGAAATATAATTATTCATTAATAAGAGCTTAACGTTTACGCTTCCGTGTACTTAACAACCTCACTGCGATCCCCAAGACGCCTGCCAAGCGTGGGGATTATGGCAACCCCATGGAAGAGACCCTTGTTCAACAGTGGATGTCTTCTGGCTAATGATGAAGAGCTGTCCAATTAACGGACACAATAGTTAAACAATGAAAGTATAACTCAAAGAGTCATGTCAATAGTCAAGCTGGATCAGATTTGCCTATTTCAGGGCGGATAAAATCAGAATTGTTTTCTACGGATTTTGAAAAGACTATCTCGAATTTATTAAACAAATAATACCATTCTATAATTGGGTGGTTGACACCATTAACCAATAATTCCAAAATACAACTTATCTTATACTTAATACACTTAATTTTAGCCCGCAAAACCCGATTTCAATTAACTGTAAAATTCGATTTTAAATTGCTTTGAAATCAATTAATAGTTAGTCAATTGAGTTGGTAAATTAGTGATGTCACAGGCCGCTGTTGTCATACAAAATCTATGGAGGAATCTCGTTTTGACAGCTCATAAAAAGTATGTCAATTGAATGGTGGTGTCAAGTACCCAATTGCCTCACAGCAGGGCAAAGCCCTCTTCTCATACAAAGAAGGTATGAGCATTGTTCACCACGTGCGCTCAAGGCGGATTGCCGATTTCAGACTTATAAAAGTCCCAGGTTTCCTCACGATGTTTTCCTTCACCTATGTCGGTGCTGTCCAAGTTAAATTTAGAAAGTACTTATGAATGCATTTATTTAATACTTACTCTATTTGTTGTTGATCCACTTTGTGACGTCACCAACGTAGCTGCTATTCTACGAATAAAATCTTCATAATACAAACTTTTCGCTCCACTTCCTATCAAACTCATACCCTTTTTATACACATGGGTATCTAGTAAACGCGTTTATACGTCGTCTTGCATCACCCTGCACCGTTGTTGCCTACAAAACCGTTCTGAATACATCCATTGATGATACTACTGAATATGTAAGAGCCATTCGAACAGACGCAGCCACGCACAACGAGAAATGCTGATAAATATTCATTAAAATGTCGTTATTGTAAACAGAGGAGTATAACTGGTTTGTATTGGCGCCGATTAGCTGATAAAGGTTTTAAGGAATCCTTGAACCAATATAAATAAGCGATACAATTAGGACACCTATTCGACATCAATATATTTTATCGTGCGTTCGTACGAACTTACCTTAATTCGCGCAAATAGATAAGAAACATTTTAGTCGCGCAACCGGTTTCGTTCCTTCTCGGCACCTTCCCATCTCAGCCAGCACCCATGAATGTAAATGGGAATGTTTCGTTGGCATGATAAATTAATTCATGGTGCCGAGATGGGAGTAAACCGCGCGACCGCATCGCGCAAATGCCAATTAGGACACCTATTCGAGTGTACCTAGTATCACTACATATAATAATTATTTATTTATCAGACAACAAAAGTCCACATTGACAAAAAAAAAACAAATAGGTACATATTTGAAAGATGTTAGTAACAATGTTTCTTATAACCTATGTTAGTACTTATACACTATTACTATGTTTAATCGCGAATTCTAAAATTCGCGCGAACGTGCGATGATCGCATAGTCGCGTTCTATTAGGACAACGCCTAACTGTGCTCAAGTGTGTTTAATCTCGCAGTTAGTGAATAGCGCGACGGAAGAGCTTGATCTATTTTGCAGTCCTCAATTCATGCAGACTACACACGCACACACACATACCTTCACTGTAATAAGGATAAAGAACGCTTTGTTTTCTAATGGAACTTTCAGAATTTAACGCGTAACAGCTTCAACGAACGTCACTTCCTTCGTACCATTTCGCACAGTATAGCTAGTAGAGTAGGTACCTATAGGTTATCTACAAAGTTATGGCTGATGTACTGATTGGCTACTCAGTCTTAATATCTTTATCAGTTCTAAATAATGCCGTCTTATCATTACCTTAATAAAAATTACCTTTTAGGCTCTCTGGAACATCATATTTTTTAAACCATATTTTCGTAGCACGCTGCTAACGTCCTTCTACGGTCGTGTAGTGGTTTTGTCTACGCAAGTTTTCCTCAACGCGAAGACTACGGTTTTAAATATCTAGGTATATTATTACCGCTTTAAGAAACCAGGATTATATGGGGTGAAGGTAACACATGCATAGCCGTAAACTATACGCCTAGGTAATTAGGTACTGTCCCTCTCTCTCTGTCTCTGTCTCTCTAAACAACATTGAGAAAAAATAATTGCTTTGAACGACTTATATCATCAGTGTGAAAAATCCATCACTATTTGTGGTTCTGCGCATTGTAACGCGCAGAACAGTCTGCTTATAAGTGCATGCAACATTACACGGTCGTGGACGTAGTTGAAGTTTACTTGAAACATTGTAAAATGGTAACAGTAAAAAAAAAAACGAAAAAAAAGTTGTGCACAATAATACGATCGTTGCAATGCTATGAAACATCGAAATCGGACTACACTGAAAAGAGTTATGCGTGGTCAAACATAAAAAAATAAAAAAAAGTGTTCATAAAATTTAAACTACTGGGCCTATGTTAATTTTGACCAAATGGCAACTATTTCGCATCAAACTAAAGAAGAATCACGTAAATCGGATTATAAATCTCAGCGTAATCGGTGTACCTACATAAAAAAATGCCAATTGAATTAATAACCTCCTCCTTTTTGAAGTCGGTTAAAAATGAAGTTGACTTTCGGCTTCTTAAGTCTTTTAGAACTGTTATTATTATTTGCGACTTTTTCCTAATCTGTCTATTAGTTTTCACGACTTTATAGTTAAAAGTTGATACCTATGTTGTTTTCAAATATGTTAAATTGATTACCTATATAAAAATGTACGTTGATACAGCGGCTTACAAAACTCCCATTCATTAGCTGTTCAAAAACAAACTTCCCAGTACCTAATTCTTGTTTACAGTTAATAATTTACCTGCACAGGACAGCACTGACGAAAGCTTAGATATTGTGACGTCAGGTTATAAAGAGACTCGGAATCTGCAAACAGCCTTGAGTGACGCAAATGTCATTATATAATGGGTTTTAAACGGATGTGTCCCGGGTATTTTTAGTGCGGGTCACGGGCGACGCCAGGTGAGACGCTATGTCCTCGCCCAATGACAGGGACGTTTCCCGCGCTTTCTTTACCACCTGTCACATTTATTTTGTAGCTGAGTAGATTTTCCGGTGTCTATGACTCTGCAATTATTTTTTTGTATATTTTTAAAAGTGAATATAAAGAGGTTTGATTTAAAGCAATGCGGGTGTAATCACCAATAATTCGAGGACACAAGTTCTCTAAAAAAACACTTCATTTATAGCCCCGAAAACCAGATCATTTTCAATTAAGTAACTGCAAAAATTGACGTTTAGTTGTATAAACTACATATTAGTATTTAAAATTTGAAATCAATAGGTACCTAGTAAGTCAATTAATTGGCAAATATGTAACATCACAGCAGCATTTTGCCTTCTAAAATCTATTGAGAAATCGCGTTTAGATAGCTCTGAAGTCTGAACAAGTACATATTGTCACTTGAATCGTGGTGTTTATTTAGCTAGTCCTTCTTTTGTTTTTGTTGGGATAGTAAAATGCAAACTGCGTCTAAATAGGTAACTATGGTTGCCAAGTTTTCTCCACCGTTCGAAGATACTAAAATCTTTTGTACTCTGTATCTTCATTGTTAGTAACGGTGGGAATAGACAAGGAATTGTTGATGTGCGCGTTCATCCTTGAAAATAAATAATTACCTACTTATATATTATGATCAAATTGATCAAGACTAGCTTGACCGATAAAAAACCTTTCGGTTCGAAAATCGAATACATTTACGTTAGAGCTCTCGTGCTTGGCCCTAAAAATGGGTGATGCCAATGTTACAGTTCATTTTCGGTTTATTTGGAAATAAATGTCCAGCAGAAGACATTTATGGGCTGATTATCACGAAAAAGATAAATGTACCAACAAACGTCATAAACACACCACGATTGGCCCAACATTTGAGCCAAATAATCATTATTCATCTCACGGGATTTTAATGACCCTTTTGACAATTCTAGCCATTCATTACATTTAATTTGGACTGTAATTGCAGGTAAGTGACCTTGACTGGCGTCGCCATGATGGAGCGAGTAACAACACGTGAGTACGTACTTCCTCATGGAAATGAAAATGGAGGTAAGTAATCATCACCTTCAGTGAAAACACGTACGTAATGTCATTAATTATACCAAGGTGGAGATAGCAGTTCTCACATATCGTATTCATGGTAAACAAGGTTTTGTATCATTGTTTTAGCATCATGTGAAAATGGAAACATTTGGCACTGCAAGCAGTATGTTTGTGCAACATGTTTCAAGCAATGAAAGCATAACTTTTGTTTACATGAACATGAGGCTCCACTGAACTCAAAGAAAACATTTTTGTTGAATTTTCTTTTGTTTTCATTTGTAGTTTTAATTCGTTGGCACAATTAATAACAATGATCATAACAGCGTAGCGTCACAAGCGTTCTTTCGAAGTGTACCTACCATGATACATTAGCTCCTACCTGTATATTCACCCACCCTTAGATATTCTTTGAATAGTTGTTACTGTCCCACTTCTTGACGTCGACCTCTCCGCATTCCCACCATTTCTCCACGGTTGCCAACTTAGGGGTTTTATCCCCAAATTTAAGGGATAGAAATGTTGAAACATTGTTAAGACATTTTTAGTGGCTGGAATTTTTTGGGGCTTTTTTTAGGGCCACTTCAAATGAGATGGAGTTCCGTTTATGGCAACAAAAATGACGTCGATTCGGAATGGCATCAACTGCAAAATAAAACATGGACACATGTTTCGAGTTCTTCCGCTGCTTTCTATGGAGAAGTATATACCGATTGCGATGCTGGTATCTGCAAACCTGAAAATATTTTATGCAAATAGTATTATTGAATGGGACGATCAAAAATAAAATGAAAAACAGATTATCCCTTAAAATGGTACAGAGTATCATACAATGTACGAATGTATGACTTCAAAAGTGAGACGTCAAACGAAAACGAGGAACGGGATGATGAGGCGGTTCTGGAAATAATTTCCAACTTTGCATGATAAACAGTATTTATTCAATAAAATTATTTAGTAACTTTACGTGTAACGGTTTATTTTGTGAGCTACGAAACAATTAGGAAATAATTAGGTACATATAAAATCAATTTAGGGGTTTTTAGGGGGATTCAGACAAAAAACTGGGGGAAAAATTTCATAAGGGTTGGTAACACTGCATTTCTCCCGATATTCTGCCTCATCCCGCCAATTCCGCCATCTTCTTGGTCTGCCGCGATCCCGCCTGACTGATATTATTGATACGATTAAAAATAATGAAACGCACGTAACCAAAACCAAGGCCAAATAAAAGATGGATGGATTGCATGTCTTCAAGTTTCTGGACTGGAGCGGGCTAGGCATCAACGTCAATGGCGAGTACATCTCTCACCTTCGGTTTGCCGACGATATAGTGGTCATGGCTGAGACCATGGAGGACCTCGGTACAATGCTCGGTGACCTCAGTAGAGCTTCCGAAAGAGTGGGTCTTAAAATGAACATGGACAAAACCAAGGTCATGTTGAATGCCCATGTAACACCCACTCCTATCAAGATCGGAGACTCTACACTCGAAGTTGTAGACGATTATGTCTACCTGGGACAAACGGTCCAGTTAGGTAGGTCTAACTTCGAGAAAGAGGTCAATCGTCGAATCCGACTCGGCTGGGCAGCGTTCGGGAAGTTGCGTGGTATCTTCTCGTCCAACTTACCGCAGTGTCTCAAGACGAAAGTCTATGACCAGTGTGTGTTGCCAGTGATTACATACGGGACCGAAACGTGGTCGCTCACAATGGGCCTCATCAGAAGGCTTAAAGTCACCCAAGGGGCAATAGAGAGGGCTATGCTCGGAGTTTCCTTGCGTGATAAAATCAGAAATGAGGATATCCGCAAGAGAACCAAGGTTACCGACGTAGCCCGAAGAATTGCCAAACTTAAGTGGCAGTGGGCAGGGCACATTGCTCGCAGAACAGATGGCCGATGGGGTCGAAAAGTTCTAGAGTGGCGACCGCGAACCGGAAGACGTTGCGTTGGAAGGCCTCCCACTAGGTGGACCGATGACCTGGTAAAGGTTGCGGGGATCCGCTGGATGCGAGTCGCACGGGACCGGTCAATGTGGCGCCACTTGGGGGAGGCCTATGTCCAGCAGTGGACGTCTTTCGGCTGAAATGATGATGATGATGATGATGGATTGCGTGAAGAAAAAAATTAAAAGAGAAGCAAATCAGTGATATCAGGACTGAATGGTAGAAGGAAGGAGACCTGTTGCGTCCTCAAGCGACATGGGACAATGGCAGGAAGATGATGAGGATGAAGTATGTACAGATGGTTGTAGCTTGATGTGCTGGTAGCTACAACAATCTGTCAAATGACAATGCCAGATCCTGCCCCACCCATGTACAGAAAAGTAAATTAATGAAAATAATTGTAATGATTATAGAACCTTTCTATACCAAATTGTTTTTCTTTAGAACTTGCGGATTACGAAATACCTACCCACAAAATACAAACTCATTTTACCTAAAATGCAATTTAACCTATAATCAATGCCATTATTGTTTTTAGATTTAAACGGAAACCGCAAGTTCTACAGTCACTAAGACTAATGTTTAGTTATTATCAGCAATAAATAAACAGTAAGATGCTACATATTGCACAAGACTTTTATTGAGTGCGGCAAAGTTCTATAGAGTTTCTGGCATTGTCCTTTCTTTGATAAATTTTCAACTTTATCGGAACATTTTAAGGTTCATATTCAATTGGGAAAATTAGACAGTTTGGTTAGGCTTGATGAGCTGGTGACTGTAACTATAAATACTTATAAAAATTACGTAAACAAAACAAGTCCAGAAAATACATTTTCACTGTAGTTTTTCAAGGACCCTGTACTTGTTAGGTAGGTAACACAATATTGTCAGCAACTTCGCTTTGATCACAAAATCCTCTAAACTCTCTCGAGTAAAGTCCTCTTATCATTTGACATTTTACTATCTAAGTGTGGACAGATTACCGCTTTACCACGTAGTTTTCAGGAGACAGTATCTACAAACACGCTAATGTTCCTGATATTCCGTATTGGCATTCTGTCAAAATATTTTATTGGTATTGACCAACAAATTATTTAAAACAAAATAGGTAGGCGCAGACTGTAATTTAATTTTTACTGTCCATTGTGGAAGTACAGTACGTGCCTATGTTAGTAGATCACTCAATAATGTAACCTTTTGTCGTTTTTAATTTTGTAATGCATTTGTTCAACAAAACGTATTGTACAGACAGCAACATTGAGCAGCAACATTATTTTATTATTTACTAGCTTTTGCCCGCGACTTCGTCCGCGTGAATGTCGGTTATAGTAGATGCAGACTAGGTCGCGGATTAAAAAGTAGCCTATGTCCTTCCCCGGGGTTTAAGCTATCTTCATGCCCTATTTCATCAAAATCGGTTCAGCCGTTTCATCGTAAAAGCGTAACAGACAGAGTTACTTTCGCATTTTTTAATATTAGTATGGATTAGATACTGAAACATTGTTTTGACGCCATTGTTTCAACGCCACGTTGTCGTAAAGTCATAGACATTTGTGTAAAAGAAATAAAAATTATTTAGAGCCATACCGTATTTTTTTAATTAAATACATTACCTAAATGTATAGCATAATCATACTAAACTATTACCTAAGCAAATGTAATGTAGATCCAAAATTCAAAACCAGGATTTATACAGATTAATTAGGTACCGCCTTAAAATAACCATTTTAAGGATTACAGCAGCTTATAATGCATTTTTAAAATTCGGGTTGAATTTAGCCTTTTTTTGTTGACCACACTCACATAATTAATGTTCTCAGTATGTAGGTAACGTTAATTGTTTTAAATACTCTGTTTCGGATGTAACCTTTTATACAATCAACAAATAGTATTGTTAGTTACAATAGCCCCATTGTCGGATCCGGTAGACCCACAGGCACCTGTTGAAAGACCGAAGGGAGTCGTTATGAAGAATTATGTTTATTACTCTACGCGTATGTCAGGGGCCATAAAATCAAGTAGCTAACAATACATTACAGATGAAAGCTATTCGTGTCACAGGACCATCCCAGAACATAAACGTGATTTGTAGAGAATAAGGGTGGATGCACACGAACATCGGACGCAAGATGCGTCGCGTCGGATGCATAGAAATATAAAATTATCTATACAGACACCATATTAAAACATTTAGTTCGTTGTTTGGGAGCCCCCCTTAAATATTTATTTTATTCTGTTTTAGTATTTGTTGTTAATATAGCAGCAACAGAAATACATCACCTGTGAAAATTTCAACTGTCTAGCTCTAGCTATCGCAGTTCATGAGATACAGCATGGTGACAGACGGCCAGACGGACAGTGGAATCTTCGTTATAGGGTCCCGTTTTTACCCTTTTGGGTACGGAACCCTAAAAATGGTCGGACGTATCGTCGCTAGTATTCTCGACGCACTAACATATCACCAGAAGGTTGAATGTTTTAAAATCTACTAGCTTATGCCCGTGTCTTCGCCCGCGTGAACGTCGGTTATCCTGGCTGGTGATATAATCGTGAATGAAAAAGTAACCATTTCCTTTCTGTGAGTTCAAGCTTATAAGTCAACGCAAAATTTCATGAAAATCGGTTCTGTAGTTTAGCTGTTAAAGCGTCGCGTCGCAAACAAGTCGTCGCTTACGCAATTATAATATTAGTATGGCTAGATTGACCGTTCTGGGGCGGTTTTACCCCACTGACGATACGCAGCGTAATTTTTGCCAGATATACGTCCACCCTAAGAAACAACGCACTAGCAGTACGTAGTACTATTAAGTATTCTGTGGCACTAGTGAGTAGTACTAATAGCTCTTCACAAAGAGCAAAGAGTATGATATAGAGCATTGGGCGACATATATTTAGTTTTTGAAATACAACTTTCAAATGTATGCACGTTAGAGAAAACAACAAGTTTTGGTGGCAATACAAAACAAGAAACAGAACAAAAACCGCCGGCTTCCAAAATCAAAGTCATATTTACGTGTTCTGTGCTGAAGTTATTTATAACTTTTAAGCTTTTAAAAGCGGTTGTCTTTTTAAGATTATTTTTTTAATCATCTTCTTCATTATCAGACGAAAGACGTCCACTGTTGAACATAGTCCCATATAACGCCACAATATCCGACGCAAAATGTTAACGTTTTGGAATCTTGTACTGAATCTTTGGTATCGCGATGTCTCTCCGCCAAATTCACCATGACTGTTCCGCGTTAAATAAAATTAATAAAACATCGTAAAAAATCAAGTACTTATTCAAGGAATTCGCAATAAAAAGTTCATTTAATTTCTTCACGCCTATGGTCGATTATTAAAACTTCAACTCTTATCATAATCAATCTGTGACAGTTTTGCAATAAATAACATTTTCGCAACTTATTTTTCTATTTCTACGTTTATTTAGATTACAAAAAAAATCATCTCTTCTTTGGTTTTGCCATTTTCGGGTAAATACAGAGTGCTATTATAATACTTTTGTCTAAATATTGGCTAAAATTAAATAATAATGTTTATTTTTTCAAAGTCAAAGTTTTTAATTATCAAGAAAAAAGAACATAAATATAAAAAAAATATTATGTGCAATGGAGGATTCATAGGGCATCAAAAAACTCTTCCGCATTGCTCTCAATGGGGCAAGTGCCCAAAAGGCTAGCAGCATTAGGTACCACGTGGAATAGCAATGCTAATTCTTTGGCTCAATAAAAGGCCAGCCCTCTGGTTACGTGAAGAGTCGATCAGCCGCCAGGTGAGCACTTGGGCCGTGTGGGCCCCATGGTCCTACCAAGAAGGTTTTTATATTTACGCCGTCTGAGGTCGTAATAAAAAATAGATTTTATAATGCAATCAAGTCCCAAACTGACAAGAAAAGCTGAAAAAACATACAAAAACTCAAAAACTTGACTAGCTAATCAATCCTCAACAAAGGAAATGGTTTTTTTTCACAATGGATTCTATTATTTCTATTTTCTTTATACTCGTACTATATGCGAATTTAATTTATAGTGACAAGTCTTTACAGTCCTTAGACCTTGGTCACGGAGTTTAATTTCTTTTTACGTTCCCAAGTGACAAGCAATGTTTCTTGGCACAAAAATTCACAATACGATTAATTCTTCACATTTTCTCATTAACGTCTTATGTTTCCGAACTGTTACCATCCGTTACAGCGTATTCGCAAATCACCGAGTGATCACTCCACATGAAAGAGATTTCGGTCCAATTACCAGTTCATGCATAAAAACCTGGAATATTTGTGGGATGACCCATAATTTGTCGCTCCATTCAATTTTGAACCATATTCTAATTAATGTACAGTCTAGATTGTTGTATTATGTTGAGCCTAGTGATGTGACTACATTGGATAAAGGACTTTATCGATAACGATATAGCCGCTAAAATATCGTGTCGGGCGTTAATCCCCGAAGCATGCAACAGATTTATCGCGCGCTGTTAGGAGAACCGCGTATTTATATTAAGTGGAGGAGCTGTCAGCGCCTACGCCGACGCCGCCGCTCTGGATGGCTACATACAATAATGGATCCCACCACCAGAACACTATGTTTCATTAACGTTTTATTAATTAATAGTCAATAGGTATTTACTGGAAATAGCAGTCAGTATCCCAAAATATTTTTCACGAATGCAATTTTCACAAAAAAAAAAAACATTTTTTTACAAAACTAATATAAAAGTGGCACAAATATTCAAACAAAATTTTAATCAAAAATATACTACGACCTATAATGTGTTTTTAACTTAAAATATGGGGTTTAAAAAAGCTGAATATAATGAACTGCAGACATTTGGTTTGATATAAATACTTATTTTTAATTTAGATATCATAAAAACTGTGATATTCGAGCCAATTCTCGTAACGTGTCGGAATGGCAATCGAAATTCCACCATAAAATACTTATACGACAAATAAGACAAAACCTGCAATTCGGATATTTGTTCTGAAAATTAACCAGTTAGCGAGCTTAACAAAGCGTTTAAAAGTGACATTTAGAGGCAGTTTATGTCAAAGTAAATTTTGTGAAGCATGCACGGGACTACCGTGCTACATTAAATAGGTGATATTTCGCGTTGCAAAATAATAAATACTGAAATTACAATATCAATCAGGAATAATTGTAGCAAAAGGCCACCGCGACACTTAACTCTTTCGGCTAGATCGTCCAACTAATAATACGCCCGCACGTGAAATGTTTTGGCTGGTGCTTTTTGTTCGCGCCGGTTATTTCAGTTTTCCAGTAGGATTTTATACAACATCAACTCTGGCCGTCTCCACAGTGCAGCGCCAGAAAACGCTCCTGACGACGCTTTCCGAATATTGATTCGTGATTAAAGGTTGTCACAGCAATGGGCACACCACCCAAGGAACCTGAAGTACAATAAAACATCGAAGTTTAAAACGGTCATCATAAGATAAATCATTTAACGATTAATGTGTGATATCGACCACTTATTTGTGAACGTTCTGTGAAGTGCAGTGAATGTGTGTCAAAGGTCTATCGGAGTTCAGTGTAGTGGGTGTAGAAGAATATAACGGCAAACATGTCGGAGTTCTTTGGACCATGGGAGGGACAGGAAGACAGCGACCAAGTGGTGGTAGAGGAATCTGTGGAGACCATTACCACGACCACCACGAGGAAACAGATACCTTCAGTAAGTGAATAGGATCCTCAATTAATTGGCCTTGATCGAGACCCGAGCCGCAGATATATTTTTGCCACGAAGACGGGGCTAGCAACAGACGACCATTGCATTTAGGCTCAAGTGGGACGTAAAATGTCACTGAAGCACCTTTTTAATTCCCTTTCAACAACTTGTTAACAAATGAGAGAGACAGCGAATGGGGACATATATATTTTTATTGCGACTCGTTTGTATCATTGTTAGAGATGTTTATTTTGGACAAGTCCAGAGCGCGGGTGTCACGGGCGCTGTCAATGTACAATCCCCTTGATATAAACCAGCTCTCGCACCAAGGTGAAGGCGAGTTCCACCGTCAACTGTCACCGCTCTTATAAATCAACTGACGCACTAGTCTAAAATTACATCATTTTCGCTTCACGACCTGTAAAAAAGAAATTTGGAGTCACTCTTTATTTTGCATCGTTAAGTGCAAATTAATTATTTCTAGGAAAACTGAAAAAACAACGTTGTACAGCGACACACTTATTAGTCCCCGTCAGTAGGATGCCTGTCCAAAAAATTAAGGTGGACATAAAATGAAGAAGCTTTGATCTTTGAAGGCTTATGACAACCAAATGACAGTTGTGTCAAAAATTATCTTTTACTTAGTTCATAAATTCCCTTGCGTTCAGCTCATAACTATCGATAACAAACTTGACTCTGTACAACTATTTCGTCTATTTTTTTATAAAAGCCAAAAATATTATTTTATTTTATGCAGTAAGTACATGTTTTTGGCGCAAGTCTCTAACAAATTATTGCTGTATTTTAATGTTTTCTTGTTTATGCCCCATGTAGCGCAAGTGTTTCGTGAACAGCTAATTAGGATGGCCGGAGCCGACCTTTTGTGTTGACACTAATTTATATACGTTACGCAAATGTCTTTTTATCTAAAGTCTGGCGACTAAGGACCCTGTTCTCATCTCTTTTTCTAATGTTAAATGGGTCGTATAATGCCACATCGACTAAGCGTAAAAAACTACGGTAATTTCATTTTGCATCCTCTTTTTTTAATGACTTAAAAAGTTTATATGCTTCATTTTAGCTGCTTATGCGTAGTAGTGATGTGTCGTTCAGAACTATTAAAAACATCGATAAAATGGTTCCAATACAGACTTTTCAAAACCAGAAATTGTAAGTTCAAGATATCGTAACATATTAATCTCAGCTTACTATAATATCGAAGCGTACCAACAGAGTCGTGTCGAGACAATGTGATACACGTCAACATAATGCGCCAGCGCAGTGAATGGCCTTTTGTTTGGGAACAATGGAGCATTTCATAATTGGAAATGCTCGTGTCTTCGCAAAAATGAAGAAATTATGATGCTCCGTTTCTTTATGTCGTAATAATGTAGAATTGATGTGTTGTGTCTGTGAAATTAAATAATGATTATTGCTGTATGACAATAGGATAGACGTTTTAAAGACTGATGCCAAATAACAAAAAGATTCTACTGAAGTGAAAAAAAAAATTGTACAATAATTAACTTCAACCGCAATTTTGCTCTGCCGACTTCAAAATCCACCACTCCTTTACACACTCAAAATTATTTCACATTTTCTAATTTTGGTCGGCGTACTAACAATGTTTAATTTAGAAAACACAGTGTAAACAATGGGCATGATTCATTACATCCACTGCTCCACATACTGAAATATTAGTTTCCTCGAGACAATGTTGGGGCCTGCAACAGTAAATCAGGTAGGCTGTAACATGTAAATTGGTGCATTACGACTAGCATAGGTACACACGGCTACACATCAAGCTATACATATGCGAGATTAGCATTAACTGGAAATGTATAGCTTGATGATGTGTAGCCGTGTGTACTACATAAGAATAGGTTCACGCCCCAGATTGAAAAGCAAAAAAATTACCATAATTTATTATTCGTTCTTTCTTTCGTCCCATTAATCTTAGGGGTTCAGTAGCTTCTGTCTGTCGGTCACTTCATTCATCTTCATCCATTACTACCATAGTCTGTACCTCAGATTATGAAACATAAGGCAGATAGACCGCGCGGAACACTGACAGTGAAGCCAAAAAAGTAATACAAATTCAAAAGTGAATACCTACCTACAACGCGCTGTGCTGTACAAACATGAGTCAGTATAGCACGAAACGCCGCATTGTTAAAAAAACAAATACAAATTCAAAAGCGAATACAATCACGAGATTGTAGGTATTCCCTTGTGAATTTGTATTTGCTTTGGTGGCTTCACTCTCAGTGTTCCTCGCAATCTGCCTTTTGTTTCATAATCTGAGGTCTGTACCTAATTAATTAATTCTTATATGCTGAGGTAAAAGGTCTTCATCATCATGGCAACCTTTACACCCCCACTGCTGGGTATAGGTCTCCCCCAAGGCGTTCAGCCGCAATCACTGTGCTTGGCCGATGCATGTTGGCGATCGCAGAAGGTGTTATGGTGAGTACCATCACTCGGCGTTCTTCTGAGTTGAAGGAAGCTGCTGCCCATCCTCTGGTCAATATCCCTCTGTCACCTTCTACGACACCCACGGGCAGAAATGTGGTGGTGCTATTCGCAACCGGCACCACACGGGGAAAGTAAAAAGTATTGAACCTAAATTTTTACCTAATTTTTTCATTTATTCAAAAATATTGTAAACTGTTGTTTTAGTATGGAGTAGGACGTATATGAATTTCTCATGTTAGAAGTAGTATCTACCTACTGGTTCACAATGAAAGTGTGTGAGATGAGAAAGCACATTGTGAGCGATGTAATAATGACACAATGATGTATTCACATAAGAAACAGCAGCTTGCACACTTGCGGGCTCTTACTATTCAATCTTGCTAACTCTTCATGACCACAGAATTAAGCTTTCCTATACTTTTTTGAGGTGGATCAGTCGTAAATGTTTAGTTAACCTACTATTAAATAAACACACTATCAACAAGTTGTTTCCACAAATTCTCCATAAAAACGAGTCGTTGAAAAGTTTTGTACACACGGCTACACATCAAGCTATACATTTCCAGTTAATGCTGATCTCACATTGTATAGGATTTCCGTACAATGCGAGGTCAGCTTATACTGGAAATGTAGAGCTTGATGTGTAGCCGTGTGTACAAACGGCGTAAGTGACCTGGATAGATTTTGCCGCGTCGAGAAGTCACGCCTACAAACTGCCGATAAACTATAATTATATCAAAACAGTGAAGAAAGTGGCTTGTTATAAGTCTGCGAAGTATCCCTGGGTCAATGAACTCGGCTGGGTGAGTTGTGTTTATATTGGTGTTAGGGATGACGTGACTCACTGACTTATTCTGAAGCTTAGGAGATGAGTTCAGAGCTGGATTTCTGGTATGTTTGAGTCTTGGATGTTTCTTCTTGTTAGTCCATTCGAGTACCTATTTGTGGGTTTATGTTGTTTGTGGTTTCGTCAGACACGTCTCTTGCTAAGATTTTCTTTGATTTGGAATTTGATCATACATTAATCTCTATTACAAACTAAGATAAATCATTAAATCGTTTTGAAATACTTGTGGGCTTTGACCTTTGAAAATTCAGTAGATATTTGTGTGACGTAGTCTCCTGAATACTCAATGAACAAACAACAATAAAATAGCTCTAATAACTTTTAATGTTGCAAATAAAATGAATTATTTTTGGTATAGGTAATTATGTTGTTATTTCAGTGAGCGCTTTCGTAGCAGCGTAGCTTGCGTAGCTCAATTTCGTAGCCTATTTAAAGAATCAGTTGCTACGCCAATTTAAAAACATTGCATCATTTTGAAATTATCATAGTTATTCCTTTAGAATGTGAAAATGAATGCGTTTAGTTTTAATTGCGCACTGTTGTTTTTAGAACCGGCTGTTACCGTAAAATAAGTTTATTGTCACACTCTGTGTGGTACTCAAAATACAAGAAAATAAATAAAAATAAGTTAAAACTTAAAATATAAAAAAAATATTGTGCTGTGCTCCACAGCTGCACCAAGTAGGCCCTTAGCAAAATTGCCTGATGTCGAGATGGCTATAAGAAAAGGGGGGCTTCTCTTATAGCCATCTCGACAATTTCTTATTATTTCTTCGCAATCTCGTAACTAAATGCACGTTGGCGTCAGTAAACAGTTTCATCACGCCATCACGCGGTTTCGATGACAGCCGCCGAAAAGTGCTAATTGCCCGACAGAACAAACTGAACTATCGCTAAATGAGCCAAAATTATGCTAAACGCGAACAATACCACATTACGAACTGCCTACGTATTGTGGAAAACATGAAACGAAAATCTTTTAATTTTTTCCTCAACATTGGCATGTAAGAAAAAAAACGAAGGCTGAAAGGTTTGATTAAGATTTCTGCGCTCCTTGACTTGAAACAATTAATTTATGAATATATAAAACCATTTTATAGCTCATTTTTGTCACATAAACAAGGGTACAGTGAAATGTAAAATTAAAAGTACAACTTTTTTTTGTTTACATCCAACTGAAAACAAACAAACGAGGATCGTAACCGTAAAAAAATAAAGATGAAATTCGTTTGACGGAAACGCTTTAATATACGACGTTGTTGAATTGCGTGCAGACGGAATCTAAAATAGATCCAACTGCTTCGCCTCGCCGAGATACGTACATTTTTGGAAATCAAATAAAAGCATTGCGTTTAAAAATAAAATTAAAGCAAGGTTGTGTGTAAATAGAAAGCGCTAATTCAAAAAGTATGAATCATAAAGGTCAACTTTACGTTTGTTTAGTGATTGAGCGGTGCAAGGGTTAATAATCTCGTTTGACCGAGTCACCGTGTCGAGCTTACATTGAACGATCAAAATAGACGCGAGAACGCTTCGCCTTCACAAACACGCCGATGTACACCGAACTAAACAAAATCCCGCAGCCAGTTGACATGATATCATCCAAATTACAACAACACATAGAAAAATCTCGTAGTACACGTAATATCTATTTGTAATGATACGTCATAAAGAAATGTCACTGTTTTTTTTAAAATAATCTTATCGGAACGAACGTAGGTAGGATTGTTGTCAGTTCAAGGAGAACAGACTTGTATGAATCAGTCAAAGAGTTGTATGGAGATGTATAAAGATTGCTTATGATATTGCGCGGACTGTTATTGGATGAGTAAGCAGACGTCATGGCCACTAATCCTGGGCTAATTTTGAATTTCGAATAACATTCATGAAGTATGTATATGCAGACCATAAACAATTTTAGTGCAGCGAAGTTGTAACGACAGCTGTATTACGGTTTTTCTGAACGACTTTTACTTTTTTGAAGGGGGACAGTGCAGTGCCGGTAGATTAAACGAGTACCTAGGATAAACTGTACTGGCTGTTGGTGGCTCTATAACATCATAATAATATACAGGGTTAGGAAATAAGCTGGGGAAACTTCACAATTTTGACGTGATGGGTATCGAAACTCTTTAAAAAAATAAATAAAACGATTCTTAATCCACGTCATTCTCACATTTATTTATTTATTTATACTTCATGCACAAAGATACAAAGGTGGACTTAATGCCCGAGGCATTCTCTACCAATTGTAGTTAACATAATTATTTGGCCTATTCGATTACTTAGTTTGACATGATTAAATTAATTAAGTATTGAAATATTGTGAATAGGCCCAGTTTGTCAGAACTAAACCTTATCTAAAAACAAAGACACAAAGATTTTCTAAATCACAATTCCAATAAAAATAAAATAAAAAATTAAAGGGGGTTCACAAGAAACCTGTTTCTATGGCGTTTTTTGCATGACCTTTAGGTCTACCTGCAATATTGTTTGATGGTACAGAATTCTTTATGTGCTTAATGCTTATCCAACTCGCACTTGGCCGGTTTTTTTTTTAAATTTCAGCTTTTGATTGTATTAAACCATTAAGTAATTGCATTCCTAAGAACACTACCACAGTATTACAATTGTAATACTGTGACATTACATTGCATCGAAATGCTTGAGAAAATAATCAAGTGTGCATTTACCTTTACATTGACAACTCATCTTGAAAATAAAAGGAGATACCAGTCCTGTTTTAAAATTGTCCCAATCCACAGAAGCAGTTAACGTGCTATAAATTCCGTCACGATTTTAGTGAGATACTGCTCACAGATAATGAAAGTTGATGAGAAATGTAGCTTTATTATCGCTTTTATTAGCTTTAGAGTTGATAATATCTCACCAGCTGAACATGGATTACGTAACGAGGTTTATAGCGCTTGTTTTTTTGTGTAAAAGAGCGAAAACTTTTAAGGGGAATATTTTTTCTTTTAGCAGAACACACGGAGTTAAAGACCGATAGATGTCTTATTAAACATTGTTTTCGGATTTTAAAGGGATATAGAATCAAAAATAGGCTTCATTCACACCTCCGCGAAATTCGTCGGAATTGCATTCTGCGCAAATTGCATCATAGTTTAGCGAACAAATGCAAAAAACTGATCGCTCCTTACTCGAAGAATTTTCATATCTCTCTCAGAATTAACGAATTATAGTTTTTATATCTTACTTCAACTTCTGGCTTGGTGGTTCGTGGTCGTAAAATTAAAAACAATGATTGCAGAGAGCCATGGGAACAAAGAAAATATGTCTATTATCATGCCCCTAAGTGATGTTATCTTGGCATTAATCCCCGCATGACATTTCCACACTATTAAAGCAAATCCAAATAGAACAATGAAGGGAAACCTCTTTAAGAAGTTCACATGGTAGGTAATAATAAATTCTGAGCACGCCCTGGGAACGGCGATAGATACTACCTACCTTTCGTCACGCCATGGTTTGACATACGCACGACTCACGACTAGTCTGTCGAGTCCTTTATTATTATTCAATATCACGAGCATGTCGGTCGACGATGTCTATTCGCGACTTTGATTGCTACCCGAAATTCAAATGTTTTACTCAATTTTGACCGTATTTTCTTATACATAGGTATTTCAGTTGTTAGGCCATATTTTGGCAATGCGTTAGTTCCTTAAACTTAGTTCAGAGTGTTAAACCTGTACATTCGTCAAAAATGCCTTGTACATCGCATCGGGGTGACTTTAAATGGTATTTAAAAAGCGGGTGATATCAATCAGCTCCTTTTACAACCCTGAAATGTTAATATTTTTTAATAAAGTAACGTTTTTGGAGCTTGTAGATACTCATTAAAAGAAGCTTGAAGATACTTATCTTGACGCTTCTTTTAAAGCCATCCACCATCTGCCATCACTACCTAGTGATGGTAATGAATCTCATCCCAAATCTGTGAAGCTGATGACAGTGATCAAACTTACAAAATTCTCATCTAGTTCATTTCTCGCTCACAACCCTGAAGAGCTTATAACTTATAATCTTGTCCGCATAAAACACATACTAAATGTAAATAATTCATAATTAATTAACGATGAATTATAGAAGTACTAGTTTGCCAAATTGTCTACTAATGGAGTGTGAGCAAAGCACTGGGGAAACAAGTTTAGCATATAAATTATGGCCAGGAAACAGATTATGAATAAAAACGTGTCACGCGCTTTATTAGAAATTATGATTGTCCGGAAATGCCCAAGACGGTACGGACGTCTTATCCAGATTATGTACGTGTCTTTGTGCGTTTTTCCGGTTCAATGCCAGAATTGAACGGAACGACATCAAACGGCTCTTGCTTTCGTTGATTAAATATTTCGTTCCTGACTTTCGTATACGCGCTGTCATTTGTTTACGTTAGTGTTAAATCTCTGTTGACATTTGCTAGCCATTGCAGAGGAACAACAAGTGAGCTACAGAGTTTTAACAGATTAGCTCTCATCATCATTTACAGCCCGACTTCACCCATTATAACTAGGCCTTTTTTTGTCTGTACCAGTTTCCTACCTCCTTTTTATATCTTTGGGAAATCCACATAGACTATTCCCCATCTGGGGAAGACGGACTCTTACCGGCTAAATGCACCACGATGCTCCTCTACCGACCTATATGTGGGGGTACGGGAAAAGCTCGAAACTCATCAATGTTTGACCCTTGACGGCAACAATCCACCTATCTTGCTTGCTACCGGACGGCAAACACCTCTGCCTTCTTCCTATTTTTTATTTCTTCCTTTTCCTTTTTTTAGTGAGTTAATCCGTTTTTCTCAATCTGTAACCTCTTCCTATCCTTGAACACCACTCTGTCATAGCCTTACTCCACCTGTCATCACCGCAACTTGTTTGGTGTCTTATTTTCCAGTATCAGAAACCTTTGTCTATCTTTGGATCTCGACGAGATTAACCCTGAGAAACTCAAATTGCGCTGAGACTCCTGTCACTTTGTTCAAACAATGTTTGCGGTCTGACTTTCACACCAAACAGTAGCCAGGTAGCCAGTAGATTGCATTATTAGTAGTAATTAATTTGAATTAATATTGTACAGTGCTTTAGGTTACAAATAAACAATGCAGATAATTTAATGTAGTAAATTATCCGAGGTTAGATTTATCGTAGAGATAGGAGCGGACTAGTGCCAACGAAAATGAATTAGAAACTATGACTTCCTGTCTAAAGGAGACATTAAAGGGCTTCTTTGAATAAACAATGTGGGTAAGGAAATGACGGAAGAAACTCCTTGTTTTTGATCTAGGTAGGAGCTCGTGGTTAATTATAAGCCGTACCTATAGATCGATCGGTCAAGGGTTAAGCTACGCTTGCCGCGATCGGTCTGTGGATGGGTGACCATCCATTTCATACCGAGTTACCTCCGTGCTTCGGAGAGCACGTAAAGCCGTTGGTCCCGGATGTCATTCGTAGAACTTTGGCAGTTGTTATGGGTAGCCAGAAGTCAGAAAGTATAACAACCAGTGTTACTAAGAAGTATCGTGTTACCCAGTAACTGGGTTATGGAGCTCCGACAGGCAGTCGCTCCATGTAAAACACTGGTATCCAACTGCATTTGGTTAGACTGGAAGCCGACCCCAACATAGTGAAGGAAACAGGCAAGGCAGATGATGATGAGGTACCTCTGAAACGACTTTTGATATAGTTCACTACACTTTCTAAACTGCAGATTGTTTTATAATCTGAGACTGCAGTGCTATTCTGTAAAGATCTCCCTCGATGAGTTTGCGTGAAGTGAGCGTTAGGTGGGCTGTCCACCTCTTGCTATCATCGATATGATAACTCACTTCACCTAAATTTCTGGGGGCAGATTTTTGCAGAATAGACCGGGTCCAAAAGGTGATACCTACCTACCTTAGGACCTAGGGAGACGTTACATAAAAAAATTGCGGTAATAAAGTCGTGACTTCACAAATTTCTCAGAACTTCCAACTATTTATTGATACTAATGATCGCTAAATGTTGGCAGCAATTATTGTCAATGTCTACAGTTATGTCATATTTTCACACTTTTCTTTGGCATCGATCGCACAAAGAGAATGGAGAGTTCTGTCATTTGTCTTGTTATAAAATACTGTGAGAAATAACACCTCTTTCATAAATAGTAGGTGTATAATATGCACACTCACAATATATAGCACACTCACTAACACATCAGTTGGCTCGCCAACGCAACACCGCCCAGGCCGGCAGTCCGACAACGACTGACCGCCCCACCTATCGCACCGGTATTTATAACCGAGCGACGTATGCGCCCGAGACAACGTCATAATACTGCTATCGGTTTGTTGCGTGATATATTGATATCTACATACACTACATCCCTTCCTTGTTTTAACGTAGTTGTATGTTACCACTTAATCAGCACCTGCACCTGACCAATCGCCTAATTACGCAATCTCGCCAGCGGCCCTCGTGACACCGACACAGTGGCACTAAACAAGACACGGCAGCGTATGTACCCACCTACATACACTACATCTCCCTTCTTTATCAAATTAATTGACGCAACCAGAATTTTTTCAAAACATACAACCCCTTTCTGGAAAGCTAAATTGCTCATCCACCCGTCGTTTCACAACTACTACAAATTGATTGAGTGATTATTTTCCTAATCAAATCGCCCTCCGGAGACCCAAGGTGCCCGCCTGGACTTCCTGGACGCAACCACAGGATTCACCCTCAACCCTCTTCGACAGCACCGCACCGTTGCGCTCCGCCATCCAGGCAGCCACTGATTATAGACAGTTTATCTCACAGTCATCAATAACGTTGACGGGGACAATGTATAACCTGTCCCATGCGTTTTGTTGCAACCAAGGACACTATAAACAATCATGATTTTTATAAAAACTTATAAAAAGTATTAAATCATTATACAAGATTTGACTGCATTTTGCTAAGCAAAGCGGTAACGCTGGAGTATAGGAACTAACATAATTGACAGTTTAAAACTCAGGACGTAATTTTATTGAGTCAATATCATATTGTTGATCTATTTAAATAGAGTCTATTTGCAAATTCATTACAGGTTAATTTACTCATATTATATTATACGATTTTAATTCCGTCATTGGTTCTATGTGATTAAACCTCTAAAGCACCCCCCCCAGGGGGATAACTCTGTTACGATAACTAACCTACTAAAATCAGTACCTATTTTCACTTAAGTCGGACATGCTTCATGAAAATATAATATCCCTACAATTCGGTGGATAACCAAATCTTGTCTTTAGTAACCGTTCTATCAACAAATAAACAAATAGCCGTTGGGACACGTAGTTTGGCTCTTTCACACAAATAGTTATCATCATAGTCCCGCCGTTGGTAAACAACGCGTGCCAGCATGATTCCATAATCTTTCACAAATCTTCGGGATGTCTCAACCAGCGACAGATAGGCCTCTCCATCACCAGTACGATAAAACTCGAGATAGAATAGGTTATCGGGTTTGACCGTAACTGCGAAGAGCTGTTGATATGATACTAGCGCAAATGCCTTCGTTCACAACCCAGACAAATGGCCGCCCACCGCCAGGCAGCCGAAGAAAAGGGGCGAGTCAGAGATGTTAATCAGTTCTTTCTTGAACCTCGCCGTGCCTTCAATCAATACATCCAGACATGACAGCTGTAATTGCATGAACACTCCAGATAGACTTAAATGGACAGGTCCCATTAATATCTGTCTCTTTCCTGTTTTTATTGGAGAGAAAGAAATAAATAGCTAAAAATAAGTTCAGCTCGTGCACAACTGAATCGGCACCAATAACTTCCAAGGCGGATTATTTGTACCAAGATCCTTGCATTTGTGACAATACAAAGCTGAGGAAGGTGTTGAAAAAGCCATGGTCACGAAGCACTCCGATCTCCATGAAACCGTTGCGACCCAAATCCCTTGCAGAGCATCTGGGATCCGTGACTGAACCAACCCGCTAACTGCATGACATCATACACTAACCGCATGGTGCTATTTTTTCAAATAAACACCAACCGGCTTAGATATCTACGTAATCAGATCTGAAACACAAACATGTAACCATGTAACATTGTTTCAAGTAAATAAAGCAGCTGAATACAAATATCGCCAGTTATTTAGATAGATCTCGGTCACTTCCATAGGTGGGTCAGTCATTAATGGATTGTTGTAAATATCAGGATAGTGTAACTTCCTCAAATCCTTGGAAATTGCTGAAATGAAAATATTAAAGTTAGCTAGTACTTGTACCGGCCCCTTGTTTTGTGTTGTGTTGTGTTGTCCTCCATTGTCTATTCCTCCAAACCTCAAATATGCTAAAATAATGCAGGGAACTCCGGAATCCCAGTCCACAACCATTATACACATAATTCGAAGTTTCCTTGAGATCTTTTGTTGGAGAACTTTAGTCCGCGCATGAAACTTTGCTACAACGCCTGTCAACACCAATCCATTCACCTACTTGATGTTCCATGTCACTGCAGGGGTTCAGCAGAATATCAGCTTCACGTATTTGTTCTTGATAAATGCTAAGCTGGTTTCCCATTTAGTGCACTATTGAGTTTCCAATTGGATGAAGGTTTTTTCTTACCACTTTTGGTGGCGTGTTATTATGCCGCTACGCCTCATACTCGCGCATAATCTTTTTATCTCTTTCATCTCTCTTCCAATCATCTATTTTCTTCCGTTCCTTCGCTCTGTACTTTCATCTTAGCTTCTCCCATCCGTTCGAGTGCAAAAGAATTGTACATACTACAGTATGTTGCTACAGGAAATTGCTGTAATAAACAGTGAGTTAAGTGGGAGTGTTGTTTCCACCTTCCATACAGACTATACACACATGACGCTCCCACAATAATTACCATGATGAAATGACAGATTTATCATAAAGTTTCCAACTTAATGGGGGTTATTCCAACCACTTTCTAATTTAATGGAGGTTTTTCCAACCACTTTCCAATTTAATAGGGGCTACTAGCCATTTCAGACTTACCCGACTAATAGAAATACATACTGACTGACACAGAATAAACCCATTATCATTTATGTTTAATTGATAACATATATGCTTATTCTATTCTTTACTGTACTTCTAGATTATTCTGGCTCACAAACTAATTTATTGTGGTTGAAATATGAGGGGTGGTTGTTTACTGTTTCCATATTTGTAAATATGTGAACACTATGTATAAACTATGTATGTGTAAATAAACTGTCATTTCTAGATTTTAATACTTTGTGTTTACTAGTGGTTTTTATGCAAGGTATTCACGTACAATTATATAATTTCTGTACGTACAAAATATTGTAAACATTTTCTTCTTAAAAGAGTAAGTATGGAGTTTCTTGCCCATTCTTCTCCGTACGAAACTACCATTTGGAATGGGTAACTGGATTCAATTTTCCTAATATGACGTTTAAAAGTGCCTTTCCACGGTTTAATTGAAATAAATTATTTGACTTTGACTCTGTTTAGTTTTCCTTAACCACATCCAGTGTGTCCAGTATGCATATAAATAGGAACAACTACTGCTGACCTGTTTTCCTTATAAAACTGTCAATTTAATGACCAGTAGGTATATTCTACTGCAACCACAGTCGTTTCCGACAAATGTCAATTTAATGACCAGTAGATATAATCTACTGCTTTCACAGTCGTTTCCGACAAATGTCAATTTAATGACCAGTAGGTATGAGCTACTGCTTTCACAGTCGTTTCCGACAAATGTCAATTTAATGACCAGTAGGTATGAGCTACTGCTTTCACAGTCGTTTCCGACACATGTCAATTTAATGACCAGTAGGTATGAGCTACTGCTTTCACAGTCGTTTCCGACACATGTCAATTTAATGACCAGTAGGTATGAGCTACTGCTTTTACAGTCGTTTCCGACACATGTCAATTTAATGACCAGTAGAAATAATCTACTGCTTTTACAGTCGTTTCCGACACATGTCAATTTAATGACCAGTAGATATAATCTACTGCTTTTACAGTCGTTTCCGACACATGTCAATTTAATGACCAGTAGGTATGTTCTACTGATTTTATGTGCTTTTTGATTTGTTGTTTTAGAACTAATTATGTAGGTAGCACAAATCAAATAACCAAACTTGAGGTCCTTAGTTTGACTACCATTTGATTTTGAAATGCAACAATCTTCTTCTTTCTTCTGCCCTTATCCCATGTTACTTGGGGTTGGCACAACACGTCTTTGCCTTGTATTCCGTCCTGTCCAACCTCATGCTTTCACGTCCTACCTCATGCTTTCACTGGCTCCTTTTCCATTCGTTTTATTCACACAATCCATCCATCTTTTCTTTGGCCTTCCTCTCCCTCTCCATCCATCCATTTTGAAATGTAAATATATTATGTATATTTCATTCCGAATAATTATCTACCTGTAGGAGACTGTCTTTTTTTGCATTAAAGAGGTCTTATTTTTGTTTTCTCAGAAAAAATAAATTATTTAAATCTACCTTCAAAAATAAATGTTACCTTCTCTTTTTGTAATAAACATGAATAAGCGCCATTATTACGCATTATTCTATTTCTCTTTTCTGTTTTTTTTTTTTTCTAAGAAAAACGACTTTATTTCAATCGACCTTCACAAATAAATGTTACTTTCTCTTTTTCTATAAACATGAATAATCATCATTATTGCACACATTTTTTTTTTTTATAATAAAATATATAAAAACTCACGGTTTTATCCTCGTCGCCAATGTATAATATGCACACTCACAATATATAGCACACTCACTAACACATCAGTTGGCTCGCCAACGCAACACCGCCCAGGCCGGCAGTCCGACAACGACTGACCGCCCCACCTATCGCACCGGTATTTATAACCGAGCGACGTATGCGCCCGAGACAACGTCATAATACTGCTATCGGTTTGTTGCGTGATATATTGATATCTACATACACTACAGTAGGTAATAGAGCTCTACTAAGTGAATAGCCAGAAAAAGTGAATTGTACAGTTTATAATACCTACTTGCGGCCATTCCAATGACCATTTTAGACATTTTTACACGTTTTAAAAATAAACAACTGCAATCGAAAAGCTTCCGAATTCAAATCACGAGTACAAAAAAGTATCCTCAAAGCCTCCAAAGTAAAATAAAAACAACTTTCTTTCGCTAGTTTTTCTTACAACTTTCCCTTCCACAGATATTTTGACCAAAATGTCTGGTGTTTGTCGTAAATATCGTAAATTATTGCATCGGTCAAGCGTGATCCAAGGGCGTATGATGCGATAGCACGCATTGCATTGCGTTGCGTCAATCGCAATAAATGGGCCAAACCTACATATGTTGCCATTGCCGCCGGATATCGAATATTCGGTTATTCGTATGTTCGGTGCGTTCTATTAGTTTTACGAAATTTGAGTTTTAATGCGTTCAAATTGTTTGTGTTATGAATTCTAAAAAAAATGTGTTAGATATAGACACGATCGATACGCACTTGTGATTTTTTCGAGAATTTGGAACATTGCACGGTCCAGCAAGAATGTTTTTTCTTGTGATAATTATGATGGTGATAAATATTTACAAGCTATATTATCATGATGTAGCATTAAATCTTTGCATATTACACTAGGTACATCTGACATAATTTAAATAAATAACGGAACATTTAATGACCACCACCTGCACGCATTCTTTCATACAAAATAAAACATTTTGAAAGTAAAGATTACAGCATCAAAGCCGCCATGTTTTATTTTATTATTGTGAATATAACATTTTCGCACCTATTTCTGTTCCTTGTGCTATTTATTTACCTAGATTCTTGCAATAATTCCAAGTGCTGATGATACACATAAACCATGTTTCCGGCATAAATAAAGTTATATACCTATTGGGACTAGGAAATGAGTCAAATAATATTATTGTTGAGATGTGGGCGGTACGTTTGACCTTCGTCGGTAACGCGACCAAGGCAAGGAATGTCCAGTTTATCCTATTTATTATCTTGCAGATAGAAATATCCAACCATCTCAAAATAGATTATCTAGGTACCTACTTGGAATCCGTTCTGAAGGATTATTTATGCATTGTATATATTCACAATAGTATTTTTAGACTCGACCTGAAAAAGAAAAGAAAAACAATAAAAGTAAAACTGTAGTAAAAGTCAGTAAAACATCCGATAAACCAATTCACTTGATCGATTCTTTTATCGTTTTTTAACATTCATTTAATTGTTGATCTTTATTTACATTACTTGTTGTGTTTGCCAAATTCATTTCTGAAATCCCAAAACATACAGAGCTTACGTCACGCCACGTGTGTAGGAATTGTGTGTGAATTGTGTTTCGAATATTTTGGTACCAAGTACTTATAAATATTTGAATTAGACTTGTCAAGATAGAAATTATAATGCCGTAAGTCGCATAATGCAGCTAAGCACACGACATACATGTCCATAAAAATATTTATCAAATAATATGTAAGTCCTACCTAAAGAATTTTTGTACCTAGTCTCGGCTTAAAAAAAAAACTCAACTATACATTATGATGTATAGTTAAATAATATGCCATTTTTTGCCGCAATATTGTTGAGTTTACATTCCTATGTAATTATAATAACTGAAGTTATAAGGCTAAAACTGTGCCACTCGTCGCAATAAGCGTGTTTGAACATTTAGCTCAGATTGCGTGATCCCATACTGACTTAACAGCCATCACTTCACCTACATCTGTAAGTGCACCTTATTATTAGTTGAGCAATTACCGAGTAATGATACCGTATACTTACCTACAATTAAACCACTTCATTACGATAACTTAGTATTTTGTAGTACTATAGTTACTATTGGCTATTGAAGTTGAAATTATAACGCTAAGGTCCTTTCACCACCTTCGAATAACTTCTGACTTAAACTTGGTGAATAGTGTCTATTCAGAGATGGTGAAAACGACTTTCAAGAATAATTATAGAACATTGGCAACTTTAATAATATTGTTGCACTTACCTTATGGAGGATAAACTGCAGTACTATAATATCCGGAAAGGTTCATCTAGATTTATAACGCAATACGTTTTATAATTTTGAGTTTGAATTATTATAAAATTATATTCTACTTATTTGATTTCTAAATCGTCTTGTCGGCCCTCGTGCCGTTTAAAGTCCTTCTAAATACAAACAAAGTTTATCTTATGGAAAAATGTACTAATCAAATAAGGTTTGATATGGCGAAATCAACCAGAGTGTCGATAGTACCTATAAGTTAATGGCAATAAGATGTGTAAAATAATATACCGTGACCCCGTGAATTATGTTAAAGAAGACTTATTCAATGAACACGATAAATGTCTAATTAGGACACCGCCCATGAAATTATGGGGTCAACGCTGCTGACGTCAATGACATACGATATAATATCATCTGTACAGTGTTATGTAAGGCTAAAACTTTGAAAAAACCATTCTTAGTTTAGTTATACGTAAACTAGAACTAGAACTTATTGGTAAAAAATAGATTTAATTACAATAATACGGCACGTAACGGCAAGTACAATAAGGAAGGCAGCAACAAAATGTTGGGAGTCAAACCTTTCATTCACACCTACTTCTAAATTCGAGTCTCTCACGCAATAATAATAATTGTTTACAGCATTAAGCCGCTAAAACTTTTCATTTCTACCGGTAATGTTCGGTCAGAGGAGTAAAATGAACCGTGAGAGTATATCGTGAAATATGTCGAATCGATTCGACACATTTGATCGATTTACGATAGCCGCTAGTTCTAACTGAGGCCTTTGTTATCGATTTTTATACTCTGTCAATATAGTTAGGGGGTAGTCATTTTACTATCATTTGTTTTTCCAAACCAACTGAAATGATTCCAAACAACTTATTTTTCAATCAAACTATTGATTGAAAAGTAAGTTGTTTGGAATCATTTTCTATAGAATTTGACTGATGAGACAGTAATAGCTGAGGTACCTAATTATTTTCCATAATTACTCCTTTCTAATAATGAAGTAATTATACAAATAAAAATACAATAAAATCTTTACGACCGTCAAAGTTGAATGGCTTTTAAATTTATAACCGCTGCGCAAGCGCGGAGGTTAGACGCCAAACTCTAGAATAATGTTGTTAAACATTTATAAATAGAAACTGGGAATGTTTTGGTATCAGGAAACGCCTGTAAATCATAATATTTGTTAGTGTAGGTTGAGATTTTCAGGTAGATAAGTTTATAACTTTATTATGGTCGAGATATAATTAAATTTACTGCACTGTTGCTCATCATCATACACAAGTTGTAAAGATCTTTTAATAAATGAGGGAAGTGGTCGATTTTATTGAAATATTTACTCGTATCTTTATGGATACAAATAGATATGTATATTTAGATGTTTGTATAGTTTATTGTGATCGCGACTATTTGCGAACGCGAGCCAAAAGATTACAGCTAGCTGAAACTATCAGTGAATCGTTTTAGATTTTGGTAAGTAAGGTAATAGTGGAGTTCTATATAAATATCCAATAAAACCAAGATATTCTTAATAACTGTCCATTAAACGAAACGTGAGTATTGACGAACCCGACAACACAGTGAGTAAGAGTGAGATTAAGAACAACGGATTACCGTTGTTCTTAATTTATAAGGCGTATAATGTATTGTATAAATAAGTTTTTATTTTTTAATTTATAAATAGTAGAAAAGTAGGAAAGGAAAGTGTTAAAAATAGTTGAGACAGCGTCTACACAAGACCTAATAGTTACTATCTGAAATACATATAGGTTTCGATTTAACTTTCAATCTAACAAAAATCTTATTTCTAAAAGGTTTTTTTAATGTTTTCCTGAACTCAGAAAGCTAGTCTGAAATAGTCATTATCATCATTAGCGGGAAGACGTCCACCGTTGAACAAAGGCCTCCCACTTAGAACGCCTGAAATAATAGTAGGTACATAATTATTATAACTAATACCACACCTCGGACACTTCATACAAAACTTCCAAAATAATTACCTATTACTACTACAAAACCAAATGACGTCTGTACACGTGCAAATGTGTGCGTAAATTTTAGTAGGGTTGAATCAGTTGGATGTCGTGCTAGCGTACAAAATGGCGCGAAAAGTGCAGCGCTTTGCATCGGGTGAACCGAACGACGACGGCACTAGCCCAACGTTTCGAGCATTATTATGAAGTGATCTTGTCCGAGCGTTCAATTATATATTTCATAAAGAAATAAAATAAATGATATTTGATTTTGAACACCCGGATTTGTAATGACATAAAAGTAATATTATAATATTTATTATGTAAAGAGGTTAATTTATTCATCATAATGGTAAATTAAGGTACCTAATTTCAAAATATGGAATTCACGATCGCCCCGCCCCATTACGCGGCAACGTAATGGGGCGACGCGACAAAGTTAGTGCGTAGGGTACTACTTTTCAATTCCAAGAATGAATAGAACGTGAAAGAAAGAGACATAAGTACATAACTAAGACAATAAAGAGAGAGAGCAATATTAATAGCTGGTAATGTTGGTATGTTATTATTACGGAAGTTTTAATTGCATTACTATAAAACGACGAAAACTTGGAAAATAAATGAATCATCAAGATTGAAACTAATAAATAAAACTTAAAACAAAATAAATCGCAAAATTGTGTGTGTTGTGTCAGCAGTACCTACAGCGCTGCAGTTCTTACGATTTTGAGCGCCCTGGCTAAAGAGTCGGCGATTAGCACCTCCAAGTGCGGAGTGAGGTGCGGTATCTGATATAGCGCGGGGAAGGGAGTGTCCCTTCTGTACGTAGTACTATTAAGTATTCTGTGCTAATACCTAAACATAGAAAAAGTACATTTTGAATTGCTGTAGGTGTACTTATTTAATATAGCTGTCTTTTATTTTGCAGAATTCTAAGCTCTATTATTATGATTTCCGTTATATTCTTCCCATCCAACACGTAAATGTTCTGCACACGCAATATTGGTAACACATTAAGTTACATTGAATTCGAAAACAACAAACTGTAGCAATCAGTGGCCTCGATATCCACTCCAACTGACGTTATGTATTACCTGATGTCATAAAATTGTGACGTTTGTTGCAACTTGCGTTCAGTAAAGGTACTTACAGAACCGTAAATTGTAACATTGTGAAATGGCGGAGCGTATACTAAATATGTTTTGATAGTAGTAGCCTAGTATTGGCGGATTTAGTGAATCTTATTAAGATAAAGTATAGGTATAGAATTATGTAATAAAAGGCCTAAATTGAGTACAGTTTAATTTGAAGATCAGCAATATTTCGTATTCTGCAAATTCGAAAATGTACATTGAACATCGTCGTTTGAGACTGGGAAAGTGCCGATGGCTTGGAAGCAAGCTAACGTGCAGCCCGTGCCCAAGAAGGGTAGTCGGGCTGACCCGTCGAATTATAGACCCATTTCGGTAACGTCCGTACTCTGTAAGAGTATGGAACGGGTGCTGAATCGTAAGCTCCCGGCATACCTAGAAGCGAATGATATCGTCAGTGACCGACAATACGGCTTCCGCCGAAATCGATCAACTGAGGATCTACTAGCGTATGCCATTCACATCTAGAGTGAGGCCATTGAGAAGCATGGAGAGGCACTAGCGATCTCCCTTGACATCTCAAAGGCCTTCGACAGGGTCTGGCACGATAGCCTTATTAATAAGCTTCCTTCCTTCGGTCTGCCGCCGGATCGTGTGATTGGATCGCAGATTTCCTGAGGGATCGGTCTATTCGAGTGGTCATAGATGGCTGCTCGTCCGGATCGCTGGATATTAATGCCGGGGTTCCTCAGGGATCGGTGCTCTCGGCAACATTCTTCCTGCTGCATATTAATGATCTGCTAAAACCCGGTACCTTTGGGTATGCAGACGACAGCACTGTTGCTCAGAGATACGTGTCCGACGCACGAGCTGGTGGGTCGCAGATCCGGTCTCTCCGGGAGGCGATGGTTGAGCGCTTGAACTTGTCCTTACAGGCTGTCTCTGAATGGGGCGATGCCAATCTGGTCAAGTTCAATGCTGCTAAGACCCAAGCGTGTCTCTTTTCCGCTAAAAGGAGCCAATTTCACCCAGCTCCATCTTTCCGAGGTGTAACCGTGCCGATAACCGACCGACTTGAGCTTCTTGGTGTTACGTTAACATCTATCCTCAATTTTGGCCCTTTCATAGAGGCAAAGGCTCAAGTGGCTGCCAAAAAGCTGGGGATCCTAGCAAAAGTGAGACGGTACTTCACGCCGGAACAGCTGCTTAAACTTTATCAAGCGCAAGTTCGATCGTGTATGGAGTACTGCTCTCATCTATGGGACGGATCTGCCAGATACCAGCTTGATGCCCTAGAGTCAATTGAGAAACGAGCCAAGAGGATCATTGGCAATGATAGGCTCGTCGAGTCAAAGCTCCAAAGTCTTGACCATCGACGCCGAATTGCTGGCCTGTCGGTTTTCTATCGGTTGCATTTTGGGGAGTGTGCGACGGAATTGCATAATTTAATTCCGCCGAGCCCGTTCCATCATCGGATCACAAGACGTACGGCGATGCGCCACCGGTACATGGTGGACATCCCACCCACACACACGAAACGTTTTGGGAACACATTAATTGTGCGTATTGCTAAGGAGTGGAATTCCCTGCCTGAGTCTGTGTTTCCTGATAGCTACAACCTGGGAGTCTTTAAGTCAAGAGTGAATAGGTTACTTCTAGGCAAGCGTGCTCCATCTTAGACCGCAACATCGCTTCCCATCAGGCGAGATAGTGGTCAAACGTATGCCTAACAATAGATAAAAAAAAGGAACATTAAATTTCACTCAGTAAATTTTTCCAATAGCAGAGAATTGCAATCGAAATAACAAGTTCAGCCAATGATCCTAGCACATTTCTGTAAAACTAATTTATTTTTGTGACAAGTTTTTCCAATGTGCAAAAAGCAGTAAATAATGGCCCACAGTGAATAAAACCGGTTGCAAGTAACGGGACACGAAGTTGGTCATGCAAAAAATTGCAAGTTTGCAAGCAGATTGCAGTTAAGACGTCGGCCGCCCGCGCTCAATTAAAACTTTATTTCAGTTTAATGAACTTTAATGCACTGGCTAAACGGTGGATATTAAAATAATCGATATGCAAAGAACATGATGCATGTGCTATTCTGTTACAATCTCCCTCGGTGTACAACTACGCAGGTGAAGTAAGTTGTCATCCGTCCCGAAGTCGAAGCTAGGGATTGACAAAGAAGACGGACGGATGAGAGCTCACTTCACCTAGGTGTTCACCGTGGGAGATTGTAACGGAATAGACATATAGGTATGTCTGAATTCATGCATTCGAGTTAGGCACAGTACAGATATTTTAATTATTTTGTAAAAATAATAGCCTTATATGACGCAAACTTTTACCATAGATCACGTTCCTAATTCTAGACCTACTAAAATTATTTATTAAATCTGCTGATCCATACAAAGGTAGGTAACACCTACGTGGTTAAAATTTATCGAAAAGCAGTTCTGCATTACTATCTGACGAAAAATGTTAACCCTGAAGGGTATAGCTAGAACTAGAACCACGTATCTACTGAATTCATGGTAAAAGTTTTTATTGCAATCCCATCGTGTAGGTATTTATTACCATCCCTTTCTATGTTACTCACAAAATACATTATTGGATAGATAGGATCGATAGGATAGTAGATAGATAATTTAGATGTTAGTTATGGTAGGTAGGCTATACAAAAGTCAGAAAATCGTGCTTTATTTATTATTTACTGGTTTCTAAAATAAGGCCCGCTTGCGCCAACCATGGTTATCGTTCGACTGCTACACGGTTACCAGCCGCGTTCCCGGCAGAGCAGCTGTTTCTTTGGTCGTAAACCACCATCTACATGGCTGTAAACCTCCAAGGTTACCTCTACCGATGCCGGGACGCGGTTGGCGACTGTGTGACAGCGGACAGGCACATTACCTATACCCTGTTCACAATAAGATTAGACATAAACACAAACCTTTTTTACAGTCCCTTCAACCGATTTTGACTTCTATTCTGTGGGATTAAGGATGACATTAGAGGCAAAAAAGTGGTTACAATAACAACTGTTTACTGCAGTTGCCATTTGTCATGCTACCAACGCAATAGAAGTCAAAATCGGTTGAACGGACTGTAAAAAAGGTTTGAGTAAATGTCTAATCTTTTTGTGAACAGGATATACTAACTAACACTAGCTAACACGGGCCCATTTTGCATGACTTTTTGTTATTTAACATTATTTATTTATTTATCCTTTATTTCAGGCAATAAAACACAATACATATAAGCATATACCTTACGTTAGCAACTAAGCCTTAGTTAAATTTTTGGCGCAATTGGGCCTAACGCGAAATAGCTTTCTGTTACAACGCCAAACATGGGAACTTTCGCATACAGCCTGCAGGAAAAAAGAGAGAAAACGAACTAAAGTGAACTGGTTAGGCGAGTGCACAAATAAGGCACTAGAGTGGTCCATTATTAAGTGGTACCCCTAACGAGAATTATGAATAAATTGACTAATGAAGTAAATGTGTAGTTAATGTAATTATGATTAATGAAATCACGAATGAACATACTAGGAGTAAGTACTTACCTAGGTAATTTCAGTAATTTATTTCCAATCTCATTATGTCCATCTGCTGGACATAGGCCGCCCTGGAGTCTGTTCAGGTAGGTATTCTTTTCTTGCGGCGCCTGGATTCCTCGAACCAGCCCTCGCAGTGCTCGTCTAGGTCATCTCGTCACCTGCTCCTGAGCCGGTCTTGACGATGTCGACCATTTTCAGGCACCTTTTGCGTGGAGACCTTGGTCCAGCAATCACTGTGCATGCCACTGATGTGATCCGCGCCGCCCAATCTCATCTCATCGACTCTTTGCCCACGTCTATATATGATCCCTGTTTTGGAGCGCACTGATGTTTCGTATTCTGTCTGTGCTTTTCTTGAATATAACTTGCGTTACAAAGTAACACCAGTCAGAAATCTCAATAAAATAGGTACTAGTCGTCAGTAGAAAATCTCGTTATAAACCGCGACTCATTAACTAATAAAATTAACATATTATCTAAGTAAGTAAACCTATCATGAGCTAAGTACTCGCAGTTAAAGTAGACCTGATACTTGAGCGTTTCTATTTTTTTTGCCATTACATATTTGTGGATCTACAAATCTACAAATTATTGATACGAATTTGCTTACGAGCATAATTTATTGTTATTAAAATTTACAGAAAATATTACCTATACCAGGTAATAAATACATACCTAGTATTTAAATAAAAATTCAACTAAATATAAGCTGTCGAAAATTGCAATGTATGAAAATTCTTATGTCCCAGTCTACCACTCGCAATTTCAAACTTAATTATTTTGATAAAGTTCAAAGAAACTATACTGAGATTTTGATTTTGAATTATATTACATAGTAAAAAGGTTCACGTTGTATTTCCTTTTTGGTAATTTGGTTAAAATTTTACGGTCATAAATGAATTTTAAACTTGTCCCAGAAAAAGTTCCTAGAATGAATTTCAGTTTTTGTTACCCATTTTTAAATGTGAAATATTAAAAAAACTTCCATTTAGCTATGTTTTTTTGAACTAGCATCACCGTAGATGCCATAAATGCCGCTATCTGTGTCAGTCAGTTGCCGTTCCGAATTAAGCAGTATGCGCACGTACTTATTTTAGAGTGAATCTCATTCCGGCTTTTGTTATTGCTGTTTAAAGGTAAATTGACAATATTTACTTCTCTTTCTATCAAGAGTACAATAGTTATTAACTTCCATTCAAATTAAGTGTGTAATAGTAGACGTATCTGCAATGTTAACTACCACAATAATATTTTGAAAAAATCGATCATTTGTTTCGTTACTTTTTTTTTGTTACTTTGGGGTGGGTAGTAACGTATAAGCGGAAAATTCAATAGCAAAAACGGAATTATAAAGCTATATTTACAATTCAACAGCACAAGAAAATGCCACTAGCTCCGGTATAAAAGATGAGGTAAATTAAAGCAAAACCCGGATATGTTTTATGTAAGTAAAGTTAACAAGCTTAATGTTTTTATTTTGTTACCTTTCTATTCCTTTTTTGTTACTGTCCCAAAAATCTCCCGTCTTTAAACTCACTTTAACGTATTTATTTATATAATATAAATCAAGATAACTTGTAAAGTAAATCAATTTCGCTAAACATTTTTATGAGAAGTAAGCAAAATCTTTCAATTCTGTTTATTTTTCATATAATCAAAACTCTAAATTGACTTTAAGTTAAAAGTAACAAAAAAAATATCCAAGTACCTAAATTGGAATTAGTTTTTCAAATTTATCATGAAGTTTATGAAACGTAAAATTTTTGCCACAGAATTTGCGACTTTCAAGTGTTTTTTTAACAATTAAGGAGTAACAAAAGGGGAACTTTTAGCCTACCTTCGTTTAGTTTTTTATATTATATTTACAAAAATCCTAAATCAAATAGAATTCCATGTAAAAAATCCAAATATTCATGAATTAAACTATCTCATTACAAGACAAAAAACGCGATTTACTAATATTTTTATTTTTGGCGACTTTTTAAAGATATGGCAAAAAAAATAGAAACGCTCACTTATCTAATTCCTTGTTCTGTTTCCTGCTGCTCAACGATGTGTAAACGAGAAGGGGAATAAACTTAACGGTAGGTTACTCTACTAACGTCTTCTCCAATAGATTTAACGAATTTTAAAAATAAGCCCACGTGTATGGTAATAAGGTCATAAAATGTATGAATTCACATTTTGATGTTCATTGGTCATAGGCGAACCGTAAATAAGCGTTGACCTAGATAGAATGGACGTGCACACACACACAACCATTTTCTAATACAAAAATAACCCCACAAGACACAATTTCTCTAAAAATCAATTTAATTTAGCCCTGAAAACCCGATTAATTGTCAATTAACTGTAAAATTTAATTGCTTTGAAATCAATAAAACATTATTCAATTAAGTTGGCAAATAAGTGGCATCACTGCACAATATTGCCATACAAAATTTATGGGGAATAGCGTTATGTCAGGTCAAATAAAGTATGTCAATTGATTAATGCTGGCTACAAGGGAAAAATTTGATCAAGCACATCACCGACTAGTGGAAATTTCACTGACTTATATATAATAATATGTCTGGTGTGTTATAATAATCAAGGACAACGTATTATACATCAAAGGCGCGTATTCGATTTAGCGCAACTCAAAATCTAAACGATTGCTAGAACGGCGTAGCAGCATTGACACACACTAGTACAATACAATGGTCTGTTTCTGTGCATCAGAAAAAAAAATAAGCACGAAATAAGCACGAATCATTAAAATTGATCGGCAAACGACAGCGCGCGATGTTTTACAGTGCTTTTAAAAATAATTGTCTAAAATAAATGAGTTCGTTTAACGGACTGAAAAATATTCTGTATATTAAACACTAGCGACCCGACCCGGCTTCGCATGAGCCTATAGCCTTCCTCGATAAATGGACTATCCAACACAAAAATAATTTTTCAATTCAAACCAGTATATCCTGAGATTAGTGCGTTCAACCAAACAAACAAACTCTTCAGCTTTATAATATTTATTATTTATTTTTAAACATAACATTTCCTTTCATAAAATAAATATATCAGTTATGTTTTTATTTAGATACTGGTGAAAAAAAATTGTCAAAGTGAACCGATTTTCTACTTTTTCAACATTGTTTTTTTATACATAAAATTCGTAATTTTCGTTTTCGTTTTTTTTTTTCGTAATTTTGGCTCTGTAGTACACTTTAAGACTGCATATCCTGTTGGAAAAACGCATAAAACATAATATTTTGGCATATTGTAATGGTTGTATCCGTCCTGAAAGTTAACTCTGACGTCTATTTTCGTAAAACGATATGAAAGGACTGTCTTTGCTTCAAAAAAACCATAATTAAAAATTATACTTTTACTCTGTAGCTCCTTATATCAAGACTTAATCTTTTCGAAAACTGTAATTGTCTTTAAATAATCTGGTCACATCATTACGATATTGCTCTGGGCAAAACGAGAAAACATGAAGTTTTCGTCACGAATCGAATACTCCTCAGAAAAATATTTAGTTGATAGCGAACACCCCATGGATCTAAATCAGATCGCAAGTTTTTGAGGAAATCACGAACATACTTGCATGCATACGAATCAAACAGACAATAATTATTATATTATAATCCTTTTCTAAAGATTGTTGACAAGAAAAATACACAAAACTTCTTCCTCGGCAACGCCAAAGAATGCCATAGATTTACATTTTTCAGTCATATCTAGACCACCGCTGCACCGCCCCCAGTGTATTTTTTTGCAATTGCTATGCATTTGATCGACGTTGCTTATGTTTTCTAAAAGTTTCTCCATGCAATTACAGTATTGATTACAGACATTAGTGGAAAAGCTCATTAGTGGTTTCAATTAGAGCTAGTGTCATTCACTATTACTTAGTCCATATAATTAACTAGGTACGTATCTACTTATCTAAAGCCACGGCCTGCGTAAAAACTGTATGCACGAATTGCTATGGTTAGGTAATAGGATAATTAATGCAATCGCGTGTCCATTTGAGTTCAGCTGTTTGAAATATCGATCGGTTATGATAACCGATCAATAATTCAAATAAATGAGCTCGCTTGAATTTTCATCAAACAAACGTAATGAACTCAGCTCAGGCTCAGTTAGGCTGTCAACTCAAGAGTGTCACTGTCAAGTCAGTCAAGTCTAATAATGGCGGTTTCTTTTTTTCTGTTTTGTTTAAATGAGGTCTGGTTTTGCAACCGGACTCATCAAGGCATAACGATTATTATTAAGTAATATTTTAATGTTAAAATCTTGCGTTTTACTGACCCTTTTAGATTTTTTTTCTACTACAATAATAAACGAGAAAGTTTGGTGAGGATGGATGGAATAGAAGGATGGATATTTGTTAACACGTACTTTTTCACATGAAAGCGCGTGCGTGAGAGTAAATGAAATGTCAACTAATCCGTTGAGCCGTTACGGCAGCAGCCCCCCTCGCCATATTACCCAAATTGACAATCTACAGTCGATAACGCTAGTAGAAAACTAATCAAATGTATGGGAATGACGTCGTCTCGACGGTAAGTCACGTGATCCAAAAACAAAAATGTATCACGCCGAAGCGTTAGTTATTGTAGAAAGAGAAACGATACGAAACGTTTGTAACTTGGCTAGGGGGGCAGAACGGATTAACTAAAATTTTATTTTTTTGTTCCTATTGGTTAATTTAGAACTGGCTTAATTAATTCTGAAGTCTACGAAGACGTAATGGCAGGCAATTGCAGATGGAGAGTCAACACGATAAGGCTAACCGCACACAATTGATTTGCTAATGCCTTGTTACGATAAACATTCTTTGGATGACTATGTAGATAAGAAAAGCTAATACAACGATAAAAGGAAATAAAACAAAGTAAGCAGGTGTGGGTACCTTAATGTATTTTGTGATAAAAGCGTTGGTACGCACACCACGCACAACGAATGCACACACTACAGACGCTTATCTTGTAAATCACAAATGCACCATTGAATAGGTACAGAACACTCATTATTTTGGAGGCAGTTCATCCTTTCACCAGCATATAAAATGGAGAAGATCCCACACTAATTTGTATGTCATGGCGCAGTTCACGATAGAAACGTGGCGTACATGACCACAGCATAGGTATAGAATTACCAATTAATTTGCAATTCCGCGAGCATAATATCCGATTAAGATGCTGTGAGACAGGATATCGGATTCTATATTTGAATTGTTTGTACAGTCAAACAAAGCTATTGGGTAGAGATTATTCAATTTAATTTTCCACCAAATTATCGAACAATCTACTGTCATACTGTGAAAAGCAATAGCTATACCTACTTTACTTCTAATTTTTCAAAATATCCCCTAAGGGGATATCCAGGAAACATAAAATGATTAAGAATTCTTGAATGAAAAAAATATCTGCATAGAACGGAACCCAAATACAATACATACAGATGATCTGTTGAGATTCAACGAGTCTCTTTAGTGGGAAAGTTGGAGATGAACAAATCGTAAACCTCAGACCAATATTGGTCTGAGTCTTAAACTATTCAAGGTAACGTTTGTTCCAAAACCACATTCATTCAAAAATGTTCAAGATAACTCATACACGACTCATGCGCAGCAATAGATATTATTTTTTGACCCAGGAAACAAAAAGTGATTAATCAAACCAAGTAATCAAACTTCAGCCCAAAACAGTATTAATTATTATTCTTGGTCAAAACATCTTCAATAAAATTGTCAGGTAGGTATAAGAAAAATAACTTTCTCTCCTTGATTGTTGATTGAATGAACGCACAAAAACCGGTAATGCTGCGCCAACAACCGGTAAAATAAAGCTCTATTTGCGATTTGCGTGCTGCATTACCGGAAACAGAGTTAGCTTACACTCGTACACGTTGTTTGCAAAACCAAACAACATCACTGCGCTGCGTGAAAACCAATTATGAAAATAGATATACAAGATAGGTTACCAAAGTTGTAGAGTATATAAATGACATATATTTTATTATAGGTAGGTATAAATATCTAAGTAATATTTTTTTGTAAAATATATAATCTGAAAAAGCACGTAAAGTTTCTTGTTTTCATTATATATACAAGATAGGTTACCAAAGTTGTAGAGTATATAAATGACATATATTTTATTATAGGTAGGTATAAATATCTAAGTAATATTTTTTTGTAAAATATATAATCTGAAAAAGCACGTAAAGTTTCTTGTTTTCATACGACACTAGGCACATTTTGGAAGGGCCAACAGAATTCAATTTTATTTTCTTGTAAATGATGTTCTAAAGTATATTATTTGACGGTCTATTTTTATTTTTTAAACTTTGCCCCAGAATTTCTCCTGGCTGGATCATGTCATGGGTGCGGTTACAACCATCTGAGGTCACATACACACAAACAGCCAATTGAAATATTTGACTTTATTTACACAAATGTATATATGAATTTGAGTACTTAAATAAAGTTCGAGAAATAAAGTTAGACTAAGAAGTCACCGGCTCGAACCACATTGTTAGTTATTATATCCGCTGACATCGGCAAGAGCAAGTCATGCAATGATTTATTCTTTCGGTTTCAACAATCACCATGTTGAAAACCCGATTTACTCCGAGTCACGTTGCATTCAACACTAAACAAATATTATGAAGAGATGAAGTTTGTAAGTTTGGATATAAATAGTAAACTCCGAAACTACTCATCCGATTTTAAAATTTCTTCCACTGACAGAAAGCTACACTCATGCCGAATGTGATATATATGATGATGTTTTATGTTTTTTTTTTTGTTTTCTCTTATACGAAGTCGCGGGCAGAAGGTAGGTAGTCGTACCAATAATAAAAATAATATTATAAATGGAATAGTTTGTGAGATGGATGGATGGATGGATGTTTGTTACTCTTTCACGCAAAAACTACGGGACGGATTTTAATGAAACTTTACAGTAATACTTATAGTTTACTAGTAACCCACACCGGTTTTGCACGGATGCAATGTCGATACTAATGTGAAAAACAATATCAAACTATACGCGTTTAAACCGTTATATTTAATTGCTGAAAACTGCATTAAAATCCGTTGCGTAGGTTAAATAATCTAAGCGCACATAGAGCGGGAGCGACTTTGATTTATAGTATGGAAAGAAAGAATGATACATCAGAATAAAACTTAAGCTACCATTTATAAATATTTTGTGTAAGATTAAAGAGAATCAAAACTGGTGAATTCAGTACAAAGACTATAAAACTTCATTCAGTATGATACAACCATTGACGAATGACACGAATATAGCACGGTCAGCAACGGTTTCCAAATATCTTGTTTCCGAACACTTTTATATCCAAGTACAGCGCATAACTTAGTATTACTTTCCATATAATTATAAATTAATGTTTGTATGTCGGTTCTCTATGCTTTCATGAGTGCTTAACTTTAGTGTAACTTAGCGAGGTTGTCTTGCGTAAACCCGCGAAGGCAAAAAACTCCGGGAACGAAGTCGCGAGCAGCAGTTAATAATGTCTATATCATCATCATCATCATCATGTTAACCTTTAGACGCCTACTGCAGGGCATAGGTCTCACCTAATGAGGGGTTCAGCCGTAATCGTCATGCTTGGCCGATGCATGTTGGCATGTTGGTGAATATTTCTAGCTAAAGCCTTCAAATTGATGTCGCTGGATATCGCGAACACTCGTGGGTATCTACTATTTGTCTCATTAAACGCCATCCAAACGTGTTTTCTTATCAACAGAGTTCTATCTACATCCGTAGAAAGTGTTGCACTCGTATGAATGTTAAATATACATAACACGTATGTACAATGACGCAAATGTGTTATGGATCGGTAAAAACTGGATAATAGCTTTTCTTTATCAAACTTTTCCCACGGTGGAAAGTTTATAAAGTTGTTTTGTTAGTTCCTTTGCTGCTAGACTGTATGGGCTCAGTTTTAACGGTTTGTTGTTAGTTGTTAGCGTGGCATGTGTTCTTAGTACAGATACCTAGGTTGGTAGCTTTACAATATCATACATTGTCTACATTCTGTACACACTAAAACTGACAAACCATCAAATGTACTTAGTATTTACCTAACATTTTTATTTTCTGCAAATAATTGTTTCTTGATAACGATTTGAATAAAAACGATGTGTCATGTCAATTTTTAATTTTAATAATAAGTAACTAAATTGTAAAGTTTTTTATCATTTCGCGTCATCATGCACGTTCGGATTTGGTGGAGGAACATGCTGTGGGGAATGAGCTCCATCGGATGGTTCCGGTTTTGCTTCAGGTACCACGAGCACTTTTGGTAGATCAGAAATATGCTCCATTGATTCGGACATTGTTGCAGGAATCGGGGTTGCTTTTGGCAAATTAGCATTATACCCCCTTGGGAAAGACTCAACCTCGTCTGGCTCCGGTTTTATTACTTCAGGTACCTGGAGCGCGTCTGGGGAATTAGGATCATACATGCATGGTTTCGCTTTTATTTTTTTATCGCGTTTTCTACCTGGAGGTTGAGGATCCACTTTTGAAGATTCACTTGTCTCTCCTCCTATCTTTCCTTGCTCGAAAAGGGTAATGCTTTCTTGCTCGTCCCGCGCTATTCTTGCCCTCAATATAGCATCTTCCTTGTCTCGAATAACCTTCATTTTTGCATGTTCCTCGCGCCATTTTTTCTCCGCATACCTGTACTTTGTTAATTTTATCCTCCCATATATTATTCCAGCAAAGAGAAAAGCAAATCTTGCACCCCTTATTATTGGGGATACTGGATATGGTGGACCAAATGGCAAAGAACCCATAACAATATACTTTCAAAATAATTATCTTTTACACATTACAAAAACGTCATGTTGATCATGTAAAGACCACAGACTACACCACAGACGTCTGTTATAGACTGACATTTAGGTTCATACTTTCTACTGTTTTAGACTGACGCATTAAAAACTTTTTTAACTGGTCAAAAAGGTTATTTATTTACCTGAGTTTTTAAGACAACATACGAGGTCAACTAGGTCAAGTGCAAACAGCAAACAAATTATTATTTATTTTTCATGAGAATAACATTTGTATCAGTAGGAAGGCCAGTGGCCGAATGGGCAGCTAAGAATACCGCTTGTCTCTGATGTGGCGACCACCAATTATAGCGGACTGGCGTTAAGCCAGCAGCGGTCGGCAACGTCGCGTGGTCAACAGGAACAAACGTTTATCGATTCAAATCAATCACTTCATAGTCTGTCTGTCTTCCATGCCTGTACAATATAAACATTACCTATTTAGTATTTAGTACCTACACGTTGAGTTACATTGTAAAATTGCTCTACATCTTATCTCATTGCTCTTCTAAAAGTTCCTGTATTCACTATTATAGCTCTACATTACCACTTTCTCTCGCTTTTTGCAGTATAAGATATACCTTCCTAACACACAGCGCTAATTGCATTGTATGCTTACTAACGACTACAAATTAACGCACTGAATGGGCCTATTGTTCAGAGCGGTCTAAGATGATAGACAGCACTGGCTTCCGGGATTGTGAAAATATGCTAAATCGTGTAATAGGTACCTACAATGTTCAGTGGGACATTTGATTTCATTTCCGTCTTCTCAAGTGACTAAAAATTTTGGTAGTTGAGATAAGTATTTAGGTAGGTAGGAACCTACTGAAAATGAATCGTTTCTAAGACCTCGAGGTAACAATCTGTAGGACCTAATAGTATTTTGACAACGAGACTGAATACTTATTGTAATGCGCCTCATCATCATGTCAACCTTTAGACGCCCACAGCTGGGCATAGGTCTCCCCCAAGGCGGGGTTCATCCACAATCACCATGCTTGGCCCATGCAGGTTGGCGATCGCGGTAGATGTTATGGTAGTCAGAAGGACGTTGCTGCCCATCCTCTGGTCCACCTTCCGCCTTCTACGACACCCAATGGGTAGAAATGGGTTGGTGCAATTCGCGACCGGTACAACACGATTTAACACGGTGGTATGATACCACCGTGTTAAATCGTGTTGAAAATATATAGATACCACTGGTATCTACCTAATGCGCCTACGCATGGCAAAATAACAAAACAATATCCTTTCTAATTTAAGCGTGTCTTTTAAGACCTTAACCCTAAAACGATTCTATCAAAATAAATCTATCTTATTTCTTCAAATCAAACTGTAACTTAATTTTCAATTAAGATCAGGCGGGGTAAGTGCGTCATACATTTCTTCAATTGCAACTTTAAGTATCAATATTTTTTTAGCTTGTCCACTCACGCGGTCTATAAAAGTAAACATGCATAATTTATTTATTTAGGTACCTATATGACATGTAATTTATTTATCATAAAAAACTTACATTCCAATATATTTAACTTTTTTTAAACAATTAAATTTTTATAAGGTTACAAAGTACAATACGGTCAACGTAACTTGGCGCGTCTGAAGTTAGCTGTTTGGCTGCGCAATGGAACTTTTAGGAACGAAATTGTCTACTGCGCAGCTAATCGGCTAGCTTCAGACGCGCCAAGTTACGTTGACCGTACTGTAAGTATTGGTTTACGCGGTGCACGCCAGTAAAGTTCTCAGTCGGTATAAAGAGTTGTAATTATTTTAAACCAATAGCACAGATTAACTAATTTACAAATCTGCTATTACATGCTCGATGCAATAAGCTGATATCTAGATGATGTCTGAGGCTGACATGTTTTTTTCTATAATGTATTTCCTAGCTGTGCTCGTGCGATGCCGCACTAACAGATAGACGAATATGATCATAGATATCCGTATTCCGTACCTATGCTATGTAGGTATGCAGTAGGCTGATATCTAGATGATGTCTGAGGCCGATATGTTTTTTCTATATTGTATTTCCTCTGCTATTTTAAAATGTTCCCAAACGGTAAGATTTTTTCCAACATCTTTAACAATCATCGTCATATTTCTGGCAATTTATAAAAACCCTTATTGAATTATATACCAAGACGTTCCTCCATTGGTGGAAACCATATAAAATCCGTTCAGGAGTTTTTGAGTTTAATGCGTCCAGACAGACAAACGCGGCAAAGGGACTTTCTTTTATAGTAAGTAGTGATGTACCTACTAAGTGATAAAAATAACTTAGACATCGGTTGTCTATTATTCTATAAAAAATCTAGAAGAGTAGGTAGGTACCTACCTAATGACTTTCTTCGCCTCTCCGATTTCTTGTGCTTCATAAAGCGGCTTCAGCAGCGATTATATTCTTTCTTTTAGGTTTCACCTAACTACCACAGATTCACAAACCTAAATCTGCTCACTCTATGCGAAAGAACAACCGCGATAATATAGACCGACCTAATTAGCACAAATGCCGTCATGATGTCAGACATCAAGTTCTTTATTTGCTTATATTGACCTTGATAAACTAATCAGTTTCCAATTTAGTATGTTGCATAATCAAAATAACACAACAGCTCACAACTAGTTCACCCTGTACATAATAATGCGGTTGCCACAATGTGTGCTGTAATTACAAAGGTCGCGGGTTCAATAACTAGTGGGATAGGCTCGGTATGGCAGTACACTATGTAATTGTGTGACGTCGTCATCCCATTATAGTTGAGAATATATTTAGTGCGCTCGTCATGAATCAACTTGGTCACATCAGTAGTTGTGTGTTGTGGATCGTAGCAATAAACACACCACGATGTTGACATAAGTAATAAATAGCGAATACACCTACCTAAGTAGCTAAGTGTATTCGCTAGGTACCTAGGTATCTACTTCCCTTTACTTAGTTTTAGTTTGCAAGTCGAACAAGCTAATTGGTTTACAGGCAAAAATATTCATTTTTCTACTACCTATACACACAATATTTTATTTTATTCCATCTTCTTATTGTCTCGAGCACGTAGGTATCCCTGGTACCTACCTACGTAATAAAGATAAAAAAATAAAATATAGGTATAAATAAATAAATTGTTAGTGTAGTAGGTAGAAAGATGAATATTTTTGCCTTTAAACCAATTAGCTTGTTCGACCGTACAGGTCTACCTATAATACGCTACGTACAAAGTCAAATCAAGTAACAAAGTCTAGGAAACAAGAAAACTACAACAACATCTATCTTTCAAGCAAAAGTAGAAAAAAGCTTTTTCAAAAAAAAAAAAAACCGCCTTCAATAACTAAAAAGTGATAAATAACTTTAGCACAGAACACACATTACTTTACTTTCAGAAGTCGGTGGCGGTGGCTTTGTGTTTGTTATTTTGTATTGCCACCGACTTGTCCTATAGTACAGGGTCTCCCTAGTTTGGGGTCAGATGGCCGTGTGTGAAAATGTCCCCACATATTATATTATTATTATATTATATTAAGTACTTAAGTCCTTGTTTTTTCTTTTTTGACACCATTTAAGATTTTCAAAGGTACTTTTCATATTGTTTTGGGATTTTTGGGAAGATTAAAAAAAAATAAACAATTGAAATGATTATCAAATTGTGCTTTTAATGACATGTGAAACAAAAAAAAAAGTTAAAATCCGGAGGCCTATCAATAATCAAATGTTAAAATAATTAAGTAGGTAGGCCCTTGTTCCCTGTAGGAAGTTCTATGTAGGACTCTTACTGTACCTATAACATGTAGGTACTTTAGCAGGTACGTAAATTCCTGTAGGTATAACATAGCTAACTTGGTAAGTAGGTACCTTAAACTAAAACTTTAATCACCTTCGTGTCACAGTTGCATGTAGAAAGACCTAAGCCTTTACTTTCCCACTGCAATCTAGAGGCCTTCTAATGTTCTTTCTTCTACTCTTCTTCTACTTCTCTCTCTGTACCTACCTACTGAAGAAGAAGGAAATGGGAGACGTGTTGAGTACCTGCCTTCTTAGTTATTTTCGAGGACGACGAACTTATCTTAGAATTTAATTTAAATTCAAGAGATAACTACGGTTTCTACAAAGTTATTATTATGATATTTCTTTGGTAAAACGTAGTCGAAAGTGAATTTGTTATTTTTGTGTTTAGCGCCATGATAAGAAACCGGTATCGAATCGAATAATTTTTAATTTCTCCTTACATTAATCCCTTCCCTATCACCTTATATGACTATTTTCCATCTCTTTCAAACCTCATTGAATTACTTACGTCCATCTCGCTCTAACTTAAACTTCGTTTAGTTAGTGTCAAATTGTCGTTGGAAGAGGGCGCTTGTGACGTCGGCTGTTCTATCATTATTACTAAAAAGTTTTATTTACTTAAAAAATGTAAGAAGATGCAAATTTTTATTCTATCACTATACAAATAATCACAAATTAGAATCAATTATATACTATTTGCTGTGTACTGTGCAAAATGTCGTCATTCATTAATTTGTGGGTGTGGTGAACGCCGAAAGTGTCTTGTGAAGTCTTGTCAAATATTGATGTTTTATCTTTAATTTCTCTGTTTGATTGTGTTATTTACGTAACGTGTTTTTCATGGTTACTGTTTAATGCAGCTTCTATCGGAAAGTAACCTCAAATAGTGCATAATAGTGTGAAACATAGTTTGGTAAAGGAAGTGTTTTGGTGTTTTTAGAAATCGTCATCGACCAAGACTACGACGATGACGACGCCTGCGAAGTTGTATGGACGAGAGCTGTCCGCCTACGACGAGGTGGACGTCGACGAGCTGCTAGCCAAGCTGTCGCAGGAAGAACTTACCATGCTGGCCAAGGAGGTTGATCCGGATGTGAGTAAACTCTGTCCTTAAAGTAATCTGGCCAGGTACAAAAATGCGTCCCCTGGTCTTGTATGGTCTCGTTGGGAAAAATAACCCAACCACTAAGCCATAAAGTGACATGCATAATATTTAAAAAAAAGACATAAGTACTGTTGAGAGAATTTGAAACCTAATTAATTTTAACCTTATCTGTATCAGTCAATGAACTTTACTAACTAGACCTACATATTTGCACTACAACACAGCAGCAGCAGAAGCAAAGAGCCATTGCTTCTCATTTTGGTAAAGCAATGCTAATTGAAACATTTTTCATAATAAAGTAGGTAGGTATGTTTCATACAATTTTCTACCCACATTTACAATCTGCTCACATCATCAGCCAAGTCAAGTGATATTGAAGGTCACATCCTATTATGTTGGATAATGCAGCTAACATTCACACAAATTACATGCCTCATTGTTAAACTATAAACTTCTCACCACTCACCTTGGAGTTTTATCAGAAGTGCTTGCCTTGAAAAAATGTTTGTTTATGGCTGGATAAAATGGAATATTTTCTTTTATCACAATTTATGAATGGACTTATCCTAAAGTTTGGCTGTCTTCCAACTATGTAGGAAACTATGTCCTGAGAGATTAGTTCCTGTTTGTATTTTTTTGGTCATTAATTAAATGAATTAATGTTTTAATTAATGGCTTTGGATTGCCATTTGTATGTACCTAGTCTGATACTTAGGTATTTATTTATTTAAACTTTATGCAACAAAAAGCTACAAAAGTGGATTTTATGCCTCTGGCATTCTCTATTAGTCAACCAAACAAGATATCATGGCAGATGCAACTATAATGCGAGTGTGATATTAAACAATTACTAACTAACATCAAAATATATTTATTATTTTGATTATTTTTTTAAATGTTTTGTATTGCTCTTTACCAGCATTGTTTTCACTTATAGAAGCAACATGAATAATTTAACCTGTATTTTGCAAAAACTTGATTTAAAAGAGTGTCCATGGAGTTTCTTGCTTGTTCTTCTCCATAAAGACCTACCCTACGTTTTGGAACAAGCAATTAGCTTCAACTTTCTGACTAACTAACTGACTCTTTGGCAATTCAAAAGTTGTAAACAAAACGTTTAACTCACAAAAACTAGTTTCTTTCCACAATCTTACACAGACAGTGGTCTAAGACATACTGATTATGTTAATGCACACTGTGCTGCATTTTATACTTTGTTCATTCATGTTAAATGTAGCACAATGTTGTGTTTCAGTTGTACACAGGAATACAAAATAATACTGTATGTATGTTTTATTAAAAACCTACTGATACTTTTAGCAAATAAATGAAAAAGAAAAAGAAAATATTAAGTACCTATCTAATTAGTTTTAATTGTTTCTCATAGCTATCAATTTGTCTTGCTTCCCTGCATTTGAGTATACTGAATGCTTCTTTGCATATATTTGAATATGCAAATTGTAGCATTTAAAATTTTAATTTATTAGACAATTGATTTTTATCTGTTTCAAGTTTTTTCTATTTTCTTTGGACTACTTCAGACAGGAGTTGTTTTTTTTTGTTTCACTCATAAGCACCATTCATTATAATATTAATTTGCACTTGAAATTGCAATGTGTGATGAAATAATTTATAGTAACAGATATTTTGTAGATTAATTTATTTCTAATACTGTGCTGTGTGTGACTCTCTGTTTGTTTATACTCAGTATCACTAAAAGTTTGTGAGTTTGGATGTGGGGGGTAAGCTCTGGAACTACTCATCCAATTAAACAAAATATTTCACTGATAGAAAGTTACACTACACCCAAGTGCCATAGACTCTGTTTTATGGTATAGTAGCGGACCAGACAGACATTGTCCTACCCTAAAAGAAAAAGTCCTAGACCCGACTACAGCTCCACCTACCGGGTCCAATTGTGAATCTAAACCATTCTGAAACCGACTGGAACACACACATAATATTTCATCAAAATCGGTCCAGGAGTTCACTTTCATACACATGCACAGAAGATTCTTATATATATATAAAGATTTGACTTCCATATGGACGAACGACGTCGCAGGCAGAAGCTAGTCTATTCCTAAAATAACAAGTTCAAAGATACTTCTTTTTTTATTTACAATAGTCACTATTAAACAATAAAGTTGTGTTACTTAAAAAATATTGTAGTATGTATGTAATCAAATGCCAGTTTTACTTTAAGGCCATCCTTGGCTTTTATAGATAGCATATCAAAGTTCCATAAATCATTCCACAGTTTAATCAAATGTGTAAATAGGTACCTATTTATTATCAAAATAAGTTTATCACACTTGAGCACACAAGAAGTTATATATTATTGTTATTTTACTGACAATATATACTTTTTTTTAATTACATGTATCGAAGACAGTTTATATAATAACAATTATACTTTCACAAAAAGTGTACATTTCACGACTTTGTTCCTGTGATTTTTTTCATGCTGGCACTTCACATGGTGTATTTGTCACTTATTTGGATAATACAAAATAGACTATAAGATAAGGCGAAAATTTGTACAAATACACCATGTGAAGTGCCAGCATTACGAATCCCCAATTTTTCAAAAAGCATAGCTTACAAATGGCGAATGAATTTTCAGAATGGAACCAATAGTTTTGGAGATTATCACGTTAAAACAAACACTTCAGCTTTATTATCTATCTATCTATATATATAAAATGAATCGGCGAAATGTATGTAAGTGCATAACTTCCAGGCGACTGCACCAAATTGGATAATTTTTTTTTTCATGTTCATTATCGTCAGAAGGTTTGTATAGGGTAGGTAGGTAGGATAGGGTAGGTAAGGTAGTTAGGTAGGGTAGGTAGGTAGTGTACGGTAGGTAGGTAGGTAGTGTAGGGTAGGTAGGTAGGCAGGATAGGGTAGGTAAGGTAGGTAGGTAAGGTAGTTAGGTAGGGTAGGTAGGTAAGTAGGTAGTGTAGGGTAGGTTAGGTAGGTAGGTAGGGTAAGGTAGATAGGTAGGTGGTAGGGTAGCTATGTAGTGTGGGATAGGTAGTGTGGAGTAGGTATGTAGGGTAGGGTGGGTGGGGTGGGTATGGTACGTAGATAGGGACAGGACAACGTCTGTCGGGTCAGCTAGTATTAGTATAATTATATAAAGATAATGAAAGGTAACCAAGAGTATATTACCTACTATTGATTTGTACAATAGACATTATTGAAAACATGTTATGATATAATGGTTATCCTTATCAGTGCAACAAACAGAGCAGGTTAGCTATCAGTGGTATGATAAATAAGTATCACTAAATAGCAATTTACCTGTTCATTTATATTCAATAAGGATTATGAATCATTACTGTATAGAAATCAGATTTAGATATAGTATATTATGGGTGCAGTCTAATATCTATTGATTATTTTTTATCCTATTTTTGAAAATAATAAATGTTATCATGTAATGTGGAAATAATGATACTTTTAGGATTACATTCACTATTCAACAGATTACTAAGCATTGACATTTAACATTTATCTATGATTAAATCTTACAAATAAATTGTATGCATTTATGTCAATGTCAGAAATAAGTAATTTTTAACAAATTATCACTTATTATCTATAGCCGGACACCTGTTTAAATGATAACCTACAACCTTTCTAGATAATTCCTCTTTCTATTAGTGAAAACCATATAAAAATCCATACAGCCGTTTCTGGGATTAGCACAAACAAACACAGAGCAACGGGGGACTATAATTTATAATATTTAGTGATTCACAAATAATACTTGCTGTAGTTTAATTCTAATACAAGCTCTATACAAATTCCAGGACAATTTCCTGCCACCAGACCAACGTAATAACTATGATTGCGACAAGGGTCCCACGGGGCCCTTGAACCGCAAGAAGCTGATAGAACACATTAACAAGCAAGCCCTGGAGACGCCTGACAGACCTGAAATCAAGCCCTTCGTGGCTGGAGTTGTTCGTGGAAAGAAGGTATGTACAGAAGAGAAGACAAATTAAAAAGAATAGTGAGCCTTATGACCAAAAACACATATACAACTCAATTTTAAGATTCTGTTAATTAGGAATACTAGTGCCAAACTTTCCGTTAGAGGCGCCATTGAACTATAACATAAACAAAGACATGATAATTTTTGTCAATGCATCAAAATTATATTTCTTAGCTTCCAGAGCAACTTTTTTAATTCTGGAATAGTTAGACGTCCATTATTATCATCCATTTTTGATAATATATTACAACAAAATAGTCGTAACGCAACTTCTATAAATAATAAAACTTTTTTGAAAAAGAGAACCACCTTCACAAAAAAACTAAAAACTGATAAATAACTTGACACACACACACACACACACTGACACACACACACGACTTTAGTCATGTGTGTTCTGTCTCCTTATCACCCAAATCCATTAAGGAACGGCGACACAGTTAAAACGAGAGATTGGAAGTCCTCCAAAGATGGAAAGATGGAAGAAACGAAAACGTCTTCTCGTTATTTGTTCGGTTTTTTTCAAAAAGCGCTGAATAAATTTCTGTTTGTTGTATACTAAAACCGCATCAAAATCGGTTCAGACAAACGGGAGATAATCGTGGACAAACATACATACATAAGTACATACGGGTCGAACTGAGAATCTCCTTTTTTTTTGAAGTCGGTTAAAAATAGGAATTTTAACACGCTAATTTTGTTTACCTTATAGTTCGATGGCGCCCTCTGACATTATCTTTGCGAAAGCTACCCTATTCTCGTATTGTAACAGTCACTTTGACATAAAGTGATAGAGACAGCACGAGACTTAACAGCATCTTAAAATTTAGTAGCGTTTGAGTATTTGGCCATTAGTCGCCAATGTTAATGGCCCTGTGTTACCAGTCTTAGTGACTAACCCAGACAAAAGCGCACTTTGTTTCGTCACCATCGCAGACCTTGTCAATTATAATTTCGTTAGTTTCAATTAAAGCCACTGGTAGTTCGTTACGGCCACGGGTACTCAGAAGCCCGAAACGCTACAACTAGTCTAAGGGGTTATTGGGTCCGTGTTGCCAATAACTGGATTGTGAAGGTCAGATAGGCAGTCGCTCTATGTAACACAGGTATTTCAGCTGTATTCGGTTCAACTGGAAGCTGGCCCCAACATAGTTGGGGAAAAAGGCTAGGTACTATAATAACCGGGAGGACTCTACGATGAATAAAACGTATGAATAATTTATTCATTTATTCATGTATTGAAAATGACTTAAGGGGGTACCGAGCAAAATCATTCAAAACAGTCGTCACTGTTAAAGTGATATAATCAATACTTTTACCATAATTGCCATAAAAAATATGTAATGAATACCACAGTGAATGTGTTAACCGATTATCGTTGGCAAAAAATAAGAATACTGTTTAATTTAATAAACAAAAATACGTAAAGTTGTACAAAAATCTTTAAAAAAATCTCGTATTTAGTTGAGTTTTGTTAGTAAACTGTATTTTTTTTTCACAAACTTGAATTCATATTAATCTTTAACATTCATACTACAATTTGTAGTTTTTACATTTTCGAAATGTCGCTTAGTTATTTTATTATTAATTGACGCTTATTTTTTGCCAACGATAATTTATTATTATTATTATTAATCCAGCTCAGGCCCATAAAACACAACAACAACAAACAACAACTTTGGGTGGGTTGTTATGCGAGCGCCCGCGAAGACACCTGTCCCTGTTTAAAAAAATAAGAATATGATTTTGACTAATATGGGTGTCCATTATAGCTAGAGCCAATGTTCATCTACCATTTCTAATGCTACGGCTACATTGTCGCAATAAGGCGAAGATTTGCGTTCTCGCGACACGTCTGGCCAAGCAATTCGTCCTATCGCGAATCATCATCCGCGAACATAAATGCCTTCGCGTCGCTATCGCGACAACGCGAACACGAATCTTCGCGTCGTAGTGTAGCCGTCGCAGTAGTTTCTTAAAAGCAGTATCGTTTGTTGTTTTGAGAGGCTGGATAGAAAGAGCTATTTTGGAATTGGTAATTAAAGCCGATCGTTATAAATTTATAAGGTCGAAAGTTGCTTTAGGTTTTTTGAATAATTAGTTATATATTTTTTATCTTTAAATCGACTGAATTCTCTCTCACTCTTCGTCAGTGTCTCGAACGAAAAATTAAGGTGAAAAAGGTTTGTCAAGCGCACGATAAGCTGCAATAATTGTTTGTTGATAATTCAATCAACCAATAACAGCAGCAAACCAAATGCAGCGGAGCGCACTTCAAATGTTTTGTTTTGCAAACATGTTTTGCTAACATGATGGTGTAATGTTTTTTTATTTATTTCGTCCTTCCTTTCTGAGCGACCCCTGGCTTCGATTCCCAGGTCGAGCAAAGTGTTATTGGGTTTTTCGATTAAGAATTTCTCAGTAACAGCCCGGAGTTTGGAAGTTGGCGGTGTAACACCCCCGTGCCTCGGAAAGCACGTAAAGTCGTTGGTCCTGCGCCTGATCTCTCTCCGGCCGTGTCGGATGGCCGTCCCACCGGACAATGAGAGTGAGGGAAGAGGGAGTGCATCTGTGTTTGCGCACACACTTGCAGTGGCGTGCCTAGGGGTCAATCTTAGGGCAAGCCCGACAGATAACAATAAACACCCGATCAATTTTCAATACTTATTTAGAGGTATTTTCTTTTTGTGATTTTTTACTTCTTTGTTTTTTTTTTTAATCTACTCGCGTTATTGATAGCAAGCAAGCCAGGCTTTTCGGCTTTAATGGAAGGCACGCCACTGCACACTTGTGTGCACTATAATATCCTTTGCGTACTTGGCCGATCTCCATCGAGATTGGCCGCCATGACCGAAAGTCGGTCAAAGAATCACATTTTTTTTTTTAATTTAATTATTTTTAATTGTCGTTGCAGTGGATCCCGCCGCCCGTGCCGGAGAAGCAACGCGACGCAGACGAGCAGATCTCCATCGACCTCGGCGACGAGTACGAGCAAGCGCTCACCGACGCCTCGCAGGAGGAGATCATTGACCTCGCTGGTATGTCACTACACTTCCCTTATTAGATGCTGGCACGGTTGGCGCAGTGGTTGAGCGATTGGCTGCTGCGCTGCGTGTTGGGGGTTCGATTCCCGCACGTAGCAAATATTTGTATGTTCCACATATAGTTGTTCCGGGACTGGCTGTTTGTGTATGCGAGATATGTTTGCAAACGCACCCAACGATACAGGAGAAATTTTAATCTTAAATTATGTACAAAACTTAAAATCAATATGTACAATTTATAAAAGATACGAGGAACTCATAAGGCGTCAATAATCTTATTACTTCGTCGTAATCTGCTGCCTAATCTCTTGATCGTTCGGACGACTCATTGAGTCATAATGTCATTTTTTAACTATTGTGTCTGCTAATTGGACAGTTGAGCTCCTAAGCGAACATTCTCACTGTAACGTAAATTTTTCATCAGTGGGCAACTATCCTTATATTTGTTAGGCCAGATTTAACAAACCATGGTGATCGGGACAACCCAGGTTGTATGATTTTAAACGAAATACCTTTAGTGACTGAACGACTGTAAAGTATTCCTTCCACAAATCAACACATTTTTCTTTGACCGTACTAATAACGTCGGGTAGGAGTATTTTTTTGCATACTAAACTTTAGTAAATATTCTCAATCAAATATTGACAGAATATGCATGTAAAGTCTAACGATACTCTTTCTGGCAGGAGTCACGAATACGAAATATTTGCTCGCTAACCTAGTACCACATATTGTAATAGTCTCAGTGCCGTCTAAATACCGCGTCTGACACTGTTACCGTCAAACGAGGCGCTCTTACGACAGATCTACGACAGATCTTATTATTTATGATAGCTGAAATCAGGAAATTTTCTTTTGTAATGACAATATGTACCGACGTGATGCTCTGGCGTGCGGCCAGCATTGTCTTGAGTTCATTGCAACTCGTACAAGATGCGAACGAAAGAGGTTTAATTTCGTAACATACAACTATAAAACATTTACAGCTTTTAATATTAAAAGTCACATTATTTATTGCGTTTATCTGACGAGTCGTCGCTTCTGGAATTTAGTGGATGAATGATGCATTTCATTTCTTTTTGTGTTTTCTTTTCTTATTTTAGATTTCAGTGGTAACGTAAACGGATAATTTATGTCTTGATATAAAAAATAAAGGAGTATCTGTTGTCGCAAAAATTATTGTAGTGTTGTCAAAACAATTATCGCTAGAAATACAACATTTTATTAACTTGTGAATGGTTTTAGGAAATGATGCATTCTCTTAAAATTTTTGGATACTATTATTGGTGTCGACAGTTAATAAAGTTACGTAATCATTCACTTAATAATAGGAAGAAACCTCTCCTTGTTCAACATTGAGCTTCGATTTCACAAAATTCGACCAAAAATGAAGGTATTGATTTATTAAGAAACACAAAACAGAATACATATAGGTAACACTGAGTATTATAAAGCTTAGGCCGAAATTGTATCTAGACAAAAAAGCATGTGTGCATGATGAGCATGATAAAATAAATGAACAAGACGAGAGAGAGTGTAGAGTTAGTGTTCTATTTATAAGGAGTCGTGTGTCCTTAATTCAAATCCCAAAACGCTGCCTGCATAACGCTAGTAGGTCATAATTTTGACGTACAAATATCGAGTATCCATATATCAAAATAAATATGTAGTAACCGAATTTCGGTAACAGCGACCAATTTCAAAGGAGACTAGTCAAATACTTAGAAAATATTATGGTGTACTCATAAAAAAAGAATAGAAAATATTATGGTGTATCATGGCCCGATAAGACGGCAACCCGACACGAGCAGGGAAAGATCAGGCGTAGGATCAACAGTAACACACTTTCCGAGGTTTGAGGGTATCACACCACTAACGTCCAAATTGCGGGCTGCAACTGACAAATTCCTATTGGAAAATCTCAGTAGTAATACTTTACCCGACCTGGAAACCGAAGTCGCGGATTAATAAGTAGCCCATGTCCTTCCCTAGGGTTCAAGCTATTTTCATATCAAATTTCATCAAAATCGGTTCAGCCGTTTCATCTTGAAAGTGTAACAGACAGTTACTTTCGCATTTATAATATTAATGTGGAAGTATGGATTATAAATCATGTAAAGGAACATTTGGCACGCCACGTAAGCGTGCTAGGTGCGACGAGCATCGTTGGCGCCGTCCACACCTATTTATTTCGACAATGTCTTAACCAATAAATGTCACTTCTCCACTTAATGAACAATGAACGGCCATTTTAAAACGTCTTCTGATCGTTACGTATTACTAAATTTACTCAAAATTATTTTGTTCCATGGTGGTCTTAAATTATTTAGAGAGCAATAGTAAACAACAGATACATTAAAGTGAAGAATTATTTATCTAGTAGTGTGTGGATTGTGAATAAAACTGAAACAACAGTTTATAATCTATTCATATCAGTCTTTATATTTATTTATTTTTGTAAACATGAGTACATAAAGATCATAAGTACAAGTTTTCACGCTATGTTAGCTAATAATAAATAAAACAAACATTCATGAATAGATTTTAATCTAATTGACGTTTTAAAATGTTAATAATGTCATAGAAATACTACAGACATTTAATATAATAACTCGAAAAGTAGAATCCTCTTTGAGTCAAATATACCCTGTTCACAATAAGATTAGACATAAACACAAACCTTTTTACAGTCTCTTCAACCGATTTTGACTTCTATTCCGTAGGCTTAAGGATGACATTAGAGGCAAAAAAGTGGTTAAAATAACAACTGTTTACTGCAGTTGCCATTTGTCATGCTACCAACGCAATATAAGTCAAAATCAAAAATCAGGTTGTTGAACGGACTGTAAAAAAGGTTTGAGTAAATGTCTAATCTTATTGTGAACAGGGTATAGAGTCTTTAACCGCGGTGCGGTCCGGTGGTGCCGTGTGATGCCGGCCGCGAATAACACCACCCCATTTCTACCCGTGGGTGTCGTAGAAGGCGGCAGAGGGATATTAACCAGAGGATGGGCAGCAGCGTCCTTATGAGTATCATAACACCTACTGCGATCGCCAACATACATCGGCCAAACACGACGATTACGACTGAACCCCTCCTCCTCCCCCTTGGGGGAGACCTATGCCCAGCAGTGGGCGTCTAAAGGTTGACATGACGATGATGAAAGTCTTTCAAAGATATTTGACCACGGTTGAAGAGAAAAGGACCACTGTTTGTCTGAGGCATATGATGGTTATGCAATAGGGTATTACACTCATTTTTTAAAAGTGTCTCAATGAAATTCTGTAGTGCTAATATGCCACCAAAAAAAACCCAAAATTTTTATTCAATCGATAAGTGCCACAAAAATGCATCTAAATTTTCATTTTTCAAATTTCGCGCGTAGTTTGACGAAAACGCCTCTTACTAGACGCCATATTGCTCAGCGTAAATGACGTCAGTTCGTTTTGTATCAAATGAGCTCATATTAAATATGATTATTGTATATTATTTAAAAATAATTAAAAACATATTTTGTAATAGGTGTAATAATGAAAAAATTACGTTGGTTACGAAAATAATAAAAGTAAAAAGCCTATACTACGCCAATCGGTTGACTGACAGTTGACAATTTTTTGTTTACACAGCCGTATGGCGTAATAACATGGCCGCTACTATTTCATGGTGTTTTATAACAGATTAAAAATACTGAAAACTTTGAATTGAATTTAAAAACTTGTTTTGTTATTTTATGAACTAAAACTTACATTTTCCGACTGCTTTATGCCTAAACTGTCTCAACAACATATTTATAGATTTTTTCTCGTATAGAGTAAAATACCCTATTATGCTCATAACCACTTGTAATTGTTTCCAGCTATCCTCGGCTTCCACTCGATGATGAATCAGGATCAGTACCACGCGTCGCTGCTCAACAAGGGGCAGCCCGTCGGACTTGGCTGGGACGGCATCACTAAAGCCACCAAAAATAAGGTAAAAAACAAAAACTTCATTACCCACATTTGAAATTCGATTACAATAGAAGACGTACGTTGAGTTGCGAAAAAACCCTAAATTCTTGCCATCCTTTACATTTTGTATCAAAAAGAAAGTGACAACATCAATTTAAAATCTCCGTTAAACTTATGTTGGTTTCGTACTACTCACCGTCAGTGTAAAGAAATGTATTACCGAAATTATACTAACTACGTGGTCAACATGGAATCTTAATTAAAAAAATTCGAGTGGTTCAAGCTCAATCATTCATCGAATATAATGATCTAATGCCCAGTTTCTGAAGTGATTTAACTGATTATCTATTCGATAGTGCTATTGGTTCGATATTGCGTTTCCGAGCACTCAGTTAAGGAAGAAATTCATTCAAATAGATAACTTAGTCGAATGAATAGCTATCGAAAGTTTATCCGAAGACCTCAGAAACCGGGCATTAGTGAAATAAGATCATACTATAAGAGCGATTAGAGAGGTCTAAGTCCAGCAGTGGACTTCTGTAGGCTGTTGACGATAATGATGATCGAAATGTCCTTAAAAAAATGCTAAATGTAAGTGAAAACAGTAGTTGGCAAGTCACTGGGTCGTCAGCCATTTTTGATTACCCATGCATTGTCATTACTACACCATGAAGATTGAAAAGTTTTTAATATGATGTTATTATAATTGCAGGTGTACCCTATGGACCCCCCCAACGACACAGACCCCGACGACACCATCACACGGGTGCAACAGAATGACCAGAAGCTCACTGATCTCAATTGGAATAATATTAAGGTACTTAAACATTACAGTCATCAATTTTCAGGCTATGGTAGTGATTAATATAAGTAAGACCTTATTAGTTGTGCCACTAACTTTACGCTATTTGTAGTACAAGTAACAAGGTTTCTGTCAGTCAAGTCAAAGTACATTAGACCATCAAAACTTTTGATTGTTTTAAGGCTCCGCTCCGGACACTATCCATCAGCAAAGTTTGCATTCCTAATGAAAAAGAACGAATCTCCGAATTGCACAGCGTGCAATAAAGTAGAGGATGTACAACATTTGCTGATGGATTGTGTCCGAAATAAAGATAGACGTGAATTACTCATGATTGAGCTAAAATTAAATAGGTTAGATGTAGGATTAATACAGTCAATTTTATCTTTACCATGTTCAGAGACCACAAAAAAAATTGTGAGGTAATGACAGCCCTTGTTAAGTGATTCAATTTTCTTTTGTTATTGTTAGTAGATAAGCATCGTATTGATCGATCTTAAGATAAATTAAAATTGTATGAAGATGTCTTGTAAAAGGGTATGATGGGGTTGACATTATCTGAGATAAAAACCCCTAAATAAAAACAGATATTTACAACAAAAAACCATTGAATGTAGTTGGCTCTTCCAAAAGACAGTTTCGTATGAAGAAGAATGGGCAAAAACTACATAACCACTACCCGTGCACGGTAAGTTGGGACCTTCTAGGAATGCGACTCCCCCGCCCGCTTCCCCCGCACTTCCCCGATGGCGCCCGTATTGTACCGTTCGCATCTCTATTTTCACTGTGACGTCACCACGGTCCACTCAGGTCCACCACTCAGGTCCCAAGTAATCGCGCACGGGTAGTTATTATTTTTAACAAGTTTTACAATCATTTGTAAAGGATCTGAGAGCCTGATCAATTACTGTGAATTGTTTCGAATTAAAAATTGACTTTGTGTTTCCCCAGAACATAAGCGACGAGAAATTCGAGAAGCTATTCGAAGCATTAAAGGGCAACACTCACTTGGAAGTCATCTCCCTCGTCAACGTGGGTCTCAACGACCGCACCGCGGGTCTGCTGGCCGACGCGCTGCGGGTCAACTCTGCGCTGCGGGTCGTCAGCGTCGAGACCAACTTCATCAGCCCCGGGGGAGTACTGCTGCTTGTGAAAGCGTTGCTCGATACCAATACTGTTGAGGAGTTCCGTGCTTCTAACCAGGTGAGTTTATGAATAGGACTTTAATTTTGTGTAGCTTACTTTTAGTGAGCGACGTGTCTATTACTGACCCATCATACTACTGCTCATACCCTGGTGGTATGGTGGGTCTAAAACTAAATCACTAACCTAACCCAAATGATTCACCAACAATAGAGGGAATCAGGCGCTCGGCGGCCGCTACCGCGGCACCGCTCGCTCGCCTTCGCGCTTTAATGGTCACAGTTCTAACCTTTTTTTTTTTAGCTTAACCTATCCTAACCCAAACGATTTTCTCAGTGGTATACTTTCATTACAGAGCCAACTAAAGGCGGGTTGCTTCAACTAACCATTACTGCCCAGTAATATTTAAAAATGGCGCTAACTATCGTCAAATCAAAAAAACGGGTTGTTTCACAAAATCATACGTCAAAAAGTTACTATTACCATAACCGACCAGTCATCGTAATTTTGTGTGGTCAAACAGCTACTTCAAACATCAAAATATTATGGAATCTCTTTTTGAATAACTTTAACTGACGGATTTTTATGTCATGAAACAACCCGTTACATTTAACGTACGTTAAACATCGCACGGTCATAGTAACTTTTTAACCGTCCGTATGTAACGTTAACCGACTGTTTGAAACAACCCGCCCTTAAACAGCGCAAAATAAAAAAAAGGTGTTCTATACAGAAGTGCATCAGGTAGTCGGCCAAAATGTATGGAACAGCTGGTTTTTTTTTTGTGCTATTTGAGTTGGCTCCATAATCAAAGTTGTTTAGGTTCGTGGTTTGAGTCACTCCTTAAAAATTTGCTCATGAATAGGGTATTACACCCATTTTTGAAAAGTGTCTCAATGAAATTCTGTAGTGCTAATATGCCACCAAAAAAAACACAAAATTTTTATTCAATCGATAAGTGCCATAAAAATGCATCTAAATTTTAAATTTTCAAATTTCGCGCGTAGTTCGACGAAAACGCCTCTTACTGGACGCCATATTGCTCAGCGTAAATGACGTCAGTTCGTTTTGTATCAAATGAGCTCATATTAAATATGATTATTGTATATCATTTAAAAATAATTAAAAGCATATTTTGTAATAGGTGTAATAATGAAAAAAATACGTTGGTTACGAAAATAATAAAAGTACAAAGCCTTTAATACGCCAATCGGTTGACTGACAGTTGACAATTTTTTGTTTACACAGCCGTACGGCGTAATAACATGGCCGCTATTATTTCACGGTGTTTTATAACAGATTAAAAATACTGAAAACTTTGAATTGAATTAAAAAAATTGTTTTGTTATTTTATGAACTAAAACTTAAATTTTTAGACTGCTTTATGCCTAAACTGTCTCAATAACATATTTATAGATTTTTTCTCGTATAGAGTAAAATACCCTATTCAATTTCACCCTGTATATCCATGCTCCATGCTAACTCTGTATCTCTCCCACAGCGGTCGCAAGTGCTAGGCAACAAGATCGAGATGGAGATCACGTCTCTGGTGGAACAGAACCCCACGCTGCTGCGACTTGGTCTCCACCTCGAGTACAGCGACGCACGGCACAGGATCGCCAGCCATCTGCAGAGGAACATCGACAGAAGTGAGTGTCGTACGTGGACCAGGGATTGTGTACTGGGCAGATACTTGGGGATATTCGTTAGGACACACTAATGCGATGTTCAGTAAACTAGGCTATAAGGGACTAACTACACTTATTTAGTCAATTTAGCTTTTGTCCATAGAAAACTCCAGTTTAGTTTAAAGAAACGTATGTATCCATTCAGAGGGCTAATTCACGTAATTTAATGACGCGCCGATGAAGTTTTAGTGCAGTTGCAGTTAAGTTCAAGTTTGAGTGATAAACGGTATGCTTGTAATCTTTGAACTGCGCGTCAGCTGCGCGTGAACTGCACGTCAACTGTACGATAAACAAGCGTTACCAAACTTACTTATGGTGTAGCCACATGAGAGAAAAACGATTAGTCACTGGATAATTGAATAGAATTAATTACATTTTAATGAATATGACGTTATTATAGTATTAAAATAATACCGCAGTACAGATTTTAGTTCTTTTTAACTGTCATTTTGAGACGTCAAACGAATAGTAGAATACCGATCATATTGCGCCAAAGACGCGCAACAGTAGGATGCCGTTGCGCTCGCGTGACGCGAACTTGACGCGAGCGTGTCTGACAGCAGTAGAGAAAACGAAAAGCGTTGTTTTGATCGAAACTTAACTGCAACAGCACTTCTTTAGTTACGTGAATTAGCCCACAGGTTTCCGCGTCTGAATGTATGCGATACATAACTGTAGAGCAATTGTGTAAGAAATCACCCGCGAATTCGAATCCTATCGAATTTCCAAGATCACTGACCTGAAGTGAAAAAGTATTTGGTATTCGCTAAAATAGTTATGTAAAAATAATTCGCTTCACCTATGTTCTCACTTAGTGGCGGTAGCGTAGTTTTTATCGAGTTACAGAATACCTAATTCAGTTTTCACCACAGAATCAGCTATGTTATTCTGTAAGAATTCACTCCAGTTCTCACTTCTGATTCCGCGGTGAAAACTGTTTTAGGTAGGCTGTAACTCGATAAAAACTATGCTTGGACCACGAAGTGACAATATAGGTGAAGCAAACTATTATTTCGTTCCTATTTAAGCGAATACCAAATACTTTTCACTTCAAGTAAGTGAAATTGAAAATGAGATAGGATTCGAATTCGCGAGTGATTTCTTACAGAATTGCACTGCAGAAGTGAGTACTGAAGCCAGTTTTTACAGAATAGCATTGCTGGTATTTAGCAGTTAAATAAGATTAGTTCTTGAAGCTACATACAAATATTACCTGATATTTGGTAACGAGACGATGTCGATGCTGACATGTGACAAACTATCGCTAACACGTATTGATCGCTATGGAAGTACAAAAGGTACACTGAAGCAAAAGTGGACTTCAAAAACATGTTCTAAGGACCTGGGAGTATGTGATTTAGCGTTTCGTTTTCTTACACATGCGGAATTGTAGGAAAATGGGAAGCCAGGTCATGACAGTCGTGCTATTCTGTAAAAATCTTCCAGACAGGCTGCATAATTTATTTAAAACTTTGAACGCCATGGCGTACAACGTGTGTCCGAGGTTTTACCTTCAACGTTTTTGGCACAGCAGTCAATGTATTAAGCATCGCGAGTGTGTCCTAAGCGACGAATGTATCAAACGAGTATTTGTTTAGTATATAATCCGTGTGGGAATAGGAAATTGGTGCAAAGACGATTTGGGTATATTTCTTATATTTTTTTTAATTTTGTAGTCACCTGCTTTAAAAAAGATGCAGTTAAATACAATATTGGTTGTATTAGTATTTTTTATTATTCTGCAAAATAAGAACTACAATAGAAATAACCAACTGATGACTGTTTCAAATATAATTATATTGTTTGAATACCAAACTTAACACATGAAGATCTTAGCCAATCTTCTTTACACCACTATCTAGCTATCAATTTACAGTCAAATATTAGTTCTAAATATAGCAGTATAGCTTATATTGTATATAAGCTCATATAAACACCTCAAAAGAGAAGTTATTTTAAGATGTATATTTAATAGTTTTATTACAGGTTATTACGCATTTTGTGAGATGATGACGTTCCATATATTTCAAATCGAAATAAATGTTACTATCATGTTCAAACAACATCATCTTACATCTATTTTATGGACTATAAAAATGTATTAGCGCATACTGTTATCTTGCATTGAACTATCACTCTTAGCACTGAACTTTAAAGTTAACTATGGCGTGCAACAATTTCAAGTGTCAAATAACACGATTCATAGAATGAACGTCGCATTAATATCATTTGATTGAATCATTATGAAAAACATACTTTCTAGGCGAGTTCAGACATATGCAGTTATGTAATAGTTATTGGTTTTTTGTTTTATTATTCTGATAGTCATATTCAAAATTATATGATTGATGATTAATACAATATTGTCATTGATACATGCAGTTAAATATGGACAGGTTTGTGATATAACTTCAGCTCACATTGATAGCTGGCTAAATGGAATTTTTCTGTCGCTCAAAACCAATGAACTCCGGAAATGGTGATAATATTTCCTTTAAATAAAATTTGACTGTATTGTCTGAACTAGCCGCGTTTAAGGCACAGTACCTAACGTTCGCGGTATGGCACAGATGGCGCTGCCCGCACTTCCGCTCGGCGTCTGCGCAATATGTCGTAAAACATTCATATTTTGATTATATCCTCAAACGTATAATTGTGGTTGTTGATACCTATACTACATGTTGGCCTGATATAGTCATTAAAATTGTAAAAATTATTAGTAGACAAAAAATTGTTTAACATTCAGAACTCGAAAAATTACAAAGTTTTTAATATTTAACATATCAATCCCCCGTAAATGAGACACAATTATTTATCTATTGTTCTTAACTTTATGATTAGGTTACTAAGATGTCACAGGTAGAATTTAATACAAAAAGAGTTTCTCATACCTTTTGGTACAAACTAAAATGTAAAATAAAATTATATCTACTAATATATTGGACAAATATACTCTAAAATATAACAAAGACATATCAGTGTCAACACGCAGTAATCAACACACCTCTACATTAACACACCCACGCCTACATGAGCACGTATGGCGCATTGTGCGACACCAGTCCATCCTCAGCTTGTATTAACAGTCGGGACACGGAGACCACTGGAGAAACACACACCTGTACATACAAATTATGCTTGTGTCTAATGCGAGTCAGCGACAAAGCTGCTTGAAGCTGCTGTTGTTCGTAAACACTTAAATCTGCTGCATTGTAAAAACAGAACCAATAAAAATAAATTTTGTGTGTAATTGAAAAAGGACAGTACGATCATTCTATATTATTATCTCAGAATATTTGAAAGTTGAATTTATTGAATATCATTCAGGTATTAACTGACATACGAATCATGAATCCTACATTTTGTGCTAAAATTTCAACTTCAGAACATTGTATAAAGATTCTTACCAATCATTGACACGCTCACAACGAGCTATTAGAGCTATTATATAGATTACCCATTAGACACAAGCAAAATCGATAAACGAAATCGATTATCACAATCAGATTGCCGAGTGCTAAAGAAGGCTAGCGTGTCGCTGAGCCTGCTACGCCCGCGTGGCCGACCACCGGCCGTCGGCATCGACAGTAGCTTCTTCAACATGACGCCACCTAGCGCAGAGTCTGTCACACCCACCAAGGAAGAACCAAAACCGATCATCCCCAAAACAGTAGATACTGAAACCTCACTCACCGTAAAGGCCAAGACAAAACCAGAGGAAGACGACAGACCTACCTCGATCACAATAGGCGATGGACCTTTGCAACTTGACAAACCTGTGACAAATGGCATTCAAGCGCCAGTTGCTACTGAACTAGACAAGCCTACAACAGAAACTGAAAAACCGTTAACCACCGAAACAACTAGCGGTGAAGAAAAACCGGTTACTACCGAAAATGTTCAGCCGGTGCCATCCGAAGACCGCCTTGCCGGCGAGACCGTAGCACCGGTAACAGAGGAAAGGAAGGCAGAAGAGAGTACAGATAAAGTACCAAATCCTACCGCTGAACAAGTGAACCGGTTCGTCCTGGCGGCTCCACCCGATGTTAACCCCAACCCGCACTCGTGAGTAGTGACGAACTGATTGCAACTCACACCACACCGCGTGCCCCCCTATTCTCTATTTTTTTTTGTAGATGTTTATACACAGTTTTATGTGAATTCGAACAATATTCATACAAAATATAAATTATTCACTTATGTACGGAAGTGGGGAATAGTACAAAGTCTGATGAGCATAGATTTGTCAGGCGTAGAGGTCTTTGAACGGCTATATTTTTTATGACAGCGTACCGATTTCTGTGACGTCAGACAATCCTCTCTTCTGTATTTTGTGTTGTAGGGCATCCTTATGGTCGAAAATGCAAGTTTCACACCGCTCTAATTTTATCAAACATAATCATAAATAACTTTTCATAGTTTAAGATGAAGCGGATTTCTTAATAAACTTTTAAGAACATGTTAAAATATATCATTAAACATTTCCATAATTCCTATTCTTACACTTTATTTTTGTAAAGCAATGTTACTAATTTATTTTTGTTATGTTAAAAGCAATGTTCAAGAAGACAATCTAATGTGGTAGTTCTTCAAATATATTACTATAAGTTTTTATTATTGAATTGGCATAAAATTGTTCTAATTCACATGACGACACTTAAGACACATGTGTGGTACAGTAGTTGAGAGATATGTTGTTCTATTCCAGTACGGAAAGACCTAACGCTGCGACTTCAGTTCAGATTCTTTAACCAACTGGCAAAGGGGGCGCGTAGCCAATAGGCAGGAGGTCAGGCCCACGGTACATTGTTGGCACGGCATTAACAACACTACGCTTTTGTTACAGCTTATCTATAATGCCGGCTGATTGAGTGAACACTTACACAAATACACTTCGTGCAGTTTTATCGTAGAGATTATTTTTTAACTAAACAACTTGAGGGTTCAAAGCACCAAGTGAAGTAAAAAAAAAAAAAATTTACTCACATCTGCTACAGTTAATCTGTATAAAATATACTAAAATAAACACGTCGAGTCTAATAAGACGAAAATAAGATCATAAATTAAATAAATTGGTCAATATATTTTCGATTTCTGTCATGTGATCATGTCACAAGAGATAATTTAATTCCAGATATTTATTTTATACATGTCAGTTATTTTTTTTTATTAAACTGCACAACAAACATACCTCTAGTCGATATGGCATTATATTCACAACAAAATCGCGATAAATGCCATATTCCTAGTATAACATTTTGTTTACTCTTTATAACTCTGAAATACTATCTACATTAATTCCTTAAAAACTCTTTCCTTTAAAATGTCAATATAAAACGAAACTAATATATTTTGATGTGTTTTCTATTACAAACCTTAACAGTTAACAATTTAATTTCTAGCAGCGAGGGGAACGTAGAACAGACCGATAATATATAGAACGGCCGCAAAAAAATTGGTAAAATGTCATCTGTTTTGGCGCGAATGTAAATGGCCAATTACGATAGTGCCGTGCTATTTTTCGGGTAATAACGGTTTTTCACAGCGCAAAGGCTTAGCTAATCAAGATTTTTCGCTTAGTGAGCCTACGTCGAAGCTATGGGGTTCCAGCTGCGACAGGATAAAGTCATAAACGTTTGTTTAGCATCTATTAACTAGAACCATAGATAAAAGATATTTTTTTTTCCTAAACTCAATGACACGCATGGTTGTGACTACTAACAATGTATGCGGAATGATGTTCTGATACTAAACTTGATAAGGAAGACTATGATGAGCATGGATCTGAATTCCCAACTTGTATTTGTTTTGTGAAACTGATTTGAAATGATTGTTTGTTAATATATGTTTATCCTTTGTCATGATTTATTTTTAAATGAACCTACTACGTTACCGATGTTCGCTTTACAAAAATGGCCGCTCACAGCTAAAAATAGACTGTACTTGTTTGAGTTGAAGACTCCTTGATCTGTTACAAATTGATTTGCATTTAGATTTGTTATTGCGGATTTTACTGCTTCTATTGAGATTTAACATTTGCCATTGACTTCTAGTAAACAAGACACATTTAGAACATAACAAGTCTGTATAAATAGAAATCCGATTTCAAGTCCCTTTCAGATTGAATATTAAAAAGGTCCAATCTTCAACTAAAGTTATGCTAATTGGTCCCTTATGTCTTCTTACTCAATTATCAATTTAGCGAACATCGGTGATGACAAATGTGTATATAAATGTGTGACACGTGTCGGTGTGTATGCATTCCAGTACGCCAGCAGCGACGGAGCCAGAACAGCGCTTAGAGCCTTGAACTGTCGCATGTGGTAAGTTTTACACTCTTGTACTACGCTTATGACGTGATTACATTAAAATAAGGGTCATTTTCAATAGAAATAAAAGTTTGTTGAATAGTTGACTAGCCTGAATATAGTTCAGTCACCAAAAGAGATAGTATCCAGGTCGTCACAAATAGTTGTATTAATTTTATTCCAAAACATCTATCGGTACTTCAACTATGATAAACCTGGTTACTTATCTCTTTTCCTGACTGTACATTCTTATCTTTTCATTGGCAATTATATTTATTAAGACACGAAAATGGAGCTTTTGGACAATTGCAATGTAGCTCAAAATCTGTTGAAAATAACTCGTTTATCATATCATTGGCATTTTCAAATTCAGTTAGGCAAATCTTAATTCAAAATTCAAATTAATGACGCTTTGTAATATTCCACTGCTTCCCTAGCTTTAAATGTTACGGACAATATAAATAAATTTGGTAAATTCACCAATGCCTTATGAAAAGTTAATGTAATCGGGATACACAGAATTTTGAATCTAATCATTATTAAAAAAATTATGACCACCAAAATTTCGTCCGCAACATGAAATTATACCTACTATTTTCTGGCAAAAGATTTGGCATTGGAACGTTAGTTTAAACTTGTTTGAAATATTTTATGTAAAAAAATTGTGTGCATTTGCAAGCACATTTTTCCCCCAATATAGCATGTTTGCACCATTCCATGCATATTTTACCATTTATGTATGCCATTCCCAATTCCCATATTAATTCAATTCAATATTACGGAGATTGAAATTACCTAGATACAAATACGGGCTGACTCATGAATACATTTTTTTTTCTGTGAGCTTAAAAATAAAAATGCACTACTAGATGAAAATATATACGGCAGCTGATTATTTTTTTGAAGTCAGCCTGTATAATAATGAATTACACCTAAAATATTCCATTTTGTAAACAATATACACTAAGAAATATTTATTTCTAACAATTATATAGTAACGCTTCGCAACTGAAAAACTTATTACTATTTATTATATATTATACCTATGCTTTTTAGTTTATTTGTATAATTAATTATTCTTATAATATTTTATTTTTAACTCATATTAATAGCTTTGTAATCAAATACGCTGTAGTATTTTATGTATAATTTATTGAAGTATATTTAGAAATGACTAAATTCACTTGTTTTTATATTATGCTACACGCACATACCTAGTCGCATAGGTTAAGATTTTTTCAAACATAACATTTTTTCTCATTCCATAAGTTTGGAAGGAGAAAGGGAAGGCCTTTGCCCAGCTGTGGGACACAAAAATGGGCTATTAAAAAATATTTTTTCTTATAAAATTAGAGTAAGTAATGTATGGGTAGTCTTGTGATTGTAAAGGTGAGCGTCAAGAAATACTAAATGGCTCTTGAGATGCAGAACAAGTGTTTGCTTAATATTTAATTGCAGGTCTAAAATGATATTTAAAAAGGTAGCATTATAAACAAACTATCTTGCTGATATAAATTCGTCTTTAGTAAAATTTACACACGTAAATGTTGGGAAAATAATGTGAAAGCAACGGTTTACGCTGTCTGTTATGTTGCTCTTTTAATGCAGACATTGGTCACAGATATTTCTGTTATTTTCTTATAAATTTTAAACTCTATACCGAAATGCTCACTTAAATCTTCAAGATTTTTGTTTCATCCTACATCAAGAGCCATATCGTGGACCCATGATCGCCCCGTGCGCGATAATGCATTAGTTAAACAGAGCGAATAATACCAAATGATGGTATAGAGAGGTGCTAGTCATCAATAATACTGTTCGAAAATTAGATGGAGCTATACATCGCTTTTTTCACGGGAGCAATGATGATTTTTAACAGGAGGAAAACTTGTAACATCATATTTTGACATTGCAGGCGGTCGCATCCGGCGGTTAAGTCAGTTCACTCGCAGCCGCAGCTACGTGGTTGGCTGGATCCCGTGAGCGACCCCCCCCCCCTCCCCTCACAACGCACGCGCTCGCTGGCAACGCACTACGTGCATGACGATACGGACCTTGTGATTGAGTATTTTGAACTATATTTGAATAATGGAACACTATTCACTAACTATACATCTAGCGCTAAACGATTACAAAAACATTTACCTGTTTCTGTCAATTGTTTGAAGATGACAGAGACAGAATGATTTTAAAATTTTGTTTAGCGCTAAATGTGTTTAGTGATTTGTGGTGTAAGCAGCCTTTGTGGCTCACTAATCTTTATATTAAATACACTCGTTGAACAATTATCTTTTGGTTTGCTACTCTTGGAAATAAAAAAGAACTTCAAATATAGTGGTCGATCAATTTGACAAGTTTGTATGAAAAATTGTTTTTATGTCCAAATGTATGAATAAAGTTGTTTGTAATAACGAGTATGTTTACTATCAAAGATTTTCTAGCCATCAAAAGAGTAAAGCAGGTATATTATATTCGTTGGACATATTTAAGTATTTTTTCCAAATGGAAATTCTGTGTATGAAATTCAGAATTGTTTATAGTAACTTCGTCTTGTCGTGACGAAAATTACGTCTTTGGTTTGACGCATTGCTACGCACAGTTGGTCCTAAATTCCGCAACAAGCAATGTCATGTTGTTTCTTTTGTGTAGTTTAAACAAAGCCGGTGCTTCTATGTTAGACATAATTATGTCAATATTTACTTTTAACTTGCTATTTTAGAACTCTAAAGTCATCACAATATTGTCAAGCTTACCTTTACGGGAAATTGTTTGTAAAGACGCTTTAAAATACGAGTCTATTATTATTGCTCGAAATACGCAATCACAACTGGCACGTACGGACAGAAAAAATAGTACATATGAAGACGAATGTTGTGTGTAAACAAGAATTGACATTTTATCATAATTTTACTTCTTAAAAAATAAGAATGATGAAAATCGACTAACATCACTACGATGGCAGGCCCATCACAAGTAAATATTCCTGATAAAATCACAATCCTTGTATTTAGTGTGGCCGATGAACGTTTTACTATTAATTCTTACTATAGTGTGCTAATGAATTCGTATTAATTTTATTATGATATTAAATTGTAATATATTTTATAGATGTGCACATTCCATTAATGCGAAACATGCTTCTCTTATATTGAGGCTTTTTAGTGTTTAACCATTTTTTTTAAACTGACTTCGTCGTAACTTTTTAATAAATAATACATTTGATAATATTATTTGAGGTAGTAACAGTTAGAGAGTGGTAGATGCTACTTTGGCCAGTCATTTCTTCTGCTGACAATGTAAGCTACCTCCCTATATCGACAAAAATGCTGTAGAATGGCGATATTTTAGTTCCTTCATGTGTTATATTTATGACTTGACAACTTATTAATTTGTTTGACTAACAAGACACATCAATGGATTAATTGTATGACAGCTCAAAGTTCAATAACAATTAAAAATGACTGATTTAATATGACTTGCCAACTTTGATTCTAGGAATGATAAATATACAAGTGAAATTCATATAGAGAAGCTATGTTCTGCGTCAATGGAGGGTAACTTTAAATATTTCAATAAAGCACTAGGTTTTGTTCGCAATGTCTAGTAAACTTTCGATATGTACGCCTAAGGTGGGATTTTGTAATTTTGGTATTCGATTGTAGCTAAACGCGAGTAGCGATTGTACTGAGGCTTTTGATATGAAGAATAGCTTTTGTAACGTAACCTTTTGCTTTCTTGAAACAAAAAATAAAATGCTTAAAAATGTAACTTTATGTATATTTAGTGAATCTACTGGGGAACTAAGTGTCCATAACATTGTGATACAGACATCATATTTTCCATAAAAAATCTGCTTTGATTTTTTTTCGTCTGTTAGTTTCAATAAGAGAGATTATTTGTATATGATTTTAGATTTTTAAAATGTAATATTCTTTTATTGTGACGATTTATGAAAAAAAATAATTAATATAAATCATAATTTAATGTAATTTTAGTTTTATTTATGTTGATCTATTACGGTTCAGGAGCATTTTGATCCAACGAAATACCCAGACTAGTAGAGTCGCAGTTCTGTAGTTTGTGACAACTGTAAAAATATTAATAAAGTACATAAACATTATGCAGTGTTTTATTCAAATTCAAAATGACTACAAAAACACTATCAATCATACAAACACATACACACAGCTGCGAATTCTATATTTACGTTACCTTGAAACTGAAATACACATGTCATTCGAATCCTAATAATTTATACAAAATTCAGCTATTTATTTTATTGTGTAAAAAGAAATCTTACGTTGCGCAAACGCTTGACAAGGAAACCAGTTTCGTAGAGTGATGTTAACAGATTAAGACTGTGTGACCTCTGAATAGACACTATTCACTAGATATATTTAGAAAAATGGTACAGCATTTGATAAAAAATTTAATCGGAACATATTCAAAGATTGCGAAATAGTCATTAGTGCTTTTAAAAGGAACCGGACAAGTGCGAGTCGGACTCGCCTACCGAGGGTTCCGTACATATTTGTAGGTACATATCCATACCTACTATCCATACTTTAATCTACTTAATATTATAAATGCGTTTTTTGCGACATAAACGGCCGTATCTTTTGTTCACGTTAACATATAGGGTTGATTTTTCTACAGCATCAAGGGACCGTATATGGTTGTTGTTTTTTCAACTCTGTACGTCCACGCGTTCCCGAGGTAAAGGGTCTTGACGGACAACAAAGTGATCCTATATGGGTTCCGTTTTTTCCTTTTGAGTTACGGAACCCTAAAAATACCTAATTTTGGGCTTCACCGCAGTCGGGAAAATATATAATAACTAGAAGATATTCCTGCGGAAATACCTCGCATCGCTACAAAAGAGTTGGTAAGTATCGTAGATATAAACATTCTAGAAAATGGATTACATTACAAAAATATTTATGATCATAGAAATACTTCGTTGATATTGAATTTTTCGCTCAACTGCGGCTGACGATTGGCACCAAGCCACTCTAGGTCTGGTGCGCTATAAATAAAACGACTGTTCATTCACACAAAGCTTTATTTTTGATCCGTTAGATATGTTTCGATGACAGTTTCGTTAAAAGGATTTTTAGACTATGTAGGTAGGTAGATATTTACTTACAATTTTGTATTATATAATTTTTCAAAGCACATACATGTGAGCACTATGTTATTTAAAGCTACCATTTACGAGGTATGTCTTTCATTGACTTGAATGTGCCCTGGCGCCCTGGCGGTTGGGAGTATGTCATGCTCACTGGAATGTCTCGCTGACGGTGGCGCGCGTGTTGGATCATTCGGTTCCCTTCAAAATGGTTGAGTCAAATGATGCCGATCCGTGCGTCATGTTCGTGAACGGGCGCCGTTAGTTGGGACTGGTCATCTCTTAGCTGCCTCGGTTATTCTAATTTTACTTTGAATTGTTTATTATGATTGTATTTTTATCTAAACCTCTTTTAACGTACACGACTTGTTACATAGTTCTCACATTGTACCCTAGATTCAATATGAATGATGTAACCGAAATTTGTAACATATTATTGATTTTAAAAGAGTGTTGTTCATGGAGTTTCTTGCTCGTTCTTCTCCATAGAAACCTACTGTTTGGAACGAGCAACTAGCTTCAACTTTCTGACTGACTGACTCTGACAATTCAAAAGTACCTGTAAATGGTTTATTTGAAATAAATGATTTTGAGTTTGAGTTTGTAGGGAAATAATTAACGGTACCTAAATTACCGCTTTGCGTACCTATTAGAATTTCATGTGGGTGAATCGCAGTGAATAGAATAGAATAAGTCTATATTTTTTCAGAATGTAGGTAGGTACATAAAATTCAGTTGTACATTCTGCCATTACACGGCATGCAAATGTGATACTACATATTATTAAAGAAAGAATTGAAATTACAGGAACTTGACCAAGAATTCCTGCACAGAATAATATTTTTTATTACTTACATTTATTTGACAGTAAATATGTTAAATTAAATAAGTGGGTACCTATGTAACTTGTTATTGTCGTGTCACAATTTGGAAGACAAAGCGTGTTTAACAATGTAAGTAATTTAATAAAAATAAAAATGATCGTACTCCTATGGTCAGGATGTTACTGAGCAATTGAATTTAGATATTGTTATGGATTCATTTAAAGTCATGGAAGACGAAAATGACAAGTTCTTCCCAGAATTGAGAGCATTATTTTGTTATGACGAGTCTTTTGATTGCAGAGATATTAAAGGTATAAATTCCAACTTTTTTTAACAGAAACTACTTATTTTTAACTAAATTTTAAATACCTACTGCAACAATGCTGCTGCTAGGTACAATGTTGTACGTTAGGTACCATAAGCTGATTTTCTACCAAAAAGAAAAGTTAATTAGATGGGCAATAGGCGTCGTTAATCTTTAGACCGCCATGTCAAAAACGAAAAAACGTGCCCTCGGCGGCAAGCTAAGAATGACTACTCTCGTTTCAATACGTTAATTCTATAGAGTAGCAATTTGTCTGTCATGTAGTCGTCACCGTGGTGAGCCGGGCACATTTTGGTTTGTCATCAATACATGACTGTGGCGGTCAAAAGGTAAAGTACACTTTCGCTGATTTAACGTAAGGTCGAAATTTGCGGTACCTACCTATTTAAAAATGTTAGTTAGGCGGAATTGCACTCTCAATGACGATATGTCGTGTGTTTTTTCACTCATGTGACTATTAGGTGATTGAGATTCGGAGTTGATAATAAAATAAATTGAAGTCTGCTATTTAAAGAAAAATGACGCAATTAGTACAACAGATCCTGTTTTGTTTTTCGTCAACATGTTCAACGTTGACTACAGACCATTGTGTAAGTGAAGTAAAAGAACTATTTTAAACCCAGAAGATGAAGATGAAATAAGTAAACAAAGAAAAGTCAAAACATCTTGAAAAAAAATTATATTTACATTAAAAAAAAACAACACAATCTCTAACAAAATATTAAATTAAACGCAACAATAACCGACAACATTTTACCTTTGATAAAAATAGTTAATCAAAGTTCACAATTGAAACTCTTATTATAATAATGTCACCTGTTAATATTATTAATTGCAAAACATTTGTATTATTATGTCTACGGCTAGTGTTTTTTAGTGAGAAACACACACAAACTGCTGGTTAAATATATTTCATTGTATAAATATCGATTACAGCCCGCAATATTGGTTTCTTCATCTCGAAAACGGGATATGTCTTTCTCAAATTCAACTTACGCCAAAACTATTTAATTTTAAATACAATAATGTTCAAAAACTTTATATGAAGCTATTATTGTCATTATTGGCTAGCCTTAAGTGCCTACTAAGTACATCTTTAGGCCTATGCTAGGTTCTAGAATCTTCTAATATTATCAACCAGAAGTATAAATAGAAAAGAGCAAATTTCATTTTTTTACTTTTGGTTCTTAAAGGGGAAAAATGTCTAATTTTGCGGAATGTGCCGTGAGTAAATTAAAATACTATGTATTTAACTTACAAAACTACAACAAGATGGCACTTACTTTAAAATGTCCATCAGAATTAGAAAATAGCCATAATACTAAAAATATTATGAAATAAAAATTATATTTCCAATACTATTTAAATCTAAGTACATCACCAATTATACAAGCAAAATTACTAAGTACTTAATAAAATAAATACTTCTGGAGGTTACAAAATATTGTAGGAATTATTATGAAGCAGCATGCTTGATTTAAGTTTTTTACACTACACACACATTAGTGAGCAATTATTATAAAATATGCAGAAATTATGTAAATGACCGCAGCAGTCGAAAACTACAAAATAGATACAAAACAAAGTGTATTTTCTCAATTCTGTTGTAGGAATTCAACTGAATACCAGTGTTCTACATGCCTATCAGATATCCACAACCCAGTTATTGGGTAACACGTTACCCCTGGTAAGACTGGTTGTTATGATTTTCTGGCTTCTGACCACCACTAACGACTGTCAAAGATCTACGAATGACAGCCGGGAAAAATTGCTTTGATGGTCACCCATCCAGTGACAGAGCGGAAATCGTAGCTTTACCATACCCGATGAAACCGTAGGGTCTTTTCTTACCCACGAGCCCTTTTCGTACATGTAAATAGATACATTGGTATTATTTACCGGGTTTACTTTACATGCAATTAAAGCAACCATGAGTTATCAATCTTAAGGTGCGTACAGATTAAGTAACATGTTGTGCAACTTTTGTTTTATAACACGTCCACATTATATAACATTGTTTTTCAACATTGCAACATATAACAGTACTGTACACATTAGAATTACAATGCAATATAACAATGTTCTATGGCTTTGTCACAAAATATAAAGGTTACAGAAGGACCGCTCCCGCCAACTTCAAAAATAATTACCTAAACTTGCTAGACTCACTAGGGCTGCTACTGTATTGACTCTGTAGGTTTTATTTGTGACAATATGACATTTTATTGACACTGGTTGGAACTCTGCGATTTTTTTATAACAAATTTTTCCTGTTCGTCTTGAAATGTCAATGTCTCTCATTTATTCATTTAGACAACACGTGACAGTCGAGACTGAAGTCTGCTTGAAACTGCTTGAGAATGCCTATAAACGTAAAGTCAATGTGTGCGTGCTTAAAATGGCGGTTTGTTCTGAGTGGTCTCTTTGCTCGGGCGCGCCGCCACCTTACGTACTTTGTGATTTTGTCGTGCTGCAGTGCTATTCACTATTGAATAAGTTTTATAACATTCAGTCTCTACATTACTGAAACATGTTGCATTTCAACGTTTTATAACATGTTATGTTATATAATATGTACGCACCTTTACATAATTTATCTTATAATGTGCACAACCTGGCTGCTTTTAATATTATTGAAATAAAGAAATATGAATACACCAATTTCTAAACATCTAGCCAAGCTAATACGAACAAGCTATTCCTTAAGTATTAGTTTAGATGTGTATATAATTTTGAACGCGAATAGCTGACTAGCGAATATACAGATAAAATGGCAACAATGAAAAAAAAAAAATATTAAAGAAGCTATTGTAGTTGCCTATGATTTGCATACATTTTGGCCAATTTCATTTTTAGGAAAAACTTTATTTCAAAAATAATTGAGAGGTTTAAAACTTTTTTATTTTAAAGATTATTCAACAATCGAAACGCTGGAAGTTTTATGATTTCAGCAACTAGCTAGGTATCTAAAATCCTTTAAAAAACTTAGTTCAAATCTTTAAAATAAGAAAACTATTGTTACGGATCATAGTATCATTTCTAAATACTTTTTTAATCTAGTTGGGATAAATAAAACCAGAATGATCCATAACAATAATTTTATTTCAATAAAAAAATAACAAAACTTGCCTATTTAAGCATTTAGTGCGCATAAGTACAAAGCGATTTAAGTAATAAATTTAATTTAAGCATAACATGTTACAAAGCAAACATAATCAACTTGCGATAGATGGCAGTGTGATCGCTTGGTCACAGACCAAATATGATTCAGTACAAGCTGACCAGCCAACTGTAAGGTGGTATTAGACTATGCATACACATTATGAACTCCACAAATTATATTTTTATAATACCCCTGAATAATACTTCAATTGTAATGTAGCTTTAGAAAATTATTTTAGCAACCAATTTGAAGTCTACAACAGTTAATATACAAGATATCACGAAATGTTTTTAATATAAGTGATATTTTATAAATAATATTCTAACGATGCCAGAAGAACGTTGAGCCGTATTTTGAAAAGAGTAAAGTACAAATTACTTTAAAACTTGTCTTTTAAATAAATTGTCTACTCTACTTATACTCCTTCCACCTTTTAATTAAAACATTCGGAATGTAAAAACATCATAATGACTGAATAAAAACAAATCATATTATGTACACAAAAATATCGCCTTAACATCGTTGTTTCAAGATTAACCAAAGATAATTATAAAATCAATTATGGTAATTCTATCTACAATCTAATTCCGATTTAATAAAATACGATTTACAAAATTATTTAAATCATTAGGGAAGTTTGTTTTCATACTTTTCATTACTGTATTTTCTAATACTCTATGGATTTTCACTATGGTTATGGTTGACAACCTTTTCGGTTGGCAGGATTGTCGACATCAGAATTACAGTTTGCCATTGTGTAAAATAGAATAGTAAAGCTTTTACCGTAATGAAAAGTAAAAAAAGAAAAATGTCTTTCGCACTAACATTGCACTTACTGGATTTTTGACCTTGTATGCGTAACTAGGAAGGAGGTATGTAATATTTTTATGAATCCTTTAATTGAGGTTGTTAATACAACGTTATTATGCGACCAATCACAGGAACATATTGATGCTTGCTGAATTTAATGGCTATTGCAGTTTTCCCGACCTCAATCACAATTTCTTAACCTCAAGTATTGATCTCCCCTTCCAGTTATGCATACGAGAGAACGTACTAGTATTTACACGTTGTTCACAATCTTGTCTAGCGGTACGTCTCGTCGCCAGCTCAGCAAGTCATCAAGTAGGGCTTCTAAGTGAGGGTTGCCTCCGAGTCTGGCCACCTGCAAGTATTGTAGGCTGAAGTTTACCATCTTTGTTAAATGCAAGACAATAATTTATTATTACAGGTTAATTTCAATCGCTAGATGCGCCTTTCTGATCATCATCTGCCTAGCCGTTTCCCAACTTTGTTCGGGTCGGTTTCCAGTGAATAATGCAGCTGAATACCAGTGTTTTACATGGAGCGACTGCATATCTGACCTCCACAACCCAGTTACTGAAAAACTCGATACGCCTTGGACAGACTTTCTAGCTTCTGACTACCCATAAAGATTGTCAGATCTACGAATGAAAACCGGGACCAACGGCTTGCTAGCGGCATGCGCCCTTCTGATACAATTTCTTAGCGTGTTGGAACTTGGAACACTACCTGCGAATAATGCCAGATACGTAAGTTTACTCTTCTTAGTATTGACACTTCTTGCACGGTGAGGGCAAAACTAAAGATCTTTGGTTAAAGCTCAGATTATGAAATAAAAGGCAGATAGACCGCGCGGAACACAGAGAGTGAAGCCAAAAAGCAAATACAAATTCAAATTCAATACCTACAATGTCGTGATCGTATTCGCTTTTGAATTTGCGGCGTTTTGTGCTATACCGACTCGTGTCAGTACAGCACGAAGCGCGTTGTAGGTATTCGCTATTGAATTTGTATTTGCTTTTTTGGCTTCACTCTCAGTGTTCCGCGCGGTCTATCTGCCTTTTGTTTCCTAATCTGAGGGTTAAAGTTAGAAAAATAATACAAATATCTGACCTCTCTCCTGGCCTCCTCGTCGAGGCTTTGCAACGTGTCCCGCGTGTACGCGAAGCTGCCGATACGCTCTAATATCGTGATGCAGTACCTCTTCACCTCCAGATCTCGGGTCCTTTGACGAAGTATGTCTAGTGACGGGGCTAAGGAAATGTACTGACTTCTGTTGTTGGTTTCGGTTGTTGACCTTGAAAGTGCGCGGCTTCTAATAAAGATTCTTGGTTAAATGGAACAAAGACCGATTGAAAAACTGTTGTGCATGATATGGTCCAGTACTAGATAATCCTATCTAATCATACTACTCATATTTAAAACACGAATATAACATAATCATCATCTGCCTAGCCTTTTACCAACTATATTGGGGTCGGCTTCCAACCTTACCGGATGCAGCTGAATACCAGTGTTTAACATGGAGCGACTGCCTATCAGACCTCCACAACCCGGTTACTAGGTAACACGATGCTCCTTGGTAAGACTGGTTGTCAGACTTTCTGGCTTCTGACAAAGATAAGATTTGAAAAGATCTACAAATGACAGCCGGGACCAACGGCTTTACGTGCTTTCCGAGGCACGTAGGAAACTCGGTATGAAAGGGATGGTCACCCATTCAAGAACCGACCGCGGCTAGCGTAGATTAACCTATGACCGATCGATCTGTACGGCTTTAACTTAGCCACGAGCTCCTCCGAATATAACATAACATAATATAGATTCTAATTTAGCTTAGTTTTATTTTGTATCCAGTTTTTATATTCCCGAAGGATTTAGGAATTTGGCTTAATTTTGAATTCTACGCAGCCGAAGTTACGGGCGAAAGGTGTGTTGTTTTTTTTGGCAGAACTGAGATTATTTGTAAAGGATACGAAGCACTTGGTTGTCTCCATCGGGATGCCTGATGGCGTGTATGATGGGGAAGCTGAACTTGCCCTCCGTGAGGTCTTCGCAGTAACTCTTGTTCTCTGTGTACTAAACATATGACAACATAATCAACAGGGTAGATAACCAAAGCTAATCGCTGAGGGCGCCACCAAACTATAACCTAAACACTATTAGCGCGGTAAAATTCCTATTTTATAGAAGTTGCGTTAGGAGTATTTTGTTTACAATATAATATTATCAAAAATGGATAATAATAACGGACGTTTAACTATTCCGGAATTAAAAAAATGATCCGGTAGCTAAAAAATATAATTTAGATGCATAGACTAAAAGTATTGACATGTCAGTGTCACTTTGTGGTTGGTTCAGTGGCGCCACTAACGGAAAAGTTTGGCACTAGTATTCCTCATTGAGTTATATGTACTACGTACTAGAGAAGCTCTTTCAAACAAAAGGTGTCGCGCAGCTTGATGACAGCGGGGCACGCGCGGTGCATGCGGGGGGGTGTTATGTCTAAGTGAGTTGGAGTGCGCGCACTCTAACTCGTGTTACAAACTATCGAGTTGAGGCGTTTTCTCTAGTACGTAGTACATATAACTCAATGGTATTCCTAGTCTTTTTATGAGATGTCGAGACGCGAATCTTCCATAGATTTTGTATGACAATTTATCCTTATGACGTCAATTCTAGTTAGTCATTTGCCAACTGAATTGACTTTTTACTGATTTCAAAGCAACTAATAATGTAATATTTCAGTAAATTGAATATTAATCAGGATTATCTCAGCTCAGAAATGCAAATGCAACTATACTCACCACGAACTAATTATGGCAGAAAAAACGTGATGTACGAAGGTGCAGCATTGTATAATAAACTACCAAATAACATAAAAAATGCAAAATCCATGTCAATATTTAAAAAACACTTAAAGTTACTTATCTTTAATAAAGTGAGCGCACCGTAGTACATTACATGCCACTTCTAGTTGCGCGCACTCCGTGTATGTTTACGTTTTGGCAGTGTTAAAATATTAGCGACTACCCTACACTTTTATAATATTTTTTGGTATATTGTATTATTATTTAGTCAAAACTGTACGTTGTTTAATAATGCTTTAATGTTACTCAAATATTTCTCATGTAAGTGAATTAAATTCTTATGGGAAATAAAGACATCTCAAACCCGGATTATAACATGGCTAAAGTGTTTTTAGAGAACTTCTGTTTTGGAAATGTTGGGAACTTATTGATGTCATTTACCAAATTACATGTGTCAACAACAGTTATGATGTATTCAATATAATTATAGAGTTGGCCTTGTGTGTGTTTAGCATAATTAAATAGTTGGACACGATAAGTTATGAAGTTTTATCATTCAAATTTGCTGGCAGGCTTTTATTTTAAGACTCACTTACCACTGAAATCACTAAATATGTTTAGCCATATTTTTTTTACTTTTCTTAATTCATTGAACTGGTAAATACAATATAGGTATAGGTAAAACTAAAACAATGTGACATCCAAAAAATTCCCCCGCATCGTTGCCATTTAGCGCCCTAAATAATCATTCTGTTTCTATCAACTTCAAACGATTGACTGAAATGGACCGATGTTTTAAACTCGTGCCAAGTGAGCCTCTAACTGAAGTCAACACAAAATGTTACAAATTATTGACAAGCTGCTTGATAATAAGTCACATTAATTATTTGTTCAAGAAATTCAGGGTGAGTATCGTTCACGAATGTGTTAATAACCACCATGGCAAGTCATTTAATGTTTGGATGGGTGGGTGAACTTACCTCTGTTAACCTCAAGTTGCAGTAGTCATCTCTAATCTGGAAGTATAGACCGAGGATACCAGACAGTTTGGTGAAGTCGGCCTTGTTGTCGCTGAACAGTTGCATCAGACGGATTGCCAACATGAACAGACCACCCGTCTCTAGAACATAAAAGGATTATTGGTATAGTTGGTGCATTTCACGAAAGTGTGTGATGACATTAAGACGCGCTTTTGTTTTGGAACGACTATAAGTTGATACTATACTTGAGCCATTACAAACGTGTGTACAAGTCATAAATCATTAAAACAAATCCTTTTTTAACACAAGGCCCATAAGGCCTGTAAGTGCGAGCGAGAGGTCCGATAAAAATGTTTCATGACTCAGTTCGCACGTTTGAAATGGCTCAAGTATAGTATACATTTTCTCTTCGGTAAAAATAATCAGCAAACCCAAGGTATAATAAATGGTAAAGTTGTATTGTATAACGTTACACATTATCTCACTTTTGATGGTCATCTCCTTGTACTCCTCCTCTGAGGGACACTGGAAGTTGTCCCTCCAGTATATCTCGATGCCCTGCCCTCTGTGCAACTCTAGAAGCTGCTCTGTGTACACTGTTGTTGCCTGAAATAAAACGTTTCTAGGTAATTCACTTGCTGCGTCTAATGCCGGAACAGACGATGTCAAGGTCATAGCACATAACATCAACTCAACGTCGACTCCACTCCAACTCAACTTACAGTATGGCAGTGGCATTGAAATGTAAGCTTTATTTCGTGTTACATACGAGTGAATTCTTCAACACATCAATAGGTGAACAGCGCGTGTACCACGCGTCGTCGACTTTCAACTTAAGTGTGTAATGTGCTATGATCTTCAACATGATCGACCTTTCTGACCCAAGTTTTAGCAGACTTTTCTTGATTTGCAAGGTGTAATTGAATTAACTGAAAACCCGAAAGCAAGTAATTGTACTCATTATTATGAACCACTTCTACTATCGGAGAAGCCTTGAAATTATAAAAAAATCGCTGATCTATACATGTACGTTCACATAACTCAACAAAATGTATGGATCAGTTGATCTCACTGATACATCAACCTGTCATAATTGTCACCCCTCCCGCATCGCGCAGAGACTTCAGGAACGGTCTCAGTTAAGCGGTAGAGGTCTATTCGTTGTATTTTATCAGGTTGCAAAAATCTGTCGATTTTTAAATCATAAGTTACCATAGGATGTCCCAACTCTTGCGTCTTCTCCAGCGCCACGATCATGGTGTAGTTGGCCGCGTTGATGGTGCTGGCCACGCCGTAGATGGAGTGCGCCACGGGGATGCCGCGCCGCAGGATAGAGTTGTCTTGAATGTCGTCGATTCTGGACACAATGGCAATGATTTGAGCTTGGAGTCGCGATTTGTGTCCGATTAATGGGGAATGGCTTGCCTGTTTTACATAGGACGTGTGTTATACAGACTATATTGATGTTAATCATCGTCATGTCAATCTTTAGACGCCCACTGCTGGGCATAGGTCTCCCCCAAGGAGGGTTTTAGCTGTAATCGCCATGCTTGACCGATGCATGTTGGCGTTCGCAGTAAGTGTTATGGTACTTAGTAGGACGCTGCTGCCCATTCTCTGGTCAATATCCCTCTATCACCTTCTACGACACACACGGGTAGAAATGGAGTGGTACTATTCGCGGCCGGCACCACACGGTTTTAATGCAGTGCGCATTTTCTAGGGGGCAAAAGTAATAACTCAAAAAAAAAAGTAACACAGGGTGCGCCATGGGTTGAGGCTTATGTCCAACAGTGGACCTTTAGTAAGCTGAAGTGATGATAATAATGATGAAAAGTACTTGTAAGAAGAGAGAACAGATAAGAAGAATAAGACCAACTTTTACTATGGGTCCTACCTTGAAATATGAAAACAATATTCCATACATTTTGTGCATTTTTGTAGGCATCAGCCGATTCCCTTTGTCATATTTCAAAATGACGACGCCAAATCGTTACGGTATGTTGTCGCACACGTATTTCCCACAAATGAGTCAGAGTTTTAGTTTTAACTCCGGCTCCTAAATACTTCAATCAACAGATGTTAGATAGGGAATACCATCCCATCATACAAATTGAGCCAGTCACTTATTTTCATTGCAGGCACAACCCACTATTCCTTGTAATTAATGTAATTTCTTATATCGGAATATCAGCCGTAGCATCTTATCTAAACAGCATCTCACGGTTGAATACCGTTTGAAGTAATGAGAGAGACCTTAACCCCATATTGTATCTTATGTACTTTACAAAGCAATATACCTAACTATGACGTTGGCTCTCATAATGTTACGTACTATTAGGGAGAGATTCACAAACGAATAGCATTTAGACTTTATGGTTTTACGAATATACTAAGCCTTGTTTCATGCAACTCGTATTTATATTCGTAAAAGGAAATTACCGACTTAGGGTCGATTTTTCAACAGCCAGTTAACTTTTATCTGAAACTTTACATGCTCGTATAGATCTAGACTAATATTACAGAGAGGCCAAGTTTGTTTGTTTGTAAGAGGTAATCTCTAAAAATTACTGATTCGATTACCAATATTCTTTCAGTGGTAGAAAGATATTAGATACTGGGTCTGTAGACAAAATCCCTTTTCTGTTAGCGTTAACGCCAACGGAAAAGTTAAATTGTATTGAGTTGACGTTTGCTTAGCAGATGTCACGTGATGCAAATAATTATGTCAACTGCATACAATTTGATTTTTCCGTTGGCGTTAACGCTAACAGAAAAGGGATTTTGTCCACTTACAGGCCCTGGTGTGTGCTATGTTTTATAATTTACTAGCGGCTCGCCCCAACTTCGCAGGGGTGCATTTTTTTTTTCGAATTTCCGAATCCTTTTCCGAAAAGTTTCCATACAAACCATGTCCTGGCAATACTTTGGTATTGCCAGGACATGGTTTGTATGGAAACTTTTTCACAACAAAAAAAGAATTATTAGTGTTGTATTATATTATATTTAGTACAGTCATTCGGAAGTTACGCTGGCACTTCACATGGCGTATTTGTGTAAATATTCGCCTTATTTGGATAATATAAAATCGACTTTATTTCAATACGACTAGGGTACATTTTGCATTATCCAAATAAGGCAAATATTTACACAAATACGCCATGTGAAGTGCCGGCATTATGCGCATACAGACATTTCGGCGACTTTGTAAGGATGGTATACTTTTGCGCAGACAAAGTCGCAGGAGAAGCTAGTTTTCGAAAGAAAAACTTCATACTGACACATTTATTATTGTGTTAGGAGAGAGAGAGTTAAATAGGCACATTAACGAGCTTATCTAACTTGGAGAGTTATATTGATGATTTGAATTGTTATAATCTATACTAATATTATAAAGCTGAAGAGTTTGTTTGTTTGTTTGTTTGGTTGAACGCGCTAATCTCAGGATCTACTGGTTCGAATTGAAAAATTATTTTTGTGTTGGATAGTCCATTTATCGAGGAAGGCTATAGGCCCATGCGAAGCCGGGTCGGATTGCTAGTATTTTATGTAAATGCGTTACTATTTGGTTCTCAACTGCGAATATGTTTTTATTACTAACAACTACACTCGGCGTCACAAAAATCGCACCTCTTTAAGAATTCCCTTCAAAGTCATTTTAACCCTATTAATCAATGGTATACATATGACTATAAGGTATAATTGGAAAGGCAATTTATTTAAATTTCAGAATAAATCAATGGATTTGGTTTTTTGTTTACCAGGGAATAAAAAAAAGCAAGCTAATGCAAATGATTAAAAAGTTAATTTTTATTTTATCAGCAAAAATTACAACAAAGTCCTTAAAACTAACTTAAAACCTAGTGTTACCCCCCCTAGCCCTGATGACTGCTTCCATGCGTTCTCTCATGGACCTTATTAATGTGACAACAGTCTCTTGTGGAATGTTGTCCCATTCTGCAACGACGGCATCTTGAAGGTCTTGGAGAGTGGTAGGGGCAGGATTTCGTGCCCGTACTCGCCGTTTCAGTTCATCCCAAAGGTGCTCAATAGGGTTCAGGTCTGGACTTCGCGCCGGCCAGCGTATAACAGGGATGCCAACTTCTTGCAGGTAGTCTCTTACAATTAAAGCGGTGTGACAACGGGCGTTATCGTGCATTAACGTGAACCCACTGCCAACAAAACCCGCATAAGGGACAACCTGCTCCTCTAAGATCTCTGTTATGTACCGAGCAGCAGTCAGCGACCCTTGCCCGCGAGCACTTCCAGTCCGAGAAACACACACAAGGTTCGTTTTACCGTCGATTGACATGCCGCCCCAGAACATGCACGAGCCACCCCCGTATTCCACTGTCTCTTGAATACAGGCTTGTGCGAATCGTTCCCCTTGCCTCCTATACACTCTTCGACGCCTGTCGTTGCAGAAAAGACACACCCTCGTCTCATCCGAGAAGAGCACAGCCCTCCATTGGTCTATTGTCCAATCCACATGGTCACGGGCAAATTGCAACCGGTCTCTCCTATGCTGTGCAGTCAATTTGGGCCCTGTAGCAGCCCTATGAGCTGTAATTTTCTTCTCCCGCATTCTTCTTCTAATCGTGGAGACGCTTACAGAAGTTCTGCGAGCTGATCGCTGTTGTTGTTGCAGCTCAACAGCATTGGAGAACCGATTACGTAAAGACGTCGAAACAATGAAGCGATCGTCTCTTTCGGATGTGCACCGTTGTCTTCCAGATCCACGTCTTCGGATATAGCCACCAGTCTCTTGGAAACGTTGGAACACTCGTCGAACGGCAAAACGACTCAAGTTCAGTTGCCGAGCAACATCACATTGCCGCATCCCTGATTGCAGTAGTGCAATGACTTGAGCGGCTTCATCTGCAGTGGTATCCATCTTCTGGGGTATTTTTCTTGCTGTAGCTGTTCACGTGTGTTCACTTCAAAGGTTGAATAGCGAATGACCCACATTTTTTTTTTTTTTTTTTTTTTTTTCGGATTGGCATCTCGCAGGTCAACCTAGGAGGTTGTCGGCTGCTTAACCGGACTTTCCTGTGGTGCCTTAAAAATTATTATTTTTAGGGCCTCCAGCCAGGGCATAAAGCTTACAAACTAAGCGACTACACGCTAAGGGCACCCCCTGTGGGGTACGAGCCTCGGCTTAGGGCGTCGCTGGGAGAGGACAGCAAAGGGACAGGCTGGATCGGATTTCCATTATTTAGGGACGAATTTAAAACTACAGGCTCAGCGGCGCGGGCTGGCACGAGCAAGGGTCGGGGAGGGGACGTACGGGGTCGTCGCGGCGGGCCTCGGCGGCGAGGACGGAATGACGGCGGTCTGTGTCTGTGTTTCTTAACTGTACTGGTGGCCTTATTGCTCTCCTGGAGGAGAGTAATAGCATCGTCAGGGTCGGTCAGAGTATGTCTCGGTCGTCGAGTCTTACTAATACGGGAGGGAGTGTACCGGGCGGCCGATACGATTAACGGGTTAGAGTGCTTCTCAGCAGTGTCGAAGAAGCGCTTGGCGGAGCGTTTCATGAACTGCTGGATGGTAGGTATTTTTAGATCTAGATGGAGGTTCTCGTTGCGAAGGTAAAAAGGGGCTCCTGTGATTCTTCGCAAGAAACGGTTTTGGAGGGTCTGCATCCTATGGAGACGGTATGGTTTCGCGTGTGCGAATACAGCACAGGCGTACGTCATGATGGGACGAATGCACGCCGTGTAAATGCGCAATTTGCACTTGAGTGACAATTTGCTGCGTGCATTCAACATGAAGTAGAGCCTACCGAGAGCGAAAGCGGCGCGCGAACGCACCGTCTTTATGTGCTCTCCGAAAGTAAGATGGTGGTCCAGAATCACACCTAGGTATTTGGCTTGCTTCTCCCAAGGGATAGGCTTACCGAACATGGTTATCGGACTGGACCCACATTTAACCCGGGTCGCCCGTTTTATACCCTTGTAGGGAGGTGCAATTAGTGGCCGTTGTAATGCGTATTTTGACAACATTTTTTTTAACGTTACGTGCTAATGAGATCTGTTGTGTTTAGGAATTCTAACTGTTGTTAATTTAAAGGTCGTTAAACATACTTTTAATTGATACCAATATTAATTGGGTTTAATGTATTCGTTACTGGCGGGACATGTTTTAAACTTATTTTCGAAAAGGTGCGATTTTTGTGACGCCGAGTGTAGATGAACTGGGCTGAAAATTGCAAAAATTGTATGAATATTTCAATTTCGCAGCTGGCGCTTTCACCATAACAATGCACAATGTAAGTACCTATCGGTTTCGGATTAACGAATTGGTCAAAAACACAAACGTATTCGGAGGTCTTTAAAATTTGCAATGTCAGTTGCTAATTTATATTTTCGAAGCGATTGATTTTCCCGTAAATTTCATGTACCTAACGTAGGTACATGTTTACGGAAAACTATATTATCACGACAATAAAAGTCAACTTTGATAAAATGAGTAATTTCAAAATGTCCGTCGCTTGAGCATAAATAATTGTTATTAAAATATGACACGCAGTTCATTTGCTTCTGTGCAGTTTTAACTAACACATTACGCAGTTACAGTAGATATTAAGTCAACATGCATTAAACATTAATATGAATAAATAGAAAAGGCCATGAAAATAGCTTAATGTTTATGTGTTGTCTATAATGTTTAATAAATAATAGGTGTCACCATGTCAACTTATAATATAGACGCCCACTGCTGTGCATAGGTCTCCCCCTAGGGGGGTTCAGCGGTAATCGCCATGCTTGGCCATAAAAATAATAACAACAAAGACAAAGTGAAAAAGTGATTCATAAAATTTTTGATTTGGTTATGGAACCTTTACTCAACTTATACCCAGCACAAAGATCGATCGTGCATGGAGTACTGTTCGCACCTAATCAGTCAAATACCATCTGGAGATTTCTTTGATGACGATTCCCTTATTAAGGCAAAGCTCCAGAACCTTGAACATCCGGTACCGTTGCCAGCCTATCGGTCTTTTATCGGGTACATTTCAGAGAGTGTGCCATCCCCATCCCATCATCGGACGAGCAGAGATAAGCAAAGCGTCCCGCTATATGATTGAAGTTCCACGGTCTCGAACTAAGCGCTTTGGTATCACATTAATTGTGCGAACTGCCAGACTGTGGAATTTACTGTCCACCTCTCTATTCCCCGATAAGTGTAGTCTGGGTATCTTCAAGGCACGAGTGAACCGGTTCATCCTAGGCAAGCGTCTTGACCTTAGGCCGCATATCACCACTTAAGATCAGGTGAGTTGCGGTCAAACGCAAGCCTATTGGAGATATTGAAGGTCACAGTCATAGATATCCGATATCATCGATATCCGTGGTCACAGTTTTAACATCTTTTTGCGAAAATAAGTTTATACATTATAATACCCCCAACGACTCCTGTAACGTTGCATACACCCATTGTAAGCACGACGATTTGCGGGTGTTACAATGCGCGCTCCATAAAAGTAAAAAAAGAAATAAAAGTACTTAGTTTCCCCAGCAATATAATTTCTGTTCAATGCTACTTACTTAGTTTGATAATGATTTAGAAAAAATAGCCATCTTATTGTGAATCTTGGTTTATTTGGCATTATACCTAATAATAAGAGGCAATCGTCTGCAAAAAACAACATTTTAGGTAACAATATTAAAAGTACTTACTTATGTTATGGTGGATCGAGTAAACTTCTTCCCATGTATGCAAAATAGGAACCTCGCAGTCGTACAGTTGCGAATAAAAGCTATACCATACCGGCAAGTAGAAAACTTTATAATTTATTTGCCAAAAATAATATAAAAGCCGGTAAAAATCTCGAGCATGCGCGAAATACGAACGTCATGATTGTTCAAGATGTTCGTCGGCTACAATATTATGGTATTTAAAGATTGACGCCAAATCCAGAATAGCATGTACAAGTAATGGTAATAAAAACAAACTAGTCCATTCGATGACTGAAAAACCAAACCCCCGACCAATGACCATACCCAGCAGGACAAAAGTGACCAATCACCGATTAGCAAATTAATGAATATTGTTACACTCACGCGTTAAAGAAAGTAATGTCAATCGTGTCCTGCTGGGCTGACGGTAGCTTGTGTTTGACGCTGCAACATGATCAAGGCATCTATGAGCCATGACAAATGTACGTAAAAGAAGACCATAGGTAACTGCCAAAAGGAACCAACCCATAATTTCTCCCACTTTTAGCAGATTAATAATTATTAATCAATCTAAGTAATCGGTTCAATGTATATTCAAAACAATAATTTTGAACTGTTTTTTTCAGCAATGCAACACATATTGATTTAATTTTACGGAATTTTGTCTGTTGGGTCATTTTGGCAGAACTAAGATGTACTTATAGTAAACAAGATAAAATAATCGTAATTTTTTCCCTCTAGACTTGCGCCTAAATGTTTTCGGGATTGCTTCCAAACCACACAAATCTTCGAGTAGGTAGGATGTAAATCGGGTACCTAAATGATTCTTTAGTTCCAAGTGTATTAACAAATATACAATATACAGGCCCCACCCTGTATATTGTACGACGATACGACAAAAAATTAAAATACTAGTAATACTAATTCATAAGAATATTTTGAAACTATTAAATAAATCCTAAAAACGAAATAAAAAAACAGATATACTAAAGAGCATATAAATGTAACCAAAATAAAACACCATATGAAATATTGGTTTTCTAACTTGTGAGAAGAGCGGCAACTTGTGCCGTCATAATTTAATATTATTAATGCTCAAGAAAAACAATTACAATAAATTACAAAATCCTACCATGATCCTTTTTTGTGATATTGCTATCCTCACTCTGTACTTATAAAGAAAACATGCTCATTTCAGACTACGCTATAATATAATAGTTTATAGCACAACAACAATATCGCTCACCATATTTTTATTTAGAACACGATTAGGTATAAGTCAGTATAGCAAAGTGTGAACATATTCTAAATAAATGTATGGTGAACGATGTTGTTGTGCTATGAACTATACGAGTATGCTATAAGCTATTCTGTTATAGCGTAGTCTGAAATGAACTAGGGTAAACATAATTGTACTTATCATTATGAACTAGTTTTACTATGGGGCCAACATTGGCGAAAAAAAAACAGCTATGCGAACATAATACGGATCAGTTGATTTTTTTTAGCAATATTATATTGAAAGTCCGCAAAGCGAGCAAGGGATTTGAGTATGTGACGTCCCAAAACAAAACACCAGTCGCGAACTATGGCGAATTTGGCAAGTACGATTCGGTCATCCACGGTAACAGAACAGGGGGCCAAGTCTGCTATTTTTATAATTTCGTCATTCCACACGAACATTCAACACGATCCCATTGTCATTTTGCTAAAAGTTCGTAGTCTGCTAAATTCATAATGGTCGATCATTGATCGGTCGAATTAAAAGAAATGACTGCACAATGACGTTCTAATGGTAGGTCACTAATCAAAGGAACTGTGAACTGTCAAAATTTTAGCAGATTACCGCCTAAAGTCAGTCATTCAGTTGTCATTTTGTACGAGATTACCATGCTATATCATTTCTTTCAATGGCGTGTCAGTGGTTGACCATTGGAAAGTCATAATGACGCCATTATATTAGTAGATTACCAAACTTGTCATAATCAACCATTATGAAATCAATGGTAGACTATTCTGACACTATTGTAATAGCAGACTTGAGGCCCAGCACTGCAACAGTACTATTCTGTTACAATCTCCCTCGGTGAACACCTAGGTGAAGTGAGACGTCATCCGATTGTAGTGCTTTGTAAATCCCTAGCATCGGGACAGATGACAGCTCAATTCACCTAGGTGTTCACCGAGGGAGATTGCAACAGAATAGACTTAAAGGGCTATATTTACTATAGACCTACTATACTAACTTAATTTAGTACCCGAATTATAAAGTCAAAATAGCGAAATAGGTACAACCTATACAACCTAATATTTTTTTAACTTAAGACAGTAGTCCCACATGTATTAGTGACAATGCTTATTTCCGTATAACTTTACATACAATCACATTCGCCGAATTTAGCAAGTCGTGTGCGGGAGGAAGGAAAACGTCATTCGACGATCATTAATACCGTTACATAAAGCTTATTATCGATTGGAGCTTTGACGATATGAAGTGTGTGTAACCAAATTTTCGGCATGGGATTTCCATTCATTGTCACGCCATTGATGCCTCGCACACACTTAATTTTTTATACTGATTATTTATGCGATAAATATAGTAGTGTAATATGTATTCTTTTCCTTAAGAAGGCCATGCCCAGTCCGTCTATTGTCAACATGAGCATGATTGAAAAATTGTTTGTTTCACCCAACGCAATGTCCGAAAACAAACAAGTCAGTGAGAACGCGATCACGAAACAAATGTTTGACAAAAAAGACAACCGCCTTCAAAAAGTATAAAATAACTTTCAATTCGCAAGTCGGCGGCTTTGGTTTTGCTTGTTGTTTTGTTGCGAATTGAAAGTTATTTTATACTTTTTGAAGGCGGTTGTCTTTTTTGTAAATTTTTTTTTTTCGCTTTTTAGTGCCTACTTATCATAAATTAATTACGAAACGACACTAATAAATCTGTCATCCTTTAATTTTCAACCCTTAGGGCTGGAATATTTTCTTGAACTTTTTATGGGACCAAATTTGAGGTATACACTATCAATTAAAAAAAGAATCATCGAAATCGGACTACACTGAAAATAGTTATGCAAACATAAAAATAAAAAAATATTAATAAAATGAAAACTACTGGGCTAAAAAATGGTAATTTTTTATGGGACCAAATGGCAACAATTCCGCATCAAACTAAAGAAGAATCATCTAAATCGGATCATAAATCTCGGAGTAATCGATGTACCCACATAAAAAAAAAACCAACCGAATTGAGAACCTCCTCCTTTTTGAAGTCGGTTAAAAATTGGCGCGCGGAGATTTCACAAAATTTGTTATAAGAAATTCATGTTTTTGAACGTGTTTTTGGTTAAAAATGTTTGTAATTAGAATCTCTCTTCAATGTATATTAGTACATTATAAACCTCCAAACATCAGATAAAGTGCAAAATACTGATATTTAGACGTCTTTACTGAATTCGTTACTCAAAAAAGTATATTTTTTATTATTGGAACGAAGTTCCTTATCGCGCGTTGTGAAAGGGGGCTAGACGGAAAAAATTCTTACGAAAAGTTGTCACGACACTTTTGTATATTTGATTTAAGAGCCATCTATTAACGTTATTGGCGCAACTGTGCTCTTCGAGATCGAATTACGAACGGCCAATAGAGGCCGCAGAAATAATTTATTGGTCTTTCTATCTAAATAACTACGCATTGTACTAACATGTTAGAAAATGTTAATCTTTAAAATTACTTACTTACAATGTAAGCAGCCATAATAACTTTTCATTCCTCGCTTTTTTTTTGCCCTGGCTTAAACCCACTTAAATTCACTTTAACGCATCACATTAATTAGTGAAGGAATTGTAATAAAATTTGATTACAATTCCTTCACTAATTAATCGAAAGGAACTTCGTTCCATCCGGGTGTCCCTTGACACCTCTCAAGTTTTTATTATTAAAGATATGAAACACAAAATACCTGTGTGTTCAAAATATCTGATAGAACATTTGTTATAACGCCATAATCACGTACGAGAGTTTATATGCGAGTTATGACTGGTTCTCTGCTCTTAAATGGCTTGCTACAGCTTCTTTTGCGAGACTAACAAGTGTTTGATGAATAGCTATAAATTTGCAAAATAACTGGAACTCGTCAATGCTAACCAATAGTAATGAATAGGTAACACATACACTGCATACAAAATTGTAATTAGCATTTATAATTGTACCGTAAAATGTTTTCCTCAAATGATTCATAAGAGATATTATGTGATAATAATGATATTTATCCTACTGTGCTCTATTTTATGTATATTCATATTTAAGCATTATGATTATGTATTAAATTTTTGTTTTGTTTTAATGTTTTCGTGGCGATTATGGCAAAACCCCCCCTTTGGGGGAGGCCCATGTCCAACAGTGGACGTCTTTCGGCTGAAAAGATGAGATGAGATGATTAAATTTTAGAGCATTTGTAAAGTGGCAAATAAGCTTTAACTATTCTTAACTTAGCTCAGTTTTGTGGCTGGTTTAATTGAACAGTACCTAGGCGACCAAGCTTTGCTCGGTATTTTTTTTTGTAAATCGCGTTTTTTTTTTAATGAAACCTAGCTAGATCGATTTATAGCCCCCAAACCCCTGCATACTAAACTTTACAAAAATCGTTGGAGCCGTTTCCGATATTCAGATTAGATACCTATATATATATTTATATATAAATACAAGACTTGCTTGTTTAAAGGCATTAGATTAGATTTTATTTAAAGACACACATTAGGTACCTATTAGTAAACCTAGACATTTCATTTTCGACTAGCGGCTGTCCGCGACTTCGTCCCCGGTGTTTTTTGCCATCGCGGGCTTACGCAAGACAACCCGCTAAGTTACACTAAAGTTAAGCACCCAGGAAAGCATAGAGGACAAACACAAACATACATTTTGATTTATATGGAAAGTACTACTAACTTATGTGCTCCTAGGAAGCTGGTGACTTCAATTTAGTCATGATTCCCTGGTACTATACTTAGTCGTGTCATTCGTCAATGGTTGTATCATACTGAATACACCACTTTTTTTCTTCTCCCTCCTTAATTTTATACAAAATCTTTTTGTATCCTATATGTTATTCTGATGTATAAGCTATATTACCATACAGTATCATCAAAATCCATTCTGCAGTTTTTGCGTGAAAGAGTAACAAACATCCGTCCATCCATCCATCTCTCTTCACAAACTTTCGCATTTATAATATTAGAAGGATAAATAAGAAGATACTGGCTATTACTCTCATGTTGGCCAATTTTGCAATACTAGCTTGTGCCAACACCAACAATAACCCAATCAGCATGGCTTATGGTAAATCCGACAGTCTGACCACTGTTGACCCAGAATGGGTACTTCCAACAGTGAAAAAAATCAGTGAATATTTTTTCAGTCCATATTTATAATTACCGGCACGTAAGTTAGCAAGAGATTTTGTAGTGGGGGAAGTTCGCACACGAACAATTTCATAAATTTTTACATGCGCGAACTTCCCCCATTACAAAATATCTTGCCAACATACGTGCCGGTAACTGCACCATCCCCTAAGAATAGGCCTCTTACCTTCCCACATTAGAATCCTGTGTAAAATCAAATTGAAAGTATTGAGTATTAACTTTGAATGACAAGACTAATTGCCAACTGCTGCCAGTAACCACTATTCAACAACCAATATAATATTTAAAAAATAGAATAATATTTGTATGGAGTGGTGTCATTTAATTTTATAGGAACTTATTGGAAGGTGGCAAAAAAAACCTTTTCTATATTATTTGATCAATAGGTTTACCTGCAGATCTCCACCTACCTGCCTCCAGTGCCAAGAAAGATAGGAAAAAATGTAGTACTTTAAATAACTTACAGCAAGCTGGAGTTGTGCAGCATCTGCACAATCTCTCCCACGGCTCGCAGCTTCTCATCAGAGATCTTGAGCCAGTAGTTGAAGGCAGATGCAAGCTTCTGTCTTATCTGCTTTCCTGGTACTTGTTGGATGTATGTGTATGGCATCAGAATTTTCTAGAAACAATTTAGAGATAAAATATTTTATTTGGTTCTAAACTTCAAAAACAAATAAATAAACAAAATTATAGATAAATATGATTAACAAAAAGTTGATGGCCTAAGGGGGGAAGTTGATATATGGAGGATACAAAAAGTATAAATTTTATATACAGTCAAAGGCACATGAAGCTTTTAGAATGGCTAAGGGGGGCATCTCCCTGCCCCCCCCCCACCCACCTTTTGGCGATGCCCTTGATGATTAATGATTTCATAATTCCCAATATAAATAGGTAATATTCCGGTGTCTCTATAAAATAGGAGTTTGTGATTTTTTTTTACTTTAATAACTATATAATAAAAACCAGACTTTGCCCGCGACTTCATCCGCGTGAATGTCGGTTATCGCTGATGCAGACTTAATAGCTTATTAAAAAGTAGCCTAAGTCCTTCCCCAGGGTTCAGGCTATTTTCAAACCAAATTTCGTTACATCATGAAAGTGTAACAGACAGAGTTACTTACGCATTTATAATATTAGTATGGATTAATTGTTGTTTGTTAGTCTCACTAAAACTCGAGAACGGCTGGACTGATTCGGCTAATTTTGGTCTTGAAATATTTGTGGAAGTTCAGGGAAGGTTTACAGGGTGAGAAAAATTTAAAAATAAATTGACAGGACAATGTCTGTCGGGTCAGGTAGTTTAGAATTTATACCATAGTGATCCTCAACAATAAATTTAATTAGCTGCCTTGTATATTATGGGTTAAAATTTACATGTCTAAATATCTATATAAGTTGACGTTATTCCTATATTTAGGATATCATTTTGTGTAAAAAGCAGTTTTTAACATCCCACACATTCAGCTATTAATAAAAATATATGTGACACAGTCATTACCTCGCAGTTTGGCGCATTGCGTCATTTTAATTATTTATTATACACCGATAACAGCACCGTATAACATTTATCTAATACTTTTCGATCTTACAAAAAAAAAACATGCAAAATAACAAAACCTTACAACAAAATATAGTTTTCATAAACGATCGATGCGATAGATAAAGGCGGCAAACGTGGAAAATCAAAATATTACGCGTGATAAACCTAGATATTAATATTTACCTCATCTTGAGTGTTATCACCAGTATTTGTAGTAACTTTAGACATTTTAAGTCTTTGTTATTTTATTCCTAAATACTATCAGACCTTCACACCACACGATCGATTTTGCTATGACAGAATTCACTGACACTGACAGCCGATGAGCCGACCAGCTGACAGCGCGAGCGGAAACCGAATGAATGCGTTCATAGATAGCGTTGATTTTAATAGACGTGGTTTTGCAGTCGTCTCGGCAGCCAGAGAAGCAAAGCAAGCAAGCGGACACTTAATTTATGCCCGTTTGCTGTCTTATTAAATACCTACTGCTAGATTTCACTTTCTAATATCCTGTAATCTCATGCAGCGGCTCCTAAACTTTTAAAAACTTTTTCTCGGAACTTGTAAACGCGGAGTAATCTAAAAATAAAATAAGTGTTGGAAACTTGCTTCAGCATATTCTTTGGAAGTTTTGTATTTCAAATGAAGTGTATCAGATAATGAATAATAAAGAAAGACACACAAACTTGCACACAAAAGAAAATAAAATTACAAAGCTAAATAAAATTCATAACATAGAGAAACTACTGTATTTTAATTTATACGTCACTTCACTGCACTAATAAAAAAATAGATGATCGATTTTCTTTATTTTTGTCCACGCTGACCACGCTTTTTTATTTTATAACCTGAACCATGTATGTCATTGTCACTAGTGTCAGTCAAATTAATGACAATTGACAATTCAGATTCACTGACATTTCTAATTTTTCTTCTGTTGACTCTGTTGTGGTTGTGTTGATTTGATTTATTTCCAAACAAAAAATATGTAATGTTTCCAATAAATTATTCCGTAAATGAAATAAGTTTGAAGTTGTGAAGTAAAGAAGATCAATAAATAATGAGCTTAGAACACATAACCGTCTTGAATTGGTTTTGATTATGTCTGCGCGAAACTATTTATCGGCACGGGAGAAAAATATAAGTAAACTAATCGATTGTTTGCCAAATATTAACCAGCAGAAGTTCGGTTACCGTTCTGCTCAGGAACTACCGCCTTTGTCAGCAAACACAAGTCATTTTGTGAATCGGAATTTGAATTATTCATTTGAAGTTCAGCCTTACATGGTAAACAGTTTGGAGAGGGCGGGGACTCCTTTTTCGGACTTTTTCTCGGAAAGTGAGACAGGTAAACATCTTATGTAGATAAATAAATCAATTTACCCATTAGTTGCTTTGAACTGAAATAGCTAAATGTCTGTTTTTGTGTGTCCAGATGACTGAAAGCATTTATTTATTTATATTGGAAATAAAATGGTATGTTAGCCTTAATTGTGACAATGAAAATATTAATATATTTATTATAATAAAGTAGACTCTGTTATAACAACGGCCAAGGGACTGGTGATTTACGTCATACTAACCGGAAGTCGAGCAATTAAATTTTTTAGTTTTTTGTTAAAATTATTACCCTCCTATTGTATTTACATATTAATGTTTATTTATGTGATAATTACGAAGGTGACAGCCGGAGGACTTAAAAAAAACCGAAATTATTTTAATGAAGGTTTTTAATTAGATAAAAATTACAATTAAACTTAGGCTAATTTATAAGTCTAGATTCGGACGATGCTAGTACCGAAGTGTCTTAAAATTAATTATATTTTATATTACAATTATCGATCGCTAAACGTGGAAGCGGCGTCAGCAGATTTGGAAGTAGGTGAACGCTCGGCGTCACGAAGCGTCGATTCAGCGATTCAGCAGGTGGCGTGTTGCAGTTTTATGTTGAAACATCCGATTGACGTAAATAGCTATCATGTCGCTATTCAGCTGATTTGGTGTAGGCAGAGCACGTAACACCTCCCCCCTCAGAACAGCAACTATTTGAGAACCTTGAGCGAAAATGTTGCTGGTGTCTGTTTCCTGGTTGTGGGTGATTCTACATCTTCGTATTGAGGATTTTCAGGGCTTTTATCTGGTTTCTGTGGCTTTCTAAGCTTTGTGCAAACGTTGTACCGACGTATAGTGATAGTAACGATCAGTACAGTTGCAACGAATATTACGACGTATAGTGGGATCGTCGTATGGTAGAGTGAATATTCCATATTTGCGTGATCTATGTGTACTGGATGCTGCATTAAGATCTTATCTTCAATTTCATGTAGGCTTTTTAAGTGCAATGAGTTTAATTTCAGATGTGGGATGGTTTCTTCAATGAGGTTCAGGTTCATAGGTATTTCAGTGATTTTCAGCGGCTGCCCTTTGATATGGTCGTTATTGTTTGTAATAGTGAATCGCTCGGTGCGTAATAGGCATTTGTGCGGGATAGTGGCGAGATAGCTTCCGTGTAGGGAGATAAATTCTTGACGTTCGCATTGTAGCTCTGTCCGGGTCGGTCGTGGAAAGGTAAGTGTGTAGCGTCTGTCGTCCAGTTGTTCCATTGCTGCTTTAGTCAGTGTAAGCTTTGTAGGCAGGCATGATTTCTCCAGAGATTGGTTGTAGATGAGACCTTGGATACAGTCTAAATGTCTTCTCGTTGGTTGACGGGTAATTCCTTGTTCGCAAAGATGGTAAAGGTCGAACTTCGGGCATTCAGCCTCTATGTACTTGAAAACTTTCCCGTTGGTTGCAATGAAAGGGTAAGGGGGAATAAAGGTATACATTAGTTTATTGGGAACTATTGCTAATCTGTATAATTCAAACCTATCAGGAGAAATTATCGGCACTTTAAATATGATAACTATTTTTTTATTTGTGTAATAATATCCAGGTTTTATGACCGTATAGTACTCTCTTAAATCTGCATCTATTAACTGATCTTGACTGTATATAGATTTTAATCGCTTAATCATATTACTTAGGGTATCTATGCTTAACATACTATGATGGGTGCTCGATGCACGTATAAAAGCTAGAGTATCTTCTATTCTAATTACTTCTAAAAATAAATCTTCCGTATTATCGCTAATTATAGTCAGCAACTGAGCAAACTTTGCGAATCTTATAAGGTCACTTTTAGCAACAGCTTTCTCGTCTAAAAGTAATTCTAAAGTACTATTAATCCTCTCTTGGTTGCTAACAATTTTTGAAAGTATGTCGCTATATCGAGCCATCCAGACTTTGTTAAGGCTGATATGCTCATTTAACTCTGATACTATTTTATCGTTATTGTTTTCTAAAAGGTTAATTGCATTATTGTACTTTTGGGCATCCGTATGATCTAAATTTCCGGTAATGCTTTTTATAACGGACCCTAATCCGTCTACGAGACCTCTTTTACTACGACCGGGTTCTAGTGTTTTTAATTGAGAGCTAATTTGATTTAATTTATTAGCTAAGTGATTAATTTGAAGTTCATACAGAAGAAATGATTGGTTATCTAGTTTAGTCTGGAAATAGTCAAGTTGTGACGTTACAGAATCAAGTCTCCGTTCAATGTCGGTTAAGTCTATGTATTGTAGGAAAGTGTGGTAATGCGTAATGAGCCTCGTTTGTCCAAGGTTGAAAGGTAAGAGTCCAGGTCCATCGTCCAAGCTTTCAAGTCTTATCTCGAGCGCCGGTATTGGTTGAACTATCATCGCCAGTAGTATCCTGTAACAATTTTGATCTCTTAGGGATACGTTTGAGTCGAGACTTAGCTACAGGGCCTTTCTTTTTGGAGGTGTATATGTGTATCGGGAGGTCGGCTAAAACAGTGTCGTGTGTGTAACGTGGTGCTAATTTTTGTCGGCTGGCTACCGGGTTAGAGATGAATATTTGTTGCTCCGGTTGATATTCTATTTCGGGCTCTCTGTCCTTATTCCTATTCTGCATAATATTCGTACGGTCAGTAAGCGTGAAGCTATTGATAAGGTCGTATACAGTTTTCATCTGGTCTCGGTGTGTCAAGATATATTGTTGCATGAGATGTTCAGTCAAGTTAATGTCAAGGGGGTCTCTGGGGTCAAAATGTCCTCTAACTATGTCATGTGGTCTACACTTCGTAAAACTGTGAACTGAACTATTATAAGCTAATAATGCATAAGGCATAAGATTAATTACTGGTTCGTTTTTCTGACGTAGACGTAAAATACGCAAGTGTTCTAGTAACGTAGAGTGAAATCGTTCTACGATTCCGTTATCGTTAGGGGAGTGTGCTAATGTTTTATGGTGATTAATTTTGTGTAATCTGGTGAATTCGGAGAATAACTGGTTTGTGAATTCTGTGCCGTTATCGGTTACTATTGTCAACGGTAAACCATGATGTGTACAATAATTTAAGACTGCTTGAAGTATGCTTATTGCGGTGCCATCTCTAAGATAGTATGCTTGGCCATACTTTGAGAAAACATCTACAACTGTTAAATATTTTTCATTATGAGCTGTAAAGAGGTCCATGTGTACTAGTTCGAAGGGTTTAGTCGCTGGGGGTACTACATTAAATTGTGGTCTAATTGGGTTCCTATCATATTTCGTTTGTCCGCAAATGGTGCACTCATTAATATATTTAGTTATTTCTTCTCTCATTTTGGGCCAATAATATTTCCGGGAAAGGGCAAGATGACATTCGTTTATTCCCCTGTGATTGGTTTTTCCCTCATGATAGTGTTTAATAATTTCCTGCTGTCTTAGATACTCTTTGACGTCTTCTAATTCGGTTTTTGCCAATACTAAGTTAATAGCTGAGCTTTTAAAATGATTCTGGATGATGGGTATAATTGAATACATGCCTAACGGTGGAGTTATTTTTAAAGCGGTTTTTACTTTGGGGTTGACATATTCTTTTATAGCATTTATTACGTCTTGCTCTAGGTTTGATTCTGAAACCTGAATAAAAGTACGTGTGTGTGTGTCAAAAGGTTTAGTGGCGGTCGTACGTCGTTTAATATCTCCTACTATAGTAATGCATAACTGTCGGTGAAACTTGTTCAAAGGTTCGTCAGTGATAGGGACTTCTAGAATAGGGTTTTCGGAACTAGTGTGTGCAGTGGCTGTCGTAGAACGTGTACGAGAGGGTGGTCGCTCTGAAGGGTTAGCTATCATTGACTCTGTTTCCTCATTATTAATTTCTACCCGGGATAAAGCGTCGGCGTTGGTGTTGTATTTTCCCTTTTTGTAAACTATAGTATAGTCATATTCACTAAGTTTAAGTCGCCATCTAGTCAGTCTTGAGTTAGGCTCCTTAAGGTTCATTATCCACTGTAGTGGCTTGTGGTCGGTGAGTATTTTGAATTTGCGACCAAACAAGTAAGGCCTAAAATACTTTGTAGCCCATACTATGGCTAAAAGCTCCTTCTCGATAGTACTGTAATTGGTCTCGCTATCGTTTAAGGTTCTGGAGGCGTAACAGATTGGTTTATCTGAGCCAATGGTACCTTGTGAGAGTACAGCGCCTATAGCTACGTTAGACGCATCCGTCGTTAGGATAAACTCTCTAGTAAAGTCGGGGTACTGTAAGATTGGGTCGTTTGTGAGTAAGGTCTTGCATTTGTTAAAACAGTCAATGTAGTCGGAGTCAAAGGTAATTTTATTAGTCTTTTTAAGGCATTTTGTCATAGGCTTAGTGATGCGGGCAAAGTCAGGGATAAATTTTCTGTAATAGCCTAGTAGTCCGAGGAACTGTTTTATTTCTTTCGGAGTTTTTGGTAATGGGTATTTTTCTATGGCGGCTATTTTATCAGGATTAGGTTTAACACCTTCTCCACTAATTACATGACCTAAAAACGCTGTTTCTAACTTTAAAAATTCGGACTTATCCATTTGAATCTTAAAGTTAGATTCCTGTAATCTACTAAAAACCTTTTCTAAGTTAATCATGTGTTCTTGCAATGACGTACTAAAGATGATGACGTCATCAAGATATACGAGACAGATGTCATTTTGTAAGCCTCTGAGCACATTATCCATTACTCGTTGAAAAGTAGATGGAGAGTTTTTTAAGCCCATGGGCATGCGCAAGAATTCAAAGTGCCCATGCTCTACGTTAAAGGCTGTCTTCGGAATGTCGTCAGGGTGCATCTCACATTGATAAAATCCAGATGCCAGGTCCAAGGTCGTGAAATACTGGCATTTGCCAAGCTTGTCAAGTATGTCATTTATGTTAGGAATCGGGTATTTGTCGTCTATGGTCTTGTCGTTCAGTTTACGAAAGTCAACTACGATTCTCCACTTCTGTTTGCCTGATGCGTCGGCCTTCTTAGGAACTACCCAAATAGGTGAGCTCCAAGCTGACTCGGAAGGTCTTATGATACCTTGGTCGAGCATCTTAGTGATCTGATCTCTAACTTCTTGTCGGTGAACAAAAGGGTAGCGATAACTTTTCGTATATACGGGGAGTTCGTCAGTCGTCCTAATACGATGTTTTATTTTATTTGTAAAAGTCAAAGGTTCTCCTTCTACGTAAAATACGTCAGCAAAACGGCCGCATAAAGTCTCTAAGTTAGTTTTTTCCTCAATATTTAAATGGTCTGTACGCAATCTAGATAAAACTTCTTTAACGCGCCTAGGATCTTGTTTAGTGCTAATGCACTCGTTATTAAATATCTCTGCTTGTAAAGGGCGTTCGAATGTAATAAGTAAGTCATAATCGGTTGGGTTTTCAATTTCTACGATACCAGTACAGTCAGTAACGCGAGTAATGCATTCATGAATAATGCAATTACTATGTATTTGCTGAGTTATGGCAACGTCACCGTCTGGACTATAAATAGGTACACTTAATAATTTTGATGAGTTCGCGGGAATATTTTCTTGATAAGTCGACTTTTTACATTGATAAAAACTAATAGGTATGCTTGTAAAATCCGTAATTAAATAATTACTTTTAAGATCGATCTGTGCTCCGTCAAGTAAGTCTAAGCCTATTAAACCGTCAAAGTAATTATGAAATCTATAAATGAAAAACTTAACATTCGTAGGGTTATTAAATTCAGGAAAATTTGGAATTGTAATAGAATGGTTATGCGTACTAGTTACACGAGCGTTTGTCACTTCAAAGGGATCGAAGTTCAGAGGTATGTGTGAAAAGTATTGTTCGACTGCCTCGGGACTAATAAAAGACTGGTTAGCCCCGGTATCTACTAATAACTTGAGTGGCGGGTCCGCTATTTGAATGTAGCGTAGTTCCCTTTTAGATTGAATATTTAATTCTATTTTAACCCTTTTTGATCCTTCTCCATGTGAAAATCCGGATTAGCATTAGAGGTAGACGACTGTGGTGCTTCTAAGCACTTTACGTTGTCAGAAATCTGTGATTGTGTGTTGTCTTGTACAAATGGCTGATAATCGGGCTCAATCTGGTTAAGGTAATAAAAGTCGGGATAGTCATAGTAATAGGAATAGTCAGGTTGTTCATAGTAATAGTCGGGATAGTCATACGTATTTTCAGGGTCGGTCATTTCGTTAAAGTTCATTTCACGCGTCTTAAAGTAATTACTAGGTGGTGGGTTTCCTGATCTACGCCAATCGTGTGCTGGTAACCCTATTGGTTTCGGTACGAAGTGACTAACACCGCTCATCGGTTTCGGACCTGTATATTGCGCTGGGATATTTGCGTTTGGTGATTTAAACACGTTACTCTGTGGGTGGTAGTTCGGTGGGGGTGCACGAAACATTTGCTGGGTTCGACTAAACATGTTAGGGGCACGATGAGGTACCTGGTTATGCTGAAACGGTGGCCTCCATTGCTGCTGCTGCGGCGGCATGGGCATAGGCTTACGCCAGCTCGTGCCTGCACTCGGAAAGCTAAAAGGTTTGGGTGTGGTCATAAGGACCGGTGGTGGCATTCTATGGGTTGAATGCGACTGCTGTGTCGGGTTACGTCGTTCGGGAATGCTTTCGTTGCGCTGCTGTAGGTACATGACATTCAATTCTTGTTGTACAAATTCCAGAGCCTTTTCTATAGTTTCGGGTCTCATACATCGAATACGGGACCCTAAAGGTTCTTTAAGACCTCTAACGTAAGACTGTAATGTAAGTTTTCTATAAAGGTCGCGTTTTGCTTCTATAGTAGTAGCTATATTTTCATGTAACGTTACATAAGTCATTATAGTGCTAAAAAGGGTCTGGCATTTGTCATAATATTCCTGTGGAGTGCTACTTCCTTGCGTTAGTAAGGACATGTCATTATAAAGGGCGGTCTCGTCCCTCTGGTCAGAAAAGTTGTTAATTAAAGCGTCACGAATCCCTTGCCAATTTTCAGGTATGCCATTAGAATTAATAGTTGTTGCTGCAGATCCCGTGATTTTATTTAAAATACCGTTTATAACGCATAAGTTAGTGAACTCGCAGCTCGGGTCATTTCTAACGTATTGTGTTACGAGCTGATCGCATATTTTAATAAAACGGGTTAAAACATTCGGATTGCCATCAAAGTCTGGTACTGGGCGTAAGGCCTTAAAGATAGTATCAGGGTTCAATGCCATTTCGTCAATTTTAAATAATATATCTAACCCTAAATTATCGGAATCTATAAACCTATTTAAATCTACTTCCCTAGTCCTATTTATCTGTCTGGAAGAGACAGATTTACTCCTAGCTTCCCTTGGATGAAAAATTTTGAATTAATATAATAAATGGGGATAAAAAGGAAGGACTCGGGAGCAACACTCAAAGAAAGTTTCAAGGACTTACATATACATAGTTTTTCTTGGTGTATCGATGGCTGGATACGTCCTCAGCTGCGTCTTCTTAAAGTTCGGATATTCGACGAGGTACTTGGAAATACCGACAGCGACTATCGGAGTCAGCAGATTAACGATTTTTGGAAATCTATACCGCGCCGCGCACTGCCTCGAATATCCTACCGACTGCGCCAATTACGAAGGTGACAGCCGGAGGACTTAAAAAAAACCGAAATTATTTTAATGAAGGTTTTTAATTAGATAAAAATTACAATTAAACTTAGGCTAATTTATAAGTCTAGATTCGGACGATGCTAGTACCGAAGTGTCTTAAAATTAATTATATTTTATATTACAATTATCGATCGCTAAACGTGGAAGCGGCGTCAGCAGATTTGGAAGTAGGTGAACGCTCGGCGTCACGAAGCGTCGATTCAGCGATTCAGCAGGTGGCGTGTTGCAGTTTTATGTTGAAACATCCGATTGACGTAAATAGCTATCATGTCGCTATTCAGCTGATTTGGTGTAGGCAGAGCACGTAACATGATCATTAGAGAAAAACAAAACAATGAAATCAAAATATTTATTTATTTAATTTTATTCAGAAACGCTTCTAAACATGTTCTCTAAAACTTTTTTCAGTTTTGTAGAAGCCACTTTTGTATGCATACTCACTTATCACCAGCAAATTACTACCGTAAAATAAACAGTCGCTTCCCAATTCCAATCAGCGACGTGCAGACAGTAAAATTCCGTCTTTAAAAGCGGTTGGTCCGTGTAAGCAGAGTCGTAATAAATGGATGTACTTTACTCATATTCAAACCAAACATGCCTATACTTACGTCGCAAAAAAACGGTTGATTGTTATATGTGACATCGTACTAAATGGACTACACTGTAGTTGTTTCATGTAAAACTCAAATAATAATAATACCTATATAATCAATATCACCCAATATTTGACTTCAAGGTGAAATAAAGGAGACAAGTATGAGACTATGGATAGGGGAAGAGTCCATAGTGGTAATCTAGTATGTCATGTAGTAACCAGGCTACCTACTGTGGCAACACTGTTAGTACAGTGGCTTAGAGGTAGGCTGCTGCCCTGCATGTCCTTTGATTCCCGCAGGGAACTATTATTTGTATGGCCTTGGTTGGTATTTTTGTGACTACATATTTGTACCTACACATATCCACAAAACAGAAGAAATACTGTAATAAAAAAAATAAAAAAATATGTTATTAATTAACTAACCATGTGTGTGATTCTAAAGATGAGAAGTTAGGGAGCTCGAATTAAACAAAAGTAACTAAGAGAAATGAGGATCGGGCGCCAGAGCTCACTAGGTAATTAAAAACAAAGGAATCCTGGATAGCGGAAAGGAAAAGATAGGACTTTTAATCTAAGGTCGGAGGTACTGAAATTAAGCTGCAATTTCTTAAACAATAGCTCATTTATTTCTAACACCGCAGGCAATATGGTGAGCACAACACAAGAAAGTCCCTTTCTTTAGAAGGGAAAGTTGATTTATAACTATTAAATTCTATATCTAAAGTTTACGCTAGAACTGTCAGTATTGCACTATTTTAAATTGAAACTACAAAAAAAACTAAAGTGACATACCACAGGCTTGGGGAAAGCTATATAAAATAAACCTGAGATGTGGATTGGAGACTCGAGGCGAAACGCATCAGCTCATCTCCATGATGAATTTAAATTTAAAGATGAAAATCCAAAGTATAAATAAGAACGCCTTTGGGGCTGAAAACAAAACGATTTCTTTTGTTAGTCAAGTCCACAACGTCGAGCAAAATGGCGACGAGGTAGTAAATCGGAAATTTTAAGTACTCACCGTTCTTATCGAAAACAAAGCATGCCAATGACTCGTGCTATGGGCACAACCAAATCGCGATGGCGATATAAGGGGGCTGTAACAACAGATTACGACACATTGACTTCAAGTTTATTGTTAGCATATTGCTATGAAGAATCAACCAACAAAATACTCACGATTTCCCAAAATATTAGTGTAGCACTGCTGCTAACATCATAACAAAGTGGTTCCAACCAGAGGTGGACTTTTAAATCATTCCAATCTAGTGATTGGAACGGAAGAAAATCTATTCGTGCATGTTCCCAGTGAATTCGGTCGGAAAGTGAAGGCTACTTATGCCAAACCGAAAACGTCAAATTCATATCGAATGACAGCAAAAAAACAATACACCTGTCAAACTAATTATTATAGAACCATAGACGGTTCTATCGATTACTCTACTAAATCCTGGCCAATCTATAAAATATCTACAGTGGGTCACGGCATTACCGAAAACTTCGAAAAAGTGGCGAGAGAGGTCGACACTATGTAGCGAGTAGAAAATACTCGTTACAATACCTACCCAGTGTTTTGCAGCATATTTAAATAAATAAAAAACTGTTGGCTGAATTTAACCCTGCAATATGATCAGCAGAGGACTACATAATGTCACCTACCCAACCCCCTAGCCTTCAATTCACTGACTAGACATTCAATATCCACCATATTTCAATATGTCGTAAAATAATATCAACTTGACCTAACAGTTCACAGCTAGGCGGATTCAAGGCCTTTCCCATATTCATCATATTCAAATTAGTTGAGGTGAATGACTGATACCTACTACATAACAAGCAGAGAACGCAAATGCGGGTGAGATAATTTCTCCAATATAACATAACCTTTCAGGAACTCCAGACTTCCACAGTGAGGAGAGTGACAGTAGTTCAGGGTCTGCTTTGCGCCAGAACACAGCTGAAGCCACTAGGACGTTAGCGGCAGAGTGGGAACGAATTGAAAGGACCCTTTACAATGAAGATGGCGAGAAGTGCACTCGGCCAAACATACTTGATGAGTGTAAACAGTGGAGGCAGCTACATCCACAACTCAGGTAAGGATATAGTATCATCATATCAATAGTTTAGTAGTAGTACACATGGCTACACATCAAGCCATACATTTCCAAATAATGCTGATCTCGCATTGTATAGGATTTTCGTACAATGCGAGGTCAGCTTATACTGGAAATGTATAGCTTGATGTGTAGCCGTGTGTACTAGTAGTAGTAGTATGACGGGCTGGTGTCCGCAACTCCACGTCTCAGAGTGTATTTTGCGTACATAAATATTGTTATTTATTTATTTATTTTTCTCCATCTTACATCTATCATTACAGGTACCTATTTTTTTTACCTAATGCGATAAATGCGCCTGTATAAAATAATAGTTTATTAATGGGGAATTATAAAACGAGCGATTAAAAAAAAGGTTTGCGACTGATGATGACATACTGTATTAATAACTTGAGCGGTATGAATTTGAGTAAGCGAAAAATTAACTAAACTAACGACGAATATTGATTAATAATAAAATCCAGAACAAGCTTACAAAAAGTGGATTGTGATAAATCCATTTCATATATTAAAATTTTATCCGAGCGACTACATTACTAAGTGAGCGACTGGAAATACAGAGAGGGCAACTTCAATATTAAGATAGAATCGATTTCCTGTGGCCCACCGTACCACAGGCCATACCCCTGGTGGTATGGTGGGTCGTTTGGGTTAGGTTAGGTTAGACCTGTGACCATCAAAGCGCGAAGGCGAGCGAGCGTAGCGAGCGGTGCCGCGGCAGCGGCCGCCGAGCGCCAGATCCCCTCTATTGTATTGAAGTTTGTATTGAACATTCAACTCTCGTGAATGTCTTATCGCTAAATTGCTCATTAGTGTATTTTTCAAAGTGGTTTTTGTATTCGAAACACTTAATTTAAGATAAAATGCCGCTCAGTATAAAAAATACATTTGCCAAATATTGAAAAAAATGCAGGACGTAACGTTGACACTCAAACAAATATTAAGTCGCTCAAATATTATGAAGCTGCTCATTTTGTATTTTAAGTAACTCAAATTAATGTTTGTAAGATACTATTCTGTTGATTTTTCGTCACTTACAGTCAGTCGCTCACTTAGTAATTATATAACCCAAATTAATTAATTTTGACACTTAAAATTGTAATTTACAGTCACTCGTTTTATTGCTACCCTTTATTAATTACACCTATAACTTATTATAAACAATGCATTTATTGTGAATTACTCAGTGTACTAAAGAATAGGTCCTTCTCACTAGCAATTAGGTGGAGCGAGCGAAGTGCGCGCGTCAGAGACTCCTGTCTAAACAGATTTGTGCGACCGCGCGGCACCTCCAGTAGTGGCGGCTGCCGTCTTCGCCACACGTACCTGTCTAGGACACACAGACTCACCTGTCCTAAAATAACTACATTTTGCACCTTCCCTCTTAATAGTTTAAATATATACAAGCTAATGCTAAGCAATGCTAAGGGTTAGGAGGGATTTCGCACTGACCCCCTACCATACCTAAAATAAATAAAGTAGGATACATTAACGGGTAGAATGGATATACACCGTAATACCGCGAATAAAGATATCTAAAAAAAATATTTTGCATCTTCACCAGCATGAGACTATATTTAGCCTCATGTGGAGCCCAGATGACTGTATTACATTCTAACTGGCTCCTGATCAATGCATTATGTAAGGCCATAATAGCCTTCATATACCATGGCCTTCATATACATGAGTTTATAACGATAACATGACCACGACAATACCAAACTATTTCCATCTATTACTGTCCAACTGCAGGGCAAACGCCTGTTCTCATACAGAGAAGGCACAAGCATTGATTACCTGCTCAAGATGGATTGGAGATTTCAAACTTATATATATTACTACTAGCTGTTGCCCGCGACTTCGTTCCTTGTGTTTACTTGCGAGAGTCATTAGACCTACTTAATCCGGCCCTGTCGCAAAATCCGTTCTTAGCGGACGTCTACTAACTATAAATTTCCTTTATTGCCAAATTTCATCTTTATATACGTCAAGCGGTTTTCGATATTTCGTGACAAGTGAGTGAGTGACCTTTCGCTTTTATATATATTATTATTACTATACCCTGTTCACAATAAGATTAGACATTTACATAAACCTTTTTTTACAGTCCGTTCAACCGATTTTGACTTATATTGCGTTGGTAGCATGACAAATGGCAACTGCAGTAAACAGTTGTTATTGTAACCACTTTTTTGCCTCTAATGTCATCCTTAAGCCTACGGAATAGAAGTCAAAATCGGTTGAAGGGACTGTAAAAAAGGTTTGTGTTTATGTCTAATCTTATTGTGAACAGGGTATAGCTGACTCGACAGACGTTGTCCTGTCAACTGGTTTTTCAATTTTCTCACCGCTTGAACCTTCCCTGGACTTCCACAAATATTTCAAGATCAAAATTAGCCAAATCGGTCCAGCTGTTCTCGAGTTTTAGCGAGATTATCGAAGAACGATTCATTTTTATTATATAAAAATAGTCCGTAAATAGTCAATGTGGTGTCGGACGTAAAGAATAGCACCATCCCATAATTATTATCTTCCAGTGGGTGTCGTAAGAGGCGACTAAGGAACCTTACCAGAGAATGGGCAGCAGCGTTCTCTGTGCCTTTGTATCAACCATACTGCGATCGCCAATCCGCCTGCCAAGCGTGGCGATTATGGCAAAACCCCCCCTAGGGGAGGCCTATGTCCAGCAGTGGACGTCTTTCGGCTGAAATGATAAAATGAAAATGATGATATAAAAATAGATATGTACATTAAAGTTGAGCTTCTGTTTGTTCAGGCTGATCTCTGGAACTACTGGTGCGCTTGTGTAAATTCTTTTGATAATTGGAAGCTTTATTATTCCGGAGTGCTATAGGCTATACTTTATTATAAAAATAATTAGGAATCCGTAAAAAAAATTCACGAGGAAGAAGTCGCGGGCAAATAGGTTTTCTCACGATTTTTTCTTTCACCCATGTCAGTGTTGTCCAAGATGAACTTTAGAAAGTAGGTATTTAAATTTAAACAAACTCATTAGAACTTGCCTGGTATAGAATACGCAACTTTATGTATGAGAGGTGGGCGGAAACGACGGGGCCATCACGACAATTATTACAATCGAATAGTAATAATGCCGTGGTAAAAATATTAGTCAGTCAAAGCAAGACAGTAGTGGCACCAACTGCCCAGGATGCACTACTACTCTGCGCTGCGTGTCGCGGGTTCGATTCCCGCACGGAACAAATATTTCTATGGCCTACAGGTAGTTGTTCCGGGTCTGGCTGTTTGTGTATGTGAGTTTATATGTTTGTAAACGCACCCACGAGACAGGAAATATTCCTAATGTGGGGTAAACTTAAAAAAAAAACCATTTAAGACCTACTTATTATAAGATTTCACAAGAGTTGGCAAAGAATCGTCTCCTGCGTGAGAAGAAGAGCTTACATTCTATTTACACTATGGGCGTGTTCAGTTCATTTGTTCGTAGTTCACCAAAATTTGGAAATTTATTGTGGTCTTAACGTATTGTGTGTCGATGATCAAAAGTTGCTAATTCAGTGGCTTTTGTGTCTTGGTAAACACTTGTGGATTATTGTACATATTCATCGTTACCATAAAACAGACAGATGTAAAACAGAAAATTAATAATACATATTGTAGAACTTTTGTATTTTTCGCTTTGCGATCAATACACCCCAGTTTCATATTTCCCACTGTGTTGTAGGTAGCCACAGTATTTTACTGGAGTTCATTAGGTCAAGGCGTCGGTTACCATGTACTCTTTCGTCTTGCGCAAGGCATACTGACCCAAGACCCAGTAAATAGCTAAACATACTGTAGTTATAATAATGCGACGTTCATTCTTGTATTTTACATATTTTGAAAATTATAGGACACAGTTTTATGAATAATGTGGCCAAGGCCGCACTTTTTACGAATATAATTCGGACTTAGCATACATTTTCAACTAATTATTCCTTTAAAACACGGACTTGGTTATGATTATTAATAGTAGTTGTTGTACCTTTGAACTACTGAGATCAAAATGTATCCTGCTCTTGTGTGTTTTGTTTTTAAAAGCGGTTTTTTGTGATCTTTCAAGATTAGAAAAGGTATTTACAAAGTTAATTAATAGCGTATTTTACCAAAAGAATCTAATTAGTCCGTCATTTAGATTATCGAAAAATATTGGATAATTATTTTTTGTTTTATCAAATTAAGAAAAACTGACGAAGGTAAAACGCATCAAAGATCATGAGTGGGGGTTTGTGACGTCACTTCGCCAGTAAAAGTGTTACTGACATAGTGATGTCACACGAGTTTTCGACGCACTATATCGTCTTCATTTTTTGTTTACGTGACTTTGACTTAAAAGAAAAAACACGTGTCCAATATTTGTTTGAAATCTATCTGACGGACTAATTAGATTTTTTTGGTAAAATACCCTATTATCATTGCAGCATTTGTTTTATTTTATACTAGCTTTTGCCTGCGACTTCGTTATCGTGAATATCAGCTATCGCGGTTGCAGACAAGGTCGCGGAGTAAAAAGTAGCCTATGTCCTTTCTTGGGGTATAGTCTGTATCAAATTTTATTTAAAATCGGTTCAATTGTGAGAACGTAACAATCAAACAAACTCACTATCTATACTAATATTATAAAGCTGAAGAGTTTGTTTGTTTGTTTGGTTGAACGCGCTAATCTCAGGATCTACTGGTTCGAATTGAAAAAATCTTTTTGTATTGGATAGTATATTTATCGAGGAAGGCTATAGGCCCATGCGAAGCCGGGCTGGGTCGCTAGTAGCATTTATAATATTGCTATGGATTCTGTGATAAAAATATTGTGAAACGTTGGACATTACATTATTAAAGATACCTTAATTTTAATTTACGTCTTGTCATTCAATTAAAAAGGAATCGGCCGTGACACTTTTACCATGGCACGACATTTAACTAATAACAGGCAATGACCTTCAAGATATAAATATTTGAATACCATCTATCGATTTTCAGAATTGTCGGTAAAGCGATACAATTGCCCGAAAAACGCCTGTCTTACAGACAGATGGACCATGACGAGGTCATCGCGATGCATTACAGCGACTACGAAGAGTTTAGTGAAAGCGAGGAGCGGCTGTCGCAGAGCAGCACTGACGTCACGCCACAGAACTCACCCAGGGTCTCCGTCAACGAGGACCTGGTCGAACACAGACTGTCCAGAGAAAAGGTATCCTTCTACCCAATGTATCATGACGAATCAGACTTACCCGATGCGTTCTGCTCCCTCCTCCAAATCACACCAATACACATTCACAGTCCCTATAAAAAGAGACATAATCCATCCATTCTGAGGTCAGAGCTAGCATCCTCTCGCTGGATGAGGAACCTTAGACCAGATTCATCTTTAAATTGTGATAGAAATAGTGCTAAGTCTTTTGTTTCTTTGGATACTAGAAATTACGGGAACATGGCTTTGAGTGCGTCGGAAAGAAATGGGTTGACGAATAGTAGAATTGTAACTGCAAGACATAGAGATTTGGCAAGATTAGAACCTATATGCACGCCGGAGATATCGCAGGGTGACGTCACTAGGCTGCCCAACGGTATTTCATCACACTATAGTATTAGAAAGGTTTCTTTGCCACCTCTGCTTTTAGAGGAAGAGAAGAAGAAAGTTTCGATTGGCTCGGCTAAGAAACATAATGTTAAAACTAGAAAGTCTATTCCTAGAACTATGTTCCAGTTGGACAGAGTGAAACACAATTAAATCTTTTTTTTAAATCTTGTCTACAAAATGCGCTTTGTTATAAAAACAATATAAGTACGGAGTGTTTGAATCTCAGCATTGCATGCTCATAGCATGACTACTAGGCAGACTAGATTTTTGAAGCAAAGACAAAAAACATTTGTATAATCATTCATTTCATTTTTTCCATTAATATCATTAATTATTATGTTATTGGACTTTGAACTGATATTTAGGAAGTTACAGTATACATTTAACATTGAAGATTATTCGCTTTTACTTACCCAAGATTGTCTGCTTATTTTGAAAGTACACTATCGTGTCGTTTCTGGAGGAATGAAGGTTTCATCAGCACTTTATTTATATGAATTTCACCTATTTGACTAGGTACCTTAAGAGCGTGTATTCGATTCGTGACGAAAACTTCATGTTTTCGCGTTTTTACCAGAGCAATATCGTAATGTTGTGAGCAGATTATTAGAAGGAAATTACGGCTTTAGAAAGGTTAAGTCTTGATTTAGACTGCTACAGAGTAAAAGTATAATTTTTAACGATGGTTTTTTAAAGCGAAGGCAGTCAGTCCCTTCATAGCGTTTTACGAAAATAGACGTCAGAGTTAACTTTCAGGACGTATACAACCATTACTGTATACCAAAACATTATGTTTTATGCGTTTTTCCAACAGGATATACAGTCTTAAAGTATAACACAAAGTCAAAATTTCGGAAATATTACTATTATGTATTAAAAACAATGTTAAAAAAGTACAAAATTGGTTCACTTTGTATTTTTTATTCACCAGTATTTGAATAAAAACATAACTGATATATTTATTTTATGAAAATAAAGGTTATGCTTAATATACAGAATATTTTTCAGTCCGTTATACGAACTCACTTATTTTAGACAATTATTTTTAAAAAAACACTAAAACATCGCGCGCAATAGTTTTTTTGATCAATTTCAATGAATCGTGCTCATACTTCCGCGTTCACGCACAGAACCTGATCATTGTATTGTACTAGTGTGCTTCAATGCTGCTACGATGTTCTAGCTGCGCTAAATCGAATACGCGCCCTTAAATTACATCAATAGTGCTGCAAGTACTGGAATGAACCTTATCTCTGTTTTATAAGGTCGACATTTCGATGTGACGCTGTGGTGACAAAACTCTTGGATTGTAATGTTAAATGCATTATTTATGTTATGCCATGCTTATGTCAGTCAGTATTGTCTATTATTAATTTAGATCGTATTAAATGTATGGAATTGTTGATATGAAACCACATATTGTCACTAAATATTGTACATACAAAGTTCACTATTTTTGTATAATTAGCTCACTGGTGATGTAAGTAGGAGGTTGTACCTAGGTTATTATTACTTTCTAGTCTTTTTACTTGTCTTTAGATGATATAAAATGTGTTTGTGATTAATTCTTGTTTGTGATGCACTATTTTACGAGTGTACATAAATATTTCGTTGGTAGTTACTTGAGATTGAATGCTATGCCACATTATGAATATATATTTTCTTTACAAAGTATTTTGTGTTTTGATGTACCTCGTGTCTTTATCTGGTATGGTTTAGCTTTTGGAACTGGTTGGACCTGAAAGTTCCAATATTAAGCGATTTTCAAACTCGACAATACGGGTGTAGGTACCAATTCCAATAATTCCAAAACATTTCATTTCAGACACACTTCTGTAAAATAACACTTTATTTTAACACAAAAAACCCGATTAACTTTTAATTAACTGTTTAGATTTCTAGTTGCTTTAAAATCAATAAATAGTCAATTGACTTGACAAATATTCACAGCAACCTATAGCCTATTGCCATACAATATCTATGGCCGAATCGCGTTTTGAAAGCTTATAAAAAGTATGACAATTCTGAATTCATTGGCGGTGTATATACCAGTACCTATTCATGGCAACGAAGCTTTTAATGGCACCTCTTTAATCTAGGTCAGATGAAAACTGTTACTCGTCCTTTGATAACTGGGACAATAAAGGTGAAAAATATCAAGGATATCAGTAAAACAATTTTTTCAAATACAAATACAGAATTTATTTTGATATTTACATTATTTGCATTTTATTAACAATCAACATCAACAATATTAAATAATTTGTTTTCGTGGTGTGATACATTTTGAACAGTCTGATAATATTACATAGCCCGTGGTGGGCGCCATTTTGTTTAGGTAGGTGCACAAAATGTCGTCCGAATGCATGGGAGATGTAATATCATTTGTCATATGGTGGTTTGTAAATGGTTTACTAGAAGCGGTGAAACATGGGGTTATAATGCTGAGAATTTGAGCAACTGCGGAGAAAGCTGTGAGCTTGCATTTTGGGTTGCCATTTGCATGAATTTAAAACCAATGCATTCCGTAAATTGCATTAATTTCGAATTATTGGATCATTTTCAAATATGGATTTATCATTAATATTTTTTACTAGAATTTATTTTAAAAAATTTGATAGCTGTTCTTAATTTGGCAACCCGTTGTATCGAGGCGTATTTACCCCAAAAATGAACAAAACGTTTGATTTGTTTTTGGCACTGTGTAGGATGCATGTGATAGTAATTATGAACATTTTGAATTTTGTTATCTGTTATGTTTGTCATGTTATTCCTGTTCAATTTGTTGATCTAAGAAATAAAAAGCAATGCGTATGCATAAGTACTTATCTGATTTATACTTACCCTTTAACTATCAACTTCAAAATAAAGATCTACCGTACTATACTTGCGTAGTAACTATGTCATGCATGATTATACAGTGCCAAAATAATACAGGCCCGATTATCAGGGGTCAATAACACTTGGTTCCATTTCAAACCATATGCACAAACAAAGGTTTAAATGAAAACCAATCTGATAAAAGGACAGAGAAACCGATAATTTGTGACCAGACTCGTTGCGATAGAGCATTCAGTTATGTTGCTATTTTATATCTTCTTCATTTACATAATATAAATTTAAATTGTTACAATATTTTATCTCACAGCCATCATTAATATATTGATACTACTTTAATAAGAGAGGACTAGTGTAACAACACGTTAGATGGCGTCAGCTTACAAAAAGGGTCTAGCGAACATTCGTTATAGAGCGTAAGATATATACGTATATATAATACATGAAAAATTCACCTTGTCCGTTCTATAAACGATAACAACCTCAAGCTATTAGCAATAGTCAACAATGTTGTTAATTCTAGAATTTAATGCACACAGAACATGGAATTACTAAGTATGCTTAGTAGGCATTTTTTTAGTTAGTGTTTTTTTTGTATAATTATCGATCTAGTAAGTGATTTCGTACATTGTAAGATATCGTTGAATCGTAGAGAGAAATTTCAGGGGCGGAAATATCTAAATTACCTCCATCTCGCTTCGTGCTGCTGTAGCATGTACCCACTGGCTTGCGGTGGTAGAATAAAAAAAAAGATAGTGAAAGTGGTTAATCTAAATTTGTGTAATTCTCCAGAGTGTTTTGTACACCGATATAGAACTAAAGGTATTCAAAACAATAACAACAAAGATGGGCGTATTGTTGTATTCATTTTTAAATTGAATGAAGTTATAGTAGAGCGAATTAATATTTCTTCAGCTGGTATCCATCTTTCCCTCAGTGGACACATGCTTTGCAAGTTGTATTTTAATTACAATATAAGTAATGTTGTTTTCGTGCCATTTGTCGAGATCCCATACATTTTATTCTAATCCGAAGAGCTAAGACGATTAGATCACCACCGCTAAAGACTTGCGCACGTCAAATTGTCGTATAAATCAGATTTTTTATATAAATTGCGTTATTATCTAATAAAAAATTGCAATAAACAAACTAACAGTGACAATTTGTGTGATAAGTAGAAGTACAGAAGCAAATTAAAATATTTGCACCAACATCCAAGGTTCCATAATTTAATTTATTTTCATAAGTTACATTCGCTTACGTTCAATAAATCCTTCTTTGTCAAACAATGTGATATTTTAATTTACTTCTGCTTCATAATTTAAATTATAACCGCGTTTAGAATATAACGTGATTGCATAGAGAGCGCGCGATTGTGGGCGCGTTATCCTTACGATATTACTATGGCTACTAGTATCACCTAGCAACAAGTTTCGTCAAGAACATGCATACACACCATTCGGTACATACACATTGCATATTAAACAATAATGGTAACATTAGACGTCAAGCAAACACACGCAGAAGGACTCAGCTATATTCTCTCTCGTTAAGGCGATTATACAATTTTAAACACTATTTTTATTTTTTAAATTGCACACTGACCCACCTCTATAAACTTTTAATTGCGATAAATATATTGTAATGCTGTATAAAAATATTAAAGGAAAAATCGTCATTTAATATTAATACTTATTTAACATTCATATTTAATCCCAAATCAATAGCGTGTATTTTACATTTTTACAATGAGACGTCCGAACTCTATACCTAACTAGCATACAGTGACATCGAAGCCTAATTCACAACAAACTACACACGATAGTATTTGAATATAAACTTTTTTAATGTAACCGTAGCCTTCTATTTTAATGCAAAGGAGACGTATATTATTGAAAAATTCTTATGTAACATACAAAATTACATTTGACTATTTACAACATTCTATCTAAAAACTTTAAAAATTGAGTGTCGAATGCAGCTCGCAGCGGTACTCTAAATATTAGGTACCTATTTTGGCTAGGGCTCCATGCATAGGTCACTACTTACCGATATATCAAGCTCAAATTACATCTAACCCACTATACTCGGCTGTGTGCGGTGGTTAGTAAGTCGCCCCGTTGCCGTCGCCCGACTCGCCCCCTACCTTGGCAGACATATTGGCCATGCCGACTCGGCCGAATAAGCCAATATGACCATTTTAATTAAATATTTTGGACAGACCGATTAGTTTAATTACATAAATAATATTCTATCGTGCACAACCATCTCATAACTTTACAATTTTTCTTTACGCCTGGTGGTTTATGTGTATAATATTATAATTGTGTTTTTTTTTGTAAACTGCCTTGCATTAGGGTGGATCATTTTCTTTTCTTTAGCACAGATACGTGTGAGCTAAAAGTACAATATATTTTTTTTATAGATTGAATGATTAAATAAATGTCGCAGGAATTTTCGTTCAAATACAGGGCCTCCTTTTTTGTACTTTTTCGTTCGGGTATTTTTGCTCTATGGATAGTGACGGAGTGATTTTACAAAAATATGGCAGTATGTTTGCGTTCAATTCCTTTACGAAATAGGGTAGCTGTGCTGTGTTCGTTATTGGACCGAAATGACCAGGTTGAATATTTAGGACTTTACACACATATTTGAATATCCGTAGAGCGCAAATTGTGGAATATTCACGAAGACACAATCTCGAATATTCAGGACAAGAGCACACATTCGAATATTCGTGAAACTTTACACATTAACCTATGTATTTGTAATTAAGGCCGGTTTTGCCTATTCTATTCGAATGAATGATATCTATATGATTGTGACAAAGATATCTATGTACAGGATGTTTGATAAAACTTTAAATACTTTCAAAGACTTACTATCAGTAAAATTGAGGTATTTATTAATTATTAGGTAATAATATAAATGAATGTAGTGCTGTTGCGTGCGTGCGACGCGTAGCTGGCTTCGTGGGGTACTCGTACTTTACATATTCATCAAACATCTTGTATGTTAGTAATAATTATTGCATTACGTTGTATTAGGTACTATTCGACGTTCTGTAATGATTCTAATTGGTGAGGCAATGTTAACTAATGCCTAATAAATTCTAAAAAATCGACCTGTAACCGGCTGCACTGCCGAATGCTTGTCTGTGTGCTGGTGAGGCGAGGTGGTACAGCCGGCTAGAGCATCTTATCTAATACAATCAACATTGTAAACTATGAGAGTCCACAATCGTCAAAGCACCCGGAGTTAACACTAAATACATCGCAGGCTTCAGAAGCCTATCTATTTTAACAACGATTCGAAAATAATATCACACATTTACAGCAAAATTACACTTCGCACTCGGTGTCCCTCGCAAACAAAAAAACCATCTTCGAATTTGAACTAATCTCGCAATGGCATCGTTTCGTAGTTTTATAAATTAATTCAGTTCATTGATATTTCATGTGCAGCGCCATGTATCACGTCCACTTTGACAATCCCCCCGCCAAATATCAGGAAAAAACGAAAAAAGAAAATAAAAAGAAAAAATATAGCATAATATAATTTTATTAAAATAAAAAAATAAAACAAAAACGTGGTACTATAAGGTGAGGCTGGTAGTTACTATGTTCTTGTAACAGTTGAACATACTTTTATGCAGATTTGAAGATGAAATAACGCGTCAAATAAGTTAGTGTCGTTCTCTCACAACTTTCTGGAAAGAATATTTATTCGATTCTGCATGAAAATATTCAACTAGTATAACCTTAGTAATATAAAGATTTAATAAAAAAGGAAGATAAACAATGAGCAATGGAACTGTTTGCAGACTACTTACCATACGTGCAATTAGAATATGGCAGTGTCCTTAAAACTAAATGATGAATTCAATGTGAATCCATAAAAAGAAAATTAAACATCTAAAACTTAAAAAAATATGACTATAATAACTTCGTACAATCACAAAGTCCATGATGATATGATGTGCTTAACAATCAGTCGATAAATAACCTTCAATGCTTATAATATGTCTATATTTCAGCTTTAAAAATAGCACTTAATTACGTGAAACATGACAGAAAAAACTACAGAATAAGGAATGGATATTCTAAGAAAAGCGATAGCCTACACCTACGTATGTCCATTTACAAGTGAAACCAACATGCAATTAAAAGTTTAAAAGGTTCTTTTCGTTGAGCATTGCTTACAAATAATTGAAGATACCTTACGTAAAATAGAAGAAGAATTTAAAGTTCAGACAATAATGACAGAGAAACTGTCATTTCCAAGAAATAGTATACAGTTTGGTGAAGAAACTGTCTAACAGTTGCAAGGACGCGAACATTTGATAGATAATATTACAACAGTGGTTCTTTTATATTGTATTTGAGAACCAGTCATAAATATGTAGGTTCATTCATTCTGATCCAATCGTAGATCCTGATTGGTTAGTCTCACTCTATGGAATACTTTTTGGACTTACCAAGACTACTGTTGTAGGAAGTGAAAGAGGTGTGTCAGGACTTAGCTGATAATGTATATGCATGTGTGTATGTAATCTCCAACACCTTAAACCTATAACTAAACCACCACCGCATCATATCAATTTTAATTATTTTTAATAGGTATGGAAAGTCGATGTTTTTTTTTTAATGTGTCAACTTTGATTGCGAGTCAAACGTGCAGTGTCTACCGCTGTAGTCAGTACTTTGGAGGTAGTTACAGCTTCATATACCTGACGTCTCTCTGTATGCGATCTGTTGTAAATCTACCGCTCTCGCGATAGGTTTGCAACAGATTGGGAGTCCATGTTGTTTATAAGCAACGACCTCGTGAAAAGTTCTGATATCAGCGGTTTACTACTACCAGTATACACAGATAAATACATCTGGTGTGATGTGCCATAACATTTCAGTTTCCAACACTATACTGTTGCCTTAAATTACGTTCCTTTAACATGTATATACTCATCGATAACAGCGTTTTACTGAACTCCGTCTAATCGTTTATTCTACACATCGAAAGCTTTTCTATATTCTTAAATTGCTTTCTATAAAGTCTGTATTGTTAACAGCTTGTATTAGATCTATCCTCTGTTGTGGCTCCTATAGGCTGCTTTTCTCGTGACTTATTAAAATCCAGTTATTATTTTGAACTGATGGAGCTAGGTACTATGCACTGCGTGAGCAGTCGCTATAGGAGAATATTTATAATTTTAAGTTTACGTTATATTATTGTGTTTAGTAAATAGATACGGCTAAACAAACAAATTCTAGTCTATACAAGGGTGCGTTTGAGGAGTGTAGATTGCTGTGCAGGAAGTGTTCAACTTAGAATACTAACATAGATAGTTGACAAAATTAAAATAAAGTGGAGGTAGCAGCACTCCCATTCGGTTAATTAAGTCAGGACAAAATCTAGTAATACGTGGACGTTTCCCGAGAGTTGACGTTAAGAATGCGGGAGTGATGCTTCGGGGTTAAGTCGGGGACGGATGTGTCGCACGCCGCGCTACGCCACGCGTGTGTCGCGTCACGTCACGTGGCGCGGCGTGCGCGTCCCGGTGTCGGGCGGGGTGGGGCAGGATTGTCGGAGTGGGGGCCTACAGCCTAGATGTAGGAGTAGGGCCCGTCCGTGAGGGCGCTGCACAGCAATAGTCAGGAGGCGTCGTCCTTGCCGCCCGCGCCCGCCGCCGCGCGCCGCGACGAGCGGTACTCCACGCCCGGGTCGAACTGCATCAGCACGAACACCTGCACACGATAATAAATGGGTTTAGAACTGGTGCAAGCTCAATACCTACTTCAAACATATAGAAATCTCAAAAAATCGAAAGGGTTTTGGTTCAAAAACTCCTGGTTTGGAGTATTCAGTCCACATAATATTTACAAAATTATCAACAATAATATTAACCTGGTCGGTAGGCAACAGTGAGAAGTCATCGGGTGGGTTGGTGATGACGTATCGCTTGCTGCTGGCATCACACGAGGACGACGTATCCCGGAACCGGTAGAGACCGATACACAGCATGCCGTAGGTGCTGAGCGCGGCCACGAACAGGTCACCGTACTTGCCGGCCTCACCGAACTGTGCCAGCGGACCGTCGTACAACGAGATCTGACCAACTCTACAGCGGTCCCTAGAAACAATTACATTGTTGTCAAACCCGACCTTGATAACGTCAAGAAATCTCCTGGCTAAAAAGTGTCAAAAGTCATAAATAAAGTCGTACACTTTGCAACTCAAAGTGTGCTGCAATACTGCAAACTGCTTGCGATTGATTGTGGCAAATTGCAAGATAGGTATTTTATGTGCAGAATAACTCAAGGTGTAAGTTAGGTAATTACATCGCTAATAGTGGAGAATCGTTTGTTTGACGCATGACACTTTATTTTTTGACCAATATGGACCTGCTTTAAGAGCGTACTGTTAGGCCATAGGATAAGCGGGACAGTGATCATAAAGGCTGTGTTTAAGTTACCTATTAGCTAAGCTCTCTGGCGTGGAGTACCCGCCTCGCAGGCCGGCTCCCTCAGCCAGGATTAACTCCAGCTCAGGCGTCGCACCGCCCGTGATCAGCGAGCGGATCAGCGTTAAGGCATTTTGGTTGAAATAAGTCTGGAACATTATATCAAGCATTAGTCACTTTGAAGGATCAAGACGAGTAGACTCTGGCGCAGGTTACAGAAAAGCCATAGTAGCTATTGTTACAACACATCAATGTTTCTTTCAAACTAGAAAAAGATTATACTTATCATGGAACCGTCAGAAGATTGATGGTTGCCAACCAATAATCGACCCTGCCAACGTGAGAGTTGTGGAAGAGCTCAACTCGATTCGAGAAACTCCTATATGAACTGGTAAAAAAAATATAGGGTGTATTGATACATACTGTGGACATAAGTGAGTCAAGCACGCTAACGGCAAAGGCGGTCCCGCACGCGAAGGGCTGCGTCAGGTACAGCTCCGTGTCCGGGTCGTCATCATCGTCTTGGTCAAGGAACTGCACGTTACTGTCGTTCACCAACTCTGTGAGTAGGAGATACAAGATTATAATACCGAAGCTTTACTCGTTGGCGAGGAACAAGTGAAAAATTTACTAGAAGTCGTCTATCTGGTAAACGCGTAGGTGTAGTGTAGCGTATTTAAATTACAGCGGGATTTCAGTTTCGTTTGTTCCTTTTTCATTTCTTGGTAATTTGCCCCTTTGAAAGGGATTATCTTTAACGGCTACATAAGAAGTCATATGCCGTTGTCCGTGTGGTGTCGGATGTAAAGAATAGCACCATCCCATATCTTCTCGTGGGTGTCGTAAGAGGCGACTACGGGACTTACTAGAGAATGGGCAGCAGCGTTCTCTGTGCCTTTGTAAGAACCATACTGCGATCGCCAATCCGCCTGCCAAGCGTGGCGATTATGGCAACCAAAAGACGTCCACTGCTGGACATAGGCCTCCCCAAGGGGGGGGGGGGGCCTTGGGGAGGTCTATGTCCAGCAGTGGACGTCTTTCGGCTGAAATGATGATGATGATGAAGAAGTCATAAGAAGACACATTTACCAGTAATCATAGGCACATTGGCACCATACACGGAGCCCCGTCTCTGCAGCAGCACGGGCGCCGGCGGCTGTCCGGGCGGCGGCGGCGCCGTACTGTTTCCATTCGTCCCCACGCCCGCACTCAGTACTCCTATCGTGTCGTCGAACGTCATAGCCTTGATGTTCAACGAAGCCAAGATAGCTTCCTTGTCTGCCAGCGTTGGATCATCGTTAGATGGCACCTTTGCTGATAGGATGCAGCACATGTCACACAAGTTAACATTAACTGCACGCAAGTCGGCCCGGCTTAGCGGTGAACCCTGAACAATAAAACCATTGATTAGAAAATGAAAATGTAATATTTAATAATTCTATGTAAACAGTATGTGGTCAGAAAAACTAAAGAGGAAACAGGTGAAGACACAACGGTACAACTTGTAAAAAAATTGTTACTGACATTCAAAACAGAAATCTTAGGTAGATTCTGCAACATCTTCCATTCTCTTCTGATATAGTCGACGCTTCCCACGATGACCACGTGCTTCAACTCGTGGTAGTGGAAGTTAGACGCCCTCAGCGGCATCACCAGGTTACGAAGCCCGATGAGCGGCGAGTCCGGGTCCGCGAACAAACACACTACCACGTGCCCGTTCAGAACTGTCATGGCCGCTTGGTTCCTGTCCTGTAAGAGAGAGTAAAGATTGTTGTGATTGAATAATCGAGAAAAGGGAAAGGAATATTTTGATTGTAGTCCATATTCAATAAGTTATTGTTGTTCAAAGAGTTTATCTGAAAATACGTACTAATATACAATCTTCCAAGTTCCTTGCGGGACTCCAATGGAACATCCCAGTGGAGTCGTACTTCATTTCAGTCTTTTCGAAGTCGAAATCTTTCGACTGGTCGTCAGCCAGGCCCGCGGGCAGGCTGACGCCGTTGCTGTTTTGATTACCACCACTGCTTCTACTTGTTGGCCTGTACAAATGATTGAGTTAAGTAAAGGTTTTTATCTAATTGAAGTCACGTGCGCGTCTGAACAAAATGTGTTTATGTAGATGATTTTATAGTTTTTGTTTATTGTTTTCAATTTAATCTAATACAGGAAATTGAAAGGTTATAGGGATAAAACCTAGATTATTGTTACTAGGTATGGGGAACATGAAGAAATAAGAATAGCCACTACAGAAGACAGCTAATTCACTACCTACACTGGATTCTGGCAGTAGAATATTTGACTGAATTTATTTAAAATGGGATTCCTGATTAGAATCAAATTATTTTAGAGGGTAATATACACAAGATATACAATCGGAAGCGACTGATTGTGTTGTAGGTAGGACTGAAAACAATAATATCTAAACTACTGTATGTACAAGAATGCGCATCGCAGACAATAATATTAAATGTGTGTAAACATAAGTGGCATAAACATGCTGTAGTTGTGTGTCGTGCAGAATTCAAGTGCAGTACACGGTAAAATATTAAAAATAAACTCCTAAACGTATTCAAACTAAAATATTTGACTAGTGAGGCAAGCACTACACTCTACGAACATAATCGAGAAAAGTCTGCGCAGTTGTCTGCACTGCTAAGTCCGAGAACCGTGCAATACAGACCCAATGTAGGCAACATTGACTCATTGCTGACTTAACTCGTGTAAAAGAATTCAAGTATTTTGCAGATATCAAAACTACTGATAATAAAATGATCTAGCTGAATAATTTTCAATTACATGAGTTTTTTCACTTCGTAGGCAAGGTGATAGGCCTGGTAATTGGTATCTTGATCCTGGGGATTCCTGTAACACAGGGTCAAAGAGTCGTCTCCGTTTCTTTTTTAGGAAAATAAATGTGCAAACAGGTATTATATCAATTTAGTGCTTTGTGCACGTCGTGCTAAAATAAAAGTAATACTCGTTTAACAAGCCGCGATAGAAAGAGAAATCAAGGAAAGAAGAAGAGACTTTATGGAATGTATTTAGATTCATTATTTTAATTTATCGTAATTTTAATTTTATGTTGGACAATTTTGTAGTTTAGATCGTCCTGTTTTAATGAATTTCCGAAGCCGAATTTCACCAAAACGAAAATTTTAGACTGAATGAAATTAATACACGGATTGTGTTGCTTGGCTCCAGAGAAAGCTCCAATTATAGCATTATTTAATTGGGAGTGATGATACATGACTGAAGGATATATATTTTTTTCAAGAAAATAACAAAATGCAGTCAAGAGAAAGAATGATTATTCAACACTAATATTCTCATGTGTATGAAAGTAAAGGTTTTTTTAAGGACAGAAATGTATTTTGAAACAGTATTCAACTTCTGTAATTCTATCATGAGTTCGTAACACCAACTGATATACACTAAGCTACACCATGTACCACCACTCGTTAACATTTATTAATCAAAACTGCTTAGTTATTATTCTGTGGTAGACTCACGTATCTGGCGGTGCCCTGTTGACGTTGGGCTTGACTTTGTTGACCTGCCTTGTGGTGGTGGTATTCATCAGCTGATTCGCCATCGGAGATAACAACGTTGTCGGCGCTGCGTTCCGGTGATTGCGATTAATTACTAAAGGAAGATAATCTTGAGTCAGTTTCTTGTTGACTTGTCTCGTCAGTAATTTGTTGCTCATCAATATAACTGATAGATCAAACGAAAGCGTAGTGTAAAGCCGTTTTTATTTAATCAGTCTGTCCTACTGGTGGGCAAAGGTCTTCTACAGCGCTCTGCCTTTCCCTGAGTTGTGTTCTTTGGCCAATCTCAATAGATACCGGTACTATTGACCTTCTCTCTCATTCGTACATGTGTGACACAGAAAGTGCTCTACAAACATATGTGGCAGTCTGTTTCTATTGCACAATGAAAAACTCCTGGGTAGTGCATTCAAAGCTTATGTTCAGAATAGATTTGAAATTGATGAGCATTGGGATAAAAATGGGGATATTTTTTTACGTGTGTGTTCATTTAGGCAGAACTAAACTCAACTTGATTGCATTCAAAATTATGATGAACATAAGCTTTGACACATGGTATGCAATATAGAGGAAAAGCCTCACTATTCAGTTAAGGTTATTGCCTCCCTCGTGCAACATTATATGACTATGCAAAAACCGCACTGTATTTTTATCACTCGGCTGATTTGTTAATGACAAACACTGATGATGAAGGAACATTGCAATGTTATATTGCTTATACTTACGACTAGTATCCTCCCCTCTTTCCCTCGCAATTTCACCTGGAAGGTAATAAGAACAATTTACGCAAAAATGTTACTCAATGTAGATGTATAAGCAGAAAAGCTTGTGAGTTTTGATTTGAAATAGTTATTGCATTTTTCCTTAAAGGTTTAACTACAGGAATCTAAATTTACAGGTACTTACGGGACTTTATTAAAAATATTACTATTTTTCAATTTATATTTAGATAGGTACTTATTATTTGAAAGTTACTTGGGTTCAATCAATAAAATAATTATTATGTAGGTATTCTTAATCAATATTCTACAACAAAAGCATAGATGTAGGTACCCACATAGCATTCACTTTAGCGTTGCCAATTTTGGACAAAATTAACTTGGTAAAAATTAGGTACGTTTCAATTTTAAAGTATTTATAATTTAAACTGCAAATTAATCAAGACGCTTACTGACATGGTTTATTGTCAGTAATGTTTTAATATTATCCATGAATTGGCAACTCTTTTATTTAAAGGTATATCATTCAGACAAATAAATGCAATGCCATGAATATTTGCAATGCGCGGCAGAGGGTACAAACCACAAATGATAATACATCCGCTTTAGAGTTTACCAAGAAGCACAGAACGATGGAAACAATTCAATCGTCGTCGACTCATTACTCATTGAAATAGTGAATGCAAAAGTAAAATAAAAACAAAATGATTTAGATTCGTGTTAATTACAATTTTGTTAGTTGGGAATTTTCGTGAAATTTAGTGTGAGGCTGTTAGTTAGTGTCGCTCGGCGGAGCGACAGCGGGTCGTGTAACTACAGTTCAGCCGGGTACATGCGGAGAAGCGCATAACCCCAGAGGCAACCCGCCAGTTGTCAGTGCTCGCTATGAGATAATGCGTGACAAAGCAACTAGGTGCACGGTACCTTCCGGTAACCTAGGACGAAGCATATTGCCGGTCAAATGGTTCAGTGGGCCGATGATTAAAAGGAAAACGAAAAAAACACTCGGCTCGGAGCCTGAGATGTACCTCGAACATGGACCTTCTTGGGCAACTCTGGCGGCGTGAAGGTGGGGGGAGGATGGTGATCATCTGCAAAACATCAGCACAAGTTCGCATTCCACTCCACTCAGTAAATACAGTTCCTACAGCACATCGCGATATAGTACAGCGTGTGGCCGGTCTGTCCATATTGACTCAGATCATTTCAATATTACAATCATCGGTTTCATCTTGTCAAATATTTTGAAAGCAATTAGCACTTTAAACATTGGAACAAATAAATTAATATAAAAGGTGTTTTGGACTCTAAAGTGTTAGATAAAAAAAATTAGCACAATGTTACGGTACGTATACGTCCAGAGAGAAGCTCCAAAGAAAGCTGAAGATGAAACCGATACACAATCAAATTACTTATTAAAAATCAAAGTTAATGTCACAACTAATTAATACTACAGTTAACATAACATACCTACCACAACGTCATGCAACAAACATAAAGCTACGAATACAAACGACACACAAAACGAAAATAACTAACTATTAGACAAGCTCTACGTGCTATAAATAATATTATGTTCCACATCTTGAATTAAATGAATTTAGAACCCTAGTTATTACCATGACTAATGCAAAGAGTATGAGGGTATGAAAACATGGAGTGATTAGAATGGCGTTGAGCGTACTAAGAAGTGATGGCTCAAATGAAATTACAGAATCGTAAATATTACAGGGATGTGATAACAGTAAGGCGAGTATACCAAATCGTTCGGCAGATCGGACGCAGCAGCTAACGGCTGCTGAGTCCTCGCGGTTCTATCGAGGCGGGAGCATCTAAACGTTCCCTATGCAGGGGATCATTAAATCATCTTTTCAACTTTTAAGCATAAAAAATTACAAATTAACTTCTTGTAAAATCTATTACTTCACAACATCAATATCAGCGGGACTATGTCGATGCAGAAAATCAGGGATCAAAATACTCCTAGAAAAATATTTTGAGATATAATAATATAATAACAACAACACCAAAATAAATAAACGACATCACATTATGTCTCTCGATGTTTTAAATATCGGCTAATAGAGAGGCAAACATCTAACTGCTGTATAAATGCACATATAGAAACGTTTAAGACAAGACAATGATAAACAGGACACGTTGCTATGCGATCGGTGGCCGGGAGTCACCCGCCCCACATGTCGCGTATAAAACATCACATTGACATGTACATTGAATCTTAACATTGAGGTTACGTACTTGCCCTGCCAACCATCTGGACGGCTCGTACGCCCTTCCTGAACGTAGCCACTGAACCGAGAAACAATACGTTTAGCTCACTCGTTACACAATCCATTTTAACCTGTTTTAATTGTGGGTGTTACAGAAGATACGCAAATAATAGATCTTATGAAGACAGAGATGCAAAGCTGATAGTTCTCTCTGCGTAAGAAGTAGTTGATGGCGACGCAGTTATGTTTGACTTCTCAATACTACCGCCCAAACTGGAATCGTTGTCAAGGACATAGACAATATTATTAGATATCAATATAGGAAACAATGCTGAGTGTGAGCTGGTTAGTAATTAAGAAGTCACAAGTCATTCTCCTATTGGGGTTGCAGACGTGAACTGTGTTTACTCTGATAATCTCTACCTATATCTGTCTTATATATTAAGCGAGCTGTAGTTAATATAGTGTCTTAGCCTAGCTGCACTATACTAGTTGCGTGTGTCGTTTTTTCGTGTATTAGCTTATGTATATATATTGTAGCCCAGTTTCAATTCGTCCATAGCAATAATGGTTAGTTGATGCAAACAAACTATACGTGTGTAAGGTACGGTAATACGATATATTTGTCATTTCGTTCTCGTACCGTCGAGACAGGCACGGTACGTATTAAGACTTTGTTTCACCATCCCAGTCTGCATCATCATCATTCCAACATCTGTAAAAATCCAAACACTGACAATACGCTCCTAACAATTATGATTTAATTTGTTATGTGAGTTTGGTAGAATCAAATTCTGTGCAGTGAAGCTATGTAGATGTCGTAGCGGTAGAATTTGATTCTGTCAAAAGCGTGAATGATTGTGATGGATCGTGACTGCATTTAGTTTCCTCCCTGTGTTAGTCACTGTCGTTAGCACAGACAAGCCGGAACTGTCGTCATAAGTCTTTGTCCTCCAAGCTCACTTTCGATTGGCAATTTTATCAGCAGTTTGAGATCTTCACTCCTTTTGTTCTGAGACATGCTTTCGTGGATTCATATGTATATTATTATATCTAAGTGTTCAGGGACATGGCGGTGCACTTGTAGTTTGCGATATTTAATTCTACATATTATTAATGTTTACATGCATTGTACTGTCTGTGCTGGGCTCAGAAGTGCATCATAGCAATGTGTTCAACTCTCGTTGATTCGCACCGCACTGCGTGTCCTGATATAATTTTGACAAGTGATTGCTGTGTGATATTATGTACAGGTCCTGATTGGGTATGTGAATGTAAAGCGGTATTGTATGATGCACTAAATCCTCTCAATTGATACAGAAACAGAGCGAGTAATATCTCAAAAGGCAGAAAAATGGTGAAGTGTCGGAGTGCTTCATCTTGTGGCGGAATCCATTCACGAGCGAGCGGACATACACAATGATCGCTAAATTATAAGGTGTGAACGAGCACGGGTCAAGATAATGCCTTGCAGCCGATCCAGTCAGTGAGGTACGGACGCAACACCACTAAAGCAACTCAACAAAATTATAGACACGAAAAATAAATATCGGAAAACGTCAAGTTGTGAGGTTAGGTGTGGTGCAAGTTACCTATGTCGGCTCCAACCTTCCGCTGGTGCGCGGTCACTAAAATTTTAGCCGAATAATATATTCATTAATGTCGCACAAATAGAAAGAAAACAGTGTGAGGACGAGCGAGTCTGTGTCGACGGTGCCGCCAGGGCTCCTCCTACATCCTACGTGTACTGCGAACATCGTGTGCTCACACTTGTGTAAGTGACACATATATTACGGGACACAGTTCAATACAACATTTAATATTTCCAGAAAGAATGTCACAGAATAGTATAAAGTTAAGAGGTTAGCTGAAAGTATTGTATGTAGAGAATTCTGTACAGATTGTCTCGCTAAGTAAGGTTATGTGTTAGTAATGATAGCAATACAGTGATCTTACAGTTTTTGCATTTGCACTTCTTGATGAGCGTTTCGTCTTTGATGTCCTCGTGGCAGGCCTTGCAATAATACCAAGCTCTGGAATGACAATAGTTGTAGTAAATACTATGAAGATAAAACTGACACTACTTCCGGCTACAGAAGATTAAATAGAAGAAAGTAGTAAACGACTGAAGGACACCAGCTTGAAGACAGCACTATTGTTTTTGGAAAAATTTAAGAAGAGCTCATTTTCTTGCACTATCCAGACAATAAGATTAAAAATTCACAATTCAATCTACAGCATTATCGGTTTACAATTTAAGAAAAATAATAAAGCTCATGATTTTTACCTTTTAACCTCATCTGCGGACTGTGCGATAAAGAATCCTTGTGTGTTAGCGTGTATTTTAGCACTGCGCGGGTTGATGGATATCTTGCTGTCAGCTCCCTCCTCACCCTTGATCTCGATCGCGAGTAGCAACAGCTTGAGTTTTGTGAAGCATAACCTGGAGGATAGACATGATGTACCGGCCAGTTCCAAAGTTCCATTAATTTTTAGTGATCCATGTGATATTTTAGTTCAGAATAAGGATATAACAGTAGAAACACTCGGTGTCTTAACACCGAGTGTGCCAAAAATGAGAACATTTGTTTTTTTTTATTATTATTGATTCTTGTGTATAAGATTAATGGGTATTTGATGTTGGTGTTCTTAGACTTACCAGTATGGATAGTTCGAATATACTTACAAAAATAGCCAACGTTGATACATAATCATAACTTGATTAAATCTAATGAGAATTATTATCCAATCTGTTTCATTTTGAAAATTACTCTACGATACCTTCGCATTTTTTCTGCTTTTGGTAAAATAATTTTCATGACTTGTATAAGTCTACATTCCAAAGTATTTACACATTAATCGTAAATAATTTGGGCGTTCAAATATTTTAGATTCAAATACATGCTACAGACGACAACTATGTAACTACTCTAAATTTGTAACTAATTTAGTTTCTACAACAATACTATAGAATTCAGATACATACATACGAGGCGACGTACCTAAACATAATACATACCAAGTTATCATGCATATTCTAATTAATATAGAGCATATTGTACATAGTGTGTTATGTTCAGCGAATAAGGTGTACGACAGAGAAAGCGATAGTTGAAGGAGGAAGCCAGTCAATCATGAAGTACTCATAGCTTCAAATGACTCGCTCGAAGTCAATGATAGTTTTAGTAAAGTTAATAGAATAATGTGCAATTAAGCCCAAGAAGAAGTGCGTCAAGACAATGATGTAAATCAATGACAGAATGTTAAATTTTCCTCATTTACCTACTGCACTGAAGTTATTTTATGGAACCATGAGTTTCACTAACAAATCCTGAGTGACATCAAATGTAGATAGTTACTTAAATGTGTGTGCAATTAAAAAGACAGTTGATAAAAGTAAATAATTTGAAAAGGTGCCGTCGCTAGATGACTAACGCAAATCTCTATTGGCTGGAACAGTAGTCTAAATACATAGAATAGAATAAACGTGTATACCATACATTTACATACCACTAATAGATATAATTGTCTAATATATTACCCATTCAACATGCACAATCTATTCTGAAAAATCAGAAAGACATTTTAGTTCTAAACATATCCAGCCTACTCGTCTAGGTTATCAGTTATCAGTGCACACTCAGGTAGCTAGGGTTAGCAAGTTGGCACACAGTGTCTACGGTGCGGTGCAGGCGGCCCAAGGATCGAGGGGAGTCTTACTCGCTCGCTTGCGGGAAGCTCATTCCCGTGAAGGATGTCGACAGTGTTTCGGTGTACATCTCGCAGCCAGTACCCTGCAGGTAATCGTTCTGCCAAGCTTGTGTGTCGGGGGACTGCAATCAACCAATAGGAGACGCTAAAGCTCGTGCTATGTTAGTCATAGCCTCCTCGACAGGGCTATCGCGTCCGTGCTTCGGCCACACTCCTCGATGCTCGCCGGCTATATTACACAACTATTACAATTAGTACATCATAACCCTATATTATTCGTATCTAAATTTAGATGTTACCGGCTAACGTTATTCAGTGCAGTACCTATGACAATGAAATCGAAAGAAAAACATTGATATTTATTCAAAACCACAGACGGTAAGCTGGCAAACAAAATGAACAAAAACACTAAAATGATAAGCTATGCGTTTCGTAGTTGGTTAGTATTGATCGTCCTGTAATCACTGTATGGAATGCTCAAACACTTGTAAAGTATAAAAGTTTGGTGTGTGACTTTGTCTCGTGTCACGTTATTGAAAGCGTCTCGTTCCTTGCCCACTTACTCTGCGGCCTGTTTGAACGGCATCCCAATAAACGTCGAACTTAGTGTCTCGGTGTACATCTCCATGCCGGTACCTCGCATGTAGTCATTAGTCCATATAGCCATTTCTTGTGACTGTGGAAATGCCGCATAGTATCGTTAGAACTTGTGGTACGTTCAGAGAGCGACTTTTATCGTTATATCGTTATCGAGGCCTCGGGGGGTCGGTCTCTGAAAGTACTTGAGGATCATGTTTATAGAAGTATAGGAGAGTGTAGTAAGAAGAAGGCTGACCGTCTTGAAACTGCGCATGGCGAAGAGGTTGGCCATCATGGTGGAGAAGCCGGGTGCCAGGCAGCTCTGTGCGATGAAACCGAGCTTCAGCTCCGCTAGACAGATCACGTCGTCACCCTGCTTCCAGTCCCAGGATGGAATGTTTAGGAGGTAGGCCTGTAACATCATACGTATTTTCACCCGACAAAACCAAAACAGTTATTATTTCATCAGGTTTTGTATTTAAGAACATTAATTATAAACGACTAACTTTTGGCAGTCTACTACTTGACTTAAGCCTCTCCGAAGTTGCGCCACTAGGTATGTTGTCTGATTTCCTCATCGACCTTGTCCCAGCAATTTTTTTAAGCATCTCCCGCTTGCTTACTTTGTCTACTCCACAGCAACGCGTACCTTGCATCTGTCTTTTCCAAAAACATGAAACTCACCTTATTATGGTACTGCATCAGCTGGATGATGACTCGGATGTCGTCGGAGTAGTTCTTGATAGAGATGACTCTCATGATGTTAGCGGCGTCTTCCGCGTCGGGGTCCTGGCAGTATTTGTTGGCTAGCACCAGACACGCATCTGCTTCATGTACCTAAGTTTTAACTGTATTAAAAATCTCTGTCGGAAAGCGTGTGTCATTTGGATGGTGAAAACTGGGGCTTCAAAAGTGATAGTGAATTTTATCTAGATCGTCTGGATTTTATTGTTTTTCTGTATACGAAAATGGATGAATGGAACCTGGATATGAAAATGTCCACGATCGCTTTTAAATAACCCTTTTGAACCATCTGAATGACACGCTTACAATTTTAGAATCAAGCTGCAGCTCAGGGCATAGTACCCATTTTTTTTTTTACAAGAATTTGGGTTTTTAACAGTTATCTGGATATATTTGATTAGAATGTTGGCTTGTATTGGACCGATCCAAGCAAGTTATTTAAATTTTAATGCAAGTTTTGGGAGATTTCGATTTGCGTTAAGCAATAACATTTACAGGATCACAACACTTACCAATCAAACGTGAACACACTAAGTTACCGAAAAGTTAGTTTTACACATCTATTGTTAGGAGGAAAGACAGAGAACAATTTAGTAGACTTTATTCTAATATTTACTTAATTTAGTTCTACGTTCAATTCAAGCGGAGGTTTACAAAAGCGTGAAATTTGCGCATGCAGATCTTTGGCCAAAATTTAAAAATGAGCACCACGACTCCATTTACGTATTGCTGAATTTACAATTTGTTAAACCAATTATTCTAGGTTTGAAGTCAATGAGTTCCTCTGGGTGGTATTCATTTTATAAGAAGCAGGTGGAGTTGAAAGAAGAAGTTAACATGCAAACAAGCGCCATCATTCCATAAGCCATGCCAACTTACCCAACAATATCGACAATCGATAACTGTACTCGACTACTTATAAAAATGTTAAATTTTGAAATGGAAACCCTTTCATCGGCAGCCATTAATGCCAATATTGCCATCGGAACGTACAGAAAATCGATATCGAAGTGACAAACGGGCCAGCATTGCAACAACACCCAATCAGACATATGGTGGGCGGGCTGAGCGCGGCGGGACACAGTCGGGGACGGCAGGCCGCCGCGCTGCCGACAACACTCAGTAGCACGCAGCGACAGGCAAGCGGCGCTCAGTAGCGGCGAAGGGTACCGAGCGCCGCGCCGGCAACGTCTCGGATAGGTTAGTCAACGAGCATCGCTCTACTCTAGACAATATGTTACATCGTCAAACCGACACCACGCCCATTTTGATTATTTCTCGTGTGTGCATTGCTACTTACTTTCACCCTCTGAAGGTCGATTGGATTCATAATGGTGCCTTGAAAGAATTCCACAGTGGTAAAGTGTCTCTTGAACAGGCCTTCGAGCTCCAGGTCGGGCGGTTTCCTGTCATGAACGCTCAGTTAACACCGCTGGCCATGGTTACCGGACAGTCCGCCGCCTGGCGTGGCCTTACCATGCAACTCTATGTACCAAAATACGCAGTCGTGTGGTGGTGCGGGGTCGCTCCGCAGAGGGCACCGCGGGCGACCTCGCAGCACCGTGAGAAGCAATGATTGCATCAAAATAATCACAAGATAAACGTTACCAAAGTGATCAATACCTACTGTGACTATGAAAACAGCGTCTTTACAGAAGAAAGAGTTCTGTTTTATGCACATATAAATAAATAAAAAAAGTACTGATTCACGTAGACGCGTCAATGAGAATTACGGCCGTGCTTTAATCTAATGCCTGCTCTATGGTTGTATTCTAACCTTGACTCGTTCAAGGTCGACGGCATTCATCATTGTACCCTGAAAAAACTCGACGGTGGTGTAGTGACGCTTGAGGAGACCTTCCAGCTCAAGGTCGGGCTCTTTTCTGAAAGCGTCGTCGATCACACATGACACACCAGCCCTCGACAGTGCCACAAGCTACGTCACACACTCACACAGTCACGCAGTGATGCGTGACTCTGCTTCCACAGCACACATGTATGTTTTGCCAGCGAGTTTCATAACTTGTTCAGTATTTTTATTTATTTAATTGATATCACAACACGGCTCATCTCAATTAACTTGATAATATTATTGATGTTAATAACTTTTAAGACTTAAAATACCTTAGCAATCGTTTCATAAACTACTTACTTCTGATATTCCGCAATATGGCAAATAGGAGAATATTTTAAAACGTCATTTAAATGATTCAGTAAAATACTTGTTCTAAGGTAACCCTCCTAATTATAAGTTTTAAAATATTCTTCTTCTGCAATACGCGCTAATTTACTTTTAGGATCAGCGTAGAGGTAAGTACGGATTAAATGCTCATCATTACTTTGTCAGGATTAATCATCGTGATTAGAAAAAATATTCTTGTAAAATCAAATTGAAAATATTAAATTTTAATTTGTGACGTCTTCGTATTGAATATTTGCTTTTGTCACATTTGGCTAGGTATTGTTTGTACTTAAATAAACTTATTGGTTAGACACGTACCTGTGTAAAAAAACAACTTCGACGTCTACATCCTCTCTGTCCTCATGTAGGAAGTCTTTTAAAAAATGGCTCACTGATTCGTAAGTTATATGTCCACAGACAACTATATGCCTGAAAACGTACAATTGTATTATAACACCGACCCACTCAGCTACACGAAAGGTGCATCTACCAAATCAATTTGCAGTTTGAAAAAACAAAGAAAGAAGCTCCAGAAGCGAGTTGTCAGTAAGTATCAAAACTTGGAAAATTGCAAAATTGACATTTATTTTTAAGCTTAGTGTTTTTAAAACTTGAAAAAACTTTACATTAGCTTGTTTTTTTTTCAGAAGCAAATTTTCAAAAAGCTCATCTTATAAGTAAGGAAAAGACAGAAGTAACAGCAATTTGAAGTCTTATTTAACACCTGGGACCAGATGGAAGTAACTCATAATAAAATATTGAAAAAAAGAGGTCACGACAGGGTTAAACAAAACAGTAAGTGACAGAAGCGTGAAGAGAAGCTACATTTATATCAAGCACGCCATCGTTTTATTAAGCCAATCGTTCATTCATTTATAACACAAAACTATGTAAGTCGTAGTTAAAGTATCAAGATTTTATTTCAAAACAATGACGTGCTTTGCAAATTAAAACGTTCAAAATAACTATATGCTCATTAATTTGTGGCTTGTGTATTTTTTTTCTTTTAAATATGTGTAGGTATTAATGCTTGATAGTTTAAATTGTAAATTAACAATTGTTTTTTTTTATTACAGCCACAATTAAATGAACATTGTTCTAGAAAGCTCAGTTTCGTTCAGGATTTGTGTAACTATCTACCACACTATAAAAAAATAAAATAAAATAACATAAATGAGACGACGACTATGGGTAGGGGTAGTATAGGTCACTTGCAGGACATGTAGTGTCTTTAGGGGGGACATACAACAATAATAGCATACATTGCATGGGGTAGAATACTTTGTGGTGTGATGATTTCAATAGCTAAATGTTACCACGCTGACTATTTAGTGCTCTCACAAACAACATGTTCCCTACACTGTGAAATCTAACAAAGACCTGCTTTTTCTAATTAAATTAATAGGTATGTAAGTAGTTTGTTATCACAACATTTTTAGTAACTTTTTATTACTTTATAAAAATGTATCATACAAAGGACTGATCGAAATCCGTTTGCGAAGCTACAAAACAGTCCGCGTGAGTATATAATTCTTATCTAGACACAGCAAAATATATGTAAATATGTTAAATCTGACCAGTTACTTATTAATTTTGATCTAGTACTTTTTAAAATTTCCTGGGTACTGTACTGTGAATTCGTGTAAGTACGGCGCGTGTTTCTTTGAATATAAAATAATTGATATTGTAATTAAGTACTCTACGCTATAGCCTATGATTTAAATACGCCTTTTGTACTGTGTTTAGATAAAAATCCTATATAAACAGTAAAAGCTTGCGTCTCAGTACAGTTTATGTATTAGGGATATTATGTAATCACTTGGACAAATATATAATGTCTGTTTATAATTATAAAATTGCATATTGTTTTGGAGCCAAAGTCGTAAATCTTAATAAGTTCACATCGGTGTAGTGGACACTTCGTTTGTTGAAATGTGACAGTCGACAGTCCGTATGATGGTGGTGGTTAATGTTGTTAAAATAAAACATAAAGAAGTCTCAGAAAAATCATCACAGAGCAGAAAATAAGAAGTTGAATCAATCAAGGGATGCAAACAGCTCATGTCTACACGGTCATGCAACTAGTATTCATCTAAGGTGTGGCAAAGGAACTGATTTCATTTTTATTCATATAAACATTAAATCTGTCTACCTTTGTATCTTTACGATCCATAAACATTGCAAACAATTTCCAAAATCAATCCAAAAGTTTCTTAAAATGATTGGTGTATCGTTGCTAGGATGATGTCAATCATGTCAAATGATATGTTCAATAAAACTAAACTAATTTTGCGTTAAAAATGTCCTCAATGCACACAGCCTTGCCACGCTCTATGAATATATTTACGAAAATACATTACACTAAAATAACCGAGGGGGTCGATTCAAAATTACATTACAGATCAAAAACATTAAAGAGGGTCAACATTAAGAGTACAAGTAACAGTAAGTCGTGCAGGCAGGAGTACAGTCGGAGCGGAGCGGACTGCGGGAGGGGGCGGGTGGCGGACGGCGCGGGTGGCGGGGCGAGAGGGGTGGGGTGGACAGGCAGGGTGGTGCGCGCGCGTCCACAGCGTGCCCGGGGCAGGCGCCTCGGGCAGCAGCTGTCGACGCCTTGCTTCGCAACGCACACCAGAACTCCAACAACGCACTACAGTACGGTACCACTCAACATTTAACTCTCCGTAACTAAGCTTTACGTTAACATTCCTTTACTTTACGTACGTATACTAACAGAACATAATCATGATACCTATAATGACGAGCGATAACACTAGCCACTATCTGCTGTTCACTATTCAACTGAACTCAAATCAATTCAAAGGTAATTTACAATCAATATCGACTCATAAAAACAAAGACAACTCGCGGGACTTGCGTCCCGCCAAGATAAGTGAGAACACAGAAGCGTGCTAAGAGAGGAAAAGGAAGAATAGATGTCACAACACGGAACACATTCAACGGAACGGAGTGAAGACAGCGGCTCACCTGCGTCCCCGCTCATTCTTGAGGGTGCCGCCATACTTGGGTCTAGTGCCGATTAAGTCAATTATCTCTGGGATACAACTGGCAAATATCGCCTAAACGCCGACAGACAAAACAAGACGTTCACATTCATTCAACCGAGAGCGGGGGGCGAGTCGCCGGCGCGCGGCCGTCGGGCGGCGGCGCGGCGGCGACTCGCCCCGGCGCATGCGCGCGCGGCGGAGGTGGGGGGCGCGGCGGCGCGGGCCGGCGCGGGCGCGGCACTGGCTGTGTGTCGCGGACTGTGGCGAGTGCCGGAGCTAGCGCTACAGCGTGGCGACAGGCATCGTGTGCAAGCGAACAAACCAAACACTACTTCATCGACAGCATTACAAAACTTTACATCGGCTCTCTCCAGATCTAGTCTCGTTAGAAAGGATTAAAAAGCTCAACGGTATCTCGAGTAAAATTTACGAAAAAAGGCATGTAGTAGTGCGTCGGTCGACCGCGCGCCTGTCTCTCTAGTTCGGGGAGAGGGGCGCGGCCGCCGGGAGCTAACTCTTCGAGCATGCGCCACGGCACCGAGAGACCGATTCTAGTGAAGGATTAATAAATTTCATTAGCAAACTCCGCATTCAATCAACCAAGATCGAAACCGTGAGAGGTAGGAAGGCAGGAAGCCGCGTGGAGCGGGGGCGTGAGAGCAGGGTACCTGCGGCGGACGTCCTTGTTGTACCGGCCGCCGTATTTGTTCCGCTGCGCCGCCAGCTCCGTGATCTCGGGGATCCAGCTGGCGAACACAGCCTACGATACACAGCAACACCGTGAGGTGAGTGGCCGCGCCCCCGGCCCGCCCCCGCGCGCCCGCCCCGCCCCGCCCCGCCCGCCCGGCCCGCCCCCTCGCGCACGAGGCTGTGTGCGGTGAGTGTCGTCTGTCTGCGTGTGGCTGTGGCTGTGTGTGGGTGTGCGGGACTTGGGTGCCGTGCCGAGCTACGCTAGCGGCGGGAGCCGTGACGGGACTCGTGACCGGGTGCATGCAAAGCCTAAGGATACATACGCTAACTAATCGATGATCAGAACTTAAAAAGAAATCGGTTCGACCGGTACCTAAACTAAAAACGGTGGGCATTCGTATAGACGCTTGGTAGACGCGAACACAGGCGGGCCGAGTCGGCAGGCCGCGCGACGGCGCTCGCCCCGGCGCTACTCACGCGCGTAGCACCGGGGCGACACGCCGCCCGCCGCCCGCCGACGGACTCGCGCGTGGACACGAGTAGATAACACAATACATCTGACGGCACTGAGCAAGCTTTCTTAAAAGGTGATGATTCCACATGGTCGCCGAAAGCTCGGGCGGTTCATTCCGGGCGTGGCGCGAGATGAACCGCCTTCACTTTCGCCGACCATTTTATATTATCAAACGGATACCTCTTTCCATGTTCACGCTTCAGCTCGCCACTGTACTTGGACCTACTTCCTACCAGCTCTATAATTTCGGGAATGCTACTAGCGAACATTGCCTGCAACAGACCACGGTGTCGATCGAACATGGAGTCCGACCGCACGCGGACACCATCGAGTGGTGCACGACAATGTCCACACTGAGATCGGTATACTCTCTATGGTGACGCTGAGTCGTAAAATGTAGCCGGTAGCGGAGCGAAATAAAAATAAAAGGAAGTAGTGTGTGTCTACCGTGATGTGAGCAACTGAACACAGCCAGGCGTGGTGCGGCATGCATCGCGAGTGGGAGGGGTGGGACGCGGCACCGGGTCGCCGAGGCGGCGGGCGCCACATGACGCGACAAGACGCGACATGACGCGACATAACGCGCAACACGCGCTCGCTCGCGCAACGTATCTCGTTCGGACCAGTCCCCAGTACACTCCGTACTCTAAGCGCGGCGAGACAGATCCTCCGGCACGTTCGTGGTGACTATCACGTAACAAAGCAAAAGAAAAAACAAAATACACCCATGCAGCCGCTCGAAGAAAAGCGTATTAAAATTGAGTAGTCGGCGATAGTCGAAGGATAGTCCTCCGAAGCCGGGAAGTTAGAAGATGGCACATGAGGGCGAGGAGTCCGCCCGGGCGGGGCGCCGAGCGACTCGCGCGCCTCCCGACGGCATGCGGTCTAACGTGGTGCACTAGGCAGGCTTACAATCATTCAACGAGCTGTGCGATAAACCACTTGTCTAGCAAGTCCCATATCAACTATATTGTAACCGTTACTCTGCAAATGTTTCTTATATTTCCTTTTGCTTTGTTATTAATTTAGCCTCGAACAAGGAACCGCAAGCTTGTCGTAACGACTTTGTAGCCGTGAGAAAGTATGAACCTACTTTATATTACTTGAAAATTAAGAAATGTGGTGTTCCAAATGCCACTACAGAAACAAATTAGAGACTTGCGTCCCCTTGCAAAGATAACTCAGATATTTGACTTTATATTTCATTTCATTAAATATTGAATTCATAGAGATTTAGATAGAGCAGTTGAAAGTGAAACTTACCAAGCCGACGAGGAGGAAAAAAACCAAAAATGTTCTTCCAAGTACTGTGTGACAGAAGACGTCACCGTAACCTACGGTGGACATGGTGACTATAAGGAAGTACACACACGTCCAATATGAGAGCTTCTGGGAATTCTCGAAATCTAATGGATCACCAGAGTTTTCCAGCTGAAACACGACAAATTGAGAAAGTCAGAGACAGAGTGACTGTTGCACCAGAATATAAGGTGAACAATTGAAAAGGCCATATATAGTCTGTTAAGTACCAAAATAATAGTATGTATAACGTTTGGACTTGGGGGTTCAAAGTTGGGAAACAAAGCTTCCACGAATCAAATGCAAAACCTAAAGAAATAATCTACACTTTTACCTTTGTAGATAAAAATTCAAAAAAAATACCGTCCTATTTTTCACTTGTAGGATGCTGATGATAAGCAATAGTGTGTCAACCCACAAAAACTAACATTTGAATATTTTGATGTATTTATGTGTGTATATATGTATGTAGAATACATCAAAATATTCAAATGTTAGTTTTTGTGGGTTGACACACTTGCTTATCAGCATCTAATGACGTTCAAAAGTGCCCTTAATGTATATAATAAACGATTTGACTTTGACTTTATGTACCAAGTATATTTTTAGTTTACCTAATGAAAAAAAAATGGAAAGCCTTGTTATTTGTGCCATAACTCTTTTGCTTACACTGAAGTTCTAAAACTTCCAAGGAACTCATTAAATTGTATGATGTAGTCAAGAGAATTGAAATTATTTGCATGACAGTTGCCAGTAATTGGAACGTCGTCGTATGTTCGAATCAAGTTCTTTACGGACGTTTGAGTACTCCATTTATCATATACTCCACGGCTGTTTTGGTGACATTGCAGTGTTTGGATCGTATCATTGCGATGAGAGGTTAAGGCTAAGAACTCACGTTGCGGTTTTCGCCCGCGCCCGCGCCCGCAGCGGGAGCCAAATACACCGCGCACACCGCGGGCGTAAACCGCGTCGTGAAATGTGCTTTTGTTTTTAACATATATAGGGTGACTGGTAATTAGTGTACGATACTTGAACACGTGATTGTGTTCATGATAACAATTATTTTTCTTCGGGAAACTTGTTAATTATCATGAACACAATCACATGTTAAAGTATCGTACACTAATTACCAGTCACCCTATATATCTGCATTCTACAGAAGCTGCGGGCCCGCAACCGCAGCCGGACGCGGGTGAAAACCGCATCGTGAGTTCTTAGCCTAAAGAAGACAATTAAAGTTTCTTGAGCTTCTATGTTTCATACAAATTGAATCTTCTATAATTCAATAATTCATACACTTTAGTTTCTCCCTGCAACTTGGCTCGAGTGGTGTTATTAAACATTTCCTATGACGCTCGGTAATAGTAGGTTCAGAATTTGTGTACTTGGACCAGTAATTCCAGAGTCAGAGTCAGACTTACGAACAAACAAAAAAAAATACCTCATTATAAGTATGTAAACTAATTTATGTTTATATGCTGTTTTCTTCAAGCATCGAATCTTTGACTCTAGTTAGGCTACATTACAATAATAATTCTCCCAACCGAATTTTGGACAAGGCGGCCAATTTCAATGAAGACCAGCCAAGTACAATTCACACCCTCTTCCCTCACTCTCATAGTGCGATGGGACGGTAATCTAACACGACCGGAGAGAGATCAGACGCAGGGCGATGGGACTGCAATTTGACAAGCCCGCAGAGGCTTTACGTGCTTCCTAGGCACGGGGTTGTTACACCGCAAATTTCGAAGTTCCCGACTGCTACTGACACATTCTTAATGAAAAAAAAAATACGAGTGTGCTTTAGATCACACGACTGAAGTAAAACTTCTTTAGATTCATCTATATGTATGTACAGTCAACAGCAAAAGTAGATGATCATGCATGCATGTATTATCCTAATTCTGTATGTATACTGTACATGTTTGAGCTAATAAAATTTCTTATTCTTATTCTTATCAAAATCAGAAATTCAATACTAATTTACTAACACTAATTTATATAATTTATTACTAGTTTATTTATTAAAAGTATGTGATTGTCATTCATATACTTTTGAATCACTTCGACGCCACACAGTTCTGACGCGAACTCCGTTCATTAGTATTGAATTTCTTATTTTGATCATCTACTTTTGCTGTTGACTGTACAGTCAAAATCAAAAGTAGATGATCAAAATCAGAAGATGATTCAAAAGTACGTGTGTAACAATCACATACTTTTAATAAATAAACTAGTAATAAATTATATAAATTAGTGGTAGTAAATTAGTATTGAATTTCTGATTTTGATCATCTACTTTTGCTGTTGACTGTACAATATGAGAACAATGTAACAAGTCGTGTACGTTAAAAGAGGTCTAGATAAAAAGTTGTTGACTGTATGACCGTTTGCAACTGGCTATGAGAGAAAGAGAGAATGAAAATGTATGCTTGCACCTCTCTCTCTTGCGTCTACAGTAATATACGAAACGTAACTCTCTCTCTTTCACTAACTTATATCTCCCTCTCAACTTCCGTTCGACTCGCCCGATCACACTTTTCCTAACGCTCTCGTCACGCATTCATCAGCTTACTCCCCAAGTAAAGCGAGCGTAAAGAAGTTTTACTTCAAAAATCCAATAACACTTTGTCCGACTTGGGGATCGAAACCAGAACCCCCTCGTGCTTACGACCGCAAGACTAATGGTCATTGCTCACTTTTACAGCACCGCTCCGACATGGCATGTGCCCAGCCCGAATTGCCTTGAAAAATTCAACCGTTAGGGGTCGTCGCCACGAGCGAGAGAATCGCGGCGATAATTATTATCGTCGTGCCACCTATTTCTATACACTCACTTAGAAAGTGTCTACACACGGCGATGTTATTGCAGCGATGCGACGAGTGTTTGAGTGCGAGCGAGATGTCACCGTATCGCCTTCTATTAAGATCGAGATTACCCGACGATAGAAGCGGAATCGTCGCGATTCTCTCGCTCGTGGAGACGGCCCTTTAGCTGTCAGCCGCCCGCGAGTCCTTAACTTTTTTGTCATTTAATATAATAATTTAACGTAGGTACATGCTTTAAAAGTCTAAATTAAATGGCAAATTATTTGCCGCGTAAGAAAGGTGCTGTTATAGTGTGCGATGACCTTAACGAGGTAGTCAACATTACAATATGCCTGACTCATCAGCAAAAAATCCCCTAATCCCTCTATGATTCACAAACGCACAGAGCAATATATTTGACGTAAAACACTTACCAAATGAATAATGCCGGCAGCGGTCAGCCACACTGATATAAATATAGAAACTAATTGCGCCAACCGAATTGAGCTCGATGTTTTTAATATATTGAGGTATTGCAAAATATCAGGCACGGTCATTAAGCGTAGAGCTCTGAGAAATCTCAACCCTGGAACAGACGGAAATGTGTGGTTAATACAAATATAAAACACGGTTACAAACAGGGACGGGTCTGTTGATGGATTTCTGGTTGATGCTGACAGCAAGTATGCAACGTACTCAGTCGTAATTACAAATGATCAGATACAGTCCCAATATTATGTTGACTGTGAAATGACTGGTAGCACTCGCGCTTTTCGTCTCTAACTTAAGGCGCTTTCCTGCGAGGGAGTTTAGAGTTAAGGCGCGTCCCTGTGCAAAACGCAGCGCTAGCCGTTTTTTGTTCAGGTTTTCGGACCTAAATACTCTATATCCAAAAGAAATATCAACAAATAAAAAATAGATTAAATTTATACATATTCTTGACTCCAAAATGGTAGATCTGATTTTTGTTTACAAAGTATAGTATTTAACTAATCTCCTCACAACGAAACCACAGAAATGAGAAATTATTATTGAAAACATGCATCTTCTCGGCAAGTAACCATTAATTCATTTTTTTACTGACACTAATGGATAGGCAATTTATTGATGAACATTTTGGTAGATTTTTTTTTCAAAATCCCAATATGTGATTTTATAAAGATTTAATTCTAAAATCTGAGCGTATTTCGCTACTGTATCTCTTGCGCGACGCAAAGGGAACGAATGCTCAAGGTTATTTGCTCAGGGTACCGCCTTAACTCCCTCGCTTTGCTCGGGAGTTAAGACAAGAATCCTAAGTGCAGCGTGGGATTCAAGGTCGCCTAAGACGAAGGCACCTTTATGCCGAGGAGCATACTCTACTTTTCACACCATCTACGAGACAATAAAAACAATAGCAGGTACTAGAATAGGGTATTTTACTCTATACGAGAAAAAATCTATAAATATGTTATTGAGACAGTTTAGGCATAAAGCAGTCGGAAAATGTAAGTTTTAGTTCATAAAATAACAAAACAAATTTTTAAATTCAATTCAAAGTTTTCAGTATTTTTAATCTGTTATAAAACACCGTGAAATAGTAGCGGCCATGTTATAACGCCATACGGCTGTGTAAACAAAAAATTGTCAACTGTCAGTCAACTGATTGGCGTAATGTAGGCTTTGTACTTTTATTATTTTCGTAACCAACGTAATTTTTTCATTATTACACCTACTACAAAATATGCTTTTAATTATTTTTAAATGATATACAATTATCATATTTAATATTAGCTCATTTGATACAAAACGAACTGACGTCATTTACGCTGAGCAATATGGCGTCCAGTAAGAGGCGTTTTCGTCAAACTACGCGCGAAATTTGAAAATTTAAAATTTAGATGCATTTTTATGGCACTTATCGATTGAATAAAAATTTTGTGTTTTTTTTGGTGGCATATTAGCACTACAGAATTTCATTGAGACACTTTTCAAAATGGGTGTAATACCCTATTAAGAGTAGATTGTTGGTCATACCAATGGCTTCGGATTTAATGTACTCCGTAGTCAAATCACTATCGTCACTCGACATTTTTGTGCAAATTTGCTGATATGTAATTTGTTGTTTATCAAAGCAAAGCAATTTTCAGTATTCGATTCGCGCCTCTTTTTAATTTGTGTTCTATTTTTCTTTTATTTATATTCTCCTAGTGGTGGCCAGTTCGATTTTCGAACAAATTTACTTTTTAGTGCAGATCTCTCAGATTATGATACAAAATGCGGATAGACCGCGCGGAACACTGGCAGTGAAGCCAAAAAAGCAAATACAATTTAAAATAAAAAAATAAAATATTGTTTATTTGCACCTTCAAGTTAACAACATAAAAACAAGTACAGTTCACAATAAAATTAGGCCGAAAGGTAGTAAAAAGTTTTAATTAAGTGTTACAGCTGACACCTAAGCTAAGATAAATTAATATCTTGTATATATAGGTATCAGCGCCCAACCTCATAAACAATAGCAATGATCAGAGTACCTATCATTATCCTCATCATCATTATTATTATTTGAGATGCAATTAAAATGAGCAAGAACATTATCATCATGTTATTAAAAAGGTAATATTATATATTCACATGTTATTTGAATGTAAATCTATTTCATAATATTATAATGAATATGTTTACAAAAAGAAAGGTTGATGATATACAAAAGGCAATTTAAAAACAATTTTTGAAAACTATTTGGTGCAAAATGTAGACTATAAAAATAAAAAAGAAAAGAAAAAAACGACGAGCAAGTGTGTGGTGTGTGTGTGTGTGTGTGTGTGTGAGGGTGAGTGAAGTGTGAGTGAGTGAGTAAGTGGGTGAGTTAGTGAGTGAGTGTGTAAAGGGGTGAGTGGGTGTGAATGTATTAGCTTATTAGGAATTACTAGACAATTCTACTACTACAAAATTATGTTTTCTGTATGGTTTTCTTGTTAATAAAATGTAATAAATAGCATTATAAATATAGTATATCATGTTTTACAATGAATACTTATCCCAATATAGTAAAACTTAAAAAAAGAGGATTTATAAGTTCTACAATAGCTAAAAAAATTATGACGATACGGTGAATAGCTTCTCCGTTTCATCATAGGTTAGGGACAGGAGCCATGTGTTCAAACTCTGTTTGCATTTTTTTTTGTCATGGAGAAAATTTTTAATTGTTTATTCGCAATATTAAATAACTTTGGTCCTAAATACAATTTGAATTTTTGAGCAAATGAAGTTCGAAGAAAATTCAAATTTCAAAAGCGAATACCTACAAGCTCGTGATTGTGTTCGATTGTGTTCGCTTTTGAATTTGTGTTTGTATTTTCATTTGTTTTTTTTAACCATGGGGCGTTTCGTGCTATACTGACTCGTGTCAGTACAGCACGAAGCGCGTTGTAGGTATTCGCTTTAGAATTCGTATTTGCTTATTTGGATTCACTCTCGGTGTTCCGCGCGGTCTATCTGCCTTTTGTTTCATAATCTGCGGCAGATCTTAATGGTAAATGTTCGTATGCGATTTGTACTTTATGTTCCAAATTCAAATCACATTATTGACCAGCGGGTGATAATGAGATTCAGTACAATATTATTGCCCTGCTAGACCTCAAGTCTTAAATGACTTACTTTAGGTTAGGTTTGCATGACATATAATTTGAGATTGTCGAGCAGGTGGTGTGAAAAGATTTTTAAGTTACCTATCTATTAGTGTAATCCTCGAATTAATACACGTCAACTTTAGCAAAAGATACATGTTTTCAATTATTTTAGTAATATTTTACAGGGAGATTTAGGTGTATATAGGATACATGAAGAAAAAAAATAAGAAGGAACGTGGAATGTGATGATTGGATATTCAACATTAATAAATATGTTTTTAGATGTATTTTGTTTCTCTTAATTAATGAGTTAATAGCCCCTTAATAACGAAGCAAAACACACTTTTGGTCGGGGTAGCGCCTTAACAGATCAAACAAAAGACGACTTTGTGTCTGTTACAAAATATTAGTTTTAAAAACTACCATTTCACATATAAATTGGTATGTCTATGTATTGATATTGTCATTCAAATTATACATTCCACTTGTTTAATATGGACCTTATTGGTGCACGTTTCACATCACCAAATAAAGAAACACCACCGTAGGTATCATGTACAGTACGCAAAGGAGATAAGTATCCATGTCGCCGGAAACAGTTGAAGTTTACTTAGGAACCGATAGGTTTTTATGAATAAAATAAAATACAATTTATAGAGAATAAACAGTTCAATGATTTAATAAAATTTCATTTGAAAGCCCGCATTGGTTTCTAAGAAATCTTCAACTATTCCCGACGACATGGATACTTATCTCCTTTGCGTACTGTACAATCTATTAAAATTTTTATCAAAAATGACAACCGCCTTCAAAACGTAAAAAATAACTTTCAATTCGCAAGTCAGCGGTTTTGGTTTTGCTTGTTGTTTTGTATTGCCACCGACTTGCGAAGTGAACGTTATTTTTTACGTTTTGAAGGCGGTTGTCTTTTTTGTAATTTTTTTTTCTTTTTTGTGCCTACTTCTACTACTTGTATTTTTACGTTATATAAAAGTAAATACAAATCTAGGGCACCCGTATTTTTCCGTTTTTCAAAATTATGTACTTTTCATACATAATTTTAACTTTGAAATTAGGTGTATTCTAAAAAGACGTAAGCACCAAATGACGTCATGCTTACGGTGGAGTAGCGTTTTATGCTTTGTTTTACTGTGACCCGTCAAAAAACTATTATCATTATTATTAGACATCATATAATTATGTGACATTTACGTGTGTCTTATTTGACGTTAATGTTTTCATATAAACCATTGAAATGCTTATGCAAAGGTAAACTACCTCATTCCACCGTATAAGTGACGTCATCACATGCTTTTTGGTTTTACTTATTTTACTCAGAAATTAAGAAATAAAAAAATATGAAAATAATGTATATTTGTACTCAGGATACGAAAATAAAAAAATGGTATTTTTGTTTTAAGGTCGTGTCAGTTTTGAAATGTTGTCAATTACGAAACGGCGACACAAAAAAAAAATACAGTCATCCCTTTATTTTAATTTAAATTTATAATGGGTAATTTATTTACACTATTATTTAAAAAAAGAATCATCGAAATCGGACCACACTGAAAAAAGTTATGCTTGGTCAAACATAAAAGATTAAAAAAAAAAAAAATATGATTGCCATTTGGCCCCATAAAAAATTATGATAATTTTTTATGGGGCCAAATGGCAACTATTCCGCGTCAAACTAAAGAAGAATCACGTAAATCGGATCATAAATCTCAGCGTAAACGGTGTACATACATAAAAAAAAATACCAATCGAATTGAGAACCTCCTTTTTGAACTCGGTTAAAAATGATCTACACTTTTCTCTCATTGTCCCACCGACATTGAGAGAAAAGTTTTCTCAGTTGAAAAAAAAAACTGTTTCATACAAGAGTACCACCACACCTACAGAGCTGATTTTTCAAGCTTTTGTTTGAGTTGCAATGTTTGTACATTTTTATTTAAGTCAAAATTTGCAACAGAATTTTGAACCAGTCCTCATAACCCGAAACGGCTTAAATTTGGTATGCATAAACCTGATGGCAATATAATATTAGGGTGGGTGAGCTGGACCTGATGCTGCTGTCAGAGCCACTTGCAGAGCACCCAACTCAATAGCTTACAGCAGCTATGTCGTCTTTCGGCTTAGTAGATATTTCTTGACAATTACTTTTTATTTACGACATTAGGTGGCAACAGCTATATAGGAAAAAGCTTGTTTTTTTTTAAATGCTGTTGTTTTTTTAATAACCTACGAAAACTGTAAACGTTGAATGGTCTAGAATTATGACTTAATCCTACAGTACTTTGGGTTCTTGCGTTTTCACTGATCTTTGGCGTCTCATAATGAGATGTCGTAAATTGATTTAAAAAACCAATTCGTAACCTTTCGCAACGTGGTAGATAGATAGATAGATAAAACATTTATTTGGTGTATACAAAAGACATACCTATCACAACACAAAAAAAAAACAAGTATGGATTAAAAAAGTGCGGTATGTATCTCAAGGTTGCACCAAATCGGAGTCCAGCTCTGCATGTGTCAGGCAAATATACCTGACGCTGATATTCTGCTGAATCCCTGCAGTGACATGTGGACGTCGAGGAGGCGAGATAGATGGGTGAATCAAACGGTGCGTGAATTATATGTATAAATCGCTGCTAATTGATATGATCGGAGATAATTAATACTGCTAGGTACTTATTTATGCTGCGATCATGTTTAAAAATCACGCCTTCATTCCTCAAAGAATAGGCAGAGGTGGTACACCTATACTTCGTCTGTATTGCTTAAGTTCTATGTTAAATGGGGAGTCACCCTAATGTCACAAGAAAATAAAATTAACAAAAAATACTTTATTTCAAGTACATACAAAGTGCATATAATATACATGTTTTGGAGATCTCCTTTTAAGCAAGAAATTGCTTGTGTTAGGAGACTCCGCCCTTCCACTTAGCATTAACCATTATTATGCAATTGAATAAGTAAAATAAGATAAGTAGGTCATTAACCAGATACATCACGACTCATAGGTTGGCTACTCTTTACCACTGTTATTTATTTATTTATTCAATAAAGTACACCAACAGCATCAAAGTACACACATCTAACATTGGCTTGTAGTAGTAGTATTTAAGTTACGTGTTACTTCTAATGCATACACCAATTTGTTATAATAATATATAATGTCTTCCCGAATGAATTTCGGCAACAGCGGTCAATTTAATGGAGACAAGCTAACTACACACATCAAAAAAAGTTTGCGATCACTTTGAAAAATCGAAATCTTTTTTGTTACGGTAGATTATATTATGATTCCTTATAGATCCTTTTAGATTATTTATTTAAAAATATAGATTTAGTATATAAAACAATAAAACAGTTCAATTGTTTTTCCATATAAAAAGGCTTTCAGTCCTAGCTTATGCTCATTCAGATATCTGATTTAGTCAATTTTAACAGATTTGAAATACTTTTTCGCGGAAAGTTGTGATTAAAAAAATGCCAAGAGGATTATCAGAAGTTTTACGAGCTAGAATAGTAACTTTGAGGGAAGAAGGATACACCCAACCCTGTGTCGTGACCACGTTGCAGAGGTACCACGGGATGGGCAATCTAGCTGACCGATCCCGCAGTGATCGCCCAACTGTTTTGACTGCTGCCCAAAAGCGCTATATTGGATTGCTCGGCAGCCCGTGACCCAACAATCAACGCTACTAAAATAAAAGCAGAAGTTCGGGCCACCTTTGGGCTTGAACTTAGCGCTCAGACCATTCGGAATTGCTTGCACCACGCTGGATTACGAGCACGGAGGTCTTAGCGAGCTCCTCTGAATTTCCGGCAACGTCAACGACGGAGATTGCAGTGGGCTAGGCTTCGGCAAAATGAAAAAGAAAACATTTGGCAAAATTGTCTCTTCGTTGACGAATCGCGAATCAGTACTCATCCAGATAACCGACGTGTCCGTGTCTAGAGAAGACCATGAGACCGTGAAAGACAAAGAACTGTCACTGGAACAGTTCATCAAGGCGGGAAATCGGTGTCCTTTTGGGGTGGTATTATAATTGGAACTACAACGCCTTTGATTCCGTATCGAGGCTTCATGACAGCACGACATGTATAGAGCAGTTGCTATTGATGGAATTGTCAGACCATTCTGAGTAAACCATGGGCACCAATTTGTACTGGTCGATGATAATGCGCCCGCCCATCGAGCTCAACGAGTCAATGCTGTTCTCCGAGAATATGACATCACAAGGTTAGACTGGCCTGCCGGCTCGCCTGACTTAAACCCAATAGAGCTCGCGTGGGGCCTCCAAACAGCTCACTTAAGAGCCTTCTTAAGTGAGCTGTTTGGAACCGTCAGCCACGTCCTCAGACAGTGCCAGAGCTCAGGGAAGTCGCTATTCAAGAATGGGACAGGTTACCCCAAGAAATGCTGGATAACTTGATTCTCAGCATGCCCAGGAGGATCTTCGCATGTGTTCGAGCCAAGGGAGGAGTTATGTTATCTATACATATAATAAAACAGTAAAAAAACTGTGTCTGTACATTGAATATATTAAAAAAATAATAATTGAGGGGGGTTTAGAAACAGTAATAGAGCACGAATAAAAAAAAAAAATTCTATCTGTTTGTCTGTTTGTTTGTACACGCTAATCTTCGGAACTGCTGGACGGATTTGAATAATTTTTTTGTTATTGTATAGGTATTAAGTCTGGGGAACATATAGGCTATAATTTATCTTGGAAACTTGAACACCTGATGCAGAATCGCAACAGACCTGCTAAACTATAAGAGATACAAAAATGGTACCGTAGCAAAAATTGTTCCACGTGATGAGCATTTTCTGCTGAGAGAATAAATTTGAAGATCTGGAACACCTGATGTGGAACTTCAAGAGCCCAGCTACACCATAACACATATATTAAAGACGTCTTAGCAAAAGTTGTTCGGTCTGATGGGCATTTCCTGTTGACTTATAAAAATTGAAGATCAGAAACATCTGATGTGGAAATCAAAGTTGTAATTTTTTAAATTTTACTGTAAAGTTATCACTAATTTCACTGTATATTATAATAAGCTGGGAGTATCTCCACGCGATGAAGGCGGTAACAGTTTAGGACTGATTTTTGATGACGATGGTATATCATTCAAAATTTGACCCTACTGGCCAAAACTCTCATTTTTTTTTATTTTATCGAATAAATATGCCTTTGGGCTTATGTTATTTGAGTGTTTAATTTTTTTTTCCATTTATCTTCGTTACACGGTAGCCTACCCGGTAACGCAGGGGAGCAGTCACTTAGATTATAATTGATCAGGTATCTTCACAATAAAACTATAACCATGCCTAGAAAGAGGTGAAATCTTTCCCAATGTTCCAAAGGAGCTTAAAGATTGAGGATCATAAGTTCCCAAGAATGTACCGAAGAGCGTCAGGAGAGACTTGATGCTGTTCGAGAACATCAGGCTGCAACTCGCTCCGTGGAAACCTCTTTAAATCGCGAAGCACGCCTGCGTTCTCAGCGTATTTACGCATCTACATCCAGGTCTCTAGAGACCAGTGAAGAATATGATGCGCGACTGACCGCTGATCGTGAACGTGCATTGTCTCGCGAGTCGGAGATGTTCACGGATAGGAAATTGCTCTTGAGTTCCAAGCGTATCTACGCATCGGCTTCTAGGTCTCTAGAGACTTGTGGGGAACGTGATGCGCAACTGACCGCTGATTGTGAACGTCACGCATTATCTCGCGAGTCGCAGATGTTCACGGATAGAGAATTGCGCTTGAGTTCCAAGCGTATCTACGCATCGATTTCTAGGTGTCTAGAGACAAGTGGGAAACGTGATGTGTGATTGACCTGATCGTGAACGTCACGCATTGTCTCGCGAATCGGAAACGTTTACCGATACAGAATCACGCTTGAGTTCTCAGCGTATTCGCACATCTACTAACAGGTCTTTTGAAACGAGTGATGAACGTGATGCGCGACTAACTGCTGATCGAGATTATCATACATTGTCCCGAACACGCACATAACAAAATATTCATAATCAGTTCGAAAGTGAAAGAGAAAGAATTGCTGGAGTACGGCATGAAGAGACAGAAGAAGAGCGCAACGAACGTTTGAATTTTGATCGAGTTCGACATTCTCTGAACAGAATGTCGATGTCATCTGAAGAATCGGATGTGTCTCAAGATATAGCCGTAGGGCATGGCGACCTTCCTTAGGTTGATGAGGAACGGAGTGCATTTACGTATACTCCTATAATTGACTACGCCACATGTTCCGCCATCGGAAGTATGATTCAAAATTGTACTTTTTGAACGACTCGAATCGTCTCGCGCATCAAATCAAATCAAATCAAATCAGTTTATTGCAAACATGTTGTACAGGGGTTGGAAAAATGTGGTATCCCGTGGTTTTTCCGTCCCCGGGCTCTTAGAATTCGACATCAGACGTTTCAGATCTTCGATTTTGCCGACCCCGTTGTCGCTGGCATAAGCAACAGGATCCGCGTACGAAGTCGCGGGCAGAAGCTAGTATTGAATATAAACCTTTTATTAATTAATTTTGTTTAAGTTTGGTTAAACAGTATTTTTCTTTCTAACAAATTTCTGTTACAATGAGGGCTATCGCGTATGAATTCGCCGCTAGAGGCGCTAGGGTAGCGTGAGGTCTCCGAAACGTCAAATGTCAATGTGTTTATGGGTGGGCTACGCGGGTTTATGTCTAATTACAGAAACGTTGTGAATATTTTGCAATACCTGAGATTTATTATGGGAAATACGAGTTACGGGTCAATGAATGTCAGTGCTTTGAGACAGTTTTATCTTTCAGAAACTTAATTCCTCCTTTTTTTTCCCGAATAAAACGGAACTGCGAAACACTACGGCATGCTCGATATTTTACGGTACGATTTTAAGGTATTAAATATGATTTCACGCGTTTTCACGATGTTTTCACGCTCGTAATAACAAACTTTGGGACCTTACACGACAGTGGCGCCAACTGGTGAACATAAAAACGGTAGCCCTCATTACATTATGATTAATTATCCAATTTTTTTTTCTTAAAAGTATAAAATAGTTTTATTTTTTAATTTCAAACAGGGTATTCCTATTTAAAGAAAACACACAACTAAGATGTTTACTTGATAAAGTTCAATTTAAAAGATTATATCAGCTTATGCTAGTGGTCAAAAACTTTTTTTGATGTGTGTACGCAGGACATAATACTGTACACAAGTGTGTGCGCAAACACAGCTGCACTCCCTCTTGCCTCACTCTCAGAGTCCGATGGGACGAGAATCCCCACACGGCCGGGGAGAGATCAGGTGCGGCTTTACCTACGTGCTTTCTTAGGCACGGGGGCGTAATACAACTAAGTTTCGAAATCCGCGCCGCTACTGAGAAATTCTTAATAGAATAACCCAGTAACCTGTCTGACCTAGGAATCGAACCCAGAGCCCTACGTCCAGCAGTCGAACTTGCAACGATCTGGGTAGTCATACATAATTACATAACATTCTATAAAAATGGTTATAGAATGTCTTGCTCGTTCTTCTCAATAGAAACCTACTGTTTGGAACGAGCAACTAGCTTCAATTTTCTGACTGACTGACTTGACAATTGGGTAGACCCCATTAAAGAGATTCCAGAGACCATTAAAAATAATTCCAAAACACAATTTCTCAAAAAACATACTCCATACTAAACCTGAAAACCCAATTAACTTTCAATAACCTGTAAAATTAGATTTTTTATTTGCTTTTAAATGAATGAAATGGTTGGTCAACAAAAAAGTGACGTCACATTTTATTAATGCCTTACAAAATGTATGGAGTAATCGCGTTTTGACAGCTCATAAAATGTATGTCAATTGATTGGTGGTATCATCTTCCCTATTCAAAAGTAACAACAAATTTTGATATTGATTTCGGTGTTGATTTTGAGCTAACATTTTGATCGACCTGGGAATCGAACCCACCATTAGATAATCGAGGCAGTGCAAGCTACGATAACATACGTGATGTACTCACCTATCCACGTTCTATCCAGGTATATTGATACAAATGATGGGGGTATCGTGAAATAATCTACAAATGAATACATCTCGAGCATGAACCATAGTTTGTCACTAGCTGCTATAAACTGAAACAGAAAAAACACACGATTTACATTTTGTTATAACAGTATTATAATTATTATTAACGATATAGAAAGACATATCACATTCCGGTTAAGGGGGATGCTCCAGGGCCGTCTGCGATATTATTTTTTTTACGTTTTTGGAATTTGGAGCTCAGCATCAGGTTGTATTGTAATCATAAAAATATTCGCAACAGTAACTATTAATATGCACTAACAGAATAATAATAATTAAAATCATCATCATAAGTCACAAGTTAGAAAAGCTCGCAAACGTCATATTTCCATTAAATATGCACTTTTAGACATACAGGACGAGAGCACGAAACCAATCCAGTTGCAAAGTGACGCGTGAGACTCGCCCTTGGACTGGGATGGATGTGGCATCAACATCAATGGCGAATATATCACTCATCGTCGTGTCGCCGATGATATGGTTATCATGCCTGAGTCGATGGAGGATATCAACACTATGCTCAGCGACCTCAATAACGTTTCTCAACAGGTAGGTCTTAAAATGAATATGGACAAGACGAAAATTATGTCGAATGTCCATGTTCCACCTGTACCGGTAGTTGATGTGAACGATACTCTTGAAGTTGTCGAACACTATGTTTACCTTGGATAAACTGTCCAACTAGGTAGGTCCAACTTTGACACAGGAGCCGCCCAAAGAATCCAACTCGGATAGGCAGCGTTCGGGAAACTACGAGATATCTTTTCGTCCAAAATTCCACAGTGCCTCTTTATAACCAATGGGTTTATAACCAGTGTGTGTTGCCAGTGGCACACAAAAACGTGATAGCACAGACACGTGGCCCTTAGTTGCTGGTCTCCGAGAGAAGGTCAGAGTCACGCAGCGAGCTATGGAGAGAGCTATGCTCGGAGTTTCTTTGCGCGATAGAATCCAGAACTAGGAACTTCGCCGAAGAACTAAGGTAACCGACATAGCTCTCAGTATATACAAGTTGAAGTAGCATTGGGCAGGCCACATCGCTCTTGAGGAAGACCTGTTGCTGCCGGTCGTGGTCAGGGCTATGGTTGGCAGTGAAAGGGTATGGGAGGCGGTCTCATCTTTCTGCGAGGAATTAATCTCGCAGAAGGAAGCGGCGGAACGGGTCAGGGAGGCAGACTCCCTCGTTGACCCGATTCGTCGCAGGAGGGCAGGGAGGCGCAGGCGGCGAAATGCCGACTTGATGCCCCCATAAGACGGACCAGCGGACGATAGATCGGGGACTCTATTGTCTACGCTACACGGTCCCAGGAGTAGTGGTGATGTCCCAGTGCATCCGGACATCGCTAAAGGAGGTGGGAGCCCGGAGGCGGGCGAAGAAAAGGGAGTCCTGAAGTGGGCCACGCTGGATGGGTCGCGAATGTCATGCTTAGCAGTTCTCGCGGCCCAACCACCAAGACGAAAGTAGATGCTCAGGCGGAGTTTTTAGTGGGTGCAAGTCCCACATAACCATGTCGTTTCCCCGGAAGCCGTGGTATACATAAGGCATTTTCTCCGCTCTCAAAAAAAAGGCCACATGGCCCGAAGAACCGATAACAGATGGGGAAGAAAGGTTCTCGAGTGGTGACGACGAACAGGTAGTCGCAGCGTTGGTAGGCCTCCCACCAGATGAACCGACGCCCTCGTCAAGGTCGCGGGTAACCGGTGGATGCAAGTGGCAGGTTGCCGCTCGTTGTGGCGTTCTATGGTGGAGGGATGCCTATTTTCATCAGTAGACGTCTTTCGTCAGATAATGAGGCACATTTACGAGGTTTTCTAACTTGGAGAGTTAAGTTGGTGATTTTTGCATAAAATGTAAGAAAATTTGAATTTCGCAGACTGCCCTGGAGCATTCCCCTTAACTACACATACTGCCCATTAAACTAAGTAACGTTAAGCAAAAATGATTGCTGAGTAACGACTTTTATTTTTGGTGTGATGCATGCAACAGTACTGGAGGTAATGGAAGTAAAGTTTAGTTAGAACATCGCATTCGTATAAAAAAGTTGAATCTTTGACTTTCAATATCTCCCAAACCATAATGTTCTATTCCCAGTCATGATCCGGAACAAGAAAAATATCGCAATGACTGCCACACGATTCTCAAATCACTGCAACTTCTGAAAGCTGGAATCAACAACAGTGGCGACCACCAGAAAAGCTTCGAGTCAATGAAGCTCGACAAGACCCGGAGAAATATTACAACTGTCTTCACGACTTCATCTTCGAACTTTTCGGCTTCGGTAAGTGTCTTTGAACACCCATTATTGGGACCTATTAAAAACATGGGGTAGTATAACTAACAGAGATTGAAAACGAATAACGTCATCGTTCCGACATATTTGTTTAGTCTTCAGAGGCAAAGTTTATCATAAACATTAGGAACCGCGAAGTAATATTTACTTCGTGGTTTCATCAAACACATTCATAAAGCACCATATCATATAACTCATTTGTTTTCGTACTTTTAAATGAGTTTCACGTCGTGTGTCAAAATAACATTGAAAGATGTTATCATTACGGACTTGAAGTTTCGAGAAAAGTTAGGTAATAGTATCGAAGTAATAAACAATACGACGACACGGTTGGCGTAGCGGCTGAGCGATCGGCTGCTGTGCTGCATGTCGCGGGTTCGATTCCCGCATGGAACAAATATTTGTATGGCCTACAGGTAGATGTTACGGGTCTGGTTGTTTGTGTATGTGAGTTTATATGTTTGTAAACGCACCCACGATGCATGTAGCAGATGAGAATGTTGAGATGGATGTGTGGAGTGACCACAATGGTTAAGGTGAGGAATGAGTATAAGAGGATGTGTGTGTGGCACAAGTGACGTCTAAGTTAAAAGGGAATCGTTTGTCTTGGTATGAGCTCGTGAAGAGGAGGGATGAAACGCATGTGACTAAAAAAGTTATGAGTTTGAATGTGAATGGATGGCTCTCCATCCATTCACATTCATACTTCCACCTTCCTCTCCCTCTGGAGAGAAAGGCTAAAGAAAAGATGGATGGATTGTGTAAATAATAATAGTTGAAAAAAAAATTGTCTGTAAAGTCGGTTTACGGACGATAGTTTTACGTGATAACGTCATAAAGAAACATAATGGCTAACATATATAACATAAGCAAATAATGACTTCCGTCAAGGTGGGCGGAGCTTTGCTTGGGCCGATCGTGCCTCTCTATCGCTTGTTCCGCGCTCTCGCTCGCACGCTCAGGCTCAGGCGGAACGTGACACTTTTTTCGTGCGTACAGCCGGTGTTCATCGAGTTATAAGACGTTATCACGTCAAAAAGGGAATCAGTGATAGCATCAAGGTTAACAGGACGGAAATGAAGTAGAAATCGTGATACGTTGACTCTTAAGTAACATGGGACAAGGTCAGGAACATGATGAAACACACCCACGATACAAGAGAAATTCCTAGAAATTTTTCCTGTAATGTGGGGAACACACTAGGAATTTGTGCTAAATCGTGCGTCCGTTTATAAACATAATATATAAACAAACATACACAAAAACCAGACCCGGAACAACTAACTGCAAATAAAAAAATATATAGGTAAAACTGAACTTACTCGTATAAAAAAGTAGACCATAAAAAATATGTTAAAGGCAAGGTCGATTTGCTGAGTAATATTGTCGCTCCATTTCTGGCATCGCTCAACCTCTTCACTGAAATCAAACACTGTGTGTATAGCACATGCACCACTATGACATACGACAACAGTTAGGTAACAGGTTCACTTGAAGCTATTCCACTAATATATCACAGCTGACATAGACAGAAGCTACATATAGGACTATATTCAGCAAACAGTTTCGACCACATTTATTATGAGTATTGACTCACGTATTCCTTGAATTCAGCATTATCAAGATTAGTAAGTTATTAATAATGTTAGCGATGCAATGTATTTAACAGGTGTAGGGAATGTTTATTACCTGGAGGCGTCAATGAAGTAGATTATGAGCGATGCTATACTCAGGATGAAGACCAACACTACCTGGAATTGAAAAACAATACAGTGTTACCACATATACAAAATATTGCAAAACATTTTAGGAGAGTAAGTATGGAGTTTCTTTACCATTTTTCTCCATACGAAACTACTTTTTGGAAAGGGCGACTAGATTCAAATCTGTTACGACGTTCAAAAGTTTCTTTTAATGGTCTTTGACTTTGATATATTAAGATAATTATGTCTTTCAAATTTTTTATTTCTTTCAAATTGTTAAGTCAGATAGATAGGTGTTTCTTCACATAATTATTAGTTTAAAACTTTTCCTTGTTCTGCCGGCATGGCATGCAAACGTTTTTATATATCACAGTTATTATACTTATACAATCATGTTTAATTACTAAGAATTTAAAAAATAATCATACAATATATAACAATCTATTTACTCAACAACCAAATCAATTTAGAAATAATCTTTGTTCAACGATTTTGTAAAGGGGTCAAATACGGTTTACAAAAGCGTAGGCGGCGTAGCGCTACGAAACCGAACGGCTACGACGACCTCGCACGGAGCTACAGGGTCTACGGTGTTCGCTTTTCCTTGTGATATCTACGTTTTATTTTATAATTTTATTTCTATAATTCCTTTGCTACATAGCGAGAATAATTAAAATAATTATGAATGAGGAATTGTTAACCTAGTGACGTAGCAATTTAACGCCATACACGGGTAACAAAAAAATATGATTACTTCTCTTGGCTTAAACTTTTTTTTTTATAATTGAGAGATAACATTTAGCTGTACTATCCGAAGAAGTTGGCAGATACTAGCCTATATTTCATAGTCATGTCATAAGTCTTATTGTAATAATATCTACTTAAACGAAAACAAATTATAACAAATTAATTTTGCAATAATTCAACGATTAGGGAAAATTATTCGTTCATTGACTTGCTTCAATTCCCTTTCCAATACCAAGCTAGTCGCCGGAGCGACTGAAAATCAATGACGTTATGAAAGACGTTGACGGATGAATAATACATTAGCAAAGCTGGCATTCTGCGTATTAGTTTCAAAATATAGACTTTTTATTACCTATACCTTAGCTTCAAATCATGGGTTTAACTGTGCCAAAACGAACCAACCCATCACTGACATGCATCTGCCTAGCCTTTTCCCAACTATATTGGGGTCGGCTTCCAGTCTAACCGGATGCAGCTGAATACCAGTATTTTACATGAAGCGACTGCCTATCGGACCTCCACAACCCAGCTACTGGGTAACACGATACCCCTTGGTAAGATTGGTTGTCAGACTTTCTGGCTTCTGACTACCTTTAACGACTGTCAAAGATCTACAAATGACAGCCGGCACCAACGGCTTTACGTGCTTTCCGAGGCACGGAGGGTACTCGGTATGAAAGGGATGGTCACCCATCCACAGACCGACCGCGGCTAGCGTAGCTTAACCTTTGATCGATCGATCTGTACGGCTTTAACTTAGCCACGAGCTCTTCAACCCACCACTGACATTGGTGAAGGAAAACATCGTGAGAAAACCTGGACTTATCTAAACTAATATTATTAAGCTGAACAGTTTGTTTGTTTGTTTGGTTGGACGCGCTAATCTCAGGATCTACTACTGGTTCGACTTGAAAAATAATTTTTGTGTTGGATAGTCCATTTATCGAGGAAGGCTATGGGTCCATGCGAGACCGGGCCGGGTCGCTAGTAATTAATATAAGTCTGAAATCGCCAATCCGTCTTGAGCGCACGTGGTGATCAATGCTCGTGCCTTCTCTGTATGAGAAGAGGCCTTTGCCCTGCAGTGGGACAATTATAGGCTGGTATTATTATTAGCCTCACAGAACAATAAAACTGCAACTTTCTTCCTTTTCAATTAATTGTCTCTTCCATAAATTGCTTGTAATCCCAGCCTACAACTGTCCCACTGCAGGGCAAAGGCCTCTTCTCATACAGAGAAGGCACGAGCATTGATCACCACGTGCGCTCAAGGCGGATTGGCGATTTCAGACTTATATTAATTATAAGTACAGGTTTCCTCACGATGTTTTCCTTCACCGATGTCAATGATGAACAAGATAAACTTGGAAAGTACATATGAAATTGAAAGAGTCACATTTTTACGATATTACAGGAGAAATTAATAGTGTGGGGTTAAATTCTTAAAACAAAATATTATATACCTATCAGTGAAACGCGTAAGTAGCAGCTTATAGCAGTTCAAGTGTTGAAAAAAGCATTTTTACAAAAAAAAACCGCCTTCAGAAACAGAAAAGTGAAATATTTTTCACTTTTCAGTTTTTGAAGGCGGTTGTCTTTTTTGTAAAAAAAGCTTTTTATTTCCTGCTATTTAGTACCTCCGTCTCATTCAAATCCATACAGAAAAGGCAACACAGTTAAAACAGAGATTGAAGGTAACTACTCCAAAGATTCTTCGTAGAGAAGAAACTAAAACGTCGCCTATGTAAAATGGGGTATTTGTTGATTTTTTCAAAAAGTGCTGAATCAATTTCGATAAAATGTATATGGGACTAACCCTGAGACATATACCCTATCCATTAAAAAAGATTTTTCAAAATCGATTCAGATTTGCCGGAGAAATCGTGTAACAAAAAAAAAAAAAAACAACATAGGTACAGTCGGATTGAGAACCTCCTTCTTTTTGAAGTCGGTTGAAAATACCTACTACCTAACAGCAAAGAGAACTGAATCATTGAAAAAAAAAACAGAATCAATTCTACTGTTATACGATCCCCTTAAATCAATGTTACACAAAAGTATTCGCATCATTATAAATAAAGATATTCCGATGTTCAAAGAAGTCTGTAAATTGCGCTCGTATTACCGCCCTAAGCCGGAAAATGCGACGTAGTTTAATATAAGAGAACGTTGTTATAATAATAAGCGAGCATTTGATGGAAATAGATGTAAATTGCATGCTTCGTCGCGGGACTCCGATGCATAGAAATGAATGTCGAGAGAAACACGCTTGTGTCATGGTTTGTATGCATTTGTAAGACTTAATGAGATGTTAAGGCCAAGTTATATAGTGTCATGTTGTCATATTATCACTGATAAAATGCTTGTCTGGATGCTGGTCTAGCTCCACAGTCATAAGCGTTCATAGATTAATTGATTAGCATTTCTAACTATTTTTGGAGCTGCTGAAGATGTAGATCTGCATTATCTTTGCATTGTATAGACTCAATGTGTTAGTATTGTATAATTTTTCGTAGCACGTACATGAGAGCACTATGTTCTTTAAAGCTACCATTTACGAGGTATGCCTCTCATTGACTTGAATATGCACTGGCGGTTGGGAGAGTCATGCTCACTTGAATGTCTCGCTGACGGTGGCGATCCGTGCGTCATGTTCGTGAACAGACGCCGTCAGTTGGGACTGGTCATCTCTTAGCTGCCTCGGTTATATAAAATTTTGGTTTGAATTGTTATTATAACTATATTTTCTATATCTCTAGACCTCTTTTAACATGCAAGACTTGTTACATTGTTCTCACATTGTACCCCTAGATTCAACATGAATGATGTAACCTAAATTTGTAAAATTTATTATTATAATTTTTTTTAGTAGAGTGTTTATGGAGTTTTTTGCTCGTTCTTCTCCATAGAAACCTTGTTTGGAACGAGCAACTAGCTTCAACTTTCTGACTGACTGACTCTGACAATAGAAAAATACCTGTAAATGGTTTAATTGAAATAAATGGTTTTGAGTTTGTGTTTGAGTTTATTCTGCAAATTTTTAGGGTTACATACGTCCTAATGAAAAGCGGAACCCTATTTTGTATGCAGTGTTAAATATTGTTACCAGTGAAAAATAAAACTTTAAAATAAGACAATCGCCTTCATAAAGTAAAAAATAACTTTAAATTCGCAAGTCGGTGACACTAGAAAACAATCATTTCAGCCGAAAGACTTCCACTGCTGGACATAGGCCTCCCCAAGGGGGGGTATTGCCATAATCGCCACGCTTGGCAGGCGGGTTGGCGATCGCAGTATGGTTGTTACAAAGGCACAGAGAACGCTGCTGCCCATTCTGTGGTAAGTCCCTTAGTCGCCTCTTACGACACCCACGGGAAGATATGAGATGGTGCTATTCTTTACGTCCGACACCACACGGACAAAAATTAGAAAACAATAAACAAAACCAAAGCCGGCTTTTAAATTTAAGTTTAACTTTTTGAAGGCGATTTGTCTTTTTTGTAATAGAGTTTTTGCCAAATCTTTGTTAGAAATTACAATACTGAACCAGCATAATAATAAGCGGCGGCATATAATAATACATCAGGTATTAGCCGCGTTACATATATACATGAGCTTATCCTGTTCGGTACACCGTATTTACATGGGTATAACTTCCGACCACGTTTTCATATCGTAAACTTGGTGAAATATGAATAAACGTGTCCGTTGCTTTCTTAATCTACATAAATAAACGATTGATATTTTCATCAAACTGCCTTTTTATGAATGAGAGATTATTTATTATCACGATGTTTTATTTGAGCAACAAATATGTTTGGGCTTGGATGCTCATAGTTTATACTGGTATTAAGGCGCTACCCCAACCCAAAGTGCGTGCGTTTTCTTCGTTATTCAGGGGATACTAACTCATTAATTAAGAGAAACAAACTACATCTAAAAGCATATTATTCACGTTAATATCCTATCATCACATTCTACGTTCTTATTTTTTTTATGTACCCTATATACACCTAAATCTCCCTGTAAAAAAATGAATAAAATCATTGAAAACATGTAAAGGTAAGAGACATTTAAATCGAGTACTGCGCAAGTCAAATCAAGTCTGTGTCAAGTCTCATCTTTCGTGGCACGTACTATATCTTTTGCTAAAGTTGACGTGCTATTTATAATTCGAGGATTACACTAATAGTTACGTAACTTAAAAATCTTTATAATTCACGATTTATTTTATTTCAAAAGATCGTTTCTCTTTTTGTATAACAAAAAAAATAAACCAAAAATTGTGCGAATTTCGATTTTGCGGCAAAGAGGAAATGTATGGTCAAGGTTATTTGGTCAGGGCAGGCTGATGGTATCCGTCGTTTAAGGCGCTTGCCTTAAACAACGGATACCATCAGCCTGCATCTAATACATGTTTTATGACGCGACGAGGTTCATCCCTTAAAAGCAAAAACCGTGACACCACACGACGTGACGTGGGTGCTGATAAGTCCATCCTTCTAGATAAATCATGCTGTATTAGCATAGGAATAGCTTCCGACATATTGTTTTTATATCGTAAAACTGAGAGTGTTTTTCTCATATTTAATATTTTTGTTTACGTACACAATTATGATTGAAGAAATAGAGTGCTGCTTGTCTGATCCAAGGACGGCTGTTTTTTGAGTACTGTTTTGTTAAATAGTTTTGACTGTCTGTAGGTACTGATTGATGGTTTACGCTCCATTCGCCCCTTGGATCTTGCCCCTTACGATTAAAATGTTTCACTCGCCCCGTTTTTATTTATTTTGGGGTAGTGATTCGCCCCTTGCGGCATTTCCTTGGAAATTTTAGCAAAAAAGGTATACATAGTTAGACAGAAAAATGCATACATTATAAGCAACGCCATGTTTAATTTAAGTCTATGTTTAGAAAAACTGTGTGCGTAGGTACTCATGACTGCTATAATCTACATTGTTGTGTTTTTGAGATTTTATTTCACAATTTTTATAATTTAATTTTTTTTTATAATTTAATTTTTTTTTATAACAAATCTTAGTAAACTACCAGGAAAGCAGAAATGAACTGGAACTAGGTGTATATGCATTTTTCTGTCTAACTATACCTTTTTTGGAAAAATTTCCAAGGAAATGCCGCAAGGGGCGAATCACTACCCCAAAATAAATAAAAACGGGGCGAGTGGAACATTTCAATCGTAAGGGGCCAGATCCAAGGGGCGAACGGAGCGTAAACCTACTGATATAACCTCTGAGTTTCAGAGAAGTCGACTAAAAAAATATCGTCCTAAACTAGTTAAAAAACTGGCCAAGTGCGAGTTGGACTCGCGCATGAAGGGTTTCGTACTATTATCTATACAACATTAGACACTATATTATAACCTTTTCTTAACGGTAAAAAATCACGTTTGTTGTATGGGAGAGGTATTCAGTATTTATTTTATTCGGTTTTTAGTATTTGTTATAGCGCCAACAGAAATACTTCATCTGTGAAAATTTCAACTATGTCGCTATCAGGGTTCATGAGATACAGCCTTGTGACAGGCAGCCAGATGGACAGTGTAGTCTTAGTATTAGGGTCCCATTTTTACCCTTTGGATAAGGAACCCTAAAAATTACGTTTAAAAGTAAAAAAAATAACCTATTTACAGAATGATTATCAATTATTATTTAACAAGAATTGTGCTGACGACTAAACACATGATATTTATATCATGAAAGAAAAACGTGTAAATAAATTCAGGATTCTCAAGAAGTACTAAAAATACATAAGTAAAAGAACTTCGCTAAACTTCATTTTTCTATCTAGTTAAGTAAGTTGAAAAATGTTCTCTTTAAATAATTTCCGCCATTGCATCAAAGCTTTGAAGAGTAAGAGGCCAAGTTTCAAATTGCATCAACTTGTCACTTAAGTGGTCAGACTTGGCAACTTGCCGACAACTTGGCACTTGGAGAAACCGCCACTGGGGTGTTCAACCTCATAAAAGGTTTTGAAATTGATTCCTATCGGTAAACATTAGGGCAACGAACTTTTTATGAAAGTAGGTACATGGAAATGATTTTACTAACTTACTTAGATGCTTGTGGCCTACAAAGAAATTGGTTGGTACTGTTTGTAATATTACTTAGTGTTTAATACAATCATGATAAGGTACCACGATGTAAGTAACCATTAGTCAATAACCGGCAATTATTATGTTTTCGATTCGCTTGCATTTAGCGTTTTAACGCCTTTTTAGTACACCGACGCGTTCGTATGCGGCAGCGAACCACTCCGGAACTACTGCGTAACGAAATATCTGCGGAATGTTAGTACATTGCAGGTTTCTCGCAAAGAAATGTGGTTGTAATTTTCCCGTCTTTTCTTGAACTTCCCTCTATGCCACCTCTTTTTTCGGCTTCTATGGTGCGAAATTCTGTCCTTACCGACAGAACACGTGCATATTCATCTACGACTAGCGAAACGTCTGCGTCTGTGTAACGACGATTTCCGCAGTTCCTTGCGAAACAATACCGACAAGGACGCAACTATTTCATGTAGCTAGTGCTAGAGTGAGACATAGCGTATGCGAAATTCTGCCATACTACTAACAGTTTTTTCGTTGTTTCGCTGCCACATACGAACGCGTCGGTGTACTAAAGGCGTAAAGGCAAAAATAGAAATATTCTATATCTATACTTATATGTATTACATAGAGGTGAAGTTTGTTTGCTTTTTGTTTGGAAGAGAACAATTGCAATATTTTTTTTCTAATAGAAAACTACGTTATTGTTGAGCGTCATAGCAATAATAATAATAATATGTGGGGCCATTTTCACACACGGTCATCTGACCCCAAACTAGGGAGACCCTGTACTATGGGTGTCAGACAGCTGATATACATACACAAATACATTTTTTTTTGTAAATACATACATATATAGATAAACAACACCCAGACACAAGGCAAACACACAAATGTTTACCCTGGGCGGGAATCGAACCCGCAACACGCTGCGCAGCAGTCGATCGCTCAGCCACTGCGCCAACCGTGTCGTCCAATGTTTTATGGTACACTTGTCTTGCACGCGGGCAGAAACTAGTATTGTGTACGTATTTATATTAGCACCACTTTACCATATTTTCCATAGTCAGATATATTTACGACGAATAAAAAATGCGGTTTGTCAGTTTTTGTATGAAAAGTCAAATAGTTATATTTATTCTCCACATACAAGTTATTTAATTAGGCTAATTCAGACGTCATATGCAAATACTGTAATCATGTTGATTGTTTACAGACCTATGCGTAGCACGAAGCACCTTCCACAGAAGCTCATAAAATTGATTAAACATTTTACTAAAGTTTATAGTTGTCGGCTCGATTTCCAGTTGAACGGTGCTAAATGTGACCTTTTTAGTACCCAAAGGGTAAAAACGGGACCCTATTACTCTAAGACTCCACTGTCCGTCTGTCTGTCTGTCACCAGGCTGTATCTCATGAACTGCGACAGCTAGACTGTTGACATTTTCAAAGAAGATGTATTTCTGTTGCCGCTATTACAACAAATACTAAAAACAGAATAAAATAAATATGCCCCCTTAAATATTTATTTTATTCTGTACAACATCATCGCATACAACAAACGTGACTTTTTGCTGTTTTTTGTTCGATATTTTAAGTTGTATAGATAATAGTACGGAACCACAGATATAGATAGACCTAGATAACGCAAGAACAACAACTTCGCGTGCATATTTTCGTGCCTAACTTACGATAAAAAATCGTAAGTAAAAAAAATTAAGTAAGTAAACGTTTCCTTCCATCGGTAAGTCATTTCGTGATTAATATTATGCGTAATTAATTTAAAAAACAATTATTTTTAATCTCCCCCCCCCCCCAGTGTTCCCTCAGTAAATTTGGTATTACCAGGTACTTTGGTAATACCAAATTTAGGAAAAACAAAACATTCGTATTACATTGTGACGCCCGAAAAATGGCACGCTTGGTTTTCATACAGATCGTGCTATTTGCGTTATCTAGGTATATCTATATCTGTGTACGGAAACCCTAAGTGCGCGAGTCCGACTCGCACTTAGCCAGTTTTTAATGTAACATTTTGGACACAAAAAAACATCGTAACATACAGAATAACTATTTCAAAATCGTCAACACATTGTGAGGAGGCATGTTAGATCAATGAGCATGACAAACGCTTTTCTAATTCCAAGATAAATACAGACAAAGTAACTATTACCCAGTAAAGGAGAATATTAGAAAATGAGTTGAGTTATGGATGTTATTAGATTATAGGACCGCGGGTGCACGCAGCAAGCTAATCTCGTTAGTGGTCGATATCCAATTACGAAACAGTGGCGTGCCAGGCAAGGTTGCCGCCTTGACTTGAGAAAGTTATTGAGATTTAAACTGTGCTGACGGCAAGGTGCACCTACCCTACCTCTTACCCTGGGTGTTGTTGAAGGTAAGGGATTATGTCAAAGGGGATGACACTTGGCTTAAGTATTTACATCGCTCGCGGTAATCTTCAATCCATTTGCCAAGGATGGTGGATAAGATCTTTGAGGTAAAGCCTTTGAGAAAATGTCTTTAGCTACTAATCTTTTATGAGGTCAGCTGCAGACGAGCCCAAGTTCAATAAACAACAAGAACTTTTGTATTAGAACTACTCTCGTACCTCGTACCGATTCGTCACCCGTCACTCGTACCGACTGGCCGTGACCCGGTTCAGGGTAGTCATGAACAATACACATTAAACTTATTTATAAGCAACATTATGCTGCCATAAATTACACCTATTTAACTCACAATTTCAGGCTTTCGTTTTTACCGAAAGAAAAGAGGAAATTTATAAGTATAAGTGGTAATTTTTACGGCATATTAATAGGTCGTTGACCCTTTGTTACCGCACTGTGGTTGGATGGGGTATTATAGGCGCCATTGTTAAGTATTGTAACGAGTATATTAAATGGTTTTGTTGTGGGTGAGTTTATTGCTTGGTGTTATAATGATTTTACACTTTAGCACTAATAAATTAGTGTGCTGTAGGTATATAAAAATAGGTGCTAGCTAACATACAAAGAGGCTTCATTATTTTAATTTTTTAGGAAACGCAAGCTTTACTTGCGTCTCTATCAAGGCTTGCGTTTCCATATAGGTATGTGCTGTGATTAATGCGTTAATTTCGTTATGAACTTTGAGCACAATCCAGCACCTAAATTACGATTTTATGTCTAAACAAATTAAAACAAACAAAATACCTACGTCTAACAGGTTTTACATTACGTATTACCTACTGTCTTTGGATCAAAATGACGGTACTTTCTGTTTTTGTAATAAAACTACGCAAATAATATATCTGATATTAAATCCAATTCAAACCAGCGGAGCAGACGATTTTTTCAGGCCACTGAAAATGCTTCTTTTATCTTAGCGTCTAATGGAAATTTCAACCCGTGTAAGTATGAACAAGCTTAGAAATACGGGGGCGAGACAGTGAGGTGGAAACTGAATGCTTGGCGTAACGTTATTCGGACTTTTCCATTTTCTTGAGAAGTAAGGAAGTATTTAGGAGTATTGTGTACTTATAGCGAGGCCGTAAGCCGCTGTAGAAGCGGAATTTAGGAGTTTTTCTCTTTAGCCAGACGTTATTAGACGCAGGAAAGGAGCGGCAGCGTAAGCCCTTTCTTTTAACTTATTTTCATTAAGGATAAACAAATGGGGTGGCGAAATGTTTGTTATCTTTTGGATTTTCTAAATTAACTTTTAACGAATCCTTTTTTCCTTTTAAATTAAATTAAAACATTTAACTTCTTTTTTCCGTAGTATATTTTCTGTAAAAATATAACTGTAACTTCACGTAGCGTTACATCGTAGTACCGATGACTCTTAGAGAGAAAAGTTATGATATCATAAGAAGGAAAATGTGGTTACCCGGAATACCCGGATGCACAAATTGCCTATTTGGCGCTGACAAAAATGTTGAGTAAGGGCCTCACTTGAGGATTAATGAATGTGATAAGAAAAATTATGAAAGGACAGCTTGGGAAGGATGACAAAATTTTCCTCAAGGAATAGCAAAAAGGTTTTTCTATGTATTCCGGTACAATTCCGACGTTCAACGAACAAAGGTAAACTAAAAATACAACGTGTTTACCTAGTGTATAGTATTGTGATGAATAAAACCTTTATTTTCGTACCCTTCTTAGTAAAAATACAAAATTAAAAAAGTTCAACGAGCTAGTATTTATTTGGCACATTAACGTCCAGAACGCGCGCAATGGGTGCCAACGCCGGCGCTTATAACATATCTTGGACATACGACCATATTACGAACGGAAAAAGCCGTAAAACAACCGCGAACTTTGATAGTATACCGCTATTTATGTGCAAAGTTCCCGACTGCGCTCGCAATTAGCCGACAGATAGAACTCCCCTAATGTCCTGGTGTCACGCCACTGACTTTGCCAAATTAAAACATAAAAACATGTACCTATAAAATTGTTATGACGTAACAAGAGTTTGTTTTAAAACGGCTATGTTTTGTCTATTTTAGGGCCTATTTACTTTTATTTGGGATCCATTTCGTAGGGAGTATCGTTTATTATTATTATATTTAGTGCTGTACTGTCCCACTGCAGGGCAAAGGCCTCTCTCCATTCCTTCCATCGGTCTCGACTTTTAGCCATTTCTTGCCAATTCTTAAGGAAGATATCCAAGTCATCCCTCCATCTCTTACGTGGTCTACCGCGGCCCCGTGTCGTCATTTCAGGGCACCAATTTTGGGATTTACGGGCCCATAGGTCGTTCGGCATGCGGCAGAGTATCGTTTAACAAGGTTAAATTATTATTTAATAATAATAATAATAATAAAAGTCTTTATTTGGAACTTATATACATAGCAATGTTTATATGTAACGATGATAGCTGCAGTAGTTAGAAACTGTGTCACATTTCATTTCATTTCATCTAATAATAATAATAATGACATGAATCTTGTGAAGTCCGAGTAGGATAAGCAGATCAAGTATGTTGACTTGGCCCGCGAAGTTGTTCACATGTGAGATGTGGACTCAGTGATCATTGTGCCGATAGTTGTTACAGCCAATGGCTTAATTGCCAAAAGCCTCGACCAACATCTAAGGAGGCTCACGTTAGGCGGCTGGATCAAGGGTTTTATTCAGAAGGCTGTACTTCTGGACACAGCCCGCATATTCAGGAGGTTTCTCTCTTTTTCGCTGGTAGGTTGGACCCTGTTCCTGGTACTGGTGGGCTACTGTTTTTTATATTTTTAAATGTTTTTATTTTTATATTAATATTTAAAAAGGTAGTAGGTAGGTACCTATACAGGGAAATTTAAAAAAATACCTAAAACCTCTTAATCTGGACTTCGTATCATCATCCTGAATAACATTTGTTCTACGACTTTGACCTCAACTAAATAACGTAGCTAAAAACAATTTATTTGAAGTCTGTAAAATGTACGTATAGAACGCGCGCGCGCACCCATATGATAGCGAATATGATGTAGATAGTAGGTAGGCTAATGTACAGGCACAGCTGATTGCAGGACTTTCGTCGGCCGTGTCAGAAAAAAATATTTATGCAAAATTTCAAGTGTGTTTATATTTTTTGTATGGAAAAATAATGTTTCGAATTTTGAAAAGTCGTAGAACAAATGTTGTTGAGGGTGATGATACGAAGTGAGGATTAAGTGGTTTTGGGTATTTTTTCAATTACCCTGCATTATAAATGGAACAAGAATAATAATATTTAATTTAAATCAGGTAACAAATACCCATACTATATTAAATACCTTATAGACGAACATATATAACTATATTACACTAATGTTAGTTGTAACTATGTCTGTGTTAGTAACTTTATCAGAAGGTATACAAGTAGAATACATTAATACAAAAATCTAAATGAAGGCGAAAAGGTAACCTATCACTTCATTATAATACATCGTTCTCGGATTCCGGTCCTTATAACCTACTTACAAACTCATTTTACAGTCCAATTTCTACGAAGATCTTACTTCAAAGAACCTTGCTAGGTACTCCAAGGATATTCTTAGTTATATCTATAAAGCATAAAGTTCCGATAAAAGCTTGGACCTAGATATTTGTCTGAAGAAAGTTTGCGGACCATTGTCAGATCTGATGCGACGATTTGACGACGATCTCGTTTCTCGACAACCGACCTTTTTCCCGGAAAGACGTCTTGGGAGAAATTCTAGAATTATAGCGAATAGGTACTTGTGTAGAAAGATATGTGTGTCTGTATGTGAGCGGGTACTTGCATGAATTGGGTCAGGATTTTATGTAGTTCTCGTATTTTGCACAGATCTTCCTTTGTATTTTTTGGGTTCAGAAGAGTGTGGCGTTTGGTAGGTATATAGAAATGTGTGTAAAACTAATATTTTCTAATTAGTGATAACTTACGAAATTAGGTTGCACTTAATAACTTAATAGAAAGTTAATGATATTATTTCTTGGGTGGCATAACCACTATAAAACATTTCGCATATTAAATAACTACCGTTTACCCGCGACTTCGTCTTCTAACTTTTTGATAAAAATGCGGTATTTTATATTTTTTTAATAAAATGCAGTACTCAAGGTTATCTTAACTTTCTATAAGCGAAACAATTTTCAGAATCGGAGCAGTATAGTTCCTGAGATAAACTCTTCATCTTTAATAATATTATATTTAAATTACATATTTATAACAAATAGAGTTAAAGTCTAAAGTCACATAACATCAACATTCTTCTCTGTGATTTACAATATTAGCTATTTTTGGGTATGAGAATAAAATATTTTGACATTATATTTGACTATCATTGAATATTTCAATAACCACGAATTCAAATACTCATTAATTCAAATGTTGAATTATCTCGCTAAATTTTTTTTCTCTTTTTGTGTTTAAATTATCATCCATTTTCCTGATTGAGATTTCATTGCGCAAGTGGTAGATCAAAGAATACACTCAACTCTTTACTCCGACCGTTTACGAGTATTAGTTCATCAATTATTATGTGACAGATGGATGAAACGCTTATTTGATGTTTCTGTTTGTTTGATTGTAAAATTTGCTGAAAAATACTTATAATTTACATTTTTAACTGCTATACCAGCCATTTGCTTAGATTGATGTGTAAGTAAGTGTTCTATGATTAGTTTATTTATTTATAATTAATGAATTTTAAAAAGGAATAAATTACAGTAGTAATTTGTTTCTGTTCACATACTACACATTGAATGAAACTTTTATCAACAGCGGAAACACAACAGTCTAGAATAACCCTTGTATGATTAATGGCAATATAAAAGCTCGTGAATTGTATTGCAAGAGGAAAGTTGTGAGACCCTTCGTCGACTCCGGTATCTGGGGGATTAAGTTTTAGTCAACATCGTCGGACAAGTAAACAAAACTCATCATCGTAGTTTGTGGTGATATAACGGATGGAATATTATGATGTCAACATTAGTAGTTTGTAATAGAGATATGATTTTATTACACAACTTGTTGCCTTCACTTTGGTAATTTGTGCTTAGCGCTAAATGATACCGATTTATATTTCGAAATGAGAGTAAAATTATATGAAAATTACGCACATTAGATGGTTGTTAATAGAAATAAGAAACCAAGGGCCGCTTGCCCTTTGGCAAAGTTAAACAATCTAATAAATACAATTCTCGTGTCGCGGTGTTTGTAGTTAAACTCCTCCGAAACGGCTTGACCGATTTTGATGAAATTTTGTGTGCATATTGGGTAGGTCTGAGAATCGGACAACATTTATTTATCATCCCCCTAAATGTTAAGGGTTAGGGTAGGTGTAGGGTAGGCGTAGGGTAGGCGTAGGGTAGGCGTAGGGTAGGCGTAGGGTAGGCGTAGGGTAGGCGTAGGGTAGGCGTAGGGTAGGCGTAGGGTAGGCGTAGGGTAGGCGTAGGGTAGTCGTAGGGTAGGCGTAGGGTAGGCGTAGGGTAGGTATAGGGTAGGTAAATAGGTAGATAGGGACAGGACAACGTCTGTCGGGTCAGCTAGTAACAGAATAAAAACGTTAAAACCATGGCGTCTACAACGTGATCATAATGCCGCGAAACTACTCAAAAATCACACATTAAATCGTAAACATTGATGTATAACCAATAAATGTCGAAAGCCCGAGGATACCGCCCAGCTATAAAAGTGTCAAAGTATTTCTTACGAATTAAAATCCACTCGAACGCAGCCGGCCTAGAAATACGAGCGTAATGAAACGTGGACTGGAATTGAAGGCCATAAATCAGGCCACGGCATGGCCCTACTATAACGAGGTGTCGCACAGGCTTGATTAGGCAAGGGATCTGAAGTGCGGATATTTTTAGATTCGGATATGAGTGTCTATATTTACTGAAAGATTTTTCGGACCAGCTATTAATAATAAAACATCAAACCCCAATTAGCAAGTATTGAATGCACGTACCTATATTCGCTACTAGAGCAGAATTATTTTGTATTCGTAATTCCACATAAAAATGATAAACTATTATGAAAATGTAACACTATTGCTTTATGTCAAAGTGACTGTGACAGTACGAGACTTAACGGCATCATATAATTGAGTAGCTTTTGAGCATTTCGCCATAAATCTTTTCAACTGCTAACCTAAATAAAAATTAAATTTTAGACGCCTAATTTAGAGCCATATGTTGTCTCATCGTAACCTATAGGTCAAACGGTGAATTACAGTGTCATGACATGCGTTGTATTTGCAACCAGTCATTAATCTTCCGGTGTTTATGACTACATGAGTGCGTTCAGATTAAATGACAGCAATAATTGCTCTAACTACCTCTATTAAGACCACGTGTATATCGGTGTCAGATTTCCTGTTACTATTTGCGACTATCATTGATGCATGTTACATTTAATTGAATAAACAGATGTGGGCGTTGATAAAGGAAGTAAACGTAAACACTTTTTCTATTTTTTCACTAACACAGTAAGATAAATTAATTGACTGATTTCATTGAGTAAAGCATTAGAAAACCCATTCGTTTCTAAAAAAACGTCATTATAATTGAAAATGTACGTTTGATCCATTTTCCCTCACTCGCAGGTGTATCCGATAGTGGCGGAACCTACGGATATGCGACGGTAACATCCCTATCAATGATTAGTTGCTGTTTAATCTCTGTAGAGCTACGTAGGTTCGGCTCACAATAATGGCTGTTGGGATTAGTGCCTAAAGGTATCGGTTAACTTCCGTATAGGGTGGGACGGTAGTTAAGACCTTGTTTATAGTGATGGATGGCACTTTCACTTATATACGTACGTTGGGCAGATTGCCAAAAGATAGTGTACAATTTGAACTTTGTTCTGGAGGAGTTTGTAAAGGTCACACACATTTTGCGATTTGCCAAAATTGAGTGAGCTATAAAACTGTACGATTGCGAAACATTCTGAAGTTAACTTTGGATAGCGAAAATAACTCGTAAAACCTGTATTTTTCTACAAATAAATATTATCGTGGCTGAAAACTGGTAATGAAGTACGAGAAATTAACATGGTTTAATTAAAACCTAGCACCTTCCGTTTTATAGACCACCGCTTCCCGACCATGGTAATCAAATTTTCTTTGGCAAAAAATAAAACTCTTAAAAACTTGCGCAAGATTAAACTAATAAATTCTACTCAGGCCTCACCGCAGATCGGCGCTAGTATCTAACCAAAATAGATTTACGACTGGCTACTATTAAGTCACTCTGTACAACATTACACGGCCAGTTTTTACAACGTTTTCACAAGCAATTAAACAAAACGCACACTTTCATTTTATGACGCTAAACTCGGCAATCCGGGATCCCGAATGAGCAAAAATACAGGTCAACAGTGACCCCGTCCACATGTGTAATGGGTTCCGTTAAAATATTTATAGCTGTATTTTTGCAAGCTCTGTTTTTCGACACTTTGAGTGGATGGCAGATTTAATCGTTTAATACCCACTGTGATGGTAAGCCAACAGGGCACGCTGATATTGACAAATATTTTTGTATTTGGTCACTGATTTCCGTTAGCTGAAATTATTTTACGTTATATATTTTTGTGTCGCATGATGTCTAAAACAGGTCAAGGGCGAAAAATAAATAACAAAGATAGAGGAATAAGAAATGTCCATAAATTACTTTAGTGTGTTTATAAAGTTGTATGGCGTCTTCATGTCTAAAGTTTTAACGATGAATGTTAAAATCTGGCACGATACGGAATAATAAATAAAATACGGATTCATAAAAGCGACGTAAACACGAACATGTGTTTTGACTGATAACCAATAAAGTTTGTATAATTGATAATATTGTTTGTCAAAACAAGATTTTAATTAATAAGCAAAGGTCAGATCATTAAAATTTTAGTATTTCTTTAGTCCAAGAAAACGAAGAAACTTCGATGTTTTCCTAGATGCAAATAGACTAATAGAATCGCGAATATTTTATTAACATGATGCTCGGTTTCTATCAAGTAGAAATACACACCGTTCTTGGTACAACAGCCGTTAAGAAAATGAGATAGACCATTTATAAATAACCTTAACATTTGTCATTCTGGTGGGGAGAAGTAGTTTTTGTGTCACTATCAAAATAGAAGAGTTTCTCCTCGTGCTCATGAAAATCGTCTATATAGATGATATTTTTAGTTTGTTGGTAATTTGGACGTAAACAAACTTGATAATTCTGGATTGAATTCTTGCTGTAAATACACACGATGCTGTATATACTTCTTCGTTTGGCGATGGAATGATGAAAGACTGACAAAGTGATGAAAGGATTGAAGTGGGTCCCGATTGAATGTCCATGAACAATTAGGCCGAAGAAGTATTAAAAACGTTAATGCTAAAAGATATTGTGACGAAAGCCACGTATTAAAGTCGATATTATTTAGTTGGAAAATCAAAATAAAAGCTGCCACTGCGGCAAAAACGGATTACTCTCGTCTTCAGTTACCCTGCATGGTCAGCATATTGAATAAAGGTTACACATATTTACTCTTACACGTTTCCCCGTATCGATAAACGGATTTTTACTCACAAGATTTATAACCGCTGCAGGTGGCTATAAGCTACGGGCTGTCGGCTTGTTTGCCTTTTTGCTTCGCGTGAAAAATATGAAATTCAGGAAAAAGCTTTTTGGGTTTATTCCTTTATTACGGAAATTTTGATGAAAAATTCAGAAAGAGATTCTTTACGAAAGCATGGGCGTTCAATATTTTGAGGTTTTGTCGATATACTCAATAATTGTGGATTCATGGGAAAATACTAAGTATTCATCATCACCCAATACTAGATAAGGGCCTCTCTTTGTTTGTGCCAATCTCCATGCTACTTCAGCCTCATCTAGGTTCTACCCGCGATGGCAATAGTTGTTGTAGTTTGCCTAAGTATCGTACTTCTAAGTAACACACATTAATTCTGTTACAAAATAAAAGCACGCCGGTAATTAAATATTTTAGAAAAGCAACAGGAATATCAACAAAAATTCTGTTAACAAACCGGAATTGCAATTCCAGTTTTAGTGTGCTTCCCGGAAGTGTAGTATGGCTGCTATTGTCCTCACATAATGCGACTGTGTATCTTTTGTTAGGTACTCGTATGAATGCTGTTTGCAGTTGCATTTCGTATTATGCTGAATATCCAATTTGAGTGTAGTATTATTGCTGTTTATAGTAGGGTTAATTTCTAGGAACTCCAAGCCTCAGCGCTAACGCAAAATACGCGCTGAGATGCGAAGTTGTGAAGAAGACCAGCACAAAATACAAAACAATATGACTAGTTAAGTGTAACCTAAGGACATAATATTTATAATGATAGACTTTCAAAGAGGTCATATAGCTGTTATATCATATTGAATGTATCCTTATGATAAAGTATCAAAACTTTCTGTAAAATATAGAAGTGTTTAAAAGATCTGAACTAAAAAAAATCTGAAGGCATCATTTTCATCATCATCATCATCAACCTTAAGACGCCCACTGTTGGGCATAGGTCTCCCTCCGGGAGGCGGGGGGGTTAGCCGTAATCGCCATGCTTGGCCGATGCATGTTGATGATCGCAGTAGGTGTAATTATACTCAGAAGGACGCTGCTGCCTATCTTCTGGTCAATATCCCTCTGTTTTTGTTGTTTGATACGTACAACAAAGCAAGGACTTATCTTCCATGTGTACGTAAAGCTATTACATTTAAAGCCACGCTTGCGAAATGTGTATAGGTATCGGATTTGTTATCCGCTTTCCCCAAACACCGAGCGACTTCTGATTCAATTGCATTAGGTATTGTCAATACTTTTACTGGGAAATCAATAGACAAGTCGTGGAATGTAAGCCTCTAACACAATATTGGTAAGTAAATTGTTGAGGTCAGTATCCTTCCGAAACACATAAGGTACTTAGAGGATTTCCCATAGGTAACGTTTTCGTAATTTCCACCTAACTGATGCAGTACATAGAGTAACTTATCCGGTGAAATAGTCGGTAGTAATTTATTTAATCAACAAGCTACGTATTTTCATGTTTATAAGATTCAGTAGCTCTGTCTGCAAATGAGCGCACCTGAGCGTTACCCACGTAGACTTCTTAATTACATGCCAATCTACACTTGTATCCAACCATAAGAAAACAATTATTTCGTTAACAGCTTCAGTGAATATTTTCAGATCATTTCACATTTTGTTCTTTATTTAACTCACGGAATTGAATAAACAAGTGGAAGTGTCCACGCAGTTATCCTGTACGTGTCATAATTATGCGGAAAACATGTAAAATAATAACAACCTACGTTAGTTGAATTAAGGCTTAATTTTGTATGAGCAACAAATAAGTTTTTCGTCAAAGTTGAATTTGTTGTTCATGCAAAATTAAGACTAATTCCAATTATCGAAGGTTGTTATTATTTTACACATAATATGGACAGCGTGCTGTATACAAAATTTTGGTCAATAAGTATTTCATTCGATGAAATTTTATAGACAGGATAAGAGAAGTGTACTTATATAGTCTTGTGCCTAGTTAATTTTCCTTCTTTATCTATACTCCCAAAATGACACTCTAAATCACGTCGGGAATCTGTTATACTTACTTCGTGTCGGGAATACTCACGTCGGGCGACTAGATTCAAATTTTATAATATGACGTTCAAAAGTGCCTTTAAATGGTATAATTGAAATAAATAATTGACTTTGACGTCGGGAATACGAATTTCTGAGTTCTCTTTTTGAAGTTATGTTATTTTTGTTATTCTAAAAAGGGCGTTGTTAGTGCTTAGAACTAAACAATATCCTGAAATGAGTTCGACTTCCCCGCAAATATTTAGAAGAGATTTCTGCGCCATGTTTGCTGTATCTTTTTAAGGAAAATTGTACTTAGTGACTTAATTTCTTTAAATATTTATCGTTCTTTCTACTATTAAACTTAACGGCTTCTTTTATTTATTTTTCTGAATAAATATGCTATCTGTCTATTAAAGTCGTACTTGCTATTGAGCAAGTATGACTTTAATAGACACGAAGTACCCTATTGAGGTTACTTCGTCCGCGGGAATGTCGGTTATCGCGGATACAGACAAAGTCGTGGATAAATAAGTAGCCTATATCTGTTCTTGGAGCTCCACCTTGGCCTGTACAAAATTTCACCAACTTGGTTCAGTAGTTTAACCGTGAAAGAGTAACAAACATACAATATATCTATGATTGATACAATTAAAAACATAGATGTCAAGTTCCTAAGGTTACAAGACACGGTACTTCAAAAACAAACAGAAAGTCAATTACTTTTGACCTGACATAGAAACAAGGCGATAAAATCGTTTCTATCAATATAGAAGATAAAACGACATCAAATAAAGTATTTTTTCCGATGTCGATAGGGTCTAAAGTCGCATACCCAATTATACTGAAGCAATAACGAGACGATGTCGCACTCTGTGACACGACCGTTTCAAATATAGCGCGGTAAATATAGATTGTACGTGGTACGGGTTAGCCGAGTTTTGGTTTGGATGATACGCAGCGAAGTATCTGCTATTGATTTATTAATCACAATGGCGACCATGGTCGTCAAAATGTTAATGAGGATGAAGCTGAAAGTAATTTGATAGTACCTACTTACACGTGTTGACATCGACATTAAGATAACTCTGTCTGTATGTTTGTTACCTTATCACGCCAAAACCACTAAACCGATCGTAATGAAATTTGACTAAGAGGTTGCTTAAAATCTAGATAAGGATTATATACTAGGTTTTTTTCCCGATCTTTGTCTGCGTACGCCATTGACAAATAAAAGAAAAGAGGCTTTATCTTTTTGGCAAAATTAACATCAATTTCAGATGTGAGTGAATATTATGAATGACCCTCAGTCTAGAACTAGATATAGGTACTTATTCAATCGTTACTTAATTTCAGTTTCAGTGATGTGATAAATTCCCTATGTGATCGTTGTTGTGGCATAAGTTAACGAGATTGTTAATTGGAAACTCATTTCAGTTTAGATTGTGTTAATAACGAACATTTTCATTAAAATCGATTGCATGTTGCTGCATAAACTATTGACTACCTTTTGCTCGCGGCTTCATCATAAAAAATTGCCGATGGCACTCACCAATAAAGTAGCTTTACTACCAACAAAAACAAACAAATTCACGTATATTAGTATCTAGATAAAGTGTGTTGCAATACAATTTTACTTATGTCATTTACCTATACATTTTAACATCAATGTGGACATATATATATTGTCCGTGTGGTGTTGGACGTAAAGAATAGCACCATCCCATATCTTCTCGTGGGTGTCGTAAGAGGCGACTAAGGGACTTACCAGAGAATGGGCAGCAGCGTTTTCTGTGCCTTTGTAACAACCATACCTACTGCGATCGCCAATCCGCCTGCCAAGTGTGGCGATTATGACCCCCCCTTGGGGAGGCCTATGTCCAGCAGTGGACGTCTTTAGGCTGAAATGGTGAACAGTTATAGAAGGGTTTTAAGGATATTCTTGAAAAACTATTTTCAAGGGATCTGGCTGCTTTTTCAGTAAGCCAATCATAGGAATTAACATGAATTAACACAAGTGAGCCATTGCTGTATGGTCCACTTACTGAGCAATCGAAATCAGTACTAACATATTGTATGTAATTAATTTAATTATGTATATGTGGTCTATATAATTGTTTGTGTTTTTGTTATTATTTTATTATGTATATCGTGTGTGGCTATGATCCTTTGTTGGTCGAATTTAACGTTTTATTATTATTTATTATTAAACAGCCTGTTAAACTATTTTTTATCTTGATTTGCCGAAAACTGAACAAAACCAGACAGAGGATTTTCTAGAGTCTTCTAAATTCATCAACTATTTGTATTGAAACACGTGTTCATATCCACAAGTACAAGTGACAAAATGCCATGATTATCTACCTATCTATTTCTATTTGGAGATCCAACATCATTGGCCTTGATGATCACTTTACATAAGCCTACGATCACTTTCTTAACAAATTCCTGGCGTGTTATCGTAATGGATCTGCGAAATGAAAGCGGAGAAGGACGTAATAAGTTCCCGCATATTTATGTATTTTTATTTTCTTTGCCATAAGGAAGAGTAGGGGAAGGAAAAACCAGGGTGTGACTCATCTCGGAAATGTCCAACGTCAAGCAATAGGTTTCGATAGCGTACGTTATTTTATTGATTGAACTAACATTTTTTTTTACTTTAGGTATGGTGTACTTCGTATAATAATCTACATATATACACTAATATTAAAAAGCGGAAAGAATTGTATTTTTGTATGTTGATAACGAATAAACTCAAAAACTACTGGTCCGTTTTAAAAAAATTATTCACCATTATAATGTTACATTATCCCTGAGTAACATAGGCAATATATTATTAATCAATTTTGAAATTCACGCGGACGCAGGCAAAGTGATAGTTCTAAATAAAAATAAAATACATTTCAGAACACTTTCTTGTAAAAAACAAAGATTAAAAATGTAATAAAGCGCCGCAAAACTACTAAAAACAAAAAAAAAAAACAAAACAAAGCGCCGCAAAACTAAGTTAAGTCTACCAGCACCTAGACTACAAATTATAAAAATAGCCCAGAATATCGAAGCATACAAGTATATAATAAATTACCTGAAAATATACGGTCCACGAGAACACTTAGCGTATTTAAAGACATTGCTCGTAATAAAATGTTTTTACATTATTCAATAATTCATGGAAGACAAAATGTTAAAATAGTTTACAAATGTATATCTGTGTGCTAATTGTAATATATATTCTTCCATGTTGAAAGTTAGATTTAAGTTTTAAAATATAATAATTATCTTCATTGTGAAAGTTCCTAATATACTAGGTACCTATGTGATATAAGTTAATAGATACTCACTGAACATTATTAGTTTTAAGTTATCTTGCTGCGCCGTAACAGATTCATGTACTCACTAGTTTTAAGCTTTGCGTGTAAACTATGTGGTGTACATTGTCCATTAAATAAATAAGTAAATAAATAATTAAGTCTCTTTCTTTTTTAATGGCAATCGAGCCGACCACTAAGTAACGTGATTATCGACAATCAAAATTGAATGTGCTAAAGTGACTAGATATTCTCATTGTTTACCTAGAATATCGTGGGGTGACTGACACGAGACCAATATTGGACTTAGTCTGTGGGTGTGACTTCGCGTTGCCAATGGAAATGATTTCGTCACTTGTGACAAAGTTTGATCACTAATGTTTATTTTGGCATGCAAGCTAGTCCACGTTACAAAAGTATTTGCAATTAATTTCATAAAATTGACATTAATTATCGTGTTTAACCGACACTTTCTGTTGCACAGGGCTATATCGAGCAATATCCTTTGCAGTACAAGCGTAAGTATCCGTGTCTTACAGTTTGGCAGAAGTAAAATTTTTCCTTGCGAATAAACATTTTTTCATTTCTTGTTCTTTTAGTTATTTCAGGCAAGTTGAGATTGTTTAAACAGTACCTACCAAATACTTGTATTCTGTGTTTAGGGAAAATCGGGAAGTCAGATAGTACCGGCTTCCGTGTAATTAACAGCTTCACTGCGATCCCCAAGACGCCTGCTAAGCGTGGAGATTATGGCAAACCTCGCGGCCCCCCTTAGGGGGAGACCTTTGTTCATCAGTGGACGTCTTCCGACTGATGATGATGATGATTCTGTGTTATAATAATCTTACCAATTTATGCAATACTAGCTGCTGCCCACACTCTTCAGAATTAAGCCAAATACCTAAATTATCCCACGGGAAGACAATAATGGTCTAGATATCATATGTGCTAAGCTAGATCAATATCTATGTGCCAAATTTCACCTAATTTCGTACAGCCGTTTAAGCATGAAGGTGTAAAAAACATACATTTATCAATCCTCACAATTTTCGCATTTGTAGTATGAAGTAGGAGAGGATAGAGGGAAGAAGTACAGTCAGTAACAAAAGTAGATTAACACTATTACATTTTCATATCCTCTAAAAAGACACAAAAACAAATACGATGTAAGTAATACTTTACAGTATTTCAGGTCATAGTCAAAAGTTTATTTAATCATAATTTTCTATTCTGTACGTATTTCCTTCTGCTGAAGAATTAATAGACTTTCATTGCTGACCGTACCTACGGACTTACTAGTAAAGCAAAATTAAAACACGGATAAAATTAAACTCAAATGGTTTTCAAAATGATCGGCAAAAATGTTTGGTTATGACTATTTTGGCCAAATCAGTTCATTTTTGTAGACATTTTTTACCCTGTAAAAACCTCGCCTCGCCTGTCCATCAAACTATTTTCGGTGAAAGTTTGATATTTCTAGTAACCAGGCCACGGGATGTGACATTCTCGGAACGACAATAGCTTTCCTTATTCTGCGAAGCTTTGTATAACTTTATCTATACTAATATAATAAAGCTAAACAGTTTGTTTGTATGTTTGAATGTGCTAATCTTCGGAACTACTGCTCAGATTCTGAATGTTCTTTTGCCAATTGGAAGCTATGTAATTACTGAGTGATACATTTTATTATAAAATCCGTATCCGTAAGAAAAATCACGGGGAAAGTGCTAGTTCATATTGTAGGGCTGAAAATGTTGTATGTTTGTTTTTTTGTTTGAACGCGCTGAGCTCCGGAATTACTGTTCCGTGCTATCTATACTTTTAATGTTATAAATGCGGAAGTAACTCGGGCTGTTACGTTTTCACGACAAAACGGCTGAATCGATTTTAATGAAATTTGGTATGAAGATAGTTTGAACCCTGGGGAAGGACATAGGCTACTTTTTAATCCGCAACTTTGTCTGCATCCGCGAGAACCGAAATTCACGCGGACGAAGTCGCGGGCAGAAGCTAGTAGACATTATTTAAAAAAAAATGTCCGTTGGAAGGTTAGGTGCCGTTAGAAAATACACGCGGGCGAAGCCCCAGGTAAAAGCTAACTTAAATACAAATAGTTGCGGCCTGTGGCTATACGTTCTGTATGTCTATTCTGTTACAATATCCCTCGGTGAACACCTAGGTGAAGTGAGCTGTCATCCGTCCCGATGCTAGGGATTGACAAAGCAGACGGACGGATGACAGCTCACTTCACCTAGGTGTTCACCGAGGGAGATTGTAACAGAATAGCACTACTGGTCTAGACAATAACGTGAGTCAGGCGACGGAACCGTAATTTGGATTTATTTCCATACGACGACAGTCTTGTAAGAAATTTCCCCTCTTATAAGGATATGTGGAATATAAAAATATGGGATGAAAGTGGAGGAAAATACCTACGTATATTGTTGTTTATGTGTCTATTTGTCTATGTAAATTAGATAATAATGTTTATGAGATAATAATGGCTGTGAAAAACGAACGAATGTAGAATTTGTTTATAGAAAAAGATGTAGGTACAGCATAAATAAGAGTAGATTATGGTTCAGGGAAACTTATGTAGAAAATTTATTTATTTATTTATTTATTAACACTTCCAGGACAAAGTACAGAGGCCAGTCAACCTTTGGGTGATGCAGAGACAAGCAGTGGTAGGTGTAACAGAAAATAATTAAATTAAAACTAAGCTACAAGGATATAAAAAAATACTATGAGTCTATATAAATACTATATAAATATAATATCAAACTACATATATATTAATGTAAATAGATATTTACACGGATACACAAAAATAAAAAGACAAACAATGGAGAAAACATTACCGTTACCGAAAATGTCGGCATTAAGGAAATTATTTTAATATAGATCTATAAACCTGAAGAGTTTGTTTACTAATCTTATCTCCAGAACTACTGGTTCGATTTTGATAATTCTTTCGCTTTATAGGAAGCGCACACGCACAGAAGAATTATATAATTATAGAGTATAAAATAGCCTATAGAACTCAGATATATCGTATATCTGACTTCTATAGGCTATACTCTATATATAATTCTTCTGTGCGTGTGTATGTGAGTGAACTCCTCCTAAACGGCTGGACCGATTTTGATGAAATTTATGGTGTGTGTTCTAGCGGATTCGTGAATGGTTTAGATTCACAATTGGACCCAGTAGATGGCGCTGCAGTCGTGTTGAAGGGCAGGACAACGTCAGCCAGCCCCACTAGTTTTATTATAAACTAGCGACCTGACCCGGCTTCGTATGGGTCTATTGCCTTCCTCGGTAAATAGACTATCCAACACAAAAATAATTTTCAATTCGAACCTGTAGATCCTGAGATTAGCGCGTTCAACCAAACAAACAAACTCTTTAGCTTTATAATATTATTAGTATAGATAAGTGGGATCCGTAGGGAAAATATATATACCTACCTATATAAATTAGGTACAATACAAAAATACGGAAGTTGATTATATAGGGGATGTTGCCACAAATAAAAGCAAATAAAATTTCATGACGCTTCGTTTTCAATGATAGACAATAAAGTACTAAGTAATGTGTTGACTGTTGAGCAATAAGACCGTTTTGGGGTACGACCTTATTGCTCTACGTGACACTAAGCCGTACCAACACATATCATAGCCCCTTTCAGTCAGGGAGCATGACGTCACACTAAAATATTTGGCAACATCCGATATCATATGTTTGGTATGCATAGAAAAAACTAGCTATGAATAATAGATAAGTACATAATATTCCTGTCACGACTGTTCTCCTAAACAGATTAAACATGGCCGATTGCTGAAGGACTTCTTAAGAATATATTTGGCAAAGCGTGGTCGCTCGTTTGAAATTTAATTAAAATTGCTTCAGTGGAAGATTGTGGTAACTAATTAGTAAAATAGTCCACACTTAAAACTATTATTATATAATAATAGTTTTAAGTGTGGACTATTTTACTAATTAAATACGAATTTTAGTCTATACAGGCTATTTTTCAAGGTACGTACAGAGGCCAGCATATCAAGCTACAACAATCTGTCAAATTTCTTTGATAGATTTTTAACTTTATCTCAAAGGAATAAGGTTCATATTCAATTGGGAAAGTTTGACAGTTTGGTATGGCTTGGTGTGCTGGCGTCTGTACTTCTGATTACTTCTGAATATAAACATTTTTTTATTATGCGACCTAAAAAGTCAGTTGTCCCAAACATTTTGATCGTGATGTTGTGCATTTTTGTTAAGAACAGATGTTATTTATTTCAAATTTCAGACTTGGTTCCGTGATAATGCTTTTACCCCCAATAACGTCCAGTACCTACATAAATTCGTTTTAATAACTCGTTTATAACGTAGCTTTTCAGGAAAAGTTTTATGACACACTCGTTTTTAAAATAAGTTTCTCTATAAAGGTAGGTAGGTACAAACAAAATATGACATTCTTAATAAATGTCATAACTTCCACTATAGCCCGACTGCTAAACTGAGACCGTTCCTGAGGTAACTGCGCGGTGCGGGAGGGGTGACAGTTGTTACAAGTTGACGTATCAGTGAGCTCTCGCGTCACGTCACCACACTGAGGTAGCTGCGCGGTGCGGGAGGGGTGACAGTTGTTACAAGTTGACGTATCAGTGAGCTTTCGCGTCACGTCACCACACTGAGGTAGCTGCGCGGTGCGGGAGGGGTGACAGTTGTTACAAGTTGACGTATCAGTGAGCTCTCGCGTCACGTCACTACATCCCTCCCGCTCCGAACAGCTACCGCAGGAATGGTCTCAGTTAACGGGCTATAATCTAAACTCACTCAGTGCCCCATCCCTTACCCTCAAGTGTACAATAACTGCTTACTTACGTCATCTGGCGCCCCATTTGTGACGTCATAAGCACGTCTAATATCTAATGGCTTTTAGAGACGTCATACGCAATAACATAAGTAGTCTCCAAGCTGTGCAAACAGTCAGTCTTTGTGTGTGATTTATATCAAAAACGTAGCATGAAATTCTATATACTGATTTTTAATTTAATTATGTATATTATTTTCTTCAACTTGAAGTTTCCTGTGACATACACACCAGATAACCAACTGGTTTCCATGCCAAGGTTAAGGTGATTTAGTAAATTACATATCTTCCAGACTTACTTCAGGTTGATGAAACAAGTTGCATACATACCTACCACCTAACTTTTATTAAAAATCATTTTTGAAAATCATAATGAAATGACGTAGTTTGGACGATTTTTTCGTAATAAGACGTGGTTTGAGAGACTGCGTTTTATGAAGAGAAAATTGCAAACATGAAGAGTATTTTTTTATTATTTTTTATTATATATTATAAATTTAGGGGCTTTTGGTCACAACCCGACCATGCCAGCCCCATCATAATCTAATTCAATAAAAGCTTTACACTAATCAGATTTCAAAACCTTAAATACTATTTTATAAAGTAGGATAGCTGCATTTGAGACAGGCTCTGATAATATGCTTAGAACAAAACCAACATCTATCAAATTAATTTTGAAGGTATTCATCAGCGCCTCTCTAGCAGCTCGGGTCCTGACGCACTCCACCAACAAGTGATGGACGTCATCCACCGTATGACATTGCGTACAGTTGGGGCTGTCACTTTTCATGAAGAGTATTAGAACTATGAATAACTAGCCGTTACCTTGACGTCGAGTCTCAATTTAGGGTCATACATCGAGTGAAAGGCCCAACTAGCTGCCAAACAGCTAGGAGTCCTCGCAAAGGTGGGAAAGTACTTCACGTCGGAACAGATGCTGAACCTATACCAAGCACAAGTTCGATCGTGCATGGAGTACTGTTCGCACCTCTGGGATGGATCTGCCAGTACCAGCTGGAGGCGTTGGAAGTTATTGAAAGACGTGCCAAGAGGCTCATAGACAACGACTTCCTGGTTAAGGCTAAGCTCCAAAGCCTTGAACACCGCCGCGCCGTTGCCAGCCTATCGGTCTTTTATCGGGTACATTTCGGAGAGTGTGCTTTGGAATTGCACAACTTAATTCCCCCATCCCCATTCCATCACCGGACGAGCAGGGATACGGCGAAGCGTCACCGCTATACGGTTGAAGTTCCACGGTCTCGAACCAAGCGCTTTGACTCCACATTTATTGTGTGAACTGCCAAACTGTGGAATTCACTGCCCGTCTCTCTATTCCCCGATACATATAATCTGGGTATCTTCAAGGCACGAGTGAACCGGTTTATTCTAGGCAAGCGTGCTCCACCTTAGGCCGCATCATCACTTAAGATCAGGTGAGTTGCGGTCAAACGCAAGCCTATAACACAATAAAAAAAAAAAAAAAGAATAACTAGCTTCGACTTCGTCTACGAGATTTTAGTTTAAAATTCCACGGGAACTCAAAAACAGAATAAAAATATATCTTACAAGTTAAGTTAGGCTACTGGTGTTAAAGAGTTGCAAACATCCATCCATTCTCACTACACATTCATTTATTGCTTTCCACAATGTATACCTATGTTAAGGTGGTAAGTAAACGTTTGTTGTAACAACCGTGGCCCAGTCGGGCACAGCAAAAGATAAATTTGAAGGAAGAGGACTCATTTAAACATGCAAACTAACTTATTCTAAGTATGATTTAAGGTAACAAAAACCAACTTTCGCAATTATGATAGTAGGAAGATCGTGCGATATTAACTGCGTATAGTTTCAAAATAATTGAAAAATTTATTGAACTTTAAGTATGCAATTAACTAGCAGTTAGATCAACACGTCTCAGTCAAAAAATAGGCACGTCCTGTGTTGTGAAACCCCCAAATACATGCCCATAAATGGACGAAATTAGAAACTTAGTATTCTTATAATCGGCAACTGATTTTGAAACCTAATTCATTACATTGTTATGAAAGGTATGATAGGTTATTTAATGAGCACTATTAATAGACCATTTAGCTTAATTATGAGCACTAAAACTAAATAAGAATAATAATTCGGAATAGCGTGGTAGGTAGGTGTACAACAGTTGATATGCCTTCATATTACAAAGGGAATTCTTAATTTAGTGTAGTATTTTAGTCTTTATCGCGACTAAGATAAAGGTTTTCCAAAAGAATGTTTAGAACCGTGTCTAGTTGTCAATTTTGTATTAAGACTTTACCTTTGTCGGAATAAAGTTCAAAATACAATAACTGGCTCGAAGGTTTGAGCTTGGTCTAAAGTTAGAACTCGTTTTTGTAATCATGTCGGAGGTAACTTCCTTTATGAGTACGTAGCATTTAGAGAGTCACTTCTTCAGTATCAAGACAAAGAAGAAAAGGTGTATCTAGGTACGGTTTAAATTGAGGGCATAATGGAGCCAAGAGTGTAATGATAAAATGCTTACGCGTTTCATACGGTATTTTTCAATACAGTGTGAAGGAAAACATTCATTTATTCGAAAATAATATACCTATTAGAAATTGATTAACCTTCTTGTTATTGATGAATTGACATTCGGATAAAGGTAAATTTGTTTGCTTGTAAGGGGGTAATCTCTGGAAATTGGACCAACTTGATCCAATTAAGTACAAAAATTATTTCACTCAAAGAAAGTTTACACTATTGCCATGTGCTATATTTTATAACATAGGTACCTACTTCCCAAGCGGACACAGTCGCGGGCAGTAGCTACACGAGTAGTAGTCAATAATTTATGTAGAAGTTAATGTAACTCAAAAGTAGAATCTCCGAGTAACTCGAAAACTGATAAACACATAATTTTGCGATATTTTGTGTTTGAATATGAGACTGCTTAGTTACTGATGTTGAGTGACTGTGAGTAATGTACCGCGTTCAATGCTCGACTGTAAACATGTTTTCAGCGAGCTCCATAATTCAATTTTCGAATACTGAAATAAAAATATTGATGAGAACTTTCATGAACTGTGATTTCGCTTGTTCACTTTTTTCGTGGAACTTTCGTGTTATCCTAAATGATCGGTTGTACCTACATCATTTTTGCCTGCATGTTTCGCGTTTTATTACATGATATAATCTAAAGTAAGAAGATGCTAAACGGATTTATCTAGAATACTATGTTTCTGTGATTGTAGGTACCTAATAAGTGATATCAATAATTTAGTCAGTTAATTGATATAATCGCAAACATTACAATACAATAGGATGAAGGTGGTAATTTAGTAATTATACACATTACTAAGCTACGCCTCCGCCAGTGATACATCGAAATTAAACTATTAATTTAGCATACCTATTACCTAGGTATCTCTGAGACGTGTAGTCACTTATCATGGAATTAAGGCTCATTCACACAAGGGGTTTTTGGCTGTCGAGGAGTGAGATGATTGAATATTTGTGAGTACGTATAAAAACTCGTCTACTATTTCAGTGGTGTGATTCTGTAAGACCTCATTCTAAACTTCGAATCTGAATCCGCTATAAGTTTCTTGATTGGCATTCTAAAAACTCGGTTGATAATTCGAATTTACACTAGCGCCACCCTTGTGAGCGTGTCAGCGAGTTGAATTAAATTGACAGGCAGATTTTGACAGATAAAGTATGAGATGCCGTAAGAAGTGGCATTCTGTAAGGTAATATCCCCGTCACTTCGACGCTCACTTCGCACTCGAACCCGAATCAAAGTGTCAAATATATCAAGGTAATTTTGAACCTTATGCGAAGTGAGAGTGAATAGCGATGTAAGATGCGAGTTGTTGTTTGAATTTTACAGAATCGACCTACAGCTCATTACCGCCTAGTCTTTTCTCAACTATTTTGGGGTCGGTTTCCAGTCTAACCAGACATGCAAATGAATACCTGTGTTTTCCCTGGAGCAACTGCCTGTGTGACCTTCACAACCCTAACTGGGTTGCGGAAGCCACACTAAGCCAAACGATACCGATACGTGGTTGTCTGACTTTCTGACTTCTGACTACCCATAACTGTCTTACTGTCAAAGATTATCAAATGACAGCCGAAATCAACAGTTTTACGTGCTTTCTGAAGCACGTAGGGTTCTCGGTATGAAATGGATGATCATCCATTCACAGACCGACTGCGGCAAGTGTTGCTTAACCATGACCAATTGATTCGACTTACACTAAGCCACAAGCCTCTCCACAATTTAAGCTCAGTTCTCCCAACACGTACCAATCCACGTCAAAATTTTGAAAACGATGAGAGTTCTAAATGACCTAAAGGCCAAAATAAAAACTTTTTTGGTTTTAGAGGCAATTTTCAGAATGCAAATGTTAAATATTATTAGAATTGCCCATCCTCTAGGTCGATTCTGTAAAATTCAAACAACAACTCGCATCTCACATCGCTATTCACTCTCACTTCGCATAAGGTTCAAAATGATCTTGATATATTTGACACTGAATCGGGTTCGAGTGCGAAGTGAGCGTCGAAGTGACGGGGAAATTACCTAACAGAATGCCACTTCTTACGTCATCTCATACTTTATCTGTCAAAATCTCCCTGTCAATTTATTTCAACTCGCCGACACGATCGAAAGGGTAGCGCTAGTGTAAATTCGAATTATCAACCGAGTTTTTAGAATGCCAATCGAGAAACTCACAGCGGATTCAGATTCTAAGTTTAGAATAAGATCTTACAGAATCATACCCCTGGCTTTGGATAACTTCAAGTTACGTTCAGTGCTAATAAGAGTAGGTACAGCGTTATAACATGTTAAGTGATAGGTATACAAACTGATGTCACGAAAGGAGATCATGGTAATTAGGGACTCTTGATTAATAGGTACCCAACGCATCATCCCAACGCAGTTGGTTCAGGTAGTTATGAGCCTTATTTACATTGGAAGTGTTGATTTAAAGCAAAATAATATTTGTCGGGCTGTTAAAATGTGGTGTCGGTGTGTTTGATCATCTGTTGTAGTTCGTTCATCTTGTTGATAAAAAATTGTATATATTTATGCGTTTTATGTCTATTTTGAAGTCCTAAATAAGGATTTTTATTAATTACTAGCTGACCCGACAGACATAGTCCTGTCAATTGATTTTTCAATTTTCTCACCGTTTAAACCTTCCCTGGACTTCCACATATATTTCAAGACCAAAATTAGACAAATCGGTCCAGCCGTTCTCGAGTTTTAGCGAGACTAACGAACAACGATTCATTTTTATTATATAGAAGATAGATAGAAGATAGACTAGCTGACCCGACAGACGTTGTCCTGTCAATCGATTTTTTAATTTTCTTACCGCATAAACCTTCCCTGGACTTCCACAAATAATTCAAGACCAAAATTAGCCAAATCGGTCCAGCCGTTCTCGAGTTTTAGCGAGACTAACGAACAACGATTCATTTTTATTACATAGATTATTAAACTACTAGCCGCGTGGTACGGGTCACGAATAGCGACCAGAGGATGGGCAGCAGCGTCCTTCTGAGTACCATAACACCTACTGCGATCGCTAATATGCATCGGCCAAGCATGGCGATTACTGCTGAACCCCCCTTGGGGGAGATCTATGCCCAACTATGCGTCTAAAGGTTGACATGATGATGATTATTAAACTAGCTATACCCGCGGCTTTGCTCACGTAGTGTAACGAAAATAAAGACTGGATGTCGTCACAATCCTTCTAGTGACTCTAGTAGGTCTGTCTTAAAGCAAAGCCATGGTGAACTGTGGAAGAAAACAGGTATAATTTGATAACATTGCTCATTCTCAATTGCAAGATGATGATAATGCAATACAATTAAAACCTCATAGGTTATCCTATACATATAAATAGGCTATCCTCTACACTAACCAGACTAGTAGGGAATATTCATGAAAAAGAACAGTATATATCCGGTAGTTATTACGTGTTGCTTCAACATACATACTTTGGATCACAAGGCCCCGGACCTTTAATAGGCATAGGATAGGTCGAAGCCAAACCATTATTATTTATTTTTATTTAAATTAATATTTTATGTTTTCTAAAAATTGCAGTGCACCTGTATAAATTATCAATTTATCACAAATCTTAGTAAAGAGGTTTTAATGCATTTGTTACTCATAAAAAGTAGAGAGCCGATTTCAGAAACCTCAATTTTGTGCACTAGTGTTCGATAATCAATAAAATGTTTATAGGACTATAAAACTCAAAGATCCAGATAATATTTACAAAGAAAGTTATAAATAGGTTTATGCAAGTGATTCACAACAATTACACTCATAACTTCCTACTGAGGATAGATAAATGATTCATGCACTAATAAAGTGGATAGATTTTAGGAATGCTTAAATAAAAGTGTTCATAGGTATTACATTTGTTACTCTACTATCTACGTAATACAGTTGCATTTGGCTGTACTGAAACCGCAATGTAATAGGGAAACATTTGCAGATGAAATCATGGTAGAAGCCTTACTGAAGTAATAGGTCAGGGCTCAGGGCCTTTCCGTTGAATATTAGATGGATTGCGTTGCATGAGGGCATGTAATATAGTATGTATGGGTGTACAGCATAATTTGTACTGGTAGAATATTATAAGGTACGAGTTCGTCATATTATGTTGTGTTACGAGAAAAAAAAAGAAAGAAAAAAAAATGCGTTTTTTAGCATTACAGTAAAAAATAAATTAATCTTAAAACTATAAAAAAATACAGAAAACAATGATAATGCCAAAAAGTACTCAGCTCAGCATAATGTCAGATGACAACACGAAATGCGCCACCTGACGCTGATTTTCAGCTGCAGCCCACGAGCACAAAGTACGAAAGGCGCGGAGCGCCCGAGCAGAGAGACCACTTAGAACAAACCGCCATTTTGCGCACGCATCATTGACATTACGTTTATAGGCATTCTCAAGCAGTTTCAAGCAGACTTCAGTCTCAACTGTCACGTGTTGTCAAAATAAATAAATAAGTAATGTACTTGACATTATTCATGACGACCAGGACAATTTTGCTTTAAAAAAATTGCATAGAGTTCCAACCAGAGTCAATAAAATTTCATATTGTCACAAATAAAACCTACAAAGTCAATAGGTACAGTAGCAGCCCTAGTGAGTCTGACAAGTTTAGGTAATTATTTTTGAAGATGGCGGGAGCGGTCCTTCTGTAATCTTTATATTTTGTGCCACAAGTGCAATACGCTAGAATATTAAACACATAGGGAAGTTTGTGTAAAGAGAATAGAAAACAAAAAACTTAACAATCCAGCTTCACAATTAAAGTTTATTTTAGTTGCGGAAGTCCTTTGGAAAACAAATCAAAGTCACCGGGTTCTAGGTTTCTTCTATTAATTGTCGAGAATTCTCTGAAAATTCTACGAATAATATGATGATACATATTTATAATAACGTGATATTCGCAAAATGGCGATGTCTCTTTCAAGTTGGAAGATGAATTTTAAGTTTTGGTGGTTTATTTTTTATACCGTGACAAGTACCGATTTCAAAACAAAGAAGACGGAAGTAATAGAAGGAAGTCTTCATCAAAGAAGTCGGTTTTTGCTGGTGCTATTTTTCCCTATCTCTTCGCCCAACAACACCACAATAACCCACTTTCCATAGGTGACTCATAAAGCTCTAGCAAGAGCACCTGACATACTCTATTTTGCGATCCCATAATACCGTCATCCACATTACAAGTTGATGTAGTGAATATAGTCACGTGAAATCAGATTATGATTCAAAACAAATACAATTTTATAAATAATACGTATACTCTGTTAATAACTAAGAGGACATTTGGAGACAGCTGTGGTGGCATACTGCCAGAGAGTGTACTATGCCATTTGCCAACGTACGTATGTGACGTCAGAAACATGGAAGTCTTTTGTCTCTTTCTCACACGCTGACACGTCATGTGTGCTTGTCATTAAAATGGGAGTGACGTCGTTCTGAGGTTTTTGTATTGCATTTTTTATTTTATGTCTCAATATTTTAGATTTGGCTAAGAACTACTCAATGTCGTCATAATAGCGCGCTCGAATACTGTAAAATGTAATTCTGTAAAATTCAGGTATCATATATCCATCCTAATATTATAAATGTGAAAGTGAGTTTTGTTTTGTTACGCTTCCACGGCTAAACTACTAAACCGAATTTTATGAAACTTATTACAGACAGCTTTTGTCCGCGACTTCGTCCGCGTGAATGTCTGTTATAGTGGATGCAGACGAAGTCACTGATTAAAAAGTAGCCTATGTCCTTCCCTGGGGTTCAAGCTATCTTCATACCAAATTTCATCAAAATCGGTTTAGCCGTTTCATCGTGAAAGCGTAACAGACAGAGTTACTTTCGCATTTATAATATTAATAGTATGGATTAAGCTTGCACCCCAAGAAAAGATAGAAGCTACTGTTTAATCGCGTCTACATATTTATGTCTGCATCCACGATAACCGACATTCACTCGAACAAAGTCGCTGGCAAAAGATAGTTTCCTATAATTGCAGAGCATTTAGGACTATCTTATAATGGGTGCAGTTTAATATCTTCATGTATAGGTTTCTACCGACCTCCTTTATCTCTAAGTCACTTATATGGTCACTTATATAGTCACTTATATGTATAAAGACATGGTTTTGGTTTACAAAAAAGATTGTCAATCGTTTTGTAGTCGACCACGATGACCGATATTCACAAAAGCGAAGATAGAAAAAGCGCGGGGAAAAGATAGTTTCCTATAATTGCAGACCATTTATGAGTATTTGAAAATGGGTGCAGTTAAACATCTTCATGTATAGGTTTCTACCGACCTTCTTTACATCTAAGTTAGTTAGGTTTAAGAAATGTATAGGTACATATTTACAAAAATCTATAGTCACTGTCACTTATACAAATAGAAATAGATGCTGTCTTCAAATAATTGGCTTAAAGGATCATGGCAGTATTTGTACAAAAAAATCTTATACTCTTGGGTACCTAAATAGCATTAAGGTACAATATTTTTAAACCCCCGTAAAAAAATGTAGATATGCTAAAGGTGAATAGAAAAGCTCATTATTTCAGAATGAAACGGTGGCGGCGCGCGGCGGCGGCTGATAGTAACAGTGACACTGACAGTGGCCGTTTCGCAGTTCTTACACTGAAATTGCGTCGTTTTATGGAAATAATGTAACAAATAATGATTATTTTTTTCCACACACTTGTCACATCTTTTGTCTGCCAATTTGATAGATCCGTTAATTTCACTTGTCATTACTTTTTTTTATAAACACGAAATGGGCAACGAGATTAAACGAAAAAGTGTTATTTTCATTTCGAAAAATTTGAATTATGCGGGGGTTTAAAAATGCTTATCATAAGTATATCAATCTACTCCTGGTAATGTATTCTCCACATTGGAAAATATTTTAAACCCTCTAAATGTTTTTTTTTCATACAAATGAATGTATGGACCTCGCCAGGATTCTTTGGAAATGAACTTTATTATTATTATAACGTTATTTTTAAAAACACTTTCGTCGGTAATTAAAATACTAAAGCCAGAAGCATACAGACGCACCCGGCACCTTGTTCTCCCTGCCAACACCGCGAAGCATCCGGCGTGAGTGCGCGCATGTACCGATAGCAGTTCAGAGCAAGTTGTCGTGTCATTCGAGTGCAATGGCTTACTTAATGGTGCTCCTAGGCAATGGGCCAAAAATTACCATTTATTTACGTCCCGAAAATGGCTATGTAACTGAAATGTTTTCTGTATTTTAAAGTACAGACGCCAGCACATCAAGCCATACCTAACTGTCAAATTTTCCCAATTGAATATGAACCTTAGGCTTTTGTAATAAAGTTGAAAATCTATCAAAGAAATTTGACTTGACAGTCACTAGCTGCTACTTAACACATGCTATTACACATTATATGAGTTTCTGAATGACAAATTTAATTACCCATACTCGTAAAAAAATATTTAAAACTAGCTGACCCTACAGACGTTGTCCTGTCAATTGATTTTTCAATTTTCTCACCGTATAAACCTTCCCTAGATTTCCACAAACATTTCTAGACCAGAATAAACCAGATCGGTCCAACCGTTATCGAGTTTTAGCGAGAATAACGAACTAAGATTCATTTTTTTTATTATTAATTTTCAATAGTGTAACTTTTTATATCATGTTATTTGTAGGTATGTCATTGTTGACAAAACATAGCACACTTTGTAATATTTAAAAGATTGCGAAGGGTGTGTCAAATTCAGGGTAAGTGATAAGTGATTTTGCTAGAATGTACGTGGTGGGTCTAAAACTATATACCACTGAGAAAATCGTTTGGATTAGGTTAGGTTAGAACTGTGACCATTAACGCGCGAAGGCGAACGAGCCAAGCGAGCAGTGCCGCGGTAGCGGCCGCCGAGCGCCAGATTCTCTCTATTGCTGGTGAATAATTTGGGTTAGGTTAGGTAAATGGTATAGTTTGTAATATTTATAAGATCTTTATAATGTTTTATTAATTACCTAGGTTTCACAAAAAAAATATTTCTGATTTCTGAAGAAAGAGGAAGAAGTTGAACCTGGATCACCATTAATTAAGCTTATTTCTGATTCATACTTACTTCGTGGTTTTGGCAAAAAGAGCCAACCAACAATCTATCAATAATTCAATTACCTACTTACGACAAACTACAACTCAATATTCCAATGCGTTACATTACTATTTAGCAGAAACAGGTCAATGTGCATCCAAAATTACTTATGGATAGAATACATTGAAAATTATTTAGCATCAAATATATCACATACCATAACAATTACTTCAAAAAACGAGAAATGTTGACGAGTTGTTCGCTTTAGAAGAACCAACCCCAATTAAGAAATAAAGGCATTTACGCTCAATTGATATTGACGTGCTCACTGCACAACTACTAAAACGCAACATACTCGTAAATGCATCATAAAGTCACACTTTAGTCGCGGATTGTAAACAAAATTTACCCAGTAATGATGCAGAACAAAACTTCGACACACCTCATCATTGACGTCTACTCGTAGCAGTCCAAATTATTTACTGGTTGTGTAAAAATCGTTTTTACAAAAAAGGCACCGCCTTCAAGAACTACAGAAAAAAATGACTTTAGTTTCAGAAATCGGAGGACCTTACATGAAAAATACATACAGTCGAACATAGCACCAATTTAATAAAATGATGATGGAGGAATAAAGTCTTAAATTGCAAAAATAATAACAAAGCAATGTTATACATCCCATAACTGTGACAGGACATAATTAATAGGATTTAATTTTAGAAACGTTCACATTCTTTCAGTCTGAACCTGTCAAAAAGGTCACTATTTATATTGATTGTTGCAGAGATAAACAGTGGCCAATATTAAAAAAAAGGAATAAACGAAAAAGAAAGTTAATACAGGTACATTAGCTAAAACATAGCCAATGTAAACAATGACGTAGCGCGCATTTAGCACGATACCAAACCCTGCTTCCGACGAAGGTAGGTCTACAGTAAGGTATTGATTACCTAATATAAACAGCTAGCTGCTAAGGCCACATTCCGAGTAAAAGCTTCGCCCCTCGTCCTTCGACCATCTGTTTTGTGACATCGATATCTGATTGCGAAGGGTGTGTCAAATTCAGGGTAAGTGATAAGTGATTTTGCTAGAATGTACGTGGTGGGTCTAAAACTATATACCACTGAGAAAATCGTTTGGATTAGGTTAGGTTAGAACTGTGACCATTAACGCGCGAAGGCGAACGTGCGAAGCGAGCGGTGCCGCGGTAGCGGCCGCCGAGCGCCAGATTCTCTCTATTGCTGATGAATCATTTGGGTTAGGTTAGGTAAATGGTATAGTTTTAGACCCACCATACCACCAGGGGTATGGCCATTGGTAGGATGGGTTCGCAATGGAATGTACTGAACTTGTAGACACTATTGTAAAATTGGTTTTAAATAGTTTAGAGTTTAGCTTTAAGAGGGGCTTTTGGCTAAGTAAATGCCGTACAGATTAATCGGTCATGTTTCAGTCACGCTTGCCGCATTTTCTCCGTGCATTGGAACGCCCGGTTGTCATTCATAGATCAGGAAATCAGTCCAGGGCCAAAGACAAATTAGGCAACTGCCTAGGGGCCCCTAATAGACCAGGGGCCCGCGCACCGAGAAAAAAATTAAAAAATGGTAAACGTAATGTTGTAAAAAAATAGCATAGTTATAAATATAATTAATTGTGGTAGATAATAATTATGTATTTTAGGAAGTTAGAAAAGAGTAAAGGGGCCCTTAGAATTGCATTGCCTAGGGGCCCCGACATGATTTATCCGGCTCTGAATCAGTCTTACCAAGGGGTTTCGTGTTACTCAGTTGTGGTTGTGGAGGTCAGATAGGCAGTCGCTCCATGTAAAACACTGGTATTCAGCTGCATTCAGTTAGACTGGAAGCCGACCCCAACTAGTTAGGAAAAGGCTAGGGAGATGATGCTTTTAAAGAGTTTGTTTAGTGTGGAGGTTGTGGACTTGCTGTTAATAGACCATTAAAAAGCTACTATCCTAAGTGTCTCTCACCCCGTTTGCTAGATGGTGGTAAGTGTTTGTACGATGTCATTAGTCCAGACTCCCTAGACGCCATTTACGATCGTCTGCGAAGATATCTATAGATAGAAAGGTACTCGTTTTGTGCACTGAAATATTGACGGACTGTGCTGATATCTTGATTGTTGTTTTTTGACTATAACTTACATACACTGAACTCGTTTTTCTCCGCAATTTCATTCACGTGAATTTTACCTCAAGCATTGAAGCCGTGTGGTGCCGCGAATATCACCACCCCATTTCTATCCGTGGGTGTCGTAGAAAGCGACGGATATTGACCAGAGGATGGGCAGAAGAGTCCTTCTGAGTATCAATAATACCTACTGCGATCGCCAACATGCATCGGCCAAGCATGGCGATAACGGCTGAACCCCCCCTTGGAGGAGACCTATGCCAAGCAGTGGGTGTCTAAAAATGATAGGATTTAAGAATAACGAAGCTTTATACTAGCAAAAGAATTATCAGAATTGGACAAGTAGTTTATCAAGTAGATTAGCGTTTTCACCAAAAATACTGGACAAGTGCGAGTCGGATTCGCCCACCGACGGTTCCGTACATATTTGGAGGTACATATCCATACTTCTATACTAATCCATACCGACTATCCATACTTTAATCTACTTAATATTATAAATGCGTTTTTTGCGACGTAAACGGCCGTATCTTTTTTTCACGTTAACATAGAGGGTTGATTTTTTTACAGCATCAAGGGACCGTAGACTTGAGTATATGGTTTATGGTAATTTCAACTCGATACCTCCACGCGTTTCTGAGATAAAGGTCCTTGACAGACAGACAGACAGACGGACAACAAAGTGATCCTATAAGGGTTCCGTTTTTTCCTTTTGAGATACAGAACCCTAAAAAAATAAGATTTTAACGTTGCAGTCGCATTACGTAAATTTCATCGTAATATTTGTTGGTGATTTAACATGTTTATCATTTATTTTATTTTATTTTATCTTTTGTTGTGGCCCTGGATAAAAACTCCTAAAAGGACTTGGGCGAAGCCTTTGCCCAGCAGCAGGACAGCACGCAGGCTAACAAAAAAAAAAAAACTTTTGTTGTCCCACGGCAGAGCGAACGCCTTCATTTCTAATAAACAAAGTCGAAAGTTGTTTAATTGAATAAAAAGTCCTTGAATGCGAACGTTGATAAAAAAGAACTAGGTAATAGGACTTCCAACTTCAAGGTTATTTCCATAAAAAAAACCTGAAAATATATTACGAGTCTCTTAGAAAATCTAAAAGCACTTAGGTCAGCTATAAAATGGCGTCTCGCGTCTGATAACATTTCAGTGGCACCGACGAGACTAATGTCTAGCCACCCGATAGATACGACTACTAGTCGATGTCTCAGGGGGTTGGGGCGCTGACGTCACTTTTCACCAACATGGCTACAAAAACTGACTTGTGGTGGCTATTTTTAAAATAAAGTGGAACTAATGGAGGTGACACGTCTATTAATATGGTCATGGTATTCTGTTGTTAAAGTTTTAAATGGTAATAGATTTAGAACTGTCATTTTTAATAGGTAACTTATTGTAAAAGTTACGTCGCGTTGACGTCTGTAGATAAGTTACTTTTTTTTGTATTTTTATTCAAATCAGAGTTAGCAGACCAGTAATGTTCTAAACCCAGTCCTTTGTTACATATATTCAGTACAACCGAGAATTAATATTATATGTATTTTTAACTACCGAAGTCTTACGTCTGCATACTTAGACATCACAATTGAACTAAAGTCCTATGTTATTCCACAGGTACAAAGAAATCAATATCTATCGTGGCAGATAGAAGGCCATCCTCACAAACTTTAGAATTTATAATATTATAAGTATGATTGTTTCAATAACTTAGATGAATTTCAGAAATTATGAGAGATGGGACCCCACCCTCAAGTACTCTACTCAAGTAGTCTCTTAAACTCCCACTTAAAGTAGATACCGACACTACAAACTGTACTACTGCAGCATACAAACTACCCCAAGTACTCCACAATACACAACGACCAAATAATATATAAATAATTCAAGATCTCCAGCTAAGGCCGGCTACAAACTTAACGACAAAACGAACGTTCCTGCGAACGCACAAGTGCTGGCAATCGATAGGGACCGCCCACTGACCTATATAGCAGAGATTAGGAAGAGGCCAGCCCGCCCGAGATGTCTTGTTTTTGTCTCGTGTCAAGAAGGCTTTATTTCTCAGATAAGGAATAGACGTTCAGAATTGTATGGGTTTAGTACAATGAATTATTTTGGTTGGTTATCCCCCAGTCGAGGATAAAAACAGAGTCTTATCGAGGAGAAAGGATTATTTCAGGCAGATTTGGATGAATTCTCTTTCAGAGGGCATTACTTTTTGAGTTAAACTGTTATTGTCTAGTTACTTACACAGTTTCAGCGTGTATTGGTGGCAGTGTGTCACGCGACATAGGTAAGGGTGTCGTAAATGAGGAAACCTCAGAAGCCTTGTAACCGCTGGCTAGGGGAATGTGGCTTTGTGCGTGTGAGTGATGAACGAGTACACTAACTCACCTAGATTTATCTTTTATTCTTTACTTTGTACAAGGATACCGTCACTGTATGTAAAACCAGGTAGGTATGGGAACTAATTAGTTCCCATACCTACCTGGTTTTTTAAGTGTTTGACATATTTTAAGTACTTTCAGTTTCGAAGTATAGCGTGGAAAAATGTAGGTAGTCCCTGTTTGTTATTGAAACCAAAAAATCTATTGAATTTTTATTGGACTATTTATAGTCATAGTATATCAAGTTCAATCGTCAATCGATCACCAACATAATAATCTGGCAAAGTGTTCCATATTTAGAGCATTGGTCAAGCTAATTGGAGTGGAAATGGTTAAACAGGTGACCCGCAAAACTGCTGTTCAGTGTACAATTTTCACGATGAGCAAGGCCTTTTTACCCTCCATACCGACTATGTACCTAGACTAGCCATATGTGTAGCTATGTGTGCGTGTGTTACATCTAAAGTAGGTCTGGGTATCCATAGGACAAAGACATTTTGTAAATAAAAGATACTTCAAAATTATTGCAGTCATACTTCAAAATTATTATTATCGCAGGGCGAATTTCTCCCCCATAGCTTTCGTTAATTATCATTAATATTGAGCTATCTGTTAATATTTAATAAATAGTTTCAATAAAGTATATATTTACAAAACAGTTCTCGAGATTTCATATTCATTGAGTTTACTAGATCTGGCAAAAAAATACTTTAATTAGAACAGAAAGTATCCACGAATGGAAAAAAGTGAGTTGAGTGCCAAGCGGGTCGCTGCATATCACGCACTATTTCACACTTCCACTCTTCAATGAAAATTTTGCTTAATATAAAAGCCGTGCCGTAATGGGCCAATGGATTCGATTCCGGGCAAGTTACGGACCTACTTTCTAAGTTTCTTTTGGACATCACTGACATAGGTGACGGAAAACCGCGTGAGGAAACCTAGACTAAAAATTATGTAAGTCTGAAATCGCCAAAACCTTGAGCAAGCGTGGTGATCCATGCTTATGACTTTTTTGTATTAGAACACGCCATGCCATGTAGTGAGACAAAAACACGCTAGTGTAATATAAACATACTTAATTGGAAAGCGAAATATTTACCAAATAATATTAAGGATGCCAAATCACCCATAGTACAGGGTCTCCCTAGTTTGGGGTCAGATAGCCGTGTGTGAAAATGTCCCCACATATTATTATTATTATTAGTGTTTAAAACAAGATTAAAACGTTACATTTACTATAACATTTACTAGAATGACTTTATCGCTGAGTGTTACATAATTATTTATTTAAGCTCATTATTAAGTGAACTATATAATGTATAATAAATTCGTAGTGTATCAGTGTAGTGTTTGAGTAATAAATTCGTTAAACCTAAATAACGTTTGCAATAAAGTTACAAACCAAGCATTCTCAACAAAAAGCTGACACATTTTCTTTGAAGATTAAAAATAGCAAAGATATCGCAACGGTTCGGTTCTTTGCCTTCAAAGGGCACGAATCCACAAAATAAAGACATTTACATAAACCGACTATCTTTCATTTTAAATACATTTGACCTTTACTCAGCGAATCTTGATAACAACCAGCTCATTTGAATTTGTATTATAATTTTATTTAGAAAGTGCTATTGTTACCTGGTTGGAGGAAATATTAAAGTAGGTATTTTAAACTCTAATTCTTAAGATATGAAAACAGACACGGTGTAATTTTCTAAAAACACAAGAGTCTACTAATTGTGAAAAGATTTCTTTCTGAAATGGAACACAATTATTGTCCGCAAGAACTTTCATTTTTCCTTATTTTTATATGATAAAATATGGTTTATAGCACTCAGATATTATTATAAAAGCTACCTAGCTATCCGCGAGAGAGTTTTTACCACAGATATAGATAAGCCTAGATAACGCAAGAGCAACTACTTCGCGTGCCTATTTTCGTGCCTAACTTACGAAAAAAAAATAAAGTAAACGTTTCTTTCCATCGGTACCGGCATCGGTATCGGTATTTTTGTACGGCGTCTTTTATGTTTTATTATTAATTAATATCGAGATTCAACCCGCTTTTATATCCAGAATGGTTCGATCAATTTTTGAATGAGGAACGACACGTTCGTTGCAAGGTATTCACGCCAAACTGACAGATGCAAGTATTTACGAGGTTCTCATTTACTGTCATAGATGGCGCTATGAGTATCGAATGAACAAATGAGTCGGATCAGGATGTGCGTAGCGAGGTTTTCTTCCTAGAAACGCAATAAAATAAATTTGAGCAAAAATGCATTCCCGAGGTTTTCACTCTAAGGCGACGATTTGTGGTTTTTAGAATCGGATCAGTTCATCGGAGATGAGTGCGCCTAAAGAAAAATCAAACTATAACTTTATTATATTACGATAGATAACATTTCCCTTTGTATGACATAGAACAGTGCCAAATATAACTAACCATACCCGCAAAAATATGGAGACATTCCTAAATATAAGCCAACTTCAGTAACCGATATTGCAGATTCAGACTTAGGACAAACTTCGAACTTTGCGAGCGAAATAAAGGCTTTTATCGCCTATCGGAATGCGTAATAGCCCGTTGAGGCGGTCCTCATACGTGGGCTATGTGGCCTCTTTGTTTAGGGCCCCTGATTTCGGCTCTCTCTAGCAGAATAGCCGGGTGATAAATGGCGGAATTTAGGTTATTGATTGATCGCTAAACTCGCTTTGTGTGGAATTAATGCTTCTGACTATGTCTGTCTACGTGAACAAAAAGCCTTTAGGTTGAAAACTTAACGATGAGAATTATTAAGGAGTTATGTTTAAATAATACCAGCCTATAATTGTCCCACTGCAGGGCAAAGGCTCAAGGCACTCATACAGAGAAGGTACGAGCATAGATCACCACGCGTGGTCAAGGCAAATTGGCGATAGACTTAGATAATTTTAAAACTACCTATTATTCAGAGTTTATCAATATTTTTTAACTAATCTTTATACCTATCTATATAGGGTGACTGGTAATTAGTGTACGATACTTAAACACGTGATTGTGTTCATGATAACAAACAACTTTCCCGAAGAAAAAATGTTTTTTGTACTAGTTCACTTTTATCACAATAACACAACAGCCGTATGAAAGTCACGCGCGCGCACGCCAGTGAGTTTTTTTTTTTTTTTTTTTTACGCATGTGACCTAAAGTGAACCAGTACAAAAAACATTTTTTCTTCGGGAAAGTTGTTAGTTATCATGAACACAACCACTTGTTTAAGTATCGTACACTAATTACCAGTCACCCTATATAATAATAATTAATCGTTGTTCGTTAGTCTCGCTAAAACTCGAGAACCGATTTCGCAAATTTTGGTCTTGAAATATTTATGGAAGTCTAGGGAGGTTTAGACGGTAAGAAAATTTAAAAATCAATTAACAAGACAACGTCTGTCGGTTCAGCTAGTATCAATATAATAATAATTAAACCTAACTATATAATACTCGTTTTTATTTTAATTTATGCCAGATAAACCGAAAGTTTAAAAAACAAGTGTCCACTGTGCAGACGATCAATTTCAATCACTAAATTATATATAAGAACAGCTGCTAATAACAGCATTTATTGAATACTAGCTTTTGCCTGCGACTTCGTCCACGTAAATGTCAGTTATCGCGGATGCAGACGCAGTCCCGGATTATAAAGAAGCCTTGACCTTCCCCGTGGATAGAGCTATCTATATACTAAATTTAATCAAAATTGGTGCTGCCGTTTCGTCTTGAAAACGTAATAGACAGAGTTACTTTCGCATTTATAATATTAAAAGTATGAATATGGAATAGTATGGATAAATTCTATACCTAGTTGTAAGATCTATACTTTATACAGGCCACATTAGTGCCCTTGTCCTATTTATTGACAAGATTCTATTATTTACCAAAACATGACTATACTAGTTTTGTATCGAACCTGCGGTCGATACAGTTCCCTGCAGTAACGTTTCATCTTTACTAAAATATTCAAAACTCCGAGATACTTCAATTCTCCCAACCTTCCACTTGAGACAAAATCGATTTCAAACAACTCCAGGAATAAACAATAAGTCCCGCTCTCAAAGGTCAGACCACAGTCGGTTGACCAAAAATGGCGACACAAACGGGTATATTTTTAAATAAACACAGGGGCAGAGTGAGGGCAAGTCTGACAAGGCTATATCTGGAATAGAAGACCCAGTTTTCACGATAAAGAGGTCGATTTGTATTCGAACGGGTCTATCTGACTTATGTAAGGCTTTCGATGCAACGAAGTGACGGGTAAATGTTTATAAATGTATGAGACGAGGTTTCTGAATATGTTAAGGTCAAAACTAAATCGGTAGCTAATTTTAGGCCCTAAGGCTTGTTTCACCTGTATATACCACAACCGCACCACATCGCAAAAGGTGGTCAAGCAGTGGTTATAGTGACGCTGCGGCTTCTTGTAGCTGCGTTGTCGTACCGAAAAAATGATCAGTGTGAACAAATCGAAACAAACATTTACAAAGCGGTTGCTTGGAATTTGTATAAGGACATAGGGTCATAGGCTACTTTTTAAGGCTGCTCTCTCGAACAAAGCTTAAAAGAAGCATGCAGATGAAGCAACTTTTCGTCGGCATTTACAGAGAAATTACATTTGAAAAAAATTGTTAGTAATCTACATGATATGGTAATCGGTATCGTAATTTGGTTTAGCCACAATTTTTCTATCGGTATCACATAATAAGAAAAAAAATGTCAAATCACCTTCAAATCATTGACATGAAATCATTTTACTCCTTAATTTCTTATCAAAAGAGTATAAAAAATATCTACTGCTTTGCAATACAAAGGAAAATGATTTGGTTTTATTACTTTTTACAAATATGTAAGTATAATTTTTATAATTATAATATATTATAATAAATTAAAAAAATTAAAAATTTTAAAAAACCCCCAACGCATAACATAAAAGCGATTATGTAAAAAGTCAAAAATAAAACCTTTTGTTGAGCCATCAAATGTTTGTTCGTTGAAATGACACTATAATGTCGCGGCGGGGTACCGCTTAAGTAAGTCAGTCCCTTAATTTCATTCACTGTCTATTAATTTACCAGCATTTCCGACCAATTTGCTTCGATATTATCAAATTTTTGTTGCTAATCTAGTTGTAAATCTTGTTGCAAATCTAGTTACCATCAGTTCGCTATTTTAGGTATTTAGTTATTGCTTTAAACTTAGCGGTACCCCGCCGCGACATTATAGCGCCATTTCAACGAACAAACATTTGATGGCTCAACAAAAGGTATTATTTTTGACTTTTTACATAATCGCTTTTATGTTTTGCGTTGGGGGTTTTTTAAAATGTTTAATTTTATTTTATTTTAATTTATTTAAACGTAATTTAGTTTGGTTTTGTACCTATAAAAGTTTTCAAAAATAATTTACAAGTTTTTAGTTTTCATTTCGTTACTTATTCCTCATTCCCTTGCAATATTCTACTAGTCAAGGCCTTTCATTTGATACCCATATATTGAGGGAGTTGTGAAAATAGAATGTAATTCACTATTTTGTGGTTGCGGCCATCTTGGATTTAAAATTTGTCATAGTATACGTATTCTACTAGTCAAGCCCTTTTATTTGATACCCATATTGAGGGAGTTGTGAAAAAATATGTGATCCGCCATTTTTTGGTGGCGGCCATCTTGAACCGATTTTCAACAAACATAGCTAAGAACATTTCCGACTAATTCACCTTTCAAATAAAAAAATCAAAATCGGTTCATCCGTTCGGGAGCTACGATGCCACAGACAGACAGACACACACACACACACACACACACACACACACACACACACACACACACACACACAGATACGTCAAACTTATAACACCCCATCGTTTTTGCGTCGGGGGTTGATTAATAAAATACTGATTAAAACGAATCCAAATACAATATATCTGCTACTAGGTACTAGTGTGCTGTATAATCTGGCTGCAGCATAAGACCAAGAATTCTATAATCTTGCATAGTTTTATAGCAAACATGGGTGTTTCAATGGGTGGTCAGTGTGGTCACCTATCCTATCCCTATACCTAAAGTAAACATCCGGTATGCGTCTAAGATTCCTACCGCAGCTAACAAAAGAGCTGATAACTTTAAAACGGCTCAATCGATTTTGATGAAACATGTCTAAGAACCATCGCTAGAGAACCTGCTTTCAAATAAAAAAAACCGCATTCAAATCGGTTTACCCGTTAAAGAGCTACAGTGCCACAGACAGACACACAGACACACAGACACGTCAAACTTATAACACCCCTCTTTTTCGTCGGGGGTTAAAAATGCGTCCGATTAAAAGTCTTTAATCGGACGCATTTTTAATTCGCGTCTACATCACCCCGCACTCGTCCACAAATTCAGTACGGGCCAAATGCTCAAGGTTATTGGCATGTATACAAGCCTTAATTCGCGATTTCGTCTATGTTCGCAAAATCCGATATCCACGAGGACGAAAACGTGGGCAAATTTTAATTTTCTGTTATTAAAATACATACATCTGCCTGAATTTCCTTAAGGACCCCTAATTTTTAGGGTTTCGTAGCCAAATGGCAAAAAATGGAACCCTTATGGATTCGTCATGTCTGTCCGTCTGTACGTCCGTATGTCACAGCCACTTTTTTCCGAAACTATAAGAACTATACTGTTGAAACTTGGTAAGCAGATATATTCTGTGAACCGCATTCAGATTTTCACACAAAAATAGAAAAAAAAACAAAAAATTTGGGGGTTCCAACTACTTAGAAAACTCAATTTTTTTTTTATCAAACCCTTACGTGTGGAGTATCATTCTATGGATAGGTCTTCAATATATATTTTTTTTAAACTGAATAGTTTGCGCAAGAGACACTTCCAAAGTGGTAAAATGGGTCCCCCCCCCCTGTAACTTCTGAAATAAGAGAATGATAAACTAAAAAAAAAATTAAGATGTACATTAATTACCATGTAAACTTCCACCGAAAATTGGTTTGAACGAGATCTAGTAAGTAGTTTTTTTTAATACGTCATAAATCGTTAACCGCAATTTACCTTTCATTCATTCAACTCAAATATAAAAATAAAAAAAAACTTATAAACGAGTATTATGTTACTTGCTGCTACGGAACAGTCATGGGCGAGTCCGACTCCCATTTTGCCGCTTTTTAATAATACAAAATAGCCTATGTACAGTCGAACAAGCTATTTGGTATACAGGCAAAAATATTCATCTTACTACTACAATAACAATATTTAATTTATTTGCTTTATATTGAGCATGTAGGTAGCTACAAGGGATACCTACGTACTAGAGTTAAAAAAATAAAATAAAATAAAATATTGTGTGTGTAGTAGAAAGACGAATATTTTTGCCTGTATACCAAATAGCTTGTTCGACTGTACTCGTTAAAAACGTAGCTTTCTAATGGTAAAAGTTTTTTTTTCAAAATTGGTCGTATTGAGTTAAATCAAAACAAACAAACAAGTCTTTCTTCTTTATAAATCCATACTTAATATTATAAATGCGAAAGTAACTCTGTCTGTTACGCTTTCACGATGAAACTGCTGAACCGATTTAGATGAAATTTGGTATTAAAATGTCTTGAGCCCCGGGGAAGGATATAGGCTACTTTTTAACCAGCGATTTCGTCAGCATCCACTATAACCGACATCCACGCGGACGAAGTCGCGGGCAAAAGCTAGTAATATTATAGTTTAGATTTTTTAACATAATTTTGTAAACGACAGTTCGATTAAACATAGCCGAGCTCACATAACATAGATATAGCTACCCGTCTGTGTAAGAGCTCCTTCTAAAAATAAAGGGAATGCTGTCGTTGACATAAATTCAAATAACTTTGTCCTTTTCCTGCTTTTCGTAGCAATATCGCGTCTTTTTTACCCTTTCTATTCGTTTTGGGGGAATCCACTTACATTATGTAGGTAACATAGGTATACAGCATGAAGTAAATAAACAGTTATACAATAGCTATTCTTAATAATATGTAAAAATGTGAAACATCGTTGCATTCTTGCCTGTTTGTACACATAATAGCATACGGTGTATGCAGTTTTTTTTTAGTCTTTCTCCTAGAGGGTTAGGCAGAAAGTACAGAACACAACGTACCGAAAATAGATTATAATAGCTAACATATTTTGTTTTTACTTCGTTCACGTTTATACATTTCGCTGATCTTTTTGAACAAAGTCCAAAGTAAGAATTGAACTAACCCCCTTAGTTGTGTATATTGTTTGAAAGTTACATAAGATAAGACACGCTTAAACGTTTAAAAAATATTAACTTTAGAAAACAAAAAACAAAGTAACAAAAAGTAGAGAGAGAGAGGGGGAGGGGGGGAAGGGGGGGGAGAGGGGGAGGAGAGAGTAGTAGTAGTAAAATAAAGTATTTACCTCCTTTTACTTTAAGTTAAAGGAGGTAAAGTATTTACTTAGTATTTTAGTAGTATTTACTTTATTGTTAAAAGAATCTTTAAATAAGTCTGCCATGTCTATTTATACTTAAGTCTATTTTTACTCAGTGAAAAATGGAAAGAAATCTTCCTACTTGGGAGTTCGCCAGAATTTCACGAAACGTTAGCCGTAAGTTGCGTCTTATATTTTGTGGGAAGAACTAGAATATAGTCGGTATAATACCAAAGACGCCGTTTGACAATACTTTAGTTCATTTTATTCCTACAGTCAGTGGTATACGAAATTCGCCTTTACTGCTGCGACGTAAGGGCGCTGTTCATGTGAAGTAGTTACCATGGACGTGCGGTTGGCTGTACACTACTAGCCGAGTTTAAAGTTTAATAGGTCACCGTTGAAGGTATTGTGTGCAATTCTATTTGAAATGCATTTTTGCATGTGCATAGCAGTACTTATAATGGTTTGTTCTGTTGGATAGGAGAAGTTTAATGGTGGCATTTCATTCAATGTATTTCTATTTATTTACGTACCTACCTGGTGTTTAAAATATACTTAATTGTATGATGCTTTTGAGGTTTAGGTTGTACGAAATTAAAATCCCGCAGATAACCGACATTCATGCGGACCAAGTCGCGAGCGTAAGCTATTAATTTCCAAAATTGATGCTAAATTATTAACATTATTTTAAATTGTTTATTAATTAAGAACATTTTTTACAACAATTTGTTACACAAACCATCGCTGAATACTTACTTTACTAACCTTCTATTGTAAGTTTAAAAGCAACCCTTAGCTAAACATTTTTCACATATTTTATTTATTTGTTTATTATTTGACTCGGGCAGCTAAGGCCCATAGAAATACAATACAAAAATAATAACATAATACTTATAAACTAATACATAATACTTAGGAATATGAAGATAAATGATCTAGAAAAACCTTCCTATAATTTCTCTCCAAACACAAGAAATTTTACCTCCATATTTTTTATTTGTTTGTTTGTAGGAGGTAACATCCGAAACTGCTCATCCGATTTTCAAAATTCTTTCACCAATAGGCAGCTACGCTATTCCTGAGTGTTATAGGCTTTATTCCATTATCAAAAAGGGGGACCTTTAAGAAAATTCATACAGACGACGACGCGGGGCATCGTGCTTCTAAGCTATAATTTATTTGCGTTATCCGTTGCGAAGAAATAATTAACAAAAAAGAATCAATGTCGCAAAATACGTGTAGTGTGTAACCTTATTAAATAATATAAAAGACTGCAGTGGCGTGTGTTTATCATAAATAAATACCGACGTCGCTCGTCCACACAAGGACAAGTCGCTGTGGGTTGTCACGCGATCGAACTGCTTGAGGGTAGTTTCATAAAGAAAACGAAAGTATACTCTTTTTGCGGTGAAGCAGGTTTTTTTTTCGGTAAAAAAACAAACTTTTGATCCAAGATCCCGGAGAAGCTACCTAGACCTATGTCATATTAGCATGATTTTATAGTTAAGTTATAAAGGAACTAGCTTCTTCCCGCGATTTCGTCTGCATACTTCAGCATTAAGCTAAGACATGGCTCCTAAATTATCCCCAAAAACCCCAAATTATCCCTAAACCCCCGGGAACACAAAAATGGGAGAAAAACATTCTATGTATCCTATTACCTAGATCAATATATTATATTTGTGCCAGATATTTCTATTAGTTAATTTTGCTTTATGTAAAATTGTGTTAAAATATAATGTTTTTAAAAATGATCTTTGCTGTAATAGCGATTATTATCAAATTTTCTATATGTTTAGCTTTAAATTATATTAGATTATGTGTAGTGCCTAAAATGTCAATACAACGTTAAAATTGTTAAAGAAATAAATAAATAATACTAAATTCCTTCAGCCGTTTAGGCGGGAAAAGTAGTCCGTAGCTAGCTGGTAGAAATTATAGGAATTTTTGTACGTTCATGGTCTGAACGTGGCCTGGTTTTTACAAATATTTTACAGGTGTAATAAACCATTATTCATCAAGATAATTATATTTTGTACAGAGACCAGCACATCAAGCTACTACAATCTGTAAAATTTCTTTGATAGATTTTCAACTTAATTACAAATCTATAAGGTTCATATTTAATTGGGAAAATTTGACAGTTAGGTATGGCTTGATGTGCTGGCGTCTGTACATGATACCTGAAAAAATTACCCCATATTGTGAAAACTAGCAAGCTAACATATCTTCTTATCTACATATTATTTCTTTATATATTTTCTTAATAGTGACTTATGACTGTTATATGGAATCTCACTCCACATTTTAATGTCCAGTTATTATTTGGTTTATTAGGTTTTTATACCTGTTCTAATAGCCACCAGAATAATCATCAGAAGATAATATTTTTAATATTATCTAACTATGTATTATATATTATCTAATCTAAGTATTTACGTACTAACATTGACTTTAAGTTTCCACAACAATTTCAACTAACCAAAATGATTAGGTCTGTACCAAATTCGTGTATTGATTAGCAAGTCCAAAGCCAAAACAAACTCCTACCTACAAAGTTATTTATACCACAAAAAAAGCAATATTGTGATTCAATGAACAGGCGAAAGAAAAATAAGCAAAAACAAGTAAGTGCGCATGCGTTGATATCTTTTCAAGGATAGACGGTTAATAACACAGTAACTTGGATTTTTTTTATTAGATAACACATTGATTACGTAGGTACGTTATGAGAAAAACAGCAGTACTTTTTTATTGCTCGACATCGATCGCTCGAGGTGTAGAGCGTGCCAGTTAATGTTTACATTATGTTTTCGTAACGAGAAAACTTGCACCTATCACTATTATGGCTGTATTGAAAGGTTTTCTAATAGAGAATGTAAAAGGCTTAAAAAAATAAAATAAAATACCAACATTTTAGAAGTTAAGAGGGCACGAGTGCGGTGTAAACTAAAGGTAAACGTAAACTCGATCGATTTTTAAATTGGGAGTACAGACAACGCCATCAACTGCTTACAATTACAATTTCTTCGGATACCTTCTTACATAATATTTGTTTATTTCAGTCTTCTTTTATTATTATGCCTGTTGTAGAACATTAAACCAGTATGCTATTGGATAGTTGACTCAAATCGAATATGTTTACCTAACGGCCTACAGAAGTGAGATATGTAGGTACTTACTATTCAGTCATGTTCATCAACTGCCTAGCCTTTTTCCAACTATGTTGGGGTCGGTTTCCAGTCTAACCGGATGCAGCTGAATAAGAGTGTTTTACATGGAGCGACTGCATATCTGACCTCCATAACCCAGTTACTGGGTAACACGATACCCCTTGGTAAGACTGGTTGTCAGACTTTCTGGCTTTTAATTACCGATAACGACTGTCAAAGATCTACGAATGACAGCCGGGACCAATGTCTTTACGTGCTTCCCAAGACACTTGGGATGAAATGGATGGTCTCCCATCCACAGAGATATCGCGGCAAGCATAGTTTAACTTTGACCGATCAATCTTTTCGGTTATACAGTCATGTTAATAGTTCCAAACACAAAAAGAAGTAATATTATCTAAGTATTTGCATAAGTTAATTTAGTTTTTTTTTTGTTCTACTGTTGATTTGCATTTTGGTATATTTGCCAAAAATATTGAGTCTAGTGTTCAATTAGGCAAATATTTGAGATGTCGGCTGCCAGCTAATTTAACACGATAATACTACTAAAGTGCTCAACGGGATAATTTACTACTATTCAAAATATACATGATGTCCAGATTGATTCTTCTAGTTTTGAATTCTATTCTGATTTCAAAAAGCAAATGCAATACACGATTTTGTACAGTTGAACAAGCTAATTGGTTTATAGGCAAAAATATTCATCTTTCTACTGCACTCACAATATTTTATTTTATTCCATTTCCATATCGCGAGCACAAAGATATCCCTGGTACCTACGTACTAAAGATAAAAAAATAAAATGAATTAAAGAATCGTTAGTATAATAGAAAATTGAATATTTTTGCCTGTAAACCAATTAGCTTGTTCGACTGTACGCCCTCAATATTAAAAGTAGGTAACATTTTCATTAATTCCGTAATATCATCGAGTTCAAACACCATCCGGAACATTCACCCTCAATCTTCACAAATACCCTTCAGTCTACACACAGGTTCATATTATACAACTTGATAAGGAAAACGTTTAAAGGACGCCATATCCCCTGCACGCACACCATTACCCCTAAATTCTTTGTGTAGTAATGAGGCATGAGACAGAACGCATCAATGGATGCCGAAAGGGAAAACGTACTTGAACTAAAGGGCGTAGCGCATCGATAGCGGAAAGTAGGTCACGGTCCGACTTCGCGTGGTGCCGGGAGTCCGGGCCGGTCCGGGCGGAGCTGTGCCGACGTTACCAGAAGCGAGACCGTGACGTTAGAGGAGTAGGTAGCTTGTTAGAGCGTGCTGGAGTATACTTAGTAGGAGTTTGTGTGATTACGTTTTACGATTAGGTTTAATTTTATTGAAGGTTCTTTGGGTTCACTTTTACTGCAGCATAATGTTTATACGCGTCGTCTTTCATCATTTTACGCATAGAGAATAAAGTAACGTTCGCTTTCTAACACTAAGATACACCTAAAAGTAATGCCTAGTTTTATTTTAATGTTGACTTTTTCGTCGGCGCTGACCCGAATGTTAAAAACGAACTGCAGTGAGTTTATACGGTATACCATATAGGTGTGTCCTAGTGTCAATGAAAACGGACTCAGTTGTGTTATTCTCAGTGAATGGCAAAGTTAATCAATACCCAATTGAACGTTTGTTATGTTCAAACTTTTTAATAATAAAGTTGGCTCTTATCAAACTAGATTTCAGATTCAGAGGACTGATATAATGTCATCTTAAGTCCAGTGGGAACTATGTATCAATCGTGACACAAACAGGCTTTTTTGTGAAGTTTTTTCAGTACAAAGATTCATTGTGATCCGTAGTACGTGTGCGCGTTACATATTGACCATTAAACATTATGACCTAGTTCCACTTTTGATGGTTTTTATTAATATTATAATAACTGGTATTTCAGGCTGTACCTACTGCGGAATACCATCATACTTTATTTATTAATTAAATAGTTTTTCACCGAACATTGTACGGTTGTACCTAGTTTAGGTAATCTGCGAATAAATTTTAAATTTTTGACAGTTTTACCATATAAAAACTGTCTGACGTCAATTTTTATCCATAGGTAAAAAACGTATAAGTACGAGAAATAAAAGTATCGTGAAATTCACCCTACGTAGTTCTGTTTCTCGGTAGCTTTCGTTTACGCCTCATAAAACTCGATCCGGTGTACCTACTATACTCTAAAAATCTCCTTCGGTAATTTTAGATAAAGTGAGCTTGAAGTGTGCTGTCCTTAGCTTCGGTGGGGCGACAGGTCACCTCAACCTCATTTCACCTAAAAGAGAGATTATAACAGAATAGTGCGCTTGTATAAACGACCAAGTAGGTAGGTACTTATCATGAAATAAATTTCGTTTGATTAAATGTTGAAATCGAAGTAAATCTTTGCCGGGATATTCGTTTGTGTACAATGGTCTTCAAGTACGGTAGGTAGGTATAGGTACCTACTATTGGCGCTTTGTGAATGCATCTGATACCAAGCTCAGAGGCTGTGAATGACATTCGCTAATATAAACTTGGCCACCAAATTTGACCCAGTTAGTTTATTTATTGGGAATAGGTACGAGAAACAAGACAAGAAACTGGTTGGCGGGTTAGTGAGTAGGCATATTGCAAAATGAAATATAGCCTATAACCTAGTACCTTGCTTCTTATTTGCGTAAGAATTTTCAGAATCGAAACAAACTCTTCAGCTTTACATTATTAGTAAAGATTTTGACAAAAAAGTTCCAGGAAAAGAAAAGAAAATAATATTACGCAATCGCACTGAGCAAAATTGTTGAAAAATAATCTATGTTCCGACTGCGAATATGGCTAGTTTTAAATAATAGAACAGCGTGTTCTATTCTGCAGACATACGAAGTACCTATGCACGGTCGAACAAGTCATTTTGTTTATACAGGCAAAAATATTCATCTTTCTGCTATATTAACAATATGTTTAATTTTTATCTTGAGCACGTAGTGTAGTCAAAGTCAAAGTCAAATCATTTATTTCAATTAGACCATTAAAGGCACTTTTGAACGTGGCCACGTCCCAGGGATACTCTGCCTGTTAACCAAATAGATTGTTCGACTGTATTTGATTCGCAGATCTTTTATTAATTTTTGTCGTTCTTTAATATGTAGGTATTCCATTTATAAATTAAAATACCAAAAACCAGATGAAAAGGCGGTCAGTATGTTGTTAGGATTTAGGTATACTAACATACTAAGTACTACACCAATATCACCAATATTAAGATCCCTATTGAAAAACGCACTATCACAACTTTCAGCAGCCAGGCTTGCAACCACTTGGTCACTTGGAGAATTATGACATAGAAATCAAAACATATTTCCTTAAGTCACACTTGGTTCGCGTGAGCGAAGCCGTGTGTGTGCCGCGGGTAGGTACAGCTAGTTAATAAAAAACGGGTAAAACCAGGGGAAATATAGGCATATGTTATATTATACCCCTTGATACGAACCTTCAGAAGTGAAAATATGCAAATGCAGAAAAAAGAAACGATCCCATTTTAAAAGTCATGAAATATAGGTACATAGGTATCTATAGGAACTTCTATCTTCAGTATGAACAGTATGCAATTAGATGCCAGTTTGTTTCCTTTATTACTCATCCCTCGGAACGTTCAGATCGACTGCTTATGCTAATAGATTAAAGAGTGAGTAACCTGTACCGCGATTGCCACCTAGCAACACTTTACTCTTGTAATTCGTCTACTGTAGTATAATCTCATTATGTTCAGTTTTTGTATGTATTAGGTCATTGGTGTGATTCATGTTGTTAATATGATCATTCTTTAAGACGTTCACAGGTTTCGTTTTGAGGATGTTTCTTAAAGGTTTTATCGTTAAAAGTTAGAGATGTAATAGAAAGAGAAAATATTGTTGTCTTTACCTAAGTTAATTTGTAATGAATCAAATCAACTCAAAAAATCGTTAACCGATATAATTAATTCTTTTGGCTATATTTTCAGCGTATTTATAGGCAAAGTTCTAGTTTTTAATAAATAAATTAGTTAACGAAGGAAAGTTAGTAAGCTAGGCTATAAAAATTAAGACATAGAAGTTTAGTTCATTGTTTTAAATGAAATATTGCCTCTGAGTTAACGACCAACATAAAAAGTATTAAGAAACAGTTTAAGATTATGACCAAACTATTTAAGGACGATTTAACCAAACTTTTCTACGGAAAATAAGTCTTAACCTGCGAATAAATTTTGAATATTTGACAGTTTGTCCATTCAGAAACTGTCGGACATCAATTTTATTCAACGGATAAGAGTCTTATACTAGATATAAAAGTTTGATTAAATTAGGCCTTAAAATAAACTTATTTCCCATTAATATCATAGCAAACATAAAACAATTTGTTAATTAACGCGGTAATTTTTTGAATACCATTAAAATGCTTACCTTTTAATTGGTTTACATAATCAACATTGTTCTCACATTGAACCTACCCTTAAATTCAATATAAATGATGTACTTAATCTAAATTTGTAATAATACATTGATTTTATAAACGAACGTTCATGTAATTTCTTGCTTGTTCTTCTAATATACGAACCTACTGTTTGGAACGAGCAACTAGCTTCAACTTTCTGTCTGACTGTTTCCTTGAAGATTCAAAAGTACCTGTAAATGGTTTATTTTGAAGAGTTTGAGATTACCGATGACTTATGTGTTTTCTTTTATTTTTACAAATGTTATCAATCGTGTAAAAAATGTATCATTTTGAATTGTTTTGGTTTAGTTATTATGTTATTTTGTAATAGTTTTATTTTGGCTTTGAGTAGGTACAAATAGGTAATCTTGTTAATCGTTATTCTTATCAGTGCATTATTAAAATCTACTACTATACTTTTCAAGCCCACACAATTTGCTGAAAAGCGCCGTGGAAGAAATAATGGTACACGGATTAGTGATCTATTTATACCTGTCATTCGTTACTTAACAAGCTTCCTTAAAAAAAAAATATCTATCATAATATTCATTTAATTATCATCGTGTCAACCTTTAGATCTTTAGCATGGCGACTACGTCAGAACCCCCTCTATGGGAGAGACCTATGTCCACGTCCGTGTGGTGTCGGGTGTAAAGAATAGCACCATCCCATATCTTCCCGTGGGTAGTGTAAGAGGCGACTAAGGGACTCAGCAGAGAATGGGCAGCAGCGTTCTCTGTGCCTTTGTAACAACCATACTGCGATCGCCAACCCGCCTGCCCTGGACATAGACCCCCCCCCCCCTGGGGGAGGCCTATGTCCAGTGGACGTCTATCGGCTGAAATGATGATGATGATGCCCATTTTATTTTGTTACTTGCAAATTAATGGTTTAGCTAAAAGTTTTTGGACATTTCTAGGTTTTTAGTTCACTTCGTTTTTGCTAACGTTGTATATTTTACCAACCAACTGCCTGAAATGGTGTGCTAACCCACCTTATTGGTGCGATAGCAAAAAAGGGTTCTAAATAATCAGTGATGACACTAAACAAATAAACGCATACGTTAAGATTTCCTAACAACCGATTCCTGTCCCAAACCCTTACCTTGCCCCTTAGTAAATAAATCATACCTTAGCAGCGAACCCTTTTATCTCTTAGAAGCGTTAACAGGTTAACTGGTAACCTTCAGAATCCTTTTAAAGGATCAGTAGGGTTTACTAAAGGTTCCCATCGATTGAGAAATGGAACGATCCGTCTTTGGATTTAGACAGAGCTGCATGGTGAAACTGTATCAAACTAGCTATTATAAGCCTTTAAAGTTGGGTAATTTTATTGTAGCATTCATTTGAATATGTAGTTTCGACCTACGAACAATATCAAATTAACTCCAGTTTTGAATACGGTTTATAGGTACACGCTGAAAATTAAGGCGCTACCCCGACCAAAAGTGCGTTTTTCTTCGTTATTCAGGGGCTATTAACTCATTCATTAACCACGTCTAAAAGCATATTATTAATGTTCGTTATAACATTCCACGTTCTTATTGTTTTTATGTATTTATATACACCTAAATCTACCTGTAAAAAAATGACTAAAATAATTGAAAACATGTATCTTTTGCTAAAGTTGACGTGTTATTAATTTGAGGATTACACAAATAGATAGCTAACTTAAAAATATTTATAATTCACGTTTTATTTTATTTCAAAAGATCGTTTATCTTTTTTATAACAAAAAAAGCCCCAAAAATTGTGCGAATTTCGATTCTGCGGCAAAGAGGAAATGTATGGTCAAGGTTATTTGGTCAGGGAAGCGCCTTAAGTGGTTGTTTTCCCACAGCCGAACGATTTGCCTTCAGTAGTACTATCGATTCATAGCTTTATAAAAAGCTTTATATCCCTAAATATCCTAGATGTTATCCCTATTATTGAATAATAACACCAAAATATGATTTAAATATACCTGTAATTATACGCGCTTTTAAGTAGGTACTGCAGAATATTGTACAAAAGCATACCTACTACTTAATAAGCGCATATTAAAACGCAAAGTTTGAGTACCTACTTACCTACAACGGATATCTGCATTATGTAGTTGTTTAGTTAGAAAATTGAGGCAACATGTGTGTTTTTTCCCACATAGCTTGAAAACTAGCAAGACATTTGTAATCTAGTTTCTATTGAGGTGTCCTTGAAGTCATCATTTCATACAACCTACCTCATCATTTAAGTAGTAGGTACAGTACGCAAAGGAGATAAGTATCCATGTCGTCGGGAATAGTTGAAGATTTCTTAGAAACCAATGGGGGCTTTCAAATGAAATTTTATTAAATCATTGAACTGTTTATTCTCTATAAATTGTATTTTATTTTATTCATAAAAACCTATCGGTTTCTAAGTAAACTTCAACTGTTTCCGGCGACATGGATACTTATCTCCTTTGCGTACTGTACATATACATACTACCTATTCATATGAGTCGATAGCAGAGAAGTTGTTACCGTGACATCGTAGGTCATCATTGAAGAAAGATAGGAATTGGATAATTATGAAAACTGCATTGGATTTGAAATCGAATTAAGTACTTAATTATTTTTATAACCGATCGTAGTTTTGGCAAAACGAGCCAAATTACAATAATAATTTCGTCAAACTAAAATATACTAATGGCCAAACACTCAAACGCTACTAAATTTTAAGTTGCCGTTAAATCTCGTACGTACACTTTATGTCAAAGTGACTGTGACAGTAAGAGACTTAACGGCATCTTAAAATATTGAGTAGCGTTTGAGTATTTGGCCATATATGTGTTACATTACTAACTAGCAATAACAGTTCAATGTGTATATCAAACGTATGCTTAGAATAAATAAAAAAAATATCATCGTTACATATCCAAAATCATCACAATTACTTCGATAAAGGTGATGTTGGCTTGTGTTGGCAAAATTAAACTCAATTAGATAAGTATTCTAGTACTTGGCTTATTATTTACACATTATATCTTGGCTGTTTCAAATACAGTAAAATAGTATTTGATAGCGTCAGGTTCGTGAACGTAAGCTATTGCGAGTTGGAGCCCCACCCGTTACACTATTCATGTTTCTAATCCTACTCCTATCAATAAACATATGTAGCTTAGTTACAGAGGTCAACAGGAATACTTTAATGTGTGATTCACATTACAAGAGGAATTTTCACTGAAATATTCAAAGGCAGATTAAACTTTCTTGTAAACACCTCCTTACAATTTCCTACTTGTTTTCACAATAAACTGCTTTATACGAAATAAACGGGCACTAGATTAAAGATAAAGCGAGTTTTAAATATTAAACGACCAATATTGGTACAAACTAGTGTAAAATCTACATTCTACAAGGTTAGGTATGTGACGTCATGATATTGGTGATCACTGGCCATAGTGGCCACCATAGGGGTGTGGGCCAATGGCCCAATGGAACAGATTTGGGTCAATGTTCAGCGTTATTTTTATATCGCCACTTAACGGGGATAAAAAATGTGAATGCTATATCCATCAGTAAGAAGTTTTACGACTCAAGTAATTTTCGAAATTGATTCGCTGAATTGAGGTTTATTATTGCGAATGACGCTGAAATTATTCGACTGAAAATATATTTAATATCTTCGTAATATAAATAGGTACTATCGTGAATGTTAACTGCGAGCGTGCCTAAATACAGTCTACCCGCATATAATATTATGATACGACCACTATGCAGTTATTAGGACATCGTTAAGAGTAAAATAAATGTTATCGAACTAAACGTTTTCCTGCTTTATTAATACTATCGACAACATCAATAATTTATAATGTGTAACTATAGTAAAAATGACTCGTGACAAAATACTTGCTCATGTTTAATTGATAGAATGGCAGGGGCTTCTAATCTTAACGATGAAAGCAATCGATGAGCCCTCGTTAATGACGCGGCCATCTCAACTAATTCGTACTAAAATATCTCGTTATATTCTATTGAACGTTACAAGGTAGGTATCACACGAATTTTAATGTAACTGTTCCACGCGAATTAGTAATTACCCTCCCTGGCGAACATTTCTATGAAATATTGAGAAGGCCTCTCTGAACGAGCTAACTTGCGACATTAAGGCTGAGAAGTTGGAAGACTTAAGAAGCAGCACTTACCAGTATTCGTCCGGTGGTGGTCTGACCGGATATGAGTTCGCCGGCCCAGTCTTTCGCTTCGGTCATGAACGTACCCTCGAACTCTTGTTTGCCCTGCCGTGCCGCCTTCTGCTCCTTCTGCTTGGGGTCGTTGGGCGCCAGCTCCGGCTCCTTGCGGCAGCAGAACCACGCAGCCCCCCGCCATAGTACCACCACGAGTAATCCGCATATAAAGGTGCATATCGACGACAGCAGAAAGCACCACCATTTTCGAACAGCGAGGCAGCCATCATCTTCAGGATAAGAGTCGGTCGACGCTGTAGTCGCCTCTTCCTCGGACGAAGCCATTCCCCGAGGGCGCGAGGCATCCAGTCAGGCGCGCCATGCACGTGCGTGATGCGCGCGCCCGCACGCCGTGACCGCGCGCGACTGAGCGAGCGCGCCGCGCCCCGCGCGGTCCAACTCGCGCGATCGATCCGCGCCGGCGCGAGCCGCACTGCACTACCGACCCGTCGAAACCATGACCATCCTTCCACCCCGTTCACCACCTTCTCGCCTCCGATCCTCGATGCCAACTGATTCAGCCTCACTCTTCGTCGCGATCCGTAAGCATCGCCGAAACCGATACGACAGCTTTTATGACTGCAGATGTTTCCGTAAAGATTTTTATTGATGCCATAACAGAACTGCTCCTACATTACGTCCGACGCCACGCGCTGCCGACACACGAGTACTTTTATTTCTCTCTTGGCTGTAGGTAGGTATAACGTACCTAATTTAAACTGAATTTCGGCGATTTTAACAAAGGTCAATGTATTCAGCCTGTGTCCCGATAAGCGTAGTGCTACGCCGCCCTACTGCGTCAGCGGGCGCTACGAAACTCGTAGACGTCGTCTACGAATGCTACGATTGGTCGAGCGAAATGCGACCGAAGATGTGTTCGGTTTCGTTCCAAAAGTACCCGTTTGTCGTTTCTTTGTTACACATGGTCTATGTTTTATGTACGTTTCCAGTTAATATAAATGAGGCAATTAGTAGATAATGGTAGTTTTTATGTAACAGAGATGTATTATACGTTACATAACCGAACCCTGTAAGAAAGTTTCAGTGTCACATAATTTTAAATTAAATGTTTTGACACTGAACAGAGCACTTTTCTGAAACGCGGTGGAATTTCCGTCGAATTATTTAGTATGTTGTTTGGTTCTAAATATAGTTACAGAGACAACTGCTTACATAAATATTTTAATTTATTGTACCCTGTTAGGTACCAGTAAGCGATTTCTCAAAATATACCTCTTAAGAGTTCTGAAGATTTTTACCAAAAGAATTTGTTTGTTAAAAAAATTCTTTTGTTTCATAATCTGAGGCATAGGTACTGTTTCTAATAAATGTATAAGATACATAATAGGTAGGCTAGGTATTATGATTTGATAATTTGGCGTAGGTAGGTACGTATAGAACTCATAAATGCAATTACATACCACCGTGTTTTTTACTGAAATTTATTATTCTACATTGTTCACTAAATTTATATTTGTGTGTCCATATCAATACAATAGATTAACCAATGTTTTATATTTCTTCGTTTGTTTAAAAATAATCTTCTAAGTGGTGGTGGTTCCACATAGGTACCACGTGGTGATAAGAATTATTTAAAAAAAATGACATTCAAAATGTAATTCTATTTCACAGGGTAAAGTACCCCCACAGTTTGGCGTAACGCCAAATAGGGAAAAACTCAAAACCAGTACTGTACGCGACCTAGGTAGGTAGTAAGTAATTAGGCTGTGAATATTGTACAATGGCAAGTTGGGGTCACATCGTATATTAATGTTCGTTGCCAAATGGGTGGCATAAATATTGCATATGGAGTGTTGGTCCTCCATGGAGGAAGAAATATTTGCCAAGCGCTTGCTGTACAGTCAACAGCAAAAGTAGATGATCAAAATCAGAAATTCAATACCTACTAATGAATGGACTAATGGAGTTTGCGTCAGAACTGTGTGGCGTCGAAGTGATTCAAAAGTATGTGTGTGACAATCACATACCTTTAATAAATAAACTAGTAATAAATTATATAAATTAGTGTTAGTAATGAATTTCTGATTTTGATCATCTACTTTTGCTGTTGACTGTACGCGTGTTTCTTTCTACTGGAGCAATAACTTGTATTCTACTATGAGGGATGGTTGTCACATCAAGCTTCTACAATCTGTCACATTTCTTTAATCGATTTTCAACTTTATGGTTAAAAAATAAGGTTCATAAGGTACATGCGATTTACCTTAGCATTTCTTTCCGCGGGTAACCTTTTAAAGGCGCCTGGTATTTTAGGACCAGGGAGAAGGGGATTCTTAAGTCACAAACCATCACCACAGTATAAGTATTAGTACTACCGTACAGTAGCGACACGCTCCGCCTCCCTCTGAAACAGTTCCTCACCTCTCCCCGCGTCGAACGACTAGCTCTGGAAATTGCGTTTTTGTTCGCGCGGCGCGTAGACACGCACACTCACGCACGTATCTGTATAGTCTATTATTTTAGTATTAGTGTAGGCAATTATATCGTTTCGTTTCTATAGAGTGTCGCGGGTGTGCCATCACGGGGATCTCTATGAGTACATGGAAAGGGATCCGTGTCCTCTTATAAGACCACAACAGAACTCCACTCAGCATATCCATATTTGTACCTATGCATTCTAAAAGATCAGAATTTTATAAGTAGGTACCCACTAAGTTACTACCCTAGAAACCTAAGTAAGGTAAACAATACTAATATTGGCACCCCAATGATTGGCACTTCGCTAATTAATTCTGTTTATTGAGTACCACGTCCTTAGAAAACGAAAATATATTTTCTATATCTTAATAAACAGAATAAATTAGCGAAGTGCCAATCATTGACGGGGGGGGGGGGGGGGGGGCGCAACATTAGTCTTGTTTACCGTAAGTACTTATATTTTATGAGAAAACTGTCTGGCAGACGTTGTCCTGCAACCCGACTATAGCGCCACCTGCCGGGTCCAATTGTGAATCTAAACCATTCTCGAATCCACTGGAACACACACTAACAAATTCAGCAAAACCGGTACAGCCGTTTAGGAGGAGTTCACTTTCATACACACGCACAGAAGATTTTTATATTTATGACTAGCAACCCGACCCGGCTTCGCATGCCTCGATAAATGGGCTATCCAACACAAAAAGATTTTTTTAATTCGAACCAGTAGATCCTGAGATTAGCGCGTTCAACCAAACAAACAAACTTTTCAGCTTTATAATATTAGTATAGATACGTAGGAACTTATCTACGTAGGTATCTCTCAGATTATAAAACAAAAGGCAGATAGACCGCGCGGAACACTGAGAGTGAAGCCAAAAAGCAAATACAAATTCAAAAGCGAATACCTACAACGCAATACAGCACGAAACGCCCCGTATCGTTAAAAAAAAAATAACAATACAAATACAAATTCAAAAGCGAATACAATCACGACACTGTAGGTAGGTATAGCTTTTGAATTTGTATTTCCTTTTCCTGGCTTCACTCTCAGTATTCCGCGCGGTCTATCTGCCTTTTGTTTCAAAATCTGAGACGTACCTTTTTTGAAAGTTACTTAGTCAAGTGAATAACTTACGGTCAGTGGGTCGTCCAAAAAGTCAGCGGAAAGTTACATAGGTACTCTTTGGAATTACATACGTAGGTATAGAAGTCTGTCATATAGTCGTGACAGTGGCGTGCTGGGCACATTTTGGTTTGTCATCTATACATGGCAGTCAGAAGGTTAAACCATGAGAAATACGTGACGGAACAGCAGTCTTTTAAGGCGCTAACAAGCGACTTTTGCAGATTTTAAACGGACAATCACGTCAAAATGTGTAGTGTAAATGATTTGAAAAAAATATATGTTAAACAAGAACATTCTCTTAATCATTTAGTATTTGAATATTTTTAATTAATTTCATATTAAATAGTTTAATTAAATCGTGAAGTTGTATCTGACGTGGACAAAACATTGATAATCACACAAAATCTACCAGGAATATTAAAACGAAACTTTTACTATCTTACAGATTATTTTATTATCTATCTTTTAGTATACGCCTTTTTTTAAGTTAAAGAATACTAGTTTTCTTTTATTTAATTTTTTCGACTAAACTTTGAAAGTTTTGGACGCATACGATTCTCTGGTCGCTCAAGGTCGCCGGCGTATATCGTCGCGTGTATTCGATTCGTGACGAAAACTTCATGTTTTCGCGTTTTGCCCAGAGCACTAAATATCGTAATGATATGAGCAGATTATTTAAAGACAATTACAGTTTTAGAAAGATTAAGTCTTGATTTAGGGAACTACATAGTAAAAGTACTTATAATTTTTAATTATGGTTTTTTAAAGCGAAGACAATCCTTTCATAGCGTTTTACGAAAATAGACATACGAGTTAACTTTTAGGTCGAATACAACCATTACAGTACCTATGCCAAAATATTATGTTTTATGCGTTTTTCCAACAGGATATACAGTTTTAAAGTCTACCACAGAGCCAAAATTACGAAAATATTAAGTAAGTACTACTATTAAGTATGTATTAGAAAACTATGTTGAAAAGAAGTACAAAATCGGTTCACTTTGTCAATTTTTTTTTAACAGTATTTGAATAAAAACATCTGATATATTTATTTTATGAAAATATAGGTTATGCTTAATATACAGAATATTTTTCAGTCCGTTATACGAACTCATTCATTTTAGACAATTATTTTTAAAAGCACTGTAAAACATCGCGCGCTATCGTTTGCCGTTAAATTTCAATGATTCCTGCTTATTTCGTGCGTATTTTTTTTTCTGATGCACACTAACAGACCATTGTATTGTACTAGTGTGTGTCAATGCTGCTACGCCGTTCTAGCAATCGTTTAGATTTTGAGTTGCGCTAAATCGAATACGCGTCCTTACTTAAGAAGTAAACATTTAAATCCGCAATTGAAATTGAAATTATTTATTTCAGACCAAGCACGCATGACACAAGTCCATATAATGTTAGTTGGTACCTACTTATAACTATGTAAGTAAAATTTTAAATTAATAAGTATTACTTTGGACATGCATGAGCGACCAATGCCTCAAGATTTAGCTCTCGTCCACTCTGTCTGATACGTGTTGGTGCTACCCTTTAATCGAGACCACAGGGCGGTGGTTCTGTTTCGAAGCACCGCCTGGAAACCGTCCGTGCTGTGGTCGGTGTACATGCCGGAGGTACTGCACCGCCACGGGAGCCCCAACAAACCCCTGAACGCGTTATTATATTGTATGCTATACATTTTATTAAATCCTGGAAGCTACACACAATAACAGGTACGTACGCAGGGACTTCAGTTTTATGGTGAAACTTTGATATCCCTGTTTTCCACGACGATTTCTAAGCCCATGATTTCTATAGGTAAAACTTTGCTTTAACTCTTTGAAGTGTCCTTAAGAGGCAATAATGGTACCTACAATCAACCAATTTGAAGGTAAGTATGAAATTGCCAACAATAGCATCATCGGCTGGGAGGTAGCCCAGTAGATTCTGTTAAGTGATCTTGATTGTTCGGCCATGAACCTTTATTGAATTATAAGAAGTCTTGAACTGATGTGATGGCGTACAGTGGCGACATGCCCCGCCTCCCTCCGAAACACTGTTCCTCACCTCTTCCCGCGTCGAACGTGCTCTCGAAACTGCTTTTAGTCCTTGCGGCGCGTAGACAAGACAGTCTAGACAGGCACACACACGCACGTGTTTGTAGGTACCTACAGTCTGTTATTTTGGTAGTAGTGTAGGTAATTAAATCGTTCCGTTTGTATGGAGTGTCGTAAAAAATGGGGGTATTATTGCTTATTGGATAATGTTGCCTATATGTTCTTATACCTACTTAAATAAATTTCAGGTGTACCTATCTACACAACTTGGCACCCATTTCCATCTCGATTCTTTTGTCCGCAAAGTCGACAACCACGGATATTCTTAAATTGAACTTGGTTCCCATTTTTATATATTTTTTTATTGAATGTAGGAAAAGAACGTTCATGCACACACATGGCTAGGCTACACATCTACCTCTACCTACCTACAATAGAAAATTAATATTCATTCCGTATTTCTTGACAAATTAATGCAAAATAATGAAGTCTGAAGGTATGTACAGACGCCAGCACATCAAGCTACTACAATCTGTCACATTTCTTTAATCGATTTTCAACTTTATGTTTAAAGAATAAGGTTCAAGATTGATTGGGAAAATGTGACAGTTTCGGGTAGGTTGACCTGCTGGCGTCTGTACCATCGACATATAATATGTACTCTAGCTACTTTAAATAACTGATGGTTTTTCAAACATTTGGTTCAAAAACAAGCACGTGTTAGCTGCTTCGATTGGTGGTTGATAATTCTGTCAACCAATCATTTTCGTTCAAAAACCGGGAGTAAGGTAACCGGGTGTAATGTTCTTACCAAGCAGGTTTACCTACTTACTTCTTACCATTAAGTAGTGCCTTACCTACTGGATTTGACTTATTGACGGTAACAGGTTGCTGGCTCATTTCCAACTTAGGTAGGAACACCACAGGTATATTTTGCTACAGCTAAATCTTACTAACACCACCTGAAGATAAAATGAAACGGAGGTGGGTAATACAAAATAGGTTTGTGGGTATTTACCTATTTTGGCACCTCTTAGTAGATAAGTTTAATTTTTAAATTGTTCTCTTCACTGCTTGTTTTGTTTCGTTATTGTATGTTATAAAATTTAATGGTAGGTAAATATAAACATCCAAAGCTACTAAAGCTAGTTAAAGGCGTACAGCGTACTCAACTCCAATATCTTAATAACCTACACCGTAGGTATAACTTACTTCTAGGTCAGGATTATTGATATTGTTTGATATTCTTCTTGGCCAATATGTGTTAAAAAAATACTGTTTAATTGCAATAATTTATTTTTTCTTAGACATAAAGCATTTGGCTTAATAATTTCGATATACGATATACGCCTACTACTGTATGTAATCATCTTCTATTTAAATCGACGGTTAAGGTTGTTATAGGTACTTACCTAAGTCTTTTTATTCGGTTTTAGTGTGTTGGGTGTTTTAACTATTGCTATACAAAACAATTACTAAAATAGAAATATGTAGTACAAAGTAGATCAACAAAGCCAAACGCTTTAAGACACTTAAAATTACCTTACAGTTATTTAATGGTATCTACTTGACTAAAATATAGGTAAATGCCATATAACCATCCTAAAAGGAATTCTTTGTAATGACGAAACAATTTTACTGATTATTCGTATGCTCCAGAACGCCATTTCTTGTTATTTTGTGCAAAATCTAGTCACAATCTCAGTGACAATCAATGTCAAAAATGTAGGTATATTTAAGGCATTTTTGACAGATCGACACAGATTAAAAGACGAACGTTCTCAAAATAGAATTGAGATTTTCTACTTGTTAGGCGCCGTTCGAAAAGAAAGGCATTGGCGCATGAGTAGCCTGAGTAGGGAACACCACGACTTATTCGGCGAACCTGAACTAGCCCTCTGGCGGCGAGATACCGAACAATAATAATCAACGCTTTAGGAGGAGGGGGGGGGGGGGGGATGTGCCAGGCCAGCTGTTAGAAAAGTTTGTACATCCCTCATCATCATTCATCATTTCAGCCGAAAGACGTCCACTGCTGGACAGAGGCCTCCCCAAGGAGGGGTTTTGCCATAATCGCCACGCTTGGCAGGCAGATTGGCGATCGCAGTATGGTTGTTACAAAGGCACAGAGAACGCTGCTGCCCAATCTCTGGTAAGTCCCTAAGTTGCCTCTTACGACACCCACGGGAAGATATGGGATGGTGCTATTCTTTACGTCCGTGTACATCCCTACTTAATAAAAATATTACGTTTACGAGGTTTTCTAACTTGGAGACTTATGTTGATGATTTTAGTAATTATCTGTAAAAGCATATTTGTTACTCTCGCAAATAGTTTTTTATTACAGAACAACCTGATCTATTGAGCAGCAAATTGCAAGAAACATGAGAAAATCTTGGATTTCGCGGGCTACTCTGGCACATCCCCCAGTGTTAGGTCTGTTTGTATGGGAAAGCCTTGTAACGGTTAGGGCAAACTAAATTAATATTGAAAATTTCAAAATTGCGTACAAGGTACTCGCTCTTATTTCTTTCACACAATTCTAAACTCTATTATAGACATTATAATAGTTCACTACCAATTGAGAAATGAAAATAGCTTAAGTTTATTGCTGCTCTGTTTGCGATGACTGTTACTGTGATCTGTCATATCAAAGAGCATTTAAAATAGCTTTTACAGACACACTAGACCCTCTTTTAAGACCAAACTGTTTCCAGCAGCAAATGTAATTATTAATCAATTAGTTGTTCCCGTTGATATTCAAAAAACCAAGATCGGATTGAGCTGTTACATTTGAAAACTTCTTCTAGTTAAAATCCCTCTGTCTTTTCGCACAACAGCACTCATAGAGTAACACAACCGAAACCGGTAGGTAAAGGGTATATACACAACAATTCAAAAATGTCCCTGAAAACTGTGTGCACAATCTGCAGATGTGTGCTGATATAATTAGTTTCACCCGTTTCAAAAATGACTTTACGCAGAGAGCATGTGGTCAAAATTCTTATAAATTACTTATATTATTTAATTTGATTTTTCCACAGCACTTTTTGCTGTGGTATTTTTAAGGAACTGTCCATCTAGGCTTTTAGTATATCTGTTACAGACAAAACTCTTAACCAGTCAAAACTACTTTTGACTGGTTTCAGTAATAAGACAAAACGCATTTGCGTTACAAAATCAAAAATATGGAATGGCTTAGTTATAAGAATCACTTATAAACCAAAGTTTTAAAAAGGTCACAAAAAAAAACTTACCAACCTAATGGGTTTCTAAATATTAAGGATAAATTTAAACCGTTCAAAAGTAGTTTTGACTGATTTTTGTAGTCAAAAGTAGTTTTGACTGGTTAAGAGTTTTGACTGTGACATTATAAACGATTGTGTAACATTATAAATGATTGTGTAACATTAGTTTTCAGGTACAGTTTCCCCAATCCACTTCAAATATGGTGGGTTTCCGTTTTTGATTGGTAGTGAGATCACCTCACACACTGTGTACGGGTGGTTGCTGCGAACAAACTCTGTCAGTTTGTCCACTTGGGATGTTCTTGTTTTTATCATCAGCAGCGCCTGGAAATTGATAGAAAAAATTAATAAAAATGGTTTATTTCCAGATCATCATCATCCTGTCAATCTTGATGGTCTGTCTTGGTGGTGTGGAGTGTTATGGTACTCAAAAGGACGCTGCTGCCCAACCTCTACTCAATATCTCTCTGTCGCTTTCTACAACACCCACGGGTAGAAATGGGGTGCTGCTGGTGGTGGGCCGGCACCACACAGCACTTCATTTACTCTTTGATATTTCCAGATATCAAAGAGTAAATGAAATGCAAGTCTTCACTTCTTAACATGAGGTTATTTGATCATTTTTAGCCGGCATAGTGGTATTTAATGATTATTCTATTGAAGGAATGTATTCTCTGAGGCACAACACAGGAAGCCAGGGGATTACATTCTTTTTTTTAGGGTTCAGGAGGGTTTGATTGAACCTAATCATGTCACCCTCATAAGCTCATACATTTTACAATAGTTACAATATAAACACTTTCTGCTTTTCTAACAATTTTATTTCTTTTTTATGTTCTTTTGTTTAACTTCTTGAGTGTTGATGATAGGTACCAATTACCACATAGGTGCCTAAGTAGTGGAGGTTTGACATTCATTATTTTTGGCCAGACAGTTATAGCTAAAATCCAGTTTTTTTTAAATATTGATTTCTTAATTTAAAAATTAATATTTGACTAAGACTACCCACTGACCGAATATTTACCTCACTGTCCTCATTGATTTTGCCTTCCCACTCATAAATGGATGTGACTTGCGGTATCACATTGACACAGGCAGCTAATTTATTCTTCACTAGACCATGCCCAATAGTCTTGCCTACATCTATGCTAGGAACCGTTACATATGCCACAGAGTATTTATCTGAAAAATTACAGTTTGCTGTTAAAGTTACCTGTATAGTATTGTGTAGTGAGAATGTGGAGATCTAGACAAAGAAAGAAGAAAGTGTTTTGAGTTTTAACAGTTAGTCACAGACAAGAGTTTTAGGTGGGTTCAAACAGGCAGCAGTCAGTCAGAGGGTCACCTTACCAGCTACCTATAGCAATATGCAAACTGACCTCAGCTGACCCCAATTGTGATCAGTTTAGTCTGTATTAAATTGGAGAAGAATGTTTATTACTTTTATCCCTTGCTATAGACTTACCCGCATCCGAGATACCAGAAGACATGTTGGTTTGAGTAAGTACTAAACTAGGCCTAAGAAATGAAAAATATAATGTTAACAACGACTTTTTATTCAGAGAAAATAGCATTGTATGCCCAGAACCGACTACACGATTTTTGTTTTGATTTCTTTTGGCTAGTAGCAATTGGCAACTTGGCAAGGCAATTAATGACAGCGGAGTTATGATATACAGACATACGTCATACTAAATGATTTTGATTTGATTTGATTTGATACATTGGTGACAGGTGACAGTTTACGCCGACAATCATTGACAACCGTAGACAGAGTAATTCTATGTCTATGTTGACAACGAAACCTGCTATAAAACAAAAATGCTGTATTTGTAACTTTGTCTTTTCAGTTCTTTGATGAGGCATAACCATGACGTAACTTATTATTATAGTTTTCACCAGAAAACGCGCATTTTTAACTAATAAATAACTAGAACTTAATATTCCTGTGATGTTTCACTGACCATATATTTTAACAAAAAACAACATAAATAACATAGGCTGTTGATAATTTTCATGGGTGTGTTAATAAGAAACAGAAAAAAAACTTTTGTTTGTCTTTTGTTTAAATTAGCGTCAGCGATGGCAGCGCGGGTTTCTTGAACATTGAAATTAAATTATTATTGCAATTATTAAACATTTACGATAAATCGATAAATTAAATAATGTGTGAAGTAAAAGAATCCTGAAAAAGTCACCTACGTCTTGTAGGTATTTATGTAGGAACTGCTACCAAGATTGTAATTATTTTATGCTTTCTTTACTCTGCGTCATTTGTTTTTTATTATTATAGTAACTTACTTAACGTGTTTATTAATAAGTGGTTTTATTTTACTTTTATAGGACTGCTGACTGGTGCAGCCACTCTTCATGAGCAGCGTCGAATCAGAAAAAGCTCCAGGGATCTTTTAGTCAGGTAAGTCTCATATTTTTGTATGCCTTTACTATTTCTTAACAGTCCTATTCATGGTTGACTAAGTAAAAGCGGTACAGGGCAATTGATTAAGCAATAATAACCGATGTCGACCTGTGGATTCGTGACCATCCATTTCGTAATTACCAGAATCAGACTGTCATACCTACGTAGATCTTTGATGGTCGTGTAGTTAGAAGCCCTAAAGTGTGACAACCAGTCTTTCCAAAACTGCCTATGGTAGTAGTAGTACAGTAGTAGTATGACGGGCTGCAGTGCGATTCTGTAAGAATTCACCCGCGAATTCGAATCCTATCTCATTTCCGATTTCACTTACCTGAAGTGAAAAGTATTTGGTATTCGCTAAAATAGTAACGTAATAATAGTTCGCCTCACCTTAGTTGGTACTCAGTGGCGCTAGCGTAGTAGTTATCGAATTACAGTATACCTAAAACAGTTTTCACCGCGGAATCAGACGTGAGGACTGGAGTGAGATCTTACAGAATAACATAGCTGGTGTCCTCAACCCCACGTCTCATCGCGTATTTTGCGTATGTACAGTACCTAGGTACGTACTTACGTTTTGCCAATGAATATTAGGTGTCGTGTTATCCGATAACTGGGTTGTGAACTATGTAGGTAGTCTAACTGCGTGATTCAGCTTCATCTGACGTTGTTGGGTAGGTAACGGCTAGGCAGATGATTCTTGATTGTTGACTAGGGGGACTAGGGGTCATTAAAGAGTCTGTCTGTACCTAAGTACCTATGTGTACACAGATCACTATTATAATAAAAAGGCTGGAAATTTTCAACACTCTTTACGTGCCAACCGACACCGTGTGATTGTAAAGATAATACATTATTATTATAGGTATACTCGTACCTACAGGGGTATTTACCCGACTACGGCAAAGCCAAAGGAGGGTTATGATTTTGACAGGCTATGTATGTATGTATGTATGTATGTATGTATGTATGTATGTATGTATGTATGTATGTATGTATGTATGTATGTATGTATGTATGTATGTTCATCTGTTCGCTCATAGCTCCTAAACTACTCATCAGAACTGAACAAATGAGGTATCGTTAGAAGCGTCTTGATCGTCCGCTGGTTATAGGCTATATTACGTGTCACTAAATCCAATGTGGCGCCCTCTGGCGGACAAAAACCAAGATAAAAAAAAATAATAAAGACAAGCATACCGTGTTTGGTATCATTGGAAGGGGTTTACTAGTACCTGTCAAATATATAATATTTAGTTGTGTCACAAATTATTTCAAAAAAGGAAACATTACCAAATAAATTAAGATACGCATACCGTGTTTGGTATCATTGGAAAGGGGTTCACTAGTACCTTTTAAATATATTATAATACTTAGCTGTGACTTGTCACGAATGATAAAAAAAAAATAGATTACCAGTACATTTAAACTCCAAAATGGTTTAAATAAAAAAATTAAGTTTAAAAACTAAAACCCGACCACAACTTAAAGTGATCTAAAAAGTACGAAACAAGAAAATATTTCACACAGAAATCAAGACATAGGTACAAAATAGTCAAGGTAAAGCCGTGGTTGCATGCCTGTATCCCGTATGGGTGCGATGAACACGAATTATAATGGCATGCAACCACGGCTTACCTTGACCATTTTGTACCTATGTCTTGATTTCTGTGTGAAATATTTTCTTGTTTCGTACTTTTTAGATCACTTTTTTGTATTGGAGACATTGAACTAACGTAGTACCTAATAATAACTCGGTGATTGGAGAATAAACTTTACAAGCGTGTCACGCAATAGGTAAGATCGGTAAACCTAAGACGTTGCGTTGGAAGGCCTCCCACTAGGTGGACCGATGACCTGGTAAAGGTTGCGGGGATCCGCTGGATGCGAGTCGCACGGGACCGGTCAATGTGGCGCCACTTGGGGGAGGCCTATGTCCAGCAGTGGACGTCTTTCGGCTGAAATGATGATGATGATGATGGTAAACCTAATATGTACTCACCCAATTAAAAGACAGTTAACTTTATAGTTAGGTAGGCAGGTAAATAGCTACTGGCGATGTTACACTGACATCACATTATACATACTTATCTATGTAAAATTAGCTGTACCTACTTGATTAGTAAACCTATCACGATAGCTAGAACTTTTTTTTTCATATTTTTTGATAAGAAATGTGTGTGAGGACCGTGACTTATTTTTGACCGTTGAGGTCATAAATAAATAAGTATGTAGGTAAGCTAGTCGAGAAAGGTTAAATAATATACTGATTAATACACCAGCTACTAGCCAGAGTTCCTACAGTGCATAACCTGTGTGGTGAGGCTGTGTGGGAGGAAAAGGGGACAGCCCCTTCACACACTAGGCACAGCCAGAGCCACAGGGCTAAGTCCGCGGTCCGCGGACCCCTCCGTGCCTCGGAAAGCACTAAAAGCCGTTGATCCCGACTCATTCATAGATCTTTGGCAGTCGTTATGGGTATACGTGGTAGGTGGGTCTCTGTGGCTTTGTAACAGCCATACTGTGATCGCCAATCCACCTGCCAAGCGTGGCGATTATGGCACCCCCCCCCTCTCCCTTGGGGAGGCCTATGTCCAGCAGTGGACGTCTTTCGGCTGAAATGATGATGATGGGTAGTCAGAAGCCAGAAAGTCTGACTACCACTGTTACCCAACATTGTTGGGAAAAGGCTAGGCAGATGGGATGTGTGTGGTAGGAAGTAGATAATTATACTCGTAATTATGTACACTAGATATACTTAATGTGTGTGTCTACGTGTGAATCTATACTCACTGTATTCAAATGAGTATCCGTATAATTTTTTCTTGCGTTATGTAGGATAACAATGATACGATCTCAATTATAACGTAACGAGTGGAGTTGTGTGTTATTATTATTATTTCATTTAGCATAGGTAGCCAAGTAAATCCCCGACCGAATATCGGTCACGGTGGCTAATCTCAATGGAGGAGACTACGACTAGCCAAGTAGGCTAAGCCTACTTGGCATATTGTAATACACAATAAGGTCTCTGCCTCGAATCTTGCGAGCAGCGGGGCGGCGGCGGCGTCGGCGCGGCAGCGGAGCTTGCAACGCAGACGTTCTCGAATCGAGCGGGCAGATCGCGCGGCATTAGAGCGGCGTAGTATTGTGTTCGTGGTTGTGTCGTCGAGATATTTGTCTTTATTCGCGAACGAAATGTTTGAACAACGGCGACAACATCTTTTTGATTCAAATTTATTTCCTAACGCTAAAAATAAATTGCACAACACTGCAATGCAGACGCGCGGGCGGTCACCGCTTGACTGGAGTGCACCGCTCGTTGCCCGCCCTCGCGCCGCTGCCGCGCCGCTGTTTTCGAGGGCCGATCCATTTGATTTTACGCATTAGATCCTGCCGCTGCCGCGGCCGCCCCGCTGCCCGCAAGATTCGAGGCAGAGGCCTAAGTGTGTGCCCAAATACAGATGCACTTCCTGTGGGACGGCAATCAGACACGACCGGGGAGAGATCAGGCGCAGCGCAGGTGATTATTCCCGGTCAGTACAATAGTAAAAAAGTTGCTTTCGTTCACACTGATAAAAGGAACTTTTTTTCGCGATCGTACATAGGTATATTAAGCTTAGTTCAAGAGTCAACGTTTAATAAGGTGGAGTTCAATTAAAGATGACACGGTTTTTATTCCGTTTGTCAATAGTGTTGACGACGAGGTGTTACTGATCGGGAATAATTGGACGCAGGACCATTGGCTTTACGTGCTTTCCAAGGCACGGAGGTGTACGCCACCAACTCCCAAACTCTGGGCTACTCATGAGAAAATTCCTAATAGAAAAAGTAGAAAAACCCAAAAACACTTTGCCCGACCGGTAATTGAACTCTCGCTTGCGCTTGAACACCAAACCAACAGGCAGCCAAGTAATAAACTTAAGTAGGTATCTATACTGTACAGTGTACTGTTAGCGTTAAGCCGTATGGTAAATAAATGTGAAGGTCATATCCACTTAATGTTTACGTTCAAGTAACATTAAAAACCAGTTTACATTTGTATTCGTTTATTATTTTTTAATCTAGACAATGTTTATTCTTAGAAATGACTATAATATCTGTTCTGCAGGTATTTTTTTTATTCCGATAAGTTGGTGTATGTAAACAATTTATTATAAAAGTCGAATTCATTGATTGAAATGTCAAAACAGTACCTACAAATAGGTATCTAAAATTTCAATCAAAATGATAGTTTAAAAAATTATACAACATTGGTAAGTAATGAAAATGTCTAGAAATTTAAAACTATTCATCTTAAATTAAAATCAACCTATGAGGGTGTAAGAGATGCAAAAAGACACTTAACGAAGTTGAAAGTCACAAGTTCTTCCCATACATGGGAATCTTCTGGTTTCGGAGACAACCGAAGGACAAATTTCCAATTTCTTTTAAAGGTACTTTACGAAAACAAATTTTACATTTTATTACAAGTTTATCACAATGGTTTGCGTGTAAAATTTGTCTTTCGTTGTCTCCGAAACCAGAAGTTTCGGAGACAACGAAGGACAAATTTCCAATTTCTTTTAAAGCTATTTTACGAAAACAAATTTTAAATTTTATTACCAGTTTATCACAATGGTTTGCGTGTGTTTGATTGTACGCTACTATTAACAATGTTTTTTTCCCACCAAAAATAAAAGCCGTTTTCCAGCAATCATTTTTGCTCAATGGGCAATATGCGTAGTTACCTACCGGTTTTAAAATATGTCTTTTTGCATTCCGTATGTTGGTCAATACCTAATTACAAGTAGGTAAGTATAATAAATTGTAATGACTAATTTAATAGCCTCTTAGCTAAGTTTGAGTTTTAGAAAGAAGTTTTGAGGTTAAGATGTGATGTTTTCAAAACTAATTTTGAGAATGCAACCCTAAAAATCTTTTTATGTTCTTTTAGCAGAAAATAATCACCAGCTATAGTTTAGCCATAATAGGAGTAAATATTTTTATCGAAAAATACTATTTAGCTATTTTACACAGATTCACAGCATACACTATTAACACTAAAGAAGTCTTGCATAAGTATCTAAGATATTAAAATACAATTTACAATAATTCGTAATCGACTAGGGATTGTAATAGTTTAAAATAGTTTGTAGTGGTCTACATTCATCGTTCTCATTGTAAATCATCCAGGTCCAGATGAAGAAGTAATGAAACAGTAAGCTCACCAATTCTCATTCTAATATAAATTAGTCATGATTTACACAACACATGTTTCGTTAACTGTTGGATATTAATTTGTGACGGTTCTGGCGACACACGAGCAGCAACTGGGCACTTTTAGTGACCTGCTCTCCAACCTGGTACCATTTTGGAGTACCGACATTTTGCGGTACACGAACTTTTGCTTACAACGGCCTTCGTATCCGCTCACGAAAATAGCAATGTTAGAACAATTGGACGCGTCTTGCCTGAAATAAAACAAAACATGGTATTAGATCTTTGGAAAACACAGACAGATTTTTTTGTTCTTTTATGGGTAGGATTCGGGTAGATAAAGTGGATTGCTTATCAGATTGTTATCATCCACTGGTAACAATTTGGCTTAGGCAGTGTCTGTGTTGCGTAGCAGTTAAGTAATTTAAGTCACTAAGGTTCAGGTTTTTACCTTACTTAGAGTTTGTCAAAACATGTATAGCAGTGGCGAAGATTTAATTCATCTCGATTCTTACCGGCCTTTTTCTTTTTGGAACAACAACTACCGCCATTGAAAAATGACGCCTACGAGTTATTTGCGCCTACCTACTTACTAAAATTCAGCAATTTTTCCTTCGACTTCCCTCTTACGGATACTGACTCTTCGCCACTGATGTTTACTTATTAGTTATACAGGGTGGATTTTTGAGTGTATTTTTTTTCTAAAATCTATGAATGCAGTTCAGAATATTTCAAAAAGTTATGGATGGTCTCCTAGGAACATTTTCCTTTTACTATAAAGGGTCAGGATGCCTGCCCTTACTGTCCCGTCTCAAAAATCCACCCCGTACGGTTTTATAGTTCCGTGTAAAGATGAAAAATGGTGCGACTATGTCACAGCGGCTGCTGGCTTAGTTAAGCAAAACTACTATCTTTTTTTGTGCGTTAAGTGAAAGAATTATTCTTTCTTTGCAATAGCGACTAAATTATGCGGTGAAAATTGTTAAAGCGGAGTTACTAGTTAAAAAGCAGTGTCGTAGTAATATGGTAGAGCTGCATTGCACAATAATTAAGCCACAAAAACTATGTAAATATACCATTTCCCCTCCCTTATCTCCGAAGTTTGCCATTCATCGATCTTGCTCTCATCTCTGTAATAAATCGAGTACATAGTAGTTGGTAAATATTTCAGGACACATCAAGACCAGCAAAAACTTGATGAATAAACTGTGCTAGTCATGAGGACTAGCACAGTCTTTTCATGATCAACCAGTAAAAATCCTTCTAAACTTTATTCTACGGTCTCTTTGATAATAAGCAAAGAACACCTTCATTTATTTTCCAAAAGTCCAAATCGCACTGGGCCCGTTTTAGCTCAGAGGGCCTAGTGTTTTTATTGTAACTCAATCGCGTTAACGTAAACTCTAATTTGTATTGAAACTGGAACAGCGCAGTCTAGTGGAAACAATAGGAATCACAATTATTTTATACAAATAGGGGATATTACTACAATGTTCTCGCACCAGAGTGCAGCACTAGCATAATCCGTAAACAGTTATTCGACGAGTCGTTCAAAGCGTGAAATTCTGCCTTTAATTGAGTTCAAAATTGGGAAGTGTATTATATTATACAATAATGCATCAGTGCTGTGTATTTCGATGTAGAAATTAAGGCAATTATTCATTTCCAAAAGAAGAAAATATTCGAAAACTTTGGGAAGTAGCTAAAGATCACTCTAAAATATGTTCCGGTTAAGTATTCAGGTGAGAGGCGTATTTACTGAATAATGTTCACTTTTATCATGTAAGATAGCCAAATATGATTTCATTCTGAGCATAACCTAGAATCCACTTTCAAATGGTCGAAGTATGCCATAATATAGTTAAAAGTACAGTTAGTTAAGTAATATTTATTAAAACTTTGATATATTTATACCTAGCTAATATAATTAATAACATAATAAAACAAGAATACGAGGTTATGCTCGTGGCTATGTGCTAGTGGCGCCCTCGGCGCCAAGTTTCGCGTAATGTTCCCTATTGACGATAGCCCTCAGAAGGCTTACTTGTTTAACTTTATTATGTGTTATGTTAACTATTGAAAAGTTTAGAAACCGTATTAGTAACAGTAACAGTAAACAATAACAGTACGTACAGTACGTACGTACGTAACAGTTAATAATAGTTTGGTAAAATACCCCCACAATGTTCCTAAAGTAAGTCTACGAATAACTTGTTCTTAAATGCTAGCTCTAATTAGAAAGAAATGTCACTTACTTGCAAATCTCCACCTTGAATCCCTGCGTTGGGTTCTTAGCTTGTAGTACGACGTGCCAATTTCCTTTGGCGTCAACTGCTGCTTGCGGGTACATCAACTGGAATTAACAACCAAAATTAGTATTCAAATGTGATCCATAAACATCGTTAGTGTACCACAGAATGAACATTGCCATTAGGGTGTTTTACCAAAAAAATCTAATTAGTCCGTCAGATAGATTTCCAAAAAATATTGGACACGTGTTTTTTCTTTTTTCACGTAAACCAAAAATGAAGACGATACAGTACGTCGAAAACTCGTGTGACATCCACTCCCCCACTCATGATCTTTGATGCGTTTTTTTTCGTCAGTTTTTATGGATTTGATAAAACAAAAAATACGTATACAATATTTTTCGATAACTGGCGGACTACCTAAATAGATTTTTTTTAGTAAAATACCCTATTCTGGCAGCACTGCCCCACTTATTCCATTGATAACGCCAATTCGCCCTATGCAAGGTTGTAAATAGCTACAGTGATCAAATGAATTTGCACTTGGATAGTTTGGGCAAATTGAAAGCTAATCTTCTTAAGTATCTTCCTACCTGAATAGACCTTTTATTATCTCGCACTCGTTTAAAATAAATGTTCTTTTTTAAGTAAACCGGATTAATGTATTAAAACTAGATTAGATTAGATAATTTATACAACTTCATATACATCCGGGCGGAGTATATACATCTTTGCATGTTACCCATAAGCATGAAATCAGTGTTAACAATTGTCGGTGAACCAATAAATAAAAAAAAAAAAAAAAACGGTTAACGATTTTGAATTACAGCTATTGGTAAAGTAATGTTTTAGATTTATGTAAAACTGCATAATTCCATAATTCTCAAATAAAAACAACAGTTTAGATAACACTACTTGAAAAGAAAATACTTTAAGCAATAATCCGAAAATATATTAGGTATAGTTGTAAACATACTTTTTCCTCAAATGTGCACAGCTCTATGTTTTGCTCTTCAGGTCCAACCCTCTGGGCAATGTCTGGTACGTCTGGCAAGTCCGGTTTGTCGTCTGGCAACATGTCTAAATCGGAGAGCTAGAAATAATAAGAGAATACGCTGTTAGAAATAGATATAATAATAAACCAGCCTATAATTGTTAGCGTTGGTAGGCACCCCACCAGATGGACCGACGACATTGTCAAGGTCGCGGGTAATCGGTAGATGCAAGCGGCAGGTTGGCGCTCGATTGTGGCGTTCTATGGGGGAGGCCTTTGTTCAATAGTGGACGTCTTTCGGCTGTTGATGATGATGATAATTGTCCCACGTCCCACTGCAGGGCAAAGGCCTCTTCTCATACAGAGAAGGCACGAGCACTGCGCTTGCTGAAAGCGGATTGGGGATTTCAGACTTATATTAATCATATGTTCAGGTTTCCTCACGATGTTTATCTTAAATGGGATTCCTTCAGGTTCATAGTCAGTGATGTCCAAACTTCAAGGTAAACTTAGAAAGTATGTACTCAGATGAAATTGATAAAGTCACTTTGGTACTTTCTCGTGCCCGGTTGCGCACCCACTAAAGCGCTTACCACACGCACAAGCTTCACCACAGTTTTGCCTGACACGGAGCGTGTGGTTGGTAAAATACGCTCCGTGTTCCGTGTACAATCCGGCCTGCGCAGGCAAAAATGTAGTGAAGCTTGTGCGTGTGGTAGGCCCATTAGTCATCACGACAATATAGGTACCTATAATGATGTGTACCTATTATTGAAAGGTTAGTTCTGCAAGAAGTGCGTTGAATGTTTGCGATAAACATCATAGACCTCAAGGTGCAAGGAAAATCTCATTGCATGATTGGCAAACTGTTATATTTGTTTAGTACGAATTAAATAAAAATCGAATATACATGCCTCCGACAAAACTTTATTCACTTGTTCTGTTGGGTAGTTTGGAATATCTTCGCATATCCCAAGTCTTTTGCAATGCTCTGGTATCTCCAACTGGAATTCTTCAGATGTTGGCCCAGGGAATACAATCTTGGAGCTGTCGCTATTTTCACCTGGAAAGTTATAAAGATTGATTACATTTCTATCTCACGTAATAAATTGCAATTACTTTAGAGATGATTTACATTCTAAGATTTTCATTAAATTTTAATTATTTTACTTCTTTTTACGATCTAAGTAGATACAATGCATTGTTTCTTTGTCAAGAAAAAGTATAAAGAAGGATCATCTCAATGTAATCAATGCAAAGAAAAAAATAACAATTATACATCCGTGTTAGAATAGCCATTTTTTTATGAAACGAGTACAATTTAACCTTAAAACCGGAGACAATGTAGTCATAAGGTAATTTGCAAGCGAATAATATAGCTTTTTTTGTATTCAAATTGATGAGTTTGTAGTTTTTTGGTCGTTTAAGTAATACGTACCTATCTAATGGTTTTTTTCAATTCAATACGTTATACTTACCGGTTAAAGTAAGTATACACGTATAAAATAATACGTAAATGAAAATGGTAGGTTATTCATTCATGCCTTCGTGCCTCGGAGAGCGCGTAAAGCCGTTGGACCCGGCTGTCATTCGTAGATCCTTGGTAGTGGTTAAGCCCGTTAAGGTAGTCAAAAGCCAGAAAGTTACTAAGGGGTATCGTGTTACCCAGTAACTGGGTTGTGGAGGTCCGATAGGCAGTCGCTCCATGTAAAACATTGGTATTCAGCTGCATCCGGTTAGACCGGAAGCCGACCCCAACATAGTTGGGAAAAGCTTGGCAAATGATAATGTGGAGGTAATTCATTCATGAAGTTATTAGTGTAAAACCTAGAAAACTTTCAGTTGAAGGCTTTACAGATAACAAGTTAAGGGAGTAAGCGTATCTTTTGAAAATATTGCTAATTTATAATTTTTTTAAGATATATAAAGTTAATTAGAGGAAGTTTGAAAATGGCACAAGTGACAGAAAAGTTTAAAGAGATTTATAAAATAAATGTTGATGGATGGAGAGGTAGAGGAGGGCCAAAGAAAAGATGGAAGGATTGTGTGAAGAATGATATGAAAGAAAAGGGAGTCAGTGATAGCAGGACGGAATGGAAGAAGAAAATGTATTGCGCGGACCTTAAGTAACAAGGGAGACCGTATGAGGCAAGTCCAGGAAGATGATGATGATATCGATTTTATTTTAATGAAACAATAGCAATCAACTGCAGTACATTTGCAGTGGCCAGTGCGTATGGAAAGCGCTCATTAGACTGCGCACCCTGGTAGGCCGCTGCAGTCACAACCTAACAAGATGGAGGATTATAGATCCAACCGAACACTCCGAGTGAGTACGGTGATCCTGACCAATTATGGCCCACTTAATACAGTGCTCAAAGTGCCGCTACACCAGCACCTTAAAGGATATTCAAAATGCCCCTTATGCTGCGATAAATGTGGCTACCTACTGGGCCCAAGTAGTCTAACACAAAGAAAAACCATCGATTCGAAAAGAAGAAGAAGACAATGATCTCTAATTGTTTTGTACATTTTGTCTAACTGACGTGGTTGTTTTTTGCAATACCTACGTCGCTTCATCCCATAACATTGTGCCAGGTAAATATTTTTTATAAGTTACTGTTTCCTGCATCAATAAATATTAGATAATACTTAATTAAAAAAACATATTTAGAATTTTCTTTTAGTTCTTTGTTGACGATTATTGTTTCAAAATAATTTAAATATCAATTACGCTAGGTAATTGACTAGAACCATTGTTCTGCATAATCATCACCACCCCACCTATAACTCACCTCATCTATAACTTGACGATAATTTGCTAAGTAAATGAACTTAATATCTCATAGTATTACATGCAACTACAGGCAATTAAAAATGTCATTGTGGTGTTAGAGGAAAATCGTGTTTCAATTAAAATTTACGCCATCGAATTATCGCAACATTTGTCGATAAGCTGGCAGGTTGACCGTATACGGTGCGTAAAAGGAGGAAATTATCGACACTGACGCGAGTGCTAAAATAATTTTTGTACCTATTGCAAACGATGTAAATGGTCGGCCTTGTATGGTGCAGTTAGATTTAAAATAATTTAAATGATATCTACCTACATACTAAATGAAAACACGATAATTGCTATTTATTTGATCCTTTCACGACTGTTCAAACTCGAAAAGATCGTTTAATGTTCTAACCTCAGATTATAAAACAAAAGGCACATAGACCGTGCGGATCACTGAGAGTGAAGCCACAAAAGGAAATACAAATTTAAAAACGAATACCTTCAATTGGCTTCGCGCTGTACTGACACAGTACCTACAGCACGAAGCGAAGTATTGTAAAAAAAAGCAAATACTAACAAATAAAAAATCAAAAGCGAATACAATCACGAGATTGTAGGTATTCGTTCCTGAACTTGTATTTGCTTTTGTGGCTTCACTCGCAGTTCCGCATGGTCTATCTTCCTTTTAGTTTTTGTTCTGGGTCATACCTTCTGGCTACGGAAATATGTAATGACAAAATTCCATAGGCGTATATAGAGGGGGGGCCGGGTGGGCCGTGCCCACCCCAGTATGGTCTTGTGCCCACCCCAGGATGTTGGGTTAACGTTAACGATTCGAAATTCTAGGATGAACACCTAAGAAACTTCACACAAAAATCATTTATGGCCGAGAAATCTACATACTTACATACCTACTATTCGACAATAATTGGTATCTGTTTACATTTATTACCCTATTACTTTATTTACCTGGTAAGAAATGTATTGTGCATTTTTTCATCCCGTATAAAGGTCGTATGCACCTAAAGCATAATATGAGGCAATTAAAGATTTGTCTTACCTCGTCTACTCTGAGCATTATGCTTCCAGCTTAACACTTTAGATTCATTCTCAGTCCTCGTCGCCGTCGACTGTCCTAGTCTAAGTTGGGCGGACATTACATCATCTGGAACATTGGACGAGTAGCTGGCTGGCGATATATCAGCTGATCGTGTACTCATCCGTTCATAGGCATGGTTGTCCAAGATTCCTAAGGGTTCTTGGTTCGTATAGTCGTGTTGATGGCCTGTGTCACTGCCTGAACTCGAGTAAGAGGGGTGTTTGCATTTGTATGCTGATGCTGTCATCTGAAATTGAGAAAGGCATTGCTTAAGATACTTAAGTACATCGCTTTTGAGATTGTGCCGAATTGTGTCGATGATAGGTAAGTTGGTTTGACTACTCGTTTTACACTTGAAAGCTCTACTTAGACTTCAACTTCTAAAGGTCAAAAGTTAAAGCAAAAGTTAGTTTATTTGGTATTAAAGGTGTCCTCAAAAAATATATATAAGAAGCACATGTAAGGTTACAATGTAGGTATAGCTTTATATGTAGGTACTTCAATACACTATTCAACCTTAATCTACAGGTAACTGACCATGAAAATAACGATTGTAGTCTTAAAAGTAAACAGTATGTGCCAGCTATTTATGGATTCCAAGTACAGATAATTAATAATTGTTACACAAATAAACTGGTTGTTAATTTTACAGTGTAAATAATCAAATGTAACTATGTACTTATATGTATTTAAGGTACGCAGTAAGTACGCGTAGTATGTAAATAGCGTTTCTTTTTAAATTGTGATATTCACTGCGAAATTTCTAGGTACGTAAATATTAAAAAAAAACTAATGATGTGGAATAGAACTTTACTTCTTCTTTTCTTATTAAAAAGAAACACATTTTTTAGGCCTATCCTTCTTCTAAATGATTCCAGTAACATTGCATGCTACGCTTATGTCATGTTTGTTTGTGCTCATTTTTTGTGATATTTGCAATGTGCAGCGCAAATCGAATTCTAAGAACTCGCCCAAGGTTGATTTTGAGAGCGGCAAATCTTAATGAGCGTAGTAAATATCGAAAGCAGGTAAACTGTAAATATACCTAGATGTAAAATAATACAATAAATAAAAACTGACGTCATGGCTGTACGAGGAGAAATCCGAAACTGGTATTACCTACTTCCGTATGATTCGATGTTTTTGCTGTGGATTGAACAGGACTTCTGTATCTTTGATACAACAATTGACGATTTCCAATTATTGTATGCCTGCTCATTAGCTGGCTATTAAGCGATCAAAGTACATTTTCGGGTCTTTAATTGGGCTTATTTGGCAATCACTCCCGGCTCCATGTAAAATATTGGCATTCAGCTGCTTCCGGTTAGACTGGAAGCCGACCCTGATGGCAAAAGGCTGTACAGATGATGAATTGAATTTATTAAGTTCGGCTGCAGGTTTTTATAATGTTGCCAATTGTAATGCAACTGTTTGTTTGATAGCTTCACAATTTTGTAAAAAGTTCAATGCTTGTTTATTTTTATTGACACTATGTTACGTAGGACCATAGGACCGGGGTAGGAGTTAGAAGTATAAATAGTATAAATGGTACTGACCAAGTTTGTTTCAGAAATTATATATGATAATCTAAACAGTGTTATCGCGTGTGCGCTGTAGTTCTGTGTGGTTTTGAATCTGAATCTGTATGTCCTGAGAGCAAAGGTCAAAGACGGGGATATAACTGTTATGTGGGGACTTTCTCCAAAACGGCTGTAGCATTTAGTTAATTATTGGTTATATAAAATATATATTATATTCCTTATTACGAAAATATAAACTCAATTGACCGTCGAACCGTTGCACATACGTCAACAAGTGTGGCGAATTAAATTGAGCCAACAATTCGTCATAGGTATACATAACTATGGGTGAACTCAAAGTGAATAGTTTTATTTTTTCTGCTTACGTTTTCATTACCAACGAAAGGAAAATTTTGACTCAAATTTAACCTTATTGTAATGCCTAAGATAGGTACAGCTAATGTATTTATTCTAGATATTAAGTAATTATTTATTTAAAGTCTCGGATTTAGTCCGGGACTTTTTGTTTTTAAAAACTAATGAGCTATGTTAGTAAAAAATAAATTGAGCTACAGGCTACAATAATTTTGTTATGTAGCCGAACAGTGGACTATTTTCACTGTCGGCTATCGTTAATAGGCTGTTATAAAGCTCTCTCTTATCATCATCATCATCAGCCAAAAGACGTCCACTGTTGAACATAGGCCTACCCCATAGAACGCTACAACGAGCAGCAACCTACCGTTTGCATCCACCGGTTACCCGCGACCTTGACGATATCGTTGGTATATCTGGTGGAAGGCCTACCAACGCTGCGTCTTCCGGTTCGTGGTCGACACTCGAGAACTTTTCTTCCCCATCGGTTATCAGTTCTCCGAGCGAAGTGGCCTGCCCATTGCCACTTCGACTTCCATATGAGCTATGAGCTATGTCGGTGATCTTAGTTCTTCGGCGAAGTTCCACGTTTCGGAATCTATCGCGCAATGACACTCCGAGTATAGCTATTTCCATGGCTCGCTGCGTGACTCTGAGCTTCTCTAGGAGGCCAGCAGTTAAGGACCACATTTTGTGGCATATGTTATCACTGGCAATACTGCATTATAAAACCTGGTCTTTAGGCACTGTGCAATTATGAATGAAAAGATATCTCGTAGTTTTCCGAACGCTGCCTATCCAAGTTGAATTCTTCGGGAGACCTCTTTGTCGATGTTGGACAGTTTGTCCAAGGCAAACATAGTGCTCGACAACTTCGAGAGTATCGTTCCCAACAACTACCGGTATAGGTGGAACATGGACATTCCACATAATTTTGGTCTTGTCCATATTCATTTTAAGACCTACCTGATGAGAAACGTTGCTGAGCTCCCTGAGCATAGTGTTAATATTCTCTATCGACTCAGCCATGATGACTTTACTCTCTCAAAGTGTCTACTGGTTTAGTTCTAGCACACATGTTGCTGCAACAACTAAATGATTTTGTTTATGGCATTACGATAACTATTTCTATTCGGTTTCATATTATTATTTTATTACACGTGAATGTTATGGATGGGTAAGAAAATTAAGTTCGTAACAAGTTTTTATAATCTATCATGTTTGTGTAATCTATAATGTTTCCGGTTTATCACCACCATAATACTCCCATATAACTGCAGCTATTTGTATTATATTAAATAACTCTAAAACACGCTAGCTATTGATTTATCAGCTCATGGCCTCGGTCAAACGACTGTAAGTGTACCTACTTGTGAGCATAAAATAATTACTTCAAATTGTTTTTGCTTTTTTATAATATTTAATGGGATCATTGTGTTTTTATCTTTACGGTCATTATACTTACATTATGTAGATATATGTAGGTTCTTAGTAGTACTACAATACGTATGTTATTAAAATGGAAGCGGATTAACAAAAAAACATGGAATTTTATGAGTGTCAACATTGAGTACCCCATACTTCAAATTCATGAAATTTTGACCGCTAATATGTAAATATACACGGATAGACTTGGTACAATAACTATATCCTACGATACCTTAGTTGGCCTTAAATCACTAGGTACATAATATAAAACAAAGTCCCTCGCCGCGTCTGTCCCTATGTATGCTTAGATCTTTAAAACTACGCAACGGATTTGGATGCGGATATTTTTAATAGATAGAGTGATTCAAGAGGAAGGTTTATAGATATAATACATGCATATTATAGTAGAAAAAAACGGAGAAATTCCAAGAGTAATGTGAGGTCGTAATAAACATATTTTTGTGCGCTTACATTGCAAACGCTGGCTAAACCTTACGAGATATATCAAATTAATGTACTACAGAATTGTATATCTTAAAAAGATCGATAAAAAAGTCCGCGAAGGTATATGTTTATCTCTTAAGGATAACCCACAGTAACCATTTTTATCTTTTACATAAATATTACAAATAAGATATGGGTTACTTACCAGCTATTTTAAACAATACAGTTTTATTCCTTACCAAATTAAATGTCTTAGATACGTTGTGCATGTCATGTAGATCAAAATTGCCCTTTACAGCATATCATTAAAATCAATATATTAGAAGATATTATCACAGTGTTAAAAAAAAATAAAGTTTAAAAACTAAAACCCGACCACAACAAAAAGTGATCTAAAAAGTACGAAACAAGAAAATATTTCACACAGAAATCAAGACATAGGTACAAAATGGTCAAGGTAAGCCGTGGTTGCATGCCATTATATTCATGTTCATGAATGAACATGGCATGCAACCACGGCTTACCTTGACCATTTTGTACCTATGTCTTGATTTCTGTGTGAAATATTTTCTTGTTTCGTACTTTTTAGATCACTTTTTGTTGTGGTCGGGTTTTAGTTTTTAAACTTTATTTTTTTATTTAAACCATTTTGGAGTCACAGCTAAGTATTATATATTTAATAGGTACTAGTGAACCCCTTTCCAGTGATACTAAACACGGTATGCGTATCTTAATTTATTTGGTAATCTTTCCTTTTTTTTACAATAATTTGTGACAAATCACCACTAAATATTATATATTTGAAAGGTACTAGTGAACCCCTTTCCAATGATACCAAACACGGTATGCTTGTCTTCATTTTTTTTTTTAATCTTGGTTTTTTTGTCCGCCAGAGGGCGCCACATTGGATTCGGTGAAACGTCATATAGCCTATAACCAGCGGACGATCAAGACGCTTCTAACGATACCTCATTTGTTCAGTTCTGATAAGTAGTATAGGAGCTATGAGCGAACAGATGAACATACATACATACATACATACATACATACATACATAGCCTGTCAAAATCATAACCCTCCTTTGGCTTTGCCGTAGTCGGGTAAAAAATCATAACCCTCCTTTGGCTTTGCCGTAGTCGGGTAAAAAGCGGGGGTAGAGCGGCTGGCGCTTAGATTTAAGGCGCGTTGAGTGTTTTTCACATGGCCAATTATATGTCGCTCTTTCAAGAGTAACTTCTAAAGAAAACATGTTTGTGTTGTCTAATGACAAAAAAACTGTGAACGTTGTATATAAAGAGATTCTGTAGTATATTTAGTATCACTATTGCACCCGTGCGAAGCAGGGGCGGGTCGCTAGTCCTACATAATAAAAAAAATATATCTCAGACCGGACATTTCGGTCACAGCGGTCAATCTCATTGAAGACTTGCAAGTACGCAGTAGACAATTTTAGTACATACTTGTGTATGCAACACAGGTATTCCCTCACTCATAGTCCGATGGGATGACAATCCGTCACGACCGATGATAGATCAGGCTCATACCAACGGCTTAACGTGCCTTCGAGACACGGGGGTTTTACACCATCTTCTTCAAAACTCCTGGTTGCTACTTAGAAATTCCTAATATAAAAACCTAATAACACTTTTCCTGGTTTGGGAATCGTATCTAAGACCCCATGGTCAGTAGTCGCGCTAGTCACCCAGAGACCAATGGGACAGAAAACACAATTCTACATAATGGGGTCAACAAATTGGATGCATCTTGCGGTTAGCAAGTCAATTAAGTTCTGCGAACCTGTATGACGGTGCATCCCTAGCCTATACTAATATTATAAAGAGGTTTTGTTTGTTAGTTTGTAAGTCTGTTTGTAGGGGGTATTCTTCGAAACAAATCATCCGATTTCACAAATTCTTTCACTAATATGCAGCTACTTTATTCCTGACTGCTATATTCTATAACGCATTATAAAAAAATGGGATCCTTGAGAAAATTTACGCGTACGAAGTCGCGGCTATAGTGCTAGTTTGGTATAAAAGACAATGCCAGAAACTCTATAGAACTTTGCCCCACTCAATAAAAGTCATGTGCAATATGTAGCATCTTACTGTTTATTTATTGCTGATAACTAAACATTAGTCTTAGTGACTGTAGAACTTGCGGTTTCCGTTTAAATCTAAAAACAATAATGACATTGATTATAGGTTAAATTGTATTTTAGGTAAAATGAGTTTGTATTTTGTGGGTAGGTATTTCGTAATCCGCAAGTTCTAAAGAAAAACAATTTAGTATAGAAAGGTACTATATTCATTACAATTATTTTCATTAATTTACTTTTCTGTACATGGGTGGGGCAGGATCTGGCATTGTCATTTAAGTGTAATCAACTAAACGATTGTATTTTTGGGAACTAATGACATGGGCGCTGAATAATTTAGCATAGTTAAACGGAACGGTTTTCCATACAGGCCGGTTTTCCCAATTCATTTTTAATGCATCGTCAAAAACCGTGAAAAAAAGTTTAGTAGGTGTTTTGAAATGTTGAATTAGTTTCAAGTTTATTGTATGACATCAAAATGATTGGCATCAAATACAAACGAAATAGGTAAAGCTTGGGAATTTCAAAACAAGCTTTCATTATTCTATCTTATGCTCTATTTGTCATAGAATAGTTCTTATCTACCTACCTATATTGTGTGAAAGTTTTTAGAAAAACAATCTTTCACCTACCTATAGTACAAAAGTACATGTAGGTAGGCATGATGATTCAATACAGTGAGTATGCCAATCAATGATATTAACATATTTAGGTTAACTGTTAAACATTTTAAAATATTTGCAATATTTTGTAACTTAGGTTATTATATTTTATTATGTTTTTATGACAGTTATTATCATAGTTCAGTAAACGTTTATTACAATCATAAATATGTTTATTTAATAACGGAACTTTGTAATTGTGCAATATTGATGTAAGTATACTTGTCTTTAAACATAGTAGGTACCTACACTAACCAATTTACGTAACGTAATGTCGAAATAAAACACCTAGGTAGGCTGCTCAAGGCCTGTAGACAAAATCCCATTTCTGTTAGCGTTAACGCCAACGGAAAAGTTAAATTGTATTGAGTTGACGTTTGCTTACCAGATGTCACGTGATGCAAACTATTTGATTTTGCCGTTGTCGTTAGCGCTAACATAAAAGGGATTTTGTCTAAGGCCCCAGGTCACTTGCATCAAAAACTTAACTCAGTTAAGTCAACCCTGACTGGCGCAAGCAGGCTTTTATGTTGTTTTTTTTTTTTAATAGACTATATTGTCCCACTGCTGGGCAAAAGCGGGAGGCCTTTCCAAGTTCTTCCAGGAACTTTTGTCTAGCGCCACCTCGAACCAAATGTTGACTTTAAACAAATGAAATCGTGTTTCTATTCTCTTGGAGATCCGGCTGGCTGGAATGATAGCCACCATGGCTCACGTACAATGGTCCACTAGAAGGATTAAGTGAGGCAACCAAATCCAGAACATAGAACAGAAAATTCATATCACCTAAGGTTGGTGATAAAAAGCCCTGTATTTTCGTGAAACTGTATTTTCTGACTATAGGTATTGACTAGGTATCTGACCTATTGTAATCTAGGTAGGTTTCTATTGCAGGCGATGCTAAGTAGTGTTGCGGAACTAACAAGCAGAGACATCAAATGAGCTAAGTAATTAGAAAACATGTTCGAGTGTCCGCTAGACTATAAATATTTACTATGACTAATTAAACAAAATTGTCAATTCAATGACTTGTAATTTAATGTAACCTATTTTAAAGTAGTGGAGAGACCATATAGTTAAAATTTTAGACAGTCATTCCTTCATTTTTATTTTGAAAAATAATTATGTTAGCTTCTACGTTTAGTCAATTCGAATGGAATAATGCATTAATAGGTAATAGCTTGTGATAAAGTTGTCTTGGGTATCACGCAGCTTAAATAATTCAACTATTTTACATCGTAGAATTACGATTTGAAGCATAACAAAATTAAACATATAATCAAAGTTCGTTCTTTACGTATAACATGTATCGGATTTAACCGAAAATGAATTGCCAAACCGAAACAGCACGATTAAAAAAAAATATGTAAAAATAAAAGCATTAATTTAAATCGCTTATGAAATAAAACTTTATTATAATTACGACATCTCTAAAACCAGAGACTAGTAGCCGGACGTCGCGTCGTTCGTAATATTTGTAATAACGTCTATGAATATTTTGCTAATACAATTTAATCGCGGATGTAATTCATATTCATTTGGAGATAGTTCCTCATAAAAATAGCTGCATTTGGTTGAAGTTGCCTTTCCCGTTGTAAAAGAAATCCGTAATCCAAAGGCTTGTTATGGCATGTTGAACGGATGATGGGCTAAGATACTTGTTACACCATACAATACACAACATACAACATACATACAACAAGAAAATCTATTTAGGAAATCGGCAGGTGTAATCGCAGTTAGAACAGATTGGATCCGATTTAGTGTAAATTGGTGATTTACTAAATTATATAAGTATCCGAGAACTCTGAAAAAGTTATAGTCACCAAAAAGATGAAAAGAATGGCACGAGGGACGTAGCCCTATACTTTGGCTTGACCACAGAATAGAGTTTATCTGTTCTCTGGGTTTGACCAAATGAAGTAATAGTTATAATATGGACACCAAGATCTCCGACATACTTCAGTATACAAGTCTAAGATCGACACAAATGGAGAGAATATCTGTTCATTTTATTTATAAATGAATATCTAAAGGAGAAAGTCCATTTTCCCTACAACTCTGGGCCCACCTGTTACAGTCATGAAATTGGTTTATTTTTTTAGACAAATACACCAATCTGACTTAATTTCAATTAAATCGGCAATTGCATTTGTGAGATTTTTTAATTTGAATTTATAACTAAGCTAGGTTAGAAAATGCACCAAGTGACAAACAACGATACGATTAAATCAAATATAACTCTTATTTAGCTGGTTCGTAGTGAAAAACTAGTTACAGGCATTTCGTTTTATGTATGATTATACCGAAACCTCATATTTTTTGTAGCATCTACCTAGACGTTTGAGGTCATGTTTGATAGATGATGACATGTATTTTAAAACCTGTCACAATGTCTTTTTATCCATACTAAACTAGTGAGAGTTGGAACTAAGTGCAATAAAATGCTTTTTTCTCAGTTTTGCCATTGTGAATTTAATTATTTTTTCGTGTTTTTGTTTTATGATTTAATTACGATAATTTTGCAATAAAACAGTTGACTGTAACGCGTAGGCCCAAAAGTGGGCATTCTCCTTTGCACGGCACGAATGGCAGAATATTATGTTGAGACCACTTACTGTAAGAGGAAAAAAATATTTCAGAGGAAGAGGAAGGCCAAAGAATATATGGATGGATTGTGTGAAAAATGAGATGAACGAAATGGGATCGTCAGTGATGGTATGACGGTTGACAAGACAGAATGGATGTTATACAAGTACTACGTTTTCAAGAGGAAACTATCAGGACCTGGCTGCATATTCAGTGCCATCAGCTAATAACATCTTGATATAAGTATTCCGGTAGGTACTGTAAGAGGCCCTACAGTCCAACTGTAGGGCCAGCAACTGTATGTCCAACTATAGGGCGTCTTAAAGTACCTAAGTATTGATGTTTACCTTACACAGGTATTTCTAAATATTTAGAAAATATAAATCATAAGGTTGGTACGAATTTATTGAAAATAGGATATCTATCACTATTGTGCTGACGTCATTAAACATTATATTGACGTAATAGATGATTGGGTATGCAGATATTAATACATGTTATTGCCTTTAATTAATTAATTTAAAATAAAAGGAAAAATAATGTAACCTAAAGTTAAGCAGGTAATTCGCTGCTAAGCGACTGCCATAATAACTAATTGATAACGACCGGGTACCAATTTATATTTACCATGTAGAGCTATCGCTAAAACATGTTAAAAATAAAATAAAAAACGTACCAAATTTTTGAAAATAGGGCGATATAACAGTACCGATAGCCATTGTGTTGACGTCATTAAAATATACGTAATTTGATAAGTAGGTAGGCATAAGGCAGATATTATTCATGTTATTGCCTTTATTATTATAAAATAATAGGGGAAAATTCTTTCAACATATTCTAAGTAGGTTGTTACTTGTTAACACATTATTCCAATGTCCTGTTTTTATATATTTGACTAGAAAATATTTTCAATTAAAAGTACAGCTAAAATAAATCATGTGTATTTTAAAGAAATTAGAACGAATGTTCGTACGGAAATGTTGATTTCAGCAAACTTAAAAGTACAGCTAAAATAAATCATGTGTATTTTAAAGAAATTAGAACGAATGTTCTTACGGAAATGTTGATTTCAGTAAACGATCATAAAGTCATCGTTCTATGGTATGAAATATGCATTTACCTACACAATTCATGATAATATAACATTATATGATGGAGGAAAACGTCATTGGAAAACCCGAATGTTTGAACTAAACGAGAACGATGCCTCGAGCTCTAGTGCGACAATTACAAAACAATCTACTGTTTTTTATGCGCTACAGGCACCTTTTTAAATCAAAGTGAAGTCTCAATTCGTCAGTAGGAACTATAAAATATAATAACAGTGTCATTCGAACGGCCACGGCTTACTGCAGCTGTTAAAACAATACCTACGTTTTTCTAATATGCACTTTGCCCGCGACTTCGTCCGCGTGAATTTTCTCAGGGATCCCTAATTTTTTCAATTGATAAATGTAGCTTATTTTACTTAGGGATAATGTAGCTTTCTAATGGTGAAAGAATTTTTAAAATCGGTGGAATAGGTTTTAAGTTAAATCAAAGTCAAAGTCAAAGCATTTATTTCAATTAAACCATTTACAGGCACTTTTGAATTGTCAAGGAGTCGGTCAGTTAGTCAGAGAGTTGAAGCTAGTTGCTCGTTCCAAAACGTAGGTAGGTCTCTATGGAGAAGAACGAGCAAGAAACTCCACGGACACTCTTTTAAATCAAGTTTTTACAAAGTTTGGTTACATTCTTGTTGCTTCTATATGTGAAAACGATGAAGGTAATCTAACAATACAAAACACAAAAAAGAAGCAAGATAAAGTGGCATCTAATCCATGGCAGATAAGAGCTGACCAATCTCCACTGACAGCGCCCGTTCACGAACATGACGCGTGAATCAGCACCATTTAGCTCAACCATTTTGAAGGGAGCCTAATGATCCAACACACGCGCCACCATCAGCGAGACATTTGAGCGAGCATGACAATACTCCCAACCGCCATGTTAATTTTTGTCAAACATAAAGGTATTAATATACATGGCTCCATGGTATTCACATTTACAAAATTGAAATAATGCTGCTAAATTAAATCTGCTTAATTAAATCTTAACAAACAAACAAATCTGTCCGCTTTATAATATTAGTTTATATACCTATGAATCTAAAATATTTACACATAATAAATACACGATTAAAATTATATCCTATAACGATTAAACTAAAAAATAAAACTTACACTAGGTAGGTATTATAATATAATATCCAAGATAAGAATGCTTGGGAACATGCTGGTCCGGCTTCATAGGACAATCTACAGTCTAGACAAAATCGAAATGATTGCTAATTCAAACTATTAAATGTAAGACTATAGATATTATTCTTTATTGTACTTTATAGATTACTCTGGCTCAGACATTATTCATTGTTTGTTGGAATAGAAGAAGTAGTCGTCTACTGTATTATTAATTGTAATATGTGTACACTATGTGTCTATGTACATAACTTAGCTGTCATTTCTTAACTTTTGTAAATGCAAATATTGTAAACATTTTTTTTAAAAGAGTATGTATGGAGTTTCTTGCCTATTCTTCTCCATTCGAAACTACCATTTGGAATGGGCAACTAGATTCAAATTTTATAATATGACGTTCAATGGTCTAGTTGAAATAAATGACTTGACTTTGACTTTGAATAAATACATACATGGCTAGGATGAGCTGATGAAGAAAATAATATAAAATACGATATTTTACCCTAAATAAACATGACACGAAGCATGATTATATTTGTATCATGGCATCATAAATTCAATCAAAGCAAACAAACAATTCAATTTTTTTTTCTGAAATGATGATGATGATGTTGATCATAAATTCATTGATAATACAATAATTACTAACTAAGTATATTAATGGTCTTTGTTTCTACGTCACCCATGGTTATACAAATTTGTTTAATATAATATGTTTTCTTATACCTAACCTAAGTTAACTTCGGCATGTTATGTGTGTTAAGCAAGGAACTGCAAATATTGACTAATTAAAATAATGTTTGGCACACCCATGTTATGATAGATCTGTGGACACCCCATCTCTTAGTAACATAATATACTATGCTTTTACCTCAGTAAAAGCATAGTAAAGCACCTACCTACTATGTAAAGACTCATCTTTACATAGTAGGTAGGTGCTTTTTCTTGCATCATGCTTTTCAACTAACTAACAACCAATTATTATGTACTACATAAAATTAGACTTAACTTAGTTTATATTCTTTGATAAAACTTTAATAGAAATATAAATGCTATGCAAGGTTTTTAGCTTCAATAAGCAAATAAAGAAAGTTTTTTTTTGTAGCTTACCATAAAGCCTTATGGAAAATGTCTGGCAATAATGTATGTTGGTTTTTATATCCTGTAAAATATTATTTAATAAAAACTAACCGTCTCACTTGAATGTTAGCGAATATTAAACCTAGCAAGCACTTTATATTTCTCTATTTATTCTCTAAATTAATAATAATAATAATAATATGTGGGGACATTTTCACACACGGCCATCTGACCCCAAACTAGGGAGACCCTGTACTATAATAATAATAATAATAATACTTTAATTCGGACAACAAGGATCCATAGAATGTTAGTAACATAGAAAAACTTATCACCTAGTGTTAGTAAACATCAACCTCCGCACAAACTGCTGTCACTATGGGTGTCAGACAGCTGATATACATACACAAATACATTTTTTTTTTTTTGTAAATACATACATATATAGATAAACAACACCCAGACACAAAGCAAACACAAGTGCTCATCACACCAATGTTTACCCTGGGCGGGAATCGAACCCGCAACACGCTGCGCAGCAGTCGATCGCTCAGCCACTGCGCCAACCGTGTCGTCAAATTTCAGCCAAGCTAAGCTAAAATGACGGAGGTCTGACGACACTGGTCAGACGAGTTAATTAGGTACGTCCAAATTACCTTATTTACAGTAAAACTTAATATTCAAATACAAACACACAAGATCTTTCATAATAATTATGATTTTAGGATTTTTAGGTACCTTCATTACACGCTTCAGGCATTATTAGTACCAACAGTAGACACAAGCTGAAGGTAAAAGTACTCAATAGGTATAAATTTCCGGAAAATGGGTCAGCTCTCTAGCCACATAAATATCGACCAATCGCTTGGCGATGTCTCCAGAAAGTAGGCCAGCAGTACCTTAGGAACTTCTGCAATCTCTGGCGTCGCCAAGGGGGGGCAGGTACCGCTGCGCACCGCTACACTGCCCCCCCCCCCCTCCTAGAGTTTCCAAAAGCTTCATGTGCCTTTTACTGTATTTAAAATGCATATTTTTCCAATCTACCGTATAGCAACTTGCACCCCCCCTCCCTAGGACATCAGCTGGCGAGTACTGGCGACGCTCTAGGACTCAAACTTTGGTCACAAATGAGACGTGTCGCCCTTCGTCTACTTGCACTTCAGACACTTATTGGTTCCCTTAGTTGATTGACTCTCGCGGCTTGCGTAGGAAGTTAACCTCGTTGAATTATATGGTATATTTACATATTTATGTAAATAGGTAAAACAAGTTTCAACTTCCTTTTTGCGTTGATCTATACGATCATTGATAAAAATATGAACTGTCTTGTTACTTTGTAAGTTGTTACTTACATTTTATGATTTGTGAAGTCATTTTGCATTTTTTTTTTTATTTCATATCTTTTTAATTAATATAAGCTCAGATTATGAAATAAAAGGCCGATAGACCGCGCAGAATTTAGATTACTGAGAGTGAAGCCAATAAAACAAATACAAATTAAAACCTATAATCGCGCTTCGTGTGTACTCACACGACTCAGTACAGCATGAACGTCAACTAGAAATTCAAAAGCGAATATAACCACGAGATTGTAGGTATTCGCTTTTGAATTTGTATTTGCTTTGGTGGCCTCACTCTCAGTGGTCCGCGCGGTCTATCTGCCTTTTGTTTCATCTTCTTCTTTCTCCTGGCTTTTATCCCAATTTATTTGTGGTCAGGCCTCCTAGTATTTTTGCGCCGCACAGTACGGTTGTGCGTTGTCTGGTGGGTTAATCCGATCACTAGCATGTAATTTTTGATGGTTTGAAGCTAGGTTATTGGTGGTCGTCCACGGCCTCTTTTTCCTTCTACTATGTTCAAGACGCTTTTAGTTACACGGTCATCACCTCTTCGCATCACATGTCCGTACCAGCGCAAACGGTTTCCACTAAGTTTGTCATGTATCTTAGTGACTTTAAAACTACCCCGGATATAATCATTTCTTATCCTATCCATGTTTGTAACTCCACCGGACCAGCGTAGCATTTTCATTTTTGTGGTATGAATTTTTTGTTCATCCGTCTTCCTCATTGGCCAGCACTCAGATTCATACAGTAGGGCAGGTCTTACTGGCCTTTTGTACACATTGCCCTTGACTTTAATCGGCTTAGGGGAGTCGCATAGGATGCCAGAGAGCGACCTCCATTTCAGCCAGGCTGCCTGGATTCTATTGTGTATGTCTCTCTCTACACAGGTTTTTGGTGCTACAATGGATCCGAGTTACTTGAATTATTAACAACACTAACATTAGCTCTAGAAAAGTTGCAATTCATATGTTTTGTTTTCTGACTACTAAACCTCAACCCTCTCCTCTCCAAGGACTCCTGCCATGCCGTCAGGTCTGCTTGCACTTCTGCCAATGATTCGGCTATAAGAACTACATCATCGGCATATAGTAGTGACCAGCTGGTTTTTGTATATTTGAAGTGGTACAGTCCATTATCAGGTTGAATAGTACTAAAGTGTTAAAGGGTTTAGGGTCGAGCCCTAAACCCTTTACCCCCACTCTATGCACACTTCGAACGCTTTATTTATTCCCGCTGGGCTGACTCTTGTAGAAACGTTGTGATACAAATCTTGAAAGAGCTCATTATAATGCTCTTCATGCTCAATCTGCCTTTTGTTTCATAATCTGAGAATTTAAGCATTTAATCGGCCCTTACACTGCTGTCGGTCAATAATAAGCTGGTCTTATAAATTTTTTATCTATTATATTTTTTGACTTTAGTTTAACATCGACATGAAAAATAGTCAGTCTTTAATTTTACGGTTATTCTTAATATTTTTATTATGAACAAATAAACTAGACACCACTGTTAACTCTTCAATCAATATGGTGGTTTGAAATCAATGAATTAGTTACTAACTGTAACGTATCTAGTTATCCAGATTCTGATATAATTTCTTTATAATAATTCTCACAATGAATTAATTTATAGGAGTATCTAAATACGTTGATAAGCATTGAACACCGTTATTATTAACAAAATGATTAAACCAGTTAAACATGGGTATTACCTCTCACAAAGATCGTGTCTTAAAGTAGCAATTTATTGATAGATTGAAGAATTTATTGAAAGATAATTGATATTATTTAGACGAGATTGATTAGCATTCTGTTTAAATGGTTTTTCCAAATATAGATCTAATAACGTTTGTATTTCCCATTCAAGTTTTGCAATATCTATTTTTATTTTCCATTGACACCGAATCAAGATAAAGTAACACGTGTTTAAACATGGGTTTTTATATGAATGCTAATTATAATATAACTAATAGAAGTCTATCATAATATTATTATAGGACTAATAAAAGCAATTAGGAAATTCTACCATCAACGAAATTTCCCAAATGCTGTAAGTCCTCATTTGCATTTTTTATGACTAAGAAGTCTAGCCAGCAAGTACAGTGACTGGAAAATAATATGTGTATTCAATTTATAGCAATGACTTTATAAATGTGTCATTTCGACTAGCTGTAAGTGATTAGAGAAACAATGTCTTTTTTCGAACCAATGCATTATACGCGTCGTCATTGCATTTACCTGAGTGACAGGATAATTACAAAGTGAAAACAATAAGTTCCACAGAAGTACCTGCAGATACAATAAACAATAGTATCTACGTTTAAAGATAGATATTTATAGCGATTTGTTAGGAAAAGCAAGCAGAAAATACGTGAAGTATTTGCTATCTGTTTATATTTTATTATTATATAAACGTAGGAGTCGTGGTTGAAATGCCTCTATACGACGTAAGTGGTGCCGATAGTCGGAAACAAATACAATTGCAATCTAGCCAAAAAGTACTTATACTTTGATCAAATCAGTTGTTTGTAGAAAGTGGTTAAAAACTATACCTTGGACATATTTACCCCTATAGCATTATGTAAAAATATTACCTACTTAAAAATGAATAAACGTGAAAGTTTGAGAGAAAGGAAGAATGTTTGTTACTCTTGCATTCAAAAACTACTGAACGAATTTTGATTTGATTTTCATTAAACTTTACAGTAATATATTTAGGTCAAACATCAGAATACTTGGGCTTTAATTTATTAAGATATTGTCTAATTTGGCTACAATATAACGATAAGTGTTAAGTAGACAAGTCGGAAAAAATCCTGGCTTCTGGAAATACTAATTACACAGGGGCGAAGCCACGGGCGGCAGCGAGTATGTTATATTGCTGAAATGGTTGCATTTTAGTAATATTTTCTGTAAACGGCAAAAAGTTTACATAGCTTTGTATTTATCGTTGGATAACGTTGAAATAACGATAGTCTAATAATGATGGAGTATATGTAATATACATATGTATATATGTATATTAAATAATTAATTCAATTTTGGTTAATGTATTGGGTTTAGCTGATAAAGATTAAATATGTAGTTGCATTTTGTTTTGTTATTTCTATGTTTACCGCTGTCAATCTTATGCTAATTAAACATTAGAATACGGACTGCTTTTACGGGTATTTATCCATATCATTCTCAATTTTCCAGTTAAGCCCGCTCTCTTGATGCGTTAATAGAATAATATATGTTCTCTGTTTTTGTTATCCATTTAATGCTTAATGTTTGATTCATAATTAACTTAGACTGATCTTTATTGACTTCAATTAAATTAATGTATACCGGTATTCACCCAGTTTTTTGTATCGTTGCCTCAATTCGCATTTCTGTTGTACGGATGCAGACGAAGTCGTACATTAAAAGTGCGTTGGTAGATATAGTAGTAAATGTAGCCCATGTCCTACCCCACAGTGCAAGCTGTTCATGCCAAATTTCATCAAAATCGGACCAGCCGTTTCATCGTAAAAACGTAACAGATACTTTCGCATTTATAATAAATGTATAGATATTGTGTTAAATATTGTACAGTCAACAGCAAAAGTAGATGATCAAAATCAGAAATTCAGTACTAATTTACTAACACTAATTTATATAATTTATTACTAGTTTATTTATTAAAAGTGTGTGATTGTCACACACATACTTTTGAATCACTTCGACGCCACACAGTTCTGACGCGAACTCCGTTCATTACTATTGAATAACTGATTTTGATCATCTACTTTTGCTGTTGACTGCACTACGGTGGTACGGGAGCGTTCGTGTGAGGCTGACCCGCACTTTGCCGGTTTTTTTACTGAAGAACCTAACATTATAACCATTATTAAAACTCATGTACCTTACTATACAAAACTAGTGCGTAATCATTATTCCAAATATACATGGAGTTTCCTCTACTTACAAGCACAAAATCATGTTTATATATCTAACCACACTCGGACACAATAATCAAATGCTCATTATACAGCAATTAATTCAGATTGCACTCGATATCATCGTTCGTGCTCTTTATAACATGCGCGCGGTAAAAGTGATCACACTTTTACTTTCTTGACATTGCCGTTATGGACACACTAAAAGTACAAGTGAATTGCTCTGTCATAAATGTTGTGTCGTCATTGAAAAGAAATTGAATATTAAATTATTATTTATAAAACTTTGCTTTTTATATTATATTTATGTAGGATTATGTCTTTAATGTGATAGTGAGAAGCCAGATGAGATTTCTTTAATTTGATGAGTTTACTCACTTATCGATGATGTTTATTATTATCGAGATGTGGTTTCTGCGCTCAAAATTATTCAAGTTTGACAGCAAAGGAACCTTCAAGAGTTACTAAGTTGAATAGGTACGCAATAAAATAATAAAAAACCTGCCCTAATGTTGACTAAATAAATAAAATAAAACAAAACTCACAACAGTTATCCAAACGAGAAAATGTAGTGTCCAGGCCATTGCTTTACACTTGTGGCACTTAAAACATTATTTTTAATAAATCCGGCCTCAACGGGTACTGGTCACTCAATAATTACATTACGAACCGCGACACTATTTATGTGTTGATTATGACGTAGGTATGTGGTTTAAGCGAAACACCGATATCGATTATACCGACACGTACACCTGTTTTCGCGGACAGATGTCAACTGCCGTGCACAGCTGAACTGACCGGCCTGGTTCAAGACGCGTCGTCGCGCTGTCAATCGACCACTGTCTTGAGAACTTTCCGCTCACTGTTCATCTTCCCCCTAACGTTATAAAAATCTGGACAAAGTAGGAGGTGGGGGAGACCGTAATATATTGGCTGCTCGTAAGGACATCCTTCTGTTTGATTTTATTATTACAGCTGACCTATTCCGCTTTCCAAGTTCAAAGGTCGGTTATCAATGTATATAACTTTAGTCGCTTTTATATTCAAAACGGAATAAGAAATACGCTGTAATACGGAAAACGTGGAGTTGGCCGTCGGGAAAAGTCCAGGCTACGAAATATTTGGGAATAAACCGAAGTCACGAGCGCCGTGGAGTTTTTCCACCTCGCCAGGGACAAGAAGTTTTCAAGGATGATGTCAGAACTTGTAACTAGTAATTGGAGAAACGACAAGAAGAAGAAGAATGAGAGAGAAGCTAGATCAATATCTAGGTACCTGCTAATATCTTATGCAAATTTAAGCGTGACAGAATAACAAACGTCCCTTCATTCAGTTAACTATCCAGCCTCACAAACATTGGTGGAATATGATCTATAACATCTAAGACAACGGCAACGTTTCGATTAAAGTATCCCTAAGCATAGGTAATTACACACTGGTACCTTAATATAGCCATATCAAAAATGCGTAATACTACCTTATTGTAATAGATACTCAATTAATAAATGACAGTGCCTTATTACCTACTTAACATAGGCAGTAGATCATTTATTAAGTTTACTCATCGCTACAATACTTGTTATTAAGGAATATCAATAGTAATTTTGGCAATTAGGTTACTTCAGAATTACCTCATTATTCAATAATGAGATATGGTGGACTGTGCCCAAAGGGATAATAGGTACTTAATTAAAGCCGTTGACTAATCGCATAGGTACTGTCAAAAGCACAAAATATCCAGCGAGAAAAACGGCCAAAGCTTCAATTTACGGCTAAATAATCTACCATGCTATAAAATTAATTAAGTCAGGATCTTAAAAAATAAATATATAAAGACGATGTTTGCACAATATTAATTTATAAAAAGAAAAGATCATTGTACAACAATTGTCATAATCACTAAAAAGTTTCGAACTAGAACAAGCCACCACAAGTAATAATATATTGCTCTTTTGACATTTTACGATCCTTTTTAATTCAGGCGTTTTGACATTTTGCGACTAATCGCTAACAGGAACGGAAAAGATTTCGCTAAACAATAAAATAATGTTCTGTTTAGTAACATATTTTGTGTATGTATTCTGCGTGATCAGTACTCGACGAGACTGTGATTGCTTAATAATTTTCTAAAGAACTAAAGAAAACTTTATAATGTTGACTCTAAGGCCCATCCCGATGAAAGACGATGAGCGTATGTAGGTATCTACTAAGAGAATAACTGTAACTAGTAACTTTAAATTATGGATTGTCTATATCCCTAAAATATCTCAATAACCAGCTCTACCAAATCGTGAAGATATTATAGGTGTATACAAAACCTTAACAAACCTGAAAGTCACATGTGGGTCCCATCTAAGCGTTGTTGCTTACGAAAATATTGAAAAGTTCAACTTAACGTTTGCACTTTATATAATCCTTGGATCACCAAAGCCTCTGTTAGATGTTCTGAGCAGAATAGAAGACCTAATCTGCTTCTGAACGGACATGGGCTAGTTGGAATGACGGCCACCATGGGTCTTGAAGAATATTCCACTGGAAGGTCAAAGTGCGGAAAACAAATCTAGTAACCCCCGCTACCCCAGTAGGTTCTGCATTTTTTATAAACTGTAATTTCTTTTTGCTTTTTTACCGAGGCGGTCTAAAGGTTAATTTAAAGTTTGATGGGCAGTCAACGGCAACGTGATGTGACTCCGTATGCATCATGCAAGGTTTAAATATCGATACACATGTGTGACATCTCTATTCCAGGTTTTTCCTTAAATTACCATATCACCATAATTATTTAAACAGCGTAGCGACAGACTTATTGATATGATTGTTATATTCATAATTAGTAGGTACTAATTATGAATATAACAATCATATCAATGTATTAACTAGTTATACGTTAAACCTGATAAATTAACTAATCTGGTTTTCCGTTAGTGCTTAGTGTTGTAAAAATACTTTTCCTCTGCCTGTATAAAGTGAACACTAAATGGCCAAATATCTCTCAATAGATTGTTAAGATGAACAAAAATAATTAGTATCTAGAGATTTTTTACGCTTATTTTAACGTCATGTGAGGATCACGTGGTTAAAGCAGAAAATATGTTCTTTTTAAAGTTTAATAAAGCCATTTGACAAACTTTCATCATTTAAACAAGTAAAGAATGAATGTGATAGCCAAAATCACATTCATCATTAATTTCATCATATTGAAATGATGAAAGTTATGTAGATAAACTTATAATCTTACCTCTTGCACCGTTCCAACCAAGTTACAGCAAAAATTTTCTTTAGGTTTGTACACCCGAAAGATTACCCCAATAAAGGTCAAGACTTGTCACAGACTGTTTAGTTAGACTTATTAATCAGGAGTACATTATCGCACAATGACTTTATATAATACAGTAAATGACCAGCATAGACACGCGTCATTGTCACTATACTTATTCAGACACACGTCTTCATTTCTGCCTAATAGGAGTGATAAAGTTGGTCGATTGAAACTTATTTTTCAAGTGATTCATTATGTTACGAAAGTTATAATATGATTTCTTCTTCGTTTTAGATTCTTTATTTAAAAATATAGATTTAAAATATAAAACAAAAAACAGTTCAATTGATTTTCCATATAAAAAGGCTTTCAGTCCTATCTTACGTTGATTCAGAAATCTGATTTAGTCAATTTTAACGGATTTAAAATACTTTTTCACGGAAACTTGTGATTAAAAAAAATGCCAAGAGGATTATCACAAGATTTACGAGCAAGAATAGTAACCTTGACGGAAAAGGATACACCACGAGAGAAATAGCACGCAGAGTTGCTAGATCCCAATCCTGTGTCGTGATCACGTTGCAGAGGTACCACGGGATGGGTAATTTAGCTGACCGACCCCGCAGTGGTAGTCCAACTGTTTTGACTGCAGCCCAAAAGCGCTATATTAGATTGCTGGCAGCCCGTGACCCAACAATCAACGCTACTAAAATTAAAGCAGAAGTTCGGGCCGCCTTTGGGCTTGAAGTTAGCACTCAAACCATTCGGAATTGCTTGCACCAGGCTGGATTACAAGCACGGACGTCTTGGCGAGCTCCTCTGAATTCCCGGCAACATCAACGATGGAGATTGCAGTGGACTAGGCTTCGGAAAAATGAAGAAGAAAACATTTGGAAGAACTGTCTCTTCGTTGACGAATCGCGAATCAGTACTCATCCAGATAACCGACGTGTACGTGTCTGGAGAAGACCAGGAGACCGTGAAAGGCAAAGAACTGCCACTAGAACAGTTCAGCAAGGCGGGAAATCGGTGTACTTTTGGGGTGGTATTATAATTGGAGCTAGAACGCCTTTGATCCCGTATCGAGGCTTCGTGACAGCAGACATGTATAGAGCAGTTGAAAAAAAAAGAGAGAACGATGTAATTGTCAGACCATTCCGAGTAAACCATGGCCACCAATTTGTACTGGTCGATGATAATGCGCCGAGCTCAACGAGTCAATGCTGTTTTCCGAGAATACGACATCACAAGGTTAGGCTGGCCTGCCGGCTCGCCTGACTTTAACCCAATAGAGAACGCGTGGGATGCTCTTAAGCGAGCTGTTTGGAACCGTCAGCCCTGTCCCCAGACAGTGCCAGAGCTCAGGGAAGCCGCTATTCAAAAATGGGACAGGTTACCCTAAGAAATACTGGATAACTTGATTCTCAGCATGCCCAGGAGAATCTTCGCATGTGTTCAAGCCAGAGGAGAAGTTATATTATATTGAATTTAAACCTTTTATTAATAAATTGTTGTTTAAGTTCCGTTAAACAATCTTTTTCTTTCTATCAAATTTCTGTTACAATTACATTATTATTAATTATTTGATGTTATGATTAATTACTCAATTTTTTTTATAAAATTAAGAAATAGTTTTATTTTTTAAATTCAAACAGGATATTTCTATTTAAAGAAACGACACAACAAAGATTTTTTTCTTGAAAATTCAATTTATAAAATTAAATCAGCTTATGCTAGTGATTCACACACTTTTTTTGATGTGTGTAAGTATATTAGGTTTTTAGTTATTAACCAGCACTAATTAATCGAAACTCCATAATATAATGTCGAGTCATTCAAGTTTTAAATTATGCTAATTGTTAAAATAATAAATGGTATAACGTGAAGTTGATATTTGAAATGCAGTCTTTGTTATAATGTGAACGATAGCACCGTATTGACTACTGTCGAATTGTTTTGTTAAAATCCCAGTGTTCTAAAGTTTTTGTTCGTCTGCTGTTAAGATAATAATATTTCAAACATAATTACATATAAAATGGTTCCTGGACATGCAATCTAGCATTATCACAGAACATAGCGCCTAAGGCGTTTTTTGTCATTACATTTGCGTGTTTATATATATATCCGGCAATGTTGTGTCGATTTTGATAAAACTCATTGTATCTTTAATTCAAAGTATTTTGGATTGTTAATGCTAATTAGTTGTAGTTATTGTATGAAACTTACGTATAAGGACTAGGTTTTGGCGTTTATTTCTTCTACCTTTTTGATACGGAATCCTGTAGACAGTTAGCTACCACGCCTCCTATCTGAGATCAGAATGAAGTCACGATAAGAAGAGAGACTACCCTACTTGCTGCAGTATAATTGACTTGCAGTGAAATTATACGACCGGTGAGTGTTTATCGTAGCACTTATCAAATCATTAAGTCAATAACACTGCTCGTTACCACTTATCTGAGTGAAAGTTTCGCAAATTGGCTTGTCACCAGCCAGAACCAGTACTAATTCAACAGACTGGTCGAAGCTTCCCTCGCTTTTGCTATTTTTTGTACAAAACAAGAACATAAATGGTTTAATAAACCGAAAAACTGGCAAAACTGTGACAAAATTCCAAAGTTTTTGGACTTTCTGGACACTACAAGTAATGGATATTGCTGAAATTCAACATTTTCTATGCTACTGAAAATGACTTGAAGTTGTTTGAAGAATTAGGTAGTAGAGCTCTAATTTTACGCCAAAAGCCGTATATTTACCACCTTTTCAAGTTTAAAGGTTTGTCGGCTTTCCACTGGCAGACAAACCTGTTGAAATAAACTCCCAGTAATTTAATGTCAACCTACGAGACTGCTGCGATTACAAGTTTATGTGCCCTGATTACCAGCCTCGTTAGATTCAGTAGATTATAAGAATAGGTACAGGTTGTATTCGTTAGGAGGCGGTGAAGTCAACAAATACAAAAAAGTACGCATAACCATCGTAAGGGATATGTTTTGATAAGGTTTTTTATCCCTTTTTGGGGAAGCAGTTTGGCTACCAATATTTTTAATTCGTCCCAGGGTATTTATACATATTATGCAGCGACATACCTTAGTAGGCTTGCCACGACCATTATTGTTATAAATGACTACATACAAATTCATCTTCTAAAACTTGCTTGCTATGCCGTCCCGCCAGGAGCTATGACTTCTTCAGCTAGAACAACGAATTTGTTGCATTTATTTTTCTATATTGTTGAACCTACTATAAACATGACTAAGCTTTTTCTAAATTTAGAAATACCACTTGCATTTATAACCATCCTGAAGAAATACAACGCCTGCGCGATCCTTCTACGCAGCGTTCTGCCTAGTATCGTTATTGGTACCTTCGCTTCAAAAACTACTAGAACTTAGTACGCTCTACAAAGAAAATAGTCAGTTTCTTACACTTTTCTCAGGACCCGACAAATAGCACAGGGTTGCGACAAAGTAAGGGTATGGATGAAAGCCTTTTCCTTGCAATGAAACTACAGATTGAGATATATTATGTTACTTACAATTAACTAATAATTATTTCTTTATTATAATATCCATTTTGGGAGAATTTCCTGCTGTGTGGCTCAACAAGAGATTTCTAGATCTGTTGAAGGCTTTTGATATTCTTACGGTAACTATTTTATTGACAAGGATAAGGAGTACACTTGACACTTGGGACACTTGGATTACATTGCATAGATATCTCACCTATGCAATGCCTATGGGACAATTACTAGCAGGTACCTATTTTGTTAGTAGAAAAAGTAATAATCGGGAATCCCACTGGACGGAATATTAGGCCAAGACAAAAATATTTGTAGTTCCAACATCAAATTATTATCGAAGAAATCTCCTTATTGATTTTTTTTTTAAGTAAAAGTAAATAAAACACGGCCTTTCTGTTGACAGTTTTTTTATTACCTTAAAGTTGACTAGTAGAATGAATTTCTGGAATCAGATACAGTCTAGGCTTAAACTAAGATCTTAACGTTATGCCATAAATTAACTTATAATAAATAAAGTAGAATATAAACTAATGTCTAACAATATAATAAAAAAATAAATAGACGGCGTATTTATAGAGTCAAGTTACAAAACTCACGTCATCTTCACTTTGAAGTACGTCTGAGAAACTGCCTCTTACAGTTCTTTCAACAACTTTATCAAAATTAATTTTATGGTTTACTTAATAGATAAAAATTGCATCTAACTGCCATTTTTTAAGTCTTGAAATTACAAATAAATAAATAAATTTCATTTTACGTGCTTAAAAAAATTGCGTTTAAGTTTTGATGACATTTCTAATTATAGCTTTCAGGAACCAGATTAATCAATCCAAGCCGCACGTTTATTATTATTTCGTCCTCATGTTATTTATATATTCCCTTATACAGGTGAATATTCAGCTTTTTAGAAATTGTTCTTGTAATGACATGAACAGCAGATAGGCAAGTCAACCTTGACCTTTTCGGTACCATCTTGGCCATCGTGAACGAGGAACTCCCATACGGTGTACTTCTGTTTGCAAAATGGTTCCAGGCCCAGAGGCACTTTGAATTCCGTGAAACATGGACTATCAACTTCCCTGTAAAATAGACACTGATATTAACTGGTGAAATTCAAGTGTTATAACCCTTCCCCTGGTGGAGACCTATACCCTGCAGCGGGTGTCTAAAGGTTGACATGATAATGATCAGTTTTATGAGGAACTACTTTTGCCTGCGACTTCGTTCTCGTAAATGTCAATTATCGTGGGTGCAGACGAAGTCGCGGATTAAATATTCGCCTATGTCTTTTCCCAGCTATCTTCAAACCAAATTTGATCAAAATCGAGTCAGAGTTACAGTTAGAGTTAGTTTTTATTATTTATAATGTAAATATGGATAGGCAAGTTGCGTTATATGCATTTTGACTATTTTTTTTTATTGCCGGCTGTATTTACAGATTAAAATAAAAGAATTATAGAGTAATAAATGTATAAAAGTAATTGAGAACTAATTTTTTTCGACGTACTAGGCATCAAGCAGGTGCTGCAAGCCATCGTCAAACTTTGTCTAAATAGAAAGCTCCCCGTTGACTACAGTTTGTCTAATTAATAAAGCGAAAACCTGTACTGCGTTTCATCAGAGACCAATAAATTCCATTGTTCAAGAAGATTTATGTAGGTAGCAAATATCTGCAGAAAAATGGAATGTGTGATTGTCTGCTGCTTAAAAATCAGCATAAATATGCACAGTTTATGGATCTTATCAATAAGTTAAATGTAGTTAAAACCCTGAGTTTGTGGGTTAAAGTTTAGCTATTATAGCTTCAAGTCCACCTTTTTAACTCCAAAACCTCGGTGAGGTAAAGAGTAAAATAATTTATTGTTTCGTGTACTCACTTGCAAGACTCTAGTCGCACCATCTGCACATAATTTTCCTCAGGAGCTTGGACGACTGTGCGCCAATCACCTTGCTTAGTTTTCACTTTGTAGAGCGGCTCATACTGTAAAGAATATTGTTAATATTTCATTAATAGTCTGTAAAATCGGCTGTCATGGCATAATAAGGTAAGAATAAGAGTGTGATGATGAGTATAAAGTTTTAAGCACATACGTGGGTGAGAGTAAGAGTTTACGCAAACCAATTAGGACGAATTATGATAAAGATGACAAGAAAGGGTGAATTAGATGTTGGATAATAGAGTTGAAAGCTAAAGACAGTCTGTGCCGATCCCAAATAAATAGGAAAAGGACAGGGAAATCTTACACTTTGAACTGCTGTTCTACGTAACATGACATACATCGATATTTTATAAGGAGCATTGTGAAACGTAGAAGGTCCTGTTTTCAGTCAGGGTTTAAGAAAATGATAATGATGCTATTTAACGGACATAAATAAATATATAGGACACAGCACGCGCTGTGTCATACTTTATTTAAAACTCGTGATTTCATTTTCGTCAACGTACCTAACTACTTAGATAATTTAAAAGGCTACGGTATGGTTCACGGTCATAGTGCTGACGCGTGCCACTAGCCGTTGGACAAACATTAACTTTGTGCCACAGAGATTTGTCATGCGTCCTAAAAACTTTCAGGTAAAAAGTGACTGTTTACAAATTTATTTAGATTAACCCTTTTTTCCCTAGTTTGGTACGTATCACCAAAATTTCAAAAAATAATGGTGAAAAATTAAATAAGTTGTTGTAATGAACGGTCTTGTCAATACAAACGATCTTTTACAGACAAACTTTGGATGGACTTAGAACACTGCAGGTAGTTCAGTGTGTGTGTGTGTGTGTGAAATGTAACTGAGTACTGAGTATTGTATACACAATATTCAGTATTGCAACGGTTACATTTCACACACACACACCCCGAACTACCTGCAGTGTTCTAACTACATCCAAAGTTTGTCTGTAAAAGATCGTTTGTAAAGAGTATACATCATAAATGACTCTATTATTATTATGTTTGTTGTTAAGGAAAACACGTTGGTAACCTTGTGTCGCAAGTTCCGTTTGTTCGCATATTTATTTTCTGTAGGTAATATATTATTCAATGCTAAAAAGATTACGGCACAACACTAGAGTGTTGTCTGTAAAATTCTTGAATGTCCAAGTAATCATCAAATCATAATAATTATACAAAACATTATTAATTGCAAATTGTGTTAACACATAAAAATTGGATGCATTGATGATAATATTTCTGAGTATTCATAAAATTAAACCGAATAAAAAAAAAACAATGTGGAAAGAATGTGGGAATGCTTCTTTTTTCATTCTAACTGGGTACGTAGATAGGTTATATATGAATGAAACAGTTTGTTAGTATATTGTGTTATAGGCAAAGTGTCAATAATCCATACTTCCATACTAATCCATACTTCCATACTAATATTGTAAATGCGAAAGTAACTCTGTCTGTTACGATTTCACGACGAAACGACTGAACCGATTTAGATGAAATTTGGTATGAAGATAGCTTGAACCTTGGGGAAGGACATAAGCTACTTTTTTAAATCCGGGACTTCACCTGCATCCACGATAACCGACATTCACGCGGACGAAGTCGCGGGCAGAAGCTAGTCTAATATAATCATTAGATTATCAATAGGTACATACTTGTCTAGTGATGATTGAGACATGGTTTATTACAAAAAAAGCTTTTTTTATAATTGCATCCTTCAACAATTTATAATTTTCTACCTACTTGAATATATGAAAAAAACTGGTCTATAAACCTACTAAACCAGTTTTTTTTTAACTGGTTATTTACAAAGCTTTTGTTCAAAGTAGGTAATGGTTCAAGATCTCAGATTAGTTAAACCTGCGTCTTTTTAGTATAACTGAAACTTTCAGTATAGATAGAGGGGTATGTTGTAAAAAAAGAATGCGTGAACATTTTCCGGCACATATAAATTCAGCCTGAAGTCGAAACTTTAAACGGCCTGCCTAAAACTATAGTCCACGAAAAATGTTTGACAATATAGAATAATGTTTTTTGAACAATATCTTGTGAAACACATTTAAAATTATAATTAAAAGGGATTTTGTCACATTATAAAATAAAACTCTATCTGATTCTATATTCTATCTGAGACCGCGCGGAATACTGAGTGAAGCCAAAAAGCAAATACAAATTCAAAAGCGAATACCTGCTAACGCACTTCGTGCTGTACCGACACGAGTCTGTAGCACGAAACGCCGCAAATTAAACAAAACATTTAAAAATACAAATACAAATTCAAAAGCGAATACAATCACGAGATTGTGAGATTGTGATTTGAAATTGTATTTGCTTTGGTGGCTTCACTCTCAGTGTCGCGGTCTATCTGCTTTTGTTTCATAATCTGAGATTTTACTCACTTAAAAGGTAAAGTAAAATACCTTAATTTGAAACTTGAAAAGGGAACCCAGTATTGAAGCAAGCAAGTGCGAAGTTCTTAACGAAATATTTCTATGCAGCCCCTCATTTTAACCATGTTTAAATGACATAAATCGGGCTACCCTGAGATCTCAGACCATAAATATTTAATTGTATTAAACAAAACATGAATAATCTGCTTTTCAAATGAGTGACGCTAAGCGAACAAAAAGTCTTTTTATAATGTCAAGATAATAATTATTATTCAAAAATAATTTACCGTGATGGTAGTTTCACAGTTGTCTACATCGTCAGGGTCACCTTGTCGATCATCTGTCATTATGAAAGTTGGCTGGAATGCCGGTTCCTGAAAACACATGAATATTTAGTCAGTAAAATACATAAAATTAATGTCCAACGTGAAAAAAATAATGAAAAAATTAATGACGTGGACCGAGCTGCTTGATTATTATTAGTGATGGATTCTAGCCGGAGTTAATCGATCAACGTCGATCGATGCCATTGACTGGCAACCGATCGATTAGTTAGTCGAATGGTATCCGTCGATTAGCCAAAGCTATCACACCAATCGATTAACGTCGATGTCGACCGATGGCTTCGATCGATGATCGATCGATTGATGTAGTAACACCCTAAAAACTATGTCTCTTTTGAGAAGATGATGCTTAGATAAGAATGTAGTTTTTCAAATTTATAAAATAATTAATTATGTTGACAGCTCACCTTGAACTTTCCTTTAAATATTCTATTGAATAGATCTTGAGGATAGTCGGAAGGTTTGACTGTGCAGAAGTTTTGGTCCTTGCACTTTTCGGCCACTTCCGCGGTTCCATGACGATTGTTCACGTCTTGAATCGGTCCCGGGAACACAATCATTGAGTTGTCAACTGGAATAAAATTAATAAAAACAATTAGATCGTTAGATTCTGATATTGGATGAAAATGAAAGTGTTGACAATGTTGGCTGTAGGTATGAATAAATATCCGAGCTGTATGTTTAGTCATGCACTGAACAGTTTTAAGAGATTAGAGTGGCATGCATCTACAGTGTTTTCCTACAGAAAGTGCACATACGAAAATGGGTGAAACTAGATCATTAACAATCAACAGCAAAATGGTTTCTTGTTCTGATATTTTTTTTTTGAATATTCGCGTTCAAAAAGGTTGCCACTTTTTTTTGTCGACGAATAATGTTAAATTTATTTTACGGGAATTGATTTTGTAAAAATCGTTTTTTTTTTTTTCATTTAGACCAATATTTCAAAATATATTTAAAATAGTGTGTTTTTTACTTAAGGGCGCGTATTCGATTTAGCGCAACTCAAAATCTAAACGATTGCTAGAATAGCGTAGCAGCATTGACACACACTAGTACAATACAATGGTCTGTTTGTGTGCATTAGAAAAAAAAATAAGCACGAAATAAGCACGAATCATTGAAATTGATCGGCAAAAGACAGCGCGCGATGTTGACAGTGCTTTTTAAAATAATTGTCTAAAATAAATGAGCTCGTATAACGGACTGAAAAATATTCTGTATATTAAGCATAACATTTACTTTCATAAAATAAATCAGTTATGTTTTTATTCAAATACTGGTGAAAAAATTTTATCAAAGTGAACCGATTTTCTACTTTTTCAACATTGTTTTTTAATACATAATAGTAATATTTTCGTAATTTTTGCTCTGTAGCTGTCTTTATGACTGTATATACTGTTGGAAAAACGCATAAAACAAAATATTTTGGCATATTGTAGTGGTTGTATTCGTCCTGAAAGTTAACTCTGACGTCTATTTTCGCAAAACGATATGAAAGAATTGTCTTCGCTTTAAAAAACCATAAATAAAAATTATTTTTTTACTCTGTAGCTGTCTAAATCAAAACTTAATCTTTCTAAAACTGTAAATTATCTTTAAATAATCTGCTCACATAATTACGATATTGCTCTGGGCAAAACGCAAAAACATGAAGTTTTCGTCACAAATCGAATACGCGCTCTTAATTGCTGATTTTAGATTTAAGGAAAATATATAAAATAATGAATAATTAGTTTGCAATTCGCATACGTACGAATACAACTAATTAAATTAAATTACATAGGTACGGTCTATATAGGTTATCGGGGTCGCATCAATGTGCGCGGTATTTGCCTTGTTTTACGACAAATGCATATGCATATTATACTAGTAAGACATGCAACTTTACTATATTGTGTGGGAATTATGAATCTACATGACCCCATTATTCGTGATTGACTGAAATATAACATAAATTGTGAATAGATAGGTAATATTGTCAGTTTAGATTTGCTTCTTTCTTTAGGATATGAAGAAGTGGGTACCTAGTACCATTATCTATCCCGTGATCCAAGAGCTGGTTTTTACCTTGGTCAGAGATTAAGCATTGCCATCCAACGTAGCAATGCCGCCAGTCTCTTGGGTACATTTCCAGATGACGGCGATGTGGACGAATTCTATGATGCCTTTTTGTGTTAGTTTTTTTAGTTTAATGTTTTAGGTTTTCTTTTTTATTATTCTTGTAAATATTGCCTAACATGTAGGTAATTGTAGCAGTAAATTAGTACGTTTTTAAACTTTGCCTCACACTAGGAATTACTCCGTTTCGTGAGTGCGTTTACAAAGCTACGCAAACAACCCGACCAGGGAGTTAATCGCTCAGCTGCTGCGCCAACCTTTTCGTTTTTGCGATCTTTGTTTATTTTGTCACGACTATGCCGATTATGTTTTGTGTGCTTGCTTTGATAATGCTCACTTACCATTTTTGGTAGCTGCTCCATTTGTCAGCTGCAGACTGCTGAGCGCACACTGTAAATGTAAACAGATGAATCATATAAATTGTTAATTGCATCTAGGTTTTTTTTTAAACATCGCGAGGAAACATGTATAAACTACATAGGTACTTATAATTACCTAATATCATTCTGAAATAGCTAATCCGCCTTGAGCGCACGTGGTAATCAATGCTCGTGCCTTCTCTGTATGAGAAGAGGGCTTTGCGCTGCAGGGGACAATAATAGATTGGTATTATTAATATTTAAGTAAGTATTAAGTGAAATGACAGCTCACATCACCAAAATTCATTGAGGGAATTTTTTATATAAACCGATAGCGTCGCTTTGCTGTATTGAATTGTTATTGTTCTTAGTATCTGTAAGAACCGTCTACAGTACTGTCGTAATCACGTAAAATTATCGGCTATGATATTAATTACAAGACTGCTATTTACATTATGTATAATTCACTGATATTGATTGATGAACTGTTTATATGTCGGACGTTATAGGCTGTTTAAGTAGATAACATGTAGGTAGCTACTAGATTTTCTGGCTTCTGACTACCCATAACGACTGTTAAAGATCTACAAAAGACAGCCGGGACCAACGGCTTTACCTACTTTCCGAGGCACGGAGGGAACTCGGTATGAAACGGATGGTCACCCATCCACAGACTGACTGCGGCAAGCGTGGTTTAACCTTTGACCTATCGATCTGTACGGCTTTTACTTAGCCACGAACTAAGCACGTGCTTAAATATTAGCTGCAAAAATTTAAGTCTATCTCTTCATTATGACCAAGACATGACAGACTTGTTTCTCGAAGCAAGAATAAATGAGTACCTATCATTTATTCTTGCTTCGAGAAACTCATTAATTATTGAGTAAACTTATGTACCTATGCCGCTGTGTGGTTTGCATGCAAGTCATGTAAACCAATTGACACTTTAGAAACTTGACGTGCATGCATGTTCGAGATATTGTATCTAATTGTCTTCGGTCTCCTTTTAATTACATGTGTGAGATAATCATAATGTTAGTAAATCTGTATTCAAATGTTGTCCTTTTAAAGGGACTTTCCCGACAGCACGCTCTATACAAAAGAGTAGGTACTTACCTAGTCTAGTCATATTTTGGTGAATGACTAAACTTAATGACATTTTGTAGATAGCATAAGGATATTAATATCTAGACTTATGATTAGTCAGTTTCCCGTCAAATCACTTAATTTTCGTCGTAAAATATACGTAACTCAAAATTATAAAGACAGGATATGAGATGGTGATTCTAGATATGATTTCCACCAAACGGCTCGCATCGCATCGGATCGGCAAGGATACGAACTGATGCGGCGACAGTCAATCGCGTCCGGCAGGATATCGACGCATACGATCGGTTCAGTACCGTCTCGGGTCGCTTGCGAACGTATCCGTTTTAGCCCCTAGTCAAATAGTTTCATTTCTACCGTGTTGACAGCCGAAAGGGTCCGATCGGATACGACGACAGGTGAACGGAGACGATCGCGCATCGCAGCATGCTTTCGGCTACGATCGCGTGTCACGGAAGTCGCCTGCGGTCAAGCTGCTGTGCGCGGCTTGGTAATATAGACTTTAAATACTATGTACACGATTTAATATCGTTTAAAGATTGTAAAATTCGTCCCGATCCGGTGCGATGCGAGCCGTTTAATGACCAAAATATAGACTCCTGTGTATTAAAATGCTGTCGCCAGTCCTCTTATTGCACCAACACAGGATGATCAATAAGCTGGTATGGCTCATCTCACTGGATTATGGGTTTGGTTACCGCATTTATGTGTACTGTACTAAAATTATAATTTTGTTGTAAGGTTGAGGAAACCTAATGTAATTCTGTATGACGCAATTAAATATTCTTTTTTACCGTTGCCTCCAGTTTATTGACGATGACGCTAATGTAGATTAGTATATTATAGTTAAGTACGTCACTGACATGATTCGATTTTTTTGCACAAAGAATAATGAAACAATAAGAACCTGAAATATTATTCTTGGAAATATATTGTGACGTAATGTTGCCAGGAAATAGTGAGTAATTAGGTAAGTAAAGTACCTAACTTGGTACCGAAATCACCAGTTCGCAGTGCGTTAGCCTATCCTAGCTCAGTCTAAATCTCTTCGTGTTCCTACTTCCTTCAAACTTGGAAAGAACCCACTTATTCTTATACTTTAGAGTAAAAGGGGGAGCGCGTTGGGCACCAACTGGATAAGGTAATGTTTGGCTTTCATTAAGGCATTACCTAGCAGGTACGATGTTAGTAAAAAAGAACTTGGAATATTTTACGTACTTGAGTGCGTTTAACTTAGGTACATACATGAATAAACAAAGGTATTGTTAAAAGCGTGTACATTCTTTGTTTGTAAATAAAAGGAGGAGTGTAAAGGTTGACCGTCAGACAAGTTAAAATTATCTCACAAAATAAGGCGAATGTGATCACGTACAAAACATAAATGACCAACTTTTGCTCGCGACTTCGTCCGCGTGAATGTCGGTTATCGCGGATGCAAACGAAGTCGCGGATTAAAAAGTAGCCTATGTTTAATCTATCTAGGCCAAATTTCATAAAACTCGGCCGTGAAAACGTCACAGACAGAGTTACTTTCGCATTTATAATTTTAGTATGGATTCCTATATTCCTTGCACAATTATCTGCTAACGTGTAGGCTCTATGCTCTTTTATTAATTTAATAGGCTTTTTACCATACTACTATTACTGTTAGCCTTTATCAGCCCAATGAAAAGCAAAGACTTTCACCTGTTTTGGCCAGGGCTTGTAACATTGGCTATTAGTCTTGTGTGGTCTGCTGCGACGCCTTCAGGCTATGTCAAAGCGCAACATAGTGTTTATTGGCTCATCGCTCATTGGGCATGCCAAAGTGGTCAGCCACCCATGTCCCACTTCAATTATGTGGCTTTTTGAGCAACGTTAGCGTTTTAGAGCAGTCCTATAATAGGGTATTTTACTCTATACGAGAAAAAATCTATAAATATGTTATTGAGACAGTTTATTCATAAAGAAAATGTAAGTTTTAGTTCATAAAATAAAATAAAATTTAAAATTTAAAAAAACCCCCAACGCAAAACATAAAATCGATTATGTAAAAAGTCAAAAATAATACCTTTTGTTGAGCCATCAAATGTTTGTTCGTTGAAATGGCGCTATAATGTCGCGGCGGGGTACCGCTTAAGTAGGTCAGTCCCTTAATTTCATTCACTGTCTATTAATTTACCAGCATTTCCGACCAATTTGCTTTGATATTATAAAATTTTTGTTGCTAATCTAGTTGTTAATCTTGTTGCAAATCTAGTTACCATCAGTTCGCTATTTTAGCTATTTAGTTATTGCTTTAAACTTAGCGGTACCCCGCCGCGACATTATAGCGCCATTTCAACGAACAAACATTTGATGGCTCAACAAAAGGTATTATTTTTGACTTTTTACATAATCGATTTTATGTTTTGCGTTGGGGGTTTTTTTAAATTTTTAATTTAATTTTTATTTTAAATTTTTTAAACGTAATTTAGTTCAGTGTGGTCACCTATAATAATATGTTTGAAAGCAAAGTAAACATCCAGTATGCGTCTAAGATCCCTACCGCAGCTAACAAAAGAGCTGATAACTTTAAAATTGCTGAACCGATTTTGATGAAACATGTCTAAGAACCATCGCTAGAGAATCTGCTTTCAAATAAAAAAAACCGCATTCAAATCGGTTCACCCGTTAAAGAGCTACAGTGCCACAGACAGACACACAGACACACAGACACACAGACACACAGACAGGTCAAACTTATAACACCCCTCTTTTTCGTCGGGGGTTAAAAATATTTTTAAATTCAATTCAAAGTTTTCAGTATTTTTAATCTGTAATAAAACACCGTGAAATAGTAGCGGCCATGTTATTACGCAGTACGGCTGTGTAAACAAAAAATTGTCAACTGTCAGTCAACCGATTGGCGTATTTATAGGCTTTGTACTTTTATTATTTTCGTATCCAACGTATTTTTTTCATTATTACACCTATTACAAAATATGCTTTAATTATTTTTAAATGATATACAATTATCATATTTAATATGAGCTCATTTGATACAAAACGAACTGACGTCATTTACGCTGAGCAATATGGCGTCCAGTAAGAGGCGTTTTCGTCAAACTACGCGATGATGAAACTAGTAGATGCATTTTTATGGCACTTATCGATTGAATAAAAATTTTGTGTTTTTTTTTGGTGGCGTATTAGCACTACAGAATTTCATTGACACACTTTTCAAAAATGGGTGTAATACCCTATTGGGATTAGTATGCAAATCCGAAATAGGTATTTTTAAGACTGAATTTTATTTAGGTATTCCGTGTTGGAAACAAAGCCTAAAGAAAGAAAGCTGGAGACATTATTTAATGCTGAAAGCAAATAAACTCCTTGCTTCAGTTAATCAGTAATTCAATCTTCACTTTTATCATTCGGGAATAGTTAGGTAAAGAGATAATGAACGTTAAGTTAAATTTGTAATATGTTACATGTATGAATAAACATTAGGTATAGGTAGACAAACATCATACTGATTTATTGACACTGGTCATGCTACATATTTAAGTGATGCGGATCTATCGGGTTTACAGACATTATATCATTGTATTAATTAAGCCAACTTGATATAGGTAACTATATGTTAAACTGATCCTAAATAACTAATAACATGAAGGAATTTGTTCATGGGACTTTTGGAAATATATCATACTTATTGAGATTGCACTTGTAATTGGCATGTCATATTGTGTATCTATTTATATCTATCCAGTTTTAGTACCTACAAATTTCAAAATCTATCCCAAAACATTTCGACCCATTTTCAGGAGTGGTGGATAAATTAGTTGATTTAGTTGTCACATTAACATTGCATTTTTTTACCTTATATTAATGAATTACTACGTGATAGTTTCACATTTCTGTAGCTTCCTAATCAAAACTTAACAAAAGCCAAACCTACTTGATACCATTGATAAACATCATTGTATCTGTCAACTTTTAAAAATATGCTACTACAAAATCTTATCATGTCCTTAGATGTTAACTAACAGACAATCCGTTATCCTTATGTGCGTAGAATATAAACAGAAACATGATCATAATATTGAAACAGGTCTTGTCTCCAACCAGTCTCCAAGTGCTTGTACAGAAAGTTAGTAAATAGCACATAAGAGAGAAACCAGGTTGTGTATATAATTACAAAGAGACAGGTAATTTAACACGTTTGAGTAATGTGTAAAATTAACGTCATTTTAACTGAGTCATTTTATTGTCATTCAAAAGATAATTTAAAGTGATTAATTATAGATATTTATGCAAGCGATTCATAAGTTCCATTTATCATAGCATTAGAAACATAACGGTCAAATAACGATACTTGGTAATATTCTACTATTTTTGTGTTTTTTTTTAAAGTAAATTGCAAATAGGTAGTTTGCTTTCTAGGCATCGTGAAATAATGATAATAATAATACCAGCCTATAATTGTCCCACTGCAGGGTAAAGCCCTCTTCTCATACAGAAAAGGCACGAGCATTGATCACCACGTCCGCTCAAGGCTGATTGGCGATTTCAGACTTATATTAACTATTAGTGCAGGTTTCCTCATGATGTTGTCCTTCACCGATGCCAATGATGTCCAAGATAAATTTAGAAAGTACTTAAGAATTGAAAAAGACACATTGGTACTTGCCCGGTTTCGAACCCACAACCTTATGCATGAGAGGCGGGCGCCTTAACCATTGGGCCATCACGTCTTGAAAAAACGAAGTTTATTATTATGCTAATATTTGAAATAGCGATAGCATTATGACGTTATTTTTCTAATGGGGGATAGTTTTATTTGTGTTATGTTTATATTTGACAACTTTGTTCGCAAAATTGAATCAATTTCCAGGTTACTTTCGTTATCAACTTCTATTACCCTACTGCTTGGGGTCATGGGCCTTACCTATGCAGGAAGTCAAACTGTACCCTGTTTCCTTTTGTTTATTTAGGATGCATTGTAATTTTCTCTTCTTACTAAGATTATAGGACTAATTTATCATTATAATGAGTGAGTCCTTATTCTGAATCCCATACTAATATTCTCAATGCGAAACTGAGTTGGTTTGTTGGTTACGTTGTCATGGCTAAACTGCTGAACATATTTTGCTGAAACTTAGAGCAGACTAAGCTAGAATCACAAGAAAAAATACAGGATATTTTTGAATCCCTAACTACTACGACCCAACGACATTCACGCGGAACAAGTCGCGGCCAAGCCAGTGTACTTCATTATAATTGTGCAGATTTGATTACTTGAATTTTATGTCATGTTTTTGTTGGTTTATTGTCATTATTATCGCATGCAAGCTGGCATGTGACAACTTATTTTAAAAATAACTATTAATGTTTTATATAATCAAAAATTCCTAATACTATAAAGATAAACGTGTTCCTGGGGACTTTGTTACGCCAGTTTTTGTTCCTGGCTTAACCCTTAAAGTGGCACTGCTGTCATCCGGTGGTTTTTGGGGCTTTTGACGTCAAAAATTGCTGATTCTCAGCCTACTTTAAATAAAAGATTTTAGATATAAAGAAAGAAAGAAAGAAAGAAAAATAATTTTGACTATTAATTTATAATTCGATGTTTTTTCGTATGTTTATTTTCTGTTAGTTTGTCACAAAGAAAGTTCCTTTTAGTTAGGTATCTAATAAAACTGATAGGTACCGTAAACAAAATCCTAAACCAAAAGACACAAAAAATACAACAACATCGAATTGAAGAAGGGCTGTATAAGAAAATACATAATTAGATATATATTATAAAACCCGACATAATTATATAGTACTCACAAAAACAAAGCAAATTCCCACGAACATAATTCACGATCACAGACCACGACTACAAAAAACGTGCGCTTCAGTCTCTGTCTCGATGGTCACTGAGTAATGCTGATATGTACGACAAAGATACATCTTTGTATTTATATTCATTGTATAAAGCACAGCGTATACTTACCCGAGCGTCGGATAGCGTTGCATGAAAACGCTGCCGCAGTAAACGCTACAAAATAAACGTTATGAAAAGTTCAAGCCTCTCTGTTCCTAGAGCTTACTTTTTATCCCAAAAGAGTCTCTGTGCGTATTTAATTTATTAATAAAATAAATAATGTCGACGACACGGTTGGCGCGGTGGTAAGACCGATTGACTGCTGGGGGCCAAGTCTGCTATTTTTATAATTTCGTCATTCCAACACGATCCCATTGTCATTCGCACCCACGGCACAGGAATAATTACTAGAGTGGGGCAAAGCAAAAAAAAAAAAATTCTTAAGTATTTATTATTTTTACATTAATGATAATAATAATAATCGTTTATTTACCAGAATAATATCGGTTACATTTCTTAAAAATATCTATACTAATATTATAAAGCTAAAGAGTTTGTTTGTTTGTTTGGTTGAACGCCCTTATCTCAGGATCTACTGGTCCGAATTGAAAAATTGTTTTTGTGTTGGATAGTCCATTTATCGATGAAGGCTATAGGCCCATGCGAAGCAGGGTCGGGTCTTTAGTATATTATAATACCATAACATTATATGGCCCGTGAATTAAGCCATACTTGCTATACTTACACTTACTAATATTAAAAATGTGAAAGTAACTCTGCCTGTTCGCTTTCACGATGAAACGGCTGAACCGATTATGATGAAATTTGGTATGAAGATAGCTTAAACCCTGGGGAAGGACATAGGCTACTATTTATTTCGCGACTTCATCAGCATCTGCGATAACCGACATTCCCGCGGATGAAGTCACGGGCAAAAGCTAGTTTTCTGTAAAGAAAACATAATTTATAATATTTTCACTCGTAGGCTCCACACTAGGTCGAGCCTGTCTCGTGGAATCCTTAATTAAATTTTCATCATTTTGTAAACGTGTTCATGTTACGGCCAATTTGACGTAATAATTAGGAGCAAAAGATTATTTTTTGTATTCTAGAAGTAACCATGAATTTCTCCCGAATCGTGGGTGTGTTTAGAAATATATAAACTCACGTACATGAACAATAACAATTTGTTACTAGAAACCTTTAATAATTTCAGGAATAAATAAAATAGAATAAATAAATATGGTAATAAGTTGGGTGAATTGAGAGATGATACTTTTTCGGATCACCAAATGACTACAAAGTACCAAATAATCCAACATTATTACCTATTAGAAATGCGCCATAAGTATATGAAAATATTTGTAAAACACATTCGTGGGCGTTTTTGTGTTTTGCTATGCGTTGGCCTTACTATATTTTGTTTAAAAAAGGTATAACGTTGAACAGCATAACAATTAAAATATTGATAATATTTGTCGATAAGTTCGACATATATTCTAAAAATAATTTATTGAATTACATATATATGCAGATAATATTTCACCCTCTAGATAAGTATTTTTATTTATTTTACAATGAAAGGATGAATAACAGGACATAACAAATTAGTTACAGCAATCGAAGACCAGCGGCGTTATCGCAAAAAACAAAAATACTTTATACTTATTATGATGCGTATGTTCCTACATGTTATAGTTAATGATATACCATGTAGGAACAAGATTAAACAACATACTTACCTATTGTTTTATTCATTTAGGTAATATATTTTTCTGATTATTGGATCCTCCCGTTACAATTCTAATATGCAAACGCATATAAAAAATGTTTTGATTCTCTTTATTCTTCCCTCGCTTACAAGCATGACGCTCATTTACAACGCGTCTCCAAGCTGATTTTCTTGATGGTCACTGCAAAATAGATTCTTTACGAAGAGCACTTTTTTACTAGCCTGTGATGGTTTCTGCTGGGCAAATTGCCTCCTCCTAGTTTTTCCAGGTACCTATTCTTTTCTTGTGCGTGTCTGCGTCGATCATCTCGCCAGCTTCTAGGCCTGTCTCGGGCACTATCGATACTAAGGTATAAAAAATTTTGAATGCTATTTTGTAAACATCTATCTACCTCGGTGAATTCAGATGAAGTGAGCATGAGGTAACCTGTTAATTTCTCAGTATGTCTACTCTGTTACAATCTCCCTCGGTGAACACCTAGGTGAAGTGAGCTGTCATCCGTCCGTCTCCTTTGTCAATCCCTAGTATCGGGACGGATACCAATTACCTTTACCTAGGTGTTCACCGAGGTAGATTGTAACAGAATAGACATACGGGTGGGATGACAGTACACTTTACATAAAATAAACTGAATAAATCGGCAGCTGCATCATCATCATCATGTCAACTTTTAGAAGCCCAATGCTGGGCATAGGTCTCGTCCATGGCCGATGCATGTTGGCGATCGCAGTAGGTGTTATGGTACTCAGAAAGTCGCCGTTATCCATCCCTTGGTCAATATTCCTCTGTCGCCTTCTATGTCACCCACAGGTAGAAATGGGGTGATGCTATTCGCGGCGGGCACCACCACGGCCTATTGTATATTTTAAGTCAACTGAGTAAACATTACGTTTAAGAAAGTGGGAATAGTAATCCCTATATAGCTTAGCCTAGCCCAGCAATAGAAAAAAAATACAAGGATGCATAAATAATTAAATATTTGAAAACAGTGGTAAGTATGACCGTAAATAGGCATGAGCCTACAGGATAATAAAAAACACGTAAATTTAATGTAATACGTCATTTAGATTTTGACGTCACCTGTAGCCTAGATTCCATACTGCTTCCATTTACGTACTTATGTATTTAAAAGGAAAATTCTGTAGTTACCATGCGTTGTATCCACCTACTTATAATGAAATACGTACCTACCTTGTAATTACTTTTCGAGTTGAACAAGTGATTACATAGACATAAGGCTAGCAATATCAAATTACACAGCCCTGTAAAGTATTCTACTATAATTAAATACATATTTTTAGGCCCACTTACACCAAAAAAAAGAATTACTCAGAGTTAGTTGGTTTAATAACATAGAGTTAATACATAACCATGCCTGGCGCAAGAAGGGGTAACAATAGTATTAACATTTTTGATAATATTATATACAGCTTTGGTGCTTCAAATTAAAAAAGGGTAAAAGTTACCTTCACATAATATTCCTTTACAATTCTGGAAAAAATATATACATACTGTATATTATTCACTTTTGTGCTTGAGGACTCACTATACGTATCACAGTAACAAATGTTGTCAGTAAATTGTGATTACTTAGAATGGAATTACAGTACATAAATAACGGGGATTTCTTGAATATATTAGGTAAATAATGACGGAAAAAAATTATTTCCTGTGCGTACCAAATGTAATGACACCGTCACGAATTTCCACGTACACCGGTAGTATTGAAACACACGGTTATTTTTAGGCTTAGGTATCAGGAGCATGTCACAAAACTCAAGTTCCTGCGAAGCTTAGTAACCTTTTTAATTTCAACGTCACCAACATAATGTATAGCTTCGGAAAATTTCGTCAGAATAATGCATTGAGCTCAGACTATCGTAGCCAGACAATTGGAGATTCCAAACAATTAACTTATGGCTTTTCCAACTTCAGCAGTATGAACACCTCTCTCGAAAAACCCCTGATTTTTCTACCAGTAAAATGGTATTATTATGTCACGTATTTTCTACCTTAGACCATAAAGATAAAAATCCATTCGAATCTAATATTTAGTCCCCGCTTAATGCCAAGGAAGATCGCCAAAACGATTGTGACTTATTATTTTACTTACCAACAATTACGTCATAAGTAGTAGGTTATCTTAGCAAGTAATGCGAAATCCCATTGTTAAAAGGTACCATGAGTAATAATCCCATTAAAACTTTCCTTAAACCGTTACTGCTGAGAAATTTCCTTAAAAAGGTCCCCATTATAATAGTGACATTGCCGCATGCGCAGGGTTGGCAGAGTTTACGGGATGAGCTAGACTCTTGACTGGTTCTCGGTGATACTTGGATCGGTTAATCTTTTACGTTGTACGGAATAAGCTTGCGGAAATTTGGCACAAATACCTATATAGATTTGATCTAGCATCACATGTTACTTTACATCCCATTTTATGTTCGTTCCGTGAGATAATATAGAACATCGGCTTGATTCTGGAGTTGACGCAGACGGATTCGAGAGCAGTCAACCACCAACCAACCAGCTTAACCAGCGTAACCAGCTTTATGACATGTTTAGGGCAGACTGTAGGTACCTAAATGTGAACATGCTACAAAAGAACTTGACTGCACGTAGTTTTTAACCGACTTCAAAAAGGAGGAGGTTCTCAATTCGATTGGTATTTTTTTAATATAATAATAATATGTGGGGACATTTTCACACACGGCCATCTGACCCCAAACTAGGGAGACCCTGTACTATGGGTGTCAGACAGCTGATATACATACACAAATACATTTTTTTTTTTTTTTTTGTAAATACATACATATATAGACAAATTTTTGATGTATGTACACCGATTTCGCTGAGATTTATGATCCGATTTACGTGATTATTTTTTAGTTTGATGCGGAATAGTTGCCACTTGGTCCGATAATTTAAAAATTTAACATAATTTGGCCCAGTAGTTTTCATTTTATGCACATTTTTTTTTAATGTTTGACTACACATATCTTTTTTCAGCGTAGTCCGATTTCGATGTTTCTTTTTGTAATTGATAGTGTATACCTCAATTTGGTCCCATATTAATTTCATGGAAATAGTCCACCCCTAAGGGTAGAATATCAAGGGATGACTGAATTTTGTTGGTGTCACCGTTTCTTAATTAATTTGTATGATAAGAAGTAAGCACTAAAAAGCGAAAAAAGAAGTTTTTAACTAAAAAGACTACCGCCTTTAAAGAGTAAAAAATAACTTTTAATTCCCAAGTCGGTGGCAATACAAAATAACAAGCAAAACCTAAGCCGCCGCCACTTGCAAATTGTAAGATATTTTTTACTTTTTGAAGGCGGTTGTCTTTTTTGTTAGAAAAAAGTTAAAAACTTTTTTCATTGTACGCATTGATCAGCAGTGCTGATAATGTTATGTGTCCGTAATAAAGCTGTCTCTACCAATTTTTTTTTTAGAACTGGTTAGGTAAATTAGTTGCGGTAAATTATCAAACATGAAGATATTTTGCTTTGATGATTTCATTTGACCAATTTTTATTTAAAACGATGGTCGGTATCACTCTACGGTGCACAAACTACTGCGAATTATTATTGCAAAGTACCGTTGGTGAATAAGTGAACAATTTGTGACCCACGGACGCCCCTCAAGCTAAAGGGAAAAATCTACAAGTCCGTCCTGTCGTACTGTATTGATCGGAATGTTGGGCCGTGAAGAAGATGGATGAAAAAAGATTGCATGTAGCGGTGATGAAAATGTTGAGATGGATGTGTGGAGTAACCAGAATGGATAAAGTGAGAAATAAATATATTAGAGGAAGTTTGAAAGTGGCGCCAGTGACAGAAAAGTTGAAAGGGAATCGTATGTCTTAGTATGGGCATGTGAAGATAAGGGATGAAACGCATGTGACCAAAAGAATTATGAATACCTATTAATGTGGATAAATGAAGAGGGAGAGGCTGACCAAAGGAAAAATGGATGGATTGTGTGAAGAATGATATGAATGAAAAGGGAGTCAGTGAAAGCATGGCCTATCCCATTAACATGGGATAAGGGCAGGATGACGATTATGATGATGACCATTTGTGAGTAATTCTATATTATCGGGGTACCTGCCACCTGGTGACCTATCGTGAAAATCTTGTACAAAATTTTGTAAAATATTTGAAGTATCAACTTCTTTATTGAGCGATTTTTGGTAGAGCATACCTTATGGGTCTCATCATATGACCTAGTTACGAAAATATAAATTTTATCGTAACAAAATGACATCTAAATTAAATGCTTTTATTATAGTGACATCTAGCGGCAGGTACCGGAACTTGCTAATTAAACTATTTCTGGAGGACGACGAATAGTAATGACCTCGTTACAGAAATATTAATCTTAAGTGTAACGTACTACAGTTTTGAATTAAATGCATTTATTATAGTGACATCTAGCGGCAGGTAACAAAATTTGCTCATTGAGCGGTTCCTTGAGGTGGACGAACAGAAATATCAAAAAAAGCAAATATTCCGAAGTTTTAAGTTTTCACTTCTGTTGGTAGTCCCCATGACTGCCTACTTTTTTCAAAATAGTGCTAACGAAATTTTTTGTACATTCTTCTCCACACCTTCCAATTTTTTTCTCTTGTAAATGATGTTCAAAGTTGTCTTTGAATGGTCTAGTTGAAATAAATTATTTAGTCACAAAATACATACTTACTTAGCGTATTATTATTATGTTATTTTGACTTTGACTTGTGTCTCTCGGGCATGTAGGATTCCGTGCCCACATAAATATTTTACCCATCACACTCATTTTGTGAAAAGTATTAATTTCAAGTTATGGTCTGCGAACTACGGCCATAACATAACATAACCATACATTACAATCTTCTTTGAGACAGACGGCGTAGGCTCAGTAGTAAGTAAGTAGAGCTTCATTGGCATCTTTTGGGAACAGAGTATAAATATTAGTACTACCGTACAGTAGTGACACGCCCCGCCTCCCTCCGAAACACTGTTCCTCACCTCTACCCGTGTATCATACGTGCTCTCGAAACTGCTTTTAGTTCAAGCGGCGCGTAGAGTACAGTCGAGAGCGTACAGTCTGTTATTCTGGTCTGGTAGTAAAGTCAAAGTCAAATCATTTATTTCAATTAGACCATTAAAGGCACTTTTGAACGTCATATTGGTAGTTTCGTATGGAGAAGAATGTGCAAGAAACTCCATACATACTCTTTAAAAAAAAATAATGTTTACAATTTGCATTTACAAGAATGATTATATGTTACGTGAATACGATGTTCCTTGTATAAAATGTATGTAAAAAGTATTACAAGTTAAGAAATGACAGCTAAATTATGTACAGACACATAGTGTCCACATATTTACAATTAATAATTCAGTAGACGACCACTCCTTCTATCCCAACAAACAATGAATAGTGTCTGAGCCAGAGTAATCTATTAAGTACACTAAAGAATAATTGTATTTAAATATATAAAGTATAGTTTGAATTAGCTATCAGTTTGATTTTGTCTAGACTGTCGATTGTCCTATGGAGCCGGACCAGTATGTTCCCAAGCATTCTTATATTCGATATAATCCTCTAACTTATAAGTAATATGCTTGTTTACAAAGTCTACACTTTAACTCAACGACTGTCGGGCGAAAGTGTTGAAGGTCAAACCTCCACTGCTTGTGTCGGACTGTGTAACAGACGACATTCGAAAAGTTAATGTACAGTCGACTACAAAGAGATGTATACCCCCTAAAGTTACAAATACATGTACCCATTTAAATAAGTGTACATACTTAGTTACAAATTATTGTACACATGATATATGACGTATATGTGTATTCACTCAATTGGGTTGTTGACACCATTAACCAATAATTCCAAAATACAACTTACCTTAAAATACACTTTATTTTAGCCCCGAAAACCCGATTAATTTTCAATTAATTGCAAAATTCGATTTTCAGTTGCTTTAAAATCCATTAATAGTTGGTCAATTGAGTTGGTAAAAAAGTGACGTCACAGGCCGATATGGTCATACAAAATCAATGGAAGAATCTCGTTTCGACAGCTCATAAAAAGTATGTCAATTGATTGGTGGTGTCAAGTACCCAATTGTACTAAATTAATGTATACAGCAAGATGGACACTGTAATGTGAAAAATTAATGTATTCATACTTCGTTACAAAAATATGTATACGAGCAGTCATTCTAATTTTAAATTTCACAAATTCTGTCAATACCATTGAAAACTCTTTGGATGGTATAATATGTATTATAGTTTTTTTCTGTTATGATGACACTTATAAATCTTTATTAATATTATAAAAAGGTAAAATTTGTTTGTACGTAGGGGGTAATCTCTGGAACTATTCCTCTTTAAACAGGAAAAACTTAGGTTAATTTAGGTCGACGTCAGGGGCACTCCGAGGTTCGGTTTGGTTAGGTTCCTTTAAACCCTGCAGACAGAAATAGGAGCCAACGCAAGATTTATAATTTCTTGCCAAAATGTGAAGTAGATCTACTATTGTTATATGTAAAAGAATAATAGATAAGTTTTGTTATTAAAAGCAAGACATCGATTTAAGTTTCAATAAATTTGTTTTATGATTATAATTAGTTAAAATTTTATCTATGTCAAAATAATGTTACGTTTACTTTCTGTATGGATAAAACGGGTTGAATAGAGAACACCTTCTTTTTATAAGGGGAGAGAAAAATAATGGAAATAAGCAGCGAAAATAATTTGTAACTTCGATAAACAAATGACACACCAATGGCGTCATGCACGAAATGAAGGAGAAAACAAGTATTCTCGCACTATTCTAAAATTTAAAAATAGAATATCAGACCTGTATACATATCATTGTAACCAAATACGAACACATTAATTCGTTACAGTGTAATTTTAGTTGTGTACATAAATTGGGCACATTTTATTGGAACATAAATATATCTGGCATACATTAAGTCTACTAGGTAGTATTTGTAACAAACAATGACAACATCATCAATGGATACATATTTTTATAAAATTCAAATGTATACATATTTTTGTAGTCAACTGTATCTTTTAAATTTTATTTTATTTAGTTTTAATATATCACAAGGTATTACGGAGTACCCCATAAAAGATGTGTGTACTGATGGATGGAAAGAACTGATGAAGGTGACGGCCCTTGCTAGAATCATCCCACCTACACTGCCACTCGGATAAAAGTTCCTCCCAGACGTCAGTCTGTGGTTTAAATAATCTAGAGATCTTAGCGCGGTCACGTTGAGTTAAAAAGTTTGCGTCCATGGTCTCTCGCGCGGAATAGTACATTGCAGCACGTCGTTGCACCTCAAGATCGACTGGAAGCACGCCTGCTAGAACCGGAAGGGCTTCAGTACTAACGGTCCTATATGCTTTACATAAAAATATTAAAGCCAAACGTTGACTTTGAAGCAATTTACGTCGTACCGACCCTATGGTGGCCCTATCAGCCCAAACAGGTGCCCCGTAGCACATACATCCCAAATAGGTAGCCCCATAAATAGTTTTTAAAGTTAAAAATGATAGACCCCAAGTGGCTTTAGATATACTCGTCAAGGCATAAAAGTTCTTTTTAGCTTTTTCACCAACTGTTTTTATGTGGTCAATAAATGAAAAGTTTTTCTCTAAGACCAGACCAAGGTAGCACACTGATTGTTTTATTTTAACGGGAACGTTATTAAATTTAATACTAGGCCATGATTTAAGACTACCTTTTAAAATAAGTTGATAGGTTTTGTGAGGTGCAAAGGTTAGACGGTTTCGGTCGCCCCACTGAGATATTAAGCGAAGGCAAGTGTCAGCCAAATTCTCAAGCTCAGCCCGGGTACTTGCCTGAATAAGCAGAAGGCCATCGTCCGCGTAACCAGTTAATGAACAACCGCAAGGAAGTGGAATCGCAAGCAAATCATCAAAACCTACATTCCATAAATATGGACTGATAACTGAACCTTGAGGACATCCCATGGTTAGAGCCTTCGACATAGAATGATGTCCAAGTTTAAGCTTCGCGGAGCCGTTTAAAAAGTACGAGTAAACAAGAGTATAGATGTTTCTGTAACAACCACGGGTTTTCATCTTAAGTAGTAGCATAGGCCACCATGCGTTATCGAAAGCCCCTGAGATATCCAGAAAGATTCCAATGACGTATTTATGTTCGGACGAATTAACAATTTTCCTAACAGATAGTGCTGCGTCGACGGTAGATTTCCCTTTGGTGAAACCGAATTGATTATTATGAAATTTTGGTCCATCCGGTAGCAAACGTGGAACGATAAGGCGCTCCAGGAGTTTTCCCAAAGATGGTAGAAGTGTTATGGGCCGGTACGACTTCGGGTCATCCGGGGGCTTGTCGCCACTCTTTGGGATAATCCGTATAAAGCCACGTCGCCATACACGAGGAAAAACACCCTCCGCAATGCACCGGTTATAAACAGTTAAGATCGCGTCACCCGCTGTTTTACACGCTTCTATAATCATTCTATTAGATATTTTATCTTCACCTGATGATTTGTTGACTGGTAGTCTCTTGACAACGTTTATGAACTCGTCAGTGGATGGTAGATCTGACGCTGGTGATTCAGGTGGCACCGAAGCCCACGCTCTGATCTGTTGGTGGTATTCGTTGTCGTTCATAGGTGAATCATCGGGTATCAGAGTATTAAGTAGAACTTCCGTTGTTTCTTCGATACCGGTGGTATGTTTATTATTTACTTTAATGTTTTGGACATACGCAAGGTCGACTGATCTATTAGCCTTAAACTCGTGATATAAAGGAGACCACGGACCTTCTTTATCTAGTTTTACAACAATTTTACGCAGTAAATTACCCTTAGATTTTTCCACCGACGCTTTGTAGCGTGACTTGGCAACTCTAAACGTTTTTTAAGCTTATTAAGCTGTATAAGCGCTCTGCGATAAAGTTTTCGTTATTCAACTAAATAGTCACTCCACCAATCACATCTCCGAACGTTGGTCATAGATCCGCGACCAATGGCGATGTCAGCACAGTAAGTAAAGGTGTCTGACATAATTTCAGCACTCTCTTCAGCTGACAATCCGATGTGAGTGAAGTCTTTGGCGTGGCGCGCAAAAAGCGAGCTAAAAAATTCCCAATTCGCGCCTTTACATTTATATCTAAAATTACCACTAATGTGTGACGGACCTTGAGTAAACATCGGCCAAACGACATAATGCTGTGAAAGTAGCTAAAATAGACCAAACGAGCGGTTTCGACGTCTGTTAACTGTCTTATCTTTCTAACAGCGTAAGCGGCTGAGCCTAACCGCCCCGCAAGAGATGTTGTATGTGGTCCTCATTGTAACTTCTCGTCTAGCGTGATTCCCAGGAAAACCCTGTGATTAATAAATTCCAGTTTTTCTCCATTCAATATAAGATCACATTTACTACTTCTAACATTTGGTATAGTAAATCTGATACATACATTTGGTTTTTTTCATTCAGTACCAAATTATTTACCATGAACCAATTTTGGACCAGAAGTAAGTATAGAGTTATTCACTTCGTCAAGATTCGAAAAATCTGCAAATAATACCATTTTCGGTTGATTTTGAAGTAATTGGGGTAAATCATTTATAGAAACTAAAAATAGAAATGGACCTAATATTGAGCTTAGAGAAACGCCCATAGTCATTTCAGACCCCAATGAGTTTACGCCGTTTACCCGAACTTTAACCTGTTTGTCCTTCAGATATGATGTAAGTAAATCAAGGGATGTTTTAGTAATCCCGTAGTGCTCCAGTTTCAAGTATTGTAGGTAATTAAATCGTTTCGTTTGTATAGAGTGTCGTACAGTGTGTTATTTAATAGGTAAGATTTTGCTGTATTTTATGTGTTACGTGAAGAAAATAATGAAAACAAAGTTTTATCATTTCATTAATACAATTTATTAAATGAATGTATACTATAGCTAATTAATTACCATAAATATTATTTTTCCAAAGGTACAAAGGCATACTAAATACCTTAGGCATTCTTTATCAGTCAATCAAGGCATAATAATAGGAAGGAATAGGAATATTGCAATAACTTATAGTCTCAGAAGCACTTCACGCTTTCCAATTTAGAGATCCGATTTATCGGTCGCTGCCATTTAAGGATTTTTTTGGTTTAATTATTAAGTTTGATAATTTTATCCGAGTTTTAGGATTATATCGGAAGGCGTGACTTAGGTATCTGATGAAATCCTGTCACACAAGCTAATCGCGCTGAAGACTGATGTTTGACGAAATGATATTACATATACAATAAAAAAACCTGTCTATTATTAGTATACTTTTCAGTCTATCTTTTTGGTTTCGTCAACAAATCTCTGTCCGCTTAAATATGGTGATTTTCAGCAGGATAAGTAGGTATCCAAATTATTTTAGTTCGTACTGACATTTGCAGCAAACAGGGATGCCGCCTCCCTTCACTCTGGCGATCTCCATCTTGTGCGAGGGCTTGTTTGTTTCAGAATCTACCTCTTCACGCAGTACGAAGAAGTCGAAGTCCATTTTTGCGTCGACGCATTGGACATTGAAATTCTTCAAAGTAGTGTCTTTTACAAAATGTGTTGTGTCCTCTGTGATTCGCCCTGGTGTGCTGAAATAAGATAGTTTCAAGTATAAAAATATGGTCCTGTATATTTACTTTAAACTTCTTGAATAAATATGTATAAAACCCTTAAAATTAAATTTATAGCAAACTAAAATCGGAGTGTTCAACACGTCGGTCAAGTGCCTTCAGTTTCGATAGTAGCAATATTTGTGAAGCCAACGTATTGCAAGTGTGTACACAGAACCGCAACATTTCATGATATTTTTTTAGTAATCATATTAAGAATTCAACATTTAAAAACCAACAACTTGTGACTAGATAATAAGAAAGCAGCTTGGAAGTACACACTGCAACAATTTAACCTAAAATTCGTAACTACAAACCTACTTTACATTACCTGTTTGTGGTTGAGTTGAGAATTTAAAAAGTTGAAATAAAATAATTAATAGGTACTGCGAAGGCTGATATTGTCTTTGATGACTTGAAGTCGATTATGAGAGATTGGCCAGGGAAGACAACACATATCGAAGAGTGGAAGGTTTATGAGGGAGACCTGTTCAGCAGTGACTTATTACAGCTTAAGAAAAATATGTATGAATACTCACAGGCACCACTTAACACTGTAGATCTGCTCGAACTTATCTTTTAACTGCACAACCACTCGCACTTTATCATTCGTATCAGTGATGTAGTAGATAGGTTCTTTCTGAAAACAAAATATATTTTTGTCAAAATTGTATTTTAGCGGAATTATACAGTTTTTGGATTGTATAAAACTAAATATTGTGGTCTGTATGTGAATTGCTTATTCCATTTATGAGGAGCCGAAAATCCGTGGGTAAAATAAAATAGTACCTAAAACTAGCAACCAGCAGCCTAATTGCGTAACGCATTTACAATGACAACCCCTTTCATTTTGCAAACAATATTAATTAAATTATTTCCGTTGTCAAACAGTTAATGATTTCTAACGTATTAAGTAACTATTTATGGATGTCCTTCAAAATGAGAGCCATTCTGAATATAACTGAATTGTGCAATATTCGTAGTGAAGTTTGATTTAGCGACGTTATACTTAAGTACTTACAGTGGAGCCTTCAGGACAGTCTTTCGGGTCCTGACTATTTCCGTTGCGGTCACCGATGTCGGATGGGGGTTTATAGTCATCCAGCTTCTGTAATAAACGATGCAAAATATGAGACATTTTTAAGCAACTAGCTTTTTTGATATGCAATGAAATACTTACATAGAGTTGAAAGTTATTCATGGTATTTAAAATAGATTTTTACTAATTGCCTCACTACATCAAAAAAGTAAACTTTCCTTACCAATTTACGAATGTCTTTAAGAAGGTTCGCAATCGTGGCTTCGGGGTAGTCCGCACCTCTATCGAAGCAGTAGGACTTTCCTTCACAAGATTCCGGCATCTTAACTTCTGTTGTCATAACTTCCGTTGTTGCCTCAACTATAAAAGATATTCTGATTATTATATAGAATTACTAAATACATTCGGTCTTGATGTTGGGCGTTTCTAAAATATGTTAATAGGGAACTAGAAAGCTCAACAATAAGACTAGTTACACAAGAGTTTTGTTGGATCATCCAGGACGTGAAATTGGGTCCAATTTTTCTTATTCCACAATTGTATGAGTTATAATAATGTGAGTCCAATCAGTGATGCCTTGTACATGACTATGTGATTCTAGCTCAAACGGGTGACTTGATTTATTGGTCATTCTTTTGAATTCATAATAAGAATAACGTAGATTAGTGTAATTGTAAATAAAGACAAGAATGACAGTTACCGTTATTTTCAAGGCTAGAGTCGTACAAAATTTCTCCATCTACAGGTTCAGGTTCAGGCGCAGCTTTCGTTAAACTTGGGCCCATTTGAAGAGCGAACTGAAATTTCATAAAAGGTATTAAAAATATTTGGTTACCACCAAATATTGTTTTTGTTGGTACTTTTCATGATTTGTGGGAAATCATGTCGTTAACTGAGACGCAATATGGAAATAAATTAATAGAAAAATATTTTCAAAGTTATTCAGGTCGGACAATTTGTTCTTGGGTTTTTCTAGTGAGACATTCTCAGTAGCAGAGCGTAGTTTGAAGCGCAACGTTTTAATGAAATGATGCTTACTTATGTATTTTAGTTTTAATATTACCTACCTACTTGTAAAAGTAGGATCCGTCTTAGGTATAGTTTAAAATAATATTTTATCAAATTACCTAATCAAGGTGCAAAATAAAACTCACCAGAATTCCAAATACGAGCGCGAAACACATTTTTGCCATTTTATTATTAGATAATTATTTTGCGAAGGTTAAGTACGAAATTGAAATTTTAATATTAAACTGTATTCCTGTAAACGGTGCTCTTCGTTTAAAGCTTAAGGCATGAGTGGTATTGTAGTGCAACGCATCCACCTATTTATATTGAAGCGCAGGTTTAAGGAAAAAATGTTAGTTAAGCATAATAATTAATAAAGGATCAAAACAAAGTTATTGTTTTCCTCTTTCAGATACAAAATTTAATAATAACATTACGTCAGAATTCAAAGTTGGGATTTTATTGTGCAATAATCTTTGGATTGCGTCGTCGTCGTTCATTCCTGTTACATTATAAATTATGTATTATTCAATTTCTTGCTCTAGAAATATGATCGTAAGTTTCAAGTACCTAAGGTACTTTGAATTTATGTTTTAGGCTATTTTAGGCAGACGCATTTTAGTAGCCCGAGAAATGTAAATTTTCTTATGTTTTGTGCATGCCGCTAATTCCCTTATTGTTTCCATCGCATCGTTGCAGACTACCTGTCTTCTGTTGTTGTCAACTTGTGATTCATTGCGGGCAATTACCTATTTGTCTAGGATAGTGTCTACTATACTGGCTCTTACTACAGCTGCGTGAAGAAATAACTGATCTACCCGTGCTCAAAATTTCATTGAAATCTGTTCAGCCGTTTGGTATGATTTTCTTAGCAAACCTCACAAACATCCAGACGTATTATTACTAAGTAAGGTGGGCTGTTCTCTTCGTCTTTTCGAATCGATGGTTTTCCTTTTTTGTTAGATTACTTGGGCCCAGTAGGTAGCCACATTTATTGCAGCATTAGTGGCGTTTTTGTCCTCTAAGGTGTAGGGGCACTTTGGGCACTGTAGTAAGTGGGCCATTGTCTAGTCAGAATCACCGCACTCACACTAGGTGTCGGTACGATCTATTATCCCCCATTTTGCTAGGTTGTGTTTGCAGCGGCCTACCTGGGTGCGCAGTCTATTGAGCGCTTTCCGTATAGGCCACTGCAAATCACTTTCGAGTGGTAGGTGTTTTTTGAGTCGAATCGGATTTTTGGTAATATTTCTCAAGCGCGCATGCGACATCCTTACAGATGACGGGTGGTGCGATACCAGCCAACGGGTAGAGCTTGTTGAGCGGAGTCGATCTTAGACAGCCCGATATAATCCGACACGTCTCGTTCAGGGCGATCTCAACTTGTTTTGCATGAGCGGATGGATGCCACACTGGGCATACAAATTCGCCAGCAGAGAGGACTTATACTTGTGCTATGTACATCAGGTGCAGCTCCCCAGTTGCTAGTAATAAGGCGTCGTAGCAGATTATTGCGGGTTCCGACTTTCCGCTAGGTGTTGTGGCAATGTACATTAAAAGTTAGTGCTCTGTCCAATGCAACACCGAGGTATCTGGGGTTCTTACAGTGCTCTACATCAGTTCCTTCCCAAGTAGCAAAATTTAGTCCTGTAAATATCTTAGGAGCATAAATTTTTTAGTCCTATAAAAATCCTTTAAACGTTAATAGTGCCGCATTTGGGCGCAGTTAATAGGAGTATTTCGCCCTATAGTAGTTTTGTTACTATCGGGTAAAATGCAATTCGGTTGTATAAAGATCCGGTAAACGCACTGGGCACGCTTGATTACTCCTGCAAAGATCTAGCGCGTGCAACTACTGGTGTTATAAGTCCTCTAATAATCTGGTACTTGCTGCTACCGGTGTAATTGACAAAACAGTGATGAGAAAAGTTTTTTTTTTCTGGTTAGTACGTATTTAGTGGGAATACTTCAAACAAAAAAATTGCAAGTAATCCACATAATAATTTATTAGCATACAAGTTTTTGTTTCTTGACTGTAGTTTAATGAATGCTTACTGAGTAAGCATTCATTAAACATGCGAAAATAATTTTATTGATAAAGTTATCGATGATAGTCAACATATTTTTATGCCCCTTTATAATTATACTTATATATTATTTGTATTTTCAATAAAAATAAACAAATACTTAGCCGCCATCATCACGCCACAATATGGAGTACTTCAGAAGCTTTATAAGACTGTTTAGCCTAAGTATGACTATTACAGGACCTACCACATTCACCATATTTAATTTTTAGGGTTCCTTTACAAAAATATTACAGATAGAACCGCATCTCTAAAATATGTTTATTATTTTCTTTTATTTATAATCACTAAAAATTCAGTTAAGACTAAATGTGATCTATTATTCTTATTCGCCCACTGTTCCACATTCTTCGTGATTATCAAAATATTCAGATGAGTTTTCTTCGCAATTTTCGAGGGCTATTTCGATTTCTCGTTGTACGGAACCATCCCAAAGTTTGTCAGGCTCTGTTTGATTCAAGCATTCTAGTAAGAACAAATATAGGGCACATATTAGTACAATTTTACCTATAAAAATCGGTGGGCGTGCTAGTTTGCAGCATAAAATCCATTAGAAATCATGGCTAAGACCAATCAATCCTGTAATATATTACCTTTACCAGCTATATCTAAGACGTTTATAGGAGTACTTATGTCTTATAGAGATATGAAACAAGACGTTAAAAAGAATAATCAATCTTATTAAATGTGTTTATAGGATGAAAAATGACATTATGCTAAATCGTTTTATCAAACGGTTTTATAGGACTATAAGTCTAGTTAGAATATTATAAAGTGATCCTGCAAACGTTTAAAAAACTACATTATAGGATCAAAAGTGCTTCTAGCGCAAATCGCCTCATAAGATGCTGTATTAGGATCAGTGATCTCTGGCAAAACGTTTACTGGATTCCTATAGGACGTTTTGTCCTATTAGTTAATGATTATAGGATAATTTTGCTACTTGGGTTGCCAAGCAATTTGGAGTATCCTGTTTGAAACTTTGTTGCGAAGATGAAAAGCGCATGATTGGGTTTTAGATGGATTTGGACGAAGAGCATTACTGTCGTAGGGGTACTACGACAGTGACTCAAGAGCATCTGTCAAGTGGTTTTCAGTTTCCTCGAAAGTATTTCATTGCGCCGCCAAGGCTAGGTCGTCCGCGCTAAGACCCCTGCCCCGGGTTATCGAGGCACGGCGGTCTGAGCTCCACCGGGCCCTAAGGGCGGAATGGGAGACGCGACTCGCGCAACCCACTGCGGGGCACGGCGTTATAGCGGCGGTAAGACTAGTCATGGAGGCGTGGATCGAGAGGCGGCATGGCGCCCTCAGCTTCCGGCTGACGCAGGTACTTTCTGGCCACGGCTGTTTTGGAAAGTACCTGTGTCGTATAGGTCGGGAGCAGACACCGGTGTGTCACCACTGTGCTGCTTGCACTGACAACCAGTCTTACCAAGGGGTATCGTGTTACCCAGTAACTGGGTGGTGGAGGTCAGACAGGCAGTCGCTTCATGTGAAACATTGATATTCAGCTGCATTCGGTTAGACTAAGCCTACCCTAACATAGTTGGAAAAAAGCTAGGCGGAATGATATAAATGATGAACAGTAAGTGCAACGACACTAATATCGCGAATAAAATATTAGCTGTTTAAGGGGAATTAAATTCAGTGAGCAACATCTTCCATTGGAATTTGTTTATAAGTTACAATAATTAATCCTTTCTGGAAAGGTTCCTCTTTGTAGGGCCATCCCCACAGTCCCTGATATATCAGGGATACCTACATAATAATATAATACGCAATACAATTAAAGTACTTACGTGTGTGACTTCGTACAGCATGCGCTATTACGGTTATTATGCGAATTTATCGACGATTACGTCATTTATCCTCGTCACAGGAAACTGCCTGACGTATTTGACTGATATTTGTCAAGCTTTAATTATTTAATTCTCATTTGCAATGGTCTTAAGATGTTTAATGGCATAAAAATAAACGTGTTAACACACACAACGCGTAACTTACTCAAACATAAGTTGAATAACCGAAAAAAAAACACAATGTTTTGCATTCGTTATTTTTAATTACTTTTATCATGGTACGTGATATCGTGTGTGTCTTTGTCGAGAGTCGTTTTAAAAAGTTTTTTGAATTCAAAATACAAAAAAAAACAAAGATTAATATTCCTTATTGTATATGGCTATCCAAAAACGCATCACTCTGGAAGTAAAATGGCGGTTGCAAGTATGTTAGGTCAATTCTATAATGGCTGACCTTCTTCGTGGTGTCAACGATACCAAGTACATTTGGGCCTGTAAACAAAATCCCTTTTCTGTTAGCGTTAACGCCAACGGATAAAAATCAAGGTCTCCCTTCATTCATCGGTGTCAATTCTGCGCTACGTCTTGCCAATTCTTAAGGAAGCCGTTTCGATACCTGAATAGTAGTTAGTTAGTTTGTCTAAACTAACCTGAATAGTAATTAATAATATGTATCAAAAGTGAAAGCTTTCTTCTCCATTACTTATTTGTTGCTCCGTCGTTACGTTACGTCTTTATAAAATAGACGATGTAGATAGAAAAAATCAAAGACAATTCTATTGTCGATATACTTTTGCCATTGTAATGGAAATCCATTGATCACAAGCATCAATGCATTTCCATTAAGATGGTAACTATATAAATGGAGAATGCACTTAACTGAATTACTAGTCCGACTAGTTAGGTACCCATTTAAGAAAGTATCTAAATCTGGTTCGACTATTATACTTAGGTTATTTTATACTAGCGTTCTGATGGGTTTATCCCGATTGTAAAATCTGGTATTCCCTGTCCCGCAAAGTCGACTTTAGCTGTGCTACCTATGTATGAAGGCACGCAAACATAGATTTATTAATAATGGAATTTGTAATTAGGTGTAAATAAAAAATGATTTGTGCAGTGTTGCAATTTTTTTTTTTTTTTTTTTTTTTTATATTTTCGATCTTGCTACGAGTAGGTACTAGTATTTTACGTTCTCTTATTTTGTTGCCCGCGGTATCCAAAATTCTTGGACTTGGACATCAAAAAGATTGTAGATCTGGATGTAATAGACCTAAATTGCAATGTAAGAGAAATTTGCTTATGCAATTGGTCCATGGAAGCGTATGTCAAGAACATCCAAGCCTTAGGTACTGATTTTTAAGTACTGCGTTTATCTAATATTATTATTAATAATAATATTAATAAACCCTTTATTAACAATCTTATATGTTACATATCATCTTAAAACTCTCTTTTTATATCTAGGGCACCATTCCATCACTTCGTTCGTCCACTTTTTTGTCTTACTTCTTATTAGGTGTCCTGCCCATTTCCATTTCAGTTGTTTGATTTGGTATTTTATTTATATCTATAATCTTGGTTTGTTTTCTGATTGTTTTTAACCTAATTTTGTCTTTCAATTTTAAGTTCAGTATGCTTCTTTCCATTCGGTGTTGACAAGTTTCTAGTGGTTTTTATTTTGTACAATTCCATGTCTGACATCCGTAGGTCATGCTTGGAAGAATGCATGTATTAAATATTTTATTTTTCCCTTCTGTTGGTATATCCGAGTTTTTCATTACGTCTTTTTGAGCCCAGTATCTCTTCCATCCTAGGTTTATTCTATTTTGATTTTTTTTTGTTGTGATGTCTGTTGGAGATATTATTTGGCCTAAGTAGGTATATTCGTTTACATATCCCAGTTCAGCAGCATTATCAAGTTTAATGGGAGTTTTGACGTAATTTGTCATTAACTTTGTTTAACTGGTATTCATTGATAGTCCTACATTTTCGCTTTCGTGTATCAGTTGTTCAATCATAACTTGCAGAGTGTTTGGATCACCACATATTATTATAAGATTATCTGCGAATCTTAGATGGTTTAGTAATACTCCATTTATACCATATTCCTTCCATTCCAGTTAGAATTATGTTCTAGGCTTGCCAAAAATAGTTTGGGTGATAAGGGATCTCCCTGTCTAACTCCTTTCCAAATAGGGAAACATTCTCCTACTTTTGCTGTGCGTATTTTAGCTGTCATATCTATGTATATGTTCTTTATTAAGTTAGTGTATTTACTGTGAACCCGTTGTGCGGTGAGGGCTTTCTATATTTTCTGATGTTTCAGCAAATCAAATGCTTTATTGTAGTCTATAAATGCTAAGTAGTAGTTTATTCCATATTCATTGCATTTCTGAATCATTTGTTTGATAGTATGGATGTGCTCACATGTATGGGCTATGCAAAATTATATAATACTAAAAGTTTGAGTTTATACAATGCAAAGATAATGTAGTTCTACATCTTCAGCAGCTCAAAAAAAAAAGTCAGCAATGCTAATCAATAAATCTATGAACCCTTATGGCTGTGGAGCTAGACCAGCATCCAGCCAAGCATTTTTATCAGTGATGTAATCATCCAATTTATATTATGCTCGGCTGCATAGTGTGCGTTTAATATAGGACTTAAATTTTGTCTCATTAAGTTGAACAATGTGGGGAGGTATTTTATTGTAACACTTTAGACAGAACCCCATAAAAGACGAATCTACTTTAGCCAGCCTGAAACCTGGTTGAACTAGTTGGTCCCTATATCTAGTACTATAGTTATGTCTGTCACTTCTTTTACCAAAAAGATGCGCCCCCAAAATAAAATACCGTAAGACATAATACTATGAAAGTAACTAAAATAGACCAGTCTCGCGGTATCCACATCAGTAAATTGCCGGATCATTCTGACAGCATATGCTGCTGAACTTAGTCGTCCTGCGAGAGATGTTAAATGAGGACCCCATTGTAGCCTTGAGTCGAGCGTGATTCCCAGGAAAACAGTTTCATCAACGAATTCCAGTTTCTCTTTATTCAATACTATATCGCAATCACTACTTTTGACATTAGGTAAAGCAAATCTGATGCATTTAGTTTTTTTTCCATTTAATACTAAGTTATTGGCTGTGAACCAATTTTGGACCTGAAGTACGGCGTTATTTACATTGTCGAGATTATTAGCCCGTCTATTTATCTTAAAAATTAAAGAAGTGTCATCGGCAAATAACACCATTTGTGGTTGGTTTTTAAATAAACGGGGAAGATCATTAATATAAACTAAAAAGAGGAAAGGACCTAATATTGACCCTTGTGGGACTCCCATTTCTACTTTTAAACCATATGAATTCACCCCATTTATTTGAACTTGCTGCTGTCTGTCATACAGATAAGATTTTATTAAACTAAGCGCAAGTTTACCCAGTCCGTAATGCTCAAGTTTCAAAAGTAATGTGTCGTGATTTACGCAATCAAATGCCTTGGAGAGGTCACAAAAGATTCCTATGGCATCTTGTGCCTCTTCCCACGCGGTAAATATATGTTTTAATAAAGTGACACCGGCGTCAGTCGTACAACGTCCTTTGGTGAAACCATACTGGTGCTCGTGTAAAATGTCATTTGTGTTAAAATGAACAAGCATCTGATTTAGCATTATCTTTTCAAATACCTTGCTGAAAACCGGCAACACGGACACGGGTCTATAATTATTGGTATCTTTACTGTCCCCGGATTTGAAAAGTGGTATGACCTTACTAAATTTCATTAGATCTGGGAAAACTCCCTGGTCTACGCACATATTAAATATTATAGCCAAATATGGCGCTATTGTTTCAATTATAGATGTGCACACTTTAATAGACATGCCCCACAAATCTTCAGTTAATTTTATTTTGATATGCCGAAATGCTTTTAAGACTATTACGGGGTTTATATGTTTAAATTGAAATTCCACCGGGCAGCCTGGAACGTTTGCTTTTAATAACGCAATTGAGACGTCAGGTGAGGAATTTAAAGCTTCCGTGGTTTTAGCTGGTATGCTAGTAAAGAAATTAACAAATTCATGGGCTACTTCTAGGTTAGAGCTTATGGGACCATGTGATGTCTCCAATGTATATTCAGTGTTACGAACTTTTTTCTTGTTAGTCTCGTTATTTATAACTTTCTAAACTCCGTTCCGAACTTCGTTTCCAAACTGTCTTTATTTTATCGTCTGCCGATTTAATCTTATTACTAATGTATAGGGCTTTAGCTACCTTGCAAGTATTTCAAAAAGTTCTAGAATATGTAGTAACATACTTGTTGAAAGTATCTGTATTAATATAAGGCTTAAGGTCATACAGCTCAAACAATCTTTCCCTACTTTTTCTAATCCCCCTAGTTGCCCAGTCACTAAATATAAACTTAGGGCTAATATGTTTTACCTTTTTTTCGAAAGTATTATTAAATTCAGTCTGCACCACAGAAAAGAAATCATATAATTTATTTGCATTGTTATTATTATGGTCCAGAGCACTTAACTTATCATTTAGGGAACTATTGAATCTATTTAATTTACCAGTTGTTAATGGTCTAAATTGTATTTGCACTTTTGTCATAGACATTTTAAACATAAAAGTTACCGTTTGTCTTCTATGATCTGTGGGCTAATTCACGTAACTAAAGAAGTGCTGTAGCAGTGCAGTTGAAGTTAAGTTTCAATCAAAACAACGCTTTTCGTATTCTCTACCGCTGTCAGACACGCTCGCGTCATGTTCGCGTAACGCGAGCGCAATAACGGCATTCTACTGTTGCGCGTCTTTGGTGCGTGCTTCGGAACGCAACATGATCGGTATTCTACTATTCGTTTGACGTTTCAAAATGACAGTTAAAAAGCACTAAAATCTGTACTGGGGTATTATTTTTATATTATAATAACGTCATATTCATTAAAATTTAATCGATCGATATTTTTTCTCTCATGTGGCTACACTATAAGTAAGTTTGGTAGAGTTTGGTTGTCGTACAGTTAACGTGCAGTTCACGCGCAGCTTACGCACAGTTCAAAGATTACAAGAATACCGCTTATCACTCAAACTTGAACTTAACTGCAACTGCACTACAACTTCATCGGCGCGTCATATAATTACGTGAATTAGCCCTCTGATGGCAGATAATTAACAATAGCTTTATCCAAATAGTCACAATCGCAAAAAATATTATCGATGCAGGTAGCAGTAGTTGGAGTTACTCTAGTAGGTTCCATAAAAACATTTGACAAATTGAATGACTTAAAAAGGCTTAATAATTGACTACAATTCAAATTATTTTCTAAAATATTTATATTAAAATCACCACAAATAACTATGGATTTGCTACACGGTGCGAGCTTTGCCAGGACATCTTCCATTACCGACTCAAATAAGGAATAGTTTTGGTAACTTGGGGGTCTGTACACGCACACTATAATATGCTTATCCAGCTCGACACAGGATAGTTCAATGCAATGTTGTCATTCCTTTGTTTATATTTTAAACAATTTTTTATTAAGATTAATGAGCCTCCACGTGACTTAGCTTTACGATTAAAAGAACTGCCCACAGTATAGTTTTCATAGTTAATTAGCATTTGGTAATCCTTCAACCAATGTTCAGTAAAACAAACAATGTCAAATATGGATTTTTCTAAAAACAATTCAATTTCTAATAATTTGGAAGAAGTACCTTGAATATTTTGATGAAATAATTTCAAGGTATTCTGCTGTTTTTGCATCTTAACTTTTTGAGAGCAAGAAGGGACCTTGTTGTTTGTAGGTATAGCTATATTACTACCTTCTAATGTCTTACAAACTAGTTTAAATGATTATACGGAGTGTAGTATTTTGGGGGGTTTGGTCGGTAACCCCGCGGTGACGAACCGTATTGGGATTTTATGTATTGTCCTTTGCTCTTGCCTATATAGTTTGTTTTGATTTCGTTGCCGGTGCCTAACATTTCCTATGCGTTATGTTGTTGAGATGGTTTTTCAGTAAAAGACGCAGATCTTGCCCTCATATACTTAAACGCATTTGTTTTATGTAGTTTAGAGAGTGCAATAATATTTTTCGAACCACTGGAGAGTGATGTGCTTATGTTGTTGGGTGACATTGAGGCCTCTCTCTTTCTTTTTTCTGTATCTGGTGTTTCTTTTATAACTATTTTATTTTTTGGAATGAATGCGTCCTGTCCATTTTGTTTTTCTTGTTTTAGTTTTTCTTGTAGGTTCTTCCGCATTTCCAACGTTTCTTTCGAAAAAATCCTCAGCCAAAATCCTTCCTATAAATAACTGTAAGATCACCAGATCAATCCATCGATCGTCGATCGACTGCATCGATCGATGGTAGAATGGATTAGTCGACGTTGATCGATAGTTTCTACCAGACCAATCCATCGATTGTCGATCGACGATCGATCGATGGTAGAATGGATTAGTCGACATCGATGGAGGTGCTTGATTATTATTAGCAATGGATTATAGCCGGAGTTAATCGATCAACGTCGACCGATGCCATCGACTGGCAGTCGATCGATTAGTTAGTTGAACGATATCCGTCGATCAGCTACAGCTACCACACCAATCGATCAACGTCGATCGATGTCGAACGATGGCATCGATTGTTGATCGATCGATTGGTGTAGTAACACCCTAAGAGAAATCTGCCACAGCATTGGTGATTTTTTTTTGCAAACAATACTGCGATACAGGTCAGTATTTTTCGTGTTTGATAGTTTTACTTAAATACCTTATTATAGGTAATCATTAATTGAAAGTGCCCCTACATAAACAATTAAAACCATTTCGGCTGCCATAACGTTGTAAAAAACGCAAAAAAAAAATATTTTTTAACTAAGCAAAAATTTACATATCCTACTAATTTTAATTTCGCACATCTACAGCCTACAGGTCATCAGTGAAAATGCTCATAATTGTGATAATAATTTATTAGTCACTGATTTTAAGTCTGGTGGTTGAAAGTTAAATAAGTGACTTAACATCGATAATATGTATAATTGATGTGTATATGTGTACTCGTAGATCAGCAACGAAAGCCGATACTGTTAAATTGACACAACATTATTTGATACACTTTTCAGCATAAGATATTGTAATAACATAGAGTTGAGAAAACAAAACACAATATAATCGTGATTGTGTGTTTTGTTTTTTGTTAATAGACTTTCGCTGCTGACCTCACAAATCAAATCTTCAAACATTGCATTACAACATGATAATACTGTTTACGGTATTTTAATTAATTGTTCATTTGGTATGTTTGTGAAATCTTCTTTTAAAATTGTGTGAGGTAAGTAGGTGTAAATCCAAAAGTGTTTGATTTCTTAAAAGCATTTTAAACAATTCGATTCAACGATCCCACGTTTCTTTCTAGTTTAGTCCCTTTCTATTTCGGAATATCTGCATCTGCAGTACACTGGAATACCATCCTTTGGCCTAGCGAGTTCGAGGCGTTGGCCATAGTCACCGTTCGACAACACTATGAAGTCCGAATCCAAATACGTGTTGACACATTCAACCTTATACATTTCCAGAATTTGGGATCCCTTCAAGAAATGAGGTGTGTCTCTAGTTATTTGTCCAGGGTATCTGAAATTAAAATGTTTACTATTAAAGGTTGACCCATCCCAGTCTTGTCAAATGTTTTGTAACATAATATCTTAACTAACACCTAGATAAAGAAAATCACTCACTCTCACCAGGTGGCTACTTATTTGTAATTTTGTAAAAGGGATAGACACCAACATCCTGCCACTCCTGTTTTTCACATAAAACAGATTCTTAAGAATTCTCTAAATTCTGTTTTTGATTTAGTATTGATGGATTTTATTGAATTCCAAGAATGCGCTGCCAATTCACATGATTATGCTAATAATACTCTACAATAACAAGAGCAAAAATGGATTTTGCTAAATCCTACCCAGTTTAGAGAACGTTAGAGAAGTTTAAGATTTAATGAAAGTCTACGTTTAACATGAATTCATAATAATATATATCACTCTCAGCACTTATTTGAGAACTACATTTACACCAACGCATACGTCTGAGACGTCTCTGGATTGGCGTTTAGTGCATTTGCAACGCGTAGCGGGATGTAATGAAACTTTTTACTTAATGCATAGGACAATGTTTCATTTTCGTGTTCCAAGGGATAATTTCGGACTGGCTTAATTCTGAAGTGTAAACAAACGAAGGCGCGGGTGCGGGGACGAAGAAGCTAGTATTTTAGCTTGCTCAATATATAAATATTGATCCAGTTTAACACATAGGATAACGTTGTGAATCGTTTGGAACCAGACTCCAATTTCGTGCTGCTATTAAAGAGTAACAGACAACCATCTATCAATCCTAATAAACTTTCGCGTTACTAATAGGGATGTTGGAGTAAATGATTTGCATTACCTGAGGAGGCCCGCAGAAGCGGGCCCGACCAGTCGGGGGTTGCGGAACGATCGTACATTCCCGCGACCCCCGGCGTAGGTGAGATGGAACACTGTGGTGGTTTTAGCCGGTAAGAGTCTGGCACACCCCCCCGTCTTTCCTAGCCGGGGGATAGTCCACGAGGATTTCCTCACGATAAAAAAAAGGATGATTTGCATTGGACTCAGATGCGTCTAGATTGGCGTACGTAACTCACGTCGGCCTAATTTACCTAGTTCTAGCTTTATCCGGTTGCTTAGTAATGGTATAAAATACTCACTGGCACCACTTGACACTATAGACCTGTTGGAACAGCGGCGCTTGTACGACCACTCTAACTACATCATTTTCATCGAGCATGTAGTAAATGGGTTTATTCTGGAAAGCAAAAATTGGTAGGTACTACAACGTGGGTTGACACGAGGAAATGTTAGACGTAGAAATAAAAGGAAAAAAAGTAATTAAGAATGTTCTAAAATAATCTAGTAGAACAAACATAAATAATGCCATGTGATGCACGGTGATGATTTGTTGCAGAAATCTTGCGACAACGTGTGTCTTTTTAGAATGCGGAAGCCGTATCGTAGCATGCGCATGCCGCAATGTTAATTGTCGTGTCAATGGAACTTAATAAAACAATCAGAATTACTTACAATAAACGTGGTATTGGCTGGACAGTCAGTATTTCCAGTCGCATCGTCTCCCTCGCGAAAACTAAAGCTTGTCCTTATTTTAGAATCCAACAGCTGGAACAAGTGAATTATGTGTAAGTATATTATTATCGAAGAAGCAAAGCAAAAAACAATACCTGTATACAAAAAAACAATTGGATTTGATTGATTTTTTGTAAACAGGGACAGTCAACCGTCCTGACACACCTTGTATATTTTATCTATGTTCATTAATACATATTGCAGTGTCACAGACGCCATGACGTACTTTAAAAAGGTTGGTTAGCTACGGGACCCTAAAAGCGGTCTTACGGTAATAAGGTAGAATCATTACACTCACCAAGGGCATTTGTGTTAACAGATTTTCAATCTTATCGTGAGGATATTCATTGCCTTCATCGAAGCATAAGTTTTGTCCTTTGCATGGTGCTGGCATCTCATCTGTGAAACAAAAGTAGAATATTAAAATAAAATATTTTTTGCTTTGGCGACAGAATTTCATGACATTGTAAAATGTCATGAAATTCTTCCGAAATGTGATGGCAAAGTTCATAGAAGACCAATATAATTCTTATTAGAAACGTTTAAAATGTACTCGTCTAACCCAATCTCAGCGACAATGAATGTCAGAATCTTGTCCAATATTGAGCAGAAAATAGAGGCGTTTTTCAGTACACCGACGCATTAGTATGCGGCACCGAAACAACGAAAAAACTGTCAGTAGTATTGTAGAATTTCGCATACGCTATGTCTCACTCTGGCACTAGCTACATGAAATAGTTGCGTCCTTGTCGGTATTGTTTCGCAAGGAACTGCGGAAATCGTCGTTACACAGACGCAGACGTTTCGCTAGTGGTGTTTCGCATCGCAAGGCGTCCGTCCGCACGTGTTTTGTCGGTGAGGACAGAATTTAGCACCATGGAAGACGAAAATATTGAAATATTTTTGAATAGGTATTACACAATTAGAAATTATCCCGAATTATGTATAATTATAAATATTAAATGTGTAAATGTAATGTAAACGCACAAAAAAGAGATGGCTTGGAGGGAAGTTCAAGAAAACAAAAAAGCAAAAAAATAAAAAATAATAATAAACAAAATAAAAATAACAAAAAAAAAATTAAAAAAAAGATTGTTATAAATTTATAACAAATAAATATCATTATTATTATTATTATTATTAAAGACGGAAAAATTACAATAATAATAATAATATGTGGGGACATTTTCACACACGGCCATCTGACCCCAAACTAGGGAGACCCTGTACTATGGGTGTCAGACAGCTGATATACATACACAAATACATTTTTTTTTTGTAAATACATACATTTAAAGATAAACAACACCCAGGCACAAGGCAAACACAAGTGCTCATCACACAAATGTTTACCCTGGGCGGGAATCGAACCCGCAACACGCTGCGCAGCAGTCGATCACTCAGCCACTGCGCCAACCGTGTCGTCAAAACAATGGCATTACTTTGCGAAAAAACTGCAGTGTACTAACATTCCGCAGATATTTCGTTACGCAGTAGTTCTGCAGTGATTCGCTGCCGCATATGAACGCGTTGGTGCAATAACAGCGTAAAGCTGAGATTTAAATGCCGTTCGCATTAAAATCTAATGTCAAAAACACTTGAAAGTTAGTAGAATTATAAACTCACTGTAGATTATTTCAGATTAAGTAGCACTTTTCTTTTAGAATTTTCTTACGTAATCCATTTTTTAAATAGTAAATTATAGCCTTTAACGCTCAGGTATAACGTGCTTCCTATAATTGGTGAAATAGTTATAATCAGATGAGAAATTTCGAATTTTACCCCCTATACAAACAACTTTTACCTCTTTATAATAATAGTATAGAAGTATAGATGATTACACACACGAACGATTGAAAGAGGTTTATTTATAGCGGAACCATGAACCATTTATAAAATAATAGCTTATTATAGCTAAGTATATAGCGTCTTTGAAAGCTTCAGAAGTAGGGTTAGATAAAGGTTAAAATGTTTTTATTGTGCAATTAAGATAGAAGATCTTGACAATGTAGATATTAATCATGACCACTTTATATTTTATGAACACAAAATAGCAACATACAGTTTTAGTATAATTTGTGTGCTTCCTTGAGATGTAAGAAGTAAGAATAACGTAGGTAAATTGGTATTAATAATGAAGGATAATAGTTACCTACATATCATGTTTTCATAACTGGAGTCGAACAAAACTTCTCCATCTACTGGTACAGTGGCTGCTTGCACTGAACTTGAGCCCATGTGAAGAGCGACCTGAAAATTATAATAAAAAATCACTGAATTTTGTACATCATCTATTTTATTCTTCTAACCAGTTTTGAATACGTAGTTAAAAACCCGTAAAATGCTGGTGGAACACCAAGGGTTCTGTAAGTAAAGGGTTTTGTAAGTAGTAAGCAACCTACGGCCAAATACTCAAACGCTTCTCAGTTTTCTGTCTCTATACTTTTATGTCAAAGTGACTGTACAGTGACAGTACGAGAACTAAATCCATACTTTCCATACTTTATTATTTATTATTGTAAATGCAATAGTAACTCTGTCTCTTACGCTTTCACGAGGAAACGGCCGAACCGATTTTGGTGAAATTTGGTATGAAGATAGCTTGAATGCTGGGGAAGGACATAGACTACTTTTTAATCCGCAACTTTATCTGCATCCCCAATAACCGACATTCACGCGGACGAAGTCGCGGGCAGAAGCTAGTTCTCAATATTTTTTTTTAATCATTGACACAGGCGGCCAATACGCCCTTCATTAAATATTTATGAGTTTTAGGAATATAGATATCCTATACGGACTTAGCTCAGACGTTTTAAGTGTTATTAATTGTATTTAATATATCATTTGTTTTCTTGGATGTTTTAAAATTATATACATTTTGACAGACATACTTACCAAACATAAATAAACCAAAAAGCGATACATTTTACTTTGTATTTCGAATAGCCTATTTCGTAAAATATTACTTTGTAGTAGACAAATAAATATTTATGAACTAGTATTATTATTGACAACGTTATACTCGTCCGGAGAGTGAGTGATTATGTGCGTAATATGGTCTAAATGGTTCATTTATATGATGATGAATGGACTCATCATTTAAGGAAAAATCTAAATTGTGCTCTATTTTATTTCCCCGACATGACAATAGAGAACAATATACAATAAGTTATTATTAGTATGATTACATTATTTGATTTTGAGAGATTCCCCGAAGAACTTTGTTTGAGTCACAAGATACGCTTAGTTTGTGGCTCACCGAATTATGTTTATATTACCTTTTGACTAATAAACATTATTATTATTATATTTAAACTAAGGTCACCGATATAGCTCTCAGAATATGTAAGTTGAAGTGCCAATGGGCAGGCCACATTGGTCGAAGAACCGATAATAAATGGGGAGGAAAGGTTCTCGAGTGGTGACCACGAACTGGAAGACGCAGCGTTGGTAGGCCTCCCACCAGATGGACCGACGAAATCGTTAAGGTCGAGGGCCGAGCGTAACCGGTAAATGCAAGCGGCAGGTTGCGCTCGTTGTGGCGCTCTATGGGGGAGGCCTTTGTTCAACAGTGAACGTCTTCAGGCGATTGATGATGACAATGATGATGATTAGAAACTATCATTACGCAGTTACATTACGATTTCAAAGCGGTGCTCCTTATAACGTTACTCAGCCCTGGGGGCGAAATACTTCTAGAACGAATCCAGAATGTTTAGACGAAGCCATATAGGCAATGGTTGCGACCAGCAAGCATATTACAGTTTAGAGGATTATATCCATGTTAAGAATGCTTGAAAACATGCTGGTCCGGGCTCCATAGGACAATCTACAGTCTGGACAAAATCAAAGTGATTGCTAATTAAAACTACTTAATTTATACTTAGTATGTACATTATATTTAATTCTTGCTTTGGTTCACACACTAGTTCATAGTTTGTTGAAATGTATGGAGTGGTTGTCTACTTTTACAATAATTGTAAATAATAATATGTGAACACTATGATTGTATCTATGTATACAACTTAGCAGTCATTCTTTATCTTGTAATACTTTGTACATACTACAATATAGTGTTTTTATGCAAGGTCCATCGTATTCACGTATAGTTAGTTATTTAACTATAAACTGTAAATGCAAAATATTGTACACATTTATTTTTAAAAGAGTAAGTATGGAGTTTCTTGCCCATTCTTCTCCATTCGAAACTACCTTTTGGAATGGGCAACTAGAATCAACTTTTTTTTTTTTATATGACGTTCAAAAGTGCCTTTTTAATGGTCTAATTGAAATAAATGATTAGACTTTGAATTTGAGTACCTACTCAAAATTAGTAGAAACAATTTTCTGCAAGTATTATGTATACATGTTTATTGTTAAAAACATTAGTCACTGAAATTCAGACAATATAACAATTCAATTTACCGCAACCGCCATGATATATTGTCAAATAATGTATAAGGTAGTGTCGCCGAAGATGGCCCGGGTCCTAGGATAGCCCACATTTAAAAAAATACAGTTATGATTATTCGAAACATTTGAAATTTCGTGGGTGTATGCTATTGGTACTATAGACAATAGTGCAAGTGTGTTTCATTACCGGCGCGTCGCCATTTTGGAGACTGATGGCAGTTTGCTTGTTCATGTCAAGACGATACACTTTTTATTACCTGCATTATCTAAATCCTTTTGAAAATTAACGAATTTAAAACCAATCTCTTTGCTCTAAAATGTGAAAATTCATATTTAATCTATTTATAAGCGAATTACAGGTGAGTGTTACTATTTTATTTCCTTTTTTTGTATTTTTACGAGATTATACTCAACCCGGGTGTAATTTCCTATCATGGCCCATAGTATAATTCCCTTAATGAATGACATCAAAAAAATAAATTTTAGAAAAAAAATCTGATTAATTTTTATTTTTGATAAGTTACTTTCAATATTGATCTCGAAGTTAAATTTTATTTTATTAAGTGGTTTGTTTTTATTTTATAGTTGATTTTCATTTTGATAGATTTAAGATAGCCCACATTTAAATTTTTGGTTGATTTTTTTTACCTTTTATGATTAATGTTATGGGAAGTATGTTTTTATTTCGATGTTTTATGTTAAAAGTGTTTAAGAGTTTATAATGCATATACTTTCATTAATATTTTTCGGGCCATCTTCAGCGACCAGCTTCCCAAGATAGCCCAATAACAAGTTCCTAAAAAGTGTTTACATTTGTGTTAAAATGCCAAAAACTGTACTACTTTTTTAGATATCTTGTTTCTCAAATAAATATATTACAACTTCCATTATCTTTTTTCTTTACTTTACTTATCTGCAAGATTTTACGAGGTTTTGAAATTAAGCGGGCCTTCATCGGCGCCTGTACCTTAATATTGTAATAATACGAGGGCTGCACTAAAAGTATCGGGAATGGAATATTTCCACTGTTCCTGTCATATTAAAATCTTTTTAATTGAATACTCCTTGGTTTTAAAAATCGAATACCATTTATTTATTTAAAAAAAGATTCTCGGTCTTGTCACAAGGTTTTGTCAAACTTGTTTAGTCGTTGAGAAAATGGAATTGACTCGAGAAAATTCAAGAGCGATGATTTATTATGACTTTCGAAGTGGTTTATCACAAAAACAGTGTGTTGACCGGATGATTTCTGCATTTGGTGATAAAGCCCCATACAAAACCACAATTTATCGCTGGTTTGCTGAATTTCAACGTGGACGTGTCAAGCTCAGTGATGATCCCCGTCAAGGTCGTCCAAAAACTGCAGTCACCCAAGAAAACGTTGATGCTGTGCGTAAGCTGATTGAGGAAGATCGACATGTGACATACCGAGAAATTCAGGCAACTTTAGACATTGGCATGAGTCAAATACAAATAATCTTGCATGAACAATTAGGTGTAAAAAAGTTGTTTTCCCGATAGATACCGCATTCGCTCTGTGAAAAGCAAAAAGCGGCTCGCGTTACTTGGTGCGTCAGAACTCTTGAAAGATTTCACGCAGGATCCTCAAATGATGTATCCAACATCGTATCAGGTGACGAATCCTGGATATATGCGTACGAACCCGAAACAAAAAACCAGTCACGAGTTTGGGTGTTCGAAAATGAGTTAAAGCCAACAAAAATTGTTCGTTCACGGAGTGTTGCAAAACAAATGGTGGCCACGTTTGTCTCCAAAACCGGCCATGTTGCGACTATTCCTCTTGAGGGACAAAGAACGGTTAATGCAGAATGGTATGCTAGCATTTGTTTGCCACAGGACGTTTCTGAACTCCGTAAAGAGAACTGCAACCGCCGCATCATCCTCCATCACGACAATGCGAGTTCTCACACAGCGCACAGAACAAAAAAGTTTTTAGAGCAAGAAAACATAGAATTATTAGACCATCCGCCGTACAGCCCCGACCTAAGCCCTAGTGATTTCTATACTTTCCCTAAAATAAAGAATAAATTGCGTGGTCAGAGATTTTCATCACCTGAAGAAGCTGCTGTGGACGCCTACAAAACGGACATTTTGGAAACCCCAACTTCCGAATGGAATGGTTGCTTCAATGATTGGTTCCATCGTATGGAAAAATGTGTCAAATTTCGTGGAGAATACTTCGAAAAGCAATAAATACATTTTTAAATAGTAATGTTGTGTCACTTCCTTGATTCCCGAAATTTTCAGTGCCGCCCTCGTACCATTCTGAATAAGTGGGATTTCTCACTTATTACTCTCTTATCACTTAATAAACCTTTACCTACTTAGTAGAATGACCAATCCAGCGGATGCCTCCGAAAAAAACAGCGTCGTCACCGTGTCTACCCAGTAGATACTTTATTATTTACCTATTTTTCACAACTAAATATTATAGGTAGGTAATTTTAAAAAAATCTTATTGTTAACGCATGAATTGCTAAAATGTAGAGAGCAGTGCTGGTCTATATTTTACTGAGAACCTGAATACTGCTGGCAAGGAAAGGTTTACCTTGTGTGTATGCTCTTATTTGAGGCGAAAATTCTTATTTGAGGTGAAAACTGCAAGTTTAGCTGCCTCAGTTACAATTTTGTGAAATGGAATGCAACAGAGCTATTGTGTAGAGGTGTGTCAATAGTAACAAAAATAAAACAATTCTTCATAATAATAATTAACAATCACAGCGCCATCATTTTTGGTCACAATTATTATATTTACGTTATCTTATTATAAAATCAAATAAAGATAATAACAAAAAAGTCAATAAAATTTTAGAAAATGGCACTTAAGGGGCTATTAAACGACTTTTACAGATTTTAAACTGACAATCACGTCAAAATGTGCAGTGTAAATGATTTGAAAAAAATATATGTTAAACTAGAACATTCTCTTAATCATATAGAAAGTGAATATTTTTGATTAAGTTCATATTCAATAGTTTAATTAACTCGTGAAGTTGTGTCTGACGCGGACAAAACATTGACAATCACACAAAATCTACCACGTATAATTATCCGAAACTTACACTATCTTACAGACAATTTTATTATCTATCTTTTAGTATACGCCTTTTTTTAAATTTTGAAATAATACTATTTTTATTTAATTTATCCGACTAAATTTTGAAAGTTTTGGACGCAGACTGCGTCCGTTCTGCATCAGTTCTGCGTCCAAAACCCTCAAAGTTTAGTCGAAAAAATTAAATAAAAGTAGTATTCTTTCAAAATAAAAAAAGGCGTATACTAAAAGATAGATAATAAAATTGTCTGTAAGATGGTGTAAGTTTTGTTTAATTATACCTGGTAGATTTTGTGTGATTGTCAATGTTTTGTCCGCGTCAGATACAACTTCACGTATTAATTAAACTATATAATATGAATATAATTAAAAATATTCACTTACTAAGTGATTAAGAGAATGTTCTAGTTTAACATATATTTTTTTCAAATCATTTACACTGCACATTTTGATGTGATTGTCAGTTTAAAATCTGTAAAAGTCGTTTAATAGCCCCTTAATGGGATCAGGTTATAGTGTTACAATTGCTGCACCAAGAGGGTCAATTGTAACAGCATTATGAATCAATTATAACATACAAAAATCGACAACAATAAAAAAAACAAACAAATAAAATCTCGTCAGCAGTTCACATAAACGCGTAATAAACAATAAAATTAATAACAGTTATTCCGACAAACGGTTTTAACACACAAAACATGGATAGTTTTTGGCACACCTGGAGTGTGCCCCTCTATGGTCTCTGGATTGCAAACAGTCTTCTCTAAGTTATTTTATTATGTTCAAAACAGACAATACAATAATTATCGTCTTCGTCTGCATCTTCTATGTCTTTGTCTTTAATTGTAACATGTTACAATTGCATCGCTTTGTTTTGTTACTTTTGCACCACTGCCACTTTTTGGCATTGTAGATTTATTTAACAAAAATCTATGGTAAATTTGATCAACTCACATACCTTAACGTATAGATTAGATGTTAACTTCTTCTAAAGTCACCACTAAGCTATTGTAAAACTGTTTAATTTAATAATAATAACAAAAACTGTGCCGAATAATAATTTTTCACATCTCGCCAGAACTCAAACTTTCATCTACTGACAGCGCATGCGCAAACTGTTTTACCTATAAATTCAGTCGGTAAAACAGCATCAGGTACAGCTTCGATTGCCAGCGAAACCTTCCGCTACTCGTCAATAGATGTCGAGAAATAATTGATGTTACATTTGCCTCCCTGTAACAATTGACACACCTCTCCCCTACAAATAATTACTCTGAAATTAGCAGCTTGAACAACTTTCAGTAGGTACAGGATTTTTTGTTTATTTTTAAAATCTGAGTACATTAAATCTTATTTCCATGATTTAATGTGAATCCTACATAAAATATCTAGGTATGAACTCTTTATTTGTTTATTATTTATTTATACTTCATGCACAAAGATACAAAGGCGGACTTAATGCCTTAGGCATTCTCTACCAGTCAACCAAGGGTGATGAAGAGATAACATGGCAGGTGAATATGAAAAAAAAATATTGAAAAAAAAAAATTTAATATTGATTGATATTTTTTTTTCATTTCAACCTATTGCAGCTGTTAAGAGGTAGATATACCTATAAGATTACTTCTTGTTTACAAAAAAAAAAAAAACATCAGTACAATACGGTCAACGTAGCGCGTCTGAAGTTAGCTGTTTGGCTGCGCAATGGAACTTTTAGGAACGAAATTGTCTACTGCGCAGCTAATCGGCTATCTTCAGACGCGCCAAGTTACGTTGACCGTACTGTACATCTCGTCAAGTTATGCGAATGTATGGATAAACTGTTATTTTTCGCGGGTTGGCATAATGACAACTTTTGAGGTTTTTCCTAAATCTATACTAATATTATAAAGCTGAAGAGTTTGTTTGTTTGTTTGTTTGGTTGAACGCGCTAATCTCAGGATCTACTGGTTCGAATTGAAAAATTCTTTTTGTTAAAATTGTAGACCTCTTCCTCGTTAGATACATTCAGATACATAAGTAATTACTTTTTATTTCAGTAGTTATTGTAACTGGCGGGTGCTTGTTAGGTTAAAATTCAGATAAAGTATATAAACGGACATGTATACGGATGATGTCGTTTTTGATTTGACTCCCAGATGCCATGTAATGGCAATGATTAAGATCTAAAATGCATTTTACCTTAATTTAATCACAACTATTACACAGGATTATCAATCAGACGAATAATTTTCCCAATTACTCATAACTCATAACACCGCCTTCATAATTTCCAACAGTACTACTTTTTATTTGATGCAATATTTTTAACAGGACCACAATAGATCTTGCAATAGGCCTACCGGGGAAGCCACGTTTAAACAAAATACGCCAAGTACGCTATTCTCACAGGTGGGCGGAAACGTGTGCATATTATGAAGAACACAACTTTCTAAGCTTTTTGCTTCGCTTCATCTCCAAAATGATGATTCAGGGAAAAAGGTGTAAGATTAATTTGTATGTAAGATAAGATAATTTTTGTAGGTAATTGCATGATAAACAATTTTGTCTCACCTATTTTTATAATAAAACTTACCGTTTAGCTAATAAATGCAAAAAACCAATTTTTGACTCGTTTGACCTTCAATATTTTTTTATGCACACCTCGGATCGATGGGGACTTTTGACAATTTATTTGTAATGGTGTTCCGAACATTCGTACCAATTTTCAGCATTATGCGAATTAATATAAGCTTACCCCTATTTTTGAAGCTAATTTGACCGGACATGTAGGCACTCGTGCGTTTTAATAGGTTCGTTCATTATGTTTTCGTGACGAAGCGATCGATAACCGAGAACTTTTCATACGTCATTCTGGTTCAGATACAGAATGCCCCGTTAGAAGTGGACCAACATGCACACGTTGGTGATACAGGAAAGAAACACTCGATTTTATTGTCCTAGGAATAGGATTGTTTAATTTTAATTTTCCTTCATAATTTTTTCACGTTATTGAATGTGTAATAAAAGGTTTTCTACTACACGGTATAAACTATTATATGTGTTGTAAAAAGCTTTTTATACACATTGCACTACATGTTGCGACTACACAATAAATTTAAACTTTGTATACACAGAACGATAACTTTTATAATTACAGTTTATGTGTCTTTCTTGGAATAGTCTGTAAGATGTCCTTATTGTCAGGAATTATAAAGTAAAAGTTTGAGTAGAGATAATAATAATTATTTATAGGAAACACTCAACTTTATTGTCTCAAGCCAAGGTATTTGAAATGTACGATGTTTTTTTAATATTAAGTTAAAATAAATTTTCTATGCATACAAAAATAAAATTTCGTTTCATGTAATATTGGAACATTGTTTTAGAAACATCTTCAAATAGAGGGGGTCTATCATCGACATTCCGTTGGTCCACTACTTACACTAAGGACAACCTGTGTACAGTTTGAGCTTCTTTCAAATAGAGAAGATTTTCAGACTGTCCTTATGTCTTACGAATCGGTTACCTAAATAATCGTATATTGCTAATTTTTAGAAGTGAACCATTAAAGGTAAGAACACTCAAAAGTTCAGTGCTATTGTAACAGTTTTTATTCACGATACGTATAGGTATTCCTAACATGTTGCAACTGAGGTTCCAGATTACTGTAATCTGTAAACTGGATATTTATAAATAATGTGACGTAACATTATCCACTTGATGTAACGTAAAATAAGACCCAATTTAAAGCATGTGTTGTGCATCAACAGATGGTAAATTGATTCGTAAATATAAATATTTTGTAAATAAAGGTACAATTTTAATTAGTTTTTATTGATACGCATGTTATGTTTAATAATTTAGAAACAACAACACTTGGTGGGAATTGTTATTTATTTTTCCAAAAATCCCCACTGGGTTGAGTTTATACAACTAGTGGGGATTTCTAGAAAAAAATATAACAATCCCCACTGGTGGGGATTTGTCGGTGGGGATTTCTGGAATAAACCATATTTACCATCAATATGCGTGTTGCTTTTATATTTCTTAATTAAATTTTTAAATAGATGATGATGCCAGATTGTATAAAAAATAACATGATAGATTTGAATGGTATTATAGTAAAAATACGGTTAAGTGCGAGTCGGACTAACACACAAAGGGTTCCGTACTACCGCACAATATTTACCATTATAAACATTTTTTAAATTGTAAAAACCACGTTTCTTGTATTAGTGCTTTTTTTTAACTTTGAATTTATTATCAGTTGTGCCCCAATTTTGTAGCATGCCCCCATACCTACGTAGACTGGAATCAGTATTTAGGTGAGTCAGAAGAATCAAGCAATCTTAAACGGGTTACTAAAGTACACAATTTTGATGACATCTGAGATGAAAACAATCTTGTCTCTACAGATGTAAAATCCATCAGAGTATTCCTAACAAGCTTCATAGAAAGAAGTATATAAATTATAAACGTTTCCGATTGATATTCTTACAATATGTCAATTTTTTTTTTTAATATAATTATATCCCTGTTCTAGTCACAGTTAGCTGAAATAGTAACTAAAAACTAATGGTGTGCCTGTAGATATTTAGGTAAGAGCATAACTAAAAATGTTTTCAACACACTTTTTTAAGCTGTAATTATGTAAGAAAACTTTGGAAGTCGAATTTCACCAATTTCTGATTGTTGTATCAATTTGAAAGTTTGTAAATGTGATACCATCTAACTGACAAAAAAAAATTAAAAGCGTGGGTCGTTTCAATAATAAACTTTAATAAAAGTTCGAGACATTTTGGAATTAAAGTTGGTGTCAGATCGAATATGTAAAATAACGATCCTTTGCCATGTTTGTCTACCTATGTCTATACCATAGAGTTTATACTAATTAGTTAATTCATTAAAAGTTTGTTCGTATTTTCTGTTTGTTCGCGCTAACCTCCGAAACTGCCATTTCGATTCTGAAAATTATTTTGTTAATAGAAACCTACGTTATCCCGGAGAGCAAGGCTATCTTTTATAATAAAAAAAATACTGATTCGAAGAAAATTCACGCGAATAAAGTCACGGTCAAGAGTTGGTTTATATATTGTACAATAATATCTTGTGACTTTCATACCGTATCCCTTCGAATAATATAGGCATGATAAGAATCGTAAAAGGTACTAATCAATCAAACAATAAGTTGATGCTCATAATTTAATTTTTTGGTTTTACTGTGTGTATTTACCACTTTTTACATAATAATTTAACTTAACAATCTACTTATGACTTAAAATTACATACACCCATTTACCCCACCCGTGTCAGTTCGTGTGGTGTCGGACGTAAAGAATAGCACCATCCCATATCTTCCCGTGGGTGTCGTAAGAGGCGATTAAGGGACTTACCAGAGAATGGGCAGCAGCGTTCTCTGTGCCTTTGTAACAACCATACTGCGATCGCCAATCCGCCTGCCAAGCGTGGCGATTATGGCAAAATCCCCCCTTGGGGAGGCCTATGTCCAGCAGTGGACGTCTTTCAGCTGAAATGATGATTTACCCCACTCTTTTATAAACATTCACTAAAGTGAAATGTCAAAAAGCTGACGTTAATCATAACTTAGCTTATGCATCGTTTATAAGATGGCAAGTGTGCAAATACTACTTAATAATACATACAAATGGCAGTTCAGTTTTTGAGAAAACTTTGTACAATATTTTAAAAGAAGGAGTACTTATAAACGGAGTTCACACAGCATTCTTTAGTTCTACATTCGACTAATTATTAAAATATAAATATAAAAGCTATTCTGTTTTGTGGTACGAATTTTATGTTGCAAATAAATGAAGTTAATAGTTAATGATTAATGGGTAGGTACATAATCAACTTGTAAGTTGACACAAACGAACAATAATGATTGAACAAAGAAGAATCATTTAAAATTAAATAATAAAATAAAAATAAAATAGTACCTACAATTTTCATTTTTTCATATCTTTAAAAGTTTTATCATATTTTATAATCAAAACCTGCCTTACTGTGTGTGAATAAAAGCAATAATAATAATAGACCTCAAATAAAATGAACCTAATTAATTAAAGTGATTAACTTGACTGTTTGCACGGACTAGGCCAGACTAATATTTTTTTTTATAAATCCTTGATGTGGCACGAGCAGCAGACCGCAATTGTGTAATTCTTCATCTTAAGGACATCCTCATCAGGATCATACACCAGCAGGGACCTTGTTGCAGTTGACTCTTTGCAGGTGAGCTCCATGTCGAAGTTATCGAGCCCCAACTTTGTGAAGCATTGCGGTCGGTTTTCCATGAGATTTTTATTTTGTTTATCGCTGTTCCTATAGGACCGAAAATAATGTTCATTATAATTATATACCTACTTGGCTAATTTTGTTTAAGCTTATTGCAAAATAAAAGAAGGACGTTACTTAAATGTTACTTATAGTCTCCAGAAAATACAAATGTTTAATAATAAATAAATAATATGTGAGGACATTTCACACACGGCCATCTGACCCCAAACTAGGGAGACCCTGTACTATGGGTGTCAGACAGCTGGTATACATACACAAATACATTTTTTGTTGTAAATACATACATATATAGATAAACAACACCAGACACAAGGCAAACACAAGTGCTCATCACACAAATGTTTACCCTGGGCGGGAATCGAACCCGCAACACGCTGCGCAGCAGTCGATCGCTCAGCCACTGCGCCAACCGTGTCGTCAAACAATAACAGTTCCATTAACTTTAATATTTTTGCCAGTGGAGCAAATGTAACTTTGAATAAACTAATAGGGAATTGGTACCTATTCAAATATTAAAATTACTCACAAGCAAGTCACTTCCACTAAACTTTGGGGGAGTAGCTTAGTTTGAACGATAATGTCCACTTTCGTATTACGAGGGTCTGCAATCTCCCTGTGGGTGTAAACTGTCTGCTCCTGTAACGTGTAGTTTAAAAGTCAGTTATCAACATATTTATGTAGAATAATATGATTTTACATGCAAATGTTCTGGTGGAAAGCATAATCATTACTGTACCAAAATAGCAAGTTTTTGCCAGCACTATTGATAGTACAGTATTACTATTTTCGTACACAGGGAAGTACTCAAAAGTGTAAACGCTTAAAATCTTACCTTTCTGTCGCTCGGACAGTTATCATCATCGTCGATCGGCTGCGAGATAGGAGGGGGCCCGGATCTGCTGCCTACATTCTGCAAAGAAAACATAAAACATTATAAAACAAGATTATACTTATGCAAACATTAGCATCATTTCAATTATGTTGACACATCAGGGCCTCAAGTCTGCTATTACAATAGTGTCAGAATGGTCTATCATTGATTTCACAATTGTTGATTTTGACAAGTTTGGTAATCTACTAATATAATGGCGTCATTATGACTTGCCAATGGTCAACCACTGACACGCCATTGAAAGAAATTATATAGAATGGTAATCTCGTACAAAATGACAACTGAATGACTGACTTAGGCGGTAATCTGCTATAATTTTGACAGTTCCTTTGATCAGTGACGTACCATTAGAACGTCATTATAATTCGACCGACCAATGATCGACCATTATGAATTTAGCAGATTACCAACTTTAAGCAAAATGACAATGGGATCGTGTTGGAATGACGAAATTATAAAAATAGTAGACTTGGCCCCCTGGAAGATATTTATGAATGCATTCGTCAATTCCTAAAATTCGATTTGACTGGCAATGGTATCTGCGAGAGGGCTGAAGAAGATGATAGTTAAAATATCTTACAATCAGATGTGGTGGCAGAATCTCGTCGAACATCTTCTCGATTTCGTCGTAGCCTTGAGGTCTGATGGCGCAGAATCCTTTTCCCTTACACTCTTCAGGAACTGTGATACTAAACTTAGGTTCTGGAAATAAATGAGAATCATGCATATTTTAATAAGAAAGTTGCATTTTAAACTAATGTAGGCGAAAATTCTATTATTAAATCATCACTTAAAACTTACTTTTGGGGGCAGCACTGCTGGTTGCTACAAGAAGCGAAGCCTGTAATATAAATAAATACACCATAAGAAGTTTTCTTATTTTATCGATTGATTTATTATTATTAGAAAAGCAGAAACTCTGTTTTTATATTTAAAATGTGTTAAATAATTTATAGGTTTAAAGTTCAATATGCTTAAAAGTTAGACGAAAAAAGTATCTTTGATGAAAGGTTACAAGTATTTACCGTTAACAAAACAACTGCGAAAGACGCCATGCCGATTCAACAAGTTCAGTTAGCACTGAAGTTATCAACAAAATATTTTAATAACGTATGTGAAGTTAAATACAAATATGTATTATTTGATGTTGCTTCAATGAGTAGCAAGTTACAACTGTTTTTGTTATTACACAACGCGGTTTATATAGGTAATCTGAGTTTTCCTTATCCATATTTTATAATGATACCTAGGGGTTATAATTTATATTAGGGAAAATCCATTAAGTTCGTATCTGTGTCCTGTAGAACATTTTTGACTTCATAAAATAAGTTTAATTATTAGTTTGGATTTATTGAACATTGCATCATTTTGTTTAACACGTCAGTATTGGATGATGTTTTGTTAACACAGATTGCAAGTACCTACCTAAGTTTCACAGTTTCTTTTTTTTTAATTGAGCTTATCGGCAAAAAAAAAAAACATCCTAAAAATGCTAAGTAGCTGATAAAATTAATGCATTTAGTAATTTTGGGGCCTATTTTAATACGATATTTTTTGGTATTGCCTAAATTTAAATGAATTATCTTTCTAATATTTACAATAACCACAAACAACTATCTACTTCTCCATGTATTTTCCCTTCTCTCTGAACTCATGCTGATTGTAAAAACCTGTTGATTCCTGTCCATGTTGTGCTAAATAACTTTATTTATCCGCAACTTTATGTAGCGCTGTATCAGCTTGTGTAAGTCTTCTGTCTTGTCAGTCTTCAATTCAGGGTTATTTTCTTTAATAAGTATGTATCTACCTATAACGAATGTGTGAATATTTAGCTTGGTATGTAATATAAATGAAAATCATATATTATCAACCCCAATCAAGGCTCACATGCAAACATTTAATAACTTGTGACATCAAAAAATAAAATACTTATGAAGCAGTTTTTCTACCTTAATGTTGGCATTTATCCAAATCTCATTTTCCTCTACATGTGGTGTACAATAATTATGTTAATAACTGAAAATGGTCTCTTTGGTTTATATTTACTGGTAGAGGTATAAACAGAAATTCACATACAGAAATTCTAAAATGAATCATAAATCGTAAAAAATGCTTAAAAAATGTTGAAAATAAATCATTAGCGAATTATTTATCTATTGCCCCGGAACAATCGCCCTAATTAAGCACATAGAATTATTGATACACAATTGTATTAAGACTATTGTTATTTTTATGAAATTATAATAACTAAAACTGTTCTACTAAATTACTAATGTTTTATATTTAATTATATAGATGTCATAATTTGAAACATAATATATTTTTCCCACTGCCTCAAACTCAATAGGTTTGTCTAAAAACATGCTTAAACTAAGCCTATTTGAAGGCTGGCGTGGCTAGGCCCTGTCAGCGCCTTTCATAAGTGATAGTTGTTAAAATTCGAATGGGGTGGAGCAAAACTACGTAGAGTGTAAAAGAAACATCAATTTTCTGTAGGCACCAGATGGATGACATCGTGCTCCATAATGATGCTGATGAACCATTCTACTTACTCTACTCTCTACAGCGTGTAACTACACAAATACATACTCCACTAAATAATCATCTAGATATTGAATAGTTTTGTCTGTAGTAGGTAATATGGTCTCCAAGTCCTGCTACTTACCTAATCATTACAAATTGTGGTTTTATATTAAATTTCATTTCAGTAAATTTCTTAATGTAATTTTCTTACATTCCTATGTAATAGATCATGCGTTAAACTTTATACGCATTTTAATTCAATAATAAAGGTAGAGACCACAGTCTGCATATAAGATACTGTAAGTTTCCAAACCCAGTTAATTCTGAAGGTAAAAAAACTTATTTGAAAAAAGAGAACCGCCTTCAAAAAAAAACTAAAAAGTGATAAATAACTTTAGCACAGAGCACACATGACTTTTCGGACTTTTCGGAAGTCGGTGGCTTCGTTCTGTTTGTTGTTTTGTATTGCCACCGTTGTTTCTTTTTCTGAACGCGGTTCTCTTTTTTCAAAAATGTTTTTATTTTCCAGTTTTTAGTGCCTCGTATCACTCAAATCCATTATAGAACGGCAACACAGTTAAAACAGAGACTGAAAGTCCTCCAAAGATGGAAAGATGGAAGAAACGAAAACGTGTTCTCGGATTTTGTTGACTTTTTCAAAAAGCGCAGCAGTGCGATTCTGTAAGAATTCACCCGTGAATTTGAATCCTATCTCATTTCCGATTTCCCTTACCTGAAGTGAAAAGTATTTGGTATTCGCTAAAATAGTAACGTAATAATAGTTCGCTTCACCTAAGTTGGTACTCAGTGGCGCTAGCGTAGTAGTTAACGAATTACAGTATACCTAAAACAGTTTTCACCGCGGAATCAGAAGTGAGAACTGGAGTGAGTTCTTACAGAATAACATAGCTGATTGAATTTCTATTTGTTGTATACCCTTCTCCAGAGTGTAACAATCACTTTTCTGAAAACCGCATCAAAATCGGTTCTGCCAAACGGGAGATGATCGCGGACAAACATACATATATACATACGAGGCATGCCTTGTATGTTTTGTCGTTTCTATATATACCGGCAATTTTGGATTAGGAACTGTTTTATATTCAAATTTGTTTGAATTTGGAATGTTAAAAGTACTAGAAAGTACTAATTACTATACTAATATACTAAACTAATCGTCGGCCTAATTCGTTAACCTGCTAAATCCATTTTTTGGCAAAATTTACTTTTTATGCCAGTCAAAAAGTTCAGTCTAATATCTACCGTAACGTTTAAGGAATAACAGCGATATTAGCCTAAAAAGGTGACAAATGCTATGCCCGAAAACTGCTTTCTGACCACCAGCCAATCTCCACAATGCAAACCTGCTAAATCCTATTGGGGCCTCAGTTATCCATTTTTTGGCAAAATTTACTTTTTATGCCAGTCAAAAAGTTCAGTCTAATATCTACCGTAACGTTTAAGGAATAACAGCGATATTAGCCTAAAAAGGTGACAAATGCAATGCCCGAAAACTGCCATGCTTTCTGACCACCAGCCAATCTCCACAATGCAAACCTGCTATCAATTAATTAATCTATACACCATACTAAATTTAAGTCAAAAACTGCCTAATGTCCTCAAGCAAATTGAATCTTCACCTTGAAAAATGCTAAATAATTGTTTTATCGAATTCTATAAAATGTGTATAAGTTATGCTACTAATTATATTGTTAAAATAACAAGAAAAATTATAGAAACCAACGGGATTTTCAGAATTTTGATTGCTAAATTAATATAGATATTATTCAGTTTTTTCTTCGTCCTGTAAACTATGAAAAAATGGACTTTGGAGGTTAACGAATTAGGCCGACGTAATACTATACTAATACTAATTATTGAAAGTACTAGGATTAATGCTATTGTTAAGTCACAGCGACGATTTAAATCTGTCAGGTCACGAGCGAAAATAAACTTTGCTAAGGAAAATGTCCGTGCAATAATTGTCTACAACTTTCGAAGAGGCCTAACACAGTTTAACTGTTTCGAAGAACTAAGATCTGTGTTCCATGATTACACCCCGTGTCTGCGGACTGTTGAACGATGGTATTTATAATTTCAGCGTGGATATACTAGTCTTAGTGACAAATCTCGTGAAGAACGTACAAAATCCGCCTTCATTGAAGATAAAATCGTTGCTGTGAGACAACTATTTCTCTAATAACGTAATGTGACATATCGAAGGATAGAGGCATTATTAGGCATCTCAGGGACAACCATTCAAAAAATCTTGCATGGGGCGCTTGGTGTGAGAAGGCTAGTTGACCGTTGGATCCCGCATTTGCTTTCCGACGATCATAAATCGGCCCGCGTCAGATGTTGTAAGAAAACTCTTCAAAGGTTTAACCGAGGAGAGTCTAATCACGTCTACGACATCATCAGTAGTGACTAATCTTGGATATATGTCTACAATCCTGATTCCAAATAACAATCTACAAACTGGGTCTTCCACGGTGGGCCAAAACCAACTAAAGTCGTTCGTTCTCGAAGTAGCTCAAAATGATGGCGGGCAAGTTCATTGCGAGAATCGGTTATATTGCGAGGATTGCACTTGAAGATCGTAGAACAGTTGATATAGAGAGGTATACCACAGTTTGTTTACCACAAATTATCACCGAACTACTAAAATGTTACCCAAAGCGACGCATCATCCAACAGCATGACAACGTAAGCCCACACAGTGCTCATTGAACGATTGGGTATTTGAAGCAGGAAAACGTAAAAATCCTTGACCATCCTCCATACAGTTCAGACCTGAGCCCTGGCGATTTCTTAACATTTCTTAAAAATTAGTAACAGTCTTCGTGGTTAAAGGTTCCACTCCGGTGAAGAAATAGTCGATGCTTCAAGTCAGCCATATTAAATACCCCCACTTTGGAGTGGAAAAAATGTTTTAGTATCTGGTTCGAGTGGATGGAAAAGTGTATTAAACTTCGTGGTGTATTCACCACGAAGTTTAATACACTTACACAGTCTTTTTTATTGGTTTTTAGAGTATTCTCTAAAAACCAATAAAAAATACTGTAAGGTTCTAGGTGCTTTTCTTTCTTCAAACGACAAAACTTAAAAGGCATGCCTCGTACAAACACAAACACAACACAAACAAATCGTACAAACATACGGGTCGAACTGAGAACCTCCTTTTTTTTGAAGTCGGTTAAAAATTTAGGAACTTTACACAGTCTATTTCGTTTAAATTCAAAATCTTTTTGGTTAATCACATACCAATAAATTTTATACTACAGTCGAAGAACAAAGTGATTTTATGATTTTTCACATAGCCGCGGAAAGTTTTTCATTAGGTGTAAAAAAAATATTAAATAAAATACATGCGTGCAGGTTTGCAAGATGCACAATTATTTATTTAAATTACTCTGTTTAGGGCGTTACTGTGTGTGAGACATTGTACACCAGCAGCCTGTGGGTCCGCTATACGCAGAGGGCTTTCAATGGCCAGCGTATCCTCTACAATAATGGGTTTAAGATGCTGATGGGGTAGCCGCGATACTGTAGTACATCGGGGATGTTTGCGGAGGTCAAGACCGACTGTTTTAGAGCAATAGTGCCAAGAGAGTGGCCTCCCTGATGCGTCGTGTGCGGAGCAGCACCAACGGCCTTCTAAACCTCAAAACGGAAAGGGTTGAGTGAGTGTTGAGGCACTGGAATAAGGTACATACACACTTACACAACTTTGGTGGTGTCCTTTTTAATGTAATATAATTGTATAATTTACTGTAGGACTGTGGTAGTATGTAGTAAGTAATACTGGTAAAATTGTTAGTAAAACTTAAAACTATGTGTTTCAAATTTTACTGTCAATTTTAGATGGAATTATGTTCTGAATTAAAATTATAAATTATATTAATCAGCAAGCAGTATAGTTACTACTCTCAAATTCAAATTTAGTTGAAGTAAACTTGAGATGAGTTAGGTAAATAATGATCTCATAATGGTGTGTGGCACTGAGGCAGATTGTGTTCTATACTTAGCTTGATCATTGTTTCCATTATAACAGAATTTTAACCACAGCTTGAATCATGGGTTAACCTAAATATTACATTCGAAAACAGTTGAACAAATACCGTTTAGACATTAAGAGTTCAGATACAGGATACCTACCGTCGACCCACCATTTCCATTATAGACAAATACATAATTATAATTTTGGTTATTTCATTTTGAAACATTACCATCCATCGACCAGGATGTATCCATGTGTACTACTCACTTTCATTTCAAACTAAATCTGGAATAGATTCACCTACATTCCATAATGAATTTATTCCGGCTTGATGATAATACACAATGGAAAAAAAAAAAAAAAACACTTTTGTTCATCTTTTCCATGTAATCAACTGTTTATCTCGTGTGTGGGTATCGTAAAAGGCGACAGATGTATAAGTACCTATTGAACAGTGGATGAGCGTCAGTGTCCTTCTGAGTACCATAACACCTATACTACTATCGCCAGCATGCATCGGCCAAGCATGGCGGTTACGGCTACATCCCCCTTGGGCTCCTCTATGCCCAGCAGTGGGCGTCTAAAGGTTGACATGATTACCTGTTCATCTCAAAATGATATCATCCACACGCTGAATTTATTTAATTAATCTTTGTTTATGAGTGAAACAGCAATCTTATTAATGACCTCATGACGTTTTAGATAAATTGTGTTTTACATTACCTAAACTCTACCAACGAATAACAAGGAATTAAATAAATTATAATTCTTCCTTTTGGTTTTGTCTGATTACTTAGTTATATATTATGCCTATGTTTATCAAGTTTGTACGTCAGTTTTACATAAGGCATTATTAACATTGAAAAGGGAACTCACTGAAATTTTATTTCATAAATGTTAGGCTTAGCAAAGATAACCATCATTATTTTTTTTTTGTTGTCAGTTTGTAACAATTCTCTGTTGAATTATTTGTATTGCATGTGAAAATTGCTAGTGCATGTCATGAGCATTGTACTACACAGCAATGACGAAAATTTCTTAAAGTTTAATTATATGTAATGATACTGATTTCATGTAAAACGGTTATGTCATTAAAATGTGAAAATAGATGCCACACTAAAACCTCGTCTTGGAAAAACGTTTTTGCAACCACTGCCTACTGCTATATTATTAGCTTTTGACTCTATGTCAGTAGTGTAAAGTAGATTTTTCTTTAATAAAAAGCCCATACACTTGCCGTTCGCGTTGCGCCCTGTTTACTGGCCAAATTGTCAACATAACAATTGGATATGTAATGTTTAAACACATTCCTCGGTCTGCAATATGTGTACGATTTTATAAGCTGTTAGTTACACAATGTTATTCAATTTTCAATTTACCTGTTGTTTGGCTATTTAACAATGCACAGGATAAGATTGTTTACATCGATTGAAATGACGTAGGTCGCTATACAGTATCCATCCAGATGCCGGATATAAATGGGTAGAGTCGCCACGCCAGATACCAGATATTCGACTTTAGTGGATAATTGAAAATGTTATCTTATCTATTTTCCATGTTCTTATGAGTATCAAAAAAATATCATGTTCTACAACAAGTGAGTATCTAAAACTATCTGTAAACAATCTGAAATAAAGTTTCCATTTTCCTTCTACCAATAGACGCTATAGTTTAACAAGCGCATCAGCGACTTCATGGACGCAAGGGTAATTCTCTGTTATTCAATTGGAGTTGAGGTAACGTAGAACACGATTTATCTGTTACGTCATGACGTAACTAATAATATTGCTGTTTCAGTACTCAACAAGGACTAAATAATTTCGGTATAATATATACTGAAATGATTTAATTTAACGAACGATACGAGGTCGAACTAATGCTAACATCCACATAATATGTAGATTATATCGTTTTGAGACAAAGTATTGATTAGGTACATGAGAAAGATAAATAAGTAGCTTTAATTCAGTATATAGGGTGACTGGTAATTAGTGTACGATACTTAAACACGTGATTGTGTTCATGATAACAAACAACTTTCCCGAAGAAAAAATGGTTTTGTACTGGTTCACTTTTATCACAATAACACAACAGCTGTATGAAATTAACGCGTGCGCACGCCTGAGACCTAAAATGAACCAGTACAAAAAACTTTTTTTCTTCGGGAAAGTTGTTTGTTATCATGAACACAATCACGTGTTTAAGTATCATACACTAATTACCAGTCACCCTATATAATAATAATAAATAATAAAATGTTTATTTGTACACAGAGAATTATACATAAGTAAGTACACAAGGATTTATGAAGAATTGTACAATAGAGTCACATTAAAGGCCGAACTGGTTACTCCTAAACTAGGCCAAATGTCTGTGTTTTAGGAGTCAACGTTCCTCCATATGTAATCGCATACAGTTGATATTTAGCGTCATGCAAGTACTTTACAGCGTAAATTTAACATAAGGTGCCTTAAATTAAATACAATATTTAGTTTTATTAAGAGACAGTTGCAATAAGATTATCTGTTTCGTCATACGTTAACTTCTGCAACCAACTTGATAGTTTGTTTTTAACTTCATGTTTAGTCAGGGGGTAAATAGGCATAAGTTTATGTATTCTATTATACAATCGAGAGCTAGTTGCCGCAAATTGTCGACTGGCAAACTTAGAACGGCATTGGACTATAACACACACGGGAGTGCCTTTGCGTCTTTTCAGCTTAGCGTAATCTATATGTAGGGTGGAGTGTTTCCGCAGCACAGCACGGAGCACAAAAAGCTGTCTAACAGTCAAAACTTTGGCTTCTGTATAGAGTTGGTTGGTCCAGAAGTCCCTGCGCATAAAGTGCACGACTTTCAAGACTGCCCTTTGCGCTCTTTCAACTTTGAGGAGGGAGGTTTTGTAGGTTCCACCCCAAACTGGGATGCAGTACAAAATAATGAACTGGCAAAGACTCTGGTAAACTATCAAAACTAGATCGGGATCAGCAGAGTGCCTAAGTTAAATAAATATATGTAGGATCATCAGGAGCGAGCAGGAGGAGTGCCGAGCGGTATAGTACATCGTCAGGAGTATGGGCGTTCCCATTATCCCATTAGGGATAAACTTGACCTGTAAAAACAATTACACACTACATAAAGAAAACACAATACAAATGGTAATTAGTAACAAGAATAAAGTAAGTTAAAGGTACAGCAACAATACAGTTAATTGAACAGACCATTAAGGTTCCACAGTTCGTACAGTGACAAGCCACCCAATGATAACCGAACAAACCCTTAAGGTTTATAGTTCGTACAGCAGCCTAAGCCACCCAACCAACTGTCCTATGACCAAAAAAATAGTGCTATCATATCACGAGATAATGTTGTTGACCAATGCTGTATTTCTTTGATAATACAACTGTTTAATAGTTTAACAATTGTTTCAGCTGTTGACAGTGTGGAGATAGAAGTAAATCTGTCCCGTGCAAGAAAACAAGCAACCCTGGGTGCCGAAAGTTTCAAGTTGAAGACTTCTTTGGAAACTTTGTACTTCTTGCAGATCCAACATGATATTTGTTGAAATCTTTGAGTGCCATTAAAATTTAGTCTTGATCATGTATATGTAAAATGCCTGAATGTCCATTCAATTTTAATGATGTCAATGTTGACACTGATAATAATCATCTGCTGCTGACATACCATAGCTTAATTGACAAGATGTCTATGTTGACTCTTGTTTGGATGTCTATGTTGACTTCTGGGTTTGATTGTTGAACTTGACGCCTATGTTTAGGGTGAAGGTGTGCTGGAAGCAACCCTAGTGTGGCAGTATGTGTAAGATAATGATCTGAGTTCCGGTCAAGATTGCCAGGTTTAATATCCACGTTTAAATCTCCAATAAGAACCACATTCTGAAAGTGACTCTTAGTGTACCTACGCTAAACTGTCTAGACTATTGTAAAAGTGATCTAAATTAGAATATGAGGGGGAGCGATACAAACAGATAAGCTTCATGAACAATAGGTTCGTGCACAGTACATCGTAGGGACATCTTCGTGAATACTACAACTCCGTCGTTTTGAGATGTATTGTTTACAGTGGCGTGGGAGGTATATCCCTATATATATCATAAAAAGAATTGGTCCAGATACTTTAAGCCAGCACTCAGTTAGTACAATGACATCAAAAGAAATTTTAATAATGGACAACATAGTGGTGAATTGATCGAAATTGTTACCTATTAATAATCCGAATATTTATATGTATTATTTTCAAGTTCGCGCTGGGATGTGTAATAAACTCAGAGCATTTATCAGGAGAGCATTCATACGATGAAGCCATGGAAATATTGTCGAGTTCGTTGGATATAGAATTCATGTTAGCCATTGTAAGTTGAGGGAGTTGTATGAACAATTTATTGAATAAGAGTAGAAAATTTAAAGTAACAGTTCATAGTGCGTATAGTTGGGTTGCAGTAGCTAATCTTATTACTAATATTAAAAACATTTGGTTTGTATACTGTATGAGCATGTAAAGTAGTAAAATATTTTTTCAAATATAAAACTGGGGTTTTAACCTAAAACTGAAAGAAACACAGAGCATAGATATAGCAATTTTGAATTTTGGAAAACATAACAAATAAAAAAATAATGAGCAGTATAGTCATTGTTTTTTAACGAGAGAGAGCAAACATTTTTCAGACCTTATTTGCGTCGGTTTCTCATTTGGATCATTGGGGTCTTTTCGTAAGAAAATTCTACCATACGAATTCCAACAAGAGAACTTGTTGGCTTTTGCAAATACCCGTGTTTCATAGAACAGCTTTTCCTTGGATGGCAGAAGGTGTTCATCAACGTGTATTGGCTTCTTGTCTCCTAACAACCCAATAGTGTGCGTGTTTAGCTTGTCGACTACAGGGCGCTCTTTATTGAAGCTGCGAACATTTGACAAGAACTCGTTCCTTTTTGTAACTGAGTTAAACTCTACTACGATAGGTCTGGGTGTTCCCGAGGTCCCCGGTAGGCGGTACAGGTCACGCAAGCTATCTTTTGTACTTCCACGTTAATTACTTTACCCACCGCTGATATAACAGATAGAAGATCCTCTGCATTTTCTTTCGCTTTCAGAGGAATGTTCCTGAACTCGACTGTTGATGGATGTGACTGGAGCTGCAGATCTTGGATGTGTTTGTCAAGCTGGTCAATGCGATCTACATTTTCTTTTTTTTGCTTCTCGAGAACAGCCAGTCCTGTCTTCATCTCTTCAGCTCACTCATATCTCTAACCAATACCTTTAAGACCACATCTGGCTCTGTCTTGTCACTCTGTGGTCTCATCAAGCCGGAATAGATTAAATATATGTCGGATCGTCAGGTGCGATCGAGGAGCAGTACCGAGCGGTATGGTACGTCGTCAGGACTATAGGCGTTCCCATTATCCCATTAGATCCCATTAAATCTAATAAGATTTCATAATAAAGTAATCAAATAACATAATTATAATTGTCATGGATAAACAATAATGATTTCATAAAGTAATTCGTTTTACATTCAAAGTAACGTGTCAACAATTGTTTTGAATAAAACCATCGATAACAATTATCGAAATAAAGTAACCACAAATCAGTGTGCACACACAATAAATCATGTTTCGAATTAATAGACAATAATTGATAGTAAAATCACATAATTTAACAATAAGAAACACAAATCATAACAAATTTAAATAACACCCACAATTGTGATTAATAAACTGTCTCCGACATATAGAATATGAATAGATGAACAGACCCGATGGAAATATTAGGCATAGGTAATATTTATAGGATGTCTCCATTAGACATGGAGACATCCTAATATTTCCACCGGGTCGGTTGGTAACGTATAAAAAAAAATAGGTAATCAAAAATATTTATTTGTCTATAATAGTAATGGTCTGCGATAAGTAATTTTGAACCTGAACACTGAAAGTCCAAACGGTAACGTTTTCAGAAAAAATATTTAGGTTTACTAATGGTTCAAGCGTGTGGTTTAGATCACGGATATCGATGGTCTAGAACCTATTACAATGGAAACAATGAACTAGTTAATAAAATTATAGAACAAAATCTGCCTTACATCATTATGAGATCATATTACCTAGCTCATCTAGTTCACTTCAACTAAATTCACCACAAACCACTGCTGGTTGATTAATGAAAAAGGACGCGTTGTCAAAAATAATAAAGTCTTTTTTTTAAAGACTATCTAAAAATCCTTGACATTTCCGTACTTATTAGTAAGTAAATCTATTAAAGCTTGTCAATTGTTACGAAAAAGATTTTGTTTACCGACCCAAACCACCCGAATGCATAAGTGCATTGGGATTTGAGGGAAATATTTTGAAAAGCTGTAAATAAACTTTTTTTACATTCTAACTATTTTTCATTTCACTAACTATTTTTGGAACAGCCCACGTAAAGTTATACATGTCAAAATGATTTGTATTATAAATTATGGTTCCTAAATGTTTACCTTGAAATCTCCGTTTAGCAACAGTGTCTTATAGTGCACCCAGACTGCGGTCTCTATAAAGTACCTATCTTTATCATCAAATTAAAATGCCTATAAAATTTAGCGCATGATCTAATAGATATGTAGCAAACTGTTATTGAGACATTTTATAAAATTTAAAACCACAATCTGTGAAGATTAAGTAAGTAGCAGGATTAGCAGGCAATATTATTACTACAGACAAAACTATTAAATACCTAGATGCTTATTGGTAGAGTATAGCTTTTGTAATTAATATAGTACCTGCCCTTTCCCTGAATATCTTTGTGCACCCTGCACAAAATGCTATGTACATATTTACCATTTTTCATTACTGTGACATGTTGACGGATGTGATGGATATCAATTCAGGACTCCTGAATCGATAACCATCATATTCGTCAACATTTCTGGGTGTTTTAAAAAATAAAACCAACCTAACCTATCCTGAAATTCCGAGTTTCGCTGCACTCGCTTCTGTTCAAACTGAAGTGACAACGTTGACTGAACCTTGAGGCATTAAGTGCTTATTTTTCGCAATTTTTAAAGACACTTCAATTTCTTCGGTGCGGTAGTATGCGAATTAAATTTATGCCAAAATAAATTATGCTACAAGATAATTATGTCAACATAATCTGTTTGCCAAAAAAAAATTGTGGCAAATTATTATTATACCAACGAAATATACCAAAATAGTTATGCCATTAGGAAAAAAAAACATACGAAAAGAGGGATACCCCGCTATAGTCATTTAAAAATGACGATGCTATAGTAAAACATAAAACAAGAATTTCCAAAAATTTTAGCGGTGAGAAATGCACGGGTCACTGTCTGACTTGAGCAACGTTATAAAATACGCTTACGCAATAGCTATCGCATATTACCTAGATCCTACTAGTGGGTAAACCCAAAAACTCGACTCCCCGATTCAGGACGCGCCAACCGCGTGCATCCGGTGTTACACCTTATTATCTTGCAAACTTATTGTAACTGACGTATAGATGACGGCACACTTTTAAAATAGGTGACTTGGTGTTACTCCTATCATCATTATTTTATTCAAGTTTGCGGACAATCAAATAATATTTAGTATAGTTAACGGTTGATTGACACTTTCCATGACCAAAGAGCAGGTTTTTACCACATGTGTCAAAACAATGTAAATAAAATGTATTGAATTGTTTTTTTTTTCTGCGGCTACGGTTTTAGGTATGACACTGGTGGCTATTGACACCACATACATTTTATAACATTCTTCGCATTTCAAAATCTCAAACAAAGATCGTTAACGTCCTGACTAGATTTATATCGAATCTGTCAGCATATTTCACTAATGAAAAACGATAAACATAACGAATGCTTATAACAATAGTTGGACCCAATCAACACGTGCTCTTACTGTTATGTGAACGGGTACTGTTCTCACAATGTAAGTATGAGGTGGGTGATAATATTCCATTTAGACAACATTATTTTGTGGCGGTTAACTGGGCTCGCAATCTAAAGCCCAAGGCTGTATTAAACACATTTAGTTATGCATTCCTAAATAAAATGGCAAATTGAAAAATATGTTTTCAAACTAAGTGCGGTACCTAACATTGGTCCGGCTTGCTCTTGGCTGAATTTGTAGAAATTAAGGATATAATTTTATGTTTCATATTACTACCTAACTAAGCTTAGATACACGGTTTACTCATGTGTGGCAAGTGTACGGGTGTACATTTGTAACACATGAGTAAACCGTGTATTTGTATTGATGGACTAGCTTCTGCCCGCGACTTCGTACGCGGATCCTGTTGCTTATGCCAGCGACAACGGAGTCGGCAAAATCGAAGATCTGAAACGTCTGATGTCGAATTCTAAGAGCCCGGGGACGGGAAAAAAACGGGATGCGCGAGACGATTCGATACGTTCAAAAAGTACAATTTTGAATCATACCTCCGATGGCGGAATATGTGGCGTAGTCAATCATAGGAGTACACGTAAATGCACTCCGTTCCTTATCAACCTAAGGAAGGTTGGCATGCCCTACGGCTATATCTTGAGACACATCCGATTCTTCAGATGCCATCGACATTCTGTTCAGAGAATTACGAAGTCGATCAGAATTCAAACGTTCGTTGCGCTTTTCTTCTGTCTCTTCATGCCGTACTCCAGCAATTCTTTCTCTCTCGCTTTCTAACTGATTATGAATATTTTGTTATATGCGTGTTCGGGACAATATATGATAATCTCGATCAGCAGTTAGTCGCGCATCACGTTCATCACTCGTTTCAAAAGACCTGTTAGTAGATGTGCGAATACGCTGAGAACTCAAGCGTGATTCTGTATCGGTAAACGTTTCCGATTCGCGAGATAATGCATGTCACTCACGATCAGCCGATCGCGCATCACGTTCCGCACTTGTCTCTAGAGACCTAGAAGCAGATGCGTAGATACGCTGAGAACTCAAGCGCAATTCTTTATCCGTGAACGTCTCCGACTCGCGAGACAATGCGTGACGTTCACGATCAATGCTCAATCGCGCATCACGTTCCCCACTGGTCTATAGACACCCAGAAGTCGATGCGTAGATACGCTTGGAACTCAAGCGCAATTCTCTACCCGTGAACATTTGCGACTCGCGAGACAATGCGTGACGTTCACGATCAGCGGACAGTCGAGCATCACGTTCCGCACTTGTCTCTAGAGACCTAGAAGCAGATGCGTAGATACGCCGAGAACGCAAGCGCAATTATTTATCCGTGAACGTCTCCGACTCGCGAGACAATGCGTGACGTTCACGATCAGCGCTCACTCGTGCATCACGTTCCCCACTTATCTCTAGAGACCTAGAAGCAGATGCGTAGATACGCTGAGAACTCAAGCGCAATTCTTTATCCGTGAACGTCTCCGACTCGCGAGACAATGCATGACGTTCACGATCAGCGGTCAGTCGTGCATCATATTCTTTACTGGTCTCTAGAGACCTGGATGTAGATGCATAAATACACTGAGAACGCAGGCGTGCTTCGCGATGTGAAGAGGTTTCCACGGAGCCAGTTGCAGCCTGATGTTCTCGAACAACATCAAGTCTCTCCTGACGCTCTTCGGTAGATTCTTGGGAACCTATGATCCTCAATCTTTTAGCTCCTTTGGAACATTGGGAAAGATTTGACCTCTTTCTAGGCATGGTTATAGTTTTATTGTGAAGATACCTGATCAATTAAAATCTAAGTGACTGCTCCCCCGCGTTACGGGGTAGGGTACCGTGTCACAAAGATTAATGGAAAAGGAAATTAAACACTCAAATAACATAAGCTCAAAGGCATATTTATTCGATAAAATAAAAAATAAATGCAAGTTTTGGCCAGTAGAGTCAAATTTTCAATGATATATGTCATCAAAAATCAGTCCTAAACTGTTACCGCCTTCACCGCGTGGAGGTACTCCCACCTTATATTATAATATACAGTGAAATTAGTGATAGCTTTACAGTGAAATTTTAAAAATTACAGCTTTGATTTCCATTCAGATGTTTCTGATCTTCGATTTTTATAAAATAACAGGAAATGCCCATCAGACCGAACAACTTTTGCTAAGACGTCATTAATATATGTGTTATGGTGTAGCTGGGCTCTTGGAATTCCACATCAGGTGTTCCAGATCTTCAAATTTATTCTCTCAGCAGAACAATTTTTGCTACGGTACCATTTTTGTATCTCTTATAGTTTAGCTGGTCTGTTGCGGTTCTGCATCAGGTGTTCAAGTTTCCAAGATAAATTATAGCCTATATGTTGCCCAGACTTAATACCTATACAACAACAAAAAAATCATTCAAATCCGTCCAGCAGTTCCGAAGATTAGCGTGTACAAACAAACAGACAAACAGACAGAATTTTTTTTTTTGGATTCGTGCTCTATTACTGTTTCTAAACCCCCCTCAATTATTATTTTTTTAATATATTCAATGTACAGACACAGTTTTTTTACTGTTTTATTATATGTATATATAGATTTTCAAAACTAGATCATCGCAATAGCTAACCCATACGAAAATTATGTTTATGACTCTCCTTATGAAACCTCATTAATTATATTGATCGAATCACTGGTCATTTTCCTTAACGAAATCCCATTGCACAAGGTCCATTAAATTTTACAATGAAATCGGCGCTCGAATCGCTCTTACGCAGGTCGACGGACACACACTAGGATGTTGGGTTAGATAACGATAAACGTGAGTCGTTGTGTAATGGCGGCAAAACATCCTGTATCAGGTGGACCTGAACCATCTGTATCTGGCTTTACTGAAATATTATGAACTAGCTTAGCCTGCGATATCGTCTGCGTAATCTTCAAAATTAAGCTGAAGTCCTAAATCATACCAGAATCACAAAAACGTGACTAAAATAACCCTATATGTTAAGCTAGATCAATAGTTAATTCCGTTCCATTCCATTTATACTTACAAAGTTTCGTTATGATAGGACTTACATGATAAGATCGATGTTGAATGTTGAAGACATTTTTGGCTCGGTAATCAATGACTTAAAGGTTATCAACCTTTTAAACCAGTTAATAACCCTTAGAACATACAGACCACAGATTCCCCAACAAGCCTTTTTTAACATAAATGTCTAAATACTTTTACCAACTTCAGTCCAAATAAGACAATACCCACGTTAAATTAAGTACTGCATTTAGCTGAGGTACCGTTTAACACATTAAAGATGTCACCAACCAAATTACAAAAGAGAAAAAGTCACTTTTATTTGTCATGACCATAAATAATAAATAAATAATATGTGGGGACATTTTTCACACACGGCCATCTGACCCCAAACTAGGGAGACCCTGTACTATGGATGTAATAGGCTACGACGGTAGGCAATGTCCCTAGGTTTAACTACCGGAAATAAGGTGTAGTAGGAACCTAAGGTGTCATGACGGTATTGAATAGCTTCTGCCCGCGGATTTTTCTACAAATACCTTTTGCAAAGGGGCAAGCATAGTAATGTTGCTATAACTTAGCTACATGAGATCTCGGTTTCGCTGAAGACTCTCGCAAGGATTGTCAACAATCAATTTTCAGCTTCAGCTTTTTAACCGACTTCAAAAAATAAAGGAGGTTATCAGTTCGACCCGTATATTTGTATGTATGTATGTATGTATGTTTGGCCGCGATTATCTCCCGTTTGACTGAACCGATTTTGATGCGGTTTTCAGAAAAGTGTTTGTTACATTCTGGAGAAGGTTTTAGTATACAACAAACCGAACTTTATTCTAAAAAGTGATAAATAACTTTAGCACAGAACACACATGACTTTAGTTTCGGAAGTCGGTGGCAATACAAACCAACAAACAAAACAAAGCCATACGTTTGACCACTATCTCACCTGATGGGAAGCGATGATGCGGTCTAAGATGGATCACGCTTGCCTGGAAGTAACCTATTCACTCTTGACTTAAAGACTCCCAGGTTGTAGCTATCAGGAAACATAGATTCAGGCAGGGAATTCCACTTCTTAGCAGTACCTACGCACAATAAATGTGTTCTCACAACGTTTTGTGCATGTGGGTGGGATGTCCACCAAGTACCGGTGGCGCATCGCCGTACGTCTTGTGGTCTGATGATGGAATGGGCTCGGCGGAATTAAATTATGCATGGAGCTTCTTCAATAAATTGGTGGTTTGAAAGCTAAGACTAAGGTTAAGCTAAGGCTACTGCTACATGCTGCGACAGCATCCTAAAGGCGCTTCCTCGCCGGTATCATTCGTCTATAATGTAACAATCAAATATTTGTTTTTGAGTATTACGTTGCAATTCTGCCTTTCTGAATGACGATCATTCCCTCATTCTCCTCACTCTCTGATGCTCGAGTGTTACATTGCAGGTGAATGCTCTAGGTGTAAAAGCGCCTTTACCATTATTCCGAATCTGTTTCTGTACCGAACACTATTTTTGTTTGGTCTTCACATAACCAATTCTGACGTAACTGTAGGTAACCGGTAGGAAAGTAGGTACCTACATAGTTTGATTCCTAAAAAACAGTACCACATATTAGCTGGATTATCGCATTTGTATGACCCAGTCTAGCCTGAGATACATCGATGATGCAACTGTATAAAAAATGTAGTTCAATTCGATTTTGCCCGCAAAAAATTATGTATAAGGTGTGTATATTACGTAATAATTGTTTTTTACTAAAGTGATCGTAAGCTTATACAGTCAAAAATGTATTAGATAAGTATACTTACACATTCATATATTTTTTCAACAACAACTGTTATTAATGCCAAATAATTTAAGATTTTGACCGACTTTTGCAGCTTGGCACTAGACAAATATTAGGATACTTTCGATTCATACATAGTAGAGTTCCAAATCATACAAAAAATAATAACTTACTTAATATCGAATACATCATCTTCCTGTGCAAAATTATAATAGCCATAGATCAGTTTTTTTCCAGGTATGTGGCGCAATAGTTCGACTAGCAAAAAAATACCATCTCCACTTCCTTAATCACAATCTACAACTTCCTCAGTAGAAAAAATTTAAACACTAATCTAATACTTATAAAATATAAAATGTTGAAACGAACCGAGTATCTGATCGCATATATTGTAACATCATTCAGCATCCATTCACTGCATGTTGCAAGTATACTAAGTTGACCAACCATCGCCTATCTCATGCAATGAGTGCACAACTTATAATAAAAATCAATCAATGTGATTGGGGTCATTATAGGTACATCTGAAAGCTTCTTTTAAGGTTTTGTTTTACTAGAATAGGTATATAATATTGCGTGTAGTACAACAAATCATTCAGCTGGTGATCATGATTATTTATTTCTTCACACTTAAACGTTTAAACGAAAATTAGCTGAAATTTGGTACACATACCTGAATTGATCTAGTTTAACAAATTATTATTTTGAAAGAAAATCCTAGTATGTTCAAACTACTTCGGATTTCGGATTAATTCTAAAGTTTACGCAGACGGAGTCGCGGGTAAAACCTAGAATAAAATACGTATTTTCATAAAATACTGGAAAATTTCAGGAAGCACCAAAACTTTTTTTAAAGTAAGTGGTTTGATAAGAGCTTCTGCGTAGGGATAATACAGTGATCCATAAACGTTATCATTATTCACTTTATAAATAACTAGCTTCTTCTTCTTCTTCGGACTTCGTCCGTGTGAATTTCGGTTATCGCGGATGCAGTTGAGGTTACGAATGAGTAAGTAGCTCATGTGAATGTCCTTCCCCAGGGTTCAAGCTATCTTCATACCAAATTTCATCAAAATCAGTTCAGCCGTTTAATCTTGAAAGCGTAACAGATAGAGTTACTTTCGCATTTATAATATTAGTATGGAAATATGGATAAAGTAAAAGTATAAAATAAGTATGGAAGTATGGATTTAAATGAGTAAGTACTAGTATTTACTATTATTAACTTTTTAATATTTTGAAAATTTCTGGGTAAAAGTGCAACCAAACACAACTTTATTATTGTATTTTAACTTTAATTTAAAACAATACAACAGTTATGTCCCACGGCAAAACCGGACAAGTGCGAGTCGGACGCGCTCACCGAGGGCTAACTAACATGATGACTACTTACGAGAATCAAAAAGAATCTATTTTTCATCGCAAGTCACAATGCGGTTGAAAATCCCTTCGTTTCTGTGTCTGTTAAGCAAAGCATACCTGAACGCTGGCAGCTAATATGAATCTAGACTAGCTAAGTACAGTAGGGGGGCACGGGGTTTTACGTGATTTCCGAGGCACGGGCATTGCACACCACCAACTACCAAACTCTGGGCTAATACTGAGAAATTCCTAACGGAAACATTTTGCCTGATCTGGAAATCCAACACAGGGGCCCACGCTCAGCTGGCGTGTTTTCGACCACTAGATCACAGGGAATGATGAATAACTGTGCAGTCAATGTAGTGAATAATAGTAAGCTTACTGGTTACCTATCATCAGTTCTAAAAATATTTGACCGAATTTCATTTCACCTAAAACTTTTCAACTATACTCGTTTCGTATTTTTTGAATTCGTCGAAGTCACGTCTGCCGCTGTCTCAGTTGACCTATTATCAATTCAATTTTTTTCGTTCCTCCGATATTTCATTTGATCGAAATACTTTTTACCGAAGTTACACTTGCCGAAATAGCATTTGTTCGAACGTTCATTATACCATCTGCTTCATATTTTCATTTCACCAAATGCCTAGAAGTAAAGTAAATATGTCTGATATTGAATCAATGATAAGCGGTACCCCACCAGAAAAATAAAAAATAAATACGTTGTTACGGAAACATTAAATCAAAAACTTTTGGAAGTTAAAGACAATTTGAGTGAAATTAAATATAATAAATATACACTTTAGGGGTAGGGCAGACAAGACTGCGTAAAGTCGGTTTGGCAGCGATTCGTTTTTGTCACAAAATTTTGTAATATATTGACTTTTTATGACACTATTTCAATTTAATATTCAAAATGCTACCAAGTAACCGGCTATATATTTGTGATCGAATAATATTCCGTAAAATGTTGTTTCGGTGTGGTGAAACTAAAGCAAATAAATAATTTGGCAAATTAAAAAAGTTCAGAAGAGGCTTCGGCCAATAGCAAAAAGTTATTTTGTAAATCGGCGAAATATAGTTCGGTAAAATAATACTTATGACACATGATACTTCGATGATATAAAAATTCAAATAATACATAATTATAGCAAAAAAGCTATTTACAAAAAAGACAACCGCCTTCAAAAAGTGAAAAATAACTTAAGCACAGAACACACATTGACTTTAGTTTCGAAATTCAGTGGCTTTGTTCTGTTTGTTGTTTTGTATTGCCACCGACTTCCGAAACTAAAGTCAATGTGTGTTCTGTGCTAAAGTTATTTTTCACTTTTTGAAGGCGGTTGTCTTTTTTGTAAAAAGCTTTTTATTTTCCGCTTTTTAGTACCTCCTTCTCATCCAAATCTATTAAGAAGAGATTGAAAGTTAACTACTACAAAGATTGATGAACTAAAACGTCGTCAATGTAAAATTTTTGGGTATTTGTTGATTTTTCAAAAAGTGCTGAATCAATTTCGGTAAAATTTATATGAGACCACCCCTGAAGCATACCCTATCTATAAAAAAAGAAGAAGAATTTCCAAAATCGGTTCAAGTTTGCCGGAGAAATCGCGTAACAAATCGCGCACATACTTAATGCAAATTTAAGACTTATACGGTTTTCTCACGGATGCCATTGTCAGAACTGGACCAAATTAAAATGGGACCACACGGAAAGCACTAGCTTTTTTAAAAAAAAACATCAAAATCGGTTCACCCAGTCCCAAGAAATCAGGTAACAACCATAAAAAAAAAAAATACAGACGAATTGATAACCTCCTCCTTTTTTTAAGTCGGTTGAAAAGACGTCGGTCAATAATTTTCGGTAAAAAACAATTCGGAAAAGTGATCGGTTCCCAAGCTTTCTGTCTAAAACAATGTCCTAAGTGGCACGAAGTGACTTATATATACCAAGTGCTTACGGAATATAACGTTTTTCGTTTATATTCTAACAGGCTTGCGTTTGACTGCAACTGCCCTGATCTTAAGTGATGATGCGGCCTAAGGTGTAGCACACTTGCCTAGGATGGACCGGTTCATTCTAGGCTTGAAGATACCCAGATTATACTTATCGGGGAACAGAGAGGCGGGCAGTGAATTGAGGTGAAAAGAATGTTTAGTCATTTTTACTGTGACAATTCTAAAAGACCAGCTGCTGCATTTTTTGTGCAAATTGCTATATTACTTGCACATTATAGCAATTTGCACACAAAAAAAAAAACAAACGGTATACTTACCGCCGTACTTGTGAATATGAAGATGGACTCACGCGTTGATGTCTTTTCTTGAAAAGTATGTCAATAATTTTCTACTTTTAAAAAGTCGTCCTGTGGTCTATTTCAAGCCTATTCAACATCTACCAAAATACTTTTATACTTTATTTCCGCATAAACATTACTAGTACCTACTTATATAGATTTTCACGATCACTTTTAAATGATAGAAACTAATCCACAATTCACTACCTGTGTAATTTTTGTAGCTCTAACATTACAAGACTAATTAATGCATCTAGATCCTTAAACGAGAGGTAACCTTTCGTCCCGAATAGCGCATTGATAACACAAGATATTATGCGATAATTCACAATCGCTAGAGGGGATTGCAAGTTTAAATAAAAAGAAAACACAGCGCCGTGGCCAGTGAGAGTGAGACGTCTTGGCGAACGCGCGCGAAAGTTGCATTTAGACTGGAGCCAATACAAACGTCATCCCGACCGCCATTTTTTTTTCTGGAGCGGGAAACTGTCAGCGTGATCAATAGTCAATTATTTGTGGAATTTGTATTTTTTTTTTAATCGAGTGTTTGGTGGTTTCCTTGTGGGGTGACAGTGCAAGTGCTAAGTGACTTTCGCTGCCTGATTGTGTAGGATGATGAACGCACGTAATGTAAAGGTAAGTCATTTATTATTTTAAGAAGCATTGTTAATACATTGATGTTTCATCATTGTGTTATTTATATTGCTTTTAAAGGGATAAATAAGTAATGTCCCTATCCGTATTATAATACTTAGGTAGGTGGGTATTGTGTTTCCTTGCAATTTATTGGACTTTACGATTCATAATATGGATTTTCCATAACCGATTAAACTTCATAAATTATTCACATTATTTCTAAATAATAATAAACATAAAAAAATTGTTCGGTTAACTTATATTTTTCGGACAAAAATATTACGATTGGATTGTTGCTATAGGTATATTATTGTTTTTTTATATATATTTTTACAATAAATACAGACAGTATAGTGCAATGAAAAGCATTGTCAACTACTGTCAAGTTTCACCTTTTCGCACAATGCCTGTTAATAAAAAGGTGTAAATTTGTCATTGTTGATCTACGAAGAACATAAGTGAATGGGAGAAGGTAAAAATATTCTCACTGATTTATTGAGTAAATATAAAACAATACTTGTATTCATATAGCTTTGAGTAATAAATAAATAGCTGAATGACACGCATTGTATTTGCGTGTGAGTTTGTTACCTACACTTACTGCGTGTTGTTTCATTATTTTGTATTTTTTTTGATCTAATGAACTGAACAGAATAATATTAACAAAATTAAAAAGATCCCAACTTTTACCTTAAAGTAATGTATTTTTAATATGTAAAGGGAATATTTTATTTATTTTTTGCGCTTACATTACGGAAATAAAATAGCAATTAGCTGTAAAAATTTAGGAATCAGAAGTGTATGTTTTTTCCACAGTTATAGAAAATTAAATGGCAATTACAATAACTATGTACTGAAAACAATATAATTTAAATAACAAAAAAATTAAAAAGATTCAAAGGTGTTATATTCGCCAGCTTGAGTAAAATTGCAGCAATTCTTGATAAATAAAGGTTTCCATTACATAGTAGCAGGCTTTTCGCTTGAATGATTTCTGATAAATTAAAAAGAACAAGCACTTATTAAGTTTTTGCATGCATCTTTGTTTTAATAAATCGATAATGCCGGTTTTACTGGCGCTATAAAATTATATATTTTCACTATGTGATTTGTTGAAGTTTCAGCTATAGATCGTTTTCATAAGTGCGGAGCAAATTATTTAATTTCTTGTAGTTGATTATTGTTTCGCTTAAAAGGAACGCAAACCCATAATTACGTCAGTAGTACCTATAGGCATTCGCAAATAGAAAAAGGTCTAAATTCCTCTAAACCTTAGTGCAGGGTTTCTTAAATTTTTTGTAGTCACGGATCTCTTTCACAATTTAAACAATTCCACGGAACCCTGTGAAAGAATACTTTAGGAAAAAAGAAAACAAGCCTTATTTCGAGTTCGTGGCTTGGCCGAGTAATGCAGAGTTTACTACACCATTTCCTAATAAAATGTTCTGAGTTAACTGACCTACTGCAGACCCCTAATACACATGCTACAGATCCCTAAGGGCCCCGTTGACCCCACTTTAAGCCATCCGGCCTTAGTGTATGTCATTGTTTACAATAGGTATATATATTTCAAGAAGTTTAACGGCACAATTTCCTATTTTAGTTCAGATTGTTCCATGGAATGCTTATATTGACTACTTACAAAAACATCGGACGTTCTGCATTAGGTTAGGTTCCTTACGGAGTGGGTTAGTTAACCACAAAGGATATTTATAGAAAATTTATTTGCGTAGACACGTTTGTACACTAATAAAGGTTAAATAAGGAAAAACCAATTTAACTTAAACGGTAATTATAGGAATACCTACATAATATAATACGCTCCGTGTAAGGAGGTGACGAAAAGATATCGAGAGTCAACCTACTTACATAATATACTAATCTTTGAAAATTGGTATCAATACCGCTTTAGAAAAAGTATTAAGTAGTCTACCGTCCTACTTATGGTCAAAAGATCTTACAATATTAGATAGGGATAAATATAACAAAATACTCGGTATTATATAATTTATTTTAAAATAACCCATAAGCGGGCATGGCTGGTATAGTATGTAAAACATCCTGGAGGGGGCGCGGTGAGTGTGCGAGCGAATCCCGTGCGCCCATAGGTCGGTCGAGGAATACTGTGGTGGTTTTAGTCGGTAAGAGTCCGGCACAACCCCCCTGTCTTCCGCAAAAGGGGGACAGTCCATGAGGATTTCCTCACGTTAAAAAAAAGGTATATTAATCATAATAATGGTATAGACTGGAAAGCTGTATCATATTTTATACTAGAAATATAATTTTATTGTAATGCCTGAAGAAAGGGTAAAAGTTAACGACCCTATTCAACTGTAACCCGAACACTGCAAGCACTATCCTCATGCAGAATATTTTCAGTACTAGTCCCATGATTACGGTGGTCGGAGTAGTAGGTATATAAATTTAAATTTTTTAATGTGTCAAAATAAGATAATTCTTGAAAAGAGTACAATAAGACAAATAAGCTGTTCTAAACCCACTTTTCTCGGTTCGCTAATTACTACGAGCAGCTCTAAAAAGTGAAAAATCACTGTTACGATGTCTGCAAGTTCTTCCGGGCAAGATGGTAAGGTTATGCAAGTTGTGAGTACAACACGTCTTAATTATCTACTCTTACACTTTTTGTGGTTAAAGTGCACTTTAGACATCCGTAGGTACACTGTTATTTTTACTTTTACTTAATAGTACTAAATTAAAAAACGGAACGACGGACGGCATCGTTTGTCTTGGTTTAGGCATGTGAAGAGAAGGGATGAAAAGCATGTGAAAAAAAGAGTATTGAATATATGTGTGGATGAATGGAGAGGGTAAAGAAGGCCAAAGAAAAGATGGATGGATTGTGTAAAGAATGATATAATAATAATATGTGGGGACATTTTCACACATGGCCATCTGACCCCAAACTAGGGAGACTCTGTACTATGGGTGTCAGACAGCTGATATACATACACAAATATTTTTTTTTTTGTAAATACATACATATATAGATAAACAACACCCAGACACCAGGCAAACACAAGTGCTCATCACACAAATGTTTACCCTGGGCGGGAATCGAACCCGCAACACGCTGCGCAGCAGTCGATCGCTCAGCCACTGCGCCAACCGTGTCGTCAAAATATATAAATATAATATATATATATAAATGAAAAGGGTGTGGGTAAAAGCATGACGGTTAGCAGGACGGAAAGGAAGACGAAAACATGTTGTGTCGACCCTAAGTAACATGGGACAAGAGCAGGAAGATGATGTTGTGTACTGTTCCTTCGTCCGCGTGAAAGTCGGTTATCGCGGATGCAGAAGAAGTCGCGGATTAAAAAGTAGGCCATGACCTTTCTTGGGGTTCAATCTATCTCCATAACAAATTTCATCAAACCCTGTTCAGCCGTTTCGTCGTGAAAACGTAACAGAGTGAGTTACTTTCGCATTTATAATATTAAAGTATGGAAATATGGGATCTAATACAATATTTGTATGTTTTATTAGATGGTATAAATTCAACCTACTGTAGTTCACTGAGAAACAAGCCTTTTCTTAGTTGCAATTCGCATTATTAAGATTTCTGTATTATAATGTGATTTGATGACATGGTTGGCGCAGTCGTTGAGCGATTGGCTGCTGCGCTGTGTGTCACGGGGTCGATTCCCACACGGAACATATTATATCGGTATGGTTTACAGGTGGTTGTTCTGGGTCTGGCTATTTGTCTATGTGATTTTAGATGTTTGTAAACGCACCCAAGATACAGGAGAAATTCCTAGTGTCGGGCAACGGTTTTAGAAAAAGAAAGAGAAATGTGGTATTGAATCGGTATCAGGTTTATTACAGGAAATCTTTTCGATCTCTTCTTTTCATTCTCCTATCGACAATACAAATGTAGGTCACATTATTATCATAAATGCGCCATGGAGGAGGCTTATGATATATTATGTCCAACAGTAAACCTCTAGTACCTAAGCTGAAGTGATGATGATGCTGAAAGTATCTTTGTTTTTGGTTTGTAAAATGTTATCTGTAGAAGTTCTAATTCGATTACAAAAAATATTTTACTGACTAGTGTCATGCAATATATTTTATGCTAAAGTCAACTTCCAGACCAACGAAGTCGCGGGTAGAAGCTAGTTAATTAAAAGTTTAGAAACACCACTTTATGATGCCTAGATGGGTATATTAAAATGGTCGTAAAGACGTGTGATATTAAACAATAATGTTAGGTTTTGTGCCAAGGCTTGAAGTTCAAATCTTAGGTCTCATAAATATTCTCATCATTTTTATTGTTACTTAGTTTTAACGTGTAGGATGCTGCAATTAGGTACTAGTAAGATACCCATCTAAGGTGAAGTTAATCATAGTGTAACGTATTTTTAATGAATACCAAATTCAATGGAAAACCGAGATACTATACACATGCACGCGAAGTTTTACAAATTAAAGTAATTATTAGTGCCTTGACGAAGTCAATTCATTTGTTATTTGTAAGAGGTGAGGTGTAAGGCAGTGACTCTAATTTGAAAGAGAGAGGTACTCAGGTACACCAGTCTAGGTTCACACAAAATTTTAAGGATCAATTACATTAGGAACAAGCGCCACAGTCCCTACTTTGCAAGGGCACAATCTCCTAATGAGAGACATCGCGATGTGATATATTCAAAAATAAATTCACCAAATGATGACGATTTTGAAGAACTAAGTGGCCATACAGACACGAAAGATGACTACTGTTATTCTTAAAAGGTACCTGTTCATGTTATTTTAACAATAATTGTGTTACGCACATATTTTGGGGAACGGTTTAATGACTTAGACGTTATTGTGATCGTATCGAAGAAAATACTGAATTCTTACCTACAAGAGTTCATCTTACGGAACCATGTATACTTATTTATAAATCAGTTCGGATATTTTTTTCTACTACCTTTCAAATCGGCCATGTTTATGCAATAGCGGTGAATGTATCGTTTATTTAGTTTTATATATAAGAGAATAACGCACTTCCTTATTGATGCTTACTAACATAGGTACTTATTAGCTTGTAACGTTTTGAACAAGTTGTATAATTATGGTCACAAGACGCTATGTCCGCTATTGACGCAACAAGTATTTCACAAACATCAAATTAATTATAATTTACAATAATAATTATTTCCGAAAAATTAAAGGCCATAGCTTCTGCCATTCTTAGGACCTTCCCTGATTAAAACAAAATCGCAAGAAAATACAAAATATCTAGAGATTTTTTAGTATTAACCGGAATTATGTAAATCGGGGACATTCATTTTTAGAGCTGTTTTTTTTAGAGCTGTTTTTTTTTAGAGCTGTTTTTTTTTAGAGCTGTTTTTTTTTAGAGCTGTTTTTTTTACATGTTCTTCGTTATCATTTCGTCATCTGCCTAGCCATTTCCTAACTATGTTATGGTCAGTTTTCAGTCTTCCGTCTAGTTTGTTATCAAATAATTCATGATAACTGCTATAGTATACTGCAAATCTGTCTGATTCTGAGCCAACCATTAGGTATAGCTGTCCTCTAAATTCCCCCCCTATCGTACTTTTGTCTTCTGCATTTCAAATTAGGAATGTATCATCTAGCAGTAGGTAACAAAAAAGGCAGTACCTATACGCGTCCTACCTTGTGTCTGGGTGTTATTTTATCTATATATGTATGTATTTACAAAAAAAAAAATGTATTTGTGAATGTATATCAGCTGTCTGACACCCATAGTACAGGGTCTCCCTAGTTTGGGGTCAGATGGCCGTGTGTGAAAATGTCCCCACATATTATTATTATTATTATTACCTAGTAAACAAAAGATAATTAGTCACCCTACTTACGCCAAGTTTTTTCCCTCTACTTGTTACGTAATAAGATGAGCTGAATATACTTCCTTCCGAATTTTACACGTTTTTTTAATACGCTATTTCTCATCACATATTTTTCCAACAAACCAGCAGAATGAAAAGGTAAACAAGTTTCCCTTTCTTTAAATGCTTCGCCACACGTGTATACTTGTCTCCGGTTTTTTCTCTGTATTATGTAATGAGGATGGGTTGAACAACCTTTACGTGTCATTGCAAACAGTAACTCGTGTTGCGTTCTGTAATTATAATAATTATTGTGTGGATTATAAATGCCCTTATACTTTTCCCATTTAGGAAAATGTCCGAAATATTTTTACGGCGAGTAATTATTTTACTTTCCATACTTACCCAAAGCATAAGGCTGCGTTTATACCAGAGATATGCAAGGATGTGTATCAAGGGATGTGATTGTGTGTGTGTGTGTGTGAGGGGTGTGTGTGTGTGTGTGTGTGATTCTTTTATTTTAGTTAGTTTTACACAGATCCTCGCACATCTCTGGTGGAAACGTAACTTTATTAACTACTAGAACACTTCAGTATCTACCTATTTATAACCAGTTTTATCCTAAATTCTTTTCTACTTACTGACATAATAATATCTAGAGTAGGAACTTAAATAGGACAGTGTATTTTGCGTGCTGGTTTTACACTATTTACCTAGGTAGGTATCTAATAGTCAACTTCATTGTTAGCTCCGCTCCAAGAATTTGTATTCATGTGATAACAAGTAGGTATACTACAACTTCATAGTCTACTGCTAACCAACATAAGTAGGTCAAAGAATTTACGAGAAAACTACAGACAAATCTGTTATAATGAGTTTCAAAATGGCTACTAACTTAGAAGTGCTAAGTAATATATTCAAAGTAACTTTCTCAAATTCGGTGTTTTAAAAGACGCACGTATTTTGTATTTTCAACAATCGTTATGATTTAGACGTGTGGTTCTATGAGAAACCTATACAATGACAGGAACGTAAGGAAAATTATTTAATAATTTTATAACTGTTTATTTAGGAAAGCACCTATGTTATTTTATGCAAATAAGTAAGTAAAATCGTTTGTAGACATGAAATCTGCAATCTTCTAACAACTTTATCTTACTTTGCCCTTCTCCTACTTCTGATTTTGTTCATTCTTCCTTTCATATTCAGGTTATTCTTCTCTAGAATACGCTTCTTCTCGATATCAGTACGGCCACCAGCCAGTATGCATTTAAGCGAAAATTGCGAACTTATTTTCAGCACAAATAAGCAGAGCCATCTCATAATATTGTTTTCGTTTATTTATATCGTATGTTTATATATATTTTATATAGGTATGTTATATACCAGATATTAAATTATGTATGTGTAGTTTATATATATTCGTAAGTTTAACTCTTTTTAACTTTTTTTTTTTTTTTATGCACCTGCCTTGTTATCTCTTCATCACCCTTGGTTGACGGGTTGAGAATGCCTTAGGCATTAAGTCCGCCTTTCTACCTTTGTACATGAAGTATTAATATATAAATAAATAATAGCATATAAATCATTCACGCTTCTGATCGCAATGTTTCTGATTAATATTACCTACACAACAAATTCACCGATGATTGTGGCCAACAATGTGCATGCCATTTTAATATTGATGACATAAGCTTGTCAAAAGTACTGCACCAATCAGATCATCAAATATAACCGTACCCCACAGTATTTTTTTACCGTATGTATTACCTTATAGTACAGTCAACAGCAAAAGTAGATGATCAAAATCAGAAATTCAATACTAATTTACTAACACTCATTTATATAATTTATTACTAGTTTATTTATTAATAGTATGTGATTGTCACATACATACTTTTGAATCACTTCGACGCCACTCAGTTCTGACGCGAACTCCGTTCATTAGTATTGAATTTCTGATTTTAATCATCTACTTTTGCTGTTGACTGTACCTGCGCAAAGGCCACCTATAATCTCGACCACGTTCGGACATTGACATGTAACGTAACAGCACATTGAAAGTGAAGTCGTTTTGCTTTCTGACTACCATCGTCCGGTGTCGGCTAAATTATAAACATTACTATATTTAGTCGGTCGGGACTGAGTTATCGATAGAAAGTGTCCCTCCTGTGTGCTTGACTGTGAATGATCAAGTATTTTTCATAGTGTTTGAATGTAACAAAATCGCTGCATTTCTACAGAATTACTGTGGTATTTACAAAGGGCAATGATTTTCTTGAAAAATTTGATGTTCTTGATTAGAAAATCTCTCTCTCTCTAATTGGACCCAAACAATCAATTATATTTTCAACATTGTTCATAATGCTTCAATACACATTACTTATTTAAGATATTAATATATTTATGCCTAGATGCTCAAAAGTTTTAAGGCTTAACTTCAGCAATAGTTTTGTAAGTAGAACAAATAATTCAATTCATCCCATTTCACACACTAAAGTCCAAACAGACGGACAAGTATAAATGGTGTTCAAAAGTCGCATACTTAATACAGGACCCAGTAACATATTTACATAATATTGTCAAATAAACAAGGCATTATGCAACTGTTACTGTACTGTAAACATTGAATTTTTCTCAGCTATTTTCTATGTAACAGTGGCGCATTCGTTGACCCACATAATAATGGTGACATATTGTTATGGTAACTGTTCTACTTGTGTGTAAATCGGTAACCAGACCATTACTGACCTGGATTTAAAGACACAGAAAGGACTTTTTTGGTAACATTTTGCGACAGTTATGACCATGAAAAAGTGTGTCAATCAGCCATTGTCTTCTCTTAAATGTTAATGATAAAGCTATAACTGATTCGATCATCAATTAGACACTAGGTCGGCAATAAAACTTTAGTAATATGCAATAAAATGTTGTAACAATTCCTTAAGTTGATGACAATAAAAGTAGAAACAATGGCTCATGTCCACTGCCAGCAAAGGCTCTATTACTTCGTAAAATTATAAAGGAGAACCGTTTTCAATGACAAAAGATTCTCACTAATAGAAAATGTAGAAAATTCAATTATTTCTTTAGTAGGTAGGTTTGCTGACCCGACAGATGTTGTCCTGTCAATTGATTTTTCAATTTTCTTTCCGTATAAGGCTAAGCGCGTACTACGAAATTAATTCGTTGCGATTTAAAAAATGCGAAATAAACGAAAAGTCGCAAACGAATTGTTTTCGCAGTGCGCGAACTCTAGAATATTGGTATTGTTCACAGATTGGCGATTATTATCCGCAACGATTAAAATTCGTAGTGCGCGCTTAGCCTAAACCTTCCCTGGACTTCCACAAATATTTCAAGACGTAAATTAGCCAAATCGGTCCAGTCGTTCTCGAGTTTTAGCGAGACTTACGAACAACGATTCATTTTTATTATATAGAAGATATAGGTAATAGTTTTGAGTAAGACCACAGAATACTTATGATGATGAGAAAGAGAAGGCACTCGGTGATATCTTGACGGTTGACAGGACGGAATGGGAGAAGAAAACGTGTACCGCGGAACCCTAGTAACATAGGATGTGGGCAGGAAGATTATGATGAGTCTCCAGTAAGCGTGTGTATGAAAGTGAACTTCTCCTAAACGGCTGGATCGATTTTGATGAATTTGTTAGTGTGTTCGAGTTCCAGTGGATTCCAGAATGGTTTAGATTCACAATTGGACCCGGCAGGTGGCGCTATAGTCGGCTTGCAGGACAACGTCTGCCAGGCCCGCTAGTAAAAATATAAAAATAAAAATTACTCGCACAAAAAAAATATCTATGTAGTTATTATTAAATCAAATGAGTATGTTGAGAGGTGCGCCCGGATAATTTGTAATGGCCACAAAAAATGACATGCGTGTTACTTAACTCTGAATTAAGTAATCGTATGACTCAGTGATAGTCTACAAAAACTGCTTCGCATACCGGATCTTCGTCTGATCCACATCGCGCGTTACAAGCCAATTTGCCTTCTGACACGGTTTTGGCTAGACGGTTGAATCGTCTGTGACTTAAGGAAAGTATACTCTTGCATATGATTGTGCTAGCCTGTTAAACAATATTCTTAGATATGTATATAGCCAACTGATTTTTTTATGCAGGATCATAAATATGTAACAGCGTCCATCTAGATTTTATAAATGTCTTTGTACGACTTTTTTACATGCACCATCTCTTCCTACTGTTGCGAATTGCGGAACACGACAGTTGGTCGTATAAATTAAAAAGTTTGTAACATTTCATACTGGTCAACAGTAGTCCTTTCTAGAGCTAATGATACTTAGTACCAGGTACTTGACCCACAAGGAAATGCATGAGGATAGCTGAATACATACACTGTTTATGATGTGAAGTTATTATCACAACGAACACGGCAGTGCACTGTACTTGCGTATGTTTGACTTGCACTAACTTAACTTTCACCTCAAAGAGCAAAAAATCAACCAGACACTCCTGCGCAGAGAAAATGCATCGCGGAAATGTAATGTTAGTTTTAAATGGAGATTATTAATGTGAGATCATAATTATAATTGCATTTCACGATATGGTAAAATAATTGCAATAAATCACATTGTTCTTAACTAAATCTTAATGAGTTTGGGTGAAGAAGCTAATTTCTTTGAATTTATAAATATTTTCACTAGCACTTACACATAAATATGCCAAACTTTTAAACCTCTACGTTAACTCTACCGAAAATAGTAAGAAAAAGAGATCTAGCTTTTATCATGTATGTGACATACCATCGTTATGCGCTGCGACATTTCATGTCGTAGCATTGTGCTGAGACAGGAGCCTTTTTGGTCTCGTACAGGTTTTATAAGTCTTTTTTTTATGTTGTATTATTTGTATAACCCCTTATGTTTGTGTTTACCTGTACGAGGTTTCAAATAAACAATTTTTCTTTATTTTTATTTTATAAAAAAAAAACTAATTAGTAGTGTGTAGCTCTGCGTTATTTAGAAGTTATAACGATTCAGACTTGCTCTTGATCACTTGGTTACTTCTTTGTGGGACCAAGCAAACTATCTATCGGAGTCGTACATTTCCTACAAAAAGAATCACACAAATCTACAAGATGAAAGATGCACTTAAGAGTGAAATTGATTCAATGCAAAGATTATGGCTTTTGTAATCGACATTCGGTAACATTCGATTGTAAGAATCAATTCACAGACGCTCACTATTGCGATATTATGTTGATAGTCTACATATCGTTACGTATTTTTAATGGCACATTCACTTTATTTGAATGTTAATGATTTAATCGAGTTCAACATCTTTCGCAATGTCAAAACGTGGATGTTATGAGTATTTTCTATTAGTTATTGTTGACATAAGTGCTACTACACATTGACCCACCCGTGACCGCCACAAACCACAAGTTGTGAACCAAATTTTTCATAAATATCCTATGGTATCGGTCGCATACCCACCGATTGGTTAGTACTTAGTAGACGCTACTGATGACTCGGTGTCCGGCTGTACTAATACAACAATATAAAATAGCAAATAAGAATGACTAGGTTAAAACTGTTTTCGATCTTAGAGCACTTCGTTTTGGTAGACCAATGTAAATTTTGAAGTGAATCTAGCATTGATTGAGATATTTATGTGTAGGTACCTCCCTACTAACATAGGCAACCGTGCTCCACCGTAGGCCGTATCAGCACTTAGGATCAGGTGAATTGCGGTCAAACGCAAGCCTATTAGAATATGAAAAAAAAACAGCGTCATAACTTTGTTTATGAGTTCAACTTTTTAAAGAGAACTTAGGTCTAAGTCTAGATACGAGTGTTATATACATAATGCATTCATTCGTCGTCCCTAATAATTCAAACTAGTTGACAAATGATTGTATCATTAAAATCATTTCGGTGAACTGGTTTATACAGACTATATTGAGTGATATAATACAAAACAAACAATGCAACATGTTACACAAAACAATAGCGGAGGGTTTTGTTGCCTGTAGGTGACGGACTAAATAACAGCTAATGCATCTACTGGGTTTTTTGTTAAATACATTTTCAGACTATTTTACACAATGTAACATTGTTACCGAAATAAACTGAAACGACCTTCCATCGTTAATAGCACCAGAGATTCAGCCGCATTAAAAATATGTTTGACTAGCTCACTTCGTCTGAGTATGATTCAGAAATAATCCAAAGTCCCAAAACATCATCATCATCATCCATGTAAACCTTCAGACGCCCACTGCTGGGCATAGATCTCCCCCAAGGGGCGTTCAGCCGTAATCGCATGCTTGGCCAATGCATGTTGGCGATCGCAGTAGGTGTTATGGTACTAAGAAGGACGCTGCTGCCCATCCTCTGATCAATATCCCTCTGTCGCTTTTTACGACACCCACGTGTGGAAAAAGGGTGATGTTATTCGCGGCCGGCACGACACCACACGGGAAATCCCAAATGATCACACGAAAATACAAAACGGGGTATCTAATATTCTATATTTAAAAGCTAGATCAATGTCTATATATCTGTGCCAAATTTCAGTTGTTAAAAGCATGAAGGAGTAGCAAACATTCATCCTTCCATCCACCCATCCATTCATCTTCACTGCTACACTAGGATTGTCTTTACCAGGTTCTTTTTCCAATCATAGTCAAGTTTTTGAATCTCTAAATGGGCTAATCAATATGCTAGACACAGCGAAGTCATTATCCTGCTACTAAATCATACTGCTCTAACAGACAGGTGAGACAAAACAAAACCAATAACCATTTTCTAGTTATCGACATGGAAAAGTTTAAAATAAACATTAATATCGCAGACCGGACTTGAGAAGGAAAGAAAGTAGTCTACGGTTTTTCACAGTCAATTCGGTTTGTACGCCCGTTAATGATAGCATGTTACCGTCACCGCCATCGGAAGCTGCTTCCTTAAAGATCGTGAATGTATCTTGTAACTGCAGCTTTAGTATTTTTGCTAGTGAATGGTATTCTGTTTTGTTACATGAGGAGTCAAGCGAAAGCTTCTTGTGCTAAGATAACAAAACGTCTTATTGTTCTAGCGCAATAGGTGGGTCAAACTTTTTGCTGAACCATTCGATCAATCATGTCACCATTTGAATAGTATCCACCGCTAAATGGACTTAGGTCTTCTCTAAATGTCACGGATTCCACATAGAAGTAATATTTGTATAGCCTACAGGTTAGTTTGTTTGTGTATGTGAATGTATATGTTTGCAAAGGCACTACAATACAGGGAAAATTGTAAATGTGGAAAAAATGGCGCCATATTGTTCCATCTGCAAAAAAAAATTGAATTTCGTGGCTTTTATTTTGCGATTATGCAGCATGGAATTTCCAGACAGCGGCGCGTCACGGTAGCTACTGGCTGATTGTGACTAATGATTACAAGATGTGATGTTCGCAGATTATAATGTAACAATCCTTCAAATACGTAACATAATTCCACTATTTAAACCAGTTACTGTTACGTCCATTACTTAACAGCTAACAAGTTATTAGTGCCAACAGATTCGACAGTCCTACTTGCGTATAATAAGGAAAATATAGTCATTGGCGAAGATGTATACAAAATGTGTATTATGTAAGTATGTAGCCTTAATTTTTAATAGGAAATGTCATCTTGGGGTCATCACAGTCACGGATATCCGATTGATAATTAATCAAGATTAGAACCACTCACAATCACAATTCACTCATGTAATAGCTAAAACGTGTTTTAAATGTTCCGATAGGAGCTATTAAAAGAAAAAGTTACAAATAAATCTATATGAACATGAATACTTCTCTCATAAAGCTGAGCATTAAGCACCTACTCTTTATTTATTATACAGTTTACTTTGTTGATACTTTGATTACTCATCTTGTATAGCTCGAAATTCGACGGCATCTGTCTAAATAAGTAGTTACGTAACGTTTTGAACCCTTGTTTACAACTAAACAATAGTAAATGGTTTTCTATTTAAATTGAACTAAAGTTCTAATGACATAGAACTTCAAAAATTTACAGTCAGAAGACTCAACAATTTTTTAGAATTAGATGTAGACTATAATAATTTATGAACAACCATACGGTCTTACCTACTAAATATTAAAAGCACCTATTACTACAAGAGAGTACTTCAGTTCAATTTATTTGATTCTGTATCACATGACTGGAACAAGAAAGATAAAATCAGCACCTACTCATAGGCACAATAATTAAAATCAGCCTTACCATACAACGTGGCAATGTGCCTTTTGAGCACGCACGTGTTCCAATGACAACGATGTGGATGAGTTTTTTGATACCCTATGTGAATCGCGTTTTTAATTGTAGGTTTTATTTTTATAAATTTTGTATATATTTAATTCTGGTTTTAAGTTGTCATTAATAAACATTCAATAATAGTTATCTAAAAAGTGCCACGTAAAAAAACCACTCGTTACTATATATCTTAGAATAAGTTTATAGGTATATCTCATTCATAATATTAATAAGCAAGAAGATCAAAGATCAAACATTGACTCACCACAGACTTTCTACAACCTTTGACGACATTCGTAAAGCACAGTTATCACCGACGCGCTAGCTGTGACCGCAGTCCTATAGATTTTTTTTTCCAAAATCCCTGAAATATAAACGTTTTATGTAAGTGATGCGACATTACGACATTACAGTTATTCTTTCCCGCCCATTGTTTGAAATAAAAAATGTCTTAAAAGGAAATGGTCGGTACCAATATGCTATTACGACGCTCCACTGCATTCAAATTGCTGTGTAGGTATGACACTTTTATTGGTACTCTATGAATGGCCTGTAACCTGTAATGAACAGTTTCCTTTAAAGTCGCTAATTTTTTAAGTACGTATGTACGCCATGGATTCGTTTATTGGCCTAATTAGCAGATGATAGATTTTAGTGGCAATGGTTTTGCTGTTTTTGATGATCATTACTTTACATTTATTTCAGACAATGATCTAAAGAGAAGTAAATTATCTCCATCATCGTCAGCTACTGAATTGGCCTCTTGTATCTATACTATTCCTATATAATATTTTGAAAAGTTCAGTTCATATTTTTACATGTAAGATGCACTCCCTGAAAGTACTGCTCTGATTAAAAAAAAAAATGTCACTGATAGTAGGTTAGGCGATTCGCACACTGCCCCGCATCACACAGCGGAGTGCGTGGCGACGCAGACACGCGCGCGTTTTCAATACAAAGAGATACTTTCAAGCGACGTAAAAACACGCACTCCCGCGCTACGCTGCGTGATGCGGGGCAGTGTGCGAATCGCCTAAGTTGCACTATTGCCTAGTGCAATACCTAGTCTATGGTTTATGCTACACTGGACTCCAAGCGGACGAAGGCGCACGCAGAAGCTAGTCAACAATAAAATCAATTATTTCTGGGCTCCTGATTCGGATATTGACATATCTACGGATACCTATACTTATACACATTTTTTCATGACTGTTACAGAACAGCTTATTTCTAACAAACCATACCCATCTACTACTAATCTAATAGACACTAACGCTACGTAGGTACCTACATGGTTTTATGGAAGTAATGAACTTTCTTCGTTATGGTCTAATATATAAGACCTACATACCATGATTTCTCTTAGTGTCTACAACAGTCAAACAGGAAATTAAATGTTGATAATTATCGCCATTAAATCTCAAAGAATGTCGTATTGTTATGGTAGCACTACACTTGGCGTATTTGTAAAAATAATTGCGTTACTTGGGTAATACAAAATATACCCTATAGTTATTGAAAGTAAGTCGATTTTGTATTGTCTAAATAAGTCGAATATTTGCACAAATACGCCAAGTGAAGTGCCAGCATTACACATGACAGCAAAGCTAAACTGTGTCTTTATTTTTTTAGTAATTGGTGCGTATGCTCGTAGCGTACCTAACACCCGTGAAATTGATTGTATGATAATATAGAACAACGACCTTGGCATCTCTGTAATAAACCTTGATAATTAAAACATGATCTTGATTTACCTTAGACTGAAAGTTGCAGTTTTTCATAATGACCCAGTGGTCATTTTGACAAACGTAGAAAATAAATGTGGGTCATTTACTTATGAACTTTGTTAGGAATTCATGGTTTTTGTACATTCTCCTTTTTTATGTAAGTACTATGTACCTACATAAAATAGGAGTGAGCTCATAAGGCATCAAAAACATGTGCACGTCGCTGTCAATACAATAGATAAGTCCTCAAAAGTCTGGCAGCGTTCTTTCGTTATATGGCAAAGCTGAATGCTGGTTTACCTACTTTATTTATTCAATAAAGTGCACCAACAGCGCAATACATATGGAATTGTCTTACAGTATAGTAGTTATATTTAGACAATATATCACACCATATAGGCATCCAGTCTAATATGTATGCCTTGGTTGGTCTCCATGTCTGAGCATGTTTCAACACCCATAGCTCTAGAACTCCAGACCATTGGTATGTTTCGGTTGGCGTAGCGCAGCACTAATTTTCCAAATCGACGCCGACGCAGCCACTTTAAGAAATAAACTTCCGTTATGCAGTTTTCTCATTACTTAAAGTTGCACTGAGGATCTTTTGGAGTAGGCAGATTGTACCTATTGGTCAAATTGATAAAATGTTGGTAGTTGTGCCAGTAATGAGTATGGAGGGCGTTAATAATACCTAAGAACGCCATTTAAAATATTCAGTGAGATTTTGCTTGTAAAATGAGTGCAATTATTCACAGTTTCTCTGTATTTAGCAAATTGTTAATTACATCCATAACTGTTAACATTTCTTATCTGCTATTTTATGAGGCATATAATTCAGACCTTAGAAAGTAACCTAGTTTTAATCAATCAGCAATTTCATTAAACTCATAGTTTAACGAATCACACAGCAGTAGTTAATTAAATTCTCTGTTAAATTAAATCTATTAATAGATGGAGAAATTTTTGTTTGGCTATCCACAAACTACGAAATAAATTTTCTTTTCGTCTTGACACAAGACTTTAGGAATTTATATATATTATGTCAATAACCTCGTGGTAACTAAACAAGCGGTTTAGAAATTTCGTAGTCAAAAAAGAGTTGGGTGAATGTCAAGTAGGTAGTTATTTACCTGTTAAATTCTGATTGGATGCACATAGCACTGCTCCCTGAGTTCCCTCATGATCTACTTTTTACAAAGCGACAAACTTTAAACTGAAATAATATATTTTACTAGCTCACCCAACATACGTTGTCCTGTCAATCAGTTTTTAAATTTTCTGTACCTTATAAATCTTTCCTGGACTTCCACAAATATTTCAAGACCAAAATTAGCCAAATCGGTCCAGTCGTTTTTGAGTTTTAGCGAGACTAACGAACAACGATTCATTTGTATTGCATAGTTTAGTAACAATAAGACGTATTCAATTAAAAACATCAAAAATGAAAAAAAAACAATCAATTATTTAACAAAAATGTGTCTCCAGCTGATCGCTTCCGCTGCAAGAATCGTGGCCCAACCAAGCGGAACCATGCAGGATGACGTCAGAGCGGTGCGCGCGCATAAAAAACTTTCACTTTCTTTCACTGCCAAGGCTCGGCCCGCGACCGCGCTCTGTCGTCATAATCACATCAATGTTTATTTATATTGAAACAATATAGCTATTGTTTGGAATACACATTACTTAAATCGTACGGGAAATGTGGAAACGATAACGAGCTGTATGTAGTAAAATAATGTAATGTTACTGTTTCCTACGTTTATTGTTAAGACTGGTAATGTCGCCAAGAACCGTTATTAACTCAATATTAAATGCGTTGCCAAGCACACTTATTTAAAGTAGCTTTACGTGCTGTTGACAATGGGCCAAATGCTTTGTTCAACAAGTCTTCTTTGTAACTGAACGTGATGTAACATGAAACTAGAGATGACAGATGAAACATGGCGTGTGTTGCATTTCTCATTATAGGATCCATAAAATGGGGATTAATGTCATTGAAAACGTAGACCTTGCTTCGTATTTTAGCTCTTATACAAATCGTATTTATTAATACATGATTTATGATAAGGAATTTCTAAAGAATGAAAGTGTCCCAAATATTTTCTATTAAGCTATGTATTGGTGTTACTTTAAACCAAAACAATAGGGTATTTTACCAAAAAAAATCTAATTAGTCCGTCAGATAGATTTCCAAAAAATATTGGATATGTATTTTTTTTTTTTCACGTAAACTAAAAATGAAGACGATACAGTGCGTCGAAAACTCGTGTGACATCACTATGTCAGTACAATTTTACTGGCGAAGTGACGTCACAAACCCCCACTCATGATCTTTGATGCGTTTTATCTTCGTCAGTTTTTATTGATTTGATAAAACAAAAAATACGTATCCAATATTTTTCGATAATCTAACTGACGGACTAATTAGATTTTTTTGGTAAAATACCCTATTATTTTTTCAAATCATCTAGTTTTTAAAATATTTTATTAATCCTCGTCACTTTCTTTCCCAGCTATGGATTTGTGTGGCCTGCCTGGCATCCTCGCTGGCAGCACCAACTCCGGCACAGGGCCCACAGCTATACCTGGACATCATTGACATGGCAGCCATCAGTCGGATGACGCCGCAACAACTCGAAGCGCTTGCTGAAGGTCTAGCAGCTGAAGAGATCATGAGGTATACTATTTTCAAGAGAAACCAACGTCCATATTTTTGTCATCATCAGCCGAAAGACGTCCACTATTGGACAAAGGCATCACCCATAAAAGGCGGGGTTGCCATAGTCCCCACGCTTGGCAGGCGTCTTGGGGATCGCAGTGAAGCTGTAAATACGGCGAAGCGTCACCGCTATATGGTTGAAGTTCCACGGTCTCGAACCAAGCGCTTTGACTCCACATTTATTGTGCGAACTGCCAGACCGTGGAATTCCCTGCCCGCCTTTCTGTTCCCTGATAAGTATAATCTGGGTATCTTCAAGGCACGAGTGAACCGGTTTATCCTAGGCAAGCGTGCTAACTTAGGCCGCATGATCACTTAAGATCAGGTGAATTGCGGTCAAACGCAAGCCTATTTGATAATAAAAAAAATTAAAACAATACAAAATTCCCTTAGTTGCTTTCTACGATACCCTTGTGATGAAATGGTGACATTTTTCAAACATTTCGCATGACCAAAATAGCAATAGGAAGTTAGTGACTACATTTCATTATTTTCTCCACCAGGACAAAACGATCGTCAGCCCAAGCGCTAACCTCAGTAGTGTCTAAGGCATCATCAGGGCTACAAAGTAAGGTCGGGCTACTGGGTCAAGCATCTGCCTTCATCTCGTCCGCCTCCAGCAAGAACGGAGGACATGGGGAGGAAGGCCACGGGTATAATTACGAACCGGTAAGCTATGGAATTATACTTATTAGGAACTAGTACTTTTACAAAATAAGAACTTGATCATGGAGTACTTTAGATAACCACAGAAAAGTATTGCGTTAAAACTATAATGTCATTTATATTAGATAATGAAGAAGATGAAAGGAACGTAAATGTAACAGGTACAGAGGCCAGTATAGCTACAACAATCTGTCTTTCTTTGATGATTTTCAACTTTATTACAAAAGGTTAAAGTTCATGTTCAATGACAGTTTGGTATGACTTGATGTGCTCGCGTCTGTACCAATCCAATGGAAGTCTAGTGGTCTATGATTAGAAATCTTGGATTACTTGCTATTTGAACACGTAAGAGTGTTGAGCAGTGCTATGTGCATCCAATCAGAAATTAAAGTCTGTTTTCGTTTTTTTTTTGTTGTAGTCTAACTAACTATCATCATCTCCCTTACAATTTCCTAACCTCTAAATGTTTAGCCTTACTAAGTCAGAAGAAAACTTAATTAAAATTTCTCGTTTTAACCACACCTCTCCTTTCAGCATCAGCAAGACGAAAAATACGACTACTGGGGCCTGAAGAAGTCGATCCTCTTCACTCTGTTCCAAGCCGTGAAAGCCATCACCGGTGGAGTGACGATCCTCAAGGGGCAGCTGATCAAGGGAGGCGGTGCACTCGCCGCTACCCTCGGCAAGGTCATCTCAGGGAAGGGAGACGCCGTCAGCAACCTGGGCAAGAAGATCGTCAGCTCTGCTGCTCTGAGTAGCAAGAAACCACACTGTGAGTTGTTTTCCTTTAAGTTTTTAGGCGCCGTTGCCGCTATAAGTGCCTGTCTGTGCTTGGAATACATTTTTGAAGAGTTTCTGAAAACGTATCAGAGTAGATCAAGCCATGCTTTTCTAATTACTTTGTCTAGTCATTATGAAATAAGATCTCATTTACCATGTTTATACTAACGGGTCTAAAAATATACTAAAGAAAGCCGTAAGTTACATGTTCATGAGGGTTCATAAAAGTTCCAACATTTGTTACCATTTTTACAAAAACATGTTTTAAATGTTTAATTGAACTTTAAAGCCAACTATCCCCTGTACTGTTGCATGCACTCGAAAGCATAATGTGTTATATGCGTAATAGTGGCATTTCACTTAGCGTATGTGTACAAATAATTGCGTTACTTGGTTAATACAAAATATACCCTATACTTATTGAAATTAATTCGATTTTGTATTATCTAAATAAGGCCAATATTTGCACAAATATGCCAAGTGCCACCATTAATTACATTGTTCGCTACCATGAACAATAATTTTTCACAGCAAAAAGTAATTTTTCAGCAATAATTTTTGCACAATGTAAGTAACATTGATAATAATAATATGTGGGGACATTTCACACACGGCCATCTGACCCCAAACTAGAGGAGGACAGGGTCCTCCTCTAGTTTGGTGGGTGGCTCCACTATGGGTGTCAGACAGCTGATATACATACAGAAATACATTTAAATACATACGTATAAGTATAGATAAACAACAACCAGACAAGGCAAACACAAGTGCTCATCACACAAATGTTTGATGATTATGAGCAGTATTTAACTACTATGTGTGTTTTGCACCCCGTGTAATATTAACTAGCTTTTGATCGTGATTTTATCCGCATGAATGTCAGCTAATGTGGACACAAACGATGTCATAGATCCAAAAGTAGCCTTTGCCCATAACCAGATCCTATGCTACCTTTTTCATTACTATTGGTTCAGTGGTTTTGGTATGATAAGGTAACAAACGGACAGGGATTGCGGATTTAGATTTCTTTAAGCTTAAACTGAAAAATTAGGATTAGGGTAGCCCGCGAAATTCAAATATTCTTACGTTTATGCAATTTTCAGCCCAGAATCTGGTTTTACGGTAATAAAAAACTGAAACGCGGGAGTAACAAATTTGTGCATAGACAATTTAAATCATTAACATAGCTCTCCAAGTTAGCATAATCCGTTTGTGTAAGTATATTTAATGAAAATATGACGTTTAAAGATTACCTATGTTAACTTGGAAAGTTATGTTCATGATTTTAAAAATTATAATTCTGTAAATGCATATTTATTACTCCAACGACTAATTGTTTACAACCGACTTTAAAAAAGAAGGAGTTTCTTATTCGGCACGAATATTTTTTTTATGTTTGACCACGCGCCACAAATTTCGGTGTAGTCCGATTTCGATGATTCTTTTTTAAATTGATAGTGGATAAGTACCTCAAAGTTAGTCCTATATAAATTTCATGAAAATGTTCCACCCATACGGGTGGAAAATTAAGGGATGACTGAATTTTTTTGGTGTCACCATTTCGTAATTAATTGGTGTTTTAAGAAATAGGCACTAAAAAGCGTAAAAAAAATTTTTTTACAAAAAAGACAACCGCCTTCGGAAACTAAAACGTAAAAAATTACTTTAAATTCGCAAGTCGGTGGGAATACAAAACAACAAACAAAACCAAAGCCGCCGACTTGCGAATTTAAAGTTATTTTTTACTTTGTAGTTTTTAAAGGTGGTTGTCTTCTTTGTTAAAACGATTTTTCCTAGAACCTAACAAATAGAATTTAATAAGCTGCAAATTGCAAAAAACGTAAGAAAATTTGAATTTCACGGGTTGCCCTGGCGCATCCCTCTTAATGCTTGTATAGTATGCTCGATATTTTAATCATACTTCGTTTAGTTATTTATTATTATATATGTCAAAAAATAAAATAAAATAAATGTAAACTAAATTCTGAAAAAGGCTATAAATAAATATTTATTATTGTGCGCTTACCAAGATGCAGAGAAAAGCGAGAAGAAGCGGCTTGAAAGGAAGGCTTTTGCCATACGATAATGATGACATTAAACACTTATTTAATCCTATTGATAAAGGTTTTTGTGCTACGATCTACAAGCTACTCAACGGGACGTGATGGGGGTCAACATAAAATACAAATTATTAAGTACCTACTTCTGAACTTAGTTTTGTTCTGTTTAAGCGAACCAACTAATGTTAAAACTTATCTTAAAATTTTCGAAGTAATTGTAATGAAACGATTGTTTGTGTTGTTGTTGTACCAGAGAATGGGCAGCAGCGTTCTCTGTGCCTTTGTAACAACCATACTGCGATCGCCAACCCGCCTGCCAAGCGTGGCGATTATGGCAACCCCGCCCCCCCCCCCTTGGGGAGGCCTATGTCCAGCAATGGACGTCTTTAGGCTGAAATGATGATGATGAATTGTAATGATTGAACATCTGCCTAGCCTTTTCCCAACTATATTGGGGTCGGCTTCCAGTCTAACCGGATGCAGCTGAATACTAATGTTTTACATGGAGCGCCTATCCTATCGGACCTCCACGCCCCAGTTACTGGGTAACACGACACCCCTTGGTACGACTGGTTGTCAGAATTTCTGGCTGAATTGTAATGATTATGAATGGATTTTTAACATTTATTAATTATTATATTCTAAGACAGTTTTGTACGTAATTTTTTTCCAATTGAACAAGAACCTTAGTCTTTTGTAATAAAGATGAAAATCTATCAAATAAATTTGACAGATTGAAGAAGCCTGATGTGCTGGACTCTGTACATTGAACTGTTATCGCTGAATAGTAATGTAACACATTTGGTATAATATATTAGTTGACTGGCAATTGGTTCGCTCGTTTTGACAAAATTAAGCTCAAATAGAGCTATAAATAATGTTACACATTATTGTGTGTTACGCAGAAATGTTATATCATCAACATGTACCTCATAGATTATAAAATGGCCCAAATAAATAGTAATTATTTTTATTTACATACTTAGTTTATGTAAGATTTATGTTAGTAGGTTGTAACGTATTAAGATAATTAATAAATGTTGCTATATTTATAATTACTTATGTAGGTAGTAAATTAAAGATTGCCATTGAAAGGGTCTGTTCCATTTACACAAAATGATTGCCATATGAATGTTATAATACTTAGATAAGAAACTAATTAATACGAAGAATTTTATTATACATGCCCAATGGATGAAGCTTGAAGATTTCGAGGCGAGAAGATGGTGCAATCTGTGATAAATATAGGACAAATTCAGAACTATCCAATACATATATCTTAGGTTACAGAAGTCCACGTGATCGAAGCCGTTGGCACAGTTAGTATTGTGAATGAAAAGATGTCCTATCCTAAGTATTTCTTAAAACACAAATAACTTGAATATAGTCAATGCCTTATTTTCAAGATCTGATCGCTTTCTAAAAAGATTTTTTTAATGAATTTAATAAAACCATCAACTGACGCAAACCTGAAGTAAAGACATGCCAAGCACGAATAGAGTCGAAAGGGAATCGAACCCGCGTCACCCAGCGCTGCAACCAATCTCTTAGCCACTGTGCTAACCATGGCTATAATACTGTCTAAGCCGTTGAATTAAATATAGGTATGTTTACATTAAATAAATATAAAAATATATGTTAAAGTTAGATTATATTGTTTTGGTTGGCTAATATTAAATTAGTAAATATGAATAATGTTGTAATTTTAATATAATAAATATATAATTGTTTGTTAAGCTGTAGTGGTTTATTTCTTTTGTTTATTTAGGTTTCAAATGTTATTGAATTATATATACGCATAAGTACAACCGAATACAATTTGATAAGTCAAATTTGTAGGTAGGTACCCACCTACTTATTACAATTCTATTCTATAAACATAACCAAAAAGGATATATATTGAAAACTTTCAACTTCAAGTTACCTATATTACCTCTATGTTTATTATAAATAAAAAATATAAATCTTAAAAAGTGACGTATTTTGACGCAATTATAATAGTCCCTACATAAATGGGAAAATACGCAACTTCGTACTTTCCCCGAACCTTACCGCAGTGTTGCAAGTTGCAAATAACCAACTCATTTTAACGCATAATAAACGTGGATGACGTTTTATTGGTTGCAATATTTTATCCTCTTACGTAACAGGCACGTTTTTCATTCCTGTGGTTGGATTAGTTTTCCTGTTAAAAACCGGGTAGGTAATAGTGGTGTTAACTTAATTAGTTAACGTGACGTACAGTACGGTCAACGTATCTTGGCGCGTCTGAAGTTAGCCGATTAGCTGCGCAGTAGACAATTTCGTTTCTAAAAGTTCCATTGCGCAGCCAAACAGCTAACTTCAGACGCGCCAAGTTACGTTGACCGTATTGTAGTAAGGCTTTAAGGTCACACTGATTAGGTTCAGTTACTAAGAAACATAATGAAATCTATATAATATAAAATAATAATCAGGAAATTAGTCTGGTTGCCCTTAATTTATAAATGGCAGCTCAATAGAAATCGTATCTAATGTTACTGAAGTACCTAAAGTTAATTTGACAGTTAGGTACAAGTAATTACAATGTCAGTGAAATACTTGTGCGTAAGATAAATTAAATAATAAAAGAATGAAACATCAGGCCCTACCAATCTGTCAATTTTATTTGATAGATTTTCAAATTTATTACAAAATTAGAAGGTTCATATTCAATTGAGAAAATTTGTCAGTTTGGTATGGACTAATGTGCTGGCGTCTGTACCCAATGATATTATATTAAACAGATATGTTATGAGCGCCCAATTTTGAAGATTCAAATACGTCCTAATTGGGACGTATTGCCTTTAGTCTGCGTCACGCATGGCGACGAGTCATACGCTTTGTTAAAGCAGCTAAAAAATAAAAATATGCTATTTTGTGTATTTAGAAAGTGTACCAATTATGATACCAAATTTAATAAAACACAAGGGATCTCATACCACATGTAACTACGCAATATACATCGATTTATTTATGTATTTCAATTATTTTCCTAATATTCTTATATTTGGAGGTTAGAAAAAAGAAAGAAATGGAAATACATTTTTTCACGTGAGTAAGACAAGGACGCGTTCACTCCGGACATAGAATAAAAGTACAGATGCGATATCGTAGGCAGTAAAGTCATTGTTTACCCACAGTTCTGTTTTTCTTTTTTTTAAGCTTGTAATATTTAATCATTTTGTTATATTTAATTATTTAAATACTTAATTAGAAATTAAACAGTGTGACAACAGATATTTATTATCCTTTCTTCGTTAAGGTTATCCAATGAGATCTGGCTTCAAGAATGGATCGCATTTGTTCGTAAACAAAGAAATGAATTTTATTACAAAATAAATATTTTCTACTCTATATATTATTATATAATATATTCTATTATACCTTTAGTCCCGTTTATTAGTTGTTATAGGTACAAACCGCGTGTATAAATGTAGTCGCGGTTTGTACCTTCTGTCTCGTTAAATTTGTTAGTCTATGATGCCAAGGTGCGGTGATTGGTGGCCAGGATAATGTTTGTTTACATTCACGCGCAACTGACAACACTAACTGTCTCTTTTTTTCTTGTTGGTTTTTTCAAGCCATCCCTTTTCTAACATTTTGACTTGTAGTGAATTGTAAAATGAATGAAAAGTGTGTATGTGTGCAGCCGCTGCTGCGCGGAACACTTTTTTCGGTTGTTTTGTGAGTGTATAACATATCTGTTTATTAGAATATCATTGTCTGTACCTACCTGAAGGGTCCTATGGAGGTACCCAAATTGACTATCTACAATCAGTAACGCTAAAATAAAACTAATCAAATGTATGGCGTCAATGACGTCATCTTAACAATACGTCACGTGATCGAAAATAAAAAATGGATTACGACGAGGCATTCATTATTGTAGAAAGAGATACGATACGAAACGATTGTAACTTGGCTAGGTCTACTGGCCGTCAAAATAATCGTTAAACATTCTTTCTCAATTTTCCAGCGACAGCGGTATACGGACCCCCTCCGACCGCGCACATTGAATACGGGCCCCCGACCTCGTACGGCGCGCCCACAGCGCCGGCGCACTTCACCGGACCTTCTCTACCCACGGGATATGCCGCGCACAAGTACCCGTCGCAGCTAGACGGTAAGGACATGATTATATCTACTGTTATAACTAATACATGATTTGTTTTCACTAACACTAGGCGACACCTTGCCTACATAAAAGTGTATTGTTGGATTTCCAATCTCGCTGGATACCGAGAATTGAAAATCCAAGAGTGCATTAACACTTTCACTGTTCGCGAAGCAGACACAACAGTTAAACAATCAACGGGAATCATAATATGTGGCTCATGGGACAGGGAAATGGTTAAAATGTTTGTGTAACGCATATATTTCAACCATGTCCCTGCGTACCATTTAAAAGTGTTAGTGAAAACTGACAAAAGACGATATGTTTAGAGAAAGGATTAGGTTTTGAAAATGAGATAATTTTGTGTAACCGTAGATGCTGATTAAAAGTCTTTTTTAAGCTTGCTCTATTCGCCGATGACTTTATTTGGTCTTGATAAAGTGTTTGTAAGAAATCAGACCAGTATGTCTATTCTGTTACAATCTCACTCGGTGAACACCTAGGTGAAGTGAGCTGTCATCCGTCCGTCTGCTTTGTCCCTTGCATTGTAACGGATGATAGCTTACTTCACCTAGGTGTTCACCAAGGGAGATTGTAACAGAATAGCTCTACATTTATTTATCTAGCTTAGTTAACCACCTCAGAATTTAGGTGAATGAACAAAAAAAGTATTTGCAAATGACATGATTAGTCTTCTGACAGTTTAGAATAAAAAATAAATGGCTGACTGTGCCCACGATACTGGTCAGATATAAACCTGTTATGATTATGGAGAAAAAATACCAGAATGTCAACAAAAACAACCACTTTTTACACATGCTCCGTAATAATATCACGTAATGTAATAAGCTAGGAGTTTGTTCAAATTATCGTACAAGGTATTACGCAAACATTCGTTAGTATAAAAAAACATCGTACGAATGTCGGGAAATGGTTTAATAAATAGGCTGCTACAATAGTGTTATTTACTTTTACAAGCCATTTTTTTGTTATGATGAAAGCTTAAGAAGTCTGAATTTGATCAATTGGAAAAAAAACCATCTATAGTATGATGTAGGTAGATAGGTACATGATGTAATCTGTTTAAATGTCTATATCATAGTCTGGCAATTATATTCAAGCTGTCCAGTCAATTCAAATTTGACGACACGGTTGGTGCAGTGGTTAAGCGATTGACTGCTGCGCTGCGTGTCGCGGGTTTGAATCCCGCACAGAACAAATATTTGTATGGCCTACATATAGTTATTACGGGTCTGACTGTTTATGTATGTGAGTTTATATGTTTGTAAATGCATTCACGACACAGGAGTAACACCTAGAGTAGAGCGAAGTTTAAAAAAATATGAATTACATAAAATCTTAATGGAAAACGCCAATTGAATGATTCGAATATAAAACTAAAATATTCACAGCGAATAAGGAAGAAGCATCGGTCCAATACATACATAATGAACCAAACAAAATTTTAGTAGCGACTAGCAAACATTACCTAACAATGATCAAGAAATCAATACATTATAAAAATTAGCTTTCAACTTACTTATACCTTCGCAAAGTAGAACGTATCTATTATCTTCAATCTATTGCACAACGCGACCGGTCAGAGGTCCCGGTTCACCGGAACTGAGAGGTTACATAAGATTTATATGAAACGTACATATCACGCTTATACAACGAGACCGGTAGTAGTAATGGATATTATCGTGGGAGTAACATGGTGTAATTACAATGTGTGGGATTAAATGGAGAGGAACAAAAGCTAGACAAAACTAGCGATTTTGTCACCATTAAAGTAACATTTGGCAATGACTTTATGCTTTTATGCTTTAAGTCAGACGGCTAGTAATTTACCCTAAATTACAATTAGGTTTAATACATACTTAATATTATAAATGCGAAAGTAACTCTGTCTGTTACGCTTTCACGATGAAACGGCTGAACCGATTTTGATGAAATTTGGTATGAAAATGACTTGAACACTGGGGAAGAACATAGGATACTTTTTAATCGAAGACGTCGTCTGCATCCACTATAACCGACATTCACGCGGACGAAGTCGCGGGCAAAAGCTAATAGGTTTATAAAACTGAAGACGCTGAAAAGAACGGATATCTAAAGAAGAAAAAAGCAATTAATCCAATTAAAATAATCCAAGTATGTAGCTTTTGTCCGCGACTCCGTCCGCGTAATTTTTCTTATGGATCCGTATATTTTTTTTATTAATTAATTTAATAAAATATAATATAAATTTAATTTACTACAATATCCAGGGATTACAATATTCCTGCTATAGGCTAAATTAAATTTACTACAATATCCAGGGATATTGTAGTAAATTAAATTTATATTATATTTTATTAAATTAATTAATGAAAAAAATATACGGATCCATAAGAAAAATTTGAAAATGATTATGTTAATAGGAATTAACATAATCATTTTCAAAATTGGTCCAGTAGTTCCAAAGACAGGGCGTTCAAACAAAAAAAAAACCATCTAAGAACTCCAGCTTTATTACTTATAATACTAGCTTTTGCCCGCGACATCGTCCGTGAGAATAAGTCGCGGATTAAAAAGTAGACTAAGTCCTTCCCCAAGGTTTAAGTTATTTTCATACAAATTATCATTAAAATCGGTTCAGCCGTTTCAGCGTAACAGACCGAGTGACTTTCGCATTTATAATATAAGTACCTAAGGATTAAATAAATAGTAAAGATTAACAGCAAATAAAATTTGTCAAGATAGTATCTATTAAACATTTTATGGCTAATTAATATTTAAGTATGTTAGATAAAATACACACCTTGGCATTCCATTATTAACGTTGACAACTATACCTTAGTACATAAGTTAAGCGCCAACTGTTAGAACAATCGTTAAAACTAATAACAATAACTTTATTACCATAGTTATTAACGATGACTTATTTTCTAACACGATTCGACGATGTATTATATTTTCGTATTATGGGCAAAAGTTTAGTATGTCGAGAACTTATTTATTGGTATTAAAATTATTATTAAAATATAGTTCACGAACGATATTGATATATCGTGTGAAAATGTGGGTTGCTATTTCCATCAATAATGCAATGACTATTACACTATTTACTATTTGTAAATAACAAATTGCTAAGTGAATCGAAATAGCTCAATAAAATTTATCATTTTCGTCTACTTCATTTTACGCAAATAAATATATTGACTCGAATGATGGGTAACTGCAGGAAATAGTTTTTTTTTACCAGTAATATCGAGAATTAAGACTCAAAAGTTTCTCAATATTACATATACATGAGATATTGTTATATGAAACTAGCTTCGGCCCGCGACTTCGTTCATGGAGTCTTTTTCTTTTTTTTTGGTCAGGAATCTTCACGTGCGTACGCAGAATATAATGAATATATATTATTATGTCAAACTTTCATCAAGATCAGATCAATAGTTTAGGATAGCATAGAAGAAAAAGATACAAACATTCCTTTTAATTATATGTATAGATAGATAAATGGTTAGATTAAGTAGGAGCTTAAAAAAGTTGTAGGTAAGTCGATTTTACGTCCACTATCCTTGTCAATTTCACTTTGTGGTGCTCATTTCGATCATATTGAACCCTGAGTCACGATCTTCCGATTACGAACCTCTTACTGGCTAGTTCTTATCACTTGTTATATCAACATTTAGTGTTCCATCTAGGCCATTATTACATAAACTCTATTTCCTAAGGTTGTTGCGTAAACATTGACATTTGCGTCCTAGATCACCTGGCATCCTATCTCCAATCGCCTTTTTCCGAATATGGTCTAAATTTAAATATGAAATGTCACTGAATATGTAAAAGTCAGCCTCGATTTTAAATCAGTTTATCTTCCGGAAAATTTGATTATTTTATTTAATTAGCTCCATTCAAAACCATTGTTAATTTTACTAACCAGTTTTTTACATACGGTTCGCAGTAAACATCACTTTATATGAAATCAAAAGTGCTGTTCCGATGTTTAAACAGATTTGTGTCCAGTCTACATGATTGAAAAGAAATTGAGCATAACCATATTTCATTACTCGCAGCACTACATAATTATAACATAATATATTTATTATAGTGGTTGTCTTTCAGGCTGTTAGGTATAGAAATAACTATAATTTTACTCGCTTTTGAATAATGTCCGGTGTTTCCCGAATAGGTACATCCACGAAATGAGTATAACAGGGTACATCGAATCAGTAGTTATGACGATGAATGCCATGGTGAAAGAAATTAAATTTTTCGTTCTGCCAATGCTGCCACCATCCGTAACGTAAAACGGCATTCACTTAAAAATAAATATTTTTCAAATTTAACAGCGATTTTATTTTTTAATAAAAATACCTACCTAGTAGGTTATTTTGCAAATGAAGTAAAAACGTATTAAATGTATACTTACTTTTTAAATAACATAGTATTTGCTTACCTAAATAGTATAGTAGTTTGCATAGATAGTTCGTGAGTATAACTTGTGGTTCAAGAAGTTTGGTAAACGTACAAAAATAATGAGTTCCGATTTTTTCCTACGGTACCCTAAATAGCAAATTAGGTAATTTTAGCAATAAATTATAATTTGTCGATACCCAATTTATCATTGCTGAGCTCTTTACGAATAGCTGCTCCTTACATAAGCGACACCTAACGTTTATAATCCGCAGTCGGTTAAACTGCCAAGGAGGTCATATTCGTAGTCAGTTCATTGAGCTGACTTTTACTTTTGGCAACATTTTGCACTTTAATACATTCAAATTTTAAACACCATAACTTGTGCTGAATACGAAATTATTTGTTTGGTTAAACGGCACTCAAAATGTCAGTTATTGATGTTGTGTATTGTTTTTCGTCTCCAGTCCTGAATCTTTCGTAATAAGATTAACCCATAAAGTCGAAATAATACTAAATACAGTAGTTAAAAAGATCAAACCCTGAAACTCGATGTTAATTCACCAAGAGTCAATTAAAATTTTACAGTTTTTCCTTACCGAAACTATCAGACGTCAATTTTGTTCCACATATAAAAGACTTATCATCATCATCATGTCATTAGGTCTCCCCCAAAGACTATAGGTACTAGATATTAAAGTTTAAAAGCCGTGTGGTGCCGGTCGCGAATAGCACCACCCCATTTCTACCCGTAGGTGTCGTACAAGGCGATAGAGGGATATTGACCAGAGGATGGGCAGCAGTGTCCTTCTGAGTACGGTATAACACCTACTGCGATCGCCAACATGCATCGGCCAAGCATGGCGATTACGGCTGAATCCCCCCTTGGGGGAGACCTGTGCCCAGCAATGGGCTTCTAAAGGTTGACATGATGATGATGATGATGATGATTAAAGTTTGGTGAAATTAAATCTAAGGAAAACAAACAAAATAAATGAAGTTAATATTGTGAAGTTAATATTGTGAATGTGTTAATTATAATGTAACAGATTCAATTATTGCTTGAATTTCTTGTGAAAGATAGATGAAACGATTCAGGAATTAGATTTCTCATAATTGAATAATCTTTCAAAATTGATGGACGTTGTAGCTTAATACTGATTGAGTTAGATGCTAATATACAAATAATTACTAAGAAATAAGAAAAAGATGAGACAACTAAAGAGAGCTGGGAACTGAAAGTCGTTTTTTGAATAGGTTAATGAACGAATAGTTCCACCTATTAGTACTGGTAAAGTTAATGACTTATATGGAGACTGTCATTAGTAACTGAAATATAGATTGTACTACTACTACAGTTGATAATATACAATTTAATTTGCAGATTATTACATTGTCTCTTTCAATGTTTGATGTATCATCAGTAATTTTTTGTGCAATAGTTTGTAATTTCATTTTCTTCACTTCGTAAATATTTTCTAAAAGATAAAAGTCTTATGAATTTACAAAAAAAATGGTTATTATAAGGTATCTTATTGTTTTGATCATCTGATTGAATGGAATATGAACTCTTTTTAAAATGAAGACGTCTATAACGGGGCCAACAATAGCTTTACCGCAGAAATTAGACCCTTTTTGATATTTGAATTTCTTTTTTCAGAAATGATAGTGATGTCTTCAGTAGTAGATGCTGTTTCAGAGGAGCCGATGCCTATGCCCTCAGCGGAGTTATTGTATCGCTATTATGACCTAATCAATGAATTGTGGTAAGAGTATAAAGTATTGGCCAGTCTTCTCGCCTGTTGGCACTGTTGTCTACTTATAAGCTTCATTTCGCTTTGCATTCTTGAAAACATTTTAGTGTTCGTTTACTGTTTTTTTTTAAACTTACTGGAGGTAATATTCTATATCCATTATTGATACTGATGTGACTTCGTGTTTTTAAGTAAAGATAATAATTCTGTGGATTACGAAAATTTCTTATTTATAGAGTCAACGCTATTCAGCGACCAATTTTGATTCCTCTTTTGACTATGTATTATATATAGCAATTCTTCTCTTGTTCTTCTACTTCTTATTAGTATCGTCTTCTAGCAGGCTCGCACACATTTTCTCTTTTGGCACTCTAAAGCAGAACAGATTTCATGACTTTGTCTCAAAGTGTTCTGCATTGTAAAATTGTATTATAGATAACAAAGGACATTCTGAGTCCCGTCGAAGCAAGTGGCGTTAAAACAGGACTTGGAGGTGTCTACGTCATCAGTATTGGAAAGTAAGCTATAAAACATTAATCTGCACCTAAGAGCAACGGTTGATCGACAAGATTGTCTTGCAATTATATTCCTTTTACTGACCTACTTTCATTTATTACCAAAAGACTTTAAAATGGAGGGGTCAGGCGATAGATCTAGAATGCTAATTATCCAAGTTACTATAATGCCTAATATTGTTTAGACGTTTTTCTCATAATGTGTTTTGTAACATAATCACAAAATGTCTGAAACGATTAACGGAAGTTCCCTTAATAGGCAGTATTTGCAACTTTTTGCCTTGCCTATTAACCTTGAGCATGATTTTCAAACCTTATATTTTGCCTATTACAACACGTTCGGCATTCATTGGTCCGTTTCCATGCCCAAAAACCGCAGCGAAGTCCTCACCTCATTTACATAAGACTTTCCCTTTCGAACGGAAATAGACGTTTGACTGTGACGAAATAACTCAAAATACTTGACAGACAAATAACTGTGTAAGTATGTGATTTTGTAATTCGCCTAATAATTTTCAGTTTGATGGCTATTGCAATATCACTGAAGACAATAAAGAAAGATTGCAACTATTTTCAATTTCGTATTTTCCCATGATTTGCGGAAACAATCTTGTTTCATTGTTTGGCTGTCTTAACATTTTTACAAAATTATTTGGATCTCAAAACATTTCTTTTATTATTATGACATATCTCGTCTTTCTCAACCATCTACTTCAATGTTGCATTAATAAAGACGAATAAACTCTTTATTTTTGCGAAATTCAATTAGGTACCTATTACTTCTGCCAAATATCTACCTCTTAACTTTGAATTTTATAAGAGGGACAAGCCACAGTATTCACCATTTTTCCTATGCTCTTTATGCTGTAGAAGTAGGGACCTTAATAAATAAGTAATCCTCAAACCTACTGACCTGGATAAATTCCAAATAAATTTAGAATAGCTAAATGTCAACAAGAAACCTATTTAGAAACTATCTCTGTTCTGTAATCAGGAAAGTGCAAGATGTAATAGTGTTATATTCCGTAACATTTAAGGAAGCCATACAATACCCGTAACAGTTGCTAAGATTTAGCAAGGCGCGCCTTTGGGTGCCTTTCAGTGAAAGTGTATTATGTCACGGATCAAACCGAGCCGGTTTAATGTGTAACTGTAAGATCATATTAAGATGATACATGAGAAACACGTGTATGATTTCAAGTTATCAGATCCTCTACATTGCAACCGGTCTATGCAATAACTGTTGCAACTTGAAAATGATATATAGAACGGCAATATTGTTGCAATTTATTATTTCACTGAGATATGATTGTTGGGCATTATTACTCATTGTGCAGTGGTGTGAATTATGAGTAGTAATAATCTGGGAATAAGAACCAGAACTTTAATACTTGCTATAAAAAAATTATGCAATCAAGTTAGGTGTAGGACTATTAGGCGTTTGTTGAATCTTATCTAAGCACTGCTGAGAACTTAATATTGAGTAAGAAGTACACGAAATAATAATTATAACCTGGTTTTTAATCTAGTGACTTGGTACCTACCGATGATGTACTAAAGCTGATGTCATTATAAATAATCCCTTAGGTGTCGTTATTGCATAATAGTTTTTTGATGATGTCATTTTATTTGATTGATACGTAATATTACGGATTTTTTTCCTTTAATTTTTAAAAGCACTTTGACTTTCCGCGTGAATTTCCTTACGAATCCCTCATTTTTTAATAATAAAATATTGTCTATACTTAGCACTCAGGGATAAGTAAGCCTCCTATTGGTGAAAAAAAATAATTTTAGAAATCCTGTGTATTTTTGAGCTTATCCATTTATATTTCTATGTTACAAACAAGTATTATATAAAAATTCTTTTTTTTTTCTAGAAAGAATTAATTTTTACTCTGTTTTTAATTACACAACAAAATTTAACCACCTTTCCAATTATTACGTACAGGATAAACTCTAAATAATATTTATTCATAGGGCATATAAAATAAAAATTCATCATCAACGCAGTTATTGCATAACACCTTTCAAACAACATTAACTTTAACGTCTAAAAAGTTAAGCTCCTTTCGTCTAACCGACTGTTTAGTGACTAAACAGATTATGCAATAGCGAGCTAAGAAAAAATCGAAATAGATTAAATGTCTGACAAATTATCTATCACTTTGTTAAACGTTTCTCAGTCTTGAAAGGATGGTCCACTAAACGTTTGACGTTCTTGCGTTATTAATGTGACACATTGTACAGAAAAGTGGAAAAATAAGTAATTAGGTAAGTACCAACTCTACGTCTAATGTTTTAATTAGTTGCTGTGTTGAAATAACTCAGCTAATGTCTGTTTTAATGAAACTTAACGCATGAATAGATTAATAGTACAAATGAAGTAGTCATAATTACCTATCTATATACCTATGTATATAGGTATGTGTACACATTTAATTTTAGCACTTGCACTTAAGTGTGCAACAGTGCAATAATAATAATAATAATAATAATAACTTTATTATCAAGCAACTGTGGCCCATACATAAAATACACAAAATAATAATAAACAATAACAGACTATACATATTAAAAACTTATCAACTATAATTTAAAAAAAATATCTTAAATATCTCAATGTGCGAAATACCTATGCAACAAAAGAAAGTGTTGTCTATTAAAATTTTTGATAAAAATCCTATGTCCTTTATATTTTACTTCAAACAATAAGTTGCTCGTATAAGCCAAATCTGTTAAGATTCAAACTGCGACCTCGCCATTGACACTTTGCGCACACTACAACCACACCATAAATACCCAAAGTCAGCGACCTTCCGTGGTCATGGGCGCAGGCGCATAAATCGAGCCCACAGAACTAGACCTGCCACATTCTGTACAACTTTCAACCCATGTAGGGCTTGACATTTTACAATAATCGACAGTTGGCGCAAATCAGTCATCACTTTCACACACCGCGTATGAAAGTAGCTAGATTGTGAGTGGGGAACATCACGCGTTGTACGGATGAGATCATGTGTGACATTGTTGAGTACCTCTCTATAACTCCACTACACAATGTCGATAATGGACGACACAGATGACACAGTAGCTGAGCGATTAGCTTCGATTCCCGTTCTATACAGGTTGTTTTTCTGGGTCTCGTTGTTTGTGTATGTTTGTAAAAAAATCTCCTGTATCGTGATACTTTATCAGTTAAAATTGTCGTGACACAAGAGATTTTTTAGAGCAACGTATTGTAAAAATAAACATCTACTCATTACTGTCAAAATCAATACTCTAAGTAGTATTAAAATGGTACTTGTGATAAAAAGTTTATAATTATTATCATAGAACCGAGTCTATTTCAGTTATATATAGCTCGGGTCTTATTTTTTTATTACTGCTTCGTAATTAAACGTACTTAGTTTCGGTGTATAATTTGTCAACAGTTCTCATAACAGGCAAAACAGCTAAAGCTAATCATGACAAAATGGTCGAGTATCTTGACTGTCATACTATTTAATAAAATAAAGAATATGATAATTATGATAAAGAGGTACTTATGCGGTAATATTAAAGCTTATGCATATTCACGTTTTATGAGCGGAAGTGTTATGAGTGAAAACTATGGACATATTCGTATTGTTAACATTTTAGTTTAAAAATATTTGTTTATGCAAGATTTTGGGTATTTATTATTTTTAATTACCCCATCTAGAGACAGCTAATTTGCTAGACTTTTAATATTATTATTTAATTAGAATTTTATAAAGTTAATACGTTAACATAATATGACGTAAGGAGGATAGTTTTAATATTTATGATAGTGTTAACTATTCCTACGTAACTTGTTATCGCATGGCAAGTTAACACGAGGAAAATATTAATAATTCGAGCAATACCAATAAAATATTTACATAACTTTGAAGTTTTAACTAATGTTTGCCTCCAAGTTGTTCAAGTAATTAAAGATGCTGGGTTGTTTCTATAGTCTGTTGCAATTTACTCCGAACCTAACAAAGCAATACGAACTTAGACATTATACGATTACAGATGGTGTCACTCTCAAGATATGATGCAAAACAAAAACAACATTAAGTCAATGCACTTAACAGCATGAGTAATGTAAAAAAACGAACTGCAACATGACAAATTAGACACATTACAGTTGACAAAAAAGATCCTCATAAAATCCAGACACGGACGACTCGTCAATAACAATGAATTTCGGAAAGAAATCCGAATGCATTACTGTTCTTGCCTCGTTATTGCATAAGTCTTACCCAAGTGCAATTGGTGCTGCAGTGACAGATAAAAATGTCGTTATTTTGAAAACTTTATTAGGATTGTTACTGAGCTCATCGGATGTAAGATGTTGCGTCATTTGAGTGCAATATAAATTTCGAGTTGCGAAATTAAATTGTCATCATTATTCAGTGCGTTGTTCACAGTAAATGGGGTATGACTTGCTAGGTAGGTATATACCTATCTATACTTATTTTTGGTTGCAAATAATAAGATACATCTCTTATTGTTTGGCTTCGCATTATTTTTTTAGATATTTCATCTATACCTAAGCTTTAAGGGTATCGTAACTGAGTATAAGCCGTACGCAAAGGTCGATCATGGTTAAGTTACGCTTGCCGCAGCCGGCCCGTGGATGGGTGGTGATCCATTACATACTGAGATTCGTTAGTCTCGGCTGCCATTCGTAGATCTTTGACAGTTTTTATGGGTAGTCAGAAGCCAGAAAGTCTGACAACCAGTCTTAGCAAGGGGTATAGCGTTACCAATTAACTGGGTTATGGAGGTCGGGCAGGCAGTCGCTTCATGTATAACAATGGCATTTAACTGCATCCACTTAGACTGGAAGCCGAGATCCCATCATGTTTGGGAAAAGGCTAGGCAGATGATGTACCTATGCTTATGTTTTTGTTGGAATAATAATTTCAGCATGCAATCTTGCAGGACCAATGTCTTTTCTCGTATACAGTGTAAGAGTTTTTAACTCCTCGAGATAATTTTAGGTACCTTACTATATTCTACGATAATTATTAGAACTCAAGTAAAACAGTCTTCGCGGTGGGCTGACTGTCAAGTCTTTATTGTTCTATTTTCAAACCGTGTTTATCTAAACTACTAAAATAATGTAGAACATAGCTAAACCCTTAAGAATCTCAACAGCACCTACAGATAAATATCATCTTTCGATCTGAGCTTCGAGAATTAAGCTTGCTCATTACGATTTCCTACCAGTAAGATCATAATATTGAACCCTACATATCTATTGGGTTTTATGTATTATCTGGGTATTGGAGTTCCTAGTTCCTAAAGTTTGTTGAGGAAAACGTCTGTTTTACCTACTTAACTTTAGCTTTCCATCTCCACATACACGCCACCATTTCTATTACGGCATCATTAGGAAGAGATACGACTGTCAAAGTGTAGTTTATACTTTACTGAAGCATACTTATCATGTTGTAAATACAGCACAGTTACGTAATTACTCTCATTTGGTAGGCAGCTACGCTTAGTTTGATGTTAGCTCTCTGAACTAGGAACCACCAAACATTGTGCAAATATCTATTAAATGTAGACAATTTCTCTTGAAACTGATATCTCCATTTCAAAATTTTTACTTCAACACCACACACACACACATTTTGGCATTAATTGCGAGACAATGTTACCGTAACTTGCACGGTATTTAGGTATAGGATGCGGCTCTAATCTAATCAAATATTACAAAGAGAAAATATTCGATTCTTTGTTTGTTTGTAATGGATAAACCTAAAAAGACTTAAACGAATTAAAAAAATATTTTACTAATATGTAACTACGTTGTTATAGGCTATATTTTATTATCCAAACATTAGGGATCCATGAGTAAATTACGCGGACGAAGTCGCAGGCACAGTGCTAGTAGAGAAATAAAACAGTAGAGCTAAGTTTTACGCGCATTTGAAGTGCGCCAATGTTTATAATAAGATTAATATTAATCATTTATTACGAGCAACAAGACTCATAGTGTTAGTAACAATATACTTACAAACTACGTTAGAAACACTTGCACAAAAACAGAATCAGAAGCAGTTTATGACATCACTGGTGACTGGCCCAGCCGAAACCCTGCAGCAGTGATTCATAAACACACAATCAAGCCTACTCGCTATCAAGCACATGATGCTGTTGGCGCTGCCCCGCACTCTATTGACCAAGGATTAATTTTACAAATAGGATGAATGAGTTCGACATTGTTAAATGATCACATAAAGTTATTACCTACACCTACCTATAGGTAGGTGGTATAAAGAAAATGACATAGGTATTGGTATTTTCTGAATCTTGATCAACTTTCGAGCTATTCGACGAACTCCCGAAATTAATCAAGATGTCCATCCCATTCTGTCATCTGTCATCAGTTTGCGATCAGTGATCTTGAAAGAGAGAATCATAAGCAGCAGTCATTGATTGCAGATCAAGATAGGGGGTATCGAAATGAAGAAACAGAGACAATCAAGAGATTCAACTGCGATGTTCATAATAAACCAGTCGACGTACCGGCACTTAATTTAAAAAAGCGACGCACTGTTCCGTAACACATTGTCCTACTGTATAATAAAAATACAAAAATTAGCTTTACTACGTACGTCTGTTACATTTGTTGGTATAACTACGAAAATAGGTTTTCAAGTCGTTGACCATTAATAAGGTTTCTCTGAAATGCTGAGCTAATGTTCTCCCAGAGAGAAGATTGTATCGTTTAGCCTTCCACCATTTGTGAACAATAAAACTAAAGGAGTTTTCTATTACGGTGCTTCGATGCTTGCGTGCTCTAGTAATTTTAACAAATTAATAAGGTAACCGAAAATGATGTCACTCTATTATTGAATAAAGTACATACATCAGCACATCAAGCCATACCATACTATCATATTTCCCCAATTTAATATGAACCTTATATTTTTGTAATATAGTTGGAAATCTCTGTACCTACAAACCGATCTATTGATAGGATAGGTCTATATTGGCATAGTATCTATTGGAATTGTTAGTGTTGGAAACAATATAACAAGCTTTTTATTTATTTTATCTCATAAGTTCATTAGTCAGTTTTAATTTCTTCATTAGAAGTAATTAATTCTAATAATTGCAATAATTTTCTTATTGCAATGATTAGAATAAGTTAGTATTAATGAACTAGAGAAAATTTATTTGTTATTAAATTGTGCACATTATCCAACGCATGGTAGGATACAGAGAAAGTCCCTTATTATGTGTTTCCTCTGAGAATTGTGCAGTGAAAGTACCTACAGTTATTTGTAATTAAAATACAAGTAGTTAAATGCCTAAGTATCACACTGCCATATGTATAGAGACCTACTAACGAGTACTTAAAAACATTTTCATATCTATGCTATTGTTGACAATGTTCTTTGTATACGCCACTCGGTACAGTTTTTCCCTTGTATCTTTCTGATTATTCATTGAAATCTCGGTTCTTATGTTCTTTTTGCAAGCAAAAGATTTCTCCAATCTCTAGAAAAATTAAAGAAAACCATTAGAAACTAGATACCTAGACTAAACCAGAAAAATAACCCTATACTTAATAAATCTGATATTCCCAGGGACCTAAGCGGGATTCCCTTTAAAAATAATTGAATTATTTCTGAGAAACAAACGACGCGACTCGATTACCAACGTCGCCATATCCAATTAATGCCACTTTTAAAGATAGACACGCAGATATTTAATTAATTTCTTTATAACATGCACCACTATTGCGAAATTGAAAGGACAAAGTTCACTAAAATTCTAGAAACTAAATGAAGTAAAGCTGAATTCTGATAGTAGAAACTACTTAATAAAGTCATTGGCGAAGAGTAACCACTATGTCTCTCTTGTTTCAACAAAGTAAGAGACAAATATGCAACTTAGATTTAAGTTAACCGTTACCGGCTATTTCAGCATCAACAACGACTTTGAACCTAATTATCTGACTAAATTGCGTTCATTTTAGGACACCACGAATCGCCACAGCCTCCTCGAGATGTTCCACAGTTTTACAACCGATTAGGTACAAAATTACGTAGGTTTTGTACTACGCTTGCCGAGACGAAACCTCGTTGTAGTTTGAAAAGATCTTAGTTACGTAGTTTAAGTAGTCCAGTCGTTAAAGTAGTGATGAAATATGCAGTATTGAAGTCGAAAAGTTGAAATATTAAATTCTGAAATTTTCATCAGTTGCTTTGTAAGTACTGAAGGTTTTACTCTATAACACAATCTCATTAAAGCAGTTATATTCCTGTTAAGTACCAAAGCAATGGTGAGGTTTCAGAAGAATGAAAACAATAATTGTCACCTAGTAGTTAAATAACATTATTTTTTATTTGAATAGCACATCATACTAATATCATTACGACACCACCATCGACACTAACAACAAATCACCTAAGACCGCCACATTTTTGAGACAGGCCGGAATAAACTGAACGGCGTCCACGCCGGCCTCGTCATACTGACCCCGCTGGGCGAAGTAGCGCCGAGCGACACCCTGGACACTGCGCACTCGGAGCACGCCGGACACACACCCCTCGACCCGCCCCCATCCATCCTACACAACGTCTACAACGTCATCAAAAACGCATTCTCTTCCACTGCCCCCTCTCTTACTGAACCTGCTCCTTTGTACGGCGCTCCTGCGTACGCAGCCCCTTCCTACCCCACCTCCTACGCCGAAGAACCGACCGCTCCTGCAGCACCAGCCTCCTACCAACCTCCACCTCCTCCGCAGCCTATCCCAACCTTCAAACCCATGTCGTGGGGAGCAGTCAACTCATACGGTCAACCTGCTGCCGCAGATTATTACCCTGATTACGACCCTAGAACGCCCCCTCTCAACTATGACTACGCAGCACCCAAACGCTCAGTCGGCCAAGTTACAGTTAAAAAGCAAGGTTCCAGATTAACGGCAGATAAAATACAGAAAATCACCAATAACTTAAAGAAAGTCACAGATTACATGAACCAGCAGAAAAGATCCTCTGATGAGTTCAAATTAGCCGATCTAGATGCGTATCGGGAGATGTTAGTGAAGGGCGTAGTCCCATTCTTGCCTACCCCTGTAGTTTCTGACAATGAGCTTGGCGTGCTCCCCGCGGAACTCCTCGATCCCCTGACCACCACCACTAGCACCACCACCACATCTACCACAACTACGACCACAGAAAAGCCACAGACATCCACAGAACAGAACAGAAGACAAGACGTGAAATACTATCTACGAGGCAACAAGATTGTTCAAGTGCGATAACTCTGACTCTTGACTGACTGAAGCCATGAAGGTATGTGACGATGACTGACTCCTCCGCTCTATAGACTGCGACTATCTCCTCTTGACTATGAGTGGCTAGTCTTCTGTTTCATTTAACAACACTTTACCATTACAGGACTAACTTTCTCGTTACATCATTTCATGTACATGTAGTGTGGTCATTGTTGGTACAAGCGCTTACATAAGTCAATATCTGTCAAAAATATTATTTTATTTGGTCAAATGATAGACACTAGTGGTAACATTAATTGTATGTTATTACTTGCTAAATGAATATGTACGAGAATTGTAATTATCAGTTCTTTGGCTTGATTTAGCATAATGTGAAATATGAATTTATAATGCGATGCGAACTTTAATGAGTTAGTTTTGAAGAAAGTCAAAGCGATTGAACACAAACCCATGTAGATTATATATCTTATCTTTTGATAGATATTGACATTACATTCGAAGTAGTCTATGTAGAAAGTAGATTTGATACAAGAAGCCTATAAGTACTACATTTTGTTTTTAGACACATTGTAGTTGTAAATACAAAAATGCAAATGGAGTAACAACGAGATGTTTAATTTGTTCTATTTTTGTTTTCCAGATTTCCCTGTCCAGCATTCATTGCTCAATGCTGAGGAGCTGCAGCATTATTACCATCACTAATTATTATTATTCATAGTAATTGTTTGGTGGTAACAACTTTAGTTTTTATTGTTTTTCTTTCATAACTCATATTTTTACTAAGCCAAAAAGGTTTTTGAAAAAGTTGTAATTGGTCTCAAAGGCTGCTTTATTTCATAAACAGGTTTTGAGAGTCAGGTTTTTTTTATTAGTAAAGTTAGAATGGTACATTATTTTAAGATAAAATTTATTCAGGATTATTCAGTGATGTGAATATTAGTGAAAATAAAAAATGTTCTACCGAGGAATACCAAAAAAATCGTGTTAACGAACTGAATCAGGCGCCGAGTGCCAATTTCAAACACATTTTAAGTACTTACATTTAAAAATTATGTTTTGAGAACTTTTGAGACTATCAGTATACGAAGAGTGAAACGTATAAAATTAATAATAATAAATTTAAGGCACTTAAGACAGTTAGTCTGGGGACGTAGATTGAATGACACAGCTGGAATGTGTTTTAATGTTTCCATTATCTGTTGATGTTCCTTACTCTCATCAGCCCAGGCATGCTCAGTTGCGGTGTTACTTAGAGAGTTAAAACAGGAGACAGCCTACCGAACTTTATGACTAAGGGTAGATAATTAAATAGTCAGAAAACTTTTATCTGAAAAATATAAATGTGGCAGTTTCACACACTTTTTATACAAAAACTGTCAAATTGTCATAACTATCTAACGACTGAAATATCGGCCCTGAATTATCGATTGAAATCGCCTTAGATATAGCTCGACATTTGACAATCAAAAAGTTCAATGATTTTGTCAATATATTGTGGATATTACATGAAGTTAGTCACATGTCTCGTGCGTGCGTTTCTACTTCACTCACTTCCCATAAAAAAGCCATAAAGTGAAGTTGCTGCCTCCCAGTTTATATGCTGTAAGATAATTATTGTATATATTTAATCTAGGCAATTTGGAAATGATGTAAATTACACTTTCGTACCTACTAGTACAACTTTTGTATCTAATTTATTAAGCCACTTATTTGAAGAATTGGTGTTGTGTGTAATTAATTGAATGAAATTATTTAAAATTGTTTTGTAAATAATGCTCAAATAAGTAATACTTAGATGCTATTTATATGATATGTAATGTATTAAATATAATTTACTATTTTTTGTAAATAAATGATGAAAGGTGTGTGATATGTAATTATAAGATTTTTATTGCTTACCTTCCTACGTCAGTTCTTCACTTCTTATGCGAGACATGCTCCGTTGAATACTAAATTATTATGAGAACCTTCTGAAAATTGTTTGTCATCATTATCATCTTTCTGCATTATCATTACCTATATCATTGACTTCTCTTGCACATCATGCTTTGCACAACCCATCCACTTCTTCTCTTCAGCCTTCCTCTTCCTCTCCATTCACCCACATAACATTCAAAATTCTTCATTTCATTCCTTCTTTACATATACCCGTACCAAGACAAACGACTCCCTTTCAACCTTAGGCTATTCCACACAAATATATTATCAAAATTTCAACATTCTCATCAAATCCGCAATCGTCAAATCGGTAGTTCCGACCCGACCAATGAACGCTGCAAATTGTGGCAAGAGACCCCCCCCCCCCCACCCAGTATTTATCATCAAGTGACCATCTAGACGCAGGGTCTAACTTTCCGCGGATAATCTGGAAGTTCCTGAACCGCCTAAGAACCCAAGTAAGAAGGTGTTACGCTAACCTCGTAAATTGGGGCTGCCTCGACAGAGCAGCCTGCAGCAGGGTGTGCATGTGGCGCCGAGTTGCAAACCATGCCCCACCTCCTGTCATGTCCTCTGTGCACCAAAGCATGCGATCGGGGTGAATTATGCGCTGCCACCGACGACGCCGTGGAAGTGGCTAAGAATTGGGCCAAACAAATTTAAAAGACTGTTGTGTCAGCAATACGAAGAAAAGGTAAAGCCGGTGTCAACCATATCATAAATAAGGTAGATGTTAGAAGTCCTTACAATGGTTAACCAAAAATGGGGATATTTCACGGGCTTTGACAGCAATTGTTTGATCAAACGGGTTTGCCAAGCGTGAAGAAATCCCTCAATCCCGACTAAGAACGACGAGTTCATTCAAATAACTATACATTGCCCTAAGATGGACCTAACAAAACAAGTAGTTGATTGATGTAAATCTCAAAACCAGACTTCTTTCATTCCGAAACAATGACCTGTATGTATATTCTGTTACAATCTCCCTCGGTGAACATCTAGGTGAAGTGAGCTGTCATCTGTCTGTCTGCTTTGTCAATCCCTAGCATCGGGACGGATGACAGCTCACTTCACCTAGGTGTTCACCGAGGGAGATTGTATCAGAATAGCTCTACAGTAGACGTTTAGGAGAGTGATATGGTCATACATTTGGTCTCACTGCAGGGCGAAAGTCAAAGAAAAGCCAATGAGTCTTCTATTGGTCTAGATATCTATAATTCAATTATAAAACTTCAATAATATTGACGAACCACAAACGCCTGGACAAAAGAACATAGTTAAGTAAGAACCAGTACTATTTTTTGAAAATCGTGTGCGTTGAATTTATTTGAAGTGAGCGTGAGATGAGCTTATCCCAACCGAAGCTAAGGATTACAGTTCACCTCAAACTGACTTCACCTAAATTCTACTAAATTACACTACTTTTAAGAACGTGTAAATCGTAAATGTATAGGTACCGACAATTTCTGCTACGTCTAGCAAGGCCATTACTGTACAAATCAGCTGATCTTAATGTGCATGTCCTAATTCCTAGTAACATTTATAGATATCAATATCTTCCAGGAACTACAGTTAATTGGTCGCGTGATCTTATACCGCGATCGTTCTTCTGATAGAACTTAGTCATCCGGTATTATGGAGGAAATTGACCATGAACAAAAATTAAATAAATGTACCTACCTAATTACCGACGTGCAGCGATTTACTTCCTTTAAGTAGGAGATTGAAATTAAGATAGACTGCATAAGGGTAAGTAGATAGGTACTGATAAAGCAAACGCCTAATGAATTGCAATAATCAGCTATATTGCTGTGGTTATTTCATGAGGAACTTATGTGGAACATTTCTGAAGGATTAGTTAGGAGAAAAACATTACATAATTGACACTTTTCTAAGATTAATGATAGGTCTCCGCGTGCTCCGACCGGAGACCTATCTGTTAGGACACTTTTGTATATCTCTTAGAATCTTACATTTTAACTATACGGTAGATATGGTAATTTCACCTTAGTACTTCTGATATTAATATCTACCTAGGTAGATAGGTACTAGAAGAAAATTATAGTTTTAGTTACATATCTAAACGTAAGCATCGTAGGCAAAATGTGCATACCCATTCAATAGAAATATTAGTGAAGCGCTGCAGAGCTTGTAGCAAAATAACAACGACACACATTTGCTTTACAGCTGGTCTTAGGCGCTAGGACCAAACTAGAAATTCACTCGCTAACCTATCATTTGGCAATACTTAGCATATTTGATAAATGAAAAAGCCTGATTATTCCAAAACCTCTTAACTGCAATAAGGCTAAACGTATTGCTGACTGTTGGAATCAAAAATGTCATGACCCAAAACCAAAACCTTATTATAACCAAGTAAATGCAGTTTTGGTTGTAACGGGTGGCGCAAAAGTAAAGACCCTATTTGGTTCAGCTATAACATTTTTTCTAAATTAGAAAACTAGATTTAGATTTTTTTAAATGTATATTTGTGCCATTAAATTTCGTACCATTAGGATTTAAAGATGATGTCTTTTAAATGGTGACCTCCAGAGTTGATACACATTTGAGTCCTTCAAAATTGGTTATGAGTGACGAAGCGCATTTCCATCTCTCAGGGCATGTCAATAAGCAGAATACTCGGTTCTGGGGCACTGATAATCCGCGCATTATTCAAGAAACACCTCTACACCCACTAAAAGTTACTGTATGGTGTGGCATCTGTGTTGACAGAGTGATCGGACCCTATTTTTTCGAAGACGCTGGAGGCAATGCGATTACTGTCACTGGAGAACGCTACAGAACCATGTTACGTGAGTTTTTGATACCCAGTTTGGACGAATTGGGGCTGGAGCACATCTGGTTTCAACAAGACGGCGCTACGGCACACACAGCGCGCGACACTATGGACTTAGTGAGGGACGCTTTTCCAGGCCGAGTTATCTCTCGTTTTGGCGATTTGCCTTGGCCTGCAAGATCACCCGATCTGACCAGTCCAGACTTCTTTCTTTGGGGTTTTTTGAAATCTCGGGTGTATGTGAACAAGCCACAGACTCTCGCAGCTCTAAAAGAAAACATTCGTCAAGAAATAACGAACATATCGCAGGAAGTGTTACGGCAAGTTATGCAAAATGTCATAAATAGGGCTCAAATGTGTATCAACTCTGGAGGTCACCATTTAAAAGACATCATCTTTAAATCCTAATGGTACGAAATTTAATGGCACAAATATACATTTAAAAAAATCTAAATCTAGTTTTCTAATTTAGAAAAAATGTTATAGCTGAACCAAATAGGGTCTTTACTTTTGCGCCACCCAGTAGTAAGGTTTCGGTTTTGGATCATGAGATTTCGGGTGATGGTGTAAAAACAGTTAATAAGAAATTATTGGATCTTAAATTATTAAAACCACCATCAAATCAGAAACAGGTTAAATCTGTTCTGGTTTTTGTTTTCTTACATGTGAAGTTTAATAGCCTTAGGCCTTAGCTATTTGGTCTATGGTTAGAATAAACTTCTAGAATAAGTTCAAATCGTAGATTTGTATTGTTTTAGATTTGACATTAGGGATTACTTAGCCTGATCTTGTCACGGGCACACGTAAAAGTATCTTAATTATAAACTAGTTCCAAGTATCAGTGGTTTCATTCTGAGTATATATAGAATAAACCTCTTACATTACGCCACAATCCGGTGCCAGTAAGAAGCCCTGCAGTTGGACTTCTTACAGTACCTAGCCTACCTACCCACCTCAGTTCATCAGACTTATCTTTTTACACTTCAGTAAAAGATATTATTGGGACAAATCTTTGATTAACTAACATGTAACATTACTATCTCGCAAAATCGTGTTACTTTTACTATGAGCAACAATCACTAATTCACGAAAATAACAATCATCATCTGCCTAAATTTTCCAAATTATGTTGGGGCGGGTTTCAGTCTAACCGGATGCTGCTGAATACCAGTGTTTTACATGGAGCAACTGGCTATCTGACCTCTACAACCCAGTTAATGGGTACCACGATACCCCTCTCAGACTTTCTGGCTTTTCGGTAACTGGTGAATGCAAGTGGCAGGTTTCCTCTCGTTGTGGCGTTCTATGTGGAAGGTCTTCGTTCAACAGTGGACGTCTTACGACTGATGATGATGATGGCGATACCCTTTGGTAAGACTGATTGTCAGACTTTCTGGCTTTCTGGCCCACAACCAGAGTCAAAGATCTACGAACAACAGCCGCGACCAACGGCTTTACGTGCTTTCCGAGGCACGAAAGAAAATTATAATCAAGCCTCCCCATAATTACCTCAGTCACATAACTATGTCTACATTTAACACCTTCACAATAATAATGGCGGAAGGGGAACATGATAAAATGAATTAAAACGCCATAAGTTTGCATAAGCCTGAGCCATGGCATGGCTGAGCACGAGCCTTCCTGGTGCGTTGGGCTTCATTACGCTCACTTTCAGAATGATTAAGGTGCTGGAGTAACAATTAAAGGAGGTTGTCGAACTTAAGATCTATTGGTACTGAGGATAGCTTGTGGTGTTCCAAAGGGAAAATAGAGAGTGAAGAAAAAAACCTTTTTTACAAAAAATACAACCGCCTTGGCAATAAGTACAAAACAACAAACAAAACCAAAGCCGCCGACTTGCGAATTTAAAGTTATTTTTTTCTTTTTGAAGGCGGATGTCTTTTATGTAAAACAAGTTTTTTTTTCGGTTTACAGTATCTACTTCTTATCTACTTCTTATCAAATTAATTAAGAAACGGTGACACCAAAAAATGCCAGACCTCCCTTAATTTTCTACCCTTAGGGGTGAAATAGTTTCATGGAATTATATATGGGATCAATTATGATTACACTGAAAAAAGATATGAGTGCACAAACATAAAAAATAAATAAAATAAATTTATTTTATTTCTCTTCATTTTTTTGAAGTCGGTTGATAAATTGTAAAAATATGGTCCGCTGTGGAAATGAAAGTGCTTCTAAAAAACCCGTGTGCACGAATACATGTGTTTGTTATGATATATTTGATATTATTGCTTTGAATTTCTTTATTTTTATCAAAATTCCCAAATATCAGTAGTGATTACCTACCTAAACGACAGCAGTGTCAAATCAATAGTAATTAGAAAAGTGTCAGAAATGTCTTTGCCTGGAGCTATAAATTTAGAAGCGATGCGACAAATAACCACAAGCCACCTCTCTCGTAGGCTTTAATCAACGCCATTTTGATTTGAACAAGGCGCGCGAATACCGGACAGGTTGCCACTGTGAACACTGCCACAAATCATTAGCATCAGATTACTTTTCTAGCTGTGCGGAAGTTGTAAAAGTCGTCTGGTAAAGGGAAGCATTAATTACACTTGTGGTTTATAACATTTCCTTAAATAAATGGTGCGACTATGCTCTACATCCATTATTCTTTTAACTTCACCAAGTAAAAAGATGGATAGGTAAATAGATGTTTATTTGAGAGATTATTAATTCTACATTGAAACGATAGGGTAACCTAATTGAAGTCAATATTTGAAGCAAATCTATATAAAAATAAAACAGTGGTTAGTTTTAAGTTGAGTGAAAAAAAAAAATGTTTTTGATCGACAGTGACGCCTTATTGATTCCAAATGCTCCAGCTCATTGTATGCTTTGTATTCGCCAGAAGCCCTTTCAAGAAACATGAGTACCCAATCCAAAAACTAGTAGATTGCATACCTAATGAATAAGCACCAACTTTGTGGCCTTGAGTTTGAACAGAACTGTCGTAGGCATATTCCACCAAATACTATACCAACCAAATACTATCGAAGCGAAGGTTCTGTTCATGGCCCAAATATTGTAGATAAATTGATTGTATAAGGGTGCGATACTCGTAGGAATGGCATACGCAGTGCGTAAGAGTCCCTAAGATAAATATAGAATTAAAAATAAAACTACCAAGTTATTGTGCTAAATCTCAGACATTTCAGGTATCATATACCAAAGGCTATGTAACTATACTCCATTTACAATAGCATTAGACAGAAGTCAAAAAGATTCTTTTTTTTTCACACTTTGTAACAAAAGTACAATAAACATGTTAAAGTTACGATAGACACCGAATTTATTATATAATCTATTTTTACAGTAGCTGTCGCGCGTATTTGTAACTATCCTAATAATTTATCTTCTAAAATTATGTGGCTTTCATTTACTTATTTACTTGTATTTTTAATTCCAATTTCAAATTACAGTGTCAATGCTAAAAACCTAATAGAAGCAGGGATGAACAATACCCGGAACGTGATTCGTTTCACTGTAATTCTACCAAATTTTAATTGTTACCTAATCTTTGAAATACTTTCATTCTGTTTACATTATTATACGTTCATATTTAGTACTATCTTATATCTATTTATAAAAATTATGTTAAATTAAGTTTAATTAAAATTGTTTTAACTTTTCTTTGAAATAAAATGTTTTGCATTCCTGCTTCTATGAGCCTCTTTTTTCTAATGCTATTATAAATAGAGTATAGGTAGGTTTAAGATTTTTTATGTAAATTATTTTCTGTCCGCGGGTTCAACGATTTTCAAATCCAGTTTCAATACGAGGCAGCTGTTGTTGTCATGGCAGTTATTTATACAGGGTGAGTTTTTGACCTAGATTCACTTTGGTCGCGTCAAACTTAATATCATCATCTAACTATATTGATAGCTACGTACTTACACATCTGTTCATCCACAAAAGCATCGTAAACCTGAACAACATATTCGCAATCAAGTAAAAACTAGTGTGAAAATACTGCGTTGCTGTCACCGGTCAACGGCGACGATTTCCAGTTGGCGTGCGCTAGAGTCGCTGACTCGTGCGCCCGCGCCGATGAAAAACGCACTCTCTAATACATGGATGATATAATTTGTTAATACTTGGTTAATGTATTCTACACTTCTATTTATTGTACATCATTTACTTCTCCGTAGAACAAAAAATATTACTTTAGTGTTAAATGACAAAATCTTAATTACAACGCATCAACTATCTCGTTATCGTTATATCGCCTGCTGATAATAATCTTGTTTAATTTGACATAAAACGCATTTAATACACGACGTTATACTGCATGACTGAAATTCACCTGATTGAAAAATTAATTGTTTAACGAGAAATTATTAGGTAAGTATAGGTAATAAATATTATTACTTAGGTAACTGCTGCTTGTTAAATGTTTTTAGAAAAGGCTACTGTCTTTTCAGAGGTAACAAAAGTTCTAAGTTTCAAGCAGTCAACCTTTATCAAATATTAAAGGCACAAAGAATCTACAAAACCCTTAATAACACTTGAAAATAAAAATCTATACTAATATTATAAAGCTGAAGAGTTTGTTTGTTTGTTTGGTTGAATGCACTAATCTCAGGATCTATTGGTTCGAATTGTTTTTTTTTTGTGTTGGTTAGTCCATTTATCGAGGAAGACTATAACCCCATGCGAAGCCGGGCCGGGTCGCTAGCGTTTTAAAATGTAAGAATTAGTTTGCTTATAAACTCTTGGGTTACCCTATAGCATCTACGCTGCCATCATACGATAATTCCATGCATCATCTGCCTTGTCTTTTTCCAACTATGTTGGGGTCATCCTCCAGTCTAACCGGATGCAGCTGAATACCAGTATTTCACATAGAGCGACTGCCTATCTGACGTCCACAACCCAGTTTCTGGGTAACTCAATACCTCATTATACGACTAGGTGTCAGATTTTCTGGCTTCTGTATACTCATAATGACTGTCAAAGATCTACGAATGACAGCCGGGACCAACGGCTTCACGTGCTTTACGAGGCACGCAGAGGGCTTTGTATGAAATGGATGGTCACCCATCCACAGACACACCGCGGCAAACGTAGCTTAACCATGAGAGCAAGTTATTTTTAATAAATGTACTCGTACATAGCAACCTCTCAATGGAATTAAAATTTAAACCGTTGATTGCCGCAAGAAGTTTACAAAACATTTTCCAACTTAATTCGTTAAAAAATAATCTATTCTTTTACGAATTATTTTAATACATGTCATAAGTCCTTAAAAGTCTCCCATGGTTAAGGAAGTCATTCTAGTAAATAACTAGTACTTAATTTACTACGAGTATGTTTTACTAACTGTTCAAGATACCAAGCTAAGGTAAACGTTAGTGGGGGTTGCTATAAAGACTAGAGGTGACCTATTTCGCGTTCCACAACCAACTGACAGCAGTCCAGTGCTGTTGTAACAGTTTATCAATGAATTGTAGTGTTGCTAGTTAAAAATTGTGATTTCGTTTATAAGTGAAAACGATATTGTGACTGTAACAGCAGCGGTTAGTGCCTGGACAAAGTGTTTTGTGTGATTTGTGATCATCTTCGATATTATGAAGGTTTGTTTTTGGTATCTAGATACTTTTTTTTTTTTTTTTGATTCTTAATTGATTTACATCTAGATACTTAAGCTTAGTTTTGTAAAGAATTAACAAAAATGTTTTCTTAATCTGCTTGCTTCAAACATTAGGCTTTTTATCAAAATGTCGCGTATCTCACCTTCTCATAAATTCGCCGTATGGCATAGGTAACGATCTAAATTAATGAAGTAAGTGACAAATAATAGCGGGCAAGTACTATTTTGTACTTTCGTTGTAGCTATTTTATTTATTATTCTGTTCATAATACATTTTTTTGCTATTGAGTTCAAAGAAAATCATTAACTCGAATTAAAAAATTGGATTAGGTACAAAGATTTTTTTCAGACAAACACTAAAGATCAGGTGAGTTGTGGTCAAACGCTAGCCTATTAAAATAAAAAAAAAACACAAACTAATTAATACATTATTAATTAACTTTTAAATTGTTATGAAATGACAAAGCAAATTGACAATAAATTTACCACCCGTAAAAACCACGCACAATTTTCCCTTACTATTAAATACAGGGTCTGGTCACAAGCACTCAAACATGATAATCTGTCAATTAAAACGCAACGTATATCTAAGCAGGAGAAACTGTATTAGCATAAATATCCGATAGCAGGATCGACAGGTTCATTACCAAGGCCGACTTGCGGCCTTGGAGTGCGTGCATAGATATACCTACCTTATTTAATAAGCGTGGATATACAGCGCTTTTCAAATCAAATCAAATCAAAATCAAAAATGTTTATTTGCTGAAAATCAAAAATGTTTATGTTTTAGCGGGTGAAGCTACAGGTGATCGATGAGAGTAGGTTCTATGGATCCACTTGTCTGCAGTACCTTACCCAGGCGCAGTGGCTGAACGATTGACGGCTGCGCAGCGTGTTGCGGGTTCGAATCCCGCCCAGGGTAAATATTTGTGAAATGAGTAAGTAGGTACTTACTCATTACACAAATATTTACCACAAGTTACCACAATTTTACACAACACAAGTGTGTTTGCCTTGTGTCTGGTTGTTGTTTATCGATATACTTACGTATATATGTATTTGTGTATGAATATCAGTTGTAGCTGACACCCGTAGTACAGGGTCTGCCGAGTTTGGGACCGTGTGTGAAATGTCCCCACATATTATTTTCAACCGACTTTAAAAAAGGAGGAGGTTATCAATTCGTCTGTATTTTTTTTATGTTTATTACCTGAGAACTTTGGACTGGGTGAACCGATTTTGATGATTCTTTTTTTATTTGAAAGCTGATGCTTCCATGTGGTCCCAGTTTTGACAATGACATCCATGAGAAAACCGTATAAGTCTTAAATTTGCATTAAGCATGTGCGCGATTTGTTACCCGATTTCTCCGGAAAACGTAACCCGATTTTGAAAATTCTTTTTTTTATGGATAGGGTATGCTTCAGGGGTAGTCCCACATAAATTTTATCGAAACTGATTCAGCATTTTTTGAAAAATCAACGAATACCCAAAAATTTCGCATAGACGTTTTAGTTTTTACAACTTTCAATCTCTTCTTAATAGATTTGGTTGAGAAGGAGGTACTAAAAAGCGTAAAATAAAAAGCTCTTTATAAAAAAGACAACCGCCTTCAAAAAATAAAAAGTGAAAAATAACTTTAGCACAGAACGACAGAACACACATTGATTTTAGTTTCGGAAGTCGGTGGCAATACAAAACAACAAACAGAACAAAGCCACCGAATTTCGAAACTGAAGTCAATGTGTGTTCTGTGCCAAAGTTATTTTTCACTTTTTAGTTTTTGAAGGCGGTTGTCTTTTTTATAAGAAGCTTTTTTTTGTCCTATAATACCTATTGGCAATACAAACGTGTCGCACGATGCTCATAATGCCTAACATGCTCATAGTTACCTTGTATCTACATTATAGTACCTAACTACAGTAACTACCTTAAGTACTTATAGGTACATTATTTGCAGGTAACTTCATGGACCAAAAAATGGAATGTTTACTTCTATACATGTCAGCACGGGAATCGACCACCTAGCATAGGCTGCCATTTTGCCATTGCGCTGTTTCTCTTCTTAACTTTAGTACTTAGGTACTTGGTATGTGATAGCAGTAATCTGCTCTTACGCCTTACAATTCAACACATAAGTAGATACATACACAGCGTTAGAAAGAAGTAGTAGGTACTATGACTGGACTAACCAGTCCAGATTTCACATCGGCTGGTAATGACAGTCGCAATGGCTATCGAGTGTCATCAGCGCATCGAACTGAACGTTACTGTTTCTGTGTCGCTTTTACTATTGTTATTTAAAGGTAACATAGTACCACGATAACTAGGCACCTGCCAAATGTAAATACACAACACAACTAATCCGAACAAGATAGTTTTTTCCAATTATGTTTAACTAGCGACCCGGCCCGGCTTCGCATGGGCCTATAGCCTTCCTCGATAAATGGACTATCCAACTCAAAAAGATTTTTTCAATTCGAACCAGTAGATCCTGAGATTAGCGCGTTCAACCAAACAAACAAACAAACTCTTCAGCTTTATAATATTTGTATAGATTTAATTTCACTTAATTTAATTTATCTTAACTTATACATTTACATATATATATACATTATACATTTTAGAAGCCGTAATGTTCATAAAAACTCATCCTAATTTTATTTTAACGTTTGTCTGATGTTGTCCCAAGGAATAGACGTGATAATTCCAAACTCTGTGTTCACGGCGCTAAAACAACTCTTATGCGTAAGAGCATCTTTTGCATGGCTCCGACCATATTTAATGAATTGCCCAAATCGTGGAGAACATTAACTATATCTGCTCTTAAATGCAAGTTAAGGGCCTTATTAAATAAAAGAACATATTATAGTATTTCAGAGTTTATGAAGGAGGACAATTTTCTTTGTTTTTCAAATGATGATGTTCTTTAATATTGTGTTTTTCGCTGTTTCATGGAAAAAATCCATATTCTATACTGTATTGTTTTATTGTGGACGGAATTAGCAATGACTTAATTAATACTTAATATAATTTTTATAATAACGGGTGGCGCAAAAGTAAAGACCCTATTTGGTTCAGCTATAACATTTTTTCTAAATTAGAAAACTAGATTTAGATTTTTTTAAATGTATATTTGTGCCATTAAATTTCGTACCATTAGGATTTAAAGATGATGTCTTTTAAATGGTGACCTCCAGAGTTGATACACATTTGAGTCCTTCAAAATTGGTTATGAGTGACGAAGCGCATTTCCATCTCTCAGGGCATGTCAATAAGCAGAATACTCGGTTCTGGGGCACTGATAATCCGCGCATTATTCAAGAAACACCTCTACACCCACTAAAAGTTACTGTATGGTGTGGCATCTGTGTTGACAGAGTGATCGGACCCTATTTTTTCGAAGACGCTGGAGGCAATGCGATTACTGTCACTGGAGAACGCTACAGAACCATGTTACGTGAGTTTTTGATACCCAGTTTGGACGAATTGGGGCTGGAGCACATCTGGTTTCAACAAGACGGCGCTACGGCACACACAGCGCGCGACACTATGGACTTAGTGAGGGACGCTTTTCCAGGCCGAGTTATCTCTCGTTTTGGCGATTTGCCTTGGCCTGCAAGATCACCCGATCTGACCAGTCCAGACTTCTTTCTTTGGGGTTTTTTGAAATCTCGGGTGTATGTGAACAAGCCACAGACTCTCGCAGCTCTAAAAGAAAACATTCGTCAAGAAATAACGAACATATCGCAGGAAGTGTTACGGCAAGTTATGCAAAATGTCATAAATAGGGCTCAAATGTGTATCAACTCTGGAGGTCACCATTTAAAAGACATCATCTTTAAATCCTAATGGTACGAAATTTAATGGCACAAATATACATTTAAAAAAATCTAAATCTAGTTTTCTAATTTAGAAAAAATGTTATAGCTGAACCAAATAGGGTCTTTACTTTTGCGCCACCCAGTATAATTTGATAATGCAATTTTTGATGAATGTAGTCGCGGTTTGTGCACCATCTCCTCCTACCAATTTGTACGCCACGTTATGCGGCTGAACATGAGAATTATTATACATTTAATATCTTGCATGCAATGTATGTACACCATGTTTCGACAAATAAATAAACTTACTTACTTACTTACATTTGACAGGTGCCTAGATGTCTTGGTGAAGTAAGTAGTATAGATAGCAGAAATTTCACGTTCGGGCATAACAAGGCCAAAGAAATTGATATTTATATAATTATTACTAGCTGACCCGACGGACGTTGTCCTGTCCCGATCGACCTAATGGGGGATGAAAAAGGGGTGAAAAAAGGGGATGAAAAATAGATGTTGGCCTATTCTCAGACCTACCCAATATGCACAAAAAATTTCATCAGAATCGGTCAAGCCGTTTCGGAGCAGTACGGGAACGAAAACTGTGACACGAGAATTTTATATATCAGATAGATGTAGATTACGATGCATTTTTGAAAGATTGAAACTAGCATTAAAATGCAAACGTTCTTTCAAAATACGAAAATTATCCCTCCAGGCTACAGGAACTGATAGATGCTATACGGATTATTCCAACATCGCAGTCTAAATTCTGGACGACTCAATACAGATTGTCATTAACACGCTTAAAAGAAGATTTCTGTATCGGTACGAACTAATGAGAGTATAGCTCGTGCCGTTGGTAGTAAACATATTAGCCAGTCAGCGAAATAGTTACCGTGGTTTACTGCACATTATAATTAAATAGTGCTCATGAATATCATGCTAGATCAATCTGTCAAACTATGATAGATTTTCAACTTTAATACAAAAGAATAAAGTTCAATTGGAATTTGATGGTATGATGTGCTGGCGTCTTTAAGTCGAAGCTAAACGTTCTAGTATTGCTACACAATTACTGATGTAGGTACCCGATAAAAGGTACCATAATATTGGTAGTACAATAAAAAAGCGGCCAAGTGCGAGTCGGACTCTCCCATGAAGGGTTCCGTAGCAGCAAGTAACATAATATAAAAGTTCTTGTAGTTCGTTGTCACTTTGATCGATGTTTTAATAGTAAATTGGGGTTTTATGACGTATTAAAAACGTTGAGCGCCGTGGTGGTCACCGGTGACCGACGCTAGTGGAGGTTTTACCTTCAACATTTTTGGCTCGGCAGTCAATGGCTTAATAGATCTCGTTCAAACCAATTTTCGGTGGAAGTTTACATGGTAATGTACATCATATATTTTTTTTTTAGTTTTATTATTCTCTTATTTTTGAAGTTACAGGAGGGAGGCACACATTTTACCACTTTTTTTTTCTATTTTTGTGTAAAAATCTTAATGCGGTTTACAGAATACACCTACTTACAAAGTTTCAGCAGTATAGTTCTTATAGTTTCGGAAAAAAGTGGCTGTGACATACGGACGGACAGACAGATAGACATGACGAATCTATAAGGGTTCCATTTTTTGCCATTTGGCTACGGAATCCTAAAAACACTACCTACTCCAACGAAGGCAAATTGAGTTTTTATTTTGTTACTCGAGCTGTTTATTTTCCAACTTGAATTTAATCTTAGATTGAGAATTATAATGAAAGTGCCTATGTGCCAGCCCGATCACCTGAGCACGTCCTAAAGCAGAAGTCGAGTTTTTGTCTAAACAACTTTGCACGGAGTTACCTAGGTACGGTACCTATATTTGTGAGATTAATAAAGAACCTCAGGACGATATCGCTGACCAAGAGGGTATTAAGAAAATCACATAATCACGCGTGAGCTTAAAAACTTAATGGAGGGAAAGGGGAGATAAATAACGTGATCGTTCTCACAGGTAATGGCGACATCAATTACCTTCATCGCGATAAATTAATTTAAAAACCTATTAGTTGTACTTATTAGTCATTAAAATACCTGCAGTTATATCTTGCTCCTTTTTAACCCCCGACGTAAAAACGACGGGGTGTTATAAGTTTGACGTGTCTGTGTGTGTGTGTGTGTGTGTGTGTGTGTGTGTGTGTCTGTCTGTGGCATCGTAGCTCCCGAACGGATGAACCGATTTTGTTTTTGTTTTTTTTATTTGAAAGGTGAATTAGTCGGGAGTGTTCTTAGCTATGTTTGATGAAAATCGGTCCAAGATGGCCGCCGCTACAAAATAGCTAATCACATATTTTTTCACAACTCCATCAATATGGGTATCAAATGAAAGGGCTTCACTAGTAGAATACTTTACACTATGATAAATTTCAAGGCCAAGATGACCGGCACCACAAAATGGCGAATTTTATATACCAAACGCATTCTCAGGGTGATATCTTTAATATAAAAAAATATCCATGTGACGAAATACAACTTTAGACGTATCTACAACTTCTCAAAACCATACTAAATTACATTTAAAAACTTTCAAATAAAAATTAAATTAAAAATTTAAAAAACCCCCAACGCAAAACATAAAAGCAATTATTTAAAAAGTAAAAAATAATGTCTTTTGTTGAGCCATCAAATGTTTGTTCGTTGAAATGGCGCTATAATGTCGCGGCGGGGTTCCGCTAAGTCAGCAATAGCTAAATAGGTAAAATACTAACTTACGCGGTACCCCACCGCGACATTATAGCGCCATTTCAACGAACAAACATTTGATGGCTCAACAAAAGACATTATTTTTTACTTTTTAAATAATTGCTTTTATGTTTTGCGTTGGGGGTTTTTTAAATTTTTAATTTTTATCGTTAGCATTTTACTTTAATAAACATATAAGGCACTTATGGTACTTTATTTTAACTTGTTATTTATTTCATAGACATCGCGTTTGAATTAAATGTTATAGTTTTCCTCATATTTTAAATTGGTGGGTACCTACTGATAATACAAGCTGTGCCCAATGACGTATTATAAATAGACGCGTCATACACGAACATTAGTGCACTTTAAAACGGCGCAAAATGTTATATGTACATACCAGTAGGCACGTACCTACAATTATACAGTGCAAAGAAAAGGACATAAGCATACAGCGTACACCTGTTAGAAAAAGATATACATACAAATTGTGTTACGTCAGTTATGTTTGAATACGAGCGATACTGACGTATAGCCGCGACACTGGGTGGTACGTGACTAAGTGAAACCCCGGCAATTGCCTTGCTTTAATATTGCCATTATTGAGCGCGGGTAACGCATCTAAGTGTATTATATCATTGGCTGTGCCTCTAATTTTAGACAGTTTGTCATTTTGTTTTGGAAAATTTAAATACAATAAAATGCCTGAAATTATGTCAACAATCGTTATTTATAAGATGTACTAAAAATACAGTTCAAAATAAACTTGGAAAAAACAATCAATTTATCAATTACCAACTTAGACAGTTGTACCTTTAAGTGCAAAGTTGCAAGTAAAATTTCATGGCAAACTACGGCACATACGACAAAGGAGAATGGCGAGACTACATGTATTGTGGGACCCAGTGTTAGGAGTAGCATACATTATAGAAACTTATGAATTGTTAAAGAACGACATAAGACTAACCAAAAAGTAAATGGGAAGTAAGTTATAGAAGATGGGAGAAAAAAGATATGAACGGTAGAAGATTATAACCTAAAATATTCTTAAAGTACTTTGGGCATGTACTTATTGGCCTATTATTCAGTAGTAGAATGGCTTATTCATACATATTTACTTAAATTCACACCTATATCCCGTGAGGGTAGGTAGAAACTACAGAACGCCATCTGCTACGATTCGTAATAGGTAGGTATCTACTTCTTTTACTTCATCCACGAACATACGTCCGCGCGTTACGCCTGACTTTTTTAAGGACATCACTAATATTTTCAGTGGATTTTTCTAGGGTGTCCTCCCATTACTTTTCCAGAAACTAGATTGTGGTCAGGTTAAACCTAGCTAACATGTAGTTTAGCATCATCCTATTGCTCTTTCCAATCCATCGGCACAGTATGTCCTCTTCCATATCTACATCTCTACAAGCCATCATCTTAGCATTCACCCCCTTACTACCTACCATACCTATCATCTTTCACACAATCTATGCTGCTCAGGGGTTTGGCTAGGTTTACAGACATCAACCCTCGTTACGAAAAGGTTCATAAAATAGTAATAACTTTTTAAAGTGGTAAAGGTACACAATATGACTAGATAAGGAGTCCAGTTGTTAGATCTCCTAGAATATAATATAAATAAGCATATTTGCTCTGCTTGAAACTAGAGGTTTGTTAAATAAATAAAAATATATTTTAAAGAAATCGCTTTTATTTACTTTATAATGACTTATAAAATATTTAAGACATACAATTGTTGTGAATCTTGGATATTTTTTTTTTAGTATGTAAGTATTGATTTATCTAATTAAAAGATTATCTAAGAAGGCAGCTGGTGCAGCGACATCCCTCTGGTGTCTGGCATAGCCCATCTACTACAATATGCTCATAACATGAGAGCAACAGCCCACTGTCCATGTTCCCACGGGGCAATAACAATAGTATCCTAATATGGCATTTCGCCCCTCCAGCCTCCTATCTAGTGCGATGTATGTATAATAGGACTTGCTACCTATATGCCTAGATTTAATTCGGGCACTTAGAATAAATGGGTGGTTGCCAAATAAATAGTTACCTAGGTGGAAATTGCAAATTCTAGCATTGCTAGGAATATAGAAATTAAAATCCTTTATAATTCGTTTTCTGAGCCCATCAGGTATATGTCGCTTTTCAGCATCATTGCACTCCAAAAACAAGCAGCGCCGTGCTGTATCAGCCTCTCTTCTCAACGTGGGCAATATAATATGTTCAGCAGAAGTTTCCTGTAATGGACGTCTTGAGGTGGATGGACTAGCCTCTTCACCCTCTGCTGTGTCAGATATTCTTCTTGTGGGCAATATTTGTTCAGTAGATGTTTCCACTAATGGATTTCCAAATGTTGATGGACTAACCTCTTCAACTTCCACCGTTTGCTCTGTCTGTTGAGAAGATGTTGGTTGACTGATTGCAGAAGGTGAAACCACAGCAGAACTTCTATAAGAACTGTCAACCACTCTCTGTGCCCGTAAATAGCATGGCACACATATGTCCTCATTTAAGGTTAACTGAAACAATAAAAGTAAAATGTTGCCAAGAATAATAATATATTAGGATTTCATATCATTATTTGTAATATTAAATGTTTATAGGGTTACTGGTAAGGTTGGCATCCAAAAAGCCCACTTGTGATGAGACCTTGACAGTAACCTTACCTTAGGCTTACCAGTAACCCTATATAAATTGTTTTCATTACCAACCTGGCGGGGCCTTATCCATTCCGATACAATGTCTCTTATTCGGGTTTCCCTTTCAGACATCTCTGGTCGGACAACTAGCCTGCTCCTGATTCTCAAAATCTATCTGCCACATCCAGCACATACATCACGAAGGCCAGGTTGTGGTTGGGTCTCATGTTCAGGACCATCATTTGGGTTACTATTTATCAACTCCCAACATGAGTGACAAATATAGTTGTCTCCAGTTACCTAAAAATATTATTACTATGGTTAAGGATACACAAAAAATGTTTACAAGCTAAGTTATAATCATGTTTTGCTTCTGGGTTAAGAAAGTGACTACCTACCACATTCAATGCTGCCAAAGCATGTGTGGTACAGGTACCCATACTGAGTAGATTAAAGAACAGACTATCGAAAAACTCTATCCATCAGGTTATTACGCTAGCAGTGTGGTTATACAAAAATAGTAATATTCTTCTAATCAAGTATCTTGACTTGGCCTGCGAAGTTGTACTTCATCAGTGGTACACCTAGTCATACAACATTGTTAGGAGATTCTGCTCTCTGGAGCCCTTACCATTGGTAGCTTGGGTCCTGATACCGGTGCAGTATTTTATTTTAAAATGTTATTAATATTGTGCACCACAAGCAGTACCTAAGACGACCCACTGACCGTAATCTGCAGTATTATAAAATACTTCAGGTTGTTATTATATTCAGAAGATTAAGAGATGCTCCTGTAATACTGCAAGACGAGCAGGAAGAGCATAATTATGATAAGAGTATTATATACTCGCGAAACTACATATTTGTATACGAAATCTCTACTTTTGCTTGCTCCATTTATTTTATATTTGTATGATTTGTGTTCATGAAATTAAACAAATTAGTACATGAATATACTTACATCACGCGGGTACACCCATTTCTGTACTCTTTCAACTATTTGATCGCGTTCATCAGACAAACGATGTCTCGGTAAGCGAGCAATTCTCAATTATTAACACAACGCATTTTAACTGTTGAGAAATTCCAAATCACTTGCAAGTCGGTCGTCAGTCTAAAGGTAAAGCCAAATTGTCAAGAATCCACAAAATAGCAAAAATAGTATTAGAATCCCACCCACGTTAGCTGTTAAACACAAACAATGGAATGAATTGACAATGACATCACATCAAATGACATGACAATTCGACACTGACGTTCCATTTTTACGTTCCATGTTTTCATTACTGTTAAAATAATTTATATTATTTTTACGGACTGTTTATAACAGTATTTATGTTTCGTTTTATACGTTATTGGTTTATTTAACAAGATGTAAGTAAAATAAAAAGGAAATCTGCCAAGCGAAAACGTACTTAAGTATTTTAAGAGGGTAAATCAGTAGTGTAGATTGGAATGTATCAATATAATTCGTAAAAAGCATTGCGTTCGGAAACTGCACGATACTTATTTTTTAATAAACTAAAATCATTAATAACTTTTAATTCCCATTCTCTAGTAACTCAATTGTTTTTATATAGAACTCTTATAAACTTGTTACTATAATTAGTATAAACTAGTCCGAGCACGGTGCTCCGTTAATTTTTAAATTACGTGGGTCCAGCCTCGCCATCCTCCTTTTACTTCGCCATATTTTTTTCATGAAAGAAAAGCTACTAAACCACAACAGTAACCGTAAATACGATCCTTTAACATAATCATGTTGCATAGCTATAATTTTCATAACACCTCCAATTATTCCCATTACCGCTTATTATTTTTACTTATTCCAATGCTCAAACCAACACTTAGGTATAAAATAATGATAACATTCGCGGCTACTTTTCTCCGAGTGTAGCGGCTCTGTGGCAATTAGACTGTGTACACTGGACATAGCACACCGTTATCGTTCTGCTTTATTTACTGCACGTCACTGCACCTCAGTTGCAGGAGTAGTAGGTACCTACTTATTGCAGTAAAATTGTAAATTAAAGGCATAAACTAATCATTAAACAGCGCAATTGGTGTACCTAGTAGGTAGCTCTGCAATTGACTGCCGCGCTGTGTGTCGCGGGTTCGATTGCCGCACGGGACAAGTATAGTACCTTTGGACTACAGGTAGTTGTACCGTTCCGTACTTCCGTGTCTGGCTTGTGTATGTGAGTTTATATGTTTATAAGCGAACCCACGATACAGGAGAAATTCTTCGTGTGGGGCTTTGTTTCAAATATTTGTGGAATAAATAAAGAATCATGGCGAGATTCATACATACATTTTTATGAAAAAAAAAAAGTAATTTAGAGGGTTTTAAATATTTTCAAATGTGAAGAATACATTACCAGGAGTAGATTGATTTACTTAGAATATTTTTAAACCCCCGCATAATTAAAATATTACGAAATGAAAATAACACTTTCACGTTTCATTTCGATCTCCATTTTGTGTTTATTAAAAAAAAGAAAGTGACAAGCGATGTTAACGGATCTATAAAGTTGGCAGACAAGTGATGTGACAAGTGTGTGGAAAAAAAAACATTATTTGTGATATTATTCCCCATAAAACGATGCAATTTCAATGTAAGAACTGCGAAACGGCGGCAGTCAGTGTCACTGTTACTGTCGGTTGCTTCAGGCATTTAAATGCCTGAAGATACTCTTTAGGTAGGTATCCAAGAAAACAAGATTTACAATTTCAACTTCTCTAAACATCTTAATTTATTTTGTACAAATCCTGTCATGATTCTTTGAAACAAAGTCAATCTTGGATAGATGTTAGTTATGTTTAGTCGGTTAAAGTCGGGTTACACTGTACCTACGTAGGATAAAAGGTATATAATTGTATCATTTACACTTTACTGATACCGATATTTTCGCGTTTACTCCTGCACGATTTAAAAAAATGGCTATTGCTTTACTTACCGACAACCTATCATTATTTACTTTTGTTTTTTTTTCTCTTCTTTTCGTTAATAATTTGGATAAGCGTCCGTCCTTTCCTCTTTTAAGTTTTATTTTTTGAATCCGTGGACAATAGTGTGTGTTATACGTATAAAAAAATGAACCTAATTAGCTTTGATATAAAAATTGACACGTGTAACTGTTTTTTGTCCCTAAATAAATAAATAAAATAAAATAAACAATTGTGTTTGCAAATGCAATAGGTCCAGAAAGCCGATTTCACCATCCTGTTGTTCTGAGTTATTTTATTTTGTATTCTGAGTTTTGCTTGTTGTTAGATTCATAATCTCATGTCCTTTTGATAAGGAATACTTGGCACTGTAAAAATCTTTCTTGACATAAAACCGTTTACGTGACACGTTATCTCTTAAAAAAACTCAAAGCTTCTACAGACAATGAAAATGTTTAACTTTATCCGGAAAATGTTCTCAACTAACTCTTATGGTATCAAGTTTATTTAGGTACTTATCGGTTTATTAATTCCTAAGATTTTAAACTTGAAAGTTGGTTTGAGACCGCCGCGTGCCTTCTTTGTATTCAGACATTTCACCTTGAACATAACACTAAACCTCTGATTTAAGGGGCTATTAAACGACTTTTACAGATTTTAAACTGACAATCACGTCAAAATGTGCAGTGTAAAAAATTTAAAAAAATATATGTTAAACTGGAACATTCTCTTAATCATATAGAAAGTGAATATTTTTGATTAAGTTCATATTAAATAGTTTAATTAACTCGTGAAGTTGTGTCTGACGCGGACAAAACTTTGACAATCACACAAAATCTACCAGGTATAATTATCCGAAACTAACACTATCTTACAGACAATTTTATTATCTATCTTTTAGTATACGCCTTTTTTTTAATTTTGAAAGAATACTACTTTTATTTAATTTTTTCGACTAAATTTTGAAAGTTTTGGACGCAGACTGCGTCCGTTCTGCATCAGTTTTGCGACCAAAACTCTCAAAGTTTAGTCGAAAAAATTAAATAAAAGTAGTATTCTTTCAAAATTAAAAAAAAGGCGTAGGTATACTAAAAGATAGATAATAAAATTGTCTGTAAGATGGTGTAAGTTTCGTTTAATTGTCGATTGTCAATGTTTTGTCCGCGTCAGACACAACTTCACGTATTAATTAAACTATATAATATGAACTTAATCAAAAATATTCAAATTATATTCTTTCTATATGATTAAAAGAATGTTCTAGTTTAACATATATTTTTTTCAAATCATTTACACTGCACATTTTGACGTGATTGTCAGTTTAAAATCTGTAAAAGTCGTTTAATAGCCCCTTAATGCTAATAAAACAACACCATTCGATAGTGATCCCAACGTGCCAATACTTTACCTCTTTGATATAACCCACAAAACGTGTAATTTACCCACTACAGAGAAAGTATCGCACAAAATGATAGATTGGAAAATTCACAACCCTACATTATATTGAGATAATCATAGGAAGCTGGTAAAACTAAGATTTCCTTGAAATCTTGGCATTTGAGACATGATTGACGGTAACTATCATCGAATAACATAGGAAGGTATTTAGAGGTAATCATTAAGGCTTGTTAAGTCTTGTGAATGCCTGACTGATAAACGCATAGGTCCTGAGTTTAAATCATAGAAATACATGATATCTATGGTGTAAACTCTCCATCTTACGAACACAGCTCCTATTATTTAATAATACTAGCCTATTACTGTCCCAGTGTTGGGCAAAAGCCTCTGCTCATACAGAGAAGACACAAGGATTGATCACGCTTGATTAAGGCGGTTTGGCGATTTCCTCACAATGTTTCTTTCAACAAATTAAAAGTGGGATTTAATAAATCCCACTTTTAATAGGAATTAATCGCTTCGGTGAAGTGCCAAAAAATGATGTGCAAATACAGTTATTTTATTAAAATCTGAAACAAATCTCAAAGCATTCAGGAAATGGGGATCATAATTAGAAAAGACAATGACAAAAGAGAGTAAACAATTATTTAAATAAACAAAAGAAAAGTACTTAACCAAATATGAATTTGATAATTGTGAAACGAGACGAATGTTTCTTTTTATATTTTCCATATATTTTCCGGTTTCCAATGAAAGCAACCAAAAAATATATATATAAAGTTGATGATTGTTGAAACGAAAGACGAATGTTCTTTTTTATTATTTCCCAAACGTTTTCCTGTTTCCTATGACAATGTTTTGCCGTTAGTAATTGCGTCGTGTTTTCATAATGAATCTCAATTTCTAATGTTGTAATTGACTTTCGGAATGTTGTAATAAAAAATATTTATCTGTTAAACCAGCCACCTTTATGTGCCCTTCCCTTTAAGTATTTATAGTCGTTAGATCGTGTTCTCAAGATACGACAATGTAGCTTTGACCGGTCTTATAACAGGGTACCTGTGTTTCCTGGCAAGGGCGTCGCCAGGACTCGTCAGCTGATGGCCTAGGGGGGGGCAAATTGATATTTGGTGGATAAGAAAAGTATGAATTTTAAAAACAGTCAAAGGCACTTGAACCTTTTGGAATCTCTAGGGGGGGGCAGCTGCCCCTACCGCCCCCCCTTGGCGACGCCCTTGTTTCCTGGACTATTATAACGGTTCGGTTAGGAGAAATTTGCGTTTTGCAGTGGGTTTTTGTATTGTACAGAGTCCAGCACATCACGCTGCAACAGATTTTCAACTTTCACAAAACACAAAACATAAGGTTCATATTAAATTGGGAAAATTACAGTTTGGTATCGCCTGATGTGCTGGCGTCTGTACCTACTGGCTTTTGCCCGCGACTTCTTCCGTGTGGAAGTCAAGTATAAGTAAGTTCTGTAATAGTTGTATGCGAAATGCTACCTCTGAATCATTCTAGAAGCAAATTGAAAACAGAATCGTTTTGTTTATTTTTATACTTGTTGAATACGATGCTCGGGAGTCAGGGTACCTATATTTGTTTAGCTATGTTCTTCTCTGGATTCGAGTGTGGTGGGTAGGTAGTCGTATAGGTAGTACTCGAAATGAATAGTTTATTATTCGATAATAACTCAAGATTTGTATTGTTCTAAAAAAAACGTATTCTTACATAATTTTGCCACTACGTAATTTCTAATGACACTTAACCGCGCGAAAGGTGAATTGCAAAAAATCGAAACAGCGTGAATATAGTCGATGATGATGATTCGCGCAGATTGGCAGGCACGCATACCACACAGTGATTGGTCGACACGTACCGCAGCGCCGAGTTATCGGCAACTTCATGGCGTATGCGGTAACAATACTGTTTATTTTATTATTATATTTTGGCAGAATGATGTTTGTCGGTTGCTTACAGAGTTAGCGCGTTTGACAGAAAATATTTACAGTTTCCCTCTTTTAATTATAATCCCTCCGTCTCCTCACATACCAGCACGCACAAAGTAGAGGCTGGTACCCTGAATCCGCTATAGAGTTCACAGTATCATTAAACATATAGCCTATCACCACTAGTCCCCTAGTCCCCTAGTTCTAGGAATAGTCTACTTTTCTATCAATGAAAGGATTTTTGAAATTGGACGAGTGGTTTTGGAGATTACCTCCTACATCCAAGCTAACAAACAAACATACAAACTTACAAATTTTACCTTGGTATGGAGTGGAATAACGAGCTAGTGTCCGCAACTCCGCGTCTCAGCGCGTATTTTGCGTACTTACATAATACAGTTTGAAGTAATCTCCAAATTTTACATTTTCTATTAGTGTAGACAATTGCTAGATAATGATTGCAATTACCTCTACCTTACCTATGTGACAAGTGCGAGTCGGACTCGCCCACCGAGGGTTCCGTACATATTTGTAGGTACATATCCATACTTCTATACTAATCCATACCTACTATCCATACTTTAATCTACTTAATATTATAAATGCGTTTTTTACGATATAAACGGCCGTATCTTTTTTTCACGTTAACATAAAAGGTTGATTTTTTTATAGCATGAAGGGACCATAGACTTGAGTATATGGTTTTAATTTCAACTTGATACCTCCACGCGTTCCCGAGATATACATTCTTGACAGACAGACAGACAGACAGACAGACGGACAACAAAGTGATCCTATAAGGGTTCCGTTTTTTCCTTTTGAGGTACGGAACCCTAAAAACTGTTAGACTACCTATCGGATTGATTTCGACGTCAGATTATTTAACAGTAAAAGGAAAGATATCAACCGCACCTATAACAATAACAATATTACAAGTTTAGGTAGGTTATCATCATGTTAAATCAATGTGTACAATGTGAGAACCAGAGAGGGATGCCCAGTTTCAACTGACGGCACCCGTTCGAATGATTTAACACATGCGCTACCAACAGCGATTAAGACATTTAAATATTGCACACTCTAGAACAGCCCATTTTCTATGGTGTCACAATAACAACCAACACCACTAATCGGCTGTCGCTACAACTCTAAAACCTTCGGTCAAAACCGAAACCAAAGTCGAAGGCTTAATATTTATAAAATATTTTTTTACTTTTAAAGTTTTATATTAACTGTATATCGTCGCCACGTCCATCATGCTCTCGCTCATTCTTAAATGTTCGTTTATATTTAGGTTTTCCGCGTGCTAAGAACTTCCGCGCATTTCGGCCGAAGGTTTCGTCGTAACTGGTTTTATTGGCCGAAGCTTCGTTTGGACACTACTATTTTTTATACATAAACTGGAACAAAAAAATGACGACTACATCCTAATGCTATACTTATAATAGATGTCAGTTTGGACGTTTCCTACGGTTTGAGAGTTATTTCTTCGATTTAGTAACTAGGAAAAATACGTATAACACTAATGATGCAATCACTAATAAAATGTGATTAACATGCCCAGGCGATCACATATTGCGTGATGTTACGCTTGAGGACTGTTCCACGCGAATTTTCCTAAGAGAATAATTAATAGTGCTCTTTTTTCGTTCGCTTTAGACGTTTGCCGGATTCCTAATGTTGTCGTAAGTTATTTTTCAGTTTTAATTAAAGATGCTAATGCATTGTATTGTACCTTGGACTAAATTGATACTGCAACAAAAGATTTACTTCATTTGCAATTTTTGTATATTCGATTCCCGCCCAGGGTAAACATTTGTGTGATAAGCACTTATGATTGCTTTGGGTCTGGGTGTTGTTTATCTAGAACATGTATGTATTTAAAAGAAAAAAAAAATGTATTTGTGTATGTATATCAGCTGTCTGACACCCGTAGTACAGGGTCTCCCTAGTTTGGGGTCAGATGGCCGTGTGTGAAAATGTCCCCACATATTTTTATTATTATTATGTCAAAATGTCTTACATTACTTATACCTAAACGGAAAGAAAAATATACGATAAATAATTCAGTATCTATTAACTAATAACATATTTCAATGATTATCTCTACGTAGTATAATAATCTCTATATAATTTTAATGAAATATTTGTACGCTGGAAACAGCAGAATATTATGGACGTCATATTATATGTAACACCTTTGTAACAACAAATATTCTAACAAATAAATGCATTCATATTATAATAAAACACAGTCGCTTCCCGCTTTTAAACCACGCAACGGAGTTTAATGTGGTTTTCTTCAAGAGGAGGGTTTATACGTATAGTTTGGTCTACTTGCACCCGTGCGAAGCTGGGGCGGGTTGCTAGTACCTACCTAAATAAAAAATACTTATTTCCCCCATCCCCATGCCATCGTCGGACGGGTACAGATATACGACGAAGCTTTACCGCTATACGGTTGAAGTTCCACAGTCTCGAAACAAGTGCTTTACTTCCACATTTATAGTGCGAACTGCCAAACTGCGGAATTCTCTGCCCATCCCTGTTTCCCAATACTTAATTATAATCTGGGTTTCGTATTTTAGGCCGCATCATCACATAAGGTCAGGTAAGGTCAGGTTTATCTATTAGAGCATAAAAAATAGCATTGATGAGTTGCAGACTTTCACACTGTAAAATAATCTTATGTAAAGATCTATAGAAATTGGCACCATTGGTAATGAATTAGAAATATCGTGTTTTTTTTTAATGTAACCTAGCTAGATCGATTTATCGCTCCCGAAACCCCTGCATACTAAATTTCATGAACATCGTTGGAGTCGTATCAGAGATTCAGATTATTATATATATAAATATACAAGAATTGCTCGTTTAAAGGTATTAATTAGATCTATTATTAAAGTCCATTGTACAAGTACATATAATAGAGGGCGGGGTTTCACCACGTTACGGAAATACTAAATGGGCATCGTACCTAGCATAATGATATTGATAACTATTTTACCACAATATTAAACTTGTATTAATAGCTAAGAATCTTTCATTTTCATGATAAAATATAAATATCGCTCGTTTTCGCGCGCATCGAGCCGTGTCAGTTTCACTGCAAACATTTAGCAGAGGTATGCCAGCACGTTGATATACTACGGGTGAAGCAATTGCATATACCTACTTATTATGTCTGGGAAACTTGAAGATTTAAGAAAAAAGAATGTGTTCTGTAGTACATCCCTGTAACCTACCCAACTACCTACTACTTTTAACTACACTACACACCACTAATGACGATGTCAAATTGCAATTTTGTCATTACTTTTCCTTAGAACTGGTTTGATCGACAAAAAGATAATGGTGAAAATGTTAAAGCCAAAAAAGCAGACATCTTTCATGTTTTTTGCGACTCTGCCACCACATTGATGCGAATGGGAATCGAACCCTCGGCTACACCCTCAGCAGTTGCGCATGCGATCATAAGACCAAAAGTGTAGTATATGTAGCTATTAACCATTTGATCGCCACGTCAAAAAGTTACCTATTGCCTTAACATCTAAATCTATTAAGAAACGGCGACACACTTAAATTGTAAGTCCTCTAAAGATTGAAGAAACTCAAACGTCATTTATATTTTTTTTTTGGGATTTTTTTATTAATGTTCGGGCATAGCTCTGTCATTTATAGACGGATTTGCAAAATTATTTTTTTGTTCGAAAGAGGTTTGTTGAAATGACCCCATATAAATTATATCAAAATTGATTCAGCCCTTTTTGAGAAAATCGACAAATTCCCAAAAAAATTACTTAGACGGCGTTTTAGTTTCTTCAATCTTTGGAGGACTTACAATCTCTTTTAAGTATGTCGCCGTTTCTTAATGGATTTGGATGTTAAGGCAACACTAAAAAGCGAAAAATAAAAAGCTTTTTACAAAAAAAGAAAACCGCCTTCAAAAACTAAAAAGTGATAAATAACTTTAGCACAGATTGCTTTACTTTTGGAAGTCGGTGGCAATACAGAACAACAAATAATTTTTTTTTTCATATGCACCTGCCATGTTATCTCTTCACCACCCTTGGTTGACTGGTAGAGAATGCCTAAGGCATTAAGTCCGCCTTTGTACCTTTGTGCATGAAGTATAAATCAATAAATAAAACAACAAACACAAAGGCACCGCCACCGATTTCCGAAAGTAAAGTAATGTGTGTTCTGTGCTGAAGTTATTTATCACTTTTTAGTTTTTGAAGGTTTCTTTTTTTGAAAAAGCTTCTTCGTTTGTCATACAATGACTGAGGCGGTCAAAAAGTGAAATCAACGAATTATCAACGTAATTGTTCGGTGGCCGTTATTCAATACCGACACGGTTGGTGCAGTGGTTGAGCGATTGACTGCTGCGCAGCGTGTTGCGGGTTTAATCCCGCTCAAGGTAAACATTTGTGTGATCAGCACTTGTATTTGCCTTGTGTTTGGCGTGTTGTTTATCTATATATGTATGTATTTAAAATGTATTTGTGTACGTGTATCAGCTGTCTGACACCCATAGTGCAGGGTCTCCCTAGTTTGGGGTCAGATAGCCGTGTGTGAAATTTCCCCACATATTATTATTAAAATACCTGTCAAAATTTACTTCTGTTAATACCACAATACTTTACTGTACCTACACCTTATAAAGTGTACCTGTAAAGTGAATGTCGGCCTTTCTTTAACTTTACCGCCACACCACCACTTATCAAGTAAACGTTTACTGGGAACAATTTTCACGTCTTGTAAACAACCGGCCTGGTCGCCGGACATCTTTCCCCGGTGCCTTACATATACGGAATGTCGCCTCGTTGCTCGTAACTGAGTACCTAATTACATATATTTATATACCAACGTGTGTGGCATCGTATTATGGGCGTGTGGCCCCTTTTCTCCCATGTTATAAAAACTCAAAGTACTTATTTATTTCAATTTGTATTTATGGTTTGAAATATTTGAAAGTCATTTTAGAAAAACCTTTAGTCGTCCATTCCAAAAGGTAGATTCGTATGAAGAATAATGGTGAAAAAACTACATGCCTACTTTATCTTTTAAAATAAATTCTTTACAATATTTTGGTAAGTATTAAGACCAGACAGTTTGCTGCCCTGGGCGTGTAGACAAAATCCCTTTTCTGTTAGCGATAACGCAAACGGAAAAATCAAATTGTATGCCGTTGACATATTTGCATTACGTGACATCTGGTAAACAAACGTCAACTCTGTACAATTTGATTTTTCCGTTCCTGATCTAAGTATCGTAGGTACATACTAATTACCTTTGGTTAAGTAAACTGAGATAATATTGTGACATTCTGCAGTAACCTTTATAGGAAATGGTTCTTTAAAGGACGATTAATTAAATTAGGTTACCACCACTTTTAGGCAGCCTAAATAAACCCTCTGAGGAGGCCTGCAGAAGCGGGCCTCCTCAGAGGTAATTCCCGTTCCCGCGACCCCCAACGTAGGTGCGACATGGAACACCGTGGGGGTTTTAGCCGGTAAGAATCCGGCACACCCCCCGTCTTTCCCAACGGGGTACAGACCATGAGGTTTTCACCACGATAAAAAAAGGCTAAACCCGAACTCAAAACTTATTTTGTACTATGTCTTTCTACTCTACAGGTCTACATAATCTACCTGGCGCTCTTCACCCTGACACAAGCGGTGTACATCAGCCGCATGTCATCAGTCAACAGGGTGCGACCTGCCACGCCGTTTAGACCAGGGGTAAACCTGCAAAGGCCATGGACTCACACCAGACTCGTCCAGGCAGCTTCACATCGGGCACCTTATTATCTGTATAGGAAACCCCCTCAAAGGTAACAAAAAGTTTGTCTAGCCGTTTGTCTAGGCTTGCCTTAAGGCGACGATATACGCCGGCGACCTTGAGCGACCAGAGAATCGTATGCGCTGCGTCCAAAACTCTCAAAGTTTTGTCGAAAAAATTTAATAAAAGATATATAGTATATTAAAAGATAGATAATACAATTGTCTGTAAGATAGTAAAAGTTTCGTTTAAATATTCCTGGTAGATTTTGTGTGATTATCAATGTTTTGTCCGCGTCAGACACAACTTCACGATTTAATTAAACTATTTAATATGAACTTAATCAAAAATATTCACAAACTAAATAATTAAGAGAATGTTTTAATTTAACCTTTAAGTTCTGACGTGGTTTAGCCAGGTCATAGATGGTGACATGACGTATCTCAGACGGCTACATAAATATTGAATAAATAGTATGATTATGTACTTGTAACCACATAATTTATTTTAAATATGCCAAATTATATTATTTATTAACTTAGGATGTATGAAAACAACAAAAAAATCTTATGAGCTCTATATTTATTTGGTACGAATTAAGCAACAATTATTTGGCTCTCTTTAAAACACATAATTATAATCGGGCCAAACTAAACTATTATTTTATTTATTTTTGCAAATTTGTGCTCTCAAAATATCAGTTATAATTATAATATTACTTAAATAATTAGGAAATGTCCCATCAATCGTAAATATTTTAGAATAAATCACTTATTTTCTATGCATTCGATGCAGTATGCATCGACTTTTTTGAACATCCAAGACATATAGGCTTGCAACACTCAACGCATCTGTACTTTGTACGTCTTTTAAGTCTTGATGGGCACATTTTGCAAGTTTTTCTCACTGCTTCTGTATATGCAGGGGCAGCTCTTTCAGGTTCCGGCGGCAAATTCCGACCCAGTACGCGTGCTATTGTCGATCTCAGCTCTCTTGGTAATCGATCGTAATTGTATGCTCGACGTTTCTAGTGGGGTTTACCCCAACCAAACTTCGACTAAGATTCTCGAGAAACTAAGCACTAGGAATATTAGGGACAAGACAAGACTTTGAAAAAAATTGCGAGAGGCCAACGTCTGGTTCCACGGCTGCAAGTTGAACATTTTTGTCGATTTCATCAACACCGCCTTTTGTTTTATTATGAGGTCGGGCAATTTTGCTGCTGACTCTCATTTTCCTTATCTTGGTCATCTTCCGACTGCTATGATTCCCTTTCGGGATCGCTTTGCAAGAAAAGGTTATAACCAAGTTTGTAAGGTATTTTAGAAGTCCTCACTCTTACTATCCACCACCAGTCTTCTTTTGCGACTAGTTTTTAAAGTACTCGGTTGACCTAACTAAAAAAATAGAAGCAATCATGAGGTGACGTCTCGTAAACACTTAGAAATGTATACACTAATAATGACCTGACGGTTAACAGATCCCGAACGTTAATACTGACCCTACGTCTCAGAGACACTGCCTAGCTCCACAGCCGAACGTGTTGCTGCAACGTTTCCGAGCACTCGACTGACCAATCGACGAATAAAATCCCGAAGGTAGCAAAAAGGGCGCAGGGGTATCTTTAAACACGACGTAGTAAAACTCAAATCTATCCGCCCGCCGTCTGTGAGACACCCACGTCATTACTTAAAGGTTAACATATATTTTTTTCATATTGGCGATTGACGATTTCAGACTTAATATATCAATTATAGTCCAGTCCTCGGCGCAAAGCTACGGAAAATAATTACTAATCTATGGAATTACGTATAGTAGTCTGTCATGTAGTCGTGACCGTAGCGTGCTAGGCACATTTTGGTTTGTCATATATACATGACTGTAGCGGTCAACAGGTTAACAATGTAGTACCAAACCGTGTCACCTCATCAGCTCATCAGCTCTTACTAAGGTTCAGATAAGTAGAATGCTTTTCAAAAGTAAAGACATATATTTTAAACTGACTTCAAAGAAAGAAGGAGGTTCTCAATTCGACATTTTACATTTTTTATGTTTGACCACGTATAACTTTTTCCAGTATAGTCTTATTTTGATGATTCTTTTTTTGATTGATAGTGTATACCCCCTAGATGGTCCCATATAATTTTCATAAAAATATTCCACCCCTAAAGATAGAAACTTATGTGAAGTTTTTTGGTGGCACCGTTTCGTAATTAATTTGTATGATAAGAAGTAGACACTAAAAGCGAAAAACATTCGAATTGATAACCACCTTTTTGAAGTCGGTTAAAAAAAACGACTTTTTTACAAAAAAGAACCGATTTCAAAAAGTAAAAAATTAAGTACTTTAAATTCGCAAGTCGGTGGCAAAACAAAACAACAAACAAAACCAAAGCCCCCGACTTGCGAATTTAAAGTTATTACCAGGTCCAGGGCCTAATTGTTAGGACCTAGCGACTGTATGTGCTTATAGGACGGGTAGTGAACAAGAAAACTTTTACCGAAGACCTGATTAGGGCATGCGGTGCTTAGAGAATGTGATTGAACCTCAGGTAGATAAGCATTATTTATTGTTGTACTCGTAGATAGGTACCAGTTCGATACCTACCGACAATGTTTTCGAGTGTGGTTATGTAATGTGCATGTGGATTGAGTGATCCTCTCTTCAAACTCATCGTCGTATTGTATATCTCAGAATATATAGCCCTTGCTCTTCTTATTCCAATATTTAATAATTGTTAAAAATAGTTAAAAGCTATTAACAATTTGGGAATTCACTTGCGCGACCCGTTCCAAATTTATTACGATTAATTTGGATCACTCATTCCGCACACGGGCAGTATGAGTACTCCTTGAATTCATCACTTTATACTGAATAAATTCGTATTATTTTTGTTGTGTAATATGACTAAACATGAGAGTTAACTAGTTAAAGAATGAGTATGACAAAACGTATAAGCTGTAGGAAGAAATGAACCTTTATTTTTTCCTCCAATATGCCGTCTGAGTGCTCCATACTTCGACATCTATCTTCTTAAATATACTTCGTAGGCAGACTGAGATTCTATCCAAAACTGTTATTTGTTTTTAACTATAACTTGACATATCTTCTGCTTTTATCATACGTCATACTTTAAGAAATATCATAGTTCGCTCATTTCTAAAGGCAAAAGACTGAGTAGGGTATATGTGATTTTTTTTATTTTCGAAAAATTGGTACCTACATAACCATATGCATGTGGCACATGGTTATGTAGGTACCAATTTTTCATCCACCCGAGCATACCTCACCACATACTTTCATCTGCCAAAATTCATATCCATACTTACTTTATTATTAATAGGTATTATAAATGCGAAAGTAACTCCGTCTCTTACGCTTTCACGATGAAACGGCTGAACCGATTTTAATGAAACTTGATATGAAAATAGCTTGAACCCTGGGAAAGGACATAAGCTACTTTTCAATCCGCAACTTCGTCTGCATCCATGATAACCGACATTCACGCGGACGAAGTCGCGGGCAAAATGTAGTGTGAAATATGTTTGCTCATCCTCCTTTCACGCAGGAATGGAAGACGATCTTGTCTAATATTATTATGTGTAGAGTATTCTGAGATGAACGTGTGACTGTCGTGTAATTTTATGTCTTTAACTAATGTAGGTATTTTGCCAATGGCCGTTATAAATATATATGTTACAGTAAAATCTTCTTTACATAGTATTGAACAAAGTTGCTCATTCGTGCGTCATGTTCGTGAACAGACGCCGTTAGTTGGGACTGGTCATCTCTTAGCTGCCTCGGTTATTCTAAATTTATTTTGAATTGTTTATTATGATTATATTTTTACCTAAACCTCTTTTAACGTATAAGACTTGTTACATTGTTCTCACATTGTACCCTAGATTCAATATGAATGATATAACCGAAATTTGTAAAACATATTATTGATTTTAAAAGAGTGTTGTTCATGGAGTTTCTTGCTCGTTCTTCTCCATAGAAACCTACTGTTTGGAACGAGCAACTAGCTTCAACTTTCTGACTGACTGACTCTGACAACTCAAAAGTACCTGTAAATGGTTTATTTGAAATAAATGAGTTGGAGTTTCGAGTTTGGGTTTGATTTTGTACCTACGCTAAGACCTAAACTACGTAACGGATTTTAATGCAGTTTTCAGCAATAGATAGAGTGATTCAAGAGGAAGGTTAAATACTTATAGTTTCTCATATTCCAATTCCAACAGGGGCAGGTCGTTAGTACCTATATAAATAAATTAGTGCAAAAAAATCTTAACCAGAAGCAACCCCATCATCTTTCAGGTACGCAGTAAAGCACTACGCTCCATCAGGAACGCGCAACATGTTCGCGGGTGGGCCGTGGAAGACCACCGGCCGTCTACCCATGTCGGCTGTCACATCGGAGTACGAGTTCGTGAAGGCAGCCTCGTCTACGCCCGTGGTGCATACTGACGGTGGTACAGGTTGACTAGCTAGCGTGCACTGCACTACACTTACTATTTTTATAATTACTTTAATTCGGGATAAAGGTACTTGCGTAAACTGATTTGGAGACACTTTTTTGTGAGCATGCTACCTACTTACCTGCTATGCATGAGTTTTACGAAACCCCCACAACCCAACGCAATTTTATCCTAAATGAGCAAATTAGGTATCTACCTACGCCTAATTTGCTCATTTAGGATAAAATTGCGTAATGAATTTAATTGTACACAGGCAAGCACATCATACTACAACAATTTGTCAAGGAATCATGGCGAGATTCATACATTCATTTGTATGAAAAAAAAAGTAATTTAGAGGGTTTAAAATATTTTTCAATGTGAAGAATACATTACCAGGAGTAGATTGATATACTTACCATATTTTTAAACCCCCGCATAATTAAAATATTACGAAATGAAAATATCACTTTTTCGTTTCATCTCGATGCCCATTTTGTGTCTATAAAAAAAGAAAGTGACAAGCGATGTTTTACGGATCTATAAAATTGGCAGACAAGTGATCTGACAAGTGTGTGGAAAAAAATAATCATTGTTTGTGATATTATTTCCCATAAGACGATGCAATTTCAATGTAAGAACTGCGAAACGGCGACTGTCAGTGTCACTGTTATTGTCAGTGGCCGTTTCGTTCTGAAATAATGAGTTTTTCGTTAAACTATTAACTTTTTTTGCGGGGTTTTAAAAATATTGTAAATGCCTGAAGATACACTTTAGGTACCCACGAATATAATATAAGATTTAGAATTTCAACTTGTCTAAACATCTTAATTTTTTTTTGTACAAATCCTGCCTTGGCTCTTTCTTTGATAGATATTCAACTTTATTACAAAAGAATAGTAGCCAAACACTTAATCGCTTCTCAATTTTAAGATCAGTCTCGTGCTGTCGCAGTTACTTTGACGTAAAGAGTGATAGAGATACACGAGACTTAACGGCTTCTTAAAATTGAGTAGCATTTGAATATTTGGCCATAGGGTCCATATTCAATAGGGAAAACTTGACAGTTTGGTATGGCTTGTTGTGCTGGCATCTGTACGTACCTATTTCCAAATTGTGGTTGAAAATTGTAGATGCAATCATTTTATTTTCTAATGAGAAACATTTGATTCTGAAACATTTCTCCGACATTCGTTTCGCCGTCGAACGGTTCACCGACAGAACGATTTACTTTTCATTATTTCACCGATAGAACGTTTCTATGGTGAACGATTCGCCGACAGAACGATTCACCCTTCATTATTTCACCGATAGAACGTTTTAATGTCGAACGATTCGCCGACAGAACGATTCACTTTTCGTTATTTCACCGATAGAACGTTTCAATGACGAACGATTCGCCGACACTGTTCTACGCCTCGGGTATAAAACATAGGTATTCGGCATGTAGACCTGTCTCCGTTTATTGTTTACACCTGAATCAAGTTGTGACGACGAAACTTAAAGTTATATACAAAACTTATGGAAAACTAGCCAAAAAAGTGTCAAAAACGTATTCATCGAGTGAATCGACTACATAATCTATCGCTAAAGATGGATTTGTCAACGAAGCTTATTTAGGCATGGTTTGACACTAGTAGTGACTAAATCTAAAGATTTGCCAGAACGGAATAGAGAGGAGCGTATTGGGAATAAGGAGAATAGACAAAATACAATTAAAAATAAGATAAAAAGAAAGTCTAAGTTCGGAAAAGTCTAATCAGTATGCAGTAAATTTAAATGGCGCTTACTTACTTTGTATTATTGATTGTATTTTGTGTGTTTATACATGTCGAACATCTATGTTTTATATATATCCCAGGGGCGCAGGGGTAGACGAACAGTGTCGGCGAATCGTTCGTCATTGCAACATTCTATCGGTGAAATAATGAAAAGTGAATCGTTCGTCATTGGAAAGTTCTATCTGTGAAATAATGAAGGGTGAATCGTTCTGTCTGCGAATCGTTCGTCATAGAAATGTTCTATCGGTGAAATAATGAAAAGGAAATCGTTCTGTCGGTGAACCATTCAACGGCGAAACGAATGCCGGAGAAATGTTTCAGAATCGAACAATTTAGGTAGCAAAACCAAAACTAGCGCATGGACCATTTGCATCTTTGTGGAAGCAGCTAGTATTTGGCCATTTCTTTGAAAAAAGACTTGCTCTTCTTTTCTTGTGTACAGTTTAGCATTTCAACTTCGTGCACTAAACGCACAAAATTATTTTAAGAATTCGTCCACGGCGAGAAATTAGGTCACATGATTTCAAAATCTTACTTGACTAAGAAAGTCAAGGAGAAATAAATGATTTTGCATGAACGTGACGTAACTACCGCGGTGGTCGAAAGCATTTTGGTTCAGGCCTGTGTGACCATCAGGTGCCATCCACACGATACCAGCACCCAACCTGAGTCTGTCAGAGAAGCCCATCGTTGTCATAGAATCCTCCGATAATCCTGTCTCGGAACTGGTGAGTAAGACTTGATATACTTAAACGGGAGTTTATAGTTATATAACTATAAGTGAATACGATGGACCTTGCATAAAAAACACTATATTGTTAGGGATACTGTAGCATTCTAATGGTGAAAGAGTTTTCAAAATCGGACCAGTAGTTTTTGAGTTAAATCGTAACAAAAAAACAAGCAAATCTGTTCTCTTTACAATATTAGTACCTAGGTACTAAAGATGTGGGTGACGATTTTGTGATCCCTAGCGACTTATATTAAGTGAAGCATCATTGTCACTACCAAAGCTACCTGCAGAAGTGGTTGGGGTTTCTGATCCATGACGAAAAGTCAGGCCTGACGGCCTTCAAATTGGAAGGTTCCGTCGTAAAATTATCTTCAGTTCATTAAACAGCAATTTTGGGTGAAAAATGGGGGTATGCCTAAATTAAGTTACACAATTTGAAAGTAATAAAACTTTTACCTAAGTGTGGTTCGACAACCTCAGTAGGTGTCGAAAGCAATTTATTACTTAAGGAAACCAATATCGAGAAATCAAAATTATTTATCGACCCACATTTCAGCCCAGACCGTCATACGAAGTAACAGAAAAATATCCCGAGAGTGAATTCAGGGTGGCCAAAATAGAATCGCCTATAGGATTTTCAAAAGCTACAGTAAGTATAAGAATCGAGTTTTTTAAATAAGTGGAGACAGAATGGAGCACATCTACCACGTAAACCTTTTATAATGTTTCCAGTCCTTCTCGTCGCCAGAGCTGCAGACACTAATCAGAAACGGAGCAGCTTTACAGTTGGCATCTGAATATTCGTTGCCAGCTATTAGCATCAATCAACATCAAGCTTTACAGCATCAAGCCATACAACAACAAGCTGTACAGCATCAGTATCCACTGCAGGTAAATGTTGGGCTAATAGAGCACAATTTGCATCTCTCAAGTTTAACTATGTCTAAATGCGAAGACTTAAATCACTCGAGCTTTGGTTGAGGAACTAAAATTACGATTATGACGAGTCTTCAGCAATGATGGGAAAGGTGAAAAAATACTAGACACAATCACAGACTAACTGCCATACTCAGAGACGTCACTTAGTAATAATGAATCCTTCATTTTAATTGACCAACATAAATTGGCACATGTGTCAACATCATTCAAATTTTCTCAATCTGTCATAATTTTGACTGACAGCGTTCAAAGTTATGTTGGTCAATTAAAGTTAATGATTCATTATTATTAGGTAAGTGGCGTATCTGAGTGTGACAGTAAATAGCAAGCCAAATGACTCTCAAATTAGGTATATTGTCTACAAATATTTCTCTAAAATTGGGTATTTTTATGTTTCCAGGGTTTACAGAGCGCCTTGCCAACGCAACAAGACTTAATAAACACAGGAGCCGACGGTTTATTTATACCACCGAACGCCTTATACCAACAAGACCCATTGTTCTTACAAAAACTACAAAACCAGCTTCTACAGCGTTTTCCATCCGTAGAATTTATTCCGTACGCAGCCGAAGCACCAAATCAAGTCCATTTGCAGCCGGAAGCTTCACAGGTACATGCCCAAGTGGTACATCCACAGATGATGCGTGCTCAAGTAGTTCACGCGCAAGTCATTCATCCGCAAGAACATCATCATCAAATGATTCTTCTTGAAAATGAACAATTAGAGACACCATCACTACCACAACACAATGAGCCTAAGACCGTAGTACAAAGAGAGGCACAAGAAAGTACTGTTGTGACATTAGTTCCACAACCTTTTGTCGTTGTAAACACAACGGAGAAACAGGTGTCAGAGACTCCACCCCCTCAACCAGAAAATATTACAGTAGAACTAGTATCAGCTGAAACAGAGCTACCCACAACAACGGTGAAATACATAATTGAGAGTACCACAGAACATAATACAACACCAATTTACTACGCACAGATCGGTCAAAGCGTGGGTAGTGTTATTGCTAATGGATTTTACTCCGCCATTAACGACGTCAGAGCTGCTGCAGCATTAGCCCAAGTAGATAACTCGCCAGTCTATAAGCCGACTGAAAATGTAACTACTACGACCTCCACCTCAGATATGAATGCCTACTTAGTGCAGAACGAAGAAAAACCAGAGAATAAAACAGTAACTGAATTGAAACCACTTCGAGGAGTTCCATTCGCAAAATCAACAGATTCAGTAAACGTAGCTTATACATTAGTGCGCGCCGATGAGAAACAACCCAAAGTAAATCAAGAAGGAGCTGTGTATGCGGGGCAAATTGTAGAAGCAACCATTACCGAAGATCATGACTTCAATAAAGAAAAAGCAAGTTTAATATCTCGAAGGGCTCCAATTAGACTATTTGCTGTAGCTGACACTAAACACATTGTCAATTCAGCGAACACATTGCCACAAGTAGCCGTGGTGAAAGCAAAGATTCCACCAAAGAGCAAATTAACGTTTGATGACAAAACTGGGGAACCTATTCTAAGGATATACGCTAGCTATGTTGACAGTCCAAAACAGGTTAGTGATTAATATTTCACGGATTAAAAAAATACATTGAATTGGTTTTTTTTTACCAAATCACTGCTTTCAAGATTTTCTGAAATATCAATTCAACTGATTCGATTAATATAAGTAAACAGATTCTGAAGCTTAGTCTCGAGACCGAATTCTGCGGCCTATTTTTTCCAAGAATTTCCTCCATTTTAGAATACTGAACTACATATTTCTCTTGCATACTTTCAGAAAGATGCAATAGTATCAAAGCTGTCAAGCCTGAAGCACGTTAGAGACGCTACGGCCAGAAAAGACGTCGTGGATAACTGGAAGGCAGCGACCATAAAGTCTGCCGACAAAACTCAGGGCGACGACACTAATCAGGTCACACATTTTGGGCTCAAACTAAAAGAAAGGAATGACTACTATGGAGAAGAAGGTATGGCAGGCGTAATTTTTGATGAATATGAAGACATGTAAATTAGGTTTCAGGTATTCGTATCGTATAAAGCCTGATTTACACGATGGAAATTTTGCGCCTGTAGTATACAATGAAATTGAAGCAACCAATTACTTGCATCGTCTATACACTGTTCAGACGGTGCAACTTCATTGTTGTTTTAACTTATTGCATTGAACAGGCAACTAAATTGCACTATGTAAACTGGGGCTTAATTCACGCCAGACAAATAAACTGTAGGTAACTCTTGAGATCTCGAAAACAATAGAGTTCTGCCAAAGAGAGCCGGCCCACAATCTCTAAATAATAGGGTATTTTACTCTATACGAGAAAAAATCTATAAATATGTTATTGAGACAGTTTAGGCATAAAGCAGTCGGAAAATGTAAGTTTTAGTTCATAAAATAACAAAACAAATTTTTAAATTAAATTTAAAGTTTTCAGTATTTTTAATCTGTTACAAAACACCGTGAAATAGTAGCGGCCATGTTATTACGCCGTACGGCTGTGTAAACAAAAAAATGACAACTGTCAGTCAACCGATTGGCGTAATATAGGCTTTGTACTTTTATTATTTTCGTAACCAACGTAATTTTTTCATTATTACACCTATTACAAAATATGCTTTTCATTATTTTTAAATGATATACAATTATCATATTTAATATGAGCTCATTTGACACAAAACGAACTGACGTCATTTACGCTGAGCATTATGGCGCCCAGTAACAGGCGTTTTCGTCGAACAACGCGCAAAATTTGAAAATTTAAAATTTTGATGCGTTTTTACGGCACTTATCGATTGAATAAAAATTTTGTATTTTTTTTGGTGGCATATTAGCACTACAGAATTTCATTGAGACACTTTTCAAAAATGGGTGTAATACCCTATTATGTCAAACAAAGAATAAGTTAGGTCATTCGATGTTGTTTATAGAAACATAAAAATTATTTATTATTATTCTCATTGATTCATTTTGGAAATATAAATAACCATTATCAAATATTTTTATAAACGATAATAAATAGTGACCCACAGGTATCGGGATCATGGTCCTGTAAGGTACCGGTGGTAGACTCCTGAGAGAGGAATCTCCTATACCAATACGTGCTATGTCCATTAGTACCGCTTTCTGTTTCAAACCCTTGCTCCGGCCGCACGAGAGCCTCCTCAGGTGTTGATCTAGACTCTTGGCAATTATTCCATTGATCGTCACGACGATCGGCACAATGACTGCTATAGGTACTCACATCCAAGATGTCGACACCTTCGCGAGCCAAGTCAAGATAACTACTTTTAAATTATTACTATTTTTATCCAAAATCATTACGAACTTCGAAAAATGGAAACAATGAGGTATGTAGGTTGGTTAGTATTGGCAGAACTCCGATTTATCTGCGTGAGATTGGAAGATAAGACAGCTATGTTTTAAGTGGCTAGTGACGTGGTTCAAGTGTATAAAATCGGTTTAATAATTGAGTTTCATTGAAACGGTGGACGCACTAGAAAGGCGATTCGGTTACTATCTCCGTCGCACACCTTAGGTATACTTTTTTTTGTATTGACGACGATGGCAATGTGTAAAGAAGTGTATGCGACTGTGTTATGAGATATTTATATTCAGAGATAACATTTGGCAGTGTGCCAACAAATTTATAGTTTAGATTGTCGACTATGAAGAATCGTAGGTGGGTGTGTTTTATGAGCTAGTATGGATATTTTTATGCTTACCAAAAATTCACCTATTTTCCTCTACCAATCAATTTGAAATATCAGCCACAATAGATAATGCTCACCAAATTGGTGTTTCATGAACTATTGTAGAAATGAACCATTTTCTTTTTTATTCTATGCAATAAAAACATATTAACGCTATTATTTTCAGACCAAATATTTTATATTATCGTTTAAATAGATGTTACCTAGGTACTAATGTTATTTTTCACGACTTTTAATTTGGCAATTTTTGCTGACTTTGATTAGGCCGTCTACGAACTCCTATTTCTGTGTGGTAAACCAGACAGAAATTCGATGCGCGTGTATTCGATTCGTGACGAAAACTTCATGTTTTCGCGTTTTGCCCAGAGCAATATCGTAATGATGTGAGCAGATTATTTAAAGACAATTACAGTTTTAGAAAGATTAAGTCTTGAATTTAGGGAACTACAGAGGTAAAATTATATTTTTTTTATTGGGTATTTTACCAAAAAAATCTAATTAGTCCGTCAGTTAGATTTTCGAAAAATATTGGATACGTATTTTTTGTTTTATCAAATCAATAAAAACTGACGAAGATAAAACGCATCAAAGATCATGAGTGTCGTCATAATATTTTTTAGTAAAATACCCTATTATAGTTTTTTAAAGCGAAGACAATCCTTTGATAGCGTTTTACGAAAATAGACGTCAGAGTTAACTTACAGGACGAATACAACCATTACAATATACCAAAATATTATGTTTTATGCGTTTTTCCAACAGGATATACAGTCTTAAAGTCTACACAGAGCCAAAGTTACGAAAATATTACTATTATGTATTAAAAAAGTATGTTGAAAAAGTACAAAATCGGTTCACTTTGTCAATCTTTTTTCACCAGTATTTGAATAAAAACATAACTGATATATTTATTTTATGAAAACAAAGGTCATGCTGAATAGACAGAATATTTTTCAGTCCGTTATACGCGAACTCATTTATTTTAGACAATTATTTTAAACAGCACTGTAAAACCTCGCGCGCTGTCGTTTGCCGATCAATTTCAATGATTTTACTTCGTGCGTATTTTTTTCTGATGCACACAGTCCGACCATTGTAGGTATTGTACTAGTGTGTGTCAATGCTGCTACACCGTTGTAGCAACTGTTTAGATTTTAAGTTGCGCTAAATCGAATACGCGCCCTTAAAAAAACCACAGTGTTGGGTTACCCTAAGTTCCGAGCTCATACAATATTTGGTGACCATTTTAGTAAGCAATATAATAATATAAAGTGTCTAAAAAGTATTTTGGTGAGCATTTAAATTGTATCCTATTATTATTATTAACTTCTGCCAGCGCATACATATAAATTCTATAGATTTTACAAGCATCATAAAAACAATGTGATTAGGTAGTAAGTAATACGACTTCATCTTGACGTGTATTCATAATTCATGTAAATATGCATTTTTGTTCTCTAATAAGTAGTTATAGATAGTAGCTCATAATCGTAAGCTATTCAAGTTATACCCTGATAATTATTTACTGTTAAAGTGAAGAAATAAACCCAAACTCTTTTATTAATAATCCCGGAGTAAAATTACGCCAACATGATACCTCAAAATATGAATTGTTAAACTGAAATTAATAATAAGTGTAACTTTACTCCGGGTACACTATTCCGTGGGAAAATGTTAAACATAGTTAAGTGCATTTAGGATAATTGTTATTTATTGATATAAATGCCAAATTGTTATTAAAATAAAAACAATAAAAGTTTACATTTATTTATTTATCGCTATTACAATTTACAAAATTAAATTTCACATAATTATTTTTTATTGTGTTTTGGTTAACGACATTTCTCGTCTGTTTCTAGAATAAGGTAGGTGTTTTAAGAACAACATAAAAAAAATATGCAAAATAATAATTGCACTAAGTTGTGAAGTTTAAAACAATATAAAGTATTTACCAACCTAATAATAATAATAAAGGTGCGTCAGGGACAACTCTAAAACCTAATTACAATAACATTCAATTAGGAGAAATTGTTTTAGGCGATAAGAATGAGTTCCATAGTGGAATGAGAGCCTTGCAACCTATGGAAACCGTATCCGTCTTATTATAAATTAAAATAAAACGAGTTCTAACTTTAGTCCAAGGTTAAACTATGGAGACAGTTACCTATTGTATTATAAACTTTATTCCGACGACAGTAAAGTTCTTTATACAAAATGAATAACTTCAACTTGGTTCTAGTCAGTTTTTGTATTAGAACTAGGAACAATATCTAATGTCGTATAGAAGGCAATTAATCTTTATTAAAGTAATTCACGTAAACAAAACAACAATCTTAAAAAAAATGCTCAGAGATTATACAAATAACTCCATCCTCCATTTTATAATGGTCAGTCTTAGCATTTGAAACATGCATAACATTGTTACCATTACCTGTGCCCTATTTCTGAGACCAATTCTTCAAAAGTTACCCTTGCTGATGTACAATAAGTGCACTTTTCGAATATCATGTTACCATAGTCTCCATGAGTGCATACAAGGGGGTGCTGTGCATAAAAGGGACAGCGATACCGGTCATGTATTGTATTTACTAGAAGAGTAATGGTGGCATTTTCATAGTACGGCCCGTGAACGCATGTCCCACTGGCTTCTATATCTTTCTTTTATTAAGACTTTGCACCATCGCAGGTAGAACCTGGATGGCGCTGTGTAGAGAAAGGTAAACACAAAGAGAGGTCTATACCCAGGGCTTTGGATGACGATGGTAATTGAGCTATTCTTAGGCTCGAATAAAAAGAAAGCGAGGAATATACCCAGAAGTCGGACTTTGGATGACGATGACGACTGAGTCATTCTTAGGCTCGAATAAAAACAAAGAGAGGTCTATACCCAGAAGTCGGGCTTTGTATGACGATGATGATGGAGTCATTTCGGCTCGAATAAAAACAAAGGGAGGTCTATACCCAGAAGTCGTGTTTTGTATGATGATGACGACTGAGCCATTCTTAGGCTCGAATAAAAACAAAGAGGTCTATACCCAGAAGTCGGGCTTTGGATGACGATGATGATGGAGTCATTAGGCTCGAATAAAAACAAAGAGAGGTCTATACCCAGAAGTCGGGCTTTGTATGACGATGATGATTGAGCCATTCGGCTCGAATAAAAACAAAGAGAGGTCTATACCCAGAAGTCGGGCTTTGGATGACGATGATGATTGAGCCATTCGGCTCGAATAAAAACAAAGAGAGGTCTATACCCAGAAGTCGGGCTTTGGATGACGATGATGATTGAGCCATTCGGCTCGAATAAAAACAAAGAGAGGTCTATACCCAGAAGTCGGGCTTTGGATGACGATGATTGAGCCATTCATGGGCTCGAATTATATGCGTCCGCCAGAACTTATTGGCAAAATTTGTGCCAATGTGAAGAGTATTTCATAGAAAATATCTTGCCCAGAAAACGCTTAGTGCATGCAGACGTATATCTTTCTGTGCGTATATTGAGACTGTTTTTGCAAATTGTGATATTCAAGTCCTTGTTCTCTTACGAACGAAAAAAAAGTTTCCACCTGAAGTGTTTTAATCTATCCTACATTATGCTTCCACTGAGGTGGGATTCTTGTTTATTGCACATTATAATATCGATTATATTCACACCAAATTGGAGCTACGTATATAAATGTATGAAAATGACTATTCTAATACTTATTTAGTTCATACGTAACATTCTAGAATAATTTGAGTAGATAAGATATGGATACTACCATAAAAAAAGAAATCATTTTTCATAAAATTATTTGACTAAAAAGCTCATTTTAAATTTACAAAATCATCTTAACGACCAAATACTCAAACGCTACTCAATTTTAAGATGCCGTTAAGTCTCGTACTGTCACCGTCACTTTGACTTGACAGACAGCTTGAGATTTAACGACATCTTAAAATTGAGGAGTGTTTGAGTATTTGGCTATTAATTTTTTCATAAAAAAGTCTTATTACAACTCATAGTCCTAAATGTTCATGTTTATTTTTGAAGAAGCCTCCCTGAGGCGTTTTTAGTTAATTTCTAATACATTTACGTTCACCTCAGCAGATGAGCAGTGTAGTGGTCCCTAGGACAGCTCATTGAGCTTCTCCAATTGGTCCATGAACCATGGCCGACCTGTGGCACGTTTTGTGAGTATGTCGCATCCCGTCTCGGTTACTAGCAGAGTTTGTTCAAACTGGAAATTAAAAACTCAACTATTAATATACAAATCAGTAAAATCCAAAAAGGTATACTTACGAATGCCAATTCTTATAAGATGCAACAAGAATAAATAAATAAGGATAAACACAGAAGAGTTGGACTTCATTTATGGGATACAACAGCTAAAGTAGAGTACAGTTATGGACCCTGTTAGGGCACAGGAACATAGGTGTTATCTTTCAATTAAAATTCAATAACAAATATAAAATAAGCAAATAAAATTTGGAACATAACAATTTTATTTAAATAAAACTAGTGACCCCGCACCATTGCATGGTATTGTAGTCATATTTCAAATAATATTATAGACATTAATCTTCCTCATGAACCATTGTCTTGGTGAAAACCGAATAAAAATTCATTCAGTAGCTTTTGAGTTTATCGCAAACAGACAGAGCCACGGGGACTTTGTTTTATGATTAATAGTAATATGTATAGATTATATTAATTATGAAACTGAGAGCTCATGCAAATGTTGTAGTATGACATTTTATAGTTACTGAGATAAGTATTACTATATTTTAACTTGTATTCTTAGCACTTATTAACTGTACAGCCATACTAACAGTACCAATTACTAAGGGTAGTATCAGAACATGACTAACAACAGTGACATGATGTACAATTTATTTTGAAGCAATATTGTATGTGGATCGACAGAGGTCTGTTGCCACCCAAGTGTCAGTACATTGAAGAGTACATACCTGAGCAGATCGAGTTCCATCAGCAGTGACAGCAGTCCAACGGTCCGGCCACTGTTCGTCGCGCCAGCCTCCTTCATTGATCATTGGTTCAATAGTGAAGCAGTGGCCTGGCTTCATCACTCCAATTGCTTTATTTTCTGAAAATAAGTGTCGCTTTTACTTTGTGTTTGGAGAATGTACTTGGATAGCCCACAAATTGGGGTATTACCCCGTTCCTTAAAACAGGCTTGTGTCATGAAATCATGCACCATAGAAAATTGACTTTAGAAAAACAGTTAACATCAGACTAAAAAGTATTGTTTATACTTACTGGCATAATGTGGCACATTGGGTGTAGTGTGGAACAGCCTGTGTATTCCATGTCCGCAGTAGGACCGAACCACACTGAACCCATTGGCCTGTGCATGCTTCTGGATAACATTTCCAATTTCTCGATACTTCTCACCTGGCTTTACAATCTCAATTGCTTTTGATAAGCATTCATAGGTAACTTGAACAAGCTTTCGAGTGGATTCTGGTACATTACCAACAAAGAATGTTTCATTAAGATCACCATGGAATTCTCGATGATAGACCGTTACGTCAACATTGCATATGTCACCATCCTGCAAAATAAAGAAGTGTTTATTTATATTATGCTGCATAAACACAGTCTATGTATATGTCAAAATCAATGAGTGTTTATTTTATAATTACACTACATAAACAAATACAGTTAATGTCATTGGAATTACATCGCATAAATAAATGATTGCTTCTTAATAATACAGGAATAACTGATAAGTTATTAGTGATAACACACAAGTTTTGCAAGAAAATCATAAAAAATGGCCAAGTAGCTTTAAGGTCAATAACCTCGTAACAATTTGGGGTTTTATGCAATGTTCTAGGAACATGACTTGAATTTTTAAACAAGTTAATGTCACTACAGGCAGGCTATTGAGCACATTTTACTATGGAGTTTCCGATGGAGTTTCCGTTTACCCAAGATACATGATTAGTAAAATGAGCTACAATATGTCAGAATAACAAAACTAGAAAGGTAGAATAATGAATAGGTGAAAATGTACCTCCAAGGGGCGTAAATCAGGTATTCCGTGGCAGATAACCTCATTGACAGAAGTGCAGCAGCTATTAGGGAAGTTGTGATAGTTCAGGGGGCTTGGGTAACACTCCCGTTCAATGCATGCTTCATGAACAACACGGTCAATCTCATCTGTTGTCACTCCCACGTCGCACACTCTGGAATCATAACAATTATTTTCTTTTCATTTATAAAGAACAATAAAGAATTATGGCCTGTTTAAGTTTGAATAGATACTATTCACAAGATATGTTGAAAAATGGAACAGCATTTGTATCAAATGATATGTCAAATAATTTAATTGGAACTTTAGAAAGTGGTGAAATATTAGTCTCCTACACCACCTATAAATAGACTCTATTGACTAGATAAATTCACAAATGGAACAATGCTTATTAGAAAAATACCCCAAATGAACTTATTAAAAGTTTGTATAATAAAATGAACTAAGAAATGAAGTTAAGGCACACAGCTATTAAAGAATTTTAAAAATGAATTATTTAGAGTAGGACGGTACCCCTGAATACTCAAGATTATTTTCAATTAACTAAAGGGTTCATGGTACTAAAACTTGTCAGAATCAAACAATATGAACTGACTTGGCAGCCTCGTCGAGCACTTCCCTCCCGAGCCGACAAGCCACACGCATGCCTTCGATTTCTTCATCGTCGAGCACTTTGATCTGCCCGAAGAACTTTGCAGCTTGTTCCGATGCAGGGAACCCGGTAGGATGATCAGCATAGTCTGGACGACCGATATGCGGTGGCACCGTACGCTTCGGCCCCGCCGGGAACGGTCTCAATTTCCCAGTAAAACTGAACGACGGCCATGGGTTGAACTCCACATTTGAAACATCTGTACTCTCACCCTCTAAAACAAAATACACATTGTCATAATGACTAGTAAGTAACCTAACACCGTAACATAACCTACATCGAACTTACTCGCCAACGAGTGAATAATTTTATGATTCTTCCAAGATTTCTTGAAGCAGTCTTGATTACAGAAAAACGAGCCTTGTATTCCTAGTTTTATGCACGTCGGACATTGTAGTTGTGCAATGGCTTTACAGCCGGGTGTTTCACACATTCCAATCGCCGCCATTTTTTGCACTTTTTTGGAGTGGAGAATTTTAGAGATGTGTCAACTCGACTTACTAACTCGAGTTAACTCGAGTTGTGCTAAAATCGAGTTAACTCGAGTTTTAGCTTTAATACTCGAGTTGCAACAATTTATTTATTTACACCTCAATGCACATAGGTACAAAGGTACATAGGCGGACTTAAGAGCGCCCATCCCCATCGCCCGAACGCGCGAATGTGATTAAGAAATGTTTTGTTTCAACCAACGCAAAGCTCGAAAACAAACGAGTGAGTGAGAACGCGATAATATCACAGGAAGTGGCGCGCGGAAATTACACAAAACTTGTACCAGGACATACGTTTTTTTGAAAAAACCTTACAAGTTTTTGGTTAAAATGTTTGTAATTTAGAATCTCCATTACATGTGCAAGGTTTCTATGAAGCTGTTTTTTTACTTTTTCAATGTATGAGTGCATTATGAACGGCCAAAGTTCAGATAAAATTGTGCAAAAGAAGCAGATTTTCGGACGGGTTTACTGAATTTGTTTCTCAAAAAAGTAGGTTTTTCGTTACATAGGTACCTAGATAAGGTTCCTATGTAACCACAAGATACCCGTATGTTAAAAATATTTGCAAGAAAATTTGTTATAATGCCGTAATCACGTACGAGCGTTTGTATGGGAAATATAACGGGATGGGCGCTCCTAATGCTTTGTTGCTTGGTGTCTTTCTTCAATCCTGCCTACGAAGTTTAGCAATGATAATTGTCCTAACAGAGAGTTGGATGGAAGAAAAAATATGTAACAAATCATACACTTAGTTTCTTCCTGCTAACTCGAGTTGTGTAACTCGAATTAAATTCGAGTTACCTGAATTTCGACTCGAGTTAACTCGAGTTGTGTTTTTTCCGAGTTGGCACATCACTAGAGAATTTGGACGGACAAACATTGACATTATTGACAATGACAAACGACTCTGTCACGTGAACGTCTGTCAGTCGACTGTCATAGTGTCATTATTACACTGAAATTTACTGGCCAGTGTTGCCAGTAGGCAGTATTATTCAAAATAAGCAACGCTACGCTCCGATTCACCTGAATGGGTTTATCATGAGCGATAATAATAACAATAGTTGAAAATCTTCTTAATAATTAATGCATAGTGCATCCAATAAAATTACCGTTAATATCCGGTTCATGTAACTCATTTACAGGTAACTCCACGTCAACCATTGGACTTCTATAAAAGTTTCTGTGAAACGGAGCTAAGCTGTTAACATAAAAATAAAAGAGATTGGTTATATATTTTATCAGAACTAAGAGATACTTACGGAGCTGCTTGAATGGTTGACGAATGCTATTTAACCATCCGTTCGGAAGATCCCAGGAGCGAATAAAAGCGTTCCGTGATTGATGATAGAAAAAATCCCAAATAGCGATTATGTTGGGGTTATAATCTAAGTAATGTCCACTTTCCATTGCACGTAACACGAAAACAATACAATATTTAAGTTTAAATTATACTTTCCTAAAGTTGATATTTTACTATCTCACGCTTAACGTACCTAATGGAATAATTATTTTAGAAAGACATCATTAAAATTTGGCTTCTTAGATGTAGAGAAAAAATATCTTGACATGCGCCAGTCAACGTGTTACCTGCCAATGACGTGTTTGTTCTAGTAGAACTCAATGCTCTATTTTTAAATCGTTTTTTTTCTTCGAGCTATGTCTAGTCGGACTGGCAGTGTTTCTAAAGGCGTTTCACGTTCTTTATTACATTGAAAGAGTCTGCCGCAAAAAGTTTTTTTCTGGAAAATAACCTACATACTTACCTAAGTACCTTCTTTGTTGGTTTCCGTGCTAATATTAGAGGCAAGAGTTTTTAGGCCAGTGATTAAAGGCTCTAGAACACAGGCGCGTTAATATTGGTCGATAATACCTACCGGATGCGTTTTTGCGATAGTGCGTCCCGATTCCTCCTACTTCTACTGCGTCATTATTATCGCAATAGTGTGTAACTTCGTAGCCGTCACTACGACAAAAAATAAAACAGCAGCTAAATCAACACATAACACAAAAAATAGATATTTTAATCATACCCAATCGATTTAACTGTTATTTAAATTAAGTAGGTACTAGATTGGGTGTTTAGGGACTATACTTTAGGGTCTTTAGGGATGTTTTAGTTGACTCTTGGAGATAATTTATCAGACGGTTGAAGAAAATACTAGTTGATAATGAATGTATAAGTAATGAAGTATGTACATTATGTTCGCTTAAGCAATAAAAAACTGTAATTTAACAACAAACTTACTTTTTGTTTCTTGCTTTAATGTTTCTTCATTCAGAGATATTAAACGTGGTAATGTGCTGTGATGCATGGTGGCTACAGGTGTGACATATTAGCGAGAGGCTCCTGGCTTGGTAAAAGCTACGGATCGATCATCATCATTATCATCATCATCATCCGGAAGACGTCCACTGCTGAACAAAGGCCTCCCCCATAGAACGCCTTCACGAGCGGAAACCTGCCGCTTGCACCCACCGGTTACCCGCGACCTTAACGATGTCGGCGGTCCATCTGGTGGGAGGCAATCTTCCGGTGCGTCTTCCGGTTCGTGGTCGCCACTCTAACCTTTTTCCCCCATCGGTTATCGGTTCTTCGAGCGATGTGGCCTGCCCATTGCCACTTTAACTTTCAATTTTGAGAGCTATGGCGGTGACCTTAGTTCTTCGGCAGATTTCCTCGTTCCGGATTTCATCGCGCAAAGAAACTCCGAGCATAGCTCTCTCCATTGCTCGCTGCGTGCGACGTGCGACCACATCTCTGTACCATAAGTTACACTGGCAACACACACTGGTTATAAACCTTCGTCTTTAGGCACTGTGGAATTTTGGACGAAAAGATATCTCGTAGTTTCCTGAACGCTGCCCATCCAAGTTTGATTCTTCGTGCGACCTCTCTGTCGAAGTTGGACCTGCCTAGTTGAATAGTTTGTCCAAGGTAAACATATTGCTCGACATTTTCAAGGGTATTGTTCCCAACAACTACCGGTACGGGTGGAACATGGACATTCGTCATAATTTTCGTCTTGTCCATATTTATTTTAAGACCCACCTGTTGAAAAACGTTACTGAGGTCCCTGAGCATAGTATTATATCCTTCATCAACTCAGCCATGATGACTATAATAATATCATCGGCAAAACGAAGGTGAGCGATGTATTCGCCATTGATGTTAATGCCCAGTCCAAGAGCTTAAAAACGTCCTCGTTCAACGTCATTTCTCCGAAACTACTCACGAACGTATTGGAATGCGTTCGTGAATAGTTTCGGAGAAATGACGTCTCCCTGTCTCACGCCCCTTTGCGATAGGGGAGGCTGGTAGTCGTCAAACCTGCGTTTGAGACGATTAGTAATGACCCTCGAGAACAACTTGTACACATGAGTCAAGAGTGAGATGGATCTGTAATTCTTCAATAAGGTATTGTCACCTTTTTTGAAGAAGAGCACCACCACACTCCTGTGCCATGCTTCTGGCGTAGTACCGTGAAGTATGACGGAATCAAACTACTTATGAGGACTAAAAATACTGGTTTTCCACCCGCTCGCAGAAGTTCCGTCGTGATTCCATCATCACCTGTCGCCTTACCGTTCTTAAGCTGTTGGAGGGCCATTCCAATCTCATACAGGCTGATGTCTGGGATATCTTCAGTATAGTGTCGGACCAGGCTCGCTCAGGTGTCCTGAGCTGAGCTGACCACGGGCTGTCGTGTCGTTCTACCAGTTCTCAGTAAGGTGTTTGAAAAGTTAATGCTCAATCAAATGTTACATCACTTTAATAAAAATTCCATCTTTCATGAACAACAATACGGTTTCACCAAAGGGCGTTGTACAACTGACGCCGGTGTCACCCTAATAAAGAACATTTTTAGCGCTTGGGAGGAATCACAAGATGCCATTGGAATCTTTTGCGACCTCTCAAAGGCGTTCGATTGCATTGACCACGAGACACTATTGCTGAAACTGGAGCACTACGGGATTAGTGGAGTATCTCTTGATTTACTAAGGTCATACCTGAGGGATAGACAGGCAAAAGTTCAGGTTAACGGTGTGAACTCATTTGGATCTAAAATGACTATGGGCGTTCCTCAAGGCTCAATAGGTCCATTTCTATTCTTAGTCTATATATAAATGATTTACCCCAATTACTTCAAAACCAACCGAAGATGGTGTTATTTGCCAATGACACTTCATTGATTTTTAAAGTAGACAGACGGTCACAACATCTTGACGACGTAAATGACGCTATTCTTCAGGTTCAAAATTGGTTTACGGTAAACAATTTGGTACTTAACCTTTAACTATGGACGTGCGGTCTCACAGGCCGCGTGCCGTTTGTGATTCTCGTGCCCCTCTCTTAATAATAATAATAATAATACTAATAATTGATGTACTCTTTCGGCATACTCAAGTGGACTCAGACGGAACTTGACGCCCTGGATAGGAGGGTCCGTACATTGCTGACCGCAAATCGGATGCATCACCCACGGTCATCGGTAATGAGACTGTATATCCCACGAAAGTGCGGAGGCCGAGGCTTTCCTGCACAATCGTGAGGTATGCAGTCTCAGGGAGTACTTCCTTAAAACCGACGTGGGTATGCATCGAGATGTGGTCTCAGTGGACAAGGGCTTCACCCCGCTCTCCTTAGCGAACGAGAACTGGCGCAAACCTGTAGTACTCGATACTAATGACCGCAAGGAGGTATGGCAGAGCAAGGAGCTTCACGGGCGCTTCTACCGGGCCCTACATGGGCCTGATGTAGATTTCTTGGCGTCCGTATCCTGGCTGCGTTTCGGTGACCTGTTTGGGGAAACCGAAGGTTTTGTCTGTGCGATTATGGACGAAGTTATGATGACGAACAACTACCGGAGGTATATTGTGAAGGACGGCACGGTTGACATTTGTCGGGCATGCCACCGACCGGGAGAATCAATCCGACACATTATCTCTGGGTGCTCTCGTCTAGCTAACGGAGACTACTTGCATAGACACAACCTTGTAGCTAGGATTATCCACCAGCAACTTGCTCTAAAGTACAGGCTTGTGGAGTCGGAGGTACCGTACTACAGGTATGTGCCCGACCCAGTTCTCGAAAATGGCCATATCACGTTGTATTGGGATCGATCTATCATCACTGACAGGACTATTGTTGCCAATAAACCTGACATAGTGGTGATAGATCGATTAGAGCGTCGCGCAATGATTGTTGATATAGCGGTTCCGCATGACGAGAACCTCGTGAAAACCGAGAAAGATAAACAAATTAAGTATCTTGACTTGGCTCGCGAGGTTGTCGACATGTGGGAAGTGAATACAGCAGTCATTGTGCCAATAGTCGTTACGGCCAATGGACTCATTTCCAAGAGCCTCGACCAACACCTAAGGAGGCTCTCGTTGGGCAGCTGGATCAAGGGCTTGATACAGAAAGCGGTACTCCTGGACACGGCGCGTATAGTCAGGAGATTCCTCTCTCAGGAGCCCTGACCACCGGTAGCTTGGACCCTGTTCCCGATACCGGTGGGCTACTATTTTTTTATATTTTTAAATGTTTTTATTTATTTTTTTACTAATATTTAAAAATGTAATTTAATATGTTAACAAAATGAATAAACGAGAATAATAATAATAATAAATTTATTTTTCAGTAACTGTACAACTTCTACAATATATCTTACATAGGGGTCTCCTTTTAAGTATAAGAAATACCTGTGCTAGGAGGCCCCGCTCTTCTATAACTAGTACAATAGTATGCAGGAGTGTACTTGCCAAGACTTTTACAATTTGGTAACTTATTAGCTAATAGGGGAAAAACAGAATAAAATAGATAAACAACTATAAACGATGAACTTAAAATACGTGCGTGTATGGGTGTGAGTGGGAGTGTGTTGTCTCTTCCCGCGTACCCCACGCGTATGCGCTGCTCAGCTCAGTAGCTTCGGCTTTAGTGGCGAAACGACAGTTGAGAGTGAAGGTTACGTCGCCGGCTGAATACTGCGTGAGTAATTTCGCTTTATATTTTGAGTTCGGTCTGTGAGACCGCGCGTCCACATTTGTGTTATAAATTGACGTTTATAAATTGACATTTGTGTTATGAATTGTGTTAGAAAATACAGTTCCTAAACGTAAGACGTGTAAACTGTGCCCACCAAAGATAAAAAGAAAGACGACGCACACTTGTGTAGGCTGTAAACAGTCAATATGCCTGCAATGCTCTAAGCCGCTATGCAAAGACTGTCAATAAATATGACCAAGTTGGGCCCTTGTCGAATTTTTTATGTTTAGTTTTAAGAAGATTATGTTAGGTTTTTTATGTTCTTTATATTTTATTGTAAAAGAAGTTAAACTGACTATAAAAGTCATTTTCCTCTGGTAATATGCCTATAAAGTGATCTCAAGCTAAAAAGTCTGAAAAGTGCCTTTGATGGTTATATTGTTAGATTTAGTTTATAAATAAATACTTTTTTCATTAAAATTACATGTTTTATTTACATTTAGTAACTCTTCTAAAGGATATACTTAAACAAAAAATGATACAATACTAACGCATCAAGATAGAAATATGCCCGTAAAGATAGCGGCCTCTGAGGCCGCACGTCCATAGTAGTGTAACAAAAATGGAACGCCCATAGTTAAAGGTTAATAAAAAAAAAAACCAAATGTATTCGATTCATTTTACCAAATGTTAGGAATAGCATTTGTGACATCATTCTAAATGGAGAAAAACTGGAATTTAATAGTCAAACGGTTTTCCTAGGAATCACGCTAGACGAGAAATTACAATGGGGACCTCACATAACATCTATTGCGGGGCGACTAAGCTCCGCGGCTTATTCTGTTAGAAAGATAAGACAGTTGACAGATGTAGAAACTGCGCGTATGGTCTACTTTAGCTACTTTCACAGCATTATGTCGTATGGTATTTTACTGTGGGGTCGAGCTGCCGACATTGAATCCATTTTTATCTTACATAAAAGAACTGTTAGAGCCATTTATAATCTACGTCGCCGCGATTCTCTTAGGGAACTATTTAAAAATATTAATATAATGATAGTGCCTTGCCAATATTTATCTATGAAAATATTATGTACGTAAGAAAAAACATACATTTATTTAATAAGGTTAGTGATAGACATAATATTAATACTAGAAACAAAGACAAAATAGCTCAAACATATTTTAAATTGTCTAAAGTTCATAAATCTTTTATGGGGTTCTGTGTTAAGTGTTATAACAAAATTCCTAGTGGTATATTGCAACTAAATGAAAGAAAATTTAAAACATATATTAAAAGTACACTATGTAAACAAGCATATTACAGTTTAGAGGATTATCTATATATATTCTTATCCATGATAAGAATGCTTGGAAATATGCTGGTCCGGGCTCCATAGGACAATCTACAGTCTAGACAAAATCAAACTGATTGCTAATTAAAACTACTTAATTTATACTACTTAGTATATACATTATATTTAATTCTTGCTTTGGGTCACACACTGGTTCATAGGTTCATAGTTTGTTGAAATGTATGGAGTGGTTGTCTAGTTTTACAATAATTGTAAATAATAATATGTGAACACTGTGTATCTATGTATACAACTTAGCTGTCATTCTTTATCTTGTAATACTTTGTACATACTTCAATATAGTGTTTTTATGCAAGGTCCATCGTATTCACGTATAGTTATATAACTGTAAACTGTAAATGCAAAATATTGTACACATTTATTTTTAAAAGAGTAAGTATGGAGTTTCTTGCCCATTCTTCTCCATACGAAACTACCTTTTGGAATGGGCAACTAGAATCCACTTTATATTTTTTTATTATGACGTTCAAAAGTGCCTTTTTAATGGTCTAATTGAAATAAATGATTTGACTTTGACTTTGACTTTGTGGTGTACGACTGTCCATAAAACCTCTCTAGCTCTTTCAGGATCTCAGGTTTGGATGTGATGATACTGCCGTCCTCGATCTTCAGTTTCGTCATTTGGCTTTGCCCCATAGACGCATTCTTTGCGAACACTTTGGAGCCCTGGTTTCACTCAATTGCGGTCTTTATACATTGAGTACTATAGGACCGCAAGTCGTGTCGCATGGACTTTGAGATGCGCCTATTGAGTTTGCCGTATTCCGACATATCAACTGAAGATTGCTGTCTTATCTCAGACCGGATCGATTGGTAATGATTAATCTTCGCTTGCTGCGGTCGGTCTGTAGATGGATGACCATCCATTTCGTACCGAGATTCCTCCGTACCTTGGAAAGTACGTAAAGCCGTTGGTCCCAAATGTCACTCGTAGATTTTCGACAGTCGTTATGGGTAGACAAATACCAGAAAACTAGACAACCAGTCAGGTTGTGGAAGCTAGACAGGCTGTCGCTGCATGTAGAACACTGGGATTCAACTGCACCCAGATAGACTGGAAGCTGACCCCAACATTGTTGGGAAAAGGCTAGGCAGATGATGAGTGGTTTAATCCAAGCTACAAATTATTGATTGGCTTCGTAAAAATGTCGGGAGCAATAAGAAAACCAGGCACTTTACCATACTCGTACAAAGCGATGTTTGATATAGAGCCACGGTTAGGGCTTACGATTTCGACTTTGCCCCTTGATGTTATTAAGGAAATACGAGATAAAGACGATCTTGAAAATGCTTTAATTATAACAAATACTACAGATAATGCGGAAATTGAGCAAACGGTAACTGAGCCTGAGTACTGATACCAGAATGAAGTGCTCGAGTTTTCATAAATTGTACGAACCGAAGACCATTAAATCAATGAAATGAATACAATCCCTTAATTTTCTACCCTTAGGGGTGGATTATTTTCTTGAAATAATTTGAGGTTACATACACTATTAATTAAAAAAAGAATCATCGAACTCGGACAACACTGAAAAAAGTTATGCGTGAACAAACATAAACAAAATTAATAAAAAATAAAAAAAATGTCCATAAAATTAAAACTACTGGGCTAAACTATGTTAAATTTTTATAGGACCAAATGGCAACTATTCCGCATCAAACTAAAGAAAATTCACGTAAATCGGATTATAAATCTCAGCGTAATCGGAGTACACACATAAAAAAAAATACCAATCGAATTGAGAACCTCCTCCTTTTCGAAGTCGGTTAAAAAAGATAATTATTAGTTTTTTTTACAAAGGATGCATGTTGATGATGAAATACTCTTTGAATGAAACAGAATTTTAATACAGTATCTAATCGCCCTTGAGGTTTACAGTGGGGTTGTCGACCAATTTCATTTGTACCCTGAAATTATAGCCCTGCCTGATATAAAGCCGATTAATTGTGAAAAGGCGAGGCAAATGAACCCGAAATAATTTAATTTTCACAGAAAACGTCGTTACAATTTAGTCGCTATAGTGAGTGATGCAGGTATTAAATGAATTGGTCTGTCGTTTTTATCCAGAAAAGGTTTGGGAGATGTCACTTTATGTAATTTAGGTAAGATTTTTGGATATCAACTGAACGTTTGAAGGTGACCTCTTTACCTTGCAACTCCGAACGCTAGGCTAACACAAGTTTTAGTAGTTAGTTTACTCTATGACGATACATTAGGTAGGTAAACCTATTTTTATTTATTTATTTTTAGTCTGTGTTGTCCCACTGTTAAATGGGGCTACCTCGACAGAGCAGCAGGGTGTGCATGTGGCGCCGAGTTGCAAACCATGCCCCACCTCCTGTCATGTCCTCTTTGCCCCAAAACATGCGATCGGAGTGAATTATGCGCTGCCACCGACGACGCAGTGGAGGTGGCTAAGTTCTGGGCCCAACAAATTTAAGACTGTCGTGCCAACGATACGAAGAAGAAGAAGGGCAAAGGCCTCCCTATCTGTTTTCCAATCCTCTCTCCTGAGCAAGTGTGGACCAGTCCATCCTGTAAGCGTCAAGCTCATTCCGCCATCTTCGCCTGGGTCTGCCACGATGTTGCTGAACGTTTTCCGGGACCCACATTATGCTTGTTTTAGCCACGATCCGATTGACTTGGTAAACCTAGTTGTGATCAAAGTATTAGTAATCTGAAACCCACAGAGCGATAAACGTGTTACCGTAAAATAGTGAGTATGACCTGAGTTGGGGATTGTAAGTAGCTACTGGAGTACTGCTAGGGCGTGTGGTGCCGGCTGCGAATAGCACTACCCCATTTCTACCCGTGGGTGGCGTAGAAGGCGACAGAGGGATATTGACCATATATATTTTCCTGGGCAAGCGTGTTCCACCTTAGGATCATCACTTAAGATCATGTGAATTGCGGTCAAACGGAAGCCTTTTAGTATATTAAAAAAAAAGGATGGGCAGCAGTGTCCTTCTGAGATAACACCTACTGCGATCGCTAACATGTATCGGCCAAGCATGGCGATTACGGCTGAACCATTATGGGCCTAATCTCTGCAGTGGGCGTATAACGGTTGACATGATGACGGGTGTACTAACTAACCCAGCTATAATATTGCTCAGTAATAGATACCTATGTACTGAAGTATGAATAGTAGATTATGCACCAAGGGGATAAAGTAGTGTCTTATGTGTAGCGGGCGCCGTATTGAATCCCGAGCAAAACGAAGGAGTCTAGCGTTAACTAGCTTAGCTTATTAGCTTAGAGTTAACTCCCGAGCAAAGCGAAGGAGTTAAGACAAGAGTCCTGAGTGCAGTGTGGGATTCAAGGTCGCCCAAGACGAAGACACCTTTATCCCCGAGGAGCATACTCTACTTTTCACACCATCTACGAGACAATAAAAACAATAGTACTAGAATCAAAGTATTTATTTTTCTTTTATTTATATTCTACTCGTGGTGGCCAGTTCAATTTTCAAACAAATTATTTTTTGATGCAGATTATGTACGTACCTACCATGAAGATATAGGTATATCTATAAGCTTCTTGGTACCTACTACTTATCGTAAATGTTCGAATGCGATTTCTACTTTATGTTCCAAATTCAAATCACATTAATGACTAGCGGGTCATAATGAAATTCAGTACAATATTATTGCCCTACTACTTAGACCTCAGGTCTTAGATGACATAATTAGGTATAGGTTTGCATGACATAGGTATAATTTGACATTTTCGAGCAGGTGGTGTGAAAAATAATATTCTACCGACTAATAAAGCTAAGAACTCACGATGCCATTTTCGCCCGCGCCCGCTGCGGTGGAAGAATAGCCCAAACTCACGGGACCGGAGCTCTGTGCGGTTGCGATTATCGCCCGCAGACTTGGCGGGCGATTATCGCAAGACGTGCGGTTGCAAGACGGGCACTGACCTTTCTTGCACCAAAATAATTAATAGATCGACTTCCATATCCATATTGTAACGTTTGTTGACAAACGTGCACAGGTACGTCACGACGCCACAAGTCACTACAAAATGGCGTCGGATTTCTGTACCCCCGCTGGCCAATGCGGTCGCCCGCGAACCGAGCTCAGAGCTCGCGGGTGCAACCCGCCGAGGCTGTGGGAGCGATTCTACTAGCTGCCTGCCGGTGCTGCGAGAGCCGCAAACAACCGCGCACACCGCAGGCGTAAAGTGCGTCGTAAAATGTGTTTTAGTTTTTTACATGTATATCTGCATTCTACAAAAGCTGCGGGCCCGCTACCGTGACGGACGCGGGTGAAAACCGCATCGTGAGTTCTTAGCCTAAAGATCGGTCACGGCGGTCCGTCTCAACCGAGACTAGGCAAGTACGCAGGAGTTTATAGTGCACAAGATGCTCAAAAACAGGTGCACTCACTCTTCGTTCACTCTCATAGTCAGGTGGGACGGCAATCCGACACGACCGGAGAGAGATCAGGCGCAGGACCAACGGCTTTACGTGCTTTCCGAGGCACGGGGGTGTCACACCACCGACTACTTTTTGCACGACCTGGGAATCGAACCCAGCACCTCATGCTCAGCAGTCGCACTTGCGACCACGAGACCGACGGTAGTAGAATATAACTATTTAGGTAGCTACAGTTATGTGATAATCCATACTTTCATACCGCGGACTAGAAAAAAAAGAAAGACTCCGCGCCACGCATATCGAAAGTGTTCAGCACCCGTAAGTCAGACCGTTTGTACAAACATGCCTCACGCACACATTTACATCATAGTCACGGCCTAGAAAAAAAAGAATAGGGTATTTTACTCTATACGAGAAAAAATCTATAAATATGTTATTGAGACAGTTTAGGCATAAAGCAGTCGGAAAATGTAAGTTTTAGTTCATAAAATAACAAAATCAATTTTTAAGTTCAATTCAAAGTTTTCAGTATTTTTAATCTGTTATAAAACACCATGAAATAGTAGCGGCCATGTTATTACGCCGTACGGCTGTGTAAACAAAAAATTGACAACTGTCAGTAACCGATTGGCGCTTTGTACTTTTATTATTTTCGTAACTAACGTATTTTTTTCATTATTACACCTATTACAAAATATGCTTTTAATTATTTTTAAATTATATACAATTATCATATTTAAAATGAGCGCATTTGATACAAAATGAACTGACGTCATTTACGCTGAGCAATATGGCGTCCAGTAAGAGGCGTTTTCGTAAAACTACGCGCGAAATTTGAAAAAATTTTAGATGCATTTTTTATGGCACTTATCGATTGAATAATAATTTTGTATTTTTTTTGGTGGCTTATTAGCACTACAGAATTTCACTGAGACACTTTTCAAAAATGGGTGTAATACCCTATTCCGCGCCGAAAGTACCGACTACTGACCGTACCGATCTATGTGTGCGTCTCGGTTCGGCACACTTTAGGTGCTTCACTTTTGATACGCGTGGCGTGGAGTCCTACTTTTTTTTAATGTCCGTGTTCCATACTTTAATATTATAAATGCGAAGTAACTCTATCTGTTACGCTTTCACGATGGCTGAACCGATTTTGATTAAATTTAGAACGAAGATAATTTGAACCCTGGGGAAGAATACAGGCATATATTTTTTAATCCGCGACTTCGTCTGCATCCGCTGTTACCGACAATCACGCGGATGAAGTTGCGGGCAAAAGTTAATAACAAATAATCGACGGATCATTCGTTACATAATGATGATAGATTGCCAAATATTAGAGCTAGGTAAAAGGAAATTAGGAAACTGTTATCATCTTTTAAAGTTGCATTTCCACTGGAGATGTACAAAGACAATGGCATCTCTCATCAATGCATTTCATGTAATAATTATGGACAGCAAGCATATTCAAGAATTCTTGCGCATGGAAAGACTGCATGAACCCTATCCCTTGGGTGCCTATCTTCTTCTTCCTGCCCTTTTTCTATGTTACTTGGGTTCGGCGCAACATGTTTTTAACCGACTTCAAAAAGGAGGAGGTTATCAATTCGAATGTCTGCATTTTTTTTTTTTTATGTATGTTCGGGCATAACTCTGTCTTGATATAGATGGTTTTGCAAAATTCTTTTTTTGTTCGAAAGGGGTTTATTCCGAAATGGTACCATATAAATTTTATCAAAATTGATATTTTGAGAAAATGAACAAATTCCCAAAAAAAATACTTAGAATATGTAAGTGTGTCGCCGTTCCTTAATGGATTTGGATATTAAGGCAACACTAAAAAGCGAAAAATAAAAAGCTTTTTCAAAAAAAAGAAAACCGCCTTCAAAAACTAAAAATTGATAAATAACTTTACTTTCGGAAGTCGGTGGCAATACAAAACCACAAACACAAAGGCACTGCCACCGACTTCCGAAAATAAAGTTATTTAAAGTTATTTTTTTTTAAAAAGCTTTTTATCTTCTTCCATTCCGTTCCGTCCAACGTGCATGCTTTCACTGACGCCTGGGTGCATATGTTACAGAAAAAAACTTAAACAGGCGTCGGGCGATATTGGTGATGGTTTCGCAATGTTGAAGCTGATGTTATCGGAGCAGAAGAGTTCCCAATTGTAACGAACGAAGATTTGGAGTTGTTTGCGCTTAGAACATATCAAATAAAGCTTGCGCGTAGTTATTAAAGCAACATATACGCCATGGCGTATTATCATCATCATCATATCAACCTTTAGACGCCCACTGTTGGGCAAGTCTCCCCCAAAGATCTCCAGCTGTGTCGGTCCCGCGCCTTTCATCCAGCGGCTTCCTGCGGCTCGAATCAGGTCGTCGGTTCACCTTGGGGGACCTGCCGACTCTGCGTCTGCCAGTGCGACTGCGACTGATAGGGCACAAAGGTCCTGACCTTTGTGCCCTATCAGTCATCGGCTCTACGGGTTATGTGCCCAGCACACTGCCACTTCAGCATGGCCATTCTTTTTTCTATGTCGGTGACTCTGATTCTCCTGCGGATCTCCTCATTCCTGATTCGATCCCGCTGAGAAATTCCGAGCATAGCTCTTTCCATTGCCCTTTGAGCGACCTCTAGGCGTGTTACGAGTCCCATAGTGAGTGACCATGTTTCCGAGCCATCACTGGCATTACTAACAGCACACACTGGTTAAAGACTTTCGTTTCGAGACAGTGCGGTATATTAAATTGTAGAAGCTGTTTCGCTGCTAGCTGAACCCTGCCCATCGGAGTCGGATTCAATGATTGACCTCTTTTTAAAGAACGATGTTCGGGAGCGTGAGGTCACCGACTGCTGCGGAGAGTTCACGGTGCTGTTCTGCCCAAGCTGGGCACTCCACCAGCGTATGTTGCACCGTGTCCTCCAGGCAATTTCTGCAGTGGTGACAACCGGGCGATGTCCGGTCAGTATCTGCGTCAGCAGGAACATGAGGGCGACATCCCGGCGCCCTAACCAATTCACTGTGACGGGTCTTACAGCCGAAATAACGGCGTGCCTTGCGCTGGGGTTTGCAAGTCGAAGTTGGCCGTGGCTACGTAACTGAACCGTTTGTCCTAGGTAAACATAGCCGTCAACAACTTCAACTGTAGAAACTTCAAACATAGCAGGTGGGTACGATATGGATATTACACATAGTTTTGTTTTCTCTGTAATCATCCTGAGACACACTCGTCGGGAGACTCGAAGGGATAAAAAATAATAATAATGCCAGCCTATTTTCGTCCCACTGCTAGCTTCTTCTCATTAAAGATGTGAAGTATCGATAAAAATAAGTCTTCAAGCAGTTTTTTCTAAATAAAATACTTATACAGCATGGCACAAAACAGGTTATAGTTTCACATCTTAGTTTTAGATGTAGTTATTTGCGTGCATAAATGTTTAAAAACAAAATCAATATAAAAGTAAATGAACGAAAAAAAGGTACCAAAAATAAATTTTTTGATTAGCTGCAACTTTTTCAGACATCATTTTTTCTTTGGTAAAAGTTGATCTTTATTTAGTGGACTATTCAGCAACATAGGTCTCGTTACTGGTGGACATTTGGACCAAGCCCCATAAATTTTTGCCTACATATCCATACTTAATATTATAAATGAGAAAGTAACTCTCTGTTACGCTTCCACGATGAAACGGGTGAACCGATTTTGATTAAATTTGGTATGAAAATAGCTTAAACCCTGGGAAAGCACATAGGGCACATAGCACACTTTTTAATCCGGGACTTTGTCTGCATCCGGGATGACCGACATTCACACAGACCAAATCGCGGACAGAAGCTCTTTATAAATACCCAAAGAATATATTTTTTATGATTTAATTACAAATGTATAGTTTTCAGACTTCTCCCTGGGTGTGTTCCCTGTGTTTGTTTATTATTATTATTAATAGTTTAAGACGATATTACTTGCCAAATTTCATAGTTCTAGGTCAACGGAAATTACCCTATAAATTTTCATTCCCTGGAGAGTGTCGAAATGTACGTTTTTTGCGACATAAACGGCCGTATCTTTTTTTACGTTTCAGTTTTTTCCTTCTGAGGTATGGAACCCTAAAAATGGAGGATGTTGTATTTGAATGAAGGCGGTTGTATTTTCTGTAAAAAGTTTTTTTTTTTATAAAACTTGAGCTAAGATGTAACTGGTTCGTTTCATACACATGCCCCTCTATGTCTCCTCTCGTCTGTATGTGGTTGAAACACAGCTTAAAGTCAGTAAACGGAGTTAAATGAAAGTGAGTGTGAGAGGGTGTGAGTCTATCCATCCTAGTTAGTATTTACTTGGTTAGGTGGATATTTATCTTGTTCCACCGACCGTACATCTAAACAAGTTCGCGTTGCCGCTATAATAAAATTATCATATTCTGAGGGAGCTTCCGTTTTTATTTCGCAGATCAGCAATGCTATTCTATAAAATCTCCCTCAGTGAATAAAGGTGAGGTGAGCTGTTATTACATAACATCAATTAGGGTGACAGCTCATTTCAAGCTCACTTCACTTAGGCTGACATTACAGAATAGATCAGTTTATCCCTAGTCTTAGGCCCGGCTATCCGCGAACACAAGAACAAAGTAGGAACACAAAGACAATTTCACATAATGTTTGGTTTCTTTTTACAACAGCAGATATTCCAGTTCTGTTCTCGGCTTAAGGCCCTACCCTGAGAAAATAACCTTGAGCATTCGGTGCCTCTTCGCCGCGCAAGAGAGACAGTAGCGAATACGCTCAGATTTTAGAATAAAATCTTTATAAAATCACATATTGGGACTAAAAAAAAGTCTACCAAATTGTTCATTAATAAATTGCCTATACATTATGTAGTGTTAGTAAAAATCGAAATAATGGTTACTTACCAAGGAGATGCATGTTTTCAATAATTATTTCTCATTTCTGTGGTTTTGTAACGAGGAGATTAGTTAAATACTATCTATACTTCGTAAACAAAAATAAGATCAACCATTTTCGAGTCAAGATTATGTAGAAATCCTACTTCCTACTTATATATATAATATATATATAAATGTGAAAGTTTGTTAAGATGTTTGGATGTTTGTTACTCAATCACGCGTAAACCGTTGAACAGATTTGTATGAAAAATGGCACATAGGTAGGCCATTTCCTGGATTAACACATAGGATACTTTTTATCCCGGTAATGTGTTTCCTTGGGATAATCGTTCTTTTTACGCGGGCGAAGCCGCGGGCAGAAGATAGTTTAATATATTTTTTATTAGTTGATATTTCTTTCGGATATAGAGTATTTAGGTCCGAAAAATTGCATAAAAACAGCTGGCGCTGCGTTTTGCACAGGGACGCGCCTTAATAAAACTGCACGTGAAAATAAAGCCATCAACATAATTATTCATGCAAATCCAAATGTTTATTCGGGAGAGTTTACTCAAAGGTCGGAGACAGAAATAAACACTATTATCCATACAAATCGAGAAGATTACAATACTAAATGTACTTATGTATAATCTAGGGGGATTAACAATATTTATTGTTCGCTTTCTTCTTTTGCTAATCTCCGGACATTTTCGGGGGGTAGTAAAGGGATTCGTAGTGCGATGCCCGCTACAGTTCGTTAATTGTGAGGATTAACTTAAATGCATCTGAAGGTCGGTCAAGCGAGGCTGTAGAGGCAGCGAGGTTGACATTAATTAACATTTTTAGCCAAAAAGATTATTCACATTTTGTTTCTGACGGCTTTTTTAGCCATCGCGGATACACTGAAGACCTTAAATGGACACTTAGCAAAACCCTTGTTTCATAGTACTATAGTTCAGGGGTGTGATTCTGTAAGACCTCATTCTTAACTTCGAATCTGAATCCGCTGTGAGTTTCTTGATTGGCATTCTGGCGACACGGTTGGCGCAGTGGCTGAGCGATCGACTGCTGCGCAGCGTGTTGCGGGTTCGATTCCCGCAACACGCCCAGGGTAAACATTTGTGTGATGAGCTCTTGTGTTTGCCTTGTGTCTGGGTGTTGTTTATCTGTATAAGTATATATTTACAAAAAAAATAAAATAAAAAAAAATTGTGTATGTATATCAGCTGTCTGACACCCATAGTACAGGGTCTCCCTAGTTTGGGGTCAGATGGCCGTGTGTGAAAATGTCCCCACATATTATTATTATTCTAAAAACTCGGTTGATAATTCGAATTTACCCTAGCGCCACCCTTGCGAGCGTGTCAGCGAGTTGAACTATATTGACAGGGAGATTTCGACAGTTAAAGTATAAGATGACGTAAGAAGTGGCATTCTCTAAGGTAATTTCCCCGTCACTTCGACGCTCACTTCGCACTCGAATCCGATTCAGTGTCAAATATATCAAGGTCATTTTGAACCTTAAGCGAAGTGAGAGTGAATAGCGATGCTGATGCGAGTTGTTGTTTGAATTTTACAGAATCGACCTACCTAATAAAAACCGGACAAGTGCGAGTCGGACTCGCCCACCGTGGGTTCCGTACATATTTGTAGGTACATATCCATACTTCTATACTAATCCATACCTACTATCCATACTTTAATCTACTTAATATTATAAATGCGTTTTTTGCGACATAAACGGCCGTATCTTTTTTTTACGTTAACATAGAGGGTTGATTTTCACAGCATCAAGGGACCGTAGAGTTGAGTATATGGTTTTAATTTCCACTCGATACTTTCACGCGTTCCCGAGATAAAGGGTCTTGACAGACAGACGGATAACAAAGTGATCCTATTAGGGTTCCGTTTTTTCCTTTCGAGGTACGGAACCCTAAAAAGCGTCCTTACGTCTTTTCTATCTGGCTACACCCTAAGAGGACTTACTGGACAGCAAGCTCCATTTATTTATTCTACCGACCGAATGAAGAATCATGGAGAAAACCCATGATGATGTCCACCGCGTGGCTAACTAAAAGCCGTACGAATCGATCGGTCAAGGTTAAACTACGCTTGCCGCGGTCGGTCTGTGGATGGGTGACCATCCATTTAATATCTAGACCTCTCCATGACTTGGAAAGCACGTAAAACCGTTGTTCCTAGCAGTTATGTTATCAAATTTCATCAAAATCGGTTCAGCCATTTCATCGTGAAAGCGTAACAGACAGAGTTACTTTCGCATTTATAATATTTGTATGGATTATGGATATAGTCTTTCATCTACATGAAATGAACTCTTAACACTATCCCATTTTTTTTTGTAATTTCGATTAATTTAACGTTTTTAAACCTTTATTAGTCGATCTTATTGGTTCCAAATGATTATCCCGCTTACTTTCAAGCCCCGCATTATAAATATCTTGAGACAAAGACAAAACGTTGCGAACAAAATAAAAACGCCTTTATCTCGGATATTACTTCGTTTTGGATACTTCTAATTGACATCCAGAGTATAGGATTGAGTAGGTCCTGGCTTATCCTTTTCTATAAATAACTACCTACTGTTTACTATCTTATATTTCTCTATGTCTTCTAAATTATGTTTAGTAAGTAATCAAAAATATCTGTGAGAAATTCTGGTTCGCTATCCATTTGCATAAAATTTTAAGACCTAATATAACTTGGCATACTTTTGTTTCTCATAATTATATGTTCGCGTAATATTATTTCCGCATAACAGCTTACGCATAATTTTTTAAAGCATAATTTCTCTAATCATAATAATTTGGCATAACATTTTAAAGCATAAAATGATGTTAAAATATATTTTTAACATACTAACCAAACAATTATACATCAAGCATGCAGCATGCAAGCAAGCATGCAGCATGCAACATGCAGCAGGCATGGTTTTTGTCACGGCTCGGTCCCGCGCGAGCTTATCGTCGCAGATGTGTTTTACGCTAGCCGCATCGCCGCAGCTTCGGCTTGCTGGCCGGCTGTGGCGGCCTGCCTCAGCCACGGCGGCGAGCGTTATAACCACCTGCTCCTCGCCCCTCCGAGCCTACGCGGCCTTAGATTACACTCTAGGTGTAGGGCAGAGAAGACTACGTGGAGTCAGTTTTGCACCGATTCGTTTCTGCCATCAACTTTTGTAGCATAACATATTGAATTTTTAAGACAATACTTTAGCGTGGCACTATAGAGTTGCACAGTAGCATTATGCGAAATAAATTTATGTCAAAACGAATTAGCCTTAAAGATTATTATGCAAACATAAACTGTATGCCAAAAAAAGAATATGGTGAAGTATTATTATGACAAAACAATTTATGCCAAAATAGTTATGCCAAAGTATATTAGGAAACAGAACATTATGCGAAAAGAAGGGATCCCGAAATTCTAACCTTCTGTTTATTATCTACTAGTTTCAATAAAGGAACATAAATTTATTTTCAATTTAAATTCATCATCATCATCGTCATTTTAACCTTTAGACGCCCACTGCTGGCCATAAGTCTCCCCCAAGGAGGGATTTAGCCGTAATCGATATCGATATCGCCTGGCCGATACATGTTGACGATCGCAGTAAGTGTTATGGTACTCAGAAGGACGCTGCTGCCCAATCCTATGGTCAATATACCTCTGTCGCCTTCTACGACACCTACGGGTAGAAATGGGGTGGTGCTATTCGCGACCCGTACCACACGGCGCAATGTAAATTGGTATTGGAAAATTATTTAATTTGTAGAGGTATGAGGAACGAAGGTGAAAGTTCCTCATTGTCCATAGAAAAGGGAGGATCCTCCGACCAGACAGGTGTTATAACTAGTGGGCCACTGCCCGACGGTTGTAGTCGGGGTTTTGTATATATAATAATAGTAATTCATTTATTTCAGGCTGCATAGGCCCGTAGATAAATACCTTAACCTAAACATAAAAATATTTTATGATTTCTAACTTGTGTTAATAAGGACGACTTAAAACTATGTTAGTAGCACTTCACTAAATTGCACTAAGTCGTCTGTGTGCTGTCCTGTGGCACTTGTCTGCGGAAGCGACGGAACACCCCGTTCTGCAGCCAAAAGTCTTCTTCTATGACGAGGGGCAGGAAACAATTCGGTACTCGCACCACGAACGCCTTGAAATTAACGTTGCGGCGCGACTCCAGTAGCTGCACCCTCGGCGTGTACTTTGTCTTTTGGCGCACGTACTCTACGATGTCCTCCACCTTAGTGGTGGTGGTGTGGTGTGTGTGAATGTTACGGCTAATAGCCGAAATGCATCTACACCTAGTTTTAGCCGGCAACTTGGTGAAGCCGGCCATATGTGGTTAAACTTAAATATATCCTACTTGTCTTATTATTACTTGTAGAATTAGGTTTAGCCTTCATCATAGCGGCTAGAACTTGGTGCAGTCGCATACCGACGTCAGGGGCATCCCGAGGTTCGATTTGGTTAGGTTCCTTTAAGCCCTGCAAACAGAAATAAGAAGAAGACGGTCGATCTGACGTCGACCGTCTTCTTCTGTTTAATGGTCTGGGGCTCCAAGTCTCGAGCTCGCATGCTACACATAAGGAATCATGGCAGAATTTGTACAAAAAAAAAATAAGATGTTTAGAGAAGTTGAAAATCAAATTCTTATATTCTTGGGTACCTAAAGAGTATCTTCAGCCATTTACAATATTTTTAAAACCCCGCAAAAAAAGTTAATAGTTTAACGAAAACCTCATTATTTCAGAACGAAACAGCGACTGACAGCCGCCGTTTCGCAGTTCTTACATTGAAATTGCATCGTTTTATGAGAAATAATATCACAAATAATGATTATTTTTTTCCACACACTTGTTATATCACTTGTCTGCCAATTTTATAGATCCGTTAACATCGCTTGTCACTTTTTATTTTATAAACACAAAATGGGCATCGAGATGAAACGAAATAGTGTTATACTCATTTCGAAATATTTTAATTATGCGGGGGTTTAAAAATATGCTAAGTATATCAATGCTCCAGGTAATGTATTCTTCACATTGTAAAATATTTTAAACTCTCTAAATTACTTTTTTTTTTTCATACAAATGAATGAATGAATCTTGCCATGATTCTTTAACCAACTGCTACCAACTACACCTAGTTCTAGCCGGTTAAAACTAGGCGTAGCTGCATTTCACATAGCTGGTGAGCGTTGGATCGGATACGTTTTAAAGGCACGAGTTTTAGTTGTAACATAATATAATTATATGCTAATGTCGCGGAGAACTATGATTGCGCCATCATGAAGTGTCAGTTGTAGTACTCGTCATGTACGATAGATGTCGCTATAATTTTTTTTTTTTTTTTTTTTTATAATTAGTACTGCGAAAATTGTTGCGATAATTTGAGGAAAACTTTAATCTAGATTTTGTCAGTTCTTGTTGAATTCATCTTACTCATAACCATTAATACATTCCACAATGTTTTAAGGTGTTTACATAATGCTTAGAGCTAGGCACAACCGTGGAATCTGTAGGGCACAGCAACGTATGTACTAAATCCATACTTCCATACTTATACTTATTTATATTATAAATGCAAAAGTAGTCAGAAGCCAGAAAGTCTGACAACCAGTCTTACCAAGGGTATCGTGTTACCCAGTAACTGGGTTGTGGAGGTCTGATAGGCAGTCGCTTCATGTAAAACACTGGTATTCCTCTGCTTCTGGTTAGACTGGAAGCCGAACTCAACATAATTGGATGATGATAAAAAAAAAACATAAATGATGATTATAAATGTAAAAGTAACTCTGCCTGTTAAGTTTTCACGATTAAATGGCTGAACCGATTTTGATGAAATTTAGTATACTATCAATTGTTCCCACCAACTGAAGTACGAGCGACCAGTGGCTTGACCCCTGCGAGGCTCGCTGCTGCCCCGGCCCTGGCCGCTGTAGTACCAGCATGCGCGAGGCAGGGAGGATCCGTCCGCTGATCGTTAGCTGGCCGCACGGCTACTAGTATCTACGGTACACCGTGCGATCAGCTAAAAATCTGCTTTGGTATTTTATTTTATTTATGTCATACCCACAAGAAAATAGCAAAATTATAACTCCTAAATAATTTGCGTTAATAACATTGTTTCCACATAGTTGAGTGTTAAGTTTATGTTGTGATCAGTTACAGTGCTAAGCAATCTATTACAAACTTTAAAAGACGAACTGTTAGCCTCATAAAGTGTTTGTTTTTACTATGATTTGAATGTATCTTAGGGTAAGTGCATTTTGTTAATTTTTATGTTAAATAAAGATATTTGAAATTTAAATTGAATTGAATTGATGAAATTTAGTATGAAAATCGCTGGAACCCTAGGGAAGGACATAATCTACTTCAATCCTGCATCCGCGATAACCGACATTCACGCGGACGAAGTCGCAGGCAAAAGCTAGTTACTAAGCTTTTAAGGTTGACCATATTGTTTAATTTATTTGTAGAAATGGTTCTTGACATGTTATTGACTAATTATAAATTTATTATTATATACTACTAGCTGACCCGACAGACGTTGTCCTGTCCCGATCTACCGAACATTTGGATGGGGGATGAAAAGGGGGGGAAAAAGGGGGATGAAAAATAGATGTTGGCCGATTCTCAGACCTACCCAATATGTACAGTACGCAAAGGAGATAAGTATCCATGTCGCCGGAAACAGTTGAAGTTTACTTAGGAACCGATAGGTTTTTATGAATAAAATAAAATACAATTTATAGAGAATAAACAGTTCAATGATTTAATAAAATTTCATTTGAAAGCCCGCATTGGTTTCTAAGAAATCTTCAACTATTCCCGACGACATGGATACTTATCTCCTTTGCGTACTGTACACAAAATTTCATCAGAATCGGTCAAGCCGTTTCGGAGGAGTACGGGAACGAAAACTGTGACACGAGAATTTTATATATTAGATTTTAAATTATTGATGTACTTAATTATTATTTAAAATTCAAATGTATTTATTTTATTGTATATTCTGCAATTGTGTAATGTAAATTCAGATACTTACAAATTTCTTGTTATTATAAATGACTAATGACTAGGTACATAAAAACAAAAACAAAAAACAATAAAATGTAATATATCTGAATATTTAAGTAAATAACATATAATATAGTTATTGAGATCAATATAAACTACATCTGTTTCTTTTCATAAAATAATAATAAAAAAAGTAGAAAAACAGTTAATATAACGCTTTTAAAACCCATTTGATTTGTGTTAATGTTGTCTGTTTGTTTTTAACCCCCGACGAAAAAGAGGGGTGTTATAAGTTTGACGTGTCTGTGTGTCTGTGTGTCTGTCTGTGGCACTGTAGCTCTTTAACGGGTGAACCGATTTGAATGCGGTTTTTTTTATTTGAAAGTAGATTCTCTAGCGAATAAGAACCATCTTAGACATGTTTCATCAAAATCGGTTCAGCAGTTTTAAAGTTATCAGCTCTTTTGTTTGCTGCGGTAGGGATCTTAGACGCATACCGGATGTTTACTTTGCTTTCAAACATATTATTATAGGTGACCACACTGACCACACAAAACCAAACTAAATTACATTTAAAAAATTTAAAATAAAAATTAAATTAAAAATTAAAAAAAACCCCCAACGCAAAACATAAAAGCGATTATGTAAAAAGTAAAAAATAATACTTTTGTTGAGCCATCAAATGTTTGTTCGTTGAAACGGCGCTATAATGTCGCGGCGGGGTACCGCTAAGTTTAAAGCAATAACTAAATATCTAAAATAGCGAACTGATGGTAACTAGATTTGCAACAAGATTAACAACTAGATTAGCAACAAAAATTTGATAATATCGAAGCAAATTGGTCGGAAATGCTGGTAAATTAATAGACAGTGAATGAAATTGAGGGACTGACTTACTTAAGCGGTACCCCGCCGCGACATTATAGCGCCATTTCAACGAACAAACATTTGATGGCTCAACAAAAGTATTATTTTTTACTTTTTACATAATTGCTTTTATGTTTTGCGTTGGGGGTTTTTTAAAATTTTTAATTTTACTTATATCAAATCTATACTAATATTATAAAGCTGAAGAGTTTGTTTGTTTGGTTGAACGCGCTAACCTCAGGTTCGAATTGAAAATATATTTTTGTGTTGGATAGTCCATTTATCGAGGAAAGCTATAGGCCCATGCGAAGCTGGGTCGGGTCGCTAGTTTTCAATAAATCGCGTTCTGCTAAAAATACCCTACACCTTTTACTTTTGTTTGTATTGTTATATTACACGTCTACTCACATTACATTTCTATTACCGAAAAAGATTTTACTAAAAATGCCGTCAGCATAAAAAATTCAAAAGACTTGAAGGTGATAAAAATATATAATATTTTCACCTCCGCGATGGCGGCCGTGAATGGAGAGACCAAATAAAGGTTCTTTTTCTAAGGCGCCATGAAACTGCTGTTTATTTATTCAACAGCCTTAATATTTTGTCTGTTGATTGCGATGATAAGTAAAAATGTCCAAGGGAATAAGAGAGACATTTTTTCTGAAGAATATTGAAATAGATTTTTTTCTTTTGCTTGTCTTCTTAAAAGTAATGTACCTGCATGGTGTCCACATTCTACCTGCTGGTATGTTAGGGCAAAGAAATATAATGTTACGACTGTCTTTATTATTAACTTTTCCTCGTGGTTTTACCTACATGGTCTTGAAGATCTAAACAACAACAACCACTTGAACAAAATATTGATCGCAGTATAATTAACTACTATGTTGTTGTTTGAATAAAAATGCCAAAGTGCTACCTACACAACACATTTCTTTTCGTCTTCGCTATTGAAATATTAAATTAAGTCCTTGAAAAAATAATTATGGAAAAGTTCAAACTTATCATTTTCATGAAAAAATCGAAAACAAAAGATATTATAGTACATCGTCCTCGTATTTCTAAGAAATCCTACCTTGACCTGAAGCACAAGATAAAAAGAAAAACCTACAACACATTTATTAGGAGAAAAAAATATAACTACAAAAAAGTCCTAAAATGCTACGTCGTAGCGCCGTAGCGCGTAGCTCGTAGCGGGGCGGGTAGCCAGTCGTAGCGCGTCGCTGGGCTGGAGCGCTTGTCCGCGGGGTGCCCAACTCGCGATAGAAGTTGTATCGTGCTTTGTACGTTTGTATCGGTAAGTACATTACATTTTTTTTATTTTTATACTTTTTTAATAACGATAACATTTTATAAATGAAAAGCTCCTTTGTGGTTACTTTATTTATATTTTATTTTATCAAGGGGTTTTTGGTTAAACGACAATTGAAATTGTTTGAGAAGCTTTTAACATATTTATCAAGTATTAAGTTGCTGTTTGAATATGTTAAAAGGTGCTTTATACTTGTACAAATAAATTTTATTTAAGTAGGTATTAAGTTTAGGTTCAAATACCTACAACATTACTTAATTCTTTAAAATAACTAACAGAATCAAATTGCTTATTTTTTTTTAAAGCTGAATATATCAACATCAAATTGTCTGCATTTCATAAATGCTGACGTCTATAAAAATAATGCAAGTAGATTGACACAAAACAAAAAATACCTGATTACTTAAGGAAGGAGATTACCAAAAAGTTTAACAAAAGAAAATAATGAATAATCAAGTTTCGTATTAAAATCTAATAGTTTTTACGAAGCACACAAGACGAGTTTATTATTTTTAACCGAGTCCAAAAAACGAGGAGGTTCTCAATTACTATGTTTATTTTTGTATTTATGTTACATGATTTCTCCGGAAATTGTAGATCGTTTTAGAAAATTCTTTTTTAAATGACCAATCTATGGGGGTACGCCTCAGTAGTGATTTCGTAAAATATTGATTGAAATTGATTTAGATTTTTTGAAAAATCAACAAAAAGCTAAAAAATATGCTTAGATGACGTTTAGAAGTTTTTATAAGGACTTTCAATCTCCGTTTTAACTGTGTTGCCGTTTTGTAATGGACTTAGACGATAAAAAGGTAGGTACTAAAAGCGGAAAATAAAACCGTTTTTACGAAACTTGACAATCGTCTTCAGAAACTAAAAAGTGATAAATAACTTTAGCGCAGAACATAATATATGACTTTAGTTTCGGAAGTCGGTGCTAATACAAAACAACAAACAGTCGGTAATAGCTATTGTAGCTTTCTATCAAAAAAAGATTTTAGAAATTCCCTCTTACAAACAAAAAAAACAGTTTTACCTTCTCAAATACCTTATTGTACTGCATTCTTACAAATAAACCGTAATTTCTAACTGTAATAAAAACCAAAACAATAGATGATAGTCCTCGTTCAAAAAATAGTTTTTATAAAACCTTTTTTTTACTAAAAAGACAATTATCTTCAGAAACTAAAAAAAGATAAATAACTTTAGCACAGAACACATAATTATGACTGCAGTTTCGAAAGTCGGCGGCTTTTTTTCTGTTTGTTGTTTTGTATTACCACCGACTTCCGAAACTAAAGTCATATGTGTTCTGTGCTAAAGTTATCACTTTTTAGTTTTTGAAGATAATTGTCTTTTTGGTAAAAAAAAGGGTTTATGAAAACTATTTTTTAAAGGAGGATTACCATCTATTGTTTTGTGTACACTTCTATACTATAAATATTATGAATAAAGAAAGAAATTACGGTTTATTTGTAAGAATGCAATAAGGTATTTGAGAAGGTAAAACTGTTTTTTTGTTTGTAAGAGGAAATTTCTAAAATCTTTCTCTGATAGAAAGCTACAATAGCTATTACCGACTATCCTAAGACATACTTTATTGTATACTTCAGTTCAATGGGGATGAGAAGCTTGTCCTTAATAAATTAACGAATAAAAGACTTGGCCAGGAAAGTAATTTTTGTGTTACACTATAAAAACTACCCCCCATAACGAAGTACCCGTAGAAGGGGCAAGAGTAATGTGTTTTCTTTCCCACCATTACATCAGGCCAGTTAATGGGGTAACGTGCCTTATAGGCAGTGAGCCAAGAGGTCGTTACTAGGCAGCCTTGTGACCTTTATAGTGCGATGCAAATAGTGCTAATATTTAGACACAGAATGAAGCTTGATGTTCGTTTGTTTTTATATCTACGGGCCACTCCTTAGGGCGGGTTGCTTCAACTAACCATTACTGGCAGGTAATAGTCAAAAATGGCGCTTACTATCGTCAAATTAAAAAAAATGGGTTGTTTCACAAAATCGTACGTCGAAAAGTTACTATACCATAACCGACCAGTCATCGTAATTTTGTGTTGTCAAACAGCTACTTCAAACATCAAAATATTATAGAATCTCTTTTTGAATAACTTTAACTGACGGATTTTTATGTCATGAAACAACCCGTTACATTTAACGTACGTTAAAGATCGCACGTCATAGTAACTTTTTAACCGTCCGTATGTAACGTTAACCGTCTGTTTGAAACAACCCGCCCTTAGTAAGTTTATCTTGGACATGCCTGACATCGGCAAAGGAAAACCTCGTCAGGAAATCTATACGTATATAAACTAATCTATATATAAATATAAAAACGAGTCCTTCGTCAATGTTTAAAAAATACAAAAGATAAGACAAAAATAAGAGCTACGACAAAAACTATAGACGCTCTAAACTACGCTTTAAAATTGAAATTTAAATGGGCTGGCCACGTGGCGCATCTCAAAGACCACAGATGGACCAAAACGGTCACAACATGGAAAGGCCACAGGGCAAGCGCTAGAAAGGAAGAACTTACGCGCGATGGGATGACGACATCAAAAAAATTGCTAGACAACAATGGCAACTTATAGCTAAAGACTGGGAAAAATGGCAATATTGAGAGGAGTTCCTGTTACCCAAAAAATTAAATAAAAAAATATTTACATAGATAGTTAGGAAATAAAAGGTTTTTTTATTTTTATTTATTAGTATTATTTACTATCACGTCTGTATTCTCGAAAGGGTTTGACTTTACTTCACCTTTGAAAAAAAAGGTCTTTTGTTCTTAATTTGTAATTATTTGTTCCGTCATTAAGAGGGTGGAAAGTACTCCGAATATAATTAGTAAAATACTTAAATTAAAAAGAAAAATATTTAGTTACACACAAAAGTGAGGATAATATGAGGATATAGATAATAATAGTAATAATAGTAATGTTTATTTGGACTAGATCATTTAGCCTAATACAGAGATACTATAAGAACTAAACATATTTATAATCCAAGAATTAGGCAGCTTAACTATATGAACTCCTGACTTCCAAACTAGGTAGAACCTGTATCTCGGAAATCAGTGCTCTTTTATGTAGAAATAAAAAATATAAAAGCTGAACATTGGAAGATACGACATTTACAAGATATTTTTGATGATAGATATTTGTTTTTGGTCACGTTCACATCTGAACAAAATTATGGTATCCTGGGAAACCGTGGGATCATATGGGACTTTAGCTTAATTTCGAAGTCAACGCAGACGAAGTCACGTTCAGAAGCTATTTAATTATTACTTTAGTTGTAGACCTACACATAAGTAGGTACTTTTGATACTTCGTATATAGAAAAAAAAAAAAAATCTATGGTATCTAAATCTATACCCTGTTCACAATAAGAATAGACATAAACACAAACCTTTTTTACAGTCCCTTCAACCGATTTTGACTTCTATTCCGTAGGCTTAAGGTTGACATTAGAGGCAAAAAAAGTGGTTACAATACAACTGTTTACTGCAGTTGACATTTGTCATGCTGCCAACGCAATAGAAGTCAAAATCGGTTGAACGGACAGTAAAAAAGGTTTTAGTAAATGTCTAATCTTATTGTGAACAGGGTATAAGTAGGTACAACAAAATAATCGCATGTTCAACTAACTTACAATATCATCATCATATCAACCTTTAGACGCCCACTGCTGGGCATTGGTCTCCTCCAATTGTGGGTTCAGCCGTAATCGCCATGCTTAGCCGATGCATGTTGGCGATCGCAGTAGTTGTTATGGTACTTGGTGGGACGTTGCTGCCTATTCTCTGGTCAATATCTATGGATCCCTAATTTGTTGTAAAAAAATAGCATAGAGCAAATAAGCAATCAGTGATAACGTAGATTTCTATTGACGAAAGAATTTTCAGAATCGGACCAGTAGTTCCGGAGATTAACGCGTTCAAACAAACAAACAAACTCTTCAGCTTAGTATGTTATATATTAGTATATAAATTAATAGCTTTGTTATATGTAGACTAGCGGGCCTGGCAGACGTTGTCCTGCCCTTAAAATAAAAAAGTCCTACAACTCGACTGCAGGGCCATCTACCGGGTCCAATTGTGAATTTAAACCATTCTCGAATCCACTTAAACATACACAAAAAAAAACATCAAAATCGGTACAGCCGGTTAGGAGGAGTTCACTTTCATACACATGCATTTTTATATACAGGATAAATTTTTAACCAGTGCGTAAATTCTAGGGGCTGATTTTGGTGCTCAAATACAACAACTTATTCTGTAGGACCAACATCGGAATCTCAAAAACAAAAATAACCTTTTCATACTTAGTGATCAATCAGTTGTTGCGATTTCTATGCGGAAGTAAAATTAGTTTTTGAGATTTCGATGTTGGTCTCAAAGAAAAAGTTGGAGGTTTTGAGCATCAGAATCAGTCTCTAGAATTTCCGCACTGGTTAAAAAATGATCCTGTATAAGATATAGATTTGTTTCAGGGCATTTTTTGTGTTATGTTGCCCGGTGGAAATCCTCATGGACTTTCTCCATCGTGGGCCTTCAAAATTTTGTAAGCCGGTTCATTATTGTCTCATGATAAGAAAATATGTGACAATATTATCAAAGAGATAGCAGTTTTAAAATGCTCTCTTCAAAAAATATTTAAATATAAATAAATGAAAATTTAACCTCAATTTAGGTACTTTCAGAACTGTAAGCTGTCCGTTAAATCTTCAAACCTAAAGCCCTGGTTACCTTTGCCAAAAAAATAATTTATCCCATTAAATTATGTACCCTATTAAATTCTAATCTTCCTCGATCGAGGTGAATCCCGCCCACTTTGTAATGGAAAAAAGTGATCCTATCTGCTTTGATTCAATTTCCAAGTCTTGTAGATTGCTCACAGAGAAATTAAATATCGTCCGGTAATCCTGGTTCTGAGGCAAATAGCTTTGCCTTTGTTGGGTACTCTTTTATTGGTACACTACTGCTTTGTACTGTGTTTGCTTTGTATTTCATGGTGAAGCCAAAAGGAGGGATATTAATATGTGACCTGATTATACTATAGTTATTTTGATTTAATACTACAAGGTGTCCAAAAAGAGTATCGGGTATTTGTTTGCTCAATAAAAAAAATACTACTAGTAATAAAGTATTTTTTTAATGTTCATTATTAGAATACAAAATGGAAAATTATTTCGAAAAGATAATGTTATCCAAATGGTGACCGTTACGCTGCTGGCACTCTTCTAATCTGGAACGAAGATTGGTGATAACACGCTGACACATAGCCCTCGATAGTGCTGCCATTTCTGACCTGATGTTTTGTTTCAATTGCGTTAGGTTCGACGGATTATTCTCATAAACCTTACTTTTAAGGTATCCTCATACGAAATAGTCAAGTGGGCCAAGGTCGGGGCTTCTGGGAGACCAGTTGATGTTACCTCTACGTGAAATGACCTTATTAGGGAATAATTCGTTAACAGCTTCAATTGATTGATTTGATGTATGGCAAGTGGCCCCGTCTTGTTGTAACCACGTTCTTGAATTGAAACCTTGAAACTCCTGCAACTCTGGACCTAAAAAGGTTTGCAGCATATCGCAATAACGGTCACTATTCACATTGAGCGTTCGGCCTCGTCGATCTTCATGAAAATACGGACCAATTATGCCTTTAGCAGACATAGCGGCCCACACAACGACCTTTGGGCTGTGCAGGGGTCGTTCATGTTTTCGCCTCGGATTCTCCTCTGCCCAGTATCGACAATTCTGCTAATTAACATGACCATTCACTCACTGTCACTTGGTGCATTGCGTGTACGATACTTCGCACGATACAAACGTTGAGCAGTCACCGTTACGATAATACGCTCGTACGCAAAATGCGCGATGCGTCCCTGCGTACTGCTCCATTGCAGCGAAAATTGCAAAAAATGGCGGACTTGACAATCCCCTCCCCGCGCCCCCTCGCTGCTTCGTGTCAACTTCAGCGCTGAAACAAATACCCGATACTCTTTTTGGACACCTTGTACAATCAATAATATAGTCAAAAGAAACCCTAACATATAAATGGCATATCTATCAAATTAAATAATTTCAAAATCTTTATCACGACAAATATATACGACAACCTATAGACGCCTGTCAAGTACGCAAGATATATTATAGTGCACAAGTGTGTGTACTCCACTCTTCCTCCACTCTTATAGTCCGATGAAAAATCCGGCACGACCAGGGAGAGATAAGGCGCAGGACCCATTGGTCCTGCGCCGTGCCTCGGAAAGCACGCAAAGCCATTGCTTTGCGTGCTTTCCGAGGCACGGAGGTGTTACACCATTAACTTCTTAACTCCAAACTGCTACTGATAAATTCTTACAGAAAATCATATTAACACTTTGTTCAACCTGGAAATCGAACTTAAGACTGACGCTTGCGATCAGGAAACTAACGGGGCAATCACTAACTAGCTTTAAATAGACCGAATGTACATAAAAAAAGAAAATTTAGCACAGTGAACCATTGTTCACTACACCCTAAGAATCAAATTAAGACGTTCAGAATCCGCTTTTAAATAACGAAAGTTCCTTTACACTTCAAATTAAGGCGGTAGATTGAGCCAATAAAAAAGTGCTTGATCTCAAATTGAGTGTTTTGTTCAAGCGAATGGTCCAGAGAAATTCAATCTCGCAAGCCTGTACTTTTGTGTGACCTCACATTCATGTACCATTTTAGACTTTATTGGTTTAGGATTTGATACGTAGGGGACGAACGGCGAATGCTAATTTCTGAACGGATTGTGAGCAAATACGTTCCGTAGGATGCTTTATGTCGTTACGATTCCTGAAGGTTGCGAGAATTCCAAGTGGGTGTATTGATTGATATCGTTTGAGTGAAATGTATCGGTAACGTGCTTACAGTTCTGATTGAATTTCATTACGATTTCAATGGAATGACAGACGTTATCATTATTATAGGGAGTCAATCATGTGGATTGGTTTGAGAGAATTTCGGGCTCGAAAATGCGACTGTGATTCATCAAGCAAGACTGCTTCTTAATGTTTCTTTGTTAGAAAATCTAGAATTTTTTTTTGGTAACTTGGAATGTTTTTCACACACTTACTTACCAATTTCAACCTAAGGTTTTTTGGAAATTTTTGTATAATCTCATCTTCTGCCTTGCCTTTTCCCACTCATGTTAGATTTGGCTTCCAGTATAACCGGATGCAGCTGAATACCAGTGTTCTACACGGACAGTCATTATGGGTAGTCAGAAATAAGAAAGTCTAACAATTAGTTAAGGCTGGTTCTCAGACTTTCTTTCTTAACGACTGTCAAAGATCTACGAATGATAGCCGGGACTAATGGCTCTACGTGCTTTTCGAGGCACGAAGGAGTCTCGGTTTGAAAGGGATGATCACCCATCCACAAACCGCGACATGCGTAGCTTAACCGATTACTTATCCTTAACAATTTCAAAAGTCGCAATCACCGAGTTCCTCCCGAGAATAATGCAGTATTACACATATACCATCGCCTGAAAACGAATTGCAAATGTCGCAGATAGCAAACCAAAATTACCAACATATTGGCCCAATCAATTACAAACAACTTGTTTCAGTCAGCGTTTCTCTCAAACTTTAAAGTCCAAAAGTCGTGCCAGTGCCAACTGTAAATCGATTTGGCCAACATTAATCGCGAAATCTAAAAGCCGGTGGGCGGAAGTTGCACAAATTAATGGGATGTCAAAGCCAGCCAGATTTCCGAATGCAAAGGTCCACTGTTTGATAGTACGCGCTGCCCTAACACTGAGGTCTAAGCAAAGAGGTTTGGCGTTTTTAATACTAAAGCTTTAGTTTCCCTTATATATCACGGCACTAAGATTTTTTACTGCATTGACATAGTACAATCGGTGACAAAAGTCGATTAATATTAGTGCTATTTTTACATAGTTTATTTTATCTTGATTTAACATTAGTTTCGAACTTAATAATGTGCTCAATAATTTGGATTTCAAAAAATTATTAAGCTACTTTTGGCGTTGACCGTACGAGTCCATAGGATATGAAAAAAAGCTTTTGTACAAAAAAGACAACCGGCTTCAAAAATAAAAAAGTAAAAAATAACTTTAAAACAGAACTCACATGACTTTAGTTTCGAAAGTCGGCGGCTTGGCTGTTCTATTTGTTGTTTTGTGTTGTTTGGTCTTTTTTGTAAAAAAGCTTTTTTATTTTTCGCTTTTTAGTACTTCTTTATCATCCAAATTCATTAAAAAATGGCAACACAGTCAAAACAGAGATTGAAACTACAAGGTGAGAACATGACAACATCATCTAAGTATGTATATTTTTTTGCTTTCTGTCGATTTTTTCAAAAAGTGTTGAATCAATTTCGGTATAAATAATTTATGTGGGACCACCCTTGAGGCATACCCTATCCATTAAAAAAAGAATTTTCAAAATCGCTTTACATTTGCTCGCGTAACAAATAAACAAAAAAAACATACAAACGAATTGAGAACCTCCTTCTTTTTGAAGTCGGTTGACAAAAATCTTACGTCTATCTATCGAAGCTAATATTTTAAATGCTAAAGTAATAATTTAATAATGCATCACTGCAAAACTACTGAACTGATCATAATAAATAAATAAAATAAAATAAAATAAAATTCATTTATTTCGGATGTTAAAACCCATATAGGCTTAAATTATTAAAATACAAAATACAAGTAAACTACACAAAACAAAACAAATACAATACACTAAATTACTCTTCTAATGAAGGATCTCCATAGTGGAGAAGAGATCCTATCAGCTAAAATCTTCAGAATTCCGTTGCAGCTGCCACGCATTCTGCAGATCGGGGATACTGTTTTCTTGCGAATAATGAAACCAGGCAAAGACGTAGTTTGGAATGTGGGTAAATACATTAGGCTACTTTTTAAAGCACTACTTTATCTGCGCCCACAACAACAGACATTCACATAGATGAAACCGCTGAATGAAGCTAGTTTACACTATAGCTTGCTAGTTGTTTTCAACCGACTTCAAAAAAGAAGGAGGTACTCAATTCGCACATTTTTTATGTTTGACCACGCATAACTTTCGATTTCGTTAATTTTTTTTGTAATTTATGACCTCAAACTTGGTCCCATACAAATTTCATTAAAATATTCCATTCCTAAGAGTGTGTTTTTTTGGTCACTTTTTCGCAATAAATTTTTATGATAAGAAATAGGCACTAGAAAGCGTAAAAAAAAACCTATTTACAAAAAGGACAATCGCCTTCAAAAAGTTAAAAATAACGTTAAATTCGCAAGTCGGTTGCAACACAAAACAACAAACTAAACCAAAGCCGCCGACTTGCGAATATAAAGTTATTTTTTACATTTTAGATTTTGAAGGCGGTTCTCTTTTTTGTAAAAAAAATTTAGACCTCTGCTTCAAACTGACCCAGTCTCAGGTCAGTTTCATTTAAGTTCAATAAATTTATTATCATTTACAGTTGCTTTTGAAGTCAGGAAGCGGTCTTTCAAAAAGTAGATGCTGACGTTCCAAACACTAGGTTCCTATGAAGAAGGGTAAGCAAGATTCACACACACTCTTCAAAAATCAAAATATACAATATAAAAAATTCTATGACATTAAAAATCGATACTTAGGTTTACTTTCGAAGTGATCACGATTTCAAAAACGGTTACCTTTTCAAAATCGTCATCACTGTCAAGCATATCTCAATGCAAAGCGTCATTTCAAGCCACAAAGTCGATAACTTCGTACCAATTTCATTGCCTCGCTATCTCTTCCAACTTGTACCATATTTCGCCCCACAGTGGGCGGCTAGTGAAATATTATTGGAATTCCTATATCCAAGATAATCCAGGGTTGGCTGTCGTGCGTCGGCGTCGCCCGGCGCGTCACTCTACGTTTAGCGACGGCTCCTAGTAATAACGGAATCAGGGTGCTGTTTTATTTGACTGTTTGTCAATCGTTCAATATGTGTAACTATGTACTACATGAACGTGTTACACGCTTTTTTGGAGCTTCACAAGATTTAGAATAAACGGAGCTGATTTGTTTTGTGATCCAAACATATTTTCTTGATACATTTGTAAGATTGTCGTTGATGTCAAATAACTCTCACATTTCAAATCCCTATTCTTTACCCTGAAAGTTTAGTTGGTCAGAAAGAGTTGAATACCAAGGGAAGTTGCTGCTGCAGTACTTGGAATTTATGTCATAGAACTCAACTGCTCGCAGTCGCTGCACTTGCAGTTGGCAGCATTGATTGGAATAGTACTTCTTCCCTGAAACCTTTTCTAGTCAAAAAGAATTGTGGAATGCCAAAGAAACAAGTGAACATTGTAAATGAACTACACATTAAAAAAAGAAATACAACTATCGGTTTTGGTAGCAGGCCAGATGACCTCGACCGAGATTTTATTGGTGGCTTTTGTAATAGTAGGTATAGGCAGGTACCAAAGACTGTGGCACTTGTCAACCGACTTCAAAAAAAGAGGAGGTTATCAATTCGTCTGTATTTTTTTTTTTTTGATGTTTTTTACCTGATTTCTTTGGATTGGGTGAACCGATTTTGATGATTATTTTTTATTATTATTATTTATTTGAAAGCTAGTGCTTCCCGGGTGGTCTCATTTTAATTTGGTCCAGTTCTGACAAGTGCATCCATGAGAAAACCGTATAAGTCTTAAATTTGCATTAAGTATGTGCGCGATTTGTTACGCGATTTCCCCGGCAAACGTAAATCGATTTAAAAAATTCTTCTGCTTTTTATGGATAGGGTATGCTTCAGGGGTGGTCTTATATAAATTTTATCGAAATTGATTCAGCAGTTTTTGAAAAATCAACAAATATCTAAAAAAAATTTAGTTTCATCAATCTTTGTAGTAGTTAATTTTCAATCTCTTCTTAATAGATTTGGATGAGAAGGAGGTACTAAAAAGCGGAAAATAAAAAGCTATTTACAAAAAAGACAACCGCCTTCAAAAACTAAAAAGTGTGAAGTCGGTGGCAATACAAAACAACAAAGAGAACAAAGCCACTGAATTTCGAAACTAAAGTGAATGTGTGTTCTGTGCTAAAGTTATTTTTCACTTTTTAGTTTTTGAAGGCGGTTGTCTTTTTTGTAAAAAGCTTTTTTTTCTATAGGTAATTGCCTAATTGCAAAGATATTTTTGGCTAGAGTAAATGCTAGCATGTCAAAATTACACACATGTTAAAATTTTAAGCATAGGAGCTTTGACAAATGAACCTTCACAACACACATTAACACTACTTATTAAATTCTAAAACATCACTCTAAATGCCATTCTAAAAAAAAGTTAAAAAATGTTTGCTTTTGGCAATCACAGTTCCTAGCTCTTAGCAAAATAAAAAAAGCGTCAAAGCTGGGTGTGAATCGAACTGAGTGGGCCGTATTTTGGTACTATTCCTTTTTTAAATTGTTTTTTTTCTACCGCTATTTCGGCCAGTCGCTGGATTTACTTTTTTAAACCTTCTTTGCTTCGTTCGAATTTGAGCTTCTTCAGTTTCAGAGAGGTTTGTGGTTTTCAATACGTATATAACTTTTTACAGAGATGTTTTACCGAACTGACTGAATATTATGATGTTTAGGGATCGTAATAGGTAGACCATTGAAAGTATTATTGGTCCTAGTTATAAATGATCGAGTAAATGTCATAATTGCTCTTTTAAAAAAAATACTAGTATGGCTAACTACTTACCGGTTTTCAAATATATTTTTTAAAACCTTTTTTAAATCGTGGTCATAGAATATAATGCAAGGAACCCTACAATCATTTGTTTTATGTCCTCTTCAGTCTAGGTTGCGGATTTCACATAAAAGAGCCTTTTACTTTTAGAGTCCAAGTATGACGTAAATTGTGTATAGTATTGTACCAAACAATACTCGTAAAAGACGAGAATTTGTGTAGAAGTATTCTTGGAAATTCGTCAGAGGATTTTTTTCGTTTTTGTTACACATAAGTATACTACAAACACAAAGGCATATTATAAAGAAAGAAGCCAGCCTATAAAGTTCGGTTTGTTTTTGACCTCGAGATGTACGGTATGCCATGTCACGTGGCCTGCTAGTACCTACTACTAGCAGGCCACGTGAATGTTTAACCGACTTCAAAAAGGAGGAGGTTATCAATTCGGATGTTTGTACTTTTTTTTATGTATGTTCGGGCATAACTACGTCATATATAATTTTGTTGATTTTTTCATAAAGCGCTGAATCAATTTCTATAAAATTTATATGGGACCATTTCGGAATAAACCCCTTACGAACAATACAAGAATTTTGCAATTCTTGTGTTTATGAAATTCTTGTATTGGCGATGACTTTGTTCTGTTTGTTGTTTTGTATTGCCACCGACTGACCGAAACTAAAGCAATGTGTGTTCTGTGCTAAAGTTATTTATCATTTTTTAGTTTTTGAAGGTGGTTGATTTTTTTAAGTTTTGTCTTAAATATCTTTAACTTTTCCACAATAAAATATAGCCTTTTAGCACTCTGCGGTAACATTAATCATCATCATCATCAGCCTGAAGACGTCCACTGTTGAACAAAAGCCTCCCCATAGAATGCCATAACGAGCGGCAACCTGCCGCTTGTTGCAATGTTATTTTATATTTAATAATAATTTTTGAATTGAATTAATGTACTGAGCTTTTATTTTTGTGACTAACATAGATTTCAGTTTAATCATTAGTCATTTATTCATGAACAAGAAAATTGTATCTGAATTTACATAACACAATTACAGAATATACAATAAAATATTTACATTTAAATTTAAAAAAATAATTACATCAGTAATTTAAAAATAATAAATATATATACATTTCGTCAATACCATGTCAACAACCATTTCTACACATAAATTAAACAATATGGTCAACCTTAAAATTTTAAATTATAACAATAGAATAATAATTTAAACATAAATTAGCCAATGATTCATAGAATTAATTAAAAATAATAATATTCAATTTATAGTTTTATGAATAAATCAGTATGAATTAACTTTTAATAAAATTTAGCAACCCAAGATTATTTCAATAAAATGTATGTAGTGTAGTGCTACTTACATAATATGAACATACAATACAAGACCACACTACAGACCATAAGTTCATATAAGCCAGTGTAGCCAGTAGCGGTCAGTCGCGACAGCAGTGGCCGCGACTCGTCACTTGTGGTCGCCGCGGGCCCCACCAGACGCTGACACCCGCCACTGTCACGCTGTCCTACCCCCGCGCAGTTCAGAGTGGTATTTTTTTACATGGAACAAGCCCGCCACATTAATCTCAAATCACTGCAACTCCTGTAACCCAGAATCAACAGTGGCGTTCACCAGAAGCAATGAAGCTCGACGAGCTCCGGAGAAGTGGATTATAAAATGTGGTGATTTCAGAACACCGGTGTCTGTCGCCCACTTCTGTTCTTGTTACAAATGTGGCGGTAGCGTGCGACAGCCACTGTGGTCGGCGGCCCGTTTGCGCCAAGCCTTAGTATTCCCACTCATGAACCACGCGCCACAAAACGCCTCGTGGCTCGCACGCCTCATGGTATGTAGCGACCACCGGCGTGTTTCATCTACGGCGAGTTTATACAAGCTGCTCATGAACTGTAGTTCGCAGGCATTTTGTGGCTGTAGCGTGTGACCCGTGAAGGCTTAGAATCATTTGTTCCAAAATATTCAACGAAACCGAACATTTATTACCATTATTCAAGTATCGCCTACGACTGAATTCCAAAAAAGTATTACAGCCAGTACGCCAGTAAAGTATCTGCTATACTTTTTTAGCTATCCGGCGAGTGACCTTAAAATCGGGTGTGTAATACATGGCATAGTAACAGATAGTATAATATCACTTGAAATAACATTCACATGATATAATTTTCACATGCTATAAAAACAAATAACCTAATTTCATGTGATCGAATGTTATATTTCATATAACCTTCTTTTGCTCTCATAACATTTAGTATAACGAACGTTTTGGATTTCTCTTCACTTACTAGTTTTCACATATAGAAGCAACAGGAATAATGTAACCAGGATTTTGAAAAGCTTGATTGAAAAAAAGTGTCCGTGGAGTTACTTGCTCGTTCTTCTCCATAGAGACCTACCCTACGTTTTGGAACAAGCAACTAGCTTCAACTTTCTGTCTAACTAATTGACTCTTTGAATTGCAAAGCAAACTAAATACTTTGACTTTGACTTTTCCGAGGCACGGCGGGGTCCCGGTATGAAATGGATGATCACCCATCCACGGACTGACCGCGGCAAGCGTAGTTTAACAATTAACCGATCCAACTGTACGGTATTTACTTAGTCACAAGCCCCTAAAATTCGCAGAACAAAATTAAAATAGTATCATCCATTAAAACATAATGCTAACATCTATTAACACGACCCATATATGGATCACCCTAATAGCCAAACATTACCGTCACTAATGTGAGCTAATAGTTTGACCGCTGCCTTAATATTAGTTTAGTTTCGCTGAAAAGGATGCTCCTCGTATAGTATGTGAGCCTGGTGCGTGAATCGTGAGGTCGTTTGCTTTTATGAAGTAACATCGGTTATAAAGTTATCTTCTGGTAATATTATAAAGTGTTCCTTGGATTTTTGATTAAACGCGGTAATCTCCGGAACTACTTTATGTCGATTCTGTAAAATTCAAACAACAAATCGCATCTCACATCGCTATTCACTCTCACTTCGCATAAGGTGACGGGGAAATTACCTTACAGAATGCCACTTCTTATGTCATCTCATACTTTATCTGTCAAAATCAGAAATAAATGATTTGACTTTGACTTTTTCTCCCTGTAAATTTAGTTCAACTCGCTGACACGCTCGCAAGGGTGGCGCTAGTGTCAATTCGAATTATGAACCGAATTTTTAGAATGCCAATCAAGAAACTCACAGCTGATTCAGATTCGAAGTTTAGAATGAGGTCTTACAAAATTACACCCCTGGTTCAATTCATCCCCGAGTTCTAGCTTTATCTATACATAGTATAAAAAAGTCGCACCCGTTGTCTGTACGTTTAGTTCTTTTAAACTACGCAACGGATTAGAATGCAGTTTTCTGTAATAGATAGAGTGATTCAAGTCATTCATAGTTTAAAACTGTCTTGTATGACTCCACATTAGTAGCTACATTTGATTGCACTCATGAGAAGCCGTGGCGGGTCTCTATTAAATTATATTTTATTTTAGAGATCTGCAAGAAAAGGGTTTAAAATTAAAGCTAAAGAGAGAAAGTAGTAGGAACACGGAGATGTTTCTGAATCAAAACACTGACAAAGCTACACTACTGTCTTGTTACAGACCAATCGATCGATCGTCGATCGACGGTATCGATCGATGGTAATGGATTAGTCGACATCGATCGATAGTTACTACCAGACCAATCGATCGATCATCGATCGACGGCATCGATCGATGGTAGAAAGGATTAGTCGACGTCGATCGATAGTTTCTACCAGACCAATCGATCCATCGTCGATCGACCGCATCGATCGATTTTAGAATGGATTAGTCGACGTCGATCGAGCTGCTTGATTATTATTACTGATGGATTATAGCTGGGGTTAATAAATCAACGTCGACCGATGCCATCGACGGGCAATCGATCGATTAGTTAGTGGAACGGTATCCGTCGATCAGACAAAGCTACCACACCAATCAATCAACGTCGATCGATGTCGATTGATGGCATCGATCGACTATCGATCGATTGGAGTAGTAACACCCTTACGGAAACCTTGACGTCCACTCGGATCAAATCGCGGGCAAAAGCTAGTATTAAATAATCTCTCTTTCGAAACGCACAGTAAATGTTTGCCTTTATCATGGTAGCAATGGGTCGAAACAATTCACATCAACGCCTCGACCTTGTCAGCAAATAGTTTTCCTCATAAGTTGTCTGACCTTGACCGCAACCTTATCAATCATGAACTTGGAGCGACATGGGTTCGTAAATAGCATGGCTATTAGTTTCAGTTTACTGTTATATCTTGGATAATAATAGAAAATGTTGTTGGATAACTAAATGAAGCGGGTCGGCACATTCGGTCCGGTATTTTCAATATAACGCTTGCTTCAGGAGGCATTTTCGTTAACGCGCTCCATTTAAAAGAAGTCAAGTCATATTATGCCAGAGAACATTTTTTTTTTCTTTTATTTATTTATTTTATCACATGCTACTTTTACAGGTTACAACCCCAATGCGATAGCGTGGTACTTAAGTAATTAAAATAAAATCCTTAATATGTATAGCACAGTACATATAATGTAGTCTTTGTGAATTCATTCATCATCAACATCGTGGAGTACGTGTGCCATTGGACTAAAAACACGTCGAGAGGGCATCTGTTGGAATCCCACCGCAACGTCAACTTCAGGGCGTTCGTGGTGCGGATGGTAACTTGTTATCTGCAGTTTGTCATGGTAGAAAACTTTTGGTCGCAGGGCGTGGTGTTCCGTCGCTTCCTCAGACAAATATACTTATGTATGTTTGTCTATAAGGTATAATATGTGTTATGGGTCTTTGTTACGTGAAAAAAATGATATAATATTAAATTATTGTTATTATATTAATTTCAAAATGACACGAGATTTTAAATCTCGTACGAGATTTAAAAAACTTAATTGATTAAAAGGCCATAGATATTAGTAATAGGAGACTTTCTATCGGCCGATAGTTTCTTCTACTTCATAATAAGTATGAAGATGTATGTAAGTTGGCCGATAAAAAGTTTATTGGGCTACACCACAGATATCCGAGGCTACACGATTCGCTCAAACTGAACTCTATCACCACCAACCTGACTGTTTGATGACCGATAACTATCGGTCGATAGAAAGAAAGACATATTGTACAAAATATAATTAGACTACTTTTGTATAGAGCGTATTGTCGGGAACATCTCAGCCGTCAGTATAGTACGCCTGAAGAGATTTTCTAAGAGTGATTTCAGTCAAAAATAACGGAACTAATTGAGTGACAATCGTAATTGAACCAATCTAAGGGCAGTTCCAGATGAAAGTCTACTTTTCGGAATTTCGGACTTTCGGTCTGTTAATTGAATAATGTATACGAAAAGCTTTCTCTTCGAAACCGTTCTGGATTTATTATTGAAGCTAAACGAACTATTAACTTAGCGATTTAATTGGACCACTTATATTTTTGGAATCTTTTCCTAATGCGTAAGAAAATAATGGTTTTGACTGTAGGGTCAGATGATTAAATAATTCAATAAATTGGTTGTTCTAACATTTATTGCTGTATCGCAATAATAGAAAGATCCGGTCTACTCTGTAAAAAACCTCTTTCGGTAAATTTAGGTGTAGTGATCTTGAAGTCTGTTATTATTTCTTGATGTTGAGGAATAGCTCATCTTAAATTCACTTCTAAATCCACTGGGACCTTTTTACACAATACCACTTTCAACAGACCTATTGGTGTATTGGCGTGTACGGGTAATATTATTCAGTTTTTCTAAGAAAATTTGGCAGTAGAAAACTTTTGGGTCAAACTTGGAACACGATTCATTGAAATCTATACTTATATTTAGTTTGTTTTTACGTTTGTCATTTCTGGATGTGCTGGTACGAATAACAACAATTTTTCACTGATAAAAATCTACTTTACTGCTTCTTAATATACTTATACTAATATACTATTTTAATAATAAGTCGCGGGCATAATCATAATCATTTATTTGTCGGAATATGTGTACCTGTACATTTAAAAAAATAGGTCTCAACAAATTCCGCTATTCGCGGCGTGTTCGATCTAAAATAATAATGACATAAGAGTAAACTGTAAAGGAAACGGTATCTACAAGAAACTAAGATACTGACAATAAGCCAGAAGCAAAAGTGAGATATAAAAAAACCTGTGAACTGCTGGTCGAATGAGAAAAATGATTCCTAAATCAGCTTTTCACAAAAAGGAAAAATAAATTACACTTTTTCGCGGATAGATATTTAAACTGAGTAGGTAATTAGTGCAATTAGTGCAATTAACGAAGTCGTCCAAGTTAACATTTAAGTACCGTTTACAGAAAAAAGAAACAGAATTACGATTTCAGGGCTTATTTTATCAGATAGTTGATTAATTAACATTAAAATCATTATAAAAAATTGATATCTATCTAGCTGTGTGGCCATCACAATGGTAAATGTCTAGTCTATACCCAATATAGTATATGTCGCAAGGAAACGATACAATTAGGTATTTGATAAAATCTATAAGGGGTTTTATCAAATTCCTAAGGGATTTGGTCGAATCACGGCAGATGTTACAATAATAACTCTGTTAGGTACTGTACTGCTTCAGTGAAATGATCAAAATAAACAAGTCAGGACCCGCATAGCTCTAACATATTAATAATAGGTAATAATCATTTATTACAAGCAACAAGACTCATAGTGTTAGTAACAATATACTTACTAACTACGTTATAGCTACGCAGCTATGAGTGATTTGAACAAAATATACGTATATTTTGTTCAAATCACTCATTTTCGTCAGGAAAATTACACAACTGCAGTGCTATTCTGTTACAATCTCCCTCGGTGAACACTTAGGTGAAGTGAGCTGTCAATTGATTATAGGTTTTGTAAATCCGTAGCGCCGGGACGGACGACAGCTCACTTCACCTAGGTGTTCACCGAGGGATATTGTAACAGAATAGCACTACAGAGTTGTTATTTTATCATCTGCCGTGAGTTGACCAAATCCGTAAGGGATTTGATGAAATCCCTTATGATCACTTTTCTTCTATTTAACCACTTGCCAAAATCATATTCCTCCTTCTAGCTAACACCAAAAAAAATTAACTACTTACCATAAACAAGTGCCTTCTTACAGTGTTTAATTTTCATGTTGTTATCTGTTCCCCTAAAGGTTTACTTCTTTAATTAAATCTACTTCGTTACGCTCCATGAACAAAACAAAAGAATAATATTACGTCTTGATTTCTCAAAGTGACGAACAGAGGTGTCTAATACATAGAAACTTTTCGTTAATTGTGGCTAAATCCTATATATAATGCCAACCTTTTTACATCAGTCAGGCATGTATTAATAAATCTAAATAAAATAATAATTTGAATGGAATAGAAGGAAAAGAAGGAATAGAACGAACACACATCACCATAACATACTCACACACCGACTTGCAACTCCTCACGCACAGCACACTCTTACACACTCACCCACACTGTACACTATGCAATCATTAGTTTGTGCTAGCAGTTTATTATGTACGTTTGTTTCTACTGCATGTATTTTTATAGCTATTAAATTGTAAATTCGTAATTGGCTGTAAGACCAGTTTACGTTTTAAGAGAAATTGTCCAAGTGATTAAATGGATTTTGTGAATCCATACTAATATACTAATATTATAAATGCGAAAATAACTCTGTCTGTTACTCTTTCACGATGAAACAGTTGAACCGATTTTAATGAAATCTGGTATGAAAATGGCTTGTATCCTCGGGAAGGACATAGGCTACTTTTTAATCAGCGACTTCGTCTGCATCCACTGTAACCAACATTCGCGCAGACGAAGTCGCGGGCAAAAGCTAGTATTATAAATGCGAAAATGACTCCGTCTGTTACTCTTTCACGATGAAACAGTTGAACCGATTTTAATGAAATCTGGTATGAAAATGGCTTGTATCCTCGGGAAGGACATAGGCTACTTTTTAATCAGCGACTTCGTCTGCATCCACTGTAACCAACATTCGCGCAGACGAAGTCGCGGGCAAAAGCTAGTATTATAAATGCGAAAATGACTCCGTCTGTTACTCTTTCACGATGAAACAGTTGAACCGATTTTAATGAAATCTGGTATGCAAATGGCTTGTATCCTGGGGAAGGACATAGGCTACTTTTTAATCAGCGACTTCGTCTGCATCCACTGTAACCAACATTCGCGCAGACGAAGTCGCGGGCAAAAGCTAGTATTATAAATGCGAAAATAACTCTGTCTGTTACTCTTTCACGATGAAACGGCCGAACCCATTTTGATGAAATTTGGTGTGAAGATTGTTTGAACCCTGGGGACAGACATAGGCTACTAATCCGCAACTTTGTCTGCATCCGCGATAACCGTCTTTCACGGACGATGTCGCGGACAAAAGCTAGTAGTAAATAAATAATTATCTGGATTCCGGGCTACAACTGAAAGATCCCTAATGGAAGAACCCTGAATACCACGCTCTGTATATTTCACTTGTCATGTTCGTGAACAGGCGCCGTCAGTTGAGACTATGGTCATCTCTTAGCTACCTCGGTTATTTTAAATTTATTTTGAATTGTCTAATTTCATTGTCACTAGACCTCTTTTAACGTGCACAACTTGTTACATTGTTCCCTCATTGTACCCCTAGATTCAACATGAATGATGTAACCTAAATTTGTAATTGATTTTAAAAGAGTGTTCATGGAGTTTCTTGCTCGTTCTTCTCCATAGAAATCTACTGTTTGGAACGAGCAATTAGCTGCAACTTTTTGACTGACTGACTCTTTGACAATTCAAAAGTGCCTGTAAATGGTTTATTTGAAATAAATGATTTGAGTTTGAGTTGAGTTTGAGTTTGACTTTTAGTTCACTGGCCATTTCTCTGGGGCATCAACAACGTTTAGTATGGGCCAAGCCTGAAATATAAAAAAAAACCGCTGATCATCTGCCTAGCCTTTTTCCAACTATGATGAGGCTTGTTACCAGTCTAACCATTTGCTGCTAAATCCTAGTGTTTTAATAGAGCTACTGCTTATTTGACCCCTACAACCCAGTTGCCGGTAACACGATGCCTCTTGGTAAGACTGGTTGTCATATTTTCTGGCTTATGACTACTCGGCTACTGCCATGACAGCCGGAACCAACAGCTTTACCTGATTTCCAAGACACAGAGGGTATCATCTGGGTATTAAATGGATGGTCACCAACCCACCAACCCACAGGCGTAGTTTAATCATGATCGATCTATCCTCGAAACTCTGCAAGATATTAAAAAACAGATGTATACAAAAAATCTACGGATCAATTGGTTTTTAAGGGCCTTTAAAAATTGTTAATATTCCTGGGGTAAAGTATTCACCGCCTGAAAGATATCCTGCAAATTAAAAGACACCCTGTATCGTATCCCAAACGTTTGGCACAATTCCAGTCCTTTTACCAAAAGATAGGCACTACATTTCGTTGCGTCATAGAGACGCGACTACAACAATATAACGAAGTTTGCAACGTGACCTCTGTTACCAATTGGAGGGAAATAGCTTTAGTTTCATGGCCGATGCGTTGCTGTAACCTTTGCAGTGTAGCCCTGGCCTATTTAAGCGTTTATAAAATAAGTTATTAGACTGGTAAATAGATGAAAATTTAGATAAAGGATGTAAAAAAAATAAATTACGATAGTGATAAAAAATAGAAGGAACCTATAAGTAAATAAACTCATACGCATTGGACTTCAGTGCATTTAGTTCTTACGCAATTCCAGTGAACGACAAGGTATGTTTTTCCTGAAAAGTAGATTTAAGAAGAATCATGGCGAGATTCAAACATTCATTTGTATGAACAAATAAAATATTTTAAAGGGTTTAAAATATTTTCGAATGTGAATAATACATTACCAGGAGTAGATTGATTTACTTAGCATATTTTTAACCCCCGCATAATTAAAATATTACGAAATGAAAATAACACTTTTTCGTTTCAACTTGATGCCCATTTTGTGTTTATAAAAAAATAAATAGTTACTGTCAGTCGCCGTTTCGTTCTGAAATAATAAGTTTTTCGTTACTATATATACTATACTACTAGAGTAGGCCTCCTTCATTTCAACTTTAATTTCGAATTTTCGTTAATCAAAGAGGGGTCGGAAATTGATGCAAAGAACATCCGTACCAATATTATAAATGCGAAAGTGATACGCTTTTACGGCTGAATTAAAGAACCGATTTTGATGAAATTTGGTACGGACTACGCTTTTATCCTGACAATGGACATAAGCTACTTTTTAATCCACAACTTCGTCTACATTCATGATAACCGACATTCACTTGAACAAAGACGCGGGAAAATTATAGTAATCTAGACAAAAAATACTTCATTACAGTATTTGATTCACATTGAAATTCTGAAGTTCATACATAATGTTCAGTATCAACAGAACTGTGTACTACTATGTCATTACCCTTATAATCTGGGGGTTAATTAAAAATTTCCACTTTGTTAGCACTGTGCGTGGGAGCACCGTGCTTACGAACAAATGAACACTACGAGTACACTGTTGTAAACGTGTAGGTACTGTAACTATACACGTATACAGTATACATATGTTCTACATACATATTATGCATTAATGTAGCGTTCATAGGCAAGTGAATAGAGTGAAGAGAAAAATTAGTTAGTGAGTTTTTTTACATGGGTTTTTTGTCTAAGTGTAAACAGTTGATTTAGTTTTGTCCAACCGAATCAATTCTCTATGTGGGCGAGTTTTTTGATACCCATTGAGCTCTTCCTTCCTTTTTCTTGGAATTGTACACAATTTTACCAGCTTTCAAATCATGTATTACAATTAGACCATTATAGGGCACTTTTGAATGTCACAGACAAAGAAAAGGATTGGATCTACTTAGTTGTTTCTTCTAATGGTAGTTTCGTATGGAGAATAATGGGCAAGAAAGTCCATACTTATCTTGTTAAAATAAATTCTTCCTGACATGTCAACAAACCCAAAGAATCATGGCAGGATTTGTACAAAAAAAATAAGATGTTTAGAGAAGTTGGAATTCTAATTCTTATATTCTTGGGTACCTAAAGAGCATCTTTAGGCATTTACAATATTTTTAAAAACTTGCAAAAAAAAGTTAATAGTTTAACGAGAAGCTTATTATTTCAGAACGAAACGGTGACTGACAGCAACAGTGACACTGACAGCCGCCGTTTCACAGTTCTTACATTGAAATTGCATCGTTTTATGGAAAATAATATCACAAATAATGATTATTATTTTCCACACACTTGTCACATCACTTGTCTGCCAATTTTATAGATCCTTTAACATCGCTTGTCATTTTCTTTTTTTTATAAATACAAAATGGGCATCGAGATGAAACATAAAAGTGTTATTTTCATTTTGTAATATTTTAATTATAGCGGGGGTTTAAAAATATGCTAAGTATATCAATCTACTCCTGGTAATGTATTCTTCACATTGGAAAATATTTTAAACTCTCTAAATGACTTTTTATTTTCATACAAATGAATGTGTGAATCTCGCCATGATTCTTTCAGCAACTCCTTACATATCTTATAATTCCTTTAGTACCTAAACACCTAACCTTCACGTGACCCGAAGGCTTGCCTATTCTTGGGCCTAAGAATTAGCATTGCCATACAACGTGGCCAGGCGTGGCCTGTTGGGCATGTAACCCGATGACATGTAAATTGGACGAGTTTTTTGATGTCATCTGAACCTCTTCTCTCTTTGTTTTGAAATTGTTTATAATACAATATTTCTTATTTATAACTTTTGTAACGCAGAGTTGGTAGACCTCCCACCAGATGGACCGACGGTAACCCGTGGATGCAAGCGGCAGGTTGCCGCTCGTTGTGGCGTTCTGCGGGGGAGGCCTTTGTTCAACAGTGGACGTCTTTCGGCTGATGATATGATGTTGATAACTTTTGTATATTTTTAATTCGCACGGTTGGCGCAGTTGTTGAGCTATCGACTGCTGCGCTGCGTGTCGCGGGTTCGATTCCCGCACGGAACAAATATTTGTATGACCTACAAATAGTTGTTCCGGGTCTGGCTGTTTGTGTATGTGAGTTTATATGTTTGTAAACGCACCCACGACACAGGAGTAATTCCGAGAGTGGAGAACCGGTTTAAAAAAAAAAAAGGATTCTTAAGTATCCGTTTTAATGTCGAGAAACCTGGTCGTTTGTCATTGTTTAACTATTGTATCTCCTAATTAGATAGTTGAGCTCTTAACACACACACACACAAAGACACACACACACACGCACACATTTATGTCATCTTTACACTCCATCCACTCATCCAAATAAAATGTAACACAGCCCATCATCTACAAAACAGGGTTAACCTTGTATGTAACAACACACAAAGCCTGAAATATCGTATTTAACTGAATGTGAAACCTCTAACCCGCCTGCCGCTGACAGACCATTAATTTATATCGATTATATATCGATATTATATCGATTTAGAGCGCTCAACCTGAGAATGTTCCTGGCAGGTTGATATTTTGTTATTTAACTGTTTAGATGGTACGTTAGTTTCGATACCGAGGCGGCTTTTACCCTCGATTGCATGATAATGTTGCCAGTATATGGAAGGTTGGGTTAGGATTGCGTGTTCAGTTTCGTTAGCTTTCCTCTGAGCTGGAAATAAATGGAATAGTGTGTTAGTGTTTTTGATGTCAGACATATTAGAAGTGGGCTAGTAACCCAGACAGTTTGTATGCTATGATTATACTAAATTAGTTATCGTATCGTTGAGTAACGATGGTTTTACCATAGTATTATTGTAAGTACCTAGACTTGATAAGTAACCATAAAGTACCTATATTACTAACATATTTCTTACATTCAACACATTTCTTAACACAATGATGGTTACAATTACCAATCTTCCTGCACCCTTGGAGCCCGCAAGGTCCGCCGAGTTGAAGCCGGAGTCGGCGGCCTGAGCTTCTCGGCACGCGGTCAACGCACGTCCACGGTTTCACGTCCTGCCTTCACCTTCCTGCCTGGCCTGTTTGCACCTGCTGTCGTCTTCCTGAATCTTCCTTCTCAACCCATCCTCATTATTCTACTACCTACCTATACATTCTTAATATCCCTCATTCTTCACCCATTATAAATAATTCTAGATTTTTATATCATATTTTATGGTAAATATTTATGTATACTTGTACCTTTATACCTTAACCCGTCTTTCATTTTATCTGCCGCTTCACAACACTACTCATGTGTAAGGGTGGCTGTAAGGCATTCAAATAATGTCTCAAACTCGAACATTAGCATGCCAAGTGGTCTTGTTTTAATAGACGCACTTACAACTAAGCAGCCTTTTGCAGACTTTGGAAATGTATTATTGTTTATTTTTCAACCCTCTCCGTCTAGAGCTAGTGTTGGTAAATCCCTCCTGTAAGCGTCAAGTTCATTCTGCCGTCTTCGCCTGGTTCTACCACGATGTCGCTTGACGTTTTCTGTGACCCACATTGTGGTTGTTCTAGCGCATGATCCGTACGCAACGTTAATGTTAATTGTCCAGTGCTAAACACGCTCAAAGACCTGGAATTTTTTGTTTTAAAAATAAACCTTAATTGATTCTGAAAATCAAGAATTCGTAAATGCTATGTAGCGAGAATTCGCAAAGAAACTTATAACAAGAAACTGCGGAAATTCTTCAATATAACTTATTTGATATGCGCTAAGCCAACTTAAACCGTTCTTCAGCAGGGCTGTGTTTATTAAATAACTGATTTATTTTGCTCTTAATTTTTGGCTGAAGCCGCTGAGGGGTTATTAGGGTAGGTAATTATATCAGGCTGACGCGTCGGGAACTTCGTCAGGGGTAATTAATTGTAATCTTCGTAGACGTAGCGTGACAGGAGGGATTGAAGAAAGAATTACATTTTCACTTTGAAGCGAAATTGTGGTGAGTATCGTGTGCTTGTGCTTGAGTTGTCACTGCCCGTATTTTGTTTGTTTTATTTTGAAATACAATATAAGTGTTCTATTATTAATATTTTAAACAGCTTTTTTGGGGATATAAACTTAACGGGTTTTCCTTTTATTAGGGACGACCACGGATATCCATGGGGACGAAGGAAATCCTTTCTGAAAAAAATACTGGAGATTAGATTACCATCGTCATTTCATCTTATGGAATCCCACTACAAGACTGGCCTTGTATGATATTGTATAATTATATTTATTCAAATTCAATTAAGTATTTAATTTTAACACATTTTTTCTTATTTTTTGTTTGTCTGTTAAACCCTGTAAAGATTGGTATCGGTACCCCGAGTGGTATCAAAGTGTTTTAAATGATCTGTAATGTACTCATTACAAAATCATGTGGAAATAAAGAAACTGAAAAATAAAATTCACATTTGCTTTGAAATAAAAATTTGTCCTTCTCGATTGTCTTTCCATAAGTAAAATATGTGAATAGGGTACATTCCTGTACCTGTACTTATCTCGAATAATTACGCACCATGAAGTAATCGCACACTTTTTACCCTCAGGTAGGGCTGTCACATGACCATCAAATGCACCTGATTGTTTGAAACAAATTAATGGGCAGGGGTGTTGCGCGTCGTCCGGTGGCACCCCTTCAAAATTGCCAATTTCACTTGTAGCCGAGGTGGTAGAAAGTATGCGAAAGACAGTGACAAATTAATTTGAATTTATATACGAAACAGTTTCAATAAAGGAGGTGTAAGGTCGGTTTGTTTTTAATTAAAGGGCTATGTTGTGGGCTTAAGACCTGAGTCTGACCTTTGAGATGGTTTCGTTAACTTGTGTAATTATTTTAACTAAAACTATTATTACCTTAAATAATTACAAAATAATACAACGTGAAGATAGGATCACGTAACAATATACAATTTAAAGAATTTTATAACATGGTTTTACTTTTACTGAATGTATTTCAGCTTTTTTATATATTTTATGTATGTAAGTATTATAAATATTGTAAGATAGTGTAAATTTATAAGTTACATCCGAAATTTTAGGCTGTTTTTTATTATAAAGAGAAAATATTCGTTTTGACATGTCTGTTTGTAATTAAAAAATAAATAAACAAACTTTTTTAAAAATTCTTTCATCAACAGGTAGCTATTTTGTTCCCACTATATTTTATTTAAAAAATATATATATTTATTTATATATTTTTCTGATTTTATAAAATACGAGTATCTACTTATCAAAAAATTCGGGACACACATTTCACACACACACTACACTACATTTTCATACTACTACTTATCAAAAATTCGGGACCGTAAGGATACACAAAAAAAAAAAATTAAGAATTTACGAGGAAAATGTAGTGTATAGTGTAGAATGTTTGTGAAATGTGTGTGTGTGTGTAAATGTAATGTAGTAGTGTTTTGATGACCAAGTAAGTGTAGTGCTATCCTTTATTACTTAGCAATTACTTGAAATTAATTCCTAACTTTTTACAAACACAGTAGGTACAGATATTTGTGTACCATATTTTTTTTACATCGGCTCCGTAGATTGAGAGTAATTTTGTCTATCTATTTCAGTTTAACAGCTAAATCACTAAACTTTTTTCAGTTTTGATAAAATTTCGCTGTCAATTTTTTTTTTTCAACCTGAATTATCTCACTGCAGGGCAAAGGCTCTCCACTCTCCGTATGGGTACTCTCTCTATTATGGGTTATTTGAGACCAGTCTTTGCCGAAGGAGACCAGGTCATCTCGCCATCTTCACCTGGGCCTGCAGCAGTCAAAGTCTAGTTTTAATTTGCCTCTTCTATTAGCAAAGTTATACAGCAAGACTTCAAATAGTCATGACATAATATCCATTAGCATAGGCGGAATCTTTTCATAAGCAGCCTCCATATTTTGCACGACAGCAAGTTTTAAGCGTTCACTTTGAGTAAAATTTTATGCCTCGTTCAATATCTTAATGACATAACTTGAAGTTCTTTTAGACAGAAGTTTACTTTTTAATTTATTTTTCTTATTTTTATGTATTTGAATGTTTAAAAATTTTTAGTTGTTTCTAAATTACAGTCGGTGCTAATACTGGTGTTGGACGTGTTGGTACTGGTTTTGCATCTTCTACATAATTATAAATATTAGATGGCAGGGAATAAGTACTTTAAATATATTATGTACAATCAAACAAGCTAGTTGGTCCAGTACATTAACCAAAATATTTACCTTTACATAAGACTATACTTGTAAGAGGAGCTCGTGGCTAAGTTAAAGCCGTACAGATCGATTGGTCAAAGGTTAAGCTACGCTAACTGCGGTCGGTCGGTGGATGGGTGACCATCCCTTTCATATCGAGATCCCTCCGTGATTCGGAAAGCACATAAAGCTGTTGGACCCGGCTGTCATTTGTAGATCTTTGGCAGTCGTTATGGGTATAGTCAGAAGCCAGAAAGTCTGACAACCAGTCTTGCCAAGGGGTATCGTGTTACCCAGTAACTGGGTTGTGGAGGTCCTGGTCGGGTAGGCAGTCGCTCCGTGTGAAACACTGGTATTCAGCTGCATCCGGTTAGACTGGAAGCCGACCCCAATATACTTGGGAAAAGGCTAGGCAGATGATGATGACATAAGACTATTCTCGTAATTAAAAACATTCAAACATAAAAATCTAATTGCAAGCGCATCTAAGCGACAATAAATTTCAAACAAATTTAAGTCATTTTTGACAGATTATGACTGAGGTTAGAATGTAAACGTTCCGAAAAGTTAGTAGAATTGCCCACAGTTTGTTGTTAATTTTTTATTATGTGTGTAATAATAACTTTTAAGGTATTCGATGTTAAAGAATTGACTACTCAGCACACTCGCGAAATTGTTTAAAAGTATTCACCTACAGTGCCATTGCATAAATATCTCGCTCAATGAATTTAGGTGATGTCAGCTCACCTTAAGTGAGCTCTGAAATTGATAATACTACACCTCAAACTCACTTTTGAATTTATTCACCGAGGGTTTTTTTTACAAAAGCGATCAATAGTTTACCAAACCATTTTTCCGTTTGTAGCATTTTCTTTAATAGGTAGGTACAAACTTTTGTAAAACTAGGGTACGGAATAATGTATACCAATTTACACCAAAAACACTAACACTTTATTTAAGCAGTCACAAATACAATAATCAGAAACTTATAAAAATCACCGAGTGTCGATCACTTCGTTCGTTCGCAGTAGTTCACAGTTTTGCATCCAGTGTTGTTTTGTTTTGTGTTTGCCAGCTTTGGCTGCCCACTATATTTATACGAATTCAAGTTTTTGGATAGTTGCAGGATATATTCGAGAACATTCTAGCTTAGACGGGAATGGTCTACAATATTGCAACATGATACTTAACCATCTAGAAAAAGGGTCCCGAATGTTTCAGAATACTCAATAATAGATGCTTTCCTTTGTTTTTTCCTTTAATGCAACGAAACCAATTACCCAAAATGCACGTTTTCACCTTTCTCCAACATTTTCAAACAAACATGAAGCCAATTACCATAATCTTTTAAAAACGCAAAGCAAACGAACCGGCCTCGCTATCAGCATCAGTGTCCAATTAATGGGGGATCGCAATCGGGTTCAAAACGATTGGTATCTATCTCGTTCGGATATGACACGTTTTGCTTTGTACTGCACTTTGTGCTTGGAGCATGCGTTTGCGTAATATGTTATTCGTCTTGTTACCTATAGGCATTCATTTGTTTTGATTATTAGCGGTGAAAGTCAATACACAGACCCAGACTGTGCTTTTTGCAGTGTCGTACCATGATACATAAATCCCAGTACCCCACGTCTCGTGTTTAGGTTTAGTGTCCAGGTCTGGTAGTGTGGTTTTCTCAGTAGTAGGAAGCCCGGAGTTTGGAAGTGGATGGTGTGACATCCCAGTGTCACGTAAAGCCGTTGATCCCACGCTATTCCCGGTCGTATCGAACTACCGATCTATCGAATTACGAGAGTGAGGGAGTAGGAAGTGCACCCGTGTTTGCGCACACATTTGTGCAATATAATATCTTCTGCTTACTCGGTTAGACTCCATGGAAGCTCGAAACTAAAACTAAAGCCCATACTATCAGCTCATAGTAACATCGCGTCTCTAGCGATAGAGATATACCCAGTACAGACTTATAGTTGGTTCCTATATCTGTAGCCCACGACGTTAAAAGACACACATAGCGAGGGTATAGGAACGTAATTACACTCCTTGAACGTTTTCCTCATTTGTCGGCGACATGTACTAAAGTACAAAGTATTTAATGTTGTCCTCGCCTTTACTCTTTGGCACTTTTACCAAGTAATCTGCGAAATGGAATGCGTTTGACGTTTTTTGACTTTGATCTTCGTGTAACATGGTAAGGAGCACGAAGTAAATATAACAGGTGGTGAGTGTAGAAGTATGATGCAGATTTTACTGTTTCTTTAGTAAATATATTTTATACTGGCATCTGCCCGCGACTTTGTTAAAACGAAAAGAAAGAAAGAATCCTTAAAGAGATTGTCTATTGTAAAAAAACAAAAAAAAACTATATCTTTTTAAACATTTCTTTTACTTTTTTATGACAGAGTATCATAGTTCACGAGACAAGGTTTCATTAATTCCTGTTTCATTAAATAGTCTGATCGTACCAAAAAGATAACAATAAATTGTCAAAAATACAACAAGAACTATGAAAAAACGTATACCAATTACGAAGTTCGCGGAATCGGCTTTATATAACGCCATTTTGAATTAAAATTGAATACGAAAGTAGCAAGAACTAGGTCGACACCATAAGTTAGGCACGAAAGCCGTACCGATCCTACTATTACTTCGCATAATTAAATTCGTTTGCCAAAAAAGAACAATATTGTTGAAGCTCAAAAAAACCGGACAAGTGCGAGTCGGACTTGCTCACCGAGGGTTCCGTACAAACTTGTAAGTACTATAATGACCGGGATGGCTATATACTATAAATCAAACGTAGGAGAACTTTTAGAGGTCTATATTAAGGTAATATTTTAATTATTGGTGAAATACATGACAAAGCTTTTACGGCTCCTCGGTCTGACAGACTCCTGTCATAGTATAAAAACTATATTCTACGATTTGAACTTATTCTAGAAGCTTGCTGAGTGTTCTGACCGTAGACCAAGTAGCTAAGGCTATTAACCTTCACAGTACCTACATATCCATACTAATACTATAAATGAGAAAGTAACTTTGTCTGTAACGCTTCCACGTTGAAACGGCTGAACCGATTTTGATGAAATTTGGTTCGAAAATAGCTTGACATCCACACGGACCAAGTCGCGAACAAAAGCTCGTTATAAATAAATAATATATTTTTTATGGTTTAATAACAAATGTATAGTTTTCAGACTTTTTCCCGTATTAATAGTTTAAGACGACATTACTGCCAAATTTCATAGTTCTATTTCAACGGTAGTAGGTAGTAAGTATTAATTTTGATTCCCTTGAGAGTGTCGAAATGTATGTTTTTTGCGACATACACGGCCGTATCTTTTTTACGTTAACTTAGAAGTTTGTTTTTTTTATAAAATCTGATTTCTGTTTTAGTTGATATAATCTGTGAAATTCCATATTTCAGGCAAATAAATGAATCTATCTATCTACAGCTTCAAGGGACCGTAAACCTAAGTTTATGGTTTTAATTTCAACTCGATACCTCGGCGCGTTCCCGAGACAAAGGGTCGTGACAGACAGACAGACAGACGGACAACAATGTGATCCTATAAGGGTTCCGTTTTTTCCTTCTGAAGTACGGAACCCTAAAAAGATTTGGCGGAAACTCTTGAGCAATGCTAAAATATAGTGCTGAAAGTCGTTTTTTTTCTGTAATGTCAATACAGTTAGCTTTAAAGAAATTAAGGGATAAAAAAAACAATTTAAAAATGAAATTGTGCCACTTCTGGATTTTTCTTTAAGCAATAGGAATTTCATTTCAAAGTCTAAATGAAAAATCGAATGTCTGTTTTTTTCTGCAGTACCTACTCTATTTAAAGCTCCCTCGGTTTTAGGTAAAGTGACGTTGAGGTGAGCTGAATTCTAAGTATTAGGTGAGATGACAGCTCACAGCTCACTTAAAACTCATTTCACTGAAGTTTACCGAGAATTTTCTACAGAATAGGGCTACTACTTGAATTTTCTAACGAACCCCAATAAATAACTTTAAAAATGCAATACCGCCACTTACATAAATCGAATCGACAGACACCGAACATGAATAAGCCAGCGGAATCCCCCGTCGCTCAAAAAACAGAAATTTAACTTTTAACAAGAAATGAAATCGCTTCGCAAATAGCCCGGAAATAAAAAGGCAGGGAGGGGGTGACTCATTATTCGGGGATGAAAGAACGCCAGACGTCTAAACAAGCTCGACGCGACTAGATTTACATTTTTATTAAGATACCCCTCGTTTAACTAAATTCAGGTTGGAAAAAGGTTTGCCTTTAAGTATCGCTTTTCTGTTCAATTTCGGTGTTGATCTGAAAATAGATTTTCCTTGGAATTTTTAAATTACATAATTTCCTTAGTCTTTAACCTTTTTGATCTTCATTCTTTTTTATCGGCCGCTGGGTAAAGGTCTTGTTGTAAGCAAATTTCACAACACTACCGTAAATTATTTTTATCTCATCTGACCTTTAAAAAAGTTTGACCAATGGTTTTGTATACAAAGAACCTATAAAAAATAGCTATTTTAACATGGCTCCTTTCAATGGTAAAAAAGTAAGATTAGTAAGCTTGGTAACTAAAAATCGGTAAAGTTCGTAGCGTTAGAATTAGATTTAGATTTAAAGAGTAATCAAATAATTACAATTTATGTAGACTATCCAACTACTTATCAGATATTTACCTTTTATTATTCCTTTGAAGATAGTTGCTTTTTGAGTGGACGAGTAAAATAAAGTGCCTTTGCTGAGCAAATGTAAATATTATAAAACTTACATTCTTTGCAAAGATAATGAACAAATTACGAAGTTCATTTTCATATATATTTTTTAGACGAGTACCAAAGTATTTTTTTTTGCTTTCAAATTCAAAGGTTACCTTTGACTATTTTTTTATTTTCTGATACTTTTTAGCCTCTCATATGTACGAGGGGATGTACCTACTTTTTAAGTTAAATTTAGACATCACTGACGGTGATCGATATGGGATCACGTCTAGAGAAAACCTGGACTTTACTTAATTAATTTAAGTCTGAAATCGCCTATCCACTTTGAGCAAGCGTAGTGATCGATGTTCAAGTCTTCTCTGTATCAGAAGAGGTATTTGACCAGGTGTGCGATAATAATAGGCTGATATTATTAATATGTTGGTTTTACAAAATTAAACATTATTGTCATTTTGTTAACATTAAATTATTGATGTCCTTATTATTCATTATTTATCTTATTTCTTCCAGGTTAGAGTTATCCTTCTTTCTATCTCTTTTTCTGTATTAATGCCGAATGATACTAGCTTTCCTAAATATATATAGATATTCTTTGACATATTCGATCTTCTCGTTGTCTATAGCCGAGGTATTTCGTTTGTTAAAATCTTGGTTTTCGATTTGTTCATGTCCAAAAGTGGGATTGTCACCCACTTTTTGACTCTTCTTTGCTAGTTTGATCACCATGAATTCTATTGCGTTTTCTGCGAAGACCACAATGTCATGTGTTGTTATGTTAAGTTCGAATTTAAAGGCTATTTTTATTTTACTATACTAAAGCTTTTTTAAGCACTATCATCAATGAACATTTGCTAAAAGCGAAGTACCTATATTCCACTGCAAGCGATAAGTGCTTAAAGTTGATTACAATCGCTTGCATTTAAATGGCTGCTGCCTTGCAATTTGTTTGGACTGCTTTAATGGACCGGAGTAATTGCGTGGCCTCAACGATTTAATCTGGCTAGATATAAAGTGACGAAAAGTGTGGAAATTACGGAAATATTTTAATTGATAAGCTTTGTTTAACTAGCGACCGATGAATAGCAAATGATGAATATTATGATGATAAGAATGATACAAACCATACGTATAAACATTCCTCTTGAAACATTCTATCTATTGATGAAAACTGCATTAAAATCCGTTGCGTAGTTTCAAAGCTCTAAGCGTACAGAGAGACAGATGGCGGGAAGCGGCTTTTGTTTTATCCTATGTAGAGAAGTCCCTGTTATGGTCTATGGTTCTGTGACTTGGATTCTCATGCAGCCGATCATCCATCATCCGTCTAGCCTTTTCCCAACTATATTGGGGTCGGCTTCCAGTCTAACCGGATCCAGCTGAATTCCAGTGTTTTACATGGAGCGACTGCCTATCGGACCTTTACAACCGAGCTACTGGGTAACACGATACCCCTTGGTAAGACTGGTTGTCAGATTTTCTGGCTTCTGACTACCCATAACGACTGCCAAAGATCTACAAATGACAGCCGGGATCAACGGCTTTACGTGCTTTCCGAGGCAAGGAGGGAACTCGGTATGAAAGGGATGGTCACCCATCCACAGACCGAACGCGGCTAGCGTAGCTTAACCTTCGACCGATCGATCTGTACGGCTTTAACTTAGCCACGAGCTCCTCACAGCAGCAGATCATCCATAAGCTACAAATCACTCAGAGGGCTATAGAGCAGATTATGTTAGGTGTGTCACAAAGTACAAATCACTCAGAGGGCTATGGAGCACGCTATGTTATGTGTGTCACCGAGACTGAATAAGGAATACAGAGACTCGCAGACGTACCATACTCACTGACATAGCCGCAGTGATAGCTCAAGAAAGTGGAAGTTGGCGGGTCATACAAGCCGTAGAACCGATGGTAGATGAGGAAAGATATAAAGTTCTCGAGTAGAACCTGGTCGTAGAAGTGTGGGCATACAGTCAAAGAGCGGGACCGAGGACCTGGGGTGTGATTCTGTAAGACCTCATTTTAAACTTCGAATCTGAATCCACTGTGAGTTTCTTGATTGGCATTCTAAAAACTCGGTTGATAATTCGAATTTACACTAGCGCCACACTTGAGAGCTTGTCAGCGAGTTGAACTAAATTAACAGGGAGATTTTGACAGATAAAGTATGAGATGACGTAAGAAGTGGCATTCTGTAAGGTAATTTTGCCGTCACTTCGACGCTCACTTCGCACTCGAACCCGATTCAAAGTGTCAAATATATCAAGGTCATTTTGAACCTTATGCAAAGTGAGAGTGAATAGCTATGTGAGATGCGAGTTGTTGTTTGAATTTTACAGAATCGACCTACTGGTCAAGATTTTTGGATGATTTGGGTTGGGGAAAGTCCAGGACGAAGGTGAATGTCGTGCATTCAGCATTGGTTGACAAAAAGCTGAGCAGGAGAAGAAGATGATTTAAGTTTATCTCTCATCATGTCAACCTTTAGACGCCCAATGCCGGGCATGGGTCTTCCCCAAGGTGGGGGTTCAGTCGTAATCGCCAGGCTAGGCCACTGCATGTTGGCGATCACAGCAGGTTTTATGGTACTCAGAAGAACGCTCGATTTATCCCTCAGTTGCCTTTTACGACACCCACTGTTAGAAATGGGGTGGTGTTATTCGCGGCCGGCACCACACGGGGACCAGCATCACACGTTGGGCCGCACCGCACGGAGGGCTGGCACCACACGGAGGTTTATCAAGTTCATCTCTACGAGCGAATATATCTTATAGTGCTGGTTACCATTAAATGGATACCTACTTTCAGGCTCAGAAATATTTACCTTAGTGTACCAACACATCTACCAAAATAACACGACGGAAAGATAGCGTGTTTTTCTTAAATTGACATCAACACTTTGGTCGAAAATTACGCGGAATTTCCGTCACGTAATTTCCGTCAGAATGTGTCTCTCAAGCTAACACTGTTCTAGATCTTACTGTCATTAACTTCGAATTAGGGAATCCGTAGTGATATGTAGCAGCTGCTTTATGAGTTGAATTATTTTAAATAACAGCTGCTGTAAAGTATAATTATTTTGACCAAACATTTTACCATCGAAATTAATTACATGAAAATTTACTCATTCATTTTGAAGCTGCCCATATGGTTTCATCACACATAATTAACTTTAATTTCCACTTTTTGATGGATGACCGACGTAACGGAAATATGAACTTAAAATATGTATCAGCACTTACAGAACTTTTTAATTCATCGTGAATTTCGTGACGTCACTTAGTCAGCTGATGTCGTAATTTATCAACACAGAAATTGGTAGTCGAGTGAATAATGAGTGACTGAGTTGACTATAATAAGTGGAAGAATGGGGAGTCTTAGCGAATCCATTAATTAATTTAATCTTATTTGATCTTAATTCTGCCAAATCGTGCCAATACTTCGTGTGCCAAGTAAAGGTGTTCGTTATATTAGGTAGCTAAATAAATAACCTATTAAAAAAATATATTCATATAACCTATTATTTATTAAACTAGGTAATAAAGCTATTTACGTCAACCTATTATTTTTATGAACGAACACGATAGTATTAATTTCTAATAGCGCCATCTCTTAGATTTACTCCAGTCCAACTTTCTCAAGTGAATGAAGCGTCAAACGCCACGTCAAGGTTAAATTTAGTACTTTGAACGCAGCGCCTCCGGCGCCGAACGGCAAAACGATATTTAATATTTCATGTCACATGCCAAATTATGCTCTATTATAACTATGTAAGAGCTAGAATTTCATCTTTAGCTAAATTATTGGTCCCGAAGTTATTTTATGTATATTATGCGAAAATATGCTCTAGCGAAACTGAATGAGAACTAGATTGATAGATTCCAAATAAATAACCTATCAAACTATTATTTATTTCGTTTTATTGGATATTAGGTTCAATGTTATTTATCAGTGCGGACGACTTGCTTGTCGTTTTATGTTGTTTTTAGACGTGAGTTATTTACAATTTAAGCGATTTGTGTGTTAATTGTAATTATTATTTTTTATTATTGAACTACTTTGGTGGAGCTTGGCTTGCTTTGGTGGTGTACTTTGGTGGAAGTTAGTTTTGTGTAAATATAGTTAGTTTAGAATAACGATCGAGTAGAATTAACGATCAAAATGCCCCGAAGAGGTAAATTGTGGAACTATTTTGCCGTGGTGGACGAAAGTGCAAAGAAGGCGGAATGCAATTATTGCAAAAAGTGTCTGTCGTTGAAGACAACGATATCAAATCTAAAGAATCATTTAAAACAAAACCATTTAATAATTTTTAATTAATAAATATAAAACGTAGCATAAAATACATACATATTATATCATAAATTACAATTTCAGTTAGACAGTCCTAAGCCTGTTAATAGTACGAAGGAAATTTCATTGAGTTTATATAATTATAGTTTTAAAAAATGCTTCCAAATTTTCGCAATTTTAAGAAATATAGGTATTAAAATAGGTCCATAAGCGTTACGTGGCTTTACGTACATAAAACTAACAGCGCACGCGTTGAAATAACGCGGCGCTCGACGACGTTTTATACATCGAAAGATCGAATACTAATATATTATAGCTGAAAAAATATTAGGCGTTTTAAAAATAGCATATCGTTATAACGCGTTTTTAATATATAGCCGTTGTGAACACTTCTAGTGCCAAGCCGAGTCAACCCATAGTCTCTCAATAATTGAATTCATAATATCAAACTAATGTATTACATCTAGGTATCTACGACTATCAGTTTAATATACATCCAAAATGACTTATAATGGAAAAAATGAATGATAGTTAAATATTCAAAATCAATAAATTACTTCTTATAATAAAATAACCTAGTTAGTAACCTAGACTAGCTACGTACGTCAATTATTGATCAAGATTATACAGGTATAACAAAAATTACATTTATTTAGTTATCAACTTATTATAAGGACGACTTTTTTTGAAGTACCTAGGTAATTATGTAGGAAGAATTTATATTTTCCTTTTAAAAGTTGCAAAACAATTTCGACCAAGTTTCTGGGAGCTCTTCTAAAAAATTTAGTCACCATTAAACCTCACCAGTAAACCTCCCATACTATTCAAAACAATAAAACCAACACCGTTATCACCAATTATTCCATTCACGTTCATTTGAACAATCACAAAAGCGTGTACATTACTGAAACTGAAAACAACACTTATTTTATCATGAAACTGTTTTATCTTACTCTCTTTATTTTCACTCCATTAAAGCCACCAATCCACTGTAAGTTGAGATATTTCTGCTATTTATTTTATGTTTGTACCCGTGCGGGGTTTATAGTCATCGTTTAGTCCGTGCTTCCATGTCTTGGTATTCAAAGATATGGGATTAAGTTAGCTTTGTTTCTAAACTGAAGCAAAGGAATTGAAATAATACTTTGTATTTAGTATTGTAGTAAAACATTTCATTTTAAGGCCAAGAGCCAATGTGACTTCAATTCATAATATGTACTTTTTGGGTTTAGGCTCCGCTCGCCCCTTGGAGCTTGCCCCTTTTGATTAAAATGTTCCACTCACCTCGTTTTTTATTATTTTGGTGTCGTGATTCGGCCCTCACGAAGGGGCGAGTGGAAAATAGACATTTCAATATTTTTTATCTGCTCTTCTATTCGAAAAGTGTCGTTTTGTTCCGCTGTAGGCGGGAGCAAAGTAGCTCTTTTCTCCACTAGACTTTTTAGCGGGCAGTAATGAGATTTGAATTAGTAACATGAAGCGTTCTTTGAAATCGAACGCAAATTGTATAAATTACTGGCTGTAATAAGTGTTGGCTGTACGGAGCGGGGAGGCGTGCGCGATAACTTAAAAAAAAAACAAAAGCGCGCGATTTACTTCCCTGTTCTTGTCATTGGTACGGCTTTATTATATTTTGCAAAAAAAATAGTCTTACGTCGAGTTCTGAAAGTGATAGTGTATTAACTCCTACAATAAAAATAGAAGCTAATAACGTCATAATTCAATTCAATTCAATTCAATTCATTTATTCAATAACGATCTTTACATCGTGTCTGAATTACTATAACTAAATAATATTATAAGAACCATCATGCATGCAATCCATTTTTGAATAATTACAATGATCGAAATAAAAATTTAAATCAGAATAATACATAATAACAAAAAAGAAATATTTAAAAATTAATGTCAAATCAATTCATTCAATACAATAAAATTTCCATGTCAAGTCTATAATCCAAAACATACAAAACTTAATACCTACGAAATCCAGGGAGAAATATTTTCTCATAGAAGGAGATGAAAAGTAGAGTGTATGACTCGAGAGCAAAAATATTTTTACTATTGTGTATCGATTCGCCCCATGCGGCATTTCCTTAGAAATTTAAAAACCTACCTAGGTACAGTTAGACAGAAAAATGCATACATTATGAATAACGCCATATTTGATTTAAGTCTATGTTTAGAAAAGCTGTGCGTACTTATGACTGTTTTATAGTTATGTATTTACATTGTTGTGTTTTTGACATTTTATTTCCACAATTTTTATAATTTAAAGGTTGATAACAAATATTAGTAAACTACCAGGTAAACAGAAATGAAGCGGAGCTAGGTGCTTAAGCGACTTACTATTTAAAGACAAAAATATTTCCAATTAAAATATATCTTTAAAAACATAAGAGTGCTGACAGTACTTTTAATTCACTTACAATCGGGGGCGATTTGGGGTCTCTAATATTTAAGAGGGCGAGAGGATACACTTAGGCACTCAGGAGCAAGATCCAAGGGGCGAGCGGAGCCCAAACCTTTATTTGATCATCTTGAATAAGACTGACATCGGCGAAGGAAAACAACGTGAGGAAACCCTGGACTGATAAATATTATTTTATATTTCTATACTTAATATCATAAAGAGGTAAAATGTGTTTGTTAGTTTATATGTAGAGGGTAATCTCTGAAACTACATATCCTATTTCAAAAAATCTCTCACTCAGAGAAAATTACGTTATCCCTGAGTACTATAAGCTATACATGGACTAGAAAAAAAAGAAGGACTCCACGCCACGCATATCAAAAGTGAAGCACCTAAAGTACGCCGGACCGAGACGTACACATAGATGGGTACTTTCAGTGCAGAATCATTTTTTTTCTAGTTCGTGACTTTGATGTAAATGTGCGCGTGAGCCATGTTTGTACAAATGGTCTGGCTTACTTATGGTGCTTCACTTTCGATAAGCGTGATTCTTTTTTTTCTGGTCCGTGAGGCTATAATACATTATCAAAAAAATACGGAGCCTTGAGAAAGTACACGCGGGCGAAGTCGCAGGTAAAGTGTTAGTATAATTAGTAGAGATAAGGTTGGTTATTTTAGATGTAGCAGATAATCTCCGAAACGATGTATCCGATTTAAATAAATCTTACACCAATTGGAAGCTACATTATCTCTGAGTGCTGCTTAATATATCTTATATATAAAAATATTCTGTGCGTGTGTATGAAAGTGAACTCCTCCTAAACGGCTGTACCAATTTTGATGAAATTTTTTGTGTGCGTTTCGGTGGTTTTAAGAATGGTTTAGATTCACAATTGGACCCGGTAGGTGGCGCTGCAGTCGAGTTGTAGGACTTTTTATATTAATAAAGTCTTAAATCGCCAATCTACTTTGAGCAAGCCTGGTTATCAATGCTCGTGTCTTCTCTGTATAAAAAGAATCCTTTGCCCTGCAGTGGAACACTAAAGCTCTATTCACACATATCAGGGCCGTGCCCGTGATAAAAACGTGCATCCGGATTCCGTCAGGGCTGCGTCAGGGATTTTTGGTTTACACACGTCAGAGACGTGACCGCACCGTGGACAAGCCGCGACCTTCCATCTGTACCCCTCAGTCACCATTTTATTATATATATATATTACAATTTAAATATTACTCGTATTTGTGCATTAAAAATAAACGCTTTGATGTTTACCGTTCAGTATCATAAATCGTGGCAATAAATTTATCTCTTTCATCCAGATCATTATAGCTACGAGTGTACTATCACCCTAAGCACACTATTCACTTTAACGATTATTTTTGGAGCGAGAAGATCTATGTAATGGGCTTAATTAAAAATACTCGCGCGAATGACTTCGTGATGGCCTGTCAGTTTTATAGCGCCGGCGTCAAAATGACAAGGTGAAAGAGGCGAGTTGAAATACGACCACTGAAAATGATTATTTATCTAGTTCATTTAATTTAATTTTTAGTAATATCCGAGAAGTAATGGAGTAGCTTGTGGTAAAAGTAAAATGTATCGATCAGTAATGGTTAAGGTACGCTTGTCACGGTCAGTACGTGGATGGGTGACCATCCATTTCATACCTAGATCCATACGTGCCTCAGAAAGCACGTAAAGCCGTTGGTACCGGTTGTCATTCGTAGATCTTTGACAGTCGTTATGGGTAGTCAGGAGTCTGAAAGTTTGACAACCAGTCTAACCAAAGGATATCATGTTACCCAGTAAATAGGTTGTGGAGGTCAGACAAGCAGTGGCTCTATGTAAAACACTGATATATATCCGGTTAGACTGGAAGTCGGTCCCAGCTTACTTGGGAAAAGACTAGGAACATGATGATCTGAGAAGTTATGAATTTGTTATAATGTAGGTAGTAAAGTTCAAGTTTAATTATTTTATGCACATTCAGCTTTGATTATACAAACTGAATGTAAATTATTTAACTGCCTTTTTCGTTATTAAATAAAATAATTTGTCTTAAATTACACAAACCTGACAGCTGTCAAAATAGTCTATCTTACATTTGGAGAACTGCAATGGGCATGCGACTAGTTAGACCAGATAAGCGAATGTTCCAAGATTAATATCTATGTATATGAGTAGGTACTGCAGGGTCCGTTGAAGACAGATAAATTTATTTGTCATTATTTGATGGGGGTCAAAGAAGAACCAATAAATTCATCTGTCTATACATAATACTACAAAACCCTAATCGGCTGTCTCGCAAACTACAAAACTCCCTTTAAGTAATATAAAAGGTACAAAATTCGTATTACTTCCGAGTTTCGACTCCTCATGTCGGCCTATGACGAGGGTCGCCTATTATTCAGTATTTATATTGAAATAAATCTTCGTGTTATCGAGAAATGTAGTCGTTTAGATATCATTTTGTATTAATGGCCGACAGTTTAGGGTTTTGGTGTATCGACGATATATCGGAGCTTTGAAAAGTTAGTTGCTGTCATATCTGTATAGACAGTGACAGTTGACGATACGGTTGGGACAGTGGTTTAGAGATCGGCTGCTGCACTGCGTGTCGCGGTTTCGATTCCAGCTCGGAACAAATATTTGTATGGCCTACAAATAGTAGTTCCGGGTCTGGCTGTTTGTGTATGTAAGTTTCTATGTCTGTAAAAGCACTCACGATGCAGGAGTATTTCATAGTGTGGGCAACGTAAAAAAAAAGCAAAAACTCAGTCAGTTACACACTGAGTAAACACGAAATCTCTATAACTACTTGAGCTATGAAGCTGAAATTTGACAGATGGGTAGTTTATACGTAGGAGTCGTGAGTTAAGGTGTATTTTGCGACTGAGCCGAATTAAAGAAGTCTGTGCACGCAGACGAAGTCACAGGTATAATATCTACTGTGACGTTGTGTGTGTCTACTGTACTGCGTGTATATGTTAAATCTTTCTTTGGATTCAAGAGTTCATACAATAACTGCTTATACCTTACACTAATGGTTACATAAATGTTATACTCTATTATTGTATACGCATGGTGTTGTTTGTGTTTGATTGTTCAACTATTTTTTTTGCAATAAATCTTAATCTTTTCTCTTACTGTTATAGATAAATTGTGTAGCGATTATTGACACACCTGCAAACTTCTACTAAAACTGCAGTTCTATATTCTATATTTAATTAATTGGTAGCCTAGACTTGAATTAGGATTAGGGGCAAATCTAACTAATAATGAAGTTAGCTTTGCCCCTAATCCTTATTATACATAATTTTCATTTTCATATTAATATGTAAGCGGTATATCTGTATTTTTTTAAATTCTTTATTCCAACAAACCAGACCAATAGGTACCTACTTAAATGGGAAAACAATGGATAAAATGCGTCGTCTGTCCGTCAAGCGAAATTTATTCCGCGTTGAGTGACGGCAGCGAAATAAATCCCGCTAAAATGTGGCGCAGAGCTCGCGTAGAAACCGTCTCAGATTTTATGTGCCACTTATTATATTCAAGTGTTTTTGTAACGAGTAAATAGAAGCTGAGGGTTTCGGGTGATGCATTAGTGATGGTTTTGAATATATGGAGTGGAGAAATACACTTCACGCATACTGTCCATCACTCTAAGTAACGTTGAGGAAATATTATTGCTGGGATTTAATTTTTGGTGTTTTAAACTAAAAATAAAGGTCCATTCTTAGTAATAATGTTTACTGTTTATGGTATAGCACATTAAATATTTTGCCCACGTATGCATATAGTTCAAGAATCGTAAGTCTATTCAAAACTTAGTTATGTCACACTCAAAACTCTTAACCAGTCAAAACTACTTTTGACTAAAAAATCAGTCAAAACGACTTTTGAACGGTTTAAAATCCTTAATATTTAGAAACCCATTAGGTTGGTAGGTTTTTTTGTAAACATTTTAAAATTTTGGTTTTGTAGTGATTCTTATAACTAAGGAGTTCCGTATTTTTGATTTTGTAACGCAAACCCCTTTTATCTTAATAAGGATTTTGACTGGTTAAAAGTTTTGACTGTAACAGTTATAATATTTAATACTTGTTATGCCTAAAAAACGTAATATTTGTCTTCATTCAAGTGTTTTTACGCAGTTGTTAGTAGGTATGTAATAAGTACCTATTGCTCAAGTATAGAGTATGTATTAGTTTAGTAAATAAACTAATTTTAACTTTAACAACAAGAAAAAAAAGAATAAAGTTTCAATGACTTGATTTCTTTGATGATCCTTAATCAATTAGTTAATTCGTAAGTTGGAAAACTACATCGTTTAGTAAATACATAATAAATTAATCTAGTTGAGTTCCATTATAGTTTAGTAACTCCAAAGGCAATTAACACTAATCAAAATGTGTATGAGAGCTATAAGTTTTCTATACTAATAGTCTAAAGAGGTAAACTTATTTGTTTGTAATCAGCGTTTTTGCCAGGGAAAGTTATTAGAATTGTTCCCTTGATCTTAAGGGCGCGTATTCGAATTAGCGCAACTCAAAATCTAAAGGATTGCTAGAACGGCGTAGCAGCATTGGCACACAATAGTACAATACAATGGTCTGTTTGTGTGCATCAGAAAATAAAAAATGCACGAAATAAGCACGAATCATTGAAATTGATCGGCAAACGACAGCGCGCGATGTTTTACAGTGCTTTTTAAAATAATTGTCTAAAATAAATGAGCTCGTATAACGGACTGAAAAATATTCTGTATATTAAGCATAACATTTACTTTCATAAAATAAATATATCAGTTATGTTTTTATTCAAATACTGGAGAAAAAAAATTTACAAAGTGAACCGATTTCCTACTTTTTCAACATTGTTTCTTAATACATAATAGTAATATTATCGTAATTTTGGCTCTGTAGCTGTCTTTATGACTGTATATCCTGTTGGAAAAACGCATAAAACAAAATATTTTGACATATTGTAATGGTTGTATTCGTCCTGAAAGTTAACTCTGACGTCTATTTTCGTAAAACGATATGAAAGAATTGTCTTCGCTTCAAAAAACCATAATTAAAAATTATACTTTTACTCTGTAGCTGTCTAAATCAAGACTTAACGTTTTCGAAAACTGTAATTGTCTTTAAATAATCAGCTCACATCATTACGATATTGCTCTGGGCAAAACGCGAAAACAAGAAGTTTTCGTCACGAATCGAATACACGCTCTTAAGTAATAACAGTCACCAGTAAGCTGAAAATGACATCATCATCAGTCGGAAGACGTCCAGTGCTGAACAAAGGCCTCCCCCTTATACCACAAGCGGAATTGTCATTGTCGGGGGGTGTGGGCGTTGCCAAAATCCCCACGCTTGGCAGGCGTCTTGGGGATCGCAGTGAAGTTGTTAAGCACACGGAAGCCGCTGCTGCCCGACTACCGGATCTTTTCCCTTAGGCCGTTTGTCCACCGCCGCCGTCACCGGACCGTCACCGAGAACGAGATTATTTCGGGCCGAGTTTAAGATCACGTGAAGGCGATCGTTTGTCCACCGCGCCGATATATCGGTGGCTCAGTCCTACAGCTTTGTCGTGGGTGGTAGTCGCGTTTTCGTTTTTAATAGAAATAAAACAAACTAGAAGGGTGGCTAGTTTCAACCGGCGCCGATCTACTCGAAACTCGGCGGCCGGGATGACGGTGCTCGGGTGACGGACTTGCGGTGGACACGCGGCTATAGTAGTCTATGTATCAGTACTTCGGCACCGTCATCTCGTTCTCGTTGACGTTCTGGTGACGGCGGCGGTGGACAAACGGCCTTAGTCGCCTTCGACGACACCCTCGGGATGAAATGGGGGGTGCTATTCTAGCCCAGACACCCCACGGGCAGGAAATAACATAACACATTAAAAAAGTAGGATTACGAGAGTAATCTATACTAATAATATAAAGAGGTAAAATTGGTTTGTTAGTTTGTAAGTTTGTATATAGGGGGTAACCTCCGAAACTACTCATTCGATTTCAAAATTTATTTCACCAATAGGAACTACGTTATTCCTGAGTGCTGTAGGGTACATCTCATTATCAAAAAATTAGGGATCCTTGAGATAATTCACGCGGACGAAGTCGCGGGCAAAGTGCAATATATGTCTTCCTTATAACCCGACTGTCGGTCCAAAAATGTTAAGGGAAAAACCTCCACTGCTTAACCTTTTGACTGACGCTTCAAAAAGCGATAACCTGCCCTTGGCGGCATGCTACGAACTACGTATAGAAGTCTGTTATGTACTCGTGACGATTTGAATGTGATCGTTCCTAAAAGATGAAGCTGTGTATTAGAAAGGCATCTCAAATTTGTGTCTTCCTCGTAACCCAACGACTGTCGATCGAAAATTGTTAAGGGAAAAACCTTCACTGGGTAGCCCTATGATGCCCGGTTTCTGAGGTCTTCGAATAAACTTTCGATATCTATTCATTCGACAAAGTTATCTATTTGAGTGATTTTCTTCCTTAACTGAGTGCTCGGAAACGCAATATCAAATCAATAGCACTATCGAATAGATATAGTCCAGTTAAATCACGTCAGAAACTAGGCGTGACTGCCACATCAAAAAGCAAAAATGTGCCCTCGGCGTCAAACTACGAATTTCATGTCTGTCATGTAGTCGTGACTATGGCGTGCTGAGCACATTTTCATTTGTCATCTATAAATGACTGAGGCGATCAAATAATTATGAATGTGTAGCGACATCTATCGCACATAGTACGAACTACAACAGACGTTTCCTACATCGCGCAAGCAGAGTTATCCGCGACATTAGGATATATACAAAATCCCAACGACCATAAAATCCCGACTATAACCGTCGGGCAGTAGCCCACCAAACAACACCGGTCTGGTCTGAGGATCCTCCCTTTTCTACGGAGGATGAAGAACTTTACAATCTGTTCTTCATGTCTCTAAACTGGTGACCCCACACATGAACATCGACGCAGCCTTCACTTCCTCAAGCTCTCGAGCTACGCGTCACACAGTCAGCCAGCATCCACGGTTACTTCGGGTATATCCTGACCACTAGCATGCAGCGGACGCGCATACCTGATCATCACCCTCAGCCTCATCAGCAACCTTGGTACAGCACATTGCACTTCGGCCGGACAGCAAGCAGGGACGTACTTATCTCCTGGTCGACGCAGTAGCCAGCCACTACGCAGCCTGCACTATTCCGACTCACTGGAGCATATGTGCAGCGATCACCCCGACGCACTGCCTCATGCCTCTAAAAATGTATGCGCTATCATCAACACTCAAGCGGAGACATCACAATGTCGGTAAACCATTACAATAATTACTTGCTACACGTAATACATTACAATAATAACTAGCAAGTACTTAAATGAAAACGATGTTTACAATGCGCGATAAACTTTAACACGGGAATGAGTCGTCTGTTGTGAGCGCTTTTGACAGATGGTTAAATAAAGGACAACTAATGTACAGTCGGTGGCAAAAGTGGAATAGAACTTCTGACGTTTTAATGTTGTTCCGGTAAATGTGAAGAGGTATTAATTGTAAGAAGTGGGCTCGAATCCCACTTCTGAAGCTTAGCATAGCTTCAGGAAAAGGGAATTTCACAGTAATGTAAAACCAGTATTTTACAATTGTTCCATATATTTCACTCAATGAACCGTCACACGTCCGTTCGCCACTATACGGCTGAGCAAGTGCCCTTACATGTCTAGCATTATACATTACTTTCTACTTATCCTTAATTATCGGTTGGCTTACATCTTGTATTTTAATAGGTAGTTGGTTTAATTTATGATTTTATGCGAATTAAATAAACATGCTATGATCTTTTATGACAGTATACCTTCTTATTTATTGGGTGGACGTCATAAAAACAAAAAAATACTGCTGGTTTAAGTTTAGATTGTGCAAAAAAAATACTTGGCTCTTTCTTGGAAACAGTCTCCTACTAGAGGGCTTTCTCATTTACCAGACAATAAATCTAGTAAGAGAGAAATAGAATATATATAAGACGATTGAGAGTAATAGGAGTATCTAAAAGAGAGAGCACTCAGGAACTTCGAATAATTATATTAGGTATTATGACACACAAAATCTAGGTAAAAAAACCATTTATTAAGAAAAAAAAGGAAAAAAATAATTTACAGTTCCAATTTCAAAAGTGCATAACACTTCTTTTATCATCAGTACCGTCTCCAGAGTGTGACGAGCTCAGTCGCCCTCGGGAGCCCGCGGTGACTGTGTGTCTGTTAGTGATAAACTGATAAGTGATAGTGATACTAACGAGTGCACTGTGGTAGTGGACCTGTGTTTTAAGTTACGGTGGGTAAAAAGAGTTTTATTATTTGTCTTGTAGGTATTACGAAAGGCTTACAAAGTTTTCCTTATTTGTTGAGAGGGTAGATACAAATATCACTTTTTTTTTGTTTTAAATAAAAGATCCAAAGACTTCTGTTCCAAGACTTTTGAAATGTACTACAGAAAAAGTAGTGTTTCAATTGTTAAAAAAAAAATTGAAGCGAAAAAAAACACAATAATTATATCAATAAACTAATAACATTATCAGTACAGTCGTGTATAGAAAATATATAATTATTCTATCTTCTAATCTATCTAACAAAAACCTCGTGTTTGATTTATATGTTTTACTTTCTATTTTTGGGATGTCTGAGAATAGGTCATAGGCTATTTATTTATACTTTTTTTTCTTTTATATGGCAAAACAACGTTTGCCGGGTCTGCTAGTAAATTACATACTTTTAATTAAGCTACATAATTAATTCTAAGTTTCAAAGACAAATAAAACACTAGGGCCATGGGTGGGGGGCCCAGTGCTCACCTTGTTTTTATTGGAATAATGAGAGCAGCAGTGGGATAATAGAGTATATTCGTGGTTAATAATTCACATGCAAGTTACAGGTTACCAAGTATAGAACATAAACAAACCGTAACTATGCTAAGTTCAAATCAGTGACAAACATGTGTTAAATATGATTATTCTCACAGGCCAGTGCATACATAAGTATGCGACCTCCAATACGCCCCCTTAATCTATTACACATGCGTATGATTACTTCTGTACTTGTCAGTACTCGGTACATAAAACGAAATAAATCACTAACACTTCTGTGGTCAACTGTACTACGCTGTATCCAAAAATATAGTACAAAAACAGAAGAAATCTCACAAAATAAAATATGCATAACCAAACTACATTTAGAAAATTATCTATTACACAAAGCACTTTTACAAAACATTTAACTACTCATCGCCCCCTTAATAGAATAATTTGACAGGGATAAATCCTTTAAAAATTGTCTAAGCTTCGGGCTGTGAACACTTTTAGTTAAGATGTCCGCTATCATCTTATCAGTTGACATGTACCTTATTTCAACTTTGTTTGTCAGTACACACTCACGAATAAAATGATACTTGATGTCTATATGCTTTGTCCTATTATGCATCATTTTGTTAGTTGCAATTTTATGCGCCGACTGATTGTCATTATAAATTATTACTGCTTTACTATCCACAGCTGTCAAACTGTTGAGTAAACTACGTAAATAAAGAGCTTCCTTCGAAGCTTGACTCAATCCTACGTACTCTGCCTCTGTGGTGGACAAGGATACTGTCGCTTGCTTCCGACTCTCCCATGACACTGTATTTTTACCTATCTTGAAAATTAATCCTGTGAAAGATTTTCTATCAAGTGCCCCTCCCCAATCTGCATCAACGTAGCCTCGTAAGTCTAAATCTCCCGACTTCCTAAAAGTGAGGCAAAGATTAGACGTACCTTTTAAATACCTTAAGACCCGTTTCGCACATTTAAAGTGTATTTCATCATAACACGAATTGAATTGTGAAAGTACACTTATCGCATGTGCTATGTCTGGTCTCGTATTACAGGCCAAATAGTTTAGACACCCTATCAAGCTTTGATATGGTAGATCGCAATGGGAATTTTTCGATCTTTCTAATTTCATACCGACTTCCATTGGGGTCAAAACTGGCTTAGCGTCTGTCATGTTAAAGTCATTCAAAATGTCTGAAATGAACTGTTGCTGATCTAGACAAATAACATCTTTATCTCTCCTCAGCTTCATACCTAAAACATGCCTAGCCGGCCCTAAATCTTTCACTTTAAACTTGTCAAGCAAATCGGTTTTTAATTTTAGCTTTTCTTGTCCACAATTTCCAAAAATAAAAAGGTCATCTACGTAAATAACGACAATCAACTTCTTATTGTTTTTAAGCTGCTTCTGATACAAACACGGTTCTATTTTTGATTGTACAAAGCCTAAATTCAACATTTCTTTATCCAATTCTTTGAACCAAGCATTTGAAGCTTGTTTCAATCCATACAAAGAACGCTGCAGTTTGCATACCTTGGTTTCTTGATCTTTGACTACTGCTCCTTTTGGTTGGAGCATGTAAATGTCCTCTTTAATTTTGCCGTACAAAAAAGCAGTCGTGACATCCCACTGATCAATAAACCAATCGTATTCAACAGCTAGCGAGAACAACAATCTTAGAGTAGAGCTTCTAACTACAGGAGAATAAGTCTCAGTATAATCTACACCGCATACCTGTGTAAAGCCTTTTGCTACAAGTCTAGCCTTGTACTTTGTTATCTTGCCATCGCTATCTTTCTTGATTTTGAACACCCATTTGCATTGGATAGGCTTCTTATCAGCTGGAAGATCCACCAACGTCCAAGTCTGGTTCTCCTTTAGTGACATAAGTTCATTATCTATTGCTTTTTGCCATAAATCACCATCTGGTCTCGCCAACGCTTCATTAATAGTCAATGGATCACCATCAAGATTGCTCTCCTTAGCATACATAACATTGCATCCGTACCGATCGACTTGTCTGCGTTCTCTTACAGGATACCTTCTTTCTAATTCAGGTATTCTCACTTCTTCAGTCAATACGTCATCAGGTACTCGCTCTGGTACTACAGGTTCAGGTTCTATCTCCTCCGATACTTCTACGTTCTCGTCTACAGTATCACGATACATACTATCGTGATCCTCCAAGTGTTCAGATCTGCTTGTAGATCCGTTTGGTAAACTGGAATGAACAGAATCTGTATTCAGGTTTATGATTACTTCCGATTTTTTTACGTTTTCCTTTTGAAGAAAGACGTTTTCCAAAAATTTGACATCTCTCGCAGTCGTCACTTCACCTGTCTTAGGATTCATCAGACGATAACCCTTCTGATTATCTGGATATCCAATAAAAATCATCGGTTCCGTCTTCATGTCTAGTTTGCGTCTCTTTTGCTTTGGTATCAATCTATATGCCAAACAACCAAAGATTTTCAGATGACTGACATCCACATCTTTTCCAGTCCAAAGCTTCTCTGGTACCGCATTTTTCAATGCTTTTGTGGGGCTTCTATTCTTTAAGTAAACAACAGTATTTACAGCCTCGGCCCAATACTTCTTGCTCAGGTTCGATTCTGACAGTAATGTTCTTGCCTTTTCTATTATAGTACGATTCGATCTTTCTGCGACAGAATTTTGTTCTGGCGTGTACGGTACAGTCGTCTGATGTTTTATGCCGGCAGACTTCAAAAATGATTTAAATTTACCGTTACAGTACTCCATGCCGTTGTCAGATCTCAGACATTTAATAGATTTACTTGTCTCATTCTCAACTTCCACCTTGTATTCACGGAACTTATCGAAAGTTTCACTTTTGTTCTTCAAAAAATAAACATGTGTCTTTCGAGTATAATCGTCGATAAATAAAAGAACATACCTCGAACCACCAAACGACGGCTCCTCGATTGGTCCACAAACGTCGCTAAAAACTAACTGTAAAACCTCGTTCGCTCTCGTACCATGCTTTATAAAAGGACTTTTGCATGTCTTTCCTTCGATACACGGAATACACGGCTCACATAAATCAGTACTCTTAAATTCCATACCGCTTACTAAAACTTTCATTGTATTCATATAATTACGCGATAAATGAGCTAATCTTTTATGCCAAATATTCGAAATAATTTCATTTTGTTTTGACAGTGTCACATTCACGACGTTATTTTGATTTTCTGTCAACTCATAAATTCCGCCGACCTCTTGACATCTTGCAACAATACGTTTTTTATTTTGAATCATGCAACCTACATTGTCAAAATTCATGCAATAATTCTTCTTGGTCAAATCGCTCACCGAAATTAGGTTCATGGATAAATCAGGAACATGTAAAACGTTTTCTAAAATTAATTTTTCGTTTTCGCTGACTCGTGGCTCAGCATTTCCTCGTCCTTTCACCAATAACTTCTCTCCGTTTGCTACTGCGATCTTCATGTTACCCTTTACATGTGTGTAAGACAACAATTTGTTTTTATCATGGGTCATATGATTTGAGCACCCACTGTCTAAATACCACTTATCTTTATTTATCGCCCCCTTCGTATTCAGGCAGATATTTGCGGTTTTAATCCGCTCCTTGCATTCGGACGCCTTGTGTCCTTGCTTGTGGCACTTAAAACACTTGTAGACGAACTTCTGCTTACGATCATTAGTTTTAGTGTTAGATCTTGCATCGTTCTGTACTTTACGTGTAACTAAGGCTTTTTCGTACTCTGTGTTCAACTTACTCTGTCTACTTCCTTCTTGTAACAATTTCATTTTAATTTGCTCTAACGTGATTTCTTGTCCACTATTATCTACAGCCATTATGAGAGGGCTGTACTCAGCGGTCAATCCACCCAGCGAAATCGATATGATCCAATCATCAGGGATTTGAGCATCAATATCGGACAATTGTTGTGTCAGGAACGTAATTTTGGATATGTAGCTATCCATAGAATCGAAATTCTCTAACTTACAGTTGAAAAGCTCTCGCTGAATATGTATGCGTCTTCCCCAACCTTTGTCTTCATACGCTTTCCGTAAGCTATTCCAGGCGTCTTTCGCAGTCTTCGCATTGTAGACATGGGTAAAGCACTCTGGTTCTAACAACAAGCATATTGTCGTTCGTGCCTGCCGGTCTACGTCAGCATTTACTATATCTGTAGAAATTACTCCCCACCAATTTTTATTTTCCAAGTAATTTCGCACCAGGAATTTCCAGTTTGGGTAGTCGGACGAACTTTTCAGCTTCTTAATACCACTTATGCCAACTTCAGTTGACATAATTGAGATTTTGTAAGTTTCACAAGCACACAATTAATATTCGAACCACTCAACTTATAAATTATGCTCTAGTATTTGTGCTTCCGGGATCTGGGCCCATAACCTATTGGAATAATGAGAGCAGCAGTGGGATAATAGAGTATATTCGTGGTTAATAATTCACATGCAAGTTACAGGTTACCAAGTATAGAACATAAACAAACCGTAACTATGCTAAGTTCAAATCAGTGACAAACATGTGTTAAATATGATTATTCTCACAGGCCAGTGCATACATAAGTATGCGACCTCCAATAGTTTTTAGAGACATTTCTAAGCGGCTGGTCGACTCTTCACGTGACCAAAGGGCTGGCCTTTTCTTGGGCCACAGAATTAGCATTTCTATTCAACGTGGTAATGCTGCTAGCCTTTTGCCCATAATATATAGGTATATATTTTTTTTTTAATTTTTTTTTAAGCTTTGTACAGAGGCCAGCACATCAGGCTACTACAATCTGTCAAATTTCTTTGATAGATTTTCAACTTTATTACAAAGGCATAAGGTTCATATTTCATTGGGAAAATTTGACAGTTAGGTATGGCTTGATGTGCTGGCGTCTGTACATATTTAATTCTCCATACAAAATGTTATTAAAATGATAAAATTGAAGTTACTAAAAAAAAATGTCACTTCTAGCTATTTACATTGTCGTGCAATTTGGAACTCGTCTACTACAAGTAGGTTACTGGGTACTACAAACTACTACAATGAACTACAGTGTAAGTCCTACCTATTACACAAGGTAGGTAGGTACACATTTTATGAAGCGACGTCGATTTTCTTAATCTTAGCCCAGTGACAGAGAAATGAGACGGAAGATTATTACTGGAATGTTGACTCATATTTCCGCGTTTTCTTCGTTTTGGGGGAATATTAGCAGTCTACCATTACTCATAGGTTTTAAGAGGATGAAAATTGACTGTAATACGAGAATGTGCGATATCTCTACATACTCAGATTATTAAACAAAAGGCCGATAGACCGTGTGGAACACTGCGAGTGAAGCCACGAAAGCCAATACAAATTCAATAACGAATACTTACAATCTCGTGATTGTATTCACTTTTGAATTTTTATTTGTATTAGTCTTATTTGTTTTTTTTACCAATGCTTCGCTTCGTGCTGTACTGACTCGTATTAGTACAGCGCAAAGCGAATTGTAGGTATTCGTTTTTGAATTTGTATTTGCTTTTGTGGCTTTACTCGCAGTGTTCCGCACGGTCTATCTGCCTTTTGTTTGATAATCTCAGTCTACATACAAATAAATAAAATTGAAATGTCTGTTTGTAATGACAAAATAACAACTTAGCAGCAGTAGCAGCTCTTGTTTTAAGGTAATAATGTCAATATCTGTGTGTCTGTTTGTTCCGACTAATCTCTAAAACGGCTGAACCAATTTTGACGGGACAATTTTCACTGGCAGATAGTTAATGTTCTAAGGAGTAACTTAGGCTTTAGGAATTTTTTTTTTGTAGAAACCAGCTCTTGATTCACGGGAAGTGTATACTAACTTTTTGGACATTTCCTTTAAATTCTTTAAGAACCGTTCGCTACTTTTTAATTTAATTTAATAAATTAATCTATACTAATATTATAAAGCTGAAGAGTTTGCTTGTTTGTTTGGTTGAACGCGCTAATCTCAGGATCTACTGGTTCGAATTGAAAAATTCTTTTTGTGTTGGATAGTCCATTTATCGAGGAAGGCTATAGGTCCATGCGAAGCCGGGTCGGGTCGCTAGTTGTTTATAAAAACTTTCGTTAACCGTACATACATTCTTGATGACTGCGAAGTATTTTTTACTACTTGAGTTATACTGGTACCTACTGTACATTCACGAAAGAATACTATCGGGGATAAATATTTAGTGATAACAAGCAAAGAGGAAGGGTTCGTGCACGCCCCCTCGGTAAACATTAGTTCTGTACCTTATTAATAGACACAAAAGGTAATAAATAGTTCGTTAACATAATAGGAAGGAGGTAAACAAACGACTGCAGTAATTAATGGTTCGGTCTCAGGTGTCACAACATGTATTATGTTATGTTAAATGTAATTACGTACACATGGCCACAATGTTTGTTTGTTTTGATAGCCGGTTCTCTATTGTATTTTGGTAAATAGGGTCCTTTTTGGTATAAATGGGGCGAGGTATGGGTAGCTTAGCTACGTGTGGTGCCGGCCGCGAATAGCACCACCCCATTTCTACACGTGAGTGTCGTAGAAGGCGACAGAGGGATATTGACCAGAGGATGGGCAGCAGCGTCCTTCTGAGTAGCATAACACCTACTGCGATCGCCAACATGCATTGGCCAAGCACGGCGATTACGGCTGAATCCCTCCTTGGGGGAAACCTATGATGAGAGCCCGCTTTAGAGTTGAAGCAAGGTTACTATCAGATTCAATTATATTACAAGTAAAAAGTTTTAGAGAGGTTAAAGCGCTTCGCAAGCGGCACAGTGAAACTATGCTAATTAGCTTACTTGTACTTAGACTCTCGTCAGCGCCAACAGAAGTATGTTATGTCCCGGGTGCCAGAATGCGGTTCCCCGTGGGGTGTCCGAACTAGAATAACACCCATCCATTTCATCCCGAGGCGTGTCGTAGAAGGCGATTAAGGGGAAATCCGGAAGTCGGGCAGCAGCGGCTTCCGTGTAGGTACACGGAAGCCGCTGCTGCCCTTGGGGATCGCAAAGAAGTTGTTGAGTAGGTCTCAACAACTTCACTGCGATCCCCAAGGACCCTGCCAAGCGTGGGGATTATGGTAAAACCCCTCCCCTTTATGGGGGAGGCCTTTGTTCAATAGTGAACGTCTTCCGGCTGACGATTATAACAATATTATGTTATGTTGTGCGTTAGTGTGCCATTTTTGAAGTTCGAATCTTATGAACTTATCTGCACCTTTTTGCTTGTTCATTGACTCATGCTGCATATAAAAGAAAGAGACGGGTGGTGACGCAACGCTTGTTATTTGCAATTATCGGTTTATTACTATAACCAAGTTCTTCATTCAAGTGTGATGCGATATTATTATTAATTTTGACGACATAATGTTGATCAGTGCATAGTTTAGATATTTTACTGAAAGGTCATTTCAAGAGTTTACCTCACCTTGTTTTTGTTTTTTTTTGTATTAAAAAATAAAATAATCCATACTTAATATTACAAATGCTAATTAATTAATGTTACGCTTTCACGATGAAACGGCTGAACCGATTTTGATCGAATTTGGTATGAAAATAGCTTGAACCCTGGGGAAGGCACGACATACTGGCATAGGCTACTTTTTAATCAGCGACTTAACTAGGCAATCCTGTGTTTTCGGTGAGAAGAGCTGAAGTAATATTATTATTATTTTATCCTACTTAAAAAATACCTACAGCTTCATAGATCAACAGTTTACGAGAATTTAGATTAATCAGTGAGTCAACACAGACAGTCAGCTTCATTTTTCAATTATGTAGATAAACTATATTTTTTCTGCTGCCACAAACTCATTAGATTCGACGAAAGACACGTTTTAACCAATTTGGTGTATTTGAATCGTGTCAGTGCCTTAATAGCATGATCTAGATACATGGCAGTGTGCCAAGCCAAGTTCGGAGATAGACAGAATGATTGTGCATAATGGGTCTAATCATAAAATAATACTTGATCCAATTCTTTGGGTCGTACATTGAATCCAAGGCCAAGCTAGCTGCCAAAAAGCTGGGAGCAAAGGTGCAAAAGTAGTTCACGTCAGAACATTTGCTCAACTTGAACCTAGCACACTTTCGATCGTGCATGGAGTCCTGTTCGCACCTTTCAGATGGATCAGCCAAATACCTGCTGGAGGTGTTGGAAGTTATTGATAGACGTGCCAAGAGGCTCATTGACAACGACCCTCGGGTTTAGGCTAAGCTCCAGAACCTTGAAAATTGGTGCACTGTTGCCAGCCAGGTCTTGAATTGGGTACATTTCGGCGAGTGTGGTTTGGAATTGCACAACTTTTCACCGCTTTATGGTTAAAGTTCCACGATCTCGAACTGAAGAGTCTCATGCTCAACCGATTGAGCAACCGCGCGCTTTTCTTCCACATATATTGTGAGAACTGCCAGGCTGCTGTAGAATTCACTGCCCGCCTCTCTGTTCCCCGATAAATATAATCTGGGTATCTTCAAGACATCCTATTCAAGCGTGCTCCATCTTAAGAGTACCACTTATGAACAGGCTAGTTCTGAACAAACGTTAGCCTTTGGGTATCTGGGTATCTTCACGGCACGAGTAAACCGGTTCATCTTAGGCAAGCGTGTTCCAACTTAGGCCGCATTATCACTTAAGGGCGCGTATTCGATTTAGCGCAACTCAAAATCTAAACGATTGCGAGAACGGCGTAACAGCTTTGACACACACTAGTACAATACAATGGTCTGTTTGTGTGCATCTGAAAAAAAAATATCCACGAAATAAGCACGAATCATTGAAATTGATCGGCAAACGACAGCGCGCGATGTTTTACAGTGCTTTTTAAAATAATTGTCTAAAATAAATGAGCTCGTATTATTGACTGAAAAATATTCTGTATATTAAGCATAACATTTACTTTCATAAAATCAATATATCAGTTATGTTTTTATTCAAATACTAGTGAAAAAAAATTGTCAATGTGAACCGATTTTCTACTTTTTCAACATTGTTTTTTAATACATAACAGTAATATTTTCGTAATTTTGGCTCTGTTACTGTCTTTCTGACTGTATATACTGTTGGGAAAACGCATAAAACAAAATATTTTGGCATATTGTAATGGTTGTATTCGTCCTGAAAGTTAACTCTGACGTCTATTTTCGTAAAACGATATGAAAGAATTGTCTTCGCTTTAAAAAACCATAATTAACAATTATACTTTTACTCTGTAGCTGTCTAAATCAAGACTTAATCTTTCTAAAACTGTAAATTGTCTTTAAATAATCTGCTCACATAATTACGATATTGCTCTGGGCAAAACGCAAAAATATGAAGTTTTCGTCACGAATCGAAAACGCGCTCTTAAGATCAGGTGAATTGCAGTCAAACGCCTATTTGACAATAAAAAATAATAATTACTCATTTATTTATTTACTCACAACTCAACTATCATTTACCTCAGGTTAGCAAACAATAATTGGTGGACTTAAACAATATTGTTTACAACTTAATTAATAACATAGCTCAAGAAACGTAATTTTGTTGAACTCAATCAGAGAACTGGAAATTAATTTTATATGCTTCTATTAGAAGCCGTATATAAAAATATCGTTACAAAATATCATAAATCAAGCCTACGCATATTAAATATAATAATCCCCTTCACGTATTAAAAATAAGATTTCTATAAGTACTTCTTTGTACTTACCAAAAAATATACTCTTGAATCACGTTTCAGCACAACAATACAAAATCATAACGGTTTATTAATATTCATAGAAAGCACTGTAATTAAATTTTATGCATGGAAACGTGCGGGCAGAAAACTATTTCACATTTAGAATTAAATTCCGTTCGGAACAGTACTACAATATTTGTATTTCGCAGTCCTGTTACTGAAAATAACAGTTTTAATGTTTCCCTTCTCTGTTTAGTTACACTGATCAAACTGTAAATTTAGCAAATATTACTTTGAACGTAAAACCTGTACGTTTTGTGCACCCTTTTGAAAGCTTTACATGAAATTTGGCTGGTCTACGCTGAAGTTATTTTGTTATCTATGCAGTTTTTTCATTAGCTTAAACGTGAAATTTTAAGCTTGGAAGCTTGGAAGTTCTTGTGGTTGCAAGCGTGACAGCTGACTAGATTTGGTTCCTAGGTCGTGCAAAATGGGGTTTTCTATTAGGAATTTCTCACTATTAGACCGAAATTTAAAGCTGGCGTTGTAACATCCCCCGTGCCTCGAAAAGCATGTAAAGTCGTTGATCCTGTGTCTAATCTCTGGCCTGTCGTATCTATGGGTCTGTGCCCACTCGACCCGAAGAATAATACAGATGTTTTACTCTATTGTAGGCCGCATCATCACTTAAGATCAGGTGAGTTGCGGCCAAACGCAAGTACTTATATGAGAAAAATATATATATACTGTCTCTATCTGTGATTTTTACTACAAAGTACAAACCGTATATTATATTAAAAAACCGGACAAGTGCGAGTCGGACTCGCCCACCGAGGGTTCCGTACATATTTGTAGGTATATCCATACTTCTATACCAATCCATACCTACTATCCATACTTTAATCTACTTAATATTATTAATGGATTTTTTGCGATATAATCGGCCGTATCTTTTTTTCACGTTAACATAGAAGGTTGATTTTTTTATAGCATCATGGGACTGTAAACTTGAGTATATGGTTTTAATTTCAACTCGATACCTCCACGCGTTCCCGAGATAAAGGGTCTTGACATACAGACAGACAGACAGACGGACAACAAAGTGATCCTATAAGAGTTCCGTTTTTTCCTTTTGGTACGGAACCCTAAAAATGATAAGTACTTATTTGTTTAATAATTGATTTATTTATCTAAACATTATTTAAATTTCACACTCTCTGTGGTACAAGCGTTAAATCAATACTTTTCTGTCTGACTGTACAGTATACATCAACGTTTTTACGCCTACCAAAACAGAAATATTCAGGTATTATTCTTCGGGTCGAGTCTAAGCGGGTGGAGTGGGCACGGACCCGTATCTATTGCTGTCCCATCGGTCTATGAGAGTGCGGGAAAAGGAACTATAACTGGGTTTACGCACACACATGTGCATTATAACTATCGCCTGCGTAAATAGCTGGTCTCCATTGAGATTGAGCACCGTGGCCGATATTCGGTTGGGAGAAATTAATCCACCATTCTTCCCTTCTTTTCTTCAAGAAATACCAGAGTGATGATAACAGGTTATATCAGGGCTTCCCAAACTTTTATACACTGCGACTCCCTGTAGGTCGATTCTGTAAAATTCAAACAACAACTAGCATCTTACATCTCTATTCACTCTCACTTCGCGTAAAGTTCAAAATTACCTTAATATATTTGACACTTTGAAGCGGGTTCGAGTGCGACGTGAGCGTCGAAGTGACGGGAAATTACCTTACAGAATGCCACTTCTTAAGTCATCTCATACTTTATCTGTCAAAATCTCCCCGTCAATCTAGTTCAACTCGCTGACACGCTCGCAAGGGTGGCCCTAGTGTAAATTCGAATTATCAACCGAGTTTTTAGAATGCCGATCAAGAAACTCACAGCGGATTCAGATTCGAAGTTTGGAATGAGGTCTTACAGAATCACACCCCTGTATGGGTTGTAATTTTCTTACGACGCCTTTTGAAAGAAGATCTTTGTGTGTAGCTCAAGCAGACATTAGGATTATTTATGTATTATTTTTATTTAAGAGATTTTAATCATGATTATTTATTTTTGAAAACATATAATCATTATTGTAAAAAAGTACAATTATTGCATTACATTCAATGAGAAGGAAGTGGCGATGACACCCCAGGGCATCGCGACGCACAGTTTGAGAACCCCTGGGTTATATCATGATTTTACTAAAATAACACTTGACAAACATTTCAGAGATGTATAATTGATAACTCAACATACAGTCACGCACAAATTACACTTAAGCACGTAACTTGACAGTTTAATTTACGTTGTGTCAAAATTAATACAAATATCTGCGGTTTGATGACGTCATGTTGTAAAGGGCTTAGCTCTGACGTCATTGTAATGTGTAGGCTAACAGACGTGGTTAGATTGTGTTTGTGAATGAACGAGATAAATTGGCTTTTTGGCCTTCTGTTTGCGACTTCGCCCGCGTGAATTCTTTCTCTCTATTATTTTAATAATAAAATAAATACTATAGCTCTCAGAAATAATGTTACTTCCTATTATTGAAAGAATTTTCAGAATCGGACTAGCAGTTCCGGAGATGAGCGCGTTTAAACAAAAAAGCAAACAAACAAACAAACTCTTAAAGCTCTTAAAGGTTGACTGGTAGAAAATGCCTATGGCATTAAGTCCGCCCCTGTACGTTGTGCTTGAAGTGTTAATAAATAAATAAATAAATAAACTCTTCAGCTTAATAATATTAGTATAGATATTTCAAGGTATCCCAAAATGTTGATGGAGTAAATAAGAAACTTCTAGATGTATTCTTTCAGTAACTAAAAAAAATCTTAATATATTCTTAGTAAAAAGGGTAACCAATCAGTAATGTACCTGCACTGTCCCGTCGGCTCATCGACGTGCACTCGAGGACACTTAAAGCTGTATCTTGTTCAATACATAGTGACCTTGCATTGTATATTTTGCCAATTAGCCTGACATAGTGGTGATAGATCGATTAGAGCGTCGCGCAATGATTGTTGATATAGCGGTTCCGCATGACGAGAACCTCGTGAAAACTGAGAAATTTAAACAAATTAAGTATCTTGACTTGGCTCGCGAGGTTATCGACATATAGGATGTGAATACAGCAGTCATTGTGCCGATAGTCGTTACGACATTGGAATAATTTCAAGAGCCTCGACCAACATCTGAGGAGGCTCTCGTTGGGCAGCTGGATCAAAGGTTTGATACAGAAAGCGGTACTCCTGGACACGGCGAGTATTGTTAGGAGATTCCTCTCTCAGGAGCCCTAACCACCGGTAGCTTAGACCCTGTTCTCGATACCGGTGGGCTACTATTATTTATGTTTTTAAATGTTTTTATTTTTTTATCAAAATTTAAAAGGAGGGCTCTTGGACTGGGACGGACTTGGTATCAACATCAATGGCAAATACATCACTCACCTTCGTTTTGCCGATGATATAGTCATCATGGCTGAGTCGATGGAAGATATTAACACTATGTTTTAGGGACCTCAGTAGCGTTTGTCAACAGGTGGGTCTTAGAATGAATATGGACAAGACGAAAGTTATGTCGAATATTCATGTTCCACCCGTACCGGTAGTTGTTGGGAACGATACCCTCGAAATTGTCGAGCAATATGTTTACCTTGGACAAACTGCCTGACGGCGGACTTAATGCCTAAGGCATTAAGTCCGCCTTTGTACCTTTGTGCATGAAGTATAAATAAATAAATAAACTGTACAACTAGGTAGGTCCAACTTCGACAAAGAGGTCGCCCGAAGAATCCAACTCGGGTGGGCAGCGTTCGGGAAACTACGAGATATCTTTTCGTCCAAAATTTCACAGTGCCTAAAGACGAAGGTTTAAAACCAGTGTGTGTTGCCAGTGTTGACGCATGGTGCAGAAACGTGGTTCTTAACTGTTGGCTTCCTACAGAAGCTCAAAGTCACGCAGCGAGCAATGAAGAGAGCCTGCTGTGCTCGGAGTTTTTTTACACGATAAAATCCGGAACGAGGAATTCTGCCGAAGAACTAAGGTCCGGTGACCTTAGTTCGTGAGCTGTGTCGGTACATAGCTCTCAAAATTTGCAAGTTTAAGTGGCATTAGGCAGGCCACTTCGCTCAAAGAACTGATAACCGATGAGGAAGAAAGGTTCTCGAGTGGCGACCACGAACCGAAAGACGCAGCGTTGGTAGGCCTCCCACCAGATAGACCGACGACATCGTTAAGGTCGCGGGTAACCGGTGGAGTTGTGGCGTTCCATGGGGCAGGTCTTTGTTGGAAGACGTCCACTGTGAACGTCTTCCGGCTGATGATGATGATGATTTAAAAATATAATATAATATGTATGTACGTACAATGAATAAATTAAAATAATAATATAATCATTAATTTCTGGGTAAGGGTAGAAAATTAAGGGATGACTGAATTTTTTTGGTGTCATCGTTTCGTAATTAATTTGTATTATAGTAGGCACTAAAAAGCGAAAAATATTTGTCTTTTTTGTTTTATAAGTTTTTTTTATAAACAAGAGAGTAGAAAGATTATTGCTACTGAAACTGTTCCATTTTATGCGTCTAAATGAGGACGGCCAAGAGCGAAATGTCTGTCCTTTGAACTACGTTTAATCCCTAGCTAAAGAAACTTTTCTATTTGTATGTATAGAAACTGTGTATACAAAAAATAAATCTTTTCCTACTTAGTTGCTACGATAGAGCTAGTTGGTACGTACTTATTTTTATAAACATAAATGCTATGTTTTTATTTTTAAACTACATTTTGAATGTCGGTTTTTTTTTGCGCGGAATCAATAGAAGTAGTCTAAGTTATTCATTATAACATCAGCTAACTGCCAGTGAAAGTCGCATCAAAATCAGACCCGCTGTTCCGGATATTAGCTGAGACAAACGAAACAGACAGGGAGACAGACAGATATTTCTTTTTAAATACCGGGTTTTCAACACAAAACATGCATTTAGTAAAAACCTGTGATTTTGACATTACAAACAGACGCTTCAATTGTATTTATTTGTAGGTATGTATTGATACACGGTGGAATCTTTACGACTAAAAAATTTAATGTATACCAAGGAATAACAGACTACCAAAAATATTTGTATGCACATACAAATAAACCTTGTTTTCTAAGCATTCCTTCAAAATCGTCATCATCATCATCAGCCTGAAGACGTCCACTGTTGAACAAAGGCCTCCCCCATAAAGGGGGGGGGGGGTTGCCATAATCCCCACGCTTGGCAGGCATCTTGGGGATCGCAGTGAAGGAAGCCGATGCTGCCCGAGTTCCGTATTTTCCCTTAGTCGCCTTCGACGACACCCTCGGGATGAAATGGGGGGGGGTGCTATTAGAATAGCATCCCCCCGTGAAGGCCCCGTGGGGTGTCCACACCACAGGCCTTCAAAATAACATCACTAAATAGCTTTCAATCTCACTAACTGCCATAATACAAAGAAAGCATCCATTTATTATTGGAATGTATCACTCTTATCACCCTCTGATAACGGTGACCAATGCTCCATAACATTCTACGCGTCATTTAGTCCTACGTACCATTAACACACGAACAAATTTGAACTCTACCGATACCACACAAGGTTTAAACTTCAGTGTGCTGTGGCAAGGATATGTTTGAATGAATTCAAGCTTAGAGGTCAAAGAACATTGGCTGATTAGGCATGCTGATTGCCAGTACTTAGAACAAACGTGCTGTTTCAATGATAATGTATTTACATGAGACTGTTTTGATACTTTGGGGTAGTTACTTATTTATATTTTTAAAGAGCAAGTAAAAATGAATCGATGTTACCACTACACATTGTGGAGTAAAAGCCATGGTTAAGTTACGGTTGCCGCGGTCAAACCGTGGATGGGTGACCATCCATATCGTTCCGCGACCCCAACGTGCCTCGAAAAGCAAGTAAAGAAGGAAAGAAAAGCCATTTATTCACACGAGAGTGACGCACATATTGTATAACAATATCAAGCTTAAAACTAAACAATTAAAACCGTTGGTCCCAGCTATTCGTAGATCTTTGGTAGCCGTTACGGTTGGTCCGAAGCCAGAAAGTCTGACAAACAGTCTTATCAAGGGGGTTTGTGTTACCCAGTTCCTGAGTTGTGGAGGTCAGATAGGCAATCATTCCATGTAAAACATTGGTATTCAGCTGCATCTGGTTAGACTGGAAGCCGACCCCAATATATTTGATAAAAATAAGGCAGACGTTTTGTCAGAAGACCGAAAATCTGACCAGCAACCTTTACCAAGGTGTATGCCCAGTTACTGGAGTGTAGAGGTCAGATAGGCAATCACTCGATATAAAATACTGGTCTTCAGCTGCATCTGGTTAGACTAGCCCAACATAGTAGGGATAAGACTAGGCTAATGATGATGCCTATTTAAAAAGTATAATTTAATATAAAAGCTTTGATGGGTGACTATTATTAAGTGTGCGTCATAAGCTTGTTACTGGCTTCTCTGTCTGTACGTCAGGAGCACTTTTGGCAGTCAGCCACGCAAAAGCTATTCTTGAAAGAGAAGATTTAATGTATTTCAATTAATGTTTTTTTAAGTTGTTTCCTTATCTACAATAACTGCAATAAATTCTTTCAATACTATAAATAAAATAAGAAAAATAAAAGCCATTTATTCCATATTTCTAGGTTCCATTTCAAAAGTTGTTAGTAGTATTAATAAATTTACTTAAACAATGTTGTTAGTATGATTAGTCTTCTTTTATTGAAATATGGACCAATTTTTGGGTAAAGGCCTCCTCCAGCTTTTTCCATAAATCCCTGTCCTTGCCTGTGTTTGTCCAGTCGTTTCCTGACACCTGGATGTCATCAGCCCACCGTCTTATAGGTCTACCCGGATACCTCTTTCCCTGTGGAGTTTTCCCTGTCTTTTCTTACATACCATTAATTATTAAGGGGACGATATACGCCGGCGACCATGAGCGACCAGAAAACCGTATGCACTGCGTCCAAAACTCTCAAAGTTTAGTCGAAAAAATTAAATAAAAGATAGTATTCTTTAACTTAAAAAAAGGCATATACTAAAAGATAGATAATAAAATTGTCTGTAAGACAGTGAAAGTTTCGTTTAAATATACCTGATAGATTTTGTGTGATTATCAGTGTTATGTCTGCGTCAGACACAACTTCACGAGTTAATTAAACTATTTAATATGAACTTAATCAAAAATATTCACATACTAAATGATTAAGAGAATGTTCTAGTATAACATATATTTTTTCAAATAATTTACACCACATTTTGACGTGATTATCAGTTTAAAATCTGTAAAAGTAGCTTGTTAGCGCCTTAAATACGGTTAGCGCAGGGCTGAGCGATTAGCTGCTCCACTGCGTGTCGTAGGTTCGTTTGCCGCACGTGCCAAATATTTGTATGGCCTTCAGGTAAGTACCGTTGTTCCAGGTCTGGTTAATTGTGTATATGAGTTTAGATGTTTGTAAACGCTCCCATGATAAAGTGAAAAATATTACAACTATTATTTATTATTAATGGAGCAACGTTTAAAAAAAAAAGAAATCAATTTGCCTATTATCGATAAATCTATTCTAAATTCTAAATCTATCTTCTATTATCTATCAATCTAACTATTATATTTTCTATTTTTCTATTCTATCTATCAATTATAAAGGTAAAGAATTTGTTTGTTTGTTTGAACGCGCTGATCTTCAGAACTACTAACTAGTTCAATTCTGACAATTCTTTCGCCAATTGGGAGCTACTTTATCCTTGATTGCTATAGGCTATATTTAATTATCAAAAATATTAGGGACCCGAAGCCGCGGGGAAAGCTACTGCTAATAAATCTCAAGTTAGTGATTGATTGGTTGAAATAACCAGCCAATCAAATCGCTCGCACCAGATTTTAGTACACAATTCATTGAATAGGCTTTCAGAAATCATAGGTTAGTGTTCTGTGACTTGTGTGAACAATGAACCCTTACAAATGGTATTCAATGAACATCAAGATATCATCTTAATCCTGTCACAATCCGAAGTTAACTAATATCGATTTCATCAAGTGAAGGTACGGAGCCCAGCACATCAAATCACACCAAACTGTCAAATTTTCCCAATATGAACCTTATTGTTTGATAATAAAGTTGAAAATCTCTCAAAGAAATGACAATGCCAGATCCTGCCCCACCCATGTACAGAAAAAGTAACACATGTACAGAAAAAGTAAATTAATTAAAGTAATTGTAATGAATATGGAACCTTTCTATACTAAATTGTTTTTCATTAGAACTTGCGGATTACGAAATACCTACCCACAAAATACAAACTCATTTTACCTAAAATACAATGTAACCTATAATCAATGTCATTATTGTTTTTAGATTAAAACGGAAACCGCAAGTTCTACAGTCACTAAGACTAATGTTTAGTTATCAGCAATAAATAAACAGTAAGATGGATGCTACATATTGCACATGACTTTTATTAAGTGGGGCAAAGTTCTATAGAGTTTCTGGCATTGTCCTTTGACAGATTGTTGTAGGTTGATGTGCTGGCCTCTGTACATACGTTAGCTAATTGTAGTTGGCTTATAGGATCAGACACAATGGTGCCAATTCTGGAGTGCGTGAGCTAAAGTTATTTTAAGCTATTTATATCTCTTTCTCGTCACTAAAACAAGAAAGAGACAGATATTAATAAGTCAATTTAAGTTGATCTAAAATATTCATACTTTATAGTAATTTCAGAACGTATTGATATGAATGGAATTGAATGGAAAAACTAATTTGAAAGAAAGAAAGAAAGAAAAAGACAATTTGAAATCTCTAACTTAGTTCTTGTCTGTCGCCGTCTTTTTCTTCAGCTGCCTGATAGTAAGAGATACCAATTGTTCAATTTTACTTGCTTCACACTTGCAATTACTATAGACCATACAAATATTTTTCCATTGCGCGAATTGAATGCTCGACACGCAGGTCGAGCATTCAATGCAGGTGCTAAAAAAATAAAAAAATTGGTTGTCTGTAAAGTCGGTTTACTGACGATAGTTGAACGTGACAACGCGAAAGAATCATTACCTTTATCGCTGTAATTATCGTTGCTATAAACAATTGACACCACATTCACTTTTCACTTGGAACGCCGCATGACGTCATGTAACGCCGTAACGCCGCATGACGTCATGTAACGCCGTAACGCCGCATGACGTCATGTAACGCCGTAACGCCGCATGACGTCATGTTTTTTCGTTCGTGCAGCCGGCTATCGAATTATAAGACGTTGTCACGTCAAAAATGTTGTAAAGAGGAAGATGGCCAACAACTCCATTAGTACCTAGTACGTAACGTTACTCTTTTAAAGAATAATAATATGTATTTTTAAGAATATATATAAATAGGGATATATACCTCAGAGGCTTTTGGGGATTTTGAGTACTAAATCTCCAAAATGCGTCTGCAAAAACCTACCAGTCAACATTCATTAGAGTCATTCACAACACCCATAAAGCAAACATTTCTCGTCGAAAACAAAAATGAATAAAAACCCGTCCATCAGCCGGCCATCATATCTTCCGGCCCTGACCCCCGGCTTATCGCCGAAGTTCATAACACTTTTTATCCTGTATCGTGGATGAACAAATTTTTTGTAGATATGTCAAACTTCTCGATAAACCGACCTCCGAGTTTTAGATAGGATAGAAGTAGGATGCGTCATTGATGCCAATTCTTTTGTGCTTATATCTTTTTCTCTCCAATTATTCAAGAAAGAGACAAATATTAATAAAGCCTATCAATTTAAGTTGATCTAAAATGTCGTCATATCAGAACGTATTGATTAATTACACGACGAAATTCAAGAAAATACTAATTTGACATCTCTAACTTAGTTCTTATCTGTCGTTGTCCTTTTCATCAGGTGCCTGGTAGTAAGAGATGCCAATTGTCTAAATTTAGTTTAGTTTGTGAACAAGGGAATCGGCGCGATTGTCTTTCATTGTATTCTTGAGAATATTAGGTACCTACTCATACATCTTTTGTATAATAATCTATAGAATATACTAGTATGTACTAATAGTAAAAGGTAGGTAATCTTTTTTGTTTTTTCTATTGTTTATAATAATTTATAAGAAATAATTATTTTAATAATTATTTATAATAAACAATTATTTTAATAATTATTTATTATAAACAATTATTTTAATAATTATTTATAATAAACAATTTTTTTTTTATTTGACTTACTCAAAGTTATACCGATACAACTGACACGCATGACATTTAACTGACACAAAACAATTCAGCAGGTGTATCAGCGGGTCCCAAACTAGGCACAGCCTGTATCTTGGTGACCCTATTACAAAATAACTTAGTATACATTTCTAGCATACATTTATTACTGGAAGTGCTGGAAAACATCTTCTACTGATAGAAAGCTTCGTTATCGTCAAATCGGCTATGTTTTATGATATAATTGATTTATCACGTAGACGAAACTGCGGACAGTAGCTAGTTTTAGGATAAGATGATGCTTTGTTTTCTTTTGTCAACAGTTATTTAATTAGACTGACAAGATAATAACAGTGTGTGTAGCTTAATATGAGGCAAGTTAGGGTTTGTGTACACCTACAAATAAACGTGTCTATGTTCAGATTTTTATTAAATCTGTTCTTTTTATGAAATAGGTATGTACGTGTGGCCCAAAGCCAGCCTAAGGCTGAATATAAGTACACATAATTATCCTTATTGAAATACCAATGTAACTGGAAAAGCCTAGCAAATTAGGGTTAATCTTGAAATAGAATATTTGTTGGAACATTTAGGTACATGGTTTATGTTGTTTTGTATCTTTTTTGGTCCTGGGGCGTTGATCGCGGTCTATTTAGCGGTCTATTTACGAATAAAAGGCAATGTCTACACTGGTGACGGTGGTAATTTTTTTTGTATACGTCAGCATCTTGAACACACTCATGAACTGGTGTAACACTTCGGAGAAATCTGGCGCGAGAAAAAATTTTACGTTATGTGGTCATCACATCAAAATGTCATGTAATTAGTAGACTAATTAAAAACGCTTGAAATTTTGTCGTAATTTAATCTCAGCAACAGTCATTGTCAAAATCTTGACAAAAATGTATGTAAATAGAAGCGACTTTTAAAGATTGAAGCTGAAATTTGAATTCGAACGCTCCATAAAGTTAGTAGTATTTTCCGCCTGATATTCAGTAACTGAAGTCAGCTTTCAATACCTATAATGACCGAAAATGATAACTTACTATCATCATCACTTCAACTTACTGAAAGTCCACTTTTGGACAGACGCCTCCTCCATAGCGTGCCATTTTTCTCGGTCTTTTGCCTTCCGCATCCAGCCACCACCTGTTACCTTCTTCGGGTCATCGGGCTGAAGGGGAGTCCCACGTTGCGCCTACCGATCCGCGGTCTCCACTCCAGGACAACTCTGCGCCATCGGCCGTCAGTCCTGCGACAGACGTGACCAGCCCACTGAGTAATGTCGGTGAATTTATGTCCTACGGATTTCATCGTTGAGATTCCCTCAGAGAAACTCCGAGCATTACTCGCTCCATTGCCCGCTGAGCAACTCTGAACTTGTAAACTAACTCCGCTGCGAGTGTCCACGTCTTGGCAGCATACGTCATAACAGGCAGAACGCAATGGTCAAAGATTTTCGTCTACAAACTCTGCGGTATAGGCGATGAGAAAACCCCAAATGTAGGTACCCTCCTCCATGATAGCTTATTTCACCAAAATTAACTGTGGGAAATTTTACAGAATTTACTGCTGAGACAAAAGTTCACCTTAAGGTCACTTCAGGGATACGGGATTTTTATTTTTAGAGAATCGACTGGCCGATACATCCTCATTACTGAACCATAAACACGTTACCAACATACCGATACCCTCTCCAGAGAGTGCCGTTAATACTCTACTCTAAAACCGCTCAACTTGGTACAAGTTCAAGACGTATATAAATACCCAAGCATACAGCCATTAACTTCTTAGAGTAAAACAATAAACACGTACAAAACAATACGTTGGCAAACTTCCTACCCTCGGTAATCGCTGGGGTATTGTTTCCCTATTAAAAAACCAACACCGCTGGCTCCAAAGCACCAACTATCTCAACTTAGTGAAACTTGACAAACTTACGAAACTTACGAACTATACTGTGAATAGGTTCGGGAGTTGGCAACCGCTAAGCATGGTAACAAAGGGATACTTTGTGATGCTTTAATTCAGTATGTCTTTAGTAATGTAGCCTTTCAGGATATTCTTTCTACCGTTTCATTGAAATATATTATTACAACTTTTTAAAATCAGAACACACGGGTGGGGCAGTTGCAGATAAATTGATTACTGCGCTGCATATCGCTGATCCGTGTGGTGCCGGCCGCGAATAACACCACTCCATTTCTACCCGTGTGTGTCGTAGAAGACAGACGGATATTGAACAGAGGATGGGCAGTAGCGTCCTTCTGAGTACCATAACACCTACTGCGACAGCCAACATGCTTCGGCCAAGCACTGCGATTACGGCTGAACCCCGCCTTGGAACCTATGCCCAACAGTGGGCGTCTAAATGTTGATATGATGTAGGTATTGCTGTCTCCATCCCCGCAAGGAACACATATTTGTATGGCCTACAGATAGGCTGTTTGATGTTTGTTAACACAGCTATGATGAAGAGCTATGCTGCAGCTATGGAGAAATTGTTAGTGTAGGGTAACGTTAGTAAATAATAATAATAGTAATAATTATTTATTTATTAAAATAACGTTTACAAATGTATACATTTAGTCAGCAGATGGAATAATTCCCAATACAAATATAATTCCTAAAACTAAAGTAAAACGAAAATATTTATATTACAGTGTGCAAGTTATTATGGATCGGAATCAGCAATGTTTAGGTAGCGACCATCGATCACTAGCGACCCGCCCGATCAAGGTTAATTCAAACCTGTGTTTCAGGCCATCACTTTGTACTTTAATTGGGAAGTGAAGTTTAAATGATAGCTAATATATAATAATCCATTAACAATGAAGAGAAAAAGCATACCTATATTGATACATTATTATCTAAAAGTAAACCTATGTAAATCTTATGTAAATATACAAGAAATGCGCGCTATTCGACCATTGACCATTCACATTCGCATTGACCTCATCCAAAATAATATAAAAACAAAAGAAAAAGGAAATAGTTGTAGAAAAAATCAACAAGAAGTTGCAATATTGCTCTACGACTTATCAAAGTACCTGGGCGACCGAGCTTTCCTCGGTATTTTATTTTTTCGTGTTTTTTTTTTTAATTAAATATAGCTAGATCAATTTATCGTCCCCCGAAACCCCATGAAAATCGTTGGAGCCGTTTCCGAGATTCAGATTATATATTAAGAATTTCTCGTTTAAATGTATTAGATAAAAGTACCATACTTAGGTGAACCTCTAAAGGATCTTGAAACAAAACAAAACTCTGTAAAAATACATAACACATTGACCAAAATGACTGCTAACAAAACTTCCGTACATCCTCAACACACCTTACACATTCAAACATTCTTCCCGTACCTTCACACGATTCTTATTTACGGCCACTACATTACCGGAGTAGGGTGGTTCCCTCAATTTCGTCCACTCGGCGTCTAGTCCTGCTTTCGTACGATGCTATGAAATTAAGCCATTTTAATGCAATTACATTAGCAAGATGACGGCAGTAAAAAGTTTATATTCTAACATCTCAATGAAGGGTGTACGCTCGGTTCGCCCCTTGCATCTTGCCCCTCACGATTAAAATGTTCCACTCGCCCCGTTTTTATTTATTTTGGGGTAGTGATTCGCCCCTTGCTGCATTTCCTTAGAAATTTTACCAAAAAAAGTATAGTTAGACAGAAAAATGCATACACCTAGTTCCAGTTCATTTCTGCTTTCCTGGTAGTTTACTAAGATTTGTTACCAAAAAAATTTAAATTATAAAAATTGTGGAATAAAATGTCAAAAACACAACAATGTAGATAGATTATAGCAGTCATGAGTACCTACGCACACAGTTTTTCAAAACATAGACTTAAATTAAACATGGCGTTGCTTATAATGTTTGCATTTTTCTGTCTAACTATACCTTTTTTGGTAAAATTTCCAAGGAAATGCCGCAAGGGGCGAATCACTACCCCAAAATAAATAAAAACGGGGCGAGAGGAACATTTTAATCGAAAGGGGCAAGATCCAAGGGGCGAACCGAGCGTACACCCAATGAACTGTTGTACAATAATTATGTAAATGAAGCTTCTCCATTATTAAGTTTCACCTAGAAACTTTGGAATGGTGTCCCGTTAAAGGTATAGGTTGACACCCTATGACCAGGGGTTAATAACACATCTGACAGTTTTGGATGAACGACTGAACCCTCTGCTTACCACCACAGACACCCCAGGCCTGATCTTCTAATTTTATGAAATATCTATGTAACCATATTTCATAAAATTTTAGTAAAATCCGCAAAACCGATTTTTAATTGACCTTAATAGCTATGTATCCCTATGCATTTATAGGAATTTTAATGTAATATTAGGTCCTTACATATGAAATTGCCGATACTTAATACGGGCAACTTTGAAATCAAATATTTTGTGTTTGATTAGGAATTCCAAATTCAAAATTATTTCAAAATAAAGACTAAAGAATATTGTTTTAAAATTCGTGTTTCATTTGTTTTATCGTCATTTGTTTGGGCTTGAAAATTGCTATTGCAACAACAATGGAGAAATTAAAACATCGCGATATTTACGAATATGAGTTCTACCGTGGCACCAGTGCAGCAGAAACGGCTCGAAGGATTAACGACGTGTACGGGCCAAGCACCGCTAACGAACGAACGGTGCGTTTTTGGTTTCAACGTTTCCGTTCTGGAAATTTTGATTTACAAAATGAGCCTCGTGGACGACCGGATACTCAAGTGAATAATGAAGAATTAAAGGCGATAGTTGAAGCGGATCCATCTCAAACCACTTCTGAATTAGCAGCAGCCTTTGGAGTAAGTGACAAAACAATCACTATCCATTTGCGTCAAATTGGAAAAGTAAAAAAGCTCGAAAAGTGGGTACCGTACGAATTGACTGAAACACACCAACAAACACGCGTCGGTTGCTGCGCTTCCTTGCTCAATCGTCACAATAATCAGGGAATTTTAAATCGTATTGTCACTTGTGATGAGAAGTGGATCGTGTACGATAATCGCAAGCGATCATCACAATGGCTTAACCCTGGAAAACCGGCAAAACCTTGCCCCAAGCGAAAACTGACCAAAAAGAAGATTCTAGTTAGTGTTTGGTGGTCCTGTGCTGGTGTCATCCACTACAGCTTCATGAGATCAGGCCAAACGATTACTGCAGACATGTATTGTCAACAGTTGCAAACAATGATGGAAAAGCTCACCATTAAACAACCGAGATTGGTCAATTGCTCTAGCCCATTGCTCCTTCAGGATAACGCTCGACCACATACTGCACATCAGACGGTCGCCAAGTTAGAGGAGCTGCGACTGGAAACTCTGCGTCACCCACCATACTCTCCAGATCTTGCCCCAAACGATTACCATTTATTCCGAAATTTGGACAACTTTTTACAAGGAAAAAAAATTAATTCTGATGAGGCAGTTTAAACAGCCTTCAAGCAGTTCATCGATTCTCGCTCCCAGGATTTATTTACCAAAGGGATCAATGAGCTCCCGATAAAATGGCGAAAGTGTATCGATAACAATGGTACATACTTCGATTGACTAAATATATAATTTCTTTTAAAAATGTTATTTTTAATTTTTTGATACCGAGCGGCAATTTCATATGTAAAGACCTAATATTTACGTATTTACCAAGAAATATTTACCTGTAATCACGTAACGTGTTTCAATGGTTTTCTCCTAAAAATGGTGTCAGTGTAAATTGAATTAAAAGCTTAGTTTTAATTCCTTCCTATAATTCATGGAATCTAGAGAATAAAATGTAAACAAGCAACTACTTAAGTATAATATTATAATTTTATTTGCTTAATATTACAATTTAAAAATCACGTACCTAAATCCAGAAGGAAATGTTTTATTTGAATCAATAGCCGCCTGTTCTAAATATCACAGACTCAGAGTACAATAGAAATATCCCTTCAATCAATCAAACCAGATAAGAAACGTACAGCAAAACCTAAGCTTATCAATTGAGGTCTGGCGTCAATCACTTTGGTACCGGTCATAATGCTTTTTGTTGGTGTGCTACTGCCCTAAATGAGAGCAACGGAATGATGATGGATCTAGAGTTCTAACTAGTTTCGAAATTTCGTAATATGGATAGATGAGGTATTTTTATGATTATTTTTTTGCTTAGATACCTATTTCCCATTTTACAGTTAGTTTTGTAACTGAAATATTTAAATAAGAAAACCGGATAGAATATTATATCGGACAACATCATAATAAGCGGTCAAGTGCGAGTCGGACTCGCCCATGAAGGGCAATGTGGTTTCCATAACAGCAAGTAAGGTAAATTGCGGTTTACGATTTTCTCGTTCAAACCAATTTTCGGTGGAAGTTTACATGGTAATGTACATCATATATTTTTTTTTAGTTTTATCATTCTCTTATTTTAGAAGTTACAGGGGGGGGGGACACATTTTACCACTTTGGAAGTGTCTCTCGCGCAAACTATTCAGTTTAGGAAATAATGATATTAGAAACCTCAACATCATTTTTGAAGACCTATCCATAGGTACCCACACGTATGGGATTGACGAAAAAAATATTTTTGAGTTTCAGTTCTAAGTATAGGGAACCCCCAAAATTTATTGGTTCTTTTTCTATTTTTGTGTAAAATTCTTAATGTGGTTCACAGAATACATCTACTTACCAAGTTTCAACAGTATAGTTTCGGAAAAAAGTGGCTGTGACATACAGACATGACGAATCCATAAGAGTTCCGTTTTTTGACATTTGGCTACGGAACCTTAAGAACTAATAAAAAATAATAGATACACGTGACAAAAAATAGGTATATTGTGGTAATTATAAGAGAGAGAGAGACCAGGGAGAATTAAGAGACCAGGGAGAGCCACTCAGCCAGAGCCAGCCAGCCAGAGAGGGCCAGTTAACCACCCAAAGGTAGTTAAACTGGTCCTAACTCACAGTAGACACAAAAAAAGAAACAGTAAAATTGACGCTATTTATCAGAGATATTAAAATTTGGAACAGAACTCGAATGAGTAATTTAATCTGAGCTTATTTAAAGGCGGTTAAACCAACGCTTAACAGGCTAAAACAATAGTTTGCTACAACAAAAACAAAAAAGAAAACAACATGAATAATTTAATTACTTCCCTAATCACATATAGATTCACGTTATCTTTTAATTTGGTAATTCAACTATTCAAAAGCATTTCAAGTGAACCAGATTACCACGATAACTGATATTGATTTCCCATACATAAAAGTTCGTACCGTTGGAAACATCATGAAAGTTTGACCCTGCGCAACAAAAAGTTCCAAATTCGCCATGTCCAATTTAAAGGTTCTGTTGCCATGAACTTTATCGAAGCAATTTGTTTTACAGGGATGAAAACATTAGTCGGTCTGGTTTATTGTTCTGCCCCTTATCGAGCTCTGATGGAAATGGTATATTTTAGTTAGGCAGATATTCTTTTATTTAGTAACAAGCTACTGCCCGCGATTCCCAACGCGGCGTTCAATGGGAGAGGCCTTTGTTCAACAGTGGTAGTCTTCCGGCTGATGATGATGATGATCATCGCGACTACGTTCACGTTAATTTCGATGATTTATTTATTTATGTATTAACACTTTAAGCACAAAGTACAGAGGCGGACTTAATGCCATAGGCATTTTCTACCAGTCAACCTTTGGGTGATGCAGAGACAAGCAGTGGTAGGTGTAATCGAAAATAACACAAGGATATAAAAAAATACTGAAATACTATATAAATATATATCAAACTACATGTATATTACTGTAAATAGATATTTACACGGATAAACAAAAATAAAAAGACAAACAATGGAGAAAACACCGTTGTGATGAAACTGCCAACTTCTTGCGAATGTGCTCTCGAACTTTAATTTTGAACGCTAAGCGATTGGTTGCCATCCTGATTTCCTAGGGAAGCGCATTCCACAGAGAAATAGATTGCACAAAGAACGAACGGTGAATGAAGTCAGTGCGGTGAGAGGGACAATGAAGAACACGGTTTTGCGATGATCGCAAACTCCTATTATGGTTGGCACAAATGTACTGAAATTGGGGAGCAAGGTAACTAGGGGAAGTGGGAGAAACAAGAAAGAAAAACAAGGTGGTTAGCGCCCTTTGCTCCCTACGCTGACGTATGGGTAACCACTTAAGAAGAGACCGGTGCTCGGAGACATGATCATCAGATTGAAAACGAATCGAATGAAGTTATTTAGAAGACGGTCAAGTTTGTCGAGGAGATCAGGTCAAAGATCTGTTGGATGATCTGTGGGGTTTTAATTTTCTGGCACGGATCCCATCCCTAATTTTATTAAGCAATAAAAATCTATATTACTCCTGATAAAACCAGCTGTTTGCCAGTGAAAGTCCCGTGAAAATCGCACCAGCCGTTGCGGAGATTAGCCGAATCAAACCGACAGACAGACAGACAAAAATGTTAAAAACAGATTTTTTTGCTATTAGCACCGTGTGCAATCAGTAAAAAGCTGTTATTTTATCATTATAAACAAATCCTTCAATTTAATTTTATTTGTATGTATAGAAAAAATCTAATAGATAAAACCTCGCTTTCGCGATAATCTAAACTAATATTATAAATGTGAAAGTAACTCGGCTTGTGTTTGTTACCTCATCACTCCAAAACCACTGAACCGATTGTAATGAAATTTGGCAAAGTGATAGCTTGGGATCTGGTTAAGGATATAGAATACTTTCTATTCCACGACTTCGTTTGCTTTAACCGATATTCACGCAGACGTAATCACGGACAAAAGTTAGTTTTTTCCAAAAATAATCAAAAGAAACCAAACGAAGTATGCTTAAGAATGAGGAGACAATCAAAACCGGTAACAAAGTCAAAAGTCTCCCCACTTTCCCTATCCTGACTTTTCTATATTTTAATATAAAGTAACGGTTTCTTTAACCTCAAGAGGGGCATGTTGTGACGATAAGTACAGAGGGAGAGGCCTCTTCAACCACGTGGATAGGTTAGGGGCGGCCCTGCTTTGAGCCGGGCCCCTTGACCCCGTGAGAGATAAAAGCATCACGATAGACTTATATATGTTACATTTAGGTATGTACGAACGTCTTGAGTGGACGTCGATGTTATTTATTAAGGTTTGTTCCCTTTTAAGGGGTCAGCGACTTATAGAATGGCTATTTGGGTCACAAATTGCAATGAAGTTGATGAAATGTTTGGGAAAAATAAAAATATGGTTTATTTATTTCTTAAAACCAATGGATATGCTCCATTATCTCATATTTTAACATTAGAAAAATAAAGAGTCGATTTATAAATTTATTTCTTAGAATGTCTATTTTTGGAAAATATTTATACTCTTCGGAGAATATTATAATAATTTAATATCATATTATATCTACGTTGCTGATTTGTATCGTTATTTTCTCTGAATGTTATTTTTTCCCCAAAAATATCAATTGCAGAAATACTTAAGTGTGTACTTTCATATTTCTGTTTTGTTTTATTATTTATCTGAAATGCTTTTCACATGAAGGAGAATAATTATTATCCCTAGATAGATAACCTTATTTCACTGTACACTAAAGATAACCATACGTCGATTCGTCGTGCGCATGTTTGAATGGGCATTTTTTGGATTATTTATGTACTAGGTTTATACATGTGTTATTGAGTCTTAATATATGTAGTTGTAATGTGAATTAATGAAAAACATTAGGGTTTATACTTTTTTTTATTAGGAAAAAAAATTAAGAATAAAACACGGTACTTCTAAATCTGAAAAACTTAAACATTTACGGATCTCTCTCCGTCAGCCTTATAGTTTAGTATGTGAAGTTTTTAAAATTAACTTTTCGTAATCTCTATAATGTAAAAAAAGTTAGTAAATATATCTTTTTATTTATTTTGGCCTCAAAGGCACTTGGGACAGGCGCTGGATTGGTGCTCTCACAACACACACACTTTCAGGCACATTTTGAGTGTCCAATGGGTTTTCCCACTGGTGGTAATGGTCTTCCACAGAGTGATTCCAAAGAGTTTAAGGTAAGTACCTCAAAGTTCAGCATCACTCTTCATCATCTAATAAACTGACTTCAGTTTCCCTGTACGACCCCTGAATCTCTTCGTCGCTTTCTTCATGCAACAGTCGACTGATTTCTGCATTGTTTACATAATTTTGTAACGTTATTATGGTTTGTTTTAGTAGATAAAAAACGAATAAAAATGTGTACCTACATTAATTCTCAAAAAAGTCACAAAATTACATTTTCATAAACTGAACTGAACTGAACTGAACTGACACTAAAGATAACCATATGTCACTTCGACGTATGGTGGGTACAGATTGATGAAAGTATTGCATTTACCGGAGCGATATGGGTCTACTCTGCAAGCTCCGAGTGCCAATTGAGTTGATAGGAACGGCCAGTTTAATGTCGCGAAAAACAAACAAGTTATATCGATTTTTCAAAATCGATTACGTCGATTCGACGTAGGTTATCTATCTAGGGTTAAACCTAAAGAACAAATATTGTCAAGAGGTCAAGCACCTAAACCATGAAAAAAAACCAATAAGTAAGTGATAAATAACTTTAGCAAGACGTTTGTTTCGGAAGCTTCGTATTGCCACCAACTTCCGAAACTAAAGTCATAATTATGCGTTCTGTGCTAAAGTTATTTATCACTTTTTAGTTTTTGAAGGCGGTTGTCTTTTTGTTAAAAAGTTTTTTTTGCTCTTTTACCCACTTGGCACTCGTATCATCCAAATCCACACAAAAAATGATTTCCTAATTTTTCATCCTTAAAAGAGGAATATATCCATTAAATCTATGGGACCACGCCTGACAAATTTCCTATCCAATAAACAAGAATTTTCAAAATCGATCTACAATTCAAAAAATAGAACTAACTTTCGAATTGATCGTCGTTCAATGAACGTCGTTTAATAGTTTAGAAATCAAAAACTTACTCTTAGTAGAATTACGATTTCAATTGAAGCGAATCATTTGCAAATAGGTACATACTACATTTGATATTAAACAAAACGACTAAATAGTAACTAAACATAAATAATTACCAACCAGTTCTATTTCTGTTTAGTTTCCTATCACTGGAACTAGTCTAGAGCAAATGCAAACTAGAAAAACAAATAGATATTTGTTTCAAACCATCTGTGGTTAGTTTCACTAATGGTGGACACTGTCTTGTGGTGTCGTACCAGTTTATTTGTTTACGGTTTTAAATGTAAGAACATTTACTGGATTTAGAATGGTGATAGTTTAGGTCGGTTAGTGTGTGTTACTGTAAAATCTTCTGCGTACTTGGTTGATCTCCAAGTCAAATCAAAAGCATTTATTTGCAAAAATATGGTACAATAGATGTTATTTTCGGACAGGTGGTTTCCGCATATTCTGCCATATAAGGCGTGCAAATGTCAATATAATAATCCATAAAAAAATAAATAATCCATTAATAATAATAACTTTATTATCAGGCAACTGTGGCCCATCGATAAAATACACAAAATAATCTCAAACAATAACAAAATAATACATATTAAAACCTTATACTATAATTAAATAAGTATATCCTATTTCACACTTAAAGTTGGCGTCGTGTGTCGCGCGGTGTCAGCAGGTAGCCGGCATCGGATGCGCCGAAACACAACACCTTCCGGCCAAAATTCCTCCTTCCCTTGAGATTGGACCGCCAAGTTACATTACATTTTACTGTAATTATACAAAATATTATTATTAATTATAACAACGAAACCCGATCAGACCACCAAAGGGATTTTTGAACGTCATTTATAAGAAAAGTTGAATCTACGTAGTTGCCCCTTCCAAAAGGATTAGTATTGACAAGAATTTGCCCGGAAATCCATACTTTTTTTAAATAAATGTTTTTTGTTTTGTATAAGTACAGGAATTATATAATTATACGTGAATACGATGTACGTATCTTGCATGAAAACCACAATTTTAGAATTTGTCCATAGCAATACAAAGTATTACAAGTATAGAAATGACAGCTAAGTTATGTTTCCTTTAGGTAAGTTAACTATATATTGTACTATGGAGAGCAGTCATTACGAAAAACAATAATGTACGCATATGTGATCTTAGAAAAATAATACATCAAATAACAGTCAGTGTAGAGCAACAACATCAAATACAACAGATTTAGGGGTGAAAATTGCGTAACTGTGTGCAAGACAATAAATACTATAAGAAAGACACATTTGTAAAAAAAATAAATAAAGATGTTTAGAGAAGTTGAAATTCTAATTTTTATATTCTTGGGTACCTAAAGAGTATCTTCAGGCTTTTAAAATATTTTTAAAACCCCGCAATAAATATGGATGTTAAAAATGAATAGTTTAACGAAAAGCTCATTATTTGCTGATAGTAACATTGACACTGACAGCCGTTTTATGTGAAATAATGTCACAAATACTGATTAATCAATGTACTTTTTTAACTCCGTCATTGATTGTAAACAACGATTCATATCACTTGTCTGTCAATTTGATAGATACGTTAATGTCACTTGTCAATTTTTTGTTATAAACACAAAATGGGCGACGCGATGAAACGAAAAACAGTTCAGGATGCTGGTCTAGCTCCACAGCCATAAGGGTTCATAGATTAATTGATTAGCATTTTTAACAATTTTTAGAGCTGCTGAAGTTGTAGATCTATATTATCTTTGCATTTACGAGGTATACCTCTCATTGACTTGAATATGCCCTGGCGGTTGGGAGAGTCATGCTCACTTGAATGTCTCGCTGACGGTGGCGCATGTGTTCGATCATTCGGTTCCCTTCAAAATGGTGCCGATCCATGCGTCATGTTCGTGAACGGACGCCGTCGGTTGGGACTGGTCATCTCTTAGCTGCCTCGGTTATTTTAAATTTTGGTTTGAATTGTTATTATAACTATATTTTTCTCTAGACCTCTTTTAACATGCAAGACGTGTTACATTGTTCTCACATTGTACCCTTAGACTCAACATGAATGATGTAACCTAAATTTGTAAAATATAAGTGATTTTAAAAGAGTGTTCATGGAGTTTCTTGCTCGTTCTTCTCCATAGAAACCTACTGTTTGGAACGAGCAACTAGCTTCAACTTTCTGACTGACTGACAATTCAAAAGTACCTGTAAATGGTTTAATTGAAATAAATGATTTTGAGTTTTGAGTTTGAGTTCTTTTCATCTATACTAATACAATAAAGCTGAACAGTTTGTTTGTTTGATTGATCTCGCTAATCTCAGGACCTACTGATTCGTATTGAAAAATGTCTTTTTATGTTAGATAGTCCATTTATCGAGGAAGGCTATAGGCCCATGCAAAGCCGGGTCGGGTCGCTAGTTTTAAAATATTTTAATTATGCGGGAGTTCCAACATATGGTAAGTATATCAATCTACTCCTGGTAATGTATACTCCACGTCGAAAAATATTTGAAACCCTCTAAATGAATCTTTTCATTTTTCATACAAATGAATGTATATGGATCTCGCCATGATCCTTTATATCCTGCACACATTTCTCAACTATATTCTCGTTTAATTGTGGTTCATTATCAATTAGTCAACTAAAATTATTGATTCCTTAACCGGCCTACTTACTATTATTGGGCAAAATAATAAACGTAATCATCGGCCTTAAATAAAACATTATACTGAAATACCTAATTAAAGGAATGTATATCTGTAGAGATCCTTAATAAACAAAATGTTTAGCTCAAAGGAGTACCTACATCTACATGTTTCTGCAATGTTTTGAATAATTTGCCTTTGCTTTACTGGGTATCAACGTTTTCATCTGAATTTCCAAACGTATTTACTCCAATTTAGAAGTTTTATAAATAAGATCTCGATTAATGTATTTCAACTGCCTTTGAATAGCAGTTAATGTACTTTCGTATTAATTAAAGTGTAATGCTTCTGTGTACTGACGCGTAACTTCTCCATTGAACGGAATAAGATTCATTTATTTACTTCTAGTTAATTGCTTTTCGACATTAACTTGTCAAATATAACTAATTTAGTTAATAAAGACAATAGATTTTTGGATTTTAAACTCTGACTTTACTTTAAAACACGATTTCTTTGTTTCAGATAGTTCCAAAAAAATAACAGTAACAATTATGTCAAAGTGATCAGTGTAAAAAAAAATGTTTCACATAATGACTTTTCGCCACAATCGTGCGTCCGCCACGGCGGTCAGCGCGGTACTGACGATATTAGTGTGTGCAATCTTTGAAGTAAGCTCGGCTGAGGGGAGGGAAGAACCGCACAAGTACACGATAGATGAACTATTGTCTATGAGTTTTGAGCACAAGGACTCTGGAGATCTTGGAATGGATCCTTGTAAAGCTGGTAAGTCATTAGTCTATTTCTCCATATAAATGTCTGACTATTTGTTACCAGACCACGGCAAAACAACTGAGTAGATCGTAATGTAATTTGCCATTAAGCTAGCGTGGTATCTGGATAAGGACTTATAGACAATGCTAATTTATTATTCCGTATCTTTGTTTGCATCCGCGATAAGCAATTTTAACGGGAACAAAGTCGCGGGCAAACCTTAAAATGTCCATAAAATACTCTGAATGTTGAAATTCACTTCAGTTGTAAAGTGTTATTCTTATGGCTAAATACTCAAAAACTGCTCAATTTTACACCTATTGCGATCGCCAACATGCATCGGCCAAGCATAGCAATTATGGCTGAACCCCCATTTGGGGAGACCTATGCCCAGCAGTGGGCGTCTAAAGGTTGACATGATGATGATGACTCAATTTTAAGATGCCGTTAAGTCTCGTGCTGTCTCTACCACTTTATGTCAAAGTGACTGTGACAGTACGAGACTTAACGGCATCTTAAAATTGAGTATCGTTTGAGTATTTGTCCATTAGTATTTCAGAAATATGAATCCTAAAAAATAATATCTGACTTCATAAACTCACAAATCACAAAGAGATAAACTCGATAAAGATTCCTACGTTCCTTTGACGAGTAAAAAAGATCTCGTTTTCAATAAAAATCAGTAGGTGTTGAACTTTTTATGTCTGTTCTCGTAAAATTACAGTTTCAGACCCTCATTTTTTTCTTTGTCGCTCGTATAAATCTTTAGTATGGACAGGAGACAGATATCAAATGTAGACAAATTCCTCGCTGACGTTTTGTGAAGAAATAAAAGGTAAGGAAAAGTGAGAAATTTCCGTAATTGAAAACTTCACTGATTCATTGACGGGACGCTTTCTGAATCATGACTTGCCATTTGATACATGTGTCATGACAAAAAAAATATTGATGTATCAAACCATTTTCACCTATCAATCAGTGGGGCATTTTTATTTATTAATCTGGGAGCATTTTCATCTATCAATCAGGGGGCATTTTTATTTATTAATCTGGGAGCATTTTCATCTATCAATCAGGGGGCATTTTTATCTGTCAATCAGGGGGGTCATTTTTATCTATCGATCAGGGGTGGCATTTTTATCTTTCAATCAGGGGGTCCATTTTTATCTATCGATCAGGGGGTCCATTTTTATCTATCAATCAGGGTGGGTATTTTATCTGTCAATCAGGGGAGGCATTTTTATCTATCAAGCAGGGTGGGTATTTTTATCTGTCAATCAGGGAGACATTTTTATCTATCAATCAAAGGAGCCATTTTTATCTACCAATCGGTAAGGAATTCTTATCTATCAATAAGGGGGGCATTTGTATCTATTAATCGGGGAGCATTTCTATCTATCAATCAGGGGGGGTCACTTTATCTATCAGTCAGGGGGGCCATTTTTCTAACTTTTAGGAACGTTCACATTCTAATCTCATTCTCAATTATTTATCTAAATCTGTTTAAATTGAGATTGCAATTTAGATTTTAAACGTTTTTAATGAAAATCTGATTAAGTATTTAGATATTGTGTGTGTCGCTCTTTAAATTTTTTTTTTATTAAATACGTAAGAGCACTTAACTTCCATTATTCGTCTCGTAATTTCGACGTAAAACTTCGTAAAACAAAAATAAGAAACTACTTGAACACATTAAAACTTTTTAATTTTACGTTAAGTGAAACCTTACGCTTTACCTTTCAGCCGACGACGTAACACAATACCATTTGAAGGCATTCAGAAAGTAATAGCGAAACATTTAACGAAACATTTGCCGTATCTTTATTCTCAGCAGCCAATCCGTGTGACCGTTTATGTTGACGGATCCACGTTAAACTCTGCCTCCCTAACAATATTGCCATCAAGGGCGCCGGGCTACAGGCATCGGTCGTCGGCAATTGGAACAAACAAACCGTGAAAGGACGTTCAAGCAGATAGGTCGGATTCACGTCATGGACAGCTTATAATTCTCGCTGATTACCTCCGCACGGAATTTGACACAATTCCGACTGTTGTGTGGTGCGAGGGGTGAGATGAAGCGAGTTTTTAATTGCTCGTTTACCCTTTTGTTTTACTATCAGTCTTCAATTCGAGCGTGCTCCACCTTAGGCCGCATTGTTACTTAAGATCAGGTGATTTGCGGCCAAAAGCAAGCCTATATCAATATAAAAAAAAAACAAAGTCTCAATTTCTTGCTTTCTCATACCTATTCAACTAGACTAGATTCAACTGATTCTTTCATCTTGCGTACATGTATGAAGATTTTGACTTGAATTGGTATTACATTCCTTGCGTCTTAAACGCTTTATTTGCGTTATAATTAAGTTGCATTGATTACTATCGTGCGTGCTTGATATTATTTTAAGCTTTTTTTTATTACCCTGTTGTGTCCCACTGCTAGGCAAAGACCTCCCTAAAATCCTTCTTGGTATTTTTTTCTTGCGCCGCCTCGAACCTGCATCTAGGTCATCTCACCACCTCTTCTTGGGACGTCCTCGGCGACGCGGATCATCTTCAGGCACCCATTGCGTACAGTCCTTTGCCCAGCGGTCACTGTGCATGCGGCTGACGAGACCCGCCTAATCCCATTTGAGACGTGCAGCCTCTTTGCTCACGTCTATAATCCCTGTAGATTTCCCTCTCCATTTTAAGCTTATATCAAGTAATGTCTATAACTTCACTACTCACAACAATATATTGTTTGTGCAAGTTTGCAGAATATTTACCCAAGCTATTTCGTGTTGTATGATTATAAACACAACATAGGTCTGGTTTCTACCAAAGCGGAAAGGAGATGTCTTGTAAACAACCAATAGAATATTGTATTGTATTGAAACTAAGCGGAGAGATGAGAAAATGACGCAAGCCGATTGGTTGCTCGCTTTGGTTGCTCGAGATATCTCTCTCTGCTTCGGTTGATTACCCGCTATGTCTTATGATTTGCACAGTTTTTCTGAAGCGAGCGGAGAGGGTCTGTTTTTATCGTCCGTCGTTGATTTCTGTTTTAGCACTTTTTAATGGTACCTCTCTGGTCGAGATTTAAATACCCTACATTGTCCGCCTTTAGTCGCGAGAATAGTTTCAACAGCCGTTTAGAAACAGTTAAAAAGGATTAAAATTTTGCTTTGTAAAAATGTGTCGTTTAAAATGGAGGATTTATTTTTTTAAATACTCTAAGCTCGCCTTTTGTTTTCATAGTCTAGACATTTAACAAGTTGAAACATAGCATTTTGTTAATCCATACTAATATTATAAATCTTAAAGTGTATGTTTGTTATATTTTCACGACGAAACGGTTAAGCTGATTTGATGAAATTTGGTACGAAGATAGCTTAAAAACCCTTAGAAAGGACCTACTTTTTAACCGACTTCAAAAAGGAGGAGGTTATCAATTCGGATGTTTGTATATATTTTTTTTTTTATGTCTTTTCGGGCATAACTCTGTCATATATAGTCGGATTTCCAAAATTCTTTTTTTGTTCGAAAGGGGTTTATTCCAAAATGGTCCTATATAAATTTTGTCAAAATTGATTTAGCCCTTTTTGAGAAAATCAACAAATTCCCAAAAAAAATACTTAGACGACGTATTAGTTTCTTCAATCTTTGGAGGATTTACAATCTCTTTTAAATGTGTCGCCGTTTCTTAATGGATTTCGATGTTAAGGCACCACTAAAAAGCGAAAATTTAAAAAAAAATTAAAAAAAAAGAAAACCGCCTTCAAAAACTAAAAAGTGATTAATAACTTTAGCACAGAACAACAAACTCAAAGCCTCCGAAAGTAAAGTAATGTGTGTTCTGTGCTAAAGTTATTAATCACTTTTTAGTTTTTGAAGGCGGTTTTCTTTTTTTTTTTTACTTTTTTTAATCCGCGAATTGGTCTACATCCACAATAGCCGAGCCGAGCCGCCGTAAAAGACGTTCACGTGGACAAAATTTCGTTAGTTATATTTTCTTAGTTTCCGTATTTATAACAAAACAGATAGATATGACTTTGGACATGAGAGAATGTGCCACGAAACCTTGGCGGTAGGGTAACATTCCCCCACGCACTGTGTAATGCCGCATTACAAATATTTTTTGTCACTGGTAAAATAAAACGTAAGTAATAAATCCATTGAAGGGTGATGGAACTTTAAGTGTAGCTATTTAAATAGTATTAGATTATCTACTCAATTATAGTCAAACTTTAAAAAAAATTGTAAGTATGTAGTATGTTGGCCATTCTTCTCTATACGAGACTACTTTTTGGAAGGAGAAACTAGATTTCATTATTTTTTCTGTTAAAACAAACTACCTACACTTTTCCAACTATGTTGGGGTAGGTTTCCAATGTAATCGGATGCAGCAACATAGAGCAACTACCTATCAGTCCTCTACAACCCAGTTACTGGGTAACACAATACCCCTTGCTAACAGCCAGTTTCTTCATCAACAACTAAAGCTTGTCTCTGCATCACCCAAAGGTTGACTGGTAGAAAATGCCTATGGCATTAAGTCCGCCTCTGTACATTGTGCTTGAAGTGTTAATAAATAAATAAAATAAATAAAGTAATCAGTAAAAGTATTGAATTTTTCTTGAGCTTTACTGATACTACAGCAAATGTGTTTCTTCATCCGAGTTACAGCTAAAGTAAAAGTCAAATGAGTTGCCAGCACATAAACGTCGTAATTTCTTCAAAAAACCATGGGGAAATTACGAAGTTCCCCACGGATTTTTGAAGAAAACAAAAAAAAATCTAAATTTTTATATTATATTTATTATGTACCTATATACCTACATTTATTTTATTTATATTTAAAAATTGTGTAAATTCTCTTCAAATTGTGGTGCACAGCTAAAGTAAAAGTCAAATGAGTTGCCAGCACATAAACGTCGTAGTTTCTTCAAAAAACCATGGGGAAATTACGAAGTTCCCCACGGTTTTTTGAAGAAAACAAAAAAAAAACTAAATTTTTATATTATATTTATTATGTACCTATATACATTTATTTTATTTATATTTAAAAATTGTGTAAATTCTCTTTAAATTGTGGTGCACAGCTAAAGTAAAAGTCAAATGAGTTGCCAGCACATAAACGTCGTAATTTCTTCAAAAAACCATGGGGAAATTACGAAGTTCCCCACGGTTTTTTGAAGAAAACAAAAAAAAATCTAAATTTTTATATTATATTTATTATGTACCTATATACATTTATTTTATTTATATTTAAAAATTGTGTAAATTCTCTTTAAATTGTGGTGCACAGCTAAAGTAAAAGTCAAATGAGTTGCCAGCACATAAACGTCGTAATTTCTTCAAAAAACCATGGGGAAATTACGAAGTTCCCCACGGTTTTTTGAAGAAAACAAAAAAAAATCTCTATTTTTATATTATATTTATTATGTACCTATATACATTTATTTTATTTATATTAAAAAAATGTGTAAATTCTCTTTAAATTGTGGTGCACAGCTAAAGTAAAAGTCAAATGAGTTGCCAGCACATAAACGTCGTAATTTCTTCAAAAAACCGTGGGGAACTCAAGTTCCCCACGGTTTTATGAAATAAGGCAAAGGCCTCTCTACTCTCCTTCCACTTCTCTATGTCAAGGGCTATTTCAGACCAGACTTTGTCAAAAGAGTCTAGATCATCCCGCCACCTCCGCATGGGCCTGCCGCGATGTCGCTTGCCATGTATTTGTACAAAATCAACAAAATCAGGGTAGATTTTGTTGGTTCAAACAAAATCTACAACATGAAAAATTGATAATTACTTTAACTTTCACATCAGCTTAATGAGCAGTAACAGTTAGGGGTAAAAGTAACAGTAAAATCAACAGCTAAACTTGTGAAGAAACAAATTGAACCGTTACTTTGACTTTGAGACGTTCTTTTGGCTGTTACTTTGGCCGTTAGACGATGTCAATCTTTCGGGCTTCTAACAACCCGCAACCACTGCCAAAGCTCTACGAACAACAGCGTGCTTTCGAGCACGAAGGTGTTTCGGTATGCAATTGATGGTCACCCATCCTCGAACTGGCTGCGGCAAGCTTCGCTTAACCATGAGCGATCGATCCATACGGCTTTAAAGGAACCCGTTAATGGAATTTTAAGGCGACGATATACGCCGGCGACCTTGAGCGACCAGAGAATCGTATGCGCTGCGCCAAAACTCTCAAAGTTTAGTCGAAAAAATTATATGATAATATAATAATAATATAATAATATAAATAATAATATAATAAATTAAATAAAAGATAGTATTCTTTAACTTAAAAAAAAGGCGTATACTAAAAGATAGATAATAAAATTGTCTGTAAGATAGTGTAAGTTTCGTTTAATTATATCTGGTAGATTTTGTGTGATTGTCAATGTTTTGTCCGAGGCAGACACAACTTCACGAGTTAATTAAACTATTTAATATGAACTTAATCAAAAATATTCTCATACTAAATGATTAAGAGAATGTTTTAGTTTAACATTTTTTTTTTTTCAAATCATTTACACTACACATTTTGACGTGATTGTCAGTTTAAAATCTGTAAAATTCGTTAAATAGCCCCATAAGTGTAGCTATGTAATTTTTTTAATTTTATTTAGAGAATCTATAATCAAAAATTATTATAGTCAAACTTGTATAAAAAAGTAGGTATGGACTTTTTGCCTATTCTTCTCCATACCACTTTTTATAAAGGGCGTCTAGATTCAATTCCTTTTTCTGTAAATGACGTTTCAAGTGTCTTTTAATTTAAGTTTGACTTTGACTTTGGGGAAAGGGAATTAGATAAAATACAATGTTTTAACAATTCGACAAGGGACAGTAAATGCCAGTTTATTTTTACGGTGATAAATATTTTCCATTTTTTTATCATATTTTTTTTGTAAGTTAAACATATTTACATTATTCTAATAAAGGTTTCAGCTCTTGTTTCAACGTAGGAGGAGTCAATTTCCAGCTGTTGTTAATAATTTTATGTTAGCACATAAAATGACAGTAATATTTTGTCACAAAAAGCAACCGTTTTATTATTACCGAGTCGTTTCAGCCAGTACAAAAAATAAACGTTTTAAAATCGAAATCCACTCCATCTGGCGAGCAAATAAATAGGGCTGCCCGCTGGCATTTTAAAATAAAATAAACAATTAACGCATCCCAACGCGCCAGATGATGGAAAAACCGTCAAAGTTTATCGGCACGAAACGGTCGCGCGGCACTAAATTGGAATCTGGCACTCTATAAACCTTTAATGTCAATAAAGCGGTCCCTCATCAAGTGAACCGTAAAAATCGGTGGAATACCGGTTTTTTACACCCGTCACCAGGATCGACGATGAAATTGTTCTTTTTTTACTTTTTTCGACGTCTGATTGTGGTCGGTTGCAATGCTGCTGCAGGCTGTATAGAAAAATAAAACAATATTTTTTTAAAAGGCGATGTGAAATTTACTATAAATATTCGTAAACTTTTTTACTAGCCAAATCATTGGAGCCAAAATATTGAAAATGTAAATATAACTAGCTTTGTTTTGAAGTCCCAGAACAAATTTTAAAGTAAAATTAAGAAACTATAAATATTTAAATAACTATTTTGCATAAAATTGATGAAGTGTAAAATGTAAGTCAAAGAATCTTTCGTATTTCGTAGAGGACGTCGCTACGCTACGCTTGAACAGCTACGCAATTAATACTCGTAGCACGTCGTAGCATCGCGTAGCGTAACTTTCATTTTACTTTCAAATACAATCAGTTTATATCAATCTTGTATTTTCCTCCCTTTTAACATTCTTTTTAGCCATGTTAAACAAACTTTAAAAATCGTTTATATAGTATTTTTTTCTTTTGATTGTAATATGCTTGCACTTGGTCACAACTCACGAGTCACGTGATCTTAAGTGATGAATTTTGGGAATAAATGAGCTACCGTATTTGCATATTTATTACAAAATATCGAGCTAATTTACATCACACTAACATTTTCTGGTTTTAAATGTCTCTAATAATGACAGGATTAAAGCCTTCAATTCATCACTACATCGCTACAATTTAAAGTTGAGTTTGTATACGTTCGGGCTAATCTCAAGAACTTCTGCTTTGATTCTGTAAATTATTTCGCTAGTGAGAAGCTACGCTATCCCTGACTGCTGTAGCTATATTCAATTATCCAAATATATAAAAATAAACATAAAATTGGTCAAGAGATTTTTAAATAATAAATTAGATAAAAAGAAAATATTAGTTTTTTTATGTTTATTTGTAATGGATAAACTCATAAAATATTACACCGATTTTAAAAAATCTTTCACCCGTCTAATGCTGATTTATCAGGGAATAACATGGGTCATTTTCACATTAAGGATTCTCTATAAGCAACTCATTTGCCCACTGCCTTAGTTCATTTCTGGGCGTTGCATAAAACCATTCACCACAATATTTACTGGTTTTGTTCGTGAGCAGACTCGGGCAGAATGAATAGCTACTGGATTTACCACTCAAGTTTCGTATCGTTAAAGTTTTTGTTCCATTGGACTGAAGTTTTCAATAAGCATTTTAGTTTTGCAAAGGTAGGGGAAGAAAATGTATTTTTATGTTCAAGGACCTGGTAGAATATTAAGGCGATTTGATAACTTGGTTCGCCCAGTGGATAAAGCGATTGGTTCGAGTCGTGGGTTTGATTATAGCACGGATCAATTATTTGTACAGATAGGGTCATCAACTGCTTACCCCCTATCCGAAGACGCTGTCTGTACGTCCGATAGTTAGTGGTTCCGGGTTCGGTTGTTTGTGAGTGTATATGTTTGTAAACCACAAACACGATACAGAAAAAAATCTTAATGTCGAGCAAACCATTTTTTTTTTTGGAATTTCTCTACTGTCTTGATTTAGGCACTAAAGTTATTTTAAATTTTTAAACTTATGTGAAATGCAGGAAGACGCTGCGTTGGTAGGCTTCGTACCAGCGTCAAGGTCGTCAAGGTCGCGGGTAACCGGTGAATGCAAGCGGCAGGTTGCGGTTGTGGCGTTCTATGGGGGAGGCCAGCTTAACGATCTTTCCGAGGCACGGTGGAGTCACACAACTTCCCAACTCCGGGCAGCAATTCCCAAAAATACTTTTTAACTTATCATATAGTGCGATTGTGATCTTCTGATCAGACTATATCCCATACCCTGCAGTGTCCCAATGGCATAATAATATCACACCCTTCATAACCTGTCCACACCTCTCATGGAGCAATAAACATGGTCCACTGGGCCAAAGTAGTATATTATCAAAGATAGATCGATTGATTGCTGCGCAGCGTGTTGCAGATACGGATCCCGCCCAGGGTAAACATTTGTGTGATATCCATTTGCGTTTGCGTTATCTCTGGTTGTAGTTTATCTATAAACGTATCGTTGTAGTATAATTACGTATTTGTGTATATAAATCACTTGTCTGATACCCATAGTACAGGGTCTGCGTAGTTTGGGGTCAGATGACCCTGTGTGAAATTATGTACCTATGTATCATCGATCCAAAAAGAAGTAAAATCCATACCAATGTTATAAATCCGAAAGTGAGTTTGTTTGTTACGATTTCACGACTAAAGTACAGAACCAGAAAGCAACCAAACTTAGTTTGAACCTCAAGAAAGTATATATAGGCTACTTTTTAATCCGCGACTTTGTTTGCATCCGCGATAACCGAAATTCACGCGGACGTAGCCGTGAACAAAAGCTAGTAATAGGGTATTACACCCATTTTTGAAAAGTGTCTCAATTAAATTCTGTAGTGCTAATATGCCACCAAAAAAATTACAAAATTTTTGTTCAATCGATAAGTGCCATAAAAATGAATCTAAATTTTAAATTTTTAAATTTCGCGCGTTTGTAGAGGTTACTGGACGCCATATTGCTCAGCGTAAATGACGTCAGTTCGTTTTGTATCAAATGAGCTCATATTAAATATGATAATTGTATATGATTTAAAAATAATTAAAAGCATATTTTGTAATAGGTGTAACAATGAAAAAATTACGTTGGTTACGAAAATAATAAAAGTACAAAGCCTCTATTACGCCAATCGGTTGACTGACAGTTGACAATTTTTTGTTTACACAGCTTAACATGGCCGCTACTATTTCACGGTGTTTTATAACAGATTAAAAATACTGAAAACTTTGAATTGAATTTAAAAATTTGTTTTGTTATTTTATGAACTAAAACTTACATTTTCCGACTGCTTTATGCCTAAACTGTCTCAATAACATATTTATAGATTTTTTCACGTATAGAGTAAAATACCCTATTCATATTATAGACTCGCCGTATTTGAAAAAAAAAAATGGGTGCGTGTACTTATGTACGAGCGTGAGAAGTTATACTTCTTTGGCATTATTAAAAAAGTATATAAGCACAATTTTTTTTTACTCCCGTGAGAATTTTGTGTGACGCTGTGCGCGCGCATGCGCGAATCGTAAGATTTCACTCTCATCATTTTTTCATAACGCGCCTAAAGAAGTATAACTTCAAGAAGTATAACTTCAATAACTTCAATAATCGATGTTTCACACGTCTACAAAAATGTTACTCAAACAACTCAGATTATCAAACAAAAGGCAGATAGACCGTGCGGAACACTGCGAGTGAAGTCACAAAAGCAAATACAAATTCAAAAACGAATACCTACAATTCGCTTCGCGCTGTACTAACACGAGTACACAAACAAATAGGTACCTACTAATACAAATAAAAATTCAAAAGCGAATACAATCACGAGATTGTAAGTATTCGTTATTGACTTTGTATTTTCTTTTGTGGCTTCACTCGCAGTGTTCCGGACGGTCTATCTGCCTTTTGTTTGATAATCTGTGTCAAACAATATCCATATCGGTATCAATTTATAAAAGCAACGTATTGTTATTTGTGTGGGGAAATAAAAAGCGTTCCTCCGTCACGACGCTCGTTACATTTACAATCTCGCGCCGTGACTCTCATACTGAAAGATATTCGTCAAGCCTGATATGAATGGTCGTGTATATATATCTACCTATCTACGATCCTATGTAGGTACCGTGAAGGTAGAAATTGCAGTAAACGTAAACAAAACCAGAAACCGCAATGCCGTGTAGCAACTTTTACGACTAGGGTTAATGACAGGAGTTTTCCTGGTTTCTCCGGAATTTCAAACGTCTATCAGGGAAACAGAAAAAGATTAAACTTGTCAGGATTTTTTAAATAGCAAGAGAATAAATTTGAGAATATTTTTTATTTTTCTTCGTTGTACCACTTATTGGCAAAGGGCAAAGCCACACGCTTACCTCCAGGGCTAGTTTGAGGTGGCGAGAAAAAAACATCCTTGGAAGAGAATATTTATTATTACTTACCTACTGTTTTAAAATTGAACCTTATTTAACTATTATTCGAACGTTCTAGTTGAAAGTAAGGACATAACCCAATAATACCACTCTACCCACCGCTAAGATGAACGGTACTAGGCTTTAATTATTCTTCTTATGCGAAATTATGCAAGGTCATAAATAGTTGCAGTAACCAAATCGATCTTCACTTTGATGGTTTACGAAAGTTAAAAGCCACTTTCCTTAAGTATCTACCTGATTAGTTTTAGTCATCAATATGTAATAATATTTTTAAATGTAATACATAATATTTTTCTAAATTATGTATAATATCTATAATAATATATGTTGTTTACCAAGTATTTAGCATTATGTAGCATTTTTAACTTATTTTAGTTTACTTTGTATAATTTCCTTTTATGCATGCGGATGCGGAGTAATTGTTACACTCATATAATATAAACTTATCTCACATGTTACCTTTAGCATAATACCAGTGTAAACAATTGTTTGCAAACCAAAAATAAATACACAAATAAACCCCTTACTTAAAACCGTTACTTAAAGTTAAGATAGACGTCAAAAACGCATGGTAAACCAGACGTTAATCATTACTTGCTACTTTTGTAAGCAAGTTAATTTATTAAAAATCGCCAAGAGAATCATTGGCAATGATAGGCTCGTCGAGTCAAAGCTCCAAAGTCTTGAGCATCGACGCCGAGTTGCTGGCCTGTCGGTTTTCTATCGGTTGCGTTTTGGGGAGTGTGCGACGGAATTGCATAGTTTAATTCCGCTGAGCCCGTTCCATCATCGGACCATAAGACGTACGGCGATGCGCCACCGGTACATGGTGGACATCCCACCCACACGCACAAATCGTTTTGGGAACACATTCATTGTGTGTACTGCTAAGGAGTCTGAGCCTGAGTCTGTGTTTCCTGATAGCTACAACCCGGGAGTCTTTAAGTCAAGAGTGAATAGGTTACTTCTAGGCAGCCGTGCTCCATCTTAGACCGCATCATCGCTTCCCATCAGGTGAGATAGTGGTCAAACGTACGCCAGTCAGACGATAAAAAAATAAATAAAATAATGATTGGTACCTAATACAACTCAAAGAAATTAAACATTAAAAAACCACAGACATACGTAATGGTTAGCAATAAAAGAAAACACAATCGTTTTAACCGTCGCGTTATATATACGAGAACAAATTAATCTTCGTCGGTTACGACTCAGGTTTTTATGTTCCTAAGTACAAGGGGTATAAAATATTTAGGGGTTAGAATTTGTCCCTACTCGAGAAATTACTCGGTTTTCGGAATATGTATTGCTGGCATTTTACCCTTTGGCGTTGGAATGTTTCTTTGGCCACAATGTGAGTTGTATTTTTTATGTTAATCAACTGTTGTTTTGCCGAAAGCGATTTTTTGTTCTTAACATATTTAGAATATTAAAAGAACTAATTAAATAATTTAACTTTAAAGGAGAAAAGGACAAAAAGGTGTACATGACCAATAACAACTACATGTACCTACCTAATTATCTCGTTAGATAGGTATTTTATATATATTTGGCATGACTCGATATCATGTAATGCAAAGATGCATACATAAGTAATGGTTTTTTAGTAAACGATACATTAAATTGACATTAAACCTTCGTGGTGTGAGATATTCGAGTAAAACTTTTTATACATTATACTACTATGACGTTTTTTTTTCAAATACGATGTAATTTTTAAGTTACCTATTTGATTACTCCAAAAATATTCAGTAACAAACCTGCCATTACCTAAACAAGGCTTTGAATTTCCAATTCATCGCAACTCCACTTAATATTCAAAGTGTCAACATTCAAAAGTTTATAGGTATTATGCAATACTAAGGCATGTTCTATCTTTTATCTCTGAACGTTTCAGTTTAGGAGCAGCGTGTTTTAGCGTAGCTTTTAAGGAAGTTTCTTTGCTAAAGTTCAGGGAAAGACTTAAATGAAAATGAACAATACTGTGCGTTGTTGTAGGCAAGAATATAGCTAAAAACCGGACAAGTGCGAGTCGGACTTACTCACCGAGGGTTCCGTACAAATTTGTACATATCCATACTAATAATAAAAATGAGGAAGTAACTCTGTCTGTTACGCTTCCATAATGAAACGGCTGAACCGATTTTGATGAAATTGTGTATGAAAATAGCTTGAACCCTGAGAAAGCACATAGGATACTTTTTAATCCGGGACTTCGTCTGCATCCGCGATAACCAACATTCACACGGACCAAATCACGGACAAAAGCTCGTTATAAATAAAGAATAAATTTTCAACTGACTTCAAAAAGAAGGAGGCTCCGGCAAATGTAAGCGATTTTGAAAATTCTTTTGTTGACGGGATGGTCCCATATAATTTTTATCGAAATTCATTCAGCACTTTGTGAAAACATCGACAGAAAGCAAAAAAAATATACTACATGGATGATGTTTTAATTTTCTCCAACCTTGTACTTTCAATCTCTGTTTTGACTGTGTTGCACTATGCACTATGTGATCTTATTACGTGTTAAAATTCTTAAGCCAAAACAACCAACATCAAAAAATACCTCCGCACCATTTTCCTTGTACAGTGAAAATTCCCCGTCCACACATAGTTAGATAAACGCAACTTAACAATTATAAACTTGTCAGAAGTTTAATTAAAACAGGGTCAGTAGTTTCAAAGATTATCGCGCACAAATATGCTAACTTTCTTAAATAGTTTCCATCAAGTCCGCACCACTTGTGCTAGAGGGTATTTAAGAGAAACTCGAATTTCTTAAGAGGGTTTTTTTAGGATTCTGTATCCAAAGGGTCGGCGCCCTACCCGTAATGACTTACGGACCCGTACCGTGGACACTCACCGTGGCCCTGGTCCACATATTCAGTTGCTAGGATGCTCAGCGTGCTATGAAAAGAGCGATGCTCAGGGTTTCTCTGGTGGATAAAATTCGCAATAAAGTCGCCACCGAACTAAAGTTACCGACATTTCGCGTCGAATTAGCACGTCGAAGTGGAAGAGGGCCGATCACGTCTGCAGACGGACAGACGGTAGACGGAGCAGATACGCTCTAGAGCGGAGGTTTCGTTTGGGCAAGCGAGTGTAGGACGCCCTGCAGCACGATGGACCGACGAATTGAAGAAGGTGGCTGGCGACGGATGGATGCAGGCTGCCCAAGACCGGGTTGGTTGGCGATCTCTGGGGGAGGCCTACATTCTGCAGTGAGTGGCAATAGGCTGATATGATGAAGATGATCCAAGAGGTGCCAAACGTGGCCCTATTGTTAAACTCAGCTGTTTATCGATCTGTCCATCCGTCAGTCTTTGCCGCAGGGCTGTATCCTTGAACCGCAATAAGTAGACATTGGAAATGTTCACAGAGTTTATATTACTAAGACCGTGATGACAACATCATCATCAGATGATGATGGTGGAGAAGGCTATGCAGATGCCCAGCTTTTTCCTAAGTATGTTGAGGTCGGCTTCCAGTCTAACCAGATGCAGCTGAATACCAGTGTTGTACATGCAGCGACTACCTGTTTGACCTCCACACTTACTGGGTAACACGATATCCCTTGGTAAGACTGGTTGTCAGACTTTCTGGCTTCTGATAACCCGTAATGACTGTCATGATCTATGAATGACAGCCGGGACCAAGTTCTGTTCTGTCTCCTGCTTGATTTGGAGGGAAGTGGAAAATATGTTTTTCTTACTCCTCCGCTGTTCTTTTCTGATTAATTTCGTTGCGGGATCCAAGACAGTTGAATCGTTTCTCTGGGACTCGTCCAGGAGTTACAGTGGTTAGGGAATAGTGTGGCGGGCTTGTCCCATAAAAAAAGCCGGGACCAACGACTTTACGCATTACGCTTTTAACTGCTTCCCGAGGCACGAGGGAGTCTCGGTATGAAATGGATGGTCACCCATCCACGGCTTGACTGCGGCAAGCATAGCTTAACCATGATCGGTCTATCCGTAAGGCTACTTAGCTATAAGCCCCTCTAAGGCTGTGATAACGAAAAAAAATAAGAGGTAAATTAACCTTACCAAGAAACGTGTTTTACGTGTGTAATACGGAACCTGTGGTGGTAATTTTACGAAGCTTCGTTTACATTATTTGTAAAGGCCTTTGTTCATCATCATCATCATCATGTCAACCTTTAGACGCCCACTGCTGGGCATAGGTCTCCCCCAAGGGGGGTTCAGCCGTAATCGCCATGCTTGGCCGATGCATGTTGTCGATCGCAGTAGGTGTTATGGTACTCAGAAGGACGCTGCTGCCCATCCTCTGGTCAATATCCCTCTGCCCCCTTCTACGACACCCACGGGTAGAAATGGAGTGGTGCTATTTGCGACCGGCACCACACGGCGCCTTGGTTAGAGGTTGTTATGGCAAAGTTATTATACTTAATTTAAGTAAGATGCGACTTTGAAAGTTCTGTTTCTGTGTTTCTTGTGCCGTTATGTATTTTAATTGTATTGAGAAGAGGATTGTTATATATCGTGTTTACACACACTGTATCGTGTTTTTACATACTTGTGTTCAATTAGAATGGGAGTCTTGGCTACGCAGTGGGACGATTGACGATGATTTACTACTACAATTTTATTTCTTCTCAGAATAGTCATGTTCAAAGTCCTATAGAAAGAGTGTCCGTAAAATAAGTTTATTTTATTTAACACATTAAATGAATAAATATACTTGACTTGTACAGACGCCAGCACATCAATCCATACCAAACTGTCAAAGTTTCTCAATTAAATATGAATCTTATAATTTTGTATTAAAGTTAAAAATCTATCAAAGAAAGACAGATTATTGTAGCTTAAAGTGCTGCCCTCTGTACTATGACACGATAATTCAAAAAGTAACATTGTGAACCTTGGTTTTTGACTTTTGCTATCAGACAACTGAAATATCAAATTCCGATTGACCATTATCAACCATTATGTTCAAACATTTACCTGGACATGAAAATCAGTTTTTTATCCCCACACCCAGCCCTAAGGTCCAATAGTAATAAGAGGGGAACGTTTAAAAGTAATAACATCTCTTATCACCGTATCATTTCGGTGCGAATGACACGCGGGCACGCCGCTCAGGATATGAGCTCTTTTAAATGACAGATAAATGCCTGACACATTGCTGGACAGATTGACCAATCAATATAGAATAGAATATAAATTTCTTTATTCGAGTGAGCAAGACTCAACAAGACCTATATTGACTTACCAGTTCACATCTGCTTGCCAGGTAGCCATGCACAGAAATAAGTAGGCAAGCCTACCTAGGCATATTCTGTGTTAAAAACTATCAGTTGAGATGAAATTCATGCTGTTATGAAAAGGGTGATGGTGATGAAATAAAATGAATTCAATTAAAAATTGCTATGAAACCTTTTCGATAGGCAAGTTATCATAGGCATGTTTGTTAATAAATTATATCTATATAATAAAAATAAATCGTTGTTCGTTAGTCTCGCTAAAACTCGAGAACGGCTGGACCGATTTGGCTAATTTTGGTCTTGAAATATTCGTGGAAGTCCAGGGAAGGTTTAAACGTATAGGGACAGGACAAAGTCTGTCGGGCCAGCCAGTATTTGATAAAAAATATGTCTCATCAAGTAAAAGATAAGAAAAGAAACAATATACTACTATTTCGATTGAGCGAGACATAAAAAAACCCGTTAGAGTTACTTGAAAGAATAAAAGAAACTATGTATAACGAACTCAATATTTCTATAGCAAATAATGATATCCAGAATATCTACAGAATTGGGATAAAGAACGAAGAAAAAGTGAGACCTATCCTAATCTCTTTTACAAGTTTCTGGACCAAAGCAAACATACTGAAAAATAAGAAAAAATTCACAAATGTTTACATAACTGAAGACTACCCTAAAACGGTGCTAAAAAAGAGAAAATTGTTACAACAACAACTTAAAGAAGAAAGAAAAAAAGGAAATCTCGCGTATATAAAGTATGATAAGTTGGTAGTAAAGAAAAACGATACAAACAAAGAAAAAAGAAAGAGAGAACAATCTACCTCTCCAGAAACATATACAAACCCTAGAAAACAAGTTAATACGTGCTCAAATGTAAATAACACGAATGTAACCAATGCTTTCGACCTAATGAAAGCGAAAGCAAAGTCATATTCTTCGTCACCAACAATTAGTAAATCTAATTAGCAACTAGATATCAGCAATCAGAGAAGGACCAACCCCAACCCGGCTGGTCACCGTGGGGTTGACAGACCACCACCCTCTAAAATCACTCCATGTACTCCATGTGCTCGTGCTCGAAAAAATAGAGAAAATAAACTATACATAGCAACCTTGAACACAAGATCACTAAGGACGGATGATAGACTCATAGAACTTGAACAGGCGTTAGAGAAAATCAAATGGGATATAATCGGACTCGGTGAAGTAAGACGATCGGGTGAAGAAATAAGAGAATACACGAATTTTGTATTCTATTATAAAGGAGAAATACAAGGAACATACGGTGTTGGATTCTTAGTAAAAAAAGGTCTAAAAAAATATATACTAGATTTTGTCGGAGTATCTGATAGAATTGCAATTTTGAACTTACAACTTCCAGGCTTCAAGAACCCAATATCTATCCTCCAAATATACGCTCCAACGGAGCAAGCAACAGAGAAAGAAAAAGACACATTTTACAAAAATCTTAACAAAACCATGTATGAAGTGAACAATAACGTTATAGTAATTGGAGATTTCAATGGACAGGTAGGAAGCAAATATGCAGGGGACTATGTCTTAGGAAAGTACAGCAATGGAAAGATACGTGGTAATGGGCAACGACTTATAAATTTCTGCTTAGAACATAATTTAAAGGTAATGAATACATTTTTTAAGAAAAAATACAATAGAAAATGGACTTGGATTTCTCCCAACGTCAAAAATAAAAATGAGATCGACTTCATAGCCACTAGTATACCTAACGTATTCAGCGATGTCGCAGTTGTGAACAACTTTAATTTTAACTCAGACCATCGACTTGTGAGAGGAATCATAACATGTAAAGACCTAAAATTACCACGAAGAAAAATTAACCAAACCAAAGCAACAATAACACATGTATTAGAACCAGATTTAGAAGAAATGGGGGAAGCTCTAGACAACATAAAAAACCAAAACAGCGTACAAGATAAGTATGATACTCTAAAAAACGCACTTCTAAAAATAATGGAACGTATAAAGAAAAATAAAAAGGATAAGTTAGGTACAGAAGCAAGAACTAAAATTAAAGAAAGGAGAGATTTAATAAACAATAGAACAAAAAATCGAAAGCAAATAGCAGAGATTAGCAAAGAAATTTCAAAAGCAATCAGAAATCATCGAAAACAAACTCGACTAAAAATAATAAGAGAACAAATTCAGAAAACCGGAGGCATTAAAAAAGCTTTAAAAGAATTAAAAGAACATTCTACATGGATTGGAAAAACTATAAAAAAGGATAAAAATCTAAACAAAGTCACAACAACAAAACGAAAAGAAGTTCTAAAAATCGCAACAGAATTTTATAAAAACTTGTACACAGATATAGATGAAAATACGGACACGACAATAGAAGAAAATAATGACGAAGAGACAATCCCATACATAATGAAAAGTGAAGTAAGAAAGGCTATTGAAACACAAAAGTCAGGGAAAGCACCCGGAGATGATAAAATAACTAATGAATTACTTAAATGCACCATTGATCAGATAATAGAACCTTTTTCAAACATATGCAACGAAATTCTGGCTTCAGAACAGTTATCGTCTCAATGGACGTCGTCCACTATAATATTATTGCATAAGAAGGGGGACAGAAAAAACATGAACAATTATATACCTATTAGTCTGATGGCCAATCTATATAAAGCGTTTGCAAAGATAATACTGGAAAGATTAACTAAATTACTGGACAGCAATCAACCTAAAGAACAAGCAGGTTTTCGTTCCGATTTTTCGACGATTGATCACATTCATGTTGTAAAGCAAATCATCCGAAAATGCAACGAATATAACCGGCCCTACTACTTAGCATTCGTGGACTATAATAAAGCGTTCGATTCCCTGAAACATAGTTACATATGGCGATCACTGAAGAACCAAGGCGTAAAAAATTAATACCGTAGAATAATAAAACAAATCTATAAATATAGTACGGCAAAAGTGCAACTCGAAAGTATTGGAGATCAATTCAAAATTCAAAGAGGCGTTAAACAGGGAGATCCGTTGTCACCAAAAATATTTAATGCAGTATTGGAAAATATATTCAGGCAATTTAACTGGGACGAGTTCGGTATCAATGTGAATGGGGAAAATCTACACCACCTTAGATTTGCGGATGATCTCATTCTTTTCGCGGAAAATCCGACTACACTACAAACTATGCTAGAACAACTAGCATCTGAAAGTAAAAAAGCCGGATTGTCAATGAATACGAGCAAGACCAAATTGATGACGAACAAGGCTAAAGTCAAAATAGAAGTAGAACAAGAAGAAATCGAATACGTAGACGAATATATATATTTGGGGCAGGTCATAGCAGTAAACGACCAATTTAATAAAGAAGTGGACAGAAGAATAACAACAAATAACAGTTGGCAAAGGTACTGGTCTCTTAAAGAGGTTATGAAAAATAAGAATATACCGGTTTCAGAAAAAAGGAAAGTGTTTAACTCTTGTATTCTCCCATGTCTTACATTTATGGTTGCCAGACTTGGCCATATACACGAAAAATCGAGCACAAACTAGGTGTATGTCAAAGGGGCATGGAAAGAAGTATGATGCAACTAAGGCTACGAGACAAATGGAAAGCCACAAAAATTAGGAATGTCACCAAAGTGGCAGACGTGGGAGTTAAAACAAGAACGCTGAAATGGAGATGGACGGGACATATGTGGAGGAACAAGACAGAGAAATGGACAAGAAAAGTCTCGGAATGGTACCCCAGAAATGGGAAGAGACAAAGAGGAAGACAAATAAAAAGATGGGAGGACGATCTGCCAAAGGGATGGAGAAGCATGGCGCTGGACCGAAACACATGGAGGGAATTAGAGGAGGCCTATGTCAAAAGACAACCTGACCCTGGTTGCTGATAGCTAGTGGTAATCCTAGATTTTAATGATAATAAAATAAGTATAAGTGAACTAGTTAATTAATAAAAATAAGTTAGAAAGTAGAAAAATAATGTATTAAGCAGGTTAGAGATAAATAAAGGCTATTTTTATTTTATTTATTTATGTCTCATCAAGTTATCTGATGGGTGAAGGTCGATCTTCCACGTCTCTTAGACTAATGTTGGTTGGCTTCCAATCTAACCTGAAGGAGCTAGATACTGTGTATTACATGGAGCGAATACCTATCTGACCACCAAAACCCAGTAACTGGATAACACGATGCTCCTTCCTTGGTAAGACTGACTGTCAGATTTTCTGGTTTCTGACAAACTATAACGACTTTCAAAAATCTACGAATGACAGCCGGGAGACTTGCCCTGAGGCTCGGACGGCAGTATGAAATGGATGGTCACCCATCAACGAATAGACCGCGGCAAGCGTAGCTTAACCATCATGATCGATTTTACTTAGTCACGAACTCCTCTCGTCATCAATCTATAAATAGAAAAAAGAGAGAGAGACCGAGGGAGACCGAGAGACCGAGAGTAAAGACCTACCAATTTTGTCTAGATTAAAATCCGTAGACATAAAACTCATCAACTAGGTACCTTTCACGCATTAAAGTTCCTACGTAAAAGGGACAACCAGTTGATGACGCTAATCGTACGCTCAGTATACTACAAACTCGTACAAACATTGTATACTCGTATAACAAGTACACAAGTTAACGTAAAGTAATTTGATAAGCGAGGACGTTTGTCGCGGCGACATGCAGTCTACAAAGTGTAGGTAATCAATTTAATTAGGAAATACGGAACTAGACAGGAGGAATACTAGGTATACACTCACAGTTTTGTTGTTATCGCTTTGTAATCTCGCTCATAACAGATTTAAATCCTTATTTTATTCCATAGTGTCATACTAATCCATACTTATTTTAATATTATAAATGTGAAAGTACAATGAAACTTCTCAACTGATTTTTATGAAATTTGGTAGGGAAGATTTGAACCGGTCTAGATTTAAATGGGTCCCGACTGATCAAATCGCTATTGGCGTGGTTTTTATTTCAATGGTATAGTTATTCAACATTACTAAACATAATTCTAGACTACAGGACTTGTTTATTTCTTTTCGGTTTTTATTTAAAGTTCACTTTTTACGCAGTCGGGTTTTTTTCTAATTTATTTATTTATTTCTTACTTTTCAGTTATGAATACCTATTCTAAGTTACGTAAGCGGTCTATCCTGTTGCAATTCTGGTGTATACTACGTGTATACACGTAGTACGTGTTTCTAGAGTTTCGAAGTCAACATGGAACCCTTTATAGTTTCGGCATGCCCGTCCGTCCGTCGCGCGTCGGTCCGCAGTGTAGCTCAAAGAGTATTGGCAATAGAAAGCTGTAATTTAGCATGAATATAAATATCGCCGGCAGGTTTAAAATAAAATTTAGAAAAATATTATTTTAGTGTACCTCCTCTACACGTACCTACTATAGTGGGGATGGTTCTTTTTTTTTCTAGTCTACCCCATAGTATAGCTGTGATAGTTTACGAGTATTAGTCGATCAACTTATAAATCGGATCGACGGTACGGTTGGCGCAGTGGCTGAGCGATCGACTGCTGCGCAGCGTGTTGCGGGTTCGATTCCCGCCCAGGGAAAACATTTGTGTGATGAGCACTTGTGTTTGCCTTGTGTCTGGGTGTTGTTTATCTAAATATGTAAGTATTTACAAAAAAAAAATGTATTTGTGTATGTATATCAGCTGTCTGACACCCATAGTACAGGGTCTCCCTAGTTTGGGGTCAGATGGCCGTGTGTGAAAATGTCCCCACATATTATTATTATTATAAATTTGTCAAATCGAGCAGCAGCCGGTCTCTCAAGCGCGAGTAGGCATTAAGATTAGTAGGCATCGATGTAAAAAAGTATTATTCAAAAATGTTTTGATTCTTTCTCTTATTCGTGCACAGGTAGGGTAATAAAGCGCGAAATTTAAAACTAACCTATAATAATAATTTTTATTATTATTATTATAAAACTAGCGACCCGCCCCGGCTTCGCACGGTTGCCGTGCTTGATTTCTCCCAACATGTTGATCAATTATCGTTATATTTCAACAAATTAACACAAAACTTTATCAAACTAAACGTATAAACCTTCTTCTTGAATCGATCTATCTGTTAATAAAACTGCATTAAAATCATCGGCGTTATTTTAAAAGATCAAAGCGACAGAGGGACTGACCGCGGTAAGCGCCTTTATTTTATACTACGTAGAATTTGTCAAATTTATTTGGTGATTTGAAAAACACTATCATTATTATTATAAATAATTATAATTAATAAGTAGGTTATTTATTACCGTCTATACCTTGATTAAATTAAAATAGAGTAATATTAAGTTACATTACGAAATAAAGATATTATGTTACAGATACCTATTATTATTATTTATTTTTCAATGGCGTCAAAAGCGAAAATTGCATCGGTGGTGCCTGATACGACGCAACAATTTAAAAATATAAAATATGGGGACTGAACATGAACTGCATCGGTAAGCTATGGCAACGACGGCGACGCCGACGGAATGACCACGCATTTGACCGGTTTTTTTGTATTATTATTATATTACTAAGGCATTGTAATACTTATTTGGAATCCTTAAAATGAGCTCTTTATTTTGATACAAACATTACAAGAAAAAAGAATTGAATCTATTTGCTTCCTCTTATATAATTTGTTCAACTTTATAGGGTGACTTGTAATTAGTGTACGATACTTAAACACGTGATTGTGTTCATGATAACAAACAACTTTCCCGAAGAAAAAATGTTTTTTGTACTGGTTCACTTTAGGTCACAGGCGTGCGCGCGCGTGAATTTCATACGGCTGTTGTGTTATTGTGATAAAAGTGAACCAGTACAAAAAAACATTTTTTCTTCAGGAAAGTTGTTTGTTATCATGAACACAATCACGTGTTTAAGTATCGTACACTAATTACCAGTCACCCTATATACACATTAAACTGTTCAATGCTTTCTCTAATTTTAATTTTAGATTGACCTACTTAAAAGTTTCAAGTGCCAATCGAATCTAAATTGATTTCATCTTGGCTTTCAAACTTCTTAATTGGTTTAAGAGTTGGTATTTCTGTAAATTATTTTTACATCACTTTTTTATTGACACGATATTACTTTCAAGAGTCAATACGATGTTTAATAACTTCTAAGAACCGATTTTGTATTAATTTAATTACACAATCAATTAAAAACTTCGAAAATTATAGGTACGATAATTGCTAAAACTTTAATAAAAATATATAAGTTACTAGCTTCTGCCCGCGGCTTCGCCCGCGTGAAAATAACGATTATCCCAAGGGAACACATTACCGGGATAAAAAGTGTCCTATGTGTTAATCCAGGAAATGGTCTACCTATGTGCCAATTTTCATGCAAATCTGTTCAACGGTTTACGCGTGATTGAGTAACAAACATCCAAACATCTTCACAAACTTTCACATTTATAATATTAGTAGGATTGTGCATTGTGGTAATGGGACTGACTGATTTAAGAATCACCGAACTATTTTGGTGCACCTTCAATAATTCACAAATACCGGAGATTTTACACATGCAGAAGATAATTTTGATGCGACTCCAATAAATCACAAACACAGGGGACAATTTTGGTACTTACAACTCAAATAAATCACAAACACATGAGAATATTTTGAAGCAACTCCAATAAATCACAAACACAGGAGACAATTTTGATGCACTTTCAATAATTCACAAACACAGGAGACTATCATAAATACGCCTCTTGTAATTTACAAACAAAGAAGACAATTTTGATGCAACTTCAATACCTAATTCACAAACAAAGAAGACAATTTTGATGCAACTTCAATACCTAATTCACAAACAAAGGGGACAATTTTGATGCATTTCCAATAATTCACAAAAAATATCCAGCTAGCTTTACTTTGGGTCTGTGTGTATTTTCTCTTATTTCAAAGAAATAATGCTAAACAGACATCTTGACGAGTACAAGTAGGTACGGGTGACAGTTTGAAAGCGCGTATTTTTTGCTGGCAGTCCCAGCCGAGACGTGTGTTGTGATTTACTGCTTATAACGTTTATATATGAGCGTGAATATATTAAGGAAAAGGTGATGGCGTAATGTGTTGATATATTTTTGTTTATTCCTGTGTAATTTGAACCATAAAATAATAAAAGGTGAAAATGTTTCGTTTGTGGATTGGCTTGAATACTTACTTCGGATTTTTTTTTGTTTTGACGACACTGTTGGCGCATTGGCTGAGCGATCGACTGCTGCGCAGCGTGTTGCGGGTTCGATTCCCGCCCAGGGTAAACATTTGTGTGATGAGCACTTGTGTTTGCCTTGTGTCTGGGTGTTGTTTATCTATATATGTATGTATTTACAAAAAAAATGTATTTGTGTATGTATATCAGCTGTCTGACACCCATAGTACAGGGTCTCCCTAGTTTGGGGTCAAATGGCCGTGTGTGAAAATGTCCCCCACATATTATTATTATTATTTTTTTTTTTTTCTTCGGACTACGCAAAATTTGTTGTAGTTCTATAGTTTACATAGTCTCGAATTTAGGAGTCATCAAAATATTTACCTGAAGATGAATCTTCTGGTCTTTATACCTATTTACGAACTTTAAATGCGGAAGTGAGTTTGTTTGTCCGTTACACTTTCAAGTCTACTAAACCGATTTTGATGAAATTTGGTACAAATTAAGCTTAAACCCCAAGAAGGAGATGTCGCGTACTAATTCGCGTCTTTGTCTTCAAACTAGTAATCACTAATTACATTAATCACGACAAACTAAGTAATTATGCCAAATGTTTGACATTATTATCTAGCAAAAATAGTTTAATGTATATTTAAAACTTAGGCTTAGAATAGATTTAAAATTAGTTACCGTTAAATATTCAAAATCATCACAATTACGTCAAAATACAGGGTACATTTAGACGAGGAAAAACTAAACCTATTTATAAACGTACCTTTACCGTACCTACACAAGTCTCTGAACAGAACTGAAAATTATTTAAAAAAGTTCCATAAGTACTCCATATCTAGGGTTAAAAGCTGGCTTCTCTTAAGCCTGATTGGTGTGGGTCATTTGTTAACCCTTCCTCCGTCTGACCTCGGCCGGAGTGCATGATAAACGGCCGAACTTAACACTCCATTTAATTTTAACTGCCGTTTGTCTGGTGACGGCCTAATATTTTAATTGACAGCTCTTTGTAGGCTTTTGTACTTTGTACTTTTGTTTTGTTTAAAATTCAGTCGTGTTGTTGTAATTGTCGGATATCTGTAGGTAATTTATATAAACGTAAACAAGGAAATAAATCTTCTTATAATATATCTCAATCATGTATTTATAATTAAGGTATCTACCTAAATTATAAATAGGTAAAGTTTGTTTGTCAATTACTGCTCTGGATACTAAAAGTAGTTACTCCGATTACTAAAAGTACTTATTTCTTCGCTACATTATTACTGAGTGTCATAGGCACGGATATTATGGTCATACGATATTTTTATATGACATATGTGAGACTTTCACACCGACGATATCGTAGACAGAAACTAGTGTTAAATATAAGGCATAGGTCTTGTCTATCAGAGATTAGTAACCTTCTTAAAATACTTCTTGAAGATGCGGAGTCATTAACGGGGACGCTATGTCTTATCTCTGCTCGTCCGATGATTGAATGGGGAAGGACGAATTAAATTGTGCAATTCCAAAGCACACTCCGAAATGTACCCGATAAAAGACCGATAGGCTAGCAACGGTGCGGCGATGTTCAAGGTTCTGGAGCCTAGCCCTAACCAGGGAGTCGTTGTCAATGAGCCTCTTGGCACGACTATCAATTACTTTCAACGCTTCTAGTTCGATAAACGAGGGGTTAATATTATGTCTTATACGATTCAATTTGGTTGCTTCAATTACAATGAAACATAAAACACAGCCGTGTCTGTTTGCCTTAAGTCAAAATACACCTAACAGAAAATAACTGAGGGCATCCTATGCCACGCCCGTGTGGTGCCTCGTCCGTGTGGTGTCGGACGTAAAGAATAGCACCATCCCATATCTTCCCGTGGGTGTCGTAAGAGGCGACTAAGGGACTTACTAGAGAATGGGCAGCAGCGTTCTCTGTACCTTTGTAACAACCATACTGCGATCGCCAACCCGCTTGCCAAGCGTGGCGATTATGGCAAAACCCCCCCCTTAGGGAGGCCTATGTCCAGCAGTGGACGTCTTTCGGCAGAAATGAATCCTATGCAAGTATATAAGTGTTACTGAGTTTTCCATTAAGAATTTCTCAGTAGCAGCTCGGAATTTGAAAGTTGGTGAACACTCCCATGACAGCGACACTATCCCGTTACACCACCGCCCCCGTGATTCGAAAAATGCGCAAAGCTGTTGGTGCCAGCCACAGATATAGATAGACCTAGATAACGCAAGTATCACGCAAGTATCACGATCTGTATGAAAACCAAGCGTGCCATTTTCTGAACGTCACAATGTAATACGAATGTTTTGTTTTTCCTAAATTTGGTATTACCAGGTATTACTGAGGGTATTAGATTAAAAATAATTGTTTTTTAAATTAATTACGCATAATATTAATCACAAAATGACTTACCGATGGAAGGTAACGTTTACTTTATTTTTTTACTTACGATTTTTTATCGTAAGTTAGGCACGAAAATAGGCACGCGAAGTAGTTGCTCTTGCATTATCTATATCTGTGGTGCCAGCTGTCATTCATAAATCTTTGACAGTCGTTACGTACCTAGTTACAAGTCCAAAAGACTGAGAGGCTGAGAGGCTGACATTCAATCTTACCATGCATGGTTAACAAGTATGTAAGTCTTAGGGTGTTATGTGTTAACGGCATCGATCGATGGTAGAATGGATTAATCGACGTTGATCGATAGTTTCTACCAGACCAATAGATCGATTGTCGATCGATGGTAGAATGGATTAGTCGACGGCGATCGAGCCGATTGATTATTTGATGGATTATACCCGGAGTTAATCGATCAACGTCGACCGATGCCATCTTACCATGGGGCACAAAGTACTTAAGGCTGCGTCGCGCCCGAGCAGAGAGACCAATCAGAACAAACCGACATTTTTACCACGCACACATTCTCAAGCAGTTTCAAGCAGACTTACGACTCGACTGTCACGTGTTATCTAAATGAATAAATTAGAGACATTGACATTTCACGACAAACAAGAAAATTTTGTTATAAAAAATTGCAAAGAGTTCCAACCAGTGTCAATAAAATTTCATATTGTCAAAAATAAAACCTACAGAGTCAAAACAGTAGCAGCCCTAGTGAGTCTGGCAAGTTTAAGTAATTTTTTTTGAAGATGGCGGGAGCGGTCTTTCTGTACCCTCTATATTTTGTGCATGGGGTATCGTGTTCCCCAATAACTGGGTTATGGAGGTCAGATAGGCAGTTGCTCCAAGAAAAAGACTGCGGTATTCAGAAGCATCTTTTAGACAAGAAGATGACCTCAACATAGTTGCACGTATGCAGTAAGTAACCTCACAATTATCATACTAATTACGTCACTGTATGTAATTCTTCGACACTCATAATATTATCTCGCGACTGCCATTTTTAATGTAAAACAATTTATTTATAAAGCGCTATCTTTTAGTTACTGTTAATTAGTTTGTGTCCGTTAGTATAATAATTACAGTTGCATCAATATTATGTAGGAAATTCCCGGCAGTAACAAGATTGGGTGTTTTTGCTTTTTCATTTGTGAAATAAATGATGGAGATAACGATTTGGGTTATTTTGTATGAAATATTTTTATCAATGTTTTATGTTTTCGTTACTACTTCCCAGTGTTTTTCCAAACATTGGTAATTAATTGTTATTTTGCTAAGGTGATAGTCCTCATAAATAAAAACAACTTTTATCATACGGGCAACCCGTAAAATTGAAAATCTTGAAATAAAGTAGACAACCGGTTGTTTTTATGCTTTTTAGTGCCTACTTCTTATCATCCAAATCAATTTACAAACGGTATACCTGAAAGTACCTCTGAAAAGTCACAGCAAAGCAAATATAAGCGATTTCGTTTACTTGGATGACATATTTTTTCTAATAATTTTGATTTAAAACCCAAACTACGGGACTGGTTTTGATAAAATGTATGTAGGACCAACTTGGGGATATACGCTAGAGAACAAAAAAGATAATTATATTAAAATCGGTTCACAGCTAGCGAAGATATGGACGAACATTACAAACAAAAAAACATTCGATTTGAGAAATTCATTTCATTTTTTTATGTCTGTTAAAGGAAGAAATCAGTTGTGTCTTACATTTTGATCGTGTTGTTTTATTTTAGGGTATACTTAACTGAGTTTTTTTCATGTTTCTGCCCCTCAAGCCTCCCTCAAGTCCTTCCAGGAAGTTTCGTCTAGCGCGACCACGAATCAGCCCTCGTGGTACGCGTCCAGGTCATCCACCACCCCTTCGAATTCTTGAGTACTTTTCCCTGCCTATAACTAGACAAGGTTCTATGGTGTAGTATTACAAACGGTTATTATCAGTACTACCACTAAGACACGGACCTCCCCCGAGTGAACTACCACCACAAAAAGGCAAGGCCCCCTATCTACGTTTTCTTTTACGTTTAGGTGCATATTCTTGTTCTGGTGTCAACTGCCTCAGACACCACAGCCTGTCGTGCAGCCGGAGTGCGGCTCGTATAGCGCAGCCGCGAATAATAATGACATTATTCATGCATCCAATAATTCGTCTGACCGTCCGCGTACGGCGACGTTAGTTGTGGGAGAATCTCCATACACCACCACCCAACTTCGTTCAACCCAAGGAACACCTGCCACTCGGAAGTGATTTGCAGTGGCCCATAATGGAAAGCGCTCAGTATACTGCGCACCCAGGTAGGCCGCTGCAAATACAATCTAGCAAAACGGGGAATAATAAATCCCACCGACACCCAGTGTGAGTTCAGTGATTCTGACCAGACAATGGCCCACTTACTACAGTGCCTAAAGTGCCCCTACACCTTCACTTTAGAGGACATTAAAAAACGCCACTAATGCTTCGATAAATGGGGCTTCCTACTGGGCCCAAGTATTCTAACATATAGGAAAACCATCGATTCGAAAAGAAGAAGAATTCAATAATTATGGTAAAGGCATCAGTCTCTTGGGCACATTCCCAGATGAAGGTGAAGTGGAGGAATTTTTGGATGCCTTATTTTAAATCATAATAATTATAAACCAATACCTTTATTTACATGAATAATAAATATAATATTATATTTGCTGACCCACTTCACTTATGACCAATGGATAGTCAATGATCCATTCAAACAAAATATAACACGTATGGCCAAATACTCAAACGCTACTCAATTTTAAGATGCCGTTAAATCTCGTACTGTTACAGTAACTTCGACATAAAATGATAGAAACAGCACGAGACTTAACGGCATCTTAAAATTGAGTATCGTTTGAGTATTTGGCCATTATAATCTTATTTCTTTACTCCGCTTGGCACACACTTAGCTCTACGTCATACTTAGAAACATTTTGCTACGTAGCTCTTACTTATGCAAGCAAAAGGCACGTCAAAAACCCGTTTACACGCTGCAAGTGTAAAGTGCTTAACGTCCTGGCACAGAGCTAAGGCTTAGCGGGTCAGAACAGGTCAGAACTCAAACACACGCTAGCAATTCATTACTGCACTGCCAACCAATTAGAGCTAAGCAAAAATTATTGCAACACCGCCCATATTTCATTGCCAGAGTAAAAAATTCAAAGGGATATGGCGAAAATTGCTCCGTAAAATTATGAACGAAATATTTCGACAGAAAAACCCTTTTTAATGAAATTACACAGCTTTGTTTGAGTGCGTATGTTGTTTTTTATTTATTTCGATTTATTCTTGTTCGCTATTTAATCCGCGTGACACTTGATGAGGGTTGGGTACTGTTAGGCTGGGTGTACATTAAACACGCGTTTGTTTGGCGATTGGCCTCGTGAGATATAAGGTTTTGTGTCTATTTTTTTTTAATGTCGATTATTTTGAAACTAGCATTTTAAACGCAAAATTTCATCTACGTGAATTATTATAGGGTTTTCTAAGTTTTATTACTAAAATTATGCATACTCAGGGAAAACGTAGCTTATTCTTGATGAAAGAATAGGGTATTTTACTCTATACGAGAAAAAATCTATAAGTATGTTATTGAGACAGTTTAGGCATAAAGCAGTCGGAAAATGTAAGTTTTAGTTCATAAAATAACAAAACAAATTTTTAAATTCAATTCAAAGTTTTCAGTATTTTTAATCTGTTATAACACTGTGAAATAGTAGCGTCCATGTTATTACGCCATACGGCTGTGTAAACAAAAAATTGACAACTGTCAGTCAACCGATTGGCGTAATATAGGCTTTGTACTTTTATTATTTTCGTAACCAACGTAATTTTTTCATTATTACACCTATTACAAAATATGCTTTTAATTATTTTTAAATGATATACAATTATCATATTTAATATGAGCTCATTTGATACAAAACGAACTGACGTCATTTACGCTGAGCAATATGGCGTCCAGTAAGAGCCGTTTTCGTCGAAGTACGCGCGAAATTTGAAAATTTAAAATTTAGATGCATTTTTATGGCACTTGTCGATTGAATAAAAATTTTGTGTTTATTTTGGTGGCATATTAGCACTACAGAATTCCATTGAGACACTTTTCAAAAATGGGTGTAATACCCTATTGTAATCTATACTTTATATGCATACTAATATTATAAATGCGAAAGTAACTCTGTCTGTTACGCTTTCACGATGAAATAGCTGAACCGACTTTGATGAAATTTGATATAAAAATAGCTTGAACCCTGGCAAAGGACATAGACTATCACATTCGTGATAACCGACATTCACGCGGACCAAGTCGCGGCCAAAAGCTAGTAAAAAATAAAATCGGTTAAGTACTTTCCGGTTCACTTTGGGGGGGTTTTGCCATAATCGCCACGGAAGACGTTGCGTTGGAAGGCCTCCCACTAGGTGGACCGATGACCTGGTAAAGGTTGCGGGGATCCGCTGGATGCGAGTAGCACGGGACCGGTCAATGTGGCGCCACTTGGGGGAGGACTATGTCCAGCAGTGGACGTCTTTCGGCTGAAATGATGATAATGATGAAGTATTTTTTAGTAGTAGGTACTTACCTTTAGCACAGAACACGCATGACTTTAGTTTCGGAGGTCGGTGGTGGTGGATAATCTTTATTTAGGTTTTTATTTTCCACTTTTTATTATCTCATTATTACCATCATCATCCAAATCCAATAAGAAACGGCAACACAGTTAAAGCAGTGAGTCCTTCAAAGATTGAAAAAAGAAACTAAAACGTCATATAATTGTATTATTTTGGGTTTTTGGTTTTTTTTCAAAAAGCGCTGAATTAACTTCCACAGACCGAACGCGGCAAGCGCAGTGATTAATGCCCGTGCCTTCTTTGTAGGATAAGAGTCCTTTTCACTGTTGTGGGGCAAGAACGTCATCATCATCAGCCGGAAGACGTCCACTGTTGGACAAAGGCCTACCCCAAGGGGTGCCATATTCCCCACGCTTGGCAGGTATTTTGGAAAACGCAGTGAGGTTGTTAAGAACACGGAAGCCGCTGCTGCCCGACTTCCGGATTTTCTCTTAGTCGACTTCTACGACACCCTCGGGATGAAATGGGGGGTGCTATTTTAGCCCCGACACCCCACGGGCCGGCAAGAACAAGCTGGTATTATTATTACATAACACTAAGAGCTACGCATTTTAGCCAAAATATGTATTTTGTAAATTTAAAAAAATAATTAACAAAAAAGTCGGCGGCTTTGGTTTTGCGTGTTGTCTTGTATTGCCACCGACTTGCGAATTGAAAGTATTTTTTTACTTTTTGAAGGCGGTTGTCTTTTTTGTTAAAAATTTTTTTTTTCGCTTTTTATAGAAATTAATTACGAAATGGTGACACCAAAAAAAAATCTATCATCCCTTAATTTTCAACCCTTAGGGGTGGAATATTTTCTTAAAATTAATATGGGACCAAATTTGAGGTATACACTTTCAATTAAAAAAAGAATGATCGAAATCGGACTACACTAAAAAAAGTTATGCGTGGTCAAACATAAAAATAAATATTTAAAAAACAAAAAAATGTTCATAAAATGAAAACTACTGGGCCAAATAATGTTAAATTTTTTTGGGACCAAATGGCAACTATTCCGCATCAAACTAAAGAAGAATCACGTAAATCGGATCATAAATCTCAGAGTAAAAGATGTAAATACATTAAAAAAAAACAACCGAATTGAGAACCTCCTCCTTTTTGAAGTCGGTTAATTACATCAAATATTATCATAGCGGACTGCTTGTTGAGGTCCACCACGTCCACGTTATACTGATAAAGAAACACAAATATTTACTCTAGATAATGACTGTTGGCACGAATTAATTAAATAATTTCACATTTATTTGGTGTTGAATGTCATTTGTTTCCGGGTAGACCAAATAATTGGGAATAATTGAATTGTTTTTAATCAATTATTACGTACAGTTTAAATATAGATTCTGTAGTAATGTTACGAAACTGAATATAATCAAAAAAGTTTAATTAAACTGGAAAATATATTTTCCAGTATTCATTATGTGTGGGTGCTTGTTCATACCCAAAAAAATCAACGAGCAAAATTTAAAATACCATCATGGTCACCCTGCTCAAAATATTAATTGAATTACTGGCTATTTCCGATGTTTGTTGTACCGCTAATTATTTTCATGTTTTTAAGAAATGTAAATCTGCCAAATTAAATTGTTTATACGTAATTGTCTTAGAGCGTAAAGCTTTGAATAATAATTAATAAAAGTCATAACTTGCTCAGATTTTATAAATAACACATATAAGTTGTTTGTTCTTGTAAAGCTTTTAATTAGGATCAGCGGAAGTCAACAGTCCCCCAAACGAATTTCTTCATTCTCTGTAGGGTCAGCAATAACTTAGATCACAGTTCAGATATCGCCAACCTTTCTCTCCAATCCATTCAGAGCCACTTTCAGACTAAATTATTAGATGCCTGTCTTGAATGTTAAGTTTGATTGTTGTTGGTTTTCTGGGCTGAAGATTTATTCAAATGTACTTAATGGATCGAGTTGTTAGTTTTATTTGTATTCAAACTCTTTGAAAGATTCATAAATTATTAAAACGAATTACTTGTTTATTTTCGAAATGGAAGTACAATGAAGCCGTTTATATTGCACTAGTTCTTGCCAGTGGCGTGCATAAAGTCATGGATTAAAAAGTAGTCTATGTTCTTTCTTGTAATTCAAGCCTAGTCTGTACCAAATTTCATCAAAATCGATTCAGCAGTTTAGCCAAACAAACAAATTCAGTTTCGCATTTATATTATTGGGTCACTTATCGATTTAATGAGATTTTTTTATAACCGTGTGTTTTAAAATCTTGATCAGCATTTGGTTAAATAAAACGAGCCAATGATTCTATTAGATACACTACACCAAAAGCGTCAAAGCGCTCTCAGCGACACATTTTTTACTTTTGTCCAAAATGTTGACTGGCCTCGAGTTCAACAAATACAGGATGAACATTTTTGTTTTCTTTTATAATATATACCTACCGATATAAAAATGTTACCGCCACATCACAAAGGCCGGACAAAAGTTGGATGGTGTGAATATTTTTATTCGGCTGCCCATTACGTTGGGTATCATATCAAATGTCAAAGGTTTTAACAATGGTGACAAGTAACAAAGGACATAGTATCCATGTTTGTAGCTTCTAAAAGGTTGTGGTCGGGAAATAAACACTTAGGTATAATTTTCATTAAACTGTCGATACTTTAAAAGGACTCTTTTTGTAACATTGCTTTATTGTGGTTTTTAGGTTAGGATTTTGGTTTTTACGTTCATTAAGAGTCGCTTTACAGGGTGTAAAAAAAATACATCACAACTGTTAGCTACTTATTATATTTACCGCTCATCAACTTCTTTTGATGTGAAAATTCACTCTTTTTTATTTTATAAAAACAATGTTTTTAATAAATCTTAACATAAAAACTATGCCCTAAAAAACCGTTTTCACGATTTGTCTATGGCAACAGAAATTTTAAATAGTATTAAAAACATAAGGTTGCGGACATTAAATTTTTTACTTATTATAATTTTATACTAACTATCAATAATATCTTATATCTATGGAAAGTAAAGAAATGAAATATATTATCTTAATATTACAATAATCAAATGACTTATATCTTATAAAACTACTTAATTACTAAGATTTTTTTATTACTAATGTAAGACATGTAAATCATTGAGCTTAGGGGTGCATACAACAGTGTAGTTATACTATTTAAAATTTTGTTATCGTAAAAAAACGTTGACAGTCAGAAATTCCAACATTTTAACCATCAATATTTCCTTAACCACATGGTTCCTAGGTACGGTTCTGAACAATAATATGATAGTAATAAAGGGAAGAATATGTAAGTTTCGGCTTCGTTAAGTGTCTTTTTACACCCGTTATTATATTTATGCGGGTCGGCAAATTCAGTTCGTTATTTTCAATACAATTTTATCAAAGATTATTATTGAGTATTTCGAACTGAATGTCGCAACAAATCAAAATCAAAATCATTTATTTGCCAAAATGATTTTGTTAGACGCTACGAACCCGCTTATGTTAAACGTTATTTTTGAAAATGGTACAGATAGCAAGAATGATAATTTATTTTTGAAAAATTACAGTTGGGTTTCATCAGCTCTGCAGTTGGGAACTTTTTTGTGGATCATACTCAACCTTAAGCTATCATCTTTCTCCCTATGTGTACCATTTTCAAAAATAACGTTTGGAACACCATTTTCATTTACATCGCGATTATTCGCTATTGCACAAATTAACGAAATTCATCTATATGAACCGTGATATGCACGCGTAGCATGACCACACTATGTCTACGGAAGAATAGACATATTGACAGCAAAAATAGACAAGTGTGGACATGCTACACATGCTGAACAGAAAGAGTAAAGACAGTGCTTGCCCGACTTGTTTTCCATGCCGTCCTTATGCTATGCGAGTGTACATAGTTTATGCGGATGGTTAAATTCAAACCATCCTGTAACATTTTGTCGTTCTTGATAGTGCTTAACTTAATTAAACCAGTTTCGAATATTTTTTTATAAAAATTCAAATATCCCTAGACAATTTTGATGAGTGTATATTTAATTTTCTATATTATGTTTAGGGCACTACATACCTACCAACTTACCTAGACAGAAAACAGAGCTATTCTTTAATACATCAGAAATAGATATCTACTTGAACAAAGATCCTGAAGTACTCCCCACCAGAAGTCTGTTGACAGACTCGAAACGCAGAAGCCGACTGAAGCTGACATAGACACACCACGATCAATCGAAATTCAACCTTACTCAAAAGAAATACCGTTAACACTGTCCGCAACGTAAAAATTGCTGAACACTCCAACAAACCAAAAGCATACCGATCTGGTGTAAGCAATACTGAACTGTATTTCGTTGTAGTACATGTGGTATGGACTGCATCGTAAAAGTTGTATCGAGACACAATAGCATCAAATGTGGACATGGCCGCGCAAAGCTGTACCTCATTTATCGATATTGTATCTACCTTTGGATGAGCGATCATGTCGCACAATGTGCTTAGAAACGGGAGATAGGGCTGGGAAAAGAATCGATAATGGTACTTCTAGTATTTGTTGTAAACGAATTCTTGGTAGATTTCAGCGCAATCAACATTCTTATTGTTGACTCACCTGATTCACCTGATTGTAACCTGTTGACCGAAAGATTCTACCAAATCATGTTATTATGCAAGAAGTACGTTATGTGTCATTATGAAATTAATAGGTACTTACTATAACTTTAAAATGCATTACCTACTGTTTTTTTGTGAATAGCCGTTGTAATTAATAATTGATAGTAATTATAATGTTTACATATTTGTATGTTACGCTTTCATGCCTAATTTACTAAACCGATTTTGATTAGAATTGGCACAGACTTAGTTTGTACCCAATAAAGTATAATAGGCTACTTATTAATTCGCAACTTCGTCTGCATCCGCGATGGCGAGAACCAACAATCACGTGATCGAAGTCGCAGACAAAAGCTAGTAATAGATCTTCTTCTTCTTACTCCTTGCTATTATCCCAATTTATTGAGTGTTGTCTCTTACGTTGTGTTCACTTTTGTCACTTTTTATAGTTAATAGCCAGGTTATTGATAGTCGTCCACGGCCTCTTATTCGGGCGCGTATTCGATTTAGCGCAACACAAAATCTAAACAATTGCTAGAACGGCGAAGCAGCATTGACACACACTAGTACAACACAATGGTCTGCTTGTGTGCATCAGAAAAAAAAAATATGCACGAATCATTGAAATTGATCGGCAAACGACAGCGCGCGAGCTTTTACAGTGCTTTTTATAATAAATGTCTAAAATAAATGAGTTCATATAATGGACTGAAAAATATTCTGTATATTAAGCATAACCTTCATTTTCATAAAATAAATATATCAGTTATGGTTTTATTCAAATACTGGTGAAAAAAAATTGTCAAAGTGAACCGATTTTGTACTTTTTCAGCATTGTTTTTTAATATATAATATTAATATTTTCGTAATTTTGGCTCTGTAGTAGACTTTAAGGCTGTATATCCTGTTCTAAAAATGCATAAAACAAAATATTTTGGCATACTGTAATGGTTGTATTCGTTCTGAAAGTTAACTCTGACGTCTATTTTCGTAAAACGCTATGAAAAGATTGTCTTCGCTTTAAAAAACTATAATTAAAAATTATATACTTTTACTCTGTAGTTCCCTAAATCAAGGCCTAATCTTTCTAAAACTGTAATTGTCTTTAAATAATCTGCTCACATCATTACGATATTGCTCTGGGCAAAACGCGAACAAATTAAGTTTTCGTCACGAATCGAATACACGCTCTCAATCATGACTCTTTTAGTCATATGGTCATAATCTAGCCTGATCACTGTCTCATCAATAGTTTTCACTAAGTTTTTTCATGTATCTTTGTGACTCTAAAACAACCACGAATATTTCGTTTCGTCTGTGATGCGAATTTTCTAATCATGCCTCTTCCCCACCGGCCAGCAGTGAGATCTTTACCTATAGTAGGTTTTTAACGTTATAATGGATAAATGCATGCTAATATTTTATATGCGAAAGTAACTGTCTGTTACGCTTTCACGATGAAACGACTGAACCGATTTTGATAAAATTTGGTGTGAAGATAGCTTAAACCCCAGGGAAGGATATAGGCTACTTTTAAATCCGCGACTTCGTCTGCATGCACTATAACCGACATTCACGCGGACGAAGTCGCGGGCAAAAGCTAGTATTTTATATGCGAAAGTAACTCTGTCTGTTACACTTTCACGATGAAACGGCTGAACCGATTTTGATCAAATTTGTTATGAAAATAGCTTGAACCCTAGGGTCAGACATAGGCTACTTTTTAATCCGCATCCGCGATAAACCGACATTCACGCGGACAAAGTCAAGGGCAAAAGCTAGTAAGTTATATACATATTTGTTTTAATAATCGTATTCCAGTAGGTATCCGATCTTCATGACTCGAAGTATTTTACAACCGAAAACTTCAAAACAACATATTTACATGAATAACAGTTTCTTAGATTGTTGCCGAATGTTGAACTCTTAATATTTATTTGTTGTTCCTACTAAATATCGTGACTATATTTTTTGGTAAATATTGCGTGGAATCGTCATGGATTCAATTTGATAATAATCAAATAATAAAAATGGGATGATAGAATTGACAATAATCTCATTTTGTTGACGTCTTTCCACTGATCACGTTACACTGACATTAATAATATCAAGCTCATTCTACTAAATTCATGGAGAAAAATACTTTTCTGGCCTGGTTTCGTTATACAATTTATGAAAAAAATCTTTTTACAAAAAAGACAACCGCCTTCAAAAACTAAAAAGTGAAAAATAACTATAGCACAGAACACACATTGACTTTAGTTTCGGAAGTCGGTGGCAATACAAAACAACAAACACAACATAGACACCGACTTTCGAAACTAAAGTCAATGTGTGTTCTGTGCTAAAGTTATTTTTCACTTTTTAGTTTTTGAAGGCGGTTGTCTTTTTTGTAAAAAGCTTTTTATTTTCCGCTTTGTAGTACCTCCTTCTCATCCAAATTTATTAAGAAACGGCAACAAGGTTAAAACAGAGATTGAAAGTTAACTATACTCCAAAGATTTAAGAAATTGAAACGTCGTTTAAGTATTTTTTTTGGGTATTTGTGGATTTTTCCAAAAAGTGCTGAATCAATTTAGATAATATTTATATGGGACCACCCCTGAGGCATACCCTATCCATAAAAAAAAAGAATTTTCAAAATCGGTTTACATTTGCCGAAGAAATCGCGTAACAAATCGCGCACATACTTAATACAAATTTTAGACTTATATGGTTTTCTCATGGATGTCATTGTCAGAACTGAACCAAATTGGGACCACACGGGAAGCACCAGCTTTCAAATAAAAAAAGAATCATCAAAATCGGTTCACCCAGTCGAAACTTCTCGGGTAACAAACATAAAGAAAATACAGACGAATTGATAACCTTTTTGAAGTCTGTTGAAAATAGGAAAACCGCAAAAGCTTCGATTTTCAGTTTTTTTCTGCTGGCTGGCTGCCGACGCGACTGGTCGCTAGTATTAAATAAAACATTTTGAAGCATTGTTGGACCTCCAATTAAATAACTTAGCATTTTTTATTTTTTATTAATTAACTTACAATAATTCCTATCGATATATTTACAATACAACACTATGAGAACCGGAAGCGAGTGGCATTTTACGATCAGTACTACTGTTCACAAATGTACAGTAAAGTAACTTGACTTTGACATCGCCTTTGTGTCGTAGCAATAAGACCGATTTTTGTAGTTCACCAAGGTGTGGCTGTACGTGACTGTCCCTACAGTCCACTGTGGGAACAGTCCAGCTTTTCTCTGCGTAGGTATCGAAATGTATGGAGAATGTCGAATGCTACTTCTTTTGTGATAACACTATACTTGAATAACACTGTCATCATGTATCAAAGAGACAGTCATGCACACAAGTAGTTTTAAAGTTAATGGAACTGCTGCAAAAGAACTTTATAACTGACCAAGGAGTTCATGTATTAAAAACAAAATGTTAATGAGACAAAAAAACGATGAATAATAAATAATCAAACACCATTATTGGTGTAAGTACTTACGCTGTAACACATTTTCCCTTTAACTCTATTTTAACTCTTACCTGTACTGTATGTTAACTTGGTGATAGATGTTGTCGTGATCGCCAACCTAAATATTTTTCTTTTTTTATTAAGTAAAAACTCTTAGAGCAGTGTCCGTACGTTTATAAGAGCGAATTTGTAAATCTTAATGAGAAAATTAAGTTCTTAAACCAGAATTTTTTCTGTTCGAACAATTAAAAACCTCTTGATGGATGAACCCCTGCTCTTTTCAGTTCTCTGAAACAAACCAGCCTCTTGTTCTCGAGTAAAAAATATAATTATTTATGTAGATACTTCCTACAATCGGGTACTACTCGCTTTCAACACTACAAAAATACATTCAAACCTACATGTTTAAAATCTAGTAGTTGGTTTTTTTCTTACTTTCTTTCTTGAATCATATACTAAATCTATGTGTAGCGATTGCCCTGATAAAAATAAATACATAACTGCAGTATAGACATGGGAGATGGGGCACGCATCGGTAGCGCAGGACCTACAAGGTGAACGACCTGGGCCTCAAGTCTGCTATTACAATAGTGTCAGAATGATCTATCATTGATTTCATACTAGTTGATTTTGACAAGTTTGGTAATCTACTAATATAATGACGTCATTATGAAAATCAATGATAGACCATTCTGACACAAACAATACACAACAACAACACAAAATAACACACAATACACAAACAACAATAGCAACAACGACGACAATAGCAGACTTGAGGCCTTTGGCTAGATGAAAGCCGCTTCCAATCGGTCGTTTTGGTACTCTTTAGGGAAGACGTATGTTCAGCAGTGAACACGCTGGATGCAACCCGCTTCCAATCACTCCTTTTGGTAATCTTTAGGGAAGACGTATGTTCAGCAGTGAACACGCTGGATGCAACCCGCTTCCAATCACTCCTTTTGGTAATCTTTAGGGAAGACGTATGTTCAGCAGTGAACACGCTGGATGCAACCCGCTTCCTATCACTCCTTTTGGTAATCTTTAGGGAAGACGTATGTTCAGCAGTGAACACGCTGGATGCAACCCGCTTCCAATCACTCCTTTTGGTAATCTTTAGGGAAGACGTATATTCAGCAGTGAACACGCTGGATGCAACCCGCTTCCTATCACTCCTTTTGGTAATCTTTAGGGAAGACGTATGTTCAGCAGTGAACACGCTGGATGCAACCCGCTTCCTATCACTCCTTTTGGCAATCTTTAGGGAAGACGTATGTTCAGCAGTGAACACGCTGGATGCAACCCGCTTCCAATCACTCCTTTTGGTAATCTTTAGGGAAGACGTATGTTCAGCAGTGAACACGCTGGATGCAACCCGCTTCCAATCGCTCCTTTTGGTAATCATTAGGGGAGGCGTACGTCAAGCAGTGGACGTCCTACGGGTGACATGATGATGATGAGTCATAGAAATGTGTTCAAACTATGCGCTCTGATGTCGACTACGAAATTAACCGAATTTAAACGGTCACGGCAAGGACAGGCCACTCTGTCTTTACGTAACTACAGCAATTTCACGAATGGGACACTGTTCCTTTTGTTGGTGGGAATGCAGCTGTAAGGCTTCGTACACACCAAAACGTGCTGGTAAACCGCTCTCACGTTAAACATGCTTTGTCCTATCGTTCGGTAATTTAAGCCACTACACGTTACATAATACATTGTTAATGGTCTCGCCATCGTATATTCGTGTGTGTTAAGTGGCTTAACTGTAAAAAGAATCATGGCGAGATCCATACATTCAACTGTATGAAAAAAATAAATAATTTAGAGGGTTGAAAATATTTTCCAATGTGAAGAATACATTACCAGGAGTAGATTGATATACTTACCATATCTTTAAACCCCCGCATAATTAAAATATTACGAACATATACACATACATACATATTATTAACACTTTTTCGTTTAATCTCGCTGCCCATTTTGTGTTTATAAAAAAAAGAAAGTGACTAGCGACGCTAACGGAGCTATCAAATTGGCAGACAAGTAATATGACGAGTTTGTGGAAAAATAAATATTATTTGTGAAATTATTTCCCATGAAACGATGCAATTTCAGAGTAAGAACTGCGAAACGGCGACTGTCAGTGTCAGTGTTACTGTCAGGCGTCATTTTGTTCTGAAATAATGAGCTTTTCGTTAAACTATTCACTTTTTTTACGGGGTTTTAAAAATGTTTTAAATGTCTGAAGATACTCTTTAGGTACCCAAGAATATAGATTTATGAATTAGAATTTCAACTTCTCTTAATATCTTTATTTTTTTTGTACAAATCCTGCCATGATTCTTTTGATTATTGTAAGGCTTGGGCTTGGCTTGGCTTGGATTATTTAAGGACACCTTTGGCGCAATGGCTGAGCGATTTGCTGCTGCACCGTTTGTCGCGGGCTCGAATGCCGTACGAGACAAATAATTGTATGGCTTACAGATAGTTGTACTGGGTCCGGTTTATTGAATTTTGAGTTTATATGTATGTTTGTAAATGTAACTTCGATACAGGAGAAATTCCTTTAAAACGTTTAAAAAAAATGTTTTGGTCTCCATACTTCCATATTTAATATTATAAATGCGAAAGTAACTCTGTCTGTTACGCTATCACGATGAAACGGCTGCACCGATTTAGATGAAGTTTGGTATGATAATAGCTTAAACCCTGGGGAAGGACATAGGCTACTTTTTAATTGGCAATTTTGTCCGCATCCACTATAACCGACATTCATGCGGACGAAGTCGCGGGCAAAAGCTAGTAAAGAATAAACGCTAATATCACCGGTGTGAAGTTTTTTTCAGTGTTACAGCACCATGCTGAGATAGTAGCCTTTTGGCCTCGTACAGGACTAATTTTCGTTTCTTTTAATAATTATGTTATTTTTGTGTGTTTTTGTCCTGGCGGGCGAATAGATGCTTTGTCTTTCTTTCTTTCTATAGAAATACTAGTGACCCGGCCTGACTTCGCACGGGTCCTCTTGAATCACTCTATCTATTGATGAAATTGTCGCGTAGTTTAAAAGTTCTAAGCGTGCTGGCAGCGGGAGCGATTATGTTTTATACTATGTAAAGATTATTAAAAAACATAATTATATAAAAATCAGCGGTCTCTCTTGAACGTAATTTAGTAAGGTACTGTGAGCACCGGGAGAGGTATCTACTAATGATACACAATTTGAATATACTTTATGTTACTTCGTGGATTATTATCAAATATTTTTTCTTATTATATTTCATATCTCGACCTGACAGCCCACATGTTGGACGTGAAGATCTTCTTACTGTAGAGGAGAGTTCATCTCATATCAAGGGAAATAAGGTTATATTACTTGTAACCAGCGTGAGTCTCTTCAAGACCTTATTACCTGATACCTAAAAATGGTAAAATGACGTAGGTATAGTGACTCCGGGATCCCATTCTTTTTAAGGGCATTAAGCAGGAACGCCGACTCGGATTGCAAAACAATTCAGGAATTCGGAATTTCAATGTCAAACGCTCCAGGCAGACTGTGTGTACGGTAGAGGTATTGAGGTGTAATTTACATACATTAGTCTATTTACATCCAGTTTACTAGGTATGTATGTTTAAAAATATACCTTTTGTTTGTTTTGTGACTTGGTCCGCTTGAAAGACAAGCATAAAATGCCTTTAGCACTCAGCAATAAAGTAGCTTTTACTAGAGAGAAAAATATGTAATCGGACTAGTAACACAGATTACCTCCGACAAATAAAAAGAAACAAACCTTTACCTTTATAATATTAGTACTAAAGTATTTATTTATAGTTTTAATATCAATGCAAATTCAACCTAACGGTATTTTTTTGGAAAATAATACACATCCTACAATGAAATATTAGTGTTCAGTGTGGACTGTATATATTTTGAAAATAAAACAATTCTTCAGGCTTGATTATTTTCCCATTTATTCTTCTTAGCTCAGTATTAGTCAGTTGCTATTTTCGATCTGAATTCAAGCGGGCAAGTAGTGGCGGGGGTAAACAATGAAAATCTCGACCGACCACTCGATCGCTTACTTTGCGCCCAAATGGCCTTGAAACTATGTACAATTCGTAATTATTATTATTACCTATTTATCTATCCTACTTAATTATATAATACAACATGGTTTGTACCTATAATGCTTACACTAAACCTATCAAACTTAACGCTACATTTTGTTCTTATTCAAACATGTTTATAATATGATTTTATTATTTACAGTTAGCGTCTATTACAGTTTAGGTCGGCGTCCGTAACAGTTCTCCCCCCGGCGAAGCCTGCGCAGCCTCTTCTTTCTTTGTCAGGACGACGAGCTTGCTCACTGGGCGTCGGAAGATGCCGGTTCTGGTCCGTACCTCGACGACTCGCGGTTCCCGGATGCGTGCGCTCGACGACCCCCATAGGCCAGGTGTTCCGGGGCAGTGTGCTGTCGACCACGACGACCACGTCGCCTACTTGCAGCGGCCGCGCGTCGTTCTTCGGCTCGCCGCGGGGTACCAGTGTGGGCAGGTATTCTCGTAGCCAGCGCTGCCAGAAGCAGTCGGCAAGCGCTTGGCTAGCTCGCCATGCTCGTCGGTCGGCTTCGTCGCATGGTCCCGTTGCTGGTAGGCCGTTCGTGGTGTCCCCTTCAGTTGAAGGGCTTCTGCAAGAAGTTTCTTGCAGAAGGCGCAGTCTCTCTCGATCGTGCGCACAGTGGGTCGTAGATGTATGATCCAATAGCGCTGCCGTAGATCATTTGTCACGCGCTCCCTGTTGGCGTGGCCCGCAGCGCAGTGTTCACGTAGCACTATCAGTCTAGTTAGCGCATGTCGACCGTCCATGATGATGGGTCGCTTTGTCTCTGTCGGTGCCGAGGAAGCCTCGATCCGTCCTCGTACTTTGAGGAGCCCGTTTTCTATTACAGGGTCCAGTCTGTATAGCCTGCTCGTCTTAGTTAGGGGGCGAGCTGACTTGATCTTCTCTATTTCTTCTTTGAAACTTTCTTCTTGCGCGCGTCGGATAAGTTCTGTCTCGGCGCGCTGGATGTGTCGATGCTCCATGCTCACGGCCTTACGTCGGCAGATGTCTATGAAGGCGAGCGCTCGTGCAGTGGCCCTCACCAGGACTTCATATTTCGAGAAGCGGGCCGGGTCTGGTAGCCAGCTATCTCATCCTGGTTCTTGCGTCACGTGTAGGACCTCCTCCTCGTCTTCTTCTTCCGTTGTCGACATCATGGGCCATTGTTCTTCTGGCAGATGTAAGAAGCTAGGCCCCTGGAACCATCGGTCCGCTGTGCTCAGTGGAGTGTCGGTGAGCCTCGTCGCGTCGTCGGCCACATTCACTTCCGTGGGCAGCCATCGCCATTCTTCCTTCTGGGTTAGCTCGGCGATCTCACCCAGCCTGTGTGCGACGAACGGTGTGAAGCGTCGCATGTCGTGACGTATTCAATGTATTACAGTGGATGAGTCGGTCCAGTAGGTCGTTTGGTTGATCTTGACTCGATGTTCCCTTTTTATAGTGCCGGCGAGTCTTGCTCCGATGACGGCCGCCTGGAGTTCTAGTCGCGGTATTGTCTGTGCTCGTCTCGGTGCTACCTTGGCCTTGGCGGCCACCAACACCACGCCGATACTTCCGTCGTTGTTTATGATTCGCCAGTAGGCCACGGTCGCGTAGGCTTGTTCGCTGGCGTCGCATAATATGTGTAGATCGACACGTTCATACTTCTGTGTTAGGTAACATCGCGGCAATCGTAGCTGAGCCAGTCCGGTCAGGTGCGCGAGCCAGGACGCAAAGAGCTCGTTTTCTTCTGCTGGAATCTGTTCGTCCCATGCGGTCTGGAGGCGCCATAAACTTTGTAGTATTATCTTGGATCGTATCGTGTAGTGGCTCAGCAGTCCTAACGGGTCATAGATGGACATGACTGCACTATGGGCTTCTCGTTTGGTCGGTGCGCGGGCTCTGGTTCGTACTTCGGTTGGCACTCTGTTCATGGACGTGTTGAACCCCAACTCATCTCGTTCTGCGTTCCAATATAGCCCGAGTATTTTACTCTCGGGCTGTTCTCCCCCCAGTTGAGTGGGAGAGGTGGCATGTAGTTCGGTGGGTACGTCTCGTAGCACTGTTCGTTCGTTCGAGCTCCATCCTCGTAGCGTGAACCCCGCGTGCGCGTGCACCGCTCTTGTTTGTTCTATCACCTTTCGTGCTTCTTCTGGGTTATCGTAGCTGGCTACTAGGTCATCCATGTAATGGTTTTCCTTGATAGCTTCTAGGGCTCGCGGGAACTCTTGCCCATGTACGTCCGCGTTGAGGTTCCGGACGTAGTGGGCCATAAACGGAGAGCTTGCTGCGCCGAAAATCATGCTCGTCATTTTATATTTTGCAGGAGGCGGTTCTCTTTCGTTGCCTCGCCATAGAAACTGCTGGGCTGGTTGATCTTCTGGTCTTATTTTTATGCGGAGAAACATCTCTTGTATGTCGGCCGTTATCGCGATCGCTCTTTCCCGGAATCTGAAGAGTATTCCAGGTAGCGCCAGCAGCATGTCCGGGCCTTCCAGCAGCGCGTCGTTGAGGCACACCCCGTTGCTTCGTGCGGCTGCGTCGAATACTAGCCTACACTTGCCGGGTTTGTTAGGATTCTTCACGGCAAAGTGTGGCAAGTACCAGCAGACCGGACTTGTTTGTTCCGAGCCGCCGCACAGTGTCGCGTACCCTTTCTCAAGCAGGTTGTTGATCTGCCTGGAGTATTCCTCAGCGAACTCTGGATCGGCGTCCATCTTCTGTTCTATCTTCTTGAGACGGCGGAGTGCTTGGCTGTAGCTTGGTGGCATGATAATGTTATCTTGTCGCCACGGTAGGCCCACCTCGTAGCCTTCATTGATTCTCTTCGCTGTTGTCTCGACGATCTTGATGGCGCGTTGGTCCGCTTCGTTCACTCGCGGCTTGCCGTGGATGCTGAGTGCTTCTATTTTGAAGTGAGCCTCGACCAAGTTGTGGAGCTCCTGGTTGCTCACGTTCGATGATCGGTCGGGCTCGTAGAGATGTAGCACCTTGCCTTCTTGCATGATGGTGCTGCGCGGTGCGGTTCCATGCACCACCCATCCTAATTGAGTTCTTGAAGCGGCCGGCTCGTTCGGGCCGCCGATTCGTAGTTCACGGGAGACGATGCACTCCCAATGATCGGTTCCTACTAGGAGTTCGTAGCACACCTCGTTCCTAGGTAGGTCTTTCAGGTGCTCATATTCTAGCAGGTTTTCAGGGATGGCTTGCTGGTAAAGTTGAAGGTTCTTCATGGTCCTCGCTCTGACCTTGTAAGCTTCCTTTTCTTTGGCCCCCCTGACCTTGATTGTCACAAGCTGGCTCTCTGTTTCATCTTGCGACATGTTGACACCGTTTAAGCGCAGTGTCTGTGATGGTCCCTCCGCCCCGATGCTGGATGCTAACTCCTGGTCCACGAGTGTAATGGTTGCACCCTCGTCTAGGAGTGCGTAGGTCGACACTTCCCCCCGTGGTCCGGACACGATGACAGGACACATCTTCAATATGACTGTTCGCGGGCCGGCGGCTGGACGGGCAGCCACGGACAGGACTGCTTCCTCTTTAGGTTGTTCGGCTTCTTTCGCGACTTCAGTCTTCTCGCCGTGTTCTTGATGTAAAGTCTCGTGATGCGGGCGGCGGCATTGATTCACGCCGCACGGCTTTGCTTTACAGTTCATGCGCCTATGTTGTTTATGAGCGCATTTGAAGCAAATCTTCTTTTCTTTCAGGAAACTCCATCGTTCATTCACGGCGAGTGCCTTGTATTTTGGGCACTGTGTTAGTGCGTGGGCTTGTCCACACTTGGGGCATTTTTCAATTTCTTCCTCCGCTCCCCCGGTCGTAGTGAAAACGCTCGCCTTTTTCTTTAGTATCACGGCGGGTCGGGTTTCTTTCTTCGTAGTTGCAGCGCCTGTGGCCGGGGCGTATGTGTATCTCAGCGCCCGGTCAGCTTCTCTCATCAGGAACCGTGACATCACGACGATCTCTGGGTCTGCCGTCCCTTCGTGTTCATATGCGTAGTCACACCAGCGGGATCGTAGATGCGGACTGAGCTTGTCTAGTACTTCTCGTGTCATCAATGGATTGAATAGGTATCCCCATCGATCGATGGTTTTCAGGACACAGATGATGTTCTGTAGTTTGATAGCGAAGCTATTAAGCTCTGTTGCTGACGTGCCCGGCTTCGGCAGCTTCTTCAGATCTTCCAGCGCCCGATCAATGATGACTTCTGGTCTTCCAAAACATTGCTCCAGAGTCTTCATAATCACATCAGGTTCGGTGGCTGTGTGCAGAAGAGCGGCCACGGCGTCCCTTGCTTCCCCTTTGAGGCAGCTTCTCAGTCTTTGTATGTTCTCGGCCGCTGAGATCTGGTACATGCTTGTTGTGTCTCGTACCGCTGCCTTGAATGGCAGCCACTCGTTGGCTGCGCCGGAAAACGTAGGTAAGTCGATATGCCTGGGTCTGGGTCTGGCCATCTTCTCGAGGGTTGCCGCCAAATGTTCGATGCTGTTTCTTGCTCGTGTCGGGGTTGGCGATCTCGCCCCCGATGCTTCGAATCGTATTTGCTTCGGTTCTTCCCTGGGCCCCTCCTCCCCCCGTGGGTTGAGGGGGTTGGTTCTCAACCACTCGTCCACCTTTCGATGGGGTTCTTCACGGGGAGGGCCAGGTTCTTGATCATCGTGTACGCTTTCTTCGTCGTTAATCACTGACACTTCAACTGCCAGCCTCTTCTTGATCAACTCTTGTTCCAGTTCCAACTCTTTTCTTTGAATGGCTGCCAACTTCTCGGCTGCTTCCAGTTCCGCCATCCGTAGTCTAGTTGTGACGCTCGTTGTCGATCGCATTGACCTGGCCGGTGATCCCATTCTTCGTCGGGTCACATTGGTCGTCGTTGCTTGGAGTCCAGAAGGCCCCGCCGCCGTACTGGTGTCCGCTATCTTTGAAAATGGCGATGCCGGTGGGTCGAGTGAGAATCTTCGTGTTCTTTCGCGTTCGATTTGTTCAGTTTCCCTGCGGCGCATCTCTTGTTCCTGGGCACGCCGCGCCTCTTGTTCTTGGATGCGTCGCTGTTCCTCAATCTCCGCTACGTCCCCTTGGCTTCGAGTGACAACCATCTTCTTATGCGTGTTCGTGTCGTCGCGTACCAGGCCGCACGTTCAGTTTGCAGCGTTCAACGCGCACCGGACAGCACGTTCAGTTTGCTGTGTTCGACGGCGCGTTCAGGTTGGTACCTCTTCTGATCGGTATTTCTTCGGCACGGTGAATAATCCCCTTGGCTTGATATCCCTGTTGAAACCCGTCGGCTCGGTTCGGTGAGTCGTTCAGGTCGAAACAAGTCTTGCTTGATGGCCGTGTTCGTTCTTCAGAGCTTCGTACTTCGTCTGGAGTTCGGTAGGCCAGGTTGCCGCAGGATCTTCGTTCTTCTATCCGGCTTCGGAAGGACCAAACTGTTCAGTGTGGACTGTATATATTTTGAAAATAAAACAATTCTTCAGGCTTGATTATTTTCCCATTTATTCTTCTTAGCTCAGTATTAGTCAGTTGCTATTTTCGATCTGAATTCAAGCGTTTTTTTTTTTTTTTTTTTTTTTTTTTTTTTTTTTTCGGATTGGCATCTCGCAGGTCAACCTAGGAGGTTGTCGGCTGCTTAACCGGACTTTCCTGTGGTGCCTTAAAAATTATTATTTTTAGGGCCTCCAGCCAGGGCATAAAAGCTTACAAACTAAGCGACTACACGCTAAGGGCACCCCCTGTGGGGTACGAGCCTCGGCTTAGGGCGTCGCTGGGAGAGGACAGCAAAGGGACAGGCTGGATCGGATTTCCATTATTTAGGGACGAATTTAAAACTACAGGCTCAGCGGCGCGGGCTGGCACGAGCAAGGGTCGGGGGGTAACTGAATTCAAGCGGGCCTAGTGCCCTTTTATATAGACGGCTACCTGGGTGCAAGTAGTGGCGGGGGTAAACAATGAAAATCTCGACCGACCACTCGATCGCTTACTTTGCGCCCAAATGGCCTTGAAACTATGTACAATTCGTAATTATTATTATTACCTATTTATCTATCCTACTTAATTATATAATACAACATGGTTTGTACCTATAATGCTTACACTAAACCTATCAAACTTAACGCTACATCTTGTTCTTATTCAAACATGTTTATAATATGATTTTATTATTTACAGTTAGCGTCTATTACAGTTTAGGTCGGCGTCCGTAACAATTAGTGTAATTCGCTCAAATTAGATACATTTCACGGTACAAAAAATATTCTGGTTTGAAATATCGGTGGAAGTATACGTCTGTGCACGCCTGTACCTTGCAACAATCAATCGAAGGTGTGACTCCATTCATTAATTCATCATTCAAGTGTTGATGCACTGCGGTTGTACACTCGCGCACAGCTTGCATACAATTTTGATGTCCATCAAAATGTACGGTAGTGGTTAACAGGGTTTTACGATGTCAGTCTCACTACTTTACCTGCACTAAAACGAAATCAATAATTCAGAAACTTACTTACAAAGTTAAATTTTACAGGTTAACTTTAAATTCACCTTTTAAACTTTGAAAATATGTACTCATAAATATGAGCGACCCACTTTAATGAATCAAGTCTGACTGAAAAAAAAAGCTGCTGCAATAGGACAGATGTTTTTTCGGTATATGTATCGTTAGAGAGGTTATCAGTAGAGGTCCTGTACACGTCTTTTAGTGAACGCCTGATTTTTTTGGTTGTAAATTAAAACCAAAGCATGATTATCATGATGGATTGATTGTATGAAGAATGATATGCAAGAAAAGCCAGTCAGTGGAAGCATGACGTAGGACAGGACGAAATGGAAGAAGAAAACATGTTGCGCCGACCCCAAGTAACATGGGATAAGGACAGAAAGAAGAAGAGAATGTCACTAACAAATGCTCCAATGTATTTTTATGAAAACACGAAATGATAAAAACTCTAGAAACCAAACTTAACATTTTGTTCGAATAACCAGTATTACAATATCACCCCACTTACGTTGTTAAGTGAACTGTAAATGTTACCTGTATTGTACGATTTTATTCAGCGATCGTATTCAATGGCCACCATTGAGGTCGACGCCTTCTATTGTCAAGCACCTATTATTACTTTAATAAGAGGAATGGTGAGGTTTCTCACTTCAATGGACACGACATAACAGTATTACACTGATATATTGAAAATCTGTTACATTTTTTTTTCATGTAATCCCTAAAGAATAGGTCAGGATTTTTTTTTACTCTTTAAGGGGAACCTTTTTAGGGTTCCGTAGCCAAATGGCAAAAAACGGAACCCTTATGGATTCGTTATGTCTGTCTGTCTGTCTGTTCGTCCGTATGTCACAGTCACTTTTTTCCGACACTATAAGAACTATACGGTTGAAACTTGGTAAGTAGATGTATTCGGTGAGCAAAAAAAGAAAAAAGAGAAAAATAGAAAAAAAAAACAATACATTTTGGGGGTTCCCCATACTTAGAACTGAACCACAATTTTTTTTTTCATCAAACCCATACGTGTGGTGTATAGACTATGAATAGGTCTTCAAAAATGATATTGAGGTTTCTCATATCGTTTTTTTCTAAACTGAATAGTTTGCGCGGGAGACACTTCCAAAGTGGTAAAATGTGTCCCCCCCCCCCCCCGTAACTTCTAAGAGAATGATAAAACTAAAAAAAATTATGATACAGTACATTATCACGTAAACTTCCACCGAAAATTGGTTTCAACGAGATCTAGTAAGTAGTTTTTTTTGAATACGTCATAAATCGTAAACCACAATTTACCTTTCATTCAATCAACTCAAATATCGCATCTCACATCTCTATTCACTCTCACTTCGCTTAAGGTTCAAAATGACCTTGATATATTTGACACTTTGAATCGGGTTCGAGTGCGAAGTGAGCGTCGAAGTGACGGGGAAATTACCTTACAGAATGCCACTTCTTACGTCATCTCATACTTTATCTGGCAAAATCTCCCTGTCAATTTAGTTCAACTCGCTGACACGCTCGCAAGGGTGGCGCTAGTGTAAATTCAACAAGGGTGGCGCTAGTGTAATCAACCGAGTTTTTAGAATGCCAATCAAGAAACTCACAGCGGATTCAGATTCGAAGTTTAGAATGAGGTCTTACAGAATCACACCCCAGTTACCTCTGCTGTTGGCAACATACCGCTCGTGTGTGAGAGGCTTTAATCACAACATTACTAAACGTTTTTTTACTAAACTGTTTACAAATAATAAAATGTTAAATATTTTACGTTGGCGCTTAATCCATCGTGTGCACCTGTAGCACTTAGCCGATTTTTACCTTTACGAGAGCGATTTGAAAATCAAAACCACTGTTCAATTTTGTACAGGCTATTTAAATCAAGTTTTAAAAGAATGCCTTATGGCACACCCGCGTCACTCCATAGAAACGAAACGATATAATTGCCTACACAACTACTAAAATAACAGACTGTACAGATACGTGCGTGTGTGTGTGCGTGTCTACGTGCCGCTCAAACAAAAACGCAGTTCCCAGAGCAGTCGTTCGATGCGGGGTGGGGTGAGGAACGGTTTCAAAGGGAGGCGGAGCGTGTCGCTACTGTACGATAATACTAATATTTATACTGTGACTAAACGTTATTGACTAAACTGTTTAAAAATAATATGAAACGTTAAATATTTTACGTTGGTCCTTCGTGTTCAAGTCCAGTAGCACTTGGCCGATTTTCACCTTAACAAGCGCGATTTGAAAATCGAGGCCACTGTTCCTTTTTGTACAGGCTATTTAAATCAAGATTGAAACTGAATGCATTCTCTATTTCAAATGAAGTGGTTGTCATACGGTTTGCATGGACCTAGAGTACAACAAGAGATAATTAATGGTCTCGCTATGGTGAAAATGAATGGTATGGTAACAACATCTTTTAATTATTGTAACTGAAAGTCTTTCTGTTAGTCAAATACCTATTTACTATTTGAGTAAGTTAACTTTTATGTCTGTACAGAATATACATTTTGTTTTTATCGACACGTTTTGAAGAAAGAATAAGTCATAACCTATTAACCAAATATAATTATATCTACGGGCCGTAAATATGCCAACATAAAAAGTAAAAAAAAAAATAGTTTCGTAAAAAAAATCACAGTTGAAGTTTGACCTTCAACATCACTACAATCAGACACAAGATTCTCAAGTATAATCCAGAGCAAATAAAAAACCTCGTAGTGATTGATAGAAAGATCTTTCAACCTCGTGAAGTGTATCACACCTGCAACGTTACGTCATCAAGATCTAGTCAACTCATAAAAAATAAACATCGGTCATAATTATTAATTCCAAATGTTTCTGAATTCAGAATTTTAAATTAATGCCTCCGTACCCACTCTCCCACAAACTACGAAAAAAATGATGAAAAGCGCAGGTATTTGTGGCTGACAAATTGATACCAAATACCTACTTATTATTTGATCCGGATGAAACCGGATTAACTTTTCAATCGAGGACCATTTTACGTCAATTAGCATCAAAGTGACGGCTGAAGGGTGGAATTTGGTAGGACGGGAATTATGCTAATAAGAAAGTTATGCGGAAAAATTATAGGAGTCTTTGTTTACTGCCCAAAAAACTCAAGGATTCATGAGGATATAGTTTGTGCCTATTCTCATAAGAAAAGGTGACAGTGTAGGTATATATATATATGTTGTCATGTATATGTTTGTATCTCAATTTATCTCATTCAAACAAATCGTTTAGACACGGAGACAGTCCTACTAACTTTTAGGATCGTTGACAGTCTAATTTCAGCCTTAATCTGGCAAAAAGTCTTTTAATGTAGGAAATTTTTGACAAGCTGTCACATTACAAATTATATAATACTAGTGGGCCTGGCAGACGTTGTCATGCCCTTCAAATAAAAAAGTCCTACAACTCGACTGCAGCGCCACCTACCGGGTCCAATTGTGCCATTTAGGAGGAGTTCACTTTCATACAGACGCACAGGAGATTTTTATATATAAGATTAAGACATTTTGCAAAGCCGTTTTCTCTTGACTGTCATTCGTATCTTTGACAGTCGTTATGCCAGAAGACAGAAAGTCTGACAACCAGTCTTGCCAAGGGGTATCGTGTCACCTTAATTGGATTGTGAAGGCTAGACAGGCAGTTGCTTCAGGTAGAACATTTTTATTCAGCTGCATCTGCTTGGACTGCAAGCAGACCCCAACTTAGGGCGTGGACCCATGTCTACGGTGCGGCGCCGTTTGCCGAGCAACGGTACGGCACCGCCGCCGTGGCAATGGATGGCGCACCGTTCGCGGTACCGTGGTGCGGAACGGCGCCGCGCCATCCGCCGGCGGCGATACCGTACCGTTGCATGGCAAACGGTGCCGCACCGTAGACATGGGTCCACGCCCTTACTTGGGAAAAGTATGGCTAGGCAGTATTTACGTAGGACATTTTGTAATTTAACTTCGTATTAGCATCAAACCCTAATTGAATCTTTGGCGTCCTCACATAGAAATACGGTAAAGCGTGTCCGCTATGTATATGGTTGAAGTTCCACGGTCTCGAACCAAGTGTTTTGCTTCTATTTTTTTAACCCCCGACGTAAAAACGACGGGGTGTTATAAGTTTGATGTGTCTGTATGTGTGTGTGTCTGTCTGTGGCATCGTAGCTCCCGAACGGATGAACCGATTTTAATTTTGTCTCTTTTGTTTGAAAGGTGAACTATTATTAAACGAAACGTGAGTATTGTTACACGTTATAGATTGAGAACAACGGATTAACTCACTGTGTTGCCGGGTTCGTCCGACTAGTTTCGATGGCAAACGGCCCGACCGTTTGCCATCGAAACTAGTCGGTTTTGCTTCTACATTTATTGTGCGAACTGCCAGACTGTGGAATTTACTGCCCGCCTCTCTGTTCCCCGATAAGTATAATCTGGGTATTTTCAAGGCACGAGTGAACCGTTTCATCCACCTTAGGCCGCATCGTCACTTAAGATTAAAATTAAAAATATACATAAGTAATAAGTAAAAAAGTAGTAAAGTAAATCAAATTAAACAAATACAAATAAAATCAAATACTCAAAATGTTATACAAACCATGAAATATAATAATAGTTTAATAAACTAAAAATAAAGTAGTCTTAAAATAACAACCACAACATAAACAAAAACTCGCTAAAAACCGACTATGCCACCAATGCCTCATCTAGTAAAAATCAAATTTGTACATCCATGTAGTGCTTGGTTTAAACTTATATGTTTACCCACATTTTGTCTCTTTACTATTTTGTTTTGTAATTTTGTATACGTACCTCTGTGCGTTCATTAATCTTAGTTTTAGTGTTTCTCAGTAAGTGAATTATGTGTAATTCTTTATGAGAAATAAAGTTGTTCTTAAACCTGAAGATCAGGTGAGTTGCGGCCAAGCTCAAGTCTACCAAAATATCAAAAATATACAAATAAAATAGACCCTATTTCTACGTATGTGCGGACATTATCTAGTAGGCAACATTAAAGAATAGAATAAATGGCGAGTGTGGTCAACGCATAATATCACATTGATAGTTTATATGGAACAGGACAGTGCTCTATCGCCGTTTCAGGACATTACACACGTCCCATTCTATATCAAACATATAGGCTCTTCCTCCTTGAATTGTATGGTTCCGTTCTTCAAAAGGAACAACGAGATCTTTATAAGTTCACTTTTTGTCCGTCTGATATAAAAAGGGTTTTTCTCATGATCTATGCAACGGTCTCGATTACACGCACGCAGATCACCAGAAAAAACAGATCCAGTTCGGAAAATATTTTGTGTCTACGAGTACTACTCGTACGGTACTGCTTAGAAAAAGATAACTATTTAAGAATAGTTGAACTTACTTTATTTATTTAAGAATTGTAATCTATACTATAATATTATAAAGCTGAAGAGTTTGTTTGTTTGGTTGAACGCGTTAATCTCAGGATCTACTGGTTCGAATTGAAAAATTATTTTTGTGTTGGATAGTCGATTCATCGAAGAAGGCCCATGCGAAGCCGGGCCGGGTCGCTAGTAAGACATAAAATTTTATTGGACACTATATAGCTTAAGCCCGCGGTTTTCTGCGCGTGAATGCTCACGCGCAGAAAACCGCGAAATTTTATGTCCGCCGGTTTCCCGGATGCAGACAAGTCGCAGATTAGAATGTAGCCAATGTCCTTCCCCAGGGTTCAAGCTGTCTTCATACTAAATTTCATCACTTAATCGGTTCGGGCGCTTCGTAGTGAAAACAGACAGGCAGACAGAGCTACTTTCTCATTTATAATATAAGTATGGATTATTCACTAAAAAAATATTTTTTCTCTGTGCATTTGAAACAACCATACTGCGATCGCCAACCCGCCTGCCAAGCGTGCCGATTATGGCAAAACCCCCCTTTGGGGGAGGCCTATGTCCAGCAGTGGACGTCTTTCGGCTGAAATGAAGATGATGATGATTCACTAAAACCTGTCTATGAACTCTTAAAGTTCTAACAGCCTACTTATTTATGATTACCTAACCGACATTTAAATGACTCTCAATATTTTTGAATGTAATTAAATAAGATTGGTTTTGAGAAGTCTAAGTCAATAAGTAGGGTAGGGAGTAGTAAATGATGACTTGTAATTATTTGTGTGGTGCCGGTCGCGAATAGCATCACCCCATTTCTACCTGTGGGTGTCGTAGAAGGCGACAGAGGGATATGACCAGAGGATGGGCAGCAGCGTCCTTCTGCGTACCATAACACCTACTGCGATCGCCAACATGCATCGGCCAAGCATGGCGATTACGGCTGAACCCCCCTTTGGGGAGACCTATGCCCAGTAGTGGGCATTTAAAGGTTGACATGATGATGATGATGATGATGAATTATCTTACCAATAAATGTGCTTATCTGTATCAAAAGTTAATTTCCACAATCAATTTCAGCCAAAAACATTTAACGATCTTCATTGAAATTCACCCACATAAAGCTGTAAGCCCAGATTTGTTGATCATGTGTGGGAGAGTTTAGCATAAATTCATATTTTAGATTCTGCTTGCGGAACTATCGTGTAAGTAAACCATTATATTTGCTCACGTGTAGTTTGGAATCACTTCCGTCTAATCGTGTTACAGAGAGGATTTAAAAATTTGCTGTTTGTCTATGTGAAATTTGATGAACTTGTTAACATACAAATACACGTGCTATGTGGGTAAAACACACAAATGTACAACGAATTATAAAAACAGAATGGTACGCGATTTCACAATAAAATTGAAGAGCTCGTGGCTTAGTAAAAGCTGTACGCATCGGTCAAGGTTAAGCTACACTTAACGCGGTCGGTCTGTGGATGGGTGACCATTTACTTCATACCGAGTTCCTTCCGTGACTCGGAAAGCACGTAAAGCCGTTGGTCCCGGCTGTCATTTGGAGATCTTTGGCAGCCGTTATGGGTAGTCAGAAGCCAGACAGTCTGACCACCAGTCTTACCAAGGGGTACCCAGTGACTGGGTTATAGAAGTCAGATAGGCAGTCGCTCCGTGTGAAACACTGGCATTCAACTGCATCCGGTTAGACTGGAAGAAGACCGCAACAGCAGATGGCACATAGGTACGCGATTTCTCAAATTAAGGGCGCGTATTTGATTTAGCGCAACTCAAAATCTAAACGATTGCTAGAACGGCGAAGCAGCATTGACACACACTAGTACAATACAATGGTCTGTTTGTGTGCATCAGAAAAAAAAATACGCATGAACTGAGCATGAATCATTGAAATTGATCGGCAAACGACAGCCCGCGAGGTTTTACAGTGCTTTTTAAAATAATTGTCTAAAATAAATGAGTTCGTACAAGAAATTGAAAATCCTGAGCATAACCTTTATTTTCATATAATAAATATATCAGTTATGTTTTTATTCAAACACTGGTGAAAAAAAATTGTTGAAGTGAACCGATTTTGTACTTTTTTAATATTGTTTTTTTTTATATCTAATAGTAATATTTTTGTAATTTTGGCTCTGTTATGTACTTTAAGACTGTATATCCTGTTGGAAAAATGCATAAAACATAATATTTTGGCATACTGTAATGGTTGTATTCGTCCTGAAAGTTAACTCTGACGTCCATTTTTGTAAAACCATAAAACGAAAGGATTGTCTTCGCTTTAAAAAACCTTAATTAAAAATTATACATTTACTCTGTAGTTCCCTAAAACAAGACTTAATCTTTCTAAAACTGTTATTGTCTTTAAATAATCTGTTCACATCATTACGACATTGCTCTGGGCAAAACGCGAAAACATGAAGATTTCGTCACGAATCGAATACACGCTCTTAATGCTAATTTAATGCTTAAATCCCGATTCGAAAAAATGAGTTCAATCAGTCCGTTACTAGATTTATATACTAACTTTTGCCCGCGTCTTCATTTGCTTGAATGTCGGTTGTCACGAACGCAGACGAAGTCGAAACGTGGACTATGTCCTTTTTGGGGTTACCCTGTACCGAATTTCATTAAAATTAGTCATGTGAATGCATATAAATCTTACCCCTTATTTTAAGTAACAAAGACCCATAACACATAACCTTATAGACTACCTTTGACGACACGGTTGGCGCAGTGGCTGAGCGATCAACTGCTGCGCAGCATGTTGCGGGTTCGATTCCCGCCCAGGGTAAATATTTGTGTGATGAGCACTTGTGTTTGCCTTGTGTCTAGGTGTTGTTCATTTATATATGTATGTATTTAAAATATATTTGTGTATGTATATCAGCTGTCTGACACCCATAGTACAGGGTCTCCCTAGTTTGGGGTCGATGGCCGTGTGTGAAATGTCCAAAAAGAAACAAAAAACGCTTTATGCTTCACCTTCACCATACACGACTATATTACGGTATGTGATAGTAAAGTAACTTATGCAAATATGTTAGTTAGCAACTCCACTTCAATGACTTAGGCTGGCACATCCTGAATTCCTCTCTGAATTCAGAGTCGGAATTCAAATGACTAATTAAGAAAGCCCAGAAATGAATACAATTTAATTACGCCGCACACATTATGATTTTTCAACCGACTTCAAAAAGAAGGAGGTTCTCAATTCGTCTGTATGTTTTATATTATTATTATTTTTAAATACTTGTTACGCGATTTCTCCGGTAAATGTAAAACGATTTCGAAAATTCTTTTTTTGAATAGGGTATACCTCAAGTGGTCCCATATAAATTTTATCGAAATTGATTCAGCACTTTGAAGAAATCGACAGAAAGCAAAAAAGTATACATGGATGATATTGTAATGTTCTCACATTCAATCTCTGTTTTGACTGTGTTGCCATTTTTTAATGGATTCCGATGATAAGGAAGTACTAAAAAGCGAAAAATAAAAAGCTTTTTTACAAAAAAGACAACCGCCTTCAAAAAACAAAAAGTGAAAAATAACTTTAAAACAGAACACACATGACTTTAGTTTCGGAAGTCGGTGACTTGGCTGTTCTATTTGTTGTTTTGTATTGCCACCGACTTCCGAAACTAAAGTCATGTGTGTTCTGTTTTAAGGCTATTATTCACTTTTATAAATGCGAAAGTAACTCTGTCTGTTACGCTTTCACGATGAAACGGCTGAACCGATTTTAATGAAATTTGGAATGAAAATAGCTTGAACCCCCGGGAAGGACATAGGCTACTTTTTAATCAGCGGCTTTGTCTGCATCCACTTTAAACGACATTCACGCGGACGAAGTCGCGGGCAAAAGCTAGTTAAAAATAAATATACGAATTCAGGAGGAGGAGGAATTCAGAATATGTTAGTCCAGTGTCAATTGTTTGATCGTGTGACACTTGTCTGTGGAAGCGACGAAAGACCAAAAGTCCTGTTCCATGACGAACTGCAGAAAACACGTTGCCAACTGCACCACGAACGCCTTGAAGTTAACGTTGCGGATTAACCGTGATGCCGTAAGTAACAAAGAGTCAGACAGAGTTACTTTTGATATTTTTGAACCTCGAAGGCTAACTTCCATTACAAACATTTTGGCAGCATTTCGCAAACATCGCATAACACAGTAAAGTTCTATAGAATAATAATCAGCATTGAAATCGCAATGAACATTGAAATGTGAACAAAGGGTCGGGTTGCAGCCAGTCGTACGTTCCTTTGTATGTAGACCTAGAAATCTAGACTAGGTATATTTAGTTACCTACCTATACTAAGATAATAGGTAGGTAGGGTTTAGGTAATAGTTTCTGTGCGGTACTATTTATGTTAAACAAGCCTCTGCCTGCGACTTTGTCGCATTAAAGCTTATTGTATAATACATACATATTATATCCATCAGGAACACATAAACGGGATTAAAAGTTATCCAATGTGTTAAGCTAGATCAATTTCTATTATGTGTGCAATATTTCAGTTAAATCCGTTTAGCCCTTAAAATGTAAAGGAATAAACAGCCACAAATTTTCGTTTATAATAGTCATGTCATATAACGATTTGACTTGACGACACGGTTGGCGCAGTGGCTGAGCGATCGACTGCTGTGCAGCGTGTTGCGGGTTCGATTCCCGCCCACGTCTGTGTGATGAGCACTTGTGTTTGCCTTGTGTCTGGGTGTTGTTTATCTATATATGTATGTATTTACAAAAAAAAAATGTATTTGTGTATGTATATCAGCTGTCTGACACCCCTAGTACAGGGTCTCCCTAGTTTGGGGTCAGATGGCCGTGTGTGAAAATGTCCCCACATATATTATATTATATAACGATTTTATTATCTGTGGGGTGTCTGGGCTAGGATAGCACCCACCCATTTCATCCCAAGGGTGACATAGAAGCCGACTAAAGGAAAATCCGGAAATCGGGCAGCAGCGGCTTCCGTGTACTCAACAATTTCACTGCGATCCCCATGACGCCTGCCAAGCGTGGGGATTACGGCAAACCCCCCTCTTATGGGGGAGACCTTTGTTCAACAGTGCACGTCTTCCGACTGATGATGATGTTAACGGTCTCGTTGGTGTGTGCATGTGTTTTTATTTTTTATTTTTTAATGTTGCCCCACACTAAGAATTACTCCTGTGTCGTGGGTGCGTTCACAAACATATAAACTCACATACACAAACAGCCAGACCCGGAACAACTATCTGTAGGCCATACAAATATGTGTGTGTGTATGTGTGTGTGTGTGTGTGTGTTTGTGTGTATGTATGCGTGTGTACGATATTTGAGTGTGGGCGGGCTGTCAATGCTTTGTCAAAATCCACTTCACTATCCATTATTATTTTTGTGTGGAAGTCGCACTTCCAAATCTAAAGTCATGTGTGTACCTACTGTGCTAAAGTTATTTATCACTTTTAGATTTTGAAGGCGGTATCTTTTTGTAAAAAAGTTTCTTATTTTTCGCTTTTTAGTACCTACTTATCATCTAAATCCATTAGGAAACGGCAATACAGTCAAAACAGAGATTGAAAGTACAAGGTTGGAGAAACTTAAAACATCATCTATGTATAATTTTTTGCTTCCTGTCGATTTTTTCAAAAAGTGCTGAATTTATTTCGATAAAATTTATATTTATGGCACCATTCCTGAGGCACCACCCTATCCATTAAAAGAAGAATTTTCAAAATCACTTTACGTTTTCCGGAGAAATCGCGTAACAAATATACAAAACAAAAAAAAACACAATGGAATTGAGAACCTCCTTCTTTTTGAAGTCGGTTGATAATTATTATTCCGTTATCAAAGAAATGTTGTAGTTTAGGTTACTTGGGGTCAGCGCAACACATTTTTTTCTTCCATCCCGCCATGTCAACCGACATAATAACGCTGACTCTCTTCTCTTTCATATCATTCTTCACACAATCTATTCATCTTTCTTCGGCCTTCTTCTTCCTCTCCACCCATCCATATTTATATTTGTAACTATTTTGCTCACATCCTAAATAAAAAACCTATACTTACTAACAATGATATATTATACAATTAGATGCGTTACCTGCGCTCAATATTGGCAAAATTAAAGCAAGGCAATTGCCCAAGTTTCACTCAGTCACGTACCACCCAGTGTCGCGGCTATACGTCAGTATCGCTCGTAATTTTGTGACAATTTTACCGGAAAAATGAACGATGCACAAATTACGTAAATACAGACGGACCTTTTCTTGGCACTGTATAATTTTACGTGCCTACTGGTATGTAGATATAAAAGTTGACGCCGTTTTAAAGTGCACTAATGTTCGTGTATGACGCGTCTATTTATAATACGGCATTGCTTACTAAGCAATGATATTACGAGTAAAAAGATAAAGGATGACCAAATGAACACAAAAAGTAAATTCGACTGAATTCACTTATTTACTGCCTTCTCCGATAATAATAATAAAATCTCCCGATCGAATTTCCGTCACGGCGGTCAATCTCAATGGAAACTAGCCGCGTACGCAGGAAATATCTAGACACACGGTAGCGTGTCAAGCCAAGTTCTAAGAAAACGAAACAACAGCGCAGCGGCCGTGTGCAAATATTACACGAAACATTTAGAGCCATGTCAAATCCTGAGCTTCAATAAAATTTATCCTAAATTATTTGATTTCTGTTAATAATCCGAATGTTCGAAGAAATTATATTTTTAACAAAGTTGTTGGAGCGAATAGCACCACCCCATTTCTACCCGTGGGTGTCGTAGAAGGCGACAGAGGTATATTGACCAAAGGATGGGCAGCAGCGTCCTTCTGAGTACCATAACACCTACATGCATCGGCCAAGCATGGCGATTACGGCTGAACCCCCCTTGGGGGACCTATGCCCAGCAGTGGGCATCTAAAGGTTGACATGATGATGATCATGATGATGATGATGAAACGTTGTTGTTTGCCCTAAAATAGGCTGGTATTAATATTATTATTTTATACAGATAAGCCTGTTTTAATAAATCATCTCTATCGTTATTTTTGTTATCATTGGAAATGTACTCATAGTTATTGTAATTCCATATTTCAGTCCGTATGGTGTCGGACGTAAAGAATAGCACCATCCCATATCTTCCCGTGGGTGTCGTAAAAGGCGACTAAGGGACGTACCAGAGAATGGGCAGCAGCGTTCTCTGTGCATTTGTAACAACCATACTGCGATCGCCAACCCGCCTGCCAAGCGTGGCGATTATGGAAAAGCCCCCCATTGGGGGAGGCCTATGTCCAGCAGTGGACGTCTTTCGGCTGAAATGAATGAATGAATGATATTTCAGACATCACCACATTCGCAAAAATTGTCCATCGTCAAAAGTATAATTTTACCCACTGAATAACTTTAAATGATTTTAAAATCAGACTGTACAAGGCCACTTAAATACTTGAAACAAAGTTATTAACTCATTAAACTATGACCAATGACAACATTATAATAATGTCGGTATCATTTAAAGTTTAAGCTGTCCTACGAACTTAGATCCTTTGGACAAAGTACTTTATTGTAGTCCCAGAACCATTTAGGTTTGAAACATCAGGTTTGAAACGTCAGGTATTATTCAAATCAAGAAAGGGAATTGTTATAGGCATGTGAAGAGGAGGAATGAAAAGTCTATGAAGAAAAGAGTTTTGAATATACATGTGGATAGATGAAGAGGGACAGGTCAAAGACAAAATGAATGGATTGTATGAAAAATAAGGTAATCAGCAAGAAGCTTATAGGTACAAATGGAGGAACACTCTAAATACCTAGTGAAACCAACTATGGGCAGACGCACTCGTTCTGGGCCTCAAGTCTGTTATTACAATAGTCTCAGAATGGTCTATCATTGATTTCATAATTGTTGATTTTGAAAAGTTTGGTAATCTACCTACTAATATAATGGCGTCATTATGACTTTCCAATGATCAACCAATGACAGTCCATTGAAAGAAATGCTAAAGAATGGTAATCTTGTACATAATGCCAAATTAATGACTGACTTTGTTTACGAACTTCTTACTACTTCAGATTGCTTATAACACTTATAAATAATATGTAAAAATATATATAAATGAAATCTGGCATGAATAAATGTTCAAATTTGTTGACAATGTCATTATAACACAATTCTATTACGAGACCATTGACCGACCAATGATCGACCATTATGGATGTAGCAGATTACGAACTTTTAGCAAAATGACAATGGAATCGTGTTGGAATGACGAAATTATAAAAAAAGCAGACTTGGCCCCCTGAATGCATACATAAGAACGAGACAGTGATATGTGTTTTCTTTATCTTATGTATGCATTCAGAAATAGAGCGTCTGCCCACAGTTGGTTTCGCTTAGGTGTTTAGAGTGTTGCCTCCACTTTTACCTTAAGCTTCTTGGTAGTCAGTGATAGCATGATGGTTAAGGGGGAAATGGAAGAAGAAAACGTGTTGCTTCCGACTCCAAGTAACGTGGGATAGGGTCAGGGAGATAAGTATATATCACACAAGTCAATATCATCTGCGTCGCCATTTCCCAACTATATTGGGGTCGGCTTCTAGTGTACTCGGGTGCAGCTGAATACCAGTATTTTTAACCGACTTCAAAAAGGAGGAGGTTCTCAATTCGGTTGTTTTTTTTTATGTATGTACATCGTTTACTCTGAGATTTATGATCCGATTTACGTGATTCTTCTTTAGTTTGATGCGGAATAGTTGCCATTTGGTCCCATAGAAATTTAACATTGTTTGGCCCAGTAGTTTTAATTTTATGAACATTTTTTTATTTTTTTAATATTTATTTTTATGTTTGACCACGCATAACTTTTTTCAGTGTGGTCCGATTTCGATGATTCTTTTTTTATTGATAGTGTATACCTCAAATTTAGTCCCTTTAGTAATTTCAAGAAAATATTCCACCCCTAAGAGTTGAAAATTAAGGGATGACAGTTTTTTTTGGTGTCACCGTTTCGTAATTAATTTCTATGATGAGAAGTAGGCACTAAAAAGCGAAAAAAAAAGTTTTAACAAAAAAGACAACCGCCTTCAAAAAGTAAAAAATAACTTTTAATTCTCAAGTTGGTGGCAATACAAAACAACACGCAAAACCTAAGCCGGCGACTTGCGAATTGAAAGTTATTTTTTACTTTTTGAAGGCGGTTGTCTTTTTTGTTAAAAAAATTTACATGGAGCGACTGCTAGTCTTACCTTCATAATCCAGTTACTGGGTGAAACAATACCGCCTGGTAAGATTGGTGGTCAGACTTTCTGGCTTCTGACTACGCATAACGACTGTCAAAGATCTGCGACAGCCGGGACCAATGGCTTTATGTGCTTTTCTAGGTACGGAGGAGTCTCGTTATGTAATTAAGAGGAAATACCATGGGCTAGAGAATTGAAAATTAGGTATTTGTAAAATCTATTGCTGTCGCGCGATGTCCGAACACGAACCGCAGAGCGCGATAGAGACAACTGCAGCTTTGACCGAAAATACCAATTAAAAGTACACAAAATCAATGATTCGTAGTCCCCTGATTTCTTCTCCAAAACTTAACCGATTTAACTCCTTTTTTCATTAAAAAATAAAGAAAGGCTTTTGCCGTGTCCCTATGTTTTCTATTTTTTATATAATCAAGTCAAATTTGTTTTCTGAATGTTTGAACACAGCGGAAAATCATGCCAATTTTTTAGGTTCTTGAATATTCATATCTCTTTTAATAATAAATTTATGAGAAAAAGGAAAACATAGGGACATGCCAATAGTAGCCATGGATATTAAAAATAGTTGATCTACTGGCATTATCCAGGGAGGAAACAGGGGACTAAGTTTGTATGGAAAAACGGCCCTTGTGTTTCCTCTTAATGGTCATCCATCCGCAGACCGACCGCAGCAAGCGTAATAGTGCGGCTTTTATTTAGCCACGAGCCATGTAACACACAAGTGAATAATACATTTACTTTGTATATCGTCTACGATATTCTATGTCAATACACCTAAGTCACAAAGAATCTCCAATCATAGACATCTTTGTGTGAAAAATAACATCCATTATACTAAGACCTCCAACACGCAACTACATTCTTCCTTTCCATTCAATGAAAATAGAAGGCAAGCAGATCATCTTACACTGGCGCCGTTTATTTCGCGCCAGATTTTTCTACACGAAAGTACTCTCTAAATATTTGTTAAGAAAATAGACAAAGGTGTACGAGACACATCACAAAAAGGTTTAGCCGCGTAAAGTTGGAAAATAAACGTGTGTAACAAGATTTTGATCTTGTATCTCTAAGTCCTATCTCTAACTATGAAAAAGACTGTCATGGATACATGCATTCTACCTTGCTTGACCTATGGCTCCCAAACCTAGACTTATACAAACAAGATCATTAACAAAATAACTACTTGTCAACGGGCAATGGAAAGAAGCATATTAAGCCTAAGGAAAATTCACAAAATAAGAAGTCAAGAAATAAGAAGTAAGACCTAACTCACAGATGCTCTACATCAAGCACTAAAACTAAAATGGAACTGGGCCGGCCATGTAGCGAGATACACCGACCAGCGATGGACACTCAAAAGTACTAAATGGACCGGCCCACAAGGAAAGAGAAATGTGGGCAGGCCACAAAAACGGTGGGTGGACGATATAGTTACGGTGGCAGGGAAAAACTGGCTCAGAACAGCACAGGACAGGGAAAAATGGAAGAAAATTGAGGAGGCCTATACCCTATCAAGGGGTTCCTATAAACATGATATTAAAATAGTATAAGTTATAACTAATACTAGAATTAAAATTACTTACTAACATTAGTTTAAGAATATTTTATTGTGTAAATGTAGTTAGTATAAGGCTTACAGGAAATAAAAAGGCTTTATTATTATTATTATTTATCTCTAAGTCCGTGGAAATGTGTGTGTAGTAGATAAAATCCTTACAATTTTCGCTTTGTTAGATTCTAAACATATACCTACTGTGAAAGTGGTGGACTGGACATCGATTCAGGACCAAGCTCCTTTGTTTGCTTTGTGCTATTTATCACCATGCATTGGAAAAGCATTTGTGCCTTGTCCTTTGTTCGTAGTCCTGCAGGCCGAGCATAGGCGTGCTAACGTAAAACTATTCAACTGAAATAGATTTTTGAATTGTAAAAACACTTTTTATAGCATTTTGTTCTAATTTTAGACGACAAGATCAATAACCCATGTCCATTTATATGAAAAGAACCTTCAAACTATAAGAATAAGTAGGTATTATGTATAAATACCTACTGCTGCTAATTTTGATGAACGACAATTTACATTAAAGGTGTTCCTAAACAGCAGTTCCCCGTTCCCCGTTCCATTCCGTTCTAACTAGCATAAGATTTTCCTGTATAATTTATTTTTAACAAATTGTAACAACTGTTATATTTTCATTAAATTAAAAAAAAAAACATACACTATATCATAATTTCGTGGGCCGCCCTGGCACATCTTTCTTTGCGTCACATTGACTCCTTCACCATGTACCTTTACTAGAAAAAAAAGGTTTTTTTTTCTTACTTCACCGCTATTCTTTTCTGATTAATTTCGTTGCGAGATACAAGACAGTTCAATCGTTTCTCTGGGACCCGCCGAGCCGACCGCCGCTGAAGCGATGCTTCAGCGCTTTTCAGGTGGTCGCTACTGTTGATTTTGGCTTAGTTGCAATAATTTGGGAGCTTACAGGAGTTACACTACTTTTGGAATAGTATGGCGGGCTTGTCCCATAATAAAAAATATATACTAAAATTAAGCAAATGATTCGAAACCGTATAAAAGGATGGCTAAAAATACGCCAGACCACATAAAAATACACGCAAAGAAGCATTACTCTACTCAACAAAAGTATTTTAACTAGTCAGAAACTGTGCTAGGAATTCATTGAGCTGCCAACTACCATAGCACCGTGAGTAATGCACTCCACAACTTGTTATAGTCCAAGTTTTACATAAGAGAACAAGCTGGAACATGTCGAGAACAAGTTTTGTTAGACAAATTGTTTCTTTATTCCCTTGTTGAGACGGTAATGTTGTGGAAAATAACAAAGTACCAACATTATTATACCGCCGTGACATGTTATAGGGACAATAAACATAACCACTGTCTTTCCATTTTCTTATTAACCTTCTTTTTAATTTAGCAGAATGAACCCTGGAATTTTGTTAACAAAGTGTTTAGTAGATCTGATCATTTTATTGAAAAAAAGGGTTACCACAACATAAAAACTATTTAAAGTACAATTATGGCTTCAGTCGTAGTATCATCTGGAGTTTATATTACGTAGGCAAAATAATTGAGTTAATCACGACCAACTATTCATACCCCTCCGTAGTTAACAGGCGGTACATAATGTTATGGTGTAAAACAGTGTTTCTACTCCTGACTCCAAAACAGCCCTAAAGTTGGACAGCCTGTTAGGGACGCCTACAGGCTGCAAAACTTCCAGAAACTTAATGTTCTAGGCTTAAAACTTATTCAGGTTACACATTGGATACAATATGCGAACGATGTAAATCCTTATAAACATATTTTTGTGTGCGAATAAATTTTGTTCTACCATCAAGGTACTGAACGGAACTTATTTAGATTAATTTGCATTTTACTGAGTTGAACTCAAAATTATATAAAAATAACAGTTGGAGTTCGTTTCGTGTTTCTAAATGCTAACAATTTTGAAGAATATAGTTTAGTTAGTTTCCTACCATGTCCTAGCATTTCCATGTCCTAGTTTTCAACCGACTTCAAAAAGAATGAGGTTCTTAATTCGACTGTATGTTTTTTATGTTTTTTTTATGTGGTTTATTGTTACGCGATTTCTCCGGCAAATGTGCATCGATTTTGAAAATTCTTTTTTTGATGGATATAAATAACTTTAGCACAGAACACACATGACTTTAGTTTCGGAAGTCGGTGGCTATGTTCTGTTTGATGTTTTGTATTGCCACCGACTTCCGAAACTAAAGTCATGTGTGTTTTGTGCTAAAGTTATTTATCACTTTTTCGATTTTGAAGGCGGTTGTCTTTTTGTTAAAAAGCTTTTTTCATTCAAAGTTAACATGAATGAGTAGGAAACTAGGGACATTAAAAGCTCACTTCACTTATTTAAAATACAATCTTTCAAGCCAAGAATTCTCTTGGCAACCTCAATACTCATTCACGCAAAGCAGTACTCATTTTCAGCCGCATCTCTACGTTGAAAAGACGTGTTCCTACGCTTTGTGCTCGTAGTTCCGTTGAAACAAAGCTATTACATGCTGTCTGATGAATGCCGGGATACCTCACAGTTGGCTTTGCAGTTTCTACCAACTTTTGATGAACCTATGTGGGGTTAAAGTAAAATAAGGAGATAGTTAAATGGTATTTACTGACGAGCATTTAAACTTGAAACTTTACGTATGAAAAGCACAATATAACATTATATATACAAACCGAAGTATGGGAAAAAGGACTTTTTCAACACACTTGCTCATAAAATGGCTCTAATTTCACCGCAATTAGGCACATAATGACACCTGTAATCAAACTGTGACTTTTTCATTGCTATTATTCACAAGTGAGTTATAGGGGTTTTTATTTTATTTTATTGGTTGAGTGTTTCCGTTGGTTGACCGCCCTCGGCTCTCTAAAGACCCTCACCTAACGGCTCGGGTCTAAATGGCGCCTCAGCGGTAATCACCAACATTACACACTTGTACCATAATGTACTATTACTTTCTGAATAACCACGATATTTAAATTTCAGAAAACGGTAAATAGTTTAGGCGCTTGATAAATATATATGTGCAACTATACGTACTGAAAGTTCATTGGCCTTTTCGTCCATGCTTTCACTATAAAAAATGGCGTAGGTACTGTGGGATGACACATCCCCGAAAATTATTATCGACTTGCTCTACTATGAACGCGTTCTTGCTCGTACATCTATCGTCCACTATAGACTACATGTTCTAAATTTTAATTAGAACTTACCAAAAACTACAAACTGGCAAGACTTGTCTGTCTGAACATTGCACTACTTATCACTGTGAAACATAAATCTTTTAGACAAATGAGCACCTTTAACTAAATAAACTGATTTCCAACAAAAACTCCAAAATCCTTTGAGAAAGACCCCAAAATCATATCGTCAAGGAAACCTTACATAAAACTCGGCCACCACTTAGATGCACATAGCCAGTTATAAGCGGATAATACCGGATTAAACCTGCTTAAACTGGTGCAGGCAGTTCGTTAACGAGATTTGAATAATGTGAGACTTGTCTACTTATGTAAAATATTTAAACCTAACCTACATATTTTTGGCATTCCATTTTGTTCTAAACTGAGTAACAAAAGTTAGGGCTTGATTTTCGATTTACTTTTGTTTATTTAAAATAGTCTAAGATCTCACACATCAAACCTATGTCATGTAGGCATGGCTGAAATTTTGAGGATAGTTGACGGTGTATGTTTTTAAGGTATGTGTACTTGTTAGATTCAATGTGGGGTCCTTTCTCAGGTGTCAGGTATAAGACGTAGCCACCCCACCTACGGTCAATTGTGACGCTTTATAGTATAGGTCTGGCTGAAACGAATAGCCAACAAATATGCATAACGAAACATAATGAATAAAAACCAGCGGTCTCACTTAAACGTAAGTGAGTACAATACCTTTTACGCCTGAGAATGAGCCCAGCATTGAAGCAAGCAAGTATGCTTGCCTCTTGAACGACATATTCCTCAGTCCATACTTAAAATGTAATATTAAAATGACGTAAGTCAGGTGACTCCGAGATCTTAGCCTATATCTTCTGTTGTGTCCCAATGTCCCTCTTCACATTAGAGTTTAGTTTAGGCCACACTAATCTAAGTTTTGTTTGCACTTCGTCTGAGTATCTATGTAGGTAGTACTATGTATTACTTAACTAGCTTACTTAGCCTGCGAGTTCGTCCCCGTAAAGTATCCCTATTTTTTTTTGTTAATAAAATAGAGGCATTTAGGTGTAAGAAAATTTTAAAAAATATTAAATTTGACTATATTTTTTTGTATTTGATGTGATTAATAGTATTTTTTTTAAGTTTTACCAAAGATAGTTAGTTACTTATAGATTAGAAAATGAAGCACTCAGTAGTAAAAAAACGTAGTTTCCTATTAGCAAAAGAACTTCAAAATCAGACCGGTAGTTTCCAAGACTAACGCGTAAAAACAAAAAAATAACTTAAACAATGAAACTCTTCAGCTTTATAATATATAAAACTGAAGAGCTTATATTCCTGGCTATCTAGTTGAAATAGATTTGTGAAAAAAGGAAATTAGTTCAAATATTTTTTTCGCAAGTCGGCGGATTTGGTTCTGTTTATTGTTTTGTATTGCCATTGACTTTCGAAGTTAAAGTTTTTACTTTTTAGCTTTTGAATGGGGTTGTTTTTATCCTGCTTCTTTTATTCAAGTTAATTAAGAAACGGTAACACCGAATAAATAAAGTCATCCCTTAATCTTTCATCCTTAGAGATGGAATATTTTCATATAAGGGACCAACTTTGAGGTTACTATCCTTTAAAAAAGAAACATCGAAATCGACCTCCACTATAAAAAACTTGGCCAAACATAAAAAAATAAATATGGGTCGAATTGAGAACCTCCTTTTTTTAAATCGGTTAAAAATAACAAAGCCTTTTCGAAAACAACAATTACCTTCTTCCACAAGCTTCACATATCACACGTAAAAAATATACCCTAGTCAGAATATCAAATAAAATACATTTTGCGGTGTACACGTTTAAAAATTGGCATCATTTCTTCGATATACGATATAATATTACCTGCGATCCGCCCGTGTTGGGACGGGGATCGGCTGGCTTGCCACCTCCATGAATGCTGAAATTTGCTTAGGGCTGGCAAAATGGTCCATTCTTCTTTTCGAATAGGTGGATTTTTTGGTTAGACAACTTGGGTCCAGTAGGCAGCCACATTTATCGCAGCATTAGTGGCGTTTTTAATATCCTCTAAGGAACAGGTGTACGGGCACTTTGGGCTCTGTAGTAAGTGGTCCATTGTCTGGTCAGGATCAACTCACTCATACTGAGTGTCGATGTCGGTGGAATCTATAATTCCAAAATTTGCTACGTTGTGTTTGCAGCGGTCTACCTAAGTGCGCAGTATAATGAGTGCAAAATGGTAAAAGAGACGATTTTTAACCGACTTCAAAAAGAAGGAGGTTCTCTATTCGATTGGTTTTTTTTATGTATGTACACCAAATACGCTGAGATTTATGATCCGATTTCGCGATTCTTGATGCGGAATAGTTGCCATTTGGTCCTATAAAAATTTAACATAGTTTGGCTCAGTAGTTTTAATTTTATAAACATTTTTACTATTTTTATTATTTTTATTATGAGTGGCCAAATTATGTTCTTTTTTTGATAGTGTATTTCTCAAATTTGGTCCCATATCAATTTCATGAAAATATTCCACCCCTAAGGGTAGAATATTAAGGGATGGCTGAATTTTTTTGGTGTCACCGTTTCGTAATTAATTTGTATGATAAGAAGTAGGCTTTAAATAGCAAAAAAAAAAGTTTTTAATAAAAAAAGACAACCGCCTTCAAAAACTTAAAAAATAACTTTAAATTCGCAAGTCGGTGGCAATACAAAACAACGAGCAAAACCAAACCGTCGACTTGCGAATTGAAAGTTATTTTTTGAAGGCGGTTGTCTTTTTTGTTAAAAACTGTTTTTTATTTTATTTTAGTAGTTGAGTGTATATAAAATAATAAGTTACCTACACCTGTGAATCATTATTAAGTAAATAGAAATTTGCATTCCATATAAAACACTGGAATCTAGCTGCATCCAGTTAAGGGGCTATTAACGACTTTTACAGATTTTAAACTGATAATCACGTCAAAATGTGTGTGTGTAGTACTACTCACTTCTCATGGTCCTAATCATTTACTATGTGAATATTTTTGATTATAATCATATTAAATAGTTTAATTAACTCGTGAAGTTATGTCTGACGCGAACAAAACATTGACAATCACACAAAATCTACCAGGTATAATTATCCGAAACTTACACTATCTTACAGACAATTTTATTATCTATCTTTTAGTATACGCTTTTTTTTAAGTTAAAGAATACTATCTTTTATTTAATTTTTTCGACTAAACTTTGAGAGTTTTGAATGCAGCGCATACGAATCTCTGGTCGCTCAAGGTCGCCGGCGTATAATTATCGTCCCTTAAGTAGAAGCCGACTTCAACATAGTTAGCGTCTTGCAGATAATGAATAAAACATATAAATATTAATATTGTCAAGTATGTTAAACATTGAATTTCTTATTAAGCAAAATAAATCTTTAACCAGGTGTATAAATAAAGTTCTAAATTCTTTTGATGTGATCTCCTTTAATACTATTTTATGAAGTTTTACGTCAAGCAATTTATCTAGAGATGGCCTAAATAAATTACAAAACGTTGGTTGCGTCTATTGTCATAATTATTTAAAGGAGGTAAAAAAAAGATTCTCTTTTCAATCAAAACTGTCTACTCCTTTGTGTTAACGAAAAAATAAAAAAGGTAATCTTTATAGGATTTATTTCTTTTAATTTTGTATTCATGCTAATTAATTATTTTATACGAAACAGAATAGTTTTGTGACTTCATCATCTCCTGTCAGCTGTCATCTCAGGTCTAGATAAATAAACGTTAGGTACAGAGACCCGCCCCCTTATTCACAACCATTCGATACGTTTCCGTGTCGGTAAGGAACCGTATTCGACAATGTCATTTCCGACTTCAGTCTTCGTATGTTCGTTGAACTGTCAAAATTATTCGGTTTCGGATTTGTGAATTGCGTTTGAAGGACATCTTCAATATCTTTTGACTTTCGATTCGGTACGGAATCGAATCGAATGATTGTGAATAAGGGGCCAGTACATCAAACTACCACAAGTTGTCAAATTTCTTTGATAGATTTTCAACTTTATTACAAAATAACAAGGTTTATATTTAATTAATTGTGAAAATTTGTATTTGGTATGGCTTGATGTGCTGGCGTCTGAACTTATCCCTTTCAGAGATATCAACTTATTTGTGAAATGGCAGATTTTGGAACTAATATTACTGTAAAAGACATAAGGTCGTGTTTTGTTTGAACTTTTAAGTTTTTTGACGAAAAGCGCCACCACTCATTTCATAGACAACCTAATTGACCTGTACTTTGGCTTTGACATTTGTTCCCATCTCTGTCTGGCACTTGTAGTGTAAGAGTTGTGCGACAGTGACAGGGATAATGCTAAACCAAAGCACGTTTCTTAATCTCGGGCTCAGTGTTTACTTCCTTTTTTCCACGTGCTCATATTATGATTTACTTACCTGTTTTGATGCTGCACGACTCGACTAATTCTCTATAGGCACCTGGTTAACTTAATGTTTTTTTTTTCATTTTATTTGTTTTTTTTTTTCTAAAATGAATACATTCCTTATAGTTGCAAATCGCTGTCAACGTAAATTTTGGCTGTAGGTATTATTATTTAAGTACTAGCTGACCCGACAGACGTTGTCAAGTCAATCGATTTTTAAATTTTCCTACCGTATAAACCTTCCGTTTTTTTTTATCGTTTGATAGGCTTAAGTTTGACCACTATCTCACCTGATGGGAAGCTAATGATGATGATGATGCGGTCTAAGTTGGAGCACGCTTGCCTAGAAGTAACCTATTCACTCTTGACTTAAAGACTCCCGGGTTGTAGCTATCAGGAAACACCCTCCCTCAGGACTCCCTCAAATATTTCAAGACCAAAATTAGCCAAATCGGTCCAGCCGTTCTCGAGTTTTAGGGAGACTAACTAACAACGATTCATTTTTATTATATTCATAGATCATAGCTTTACCAAAAACACGTAAAAATAAAAATAAAAAAATTTTGTAGTGCCAGCCCTGTCACCTTCAAGGATCCCGCACCGATCTCGGGCTATTCGGAATAAATATCCGTCATATTGAAATATTTTAAAATGGAAATAAGGAAAATATAGTGGCGGCTTACATCGCAGCCTCCTGTATCTTACACAGGGTATATCACTTGGGAACTTTTTTGAGACAGTTCGTGTCAAAGTTTTAGTGTGTGTGTTGTTGTGTGTATTCGTGTTAGCAGGAATTTAGTCTTTACAATTCACTAGACAAATAGAAACAGTTATTTTAGAAACTGGGAGCTAGTACTAGAAGATATAATCTGCCTAGCCTCTTCCCAAATATGTTGGGGTCGGCTTTTAGTCTAACCGGATGCAGCTGAATACCAGTGCCTTTCTGACCTGAATAAATAAAATCATTTTATTTCAGGCATATTACGTATTTTCATAGATTTCACCCATAGCAATTAAGTACAACATGTCATCAATAATAATTATTACGATACAATACAGTACAATATACAAAATTGAACCTAAATAACCCAATTATTGTGTAACACAATTCCAGTTGTTAAAAAGTTTTTTCATAAAAAAACAACCGCCTTCAAAAACTAAAAAGTAATAAACAACTTTAGCACAGAACACACATTACTTTAGTTTCGGAAGTCGGTGGCAATACAAAACAACAAACAGAACAAAGCCTTCGCCACCGACTTCCGAAACCAATGTGTGTTCTGTGCTAAACTTATTTATCACTTTTTAGTTTTTGAAGGCGGGTTTTATGAAAAATGATTTTATTTTTCGCTATTTAGTATCGCCAACATCCAAATCCATTAAGAAACGGCGACATAGTTAAATCAGAGATTGAAAGTCCTCCAAAGATTAAAGAAACAACGTTATCTATGTATGTTATTGTATATTTTTATGGGATTTTGTTGATTTTTTCAAAAAGTGCTGAACCAATTTTGATAAAATTATGGATGGAATTATGGATTATATGGGACCATTTCGGAATAAACCCCTTTCGAATAAAACAAGAATTTTGCAAATCCGTCTATATATGACGGAGTTATGCCCGAACATACATAAAATAAAAATACAAACATCCGAATTGATAACCTCCTCCTTTTTGAAGTCGGTTAAAAAGTGAGATTTCTAGATCTTTGACAGTCGTTATGAATATAACTCTATTTATCTGTTCCGTGGGTATAACGCGTAGATTTTCGAGTATAACGACTGTCAAAGATCTACGAATGACAGCCAGGACCAACGGTTTTACATGCTTTCCGAGGCACGGAGCAGAGGGATCTTGGTATGAAATGGGTGGTCACCAATCCAATGACCGACCGCGGCAAGCGTAGCTTAACCATAATTGATCGAGTTATACGACTTTTCAACCGAATTCAATAAAGAAGGAGGTTCTCAATTCGACTGTATGTATTTTTTTTTTTTGTACATTTGATACGCGGTTTCTCCGTTAAATGTGAATCAATTTTAAAAATTCTTCTTCTTATGGATAGGATATGCCTCAAGGGTGGTCCCATATAAAATTGAATCGGCACTTTTTGAAATATCAATAAAATTCCAAAAAAATCTACATAGACGACTAATAGTTTCTTCAATCATTGGAGTACCTCTGTTTTAACTGTGTTGCCGGTTCTTAATGGACTTGGATCATAAGAAGGTACTAAAAAGTGATAAATAAAGTCAACAAACAGAGCAAGCCACTGACTTCCAAATCTTAAGTCATGTGTGTATTGTGCTAAAGTTATTTATTACTTATTAGATTTTAAAGGCGGTTGTCTTTTTTGTAAAAAAAGCTTTGAACTTTATTATTTTCAATATGAATAAAGTATCTCTTATACGATAGGAACTAAAGTTCCACATTGTAAACTCATAATAATATCAATCCCACACAATTCCCTTTAAATGGAACAAACGCAACAATATGTAGTGAACGCAATCGATTGCATTCAGATCGCATGCAATGCGGCGTTTCGATTAAATTATACAACGCATTACATTCCCTTTACATTATACCATACGATACGATTACAGTTCGAATGGGATATTCCGACAATTACTGAGGGCCTGGTACACGCGGGAAGAGTAAATGTTTGAAAATTCGATTTTTAAATTGAAAATACCCGTTACACAACTATTTGTTTAGGGGTAGAAATATAATGATCACCAAAAAATACTTTAGGATCTTAAGCTCCCTTACCAAAAAAATATACTAAATTATACCAAATGTACTAAATGGTCACCAAATCTTAGTGTGCAAAATAACCAAAATCTTTTTGACCCCCCCGGGCGGATCAGACATAGTTAGGTTAGGTCAATGATATTATAATAAACAGATATGTTATACACTCACAAAACCACCGAAAAAAGTGTTCCGCGCAGCGGCTGCAGCACACATACACACTTTTCATTCATTTTACAATTCACTACAAGTCAAAATGTTGAAAAAGGATGACTTGAAAAAACCAACATGAAAAAAAGAGACAGTTAGTGTTGTCAATTGCGCGTGAATGTAAACAGACATTATCCTGGCCACCAATCACCGCGTCTTGGCATCATAGACTAACAAATTTAACGAGACAGAAGGTACAAACCGCGAGTACATTTTATATTTTATACACACGGTTTGTACCTATAACAACTAATTAACAGGACTAAAGGTATAATAGAATATATATAATAATAAATAGAGTAGAAAATATTTATTTTGTAATAAAATTCATTTCTTTGTTTACGAACAAATGCGATTCATTCTTAAGCCAGATCTCATTGGATAACCTTAACGAAGAAAGGATAGTAAATATCTGTTGTCACATTGTTTAATTTCTAATTAAGTATATAAATGATTAAATGAAACAAAATGATTAAATATTACAAGCTTAGAAAAAAGAAAAACAGAACTGTGGGTAAACAATGACTTTACTGCCTACGATATCGCATCTGTACTTTTATTATATGTCCGGAGTGAACGCGTCCTTGTCTTACTCACGTCAAAAAATGTATTTCCGTTTCTTTCTTTTTTCTAACCTCCAAATATAAGAATATTAGGAAAATTATTGAAATATATAAATAAATCGATGTATATTGCGTAGTTACGTGTGGTATGAGATCCCTTGTGTTTTATTAAATTTGGTATCATAATTGGTACGCTTTCTAAATACACAAAATAGCATTTTTTATTTTTTTAGCTGCTTTAACAAAGCGTATCACTCGTCGCCATGCGTGACGCAGACTAAAGGCAATACGTCCCAATTAGGACGTTTTTGAATCTTCAAAATTGGGCGCTCATAACATATCTGTTTAATATAATATCATTGGGTTAGGTTATAACTGTGACCCCCTACTGCCAGAATCAAATCGCTTTTTACAGTCAAACTCATACATTTCTACAGGAAACTTTAGGAAACACCATTTTGGTGACCATTTACTATTTTTGGTTTTATTTTATTTACTATTATTGGTTATCATTTAGTAGATCTGAAGGTTCGTTAAACATAAGCCTTTGTTTAGTTTGAAACCTTTTTTTAAATCATCATTATCATCAGCCGGAAGAGTTCACTGTTGAACAAAGACCTCGCAAAGAACGCCACTTCGAAAGGCAACCTACAGCTTACCTGCGACCTTGATGATGTCATCGGTTCATCTGGTGGCCGTGGTTTGTGGTCGCTACTCGTCTACCTTCTTCCCCATCGGTTATCGGTCCTTTGACCGATTTGGCCTGCCCATTTCCACTTCAACTTGCATATTGTGAGAACTATGTCGGTGGCCAATGTCCGTTCTTCAGCGAATTTCCTTGTTCCGGATTTTATCGCGCAAACGAAATTCTGAGCATAGCTCTCTCCATGGCTCGCTGCGTGACTCTGAACTTCTCTAGGAGGCCAGCAGTTGAGGACAATGTTTCAAATGAATAGATGATATTAATTGTATAGTAGACAGTACATTCCCAATCAATTGACATACTTTTTTTGTCGTGTGATGTTGGTCGCGAATAGCATCACCCCATTTCTTAAATGGGTGTCGTAGAAGGCGACAGATGAATATTGGCCAGAGTATGGGCAGCAGTGTCTTTCTGAGTACCATAACACCTACTGCGATCGCCAACATGCATCGGCCAAGCATGGCGATTACGGCGATTATAGCTGAGCCCCCCCTTGGGGGAAACCTATGCCCAGCAGTGGGCATGTAAAAGTTGACATGATGACATACTTTTTATGTCTAATCGTAATTGTCATGTGATTCTCCCATAATATATTTCGTACAGCTAGCAACCGTGATGTGACTTAAACTCCAACTGAATTGATTAACTATTTATTGATTTCAAAGTAACTTAAAATGTAATATTACAGTTCATTAAAAATCAATCCGGTTTTCAAGGTTAAAATAGAGTGCTTTTTGAGAGAAAATGTCTTGGAATTGTTAACAGTGTCAACTGCTCAATTATGCTTGTCAAATTATACAAAAATAATATTGGATATAAAATAGCGTACGTCCTATTTTCAGACCATTTCGGAGGAGTTTCATAACAAACACTATGACACGAGATTATTTCATAATGAGATCAAGAAAATTAACTTCCAGACGGTCTATTCCGAAAAATGAATCACTTCATTTTCCCACAAAGGATCGACAGGCCACTTCAAACTGACTTCTCTCATTTTCACCGAAAAATGTTTATAAAATTACAATTAAAAAAGCAAATAAAAAGTAATTACTATTTTTGTGCAAATCACACATTGATATCTTCAACTTTAAAACCTCGCAAAATCCATCATTTTATATGGTAACTGGTAGATTAAGGCCAACATCTGGCTGCAATTAGAATAGCTAGAAACTCGTTCGAACAACGTGTGCACAAATCAGAGGGAACTCGCATGCCGATAACTCGGTTAGTGTAAACGGTCATTAACAAATCCGATGAACAGTCATCGGAAAATGCATAATACAATGAAACGGCTATAAACTGTGACACTTTAGTCTACGACTCAAATTTCAAAGCCAATGACAGACATTACTGTCCAAACTTTGATGATAATGATTGTTGTTAATTTGTGTGTGTCATGGTTAAGCTACGCTTGCCGCGGTTACCAATGGATGGGTGGCCATCCATTTCATACCAAGACGAGGGGTGTCTGTGTGAAATGGATAGTCACCCAATGGATGCCTCGAAAAGCACGTAAAGCTGTTGATTTCGGCTGTCTTTGATCCATCTTTTACAGTCGTTCGTCGTAGTTAGTGGTCAGAAAGTCTGACCACCAGTGAAGTACCGTATTACCCAGTAACTGGGCTGTAGAGGACAGACAGGCCATGTAAAACACTGGTATTCAGCTGCATCTAGTTAGACTGGAAGCCGAGCCCAACATAGTTGGGAAACGATTAGGTAGATGACGATGACGTGAGTCCACTGACTAAACACGAAATCCCAAAAACAACATAGGCCAAGTAGAACTATAAATATGAAGCTGCTGAAAGAACGACTGCGCGGAAATCGTCTGTGGAATTATTAACGTCTAGTATGTCACAGTGATAGACCATCAGGTTTCCGAGGCCCGGAGGAAACTGGGTATAAAATGAATGGTCACCCATCCACTGACCGACCGCAGCAAGTGCAGCTTAACGATCGATTCGTACGGCTTTACTTAGCCATAAGCTCTTCCTCTACTTACTTTTATCAAATCAAGCTTATGGCTTATCAGATTATATTTGTATTGTTATTTGATTGTATCCACTTGCTTTTAAAGCCGTAGTCATAGTGTAAACTTACATAACATCTACTAACTTACATAAGTCCGCGTTCATTTTTTCAGGGATCCCTGATTTTTTGATAATGTAATATAGCCTTTAGCACTCAGGGATAACGTAGGTTCCTATGGGTGAAACAATTTTTGAAATCGGATTAGTATCTAATTTTTTAATTACTCCCTACATACAATCTTTCAAACATACAAACAAATAAGTACCTCTTTATAATATTGGTATAGATAACCTTTTTTGTTGTTAATTTTAAATTTCACTAGAACTTACTGCCGATTAAGTGCTTCTCAGTGTGGCAGATGTTATATTATATTTAAACTATGTATTATTGTAAAAAATTAAGTAGGAGACGTCAGCTAAAAATAGGTTTGACATTAAGAAATTAAGAGCGCGATCAAATAACTAGAACACTTATAAGGTAACAACTATTTACAAGTTGTTCTAGACTTCGATGTAATCAGAATCCGTTAAGCCCGATTCGATTACGATTATAATTGGATCCGGTTTGAATCGATTATAAACACGAGGTTGTTAGTAAACTCCCGGTGTTATCTTTTAGATCAGTTATGTTATCAGGATCAATACATACCACACAATCAGACTGTTTGTGTATGGTACTAATTTAAGTACTACCTTATTATAATATGTACTAGCTTCTGCCCGCGACTAGACTTCAGAATTAAACCAAGGTTATAGATTAAATAGAGAACTAAAAAGCAAGACAGAAAAACTATTTTTTTACGTGAAAGTGACGCACATAAATATAATAATTGTTGTTCAAAAATGTCAAAAAACAAAAACAAGATGATTTATTAATACGCGTCTCAAAAAAAAAACAAAAAAATTAAATGTCCTAGACGGAAATTTGCGCTAATATCGCGTGAAATGGTTAATGCTCAACATAATCCCGTGGCCCTTGCACGAAACTAAATCCACGACGTTGGTTTTCAACGTAATGTCGCTGTCTCGGAACAATAAATAAAACATCGTTATTATTAACTATCTCTCTCTCTCTCTCTCTCTCTCTCTCTCTCTCTCTAACTCTCTAAACTATACCCTGTCCATTGGGTTATTTCTGTCTGTCCATTGGTAATGTAATTATTACCGATTACCTTAACTCAACTTTAAAATGTGTTATAAAATAAATATATAAACTGCCTAATCTTGTTGGATTATCGTATTTATGACCTCTTACAGGTATCAGTTTTTACAAAAAACATGAATATTGTTCACTAGTTGCAGCTGTCAAAAAACTATTAAACCAGTCGACAGAGTGTAAGTATATATAAGTTGAATTACTTTAGCTGTAAAAAAATAATATTTAAAAACTACCTGAGAAATTCAAAATCGAAAAACCCAATAACACTCTGCTCGACCTGGGAATCGAACCCAGAACCCCACGCTCAACAGTCGCACTTACAACCACTAGACCAATGAGACAGTCAAAGTTCATATTTGTAATAGTATAGCAGAAGTAGATTGTTCTATCCTGCAGGCTACGCGTGTAGCATTACATCGTAGACTCGTAGCACTAACCACACTCGACTCGAGTGCTACGAAGTGTTTGCGTAGCGGTTTCGTAGCAAGTTGCTTTGTCATGATTTTATAGTGTATCACGAAAATGTCGATTTATTTTGCGTCAAGCCAATATTTGCGGGGACAGAAATAAATTTAGATTTAAATTATAATTGTAAAAAATAATATGGAGCCGTACTCGTACGAACTACTACCTATTGAGATTTAAAAATAGAAATACAGACCTACTGTCTAAACAATTTAATCAGTATAATTAGACAATATCATTATTTTTTAATTTGAATTCTCAGTTATTAGCATCATTTATAATTATAAGTTACACGCTAGATAAACATGTCATGCGTAAGTTACCCAACATTAACACATTAACCCAAGCAACTGCATTAAACAACAATTCACCAACTCAATAACCACAATTAAAACAACATTAAATTCGTGACAAACATTAATTAAATTAACAGCTGATTTGGACAACCTACACGAAAGCAAAGTCGGGGGCCATAATCAAATTCAATCCTCAAACACGGCCGCACCATGAATATTCATGCGGCCGTACTATCGTAAACCGTCATGTCCAATACGCGCCGTGTAAGCATACATACGCAATTAATTAATTGCCAGCCAGCGTTGGGCAACATCTGGGACATAGACACGGGTCGGCGATTAAATTTTATGATCGCAGCAGATGTACGTGTTGTTAATGGCCGCATGCAATCGGTGACGCGATTCGGTTTTGAATTTGGAACTGTCTGTATTGGAATGCAGCGTCATTTTATATTTAGATTCAAAATGAGGTCAGTACATTTACTAAAGAGTTTTAATGCAATCATATTATAATCTGTGGCACCGATATTATTACCTACTGTGTTAAAAGGTCAAAGGATAAGCAAAGGCAACTAGGCACTATTCAAAACATTTTTTTAAACCTTGTAGACCCACTTTCACCCTCCAAGGTTAACATTGTACACAGTGTAACACACGGGCCCATTATGTTTAAATTGCCATTTTGAATCGTATTAACAGCTAACTCTGAGTTAAATTTTTGGCACAAGGGGGCCTTAATGACAAAGCTATGTAGATAATGTACTATTGAAGCTATAAGCTTCTGTAATTGGATGACATCGGAGGCGCATTGCAGTGCAACTAATGGTCTAACTTAGCTGTCACATACCCTTTAGATTATATACCTATTGATCGTAATTGATGATGTCTTGTGTCTATTGTATGTTAAGGATGTTGTACTCTACAGAAAGATTAGACTAGGGAGATAGGGTAAATTGTGATTATACTTTGAGAGAAACGCATCAAGAACTTCAGACTTTTGTGATCTGAATCCACTTATTAATGTTAAAGTTAACTTATAAGTTTTGAGTATAGTTCAAAATGCAGGTATATTGAACAAAGGGGTAGGTATATAAGGTGTAATAAACTCATGATTATACACTCTCATATCGCCAGATATGTTCCTAGAACAATTCAGGCTCCAGGCGTCTAAAGACAAATTACTTTTAAAATAACCCACTGTGGCCGCTTTCTCTTGTGACCATTATTAGTCCCACTAAGACTAACTTTACTGCATTGATTGTGATGATAAAGTATTCAATACTTTCTATTATTTCGTTAGGTAACGATAAGGACTACGTCAGCAAAGCCGCGGGCACAGCTAGTAGACGAATAAAATCTATTTTCCATTCATAAAAAAAAGAAAATATAATTATATACAAAATAATATACTTTTAGACAAACTTTTAACGCTATTGTTATTTCAATGCCAACATATATTAAGCTCCGTTGTTTTACGATAAACAAAACCCAATCTAACCTATTTTCCATTATCATAAAAACGTTTTTAAAAACATATTCCAATAACATAGACTAATAACGATAGTTATTAGGCTCCTTATGCTATAATAAAGAGTATAAATTATCTGATATTAATACATAATATATTCAATGAATGTAAATATAATCACTTGCTTGTCTGTGGGGCTCGTGGCTAAGTTTAAACCGTACGGATCATACCGAGCCCCCTCCGTGCCTCGGAAAGCAAGTAAAGCCTTAGTCTCGGCTGTCATTTATAGATCTTTGACACTCGTTATGAGCCACTCCAATGAGTAAGACAGTACTTACTTATTATTATTATTATTATTGAATAAGTGTTTAAATTAGTTGCTGTTTATTGTGTATTCTCAATTCGAATGTTTTATTTATTGTTTAATTTTTAATTCTGTGATTCATGATATGATTGTATTTTATTTCTATTATTTTTTTAAATCTGATTTTATATTTAATTATTATTTTTTATTCTTCTGTTTTTGATCTCATAATGATAATTTATAATTGTAATTGTTGACTCTCTGCACGTGTTAGTGTTAACTGTGAGTGCAGAGAGTAATTGAAATAATAAATAAATAAATAAATGAGTAGACAAAATCCAGAAAGGCTGACAACCAGTCTTACCAGGGGTATCATGTTAATCAATAACTGGGTTGTGGAGGTCAGATAGGGAGTCACTTCATGTAAAATACTGGTATTCAGCTGCATCCGGATAGTCTGAAAACTTACCCCTGGAAAAGGCTTAACAGATGATGATAATCTCTTGTCTATATAATAGGTACCTACGATTACTAAAATATTACTACTTAAAATGTATCCAGAACCGCACAACGACTTTCTTCTTAGGATTGTAGGTACTCGTGTCTCGTAACTATGACGAATGTGTTAAATGCCATTTATTTATCAGTAGCCAGTAGATATTTTTATAACCTTGGACTTATTACGTTTCATAATACATTGTTATGAGTCACGCGACTTGTTTGTTGTTTAAGTAAAAAATATGTTACCTACGCATTTACAAAAATATGTTATGCCGATTGCATCACAAGTCACGAAAAACATCAATTAGCGCTAAACGCATTTGAATCATCATTCGGTCTCTTTCAACTTCAAACGATTGACAGAAATAAAATATTTTTTTTTAACTTTTGTAAGGGCTGAGTTTTAATAGTCAGATAACTTATCTGAAAAATGATTATGACGGTTTGTTATATTTTGTACACAAAAACTGTCAAATCTTTATATTTCTTCCTTCAATGAGTTGTCCAATTGTAGTGATTGTTTAGCGACTGGTGATGCAAACAGGCCTTAGTATGTTACCCATGTTAAAGCGCTTTATACGACGGATTAACAAAAACTCAATTAACCCTGTCAACGCCAAAAATAACCGAACATAAACTTTTATACACGCGGTTGGTTGTTAACTAATTACTTAATACTCGCACTCAGATAATAACTCCATTCTATCTCTCTCTCGCTCCTACACTCCCTCTCTTTACTCAACAGATGAGACACATATTAAAATCACATTCCCTTTGCAGATAACTTCCAAGGCGACATCGCGATACCATACGTGGACTACTTCAAGCCACCAACGAGCGCACCAGTCAATAAAATAAACAAATCCCTTCAAGAGGAAGTGGAGAGGTTGAAGAAAGAGGTGCTATTGGAAGGATTACAGGTAGAAGAGGAAGGTTTGCCTGATATTCTCAGGAAGAGGACGAAGCAACCGCTGCCGTTGTCGCAAGAAAAGCCAAAGAAATATAATGATGCTGTGCTAATGACGAAGGTGGGAAAATAAGGTTCTTTTTAGTCATTTGATGGCAAAAGAAATAAAAATATTTTTTTTTTATCTATTACTAGGCATACGTTTGACCACTATCTCACCTGATGGGAAGCGATGATGCGGTCCTAACCTATTCACTCTTGCCTTAAAGATTCCCAGGTTGTAGTTGTCAGGAAACACAGACTCAGGCAGAGAATTCCACTCCTTAGCAGTACGCACAGTGAATAAATAAAAAAAAAAAATATATATTAATTAAATGTTAAATATCAATTAGTCAACGCTGCCTATAGACTTCTTTAGTACCAGAGGCCTTGCACGATACGTTACCATCCTATATATAAAGATCCAACGTCTCAAGTACTTATACGTTACACCTGCTTTGCTGCGGAAAAGGGCATGGTGACATTTCATCCTAGGCCGAGCTCCTTTACAAAATTAAATCAGTGTTCTTTGGTAGCAAAAGGTCTTCAGAAAATATAATTAAAGTAACATGTGTTCTAAAGCGGTAAACAGATCAAAAGATTCTAAAAACATTGCTTAAATTACTTTACGAAACTTCAAAATATTACTTTCAAAGTATTTTTGATAGATCCTCTGAAGTTTCTGCCGTCAGAAAATATTAAAAAAGCAATCGCCTGTCATTCACAGCCACAAACTTCAATTACCACCTGTGGCGAACGAAATTGATAAGAAATTGTAATATTCAACCGTTTAGGAATTTGGATAACATGCCAAGTAGACCGAAATCATTTTAAAATGTTTGAAATTGTAAGGTTTGATAGAGGTATCTCCATTACGACATTTTCCTCAAAACGTCAGCCAATAAAAAGACGTAAACCATGCGATGTTGTCTCAAAATATGCTAAATTACTACATATTATAAAACAAAGTCTCCCACCGCGTCTGTCTGTCTGCCTGTGCGCGAAAAAAACAGACGTTTGTAAGGTTTTGTGTATATTGGTTGAAATAAGACGATAATACTTGGGCGAAACCGTAGCGAATCATTAGTATTCATTGTATATTGGCAATTTACTGGTTTCTAAATCTGTGTTTTTTTATTAAGATAATTTACCAAATAGGATGAATCAACAACGATTTGTAATCTAAGTTCCTAATTAAGTAATTTCTTTAACGAGACATTTTCTATTTCAGATTCTACCATCAGGTTTCGACAAATCCCTGCTATTAAAAAACGGCAAATTACCTCCAGATGAAATGTTAGACAATTACACTAATACAGCCAATCAAACTAAAACGGACCACTTAAACCAAACCACGGTACAGGATAATCTGACCGAATCAGAAAGTTTGGAACAAGATGGCGTGCTAGTTGTAAACGTATCAACTAACCACATACTTAATTTAGAAGAGTTTTACCCTCATATACAAATCACAAATGTTTCTAATAAAATGGATGAGATCACTAACAAGATTCAGAGTAATAGCAGAGAGATTACAGGAGATTCTAAAAATAATCTTAAGTTTAAAGGGATGCCTGATAATGTAACTGTAGCTCCTGCTCCAACCAATGGTGTTTTACCATCGAACGAGCAGGAGGAAGAAAAAGTAATAAACAAAACAGATATGGATGCAGATGGAAAGTTATCGGAACCTAACTTACTGAGGCCTACGGAGAGTCTGCAGAATCTGATGGATGAGACCGGTGGACGGAGAAACAGACGAAGGAGACGAAGACACGGTAATGGAAGACGGTATGGCTTTAACTTCCTATCTGCTTTTCACTTTGCCTTCCTGTAAAGACTTGAACTACTGAACTCTTTACTTAAGTACTGTCACATTACTAATCGCTTTATCTATTTAAGCGTTTGATTTCTGAAAGTTGTGGCGCAATTGCAAAAGCAATTGTATTCTTAATAATCTTCTATATTTTATGTCTTCTGCAGAACGGCTAATTCGCAAAATGTTTCTTTCTCATAATGTCTCTGTCGCAGAAAGTCGGTTTCTTTCGCAAAAAGTCACAAGATGTACAAGCGTGCCATGTTTTGAAAAAGAAAACACTTAACTATTTGCAGAATTATTATATTTCTACATATTTGTCTTCTCCCTTGAACAAATGCATCAAAATGTAATTATTAACCTCCTAGCAAAGTTTCAATAAATAAAATAGAGAAAAGGAATTCTCAAGCGTCTTGGTTCCGTTTATTTGTATAATATAGTGCAGCAGAATAAAGAATTACGAGATAGAATAAAATTCCTCCTCCTGAAACGGTTTATGATTAAATTCATTTTGGAGAAGTTCTAAAGTCGACAGCTATATTAAATTAGAGATTATTGATGTACTTAGCTAGAAGACATAATTCATCGTACGTATTTGTAGACTTTATTTTAATTTGTATCAGACTGGACTGGATGGAGTAGTCTAAATTAGTTGAAAAAGATGTTTATTACATGTAATTGTGTCATGTTTTATAAATATAACTTTGCTTTGAATTTATAGAAATCAAACTCGATACCACTGTACGTCTATAGAGTTTTTTCCAAATAAAAAGGAATATGCTTGTAGTAGGTGCTACTTTTCATTAAATGCCTCAAAAAGAGCGTCTCGTTTTCCTTATAGATTTTTATTTTAATGAGAAAAGTCCTATCACATTATTATAAAACCGATTTTTCACAATAGATTCAAATGGAAAACACTTCTATCTTAATCAATCAAACCATGATACAATTCGATTTGATAAAAATTTCTTTGTTCTCGCTGTCACAAACAATTTGTTACCTTTATCATATTTCATACAATAAAAAAGATATTTGCATCATTATATAGGTTGGGTGGGGGGCTATGTTAACTATTGGGTTAATGTTACTAATAAAAACTACTGTTCAATAACTTTTGTTACCATCGGAGGTAGAACCTGTATAAGACTGCCACAATAGTGTGGCGATTGGCATAAACAAAGAGAGGTAGCGGGTTAAGTCAGGCTCTAAAGGGTTATTCTTCTATTGCCATAGTTACCCCCATCAAAATTGCCCCTTGACCCTAATCTTCAATAATTCACATCAGCTCTCGATTATTTAAATATCGAACCAAAGTCGCACAAAAACCTCTTTACAATCCAAACGGTTCAAAGTTTCAAGCCAACTTTCTTCATCTCCAACATTATTCCCGTACCAATACTGGTGTTCTAATAAAGCCTCATTAGTGTCTGTTCACTGCGCACTTTTTACTTCGCCGTCGAGCAAAGGATCGGGTCTATTGAATTCTGTGAATAAGCCTCGTACCGTAATTGCGAATGCGACTCCATCCTTTACTATGAATTTTGAATTTAGAGTTAAGCTAGAATTTAAATTGTTCTTTTTATCATTTTCTGGCGCTTTGACGCTGAGACGTTTGTGAACTGAGTTAGCTTTGTTTATCTAATTTAAAAAAAATCATTTCTAGTATCTTTGTATAGCGTTATATATTCCACTAGGGTTAGTTATTTAGAATTACTTTTATGGTCCAAGATTCCAGAGTCAAAGTTATTTTTTTTAGCATGACATTTTTGACAAGGCGAAAGTTTATGAAGATGCATGGATAGATGGTTGTTACTCTTTTACACTTAAACAGCTGCACGGAATTAGCTAAAATTTGGAACACATGTAGATATTGATTTTGCCTACCACGTACTATCCGTTTTGAAATTCCCGTGAAATGAATTTGAATTTTATTATTACGTTACGTTATTACGTTTTTTTATGTGAATTAATATTCTACTGTTTAATATTAACTTTATTATTAGGTTTTGAATTTGTTAGCTTAGTTCTTCATTTCGTGCTGTGGTCCTGTAATTGAATGAGTGCCTACGAAAAATTTTGTAGGGTATTAACAATATGTAATGTTTTGTGTATATATTTTGTTGGAGATCCTAAAATAAATAAATAATTAATCTTTGTGTCACTACTGAAGGCAATAAGTGGTACATAAATAATATAGTAGATATAGAATTGGCGAATCTAGGATTTAAGCCCGTTAACATTAAACTGTAGTCAGATAAGGGAATCTACTCTACTTATTATTCTAGTGCCCCTCGAAAATAAAATGACGTATTTAATTTAAATCCTTGTTGAACTTGTTCCCTTAGTAACAGAATCTAAGAATACAGATGGCGTAATTAAACATGCAGTGCATTTAGAATTGCAATCTACATAGCTTTAATATGTCCATTCACTAACTTTATTTAAACGAGACTAGACTTTCGAAAGGCTTGGCTAAGCGAAAAAGGCAAATGCCTTTTTCGAATATACTTTAACGAGCTTGTGGTATTTATTCTGTCTTATTATATAATATAATTATATGCCAATAACAATGAATAATTATGTCGTGATGGGCCAGTGTTTTATATATTTAATAAAGTACACCATCATCATTTACCTCCGTCATTGAAGTTATCGTTACTAATAGTCATAGTTAGTTAGTTATTTTGATTTAAATTTGATTTTATTGATTTAATTTTAATGGTAATAATAATTTTAAATTTTATTTGTGTTATTTTATTTATTATTTCTATTGCAAAGGAAATTTAGTTTAGGAATTTTATTTTGAATTGTAGTGTATGACCTTAAATTGGTTTAAATAAATGATTTTGAATTTGAATTTGATAGTAGTGCATCACTTCGATGTATATGATGTTACGGCTAAAACCCGAAGTGCGGCTACACCTAGTTTTAATCGCCTAGAACTGGCTATACTAATATAGCCGGTATCACTTGGTTAAACTTTGGTGCAGCCTCGAGCTCGAACCATTGAGCAGAAGAAGACTCGACGTCAGGTCGACGGAGGCCTGCAGTGTGGGGCTCCTATTTCTGTCGGCAGAGGTTAAAAGAACCTAACCATTTTTTTTATCGTAGGACTATCTAATGGACTATTCCACTGATATGTATAACGACTGATATGCCCCGTCCGGGGAAGACGGGGGGGGGGGGGCGGACTCTTAACGGCTAAAACCACAACAGTGTTCCATCTCCCACCTACGTCGGGGGTCGCGGGAACTGACACCACAAAGGACACCCTATAGGTAGATTGTAACCTAAATGAAATTACATATTTTAATCATAGCTTTATTTCCAGCTATAGGAACATACACTCCGGCGAGAGAGTAAGCCAGAACACACTAAATACAACAGAAAACAAAACTGTCTCCCAATTCGTGAGGAAGAAGTTTTTTCGTCACCACAAGAAGCACAACAGTGGAGAACATAGAACGGAGAAGAAGTTCGAAATACCTGTACATGAATTTGAAGAGACCTTTGAAGCGAAACCGCCACCAAAAAACTTGAATAAGACACAAACACAGAATTTTGATAACTGGTTTTTTCGTGACGACCAGGAAGACTTAGAAGCTGCTGAAAATACTTTTGTTAACAATACTGAGGTGAGTATAAATGAATATAAACATAATTCGAAGTTAAAAAGGGGGAAAATTTAAGCTGCGATGACGGAAATTAATAATAAAATCTATGCAAATATTATAAATTTTATGCAAAATTGATTTTGTTTGTTAGAACTTACACTTCCACGAATAAACTACTTAACCAATTTTGATGAAATTTGGTATTGACTCAGCTTGAACCACAAGGAAGCATAATAATTTAGGTTTGTAATCCTTGATTTCGCCTGTATCCGCGATAACCATTCATGTTGAACCTTATGCGAAGTGAGAGTGAAGAGAAGAAACTCGCATCTCACGTCGCTATGTGAGATGCGAGTTATTGTTTGAATTTTACAGAATCGACCAGTAAGTCGATTCTGCAAAATTCTGGCTGGGCTAGGCGGAAGCCTAGCCTTTTCCCAACTATATTGGGGTCGGCTTCCAGACTAACCGGATGCAGCTGAATAGCAGTGTTTCACATGGAGCGACTGCCTTTCTAACCTCCACAACCTAGTTCCCGGATAATATGATTCTCCTTGGTAACACTGGTTGTCAGTCTTTCGGGCTTCTAAATACCCGTAGCGGATGTCAAAGATTTAGGAATGAAACCTGGGACCAACGGCTTTACGTACTAAAAAAATCGGACAAGTGCGAGTCGGACTCGCTCACCGAGGGTTCCGTACAAATTTGTAGGTACCTACATGTCCATACTTCCATACTAATAATATAAATGAGAAAGTAACTCTGTCTGTTACGCTTCCACAATGAAACGGCTGAACCGGTTTTGATGAAATTTGGTATGAAAATAGCTTGAACCCTGGGAAAGCACATAGGGTACTTTTTAATCCGGGACTTCGTCTGCATCCGCGGTAACTGACATTCACACGGACCAAATCACGGCCAAAAAAAAGCTCGTTATAAATAAAGAACATATTTTTTATGTTGACGGCACGGTTGGCGCAGTGGCTGAGCGATCGACTGCTGCGCAGCGTGTTGCGGGTTCGATTCCCGCCCAGGGTAAACATTTGTGTGATGTGCACTTGTGTTTGCCTTGTGTCTGGGTGTTGTTTATCTTAATATGTATGTATTTACAAAAAAAATGTATTTGTGTATGTATATCAGCTGTCTGACACCCATAGTACAGGGTCTCCCTAGTTTGGGGTCAGATGGCCGTGTGTGAAAAATGTCCCCACATATTATTATTATTGTATAGTTTTCCGATTTTTTTCTATATTTATAGTATAATTTATTTTTTGTGTCTGAATATTCTTTGTTAATAGCTGTAAGTTTTCCGAATAAAATGACGAAATTACGCGCCAAATTTCATAGTTGAGTATTTTCAAGTTCATACAGTCAACGAAAAGTACCCTTTAAATTCTAATTCCTTTGAAAGTGTCAAAACATTTTGACACACTGGATGCGAGTCGCACGGGACCGGTCAATGTGGCGCCACTTGGGGGAGGCCTATGTCCAGCAGTGGACGTCTTTCGGCTGAAATGATGATGATGATGATGAAACGTATGTACGTTTTATGTCGCATAAAACGTACATACGTTTTATGCGACATAAACGGCCGTATCTTTTTTTCACGTTAACTTAGAAGTTTGATTTTTTCACAGCTTCAAGGGACCGTAGATCTAAGTATACGATTTTAATTTCAACTTGATACCTCTACGCGTTCCCGAGATAAAGGGTCTTGACAGACAGACATATAGACAGACAGACCGACAGACAAACAGACAGACAGACGGACAACAATGTGATCCTATAAGGGTTGCGTTTTTTCCTTTTGAGGTACGGAACCCTAAAAATGACTACCAATTAATTTAAAACTGGAATGAGAGTTAAACTTTTAATTTACTGGTAATTTTTCAGGGGACGAAATTACTCATGAATACAAACAACGTGCGGTGTACTATGAGACCAACCCTGGAATATGAAAAAAGAAACACCTTTTTCATATATTTTGATCGTGTCGTTGAGCATTTTTGTAGAAAACACTTCATATTTATTTAGTCGCTTAATATATTTTTTTATAATTATGAGTACTTTCACCTTCTACAAGATGAAAGTGTGAATTGAAATCCAGCCTGTAGGTATTATGATTACAAAAATGATGATCATGGCTACTCAATTCACAATTTAAACATTATTAATATCCTACAACTCCATAATTAATGTCCTTCTGAGTACTATAACACCTACTGCGATCGCCAACATGCATCGGCCAAGCATGGCGATTACGGCTGAACCCTCCTTGGAGGAGACCTATGCTTAGTAGTGCGCGTCTAAAGGTTGACATGATGATGTTGATGACCACTCAAAATTTAAGAAAATATAGATTTAAATAAATATATCTGAAACCAGTTAGATTATTTCCTCAATTTCAAAATCGAACCTCCAATTACAATAGTCGTCCTCTAACTATCAGTTATCTCGCTAATATAATTAAACTGCATGTAGATGACAAAGATATTCTAATTCGGTCTCTGTTACCGCGTTGTCAGCGATTAAATCAATTACCGGCCATTATGGTAATCCGGTAATTGAAGCCCTAGCTTAAAGGCATTATCATTGAAGCCATTTGTATAATAACGGATTACAGAATTACCGAAATGAGTGCTTTGCTCAATTTCGGACGAGATTTAGTTGATGGGATGATATTTTGATGAAGTTGAATATAATTTTGATTAGGATAAAGAAGCCAAAAATTACGCTTTGAATAATGAAACGTTTCAAGAGTAATGAAAAAAATTATCATCTTTGAATGAAGTCTGTAATTCTAATAAAGATATTACAGAGGCGATAGTCTACAAATACCTTTTCAACTTGACATTCAAGCTTCTTTACTAAACCGTATTTAGAACCTCCCACATCGTTAGTAAAGGTTATTTTATGATTAATTTTTAATTAAACTATTTATAGTTGAAACTCTCATTGACGCAGAAGATTATCAGAAAATAGACTGATGTTATACTTCATCTATTGATAATAATATTAGACCGTAAATTCCAAATTAGGAAAGCATTTAATCTTGTTAAAGGAATTACGAAGATTTACTGTTATTATTTAGAAAATATACTAAAGTTTTTTGATGATCTACGAGTAAATACTAGTAGTATCAGAATTTGCATATCCGTCTCATAAGTTTATCAAATTTGGCTGTTAAATATGGTCATATTTTAGTAATTAAAAAAATAATAGTATCGTAACCCCAAACAACATTATTATTACCAAAAATCTCTACCTATCCACACTTTTTATGTCATTTTGTTTTAGTTTTATAGAAGTTATCTTAGTGCGAAAATTAGCATTGAACATTTTGTCTCTAATGTCAAATCTAAAAAAGAAAATGAGTCAATACATTATAGAACGAATAGAAAAAGAGGAACAGTAGAGTTAGAAGTTTTCTTTTCATAATTATTTTAGTTCACTAAACTTGTTCGTGATCCACAAACTATTCTGTAACAAAACATATCCGCCAATATGTCAATAGCTTATCTCACATCCTTTTACAGGCAAAAAAGCGACACCGCTCAATACGAGCAGCGACGAACAGGAAGGAGCGAATCTGGGAGAACGGAGTAATTCCCTACGAGATCGACGGAAACTTCAGCGGAGCCCATAAGTCGTTGTTCAAGCAAGCGATGAGACACTGGGAGAACTTTACGTGTGTCAAGTTTGTGGAGCGGGATGCTGATCTGCATAAGGATTACATTGTTTTTACTGAAAGGCCTTGTGGGTACGTCGATGTTTAATCATTATATCAATGCACGCGATTATGCCGTACGTATTTTTGGAATCAAATGTAACAGCTCACTTTTTAGGACCCATTAATTATGTCAATTATAATCTGTGGTGCTTGGCAACTAGGTGCTCCCAGTTGTAAACGTCCCTTTGTGTCTTGCCTGCTTGATTTGGAGGGAAGTGGAAAATATGTTTTCCTTACTCCTCCGCTGTTCTTTTACAGAGCATAGGTACACACTTTCATTGCTTGATGAGACAGTAATCTAGCACGAGGGGAAACCACGAAACCACGGAATAAATAAAACAAGTGAAAGTGCCCAAGCAACTATCCCGCCCGTGTCACGATTATGCGGAAAAATATGTAAAATAATAACAACCTTCGTTAGTTGTAATAAGTCTTAATTTGATATGAACAATATATTTAATTTTGACGAATAGCTATTTGTTGTTTATACAAAATTAAGACTTATTACAACTGACGAAGATTGTTATCATTTTATAAAAAAAAATAAGTTTAAAAACTAAAACCCGACTACAACAAAAAGTGATCTAAAAAGTACGAAACAAGAAAATATTTCACACAGAAATCAAGACATAGGTACAAAATGGTCAAGGTAAGCCGTGGTTGCATGCCTGTATCCCATATGAGTGCGATGAACATGAATTATAATGGCATGCAACCACGGCTTACCTTGACCATTTTGTACCTATGTCTTGATTTCTGTGTGAAATATTTTCTTGTTTCGTACTTTTTAGATCACTTTTTGTTGTAGTCGGGTTTTAGTTTTTAAACTTATTTTTTTTATTTAAACCATTTTGGAGTCACAGCTAAGTATTATATATTTAAAAGGTACTAGTGAACCCCTTTCTTATGATACTAAACACGGTATGCGTATCTTAATTTATTTGGTAATCTTTAGTTTTTTTAAATATTTTGTGACAAGTCACAACTAAATATTATATATTTGAATGGCACTAGTGAACCCCTTTCCAATGATACCAAACACGGTATGCTTGTCTTCATTTTTTTTTTTTTTTAATCTTGGTTTTTTTGTCCGCCAGAGGGCGCCTCATTGGATTCGGTGGCACGTCATATAGCCTATAACCAGCGGACGATCAAGACGCTTCTAACGATACCTCATTTGTTCAGTTCTGATAAGTGGTTTAGGAGCTATGAGCGAACAGATGAACAAACATACATACATACATACATACATACATAGATAGCCTGTCAAAATCATAACCCTCCTTTGGCTTTGCCGTAGTCGGGTAAAAACTGTCCGGCAGTGTATTTCAAATAGTTCAAATTTTATTTCAAATAGTTGAAATAAAAATATTAATACTGTTTCATTCTCAACAGTTGCTGTTCCTTCGTCGGCAAGCGCGGTAGTGGTGCTCAAGCCATCTCTATTGGGAAGAACTGCGATAAATTCGGCATCGTTGTCCATGAGTTGGGGCACGTGGTCGGCTTCTGGCACGAGCATACCAGGCCAGACAGAGACCGGCACGTGCAGATCATAAGGGACAATATAATGCTTGGTAAGTGTTCCAATATTAAAATTATTATAATATAATAGAATTTGCCCGCGATTTCGTCCGCGTCATAGTCGGTTTTTAGCGGGGTTTTAATTTTTTCGCGGAACCGGAAGACAGACAGAAAAAATATTAATAGTTTTTTAGTTATAGTACCGTATTAAGGTCTATCCACACATATCAGGGCCGTGCCCGGAACATGACAGGGCCATGGCCGTGCTAAGACCGTGCATCCGAATCCTGTCAGGGCTGCGTCAGGGACTTTTTGTTCACACACGTCAGGGATGTGACCGCACCGTGGCCAGGCCGCGACCTTCCACCTGTACCCCTCAGTCACCATTTTATTATATATATATAATATAACATATATGCGTACCGCTTCTATTAAAAACTCGTCATTCATTTTTTTTTATATGCGCAACGTGCTTGGAAAATATCGTCAGTGCCCGGAACGACGCCGACGCGCCGTGACGTGCACGGGTACGTCACGACGTCGGCCCGGGCACTTGACTGAAGCTCCGTCGCCGGCCCCGACACGGACGTGTGTAAACGAGTTCATATAAAATGTGCACAACTTTTTTTTTAAGCACAGTCATGGACACGGTCCGTCCACGTCCCAAGCACGGCCCATTTGCCTGCAACTTATTATTTTACTTATGATTTTACTGACTAGGCGCATATTCAAATATGAAGATCAGAAAACATTCTTGATGTTTTGGATAACGAGGGCATCAGACCGAAACAGGGTCTTTCCTCGCGGGACAATTTCATGTTTGCTTGTTAACGGTGGTTGACCTCCATGGTGACCGTTATCCTACAAACCTACATAACCTACTGGAACGGTAGCTGTATACCCATGAGAATTTAATAGATGACTTGCTTTTGCTCGCGACTTCGTCCGCGTGAATGACAGACAGAAGAAGTCGCGGATTATAGTAGCATATGTCCTTCCCCAGGGTTCAAGCTACCAGGTTCAGGGTTCATTTTCATACCCATCAAAATCGGTTCAGCCGTTCCATCGTGAAAGCGTGACAGTCAAAATTACTTTCACAATATTTTATAATATTAAAGTATGGATTTTTGTGTGATACAATCTAAATACAAATGAATACTGAATGAACATTTTGGGCAAAATTTTTAGATGCAAAATATATGCCCGGGTAATCTTATAATAACATCGAAAAAAAAAGTTAACCAGCCATATCATTATCTAACTACAATGTAAAATCCACATTGTCAGACCGTCAGTCGCAAATTAGTTCTTCAGTAGGTTCTGAAACAAAAGATTTAAGACAAAAGGAATAATAAGACGCAACAAAAATTGACCCAAATATTCCGTCATACAAAACCGAACTTAATTAATGACCTCCTTACAATAATATCCACATTTCTGATTATATTTTGGTAAGCACTTCACTAGTGCGTAACCCTGAACAGTGAACAATACGCACGCACTCGCAATACGCACTAAAAGTACGCCGACTACGCAGTGTACACATACTTGACCCGAATACATTACGTTGAACATCTTCCCGCGAATCTTTACGACGTGACGGGTGGTTGTTACACCGTTACCGAAAATTGGAAAAAAAATGTGAGATGTCGCGATTATCTGCGGCAAGCTCTACGATATGTGTATGCGTTAGAACCTTCGTGGTTAGAACACTATTATAGATAGTGCAATCATTTCCACGAAGACGTGCCCCACTCTTTTAGGGTTCCGTACCTCAAAAGGAAAAATGGAACCCTTATAGGATCACTTTGTTGTCCGTCTGTCTGTCTGTCTGTCAAGAATTTTTATCTCGGGAACGCGTGGAGTTATCGAGTTGAAATTAAAACCATATAATCACGGTCCCTTGATGCTGTAAAAAAATCAACCCTCCATGTTGACGTGAAAAAAAGATACGGCCGTTTATGTCGCAAAAAACGCATTTATAATATTAAGTAGATTAAAGTACGGATAGTAGGTATGGATTAGTATAGAAGTATGGATATCTACCTACTAATATGTACGGAACCCTCGGTGGGCGACTCCGACTCGCACTTGTCCGGTTTTTTTTCTATTCGCTTACAGTTCAAGTGTGAATCTTTCGCTAATGTTGCAGTGCTGTCGTCGTTGCATCATATGATGAAATATACACTCGGATCAAACGGGGAGTCAGATGCGTATGCACTCATAGGCAAATCGTACGTATCAACAGCACTACGACATTGGCGTAAGGATCACATTTGTACTGTAAACGCATAGAAAAAAGAGTGCCGTCTTCGTGGATGGATGGTACTATAATAATAATAATAATAAATGTTGACCATTATTATCGACTTGTTCAAACAGTGACTTGATAAATAGGTAGATACTAGAAAGCTTATAAAGATAAATTGTTGACTAGGTAATTTTCCATCTTTCTTCAACAACCAATAACGAATTATTATTTTTTAACATTAAATCTGAATATTGAAAACAAAACAGAATAGTAGGTAAGTATATTAATATTAAGCAGCTGTTTCGTCATCATTACGAAACAGCTGCTTAATATTAATATACTTACATAATTTGGTTCTTAAGTTTTCATCAAATTCAAATTATGCATGCCCACGTTTTTGAAACCTCAGGCTTATTTTGTTTACCACAGTGAAGCCTCATTGATTACAGACGCAAAATATTTAAAATATTTTCACTAAGACTCCACAAATCCCAAATCAAATTAGGTTTTACTAAATCTTGTTTTTTTTTTACAAAAGTAAAAGGCAAAACTTTTGTTCGTGTGATTTGATTTTGATAAACAGTTTTCCAAGTATTTGGTGATAAAAAATGTAATATTTCAATCCGTCAGCATTTTTCTCAAAGTGACTTTGATGTCGAAATAAGTTTATGAAATAAATTATAGACGTGTAAGAAATAATAAAAACCATTTATTAAATAAGATAAATTACTGTCATCGAAAAATAAATTCAAACATTTTTAACGCGAAATGTTTCTTTGAATGAATCTATCTGTCACTCCAAATTTACGCGATAAAATGTGACAACCATTTGTGAGCCAAACAAAAGAAATGAAATGATATCTAGCTAAACTTTTAACCCTATATCTAAAATAAACTAAAGTATAAATCCATCGTTGAACAATGCTATTCAATATTGCTCCATTATCTGCAGCAAATTGGGACTGGAGCGGAACAGATCGAATCGCAGCCAGGAATTATATTCGGACGAGCAAGCGCCAAGTTATAGATTCAATTCTACCATATATTTTGTAAAATAGAGATAGTTTTCTTGGCCGTAAAGAGGATTGCGAGGCTGTAAATTAAATTTTCATACAAACGTTTTATCCCCCGTAAACTTAGTTTAATTTTCTTAATTTTTGGAAATATACGTTTTTATTTTTAAGAAATATTGCGTACGATAGAAGTAATTATCATCTAAATATCTGCAACTTCCACAAGCATTTTTTTTTTATTAAACTGAATTACTTAAAAAGCAAAATGTACAGATCTAGATTAAGGTGTACTGAATCTAATGAGAAAAATTGTCTCATTCTCAAAAACGTTATCGCCCGAAACCATATTTCAAAAAGAAAATGTAGGTAATGTAGGTTGCAACTCTCTCTGCCGCACGATACGGGTCGGGGGGCAGGGGCATATTGTATTTGTATTGTTCACCCGGAGAGAGGCAGAGCGAGCAGTATGAACAGATAGCATTTTTGGAAATACCTACTCGCGCTACATATTGGCACCTCACAATCCTCTTAATATTGCATACATATTACACTTGGACAGACTTTTCTATTTATTTATTTATTTGGGAAAACAAACAGTTACACAAAAGTCTCTTAATTAACATCCTTAGTACCTAAAGTTAATAGTGTAATTATGTGTAACTCATACACATACTCATATTTCAGCAACAAAGTAGCTTTCCTGTGTTCCAGTTTGACAGGAGTAATTGCAGGCACAAGAGACATTGCCACGCATCTGCAAGGCCTCTAGTATTGGTAGCGGTGACCTCTTTACATCAGGTCAGGTGGGCAGTCGACTTATTTGCCAGTGAAAGGCATAAAAAAAGATTTATGCAATACTAGCTTTTCTAAAATAAAAATACAACGTCGTGAACTTATCGAACACCACATTACCCTTAGCCGACTTCCGCTCACACTAAACAAAAATCAAAACAATCAACATAATATTAATTCCGTCTTTTATTACTGACACGGTTACGTTTCGGTGTGACAGGCCGCCGCATGACACTGAGACACACGTCCCACATTGAGTTCGTCACGTCATCGTACATCTGACGCATAATCAGTCCGCTCCGGAACCAAAACATGATCCTACTTCCTGTTTATTATTATGTGAGTAGGTACTTAAGATTGATTTATTTCTTAAGGTAATGAGGTCAATGTATAGAGAGGAAAGTTTTATTTGGAGATAATATTGTATAACTTAATGTTCCACTTTTTATTACGTGTTAACGTATTGACTTTGGAACGTTTTTATTAAAATAAATGTTACTTATTTTGTAGGGCTTAACTCTAGGGCCATGTGGTCCGAGTGCCCATCTTGTTTTTCGAGACATCGCCAAGCGGCTGGTCGACTCTATACGTGATCCGAAGGCTGGTCTATCCTTAGGTCAAAGAATCAACATTGCCATACAACGTGACAATGCTACCAGCCTGTTGGGCACGTGTCCCATTGACAGCGATGTGGACGAGTTTGTTGATGCCATTTTGAGGTCCTCCCTCCCTTTTTCTTCGAACTATACTTACATAATATTATTATTTTTATTTTTAAGATTTGTATTTATTTAGATATATCTGAATAAAAACCCTGCTTTATTTTGTTAAGGCGACGATATACGCCGGCGACCAGAGAATTTTTGGCTAATTTTGGTCTTGAAATATTTGTGGAAGTCTAGGGAAGGTTTATACAGTGACAAAAATTATGGTAGGTAGATAGGTAGGTAGGTAGGTTGGTAATTGAGGTAGGGTATGGTAGGTAGGTAGGTTGGTAATTGAGGTAGAGTATGGTAGGTAGGTAGGTTGGTAGGTAGGCCGGTTGGTAGGGTAGGTAGGTAGATAGGTAGGTTGGTAGGGTAGGTAGGTAGGTGGATACGTTGATAGGATAAGATATAGACTAGTAACTATGCGGGATTGAAATTGCAACTATTGCGTAATGCGCACGTGGCTATGTTGTGTGTTGCGTGTGGCTATGTTTCGTCAAATAAAAATCCCTTGCCATGCCACCTTTTGCTCGCACATGCACCGCGATACCTTGCAATTTTTTCTCAAGGATCCCTAATTTTTTCAACCGATAAATATAGCCTTATTACTCAAGGATAATGTAGTATTCTAATGGTGAAAGAAATCGGACCAGTAGTTTTCGAGTTAAATCCTAACAAACAAACAAATTTTCTCTTTTTATAATATTAGTTTAGATGAATTAGGTAGGTATTGACTGTAACATATGGAGAGATTTAAGTGTAAGTAACCATCAAATCACAAATTTTCAGATAGGTAAATATATTTTTTTTATACTTACTACCTGTTTATACGCACCGCAATAAAATAACTGATTATACAAAGAAAATAATTTATAGATTGCTAATAGGTTCTGGTAAAGGAAATCGTATTTCCAATCATTGACCCATATTAAATAGTACGTATTGAGATAATTTGTGTTTTTATTGAAAATTTGTATCATTATAAAGCGTCAATAGCTATAAATGTTCAATAGTAATGGTATTTCAACTACAAAAACACAATATTTAAGAATGACCTACATTGACATAAAATGAAGCTTAACATCAAAAATTATTTTCACAAAGATAGGTACTCCAAAACATAGGGCGTTAATAGCTCAAATTAAAGTTATATTACTAATCTATCAAATTAGTTCGACATACTACCAGTACATCAAAGTATTAGGATAAGAATAACAAAATTTAAAATATTCGTTATTCACCTATTACCGTCATGGATCGGTAATAGGAACAAAAATGCAAATATTGTTCCTATTACCGTCTCATTTTAGTATTGAATTTAAACAAAATTAAACCTGAATTTGAGGACAATTAGTTGATAGTGGTGTTAATGAAAGTAGTAACAATACATTTTAATTAATAAAACATCCAACAAAAGGTTTTAAAAGTGAGTGTACTTACGTCAACGGGAGCGGGACACTATGAAATGTGCACTGTTTGCGGGTGCCGCCGACTAACTGACCAAAATTACTCTTTATCTCGTTGATTTACACACAAAGGTATGTGATAGATACTTGCACTATTAGAACATCTAATTTTTTTATATAGTAACTACTATTCTAACTCTTACACAAAACTTTAAAATGATGATTTTTAAAAAGGGACGGTGATAGGTGCAGATTTAGCGTTTACGTTAGACCATTCTGACGTTATTGTAATAGTAGACTTGAGGACCAGGATTGATCTGTTGTGATCGCCGCTTGTGTTGGTTAGAGATCGCCACCAAACCCTGCAGCAGTGACTAACTGCAGGATCTGCTTTGGGGCAATCTCTATTATTTCATCCGGGCTTAGTAGGTGTTTGCCCAGATGGTTAATGCGCTTGTGAATTAGTGCTCCGCATTCCCCCAGAAGATGAAGTGGCGTTTCATCAGCCTCCTTACAGCGTCTGCAGGTTAGCGTACCACTTAGCCCCAGGATGGACATGTGCTTGTTTAAGCAGCAGTGTCCCGTGGTGGCTCTTGTCACGATGCGCAGGTTGTTCCTACTAAGTGCTAGGACTTGGTCACTAAGCCTTCTGTCATAGGCTTTGATGAGTGCTTTCGCGTGTAGCATGCCCGGCGACTCCTTCCATAACTTTATGGAAGTATCGAAGCATGATTTAGTCAGGATGCTCTGAGCTAGGCTTTTAGGTATGCCACAGAAGGGCTCAGGTCCCTGCTGCGTGTTGTGCGCCCCCGCCCTCGCAAGCTCGTCGGCACATTCATTGCCAATGATACCTGCATGCCCGGGCACCCATCTTAGAACTACTCTATTCTTATAGCCTAGAGAGTTCCGTATACACGTAGCTCAGAGCAATGGACGCTGAAAATAATTTCATTCGACAAAATCGTTTCAGTGATTATTTGAGATTAACTTTGAAAAGGCAGTACTATTGTTGGAAAGTACCAGTTGTATCCATTATCCACTTCCTTCTTTCCTGTTGCAAAACATAACCCAGTAAATTACAAAATAAGGTCCATAATCGTTTAAACTATTAAGACCATTTAATATAGGTCGTTTGTCCAATTTCACAATTCGAAATGGCGCGGTAATCGCGTTATCTACTAGACTATCACGGTATAACCCGACCGGGTCTTATGGTCATTACACAATTATATTAATCTAAACTATGTGCCTTATTTCGTAAATATGCAGCATTATACATAGGTATAGTAAGAACCCGGTGTTCGAATTAGAAGGTAATGATGCCACGAGCTAAACTTATTTTATGCTATTTATTTATTTATTATTCGGAAAGTTTACAGTCTAATGTCCATTAAATAAATTACAATAGGCGCAAAAATTTGCTATTTGCTAACTTTCAGTTAATAAAATATCTAACCCTGGCATGCGCCAGCGGTAGTATAATATCCAATTGGTCAAATCAAAATCGTTTATTTTCTAAATTATGGTACAATATGGTGATATGATTTCAGCATATTCTGACATTTAAATGGCGTCCAAATGTCAATAAGTAATTTTTTTTCTAATTCTCCATTGTTATGTCAATATTATAATAATTATAAATTAAAACAAACATTGCAAACATTTTTAAGAAGGTGATCAATTATCCTCCAAATATTCCTTGACAAAGTAACTATAGCTATCTATACTAATATTATAAAGAGGGAAATTGTGAATAGGGTATTTTAACAAAAAAAATCTAATTAGTCCGTCAGTTAGATTATCGAAAAATATTGGATACGTATTTTTTGTTTTATCAAATCAATAAAAACTGACGAAGATAAAACGCATCAAAGATCACGAGTGGGGGTTTGTGACGTCACTTCGCCAGTAAAAGTGTACTGACATAGTGATGTCACACGAGTTTTTGACGCACTGTATCGTCTTCATTTTTTGTTTGCGTGAAAAAAGAAAAAACACTTGTCCAATATTTTTTGGAAAGCTATGTGACGGACTAATTAAATTTTTTTGGTAAAATACCCTATTTGTATTTATAAGGTGATATCTAAAAGTACTATATATCTTGTATTGAATACTTGACTTCCAAGTAGACAAAACTGCGGGTAGAAACTAGTGCAATAGTATAATTATTAGTCTATTTCTATTTGTTTCTACATAGTTATTGTTGTCATTTCACTAACATTATTGTAAGTTATATTTAGTCTGGGACTCGAATAGATAACCCCAGAAGAGGTCCTAAGTGCAAACAAATGGACGTGTGTTGAGTCCAAAGTAATAAACGCTATTTACATATTATAGTTTAAAATAATAATAATACTAGCCTCTTATTGTCCCACTATAGGGGATAGACCTCTTCTCATACACAGAAGGTACGGGCTTTGCTCATCACGATTTCTCAAGCCTGATTGGCGATTTCAGACTTATATTAAACCCGCTGGTTTAATATAAGTATAGTGCCCTTTTCTCGACCTTCCTCTTGAATCACTCTATCTATTGCTACAAACTGCATTAAAATCCAGTGCGTAGTTTAAGAGCGCCCATCCCGTCATATTTCCCATTCAAACGCTCGTACGCGATTACGGCGTTATAACAAATAATTTTAATCTAGGTTTGTATGAAGCCAAAAATAAACTTTTTTTGAGAAACAAATTCAGTAAACACGTCCGAAAATCAGCTTTTTTGCACAATTTTATCTGAACTTTGGCCGTTCATAATGCACTCATAGAGTCTGGCAAACGAAAGTAGAGACTGAAAAAGCGCGGCAAATTTAAAAAAATCTCAGCCTAGTAACCCCAATATTTGTATGAAGTACCTGGAATAACCCGACTTGATACTTTAGGGTTATTTGTTTTTTATTGTAAAACAATATTTGTGTAGTATACAAATATTGTTTAAAAAAACAGATATGCTTGACAGCATGTGGCATGTGGACACAGGACAGGTCCAAAAATGGGAACTTATTTGTTGGGTTGGGTACTTGTGTGTAAAATCGTATTTTTAATCAGACGAAGTAACTGAAGTTTCGAGATGTGAAATCATGTCTACCCATTATGATAACCAAACCAAAGAGACATTTCGTGCGTGACATTTCGAAAATCAGTTTACTTCGTTGGAATAAAAATACTAGGTACCTAATATGTGGTATTATCTGAATAAAAAAAACAACAATATTCTATAATAATTTTGGTTTATTCACTACCATAATCAAAATCTGAATCTAGGATTTCCATGTGGAAAGATTCATTTGATCCACTTGAATCACTATCTCCAACATGAATAATAAAACTTTCTAAATTATCTTCTGTTATTCTATCCCTTTCTTTATATTTATTTTCAATGTGAATTACATGATCAGTCATTTTCTTCCATTCCGATGGAGTTATGCTTTCAAAAGACTCTTTAATAAGTTTCTCTAACTCCACAGCAGGCAGGGCAATATTTTTACTTGCCACTTTACGTTTAGCCAAACTCCATACCAGCTCAATGGCATTTAGATCGCAGTGGTACGGGGGAAGTCGCAATACCTCATGCCCATTCTGCTTCAGAAGTTCATCAGCTTCATATACTGGTTCTGGTGTATTTCGTTTCACAAGACATAGCAGCTCTGCTTTTGTGTGATATTGTTCAAATGGAATATCATTCAAAGTAAGCCATTCTCTTATCTCATTTTTGCGATTTTGTGACGTAGGAGCTTTATTTACAATGATTGAATGGTAACTGGCATTATCCATAACTAATACACTTGGTTCATTTAAATTGGGTATGAGCTTTTCTTTTAGCCATTTATTAAAGTTAACGGCATTCATGTCGTGGTGGTAATCTGCCATTTTAGATTTAGTGCTAAATACTAATAATGAGTTAGGCACAGGGCCTTTCTCCGATCCAGCATGTACAATTATGTACCTTTTCCCTGTTGAAACATTTTCAATCGCACCACTTGTAGATGGACCTTGCCAAGACTTCTTCGGCCTGTAGTTTTTATGAATATAGGTCTCATCTAAATAAATGATTGACTTTCCTTCTCTACGTTTCAAAGCCATGGTTCTTAAAAAACGATGTCTCCAGGCAGATATGTCATACCGTTCAATTAACAAAGAACGCTCATTTTTATTTCTCTTAAATTCATAGCCATTGGACAATAATATGTGGCGAAGAGTTTCTCGGCATCCATTAAATCCAATGTTTTCTCGTAAATCCACTAATAGAGTTCTCAACGTAGGGACTTGTTTTCGAACTATGTAAAATTCGTTTATTTTGTTCCGAATAGCATCTATATCGAAACTATCTAGGTTAGACACTGTGGGTTTATGTGGCCGTTTTTTCCCTGGGGTATTCCAGACTCCATCATTTATCACACCTTCCTTTTTTATTCTTTTTAATGTTGTAACACTCACTTCTGTAAACAATGATGAAACAGAATTATTAGGTGCTGCATGTTTTATAGCAAATGATGTAGTAAATTATATCTATGTAAAACTTATGTATGTATTTATTAAAACTTACCAGTGAATGAAGCTATTTCATCCAAGTACTGGTTCTGGGTTCTTATCCTGTCTTTCTGCTCTAAATCAGTAAGTTTTTCAATAGTTTTCACTATATCATCAACCCCCGCTACATCCTCCAAATTTTCTGTAAAATAAAACAAATTTGTCTTAAAATCACAATGCAACACAACGCATATTAATGCACAACATGGTGTTTAACGTTATTTAAACAGAATGTGAACCAAACACGGAATAGTTTTTGTAAAATCATAAAAAATAATCACGAATACCAACAAAGTTTCAAAATCAAAGCGTCATACTAACCTATGAAATCCAACACCACACGTAAACATTCTTGTTTCTGATTGAATTGGGCGTCTTTCTCCTGTTGTTTTTCTTCAAACTTCGAAATCATGCGAAACAACATCTCCCGCACTCCACTTTTAATCGTTTTATTCATGTTTAATTTGGAAAAATGCTTCAGAAAGGTCACAATAAATCAACAACAACACGCAATCTTGTTTTGACAAATTGAAATTGACATTAATAAAACATTGCCATATGAAAAGTTTGCAAATAATTCGAGTGTCTACTTTCATTTGCCAGACTCTACATTGAAAAAATTAAGAAAAAATAGCTTCTTCTAAATTACAAACATTTTTACCAAAAACTTGTAAGGCTTTTTCAAAATCACGTATGTCCTGAAACAAGTTTTGTGAAATTTCCGCGCGCCTATTTTCCTGTGATGTTATCGAGTTTTCACTCACTCGTTTGTTTTGGAGCTTTGCGAAGGTTGAAACAAAAAATTGTTCAATCACGCTCGCGTTTAAGTTCGTTTGATGGGGATGGGCGCTCTTAAGACTGCTCTCTCGAAAAAAGCTTGAAAGAAGCATGCAGATGAAGCAACTTTTCGTCGGCATTTACAGTCAAAGTCAAATCATTTATTTCAATTAGACCATTAAAAGGCACTTTTGAACGTCATATAAAAAAATATATAAAGTTGATTCTAGTTACAGAGAAATTACATCTGAAAAAATTATTAGTAATCTACATGATATGATACGTAATTTGGTTTAGTCACAATTTTCTATCGGTATCACATGATGAGAAAAAAAAATGTCAAATCACCTCCAAATCATTGAGATGAAACCATTTTACTCCTTAATTTCTTATCAAAAGAGTATAAAAAAAAATCTACTGCTGTGCAATACAAAGGAAAATGATTTAATTTTGTTACTTTTTACCAATATGTATTATTTTTATTACAATAAATTAAAAATGCGTCCGATTAAAGACTGCGTCTACATCACCCCCGCACTCGTCCTAGAATTCAGTACGGGCCAAATGATCAAGGTTATTGGCATTGGCAAGCCTTAAGAGATTCTACCCGTTCATTTCTACCTGTGGGTGTCGTTGAAGGCGACAGAGGGATATTGACCAGAGGATGGCCAGCAGCGTCCTTCTGAGTACCATAACACCTACTGCGATCACCAACATGCATCGGCCAAGCCTGGCGATTACGGCTGAACCCACACTTGGGGAAGACCTATGCCCAGCAGTGGGCGTCTAATAAATGATGATGATGATGATGAGTTTAAGAGATCTAAGCGTACAGACAGCGGGAAAGACTTTGTTTTATAGTAAAGATAAAGATAATAATCCAGGTTATTTGTTTAATATGCTTGCTTAATGGATTTTTAAGAAAGAAAAATGTCGTAAAACAACTTGGGAGGAGTGTTAAAAAGTTCGGTAGTGCGTTCAGACCGATTTAGTTTCGATATGCTCTAGTCCCGCTATGCACGACTTGAAAAATATCTACTAAAAAGTTTAGTACATTCGGAGTTAAAAATGCGTGAGGTACAGACGCCAGCACATCAACCCATATCAAACTGTCAAATTTTCCCAATTAAATATGAACCTTATAATTTTGTTATAAAATTGAAAATCTATCAAACAAATTTGACAAATTGTTGTAGCTCCTCTGTACATCGTTCCTGACCCGTCTTGTTCTCCTACCGCACAAGTTTTTATTTCGCTAAACCGTCTTGTATTTTGTCTATAGTCTTAAACAATACCCAACATATAGCTACACCGATTAAGTGCTTAAATAATTTAAGCTAAGATAAATGAAGTACGTAAGTGAAGATTAATAACCTAACTTCCTACAGAATAGAAGTCTTCATATTATTATCTTAAAGAAACGTTAGCGCCTAATAAATTAGGTCCTTATACCAACAGAGAACTGAAGCGTAGACAACTAAAATACCAAGTAAGCGTGCCAAAATCTCAGACATTCTACCCCAAACTTAATAACTCGTTACAATCTAAATTGAACTTTAAAACAACTACGTTTAGTTTAGATTTAATTTACCAGGCAAAAGTTTAAAAGTTACACAAAATTGCGCTGTAAAGTTAAGAGATAGAGTTTAATTTTAAATGGGGTTGTTCCTGCTTAAGGCTACCTAAATAGTTTTAGTTGTTCTGTCTTAAATTCGAAGGGAATCGCTAGCGTGCTTTGCGATAGCTACTTGAATAGAATTCTCTCACAATGTTGGCCGAGAAATTTTGTTCTCATAGCAGTGATTGCTGATGAGAGTACCTAGGTACCTTAAGCCTTTACATTGTAATGTGGACAAAGAGAATATAGTCTTTGAATGTGGATTACCAATGATAATAGAAATTACATTATAAGTTACAAACCCTCGTACGTGATTATGGCGTTAAGTATAACAAAAAATGTTCCGTCAGATATTTCGAACACACATGTCTTGTGAGCTCTTAAAAAAGAAAAAAAAACGTGGGTTTCTTTTTTATCACATTTTTGCAATAATTCCAATTTTTTACAAGAAACTACCAAAGACCTGTCTGGAATATTTGATATGTCAAACACCTCACGATTTTTTACAATAAAGCTTGGGGTTTCACACTAAGAGTTTATTTTGTATTGTGAGTGTATATAAACTCACATACACAAACAACCAGACCCGGAACCTATAGGTCATGTCATACAAATAAATTTGTTCTGTAGGGGAATCTAACCTGCGACGCGCAGCACAGTAACCAACCGCTCAACCAATGCGCCCACCGTGTTAAGCACATGTCATGTAGAACATGTATTTGACAGACCGTCTAATTTGACAAGTTAATTGACCTGTCATTTAGATAATATATACACTACTCGCAGCTTCGTCTTTCAAGTAGTCATGTCTTGAAAATTAGCTAATCTATCACTTTTGCTGAGTATCTTGAGAAGCTACTAGGATTTAATTAGGGCGGTAGGAAGCAGTATGCAAACGGTCCCTAACAACATTTTGACAGAGGCGAAATTCGATGCGAGACGGATTTTAGTACTAATACATCATCAATAATAAATACATAATTACAAATTAATAATATTGAAGTATCTGTTTGTTGTGCCAAAATAACAGCGTTACTAAATATCTGTGAAACCAGATACGGTAGGTATTTATGAAAAAAAAAATTGTCTATGTTCCTATTTGTACCGGCTAATCTCGAAAACGGCTAGTCCGATTTGTGTAGGACTTTCAGTGGCAGACAGTTTTTTTAGTGTAATATTTATATTCAGAAGGCCGTAAAAAGACCACTATCGATTAACGTGAAAATGAAACTTGTCTTGCATTACCTTTTTCCTTCTTTTTCCATCTTCTGAAAAATAGTTCTAGCGAATTCTAAATAAATGCATTGTTGAAGATTTCGAAGCCCCTCTTTTATGCTCGGGCGACCATTGCATTGCATTGCATTGATTGCATTGCATTGGGTGGTTTTAGTCGATAGGGTCCGACATCCCTAACCCGCTGCCTCCCCCAGACGGACGACACAAGAAGTGATGCATGCGTTTGCACAAACAACGATGTTTTATAGTTGTTTGTGCAGTTCAGATAGAAAAGCAACTACGCCATCGAAATGAAGACTGTAAATATTTTCTTTCCTAGAATAAGTAAGTGCAGACGCCAGCACATCAAGTCATCCATACCAAAACTGTCAAATTTACCCAATTGAAAATGAACCTTACTGTTTTTTGATAAAGTTGAAAATCTATAAAAGTTTGACAGATTGTTGAAGCCTGATGTGGTGGCCTCTGTACAAGATGACTAATCTAAATGTGCTATTTATAAAAGGCAAAAGTGATTGACTGATGTATCAACGCACAGGTCAAACCCTTAAGGCTAGAAAATTGAAATTTCGTACATGTATTCCTCGTATGACGGAGGCATCCACTAAGGAAGGATGTTTCAAAATTCAACCCCCAAGGGGGTGAAATAGGGGATAAAAGTTTGTATGAAACTTATTATATTCCTTGGATACCTACCTTTGCATTACCTACCTACCTAGGTAGGTAGGTTAGGTAGGTAGGTAGGTAGGTAGATTGGTAGGGTAGGTAGGTAGTTAGATAGGGACAGGACAACGTCAGTAGGGTCAGCTAGTTTACAATATGGGTGTAATACTCTAAGATGTACAAATATATCATGTTATAGCTGAATCCATATCCCCTGAGATACAGGCTCACGCCTAGTTCAGGGGGTTTGGTCAATGCTCTGTGCATTTTTATAAACCACCACAGAAAATTAGAAATACTATTACTCATGTACCTCTAGTGTAATTTTTCATGTTGAGAAATAAACTATTTTTATTTTTTATTTATTTTAATACCTACTTACCAATCAATTGAGATAATTTTTATGAGCTGTCAAAACGCGATTCCCGCATAGATTTTTATACACTGTTCTGAGCAAGAAGCTTATAGGTAAAAGTGGGGGCAACACTCTGAACACCTAAGTGAAACCAACTGTGGGCAGACGCTCTCTTACTGAATGCATACATACGATAAAAAACACATATCACTGTCTCGTTCTTATGTATGCATTCAGAAAGAGAGCGTCTGCCCACAGTTGGTTTCACTTAGGTATTTAGAGTGTTGCCTCCACTTTTATCTTTATGCTTCTTGGTTCTGACGTCCCTTTTGCCAACTCACTTACATACTATTTATAGATTTCAAAGCAGCTAAAAATCTAATTTTAAAGTTACATTTTTCTATGTTAAATTATAAATGTAATGTATAAATCAATTCAAATTTATTACTTTTTTATTTTAAGAAAAAAAGAAGTACTAAATTACAATATTTTCACGTACAATAAAAAAGAAAACCCCTTAACTGTTCAACTAAAAAACTAACACAATAAGGCATCAAAAAATTCCTCCACATCGCCGTCATCTGGGAATGTGCCCCAGAGACGGATGGCATTGCCATATAGGATGACAATGTTTAACCTCTGCCCGAAATAAAAATCGGCTCTTGGATCACGGGAAGCGTCAACCCTCCTTTTGGAAATTTCCTTAAAAAGAAACAGTTAATTGAAAATTAAACATATATTCGGGGCCAAAATAAAGTGTTTTTCTAGAGAAGTTGCGTCTTGAATTTATTAGTTAACTAGCTGACCCTACAGACGTTGTCCTGTCCCTATCTACCTACCCTACCAACTTACCAACCTACCCTACCAACCTACCTACCTAGGTAGGTAATGCAAATATATCCAAGGAATGATGACACGGTTGGCGCAGTGGCTGAGCTATCGACTGCTGCGCAGCGTGTTGCGGGTTCGATTCCCGCCCAGGGTAAACATTTGTGTGATGAGCACTTGTGTTTGCCTTGTGTCTGGGTGTTGTTTATCTATATATGTATGTATTTACAAAAAAAAAAATGTATTTGTGTATGTATATCAGCTGTCTGACACCCATAGTACAGGGTCTTCCTAGTTTGGGGTCAGATGGCCGTGTGTAAAAATGTCCCCACATATTATTATTATTATTATTATTATCTAAAAAGTTTCATACAAACTTTTATCTCCTATTTCACCCCCTTGGGGGTTGAATTTTGAAAAATCCTTCCTTAGTAGATGCCTTCGTCACATGAGGAATACGTGAACGAAATTTCCATTTTTTAGCCTTAAGGGTTTGGCCTGTGCGTTGATACATCAGTCAATCACTTTTGCATTTTATATATATAGATGACCAACATCCCTACTGTGTTTTAGCACGCACGTATCCTTACAAACAACTTATCTGACTAATTGTTTTTGTTACGGCTATCTAATGAGCTGAATAGTGCTGATCCACGCGTCGTATTCGTGAACGGGCGATGTCAATAGAGATTGGTCAGCTCTTAACCGGTTTTATTTAGCTTCTTTTTTATATCTTGTATTGCTAGATTACCTTTATTGTTTTCACATATAGAAGCAACAAGAATCATGTAACCAGTATTATGTAAAAAAACTTGATTAAAAAAAGTGCCAGAGGAGTTTCTTGCTCGTTATTCTCCATAGAGACCTACCTACGTTTTGGAATGAGCAACTAGCTTCAACTTTCTAACTGACCGACTCCTTGTCAATTTAAAAGTGCCTGTGAATGGTTTAATTGAAATAAATGCTTTGACTTCGAATGTTACAATCGTTGTGTAAATAGATTTTACAATGACCTGAGATTGTCACTCAATGTCATCTATCAGTTTATGATCACGCGCAAGTTATAAAGGTATATGCTTAGTAGAAGCGGAGCGGAAAATGAGGTTCGGAAAATGTTTATGAGAACTTAAAACGCTGAAATTGCCTTCTTTGTATGAGGAGAGGCGTTTGCTCTGCCGTAGGACAATACCTAGTTTTAGTTTAAGTTTTTCCATTAGACCTTTTCTCATTTTCCTCATTTTCCATATATCTACTACCGGCCACTAAGGCTTGCGACAGCTAAGGTTATCTTTTAGCTCCTAGTTAGCTACCAACACGAGCCTATTCTGTATGACATATCTAATATATAAAATTCTCGTGTCACAGTTTTCGTTCCCGTACTCCTCCGAAACGGCTTGACCGATTCTGATGAAATTTTGTGTACATATTGGGTAGGTCTGAGAATCGGCCAACATCTATTTTTCATCCCCCTTTTTCCCCCCCTTTTCATCCCCCATCCCAATGTTCGGTAGATCGGGACAGGACAACGTCTGTCGGGTCAGCTAGTTGTCATATAAAAATGTATTCTTGTGGTAACAATAAGTGGAAAATTCAGTTAACTTTTACTCAGGGCGACCAATAATTTTTAAGTAAAAAGGTAGGTTACCGTTTGTATAGAAAAAAAGTTTAGAAACTATATTTTTAAGATAAAATACTAACTGAAATAAACTGTCCATCAAACAACAGATTTTATTAAAACCTATAAAAGGTATTGTAACCGTTTAGTGATATTAAAAATCTTGGCATAAATTGGAAGTTGAATGATTGATTTTAAAATTAATAACCTCCTTTTTTATTAAAAATATCTAGACTTATCGATTTGGTACAGTATTTTCTTCATTCTAGTGTATTATTTATTAAGTACTGTAAAGCTTTACTATACATACAGGCGACAAGCCTTACTATACATACAGTCGTATACTTTAACTGTGCGGTATGGTGTGTTGGAGTCGGAAGTGTTTTATTAATGAAAGAGGGAAACCAAATGAAATTAATATATTAGTTAGTGAACGCCAGAACTTTAGAAGTGTCTGACAAACAATCGCCTTGATATAAAAATAAGCATAACGCTTCTAATTTCAAAATTCTTCTAGAACAAATTCAGAGTGTTTAGAAGAAACATTTAATCGAATTCATTCGACCAGCATTTCGCATGGAACCTTAACAATACCTTCCTAGTAAAAATTAATGGGTACCTATTTTACAACAAAAAAATAAACAAAATACGATCTTCAGCTCTAGCTTAAGATATTGAAAGATCGTATTTTGTATTTCTCTAGAAAAGAGAAAAGTTGAATAATTTCACATTGTGAAAGTTTTGGGAAAATTCATCAAAAATTTCCAATTTCCTCTTAACTCTTAACGTTAAGATAATTTGATTCAAGAGACTTCTGACACTCGTTTAACTGTAATAATCCTTTGCTAGAGTTTGACTTTTTGGAGTCATGTTCCCTTGATTAAAAGTTGTTCGTGTTGTCATTGTCGTTTACATACTTACTAAGTTAAAATTACTTTGAATCTTTATTGTATTATTCTCTGTTTTGTCATGCCATGTCAACCTACATGCTCAGGTTTGTCTCTGGTAGTACCACTGCTGTAGTCAAAGATACCCAGACATACGTCATTTTTACATGGCTGAAAGTTTAATAACTTTATAATATTTATATGAAAATGATGAGTACTTACCATACTTTTGCTGTCACAATTTCGTTTGGTAAAACTGATGATTATGGATTTTATTTACAAGTTGCCACATACTAGGAATTACTCGTGTATCGATGGCGCGTTTACAAACATTTAAACTCATATACAGAAACATCCTTGAACAAATATTTGTAAGTCATGAAAATATTTGTTCCGTGCTGTAATCAAACCCGAGAATTGCGGCCAATCGGCGGCTGTGCCACCACTGCAGCAACTGTGCCGCCTATCATTTGTAGCCGTCTCTGAGTTAACACCACTAGCTCTATGAAATCAAGCTCTAATGTACCTACTAAAACTAGAATTGATTTTATCTAACAAATTGAACAAGCACGGTGATCAATGTTCATGCATTCCCTGTATGAGTAAAGGCCTTTGCCCTGTAATAGGACACTAAAATTATAAGCTGGTCATCATCTGCCTAGCCTATTTCCAACTATGTTGGGGTCTGCTTCCGGTCTTACTGGAGGCAGCTGAATATCAGTGTTTTACATGGAGCGACTGCCTATCTGATTTCCACAACCCAATTACTGGTTGTCAGACTTTCTGACTTCTGACTACCATAACGACTGACCTCCACAACCCAATTACGGGGTAACACGACACCCCTTGGTAAGGCTGATTATCAGACTTTCTGACTTCTGACTACCATAACGACTGCCAAATATCTACGAGTGACAGCCGGGACCAACGGCTTTCCAAAGCACGGAAGGAACTCGGAATGAAATGGATGATCACCCATCCACATACCGACCTTAATATCAAGGTTAACCTTGACTCAGGTTAACCTTGACAAAAATAATATTAAGCTAGTATTAAAATTACTATCTAACATATTATTTTCTTCACAGGACAAGAATACAACTTCAACAAGCTAACAGAAGAAGAAGTGAACTCTCTAGGCCAGACGTATGACTACGATTCCATCATGCACTATGCGAGGAACACCTTCAGTAAGGGAACCTACCTGGACACCATACTGCCGTTGGAGGTGCACGGCAAGAAGAGACCGGAGATCGGACAGAGAGTGAGATTGAGTGTCAGCGATATAGCACAAACTAATCTGCTGTATAAGTGTGCAAGTAAGTGAACTTTGTTTTTTTTTTCTTAATGACATCGTCAAGGTCGCGGGTGACCAGTGGATGCAAGCATCAGGTTGCCGGTTATTGTGGTGTTCTATTAGGGGAGGCGTTTGTTTAACAGTGGACGGCTGGTGATGATGATGATGAGTTTTTCTTGATGATAAGTCTACGAGATTAAAGATTAACTGGGCGTGTCATTTCCAAGTGTTAAAAGGCAATTATCATAATGTCATAATTATCTCCCGTTTGGCTGAACCGATTTTGATGCGGTTTTCAGAAAAGTGTTTGTTACATTCTGGAGAAGGTTTTAGTATACAACAAACAGAAATTGATTCAGCGCTTCTTGAAAAAAACAACAAAAACCGAGAAGACGTTTTCGTTTCTTCCATCTCCATCTTTGGAGGACTTTCAATCTCGGTTTTAACTGTGTTGCCGTTCCTAAATGGATTTGGGTGATAAGGAGGCACTAAAAAGTGTAAAATGAAAACTAGTTATTTATCACTTATCAGTTCTTTTTTGAAGGCGGTTCTTTTTTCAAAAAAGTTTTTTTTCAGCGTGTACTCTGCCACTGCAAGGCAAAAGCCTCTCTACTCTCCGTCCACTTCTCTCCATCAAGAAGAAAAACATGGGGGAAACCTTTGCCCAGCAGTGGGACAGTATTAATAATAATAATAATAATAATAATAATATGTGGGGACATTTCACACACGGCCATCGGACCCCAAACTAGGGAGACCCTGTACTATGGGTGTCAGACAGCTGATATACATACACAAATATATTTTAAATACATACATATATAGATATGGTTAAATACTTCTTAAAACACAAAATAATAACTACTTCTTGTCAGTCCTCTTCAACTAGACCGAATATTTATAAACCGCTGACTGTCCCGGACCTGACCTATGTCTGATGACCTACTACCATTCGTATTTGTGAATGAAGCAGGTCAACAATGCCATGTAATGAAGTATATGTGTCTGTTATCAAGCTAATATTGTTTAAAAAATACAAATTCCTACGTTACGTACTCGTAGAACTTGAGAAAAACCGCATTCTGACCGACGCACAGTGTGGGAATCTCGCAATCTAGGGGGATTTAAATCGAAATATAAATTTTAATAATTGATAATACAGTTATAACTTATTTATACCTAAGACCCTATTTGTCACAGCTACATATTAGAAATTCTTGTAGGGAGCTTAAATAAATAAATAAAAAATGTTGAAGTGAGTAGATAATAATCGTTGTACCCTTACAATACGAACAACAACATTACAGTGTCATCTTCACTTGAGATTACTGATCAAATTAACGTATAGTCTTGTTTATTGGTTTTTTATTGTATTGTGTATATACTTCTTGGTAAGATAGAATGTATTTTATTTTAGTAATAGTTTAACATTGATCTAATGACACCATTTGAAAGCACAGTTAAATTAAGCATTTTTTTTTTATGATTTGCCATTAAAAAGGTGTACAAAAAAAAATTACCTGAATATCCCGGTGTTTTATTTTTTTTTATTTATAGATTAGTCTTAACTTTTGAGAACAATTGATAAAACTTGCGATTTTTTGCGACCGTCATACATTTTTTTTCGGTTTTCAGAATGACTGCCGAAATTACAAAATTTTTGATATTTGGACCTCAATGCGATAAAGGAGCGAATTGATGTTAGTTTTGCTTTTAGAATAGGTAATTACTCTCAAGTACAATTTTCGGAAGGTGCTATAAATAAAATTAAGTACTTTTTGACGAGGTTATGTAACAAATTTAACGAAAAATAGACAGGAAGCTGTAGACATCGTGAACGCTTTAAACAAGAATATAACTTGGTTGGAGGAATTATTCAATTAATAATATAATAAATAATTATATATAATAATAATAATAATAATACCTAATTATAACAATATATAATTATATATAATTATATTATATATATAATAATTATTAATATATAATTAATTCATAAAAATTAAATCAATTTTTAATACAACTTTATTATCTATCAGTATTTTAGTATTTTTATTTATTTGAATACCAATCGATATCATTTTTAACTTGTATCTTTTATTTAATTCAATTTGGAATTAAATTCCCCTAGATGGCGAGATTCCCACACTGTGCGACGGACCAAAAGTGATCTTATAAAGATTCTTTTTTTCCCTTCTTAACTACAGAACCTTTTTTGTTTATATAATAAGTACGGTCAGACTAATCATTCAAAAGCCCATTCAGCATTTCAAATACAATTAAATTAAGAGTCTACGTAATAAAACTTGTGAGTAATTGAATTGTGCCTTCAGTAAATCTCATATCTTAAATCAGTACGAATAAAACGGAATGATATTTCTAAAATCAAATTACTTTGATCTACGGAACTGCTGTTTCAACAATATAACTGCTAACATAAATCCTTTATAAACTAAGATCCCGGAGTTCCAACACCTACGTCATTACTTTTAATGCTGGACCCTATTTCATGTATCAGGTTTAAAAGGTACCTTATTCACTACGTTTAAGTGAGCCGCTGCGCTGGTTTTTGTATATGAGTGTGTCATATTTATATTCATATCCTTTATTGCATTGACAATGTTTTTAGCTGTTTACATAGAATGACTTAAAGCTAGGTACAGTCGTGGATCCTGTAAAGCACAGCTACAAAAAATAACAATTAAAAACCATCTTTTTTTTATATATTTGTTTTTAATACAATTTTACTGCGAGGAATATTAGCCCCTTAATTTACTACTTACATACCTTACCTTGTTTGTAATTATTTTATTCTATGTATTTGTAAAATAATAATATTACGCTTTTATGCTTTTGCTGATATTCTTAAAAACACAACATACAAAAGTCAAAAAAAAGCCATGTCGTCAAAAGTAATAACTTTTGACGACATGGTTGGCGCATTGGCTGAGCGATCGACTGCTGCGCAGCGTGTTGCGGGTTCGATTCCCGCCCAGGGTAAATATTTGTTTGCCTTGTTATTTATCTATATATGTTTGTATTTAAAAAATGTATTTGTGTATGTATATCAGCTGTCTGACACTCATAGTACAGGGTCTCCCTAGTTTGGGGTCAGATGGCCGTAATTTCCCCAAATATTATATTATTACTAAACACTTTCCGTGAGCCATAACTTCAGCCCGATGCTTTAAAGGTGGGAAATGTAAAACGTCACAATCAAACCTTTTATACCTGATACCTTGAAAAAGGGCTCAGCATTGACTTGATTGATAAGTTCAAATACCTTCTTCCTTTATAGGTATATCCCCAAAATTTCAATCAGGTGAGAATAACGCAGGTCTGACTACTGTGGGATCTTGTTCTGTGACAGAGGATTGGATTACGCAAATTAATATACCATTTAAAGTGACACTGATCGTAACTACCTCATATCGGTGTTTGCAGGTAATAACTATGATTTAATATTGTAAACAGAATGCGGAAGGACTTTGCTGGGCAACTCCGGGTGGTTTAACTCCCCTGGGTGGGGTAGTGAGACTCCCCCCGTGACCCCGGAACGCTGTGAGTGGAGGATCGTGGCTACACATGGAGAAAGAGTCGTATTGAATATTACTGGTGAGTGTAATATAAGTTTTGTAAACAACATTAAGGCCCTCTAGTTCCAGCTAGAGTTTTCTTATAATTCTAATTCGGGCCCATTATTGAATTGTTTAAGCGCGGCTATCTCGTCCTTTTCTTATACAAACGCTCGTTTGTGATTATGGCACTATAACTGCCGCTTGACGATGTCCCGAAAAACAAGATGGGCACCCATATGGCTAAAACTCGAAGTACGGCTACACCTAGTCTTAACCAGCTGGAACTGCAGCAGGTAGCAGTTTGTTCAATTTAGGTGTAGCCTGTGAGCTCCGGACTTAGGGCACCAAACCATTGAGCAGAAGACGACGGTCGACAACAGGTCGACGGAGCCCCGCTGCGCGGTGCTCCTATATCTGTCTGCAGGGTTTAAAGGAACCTAACCAAACCGAACCTCGGGGCTGCCTCTGCCATGAAGTCGGTGTGCGGTTGCACCTAGTTCTAGCCGCTATGATAAAGGCTAAACCTAGTTCTAAACCTAGTTGAAGCCGGCTAAAACTAGGTGTAGCGGCTTCAACTAGGTTTAGAACTAGGTTTAGAACTAGGTTTAGCCTTTATCATAGCGGCTAATACAAAATACTGATTATGAAAATAACAAAGGAATAGAAGTATTTCCCAAACACATAAGAATTTATTCTTATGGAAAGTGGGGAAGGTATGTACCACAGATATAGATAGACCTAGATAACGCAAGAGCAACTACTTCGCGTGCCTATTTTCGAGCCTAAATTACGATAAAAAATCGTAAGTAAAAAAAATAATGTAAACGTTTCCTTCCATCGGTAATTCATTTTGTGATTAATATTATGCGTAATTAATTTAAAAAACAATTATCTTTAATTTAATACCCTCAGTAATACCTGGTAATAAGGAATAATAAGGAAAAACAAAACATTCGTATTACATTGTGACGTCCAAAAAATGGCACGCTTGGTTTTCATACAGATCGTTATACTTGCGTTATCTAGGTCTATCTATATCTGTGGTATGTACCTACCGATTAGTGCTTGGAATACTAATGTAGTCTGATTATCTGCGGAAGACAGGATTTATTCTTACTTAGTTATACCCTACATTGTCTGACATAATTTTCCTCACTCCAAGTATAATTTAATATCAAAGACAAAGCATTTATTTCAATTAGACAATTTGCAGGCACTCAGGACTGGCTATGTTCCAGATTTTAGATTTGTAGGAGAAGGAAATATCAAAGAACCTCTGGAATGAAGCGTAAAACCTCACATTTGGTATCTCGGAACGTTTACGATAGTACTTACCTTTAAAACCCATTAAATTCTAATATTATAAACGCGAAAGTTTGTTAGGATGCATACATAAATGGATGGATGGCAGAACAGAATTCGCTGAAATTTTTCACGTCATATAGATAGGACAGATCATTTTCATGCCGTATTTGTGTTCCGTAGGATAATATAAGACTGTCTTCATTTTGAAGTCTGCTCAGATGAAGTCGCGCGCGTAGGAAGCTAGTTAGTGGGTATATAATTTAACATCGTATACTTAAGGAAGTTTTAATTACAAATATAATTATTTGCTTTAGCCAAGGTGGTCGCGCAAAAGGTTACTCTCTGAACACACAAATACTACTACACATAAAAGACATAAATCATAATACAATAATACACAAAGTGCGGTGTGTGTCTCAAGGTTACACCAAATGAGAATTCTGCTCAGCAGGTGTCAGGAGAATATTATATTCTGCTGAATCCCTGCAGTGACATGTGGACGTCAAGCAGACGAGATAGATTGGTGTTGTGGCAAAGTTTTATAATAATAATAATCTTTAATTCAGACATACGTCCATACAGTTTTACAACAGATAGCGTTAGTAAAGTTGTTAGTAGTACACACAAAAATAAAAAGATGTTAGTAATTTGTTAGTAATTTGTTAGTAAACAAACACGGAAACACAACAAAAATAATTACTATTTCCTATTTCTGTGCAGATGTACACCTGCCCAGTACACAACAAATGGACTGTATATTTTAGCTGCTAACGTTCTGAGGACAGTGTTGGTGCTACCACGGACCCTGCTCATCATCGATGCAGTTCTTTTCCTAATAATGGAGAAGAAATCATCGATGAAAGCAGCCGCAAACATTGCGGAAGCACTGCAGTACCGGGGTTTTCCCAACACTGCCCTCAGAGCGTTATTGTACTGCACACGAAGGGCGTTGTAAGCCCGCCGCGTAAAGTTGATCCACAGACTGCACGTGTAAAAAGACTGACAGAAGGCTCTAAACAGTAACAGTGTTACCTCTGTGGTACATCGTGCGAATCTGCGGGCCAACATATTGCAGCGGACTGCCAACGCCCTCCTTTCCCTCTCTATGTCTTCATCATCCTGTAGCCTGTCCGTCAGCATATGACCCAAATATTTTACCTTAGACACCCTCACCAGCTCCGACCCACCGATCTTAATTGGCGGCACATTTGAGGGAGGTTATGCTCGTACTTTTTTAGCAGGTAAGTAGTTTACCTATAGCTAGGAGACGACAGGCAAGAACAGATTTATTAGAGTCGGGGGCGCTAATCATATGTCAAGTGTATACTGGATCCTGACTCGATAGTAAAGGGAACCATGGGGTTTTATTTGGTAAGAGTCCGACATAACCCTCTGTTTTCGGAGAAGAAAAAGAATAGAACGGACGGTACGGTTCGTTCAGTGGTGCTGCGCTGCGTGTCGCGGATTAGATTCCCTCAAGGAACAAGGTAGTATTTGTAGGATCTACAAATACTTGCTTCGAGTCTGGCTGTTAGTGGGGCAACGTTTTAAAAGACAAAAGATTTAGTTTGATTTCCACGTGGATAAAGTCACGAGCAGAAGCAAGTATCTTATTAAAAAGAGACATTCAAGAGATTACTCGAACATGTCTATTTTTAGTCTTCCACCTTCCCATTGTCTCAGCATTGTATTCTAAAATCCATACATCGCTGCTTACTCCTCAATATGTATAAAGGAAAGGAGCTCTTCCTGGAAGGCTGTGAAGTGTTTGCCAAGAGCCTTGGCAGCCCAATTTTGTTGGAGAGCCCACTTGAGACGACCCTTTGCTGTTAGCGAATCGTTAATTTTTATAAATGTTCGTAAATGTACCTTTTACGTCATCATGTTGGTAGATCAGAGATTTTCATGATAGTGTAGACTGCTTTTAATCTTCTTTAAAACTTTCAATTAATTTCAGGTGGCATGTTTAAGAAAGTATGTACCCAAAGTCAAAGTCGCATTATTTATTTTAATTAGGTCATTAGTAGGCTCTATTAAACGTCATTTACAAGAAAAAATAATTTAATCTATTTTTTCCCTTCGCACACATAGTTGAAAAAAATATTTTTTATTAATTTGTATAAATATATTAATTAAATAGTTATAAGAAAACAAATTATCTACCTTAAATAAAAATACACTACACACTATGTAAGTACTACAATATGTACAAGGTACAAATTAATTAATAATTAATTTATAAGAGACGTTATGAATATTATTAATTTATATTAAATCATGTAGCTAAATTTATTCCTCTACATTTTACTACTAATTACAAGATCTTTATTGTAAACCTGTCAAATGCATAATTATAAAAGTAATTTTAATTTTAATACGCATTAAGCCATAGGAGCTAAATTAATTATGTTTAGATACACTAGCGACTCGCCCCGGCTTCGCACGACTATTACCGTCTTAATTCAACCAATTTACACATAACCTTAACAAATTATGCAGCCTAAATCATGAATCACTCTGTCGATCGGTGTACACCGCATGAAAATCCGTTCAGGAGTTTTCGAGTTCATCGCGAACAGATAGACAAAACGCGGCGGGGAACGGTCTTTCATAATATGTAGTGATGGTTATCACTAGTGATGTTCAAATCCGCTATAAACTGTAGACGTGTTATAAACTATAAAATATATTCATATAGTCTGTTATTTTTTACGCTATAAATATAGCGCGCTATAACAAAACTCAGGCGCAGTCTGAACGCGGAGATGCTATAATTTTATTTAGCAACACGCTAAACGGACTTGATGATGCGCGGTAAAAGTTATCTCGCAACGCGCTGTACACTAAAGAATATAATAATAACTCATGGAAGCGTTAAAGATCAATGAACTTTCCTTCATACTTTCCAGGCTTAGGATTGTCTATAATAAATTGACTACATGTTATTATAAAAGTTTTGTGAGACAATTATTATTTATTATAGGCGTATTTACCTAAAAGTTCATGGATTGTATTTACAGAAAATCAACTATGTAAGTACATGTCATGAATGAATGAATTTACATTTCTTAGAAACGAACACACAATAGGTATTTACAGTATAGCACGACAAACATACGAAACATGAATATTATTTATTATTGTATTTACAGTACTATAGTTCAAGTTACACTTCCACGAATCAAAATTATAATTATTTAAAATAAAAAAACGACTAATAAAGATCGCGATTCGCGTGTTTACAAATAACACAGCGGCAGGTTGTAGCAGATAGCGCGGGCCGATTGTCGGCCAACGGTCCCTTACGCGCTGTTGCAGTCGCTATCGCTATCTTGCTATCTCGTTCTGGCCCCGCTGTGCGCGTTTAGACTTTTATTCATTGAGTAGGTTGAGGCGTTATATTATAGCGCGAAGTCAGAGCCGCTATAGCAAACGCTATACGCTATTTACACATAGTCTGTTATATTTTCGCGCTATACGTTTTATTAACCACCACTAGTTATCACAGTATTTACATGTTATGGTTGTAAACGATCACTCGTTAACTTTTTAAATGGCAATCATTTTTAAAGGCAATTAGTGTGTGAGCCAATAGTTACCTACTTTCTTCTGCACTTAATGTAAAAATGTTGACAGCATTGCCAGAACGAGTTTCATACATCAGATAATTACTTGGTATTTTAAGAGCGGATTCGACCAAATGCCATGTTATACCAGTGTAACTAATTCTTGAATAATTTTACTGTTTGGTCTTACTCCCAGATAACTTTGTTGGCGTTTTACCATCACAGACGTAAAGTACCCAATACTAGGTATTGTTACTTTTGAGTTGACGAATAAAAGATGAATGACATGAGTACCAACTAAAATATAAATACAAAAAGCGGCCAAGTGCGAGTCGGACTCGCCCATGAAGGGTTCCGTAGCGGCAAGTAAGGTAAATTGCGGTTTACGATTTATGACGTATTAAAAAAAAACTACTTACTAGATCTCGTTCAAACTAATTTTTAGATGTGGAAGTTTTCATGGTAATGTACATCATATATTTTTTTTTGTTTTATCATTCTCTTATTTTAGAAGTTACAGGAGGACACACATTTTACCACTTTGGTAGCCCCAATTCAAACCCAGACTCAAACTCAAACTCAAATCATTTATTTCAAATAAATCAGTCAAAAAGTAAGCCAGGATAAGACTTATACAAGTTTGGCCTCTACTTTACCCTAAATATTCTACAAAACCTAGAAAGTTGCTGACAAAAACACAAAATATACGAAACCTCTTGCGAGGAGGTTTTACGTAGTACAAAGTAGTAAACAGTTGCTATTTTATCCCACTGTCAAAAGAACCCGCGCTACTTAAATCTTTCACACAATATACATAAACAAGGAAACCAATTTACCATGATTTTTTAAGACTCCATAAAAGAAAACACAACATAAACCTGAATCTGCCCTAAAATATTCAGGCCCAGGCATAACATCTTAGAGTTTTTCCAACATAGAATCGATAGAGCGTTACATTCTGTCCATAATTTCCGCTTGACTTGGTTACTGTAGTACAGAGCGCCTTCTACGAACGCTGTCGTAAAAATATTAAATTCAAGCCGATTTTGGAATTAGAAATACCTATGATCATTTTATAAAATTAGGACTCTTACACACAAGGGCGTCGCCAGGACTCGCCAGCTGATGGCCTAGGGGGGGGCAAGTTGATATATAGTGGATAGGAAGAGTATGAATTATAAATACAGTCAAAGGCACATGAACCTTTTGGGCTAATACTACTTGGGGCCCTGCTTATGGATCAACTAATTGCCATTTTGTCAAAAAACCAGTTCTCGATTTATTTATTTACTATAGCTTTCTTTTTATATTCATAATACTGTCCATTATCTTAAATAGGGGGTGGGGGCCCTATATATTCATGGTGCCCTAGGCTGCAGCCTAAAAACCCTTATATAGATCCGCCCCTGATTCTGGGTAAATATAGGCAGACATTTCAACGTGGTTTCTGGGATGGCAATCCAATAATAATAATATCACCTCCAATTTCTACCCGTGGGTGTCATAGAAGGCGACAGAGGGATATTGACCAGAGGATGGGCAGCAGCGACCTTCTGAGTACCATAACACCTACTGCGATCGCCAACATGCATCGGTCAAGCATGGCAATTACGGCTAAACTCCCCCTTGGACGAGACCCATGCCCAGCAGTGGGCGTCTTAAGGTTGACATGATAATGATGAACAATTGAAACCAAATTATTTTCCGCTCCCAGTACTCAACACCCACACTAACTCAAGTCACTCACAGCGTTCGTAATCTCAATACTCGGCCCTTCATTTATATCGAGAAATTGTCTCCACAATAATCCTTTATAGATATACTAGTAGAAATATTACTTTGACGGCCGTATCTCGCTAAGCCTTATCAAGCAGACAAATGGTGTTTGGACAAGCGGTTCTAATCCCACTTTATATTGTTAGTAAGCTCCTGTCAAAGAAAGTTATAGGTATATTTTTGTGGGAAACTTGTACACAGATTTGTGGAGGACATTGGATTATGATAGGAGCAGAACAGGTCATAATTATAATACTAATAAATGGAACTAGTCGTAGGGGGCTTGTGGCTGAGTACGTAGACGGCCCGTGAATGAGTGATCATCCATTTCATACCGAGACCCCGCCATGCCTCGAAAAGCACGTAGACCTGTTGATTCCGGCTGCCAGTCATAGATGTTTGAATGTCGTTATGGGTTGTACTAAGCCAGAATGTCTGAATCAGACTTACCAAGGGGTACTGTATTACCCAGTAGGTTGTGGAGGTCAGATAAGCAGTCACTTCATGTAAAATACATTCAGCTCACGGATATCTATGATTCAGCTGCATCCAGTTAGACTGGAAGCCGACCCCAACAGCACGCGCAGACGGGAAAATGATCAACAATACTAGTTACGCGGCTGACATGGTTCTGTTGAGCCCGTCAGTGAGTGCGCTCAGGAGACTTCTGGGCATTTGGAAATCATATTTGAGTCCATGTAACAGGGCCACAAGGACTCAAATATAATGCCAGCAAGAGTGTTGTCATGCTATATAAAGCAGGGAACAAGGGTCCCTCAAATGTGCCGCCAATTAAGATCGGTGTGTCGGAGCTGGTGAGGGTGTCTAAGGTTGATTTGGGTCACATGCTGACGGACCGGCTACAGGATGATGAAGACATAGAGAGGGAAAGAAGGGGGTTGGCAGTCCGCTGCAATATGTTGGTGCGCAAATTCGCACGATTTACGACAGATGTAAAACTGTTTCTTTCTAGAGTCTTCTGTCAGCCTTTTTACACGTGCAGTCTGTGGATCAACTTTACGCGGCGGGCTTACAACGCCCTTCTTGTGCAGTACAATGCTCTGAGGGCAGTGTTGGGAAAACCTCGGTGCTGCAGTGCTTCCGTAATGTTTGCGGATGCTTCCATCGATTTCTTCTACATTATTAGGAAAAGAACTGCATCGATGACGAGCAGGGTCTATGGTAGCACCAACACTGTACTCGAAACGTCAGTTTGTAAAATAGACAGTCCGTTTACTGTGGCCTGGGCACGCACCGGGCGCCCGAGAAGGGCGCAAAACGATCTGCGATCTCCGTGAGAGGTGGCCTGCGGGCGGCGGACTAGGGGCGTCCGTCGTCCGACCAGGGTGCCAAGTCTGCTATTTTTATAATTTCGTCATTCCAATACGATCCCATTGTCATTTTGCTAAAAGTTCGTAATCTGCTAAATTCATAATGGTCGATCATTGGTCGGTCAATGGTCTCGTAATAGAATTGTGTTATAATGGCATTGTCGTATTGTCATTAATAAGAAACCCGTTAGTAGAAATGATTTTCGAAAGACTACTAAATTTGAACATTTATTCATGTCAGATTTCATTTAAATATATTTTTACATATTATTTATAAGTGTTATAAGCAATCTGAAGTAGTAAGAAGTTCGTAAACTAAGTCAGTAATTCATTTGTCATTATGTACGAGATTACCATTCTATATCATTTCATTCAATGGAGTGTCAGTGGTTGACCATTGGAAAGTCATAATAACGCCATTATATTAGTAGATTACCAAACTTGTCAAAATCAACAATTATGACATCAATGATAGACTATTCTGACACTATTGTAATAGCAGACTTGAGGCCCAGATACGCTCGAGTTAGCGGCGTATTGTTCCACGCGCGCCACTCTAGAGTGGGTGCGGTCGTTATGGGCATCACCGCACTGGGAGGTGGGACCCGCTGAAGTTGAGCGCGGTAGTCCTGTCGGGGGAGCGGTGAATGCATATGCGAAACCCGCACCCCCGGCCATAGGCAGAGATGGTGGCGGTGGTTTTAGCCGGTAAGAGTCCGTCACCCCCACGATGGAGGAAGTCCAAATCCTCATGGGATTTACACCGAGAGAGAAAAAAAAAAAGTAAAGGTGTACACCTGCACAGAAATAGGAAACAGTTGTTATTATTGTGTTTCCGTGTTTGTTTACTACAACACCGTGTTTGTTTACTACAACACCGTGTTTGTGTGTATTGGTTGTTTCTTTTTTTTGTGTCAAACTCAAACTCAAAATCATTTATTTCAATTAAACCATTTACAGGTACTTTTGAATTGTCAGAGTCAGTCAGTCAGAAAGTTGAAGCTAGTTGCTCGTTCCAAACAGTAGGTTTCTATGGAAAAGAACGAGCAAGAAACTCCATGAACACTCTTTTAAAATCAGTTAAATTTTACAAATTTAGGTTACATCATTCATGTTGAATCTAAGGGTACAATGTGAGAACAATGTAACAAACACGTCTTGCATGTTAAAAGAGGTCTAGAGAAAAATTGTGTATAGAAAAAGTGTGTACTACTAACAATTCTACTAACACTATCTGTGTAAAAAATTATGGACGTATGTCTGAAATAAAGATAAATTATTATTATTATAGTTGAGAAAAGGCTAGGCAGATCATGAATCGTCTAGAATATTTTCTTCAAACTAGAATCCGCCTTCCGTAAGTAATTTTTCAACATAATTAAGAATGACTGCCCGAAGGACGTATATTTCTTCCAACTTGACACTCATTTCTTAAAAAATGGGCTCAGTAATTGGTGTAATTAAAATAAATTTGCTTAGGAAACTTATCTGGATGATTGGGACAACTTAATTACGAATTATGACTTCATTAATTTCCGTTTTAATTTTTATTTTTATGTTGTGGTCAGCATTTGCGGGATTTGAGGAAGATACTTCTAAATTACTGCTTAGTAGGCTTTGGAGACTCCTACATTTATCCTTGAAGTATTTTTAATAGAGCTAGCATCTTGTTCAATGTTACCTTCGGACATTGACGTGCGACCGTTTCGATTCGTGCGGCCCAGTTAAAATTATGATGGAGTTGCATCTCACACGCTTAGAACACATAGAGTTTTGTACAGTATGTGTGTAGAGTAAAAATAATATATAAGATGTTACATATTGTAAATAAATCAGATTTGAATTTTACATTCTTGTCTCATTACCCCTTACTGTAGCCAAGACACCTTCAGCCATGTCTGATCAGTCTCCTGAGTCTGCGGAACTGGCAGTGAGTGTACCCTTCCTGAACCTGGTCATCCTGTCTCATATCCGGCCGGTTCTATCGGCGACCTCGTACGCATGGAAGTCAAATCTTTATTTATATAATTATAATTCTTCAGTGCGTTTATGTCACTGAACTCCTCCTAAAAGGCTGGGCCGATTTTGATGACATTTTTTGTGTGTGTTCAAGTGGATTCAAAAATGATTTAAATTCGCAATTAGACCCTATAGGTGCTGCTACTGTCGGAGCAAGGTTTTGTTTTATTTTCAGGGCTGGACAACGTCTGCCGTGCTCGCTAGTATAATATAAAATATATGTATAGCTTGTGGTACTCAGGGATAACGTACTTTCTTATTCGCCATAGAAATTTAGCTAATATAGTAAGATACGTTACCGCCAGATCGTTGAATGTTTACTTACTCATTATTTTAGATTCAAGTTAAAAAAGTTTTGTTTTTAGTCATAAATTTGAGTAGGCAAGGCACCTTATAACGTTATAATGAACATGGGAATGTTCATTATACCAACAACATGTTTGTTTATTAAAGGAATTTGACAAAAATGTTTATTAATTTAGACGGAAATAATGCATTTAGATGGGAATCTAAGAGCATTATTTCCGTCTAAATTAATAAACATTTTTGTCAAATTCCTTTCATGATTATAAAGGGAAACGCACTATGTATAAATAGGCAACGACCAAAATTTACCTTTTTCGGGGCTCTCGTCCAAAAATTTAAGGGATCTGATACGGGTATTTGATCCTAAATACCAAATTAACGTTATAGAAAAAAATATTCCTTTAAAAGATCTTTTAAGCGTCCCTTATCAAGTACCGTGAAATAGGATCCTTTACACACACATAAGTACGAAACACGTACATGATATAATATGTGGGGGTGTGTGTGTGTGTGGCTGTATAGAATAAGGTCCAATACATGCAAATAAATTTACCATTTCGTTTGTCCGTTACGAATATAAATGGATTCTGGTGAATTAATGAATTTATTACCCGCTTTTATTTTAAGTGGCCTACGGCCGGTCACTTGCTGCTATAAATCTTTGTGGCGGCACCACTGGGCTCCTGGGAATGAATTCTTTGTGCCTGCAAATACAGTTATATTTATGTGGGGTACCTATGTCCTGAATACCTATATTAGGAATAATGTCTGCGAGAGGAAAGGATTGTACTGTGTCTACTCGTTATGGTCCAAGATCCCTAAGTCGCCAAATCTACGTCATTCACACTGAATTTTTGAGGATAGATAAAGGAATAATGTCATAAACTTCGATTAACAATGTCATAAAGAAGGTTTTCGCGTATCAAGTATAAAAGGTTTCTTTCCTACTATCGTTCTAGTGGGACAGCTAGTTATTTTCCGACTTCAAATGGGCGCTCTTCTTTAACAGCGCCCATCCCGTCATATTTTCCATACAAACGCTCGTACGCGATTACGGCGTTATAACAAATTATTTCCTAAATATTTTTAACACCCAGGTATCTTGTGGTTAAAATCTAGGTTTGTATGAAGCCAAAAACAGACTTTTTTGAGAAACTAATTCAGTAAACACGTCCGAAAATCAGCTTTTTTGCACAATTTTATCTGAACTTTGGCCGTTCATAATGCACTCATACATTGAAAAAGTAAAAAACAGCTTCATACAAACCTTGCACTTGTAATGGTGATTCTAAATTACAAACATTATTACCAAAAACCTGTAAGGCTTTTTCAAAAACACGTATGTCCTGGTAAACAAGTTTTGTGAAATTTCCGCGCGCCAATTTTCCTGTGATGTTATCGCGTTCTCACTCACTCGTTTGTTTTCGAGCTTTACGTTGGTTGAAACAAAAAAAATTCAATCACGCACGCGTTGAAGTTTGTTCGATGGTGAAGATGCTTCAAAGTAGACCGCGAAGTTCAAATTTTCATACGTTTTTTGCAGATCGCAGCTTTGTATCGGTGTACGGCAGTAAAAAAAAAATTACAAGAGTAAGAGTAATAAGAACATACTTGTTTCTCTTAAACTTGTTATATTTTTTTTGTAGTAGGAGCAACAAGTATGTGTTTAAACAATTATAATAATTAAAATCATCAACATCCAACACTTATATTCATAAGTAGAAAATTCTACTTATGAATGTAAGTAGAAAATTTACTACTATTGTACTTATTCATGAACCAAAGCACACGAAACTTCTAACACTATAACCAGTCTGTTGCAACCAAAACAATGTGCATTGGTGAATTCACGCTAATTATCTAATGTCCACAACTCAATGATTACAATAAATTCAGTATTCATTTAATTCCTGTAAACATTATTTATTGCAAATGCATTCATCACAAATAATATTAATTTCGTGAACACTAATTGAAATCAACCACTGAACTACTGTTTGGTTTAATTTTAATTCAATTATGGGTGTAGGTTCTACTACATTTATTATAAATACCTATTTATTTGTCTAGAATGTACAGTCACGAGCATAAATATGTATACAGATAGCAAAATTCAAAAGCGATTTTCTCGTGCAACAACTATTTCAACTTACAGATAAAACCTATTTTATAGTCGTTTGGGATCAAAAATACTCTATACGTAACCTAGGGTTGCCAACCCTACTATATAATATAGTATCCTACTATATTAGAGGCCCGACTACAATATTTTTGAAAAAAAGATGTAGTAGGCGAAAGTACTATATTTTAAAGGCATCAATCAAACTCTTAGCAATAATATTCGTTTCAAAATGTGTAAAGCGTAAAACAAAACGTCAATACCTATTTTTAACTATTCTGGAATGTCAAGTTGACAGATGCGTTCAATAATTCACAAAATATTCTTCAAAAAAATAAAGTAACTACCTAATTTTTGGAACCTACTATTTTTTTTTTCACCTTTTCGTTATCTACTATATTTTTATGGGAAAAAATTTTAGAACTACTATATTTGACCGACAAAGAGTTGGCAACCCTAACGTAACCCCATAATATTTCAATCAATAGTTTAGGAGAAAATCAGTTTAGAATAAGACCAACTGTTTACATGTTTTTGCTCGTGACTGTACAATAAGAGCGCTAATACCTACTAGCGCACTAGCGCTCTGTAATTGTACATCCTAGACATTAAAAGTTCTCAAATAGATGCCAACAAAAACTTCTAATTGTACCCCAAATCCTTCATTTTAAAGTAAAGGTATAAATCTCAGACTCACAAAAACATCATCCATTACGTGTAGAAAGGTGACAAATACAGAAAAACAAAAGCGAGACTTAAGATTTATTGTGCCTCGAATTGGACGGAGCGGGTTACGGGTTAGAATGGTCCAGTATGACCATAGAATAAGAAAACTTTATAGGATTAGAAGGTACTTTTTGAAAATAATTCGCTGTGCATCTTCCAGGCGGAAAAAACGAGGCCTTTGCCCTGCAGTGGGTAGTAATACAGGCTGAAAACAATAATAAGAAGAAAAGCTTTTTACAAAAAAGACAACCGCCTTCAAAAACTAAAAAGTGAAAAATAACTTTAGCACAGAACACACATTGACTTTAGTTTCGAAATTCAGTGGCTTTGTTCTGTTTGTTGTTTTGTATTGCCACCGACTTCCGAAACTAAAGTCAATGTGTGTTCTGTGCTAAAGTTATTTTTCACTTTTTAGTTTTTTAAGGCGGTTGTCTTTTTTGTAAAAAACTTTTTATTTTCCGCTTTTTAGTACCTCCTTCTCATCTAAATCTATTAAGAAGAGATTGAAAGTTGACTACTACAAAGATTGATGAAACTAAAACGTCGTTTATGTCAAATTTTTGGGTATTTGTTGATTTTTCAAAGTGCTGAATTAATTTCGATAAAATTTATATAGGACCACCCCTGAAGCATATAGCGTTTATATATATTTAATATAGGTATGTTATATACCAAACATTAAATTATGTATGTATAGTTTATATATTCGTAAGTTTATATCTTTTTAACTTTTTTAATATATTTTTTATTTTCATATGCACCTGCCATGTTACCTCTTCACCACCCTTGGTTGACTGGTAGAGAATGCCTAAGGCATTAAGTCCGCCTTTGTACCTTTGTGCATGAAGTATAAATAAATAAATAAATAATACCCTATCCATAAAAACAAGAATTTTCAAAATCGGTTTACGTTTGCCGGAGAAATCGCGTAACAAATCGCGCACATACTTAATGCAAATATAAGATTTATACGGTTTTCTCATGGATGCCATTGTTAGAACTTGACCAAATTAAAATGGGACCACACGGGAAGCACTAGCTTTCAAATAAAAAGAGAATCATCAAAATCGGTTCACCCAGTCCAAAGAAATCAGGTAACAAACATTAAAAAAAAATTAAAAAAATACAGACGAATTGATAACCTCCTCCTTTTTTGAAGTCGGTTGTAAAGAAGGAGGTTCTTAATTCGACTAGTTTTTTTTTGTGTATATGTTATTTATGACATCTCTGGCATTGTATTTATAAAGGATGATGACCGAGTTTGTATGGGACCCGTCCCCCTCCAACAGATCTTTTGTATGTGTTAGTAGGTTCGTAAGGATCTATAAAAAGACTGGCAACCAGTTTTAACTTCAAAATCCATGGGGTTCAGAAATAAAATAAAATTAAATAGCATTTTATTTATTACTGCCAATTCGTATAAATCATGTTATAAATATGAAACGAAGCGAAAAAGCGCGTTATGAAGCGTATAAGTATACGCTATATTGAACGCCGTGCGGCGCCCAACATTAAAAACCCAATTAATGATAACAATAATTGGGTTTGTAATATTGGGCCTCCTCAGCCAAAAGACGTCCACTATATTAAACATAGGCCTCCCTCAGAGAACGAAAGAAACTCCGAGCAAAACTCTCTATACATGGCTCGGTACGTGACTCTCAGCTTCTCTAGGAGGCCAGCAGTTAAGGACCACGTTTCTGTACCATTTGCCATCACACACTGTTAAAAACCCAAGTTTTATCGAAGTTGGACCTACCTAGTTGAACAGTTTACCCAAGGTAAACATAGTGTTCAACAACTTCGAGAGTAATGTCATTCCCAACAAATACCAGTACAGGTGGAACATGAACATTCGACATAATTTTGGGCTTCTCCATAATCATTTTAAGACCTACCTGTTGAGAAACGTTACTAAAGTCCCTGAGCATAGTGTTAATAATAATCCTCCAACGACTCAGCCAAGATGACTATATCATCGAAACGAAAGTGAGTGATGATTCGCCATTATTGATGTTGATGCCACGTACTTCCCAGTCCAAGAGCTTGAAAACGTCCTCCAATGCGTTTGTGACCAGTTTCAGAGTAATAACGTCTCCCTGTCTCACGCCTCTTTGCAACTAGAATGATTGTGTTAGGTACCTATATATTTTAAAAATATGGAAAGTAAGCATATAAACTGTACAATTACTAATGATCAAATATTATTATTATAAAGAACGATTGTCCCAAGGGAACATATTACCGGGATAAAAAGTATCCTATGTGTTAATCCAGAAAATGGTCTATCTATGTGCCAATTTTCATACAAATCTGTTCAACGGTTTACGCGTGATTGAGTAACAAACATCCAAACATCTTCACAAACTTTCACATTTATAATATTAGTAGGATTAGTAGGATTGAGCAGTTCTGCCGGTGGATTAAAATCAATGTAACGCCCTAGCCCCATATACCACACAATCGAGATTATATGTGCACAGCTTCGTACAGTTCGATTTACTGTAAGGTACGTGCAATACCAGTGAGCGATAGCATTTCCATTAGACGAATTAAAATCTAATAAAAGATAAGAATAATAAATGTGTGACCTTACAAGTCATGGTTGTACGCGAACTCGGACCAACCACACATTTCTTTGTAGTTTATTACATAGATGCAAATCACTCAGCTCAGTTTGTCTGTATAATTCAATGTAGTAGAGTCCATTGCGTAAGTTATTATTATGTAAGTAATGTGATTACAACAAGTCCAGTTTGAATGATATATTCAGCTAAATCAGGTCTACTTTGAGGTAAAGTATCTTACAGGATATGTCGGTTTTGCCATATTATAGATCGAGGACACAAAACACATCGGCGTCCGGTTACTATTTTATTTAACAAAACCAAGTCCTTTAACGTGTCAGGGTGAAACGTGAGGCTATCAATAAGGCCCAATAAACATGCAGGGGGGTCAGTCAAAGTGAAACAATCCGATAAAGCAGAGAACAAAAAATGCAACGTATTGACAACAAGATATATACGACGGCGCATCCAAAGAATTGGTTCCACAACTTTCAGATGACAAGAGCTCAAATTTTTTTTGTATAGTGTTCACATGATGCGCGGTGGTCAGGCAATGATCGCGCGTTGCCGCGGTCGCCGTGGTTCAATTTCTACGGAGTTAGCGTGTCGTAGATGAAAGTAGAAACAGTTTTAACGGTGATTTTATACCGACGGCAAAAAGTTCTTATCCGAATAAACGCTAGGTACTTGGCATGTACCAAATCACAGGACTTTAATCTATTTCATGTATAAATATGTCAGTATTAAAAACTTCCATTTCCATATCGGACGATTTCTGGATGAACTGAGCGAACCCTAAAATACGTCTATCCGCGTCAAAAGCGCGCGCTCAACTGGACGGTAACATTTATAAGAAAACCAATGATCTCAAAGCGCGCGTTGACGCGTACTGACAACAGAGGAGCGCTAGCGCAGCTTTCCACGCGCGCTTTATTAAAGCGCCCGTTAGCAAGTATACGGCCTGAATAAACGTACCTATGTTGTTTTAACGCGCGTTATCAAAACGCGCGTTATAAAAACGCGCGTTAAGCACTGGTCATGTGAACCTGCTCTTATTTTGATTAAAGAACATAATGTGACAGCTTTCAACTTGATGTACAGAGGCCAGCAAGTTACAACAATCTGTCGAATTTCTTTGATAGATTTTCAACTTTCTTACAAAAGCATAAGGTTCATATTTAATTTGGAAAATTTGACAGTTTGGTATGGCTTGATGTGCTGGCGTCTGTACAGTTTTATTCAAACTTAATGGCGGCTGTGAAGTGCGCTACTGACTGCGCAGTACCCTGTTCCTCACACTGACACGCGGACACGTGATATTCTTTTTGTGCAGTCACTCGACTCGTGTTCAGAGCCGCCAAGTTTAAATTGTACTGTAACAAACTGTTATTTTGTGCCAAAAATAATAATATTAAAACATGATTTTCTCGTTATATCCCGCACTTTTGAGAGATTTCGCCATAGTAAAAAATGATCACCTTACTAAGGTTTTTCGGCTGAGATACATTTCAAATCATTCTGTTGGTCGATGTAAGAATTGGGGGGACGTTTCAACGCATCGTTCTTTATTTCGAGAATTTTTAATGGTATACCTCAGGGGTAGTCTCATTCACATTTCGTGAAGATCTCATGTAGGTCTTCGGAGATAGACAATAGAACTCATCAATAAAGAAGAGTAGGTACACGTTTAGTGATTTGGTTAATGTAGTTCAAAGATAATTGCTCCGAAAATAAGTACCCCAACTCCTCATCGACAAACAACAGTGAAATGCGTTTTCCGCGACAGTACGACTAACGTTAACACAAAAATAATAATATTTTTGTAGAAATAGGTAAAAAAAGCGGAAAATAAAGAACTTTTAAAAAAAGTCAACCGCCTTCAAAAACCTACTACGAAGTGAAAAATGAATTTAAACACAGATTAATTAGTCGGTAGCTATACAAAACAACAAACAGAATCTCAATTGCACTTTGGAAATTAAAGTATTCTGTGCGTAGTTTATAACTTTTTGTAAAAAAAGCAGTTCCATTACTTAGCCATTCATAGGAGTAAGTACCTAGCTATTTTTTGACAACATGGCAAAGTATTATTCAATAAAAAAAAATAGAACGCATTTCAAACTAAGCCTAAGACAGTACACTTTTAGGCCGAGAGACATAAGGGGGCCAAGTCTGTTATTTTTATAATTTCGTCATTCTTTCACGATCCCATTGTCATTTTGCTAAAAGTTCGTAATCTGCTAAATTCATAATGGACGATCATTGACTGCACAATGACGATCTAATGGTAGGTCACTGATCAAAAGGAACTGTCAAAATTTTATCAGAGTCAGTCATTCAGTTGTCATTTTGTACGAGATTACTATTGGAAATTGGTTGACCATTGGAAAGTCATAATGACGCCATTATACTAGTAGATTACCAAACTTGTCAAAATCAACAATTATGAAATCAATGATAGACCATTCTGACACTATTGTAATAGCAGACTTGAGGCTAAGTACGTATGAACAATAATAAAAAAAAAATTAATTCTTTTAAATAGTTTGTAGGCACATACCTAATTATATGCCAATTTACGAACGAAGTGTAGATTGATAGCATGAAGCGAAGATTTATCCATATTCTATATAGCTGTGTGTGCCCCACACACGGCTATAAGATATAGATAGACTCATCTGCGCTTCAGCTATTTGGTCAGCAATTACCTGATGGACTAGCTCGTTGATTGATTGCTCGCTTCATCAGCCTGAAGGGTGGGTCCAAATGAAAATTGACGGACAGAGGTCAGCGCCTACTTATTACGTAGAGACGGCAATATTAGTACACGAAAGTTGCTAGTTTATGGCTCATTAAAAACATTATAGCTGAATAAGATACTTACATTTTTCAGGCAGTAAAAAATTCGAAACGTTTCGTCAAAATATTTGAAAGTAAGCTTTAATCAAGTACTTTGCAAGTTTTTACCAAGTGCTTTTAACTAAGTAAAATTTGACTTTGCTATACATTGAATAATTTATTAAATGCACTTTAACTAATAAACTAAAACCAAAAAGCATTAAATTGTTCGATACTATTTTGTTTTAGTTTAAAAGATAAAGTTTTTTTTTCTGCGTGTAAATATTGTACAGTTGCCAAAAAAAAAGTAACCGGAGTCGTCGGATATAGTTGATGTTTACTAAGAAACAGATGGAGGTTTCGAATGGAATTTAATAAGATTATTGAACTGTTTATTCTCTATTAAAATTATTTTATTTTACCCAAAAATATTCATCGGGTTCTAAAAAAAACTTGAACTATAACCGACGACCCGACTTATCTCACTTGGTGGCAGTACAGACAGCGTCATTAAGTGCTTACCCCTTGTCAGAAGAAATTTTAATTCGTGGGGGGTAAGCAGTGGATGAAGCTGTCTATACATACTTTTCTTAAATAATAATACACACTAATATTGGCGGCGATGTGGAGGAGATTTTTGATGCCTTATTATATTAGTTTATTTTTGGTTTAATAGTTATAGGTTTTTCTTTTTTTTTTATTGTACGTGTAAATAAAGAATTAGATGATACTAATAATTTAAAAAAATATATAAGAAAAAAGTACAAATTTGAGACATGTGAAACTATTTGAATCCCCTGAATTCCCATAAATATGTTTGACCGTTCTACCTATTTCGATACACACAAGTCAACTAGAGTAGGGCCCAATATCCTGCAACTTTAATATTCGCTCGGTTGCCAAACATCGCAACATCAAACGGTTTGTAATAATAATATGTCAAATGATCCCTGTAACCAATCGACGGAAATATCAACCTAAACGCTCCATTATAAATATCTTTGAAGTTATTTGTATCGAGAAAAACGATTGAAAATAGATTGAATATTATGTTTACAGTTCCTAAAAGCAAAAATGTTTACTTATTACTTGATGAGACAAGCCAAAAATATCAAACACAGAAACATTTCAGATTCGATTTAAGCATTACATTACAATACTGCACACCTGACTGACGAACATTCGCTTGTAATGTAACATTCTTAAGAATGGTACAATACAGGTAAAAGCTTAGTTTCCATGTAATCTAACGTTCCTGCGAATGCTCGACGCTCTGTTCGACGAAATGCTCACAGCGAGTGTGCATTTACCCGTTACATTTCGTTGTACCTTGCGTTCACTCTTTGTTGAAATTTCGAACCTCGGCGCTCGTGCAAAGGCTCGATTAAATGTTACACCAATACGTTCGTTGGTTTGTACAATTAGGTTGTAACAAATCGGCGAGCGTGCTCGACGTATGGTTCGTAAAAGGTAAGGCAAGTAAATGTTCAACTTGTGTGCAATAAATAAATGCCCAAAGTGTGTATTCTCACTTTAAAGCATTAAGTTGATTCCGAAAGTCGTGTCGGAATCAACGAAATGTTTATAATCGAGTGAGTCGACACTCAATTGCAAGTGGTCCACATTGATGTTACAAGTTGTATCAAAATGTGTAATCGGTACATGGGATCATCAAGTTGCACACTGTAATGCTCGGTTCTCTGCCCTCACCAATTTAATGCTCGAATCTGTAACATTACTGGTTGTGCACTTACATGCTCGGTTCTCCTCCCTCATTGATGCAATGCTCGACTCTGTAACGTTACATTACAGGCGAATGCTCGGAGCGAGGGAACAGCTTTATGTTAATATAACAAACGAATATTTTTCCTTTTACTTGATTGAAATTTCAGTCTTCAAGAATAGGTATCACTGCTTTCAGAATCTGGGATGTGTTTTCATTTTCATCTCACACTCCTGTGATGACTTTTCCATTCATAACATAGGTCGGTGGATAGAATAAGTACAGACCGCAGCACACATCAATCTTTCTCAAGCTGTCAAAATTTCCCCAACCGCCAATTGAACCTTATCCTTTTGTAATAAAGTTGAAAAAGTAATAAAAAAACATTGACAGATAAGAGTAGCTTGATGCGCTGGCCTCTGTACATCGACACAAAAATAACTAGCACAAAATAATCTATACTAATATTATAAAGCTGAAGAGTTTGTTTGTTTGTTTGGTTGAACGCGCTAATCCCAGGATCTATTGGTCCAAATTGAATAATTATTTTTGTGTTGGATAGTCCATTCATGCGAAGCTGGGTCGGGTCGCTAGTATAGGATACTTACCAACATAAAAATTGATTTACTTCCTTGAAACTTTGTCAAAACTTCAATCTCAGAATAAGACAATCGGAAGCAATAAGTTTCCACTTCAATTCACAACGTTTAGTGGCCAGTCCTCGAATCCAGTTCCTAATTTTCCAACGTAACAAGAGCTCCGTCCTTCACGACCTCCTCTGATTACCTGTACTAACTAATTAAGGAAATGCAGAGGTCAACGTATGCTGGACAGTTAAGGACAGGAGATCGTAAGTTTCCACTGGTCACTATACCACCAAAGTTTACGATTGCGGTTGTACTGCTAAGCGACATTAATTTATGGGTACGAATATTGAAATGAATTGGTTACGAATACAGTTTTAATTGAGTTCGTCAGTCGAATTTGTCGACAATTGTTTTAGCAAGAGTGTCCCCAAACAAGCTTCTGTTTCGAATTTGGCACGGAAAACGTTTCGTATTTTGCATCAGGTTATTTTCATTGTGTTGCAGAAATTCAATTTTGATATTGCAGTTTTCAGTAATAGCACATAAAGTCATTTAAAGTTTGTAAGTAGTTTACATAAGATCGTTAACATTATAAAGATCTTCTACATTTGGAAGTGTATCTTGTCTTACATTAAATTATGCTCATACTCGTTTCTGCCTGCGATTACAGCCGCAAAGACAAATAGGAAATCTAATCTTTGCATAATTCTGAAAATTAAGCAAAGATTAGATTTCCCAAACACAAAAGCGGGATTAAAATATTTCCTTTAAACTGTTAAAGCGTGAAACACATGTGTACCTAACAAACATCCATCCATGCATCCTTCCTCATAAACTTTCGCATTTATAATACATAGTAATAGGAGTTATGGGTTGTTGACACCATTAACTAATAATTCCAAAATACAACTTATCTTATGATACACTTTATTTTAGCGCGGAAAACCTGATTAATTTTCAATTAATTGTAAAATTCGATTTTAAATTTCTTTGAAATCAATTAATAGTTAGTCAATTGAGTTGGTAAATAAGTGACGTCACAGGCCGCTATTGTCATACAAAATCTATGGAGGAATTTCGTTTTGACAGCTCATAAAAAGTATGTCAATTGATTGGTGGTGTCAAGTACCGTATTATTAAATACACGGGAGAAATTCCTAGTGTTGTACTGGGGAAAGTTCTTTTTACCCATATGCGATGTCATCCTTGGTGTGGGTTCTCACGAGACTATTCATTGATGCAGCTATCGATAGTTGCGACCTGTACCTAAATGACTAGTTAAATATATTCAGAACATTGCGACAGAAAATGTCACGAATACATTTCCATTGCATTGTTTATGCCTGCTACTTGAAGGAGCTCGTGGCTAAGTTAAAGCGTATGGCTTTAACTTAGCCACGAGATCGATCAAAAGTTAAGCTACGCTAGCCAGCCGCGGTCGGTCTGTGGATGGGTGACCATCCCTGTCATACCGAGTTCCCTCCGTGCCTCGGAAAGCACGTAAAGCCGTTGGTCCCGGCGGCTGTAGATCTTTGGCAGTCGTTATGGGTAGTCAGAAACCAGAAAGTCCGACAACCAGTCTTACCAAGGGGTATCGTGTTACCCAGTAACTGGGTTGTGGAGGTCCGATAGGCAGTCGCTCCATGTAATATACTGGTATTCAGCTGCATCCGGTTTGACTGGAAGCCGTCCCCAATGTAGTTGGGAAATGGGCTACGGGCTAGGCAGATGATGATGTTTAGAGGCTACTTGCAACAAGAACTTGACTAGGAGTTAGCTGCTACTACAAGGGTAAATTACATAATGCCTAACATCCATTTTAATTTCCAATTTTATCTTATTTGGTTTCCTTGTGTTAGAATAACTCTGAGTTACGTTTTTGGCGCAATAAGGCCAATAATAATGATCTAATGGTTTTATACCGTCTTAATAACCAGAAAAAAACAAGATATTATTACAAGAGTCAGTTTTTTTTTATTTCGTTCATTATTCTGACATGGGTAAAGATCTTAGTGCAAAAAAAAAGCTTTTTACAAAAAAGACAACCGCCTTCAAAAAGTAAAAAATAACTTTAGCACAGAACACACATTGACTTTAGTTTCGAAATTCAGTGGCTTTGTTCTGTTTGTTGTTTTGTATTGCCACCGACTTCCGAAACTAAAGTCAATGTGTGTTCTGTGCTAAAGTTATTTTTCACTTTTTGAAGGCGGTTGTCTTTTTTGTAAAAAGCTTTTTATTTTCCGCTTTTTAGTACCTCCTTCTCATTCAAATCTATTAAGAAGAGATTGAAAGTTAACTACTACAAAGATTGATGAAACTAAAACGTCGTCTATGTAAAATTTTTGGGTATTTGTTGATTTTTCAAAAAGTGCTGAACCAATTTCGATAAAATTTATATGGGACCACCCCTGAAGCATACCCTATCTATAAAAAAAAGAATTTTCAAAATCGGTTTACGTTTGCCTGAGAAATCGCGTAACAAATCGCGCACATACTTAATGCAAATTTAAGACTTATACGGTTTTCTCAGAACTGGACCAAATTAAAATGGGACCACACGGGAAGCACTAGCTTCCAAATAAAAAAAAATCATCAAAATCGGTTCACTCAGTCCGGAGAAATCAGGTAACAAACATAAAAATACAGACGAATTGATAACCTCCTCCTTTTTTGAAGTCGGTTGAAAAGAAGAATTATTCCTGGTGCAAAGGAATCTAAACCATAAAATCTTGTTTTGCAATAAGGATGCTGATGTTCACATTTAAATATTTTCTTGCAGAAATCGACATTCACAAGTCGGAAGAGTGCCGATCTGAATGGGTTGAAGTGAGAGATGGCTACATGCCAGACGCTCCAGTCCTTGGCAGGATCTGTGGCTCCGGGAAGGGCCCCATGATGAGGTCCACAGGCTCAAGACTGACTGTCGTTTACCAACCTGGACTACGACCCAAACCACATAAAGGATTTAGAGCATTTTATGAGGGTAAGCTTAAGAGCGTGTATTCGATTCGTGACGAAAACTTCATGATTTCGCGTTTTGCCCAGAGCAATATCGTAATGATGTGAGCAGATTATTTAAAGACAATTACAGTTTTCGAAAAAAATAAGTCTTGATTTAGGGAGCTATAGAGTAAAAGTATAATTTTTAATTATGGTTTTTTGAAGCGACGATAATCCTTTCATATCGTTTTACGAAAATAGACGTCAGAGTTAACTTTCAGGACGAATACAACCATTACAATATGCCAAAATATTATGTTTTATGCGTTTTTCCAACAGGATATACTGTCTTAAAGTGTACTAGTACAGTCAAAATTACGAAAATATTACTATTATGTATTAAAAAACAATGTTGAAAAAGTAGAAAATCCGTTCACTTTGACAATTTTTTTTCACCAGTATTTGAATAAAAACATAACTGATACATTTATTATATGAAAGGAAATGTTATGTTTAATACACAGAATATTTTTGAGTCCGTTATACGAACTCATTTATTTTAGACAATTATTTTAAAAAGCACTGTAAAACATCGCGCGCTGTCGTTTGCCGATCAATTTCAATGATACGTGCTTATTTCGTGCATATTTTTTTTTCTGATGCACACAATCAGACCATTGTATTGTACTAGTGTTTGTCAATGCTGCTACGCCGTTCTAGCAATCGTTTAGATTTTGAGTTGCACTAAATCGAATACGCGCCCTTAATTCATAAAACTATTATATTGAAGGCTTTATTTAAATCAAGAGGTGTTTGGGTGTATAAAATTACACCAGAGTTTGTTGAGATAAATATATTGCTTCATCATGAGAGACGTGTGGGGCCGGCCGCGAATTGCACCACCCCATTTCTACCAGTACTTCGTACAGAAGTCGTAGAAGGTGACGGAGGGACATTGACCAGAGGATGGGCAGCAGCGTACTTCTGAGTACCATTACACCTACTGCGATCGCCAACATGCATCAGTCAAAATGTCCCTGGCTGAACCCCCCCTTGTGGGAGACCTATGCCCAGCAGTCAAATGGGCGCCCAAAGGTTGACATGAAGAAAATATTAATACACTGCATTGCTCTACATTCATATAATTTAAACGAGAATCCCTGATGACTGGAAGAAGATTATCAGCAAGCGATAACTACAATAATTAGGATAGAACTATCCAGCGTTAAATGCAATCCGAAACTTTTTTCTAGCCGTGTGTGGTGGAGACATAGAAGTGGACAGCACAGGTCACTTGGAGTCACCGAACTATCCTGATGACTATCAACCGAATAAACTCTGTATTTGGAGACTTTCGGTGCCTCAGGTAAATAAAATTTAACATGTTAACTCCTGGCGAACATACGCTACTCTAGACCTGAAGCGCGCTGGTACACATGGTGTGTTGGCCATATGAACGTTACGCCAGTTTAATGAACTGTCAAAAGTGTAAAATTATTCAACCTTGAGTAGTTCCATTAAAAACTGTTACTTTACGCGGCGCAAGCGCTGCGTAAGAAAAGATTAATGAATACGAAAATGCAACTCGCCACTGCCGCAGCGTCGAGCATTAGGTTGTATTACTTAGAGAATTTATAGCACCACTAAGTAAACGCTGTGTATATCTATCATAGAATGTGCATACCAGCACAATATATAAATAAATTCCAATTACATTAATCGGAAGATCATTCCTTACGAATTCTGTTCCATTTTTTAAATTTTGGTGAATTCTTCAATTGAAAATGGTTGGGGGACCAGGTTCTAATTCTCGCAAGCGGGTCCATAAATATTTAACAAAGACGGTATTTTCTTTCAGGATTATCAAGTAGCTCTACGATTCCACTCTTTCGAGGTGGAAAACCATGATACTTGTTCATACGATAAGGTCAAGGTCAGAGATGGAGACTCCGTGGACAGCCCTCTTATCGGCATGTTCTGCGGTCACAAAATACCTCCTGACATCAGGTACGTTTATTTGTATGAACAGGAAATCGTCAAATCGGCAAATTGTATTATTAAAGACTATTTCATTTTACTTGTCTGATTGATTGATGACATGAATAAATAACTTATGACTTATGAGTTAATGATAGAATTATTGTATGTACAACGCCGCAAATTTTCCTAATTGAATGTGAACCTTAATCTTTTGTCTTCTTTCGAACCGATGGTTGTGTTTAGTATTTTATTGTGTTAGACTACTTGAACCCAATAGGTGGCCACAATAATCGCAGCATTAGTAGCGTATTTAATGTCCTCTAAGGTGCAAGTGAAAGGGCACTTTGGGCACTGTAATAAGTGGGCCATTGTCTAGTCAGGAACACCGCATTCACACTGGGTATCGGTGGGATCTATAATTCCCATTTTGCTAGGTTGTGTTTGCAGCGGCCTACTTAAGAGCGCAGTCTATTGAGCACTTTCCATATAGGCCACTGCACTGGGCTTCTCCTAGTTGTAAACGTCCCTTTGTGCCTATTGGCCTAGTTCTGTGCTGTTTCCTGCTTGATTTGGAGCGAAGTGGAAAATATGATTTTCTTACTCCTCCGAAGTTCTTTTCTAAAGACAGTTGAACCGTTTCTTTGGGACTCATCGAGCTTCATTGCTTTGGCGCTTTTCTGGTGGTCACCCAAGTTGATTCTGGCTTACAGGAGATGCAGTGGTTCGGGAATAGTGCGGCGGGCTTGCCCCAAAAAAAAAATAGGCCACTGCAAATCACTTGTGCAATAAAGTTGAAAATCTATCAAATAAATATGACAGATTGTTGTAGCTTGATGTGCTGGCCTTTGTACGTAGTGTTAAATATTGTGCGTTACACAATAGTTAAACAATCGCAATCACATAGCACAGGGAAAGGGTTAAGGATGATTTGCACGAAACGGTTCGCATTGCACCGGATCGAAAAGGATACGAACGGATGCGGCGACAGCCGATCGCATCCGGTAGGATGTTGACGCATACGATCGGCTCCGTACCGTCGCTTGCGAATGTATCTGTTTCTGCGCATCGTTAAATACATAGTTTCAATCCTACCTACCGTATTGACAGTTGAAAGGATCCGATCAGATATGACGGCAGGCGAACGGAGCCGATCGCGCGTTTACATGATTTAATATCGTTTAAAGATTGTAAAATCCGTTCCGATTCGATGCGATGCGTGCCGTTTGGTGGAAACCATTACGGTCAGCGTAGATAGAGTAGCCAATAGTACTAGTATAGGGGGGAAATCCTTGTAACTTAGGAACGTTAGCATCTCAATCTGTCAAAATGCCTCTTATTTCATCATTCTAATTTTTGATCAAGATTTTGTCATTGACTGACGCTAAGATGTGATTGCGACTCCATTCTGAACATTTTTACGAACATACAATTAGCCTTGACATCAGCCCTTAAATATTCCAGATCTACATCCAACAAGTTGTTGGTCATCTTCGAATCAGACAGCACAGTCCAGAAGGCTGGATTCTCAGCCACCTTCATGAAGGAGTTCGATGAATGTGCCTCCATAGAGCATGGGTGCAGCCACTCTTGTGTCAACACATTGGGTGGTTATGAGTGTGCTTGTGATATTGGGTACGAGCTGCATTCTGATGGAAAGAAGTGTGAGAGTAAGTAGAAAAGTAAAAAAGAATTAGGGCCGCGTTGCCATGTTGCACCCTATTTCCGATTAATAGGCTGCAACACAGCAACGTTGGACATATCCTGATTCTTTTTATTTATTTAACGGCTGTTATCGATGACAGTCCCTTTGACAGCTATTATATCAGAAGCCAGAAAGTTTGACAGCCAGTCTTACCAACGGGTCTCGTGTTACCCAGTAACTGGGTTGTGGAGTTCAGAGAGGCAGTCGCTCCATGTAAAACACTGGTATTAAGCTGCATCCGGTTAGATTGGTAACAGACCCCAACTTACCTAGTTGGGAAAAGGTTAGAAGGATGATGGTATTCCCAGATGCCTAAACATCATGTTTTTAATTTTATCTAAGTTTATTGATAAACATGTTTATGCTTGATTTACAAGTAATAATACCAAAAGCCGAATCAAGTAAATTGTCAAGTTCAGAAAATACTCCAAACGTTTTGGGTACCTATCTAAATAATTGTCTCAATTAATAACTATGTACTTTCTCATCACTAGATGCTTGCGGTGGCTCTCTATACGCGCCAAACGGGACCATCACATCGCCATCATTCCCTGATCTGTACCCGCCATCGAAGAACTGTCTGTGGGAGATAGTAGCCCCACCACAACACAGGATCACGCTTAACTTCACACACTTCGATTTGGAAGGAAACAATATGTATCAACAGGTTAGAAATCTACAACAAATACATTATTCTATGTTATTAGGTAGGTCCAATACTTCCTTTTTGACCTTTTGATCGCCACGTCAAAAAGCCTTCTGCCTTCTGCGCCAAGCTACGAATGGAACTCTATGGAATTATATTACGTATACGACCACATCATGACAGACTTCTCTGTCATGATGTGGTCGTGTACGTGGTAATTTTGGTTTGTCATCTTTATATGACTGTGGCGTTCAACGGTTATTTTTTTCCCTTTTTACCTCTTATTTCTCGAACGAAAATCAACGTAAAATTTATATGACAAATACTCAAGCTGTTGTGATTGGTTGATAATAAATTCAGTCATCCAATCACCAATACCCTAGTCTTAGTTCTTATAATATTTTGTCGACCTACTTGTTTCACATCTTTAGCTAATCACAACCTTCTTCCACAATAGCCCCCTTCCAAAAATAAAGGTACTGCTAATAGTCACCACGGTAAGTTTATGTATTTCCAGGAGTGTGAGTACGACAGTGTGACGGTGCACTCGAAGCTGGGAGCTGATGTGCTGAGGAGACATGGAGTGTTCTGCGGCTCTGCTCTACCACCGCCTGTGACGTCAGATGGATCAGTGCTTAGAGTTCAGGTGGGTTAAACTTTTTATGGTGGTCTTGGGGTCTTGGTCAAAGTCAAAGTCAAATCATTTATTTCAATTAGACCATTAAAGGCACTTTTAAACGTCATAAAAAAAAAAGTTGAATCTAGTTGCCCCTTCCAAAAGGTAGTTTCGTATGGAGAAGAATGGGCAAGAAACTCCATACTTACTCTTTTAAAAAAAAAATGTGTACAATATTTTGCATTTACAGTTTATAGTTATATAACTATACGTGAACACGATGGACCCTGCATAAAAAACACTATATTGAAGTATGTACAAAGTATTACAAGATTAAAAACGATAGCCAAGTTGAATACATAGATACATAGTGTTCACATATTATTATTTACAATTATTGAAAAAGTAGACAACAACTCATTACATTTCAACAAACGATGAACTAGTGTGTGAACCAGAGTAAGAATTATAGAATAGTTTGAGTAGTTTTGATTAGCAATCAGTTTGATTTTGTCTAGACTGTAGATTGTCCTATGGAGCCCGGACCAGCATGTTTCCAAGCATTCTTATCATGGACATAATCCTCTAATCTGTAATATGCTTGTTTTACTGGTTTGGTCTTTTTGGGGTCTTGGTCTTGGCTTGGCAGTCTTGGGCTTGATCTTGTTGGTCTTGGCTGAATTTTGCAAATGACCGGGAAGAGAACACCTAACGAGTCATAAATAGTAAATACGGGTGAAGACACCATCAATGAATAGACATACTTTTTTGAGCTGTCCCATAGATTTTATATGGCACTATGCTGCAGTGATGTTACTTATAGTTCAACTCAATTGACGTTCTAATAGATTTCAAAGTAACTAAACATCGAATTTTACAGTTAGGTCATTGAAAATTAATCGTATTTTCAAGGCCAAAATAAAGTAATTTGTTAAGAGAAGTTATGTCTTGAAATTATTAATCATCATCATCATAATGTCAACCCTTAGACGCCCACTACTGGCTAAAGTCCTCCCTCAAAGGGGTTCAACCGTAATTGCCATGCTTAGCCGATGCATGTTGGCGATCGCAGTAGGTGTTATGGTATTCAGAAGGACGCTGCTGCCCATCCTCTGGTAAATATTCCACTGTTGCCTTCTACGACACACACGGGTAGAAATGGGGTGGTGCTATTAGCGGCCGACACCACACAGTTAATTGATTTTGTCATCTCATGTCATCATTTCTGTCAACTCTATTCAAGATGTATTTTCACTAAAAACCGTTTCCAACATGACGATCTGATCTAATCTTATGCTTTACCTACTTACTTCCAAGGCAATTAGTAAATTAATCCGTAGTTAATGAGCTTGCAAAGGGTTTATAAACTCAAATCCTATTATGTGTACCGTTCTTTTACAAAATTCCTTTTATATCTCTAGTTCACATCAGACGGCTCAGTCCACCGGTCGGGCTTCGCAGCCGCGTACTACATCGACGTGGACGAGTGCGCTGAGAACAATGGCGGCTGCCAACACGAGTGCCGCAACACGCTTGGTGGCTACGAGTGTGCGTGTTACAGCGGCTTCACGCTGCACCCTAACACGCATGACTGCAAGGAAGGTGGCTGCAAGCATGACGTCACGCAGCCACATGGCACTATATTCAGGTAACAGGACTTCTTAGTCAACAATGACATCAAATTTTCGTCACTACGACCTGGATAAGTCTGGCTTACGTACTACTCCATCTTTTGATATCATAGAATCAGTTCATAGATCTAGATCTTTGTGCAAAATGTTCTTGATATAAAGTCAAACCCCATTGTTTATCGGGATACCGTGAGTTTGGATTTCTAGGACGTTTAATTTGAATTAAAAAATATGAAATATAATTGTCTTCCACAGTCCAAATTATCCTGCCACATACCCACCCCGGAAGGACTGCGTTTGGCAATTCTCAACAACACCTGGACACCGAATCAAGCTGATTTTCCAGAAGTTTGAATTGGAGCCACATCCAGTAAGTTATTCAACTTAGTTTTTATACTTTCTGACCGTAATAGCATATATCAGCGTCATCTTCTTTTTATTCAATATATTAAAACTCTGCAGCAGACATTATTTGACAGACTTATTGTCCAAGAAAGGACGTACGCCAAAATATTTTTAATGGGACAAAAAAGACTAGCCACAAAAAAATCATAAAATTTTAACCCATTATTATCTTCCTCAGGAATGCGCATACGACTACGTTACAATATACGACGGAGCCTCAGCAGATGAGAAGACTCTCGGTCTGTTCTGCGGTAACAGACTGCCTCATCCAATCGTCGCGTCGCAGAACCAGATGTACGTGGTGTTCAAGTCCGATGGCTCTGTGCAAAGGAGCGGTTTCTTGGCTAACCATTCTACTGGTGAGTTGGGTTTATAGGTATATGCCAAACCCCTTCACAATAGGTTTTAGTTACTTAAGGTAGCAACAGTGCTTGAACACAGTATCAAATACATCTGATCTCCGTAACATACTTGCTAGCAGTTGCCAGCTATCCCAAGCCCAAACAGCTGATGCTGATACATTTAGGGCATTGTGGCCATATACTCAAACGCTACTCAATTTTAAGATAGAAGAGAAGTAAGTAAGCCCCTACTGTCAGTCACTTTGACATAAAGTGAATGTTAAAATTGGGTAGCGTTTGAGTATTTAGCCTTATGACTCTTATTTAAAATAACTGGCTGAAATAATTAAAACACCGTAAAGAAACCCATCAATTTATTTATTTTAGACTTATAAAATCATTATTTATTTTTCTCTTAGCCTGTGGCGGTTACCTAGCAGCAACCGAAGCGGTCCAGCATCTGTACTCACACGCTCGTTACGGCGACAATGCTTACGAATCCAGGGCTAATTGTGACTGGAACATCGAAGCTCCGAGAAACCATTTCGTAAAGCTTACCTTCTTGACCTTCGAATTGGAGCCTGAAACCAACTGTCATTACGACTATGTTCAAGTGTTCGGAGGTTTAGATGGCAGTGGAGGGAACTATGGTACCTTCTGTGGAACTAAGGTAATAAATTCAATTCATTATAAGATATGGCATAAGATTTCAATCTCCTATTAATACTTAGAAAAAAATTGGCACTGGGCAACCACATAGTGGACTTTTGATTAATAACAAAGTACGTGCTTATAATGAAAACTTTCTTTAGCTGGTCTTTCTTGTTTCAGATGCCGCCTGAAATAGTTTCTACATCTGAAGCCCTACTCATTAGATTCCGGACAGACGATTCCTTAGTCTTTAAGGGCTTCTCAGCCTCATACCAGATGGTCAAGCCAGTGTGGAGCGAAGAGGACAGCGCAGAGGGCGCCGAATATGATGAGGAAGAAGATGAGAGGATGCCCCCTTTAGTGGTCGGCAGGAGGGGTTTGCGAGCGTCCATGCCGCGCTTCGTGCGTCGCCCCACGTGACGCTGGCCGCTACCCCGACACCCGCGTCATCGCCGACCGCACCGCAATAGCCGGATCTAATCGGTTTTACGGTTTTCACTTTTTGTAATCTGGTAACACTAATGTTGAACTAGAAGAGTGTTGCCGGTGCTAATGCTAACGTTCAGGAATGTTATTGTAGTTGCCATAATTTAATTTGAGTACAATTTTTATGCAGTTTGAAATAAAATAGTTTTTTTTTCTGTTAAAACATTTTTTTAATCTGTAATTGTACTGTAGAGAAATGCGGTCAGTTGCTCTTAAATAGTTGCAATTATGACATAATCTGAAATGTTATTTTTTACGACTGAATAAAAAATGTAAATAAATTAATAAATTCCTAGTTTAATTAGGGCTATTACTTAAAATAGTTGTTACCATTACAATACTCGTACCAAAAATGTATGAATCACGTAATTATATACAAATAAGTGATGTTACTTATTCTCATATTACTAATATTACCTACTATAGCAGCCTATTACCAAAGAAATGTTCATATTAGCTCTCATTATTCAAAGTTATAAGATATATTTTATTATTTTTTATCTGTTTTTCTACGTATTTTCAATAATTATTAGATCAGTTAATAATGTTATACAAACGCACATCATTTTGCCATTTACATGCATTTATAATTATAAATATTAGTGTTAGAATTTGAGACAATATATAAATTTAAGAGCTAATTTAAGATGTATAAAGTTATTTTGTAATAGGTGTTCAATTCATATCAATATTTGAATACATTTACTGTGTATATTGTATACTAGTAGATAAGCACTTTACTAATGATTTTAAAGTAGGCATTTTGTCTATTTTGGCAGTCCGAAATCAATACTCGTTTTTTTATCAAATATAAGTACGTAACCCCAAATATTTTTACAAATGATTTAAATATAGGAATATATTTCATTAATATTTATAAATTCTTAATGTCTTACTTTCACCAGAGTTTTCATAAAAAAAAAAAAATATTGTGACTTTATGCATTTTTTTTTTGTTACATTGGACTAAGCTAACAAGTTACTTACTTTGCATTTGATTTACATTATTTATGTACTTAGGTAATATTAAGAACACAGAGATACGAACAAAATGTAATTACAACTTGTTGTTTTCTTCTAATGTGAGTTTGATTAAATGAAAAATGTGAAATGTAGCTATGTTACAAAAATCGTTTACAATTTTATAATTATTTAATTTTATCATTGTGCCAATATGGGATACTTAGTTACTGTTAATGCCATAATAATATAGTAAAAAATAGGCTAGCATTTTGTAACTTAATTATGAATATTTATACGTAGAAATGTTATTTTTATTAAAACCAATGAAATGTATGTAAAATTGTTTGAATATTTCTCCTTACTCTTGAATCCTGTTAGGACGTTGGCAATTGAAACAACCCTGCTACTAATAATATTACCAGAATGATGAAACAAATAGGTAGGTAGTTACTTAGTTGGATATGACAATACTTCCGACAAAAAGCAAAAGTTACTTTGTTTCCGGAATAAAAACGAAACCTACTATTTTAATTATTCTTTTATTATTTGGAATCGCTACTAAGTACTTCTGCATTATTATTAAAATTTAATTAACCAATGCGCTAGTGTTCCTATTCATTTGCTTAGGAACGCACAGATTTGGCTGCAGGTAGGCAGTAGATAACTATAATTTAACGTATGTAATTTTGGAAATTCAACCCCTAAACCAGGGATGAAAGGAGGATGGGCAAATTTGTATGGAGCCTGGGCGGTGATGTGGTTTAGTCCTACAATTACTGTGTAGAAGTTTCATCACTATGGTGTACTTCAAAAACTGATACAATATATTTTTGTTTCTGAATACTTACTTAGTGTAGTTTTATCTAGTAATAAGGCATATTATTATGTACAAAGCAAAAATAGAAAAGGAAAGTGAAATAACAACCCATAGTTACCAAGGTATTGATTATAATAATGCACAGATTACATTATTAACATGCTCAATTACCATACTATGTACCTAATACAATAGGATACAATGGATTAATCTACTTTTTACATAGCCCGAGAGACGGAGACCATACAAACCATGCCAGCTAAGCTGCGGCCATCAGATAATATCTACCTATAATATAGTACCTACTCCTCATGATCTATCATCATCATCATCATGTCAACCTTTAGAACCCCACTGCTGGGCATATAACCGTACTTAAATCGAGCTGGTAATATAAGGTAAGTTGGGGTAAGATCGGCGATGGGGTAAGAACGTAGAAACCAAATATCCCACTTATTTGGCTATATTTTTTAATGCTATCCACATTGCGCGCCACATCATAATGTTCCGCCCCGTCCCGCAGTGACGCCAGTAAATCCGGCAACTCGGACATGTTCTACGCGCCATTAAAGAAAACAAGGTAAATTTTATAAAATATTTGTCGATCCGATCTTTCACCTTCATTCGTATTTGCATATTTTAGCAAAAATATGGGTTATTTTGATATTATTTTATCTAAATAGGTACTAAGTTTTAAGTAGTGATAGCCCGATAAAACTAATCCAGGAATGTCTACTATCTCCATAGGCTGAAATCCGGTGTTACCCATCTCGAGTGAAGATCGAACAAAAATATCCCTTTTCAAAGTTGGTAGTGATTGTCAAGCGTTTATTACACATGATTTTAATATAAATACTTAATTGTGTTCGTAATCGCTTCAATATGGGGCGTATGTAAGAGACATTGTTGTACTTAAACTAACTTATGTAACTGTCATTATTTTGCATCTTTTTTTTTTGAGGTAGGAAATTATCCAATGACTTCTCCCGCTCTAGGGTGCAAGGGAGGGCGTGTCAGATTTTTATTGACTAAAACCACACCTGTGTCATTCAGTTGCTCCCAGATTTCGACCAGATTCAGACCCCCAGATCGTATAATTTAAGGGCAAACACATGGACGAACAGTGGATGTTACAGAATCCTGCAAAATATGATTTCGAAATAATATTTTTTATGATTACATATTAAAATTTAAATAAAAAATAAAATTAATTTGTAAATGATTATAAAAAAAAATATTTATACCTAATTGTTTGTATTCATTTCTTTTAAATCGAATAATGTTAGGTATTATAATTTTTTTCAGTCCGTGTTTGTGATTTCTATACTATATATTATTAAATATTCTTTTTTTTCTACTGTCTTACACATTCGTTTTATTATTTGAGGATCTGGAATCCTCTTCTAAAAAAACACAATTTTGTTCCTGTCACCTCTTCCTTTCATCTCTCTACCAACCGTACTGTATTTCGGTTTTATATGACTTTGATTTGGTAGTGTGCTTGTGAATAAAACCAAACTTTGAGAATCTTAATATGTTCTATATGTGGGTATCTGGGGTAAGATCGGACAGTTTAATACAAAAAAAAGGGAATCATGTGAAACATCTATGTTTTGTTGATGTCATTTTAAAGAACAGGAAAGATCGGATACATTCATTTCTTACACCTTGTGCTCCTAGCAATAGAAATAAGGTACAGGCGCCGATGAAGGCCCGCTTAATTTCAAAACCCCGTAAAATCTTGCAGATAAGTAAAGTAAAGAAAAAAGATAATGGAAGTTGTTATATATTTATTTGAGAAACAAGATATCTAAAAAAGTAGTACAGTTTTTGCCATTTTAACACAAATGTAAACACTTTTTAGAAACTTGTTATTGGGCTATCTTGGGAAGCTGGTCGCTGAAGATGGCCCGAAAAATATTAATGAAAGTATATGCATTATAAACTCTTAAACACTTTTAACATAAAACATCGAAATAAAAACACATACTTCCCATAACATTATTCATAAAAGGTAAAAAAAATCAACCAAAAATTTAAATGTGGGCTATCTTAAATCTATCAAAATGAAAATCAACTATAAAATAAAAACAAACCACTAAATAAAATAAAATTTTACTTCGAGATCAATATTGAAAGTAACTTATCAAAAATAAAAATAAATCAGATTTTATTACTAAAATTTATTTTTTTGATGTCATTCATTAAGGGAATTATACTATGGGCCATGATAGGAAATTACACCCGGGTTGAGTATAATCTCGTAAAAATACAAAAAAAGGAAATAAAATAATAACACTCACCTGTACTTCGCTTATAAATAGATTAAATATGAATATTCACATTTTAGAGCAAAGAGATTTGTTTTAAATTCGTTAATTTTCAAAAGGATTTAGATAATGCAGGTAATAAAAAGTGTATCGTCTTGACATGAACAAGCAAACTGCCATCAGTCTCCAAAATGGCGACGCGCCGGTAATGAAACACACTTGCACTATTGTCTATAGTACCAATAGCATACACCCACGAAATTTCAAATGTTTCGAATAATCATAACAGTATTTTTTTAAATGTGGGCTATCCTAGGAGCCGGGCCATCTTCGGCGACACTACCTTAGTATTAAATCGTTGTCCGAACTTGCCCCTAGACGGCCAAATTGGCATTATACTCACAAAAATTCTGTCCTGATTTTACAGGCTTACCAAACAAAAGGTATTGAGTGTAAATACATAAATTAAAAATAAAATTAAACAGTGTTTAATCATTATCAATTTCCACCATTTGTCAAAAATCGTGCTGCATACCAAAATTGAGAAAAAAAAGCTTTTGCAACATCCTGGCAACTTTTCGAAAAACCGTCCGCTATTACCCCAACTTACCTTACCACACCACGCACATAACATGTGCTCAACATCCGACCGTGCGCTCTACTCAGACAACTTTATCTGTCTAGCCTTTTCCCAACTGTGTTGGGGTCAGCTTCCAGTCTAACCAAATACAGCTGAATACGTGTTTTACTTGGAGCGACTGCCTATCTGACCTCCACAATCCAGTAATTGATTTATTTATTATTAGGGGTTTGCCAACAGCTTCTTAATACATTAGATCTTAGGTATAATATAAAAAATTTTACCTTCAAATAAAATTTGTATTATGTTTCCTAAGACGTCCGAAGTCCATTATGAGAGAGTACACGCTTCTTTCCATGTCCAGCTGCTAGATGTCCTTACTTTTCCGCCTCGTCATCGCGCCACCAGCGCCCCCAACGTCATACCTGTAAACTACTTTCAAAACCCGCATACAAGCCGCCATGATGAAGTGTTAGGCCATTGTTCGGCTCATAATGATGCAGAAGTAGGAAGGTATGCACCAGGAAGACCTTACCTGGACTTCGGACGTCTTAGGAAACATAATACAAATTTTATTTGAAGGTAAAATTTTTATATTAAGTGTTCCGTTTGACGTCCGAAGTCCATTATGAGAGATATGTTTGTTATCTCCTGGTGGATTGTATGAAAGAAAAGCAACAATGTGAATTATAAACCAATATTATTTTTAATCACCATTTTATAACTTAGGTACCTCTAAATACACAGGTTTCAAAATATTATGAATAAAAATCTAGCCATTTACGCATTGGCGGTACAATTATACAGAAAACATAAATGAGTAAGAATCGTGCAATATCTTCATGAGTAGATTTAACCTGAATCAATTTGATTTTAAAAATCGGTAACTTAGAATCAATTGGGAACATGAAATAATCTTGGTAACGAATGCCCTGAGGACATTTCGTTACTAGGTCTGATTTCTTTTCGGGAAATTTTTCTGAAAGTTAATTTATGCCTCCAGTTTGCTTTAGATAATATTATGTCATTCATAGGATAATTTTCTAGGCAATTTAATGATGAGACAGCTGATCTAAAACTACCTAGAGAGGCTTGTATTCCAGCATCAGATAGAACACGTTTTACCCAGCCACCGATTATAGCTGGTGTCGCTGACTGTGGCTGCTCTAACGGGATCTGTAGTAGTTATGAACAAATCTGTTAATGAACCCCGTCTTTCCTTTGAAACATCTTTCAACGTGTGGAGCCAATATAATGGATTTGTATTTTGATCTTGGGATGCCAACAAAACCCAACTGGATTGCTGGAAAGTCGCGCTCTGTCTGTCTCTGACCCGAAAGCTGTGTGTAAAGTTATGGAATCCCCATTATCTACGGGGATAGGTCGTGTACACGATGTCCCGAACATAATAACAAAATAGTCGCTGTTCGCTTAGACACCTCATACAAACTACTGATACAAGGAATATTATCTTCTAAATAAGTAATTAATTCCAATTGGTGGAACTGGTGTCCCATGCGGGCACCTTAGGTGGTAACGGCTTTGTAATTGAAATTGCTTTTAAAAGGTGCTTAACAATGTGACTAGAAGAAATTCTAATATTTGAAGCAGTTTCACAAATAGATGCGATAACGGACTTGTACACAAGAATAGTTCTGTAAGCTAACTTTTAATAAAGATATACTTAGATATGCTAGATATTTCGCAACATCTGTCGGATTTAGTGTACGGTGTACATTATTTTGACTACACCACAAAGACTACTTACCCCAAGTAGGTGTGTAAGTTTTAAGAGTTAAAGGTCGCCAGCAAGATAAAAGAAGATCTTTCCCTTGTGGAGACCAATCGCTTGTCATGGTGTCCCAGCCAAAATGAGCCAGGGTTCCAACTGCAGATCGTTGACATGAGCTGGTGGTAGGCCGTTCACCGTATCCACCAAGGTCTTCTTCAGGTCTCTGATCTTCAGCGGCCTTGCCAAGGATCGATTCTTCAGGTCTGGCCGCCAAAAGGGTTTCTTCCACTTGGGTGCTATTATGTATCGACCTGATGCCGAGTTTAAGTGGTGAAGAACTCGTGGAAGCAACGCCGGCGATGAGAACACCCATGCGAGGTCGTATCGCCAGTATCTGCTGAACGCGTCGTGATTTCTCAAACTTCAACGCCTGTTGCGTTGAAGTTTGAGAAATCTAGAGAAACATAATTTATAACGACGTGTGATGGTTGTGACGCGAACAAGTCTGTATAGATTTGGTGCTTTCAAGTTGAATATCTCTCGAGTTTTGCCATTGTTCTTTGTGATCACGAAAAGGGGGCAAATGAACGATGGGGTCGAAGGAGCAGGCTCAAACACTTGTTCTTGAATCATCTTGCGAATTTCTAGTGTAATTTGTTCCCAAACAGGGGGTTTGAAATTTTGACAGGTTGTCCGAAGTGGGTAGAATTAACGGCGGTGCCTGATTGAAGGGAAAACGAGCTCCCGATATCATTTTTTAAATAGTTTTTGGAGGGTCGAAAAGATTCCATATTTCTAAATAATGTTGAAGACGGCTGTCTTCAACATTATTTTGGCCCCAAAAACTCGGTATTAAATAGTCATTTGTGCTTCTGACCTGCTCGCCTCCCGTTATTATCTTTTCGCCCCCCCCCCCCCTTATTTTTTGAAGTGAAATCGTGATTTCGTCTGTTGTCTTTTTTGTAGTTTCGCTTCGGTTTGTTTTGTCGCGAACGAAAAGTATTATCTTGAAAAGACGTCGAAGGCTCTAAAGATATCGGACGACTAGTTCCCGCATTATTATTCTGTATTTCTATACCCCCCATTTTTTTTTTCTTTCGTTTTGAAGGTAGTGCGATAAATTTTGAGGATTAAATTGAATATATATTCGATTGAGGGTGGAATTTTATCTATGTCGTCGCGTATGTATTTACTTTTAACATTCTTTAATAACGATCGGCGCTGAGTCTCTATAACCTCAGCTCGTTTACCGCAAGTAATTTAAATAATTTGGACAATATCATGAGATACAGTTTTATAACATGACTCAGCACCAAACAACTCTTTTAGTTTCTCAAAGAGGGTAGTTGAAGATAATTGGCGCTCGAATTAGCAGACCAATCAATTAGCTTCTGTAATGCCGCGTTTACGTGCTCGTTTTGAGTTACGAAAGCATTAGATAACGCCGCAAAACTGCATTCCATTTAAAACAATCTCAATGGTGAAAATGGATCTTCAAAACGCCGCAATTCTTTTCAATTCGACCAAACAAGGAAAAGCTACATATTTTTTCTGTACTTCCGTGCGTGTAACGTACAGCATTCCAATCAGGGGAGTCGAACCTCTGCATTTGTGCTATTTTCGTGACACGTTCTGGATTTGCTATAGGTACATTAGGTTCCTTATCGGAAAAGTCTAAATTTGCAATATTTTCCCAACAAGGGGTAAGCTGCGGCGGGCGTAAGAAATTTTCTTGTAAATTGAGGGTAGGAACAGACGATGTTAAAGGTAACGCGGTGCCAATATTATTTTGTGTGGTGGGTAGGCTTTGTGCTAATGGAGCACTATTTGCTATCATGTAATTTGTTAAAACATTATTGACATGACTCACCAACTGCTGGGATAGTAGCTCAAACCTGCGATCCAGTTCGGAATCTTGCGAGAGGGAGCGTTCGCGTACCTGACGAGGGCGTTTGCGCGTCACTGGATCTCCTATATCGCTCTTCGTTGACACCGTATCCTCGATGAAGATGAAGATGAAGAAGACGAACTCCGCGTCCTTCCGCGAAGTATCGTTTGGCACGACGCGATAGGTTTACCGTCCATTTTTTAAATAAAAACAGCGAAATGAAACGACGATCACACGAGACGGAAAATTAATTTAAGTTTAAATATTATTCGAATTAACTTTCTACTTTAGTCTCGAAAGTTTTATTCGAGATAGGTAACTGATAATCTAGCAGTGCGCACAGTTCGGAAAACGACGCAACAAATGGCCTAACACTTCATCATGGCGGCTTATAAGCGGGTTTTGAAAGTAGTTTACAGGTATGACGTTGGGGGCGCTGGTGGCGCGATTACGAGGCGGAAAAGTAAGGACATCTAGCAGCTGGACATGGAAAGAAGCGTGTACTCTCTCATAATGGACTTCGGACGTCAAACGGAACACATAATACACATATAGAAGTAACGGACTTATACAATCGCCAATTACATGCCAACCAGCATGTTAAAAATTTAGATAACACTAATAAAAACAATAATATTTCAGAAACTAAAACTATTCTAGAACTTATTCTAGAACACAGTTACTGGGTAACACGATACCCCTTGGTAAGACTGGTTGTCAGACTTTCTGGCTTTTGACTACCCATAGCGACTGCTAAAGAACTACGAATGACAGCTGGGAACAACGACTTTACGCGCTTTCTGAGGCACGGAGTCAACTCAATAAATATGCGACATTGCTACATTTTCATTTTACTTTAAAATATCTTAAAAAAAATGTTATTCCTAACTAATAGTACTTTCATTTGATACTAATTTCATTACTGGCTGCCGACCGCCCAGTAGTGCCAATTCTTCTTTCTATCAAAACTTCTTAATTTTTGTATAAGGAGACATGAAACTTGGTTCATTTAACGCTTTATGGTTAAATAATTTCAGCTTTTAAGGAAACTTCACATTTAATTTTGAGGTGACGAAAGTTTAAATGGGTAATTTTAGAAATGTGACAGTAAAATTGACAGATTTAGTCAAATCATTTATTATTTATTATTTGTTAAGACATGAGAAAACACAAAAAATAATTAAACAGTCAATTTGATTTTTCCGTTGGCGTTAACGCTAACAGAAAAGAACTTTTGTCGACCGGCCCTGGTTGTGAGTTAGATACTGGCCTACAAGAATCAGTCCATTCCACACTAAAAATGCATTTTATTTCAAAAGAGATTATACCTACATTAATCCTATACCGAATTTAAGAACAGACATACTATATACTATTAACGCCGTTAGCCATAACTTTAACTTTAATAACGCAAATAATTTGTATATATTTCATCAATATACTCCTACACTCCAACCTACAACTCCAACCAACCAATAAACCGTCTGTTACCGGAATAAAACAAAACAATACTATATATTATCTACGACAAATTATATTTTTGCTATGACAACATTTTTCTAAACGTCATCTTATTGTTTTGTCATTTCAAAAAGAAAAAGTCAAATCTAGTAATTTATTTATTTCATCTTTAGTAGCGTCTTTTTGACCTAATTACGACAAACTTAATTGAACACGTATTAGATTACTTACGGTGCGTATATTTTGTTAAAATGACTGCATTTGCGTTTAAAGTTAAAAGTAAAAATGGACAACAAATACTTAAGGATTTGACCTCTGATAGCACCGTGGGTGAATTGAAGATGTTTTTGTCAAGTATATCGGACGTGAGCGCCGAGAGGGTTAGTGTACTGTGTGGGTATCCACCAAAGCCATTGGACATTAGTAATGACAGTCAGAAACTCTGTGACATTGGTTTGAAAACTGGCGAGACTCTGATAGTTGAGGAGAAGCCAGCAGTTGCTACCGGTCCAAGCAAGTCTCCCGAGTCCAAGCCACAAGAAAACGGTATTGCGTCGCACGAAACATTAGTACCCATTAGACCAGGAATTTTAATGAAGAAGGTGGTCCCTTCTGATAATTCATGTTTATTTACTAGTATAGGTAAGTTGTCTAAGATTTATGAATGACAAAGTACTTCTTTAGTACCTACCTACTTAGTTTATATCTTTCAGCCATTGTTGTGTTGAAGACATTCATGTCTAGCTTCCTTTGTTTAGATTAAGACATTGAAATGGCATTATAAGTCTGCAGAATAAAGTACACAGTTGGTATCTAAATATAGATCTGTATTTTTAATTAACTGCTTAAGTGATCTTCAGTACAACTTACAGTACATTATTAAAAGTGTGCAGTAACAATGGACCATAAAAGTTTAATGATCTAACTAGCCTCTTATTGCACTTAATAAAAGATAATGTATCATAATAGATAATGGCATTCCTAAGTTCAAACATTGCACTTGGGTTTAAAAACGTCATTCCAGGCAATTATATTACAAGTTAAAAGTTATAGATAGGTCATAAGTGCTTTGCTAGTGGAACTTGCCACTATACTAGGTTACTCGCTTGATCACAGTGTTGCATCTGCGTTGATGGAACTATGTTGTAGTCTGACTGTAAATTAAACTTATTCTTAGGATAGTTTTAAAATCATTCAGCATTGGAAGAAATTTTGATGTGGATTGGTTTATTTTGATAGAACTACACCTAATTTATGCGAGGTGCATAATATTCATGTATAATTACTGTAATAAAATTGTACAAAATATTGGTATCAATTATTTTAAAAGAATAAGCATGGAGTTTCCAATGGGAGAGACCACAGAAAGGAGGATGCTTCACCATATGAAAAAACCTTTTGGAGGGGAAACTACATTAAATTTTTCTTTTATGACATTTGAAAGTGTCTTATAATGGTATAATTGTAATAAATGATTTGACTTCAATTTATCTTGGTTATTCCCATACGTATGTACAATGAGTGTAGGCTAAGACTATGAAGCATGCAATTCCATGCCAACCTATACTTACATTACTTCTGACAAAAATTAATAATGTCATTTTAAAATAAATATTTCACAATGTTTCAGGTTTTGTTTTAAATGGAAATGTAGATACCACAGTACATTCTCTAATGCGCGAGATAATTGCGATGGAGGTAGCTAGCGACGTAGATACTTACAATGAAGCAGTACTCGGTAAACCAAATGCTGAGTACTGCGTGTGGATCCAACAGCCAAGTTCATGGGGTGGTGCTATAGAGGTACTAATATTATCCTTTATAAATGACATACTTTTAAAACAAGGGAACAATTTCTTAAGGTCTCTGATATTAAAATTTATCATGTTAAAATATAATAAAGGCATGATGTAACGAGTATTTTCTACTCGCTACATAGTGTCGACCTCTCTCGTCATTTTTTGGAAGTTTTCACGGTAATGCCTTGACACACTTTAGATATTTGATAGATTGGCAAGGATTTAGTAGAGTAATCGATAAAACCATAGACCATCAGTTTGACAGTTGGATTTTATTTCCCCGGCTGTCAGATTATTTTGACGTTTCCGGTTTGGGATATGTAGCATTCACTTTCCGACCGATTTCACTAAGATGATGCACGAATAAAATTCTATTCCGTGCCAATCATTAGATTGTAATATTTTCGGGGTCCACCTCTGGTAGGATCCGCTTTGTTGTGATGTCAGCAGCCGTGCAGCGGTGATATTTTTGAAACCCACCTATCTCGCCATCGCATTTTGGATGTGCTCATAGCACGAGCGATTGGCATGCTTTGTTTTCGTTAAAGTACGCCCCAAAGGCGTTCTTACTTATATTTTGGATTTTCATCCTTGAAACTTAAATTCATCATGGATGAGCTGACGCGTTTCCCCTCGAGTCTCCAATCAACCCTTCAGGTTTATTATAAATAGATTTATCGAAGCTGGTGGTATGTCTCTTGGATTTCTTTTAGTAGATTCAACTTAAAAAAAAACGTGCAATACTGACAACTTAAACATAAACTCTAGTTATAGCATTTAATAGTTATAAAACAACTTGCCCTTCAAAAGAAAGGGGCTTTCTAATATTGTGTTCGCCATACTGCCTGCGATAGAAATAAATGAGCTATTGTTAAAGAATTTGCAGCTTAATTTCAGAAATCTCCGACCTAAGATTAGAAGCCATATCCTTTACCTTTTAGCTATTCCGGATCCCCTTTGTTTTAAATTACCTAGTGAGCTCTGGCGCCCGAACCTTATTCCTTTTAGTTATTTTTGTTTAATTTTGAGCTCTCTAACTTCTCTTCTTTAGAATCACACACATAGTTTGTTAGTTAGTTAAATAAATATAGACCCTTTTTTAATTTTTTTTATTACAATTGTCGCACTAGAACAGGGACTGAAGCAGGTTTGTACGGTGAGTACAGTCAGTATTGCACACTAAATTCATTTATATTTTAACTAATGAGTCTATTGTTTACAATATTTAGTATTCATATTGTATTTCATATTGTTTTTACATTGTAATTGATCTAGTTTATAAACTTTGAATAATTTAATTAGACTCATAAGTTGTAACTTAGTTTGGTATTGTATTTTGCAAACAATGTTTTAGTTTTACATTGGATAATTTGTTTATTTTCTTGTGTTTTTAACATGTTTTTTCCTTAGCAAAACCAACAATTGTTAAGTGTAGACCGTGTTTTTGTTAAATCTCATACAGTGATATAATTCATATCTAAGTTAACTTTTTATGTTAATAATTAAATTTAAACATTAAGTACATTATTGTGCACCTAGTCTATTTAATTTTAAGCCGTTTTGTGAGTTATTATTGCACTTTTTAACGTTAAATAACTTAGCAATTTTTCATGGAAATACCACATTGATTTTCATACATAACCTCAAACTTTAATTTTATTTTTCAAACTTTGATTTATTTTGAAATTCTTTGAAGTTTAGTCCTTGCTTTTCATTGCTATTTGCCTTGTTACTCGTTAGTCATGGAGGACAAGGAAGTTCAGTTTCCACCGCCTCAGGATTCGGTTGAGGTCGAAGCTTCTACTGCTGATGATGCTAATGTTGTTGAGAAAGGTCACGAGATGGTTAATGCCACCGACGTTGGCAATCCTTTTGAATCTGGAATCACACATTCGTCTTCGGATTTTACAGCTCGAGCTTTGCCTTCGTTCAATTCCTTGAATGCGCTTGTTAACGAAAACATTCGAAAAAACTTTCCTCCTCTTACTAAACTGCCTGATTTGAAGAAGAGCAAAATAATTTATGATGGTAGAACTTGTGTTCGCGATTTTATTACACAAGTTGAAGAATATTTTCTTTATAGAAATTACAACGAAAATTTGCTGGTTGGTTCTTTTACAGATTTGCTTGATGGTACTGCACTCAAATGGTTTAGATCTGTTCGAATTCGTATTTCTTCCTGGCATGAGCTTAAGCTTGCGCTTTTGAAACGCTTTGATACACCTAATTTTGATCACTTTTTAGAAAATGAGCTCCGCACCAGAAAACAGAAACAGTCTGAGTCGCTTCCTGATTTCATTACGGAAATTTATGACATGGCTAGTCGTCTTTCAGTACCTTTATTTGACTACACTTTAATTAACGTGATACAACAAAATATGTTACCAATTTACACACCCTTTTTGTTTCGTAGACAAATAGATTCAATCGAACAATTTCTGGAACTTGCAAAAGATTTAGAAGTTGTTGTCAACAGAAAACCTTTTAAAGAATCCCTTAAACCTTCTGTTAAATCTAATGCCGTTTCTAATGATTTAGTTTGTTTAAAATGCAAAAAACCTGGACATTTATATAGAAATTGCAAGTCTATTCCAGGTGTTATTTGTTTTAAGTGTCATAAAGCTGGGGTCACTTCTAAGACTTGTGACGTTTGTAATTTGGATACTAAAAAGTCGCAAGAGTCAAAAAACTGATTAGGCAGCATCGAGCCCACGTTTTTGATAAAACTTCGAGCGTCTCGATGTGTGAAAAAATTGTTAGAGGTCACAAGCCTGATGATGTTGCCCGTGACAAAGAATTTTCCAACTGGTTAGATTATTTAAAAACCTTTTTTAATATTTATCGTTCGGCTCCTATTCTATTTACAAAACAGAATGATGCTAGACCATTTTTAACTTTTTTTGTTGGTAATCAAATTTTTTCAGGTTTGTTGGACAGTGGTTCCGATAAATGCATTTTAGGCTCAAATACACATGAACGATTTTTACAGTTAGGTTATAAAATTAGACCTATTAGTGGCGCTGCTTGCACTGCGGATGGCTCCGCCCGGAGAATTATTGGTGCCATGGATTTGCCAGTAACTTGTGATAATATAACTAAATCCGTAGAGTTTTTAATTATTCCTTCTTTTGATCCATTAATTATTTTAGGTTTTGACTTTTGGATTAAATTTCATTTAGCTGAAGAATTGTGGAAGAACATTATACTTGTTCCAGAAAATAATAAACAAGTTTGTTCAATTACCTCTATTTCTGAACTTTCTCCTTCTGAGAAACAAAAATTAGATAATATTATTGCTTTGTTTGAAGATATTTCTTATGAGAAAAGAGGTTTAGGTCTTACTCATTTAGTTGAACATAAAATTAACGTTACTAGTGAACCTTTTAAACAGAGATATTGGCCTCTGAGTCCTGCTAAACAAAAGGAACTTTTTGATGAAGTAGAAGTTTTATTAGGAGAAGGTATTATTCAACCCTCTAAGTCTCCTTGGTGTTCACCCGTATTGGCGGTAGAAAAGAAAGATGGAGGTACTAGATTGTGTTTAGATTCAAGACGTTTAAATTCTGTTACTATTAAAGATTCTTATCCCCTTCCTTATACTTCTAGAATATTAGATAACCTTAGAGGTGCTAGATATATTAGTACTATAGATCTTTCTAAAGCATTTTTGCAAATTGCACTTGAAAAATCCTCCCGCGAGAAAACTGCTTTTGTAGTACCTGGAAAAGGTCTGTACGAATTTGTTCGCATGCCATTTGGTCTCACAAATGCACCGGCTGAGTTGCAGAGACTAGTAGATAAACTTTTTGGTCCAGAGTATGATAATTCTGTATTCTGTTATTTAGATGACTTAATTTGTATTAATTCTGATTTTAATAGCCATATAGCACAGTTGCATAAAATTCATAGTATATTAAAAGAGGCAGGTTTAACTGTAAATTTAAAAAAGTGTAATTTTTGCAAGGACAGACTTCGCTATCTTGGTTTCATTGTTGACAGTAATGGTTTACATACTGATCCTTCTAAATTAGAGACAATAGAAAATTTCCCACGCCCAGAAACGGTAAAACAACTTCGCAGTTTCCTTGGTTTATGTTCTTATTATCGTAGATTCATTTGTAAATTTGCTGATATTGCTTCTCCTTTAACTAAATTGACAGCAGGTAGTAAAAATTCTAAAAAGCCACTTACTTGGAATGATGAAGCTGAAAATGCATTTCAAGAATTAAAACATTCTTTAATAACTTCTCCTGTTTTGCAATGTCCTAATTTTGAAAAACCTTTCTTTTTGCATTGTGATGCCAGCTCTGTGGGCATAGGTAGTGTTTTGAGTCAAGAAGATGATAATGGTGATCAACATCCCATTGCTTTTTATTCTAGATCACTTAATAAATGTGAAAGAAATTATAGTACCACAGAACGCGAATTATTAGCTATTTTAGATTCCATAGAACATTTTAGACCTTATATTGAAGGAATGAAGTTTACTGTTATTACTGACCACGCTTGTTTGAAATGGCTCCTAGGTCTCAATAATCCTAGTGGACGCTTAGCTCGTTGGGCTGCTAGAATTTCTCAATTTACTTTTGATATTATTCATAAAAAAGGTTCATTACATTTAGTTCCAGATGCTTTATCTCGTATAGAAGTCACTGCTATAACCACTCAGGATAATGTAGTCTCCCCTGATGATGAAATTATTGATCCTTGGTATAGAAAGATATTTATTCAATGTCAGAAATCTCCTAGAAAGTATAAGAATTTTAGAGTCGAAAATAACACTTTGTATAAATATTGTAAAAATAAATTTAACCCTCACAGTCTTTTAGACTGGAAGATAGTTATTCCTAAAGAGAATATCTTAGATACTATTAGGTCAAATCATGATGATGTAAATTCAGGTCATTTGGGTATTCATAAAACTTTAAAGAAATTAAAACAACATTATTTTTGGAAAGGTATGTTTAATGATGTTCACCAATACATTTTGTCTTGTGATACTTGTAAAGCTTACAAACATACTACTTCTCCTCCTTTTGGTACGATGATTAATCCTAAAAAGGTTGATCGCCCCATGCTTATGCTTTCGGTAGATATAATAGGTATTTTACCTAAAACTTATTCTGGTCATAAATACATACTTTCAGTTGTAGATGTTTTTACTAAATATTGCTGGTTCTTTCCAATGATTAATGCAACCACTAGAGTAATCTGTAAACATTTTGAAAAAGAAATATTTCTTAAATTTGGTTGTCCAAAAATAGTAGTTTGTGACAATGGAACTCAATTTACTTCAAAACATTTTGTAGAATTCTTGAAAGGTTTTAATATAACTAAAATATTTTATAACACATTGTATACACCTCAAAATAATCCTGTTGAGAGATATAATAAAACAGTCGAAACTTGCATATCGTGTTTTGTTAAAGATGATCATAGGACTTGGTCAAGTTTTTTGCCCAATGTTCAATTAGCTTTAAATAATAGTGTAAATCTTGCTACAGAATTTACACCTAATTTTCTTATGTTTGGTAGGGAACTTGTTTTAGATGCTTCCTTACATCATTTTAGTAACTCTGTTGATAATTTATCTCAACTAGAGGTTTCAAATAGAAACTCTTATGCAGTTTCTCTTAATTCACTTAGTGATATTTTTGTTAAAGTTCAAACTTATTTGTTAAAGGGGTATAAGCGAAATGCCGCTTATTATAATAAGGGTCGGAAAGTCATTTCTTTTGATGTGGGTGATGTTGTGTGGAGAAGAAGTTTTGTTCAATCTCATGCACCTGCTTATTTTTCGGCTAAGCTTGCACCTAAGTTCTTAAAGTGTGAAATAACTGAAAAAGTTTCTGATAACGTTTATGTTTTGAAAGATTTAAATAAGGGTTCCGTGGGTCGTTATCATGTAAAAGATATTATTAAATTTTAATTTTGGGGAATTTTTAGACTTGGTTTTGGTATTGAGTATTTTTGTGTGAGGTACTACCTTTGTTAGAATGATGAATGAAAGGTTATGGTAGTATGAAGGTTATTATTATGTTAGGCAACCTCATTACAAATTATTAGATTCCAATTCAATTCTTACTAAAATAAACTTAGGTCATTTTGGTTAAATTAGAAATACCTACTCTTTACACTATACATTTTACACATCAAAGGATCTTATCTTGTTTGTTTTGTTTGTTTGTTGAGCTTGTGTGGGATCTTATATCTTTTCTTTCTTTCTTTTTTAAAGGTAATCCTTTACATGTTTACATTTTTTTTGTAAGAGAAAGATCCTATACAACCTTACACTTTGGGTTTTTTATTACCTAAAAAGATTTAAAAAACTTAAATTTCATTTCAAGTTTTTTGTAATCTTCCTTTTTTGGTAGATTAGAATCATTCTATTTCTCTCATAGTTTTAAATAGTTATTGATTTTAATTCTATTTTTTTACTGTTTGTTGACAGTGTTGTTTTTTGTCTAGATATTTCTTCGATACTAGACTTGGATTTGACTTTGTTAGAAACGCTTTCATACCGGATTTTGCTTTTGAGGTCATTCTGTAACTTTTGTTATAGAACGTCCTACCTTGTTTTTGCGGTCATTCTGAAACTTTTGTTAAAGAATGTACTTTGTTTTTGGATCTTGGTGTAATTTTTGACCTCGATTTCATCTTGGCTTTCGCCTTTAGGTATTGTGATTTTCCCCTTCGGTAATCCAATATATTTTGTTTGTTTGTCTGTGCTTGGAAGGTTGGTAGAGTAGAGCCAATCACAGCTTTCGTTTGCCCTTTTGCCCTTGTGTTGGTCATTGTTGTGCCAGTCACAAGGTGGAATTTTGACTTTCGTCATACCTTTTTACTATTGTGCTCGGAAGTTCGGTGGTGTAGCGCCGATCACAATATGGTTTTTGTTTGTTACAGGTTATTGCTGTGACAATACTTTTGGATAGAGCCCTTCAACTCTATCCAACCTTTTTAGATAGAGCCCTTCAACTCTATCTAACCTTTTTGTTGGAAATCAATACTTTTGGATAGAGCCCTTCAACCCTATCCAACCTTTTTAGATAGAGCCCTTCAACTCTATCTAACCTTTTTGTTGGGAATCAATATTTTTGGGTAGAGCCCTTCAACTCTGTCTGACTTTATTGGTTCGGAATCTATACTTTTAGGTAGAGTCCTTCAACTCTATCTAAAATTTTTGTTTAGGTATTGTTATTTTTAATTGGTTGTTGCTGAGATAGACAGAGGCTATGGTGCCTAACTGTACTCAAAGCTGAACTGTAGGTTAGTTGAGGATAGTCAGCGGCGATAGTGCCTACCTGCACTCCAGATTAGTTGGTAGAGATGTGTAGAGTTAGTCAGTGGCGATAGTGCTTAACTGAACTTAAGTGGAGTGGTTTAGTTTAGTAAGTTGGCTGAAGTTAGTCAGTGGCGATAGTGCTTAACTGAACTTAAGAGGTGTAGGATAGTTTAGTAAATTAGTGTAAAGTTAGTCGGTAGCCATAGCGCTTAACTGTACTCAAAGTTAATGTTTAATGTTTAGTAGTTTTGTTCAAGATGTAGTCAGCGGCTCTCGTGCCTAACTGAGTTTAGATTTGTTTAGTGTTTAGTCTTGTTAGAGTTTTAGTCAGCAGCCCTCGGGCTTAACTGAATTTGGATTTGTTTGTTGTTTGGCTTTGTTGATCGGTTGTAGTACCGAAGTTTTAGTCAGTGGCCATGACGCCTAACTGCACTATGATAGTTTTTTGTTATTGAATTTTTTTGTTCACTTCGTTTTTCGTTGTCTCTTTCTAATAAAAGAAAGTTCCTTTCTTTTATTTTTCGGGGAGGGATGTAATGTAACGAGTATTTTCTACTCGCTACATAGTGTCGACCTCTCTCGTCATTTTTTGGAAGTTTTCACGGTAATGCCTTGACACACTTTAGATATTTGATAGATTGGCAAGGATTTAGTAGAGTAATCGATAAAACCATAGACCATCAGTTTGACAGTTGGATTTTATTTCCCCGGCTGTCAGATTATTTTGACGTTTCCGGTTTGGGATATGTAGCATTCACTTTCCGACCGTTTTCACTAAGATGATGCACGAATAAAATTCTATTCCGTGCCAATCATTAGATTGTAATATTTTCGGGGTCCACCTCTGGTAGGATCCGCTTTGTTGTGATGTCAGCAGCCGTGCAGCGGTGATATTTTTGAAACCCACCTATCTCGCCATCGCATTTTGGATGTGCTCATAGCACGAGCGATTGGCATGCTTTGTTTTCGTTAAAGTACGCCCCAAAGGCGTTCTTACTTATATTTTGGATCTTCATCCTTGAAACTTAAATTCATCATGGATGAGCTGACGCGTTTCCCCTCGAGTCTCCAATCAACCCTTCAGGTTTATTATAAATAGATTTATCGAAGCTGGTGGTATGTCTCTTGGATTTATTTTAGTAGATTCAACTTAAAAAAAAACGTGCAATACTGACAACTTAAACATAAACTCTAGTTATAGCATTTAATAGTTATAAAACAACTTGCCCTTCAAAAGAAAGGGGCTTTCTAATATTGTGTTCGCCATACTGCCTGCGATAGAAATAAATGAGCTATTGTTAAAGAATTTGCAGCTTAATTTCAGAAATCTCCGACCTAAGATTAGAAGCCATATCCTTTACCTTTTAGCTATTCCGGATCCCCTTTGTTTTAAATTACCTAGTGAGCTCTGGCGCCCGAACCTTATTCCTTTTAGTTATTTTTGTTTAATTTTGAGCTCTCTAACTTCTCTTCTTTAGAATCACACACATAGTTTGTTAGTTAGTTAAATAAATATAGACCCTTTTTTAATTTTTTTTATTACAATGAATTATATTGTTTAATAAAATTGTAATGAATTTAACTGTTGTATAATTTATTGTTATTATTCATGCAATAAAATACTCAATTTATATGTATAGTTTCTGAACCTACATAAACATATTTTTTTGTCAATAAATATTGTGGCAATTCTCTGAACTGACTACTCATCAAAAAATATTAGTGATAAATAATTATTATTTTATGACATTATGCAAATAGAGAAATTGGGGTTTGTGGCTCAGTCTTAGTTAAGCTATGTTTCCCGCGGTCGGTCTTTGCATGGGTTACCATCCATTTCATACCGACTTCTCTTCTCAGTGCCTCGGAAAACAAGTAGCAAGCTTATAGTTTTAAAATACAGGTCGCGTCATGTGAAAAGAACGCTGGCGGTAAAGCGCATAGGCGATTTATCGGTCTATTTGGTGGTATGAGGTGCGGTGCGGGGCAGGCGGGTCACGCACCGCATGCTTGCTGAAGCGCTATTGGTTCGTCAGTCGACATTTGCTATCCATGGAGTGTCCACGTTACGTTCGTTCGCAACGTTCGTACGAAATGGTTTTACATAGAAAAGTGAGAAAAATGATTTATGACGTATATATTGTTTTATGAAAAGAGAGACTGATAATAATGCAGTTGATAATTTAAAACAATGCATGAAACGGGCCGCAGAGGCAACAATTAATATTTTTGTACCAGATTAAACATTCTACATTGAATTGATATTATAAAATTGATAATTCTATTTAATGATATCCTATCAAATATATGTATTAATGTACCTACCAATAACCAATATACGAAGCCGCGAGCGAATTCTAGTTAAAAAATGAAACCATAGGCCCAGTACTTTCGTGCGCGAGTGTGATGCGCAAACACACCCCCTCCACTTTCTTCCAGCGTTCTTTTTACATGACGCGTACTGTACAATATTAGTACCAATACTTAAATAATTTTATTTTAAAAGTACTTAAGCTTTAATTGCAAAGTTCTTAATTATAATTATTTATTATTTTCTAACGCTCATTACTTTTTAGAATAGGGTATTATACTCTTTACGAGAAAATATCTGTAAGTATGTTATTGAGACAGTTTAGGCATAAAGCAGTCGGAAAATGTAAGTTTTTGTTCATAAAATAACAAAATAAATTTGTAAATTCAATTCAAAGTTTACAGTATTTTTAATCTGTTATAAAACACCGTGAAATAGTAGCGGCCATGTTATTACGCCGTACGGCTGTGTAAACAAAAAAATTGACAACTGTCAGTCAACCGATTGGCGTAATAAAGGCTTTGTACTTTTATTATTTTCGTAACCAACGTAATTTTTTCATTATTACACCTATTACAAAATATGCTTTTAATTATTTTCAAATTATATACAATTATCATATTTAATATGAGCTCATTTGATACAAAACGAACTGACGTCATTTACGCTGAGCAATATGGCGTCCAGTAGGAGGCGATTTCGACAAACTACGCGTGAAATTTGAAAATATAAATTTAGATGCATTTTTATGCTACTTATCGATTGAATAAAAAAATTGTGTTTTTTTTGGTGGCATATTAGCACTACAGAATTTCATTGAGACACTTTTCAAAAATGGGTGGGATACCCTATTATTTGCTAGTTAACACCTTTGTCCACTTAACCCTTCAATTATTAATAATAATACCAGTCTATTATTGTCCCAATGCAGGGCAAAGGCCTCTTGTCATACACAAAAGGCACGTACATTTATCACCACCTATGCTCAAGGCGGATTGGCGATTACTTATATATGGGTAATATATAAGTAATCGCCAATCCGCCTTAGTGAAGAACTACCTATGTCCCTGATGTCTAAGATAAACTAAAAAAGTACATATGAATTGAAACACAAATATTTATAGAGTTCATTTATTTCTTTGTCTAATATATACTTATCTGTAATTACAGGTAGCAATCCTATCTCGTTTCTATGGACTTGAGATGGCAGTTGTAGACACATTGAACGCAATCATAAACAGATTCGGAGAAGACAAGAATTATGGACAACGAGTTTTCTTATTATTTGACGGTGTGCACTATGATCCCTTATATCTGGAACAAGTTGATGTGAGTTGCACCTTTATTTAAAAGAAATAAAAATCGGCCAAGTGCGAGTCGAACTCGCGTGGAGAGGGTTCCGTACAATGCCAATTGATAGAATTCTTATAGGTTTTCCTGTGATCTACAAGTAATGAACTATATTTTTTTTTTTTTTTTTTTCAAAGTTTTAGCCTCAGTAGTTTCTGAGATCAGGGGGGGATGGTAAATTTTCGTCTTCTTTCATGAATAAAATGAAAACTATTTATTTTACAATAATAACAAAAATATATTTAAGATCCTCATAACGAGCTCTTTCGTTTGATATAATATGACACAACAAGGTTTGCAAAACTTTTTTTAATTTCCTAATTAATCCCCCGAAAATTACCCTTGTTTAAAAAAAAATATTTACTTTGCACATCTGTGTTTGGGTCATAGGATTACACCATCCTACCAAATTTCACGTGATTTTGTCCAGTAGATTCGGAGCATATTGGCTGTGACAGACGGACGGACAGACAGACGCATGAGTGATCCTATAAGGGTTTTTTTGTACGGAACCCTAAAAATAAATCATTTGTAACATGTTGTATGAAACTGCCTGCCTTAAGGTATGATATGGTATATCGGGCTGGTGTCTGCAACTCCACGTCTTAGCGCGTATTTTGCGTACAGATGGGAAGTAAATCATTCGATCTACCCGATCTCCCTAAGAAAGACCAGCAGCGCCTTTTCGTTACTGGCAATCTCCCGTAGGTTACCTGGGTTACTGAAGTACTTTGCCCTGTATGAAGCCACCTCAGGGCAGTTCAGAAGCACATGGGCTGCTGTCTTGTCTGCCCCTATGCAGGCTCTGCACAGTGGGCTGGAACTAGGCAGTGCCTTATTAGTGCAGTGATGATGAGAGCTGATGGTAAAGCCCTGGGATCATTTTACAGATCTGCCAAACGTAGTACTAGGGTTTTCTGTCCAGAGAAGGCAATGGGCTCGCTGAATATAACATGGACCATAAGCATATGGGACAAAATGTGGTGTTATTGGTACGCCTATCTCTAATAATTCGAGGAAAACTGATTTGAAAAAAACTGTTGCTATTACTAGTTAGTAAGACAATGGTGCCGATTCCCTTGTTCACAAACTAAATTAAAATTAGGCATTTGGCATCTCTTTCTACCAGGCAACTGAAGAAAAGGACGGCGACAGACAAGGACTAAGTTACAGATGTCAAATTCTAGTTAGTTTTTCCCTTGAACTTCGCAGTGTTTTTAATCAATACGTTCTGAAATGACAACTATAATTGTATGAAAATTTTAGATCAACTAAAATTAACAGCTCTTATTAATATATGTATCTTTCTTGTTTTATTGGAGAGAAAGAGATATAAATAGCTCCAAATTAATTTAGTTCGTGCACAACAGAATTGGCACCAATTAATACTGTGAGTGCCACCACACAAACTACAGAGATTTATGCAGTTACTATGTTTGATATATATATTTGAAATAATATATTTCGACGACACGGTTGGTCCACTGGTCGAGTGATTGACAGCTGTGCTACATGTCGCGGGTTCGATTGCCGCACGTAACTAATATTTGTATGGCCTAGATAGTTGTTCCGGGTCTGGCTGTTTGTGTATATGAGTTTATATGTATGTAAACGCACCCACGACAGGGGAGTAGTATTCACAGTGAGGGGTAAACAAAAAAAATGTGCGATCGGGGGACCCCCGTAAGGAACGAAGTTCCTTACTTTTTTTGTACATAGATGTACAAAAAAAAATAATGTATAGGTATATAAAAATAATAATATATAGTTACCTAATATATGTATACTGCTGGTATTGCTGGTATTGAGTGCAGTACACTCGTCTGCTCATTTGTTTGTAGTAGGCTCGATACACGCACACGTACACACACGCATTTTGTTACGTGACGATTTCTACTAATTCCCGTAAGCCGCGTTAAGGAACTCCGTTCCAAAATACTTACATGAAACTTTATCCTACAGGGTGGTATCCAAACAATATTCCCAGCTGAAGACATGGAGATATTCCGAGAGGCCGAACAGTTGGCACACGAAGCCAAGTCGTCCAGACAGTTCACTGACGTCAACAAGTTCACCCTCAGATGTAATGTGTGTGATAAATTAATTACTGGCTACGTCGAGGCACAGAAACACGCCAAAGAAACTACTCACACAAATTTTGGTGAAGTTTAGCGAATAATTGGTATAATAAGGTGTACGTCTAATATGATTGTGTCTGCTTGTTAAAATGTTGGTAATGATAGATAATTAATAAAGGCTATTAACGAGACGGTTGTATGAATTGATATTCTTTGATTTCAGTGAGTTTTATTGACTGATATATCGTAACATGCCTTCTGTCGTTGAATGTCGTTGTTTAACCTTCTCAAGTTTCAATTCCATTTTGCTCTTGCATACAACACAATAACCTCATTATAGGGTCGCTTTGCACATAAACGGGTCGGCACAGTCGGAATGGCGTCATAATACAACTTTTGATAATTTTGTATTGAAAATGCCAAACCGTATATGCCGCGCCGTGTGTATACCGACCCTTACTTAGCATCAAGTGCACTTAAACTAGTTGAAATATTCCTAATAAAATAGTATAATTGTCAAGCGGACACAATCACATAAATTAGCTTAATTTTGTTAGGATTTTTAATAGTTTTTCCAATTCCCGAAGACCCTTATTCTAAATGACATTAATTAATGAACTTAGTGCATAGTTCAATTCGAGATAAATGTTATTTATTTATTATCTCGCTTATTAATTGTTAAAACAAGATTTATTTATATGAGATAACGCACATAATTATCTTAGTAACATCTATTTTGTATGGAATAGACATTATTTGAGAGTGAGGTCTCGGGGTGAAATAAAACAATTATTTTTACATGATCACAAGTCCGTTCGAGTCTAATTTTGTTAGGAACGGTGTGTTTTATAATAATGATTATTTATTTTTACGTTGTATATTTGTTAGATTTTCCCCCTAAAGTAGATAAAAGAATCCTGCACACATAGTTTAGTCAATTACTAGAACCAGCTAGACAGGTGATCTTAAAGCAAAGGCAAAAATTAATGGCGGCACTACATATTAAAAAAAAACGTTATAAATTGTATAAGATTACTTACACAAAATATTTGTCAATTTTTTTTCAGCTATTTAATTATTTCATCGTAATAATAATGTCTCGAATGTTAGGTCATAATTAAAAACGAAATTATTCGAGTACAAAAATAATATATAATAAATTCAGTCGAAGAAGATTATGCAATATAAAACCGACAATAAACTTGAATGTTTTATTTTTTTGAAGCGTATCATACTTTTTGGTATTATTCGCTTCATTTCAAAACTATTCGTTTCTCAAAACGAATGTTATACGAATGTCCATACTAAATAATTATGTATCCGGATTTTAATGTTCAATTTCATTCTGGGTACTGACTTGTGCAATGTGTAGTGTAACTAGTGGTGTATTACAATATTATTTGCGTTGCATTATGGTCGATACACAAAAGCAATGCGGTAACCCACTGATGCCGATGTTACCCACCGCAACGCACAAATTTGCGACGTGCGTTTCGGCTAGGTTAGTGAAATTGGTAACGCATCGCTCAGCGTTGCGTTGCGCTGGGGCATTGCTTTTATTTGTGTCGATCCTTCGCGGCAGATCCCGACGCGGCGACTTATTGGCCAAATTATTTGACTTCCAATACTGCAACTGATAAAGGTTAATACCGACACTTCGGCGTATTTGTCCAAATATTCGCCTTATTTGGATAATACAAAATGGACTTTATTTCATTAAGTTTAGAGAAAATTTACTGCATAAGATATATTTTAAAAACGACAAGAGTAGTTATTTTGGTTCAACAATGAAACAAACAAATTGAAGTTAATAGTTTTCCCCGTACCTACCATTCACCTTATTTTATGTCAAACCTTTTAAGATTAGTGAATTGGCAAGAAAAGAGTTATTTTGTAATAAGGCTCATTGGCGGCTTAAAAACGCAGAAGCATAAGCTATTTATTTTTTGTATTACGTTGTTGAGTCGCCAATGTAAAACATGACTTGTAAATTGTAAAATAAGGCTCAAAATGGCATAAATAAAATTTGATAAATGAAATATTTGATTTAGTTTCCTTTGAAGTGTACCTAAGGTTGATTCAATAGAAATCTAATCGTTTTCTTATCAAAACTATATTTTACTATTATAATAGTCCCTCATTGGGTCAGATTCCCTTGTTCACAAACTAAACTAAAATTAGGCATTTTCAACCACCTTAAAAAAAAAGGAGGTTATCAGTTCGACCCGTATGTTTGTATGTATGTTTGTCCGCGATTATCTCCCGTTTGACTGAACCGATTTTGATGCGGTTTTCACAAAAGTGTTTGTTACATTCTGGAGAAGGTTTTAGTATACTTACAACAACTAGATATTTTGAAAGCGCTTTTTGAAAAAACAACAAAAACCGAGAAGACGTATTCGTTTCTTCCATCTTTCCATCTTTGGAGGACTTTCAATCTCTGTTTTAACAGTGTTGCCGTTTCTTAATGGATTTAGGTGATAAGGTGACACTAAAAAGTGAAAAATAAAAACTTTTTTGAAAAAAGAGAACCGCCTTCAAAAAAAATCTAAAAAGTGATAAATAACTTTAGCACAGAACACACATGACTTGAGTTTCGGAAGTCGGTGGGTGGAATACAAAACAACAAACACAACAAAGCCACCGACTTCCGAAACTAAAGTCATGTGTGTTCTGTGCTAAAGTTATTTATCACGTATTGGTTTTTTTTACCAAAAAAATTTTTTCATCTATTGCTACCAGGTAGCTGAAGAAAATGACGGCAAGACAGACAAGAACTAATTTAGAGATTTCAAATAAGTTTTTCCAACTATACTTATTTGTATGAACATTTTAAATCAACTTAAATTGACAGCTCTTATTAATACCTGTCTCTTTCTTGTATTATTGGAGAGAAAGAGATATAAATAGCTTAAAATTTGTTTAGTTCGTGCACAACAGAATTGGCACCATTATCTACCTAGCCTTTACCTATGTTGAGGTCAGTTTCCTATCTAACCGTAAGTAGACTGAATACCAGTGTTTTACATGAAGCAAGTGATCAGTCTATCGAAGATCTGCAAATGACAGCCGGGACCAACGCCTTTACATGCTTTCCGAGGCACGGAGAGGTCTCGATATAAAATGGATACCCATCCAAGGATCGACCGCGACAAGCGTAGCTTAACCCTGACCGATCGATCCGTATACAGGTTTTACTTAGCCACGAGCCTTTAGCTTATTGAATTAGATTGACTTGAGAGAATGTGGAATGACTCGATTTGGCATAACTAAGCTCTATTATTGTTCGCCTAGTTTATGGAGGTATTTCCCCGGACGAAGTCTTTCATGGAGCTCTCAATACTCCCCTACCACAACTTAGGTAGGTACCTACTGGCTACTGTAAATTAAGAAGGTTGGACAATAAATTTTGTAAGTAATGGGGTTAACCATCGATCAGTAATGATCAATAGGGTAAATCCATTTTTCCAGAAAGTATCGGTTAATGCCTAACTATGGGCTTTATTACAGGAAAGGTTTTGGTAAAAATCACACAATGTATGTATGAATGCATCGTGTTCTACTTACCGTCAAACGGGGTGATTTTAAAACAATAGGTGAGTTTGATAATACCCCCGCCCCTAATTTTTACCCGTAAAATTAGACGCAGCCGACTATTTTATCTTCTAGGTATTAGGAATTCAAAAAGCGTTGCGCCATGTTTTGTGAACGGTGTAGCACATTAAAAATAGCTAAAGTGGAAAAAAATACGTTCAAAGTTAACCCTGAATATTAGTCGAAAATGAGTTCTGCGTCGGGGTGACTTTAAACCAGCAATAAACTTCGGGTGTTATCAAAGCTGCCCCATTTTCAATATTAACAAAACTCAAATTTTATATTTTTTTTCTCCTAAATTAATAATCATTTTTAAGCAAACAAAGTTTTTTGGGGTTATTCCCGGTCGTCCCCACCCCGTCGTCCTCACTGGGGACGAGTAGGAAAAAAAGTTTCGTTCATCCCCAGTGGTGACGATTGAAACTTTTTATTTCCCACTTGTTCCGCTATAGACCGAGAGTCATAATGCAATAATTTTATTAGGGATTTCAGTAAGAGATTTTACGGACTGTTCATCATCATCATCATCATCATCAGCATCATTTCAGCCGAAAGACGTCCACTGCTGGACATAGGCCTCCCCCAAGTGGCGCCACATTGACCGGTCCCGTGCGACTCGCATCCAGCGGATCCCCGCAACCTTTACCAGGTCATCGGTCCACCTAGTGGGAGGCCTTCCAATGCAACGTCTTCTGGTTCGCGGTCGCCACTCTAGAACTTTTCGGCCCCATCGGCCATCTGTTCTGCGAGCAATGTGCCCTGCCCACTGCCACTTAAGTTTGGCAATTCTTCGGGCTACGTCGGTAACCTTGGTTCTCTTGCGGATATCCTCATTTCTGATTTTATCACGCAAGGAAACTCCGAGCATAGCCCTTTCCATAGCCCTTTGGGTGACTTTAAGCCTTCTGATGCGGCCCATTGTGATCGACCACGTTTCGGTCCCGTATGTAATCACTGGCAACACACACTGGTCATAGACTTTCGTCTTGAGACACTGCGGTAAGTTGGGTTATTCCACTTTTCCCCCCTAAGAGAATCCCCCTCAGGGGGGAAATCTGGACCCTAACGTAAAAATCGCCCAGAAAGGCCCCTGTCATTTTTAGTTATTCCACTTTTCCCCCCTGAGAGAATCTCCCTAGGGGGGAAAAGTGCACCTTAATAGTAAAAAAAATCCAGAAATACCCCTTTTTATGTTGGTTTATTCCATCCCCCCCCCCCTTATTTCTATTTTGTACGTTCTTTATGTAAATAAAAAAAACAGTGATTCGACAATATAATAATTATATACTTAATCAGTCTTTTTTTAACTGAATTTTATAATAAAATGTGATGAAGATTAAAAATAAAAAAATAATAAATAATAAAAGACGAGAAGAAACCACGCAACTGGCCGAACGCTGCCCAGCCGAGTCGGATCTAGTATAAAACGAAGCTAGTTTATACAGGGTGGGCAAAAATCGTGGATCAAACGAAACAGGGCGAAACAGCTAATAAATAAATATCTTTGCAGCAGAGCACTCACTTGATCTCCTTAAAAGTTATGAATATTTGAGTGTTTTCTGAAAAAAATACCAAAATTTGTGATAAATAGGCAATTAAAGTAAAATGGGTACCTATTTTAAAACAGTACCTAAATGGTGTTTAGTAGCTTCTAGGAAATGTATCATCACTACAAACGAGCTTTTATGATAGTAGGTACTACCATGATTTATGTGTACCTATTGGCACTTTTTTCAATATCTTTTAAATCTCACGTAAAATAATTTGTAACTTTAAAACCTTACTTTGAAAAAAAAAGTACTACTACTGTTTTTAACCCTAGATAGATAACCTACGTCGATTCGACGTAATCGATTTTGAAAAATTCGATATAACTTTTTTGTTTTTCGCGTCATTAAACTGGCCGTTCCTATCAACTCAATTGGCCCTCGGAGCTTGCAGAGTAGACCCGTATCGCTCCGGTAAGTGCAATACTTTCGTCAATCTGTTCCTACCATACGTCGAAGTGACGTATGGTTGGTTATCTTTAGTGTCAGTTTTTCGACTTTTAGGAAAATGTGATTTTGTGACTTTTTTGAGAATTAATGTACACGTTTTTATTAGTTTTTATGGCTACTATGAAAAAAAAAACATAATGACGTTACAAAATTATGCAAACGATGCAGAAATCAGTCGATTGAAGAGATTCAGGGGTCGTACAGGGAAACTGAAGTCAGTTTATTAGAAGATGAAGAGTGATACCGAACTTTGAGGTACTTACCTCAAAGTCTTTGGAATCACTCTGTGGTAAACCATTATCACAAGTGGGAAAACCCATTGGACACTAAAAATGTGCCTGAAAGTGTGTGTGATGTGAGAGCACAAGTCCAGCGCCTGTCCTAAGTGCCTTTGAGGCCAAAATAAATAAAAAGTTATATTTACTAAGATTTGTTACATTATAGAGATTACAAAAAGTTGATTTTAAAAACTTCACATAGTCAATTATATGGCTGACGGAGAGATCCGTAAATGTTTAAGTTTTTCAGATTAAGAAGTACCTACCGTGTTTTATTCTTATTTTTTTTTTCCTGATAAAAAAATGTATAAACCCTAATTTTTTTCATTAATTCATATTACAACTACATACATTAAGACACATTAACACATTTATAAACCTAGTATATACATTATCCAAAATATGCCCAGTCAAACATGTGCACGACGAATCGACGTATGGTTATCTTTAGTGTACGGTTATCTATCTAGGGTTAAGTACTACAATAAAACAACAGGTTCAAATTAAAATGATTCACGCGAATTATTTTACCTAACGACCTTCCCCCTAACGACAAACCATGGGTTCTGAACCCATGGTTTGTCGTTAGGGGGAAAATAATAGGTAAAATAATTATGAAACCTGTTATAATTAATTTCTGCAAGTAATTTCCCGAAATTACTTCAATACGCATAGGTAACTATATTATATCGTAATTGTCGTCAATGGCAGTAGGTATGGCAGTGGTATAAATAGTTAGGGAATTTAAATGATTTAATATTAATTGATAATTAGGTACAGTCGCCGTCAGATATATTGTAGCAGACAAGGTGACCGAATACTTCTGAACAATTTAAAATGTCAATAAGGTCCATACACTAGGTACAAGTTACCATTAATATCTGAACATTCATTAGTTCATTAATATCTGAGCAGATGCTTGTCAATAATTTCTATACACACAACTAACCAAAATTTCCTTCAATTTATGTCTTCACAATTTTTTGGTAAAATCAATAGTTTTGGCAAACGAGCGCCGCTAACTATTATTTATCTACACCAACAATGTATTTTTCGTATATTTTACACAATGTATTTTAAAAATGTATTTTTTGTATATTATACCTACATAAGTACTTTGATTGTATAATGTCTAGATGGAGCGTCGCCCTACAATCATAAAAGAAAACGAGTCAACAATTTCAAGTATGTGTGCGTGCAGGCGTCGTTTTACACTGTGCATCTACGTCTCTGTGTGCATAAATAATGATTATATAAGCAATTATGTATATAATTATACATAAATTAGTATTATTATACATATTTTAATCATTTATTATTATTATTACGCATTTGGGCTTTGATTATTATAAGCACTTGTCAGCCAATAGTTGGCTGACACTTTTTGACACGTTTGCGTGCACTTGACGCTCCATCTAGACATTATATATAATCAAAGCTTAAGTACTATCTTTTTATTAACCCCCGACGAAAAAGAGGGGTGTTATAAGTTTGACGTGTCTGTGTGTCTGTGTGTCTGTGTGTCTGTCTGTGGCACTGTAGCTCTTTAACGGGTGAACCGATTTGAATGAGTTTTTTTTTATTTGAAAGCAGGTTCTCTAGCGATGGTTCTTAGATATGTTTCATCAAAATCGGTTCAGCCGTTTTAAAGTTATCAGCTCTCTAAAGTTAGCTGCGGTAGGGATCTTAGACGCATACCGGATGTTTACTTTGCTTTCAAACATATTCTTATAGGTGACCCTGACACTGACCACCCATTGAAATACCCATGTTTGCTATAAAACTATGCAAGATTATAGAATTCTTGGTCTTATGCTGCAGCCAGATTATACAGCACACTAGTAGGTACCTAGTAGCAGATAAATCGTATTTGGATTCGTTTTAATCGCTATTTTATTAACCCCCGACGCAAAAACGATGGGTTGTTATAAGTTTGACGTATCTGTGTGTGTGTGTGTGTGTGTATGTCTGTGGCATCGTAGCTCCCGAACGGATAAACCGATTTTGATTTTGTTTTTTTTTATTTGAAAGGTGAATTAGTCGAAATTAGCTTAGCTATGTTTGATGAAAATTGGTTCAAGATGGTTGCCGCCATAAAATGGCGGATCACATATTTTTACAACTCCCTCAATAAGGGTAATCCAAGATGGCCGCAACCACAAAATGGTGAATTACATTCTATTTTCACAACTCCCTCAATATACTTATGGGTATCAAATGAAAGGCCTTGACTAGTAGAATAATGTATACTATATTGCAAGGGAATGAGGAATAAGTAACGAAATGAAAACTAAAAACTTGTAAATTATTTTTGTAAACTTATACAAAACCAAACTAAATTACGTTTAAAAAATTTAAAATAAAAATTAAATTAAAAATTTAAAAAAACCCCCAACGCAAAACAAAAAAGCGATTATGTAAAAAGTCAAAAATAATACCTTTTGTATGAAATGTTTGTTCGTTGAAATGGCGCTATAATGTCGCGGTGGGGTACCGCTAAGTTTAAAGCAATAACTAAATACTTAGCTAAAATAGCGAACTGATGGTAACTAGATTTGCAACAAGATTAACAACTAGATTAGCAACAAAAATTTGATAATATCGAAGCAAATTGGTCGGAAATGCTGGTAAATTAATAGACAGTGAATGAAATTAAGGGACTGACTTACTTAAGCGGTACCCCGCCGCGACATTATAGCGCCATTTCAACGAACAAACATTTGATGGCTCAACAAAAGGTATTATTTTTGACTTTTTACATAATCGCTTTTTTGTTTTGCGTTGGGGGTTTTTTTAATTTTAAATTCGTTTTTCATCTATGTAATCTCCGTCTCAGAGAGCTTCAGTTTCAGTCCAACCCTGTTCACGCGGTGCGGCAGTTTGACGAGAAAATTTTTAACCACTGGATGTCTACGACTACGCTCGATTATATCCTAAATCACATAACAGATGCCATCACAATAATTCAAAACACGAACAACGGTTGGTAGGTACTGATGCGTACTTACAGTAAGTACGATTCAAACTTAATGGCGGCTCTGAACACGAGGCGAGTGGTTGTTGCGCAGTAACAAATTCACGTTACAGCGGGGGTGCGGGGCGGGGTACTGCGCAGCCAACCGCTAACTTCACAGCCGCCATTAAGTTTGAAACTTTGAATCGAACTGTACCACCAGCTGAAATGTTGGCCGTAGCAAAAACCTGGCGAACGATGCGGTGCGACGCGACGACAGTCTGAGGACAACATCAAATGACATAATATGTTCCCTATTGGCGGCATTATCGGCCTTTTACAATCCCGGTGGGCTGAATTCAAATGGTCACGCCGAACTACTCCAATTTCCAGCAACCGGGATGACGGCGGCGCTCGGGTGACGTGCATACACTATACAGTGGACAAGCGGCCATATTAAACGTATGTAGGTATCAATGTATCGATAGTTCGACGCCGTCATTTCGTTCTCGATGACGTCCCGGTCGTGCGTCCCGGTGACGGTAGCGGTGGACCACGAAGTAAAGACATACTTCGTGCGGTCACAGATGAAATAAGTAAGTACTTAATACTAACGTGTGCGGTGGACTATTAATGAAATGAATGCTCTAGTGCCACAAAGAAACAATTTTGCATACAGAGATCCACTTATCTGTGAAATGGCAATTATAAACATTTTTAACCGACTTCTAAAAAGGGTGAGGTTCTTTGTTCGACTGTAAGTATGTTTCTTTTTTCTGTATGTTCACCGATTTCTCCCCCGTTTGTGGACCGATTCTCAAAATTCATAAACTCCTGATGTGGTCCCAAAATATTCCATCCATAAGGGTAGATGAATAATTAAGGGATGATGAAGGTGTTCTGTGTCACCGTTTCGTAATTAATTTGTATGATATACTTAAAAAACAATTTTACAAAAAAGACAACCGCCTTCAAAAAGTTAAAAATTACTTTAAATTCGCAAGTCGGCGACTTTGGTTTTGTTTGTTGTTTAGTATTGCCACCGAGTTGCGAATTTAAAGTTTTTTTTCAAGAAGTGTGCACTAAAAAGCGAGAAAAAAAACTTTTTTGTAAAAAGACAACCGCATTCAAAAAGTAAAAAATAACTTTAAATCCGCAACTCGGTGGCAATACAAAACCAAAGCCACCGACTTGCGAATTTAATATACCTAATTTTTAACTTTTTGAAGGCGGTTGTCTTTTTTGTATAATAGTTTTTTTTGCAAATAGCATAGCAATAACAATTATTCTTAGCCTGCTAAGACTCACGAATTCGCATACACATGAAATTATTGCAAATTCGCAATAATTGCTATTACTCATGTACGGGACGTAGTACTATTAAGTAAGTATTCTGTGGTACGGGCAGGGTGCAATCATAAACGTGGTCATTAAATACTAGATCAAACCGGTACCTATAATTAGAAACGTGTTTAGTGTCCATATGGGGAACTTCTACGGATATGGCCTATTAGGGGGTAATGACATACGGACCCCAGATAATATATCACAAAGTAAGACAGTAGTACAAGTTTGATACGTCGACGGATTATTTCATTACCTTCCTTATTGGTGGCGTGATTGCAAGCGTAACTGCTGAGTGTAAATAAGTAGCTATAGTTAGGTAAGGTACATAAGGGACTTCTTAGGTGTCTTTGTGTCGAGCTACAGTCACACCCTCACTGATTTACAAATAGGAAAGGGACTTATTACACTAGAAATGGTAAAACACTACTGCCTAGCCGTTTGGAGATTAATAGGCTTACTGTATTTATGAAAGTAGGTACCTGGTGAAACTTTTATATAGGCTGCTGTAGGTACAGGTTAGGTAGAGATGTATGAAAACGAACAACATTGAATATGTGGCAAACCCTGAAACATGAAAAAAAATCTGCTGCCCTATAGGTAAGTACATACAGTGGGTAGCTCATCAAGCTACAACAATCTGTCTTTATTTGATAGATTTTCAACTTTATCACAGAAAATTAGGGCTAATTCACGTAAGTTGTAGTGCAGTTGCAGTTAAGTTGAAGTTTGAGTGATAAACGTTATTCTTGTAATCTTTGAACTGCGCGAAAGCTGCGCGTGAACTGCACGTTAACTGTACGACAACCAAACTCTACCAAACTTATTATGGTGTAGCCACATGAGAGAAAAAATATTAGTCACTAAATAATTGAATACAATCGATTACATTTCAATGAATAAGATATTATAATAATAAAATAATACCCCAGTACAGATTTTCGTACTTTTTAACTGTCATTTTGAGACGTCAAACGAATAGTAGAATACCGGTCATGTTGCGTTCCGAAGCTCCTACCAAAGACGCGCAACAGTAGAATGCCGTTATGGAGCTCGCGTGACGCGAACTTGACGCCAGCGTGTCTGACAGCGGTAGAGAATATGAAAAGCGTTGTTTTGATCGAAACGTAACCGCAACTGCACTTCTTTAGTTACGTGAATTAGCCCAATACGTATTCAATTGGGAAAATTTGACAGCTTGGTATGGCTTTATGTGCTGGCGTCTGTACATGATGATAGACTTTAGAAACTTCTCAAACACAAACATAAAAACTCACTTAAAAAAACATCTAGACCCGGAGCTTGGAACAACTAGGTAGGTACCTACATACCTGTAGCCGAAAGAAATATTTTTTTCCGCGCAAAATTCGAACTCCCGACACGAAGCGCAACAGTCAAGTTAACCACTGCGCCAACCGTTTCGATTTGTTTTGATTCTATGATAACCCTTTTCTTGCAGTCGGTTCATAATTTATACCTATCTAACTACTATAAAAAAGTGTAATAACAAGTTCATTGTGCTGGGAATTTCTGTTTTTTTCTTTTGATGCTGTTGCTGTTGACTCTACCATACCACATGGTATGGTAGAGTCAACAGCAAAAGTAGATGATTCAAATCAGAAATTCAATACTAATTTACTAACACTAATTTATATAATTTATTACTAGTTTATTTATTGAAAGTAAGTGATTGTTACACACATACTTTTGAATCACTTCGACGCCACACAGTTCTGACGCGAACTCCGTTCATTATTGAATTTCTGATTTTGATCATCTACTTTTGCTGTTGGCTGTACTACTGACTGGTGTCTACCAACGTAGGCCGGTTTCCCCTGCCCCGAGGGCATTGGGAAATACTGCTGCCGAATGTTTAAAGTTCCAAGAAATATTATTTAAGTGATGTATCTGATTCACCATGTTATGAAACTGATAATGTTTTAGCACTTATCTTACCTACCTATTGTGTTACGAAATGTATGGCAAAAAGTTGTGTTGTGTATGTGCAGATCCAAGTACAATACCGACTTTTGAATTAACGTAGTTATAGCTACTTATTGTAATTATCCGATACATATACCCCCCATACCCTCCCTTATCTACCTACACGTCCGTAATACTAACATATTATCGTTTTAGCTATGTAAATGTTGGCTCAATTTAGAAAAAAAAGAAGGATTTTTTTTAAACATACCAAACAAAACTTGTGTGTGAGTGTGTGTGGTGTGTTTTAATAGGTAGGTAAGTACCTATCTTGATAGATAATCTACCTACCTACCCATCTAATTAGAATATCAACTACCTACATCATTTGTTAATTCTAGCGAGTATTTTTTGGTTGCTCAAACGATGCACATGTGCAAAGAGCATGATGGTTTGACTAGGGTTTAAAAAAACGGCCATGTTGTTGACTCCTCTCATTATAAGCAAGTTGGTAGCTACCAACATAGTTACGTAATAAGTGAAAGATATAATTAATATGCAATCACCAAAACACACCGTCATAATTAAACTGACGTTACAGGGAATTATTCAATACGTAATTATTACATATTTGCGTTAGGTACCTACGTTCTTGGGGATGTCAATATTAATGAATTAATTTTCCCCGCGTGAACAGGAAAACATACGATCAAAATGTAAGCCTATAAAAGCAGATCAAGCGTACGACTTCTCATTCGTTATTTAGTACTGCTATCAAAGCAGTCATAACAGTAATCCAATTATTATTTTAAATAATTGTCTTTAATTATTTCATAGTGCTTCTGATAGCCTGTGTTGTAATAGTAAAAAATTTAGTGGCAAATAATTGTTTTAATTACAATGGCGACTTTCACAACAATTTCTCTGACGGTAATATTTTATTTTTATTTATTATGTCATGGGATGGTGAACGATGACTATACGGTTGGCGCAGTGGCTGAGCGTTTGACTGCGCAGCGTGTTGCGGGTTCGATTCCCGCTCAGGGTAAATATTTGTGTGATGAGCACTTGTGTTTGCCTTGTGTCTGGGTGTTGTGTATACTTATATATGTATGTGTTTAAAATGTATGACTGTCTGATACTCATAGTACAAGGTCTCCCTAGTTTGAGGTCAGATGGCCATGTGTGAAATATACCCACATATTATTATTATGTGCATCTGCAATAACAGAAAGTCTTGCCATCTCAGAAATAAAGTTGAAATATCTCATGTGCCTGTTACACCAGCACCCATGTTTTCTCTTCAAACCAATTTTAAATCAATTTATAGATGTATTTTACATCATTAACTTTTTTAAGATTGTTTTATAAACTGTGTTTTGTTTTTTTTATTAACAGGTGACGATCCTAGTGGCAATTTGCAGTGCCGCCCCTAACAAGAGTAAGTTTTCTTTTTATTTTAGACTTTCCCCCAAAAAAGTTTTTAATAGGTACCTATACGAAATAACGAAACTCTATTAAGATGGTTCTAGTATAAGTGGTTAATACAAGTACCTATACATAGAACATTTTGATTAGTATTAATAAAACATTTTTTTACAGATCTCAACTTACAAATTCCTGACGAATGTAAAGGCAAAGGTTTCTGTAACATCAAGCCAGAAGGATATGACGAAATGCAAGACATAATCGGCGGGCTTCTGTCTCGCAACTTTATTGCAGTAAGTTATTAATATATATAAATTGTTCGATTTCAAGTAGGGAATCCAAATAACTTCAGTGATTACTGCACCGGTCCGGTTTGTGCCTGTGTGCCGGTTCCCCGGTTATTCTATACTCGGCAGAAACTTGACGACACATTGTATTCCTACTTAACGTGCTCACTCTAGGTACACAGCATGAGCAGCCAATTACTCTTGTAAAAAAAAAATCAAACGTCTCAGGTACCTTTTTTTAAATTCCTTCTGGCATTCGCCGGGGTGTTTGTGAAAATCTTCTACTTTTCCGCCAGTTTTCATTTTCAGTTGCACAACCAGCATACCTACCGTAGGTACTTGAATATTGAGCAATAAATAAACATACTTAGTTGGTAGACAATTTGGTGGTCTGTTGTGCACCTCACTTTAAAAACTTTTAAGTACCCGTTACATGTAATAATTAATTATTGATTATTTTGTTTTCTATGGTGATATTTTTTCCGTATTCCAAATGAATTCTCTTTTGCCTTGAAAAGGTCGGTTCTTTGGTACCTACCTACCTATTTATTACACAATAGTTTTTATTAAAATGTCTATTCTTTTTACATGAAAATAACCCTTAATTTTTTTTTTAGCAAAGCATTGGAGACCGTTTCGGAGATGATGAAATAACAGAGGAACTTTCTCCTCAGAATGACTGGCACAACTGCCCTTATAGAAAAACGGTATGATTTATATAGTTTTTATTTACCTAAGATATATGTATATAAGTACAATAGTAATAGCACTTAAAAGATCTTCCATAATTACCCACATTTACGAGCTTTTGGCCGCGGCTACGTTCGCGTGACTGTCTGTTATCGCGGACATAGAAGATGTAGAGAATTAAAAAGTAGCCTATGTCCTAATTCATATCTCCAGTTACCTCGATGTCAACCGATTTGTTCAATGGTTTTGTAATGATGAAGTAACAAACAGATAGACAGTGCTATACTTTTGCATTTGTAATATCTATTAGTATGGATTAACATTGCACAATGCTTGGTGTCGCAATGTAATTCACCTATAAACCACACGACAGTCTCATTTTAAGTAAACAGAAGTTCTGTAAGTTAGTACCGTATGTATCTACCTACCTATTTTATTTTTAATATAAAACCTTACTTTTTTTTAGATTGAACCGAAGTATTTATACAGCCACTCTAACAAATCGGAGTCTGATTATATCATCCAACATGAGCTGCTTAAGCAACCCATTGAAATCGTCACATGCGCGTAAGTTTATTGATTTGTTTTCTAGCTAAGTATAGTTGATCCACCTATGCATGCATAATCACAGGTATCTAATCTAATTCCTTATATAACTTTTACATGACATCAATTTGTCCGTATTTAAGTTTTGTGAATTAATTTATTTTAGTCACCTTTGTCACTTATGAGTAACATTTCATTATTTTTTATTGGACTATTCTCTGTGCGGACATAGCATATTTCCGCCTATATTTTGTCATCATTGATTTACTTTAAACGCAGTTACCTAACAATATTTAATTTTGCCACAGGAACGATAAAATCGAAAGCACCGGCTCTCAAGAATGCTTCCAGGATTTGGGATTGAGTTCCTTCAGCTTGAAGTTCACTTGCGTGTCCTCGACAGCTAAGCGCAGTCTTCTCGTATTCGATTATAAGTTGAAAGAAATTAGGCAGAAGTCTTACGATGTACCTTGCTGCTGTTCTTGTGAAATTAACAGCACAGTTTAATTCGGTCAACTTTTTCAAGTGTTGATGGCAGTCTATACTGATTTGGCCAAACCAAGTGAGTCGCCCTTAATTTATGAAGCGCGCAAGCCTCTATAACAAGTGTACCATTGTTAGTGGTACAACATCACACTTGTACTCCAGGCTGGAATCACCTGAGCGACCAACCAACTTGCGTCTGTTTTAAATATAAACTGTTATTCGTTCAAGTTACGAACTCGAAATATTTTTAAAAACTTAGTGTTACGAAGAAACATTGAGCCCTTTGCTATAATTTGTGAGTTCTGGTCCTAGGATCGTTCCTAGTGGCAGTCTTCGACAGTAATCATGTTCAGTGTTTCAGATTATTTAAAATCTGTTCAATGACTGATCACAGAGTTAAGAAATCTGGTAAAGTCTAATGTCAAATAGATACCTCTGTACCTACTGAAGACCATAACTCAATTCAAGAGATCATGTAAGGTATCGAACGGCTATGTAGTATTATTTTAAAGACTGATTGAATTAATTATTTATTTTTAGTTTATATTTTAGAACAATTTGTAAATTATTTTAGACTATATTTCAAGTAGAAATATGAAGTATTGTGAATCTTTGGATATTTATTAATAAAAAATTTGTGAATGATTAAATTACTTTTTTTTTATTAGGGAAGAACATGGTTAGCTATTAGGTAGGTAGATAGTGTTGTAAGAAAACTCTTAAGCAGGTTTTATTCGATTTATTTTTAACACAAAATGTACAATATCAATAAATATAGTCACATCGGCTTTCTATCACCTGTCGTTACACTATGATTTAGGTACTTTATACAATGTTGTCATACAACATTAACTTATCGTTACATTCAAAATACCTAACAAAATTGTGCAATAGAAATTGGGCCGCTATTGACTTTGTATTATTTTAAAGCAAGAAATACATTTTTTAGTGCATCGCTGAGACCATAAATTAGATGTTTAGATATACCTACACTAGACAGCGATATTTCACGTCCTATTTTAGAATTTAGAGCTAAATGTTTTCTTGAATGTAGAACACACTTTATTATTGGAACACAAAATAAAGATTACATTGTATTGTAAAGAAAAATATACACTTCTTGCCTTAAAATAAAACATTTCGATTCAGTTTTAGGAACCAAACGGCGTTAATAACTTATGTTTAAGCGTATACACAGCTTTTATTGCTAAATAGGTGAAGATATTAGAAGACGTGCCCAAGCTAGTTCGAGATTATAAGTGATTGGGGTTACCTCTGCTAAAACGAACCAAATCATTTTAAAACGGCGAAATTTTCACTTTGGAAATTTTTCGAAATATGTCATTTTAATATATATCATGGATGAATTTATTTATTCCAATCATAACTTTGGGATGTACCAGCACATCAAAGAACTGACAAATTTTCCTAATTGAATATGAAACTGAAATAACATTTTGTAATAAAGTTGAAAATCTATCAAAGAAATTTGACAGATTGTTGTATCCAGATGGGTTGGCAACTGTTATTCCTGGATGGTAATGTCACACAATGAAGCATACATTTTGAAAGTTGTGGTTTGGCTCATTTTAGCAGCATTAAGCTTAATTTAGAATATTACAATTTGTCGCCTTGTTCATGCAAATCTTATTCTTCCAAGGTTTGTCAAAACAAGGCGTGCATCTATTCTATTTAATCTCAGTATTCAAATTGATAAGTATTAACCATTTTTCCTTTAAGTATCATACATAATATATAATTATGTGAAGTTTTCTACTTACATTGATTATATCTTTAATCATTTATTTGAACTTTGTTAAACATTTTTTTTTTGGGGGGACATCCCATCTAATTTATTTTTCACTTATTTTTATTATTTGCTTTTAAATATTTAAACTGCTAGAAAAATAATAGATTGATTAGTAGTTTAATCTTGGTATACTTAACTTATTTAGAAAAATATATTATTATAATGATGGAAAGGGTTTAGATATTTAAAAGCTCGTTGAGATATGGACATTTCGGATGATAAGTGTAAGCAGATTCCAGTTAAAAATGATTTAGGAAAGAGCAGGGTTCCGCCACAAATTCTTCAAAACACAATTTTAGTTGGCGTCTAGCCAATTGATGACCATTTATTTTTAACAAATAAAAAATAACAATAAAAACTTTGCTATGATTTCGATTTTCGCTTAAAACTAAAGGCATTCAGATATGTTACAATTATCAAGTTGTTAAGTGTAATTTTGTCACACTTCTATGTAAATTAATACAAAATGTTAATATTACAAGATCTGCTCAAAAATATGACTTTAATTTTATAATCTAAATGCAAATATCGAGCAGGTTACCATAAAAATATAATGCTTATTATATAGTACAATAACTAATGATGGTTTTAAAACCAAATGGCAGTGTATAAATTAAAAAATGCACAAGTAATTGCAATTAGAAAAAATAATAAATTAGAAAAATCTTAAAAGCAAGTAAATAAATAGAAACTTTCTTAACACATAAAATCACGCTAGTTTTTCCCCAAAGAGTAAGCAGGATTCATAATACATATAAATCTCTTATTTTATCTATTGAACGTTTGGTGCTGGACTGTATATGGACAATTTCCTGTTTCTATAAAGTTCACGTGAAACGTTTGTGGTCCAGCCGTCTTGGGTACTGGGTACCGGTGTTGCAAGACTCGTGCCAGATGTGTAACGGAAAATATGCATGAACGGATGGTTTGTTAAAGGAAAGGCATATGGGATATGGCATAATCAAAAACAAAATATGTTATATTGTAAGAATAGTTTTGTAAGTATTAACTAATATAATACTCATATTGTCCGTCTGTAGTATAGTATTAGTCCGTGTGGTGTCGGACGTAAAGAATAGCAGCATCCAATATCTTCCCGTGGGTGTCGTAAGAGGCGACTAAGGGACTCACCAGAGAATAGAGAGGCAGTAGCGTTCTCTGTACCTTTGTAACAACCATTCTGCGATCGCCAATCCGCCTGCCAAGCGTGACGATTATGGCAAAACCCCCCCTTGGGGAAGCCTATGTCCAGCAGTGGACGTCTTTAGGCTGAAATGATGATGATTACAATATACATGATGTCCGCAACTCCACGTCTCAGCGTGTATCTCGTACGAGTAGGAAGTAAATCATTCCACTATCATCCAACCCAGCTTCTAAAGTAAAACCAGCAGCGACTTGACGCTACTAGCGATCTCCATTTTTTTTTAAAACCACATAACTACTTAATCATTTAAATACCATAATCAAAAATGAAAAATCGGCTCGCCGCCGTGCCAATAGCCGGTCCGACCGGCCCCATTAGATGTTTAAAAAACAACCGTCCGTGTGCCGTGCGACAACCGGGCGACACCAGCGCCAGAACAGTCTGACCAAACGCTTAATTAGAAATAATCCTTATTGCTAGTTGTAACATATCGAATGCTAAAAACAAATCTAAAAATGTGGCATTCTATTCGGAGTGCCTCTTTATTAAAATGCTATTACGTGCGAGTAGATTACGCAAATGTTGTCTATATCTATATTATTATGGTCTACATAATAATAATATGCGTGGGAATAACGTTGTATGAAAACCCCTAACTCTAAGTTATTTTTAGCCTTTTTTATATCAGTGTAGGTTTTCCTTTTCACGACGAGTTTTAGTAAATTTTAGTCACAAAAGAGAGCTTTAGTTACTCAAATTAGATGTATAGTTTGAATATATCCACTTAATACTTTACAATATGTAACAATAAATTCATCAAAAATATATTAGTTGCAATTAATATCCATCGATTTTAGGGCAATTAGGAGCAAATTTGTAAACATATTTCTCCTAATCTTCAAAGTATTTTTTTGTACAAAAAATGGATACTAATTTAGAGCCATAATATTTTATAATGTTACTAATAATATATAATAATGTTTATAAAAAACAATCTCGTATTAATCTCCTGATGTTAGAAAACTTACTGAACCATAAGGATGTTCATACAACGTCTACAAGCAAATATGGCAGTTCTTTTATTTTGGACCGCCTTTAGTTTAGGACACCATTGCAAAAGGAGCTTTAAGAGTAAGCAGATTAATAGAAAGGATTTTATTCAAAATTTATTTTAAACTAGCGACCCGCCCTGGCTGCACACGTGTGCCAATTTCCGATAATTCCGGTGTGGATTTTTCAAAAAAAATCTTTCACACAAACTTTTTCGAGACAAGACAACAACAAAAAAATCCGACGAATCGGTCGAGCCCTTTTCGAGTGATTTACATACGCGCAGCGATTGATATTCATAAGTTTTTAAATACACTGAAGATATTAGTACAACCCACACTAAGTTTCCTAGCTTTTATATTTTATGAAGATTTTTTTACTTTAGGCAGTTTGCTGTACCATTTCCTCCCTAGGACGAGCTTAATAGATTTATTTGAAGTTATAAAATGGTTATTTTTATAGCCAATATACAAAAGAAGGCTCGTGCTGCCAATTTTCAGTTTTGGTTACCTATGTTTAGATTCTTTTGTTACCACATACCCTGACTACTTATCTGAGACCGTTTCTAAGGAAGTGCATGAGGGGTATGGTGACGTGATGCGAGAGCTCACAGATACTAGATACTAGATAACTGTCACCCCTCATGTATCGCGCAGCTATCTCAGTGACGGTTTCAGTTAAGCGGTATATTCTGTAAGAAATGACAATGCCAGATCCTACCCTACTCTTTTACAAAAAATTTAAATTAATCTAAAAAAAATTGTAATGGTTAAAGAACCGAGGCAAATAAACAACATTATTATTATTACTTACTTCCTGAATTTAAATACAGTCCTTTATTTAAAAACAGAAACGGCAAGTTCTGCAGACATTAGGACTAACGTTTAGTTATCAGCAATAAATAAGCAGTAAGATGCTACATATTGCAAGCTTGTACATGACTTTTATTCAGTGGGGCAAAGTTCTATAGAGTTTCTGTCCTTTCTCTCAGTTAATTTTAGGTAAAGTGAGTGAGTGTTTCCCACTTAATGCTAACTGACAACTCATCTCAGATTCACTGCACCTAAATTCAACTGTAAATGTCATTACAGAATAAGTGTAGAGTTTATCTTGGCTGGTCATGCTTCATCAGCTGGTATGGTGGTATAACAAGACAATAAAGTTGAAATATGAACTCCACGGAACACAGTTTCGAGTTATAAAATTTATAGAGTAATTAAGATACTCCTTAATCTCACTGGTTATATCTTAACCTCAAATATCTTTACAAGCTTATTTTCTTCAGGGACCATGTCATTTTAGTGGGCAGCAAAACTTTTAGTAATACGTTCTTCAAATTCGACGATTCCAGTGAAAATCTTCTCTTATTTCCAGAAGTACACAACCGAAAAAGACTAATCTTGTATATTACTGTTTACTTCTATCGTTCTCGTCGAATATACAGCTGTCTCGCTCGCACAATCACAACCACCAAAGTGAGACAAAGTATTGTTTATCAGCTCTGAAAAATTTCCTGCCCACTAAAATACCAGTCTACAATAATTAACTTACTCCTCAATATATCTACGTACTTCCTAAGCTCCACGCTATCACATTGCACTACTGCGCAGGCGCCGGCTTGGCCGCGGACCACCTTGGCAGGGATATACCGAACTTGGTCTCCAACCCCGTGAGGACGGGCAGGGCCACCTGGTAGCCTCCGATGTGTTGGGGCTTCTTCATCGTTTCCTCGATCGGAGTAGCCACGTGTAATTCTGAGCCGGCCGGGCGACTGTGAACGAAATTGTATGGTTAGAGAAGTGATATTTAAGTGTTAGGGGCTAACGATAAATTACGTCACAACAGAACTGCCAAGCTGTGGAATTCACTTTACTGCCCACCTCTCTGTTCCCTGATAAGTATTATCTGGGTACGTTCAAGGCACGACTGAATCAGTTTATCCTAGGCAAGAGTGTTCTACTTTAGCCTACATCGTGCCACTCACCGTCAAACTGTCCGTCAACAACCGTCTAAAGGTTGGCCATTATGCCAACGTTTAGACGAAATTAGTCCTTAGGTTGCACGTCGATGTTCTTTCCACCGTACATAATTAGGTATCTGAGGCATCATTATCATCATATCAGCCTATTGCCGTCCACTGCTGAACGTAGGCCTCCCCCAAAGATCGCCAACCAACCCGGTCTTGGGCAGCCCGCATCATCCGCTGCCAGCCACCTTCTTCATATCGTCGGTCCATCGTGCCGCAGAGCGTCCCACACTACGCTTGCCCAAACGCGTCTCTACTCTAGAGTGTGTTTGCTCCATCTACCGTCTGTCCGTCTGCAGACGTGGCCGGCCCACTTCCACTTCAGCGTGCTAATTCGACGCCCAACGTCGGTGACTTTAGTTCTTTGGCGAACGACTTCACTGCATCTGAGTAACAAGAATAAAATATACTCACGATCCTCCAAAGTCGACGAAGAACAGACGCTGCAGTATCTCGTAGGTGACAAGCGTGACGCCGAACTGCGGCGACGAGCGGAACACTCTCGCGACGGCCCCCTTCCAGAAGGCTCGCGCGCCCTCCTCCGCGTAGATCTTACGCGTGGCGTCGATCACTCCGGTGTACGACGTCTGGCCCGAGCGGGCTACCACCTGGGACATACGTACAAACAGGCCAAGTTAGAGCACTTATTGAAAAAGAAACAAACTTTGGAATACAGTAGAACCTCGATTATCCGAATTAATTGGGATCGAGGCTAGTTCGGATTATCGAAACGTGGGTTTTGGGACAAGATCAAACAAAACCACACCTTTTTACAAAAAAAAACAATTCGGCGGAACAATATTGCTTCGTAAGCGGACTAACCACGTTCGATGAAACAAAATGCAGTCAGCAACAAATTCCTACCAACGACCGGATAATTGAGCGTTCGGATAATTGAGGGGTCGGATATTCGAGGTTCTACTGTAACTGCCTTTTTTGGTCATTACTGTTCGTCCTCCAGGAACAATTTAGACATCAAGTTCCGCTACCCGCCGCAAAATGCCGGTTATCGCGGACGCAGACGAAGTCACGGATTAAAAACTAGCTTATGTCCTTCCATAGGGTGCAGGCTATCTTCATAACAAATTTCATCAAAATCGGGTCCGCCGTTTCGTCGTGAAATTTTTTATTATTAAATAAATTAATAAATAAAGTATTTTAGTATGGATGCTCTATTGCTGTCTTGCTTCATTAACACAAAAATGACAAGGACCAACGAGGTTAGAGACGTCAAAGTGACTTTACTGTTTAGATAATAGATACTATGACTGACTGTGTCATTTTTCTTCATTGACGAAAACTGCATTCAAATCCGTTGCGTAGTTTAAAAGATCTAATGGACAAATACTCAATCTTAAGATGATATTCAATTTTAAGATCGGTCTCGTACTATCTCTATAATTTTATTTATTTATTTATTTAAAATTACTGTGACAGTATGAGATTTCACGGCATCTTAAAATTGAGTAGTGTTTGAGTATTTGGCCATGAGACTGTCTAATCCCCGTAAAGTTATACATTGCTATATAATATTATTTTGTAAGAGAATTATGGCCAAATACTCAAACGCTACTTGATGTTAAGATGTCATTAAGTCTCGTGCTGTCTCTATCACTTTATGTCAAAGTGACTGTGACAGTACGATACTTAGTCCAAGTGACTGTGACAGTACGATACTTTATCTTGCTTCTTTTTTGTGTTTTGTATTGTTAGATTACCTTCATAGTTTTCACATATAGAAGCAACAAGAATCATGTAACCAGACTTTGTACTTAAAAACTTTATTTAAAAGAGTGTCCGTGGAGTTTCTTGCTCGTTCTTCTCCATAGAGACCTACCTACGTTTTGGAACGAGCAACTAGCTTCAACTCTCTGACTAACTGACCGACTCCTTGACAATTTAAAAGTGCCTGTAAATGGTTTAATTGAAATAAATGCTTTGACTTTGACTTAACGGCATCTTAAAATTTTCGCGTTTGAGTATTTGGCCATGAGATTCTCTAATCCCCCAGTCAAACCGTCTAGACGGTTTTGGGAGAAAAAAAATATATTTGTAAATTTCTTAAGTTTCTTTGATTATTAAATAAATAAATAATAAGTGTACAAAGGTACAGGCGGCCTGAAGCGACTATTGTTTTTTTTTATTAGACAGTCGTATTAGACTATCACAGTCTATAAATCATACTACGTAGACATTTTTAGCGCTTACCTGTAGGCGCGTCTTGATGACGTCAGCGGGCGTGACGAGTGACGCGGCGGGTATGCCGGCGATGGCTCCGGCCGCGAGAAGTGTCAGAGGGTGGTTGTAGCCGTTCTCGTCCGCGAACTTAGCCTGGAATATTCACTTGTGGTGTTTATTATAATGAGTCATATTGGCGATACATACTCTGTGGGCGAACGGGACTGAAGTTGGCAACACTGCGAGCCGCCGCGCCGAATAGGGAAGATGACACCACAATCAATTGACATACTTTTTATGAGCTGTCAAAACGCGATTCCTCTATACATTTTGTATCTCATTAGTAAAATGTGACGTAACTTTTTTGCCAATTCAATTGACCAACAATTTATTCATTTAAAAGCAACTAAAAATCGTTTTTTTTTTTTTCAGTTAATTGAAGGTTAATTGGGTTTCTAGGGTTAGTATGGAGTATGTTTTTTGAGAAGTTGTGTTTTGAAATTATTTGTTACTGGTGTCATTTACCCAATAATGGCGAAGTGGACACCGCGCCGTCACCACATAGGTACTTAACCTTTACATTTATTAACTTGATTAAATAAACAAGTTCAAATCGCATTCATTATGTGCATCCTCACATCTTGCACTGGTCGACTGGTCATAATGGTCCCTACTAGATGGGTGCCATCCATTTAATACCGGGTTGGTCCCGGCTGTCATCCGTAGATCTTTGTCAGTCGCTGTATAAGTAGTCAGAATCTAGAAAATCTGACAACCAGTCTTACCAAGGGGTATCGTGTTACTTAGTAATTGGGTTGCAGAGGTCAGATAGGCAGTCGCTCCATGTAAAATACTGGTATTCAGCTGCATACTGTTAGATTGGAAGCTGACCCCAAAATAGTTTGGAAAAGGTTGGATAAACAAGCTCAAATTTTTGGACCATATTTTATGGGACAAGCCCGTCACACTATCCTAAACCACTGCAATTGCTGAAAGCCAGAATCAACAGTGTCGATCACCAGAAAAGCGCCTTTTGAGGACCTACATTTTGGACCACTTGATTATGTTGTTGATGCTGAGCGGAATGATGTGCTGCACACAACTTTGAAGTCTTTTTTTAATTTAGTTATGGAATGACCATAATGCCGTGGAAGTTGGGTAGACCTTTGGTGTGGGATGCAACTTGTGTCGACACCCTTGCGCCATCCCATCTTCCTAGCACGTCGTGCTGTGCTGGGGCGGCTGCTGCAGGTGCCGAAAACCTCAAACGGCGTAAATATAATAACCTTCTTGGAAGTTATATGTTTGAGCCGTTTGGGGTTGAAACACTAGGGCCATGGGGTCCGAGTGCTCACCTTGTTTTTAGGGATATTTCTAAGCGGCTGGTCGACTCTTCACGTGACCAGAGGGCTGGCCTTTTCTTGGGCCAAAGAATTAGCATTGCTATTCAACGTGGTAACGCTGCTAGCCTTCTGGGCACTTGTCCCATTGTGTGCGATGCGGACGAATTTTTTGATGCCCTGTGAGCCCTCCATTGTACATAATATAAATATATTTTTTAATTTATTTTTAAGCTTTGTACATATTTAATTCTTTCAATTTATTAATAAATATATTTGATCATTTAGTTATGTAATAAAATATGAATACAGAGGTGTTACTCAATTCTAAACTCGCCAAACTTTTACGTTTGATGGCGACAGGCGCTCTTTTACAAAAACAATGAACCACCTTATGTTACTTACATAGTAGATTGTTGTGGGTGTAATACTAGTGGTCTATGATGTGCATAGTTTATTATCAATTAATGAAAACTGCCAGCGTTCGTTCAACGAACCATCAAAAATAACTAATAGGGTATTACACCCATTTTTGAAAAGTGCCTCAATGAAATTCTGTAGTGCTAATATGCCACCAAAAAAAAAACACAATGTTTTTATTCAATCGATAAGTGCCATAAAAATGCATCTAAATTTTAAATTTTCAAAGTTCGCGCGTATTTTAACGAAAACGCCTCTTACTAGACTCAATATTGCTTAGCGGAATTGACGTCAGTTCGTTTTGTATCAAATGCGCTCATATTTAATATGATAATTGTATATCATTTCAAAATAATTAAAAGCATACTTTATAATAGGTGTAATAATTACAAAATTACGTTGGTTACGAAAATAATAAAAGTACAAAGCCTATATACGCCAATCGGTTGACTGATATTTGTCAATTATTTGTTTACACAGCCATATGGCGTAATAACATGGCCGCTACTATTTCATGGTGTTTTATAACAGATTAAAAATACTGAAAACTTTGAATTGAATTAAAAAAAATATTTTGTTATTTTATGAACTAAAACTTACACTTTCCGACTGCTTTATGCCTAAACTGTCTCAATAACATATTTATAGATTTTTTCTCGTATAGAGTAAAATACCCTATTGTCTTTGTTTGAATGCATGTATTCAAATATTTATTAAATTATCTGTCAATTTCGGCCCAAGTTGGCCGTATTTACTTTGATAAAATATTGCGTAGCCCAAAATATTAATACTAACCTTAACATGAGCATAAGCAGGGAAGTAAATAGCACTGAAAGGTACATCTCTTAGTAGACAGGCCTTCGCTCCCTTATACAGTCCGAACAGGCCCAAGTCTTTGACAACAGACCAAGCCCTGACTTTAGTACCGCCGGCGATCTCTCCCGCCACTTGAAGACGTATTTTGACTATTTCTAAGGGGTTTGTGAATACTACTTGAGAACCTCCAGCCTGTGGAAATAAAATAAGTAGTTTTGAATATAATAATATTTCTATGTATTTTCTATTGTATTTTTTTACTTGAAATATTTTTGGAAGTCCAGGGAAAGTTTAAATGGTGAGAAAATTGAAAAAAAAAACACGTAGGTAGGTTGGTAGGATAGGTAGGTAGGCAGGTAGATAGAGTAAGTAGGTAGGCAGGTAGGGTGGTAACGAGTACGTTACAGTACCTACCTGTTTATATATAGTTTTCTATGTTCCTACCTAGGTAGGTAGGTAGATAGGTCGGTAGGTAGGTAAGGAAGGTAGATAGGCTACATCAATAATTTATATGTTTTGTCCAATTTTATTATATACTCACACAAGCACCAGCTAAGATTTCAGCGTACAGCGATATGTTGCCCTTTTTGTCTGTGAATTTGTCGCGAACCAAGTCGTTTATCTGGAAAAGTAAATATTCATTGAAATATTATACTTAGTTAAAAGTTCGACATTTATTTTTTTTACTTTGCCCCACACTACGAATTACTCCTGTGTCGTGAGTGCGTTTACAGACACAAACTCACAATAGGGTATTACACCCATTTTTAAAAAGTGTCGCAATGAAATTCTGTAGTGCTAATATGCCACCAAAAAAAAAACACAAAATTTTTATTCAATCGATAAGTGCCATAGAACAGCATCTATGTTTTTAATTTTCAAATTTTGCGCGTATTTTGACGAAAACGCCTCTTACTGGACGCCATATTGCTCAGCGTAAATGACGTCAGTTCGTTTTGTATCAAATGAGCTCATATTAAATATGATAATTGTATATCATTTAAAAATAATTAAAAGTATATTTTGTAATAGGTGTAATAATGAAAAAATTACGTTGGTTACGAAAATAATTGCCGATCAATTATTTGTTTACACAGCCGTATGGCGTAATAACATGGCCGCTACTATTTCACGGTGTTTTATAACAGATTAAAAATACTGAAAACATTGAATTGAATTTAAAAATTTGTTCTGTTATTTTATGAACTAAAACTTACATTTTCCGACAGTTTAGGCATAAAGCATTATGCCTAAACTGTCTCAATAACATATTTATAGATTTTTTCTCGTATAGAGTAAAATACCCTATTAACAAACACATACATACATTTATAGTAAAGCTAGACGCGACAACGATCACGCGACCCGGCTGCACGACCCTGAAGGTTAGCGTAAAAGAGGTTTTCATGAGGAAGTTGTGGATTCCTCTATCAATCACTGAATTATTATATTTTACTTACGTATTTTATTTTCATTTCCGGTTTCGGAAAGCACGTAACTTAAAGCCGTTGGTCCTGGCTGTCATAATATTTTTTATATGTCGGTTCTGTCCCACTCCCTAACCTACACATCCAATATCTCTCCCGACTCCGTGCTTCGGAAAACATTCGAGAATTTAAAACTTTTCCAAATGACTTACGGTCAGTTTGATAGCCTTTTCAGGCGCCACTCCAATGAGCTGTGGCACCAACCCTCTGTACAGGCCGAAAAGGCCTTCGTGTCGGATGACCTTCTTGAAGCAATCCCAGGAGTTTCTATACGCCACCTCACCGATGAAGGAACCAGTGCGTTGGTTCTGCATGCGAGTCTTTACTAAGTCGATTGGGTACACCGCTGACGCACCGACGGCTGGGGAGAGAATTTAAAGTTTTTTAATAATCTTTATTTTCCATTCTTTAGTCAAATTATATGAAGAAAAGGCACTTATGAACGTATTTAAAAAAAAAAAAAAAAAAAACCAAAAGGTAGTTTCGTATGGAGAAGAATGACCAAGGAACTCTATATTTACAAGATTATTTGGGTTAATTAATGACTGTTAATCTTATTCCGATAACTAATATGACCTACAAATAGTGATAATCAAAGATTTAAATAGCTAGATGTGCCCTCATTGTGTGTCTCAAGTGAGAACAGCGAGTTCACGAATCTTGTCCAAATAAAATTACAAAACAGAACATGACAATCATTTGAAGTGGTCCGTGGGACTAGGATTTCAACCTTTGGTAATTGATTTTATTTTTTTTCTTGTCACTGATGGCCGAACACATGCTGCCTATAATAATAAATAATAAATCATTTTATTTCGGTCAACTACGCGATCCATAAATTGTTAATAACAGGTTTGCACCTAAACACTATTGTTAGTTACTTAACTAAAGACGAATTAATGAGAGGACCACCCATTAACTACAGCAACAAAATACTAGGATATAGGTGTTTTCAAAAATTGCTTTACTATGGTGGAGGAAGTATCGGCCGCCATAGTCTTCAGGATGCTATTTTGACCGCCTCTTATTCTGCTCGGGAGCGAGGCCGTTTTCTTGCGGATGATGGTATGAAACCCATCGGTTACCGCTAACAACTATGTACAATACCAGGGCCTCAAGTCTGCTATTACAATAGTGTCAGAATGGTCTATCATTGATTTTCATAATGACGCCATTATATTAGTAGATTACCAAACTTGTCAAAATCAACAATTATGAAATCAATTATAGACCATTCTGACACTATTGTAATAGCAGACTTGAGGCCCAGAGATCTCGCAGGCGCGTTGCCATTCCAGAAAAAAATCATGTGCGTGTAATGCCACCAGCATCACACCAATAACAAGTTTTAAATACGTACCACCAGCAATAGAACCGAGTGTGAATCTGTACGTGCTCTCCAAAATCTGTATCAACACGCCTCTCTCCTCTGGACTCTGCAACAAGCATACGAGAGTATTTACCGATACCCCTTATAAAGATACATAGAGCTACAAGAAAAACAAGACTTGTTGAATGGTTTGTTGGTACAATACTGATACGAGGCATTAATGCAATAATAGCATAGAAATTGGGTTTAATAAAGTCTATTTTACCCTGCCATGGACTCAGATGAAGTATCCTCTGAACGGAGAGAAAGATAAGTATTCATTTCTTGTTAATGTGCTTTGTATTAGTGTATGTGATGTTTTGAGAGGCAATGAGAGATTTAATACTAGTCGGCCTCATACAACACGTGTACACATTGCGACCTTGCCAGATTAACACCAACTAACTCTTTTACTCGTATCTAAGCTCCGTGAAATAGACCAAGAAAGCAATACCTCGACGTTTCACACGTATCCAAGAGGGGCGACAAGTTTTGACTCCATCTAGAGAATACTTAATCTAGGGTCGTGTAGTTATGTCGATTTCCAGTCAGGCCACATCATAGCGAATAGTTGTGATTTAAATCAAAGCAAAGCACACATAGGCCTCGATGAACAACACAAGGCAAAGTTCTAGTTTGGTAATAGAGAAGCAGGGTAAATCAGAATGGTCTAAGATCCCGGAATCACACTTAAACGTAAGAGAGTAAAGTACTTTTCGTATCTGTTACTTTACAAAGGGCCCATTATTGAAGCTATCAAGTACGCGTACCTTCTAAGTCTAACAACAAATTCCTCAGTACACGCTAAGAAGACAATATAAGAGCAATTCTCGTACTTTCACTCAGTCTAACGGTGAGTTGCACGAAACCAACATTAGTTTAACTGAGACTTTAAATTGATGGTGTCATTTTCTTTTTGATACAAAATGTGAGGGATGGCACGAATTTACTAACCGGCGAAAAATTTAGTCTCCGTTAAACTAATGTTGGTTTCGTGCAACTTAACGTCAATCTGTCAAAATATCTCTCATTGTTCTACATTTATAACATTGATTGTCGACATTGCGACTCGATTTTGAACGTTTTTAATAACGGAAATTGGACTGACAACACTAAGCTTTTGACCACAGTCACAGTCATGAATAGATGACAAACCAAAATGTGCCCAGCACGTCAAGGTCACGACTACATGACAGATTTCTATACGTAATTCGTAGCTTGGCCCGGAGGACATGTTTTTGCTTTTTTGACCAATAATTGTAAGACACAAATTTTCTAAAAAAAATACAATTTATATATTTATATTAACCCAAAATTCGGTTAAAAATAAGAAATAAGTGATGTCACATTTTACTATTGCCGTTCAAAATCTATGGCGTAATCGTGTTTTGGCAGCTGTCAAGTATAGTTCTATGAACACGAGGCGAGTGACTGCGCAGTAACAATTTCACGTGTCAGCGGGAGTGAGGGGCGGAGTACTGCACAGCTGGTGACGAACTTCACAGCCACCATTAAGTTTTAACTATACCCAATTGGCCTTCTGGTGAATCTGGGATCTCAATCCAGAATGAAAACAGTTTATTTTACTTTTAAAGCCTCCGCTCAGTATTGTAAATGCCAGTGTTTAAGTGCTAATTAGCTTCGTTTAATGTGATGTTTCAATTATTAGGTTTGATCGTCATAGTATTGTAAAGTGACCTAGCAATTAGCTTACGTTTAGCATATTGTGTACTGAATGTTGTGGCTGTGGAAGTGTTGTATTTATATTTTGAGTTCATCATGCTCTAGAACGAAGATGTAGCGGTAACGGAGTAATGGTTAGAAAAAAAGTTTAATGCATTTATTTTTTTACAAATAAGGAGTTATTAAGCAGGTATGCTTTAACTCAAGGCCTTATTCTTTTTTTATTTGGGTGTCCATGAGGCAATAACTAACCCCCAGTTTCTCGAACGAAAATGAATGTAAATTGACAATCGCGCGTAAGCTTCTGTGATTGGTTGACTGAATTATCAAGAACCAATTACAGCAGTCGACATGTGGACATATCGGGGCATGTGTTCTATTAGCTGAACTCATACAACTTACTAATAGCCCGACCGCTAACTGAAACCGTTCCTGAGGTAGTTGCACGGTGCGGGAGGGGTGACAGTTGTCACAAGTTAACGTATCAGTGAGCTCTCGCACACATCACCACACCCCTCCCGCACCGCCCACCTACCTCAGGAACGCTCTCAGTTAAGCGGTTGGGCTATAATGCTGTTGATTTAAGAGCGCCCATCCCGTCATATTTTCCATACAAACGCTCGTGCGCGATTACGGCGTTATAACAAATTATTTTCCAAATATTTTTAACACACAGGTATCTTGTGGTTTAAATCTAGGTTTGAATGAAGACAAAAAAAAACTTTTTGGAGAAACAAATTCAGTAAACACGTCCGAAAATCAGTTTTTTTTGCACAATTTTTCTGAACTTTGGGCGTTCATAATGCACTCATGCATTTAAAAAGTAAAAAAACAGCTTCAAAGAAACCTTGCATGTAATGGAGATTCTAAATTACAAACATTTTTACCAAAAACTTGTAAGGCTTTTTTAAAAACACGTATGTGCTGGAACAAGTTTTGTGAAATTTCCGCGCGCCAGTTTTCCTGTGGTGTTATCGCGTTCTCACTCGCTCGTTTGTTTTCGAGCTTTGCGTTGGTTGAAACAAAAAAAAATTCAATCACGCTCGCGTTGAAGTTCGTTCGATGGGGAAGGGCGCTCTTAACGATGGCGAGTCGGTAAAAAACGCAAGATAATGCAGACCATCAAAACAAGAAAAGTTGCCTACCTCGGTCATATGTTAGGACACGAGAGATGCGATATATTGCAAATTATTGGTGGGCAAACGTGGAGTTGGCCGTCGGAAAAATTCCTGGCTACGAAATATTTTGGAGTGGACCGGAGTCTTGAGCGCCGTGGAGTTATTCCACTTCGCCAGAGACAAGGAGTAGTTTTTAAGGCTGATGACCTTTAGTAATTGGTCAGGAACGACAAGAAGAAGATGTTGTTTTTTTGTTCGGGAAACCGAGGATATGTCTTCCTGCTAGTATAGGTCTACCGGAATCTCATGGCAAATGGGGAAAATAAATTTGTTGTGTGCAATACTGGGGGCAATACTAATTTTTCTATTGCGGTTGACAGATCTCGTAATTTGATTTGACAGGTGACAATTGACATTGCCATATGAAAATCACATTTTTAGGGTTCCGTACCTCAAAAGGAAAAAACGGAACCCTTATAGGATCACTTTGTTGTAAGTCTGTCTGTCTGTCTGTCAAGACCCTTTATCTCGGGAACGCGTGGAGGTATCGAGTTGAAATTAAAACCTTATAAGTACTCAAGTCTAGGTCCCTTAACGCTGTAAAAATCATCCCTCTATGTTAACGTAACAAAAAGATACGGCCGGTTATGTCGTAAAAAACGCATTTATAATATTAAGATGATTAAAGTATGGATAGTAGGTATGGATTGGTTTAGAAGTATGGACGGAAGTGGGCGAGTCCGACTCGCACTTGTCCGGTTTTTTTTATGCCATGAAGTTCCGGTAGACCTATAAATGTTTACCGCCGTCTTAGACATCTGCTATACCTGAGACTGGTGCATTGCCCACAGAAAAAGATCAAATGTCTCATGTGACTTGAATTAAACTCGGATGTAATGAAATTATGAATGTTATCTGCTTAAGTAGTGAGTTGTAATGCCGTGGGTTATGTACCTGGGTTAAGTCAAGAGATTAATTAAAAGTAGTAAAACAAAAGAATTGAGTGTTTTGAATAGAGACAGTGAATTTTTGGTTTCGTGCTTGCTATGTATTTTATACAAGGTTGACTCATTCGCAATAAACTTATCTTTATTTGTATGTGTCTGTAAACATATCCATTCCAAACACACACATACACAGTAAAGTGTGCTCATAATGATGAGTTCAATACCCCTTTATGAGTTTTCATTTAATTTAATTTCCACCTTACGTAGGTGCATTTACAGTTTCGTTTCTAATGTTTAATAACATCAACATAAGAAGAAAGTAGCTGACGTTTTACCTACCAAAAAATCACTGCCACAAGAAATATTAAAGATAGAAACATCATAAACTCCGTTGGCCTTACTTACCAGAATGCGTTCCAAACAGTACACAAATCGACAAGGCTCTAACATAGTTACCTCCTCCTTTAATAAGCATTGAAAGAAAGAGAACAATATACCTGTCAGTTAGTGATGTTTCCAAACAAAACACAACTCTTATGACATATACATTAAGTCGAAATGATACTAAACATACATTTGAATACGAAGCCTGCTCCTGTAAGTTCAACGAGACAGCGTTATGCCTTTTAGTATGAGTAGGAAAGAGAGGGGTATACTCACGGAGACTGCTTTGATTTCGGCGACGCGGCGAGTGACTTGTTTGAAGTATTGTTCTGGGGTTATGGAGTTGAGATCATTGTAGACGATTCGGCTGTAATAGGAAAACGAAGATGAGCTAATATTCTTTGACTCCTTATTTGTGTTTACTTCTACTAAAACAAACCAACCCACGAAATTTTACGGAATAACTGCAATGGTTTTGAATTTTTGATGCAGATTCATTTCAAATCTATGTTATAATGACCTGTTTTTGCTCGATAGAAATATAAAACCATTGGCATATTGCTTTTGTTATGACTCTGACTCAAAGAACTGGGTGATTTTCGGTTAGCTCGTTTTGGCAAATTTAAGGTTATTGTCATCACACGTTCTATATAAATGCATCACCTCTCAATTATATATGTCTTAGATGTTTTTGTAAGGATTTGAAAAACTTTCACTTCAGCAAATTCAAACTCTAAACCAATTATTTCAAATAAACCATAAACCACTTTTTAATTTGCCAAGGAAGTCAGAAAGTTGAATCTAGTGGCGTTTTTTTTAAACATAAAATTACGGTATTTCATAATCTTACCATAATTATGTAAGAGAAAATATACAGGCTGAGTTTTAGGGTCTGTATAAAAAAAACTCTATCTCCAAGAAAACAGTATTTTGTGGTAAGTATAGACAGTGTAAAGAAATGATTCTAGTCTCGTAAAGTAGGACTGTTCCGTATTGTAATAAAACCTATTTCATATAGGTGTATAATTTAGTAAGTAAAACATTTTGTTTAAAAACACACGCAATCGCTTCAAAATCATTTTATTTTTGACCAACCCTCTACCGCCGGGACTCGAAATCGCTTCCTCACTGACGCCGACAATGTAATAAAACTACAATTAGAATACAATTTTATTTCCCTGTAGAATAAAATAAGGATAATGAAATGTCATCATTCTCTTATCTAGGATATGGTTTAAACCTGTCTCTTTGGTTATGATTAGGGATATTATAGCGTACAAGGTGGTTAAGTATAAGTCGTACAGACTGATCGGTCAAAGGTTAAGATACCCTTGCCGCGGTCGGTCTGTGGATGGGAGACCATTCATATCATAGATCCATTTCATACCGAGTTCTCTCCTTGCCCCGGAAAGCACGTAAAGCCCCTTGGTCCCCGCAGTCATTTGTAGATTTTTCAGTCATTAAAGGTAGTCAGAAGCCAGAAAGTCTGACAACCTTCAACCGTCTGACTATGGGGTATCGTGTTACCCAGTGACTGGATTGTGGAGATCCGATAGGCAGTCGCTCCATGTAAAATACTGGTATTCAGCTGCATCACGTTAGACTGGAAGCTGACCCCAACATAGTTGGGAAAAGGGACGATGATGAAGTATGTGCGCAATATTAGGCTCCCTTTTCCCTCACTCTCATAGTCCACCATCATCATCATTTCAGCTGAAAGACGTCCACTGCTGGACATAGGCCTCCCCCAAGTGTCGCCTCATAGTCCAATGGGACGGTAATCCGATCCGATAGCGGAGAGATTAGGCGCAGAACCAACGGCTTTACGTGCTTCCGAGGCACGGGAGTGTCACACCATCAACTTCCGAACTCCGGGCTACTTTGCCCGACCTGGGAACCATGAGGCCAACTGGGCATTCTCTAAAACTGAGCACGAGTTTTAGAGAATGCATGCATGCAGAATGAATTCTGTTGTGCACGAGCTAAACTAATTTTAAGCTATTTATATCTCTTTCGTTCCAATAAAACAAGAAAGCGACAGATATTATTAAGAGCTGTTAATTTAAGTTGATCTAAAAAGTTCATAAATCTTATTTGACATCTCTAACTTACTTCTAATCTGTCGCCGTTCTTTTCCTCAGCTGCCTGGCAGTAAGGGTGTTAACCAGACCAAACGATCGATTGTCAATCGACGCCATCGATCTATGGTAGAATGGATAAGTCGACGTCGATCGATAGTTTCTACCAGACCAATCGATCGATCGTCGATCGACGGCAACGATCGATAGTAGAATTTATTAGTCGACGTCGATCGAGCTGCTTGATTATTATTACTGATGGATTATAGCTGGGGTTAATCGATCAACGTCGAACGATGCCATCGACCGGCAATCGATCGATTAGTTAGTGAAACGGTATCCGTCGATCAGCCAAAGCTACCACACCAATAGATCAACGTCGATCGATGTCGATTGATGGCATCGATCGACGATCGATCGATTGGTGTAGTAGCACCCTAAGTATATAGGTATGCTAAATGTCTAATTTTAGTTTAGTTTGTGAACAAGGGAATCGCTGCCACTCTCTACTCTACTTTTTATAACCTTGGAAACAACCAAAGAAACGCGGTGTTGTCAAAAGTAAAGATAACCAATTGATAACAGTTATTCTTGTATCTCCTAGTAAAGATAGATGCCGAGATTGGCGTGTCTTATATTACGAGACGTTATCTTCCTGACATTGTCATATTTTGGAGGTCAAAATTACACGTGGTAAGGTAATTAGTGCACAAGTGCAGTGCCAAAATACTATGAAGGTCGAAGAGAAGAGTTATTTAGAAAAATATCGAGACGGATTGGTGCCTTCGCATGCTTTGTTTTTAATTATAACAACATGGTGTAATTATTGCGTATCGTCTTTTTTATATTTTATTTACTACTTTATAAGCTACCAATGTTAAGCTTCAACTTTGATATCGATTTAAGATATTTTATAACGGAAAACCCCTATCTATTTGTATCAGCCCGACAAATTATCAAGTTGAGGGAGATAATCCACATTCAGGTTGGTTCGTGCGGGGATCAGATTGGCGGCAAGGCGGAGTATGTGTAGTAGTCCCCACTTCATTTTAACACCTTGCCCACCCATCATGTGTTATCTTTTTCGTCAACTAGGAATTTCTCCTGTATCGTGTAAAATTTCATCGAGAGTAATTACTTATTGACTAAAATATGTCTAGACTACGTTTATATGGGGCGTGCTTTTTGGAATATCCTCATAAAGAGGCGGGATACTAGATACTAATATTATAAAGCTGAAAGTTTGTTTGTTTTTTGTTTGAACTCTATAATCTCGGGAACTACTGTTCCCTGAATAGTTTTTTCCTAATAATTATTATTATACATTTATTAAAACTATTCTGGTCCACAATACTTGTTAGTAGTGCTTAAGAACTATGTTAGTATCTACATCCATAAATTACAAAAGTAACTACATTCAAAATATGAATAAAATTAATTAAAATTATTAATAAACTAGCTTACCCGACAGACGTTGTTCTGTCTCTATCTATCTACCCTACAAAAGTTTTTTTTTTTAATTTTTCTCTCCCTAAGAACCAACCTCGTACTTCAAGGAATATTAAAAAATAATTATCCAATTTGGTCCAGCCGTTCGCAAGTTATTCGCTTACCAACACATTTAGCGATACATTTATACAGGGTGTCCAGTAAATAGCAAGACATACTGCAGGGGGTGATAGCTTGGGTCAATACCTGCCAAAACAACGCAATATATGTTCAGCAAAATCTTACGAATTTACAGTTTTACAAAATTTTCCGAAATATCGAAAAATCTCTACCTTGAAACAGATTTTTAAACATCTCGTAATGAAAAATTCCTTTTCTAGTATTTTTTTTGTGCATCTTATTCGTGAATAGTTACTTTACTCATTGATAAGTCTTATTCTATCAAAAACAAAAATGTTTTCAAGAAATTAAATTTTTTGTTCAAATTTTCACAGAATAATTTTCTTATCGTTTTACTTTAACCTACAGTAGTGAACAAAAATCTGTAAGATTTTGCTGAACATATATTGTGTTGTTTTGGCAGGTATTGACCCAAGCTATCACCCCCTGCAGTATGTCGTGCTATTTACTGGACACCCTGTTTATATAAGATTAACATTGAACATAATATCTCTATAAGTTATATAAAAGTGTCAATAAATTTAGAGGAAGTTACGTTATCTCTGATCTATTTTATCATTCAAGAAGTATTAGGGACCCGGACGAAGTCGCTGCCAAAAGATATGTATTGATATTTAGCACAGCTGACGTAAAAATAATATTATAGTTCCTAGGAAGATACGTCACTACTCGTGGTCACTACGCATTACCAACGTCAACGCAAATGGAGCAGGATAAATTAGAATCACATACGCGCATAAATTAAAATACAACTCAATTCCTGTAGTTTTTACGTTCAAATTCAATTAATTAAAACTGAACACCATTCGGGTATTTTGCTTGCTCTGTCTTCATTGACAATGGGGAGGATAATGTGTTATTTGGAATATTAATTAATTTACTGAATGTTTGCTTTGCTTACGTTATTAAGGAGAATATTTGAGGATATAGTTTCATACAATAATACTAGTTTATTCACGCGATTTCGTTCGCGTGAATGTCGGTCATCTGCGGGGTTTTAATGTTTTAGCCCCGAATCTTAATTATTTTTAATATGTGTTTCTGTTTACGAGATTAACCTTAACAAATATTTAAAAAAAAAATTGTTTTTGTACCGTAAGTATTTGTGTTAAAATATTAGGTTACTAGCTGACCCGACAGACGTGGTTCTGTCCCTATTTACTTTACCTACCTACCTACCCTAACAATTTATCCTACCTACCCTACCCTACCTATCTACCCTACCCTACCTACCTACCACAATTTTCTCACCGTATATACACCTTCCCTGGACTTTCACAAATATTTCAAGACCAAAATTAGCCAAATCGGTCCAACCGATAACGAGTTTTAGCGAAACTAACGAACAACGATTCATTTCTATTATATAGATTTATTCGTATTACCTGGAAATTGTGTATGACGACAATAATTACATACGTCATATTAGACTATTCAAGAGTGACTTCCTTATTCTTGAAATTTATTTTCACGTTTTTTGTACAAAACGTTAAATATGAACCACAATTGCGGCTAAACGAACCAAGCCAGGTTAAATTATTTTAATTTTCAGTAAATAAAATCATCATCTGCCTAGCGTTTTCGCAGCAACATAATTAACTGGTCCAAAATGTAGGTCCTCAAAAGGCGCTTTTCTGGTGATCGACACTGTTGATTCTGGCAGAAAGTGCAGTGGTTTGGGAATAGTGTGGCGGGTTTTTACCATAAAAGTTGGTCCTAAAATGTGAACTGTTCAACTGCTTAGCCTTTTCTCAACTAATTTGTGGTCGGTTTCCAGTCTAACTGGATGCAGTTGATTACCGGTGTTTTACATAGAGCGACTGCTTATCTGACCTCCACAATCCAGTAAATAGGTAACACCATACCCCTTGGTAAGACTGGCTGTCAGTGAAGTAAATATGATGGTTTTAGATATTTGACGCTTATTAATCTTCCATCTAATCTGAGCACAAGTTTGGAACGTACATTGCATGAACTTGAATTCATGGCTTGATTCGTTGCTGAGTCGTCTGTCGGTAGGGCTTTTGGTGCCTACACTACAGACTTTACAGATTTGTTCCATATATTTACTTCTTGTGTGGTTATTTACTGTGATTCTTGTTTAGACGGTTGATTGTGTTCGCTCGAATTTTGATTAAGTATCGATTTTAAATTTAATATTGTTAGAATTATGTAAGTCCATTTTGTAATAAATTAGTTTAAGGTTGTTTATAAATGTCCTTTTTTTGTTTTCGCTTTTGATCGCTGAACATGTATTTTGTCGTATTATGCAAACATAAATGGATCGGAAAAGTGTATAAGTTGATAATTTTTTCGCGGTTTCTGGGTTGGTCCCATAGAATTTGTTCATAAAAATGAGTACAATGACCCTTTTTGCAGATTGTATGGAAAAAGGCAATAAAAGGATGAAAGTTTCAACAACTCACCCGTTAGTATGATGAATCATTTCACACAAAGAAAACAGTATATCAACTTCAAGCGGCGTGATTTGAGACATCATCTGCGCTGAGTGCAAGAATTCCTCCTTAGTCACTTCTTGAGTTCGAGTGCCGTTGGTAGCATTGAGATACACTCGCTTGATCAGTTCCATATTGTTCAATAGAGAGTTGAAAGCCATGTAGTAAGGAAAACTGATTTTGCGCTGGCCGTGGGGGAAACCTGCAGCCTGAAATGATGGGCGAAAACACCTTTATTCACTTATGGGAATAATGGGATGCAAATTGACCTAAAGTTAATTTTTCACTAGGATTTGAGTAAGACTTCTAGAAATAATTGAATTGGAGAAAATAGTCCTGGGATTCCGGGGTCGTATAACGAATCAAATGCTTATAATAATAGGTACCAAAATAACTAAAGTAAAGTGTATCCCTAATCATAAAAATATGTATGGTTTTATTCGTCGTTTTGTCGGTCCCAGAATTGACGTAATTTCTCGACACTCTACAATATAGTTTGTCAATACACTAATTAAATATGAGTAAAGATAACGGTTTTTTAAATCTCACAAGAGATTTATAATAAAGTAGTTAACTATCATTTTCAAAATTAAGTTATTTGAAGGGAAATTAACTAGCCACAAGTCTAGATATTATAGCCCATATAAATACCTATACTATCTACAAATTTCTACCTCTATCACCAAAAATACGGCTGGCCGACTTTTGCATGAAGCGTGTATTCGAGAATAAATTGCGTTTGAGTTTTCGCCGTTAGCACATGTAGACGCAGACACGAGAAGGAGAAACTATATTGTAACAATGGAAAAATAAAGGTAAAAGTTCAACTCACATTTATAACTTTCGTATTCAAATCCTTAGTCAGGAGATGTTTCTTCACGGTCAGCATAATATCTCTAAAGTCTGCAACACTGATGAATCCCGAGCCATCTTGATCGCACTTCTTGAAGGCTTCCACTCCATACTCCTCGTGGAAGTCGTGGAGGAACTGGCTGAACTCGGGGTACGTTACTAGCCTCTTCTTATCCTTGCCGAAGTACAGGCGGACGAAGGTGCTCTCCATGTTGAATGGAAGTTTTTGGTGTAGGGCCGTCTTGCGCATGACTTCAGCGAATTCGTCTGGAATTTCATGAAGTTTTCTTGTAGTCATCTAGATTATTCTTTAATGACTAAATTTGTTCCATGTTGTTATTGAACAAGTCAAATTCTTGGCTTCTACTAATGACTATAATAAGTAGCAGAACGAATTAGGCCTGTTTTTAGGAAATTATTAAACATTTTAAGTTTGTTTAGCACAACATGACGTAGTTTTAATGAAAAAGATTATTATTATAAAAACGGGCAAAAAAAAAGGTACGCAAACAGGCTACTAGGCTCAAATAGAATTAGGGCGGGTCACGTCAGCCAGCAGTGACCGCTGGACCAGTTTCCATGCAATGTGTGACTGAAGATGGACGGCGTCGCCGAGTACGGTCCAGAAAGTGATGACGAGATGACCTGGAAGCGTACCACGAGGGTTGGTCCAGTGCTGCCTAGCAGTAGGACAGCACAGGCTAGAGTGAGAAATAAAAAACATATTGTTCTTACCGAAAGCGACCAGTCCATTGCCATTAGTGTCGAACAGCTGGAAGGCGGTCTTGTACAGCGCATCGGGAACGCACAGGAGTCCCTCAAATGCCTGGAACTCCGAGAACGAGATGAACCCGTCCTTGTCCATATCCACGATGCCCGCGATGAGCTTGACTGATTCCGCATTGTAGTCATCTGAAAGTTTAGGTAATAGAATATAGTTGCGGCGTTTTAGCATTGGCAATAAAGGTCGTTGCCCTTTGCTAAATATCTCTACGTGAGAAACAGAAAAATAAAACGTGTGTGGTCAGAGGACCCTCGTCAGGAACGAAGTTCCTCACGAATTTTTTTAACTCTGAATGTGCGAATCTCAATACTCGCACTAACACATTAGAAAGAGAAAAAAACAGGTCGCGCGTGGTGTGCGTTTATATCATTCAGCTCATAGCAAGACACACTATATGACAAAAAAATCTTACATAACATTTTCTTCCGAATCGCAACTACTACCGCTAAAAACTATTTATTTTCCGTTTATAAAACATGTTGACGAATACAATAAGTATCATTTAGGACGTTAACGATCTTTGTTTCCGTTACTGAAATGAAGAATTCTAGATAATGTAGGTGGGTCAATGACCGTTGTTGCCACGTTAAAACGATTTTAGTATAGTATCATTTGAATTTATTGTCGAATGGCTATCGCAATATCGTGAAGACCACAGTGATTAAGGCGATCGCCTCTCTTGCGGTTGTAACTGGATCTGCTCCTTTTTTTAAAGTTGGTTGAATAAAAATCAGGTGCCATGTTTTTGGTTCATTCTTCCGATATTTACTAATCTATACTAATATTATAGGTAAGGTTGAAGATTTAATTTTATTGTTTTTTGTTTGAACACGATAATCTCCAGAACAACTGGTCGGATTTTTTTAATTCTTTATGCTAATTAATAATAATAATAATAATAATAATTTATTGTTTCCAAAAACATTTACACGCTTAAAATTAGATTATACAATTAACTTTCGAACTATTTTTATGGTCTAGTGAGGAACACCTGTGTCTGAACTAGATAAAAATCTGTATTTCAGACATCAGGAATTACTACTAGGAAGCTACGTTGCCCCTGAGACCATTATATTACATTTAAGAAAAAGCGGCCAAGTGGGACTCATGAAGGGTTCCGTTGCAGCAAGTAACATAATAATATAACAGTTTTTTTATTTTTATATTTGAGTTGATTGAATGAAAGGTAAATTGCGGTTTACGATTTATGACGTATTAAAAAAAAACTACTTACTAGATCCCGTTCAAACCAATTTTCGGTGGAAGTTTAAATGGTAATGTACATCATGTATTTTTTTTAGTTTTATCATTCTCTTATTTTAGAAGTTACAGGGGGGGGGGGGGGACACACATTTTACCACTTTCGAGGTGTCTTTCGCGAAAACTATTTAGTTTAGAAAAAAATGAGATTAGAAACCTCAATATCATTTTTGAAGACCTATCCATAGATACACCACACGAATGGGTTTGATGAAGAAAAAAAAATTGAGTTTCTAAGTATGGGGAACCCCCAAAAATTTAATGTTTTTTTTTTCTATTTTTGTGTGATAATCTTAATGCAGTTCACAGAATACATCTACTTACCAAGTTTCAACAGTATAGTTCTTATAGTTTCGGAAAAAAGTGGCTGTAACATACGGACGGACAGACAGACAGACATGACGAATCTATAAGAGTTCCGTTTTTTGCCATTTGGCTACGGAACCCTAAAAATTGGGGTATTTTATAACGCGGATGAAATCGCGGGCATAATTGGGTTTACATACTTACTAATAAAATATGCACTACACGCATTCCATACTTCTGATTCATAAATAGAAAAAATAATCAAATAATTGTATCCGATTGTTAATCTTTGTGATAATACTGTCTACTATAAATCGCAAGTATTATGTCCAATAGTAATTTTACATTCACGGTACACGCTGCGCGCACGCATGGTTAAGGCGTGACGTCATAATTAAGATATCGTGGTGTTCGATAAGGTAATCATATTTTTTTATTCTTAATACTATTATTGTATCTTTCTGTACCTATAGCCTTTACATAGGATTGTAAATTATTACATTACATAATTAATCATTCTGTGTAATTTTCGTATTTCTTTAAATTACATTACGGTTATCAGGGATTTTCATGATCGTATGATGTGGTTTTCATGATAAAATTGTTATCTATTTCCATTGGATACCAATATTACAATTTATCTAATGGATTAAGGACATCTGCCTCGTTTATTTTTACCGACTAAGGCAGGGTTTCTTAAAGTGGGGTCCACGGACCCCTTGTGGGTCAGTAGCATATATATCAGGGGTCCGCAGTAGGTCAGTTAACTCACAACATATTTATTAGGAAATTGTGTAGTAAACTCTGCATTTCTCGGCCAAGCCATGAACTGGAAACAATTAATATCATTGACTGGAAATAAGACTTGTTTTCTTTTCCTAAAATATAATACAATTCCACGGACCCCTTTGGCATGTAAAACACTGGTATTCAGCTGACTCCGTTAGGCAGGAAGCCGACTCCAACAAAGTTGGAAACTGATAATCATGTACCTTAAATCTAGGACACGCGGTAGCGTGTCAAGCCAAGTTCTAATCTATATTTTATTCACATTAGTGCAGAAATGGTCTTTACCATAAATTAGCTAGTTCAGCCAAAACGACCCATTCGACAATGGTGCCAATTCTGTTGTGCATGATCTAAACTTATTTTGCTATTTACATCTCTTTCTCTCTAATAAAACAGGAAAGAAACAGATATTAATAAGAACTGTCAATTTATAAAATGATCTGAAATGTTCATACAATTATAGTTGTCATGTCAGAACGTATTGATTGAAAACACGGTGAAGTTCAAGAAAAAACTAATTTGACACCTCTATCTTAGTTGTTAGCTGTCGTCGTCCTTTTCTTCAGCTGCCTGACAGTAAGAGATGCCAATTGTCTAATTTTAGTTTAGTTTGTGAACAAGAGAATCGGTGTCATTGGTGCCGATTCCCTTGTTCACAAACTAAATTAAAATTAGGCATTTTGCATCTCTTACTACCAGGCAGCTGAAGAAAAGGACGGCGACAGACAAGGACTAAGTTAGAGATGCCAAATTAGTTTTTCCCTTGAACTTCGCAGTGTTTTTAATCAATACGTTCTGAAATGAAAACTAAAATTGTATGAACATTTTAGATGAACTTAAATTGACAGCTCTTATTAATATATGTCTCTTTCTTGTTTTATTGGAGAGAAAGAGATATAAACATTAATTTAGTTCGAATTGGCACCAATATCTCAATAATTAAATTAATTAAGTAACGTCAAACTAATTCAATTTGTAAAACGTGTTACATTACTTTCCAGCAATACATCCTATGCTTACATTTTGAATAAATCAATATAAAATGGTCGACATTTTGAAATGGCTTAGTTCGTAATCGTAAGTCCAAATAAAATATACTAACCTTCTTCGAATAATCCTAAAAACTTCCGTACAAAATCTTCACTGGTGATGTGCTTTTCACCGTTCTTAGTGACGGTGGCGTATTTCAGGAATATCTCATGAAGACGGTCTGAATCCGCCCGCTTAAGATAACCAGCCCCCTGTGAACAATTTAATTATATTAAATAAGAATAGGTAGTTGGATAGGCAGCCTATTTTGGACCGATTTTTCAATCGTCAAAAATTCCTTAAGGCCGGGCTACACCGGAGTGGGCAACTTGCAGGCGCTGTTGCAGAAGTAGTCAGTTACTGCCGTATTATTCCGGACAGCGGCTGCTCGCGTGGATGCGGACCCGCCAATATAAATACTACTGCAGTTACTGATTGCACCTGTAAGTTGTCCGCTCTGGGCCTGTGGACAAAATCCCTTTTCTGTTAGCGTTAACGCCAACGGAAAAATCAAATTGTATGCACTTGACATATTTGTATCACACCATCTAGGAAGCAAACGTCGACTTCATACGATTTGATTTTTCCATTAGCGTTACGCAAAATACGCGCTGAGTCGTGGAGTTGCGGACACCGGCCCGTCATACTACTACTACTACTAGCGTTAACGCTAACAGAAAGGGATTTTGTCTACAGGTCATGGCCGGGCTATTAACGGAGAAATAAATATGGCGGTGTGACAGCTAGAGAATATGTCTTATTTACTTATTCTTAAGATAAAAGAAGGATAAAAATTATCCGACTATTGGAAAATAAATGTTTATAATGGATTTGGTTTAGTTAATAACAAGGAAGTTGCAGTTCTATGAAAACGAAAGATATGAAACCCTTTTTTAAATCTTATGAGGAATAGTATACAGACTATACAGTTAACTAGGGCAAATAACAAATACTATACTCATATAGAGATCTAATTCTAGACGGCAAAACGTCACAAACACACAAACATTTGCTTTACAAGGAAATGCGCAACTGCGTATTAATATTAAGTAGTATTGTGTCCAATTTTCATAATTATAATGTACCTAGTGTTTTCTGCAAAAGAATAAATGCAACTTGAGAAATTATACTTGACCTACTTTACTGTGATATATGCGTCCAATGCGTTGTTTGTTTGTCATGCGTAGTTTGTGATAAAGAATTACAAAGAACAACTTTTTTTACCTTTCATTTTAATGAATATAAATTTTTGAACACTTGTCGTACGGATCTTATCAAACTCAAGCTGCGCTTCCTGCGGTTTGTGCTGGGTCATCAATTTTATACAGAGACCCCTACGTGCCTCGGAAAGCACGTACCTAAGTCACTGTCGTTCGTAGATCTGTGACAGTCGTTATGGGTAGATAGGTAGGTAGGTAGAGTAGGGTAGGTACGTAGGTTAGGTAGGTTGGGTGGTCAGAACTTCAGAAGACAGAAATTCTGACAACAATTCTGTCTTACCAAGGGGTTTCGTGTTACTCAGCAGTTACTGAGTTACTGCGCCGCTTGGCAGCCACAACAGCTTCTTGCAACTCATTGCGGAGAGAATAGACACTGACAGTTCCTTCATGGAATCCTGGACCAGACAACATGTCAGGTGTTCCTGATCTATTGTGTTCATTATTGTATGTATTATTGATTATAATATAAATGTTATTTATTAATCCATTAATTAACCGAAGTATGGATCATTTATATAATTTATCTGAAATAAATAATTTGAATTGAATTTAATTGAAAAACCCCTTGGTAAGACTGGTTGACTGGTTAGTCGATTGCTTGTCTGAGTTCCACATCCCATTTTGGCTGTGGAAGTCAGACACTCGCTCCGGTATTCTGCATCCGGTTAGACTGGAACCCAATCGCAATATTATAGTTGGGAAAAGAATAGGCTCAATGATGATGCAGAAGTACTTTTTTCAAACATATTCAGTTCTTATTTTGTAGATTTGTCAAATGACGATTTAAAAAAAATATAAATGCAGTGAAATAATCCAGCCAATTAATGTCAAGGAATTGTCTGATCAAAGATGGATTAATTGCTCGGTAAGAATGTCTGGCTATTTGCACATAACACTATTATTAATTACTAGTTTCTGCCCGCGGCTTCGCCAGCGTAAAAAAGAACGATTATCCCAAGGGAACACATTATCCAGTGTTTGTGTTAATCCAGGAAATGGTCTACCTCCTGTGTCCTAATTTTCATGCAAATCTGTTCAACGGTTTACGCGTGATTGAGTAACAAACATCCAAACATCTTCACAAACTTTCACATTTATAATATTATAGTAGGATCACAGAAATCTTAAATTATTAAGATTTCTGTGAGTAGGATATTATAAAAGAACCCCGCCATTATTAAACAATATGATAATAACTCCGTTACGTGTTTTGATTATACACACAACTCTAGACTGTGATCCGATCCGAGTGAAAAAATTGATTGTATTCATGCGATTTTGAACGCTATGTCTCAATAACAATATTTATTACCCCTTACAGAAATTTTGTTGATATCTGATAAGGAAGTGTAGTTACGAGTATGTCGTTAGACCGAACTACGCAAAGAACTTTCAACCTTATTTTGTGGTTTGATAGATTTGGGTTTCCTTTGAAAGAAACATCGATCAGTTTTATAAAATAAAGACGCATTCATTAGTTTCTATTATTTGTTCAATTACGTTTTCGACGATAGAACATTATTTATGAAAGAGTTGATTATGTATCTGTGGGTTCCTATTGTTTCTAAGTAAGAGATAAGAGGGAAGTCGCGTATTTTTAAAAACGTTCTTATTATAACTTACAGAGATATCATCTTATCTTAGAAATGGCAGTTTTTGGAACGAATACCACAGAATACTTAATAGTACTACGCTAATTCTTTGTAAAAGACGGTCGTCTTTTTTAGAAACTATTAAGTTTATTGACGAACAGTGCCACTACTCATTTCACAGAATAAATTAGTTGAACTGTAGGTACAGTCACCAAAAGAGATAAAGTAACAAAGTTCGTCAGATATAGTTTGAAGTTAACTTGGAAACCAATGGATGTTTTAAAATAAAATAAAATTAATCGGTTTTAAACAGTTAAATAATTTAATTTAATTATTCGAAAACATCCAACGGTTTCTAAGTAAACTTCAACTATTTCCGACAACCTGGAATCCTGGATACTTTAAATCTCTTTATGTGACTGTACATCTGTAGTACTATTCTGTTACAATCTCCCTCGGTGAACACCTAGGTGAAGTGAGCTGTCATCAGTCCCGAAGCTAGGGATTAACAAAGCAGACGGACGGATGACAGCTCATTTCACTTATGTGTTCACCGAGGGAGATCGTAACAGAATAGCACTACTGAATCTGTCAATTAATATCCTTCTAATTTTTGACATTTTTGAGTGATTAATTATCGTTAACTTATGATTGCAACTAGTTTTTGAACGTTTTTAATTACAGGAATTTGCATGCAATTGCCCACATTACTTGATAGATAAGTACAATTTTAGAAACAAAGACTTTGGAATCATTATGTAGGTACCTACTTAGGTACTATAATTAACGATTTAATATTGATGATTAAAATGACAAATAAGCGCGTTAACTACTTGACTAGACCAGCTGGAAGAATTATGATGACATAAGTAGATAGTAGGTATACAATACATGCCGTGTGGTGCCGGCCGCGAATAGCACCATTCCATTTCTACCCGTGGGTGTCGTAGAAAGCGACAGAGGGATATTGACCAGAGGATGGGCAGCAGCGTCCTTCTGAGTACCATAACACCTACTGAGATCGCCAATATGCATCGGCCAAGCATGGCGATTACGGCTGAACCCCCCCTTGGGGGAGACCTATGCCCAGCAGTGGGCGATTAAAGGTTGACATGATGATGATGATGTGATACAATACATACTTATTTTCAGTTACACTTAGGCCCACGTGAGCGGAGACACGTGTACAGCTAGTCTATACTAAACTAATATTACCTATAAAGAGTTAAGTGTTTTAGTTTGCAAGAGGTATTATAATTTCTGGAAGTACCTAGTACCTATTGGTCTGATAACAAAATGATTTTTATGATAGGTAGTTCAAAGCTACACTATTGCAGTTTCATAAAGTCAAAGTCAAATCATTTATTCTAACTATACCATTAAGTAAAAGGCACTTTTGGACGTCATATTAGAAAATTTGAATCTTGTTGCCCCTAGTCACCTAGTTACCCCATATAGTATGTATAGTAGGGAAATGACAATGCCAGATCCTGCCCCACCCATGTACACAAAAGTAAATTAATGAAAATAATTGTAATGAATATAGAACCTTTCTAAAGTTAATTGTTTTTCTTTAAAACTTGCGGATTACGAAATACGTACCCACAAAATACAAACTCATTTTACCTAAATTACAATTTAACCTATAATCAATGTCATTATTGTTTTTAGATTTAAACGGAAACCGCAAGTTCTACAGTCACTTTAGACTAATGTTTAGTTATCAGCACATGAGTTTTATTGAGTGGGGCAAAGTTCTATAGAGTTTCTGGCATTGTCCTTTGTACGCAAAATACGCGCTGAGACGTGGAGTTGCGGACACCAGCCCGTCATACTACTACTACTATGCTATAAGTAATTGACTTTCACGCAGACGAAGTAGCAGATAAAAGCTAGTTTGACAATATAATAATTACGAAAACCGTAAAATAGGTACACCTAGGTAGATAAGACGCCAGCGCATTAAGCCACACTAAACTATAAAATTTTCCCAATTGAATACAATTCTTATGCTTTTGTGATAAAGTTGAAAATCTAACAAAGAAGGAATCATGGCGAGATACATACATCTATTAGTATGAAAAAAAAATATTTAGAGGGTTTAAAATATTTTCCAATGTGAAGAATACATTACCAGGAGTAGATTGATATACTTAGCATATTTTTAAACCCCCGCATAATTAAAATATTACGATATTAAAACAAGTTTTTCGTTTCACCTCGATGCCCCTTTCGTGTTTATAAAAAAAAGATAGTGACAAGCGAGGTTAACGGATCTATAAAATTCGCAGACAAGTGATGTGACAAGTGTTTGGAAAAAAATAATCATTATTTGTGATATTATTTCCATAAAACGATGCAATTTCAGTGTAAGAACTGCGAAACGGCGGCTATCAGTGTCACTGTCAGTCGCCGTTTCGTTCTGAAATAATGAGCTTTTCGTTAAACTATTAACTTTTTTTTTGCGGGGTTTTAAAAATATTGAAAATGCCTGAAGATACTCTTTAGGTAGGTAACCAAGAAAATAAGAATTAGAATTTCAACTTCTCTAAACACCTTAATTTTTATTGTACAAATCCTGCAATGATTCTTTGACAGATTCTACGTCCTGTGTACATCTCTGTACCTACTTATATTACAGTTTGCCATACTTAATGTACTATTTTTTGTCTGTCACTAAACACTTTCAGTCACGCTTACCTATAGCAAAAATTTTAGAAATAATATTTTTGGTTTAACTTTGCCTTGTAAAATACGCTCAAATTCTCATTACATTCTAAATTTAGACAAATACACGATGAATTATTAAATTCAGGACTCTTATCAGCGATCGCGTGTTTTATCAATATCACATTTCCCCTCTCCTCCTCCAGTTTTCTTTGTTTGTTACCGCTGGCAGTGATTATAGACAACAAGGTCATGAATGCAAGGCCAAGGCCACACAATATTCATTCTATACTTACAGCACATGCAACTGACATTATGTAAAAATTATATAATAACATCCGACTCGAACCGAAGAGGAATTATTACATTTAATAAGTACATAAAAAAAAATATGATTTTTTGTTGTTGTTTGTTGTTTCAGTTTCATTTTTTTTAAATCTAGTTATAATTTAGGGTTTTTATCCTAAGTGAGGATATGTCAAGCCCATCATACCTTTTTACGAATACCACCACTTAGACCATTAAAAAAGTAACTTAATAGTAGGTACAACTCATTGCTGATTGGCCGCAAATAAATGATATACCCAGCTTTATTGCTGCCTCCGATTTTGGGTTGGCCAAAATAACTTAAATCAGGCCTACATCCAGTCTGTTTAAATTGAGTTCGGTCGTTTCAGTTCCATAAATCATATAATTTCCATTGACTCATATTCTTTGATGTTTCCCAAACACCTCTAGGCTGTTCATACTTAGTTAGTATTTTATTTAAATAAGGGCTAATTTTTAATCATCTAAAAAGCCGAGGAACAGATTTCGCAGTTTGACATCTTTTGTAAATAAAATAATAATGTCCAACTCCCATATTTATCTTCCAGATAAAAATTATCTGACAATTAAAATTTCTGCCTTAAGAAGCTGAAGCTTGTAACTTTCTATGGTCTATCTGAATTTATGAAATATGGGTCTATAAAACTGTTTATCATGATTCAAATATTGCAGAATGTTTATAACACATTATTTTTAAACCATAATTTAGGGGACAGTTTCTTAGGTGTATGGTGGTGTAGTAACTAGAGGTGTGTTACCAGTGAATAAGAGTTGAGTTTGTAATAAGAAAATTTGTAGGCAATAATACTAATTGAAGGCAGTCCTGGTTTCACATTTTCCTCGTGAAGACATGAGGATAGTCAAGTGATGACTTCTTCAAGACATAATTATGTACATAAATACTCACAGAAATATTATATTGGCTACATGGAGACGTGTCACATGACCAAAATAAAATTATATTCATGCTTATATATTCATGCTACAAGGGTCCATGTTCTAAAATTTTTGCGCATCTATAGAAGTAATAAATGTAACAATTGAGATTTTATGGAGATCATTTTTTTGAAATTTAAAATTTTGTAGCTTTTTTTTTATTCTGTAATTTCTCTTTTTACCTACTTGCAATATTAGTCATGTATTGATCATCCTATACCTTTGTAGAATAATATGTGGGGTGATGATTGGTAGGACTATCATACCTTAGACACCTTTCCCTAACATAGTGTATTTTATTATTCAGTGCTTTTACCACAATCTATACTATAAATAGGCAAAATAGTTTGTTTAGAAGAGGTTTTCTCGCATAACACGTAGCAATAAAGCAGCTTTTGTAAAAGCTACTCTATTGCAATATCGAAGGATATATTTTATGGCATACTTAACTTCTACATGGACCAAGACGCAGGCAAAAGCTAGTGTTTAGATAAATAAAGATTTATGATTATTTAAACATGCAGAACGGAGAAAAATGCCATTGACTGATAACACATTATAAACCTAAATATGATAATATGGAAAAATTGTACACATTTGGATAGGTTTAGCATGTTCTATGATTACATATCTACACACACTATGTAGATAACAATACGGTAACGTTGAGCTGTGATAGATGGCTGGATGGAACATCACTAGTATAAAGTACTTACCTATTAATATATCAGTGGCTTTTAAAGACAATGTTAAGGTCGAGGAAGGTGACACCTGCCTTTTTGTTTTTTAGAACCTACTAGCACATTTTTATAAATCCATTTATATTCATATTCGTTTATTTGCATTCTACAAGGTTTAACAAGGTGTAATAAACAGGCTTACAGTGCGTTGCACAAAATGCTTTAAATTGATGCTGGCATAAATTTAAAATCTCCCTTAAACTAATGTTGGTTTCGTGCAACTCAACGTTTGAGCTAAGAACCGTTGTACACCATGTCAGGGCACAGCATAATTATTGTTTACTAGCAATAGCCCGCGATATCGTCCGCGCGAATGTCGATTACCACGGATGCAAACAAAGTACAAAACGTAGCCAAGCTATTTTCAAACTAAATTTCATCAAAATCGGTTCAACCGTTTCATCGTGAAAGCGTAACAGACAGAGTTACTAGATGGAGGATATGGATTATATCAGCTAAAAAGGTTAGACTGGAAGTCAACCCCTATAAAGTTGGGAAAAGGCTAGGCAGATGATGATAATATTAGCTAAAATTAAAATAAAATTAAATTATAATTACATTTGCATACAAAGTCAATAACAACGTAAATAAACCTATTATAAGTGTGTCGCTATTAAAAAAAAATACTGTTATTACATTTACATAAAGCTATATTTATTTAGGTAACATAATTATAAATTCTTATTTATTGCATAGTTATAGTTATAAGTAGTTTATGTATTTGATCCGATAGTTAGATATCGGATTTCACATACCTACCTACAAAAAAATAGCTTTTGCCTGCGTAAATGTCTCATATAAAAAATTTGCCTTTTCCTTTCTAGTAGTTCAAGCTTACATAGTACAGTCGAACAAGCTAATTGGTTGGCTAATTGGTTTACAGGCAAAAATATTCATAATTCTACACTCACAATGTTTTATTTTATTTATTTAGGTATTTATACTTCATGCACAAAGGTACAAAGGCGGACTTAATGTCTTAGGCATTCTCTACCAGGCAACCAAGGGTGGTGACGAGATAACATGGCAGGTGCATAGTTAAAAAGAACAACATATTAACAACAACAACTTATTTCGAGCACGTAGGTATCCCTGGTACCTACATACTAAAGATAAAAAAATAAAATAAATAAATAAATTGTTATTATAGTAGAAAGATGAATATTTTTGCCAGTAAACCAATTAGCTTGTTCGCCTGTACATGAAAGTGAGTTGATATTGTTTCATGAAAATCGGTTCCATCGTTTGACAGACAGAATTACTTTCGCAATTATAATATTAGTATGAATTATTACTATGGCACTATCTTCAAAAGCAGTTTTCATGAGATAAAATTATAACACATTTGTATAACCACAATAAAATTTTATTATTCGGGTGTTTTAGTAGAATTCTATACAGCAGTGTTTTTCCTTTTATTTTGTAGTTGTTGTCAAGCAATGATCATTTTACTTTGAGACTAGGTTGTCAATGTAAGAGATGCAAGCAACTGACTGTTATTTACATACATACAATAACAGGCAAATATTTGAAACGAAAATGGGGCCGATTGCACAGGTAGAACCTCTAAAATCTAAATGGTATCGAAATGCGAACACACACTTTCTGTAAATGTCAATTTATTAATATTTTATTGTTATTTACATGCTCTATTTATTTGCTGGCTATTGAGTCAAGTAGATAAATACCAGAATACAACTGAATTTTGTTTACGTTATTTGCAAGTTTAGCCAATAAAACAGTACTAAGTATTGTTCACCAAGCAAGTAGGTACTTCCAATTAAATTAATTTAATTTAGAGTAAAGTAAAAAACCTGTTTTATATTTTCAGTATTAATAAAATTTTGATTAATATTCTGTAGTAAGTAAGTAGGTAAGTACTTAACACAAAACATGTTTAAATAATTAAGAGAATGATTATTGAAATATATTGGCCAGTGGGTCGTCTTAATTAGGTAATCAATTGACTTAAACAGGTTTAGTAATCAGATTGTGTATAAAAGCAACTATTTGTATTTCAACACTTCATCCACTTGCTAGGGAGTGATAATAACCACGAAGACGCTGACTACTCACTTAAAAAACTAAGGTTAGTATTTTTCATTCATAATATTCATCAATAATTTGAAATCAATGGCAAAAAGGTTGTTATGATATTTTTCATAACTTAAAATAACTGCCAAGTCTTATACATATTCATCTTTTTGTACAAATTTTGAAATAATCCTACTTATATTATAAATGTGAAAGTTTGTGAAGATGTTTGGATGTTTGTTACTCAATCACGCGTAAACCTTTGAACAGATTTGCATGAAAATTGGCACAAAGGTAGACCATTTCCTGGATTAACACATAGGATACTTTTTATCCCTTGGGATAATCGTTCTTTTTACGCGGGATAAGCCGCGGGCAGAAGCTAGTAATCATATAAAGTGTAAACTTATTCCAAACCATGTCACACTCATATTTAGGCACATTTTTCATTAACAAAAACACATGGTAATCACTATATGGACACAATTCACAGACACATTTGAAAAAAGAACAGCATTTAATTACTATTTCATTTCTGGACGTATGGGATGCACAAATATAAATTAAAAAAATAAGTTACCCGACGAGTAGTCATTTTGTTGTGAAGAATCCTACTGAACTGAGCTAAGGCCATCACCACGTTGACGTAACTGATAAGAATAATATTATCTTGTGTACTTAAGAAATATAACATATTTCACATGTTCTTATCTTACATTTAGTAAGTTTCTTCATTCAAGATTGACATGTTTTTAAAATGTTGTTATTGATTAAATGAAAGTTTTTGGATATAAGCAGGTGGTAAGTGAAATAGTCAGCAAATAAGTTTTACTTTTTTTGTTCTTAATTCGAAATTCCAAGTTCGTGTGTATTTTTATGTGGGCGAAGTGCTGTAATATCATATTTATTTTTTATTTCCTGACAAAAGGTCGAAGAGGTTATGTTGAATAGGTTGGTTATCTAATAATCTTCGAACTTGGACACGGTTTGTCAAGATTATGGAAAGTCACACAATGTTCATCTCGGTAAATGTTTAAAACATATCAGGTGTTCTTCGGTATGCGAAGGACGCAAAGACACATAGTGACGTACCGCTGCAGTTCAAGGGCGGACAAATCAAGGGCATTTAAAAATATAGCGCATAATTGACAACATCTACGCCTGTCAACAACGATCGCACTAATTAACTAACTCAATTAAACCTTTTTAATTACAATTAAAAACTTACCCACCTCTTGACAGCTGGCCTGAGTGATTACAGAGCTCAACAAAGATTTAAACATTACAGTGTTTTTTTGTCACAACACAATTTTTCTGAAAGAATACTGTAATGTTTAACTCGGCAACAATTGTATAAACTACGGTAGCCCTGATAACACGTCACGATACATAAAAATGTACAAAAGTCTATTTTTGTTAGACACGCACTGTGCTCATGATAGTCTCTCAGCCGCCCGGCTATGATAATGTAATAATATTTAATAGGTCTTTTGTTTATTCGCTAACCTAAAACAATTCCGCACTCTTCAACTTGGTCGTCTGTTCAACGTTTTTATGCAAGTTTTGACGTAATAGTGATGAACGTCGAAGTCGGTTTAATACTTTTTGTAGTGATGTAACTTCATGTGTTATTGTAACGGTATTAATAACGATTTGAGATTTTAGAGGGTATATTCTTATTTTGTGGTTAAACGCTCTCTGTAATAACTAAAACAATACCTACACAACTAGATTGTGTTATTAGTTTGTCATTAAAAGGATCATGCCAGGATTTGTACGAAAAAAGTAAAGAGGTCACACATAATGTTAATTTTTTTCCACACACTTGTCACATCACTTGTCTCCCTATTTGATAGATCTGCTAATGCGCCTTATTCACCATCCATCTTGCTGTACGTCCCGCCAAGGTCATGCACGATGCAATATCAATAGAAAAAAAAAAACGACCGTGAATAAGCTTGCTGTACCTAAGTCAATATTTATTATTAATTGTTTTTTTTCACGGTACTTTTGCATCGTGCGTCGTGTATGACCTTGGCGGGACGTACAGCAAGATGGATGGTGAATAAGGCGTTTAAAGTCACAATCACTTTCTTTTTTTTTATAAGCACAAAATAGGCAACGAGATGAAACGAAAAAGTGTTATTTTCATTACGAAATATTTTAATGCGGGATTTAAAAATATGGTAAGTACCTATCTACTCGGTAATGTATTCTCCACATTGGAAAATATTTTTCATCCCACCATCTCGGAAAGAGTATTTTTAATCTTCAATATCTGAGTGGAAAAGCCGTTTTTATTCTCTAGAGGATAAAGTAAATTTAATTTAGAACATCGTGTGCACTAAGTTTGTGAATTAAAAAAAAACATTAAACGTATTTACTGCTACCTCTATGGTGCCGAATATATCATACAACTTTTTTTTAATTTGTTAGAAACTCAGACTTTGTAAACGTTTTTTTTTTTGCATTTAGTCATTTCCTCGCTGAGGTGGAATGAAAAGTTACGTGTTGCACTCGAGTGCAAAGATTTTTCACCTCGTGCTCTTTTGATTCCCTCGCTAACGCTCAGGATTCTAATTTTGAATCACGAGCGCAGCGAGTGATTCAATTTTAGAATCCTTCGCTTGCTCGGTCATCAAAATTGAACACGCGGTTAAAAAGCAACTTTGCACTCTTGTATAACAAATAACTATTAAATCCTCTAAATGATTTCTTTTTTATCATACAAATGAATGTATGGATCTCGCCATGATTCTTGATGTAGAAAAACGTTCGGATAAAATGCATAATTTTTTGAACTCCTTTTGAACTACAGAACAATACCGTAAAAAAATGTTTTTTTTTATACTGTAACTGGGTACCTACTTACTTAAAATAAATTACCTTCACCTCTTCTACCTAATCCTACAAAAAAAAGGTTTTGCTGTTCCTCATTGCTTTTTCTTTCAATATTCAACAATAAAATTATTACCTGTTACATTTTGTTTGTAAACCTACAAACAAAATGTAACAGGTAATAACTTTACCTTGTAGGAAGTGGCTATATATAGCTAATTAGATTCTTCAATTTTATTGCTCATCGTTGACTATTACCTAGTATCTACCACAACTCATCAATATTTTTTATGATTGTTTTAATCATGAATCTTGCAATTTGACACTGAATAATTGCAATTCTGTACTTCGCATTTCATCAAAATTAATCGCTGACCATAACGTTTTAACTCTGGTATATACGTAACAACCTAACTTCAACCCTATTATGTATAGGAAGATGATACAGCTTTCATTAATTTCAAAGCTACCTTTAGTGCTTAAAATAAAATTATTCATACTGAACAACACAACATGACCTCCTTGGTACTACATCATTGGGATAGATGTCGCTATTTGCACAAAAAAAATGTTTTCGATTCTCTTCTTTTGCAAAGATAAAATGTTACGCGTATTCAGTCATTCTGTAGACTATTTGACGGAATTTGACCGTTCTTACATTTTTTTTGGCAGACTAGTAATACTAGTATGTAGGTAACATCTAGATAGAGTAGGTACTGTAACACTTAGGTTACACTAGTAGCTTTTGCGAACTATCGTGAGTCTAAGCTACGTTGAATAAAAGATATGATCGACTTGTAGAAGATTATATTAATCAGATTAACGAGAGGAAAACTTTAGGTAGCCCGCAGCTTTGAGCATAGCTGGGACTACTCTGACATCACATGTCATAGTATAAAAACTATCCTTCTATACCTACTATTCAAATATATTTCCAGAAGGTTCCAACCATAGACTAAATAGTTATGGCTTCATTACATAAAGCCTCTCTGCTGGGCAAGTCTCTACAGTACCTACCTACCTACTCTACATAATATAATAATACGCGATTTTTTTTTATTTCTTATCAAATCAAACAAATATCTTTCACTTCCCAAAACCCGAATTATAACAAAAACAATAACATAAAATTAACGACGTTATGAACTAATAGGTAATGTATGAATTACGCAGGTACCTGAAGAGAATTAATACAGTTTAGTAGTTACTAGCTAGTCAGTGTAAAACAGACGAGCAGTTAAATATAAACCGCAACCCGAAAGCCTACCAACCAACAAGCTGCCTAACGTAAATTAGGCACAAATCACCTGTATTACTTATCTACATGTTTACTGTTGCTGGCGAAGACTAGACTAGTTTTGCCATTCTAACAGATTAAAGTTTTGAAAAATACTAAAAATAGTGTTGTGTCACGTCGACAATATAGGTGGTCGATGAATTAATAAACTGTTTCTTATAACGACTTCTCATTCGTCACTAGTTAGCTGTTAATCATCAATGTGTTTTTTTTTTAATATTAGCTGTTAATGTATGTCAATGTACGTCAATGCACATGACGCAATCATAAATGACTAATAGTTATTATTTTACTAATTTTCATAGAAAGAGGTTGTAAATATGAACTGTTAAATAAAATTGCGTCAACGCATTACTTCAATAAGTATGATTTTATTAATTTCTGAGAATCGCCTAGTATGGAAGAAAACGAATACTTACTTTCGAACGATACCGAACATCGTCGCGTCGGTCGTCGTCGCAAGGAAATGCCATTCAATATTGTTTTTTTAATTGTAATGTACTTAATTATTAATCTACCCTACTATTAATATTATTTGCAACAAATTTTCAATTATAGAAAACGTTGACATTAATTGACGCAAAACGCTAACGATTAAACATTAAAAACCTGTTAATAATTTAACAGCTTTTTATAACCTGTCGATAATAGTTGATGTTTAACTGTCAGTCAAATTACAATAAAACCGTCAATGACTTAGTCGACAAAGTGGTAATGCGTTTTTATCAGTAGGTAATTTCTCAGTAGCAGTCTGGAATTCTGGATCTTAAAATTACACTGATTTGAAATCCATTCGATTCGTGACGAAAACTTCATGTTTTTGCGTTTTGCCCAGAGCAGTAATGATGTGAGCAGAATAATTAAAGACAATTACAGTTTTAAGAAAGGTTAAGTCTTGATTTAGACAGCCAATCCTTTCATAGCGTTTTACGAAAATAGGCGTCAGAGCACGTACGTAGTACTATTAAGTATTCTGTGGTCAGAGTTAACTTTCAGGACGAATACAACCATTACAGTACGCCATTTATGCGTTTTTTAACAGGATATACAGCCTTAAAGTCAGACACAGAGCCAAAATTACGAAAATATTACTATTATGTATTAAAAAACCATGTTGAAAAAGTACAAAATCGGTTCACTTTGTCAATTTTTTTTCACCAGTATTTGAATAAAACATAACTGATATATTTATTTTATGAAAATAAAGGTTATGCTTACCTATATACAAAATATTTTTCAGTCCGTTATACGAACTCATTTATTTTAGACAATAATTATTTTAAGAAGCCCTGTAAAACATCGCGCGCTGTCGTTTGCCGATCAATTTCAATGATTCGTGCTTATTTCGTGCATATTTATTTTTCTGATGCACACAAACCGACCATTGTGTTGTACTAGTGTATGTCAATGCTGCTACGCCATTCTAGCAATCATTTAGATTTTGAGTTGCGCTAAATCGAATACGCGCCCTTAAGTAACAGATAAATATTACTGAGGCTATACGATATTATTTGGAAAAATATTATCTTTGACCTAAACAAATTTTATAAAGAGAAAACATTATTTTAATAATTTGCATAGCATTTTGTAACCTACAAATGTAAAAGTTTCTTTCTGAACTTTTTCGTCGTCTTTTATCTTATAGGCACGAACACTGTACCTAGCAAGTACCTTTCAACTTAGTTTACAGTAGGTATGCTATATTATCGGTTTTGTCTTGCAAAACGGGGTTGCTTGTATGTAGGACTGTTAGTAATTTTGTGTGAAACAGATGAGTTTTCGTAGATTATAACAGATTTTACGGCTTCAATAGAGGAATTATGGTACATATCTCGATTATGCTACCTATCCCTTTCTTTACAAAAAAATGTGGTTTCAGTTATACTTACGCAACTTTTTTGTTGCCAAACAGTAAAAAAAAATGTAGCTCGTTTGACTATGAAATCTACTGTACAAACGTAGGACCATTACATGTCAGTCCACATTGTACTTCCTACCTCCAGTTCTGCAGATTGCAATTCGAAATTCGAATAATAAGTTCGTTAGTGAATTCGCTTTTGCGGTTGCGACTGCAAACAAATGCACGTCACTGTTCCGCTTCAGGCAGGCAGATCCTTGCGACCTATTTTAAACCACATTTCTAATGCGATAAGGTTTTAAATTATTGTATCGGTTGTTCAAAAAAGCATTTGGAGTTTATAAGTTTTGTATGTTAGTGTTGGTCCTACCACATTGTTCCTAAATCACTCTAGTGTACGACTACCTACATCCCGAATTTAAGTTTTCCAATACTGTAGTTCATGTTTATTTTTCTCGAATGTTTGTCGTTTTAATTAAATGCTAATGCCTACTTTGTGCTACTAGTGACTACTTTGTGCTCCTATTCGATTTGTCTTAGCATTAGAAAATAACGTTATCGTTATTACAATGTAAATAATAAGCTCCGTTATTTCACGATAACTACAAAGCAAACTATTTGCCGTTTACATTATAAAGTGTTAGTAAAGTGTAAAATATTAGTAAAGTGTGGTTATTTCAGCAATATCACCTAACAACTAGCGTTACTTATTTGGTCGTTATTTCTCTGATGATTACCCTTTTTTGATTAGATTTTTTTGTATTGTGATATGTACCTACCTAGTTACCTATGTCTTTTGTGTGCACATCACAGATTATGAAACAAAAGGCAGATAGACCACGCGTAACACTGAGAGTGAAGTCACCAAAGCAAATACAAATTCAAAAGCAAATATCTATAATCTCGTATTCGCTTTTGAATTTTCATTTGTTTTTTTTAAGATGCGGCGTTGAAAGCGCGGAAGCGCTTTGTAGGTAGGTATTTGCTTTTGAATTTGTTTTTGCTTTTTTGGCTTCACTCTGTGTTCCGCGCGGTCTATCTGCCTTTTCAATACTAACATTATAAAGAGGTAAAATTGGATTGTAAGTTTGTATGTAGGGGGTAATCTTCGAAACTGCTCGTGTTTTATAATCTGATCAGGTGCACATAATAAATGTTTTATCTACTTATCTATCTATATATCTGCATATTATTATAAGTATAGGTAGGTAACTGTTATATCTTATTTTTTTTAGAATGTAGATAATAAAGTTTTTCGTGAAATAATAACATGTAGGTACCTAACTATAATAGTCCTATAAGATGTTTGTCAGATATCTCCATTTATAGATGCAATTGGGTACCTACTTTAACTTGATAAGAAGTCTTAAGTACCTAGGTGCAATGACCTTATTTATTTATTTAAACTGCACGCATATACTTAGGTCTAAAGGCGGACTTATTCTACCAGGCCCCCTAGCCATAATACCCAAACTGACAATCTACAGTCGATAACGCTAATAGAAAACTAATCAAATGTATGGGAATGACGTTATCTCAACGATAAGTCACGTGATTGAAATCTACAATGGATTAGGGTTAATTATTGTAGAAAGAGAAACGATACAAAACATTTGTAACTTGGCTAGGCGGGCTGCTCTACTAACGCGAAAAGTATATTAACCGATGCTGATCTTGCTAACACGTAGGACTAAAGATAGGTAGGTACAATATTTAACAGTTACAATTTTTCTATGAGATACCATTCCGTCTTTGTGTTCCCGTTAGGCCAATTTAGGAGTCTACGGTCAGACAAAGTCGCGTGCAAAAGGTAGTTAACAATACAGGCGTTGTGATATCAAACATTGATAGGTCAGAGTACGATATTGCAGTATACAAGTAAAGCTGTGCCATGACGCATGTATCGCAATGTATATTCAAGATTACTACAAATTAAGATAAGACGAACAAGCAAGAAAAACATATTATTCTACACATCATTTTTCAGTTACTATCTATAGACAAAACGATGAATTATTTTTTAAACGAACAATGGTTTGATTGGGAAATAAAAATATTAATTGATAGAAAACTAGATACTTACTATAATAACCGGAAGAGGTAGTATCTACTAATGATACTTACTCAAATAACTTTATACTAGCAACCCGACCCGGCTTCGCATGGGCCTATAGCCTTCCTCGAAAAATGGACTATCCAACACAAAATGATTTTTTCAATTTGAACCAGTAGATCCTGAGATTAGCGCGTTCAACCAACCAAACAAACAAACAAACTCTTCACCTTTATAATATTAGTATAGATTATTTGGTTTATTAGTTTACCGATTTATATATATTATTACCTATTAACTACTCCACCAAGACAACTATAGTTCGTTCGCGTTAATAATGCAGTAAATCATCAGTGCAAAATGCCTTCAACTGTCATTGTGAACTTGACTTTGTAATTTGAGAAGATTTGATTGGTTAGGGGTGTCATTGTGAACTTGACTTTGTAATTTGAAAAGATTTGATTGGTTAGGGGCGGGGCTAGGCCGACGGACAATGATGATTTCACTGCATTCTTAACGCGATCGAACTATATAGGCACCTGTTAAATGTAAACAAGGTTAATTAAATTAAGAATTATGTACTAAATACGGTTAATTACATTTTATATAATTTTACAGATATAATTTAACAGAACTTGACGTGTGCCTAGTTGTCTGTGAAATACCTTGTCTAATCCAAAGAGTAAAGTAAGTAGTATGGGAGGTCTAATCCTAAGTTAGGCCTTACAGATGGACGTCAAGTCCATCTCAATTCTAAAAGAGTTTATCTCATAATGATAACCAATACAAATAAGGTTGTATTTTTCAAAACCAGCTAGCATAGTGCGCTCTACAGTACACTATGAGAAAGAGCCATAAGATAGTATTATGATTTATCTTAAACGAAGTATCTTCTAATCTACCAATTAAGTAATTGGTAGAGTCCAACTACCAAATTATTTTCTAATCTATCCAAGTGTTGGTATAATAAGCTTTCACGCAGACGAAATCGCGGGCAGACACTAGATGTTAAAATGTTCTCAGCATCAAAACAAAAAGCTACAAACTTAAACTACAGGTTATTTTACAAACAAAGAACTGAAGGCCAACCAAAATTCCCGTACATTGTGGACAAGTAAACACAAAGTACGAAACATTTCACAAAGATTTTTATGCAGTGAGGTCTTCAGAAATTCTATTACGGTACACAGGAAAGTACTGTGTGCGGGACATTAAATATTTTATAGATGCATAGATTCCTAAGTGCATTCGGCTGTAGGGGCTCAAACGCTAGGAGTATGGGCTTGCCTGTACTCAATTTCCATAATAATATTCAATAAACGCTGTAACGGGACTTCCCGAATAAGCTTTCAGACCTTTATGATATAACTGATATTGTCTATGCCCGGTATACGTACGCCTTGGAGAATTTGATTATACTGTGTGTGAGTAAGTAGTGTTGCCTGTTTCTTATTTATATTTTACTAGCGATCCGCTCCGGCTTCGCACGGGTGCAATGTAGATCAAACTATACGTAAAAAGCTTCCACTTGAATCTATCGATAGATGAAAACCATACTAAAATTCGTTGCGACGTGTAGTTTGAAAGATCTAAGCGTACAGACAGCGGAGGCGACTTTGTTTTATAATAAGTAAAGATAAAGATTTTAATACAAAGCTGTAAATGGTAGTGTTGTAAAAATACAAAAAGAAATAAAGGATTTGCTTCCATTATCTTTCCTAGGCTCACACTATAGAATAGGATTTTACGAATCTAAATGCGCTTAGTCCTGTCAAAGGAACCAACCTATCTCTTATGAATTAAATTAATTAAGTACCTACGTCAAGCTAATTTTATAGTTTATAGGGGAAGCTTTTGTTTAATAGTGGACGTCTTTCGGCTAATGATGCTGATAATGATGATGAATTTTAAACAACAAAATAGATGTCTTACATAATTGATTGTGTTTCCAAGCGTATGCAATTAGATTAAATTTTGAAACATCCAAAACCAACTAGTTCGAAAAGAGGAATACATTTTGATGTAAGTAGGTTGATTCGTGTTGGCAGAATTAAGTCCTTAGATACTTAGATAAACAGTGGGTACCTAGATAGCTACATCTTAATCATCATCATAACTAGGTATATCAGCTGGTGATCTGACGATAACGCACACTGCTGAATACGTGTCGCCTAATGACTATTGTAATCAATCGTTGCTAGGCTGCCAGCTGTCTAACTGATTCGCATACAATATGAATATTGTATAAAGTATTTCGATTAAGTAAATGTAAGCTAAAGATGTCAATTCATCTTAATTAATATCACCTTGTTTTAAGGTAACGTCCAAAGGTTTAAGGTATTTCTCGTGTTCCAAGAGTTGGTTTTTATCTTGGTCAGAGGTTAAGCATTGCCATCTGACGTGGCAATGCAGCCATGCAGTTTCTTGGACACAATCCCAGTTGACGGCGATGTGGGGGAATTTTTGATGCCTTATTGTATTAGTTTTTTTAGTATTTTTTTTCCTTTTTTATTATTCGTGTAGGAAAATATTGTGATAAGAGGTAAAATAGTTCATTCGAGGTAATCTCTGGAAGTAGGTACTGGTTCGATTATAAAGATCATTGAACTGATAGATAGCATGCCTCTTGTCTTGGGTTGCCATCGCCTTAACTACGGACCCCGTACAAAAACGTCTAAAACCCCGGACATTTGGGTAAAATAAGGATTTTACCCCGGACTCTTACAAAAAAAAATAATTATAATAAAATAAAAACAACACAAATGACTGTCTTTCTATTTTTATTTACTAATCAATACACATTTTTTTTCAAAGAGGTTTTCTGGTAACGAAAATAATTAGAAAAGCTCGTCTTTTTGGCATCAAAGAAATAAAAACAAATACTTGTTAAACAAAAACAAATTAGAAATTGACAGACTAAGTAAAATAATGCTTATTGGCTTTTGTAAATGAACATAATGAACTGTAAGTTCCTTTTATTACCCGACTACTGAAAGAGGGTTCTAAACTTCTGGACTTGTTTATTTTCTTTTTAGTCTGGTTATTTTCTTTTTAAATCCACTTTTATTACTCTATGATAATTATGCTTTCATTTACGACACGGTTGGCGCAGTGGCTGAGCGATCTACTGCTGCGCAGCGTGTTGCGGGTTCGATTCCCGCCCAGGGTAAACATTTGTGTGATGAGCACTTGTGTTTGCCTTGTGTCTGGGTGTTGTTTATCTATATATGTATGTATTTACAAAAAAAAAAATGTATTTGTGTATATATATCAGCTGTCTGACACCCATAGTACAGGGTCTCACTAGTTTGGGGTCAGATGGCCGTGTGTGAAAAATGTCCCCGCATATTATTATTTTATTATTATATTATAATTGTTCGAATTTTCCTTAATACAAAAAGTATACGGGTTTTTCCCGGACACCATTTAAATTCCCCGCCCGGACGCCTTCCAAACTAGGACAAATCTGGAGAAACTCGGACGGATGGCAATCCTACTCTTGTCAAATAATTAGAGAAGGCTTCAGCATTGATCCATTTCTGAAGGAAGATTGGCGATTTTAGACTTAAGTTAATTATATAACTGTCAGCGACGTCGCTGTCATCGGTGAATGAAAACAACGATGCTCGATGCTCGTGCCTTCTCCCTCTGCTTAGCCTTTTCCCAACTACATTGGGGTCGGCTTCCAGTCTAACCGGATGCAGCTGAATACCAGTGTTTTACATGGAGCGACTGCCTATCGGCCCTCCACAACCCAGTTACTGGGTAATACGATACCCGTTGGTAAAACTGGTTGTCAGACTTTCTGGCTTCTGACTACCTTTAACGACTGCCAAAGATCTACAAATGACAGCTGGGATCAACGGCTTTGTGCTTTCCGAGGCACGGAGGGAACTCGGTATGAAAGGGGGTGTTCACCCATCCACAGACCGACCGCGGCTAGTGTAGCTTAACCTTTGACCGATCGATCTGTACGGCTTTAACTTAGCCACGAGCTCCTCTATATGACAATAAATCATCATCAATCAATAATGGACTAGTATTGTAATTCTATATTATTTCTGAGCAAAGATTCTAAATAGATAAACATAATTTACAGTAACAGAAGCTGTGAAAGTGTTTCCAGCTTCTATTTCTAAACTATTCGCAGTGTGGAAAATAAGGATAATAAAGTTATCTTCCAAACTAATCTAACAGGACGGTCAGACGTCCCAACGTTTGAAACAGTCCCATTTATACTAAAACTGGATTGGTTTTAGAGGCTTTTAGTTCAACTTGTGAGGTAGTAAAACCATTCAAGGAGATATAATCTCGACGTAGTCAATTTCACGTACGAATTTAGTTTGTTTTAGTGTTATGTTAAATTGGAGTGGATCACGGCTAAGTAAAAGTCGATTAGTGGTTAAGCTATACTTGCCGCGGTCGGTCTGTGGATGGGTGAATCATTTCATGCCGAGACCCCTCCGTGCCTCGGAAAGCACGTAAAACCGTTGGTCCCGGCTGTCATTCGTAGTTCTTTGACAGTCGATAATAGGTAATCAGAAGCCAGAAAGTCTGACAACCAGTCTTACTAATGGATATCGTGTTGCCTAGTAACTGGGTTGTGGAGATTAGGTAGTCGCTCCATGTAAGCACTGGTATTACCACAGATAACAAACAGTTATGGTACAAATAAGTATTTGGTGCCTGAAGTGTTTAATAAAATAGATTTATTAAGAGAAAGTGTAAAAATCAATAAAGGATCTCATAAGACGAAATTAAAAAATATTAAACAGGATTGCAAACAGAACTAAATACATTGTATTAAAACCATAACAATCTACTATGCAAGTAACAGGAGGTGGTTCATTGTTACTGTAAAAGAGCGCCTCTCGCCATCAAACGTAAAAGTCTGGCGAGTTTAGAATTAAGTAACACCCCTGTATTAATATTTTATTAACTAAATAAATAAATAAAATAATTCCCATCTATATCCAAACTTACAAGCTTTAACTCTTTATCTATATAGGGTGACTGGTAATTAGTGTACGATATTTAAACACGTGATTGTGTTCATGATAACAAACAACTTCCCCGAAGAAAAAATGTTTTTTGTACTAGTTCACTTTAGGTCCCAGGCGTGCGAGTGCGTGAATTTCATACGGCAGGTTATTGTGATAAAAGTGAACCAGTATAAAAATCATTTTTTCTTCGGGAAAGTTGTTTGTTATCATGAACACAATCACGTGTTTAAGTATCATACACTAATTATCAGTCACCCTATATATGTATGTATTTAAAATGTATTTGTGTATGTATTTCAGCTATCTGACACCCATAGCACAGTATAAGTATTAGTACTACCGTACAGTAGCGACACGCTTCGTCTCCTCCAAAAACTGTTCCTCACCTCTCCCCGCGTCGAACGACTGCTCTGGGAACTGCGTTTTTGTTCGAGCGGCGCGTAGACACGCACACACACGCACGTATTTGTACAGTCTGTTATTTTAGTATTCGTGTAGGCAATTATATCGTTTCGTTGTGTCGCGGGTGTGCCCATAGTACAGGTTCTCCCTAGTTTGGGGTCAGATGGCCTTGTGTGAAATGTCCCCACATATTATTATTATTATTATAATATTAGTTTCGTTAAAGACTATAGCAACAACTCGCTGCGGTTTCACGTAGGTGCAATTTGAGACAAAAATACCATCTAAAGATCTGATATTTCATCGCCAAATCGGTAGAGCTGTTTTCAAGTGATTCTTTTAAAGTCTAAGTCAAATCATTTATTTTAATTAATAGGCACTTTTGAACGTCATATAAAAAAAAAATATAAAGTTGATTCTAGTTGCCCCTTCCAAAAGGTAGTTTCGTATGGAGAAGAATGGGCAAGAAACTCCATATTTACTCTTTTAAAATAAAATGTGTACAATATTTTGCAATTACAGTTTAAAGTAATATAATTAAACGTGAACACGATGGACCTTGCATAAAAACACTATATAAAAAGTATGTACAAAGTATTACAAGATAAAGAATGACAGCTAAGTTGTATACATAGTTATATAGTTTCACATTTTACAATTGTTGTAAAAGTAGACAACCACTCCATACATTTCAACAAACTATGAACTAGTGTGTGAACCAAAGCAAGAATAGGATATTTTACCAAAAAAATCTAATTAGTCCGTCAGATAGATTTCCAAAAAATATTGGATACGTGTTTTTTTCTTTTTTCACGTACCTAAACAAAAAATAAAGCGTCGAAAACTCGTGTGACATCACTATGTCAGTACACTTTTATTGGCGAAGTGACGTCACTAACCCCCACTTATGATCTTTGATGCGAAATACGTATTCAACATTTTTCGATAATCTAACTGACGGACTAATTAGATCTTTTTGGTAAAATATCCTATTAAATATAATGTATATGCATATTTTTACTTTGTACATGCGTTAATTGATTTTTATTTATAAACAATTGTTTTTTATGGTATGTAAGATGTAGGTCTGTCTATAAGTTGTGTTCTAGATTTTCCTTCCATCTCCAGTCCCCACACACTTCCAAGACATTACTAGAGCAATGCTGGTAGATCAGTGCACTATTTCAAACGCCATTCAAATTAGTTCAGCTAGTTCAATATATAAAATAACATATACACAATAACAGACAGACGAAAACATTTTAATTTTCATTTATGTTGTACCCATCTATTGGATACAGAATAAAAAATAAAAGGTTAGCGAATTCAGTCGTAAAATGTATAGATTTAAGCCTGGTATCCACTGATGCGTGGCTTCATGCACTTGTATATTTAGTTACAGCACTACACCACTGTAACTACACAGTGTTCATCCGATTAGAGAGGGATGCAGCATACAAAGCAATGGCATGCTATGTCTCTTTCATACTTGGATACTTGTACATAAAGTGCGTTATACCGTGTACGGAGATTGGTCACAATGGGAAACTATTGATGCCTTGATGCACGCACAAATTATATGATTTTTCCAACGGTACGGTAAATCTGTGATGTTACGCTTCAGTGAACAGTAGGTTTTATTATGTAGGGTTGATTTATCTGATGAAAAGTGGGAATTTGTTCTGTGACGACACGGTTGCCGCAGTGGTTTAGCGATTGGCTGTTGCGATGTGTGTGGCGGGTTCGTTTCCCATACGAAACAAATAATTTGCCGCCTACAAGAAGTTGTTCCGGAGCGAGTGGTTTGTTTAGGAGAATGTATAATTATGTTACTTTGGTTCGGTGCAATAATTTTCTTGTTTTATTTCGTTCTGTCAACCATCATGCTATTACTGACTCCCTTTTCTTACTGGCGTGATACAAACACAGGAAAAAACAATCTTTAAAGGACCATTCCATTTTCAAACATAACTCTTTTCAAGTTAAAAGTACTAAGACAAGGCCGTGACACTAGGGTTCAGGTTCGTAAAGTAAATAAATCGAATTTAGTCGTCTCGGAGGCCAAAGTTTCTTTCACAAAGGTTGAGATATGAAGTTTGTGGACTTTCTATTATTCTGTACCAGGAGTACAGATCTTGCTTCGTACCAAACGCTGTGTAGGTACAATTTAAATGGAAATTGGTTTTACATACTTAATTATAGTTGTTGAGTTGAGCTTTCTTCTCTTAAGATTTATGTTTACCTGGTATTGTTTCATGATTTCTGTGATAATTGTTGGAAACTATAAATTGTCTTTATTTGGCAAGAGAATGTAATTACCTGTATTGTTAAACAACTTTTTACCGTAGGTATTATGTTTATTAATATTTACACATAAGATACCTAACCTATAAGTTGTAAACTAAAACCAAATGGCAATTAAAAAATTCTTCACATCGCTGTCATCTGGAAGTTTGCCCAAGAGACTGGCGATATTGGAATGTTGAATGGCAATTCTTGGTCTCTGGTCAAGGTAAAAGCCAGCCCAAGGATCACGGCAAGTGTGATATTTATTTAAAAAGGAGATGGTCAATTAGACTCCTCAACCTCAAGACTGTTACTCTACATTGTAGATGCCTATTCTTCAGGCTTTTCTATTTTTTTGAGGTGTTCTCCTAGGTCCTCTGCGTCAAAATTTCAGTGTTTGTATCTGAATTCTGAACCGAGGTTAAATGACTAAATTACACACATAATGGGCCCGTGATACCCATTAACTCGGAGTTTAAAGATATCCATAGTTTTCGCAAGCTTTAGTTACTACTTACCTATTTTATATAGGTTTTAATTATTTACCACCGGCACCAAGCGATTCAAAGACTATTTGTAACTTGTATAGGTATGGCAATAAAAATATTATATTACTAGCTTTTGCTCGCGACTTCGTCCGCGTTAATGTCGGTTATCGTGGATGCAGGCGAAGTCCCGGATTAAAAAGTAGCCTATCGTCGACCGTAGGTTCAATTGAGGTAAGGGACAAAATACGATTTTTCGGGAGAGGCCGACAAAGTTTTTTTGTTGGACTAAATCGCCTATAACTTTTTTATTAACCTTTTTCGGGTCTAATTTCACACATAATTGTGTATTTTAGTGCTCTATCGACATAGATTAAAAAATTCTGAACAAAACTGTATACTCAACTCATTTTGGGTATTTTGTCCCTTACCTCAATTGAACCTACGGTCGACGCTATGTCCTTCCCAAGGGTTCAAGCTATCTTTATGTAAAATTTCATTAAAATCGGTTCAGCCGTTTCATCGGGTGTAGGGTAGGTGTAGGGTAGGTGTAGGGTAGGTGTAGGGTAGGTGTAGGGTAGGTGTAGGGTAGGTGTAGGGTAGGTGTAGGGTAGGTGTAGGGTAGGTGTAGGGTAGGTGTAGGGTAGGTGTAGGGTAGGTGTAGGGTAGGTGTAGGGTAGGTGTAGGGTAGGTGTAGGGTAGGTGTAGGGTAGGTGTAGGGTAGGTGTAGGGTAGGTGTAGGGTAGGTGTAGGGTAGGTGTAGGGTAGGTGTAGGGTAGGTGTAGGGTAGGTGTAGGGTAGGTGTAGGGTAGGTGTAGGGTAGGTGTAGGGTAGGTGTAGGGTAGGTGTAGGGTAGGTGTAGGGTAGGTGTAGGGTAGGTGTAGGGTAGGTGTAGGGTAGGTGTAGGGTAGGTGTAGGGTAGGTGTAGGGTAGGTGTAGGGTAGGTGTAGGGTAGGTGTAGGGTAGGTGTAGGGTAGGTGTAGGGTAGGTGTAGGGTAGGTGTAGGGTAGGTGTAGGGTAGGTGTAGGGTAGGTGTAGGGTAGGTGTAGGGTAGGTGTAGGGTAGGTGTAGGGTAGGTGTAGGGTAGGTGTAGGTAAATAGGCAGGTAAGTAGGTAGATTGGGACAGGACGTCTGTCGGGTCAGCTAGTATATAGTATATGGAAGTATGGATTAGTACGGATGGATTTCTATATATTTGTCACGAAAAAGGATGATAGCTGATAGATTAAAACTAAGTAAATTCTGTAGGACTAGTCTATTTCCCTCTTCGACCGACACACTGATTTCATTCAATTGTTTTTTTTCTATAAAAACTGACATCTCATAAAAATAGTAGATTATGCATCAAGGGGATAAAGTAGTGTCTTATGTAGCGGGCGCCGTATTGAATCCCGAGCAAAACAAAGGATTCTCGCGTTAACTCCTGAGCGGAATGAGGGAGATTAGAGTTAACTCCCGAGCAAAGCGAGGGAGTTAAGATAAGAATCCTGAGTGCAGCGTGGGATTCAAGTCGCCCAAGACGAAGGCACCTTTATCCCCGAGGAGCATACTCTACTTTTCACACCACCTACGAGACAATAAAAACAATAGTAGGTACTAGAATTAAGAGTAGATTGTGGGTAATACCAATGGCTTCGGATTTAATGTACTCCGGAGTCAAATCACTATCGTCACTCGACATTTTTGTGAGAATGTGCTGATATGTTCAGACTGGTGTCAGTACAGCACGAAGCACGTTGTAGGTATTCGCTTTTGAATTTGTATTTGCTTTTTTGGCTTCACTCTCAGTGTTCCGCGCGGTCTATCTGCCTTTTGTTTCATAATCTGAGGCAGATCTTAATGGTAAATATTGTTCGTATGCGATTTCTACTTTATGTGCCAAATTCAAATCACATTAATGGCCAGCGGGTCATAATGGAATTCAGTATAATATTATTGCCCTGCTAGACCTCAGGTCATAGATGACTTACTTTAGGTTAGGTTTGCATGACATATAATTTGACATTGTCGAGCAGGTGGTGTGAAAAAATCTTTATAGAAATGTTTGTCCATACACTTCCGTTTGTAGAGCTGTCAACCCTCAAACAAAAAGCTTATCAAATCACAAACGACAAGAATAAAATACACGAAACAATTGTCAAAAAGATCGTCATAACATAAGCGTAGGAGTCAACCCGTCACCCGCCGCGTTATTCTGTCGTCACTGGCCATAAACCCTTCAATGCATACAAAAACTTCATTTTCAATATCGTGCCGGTTCGTTGGCCGGCAATATGTCGGTCGGGTACGGTTCTAAAACATATTTTACGCGTTCGCTTTGAGATCGTGAAGGGTTACTATGGTTTACGGTCTGACTATCGCTTTCGATGTACGGATGACCTAATTCGGATATATTTTCGTTTGGAATATTGAGATTGGTTTTGAATTTTATTTTATTTTTTTAAAGATATGACCGACGTCATCTTTTCAAAATGTGAAATTCTTTCATGAAAATAGACAACTATCTTTAAAAAATAAAAATTACTTTAAATTCGCAAGTCGGCTTTGGTTTTGTTTGTTGTTTTGTATTGCCACTGCCTTGCGAATTTAAAGTTATTTTTTACTTTTTGAAGGAGGTTGTCCTTTTATGTAAAAACGATTTTTTTTCGATTTTTATTGTTATTTACTTGTATTGAAATTGTATGGGACCATCTTTGAGGTATACACTAATTGATAGTATAAAATAGTACAATACGGTCAACGTAACTTGGCGCGTCTGAAGTTAGCTGTTTGGCTGCGCAATGGAACTTTTAGGAACGAAATTGTCTACTGCGCAGCTAATCGGCTAACTTCAGACGCGCCAAGTTACGTTGACCGTACTGTAATATAGAATCATCGAAATCGGACTACACTGGAAAAAGTTATGAGTGGTCAAACATAAAAAAAATATAAAAATGTACAATTAAGAACCTCCTTCTTTTTTCGTCGGTTGATAAACATTTATGAAGTCAATGATGTTGGTTTTTTCACTAAATCTATTCCTATTAATATTGTAAAGTTGAATGGTTTATATTTTTTTGAATGCACTAATCTCCGAAACTAGACAGCTACGTTATTCCCGAGAGCTATAGGCAATATTTTATTATAAAAACATTAGGTATTTATATATGTAAATCACGTGGACGAAATCGCGGACAAAAGCTTGTGTTGTAATATTTTTCTATCTACCTATCTCTATTGCCAGTAACATAGGAAGAAAACAAAAAGTTCTAATTACAAACACGGAAAGTAACCAGGATACCTTATAACCTCCGTGGGAAAAAAATATTACACCCTAAAGGCATATTAATACACAAGAAGCAATCTATTACACTCATTCTAATCTTTATTACAATGTATTATATCAGAGTATCGACATCATTTTATGGCGTCTCGTATCCTCGGGGTGTAATTTTCGTAACACCCTGTAGCTATTTACGAGGGACAGGCTTAAAAGCTATCTGGACGTTAAAATTTATATTATAGGCGTATACGCCTCCAATTTTTGTTTTCACAGCACTTTTTTAAGATGCTATACGTGTTCTCATACTTGAATGTTAATAGGATCGATTGTAGTGTGTCGTAAACAGAACGTTTTTTCTTTTTAAATGTCTTGATATATATAAGCACCTGAATTCTAGGAGCTTAAACTAACAGAAAAGTTAATATTTCGTAAATTATTTGTTACAGGAAAGTTCTTCAAAGAAAAGTATAAAATCACACCAACAAGTTTTTAATATACAACATGGAAAGCAATACAGCGCCTAATTGCATGGTGGTGACACCCCATCACCTCGCCACACAGAGTGCCGTAGCGATCCTCAAAGAAGGAGGAACTGCTATCGAAGCAATGGTTGCAGCTGCCGCAACTGTTGCCGTAGTATACCCACATATGAATAGTATTGGAGGCGATTCATTTTGGCTCATTATACCACCCAGCGGTGACCCTGTAGTAATCGAAGCTTGTGGAGCAGCAGGTTCTTTAGCTACACCTGAATTCTATGAACATTACCAGAAAATCCCAAATAAAGGACCAAAGGTGGCCAACACTGTTGCAGGCACCATTGGTGGATGGGAAGAAGCTCTTGAATACGTCTCTGAATGTGGCTACGAAAGAATTTCACTAAACAAATTACTAGCGGATGCCATAAAGTACGCAGAAGATGGATTCCCAGTTTCAAAATCACATCATGTAAGTTTAACAAATACGAAAGCCGCTGGAAATGTCCCAAGTGAATTTGAAAAAGTTTTTATGCCTGACGGAGAGGTTCCAAAAGCAGGGGAGACATTCTGCCAAAAGCAACTAGCTGAGACTCTACGTCATCTAGCTGAAAATGGTCTAAATAGTTTCTATAACGGTGAATTGGCAACATTGATTGCCGAGGACATGTCGTCGTTAGGCATGCCTATCACGAAAACAGATCTTGCTAACTACGCTCCGGTTAGGAAAGATCCTTTACGATTAATGCACAGTCACGGCGAGATATTCAACGTTCCTCCGCCGACCCAAGGCTTAGTTTCGATGGCTATTCTCGGAATCTTAGACAAATTAGGCATTGATGGTAAAAATGAAGGAGAATTTATTCATGCTACAGTAGAATCTACTAAACAAAGTTTCATAATGCGCGACCAGTACATAACTGACCCAGCTTACATGAAAGTTGATCCAAGTTCATTGCTATCAAGCCAAAACTTGTTCAAAATGGCCAGGAATATAAATTTTGAAGCGGCATCTAGTACTGATGGGAGTAAAGGTCCTGGGGACACAATTTGGATGGGAGCAATGGATAGTAATGGTTTTGCGGTATCATTTATTCAGAGCATCTATGCTCAATTTGGAAGTAGTGTGGTACTTCCTCAAACAGGTATCTTATGGCACAATAGAGGTGTATCGTTTAGCTTGGAAAGAGACAGCATTTTATTGATAAAACCTGGGAAAAAGCCTTTTCATACATTAAATCCTGCCGCAGCACGCCTTCACGATGGTCGTGTTTTAGTTTATGGTACCAGAGGAGGTGATGGCCAGTCTCAAACTCAAGCAGCAATCTTTCACAGATACGTTGTGCAAGGCAAAGACTTGCAGCCGGCAGTGTCAGAACCTAGATGGCTTTATGGAAGAATTGGTGGTGATGTAGAAACAACTCTGAAATTAGAAGGCAGGTTCTCGGAGGAGACAGTTGATTATTTGAGGGGGTTAGGACATGATATAGTTATGTTACCGGATTACAGTGAGGACGTTGGTCAAGCTGGGGCGTTGGTCAGACATCTTAATGGAAATATGGAAGGGGCTTTTGATCCAAGAGGCAATGGGAGTGCTGCTGGATTTTAATAATGTACACATAGCTCTAAGTTCTCTTCGTAAGCAAAATAGAAGAGTAGGACTTCACACGCCTTATATTTTAATCAAGGTGATTCATTACACTATTTAGCTAATAGTATATATGTTATTTTTTTACAAATTGCAGGGATGGTATTTGCGATATTTCATAAGCAGTTTAATATTAGAATTACACAAGACTATTTCAAACGAATTTATTCCAGTGTTTCTCAATGAAGCACCTACATATTATTATATAGTTTTATAGTAACAAGTAACTTATAGGACCTAAACAGGGTTTTAAATAGCATTGCAAGCATTTGAATAGCATTTAGTTAGAAATGGTATACGGTTAGTTATTAAGACTTTCAGTACTAATTGTTTTAATTAGTTTTTAATTGCGTACTTAGTCAGTATTTAATCAAGTGGAACATGAAAGGAATGGACAAAGTCCTCTAGGAGCTCGTAGACAGTGAAAATTATTAAGTTCTATTATATAAACTTTTTTTAATTCATCGCTCAGAGACACGAGAGTTCCCGGAAACTTCTTTGGACATTTTTGGAACTGTCAGAACCAAAAGGAAAATTTGCGAACTCGTAAGACTTATTTTCAGTGGAAACTTGAAACTCTTTTGTCTTTTAAAAAAGGGAACGAAAGTGGAGCTTAAAATTAACAGTCTAGGAACAGTTTTAAATTAGACAATCTCTTTGAAATATATGGTTCGTTTTCCTGAACAGTGGTCGACGATAATTCACATTTATTGGAAAGATAAGGGAACGAACAAAGAATGGATGTAAATCAAAAAACGACGCTTTAAAATAATATTGGGAGTTTTGTTTGACGTGGTATTGGTACGCACTGCGATTTTTTTGATAAACGAAGCAATAAATAAAAATTAATGGGAATGTTATGGAAGGAATCTCGTCAAAAAGTTTTTTTTTAATAATTTGTGTTTCTATGTCCTTGTTTTGAAGCATCCCGTGCATATTGCCGATGATTTAGGCTCCGTTTCATTAGAACCAAAATCCTAATAAATTCCACTCACTTTCACCCTCCCATGCAAATTTTATGAAAACACACCAATCGTCTATTCTGTGAGATTCTTTTATTATAAAAAAGCAAGGGTAGGTACTTTTTTTTTCTATAGTGACGTATGTTTTGATTAAACGTTGAATTTAATCATTTTAATTAATATCAGTTTAAAGTCGGGATGTATAAACCTCTCTCAGTAAAATAAGGTGAAGTTAGCTTAAGATGTCAGGGGAACATCTCATCTCATTCTCACTTCACCCAAATTCAATGAAGAAGATTTTTATTGAATGGCTCTGCTTGGCGGATTAGACAAGAAGTCAGTTCCAAACAAATCTGAAAAAGACGTCTAAAGCTATCGATCATCTATGAATTACGAAAATTCGGAACCTATTGTTGATAATAGGAGGACTTGTCAAGTACCAAATTAACAGTAATACGTACTGCAAATTCTTTATATTGTAATTAAAGTAATTTTTAATAGTTTTTTATATATTTTTTATATATATTTATCTTTTATACAAGCTCAAAAATGTGTTCATTTATGCGATATTGTGAAAGCTCTTGTAGCTAGCTACGAATTTAAAAGTATGTTTTATGTTTTTTTTTGTATACTTTATTAGAATAATAGATTATGTATAATAAATGTACATAGGTATGTAGGGTATTCTTAGAAGTAACTACCAAACAAATCAATCATTGTTTTCAATGTTAATTAGATATAGGTATATCTATCTTAATGAAAATGACTTAAATATATATTTTTATTTAAAACTGTTCGTTTTACTGTCGGATCGATCGGTCAAAGGTTAAGCTGCGCTAGCCGCGGTCAGTCTGTGGATGATGGACCATCCCTTTCATACCGAGTTCCCTCCGTGCCTCGGAAAGCACGTAAAGCTGTAGGTCCCGGCTATTATTTGTGGATCTGGCAATCGTTATGTGTAGTCAGAAGGCAGAAAGTCTGTCAACAAGTCTTACCAAGGGGTATCGTGTTACCCATCAACTGGGTTGTGGAGGTCCGCTAGGTAGTCGCTCCATGTAAAACACTGGTATTCAGCTGCATCCGGTTAGACTGGAAGCCGACCCCAATATAGTTGGGAAAAGTCTAGGCAGGCAGAAACTGTTTGTTTTATTGTCATTAACATCGAGATTAGAAAATCTGAAAAAGCAAGTAAAATAAACTATCAAATCATAATAAATTAATTAGAGCGGAAACCGCATTTGGGCAAGCGTAGTATGGGACGCCCTGCGGCACGATCGACGATTTAATTTTTCGAGATTTTTTTTCGACGATCGAAGGTGGCTGGTAGCGGAAAGATGCGGGCTGCCCAAGACCGGGTTGGTTGGCGATCTCTGGGGGAGGCCTACGTTCAGCAGTGGGAGGCAATAGGCTGACATAATGATGATGATGAAGCTAAATTGACATGAAAATAATTCGAATTTGAATAAAACTATTTGAATCGTTTTAGTTTGATTTTACACGACTAGCACAATTGTAACTATCATCTATTATCACTTAACAATACAAAGCTTTCAAACTAAATACCTATATATTATTGCTATGGAGAGGGAGAGGAAGGTCAAAGAAAAGATAGATGGACTGTGTGAGAAATGAAATTAAAGAAAAGGGAGTCAGTGATAGCATGACTAGTGACAGGAGGCCTGTAGATCGATACTGTAAAATTCAAACAACATCTCGCATCTCACATCGCTATTCACTCTTACTTCGCATAAGGTTCAAAATGACCTTTATATACTTGACACTTTGAATCGGGTTCGATTGCTTAGTACCTAAGCGTCGAAGTGACGGGGAAATTACCTTACAGAATGCCACTTCTTACGTCATCTCATACTTTATTTGTCAACATCTCCCTGTCAATTTAGTTCAACTCGCTGACACGCTCGCAAGGGTGGCGCTAGTGTAAATTCGAATTACCGAAAACCTGCTGTACATTATGACCCTAAAAGCGGTGCAATAGAAACGGCACACATGACACGGGTATTTCCATTTAGAAAATGTATCTCATTTTTATTACGTTTACTCCGCGCGTTCCAACTATCCTCTGAGAATCAATATACCTATCTAAAATTTGATGCTGTGCTGGTGCTGCTGCTGCAGCTGCAGAAAAACCAAAAGCGGCGAAAGTAGGTATAGTATCCTTGATGATAACTTTATTTTTGAGCCGTTTGGGGTTGAAACCCTCGGGTCGGGGGGTCCGAGTGCTCATCTTCTTTTTAAGGCAATGCCCAAAAGGCAGGTTGCATGATCCAAGAGCTAGAGCTACTGTGGTCAGAGGTTAATAATAATAATATCATTTATTTCGGGTAACAAAAGACCCATGACATAATTATATACCAACAAGCAAAGGAAGGCAGGCAGCCAGGTTAAGGCGATTAGACTCGTCAATGGCCTAGTTCTAGCGCGGTTTACACACACACCAGCGCTTGCTACGTACGCAATAGTACGCATCCCTGTCCCGCTTACTCCGATCACAGAATAATATGCGGACAACAGACACGCACGCCCGACCTTACGTACGTTGCTGCCTACGTTTGGAAAATATTTAATTCATTTATTTAGAATGATGGATGGATAGTTTCACTGTAGGTAATAATGAAACAATACGGAAGTAGACACTTGTACATTTCAAAATTAAATAGGAATTGAATTGATTAAATGACCAATAAGTATTCAGATTAAATGTTGCTATTTTGAGTACGAAACTACGAAATTAAAGTAAAAAAAAACCCTAAAATCTTGCTATAGTTGGACTTTTGTTATGCTGGCACTTCACATGGCATATTTTTGCAAATATTCGCCTTATTTGGATAATACAAAATGTGCCCTAGGCTTATTGAAATAAAGTCGATTTTGTATTATCCAAATATGCTGAATATTTGCAAAAATATGCCATGTGAAGTGCCAGCATTATATGAGTTAATTATTGATTACTCCACTAGGTAATCACAAATTCTTACGACAAATAAACTTTTTTTTGCAAAAAAATAATACAACCGCTTTAAAAAAACTAAAAAGTGATAAATAACTTCAGAAAACATAGGTAAGTAAGTACGACTTCAGTCTTGGAAGTCGACGGCTTTGGTTCTGTTTGTTGTTTTGTATTGCCACCGACTTTCGAAACTAAAGTCATGCGTTATGTGCTAAAGGTATATTACCTATCACTTTTTAGATTTTGAAGACGGTTATCTTTTTAGCACCTACTTCCTTTCATCCAAATCCGCTAAGAAATGGTGAAAGTAAAAAACCTAACCAGCAAATGTATTTCTATGAGGAGTCCATATGGTTAGTTGACCATGGATAGGTATTTAACTACCCAGTAATTATGTTTGGTTTTCAGACAGTACTTACAAGTTTTCTATTTGGTTACAGTTAACCAAACGACACCCTTGACGCCCATTTCATAAAATGTATAGTCACCATCTTGGATATTGAATTCGACTTCATTTTCGGTATCAGCGCCCCCGAAAACCATGGAAACGACACCCATCATGCCCATTTCATAAAATGTATAGCCGCCATCTTGGATTTTGAATTCGACCTCATTTTCGGCATCAGCGCCCCCGAAAACCATGGCAACGACCCCCATAAAGTATATTTCGTAAACTATTATAGCCGCCATCTTGGATTTTATTTCGAACTCATTTTCGGCATCAGTGCTTTCGTAAAATTTACAAGATCGTATGATCTTGTTGTGATGATTATTACTGATCAAAAGCAGTTTCCCATATCATGCATGTGATGCATGAACACCCCAAGGGTCAAAACACACCGGAATGGCAGCGCAGCGGCTGGCAGTTTTGCTGCCAAACCATTTTCAACTTCCATTTTCACTGCGTCGTCGCCACGGACTATTGATTCGGTTGGTTTCATCTTTACTGTGGTTTCAGAAAGTACGATGAAAAGCACTGGAGGTGACAGCTGTGTCGCTCGCTCCGGCCATATATCTAAATCATTTTAATAAATACTTGGTGAAATCCCTCTAGGGATTTATAATCTACCAATCACGCTTCCGCCTCATCGTGGTTCCGGCGTTGAAGAATACATTTAGCGGAGATTCCCTGCTGCAAGGAGGTTCACACCTACCCTTCGCTAATAATATACCGCCGAAGATTCTGGAACTAGAAGCCTTGTGGGGGCTGATGACGGAACCAGCATCACCTTCAGAGACGGTTCAGGCCAGTGTTCCAACCCTTTACCTACCCTCAGTAGTAAAAGATTTACATGTGATGGCCACGGAATTTAGGCAATAAATATTAGTGTACTAAATTATCAACGCTTTTATTTACGGACCCTGGCTATCTACCTACCTGCTGGCAACCCCCCTCAGGGATAAGTTGTCACAATTTATTATACTATAAATAATTTTCACTTAGGTACTTATTAACTAAAGAAAAAAATATAGTTTTTTACAATTAATTAAGTACCTAACCATAAAAACAATTTAGGTGTATACTATTTTCTAATGTCATGATTTATCATGACATTAGAAAAACAATCAATTATAAAATAATTCTATGAAGAACCAACAATAGTGTTCCCGCGCACAAAGCAAACAAATTGTTCCTAGTCAGCTAGCTACTCTTTGAACGCCTATTTACTCACACGTACACAAGAAGCTCATGTGTATTTGCACTCACACATTTACACGGGGGAGCAGCGAGTGATACAGCCTACCCGTCTCAGTGCTGTCGCACGACTACCGATGCGCCTGCGCTGAGCGGCTCTAACGTACGGAATCTGAATATTTGTGATTTTCTTTGCAAAATGTTGACAGATTTACATTTATTTTATATTGAATCTGTAGTCTCTTTAATCGTCAATATTTAAGTGTAAAAATATTTCCAAATATCACAGCCATTTAGGAGCTGAAAGGAATTTTAGTCAAAAAATATCGTGTTGTTCAGTATTTTTTAAGGCAAAAGTATTAGTCATACGAAAACGTCATAACTAGGACATGATATGCATATATCGATATTTAACATATATTTTTTTCAAATCTTTTTGGTAAGCCGTTTTTGAGGTATAGGCTTTGGAAAGTAACCGTTTCACAGTACTGAACGAGACTAAGGGCCTTAAGCATTGACATCCAACGTAGCAATAACGCCAGTCTCTTGGGCACATTCCCAGGATGACGGCGATGTGGAGGAATTTTTTATGCCTTATTATATTAAAAAAGTAAAAGTAAAAATGTGTTTATTATCCACACTAATTAAAACAGTACAGACATTATTAAATAAATGGAGTGGACTGGAGCCTAAACTAAGGCAGCCCTGCCCAGGACTCCCTATTCTGTTACAAACTCCCTCGGTGAACACTAGTGAAGTGAGCTGTCATCCGCCCCGATATACAAAGCACTACAACCGGATGACAGCTCACTTCACCTAGGTGTTCACCGAGGGAGATTGTAACAGAATAGCACTGCAGGTCTTCCTCCCGCGGCGAGTGAGTACAATTTATTAATGAATGACAACTAGAGGTGTAATTAATATAATTTTATTGTGTGTGTTTGTGTGAGTGCGTGTGTGTGTGTTGTGAGTATGTTTGTGTGTGTGCATGCGTGTGTGTGATGAGTGAGAGAACGGTTGTGCTCATCCGTTTTTGTAGAATTATATAATATAATATGTATGCGTGGTTATATATTCGTGTAATAGTAATAAGTTTTTCTTTTTCTTTATTCGTGTACATATTGAACAAAATAACGTAATAAATAAATGAAATCACTTGAAATCTAAAATTTTCATGAACATTCATTGGGCGTATTGGCCCGAGCCTTCGAATTATCCATGCCACAAGTAGCACGCACAATGCTCGTAGAACAATAAATGTGTATACGATTCGTATCAGTTACATTGTCTATTGTCTACCCGTCGGTCCTATAGTTTCAGTTCATTGAAGTGATCTTAGGGATCTATCGATCTGTTGTGAAGTCAAAAGGAACATGATTGGATAGAGGTATGTAAGTACTAGTTTATGTATGTATATGTTACGGCTAATATACGGCCAAATGCGGCTAGGCTAGTTTTAACCGGATACAAATAGGTGCAGCCGACCACATGCGGTTAAACTTAGAGGTACCCTACTTATCTTCGGTTAAAACTAGGTTTAGCCTTCATCATAGCGGCTAGAACTAGGTGGAGCCGCACACCGACGCCAGGGGCACCCCGAGGTTCGGTTTGGTTAGGTTGCTTTGCTATATTGAGGGTGAGAGTCCTGGCGGAGGAAGCGGTGTCCCGGGGCGGGGTGATGTTGGCGGTGTCCTTGGACATTTCCAACGCGTTCAACACCCTGCCCTGGAGTTGTGTACGGGAGGCACTGCGCTATCATCGTGTGCCTTCCTACCTCCGCCGCATAGTTGGGGCTTATTTGTCCGAGAGGTGTGTCACCTAAGTGGGACGTGATGGCGAGCACCAGCGCCGCATGTCGTGCGGTGTTCCGCAGGGTTCCGTTTTAGGACCGCCCCTGTGGAACATCGGGTACGACTGGGTGCTGAGGGGCGAGCTCTAGCCGATGGGATTTTGGCCCTCATTTCCAGCGGCTGGCGCCCAAGTTGTTGGGCGCGGCTGGGGCGCTTTCAACGCTGCTGCCCAATCTGGGGGGCCCGAGCGCCGTCTGCAGGCGGCTCTACGTGGGGATCGTGCGATCGATGGTCCCTTATGGGGCCCCGATCTGGGCGGCAGACCTGACGGCCGGAAGCATCGCCGTGCTGCGAAAGCCGCAAAGAGCGATGGCCGTCAGAGTCATCAGGGGATATCGCACGATCTCCTACGAGGCGGCTTGTGCACTGGCCGGATCCTCGCCCTGGAACCTGGAGGAAGCGCGGGCGTGGGGCGAGTGACCGATGCAGCGACACATGGAGCTGCGTCGGTCTCAGCTTCGTGAGGTCCTGGTGGCGGAATGGCGGGACAGGCTTTCGTGCCCTACCGCCGGCCTCGCCATCATCGAGGCGGTCCGGCCAGTGCTCGAGCGCTGGCTCAGGAGGAAGCACGGCTCCCTGCCGTTTCGGGTGACGTAGGTGCTCTCGGGGCATGGTTGCTTCGGGATGTACCTGTGTCGCATAAACAGGGAGCCGGACGCCCGGTGTCACCACTGCGTCGACTGCCGGGAGGACACGGCGTGGCATACGCTGGCAGAGTATGCCGCTTGGAAAGAGCCGCGCCGTGCCCCCGTCTCGCGAAAGTGTCATGTCGCAGAAGGAGGCTGCGTAAAAGGAGAGGGAGATCACTACCTCCCACCCGGACCGCAGCAGGCGCACCGGAGGGCGAACGCCCTCTACCAGCTCCCCTAAATGGGTCCAGGGGCGGTAGACTCGGGGACGTCTGTTGCCCCCACATACATCAGGACCCGAGGTGGCGGCACGTAGTGTTCCACGCGCGCCCCTCTTAGACGTCCGGGGGGGAGTCTAATACCTCACTCCCCCCCCTGATCCGAGGTGGCCCGCAGAAGCCGACTGGCACCATTCGGAGGTTGCGGAAGTATCTCCAGTTCCAGCTACCCCCGACGTAGGTGTAAGATGGAACAACGGGGTGATTTTTAGGGGTCCATATTGGCTCACCTAAAGTTCTTTACCCGAAATTGTACTTCCTAAGGATTTGTAATCCGAATGATCACTCTTCCTAAAATTTTTCATCCTAAAGTTTTTATTCATACTATTTGTAGTGCTACCAGCGATGTTCATAACACTCATGTTTCCGAAAATTGTTATTAATAATATCATTAATGTAAATATATTTAAACTCCTACTGTTTTTTTATCATAACGCTTCTGTCCCTAAACATAATGACCATAATATTTTCACTCATACTCGGAAAGGAACATTTACCAAGTGTAATAAAAAATATATGTGGGTAGAAGATAATATTATTAGTTTTAATTTGAGGGTATGATTATTATTTGGGGGTATGCTTTACATAACGTACTGAGTTGTGTCTATTGCTAAGTTCAAACCTACTGCGCGTGCGTGCAAGCACGCAGCATACAAGCAAGCATGCAGCGCGCAAGCAACCATGCAGCATGCAAGCAAGCAAGCATGAAGCGTGCAAGCAAGCATGCAGCATGCAAGCAAGCATGCAGCGTGCAAGCAAGCATGCAGCGTGCAAGCAAGCATGCAGCGTGCAAACAAGCATGCATCATGCAAGCAAGCATGCAACATGCAAGCGAGCATGCAACATGCAGCAGGCATGATTTCTGTCACGGCTCCGGCGTTGCGGGGCTCCGGCGGTCCCACGCGAGCTTATCGTCGCAGATGGTATTCACGCTCACCACCGCAGCTTCGGCTTGCTGGCCGGCTAAGCCGGCCAGCCTCAGCCGCGGCGGCGGGCGTTGAAACCACCTGCTCCTCACCTCGCGGGCCGCCTCGCCCCTCCGCGCCTACGCGGATTTAAATTACACTCTAGGCTTAGGGCAGACAAGACTACGTGGAGTCGGTTTCGCAGCGATTCGTTTCTGTCATTAACTGTTGTAGCACAACATATTCTCTTTACGCAAAATTAATGTATTTGGTACTGATTATTATGAATAAAAAGAAATCTAAACAAAAAAGATATGACTTTGAATAATAGTGTAAAAGATGGTTATGTTGAGAAAATATAGGAAAACAAATAAAAGTATAATAGATGTTTATTGCTACTGACATTATGAAGTTGAACGCTTCGGATTATGAACATTAGAGACAGAGTAGTTAGGAATTGTGATTGTTAGGATGAAAAATGTTAGGGAGAACATTTTCGGATTTCTAATTATCGGAGTTAAAAATTTAGGTGAACTTTGGCGCACCCGATTTTTAGTCAGTAAGAGTCTGACAGCCCCCTCCGCCCGCCCCAGGGCGGAGGACATCCATAAGAATTTTCCACCCCGGAACAAAAAAAAACAATGTTTAGGTTGCTTTAAACCCTGCAGATAGAAATAAGAGCACCACTCAGCGGGGTTCCGTCGACCTGGGGGGCGATCGCGCTATTTTATAACATGAACAAATGTCTAAAGATCGGTTTTGGTTCAGCTCTGACTGTAATTCAGTTTTGGTTCGGTTGAATGAAATTTCGGTATCGCGCTAAAGTTTAAGTGATGACCAAAGTAGAACTGAAACTGAACCATTGTCATATTCAAAATATTGGATGTGTATCCTAGTATGGACATTGTAAACTAGTATCGTAAGCATAATCGACCGTCGACTCAGCGTTTTGACAGCACTTGTGTTTGAGTTATGTTACTTTGGTTGGAGTGCTGACCAAAAAAAATATCGAGATATGATTTCAAGTGGATACCTATATAGCTTATAACTACTTATAAGTATCCTTTCAACATCTCGGTCACATTGTCGGCACTGTAGGTCTATTGTAAGGATTAGAGACCAACTGTCTGAAAAATTATATTGTTTGTGTATGACCGTTTGATGCCAAAATAAAAGAAAAAAAAACTCGATAAGTGGAGTGATACGTGTTTTAAATATATTGAAAAAATCTGTGAATACGTTTATTTTGCATTGGTAAGTTTTTCAATTCTCTTAGAATAAAAGTATTTAATTTAAAAATTATAATTATTTAAAGATACGTTTAGTATATTGTATAAAATAATTGAATTAAAAATAAGTTTTCAGTTCAGTCTGTGACTGGTTTGTGTTTATATTATTTACCAGCACTTTGCCCGCGATTTCGTCCGCGTGAATTTCAAAGATCCCATATTTTTTGATAATGCAATATAGCCAATGCACTGCACTCAGGCATAAAGTAGCTTCTTATTGGTGAAAGAACTTTTAAATCATGAGTAGATAGTTTCGGATATTACCCCCTACAAACTTTACCTCTTTATAATATTAATATCGATTATTAATATTCATTTAATAGTAGTTACAATTATTCTTATTAATTTTTTTGTTATTTTTGTGTGTTTAATTTTTTTATTATTTGATTTATTATTTTTAGTTTTTCGATATCTCCTAAAGAACTGCATTTCACCTAACTTGAAAGCTACTCTTTGTAATCTTGCACTCAGATTTTTTTTTATTGTGCTCGCACAATGGCCGCATCATACTCGTGCGCTGTTTCCATGAAGTCTAGGTACATCCATTCATCATTTTAACGATTTCCACTTACTTTTTATCACAAAAATTCTAAACCAATTCAGAAAAAGTTGCTCCGTAGTAACTTTAACACAAATTGTGGTTATGGTTTGGTTGCGTCTCTGTTCTAGTCGAACTTCGGTTCAACCATATGTCAACGCATTAGCGCGATACGAAAAGTACTTAAAGTTGTATTTCGGTTATGGTTCAGTTTTGATTCGGTTGGGATATTTTAGCGCGATCGCCCCCCTGACGTCGACCGCCTTCTTCTGCTCAATGGTGTCCTAAGTCCCGAGCTCGCAGGGTACCTAGTTCTAGCTGGTTGAAACTAGTTGTGGCCGTACTTCAAGTTTTAGCCGTAACATATACATTTTTGGTACAATAGGTATTAATTTTGCGTGTTGGTTTACATAGATCGTGTCTTGTCTCGTTTGTGGTGGATGGATTTGATTTCGAAACAATGTGCGGTGTTGAAATTGTGTGTGTTTCAATGGCGTTTGTGGGTATAATGACTGAAAGTCTATTTATTCGTCTTATTACGGAACTGACGACACGGTTGGCGCAGTGGCTGAGCGATCGACTGCTGCGCAGCGTGTTGCGGGTTCGATTCCCGCCCAGGGTAAATATTTGTGTGATGAGCACTTGTGTTTGCCTTGTGTCTGGGTGTTGTTTATCTATATATGTGTATATGTATTTAAAATATATTTGTGTATGTATATCAGCTGTCTGACACCCATAGTACAGGGTCTCCCTAGTTTGGGGTCAGATGGCCGTCTGTGAAATGTCCCCACATATTATTAAGTTTATCTCTAGACCTGAGAGGCGATACTCGTAGGTATTTCAAAGAACATTTACATTCTGATGTTAATCTCTATCTGTCAAAATCTGTGTTCTATTCTATTTTTTTAATACGACAACTATTGCCGATGTCAGAACCCATAAACATAAATGTAATCAACAAAAGAATCCACAGTAAAATAGTGAGTCAAGGTAAGTTAAGTTGCGAATGAAGAATATGCATACGCATATTCTTCATTCGCAACATTGTCAACTTCGCCGACGAAAGAATTGAGATAAATGGGTGCTAAGTTCTGTAGATAATCCTAATATTTATTTATAAGAACATACAATATTCTAAAATTAATTTAAAACACAATTTCTTGCCTGTTTCTGCTACAACAATATTGGCTATTCTAAAAATATAACCTCTTAAACAATCATGGCGAGATCCATACATTCATTTGTATGAAAAAAAAAAAACATTTAGAAGGTATAGAATATTTTCCAATGTTGAGAATACATTACCAGGAGTAGATTGATATACTTACCATAGTTAATTAAAATATTTCGAAATGAAAATAACACTTTTACTTTTCATCTTGTTGTTCATTTTGTGTTTATAAAAAAAAGAAAGTGACAAGTGTCATTAACGGATCTATCAAATTGGCAGACAAGTGTGACAAGTACGGGGGTACCTATAATGACAATGTGACAAGTGTGCGGAAAAAAAAGTGACATAATTTCCCATAAAATGATGCATCCTTTGAACAGTCTCATTATTTACATATAACATACAACCTGGGATATATTGAAGCTCAAGACTTGACTATAAATAAATAAATAAAATTCTTTTATTTCTGACAAAGTTCATTTTGGTTAGTAGGTACACATAATTTAGAAACTAGTGTTAGTACTTAAATCTACCAGAAAAAAGAAAACTAAAACAAAACAATTATTATTTATACGCTTACGCCACAGTGGCATGTAAGCGTATCCAATGCCCCAGCACGGAAGAATAGACACACTGTACTGACTTGTCTATTCTTGCTGTCAGTATGTCTATTCTTCCGTAGACATAGGGTGGTCATGCTACGCGTGCAGTATGGAACTGTCCCGTCTCATCTGTCCGCATCCGCAATAGTGCTCAAGATGCTGTTAGGGGTATTTCCTCTCACACTTGTACTAAAGTCCATTTCCTAAATCATAAGTAAATAACATGTATACAAATGACTATTGTTTGTTTGTTACACTTTCAGGGTTAATCTACTAAACCGATTTTGATAAAATTTGGTACAGACTAACCTTAAGCCTGAGAAATGATATAATTATGCTACTTTTTAATCCGCGGCTTCATCTGCATCCGCGATAACCGTCATTCACGCAGACAAGCGGAAAAGCTTGTCACACATAATTCAAACTAAACCTTCCACGTTACATAACAATAATTTTTGCACAATGTAATTCCCCCATCCCCATTCCATCATCGGAAGAGCAGAGATACGGCGAAGCGTCACCACTATATGGTTGAAGTTCCACGGTCTCGAACCAAGCGCTTTGATTCCACATTTATTGTGCGAACTGCCAGACTGTGGAATTCGCTGCCCGCCTCTCTGTTCCCTGATAAGTATAATCTGAGTATCTTTAAGGCACGAGTGAACCGGTTCATCCTAGGCACGCGTGTTCCAACTTAGGCCCAATCATCACTTAAGATTAGGTGACTTGCGGTCAAACGCAAGCCTATTTGTTAATAAAAAAACAATCAAAGTTCCCAATACCAAATCCTAAACCAAAACTATAATATCACTAACATGCCAGTACTTTCAGGGCACAATAAATACCGTGGTTAATACAGTGTGTTTGCCCAAAACTGTCAAACAGCTCTCATTGGGGCCTGAGCTGTGGCCTGGGAAGTTCAGTACAACTTAATATGAAACCAGGAAAGTTTACCCTTACTACGGTAAGGCCGTTAGAATAGCTTTTTTTATTTTTAACCCCAGATGAAAAGAAAGGGTACAAACGTTAAACGTTAAACAGAGGAATGTTTATTCCTCTGTTTAACGTTTAACGTTTGTGGCATCGCTAGCTCCGAAATGTCTTACCCGATTTTGATTAAGTTTTTTTTTTGTTTTGAAAGGTGACTTGATCGATAGTGTTCTTAATTATAATTCATCAGCTCTTTTTTATTTGAATAATAGGGTATTTTACCAAAAAAATCTAATTAGTCCGTCAGTTAGATTATCGAAAAATATTGGATACGTATTTTTTGTTTTATCAAATCAATAAAAACTGACGAAGATAGAACGCATCAAAGATCATGAGTGGGGTGTATGACGTCACTTCGCCAGTAAAAGTGTACCGACATAGTGATGTCACACGAGTTTTCGACGCACTGTATCGTCTTTATTTTTTGTTTACGTAAAAAAAGAAAAAACACGTGTCCAATATTTTTTGGAAAACTATCTGACGGACTAATTAGATTTTTTGGTAAAATATCCAATTATTATTGATGTGAGCATCTTCCTCTGGTCTGATCGAGTTACGCTTGTGATTTGGGATTTTTATTAGGTAATTTAATTTTTTTTCTAGGAATGGGTACTTGTGTGATTAGTAATGAACAGTCCTTGGTGGATTAATTTGTGTATTTTTCTGTATTTCTAGTTACCGAATAAGTTAACCTTAGGTAGGTACTTACTACACCTTTGAACTACTTATGTACATTAGTAACACAGAAGTAGTTACCTACGTCGTAGGTAGGTATATGTCTTAAGTTATATTTTATGTAATAATATTAGGTGTTTCATATGAAAAATACCGTTAATATACTACACTGTAAGACACGGTACTTACCACACGTATAGACTACGTGTTTATTAAATTTCAGTCGACGTATAACCTAAGCTTGAGAGTATATAATACACTACACGCTAGAACCGGCAACACGTCATAAATTACAATAAAAAAAGCGCAATGTGCAGCGAAATCTTTATTATTCTCAATCGTTATTTCATAGTAGGCCCAACCGTATCGGTTAAATTAAGATGAATGCGGTCACTTCATTATTCTGTAAGTTTAATTTCGCAATGTTTAGACCATTTGTTCGAATTAGTGGGGAGCGTGACAAATAAGGAATCATTGCTTTCTTATACACGGGAATTGTGTTTGTTTAGGGGCTTTGGTAATGAACGTCAATTAATTCGCACACAGCATTTTGTTTCGATGAAAAGTTCTTCGAATCAACGGCTGTCGAAAAATTATGCGTCACAAAACATTATCGAATTGATTCAAATTCGGACACAGTTGTGTTAGCACCTGATTGCTTCCTCTTAATTATTGTTCGCGACATAAATAAATACAGGATATTAATAATAAAAATACTGTTTATATTACTTTTTTATGTTTTCAAATGTTTTTATTTTTATGTTAATATGTACCTATCTAAAGTTTAATCTATCTGTTTCAAACAGTAGCAGGTAGGTACCGGCTCTACATATCATTCGCTGCATTTTCAAATTAGGAAGGCACTCGAAATTCAAAAAAGATTTTTTTCGCAATAATGACGTCAGTTTCACGGAGAATCCACTAACGAGGGGGTAATTGCAGCAATGGAACGCTCGCATGATGTAGAAGGCAGAAAAAAATAACGCCTTTGCCAATTTTCTTCTTGAAACGTTTTCCGTTGAATGTTGAATCCTTTATCTCCTTTTCGTTTTGTAAGCTTTTTAAGCAAATACGAAAATAAAGTGTAAAAATGTTTTTTTCTGAATAACTTTATTATGTAATCGCTTTAGTTTTAATGTGCCGTGAAGGCTTAGTGGGTAAGGCGCTCGAGTTTCATGCATGGAGTTACAGTTTTGATACTAGGTCACTGACCCTGACTGCTAAGCCGGAGGTCGTGGGTTCGATTCCCACCCAGGACAAACTTTGTGTGATGAGCATGATTGTTTGTTCTGTGTCTGGGTGTTTATCTATAATATGTATGTATTTATAAATTATATAAGTATGTATATCAGTTGTCTGGTTACCATAACACAAGCTCTGCTTAGCTTGGGACCAGATGACCGTGTGTGAGTTGTCCCAAGATATTTATTATTTTATTTATTACTTTGGTACTTGCGCGGTTTCCACAACCGCAATGCATAGAGAGGCGGGCACCCGAACCATTAGGTAGGTTGGTTGGGGTTACTTTATCAAAAATTAAATACAAACAAATTGACCAGTAAAAAAGCTTTTTTACAAAAAAGACAACCGCCTTTGAAATCTAAAAAGTGATAAATAACTTTAGCACAGTACACACATGACTTTAGTTTCGGAAGTCGGTGGCTTTGTTCTGTTTGTTCTCTTTAATTGCCACCGACTTCCAAATCTAAAGTCATTGTGTGTTATGTGCTAAAGTTATTAATGACTTTTTAGTAACTTCTTATCATCCAAATCCATTAACAACCGGCAACACAGTTAAAACAGATGTACTCCAAGGATTGAAGAAACTACTAAAACGTCGTCTGTGTAGATTTTTTTGGGATTTAATTGATTTTGTAAAACTGCGGAATTAATTTCGATAAAATTAATATGGGACCACCCCTCCCTCAGGCATCCCCTATCCATAAGAAAAAGATTTTTCAAAATCAATTCACATTTGCCGGAGAAATCGCGTAACAAATATACAAAGAAAATACAGTAATAATAATAATATGTGGGGACATTTTCACACACGGCCATCTGACCCCAAACTAGGGAGACCCTGTACTATGGGTGTCAGACAGCTGATATACATACACCAATACTTTTTTTTTTTTTTTAAATACATACATATTATAGATAAACAACACCCAGACACAAGGCAAACACAAATACTCATCACACAAATGTTTACCCTGGGCGGGAATCGAACCTGCAACACGCTGCGCAGCAGTCGATCGCTCAGCCACTGCGCCAACCGTGTCGTGTCGAATTGAGAATCTCCTTCTTTTTTGAAGTCGGTTAAAAACATTTGTCATCACCCTATAAATGCATTTCCCCGTTATAAGCCACGTACTTAAAACTTTAGTTAAGCTCTAGTAACAGCTCTAGTTAGTTGCAGGTAAGTTGTATCACACTTTAACTAATGTTAATGAGAGTTCTCGTTTATGAATAACTGAACATCGCTACTCTTGCCTTGTTTGCGTTGCATCTAAAGTTAGCGTACTCTGTTTGTTTTTATGAATGTTTAATTCACTAATATTAGATAGGAATTCATTGTTTTTAACTCTGTGTTGTTTATTTTTCCAGAACTTAACATAATTAATACATCTATTTTACATATTATTTTAAATATAATCTATGTTAAGTAAGCTGTTTTCTACCTTCATCTACATATTTATAGTATTTTCTATATGTTTGTTATTTTTGTTTTTTGGGACACATAATCATACTTGTATACCTTGTATTGTGTATGTTTTACAAACAAGTTAAATTAAAATAAATCCAAAATTATAATATCAGATCGAGAATTTTTTATATTATTATGTCGTGATGACCGAGCACGAGCAACATCTGAGCGAGCTGACATCGGTAAATGAAAAACATCGTGAGGAAACCTACACTTATAATAGGGTATTTTACTCTATACGAGAAAAAATCTATAAATATGTTATTGAGACAGTTTAGGCATATAGCAGTCGGAAAATGTAAATTTTAGTTCATAAAATAACAAAACAAATTTTTAAATTCTATTCAATGTTTTCAGTATTTTTAATCTGTTATAAAACACCGTGAAATAGTAGCGGCCATGTTATTACGCCGTACGGCTGTGTAAACAAAAAAATTACAACTGTCAGTCAACCGATTGGCGTAATATAGGCTTTGTAATTTTATTATTTTCGTAACCAACGTAATTTTTTCATTATTACACCTATTACAAAATATGCTTTTAATTATTTTTAAATGATATACGATTATCATATTTAATATGAGCTCATTTGATACAAAACGAACTGACGTCATTCACGCTGAGCAATATGGCGTCCAGTAAGAGGCGTTTTCGTCAAACTACGCGCGAAATTTGAAAATTTAAAATTTAGATGCATTTTTATGGCACTTATCGATTGAATAAAAATTTTGTGATTTTTTTGGTGGCATATTAGCACGACAGAATTTCATTGAGACACTTTTCAAAAATGGGTGTAATACCCTATTAATATAAATCTGAAATCGCCAATCCGTCTTGAGCACACGTGGCGATCAGTGCTCGTGTCTTCTCTGTTTGAGAAGAGGCCTTCGCCCTGTAGTGGGACAATAATAGGTGAATGGTATTATTATTATTATTTTTCAAATCGATTCTGTCAAATCCTGGATTCACTATTCACTAATCATAACTCAATAAATAAATTAATTACAACAAATTAATTCGATATGCCAAACAGAAATAACAGTTCAATGTACAGAGGCCAGCACATTAAGCTACAACAATCTATCAAATGTCTTTGCTAGATTTTTAACTTTATTCCAAAAGAATAAGGTTCATATTCAATTGGGAAAATTTGACAGTTTGGTATTGTTTGATGTGCTGACATCTGTACAACGCATATTTGTGCATACACAAATTTAAAATAAATTAGTTTTAAAGGGTCAGAGCCCATTCGTCCCCTAAGATTCGCACCCTGTGCCCACTCGTCCCCTGGAACTTTTGTGGGGCCCATTCGTCCCCTAAAGAATATTTATTTTTATTCATTCTTCTAATATAAGTACATGTATATGTGTATACTGCAGCTTGGTAGTCCTGGTACAGTCGCGCAGAAAAGGGTAAAATAAAAAATATAGTATTCGGTAGATATCACGTTTATTTCAAATAAGATTAAGTTTGATAAAATGCCTCTAGGCTCTAGGCATTAAGTCAGTCTTCAAAATAATTAATCAACTTTTGGTTTCTTGTACATTTGTAAATATTTAGCAAAATATATGATAACTATAATATCTTTATGGAGTAAAATAAAACTGTGTAACTATTTAAATGAAATCCCAGTAATAACTGAATTTTAGATTAATTTACATCCAGTGTACAAACAAATAATACAAATAATATATAATACCAATATAACAAAAATAACAATTAATTGTTAGTACCAAAGTACTAACAATTAATTGTTGTTTTTGTGACTTTACAAATAAAGTCAAAGAGATCTTCAAAATAATGCAATATCACAATAACTTTGTATAAAAGAAATATAAAAAGTAAAATCAGTCTTTATCAGCTATGTAAAACCAACATTTTTACTAACAACAAATACACATGCAAAATCACAATGTCCTAGAAACTAACAAAATACAACTATTTAACAAAAATCAGCCTTGATTGACCATCATATAAAATATAAAATATAAACATTAAATATGCAAAAAAATAGAACAAATTCATATCAACAGAAAATAATCATTTCTTATTTTTTTGTATATTTACCAACTACATACATGCAAAATCATAATAACTTAAATCTAAAGAAATATAACAGTACAAAAGAAAACTAAAATCACAGTAATTATTGAAGACTAGATAAATCAACTTTTTTTTTGTATATTAACCAACTACATGCAAAATCATAATAACTTAAATCTAACAAACTATAACTAAAATAACAAAAAATGACTAAAATGATAATAATTATTGAAGATTAAACAAATCAACATTATTTTAGTATAAAACTAAACTTATATTAATTTTTTCATTTTAAATTAAGAATATATGCATAGCTTTTCCATGCAGTGGCCTAGTGAAATCTGATTTTCTAAAAATTGGCTAATTATGCGATTTATTCTCTCTTCATTTTCAATCGATTCAGGAGTCCGATTATTTGTTTGGACACCCCTTTGCACCTGATCTATTTTATTTTTTGATAAATTCGCTTCTTTCTGTAGAGTGTCTAAACATTGCAAAATATTTGGTTTATTTCTACCATTAATTTTACGATTAATTTTGGAATGCCAACTTTCTACAAGGTTAGTCGTCCGATGACGTTGTCCATATACATTCCAATTTCTGGCTATAGTTTTATTCTCGAGCCAGTTCTCGACAAAATAATCATTAAAAGCTGAAATTCGATTATTTTGAGGGCAGTCCTCCATGATATAAAGCCAACCGTCATCTATATATTGTTCTGGTATTAAAGCTAGTGAGCCGCAAAGGGCAACGTGTCGCTTATGGAGTCTAGATTTGAGTTCCAAGTGTTTTGCTTTCTTCCACAGTGATTTCAAAAAATGGAAATAACATCCAGAAATTAGCGTATTTGGGAAAACTTTTTGTGCCGCGTTTTGTATTGCCGTCTCAAAATCCATGGTAAACTGACGTGGACACCAATTGGGAAAACGGGCCTTAAGCATATGAAATAGAATTTCGTAAGTAGCTTGCTTTTTATTCAAAAGCAGCGCAAATACTAACGGTACAACATTTGTACTGTTCCTATGCTCCGTAGATAGATGGCGTTGATCGCGCAATGGTGTCATTACACGTGTTCGGTTCATGTTATTGTTTTAATTCATCGGAAAAATGTAAATAAATAGTAAAAAGGTATGAAAAATATAATATAATACAACTTTTAGTACAAAGAAAATGCTCTAACGGAGTATAGATAATTCTATTAGTACTATATGTCAAGTTGTCCTTATGCTCGATAGATGGCAGTGATCGCGCAATGGTGTCGATCGTTACACGAGTTCGGTTCATGTTATCATTATGTTGATTTTTGAAGAGTTCCCTAGAATATCTTCCACATTTCATTTTTGTAGATATCCCGCGAGATCGGGAACTATGTGGGTAAAACCAAAAATCTGCCGGAAGTCACTATTCCACGCGAACGAAGTCGCGGGCAAAAGCTAGTTCATCATAACTCTTTTTTCAATGATCTGTTATGATTTATTAAATTAATTCCGTTAATAAACTGTTCACAAGTGTACTATGTTAACCGTTTCTTATGTAAAATATAGCTAATTTTATCTCAGGGGACCAATAGGCACCTGAATAGGTGCCGAATCTTTAACTTATATTGTATATATATTATAGGGGACGAATGGGTACCTTAAAAATAATATTGTTTATTAAAATATTAATTGGTCTCCTACCAGGAGACCAATGGGCACCTATATAGGGGCCGAATCCACAACTTTTATGCTGGGGGACGAATTTTAGGGGACGAATGGGCTCTGACCCGTTTTAAGGGTCAGAGCCCATTCGTCCCCTAAGATTCGCACCCTGTGCCCACTCGTCCCCTGGAACTTTTGTGGGGCCCATTCGTCCCCTAAAGAATATTTATTTTTATTCATTCTTCTAATATAAGTACATGTATATGTGTATACTGCAGCTTGGTAGTCCTGGTACAGTCGCGCAGAAAAGGGTAAAATAAAAAATATAGTATTCGGTAGATATCACGTTTATTTCAAATAAGATTAAGTTTGATAAAATGCCTCTAGGCTCTAGGCATTAAGTCAGTCTTCAAAATAATTAATCAACTTTTGGTTTCTTGTACATTTGTAAATATTTAGCAAAATATATGATAACTATAATATCTTTATGGAGTAAAATAAAACTGTGTAACTATTTAAATGAAATCCCAGTAATAACTGAATTTTAGATTAATTTACATCCAGTGTACAAACAAATAATACAAATAATATATAATACCAATATAACAAAAATAACAATTAATTGTTAGTACCAAAGTACTAACAATTAATTGTTGTTTTTGTGACTTTACAAATAAAGTCAAAGAGATCTTCAAAATAATGCAATATCACAATAACTTTGTATAAAAGAAATATAAAAAGTAAAATCAGTCTTTATCAGCTATGTAAAACCAACATTTTTACTAACAACAAATACACATGCAAAATCACAATGTCCTAGAAACTAACAAAATACAACTATTTAACAAAAATCAGCCTTGATTGACCATCATATAAAATATAAAATATAAACATTAAATATGCAAAAAAATAGAACAAATTCATATCAACAGAAAATAATCATTTCTTATTTTTTTGTATATTTACCAACTACATACATGCAAAATCATAATAACTTAAATCTAAAGAAATATAACAGTACAAAAGAAAACTAAAATCACAGTAATTATTGAAGACTAGATAAATCAACTTTTTTTTTGTATATTAACCAACTACATGCAAAATCATAATAACTTAAATCTAACAAACTATAACTAAAATAACAAAAAATGACTAAAATGATAATAATTATTGAAGATTAAACAAATCAACATTATTTTAGTATAAAACTAAACTTATATTAATTTTTTCATTTTAAATTAAGAATATATGCATAGCTTTTCCATGCAGTGGCCTAGTGAAATCTGATTTTCTAAAAATTGGCTAATTATGCGATTTATTCTCTCTTCATTTTCAATCGATTCAGGAGTCCGATTATTTGTTTGGACACCCCTTTGCACCTGATCTATTTTATTTTTTGATAAATTCGCTTCTTTCTGTAGAGTGTCTAAACATTGCAAAATATTTGGTTTATTTCTACCATTAATTTTACGATTAATTTTGGAATGCCAACTTTCTACAAGGTTAGTCGTCCGATGACGTTGTCCATATACATTCCAATTTCTGGCTATAGTTTTATTCTCGAGCCAGTTCTCGACAAAATAATCATTAAAAGCTGAAATTCGATTATTTTGAGGGCAGTCCTCCATGATATAAAGCCAACCGTCATCTATATATTGTTCTGGTATTAAAGCTAGTGAGCCGCAAAGGGCAACGTGTCGCTTATGGAGTCTAGATTTGAGTTCCAAGTGTTTTGCTTTCTTCCACAGTGATTTCAAAAAATGGAAATAACATCCAGAAATTAGCGTATTTGGGAAAACTTTTTGTGCCGCGTTTTGTATTGCCGTCTCAAAATCCATGGTAAACTGACGTGGACACCAATTGGGAAAACGGGCCTTAAGCATATGAAATAGAATTTCGTAAGTAGCTTGCTTTTTATTCAAAAGCAGCGCAAATACTAACGGTACAACATTTGTACTGTTCCTATGCTCCGTAGATAGATGGCGTTGATCGCGCAATGGTGTCATTACACGTGTTCGGTTCATGTTATTGTTTTAATTCATCGGAAAAATGTAAATAAATAGTAAAAAGGTATGAAAAATATAATATAATACAACTTTTAGTACAAAGAAAATGCTCTAACGGAGTATAGATAATTCTATTAGTACTATATGTCAAGTTGTCCTTATGCTCGATAGATGGCAGTGATCGCGCAATGGTGTCGATCGTTACACGAGTTCGGTTCATGTTATCATTATGTTGATTTTTGAAGAGTTCCCTAGAATATCTTCCACATTTCATTTTTGTAGATATCCCGCGAGATCGGGAACTATGTGGGTAAAACCAAAAATCTGCCGGAAGTCACTATTCCACGCGAACGAAGTCGCGGGCAAAAGCTAGTTCATCATAACTCTTTTTTCAATGATCTGTTATGATTTATTAAATTAATTCCGTTAATAAACTGTTCACAAGTGTACTATGTTAACCGTTTCTTATGTAAAATATAGCTAATTTTATCTCAGGGGACCAATAGGCACCTGAATAGGTGCCGAATCTTTAACTTATATTGTATATATATTATAGGGGACGAATGGGTACCTTAAAAATAATATTGTTTATTAAAATATTAATTGGTCTCCTACCAGGAGACCAATGGGCACCTATATAGGGGCCGAATCCACAACTTTTATGCTGGGGGACGAATTTTAGGGGACGAATGGGCTCTGACCCGTTTTAAAGCTACTTAGACGAATGAGAAAACTTTGACGTCAGGGTAGTTTGGTACCCAATTTATGGTGTCATATATTGGGTCAATAGGATTTTAGACTCAAATAGATAAATCACATGATATCAAATGGGACAGAGTTGTATACTTACGCTGAGGTCAGTTATAAAATCTCACGTAACAGACTAGGCTCGTGCCATTGCCCAGGCAATAAATCAGGATATTGAAGACTTCTCTCATATCAGTCTAATACCATCCACTGCTGAACGTAGGCCTCCCCCAGAGATCGCTATACGGTTGAAGTTCCACGGTCTCGATCCAAGCGCTTTACTTCCACATTTATTGTGCGAACTGCCAGACTGTGGAATTCACTGCCCGCCTCTCTATTCCCCGATTCATATAATCTGGGTATCTTCAAGGCACGAGTGAACCGGTTTATTCTAGGCAAGCGTGCTCTACCTTAGGCCGCATCATCACTTAAGATCAGGTGAGTTGCGGTCAAACGCAAGCCTATAACAATATAAAAAAAAATAATTAAAAAAATCGCCAACCAACCCGGTCTTGGGCAACCCGCATCCATCACCTGGCAGCCACCTTCTTCAAATCGTCGGCGGTCTATCGTGCCGCAAGGAGTCCACTATGCTTGATCAAACGCGGTCTTCACTTTAAAACGTATCTACTCCATGTACCAATCTAAGCTCGAAGTTGAATTGTTTGAGTAGAATGCGAATCTCTCCCATATCTTCCCGTGGGTGTAGTAAGAGGTGACTAAGGGACTCACCAGAGAATCGGCAGCAGCGTTCTATGTGCCTTTGTAACAACCATACTGCGATCGCCAAATTGCCTGCCAAGCGTGGCGATTATGGCACCCCCCCAATATTGGGGAGTGCCATATATCCAGCAGTGGACGTCTTTCGGCTGAAATGATGATGATGAGAAAAATCTATAATCATAATATAGATGTTCTAGCTTCGAAAACCATTATTTCTTCTGTCTTACCAAACATAAATAAACTGAACGAAAAACAAAGCATATTTCTATCTGTCACAAATTTTCCAGAAGGCCATTTCTCATTCCTCGTTACCAATTAGACGTTGAAGTTTGTCTCGAAGCCGCCGTGTTGTCTTGTAATATACAATCTGAAGTTCTGTCCCATTTATCACTTCGTTCCTTTCAAGGTGTTCTGTGAAAAAAAAACACGTGAAATAATGAATATAAAATCCAGTTTATGTGTATTTTTTTTATCTTCTTTTGAATTAAAGAAATCTAGGTGCAACCACAATCTGTGAAATGTGCTTCAAAAATACATTTATAACATACACACATGCACATTACAAACCATCGCTGTGCATTCAGTTTCTGGAATGGTCTACTCAAAAACTGTGTGGTTCTTTTGTCAAAAGATCACCTCAAACTTTAACCTACGTGGTTGTCATTATGATCTGACCATTTCAAGAAACTGTATAAACTTTTTAAAAAGCATTTTAAAAAAAAAGAAAACCGCCTTCAAAAACTAAAAATTGATAAATAACTTTATTTTCGGAAGTTTATTTTGAAGGCGGTTTTCTTTTTTTTGAAAAAGCTTTTTATTTTTCGCTATTTAGTGTTGCCTTAATATCCAAATCCATTAAGGAACGGCGACACACTTACATATTCTAAGTATTTTTTTTAGGAATTTGTTGATTTTCTCATAAAGGGCTTTATAAATTTTGATAAAATTTATATGGGACCATTTCGGAATAAACCCCTTTCGAACAAAAAAAGAATTTTGCAAATCCATCTATATATGACAGAGTTATGCCCGAACATACATAAAAAAAAAAAAAAAAATACAAACATTCGAATTGATAACCTCCTCCTTTTTGAAGTCGGTTAAAAAAGAGACTTTAACTTCTCAGAATGGAATAAGTTGCTAAAGTGGTATTTTTCACCAATTTACAGAATAAATAACATTTATCATCCCTTTTAAGACTTTATCTTTAAAATCAGTAGGTAACCACCAGTGAGTCCTTTTATCCTCATTAAAGTACCCATTACAACTAACTGTATGCTGGAACAAACTTCGATCCGTAGTGTATTTTGTAAAACATTACCTCACTAAGCTGTCCTAGAAGTTGGCTAACAAACATAATTGAACTAAAGGAGCTCTTGTTTGTACCAACTTGTTTTTTATTCGCTTTGTTGTGTAGAAAATGTTGCCAAGTTTAAATCTCAGGTCTATTTAATGTTATTTTGCGATTCTGAATGATATTGTTTTACTTGTGTTTAATTTATACTGAGGACTAGCTTTTGCCGGTGACTTTGTCCGCTTTTTTTTTTAAATATTGATAAAAAAATTGATAATATAGCCTGTAGTACAGAGGTCAGCACATAAACCTATCCCAATCTGTCAAATATCTTTGATAGTTTTCCAACTTTATTACAAAAGGATAAGGATCATGTTTAATTGGGAAAATTTGACAGTTTGAGATAGCTAGATGTAGGTACAGAGGCCAGCACATCAAACTACTACAATCTGTCAAATTTCTTTGATAGATTTTCAACTTTATTACAAAAGCGTAAGGTTCATATTTAATTGAGAAAATTTGACAGTTAGGTATGGCTTGATGTGCTGTCGTCTGTACCTACGTAGGGACAACGTGGCAACGTGGAAGCCACGTGGTCCCTAAAGCGATAAAAAAATACAGAATCGAAGCAATCGTTCCGAACGAACATAAACTTTACTTTAATTTATAATAATAACAACTATGATTGACATAAAAGTGACGTATACAAAATATTTCTGTAAAACATTCATTAAAGAGTAAGTAGGTATGGAGGTTTCTTTACCATTCGTCTCGATACGAAACTACTTTTTGAAAGGGGCAACTACAGTCAATTCTATTTTTCTTGTAAATTAAATTGTAACTAATCAAAGAAAATTGTATAAATTATTGTAGAAAAACATGGGAGTTTCGGAGTTGCCAGCTAAATCATATTTTGATAGTACACACGCACATCAAGCTATACATTTCCAGTATGAGCTGATCTCGTATTGTATAGAATTTTCTTACAATGAGAGGTTAGCTTATATTGGAAATGTTTAGCTTGATGTGTAGCCGTGTGTACCATACATTCTTACAGCCTTTTCGACTATTCGAAGTTATTATTTTTTGGTTACAAATGTCTTAGAATGTCTCCCACAGTAAAAGTTTAAAAACTGCCATTTAAACCAATCTTTTATTTCCAAATCTTCTAAATCAAAGTCATTAATTAACTTTGCATGTTCCAGACACTGATAATCGTCTGGAACCTAAATTTATGAGATTTTGATAAAGGTTATTGTAACGGCCTGTAAAAGATAAAGGTCAATAATTTATGAACCTTCACAAAATTATCTTTCTATGTTTTATTTGCCCGCGGTATTGTCGGCATCAGACATCCGACTTAACAAATTTCTAAAATATCCCACGGAAACAAAAAAAGGATTAACGGTGGGGTCTCGGTATGAAAAAGATGGTCACCCATCTACGGCCTGACCGCGGCAAGCGTATCTTAACCTTGACCGATTTATCCGTATAGCTTTTGGTTAGCCACGACCCCTCCAACACAGCAAGCTAGTATTCAAAACGATGAAGTCTAAATGTATGTCTCCCACTTACTCGCTAGAAAAGGGACGACCAACTTAATCCTTAGTTGTTAAGCCAAGCTTATTCTACCAATTCTAAAGTCTAGTTAAATTGTGGTTATATAGTGCATCCGGTTCTAGTAGCTTAAGTGGCAACCTCTCAAACTTATTCCTGTGTGTCGCTCCGTCGATAACTCGTATTACCATCAAGTTCGGGACTTTGAATTTGATTCGTGTGTTCCTGAACTAAGCTTCGATTTTACACTTTTGGACACCTAAATTGACCCAGTCTGCAATTGGCTTTTATTTATTTATACAAGGTGACTTCACAGCTGACATGTAAGTGTAACATAATTATACAATTAAACGTTACGCCAATGACGAAGTACACAAATAATTTGAAAAAAAAAAGAATTTGATTGGCAGAGAGTGACACGGAAATGTGGAAATTTGTAAATGTGTGTGTGTGTGTGTAGTGATGAGTGTTATATGTAGGTGTGACTAAACTTACACTACTGGTCGCGCTGAATATCAGAGTTTTGACGGAGAAGTTGGAATATTTCATTTTTAAGTCTGTGACGAGAGGTATTAAAGGGGTCCAATGTTGGGAACTTATCATTATATAATGCGGGTTGGCGCACAAATGGTGACATTTTAAATGGTGGCTTTTAAATCTACCTCAGTGATAAGTGAAGTGTAAGTAATGGTAGATGGAGCAGGCACGCTTTAGAGTGGATACCGCGTTTGGGCAAGCGTAGTGTAGGACACCCTGCGGGCAAGATGGACCGATTTAAAGAAGGTGGCTGGCGGCAGATGGATGGAAGCTGCCCTAGACCGGGGTTGGTTGGCGATCTCTGGAGGAGGCCTACGTTCAACAATGGGCGGCTATAGATTGAATAGATGATGATATGATGATAAGTGAAGTAAAGTTGAGGTGAGCTGTCATCCCACCTCCAGCGAAATTCTTTAAAAAAACCCTAAGAAAAATAAGGTGTTGTAAGTTCCAGGTGAGCTTAGAATCGTAAGCGTCAGTGGGCTAATGCCCACCTCATCGTGAAGCTCTCTTTACTTAAATTAAACGAGGGAGGCTTTCACAAAATACCACTGCAGATCTATAACTTTTAAAACGGTCGTGAATTCAAACGGAATGGAACCCATAGCCAGTATGTCAGCTTTAAAAACCGCATAAAAAAAATAACTTCGATTCATCATTATTTCGATGTTTAGGTCATCTATATACAGCCGTGAAAATGCAAAGTGGCTCGGTTTACGGGTCCGGCAGTGTATAAGCTGCCCTATTCAAGCCATTAAAGGAGACCGGACTAAGGGGTTTATAACATGCATGTTAGTGCTTCGGTTTTGTATTGATATAAGCTTGTGTTGGGACTTCTTGACTGTTCCATGTGATTTTTAAAATCAAAAATATGTGAAAACTATCTTTCTGCCAACATTTAATCTTTAATGTCGTTATTTGCAATACTTTGTATTGATTCTAATATAGTAGATATGCACGGTACAGAGACTAGCACATCAAGCTACCCCAATCAGTCAAATTTCTTTGATAGTCTTTCAACTTTATTACAATAGAATAAAGTTCAAGTTCAATTGGAAATCTATTCCAGTTTGGTAAAGCTAGATACGCTGGCATCTGTACATACATCGTATTAATGTTTTTTTGTTTAAAACATATTGAACGAAATAATTTTTTTTTACTGTTGAATGTACACAAAGTAAGTACTAAATCCATACTACTCGATATCCGTGATACTACTATCATCAATACTTCAATACTTAATATTATAAATGCGAATGTAACTCTGTCTGTTACGCTTTCACGATGAAACGGCTGAACCGATTTTAATAAAATTTTGCATGAAGATAGTTTAAACCCTAGGGAAGGACATAGACTACTTTTTAATCAGTGACTTCGTCTGCATCCACTATAACCGAAATTCACGCGGACGAAGTCGCGGGCAAAAGCTAGTACTATTATAAATGCAAAAGTTACACTTTAACGATGAAACAGCAGAACCAAATTTGATGAAATTTGGTACAAAAATAGCTTGAACCCTGTGGATGAACATAGGCTACTTTTTATCTGCGACTTCGTCTGCGGTTTTTGAAGACGGTTGTCTTTTGAGAAAAAGTGTTTCTTTTGGCCTGTAAATAACGACGTGTTATATATGCGTCGAAGTTTCAAAGGCAAAATAAAGCATATTTTCCCCTTAGCTGAATTTTGTAACAAGTAGTGTTTGTGTCGCTCTATGTTAAATATGAAGTAGGAAATCAATAAGTTGCCGTTCCTGGTAAGGGAACGGAAGCATTCAAGTAGTGCCCCCTGTGAGACTTTACGGTTCATGCCGAGAAATAGCTTGAACTCTTTGACATGACACGTAACTTGAAAGGATTCAACATTTAACAGAAAAAAATGCAATTCTTGTAAAATGCAGTTGAATAAAGTTTCTTTTTTTTCTTTCTGTTTTTAAAAACGTTGCCCCACACTAGAAATTTCTCCTGTGTCGTGGGTGCGTCTACAAACATATAAACTCACATACAAAAACATCCAGACCCTATCTGTAGGCCAAATATTTGTTCCGTGCAGGAATCGAACCCGCGACACGCAGCGCTGCAGTCGATCGCTCAACCACTGCGCCAACCGTGTCGTTAGTTTGGAACTTTGGATCACTTTGTGCACAATTTTTATTCATCATCATCATTATTTCAGCCCAAAGACGTCCACTGCTGGACATAGGCCTCCCCAAGGGGGGGCTTTGCCATAATCGCCACGCTTGGCAGGTGGATTGGCGATCGCAGTATGGTTGTTACAAAGGCACAGAGAACGCTGCTGCCCATTCTCTGGTAAGTCCCTTAGTCGCCTCTTACGACACCCACGGAAAGATATGGGATGGTGCTATTCTTTACGTCCGACACCACACGGACAATTTTTATTCCAGTAGATAATAATCTCATCAATCTTATTCAGTAATTTACATCAAAGGAACAAAACACTGCAGGAATTTTTGTGTCGATCAACGACCACCTTTGCGTGATAGAACACTTCTAAATATTGTGGTTTACAGATTGATAGCTCCAATTGAAGCTGTTTGGTGAACAAATTGACGATTGTAATGGTAAATTACCGACCGAATCCAGGACCACGAGCCGAACGTTGAAGACAAGACCAAGCATTATTGACCAAATTAAATCTAGCAAGCACTTTTATAAACCCCTACGACAAAAAACCCTTACAACCAAAAATCTTTTACAACAAAAAACCTTTACGTAATGTTTTACGTTCTCTGTCTTATAGTTTGGTGACGTATCGAGCAGGGTCCTTATTCCCACTTCTCATTTCGATGCTGTATTTTAACTATTTCCTGAACTTTTTAAGATGTTATATAGGTATTCTTTTCTTAACCTGTTGTGTGTTAAGTTTGCTGTTGAGAATGAAAAAAAAAATTCCTGCTGATAGAAGTTTTTTTCAACCGACTTCAAAAAGAAGGAGTTTCTCAGTGCGTCTGTCTGGTGTTTTTTTTTGTATAATTGTTACGCGATTTCTCCGGCAAATGTAAAGTGATTTTGTCTCAAGGGTGGTCCCATATAAATTCTATCGAAATTGATCCAGCACTTTTTGAAAAAATCTACAATAAGGACAAAAAAATATACATGGATGATGTTGTAATGTTCTCCAACCTTGTACTGTCAATCTCTGTTTGACTGTGTTGCCGTTTCTTAATGGATTTCGATGGTAAGGAACTACTAAAAAGCGAAAAATAAAAAGCTATTTTACAAAAAAGACAACCGTCTTCAAAATCTAAAAAGTGATAAATAACTTTAGCACATAACACACATGACTTTAGTTTCGGAAGTCGGTGGCAATACAAAACATCAAACAGAACAAAGAACAACAAACACACAACAACAACAACAACACAACAACAACAACACACAACAACTAAAGTCATGTGTGTTATGTGCTAAAGTTAAATAATAATAATAATAATAATAGGTATGTGGGGACATTTTCACACACGGCCATCTGACCCCAAACTAGGGAGACCCTGTACTATGGGTGTCAGACAGCTGATATACATACACAAATACTTTTTTTTTTTTTTTTGTAAATACATACATATATAGATAAACAACACCCAGACACAAGGCAAACACAAGTGCTCATCACACAAATGTTTACCCTGGGCGGGAATCGAACCCGCAACACGCTGCGCAGCAGTCGATCGCTCAGCCACTGCGCCAACCGTGTCGTCAAAGTTATTTATCACTATTTAAATTTTGAAGGCGGTTGTCTTTTTTGTAAAAAAGCTTTTAAAAGAATCCTTTAAGAGCGCCCATCCCGTCATATTTCCCATGCAAACGCTCGTACGCGATTACTTGCACAATTTTATCTGAACTTTGGGCGTTCATAATGCACTCATGCATTTAAAAAGTAAAAAAACAGCTTCACAGAAACCTTGCATGTAATGGAGATTCTTAATTACAAACATTTTTACCAAAAACTTGTAAGGCTTTTTTAAAAACACGTATGTGCTGGAACAAGTTTTGTGAAATTTCCGCGCGCCAATTATCTTGAGATGTTATCGCGTTCTCACTCGCTCGTTTATTTTCGAGCTTTGCGTTGGTTGAAACAAAAAAAAATTTAATAACGCTCGCGTTAACGTTCGTTCGATGGGGAAGGGCGCTCTTAAGGTGAACGCGCTAGGGTCGCCCGAAAATGTTTAATGTTCTTTGTATTTTCTTTCAGTTTACAGCTCAGTGTCTGGTTGTATCGTAGAAAGTTGTGAAGACGTGAGATTATCAAATACATGTAGAAAAATACAATAATTTAAATCATGATTATCAACATAACTGTCCAAGTCAGATTATGTAATCTGTAAACGTCATATTAGTTAAGCAAATTCACGGATTATTGTCATATTATTGTACATAAATCCTATGTATATTTTTTTATCTTAAATTAAAACTGATTTGACCGATTTAACTGATTTTTACTGAGATCGTATGAAAGAATTTTCGGGAAATCACCTGAGCGAAGCCGTGGGGGTCGCTTGTTAAGATAAAATATTGAAAAGGATAACAGGAGGGAATTTCTTACATTAGATTCAACTGTTACTTTTTTGTATATTCTGATACTTTCATGATTCTGAGATTGAGATAGCTATCGCATACATAACACATGGTAACTGACTCTTTTATTCACCCTTAGGGCACTAGTGTCCGCCATTAGTTGGACCAATAAGATCTGATAGCGTTCGCAACGTGTTGAAAGGGTCAGTCACAGCTGTTAAAGCTAGATTTTCTTAAAAATGTTTATAATCTTATCTATCATTTTCTTAAATATCTGGGTCTATTCGTACCGTTATTTTTGTTCCAGCTTGTTGCCTCGCCTTTGTGTCAATGTTCTACATCTGACTGTGAATACGAACAATCTGGGGGCCAAGTCTGCTATTTTAATAATTTCGTCATTCCAACCCGATCCCATTGTCATTTTGCTAAAAGTTCGTAATCTGCTAAATTCATAATGGTCGATCATTGGTCGGTCGAATTAAAAGCAATGACTGCACAATGACGGTCTAATGGTAGGTCACTGATCAAAGGAACGGTCAAAGTCAGTCATTCATTTGTCATTTTGTACGAGATTATCATTCTATATCATTTCTTTCAATGGCGTGTCAGTAGCTGACCAGTGGAAAGTCATAATGACGCCATTAAATTAGTAGATTATCAAACTTGTCAAAATCAACAATTATGAAATCAATGATAGACCATTCTGACACTATTGTAATAGCAGACTTGAGGCCCTGCACATCATAACTTATGGTAAATGAACGTAATATTATGTTAGTGTACAGGCTACATCTGGAGCTGTTTACTATGCGGACCTTGTAGAAACTAGAGCATATTTCCGTGCGTGCAAGCGTTTTTGCCATACCTATTATTGGAATCAAATGTAACAGTTCACATTTTAGGACCCATTCAATAATGTTAATTCGTGGTGCTTGGCAACTGGACCTTTCCCAGTTTTAAATATCCCTTTGGTCCTATTGGCCTAGTTCTGTTCTGTCTCCTGCTTGATTTGGAGGGAAGTAGAAAATATGTTTTTCTTACTCCTCCACTATTATTTTCTGATTAATTTCGTTGCGGGATCCAAGACAGTTGTAATGTTTCTCCGGGACTGGTCGAGCTTCATCGCCTCAACGCTTTGTAGTGGTCGCCACTGTTGTCTCTGGCTTTCAGGATTTGCAGTGATTTGGGGATAGAGGGGCGGGCATGTCCCATTTAAAAAGAAGTTCGTTTCACCTATGTTGTCACTTAGTGGCGCTAGCGTAGTTTTCATCAAGTTATAGAATACCTTATACAGTTTTCACCGCGGAATCTGAAGTAAGCACTGAATTGAGTTCTTACAGCATAGCATTGGTCGTTTGTGTATTTGAGTTTATAAGTTTGTAAAGATACTGTGAACGTAGTTTTTTGTACTTAGTTTTAATATATTAACCGTTTTTTATTATAAGATTTTTGTTATTTTTTGTGTACCACGTGGTTTGTGTCAAATATAAAATTATTGTGTAACACGTGGTTTGTGTCAAATATAAAATTTTTGTGTAACACGTGGTTTGTGTCAAATATAAAATTTTTGTGTAACGCGTGGTTTGTGTCAAATATACCATTTTTCATTTGTTTTTGAAACGAAGTTCTTTAACGTCGCTTACGGTTACGAATCACAGTTCGGGAGAAAATGTTACGTCACACAAGATTTTTTTCGTTGTATCTCCTCGATATGCCTTTCTCTTTTTGTCAATATTGAGCAGGTAAATGCACACCACGCACTCACTCTTCTTTCTCTTTCTAATGTGTGTGTGTTCATAATAAGTAAACAAAATGCGCAAGGAACTTCGCACACGTTTTTTTTGCCAGTTGCATATCGCAATGAGTGCGAAGCTAGCAATAAATGTGAAGAAGAAGAACAAAAGCTCTGCAGACTACCCTCATTCCAGTTTACGAGTGTGAAGTTACATGGAATCTATTACACCCCAACAAACGATAATCACTGCCTTATTCGTTGCACGAAGCGGTACCAACTTTCTTTGCCATTAGCAGATTAGTTCACTTCGGAGCTACGTCGCAAGAAACTTACCTATTGTCGTTAGCCAATTTACTTCTCACACACAAACATGCGACAGTCAACTTTATGTTGCAAATAATAAGAGGTTTGGTTAAGAATGTTTAAATTGGTTTTGTGAGGTATCAAATAAGCAAACTTGGGTCTGTGAAACCACAAAAACAGGTGTTCCTGCTCGCGGTTGGTGTAAATTTGTCAGGGATAGATTACAATGTTTAAACTGTGCCTACGTCTGTTTTACAGAAGTTTGTTTGTAAGTTTTCAGTGTTATATTATTATTAGAATAGGAATAATGTATTTTATACGGTAGAAATAACAAACCTAAGTTTCATTAAAAGAATCGTCCTTTGGGCCCACTGCTTAGGGCCGATTCGACCAAACTTGCATGTATAAGTCTGGGAATAAAATCACTCATTACTCTTAAGTTAGAGAAGTTTTAGCTTTACTAAATTTTGAAACTGTCTATCCGAGTGTAAATTTCGTCAAAACGCATCGAGAAATAAAGTTTCCCGCTACATTATCGATCAGCTGACAACTCATGTGAATATCATTGACAATTGACACCATAAACCGGCAAAACTATATACACGTAAAATCTGGAGTTCCGCTTTCTAAACAAATGTATTTCTATTTAAGTTAGCTTATGCATGTCATTCATCATTCATTTAACTCGATAGTAACAATATCCAGAATTGGGTACTCTAAGTTTGTGATGGGAAATGCAAACTATCTGAGAGGAAGACCAATGACTTAAAATTATTCAAGGGTATAACAAGGTTTTTGGTCGAATCCGCCCTTATTAGTTAACGTATGTAACCATAGGTAGTTTAACTATCGTTAACACGCTTTGAGTGCATTCTGTGCGATTAACTCCCGTCGGTCTTGTGAATGAGCCAGCGATGCGTTAACTACGTCAGGGGATGCGATTATGTTACCCAATTGAACCACTACCTAATAGTCCAAGATCCTAGAGTTTCTAGATTGACGTTATTTTAGAATAGCTGAAATTATTGAAAGAAAGATTACACATTTATTTGGTGCACACACAAGACATATCACAACACAAAAAATCGAATCAAATAAGGATTAGACAAAGTGCGGTGTGTGTGTCAAGGTTGCACCAAAAGGGAGTTCAGCTATGTTATTCTGTAAGAACTCACTCCAGTTCTCACGTCTGATTCCGCGGTGAAAACTGTTTTAGGTATACTGTAATTCGATAACTACTACGTTAGCGCCACTGAGGACCAACTTAGGTGAAGCGAACTATTATTGCGTTACTATTTTAGCGAATACCAAATACTTTTCACTTCAAGTAAGTGAAATCGGAAATGAGATAGGATTCGAATTCGCGGGTGAATTCTTACAGAATCGCACTGCTGCTCAGCATGAGGCAGGTACCTGACGCTATTTATACGTTGGACGTTATTTTTAACTCGCTTCTGCTCGTGTTTCGTCCGCGTCAAATGTCGCAATATCGTGGATACTGACGAAGTCGCGGTTTTAAAAACCCACCTGTAGCCTTTCTTAGGCTCCAAACTTAGCCAAATTTCATCAAAATTGGCTCAGTAGTTTAGTCGTGAAAGCGTTATAAACAAACAAACTCATTTACGCATTTATGATATTAGTTTTGATGCCATTCGATGGCTAACAAGCCGACAGTGTACGTTACAATCGTTTCGAATCGTATCTCTTTCGACAATAATTAACGCCTCGTCGTAATCCATTATTGAATTTCGATCACGTGACTTCAGGGGGGCTCCTAGCCATATTACCCAAATTGACAATCTATAATCGATAACGCTAATAATAATAATAATAATATGTGGGGACATTTTCACACACGGCCATCTGACCCCAAACTAGGGAGACCCTGTACAGTCAGACAGCTGATATACATACACAAATACTTTTTTTTTTTTTTTTGTAAATACATACATATATAGATAAACAACACTCAGACACAAGGCAAACACAAGTGCTCATCACACAAATAGAATAATAGAAAACTAATCAAATGTATGGGAATGACGTCATCTCAACGATAAGTCACGTGATTGAAAAACAAAAATGTATTACGACGAAGCGTTAATTATTGTAGAAAGAGAAACGATACGAAATGTTTGTAACTTGGCTAGGGGGGCAGGAGCCTTGCAGATGCGTTGCCAACCCCAGAAATAAAGTAATAATGTTTTAATTACACCAACATCATCGTGCGTGACCGACACCCCTTTACTTTATACAGGATGAAATTGAATTCATGAGCAAATTTTTAAAGAGTGACTCTGACCACGAACGAACATCTTTCATTATGGGGTCAACTCAAACAGTGCGAAAAAAGAATCTGCTGGTTCATACAGAAGTGCATCAGGTACTCGGCCAAAATATATATATGTAGGATCGTCAGGTGCGATCGAGGAGGAGTGCCGAGCGGTATAGTACATCGTCAGGACTATAGGCGTTCCCATTATCCTATTAGGGATAAACAAGACCTGTAAAAACAATTACACACTATTAGTACAGAAACACACAATACAAATGGTAATCAGTAACAGGAATAAAGTAAGTTAAAGGTACAGCAACAATACAGTTAATCGAACAGACCATTAAGGTCCCACAGTTCGTACAGTGGCCAAGCCACCCAATGATAAACGAACAAACCCTTAAGGTTCATAGTTCGTACAGCAGCCTAAGCCACCCAATGATAAACGAACAAACCCTTAAGGTTCATAGTTCGTACAGTAGCATAAGCCACCCAATGATAAACGAACAAACCCTTAAGGTTCATAGTTCGTACAGTAGCATAAGTCACCCAAATACAAAGTGTATCGCTCGCTAGCAGCAAGCCTATACAGCTATGTGAATATACAGCAGCGCTGTACCAGGTAAACCGACAGTATTGTCGGGAGCAGGAACTCTTTACTGAGTCGAATCCGAGGATCGACTGCCATACTTACAGAGTGCACGCTCTTTTATAAGGCGATGCCCCCCACCTTGCAACCTCTCCATACAAGTCTATCCAATGCCGCACGGAAGTGCGTCACGCGTTTACTTGATACAAAACACTACAATGTACTAAATCTAATAAGATTTAATTATAAAGCAATCAATAACACACTAATCATTGTCATGAATAAACAATAGTGATTTCATAAAGTAATTCGTTTTACATTCAAAGTAACATGTCAACAATTGTTTTGAATAAAACCATCGATAACAATTATCGAAATAAAGTAACCACAAATCAGTGTGCATACAGTGAGTACTCAATAAATCATGTTTCGAATTAATAGACAGTAATTGATACTGAAATCACTTAAATTGATAATAAGAGAAACAAATCATAACAAATTTAGTTAACTACCCACAATATTAATTGAGATTATAAACCATCTCCGACACGGCCAGAACTGACATTCTACACGTCCTCGTGTAGTTATAAAGTTCTTGGTAAATATCGATCGGCCTTTCTGACAAAAAGCTTTAATTAGCAAAAGGTATGTTGTAAAGAAAAATCCTGAATTAGTCCTGAAGTAATATCATTAGCAAAATTTGCATCATAACCAGTCAAAATAACCATACTGTTACAGATAATACATAGCTCAACAAATCAGCCGAAATCACACCATGGGATACGACAAGTAACTTGAAGTTGAATAGACAACCCGCATAGGCGTCAACATAGACAACCCGCATAAGCGTCAAGTTCAACATTCAAATCCAGGAGTCAACATAGACATCCGAATAAAAGTAGAGACATAGTCTCCCAGCCGAATTCACACCATGGGAATCGACAAGTAGCTTGAAGTCGAATAGACAACCAACATAGGCGTCAAGTTCAACAAACAAACCCAGGAGTCAACATAGACATCCAAACAAGAGTCAACATAGACATCTTGTCAATTAAGCTATGGTATGTCAGCAGCAGATGATTATTATCAGTGTCAACATTGACATCATTAAAATTGAATGGACATTCAGGCATTTTTCATACATGATCAAGACTAAATTTTTCTGGCACTCAAAGATTTCAACCAATATCATGTTGGATCTGCAAGAAGTACGAAGTTTCCCACGAAGTCTCCAACTTTAACCTTCGGCACCCAGGGCTGCTTGTTTTCTTGCACGGGACCGATTTACTTCTATCTCCACACTGTCAACAGCTGAAACAATTGTTAAACTATTAAACAGTTTTATTATGAAAGAAATACAGCATTGGTCAATAACATTAACTCGTGTAATGATAGCACTATTTTTTCGGTCATATTAACTGCAAAAAATTAAATTAAAAATCTCACAGCATACTATGATTGATCCAGTATCACATGAAAGCTCTAAACCTAGCAACCAACTATTTCTACTTCACTTAGAATTTGTTCGGTACATATTATCCCATCAAAGTCACAGCATTCATTTCAATTAAACCATCTACAGGCACTGTTGTATTGTCCAAGGGTCAGTTAACCATAGTTCATCACAATTATTAACCGTACAAGAATACGTTTGCCAGTACACTTTTCAGCAAATGTCTCAGCATCGTGAGAATATTCCCAATGATTAAAAAAATAACAATAAACCATAACCCTCAAAATTAACCGATTTTCATTACTAAATCACGCCACGCGCCGTTACGGTCACCCTGCATCTTCACACGTCCTTGGGTGAATAGTTTATCACATAATCTGTAAACAATCAGAAAAGAGCTCAAGTAAACAGCTTAACGTTCGGTCATTCTGATCAATTTAAATCAAACACTACAGACCTGATAACACAAAACAAGTTTAGTATCTTACCACACATGTAATTACCTTATTACCACACATGTAATTACCTTATTACCACACATGTAATTACCTTATTACCACACATGTAATTACCTTATTACCACACATGTAATTACCTTATTACCACACATGTAATTACCTTATTACCACACATGTAATTACCTTATTACCACACATGTAATTACGTTATTACCACACATGTAATTACCTTATTACCACACATGTAATTACCTTATTACCACACATGTCATGTCATTACCTTATTACCACACATGTCATGTCATTACCTTATTACCACACATGTCATGTCATTACCTTATTACCACACATGTCATGTCATTACCTTACCTCACAACACATGTCATTACCTTACCTCACAACACATGTCATTACCTTACCTCACAACACATGTCATTACCTTACCTCACAACACATGTCATTACCTTACCTCACAACACATGTCATTACCTTACCTCACAACACATGTCATTACCTTACCACAGAACACATGTCAACAATCAGGGGGTACACAGTTACTTTTCAGATAATTTAATCTCTCATGGCATAATAATTATGATACTATGATTTGAATAAGCATTCAGTATTACATGAAACTTCACTTTATATTGACCATACAAGTAAGTTTGCCACACATGTATCAGTAATGAAAGTAGGTACATTCAAACCCAGAGTCATAACAAAATGGAAGCGTCTCACCAGATAGTTGTAGAACATCATTGGTAAGTACATCACAGACTTAACCCATCACGGATGGTTGTCTTGAAGTCTCGAAGGCTGACTCACAGTATCTTCACTCGGTTAGTCCCGCCACGCTCCAGTTAGATGTCAGGAAAGTGACCTGTCGACTGGTATAAGCGGTTAAAGATTATCCCTGTCATGGTTGACAATTATGAAGGTAAATAACGGTAGCGGTAACTGTTGGAGTATGTAAAATCAAATAACTAAATGAATGTGGGTAGGTGATTTATGAATGTCATTAAAACAGCCTTAGCTCAGCGCTAGGTAATCCCGAGAGAGGAAGCTGTCATAACAAAAGAGGTAGAGACATACGATAACTAGGGAAGCCATGCGGAAGCATTAAGAGGCTATCCCACTTCTGATGTAGGATCGTCGCAGAGCGATCGAGGAGGAGTGCCGAGCGGTATAGTACACGGTCAGGACTATAGGCGTTCCCATTATCCTATTAGGGATAAACAAGACCTGTAAAAACAATTACACACTATTAGTACAGAAACACACAATACAAATGGTAATCAGTAACAGGAATAAAGTAAGTTAAAGGTACAGCAACAATACAGTTAATCGAACAGACCATTAAGGTCCCACAGTTCGTACAGTGGCCAAGCCACCCAATGATAAACGAACAAACCCTTAAGGTTCATAGTTCGTACAGCAGCCTAAGCCACCCAATGATAAACGAACAAACCCTTAAGGTTCATAGTTCGTACAGTAGCATAAGCCACCCAATGATAAACGAACAAACCCTTAAGGTTCATAGTTCGTACAGTAGCATAAGCCACCCAAATACAAAGTGTATCGCTCGCTAGCAGCAAGCCTATACAGCTATGTGAATATACAGCAGCGCTGTACCAGGTAAACCGACAGTATTGTCGGGAGCAGGAACTCCTTACTGAGTCGAATCCGAGGATCGACTGCCATACTTACGGAGTGCACGCTCTTTTATAAGGCGATGCCCCCCACCTTGCAACCTCTCCATACAAGTCTATCCAATGCCGCACGGAAGTGCGTCACGCGTTTACTTGATACAAAACACTACAATGTACTAAATCTAATAAGATTTAATTATAAAGCAATCAATAACACACTAATCATTGTCATGAATAAACAATAGTGATTTCATAAAGTAATTCGTTTTACATTCAAAGTAACATGTCAACAATTGTTTTGAATAAAACCATCGATAACAATTATCGAAATAAAGTAACCACAAATCAGTGTGCATACAGTGAGTACTCAATAAATCATGTTTCGAATTAATAGACAGTAATTGATACTAAAATCACTTAAATTGATAATAAGAGAAACAAATCATAACAAATTTAGTTAACTACCCACAATATTAATTGAGATTATAAACCATCTCCGACATATATATGGAACAGCTGTATTTTTTTAAATTCTGATAAGTAGAAATCTCGAATGTGTAGATAGGGACGTAACGTAGTTACTTACTAGTTTCGATTCGGTAAATTTTCCAATATCAGGCTTAAAATGTACCTTTCTCACTTACGTTCAAGTAAGATGGCGCATTATTAATTGATTTTACCAATTTATCTTAATAATTACCTACAGCCCTGCTGAAATTACGTGGGTCTATTAAACGCCTGTATCTCAGTCTATAAGAAAATGTACTTAGTTCTTGTGTTATCCCTGCTTTTAGTGTCAGCCCATTCTTAATCTATTATAATCTCGTGTAAATTAGTTTGCATGGAAACAATTGACCGTAACAGAATTTTGTTTTAATAAACTTCAGTCATTTTCAACCGACTTCAAAAATGGAGGAGGTGTGTTCGTGTGTTCTGTGCTAAAGTTATTTTTCACTTTTTAGTTTTAGAAGGCGGTTGTCTTTTTTGTAAAAAGCTTTTTTAAATATAGTAAAATCGATAAAAATAGTTGGCCTACTTAACTGTGTGAAAAAAATAGGCAGTTGGCCATCGGGCCAGGAACGTTGGCGCTGTGGCTGACTGAGACTGAACGGTAGGGTGCTGCGTTGCTTATCGTGGGTTCGATTTCCGCACGGAACAAATAATATAATAATAATAATATGTGGGGGGGGACATTTTACACACGGCCATCTGACCCCAAACAAGGGAGACCCTGTACTATGGGTGTCAGACAGCTGATATACATACACAAATACATTTTTAAATACATACATATATAGATAAACAACACCCAGACACAAGGCAAACACAAGTGCTCATCACACAAATATTTACCCTGGGCGGGAATCGAACCCGCGACACGCTGCTCAGCAGTCGATCGCCATTATATTGTTATTATATTTAGTATGGCTTACAGGTAGTTGTTCCTTGTCTGGTTGTTTGTAAATGTGGATTTATATATTTTTAAAAGACTGGTGTATTACATAGAGCGACTGCTTCTCAGACCCCCACAACCCAGTTACTGGGTATCCCGATACCGTTTAACTACTCGTATCGACTGTTAAAGATGTACGAACGACAGCGATTGCTTTTCAAGACACGGATTACAAGTAAATGTGAAGGTTGAATAATGTGGAATATTTTCCTCAGAAATAACAAAATTAAAATAACTTTCTCATTTTTATTATATTAAACACGTTGTTTCTGGGCGATATCTGTGTAAGAATTAAGAACAGATTATGTAAAACTTTTTGTAAAAAAAATCTCATGTATTTTTTAAATACTTCATGGGGTGTGATTCTGTAAGACCTCATTCTAAACTTCGAATCTGAATCCGCTGTGAGTTTCTTGATTGGCATTCTAAAAACTCGGTTGATAATTCGAATTTACACTAGCGCCACCATTGCAAGCGTGTCAGCGATTTAAACTAAATTGACAGGCAGATTTTGACAGATAAAGTATGAGATGACGTAAGAAGTGGCATTCTGTAAGGTAATTTCCCCGTCACTTCGACACTCACTTCGCACTTGAACCCGATTCAAAGTGTCAAATATATCAAGGTCATTTTGAACCTTATGCGAAGTGAGAGTGAATAGCGAAGTGAGATGCGAGTTGTTGTTTGAATTTTACAGAATCGACCTGCTTATGCTTCTAGCACCGGTTAAAACAGCTCTTAAACCTCAAAAAATAAAACGAGCTAAGTATTTTCTAAACCCCCTATTTATATGCAACTGCCGATTCGCGTGCACATTAGCAAATAACATCAAAACAGTCCGTTTAATAGGGCATTATTGTGGTCAGCGTATCGAATGCCTGCTCTCTTTTGTGACCACATGCTATCAAAACCTCTAACAAAACGTACACTGTATATCCAGTACACGAAAAAAGTTGTATGGAGCTTTTTTAACCTGTGGCAGTAGCTTGATATGGAACGGACCACGCGTTCGCAATATGTTTTTACGAGTGGCATTGGCCACGGTAACTGTTATTAGAATTGTTTCCATAGTCCGTGTTTGTTTACTGCATGCACTTATGCGATGCAATCCACACATTTTGATTTTGCTGGCTCAATAAGATACGCCTGAGTTGGTTTTAAAGCTGTCATTTGTTTCGTTTGCCCGATTTTAGGATTATTCCCGATGCGGATCTGTTTTTCGTGTTTTTTATGATTTTGACTCTATTGTTTGTATAAGACCTTTTCTTTTGTACCCATATTCGCAAATGAATAAATGATTATGATTTTGACAAAAAATTAAGGCATACAATACGAAGCGCATTTTACATTTTAATTTATTAAATACTTATTTTGAACGGGTGGTTCCACTGCGCTCCAAATCCCATTGTTCTCATAATTGTAATGTTCATACATTGATTCCACCGAGCTCCAAGGAATTTTGACTAGTTAGCAAAAAAATAAATTTAGCATGAAAAATTAAACAAATATCATAAAATAGGAAAAAAAATGCATGTCAAATATGTTTATTCAGCCAATCACAACGTCACATCTAGCAATATGTTTACGATGCCAAGTTTCTACTAAGTTATTTGTTCGGTGTCTTTCTCGCCAACAATTTCAGATTTCTGTATTTAAATTTCCATTGTCTGACTATTGACCATCAAAATAAAGCAATCATTAAACTTGAAAATATTTTCACCCTGTGGTGCTTCTGCCATGATCATCAACCACGCATCATCACTTACATCATGAATTCATGAGGTAAATGTGCCAAAGCAGCACATTTTGCAACGAACAGCTTATGGTTTACCTTTTATGCTGACTCTACTTATTTTATTTTGGAGCGCAGTGGAATGCATTCTTGGAGCGTAGTGGAACAACCTTTTGAATTTTGCCGTCGTCGATGCCTAGTCGTTATGGGTAGTCAGAAACCAGAAAGACTGACAACCAGTCTTACCAAGGGGTATCGTGTTACCCAGTAACTGGGTTGTGGAGCCTGGAGGTCAGACAGGCAGTCGCTCCATGTAAAATTATTTCATCAACTAATAACATAAAAAAATAAGAAAATAAACCATGCAAAAGTATTTAACAATATTATACGAGTAGCAAAACAAAAAGAAGAAATTAAATAAATAAATAAAGTATGCGCGCAGTTTTGTGCGTGTGTGTGTGTGTGTGTGTGTGTGTGTGTGTGTGTGTGTAAGGTTAGAGTGTGTGTATTGTTGTGGGAGATGTTGTTTTGTGTGCTGTTTGTTTTAGTCCAGTACCAAATTGTATGTGTACAAAATCTGTATTTTGGGAATTATGTGATTGTGTGGAGTATAGACTCTATTTTTTCATAACTATTGTTCGTCAACCATTCAGTAAGTGTCTTTTTGCAGTCGTGGTATGTAAAACACTGGTATTCAGCTGCATTTGGTTAGACTGGAGGTCGACCCCAACAATGTTGGTAATATGATGCCATTAGATAATGAACTCTATGGTTAGAACATTCTGGATGCTTCTAGAAAGATAAGGTGATTCGATTTTAATTGAATGATGTAGAATATGGTTTTTATACTATGACAGGAGACTGTCAGACCAGGAGCCGTAAAGGCTTGGTCATGTATTTCTTTCTCTAATTAATATTATCTAAATATAGATTTCTTAAAGTTCTCCTACGTTTCATTTAACGTAGTTAGCTATCAATACCTTACAGTAAACAGCTAGGCAGATGATGTTAATTTTGAATTATACCAAATTTTCGTGAGTAGCGCAAATTACGAATCCCAAGTCACTTTTTACTGTGGCATAAATATGTACAAACAAGCGCACAGGGGCACACAGACAAAACTATAACTTATTCAGTTACAACACACTGGCACAAAATAAACAGAAAACAACAAAAGCGCATTTCAGCACATAATTGGTATTTCGCAACACAGCCACAGAGATCGCCAACACTGCATTAATTATTCACGTAGATAACACAGACAGTTTCAATATAAATAAATAAATAAAAACACGTAAAAAAGACTTGTTTTTCATCGTGCAGCGTTGGACATCGGGATGGAGTTATTTACATTCCTGTGCAGTGTGACATGTGTGTTGAGCTTCCATTCTTTGCGTCAGTGGTTGTCAACTTTTTTTCTTTGGACATTAGTATAATGGTCTTTTGCTGTTGCTAGTTTGTGATGTGATGTAGTTTGGGACTAAAAATACTTTCAAGTGTAATATTTTAGCAGGTCCATCCATCAATTACACTAGCTGGTAACTATGAGCAATTTGTAATGGCTGTCTACTGTTGCCACGTAGGTACAAGTACGTAGGTACAAAAGCCGGAGAAGTTTTCTTAGATGCGTAAGTCCATCTGATGGCAACACCTCAGAGAGATACGATCTTAGGCGCGATAAGTGTGTCATCCCCCAGAAAATTTCATGGAGCCATCGGAGACCCTCTATGAAAAACTCTCTCCCTGTATGGAAAACTCTGAACCGCCTGCGTACCCAGGTTGGCCGCAGCAAAGAGAATCTTCAAAGGTGTGGGTTCTTAGATGATGCCAATCTTCAGTGCCTGTGTGGCGTCTTCCCGCAGACCATGGCCCTATCTTGCGCCGCATGCCCTATTACCTGCTCATGTGCGGACCTAATGACTGCGTCACCGGATGGCGTTGCCGTGGCTGAATTCTGGTCCAAATATGGAATCTGACTAGAACAAACACTGCTCACACATACATACTCATACATACACACTCGCACATTTACACGCACACATACGCACACATGTAACACTTCCGTATTTGCTATCGACACCCTAAGCAGAAGACGTAGGCACAAAATAAAGAGATCACAGAAGGACCGCTCCCGCCATCTTCAAAAATAATTACCTAAACTTGCCAGACTCACTAGGGCTGCTACTGTATTGACTCTGTAGGTTTTATTCGTAACAATATGAAATTTTATTGGCACTGGTTGGAACTCTTTGCATTTTTTTTATAACAAAATTTTCCTGTTCGTCATGAATTGTCAATGTCTCTCATTTATTCATTTTAGACAACACGTGGCAGTCGAGACTGATGTCTGCTTGAAACTGCTTGAGAATGCCTATAAAAGTAATGTCAATGTGTGTGTGACAAAAATGGCGGTTTGTTCTGAGTGGTCTCTCTGCTCGGGCGCGCCGCGGCCTTACGTACTTTGTGAAGTAGGTACAAGAATTCAAAAGTGCGCACTTTTTGAACAAAGGCTTGTAAAAGAAGATAATATACTTTTTTGTATTATTTGGGCTGCCAGATTTATCGCAGCATTAGGCGTTTTAATGACCTCGAATGTGCAGGTGTAGGGTACGCTTTGGGCAATATGGTACATGGGCGATCATAATGATCAGGAGCACCCTACTCGCATAGGCTGACGACTAACAGATCATGTATATTTATTTCCTTTATTACAAAACTTCAATTTGAAAATGGAATACGTTCCAATTTCAAAGTCCAGTCCTTTCATGATATTCCATGTTTGTCTTTCAAAACTAATTCTGGAACTGTATTATAAATTTATATTATACTTTACATTTAGTACTTTACCGCAAGCCGCTGTGAAACTGTCCACGTGTCGCCATACATCCTACTGTACTATACTTGTATGTACTTAGTAGGTAGGCACATTGTATGCTGCCGTTGATGATATAATGTAGTTTGGATTAACGATAGTGACGTGTGTCATGCTGCTGGGGCCGTGTGATGAGGTATTAACATGTCATTGTCTACTTTTAATAAATAAGTGAATTTAACTGGTGCTTTCTACGTAGTAGATGGAAAAAAAGCAGTACCTATATAATGTATTTTTAAACATTGATAGGAGACCTACTTTTTACTGAAGTTCATAAGCTCTGAAATTACTCTTCTATATACTCTCATAGACGTCGAATATGCAAATATATAGGGCAACTGGTAATTAGTGTACGATACTTAAACACGTGATTGTGTTCATGATAACAAACAACTTTCCCAAAGAAAAAATGTTTTTGCAGGTAACAGCTGATAGGTCAAAGGCGTGCGCGCGCCAAATTTATACGGCTGTTGTGTTATTGAAATAAAAGTAAACCAGTATGTTATGTCGTTACTTGCGGAACCCTAAATTCCTGAGACAATGACTAACAGCGCGGTGCGCTCTGCAGCTTGATATTCGCTGCCTCAACAATTCGGCATCGTGGGACCGAAAATTGTGTAACAACAGTGAATAATATTAATTTAGTGTATCGGTGAATCACTCTTGTTTCTCACATCGAAAATTTGTCACGCGTATTAGTTTTTAGCAACCTAATTGTAATAATTGCATTAAATGAATACTTTTAAGTAAATTGTATCGGTTTCTTTTGCACCCTCGACGGCAGCCGAACGTAATTAGTACAAAAACATTTTTTCTTCGGGGAAGTTGTTTGTTATCATGAACACAATAACGTGTTTAAGTTTCATACACTAATTACCAGTCGCCCTATATAATATACTAGCTCTGGGCGTGTAGACAAAATCTATTTTCTGTTAGCGTTAACTCCAACGGAAAAATGAAATTGCATACAGTTGACATATTTGCATCACGTGACATCTGGTAAGCAAACTTCAACTCCATACAATTTTACTTTTCGGTTAGCGTTAACGCTAACAGAAAGGGATTTGGTCTACAGGCTCTGGACAGAGAGGGTTGGAAAGAAGAAAGGGCGGCCTTTGCCCTGTCGTGGGACAATTCAGGCTGAAAATAAATAAATATTAATAATACTAGCTGACCCGACAGACGTTGTTCTGCCAATTGATTTTTAATTTTCTCACCGTCTAATCTTCCCTGGGCTTCCACCAATATTTCAGGACTAAAATTAGCGAAATCAGTCCAGCCGTTCTCGAGTTATAGCGAGGCTAACGAACAAGGATTTATTTTTATTATGTAGACAAATTGTTTTCAATGTAATAGGTTTTCCGAAACTGCAGTACTTAGCCTATATTTTATTTTCATTTTTCTACCAATATCCATAGACCCTGACACTTTTCTTCTCTGGACTAGGTACTGAATTATCGTTCTACACCCAAAATTGGGTGATGATCACGAAGTACTTACTTCATGGTTGTATAGGTCCAGGTAGAAGGCAGTATTATTAGTGAAATGGCTGAAACGTGGAGTTGCGGACACCAGTCCGTTATACCATACCATACCATACCAAGGTCGTTGTGTGTTCCTTGCATTTGTATGTATGTATGTGAACAGTGGTGACGATCGTATTTTTATCCAAAAGTTTCACAATCGAAAATTATGTATGTACCTAGTGTAAATATTCTCTTTTTTTAATAAGGTTTGCTGTTTCGGCGATTGTCTACAGCACTATCTCAAAATGAATACCTAAGTACTGACTGTAAGTAGCTACACTACAGCAAAGTATTTCACTCCCAAGTTTACCTTCAATATTCAACTCCACCACGTCACAGGGTTGTACCTCAACTTAAAATAAATATAAACGTTAGCGAGATGAATCTGTGTCCTCTCAGTACAGGGAACTTCACTTATCAACACAGAATATAGAATGAACCAGAAGGTGACGTGCTGAGGACCACAATTAGCTGCCTCTCTAATCTTAGCTGCCTCGGTTATTTTAAAATTATTTTGTTTAATATGATTGTCGCTAGACGTCTTTTAACGTGCACACCTTATTAAATTTTTCTCAAAAGTTCAACATGAATGATGTAACCTGAATTTATAACATTCTATTGATTTTAAAAGAATGTTCGTGCGTTCCTTGCTCGTTCTTCTCCATAGAAACCTACTGTTTGGAAAGAGCAACTAGCTGCAACTTTTTGACTGACTTTCTCCTTGACAATTCAAAAGTGCCTGTAAATGGTTTATTTGAAATAAATTAATTGAGATTGAGTTTGAATTCCATTCTCCACACTGTGTTCCAAAAGGAAACGTTCTTGCCTCTCTTCCTCAGACGCGCTATGTGGTTAGATTGGGAATATTTTATAATTTTTGAGGAAAAGGTAGTCTCCATTCTGTCACTTTCCATGGAAAAACTACTATTTAAAATAGACTTACACCATAATATAAATCATGGCTGTTTTTTCCGGAAGCATAAGGCAGAGTAGATAGTAATTTTAGTACACCTACTTACATTTTACAAGTAAGCGTATTGCCATCAACCGCGCACAAATCCAGACTTTACGGTGCTATCAAAAACAGAACAAACTGGTCGAACAATATAATCCTTACTATCCGTATCCATACTAATATTATAAATGCGAAAGGAACTCTGTCTGTTACGCTATCATAATGAAACTGTTGGAGCAATTTTAATGAAATTTAAATTTTTTGTATGAAAATAGTTTGAACCCCGGGGGAGGTAGACGGATGAAAACTAGCCTGTGTGGTTACTTTTCGTCTGCATTCGCGATAACCCACATTCACGAAGTCCCGGGCAAAAGCTAGTATGTAATATGTCAAACAGCACAATTGATACATTTTCGATTGCCCCTGATCAAACCGCGCTCGCGTCTTCTGATGTGTTCTCTATTCTGTGTTCATCTCTAACTTCGCTGGCACTGCATCAGCACTCATGAATAACGCAGTTGAAGTCGCTTGAAAGTGAATCAACGTTTACTTTTTACGGTTGATCGGCTTACAGCATACATAATAGTGCTTTATACAGCTTTATTTATTAATCGGTTAAGATTTAAAGCGCTGTATATGAGTGAAGTGTTTGTTAGGTTATGTTTTGCACTGAATAGTCTTAGCTAAAGAATCAATCTTTTAATATGAACCATGTCTTATTTCATCGTATTTTTAAAAAACACAAAAGCGTGATAAAAACTTTTCCAAATAAAAAAAAGAAAGTCAACTCTCGTTTACCTACCGCTTTATAGGTAACATGGAGGTTGATGTTTGATAAGCAAGTACCATCGAACATAAAATGTAGCTGAGCTCGATTTCAGAACATATCGCTTCAATTTTAAATTCTAAGTCATAAGGTACTAGGTGCCTACCATTTACTATCTAAATGAAATCACAATGTGAATTCTTTATATGTGATCTTACTCTTAAATAAACTTTGAGCCTAACCGTACGTGTACAACCAGCTTAACATCACGCCAGATAATGGAGATACACGAGCCTCATTTACAAATCAAATATGAAAATGGTCAATAATTACCTTTAATCCCCACAAAATTGACTTCAGTCCGGAAAAACAAATCTGTCTGAAATCGTGAAACTAATGAAGCAGTCCGAAATAATAATGCACTTATTTTATTTTATTAATTTCAGACCACAATATTTAAGGATTAATAATTATTTAATTAATGGTAGTTCATCATAAAGTAAAGTAATGCACTTAATAAAATGTGCATTACGGTACAATTAATGTACTTACGAGTTCCACAGAATGGTTTAAATGTTAATTGATTCACAAAATGTATCAATTTATTGAATTTTCTGAACTTTCGGTAAATTAATTTTAAACAATAATCAATTTTTATAATTTTTGTTCAGTTAGCCGTGTGGTGCCGGCCGCAAATAGCACCAGCCCCTATGGCCCCGGTCGAGGTCGTGACTTGTGTAGGTGCGTCAACCCCTAAACGTGCCTACGCTGATATCACCGCCACGCACAAACCTGTGTCGCAGGCCAGGAAGGGGGATAAGAAGAGCTCTTGTGAACCTGCCGACAAGGGTTCGAAACAGCAAGGCCCAACGGGCTCGTGTGACAAGGATGGCTTCGTGAAGGTGAAGAAGAAGAAGAAGCCTCCTAGTCGAAACCAGTGCGGAACCGCGCTGGCAGGACCCAATATGCTGCGTCCGGCAACACCTACGACGCAGCTCTATGTGTCCCGGCTGCATCACACCACGAAGGTTTAGGAGATCGTGGAGTATGTTCAAGCCAAGACCACCTGGACCTTATAGGGGCGAGAAGTTGGAATCGCGCCACAATACGAATTTCAAGTCACTTGTGGTGCGAGTCCCGACGCATTATCTTGAGACCTTCCTCAAGGAAGAGTTTTGGCCGAAGGGTGTCGTGTATCGGCGATTCCGCGGAAGGCTACGTGACACCACGCAGCGCAACACGACGCCGTCTCTTCATGTACAGAGGCCAGCACATGAAGCTACTACAATCTGTCAAATTTCTTTAATAGATTTTCAACTTTATTACAAAAGAATAAAGTTCATATTTAATTGGGAAAATTTGACAGTTAGGTATGGCTTGATGTGCTGGCGTCTGTACAATAGTTTAAAAATATTTTTGTGGGTTTTATTATAAATATGTATGACTAGTTTTCGCCCGCGGCTTCGCCCGCATGGTTGGTTGATAAAAAAGTGGTCTATATCCTTCCCCAGGCTTCAGACTATCCAAATCAGTTTTATCACAAACGGCTCAACAGATTAGCCGTAAAACATACATTCACACAGATAAGCAAACTGACAGACACATACTATTATTCTTGGAGATAGTTACTTATAGCCGTTCCACTAGTCGTACGGCAGCAAAAAATAAAAACTATAGAATATAGTATGTACATTGGTAATTATCGACATGTTTTGAACTGGCGCCTGGCGGTAGGAAGTAAAAGAACCGATTCGATGGTAAACTTGGCTTTGAATTATGAAGGTCGGGCAAAATCCTGGCATTCAGACAATTTTATCTGCTCCAAAAGCAGACATATACGGCTGACTTTTTTTACCGTCTGGACAAAAACAGGGTAGAATAGGTGAATGGAGTAGAAGCCTATGGCACAGAAATCTCAATATTTTTGTTTCAAAAATCGAAAATTATATTAACATACCAATAAATACTATCCCTTATTTGAAGTAAACTTTTCATAATAAAACCAAAAACAACCAAATAAAAAAATTTAACAAATAAATCGACAAATAAAGTAAAAACTCTACTTATAGTCACCCTACTCAACGCGCGGAAATTATCAATGAATTCGTAGCGACATTCAATCCTTTGATTGAAGCCGGCCGATAGGCATTAACGGAACTTCTTACTCTTTCATTCTATTATATCCTTTGGCAGACGCACACTTGTCTACGTGTCACGTGTCACCGCACGCGCATCCCACACACACGCGCCCTTAGATCCTAGTAGGTACCGCGTCCGGGTCCCTACTCCTCCGCCAGTCACTTGCGATTAGTCATAGCGTGACGTCGATCGCTGTTTTTTACGTTTCCGCGAGTGCAACGCCCGCCCAGTTATTGTTTTCATAATGACGTACGAATACTCCAACGTGGAGTACCTTGACATGATAAGGTTCTACTTCTTTACTGGTTAATAGTGCGAGGCAAATGTACGCCGACGAGAAACACCTACAATCCCTTAGACGGAATGGTGTCCCTGCTCCCCTTAATCCCAGCACAGATTTGATACTCCGCACTTATCAGCAGCTACTTGACCATGGCATTCCTCTGGGCGCTGTGCTTTCTGCAGGACATGTATTTCCAGCACGGGTGTCCAGCTCACTATGAGCGATGTGTGCGCGCGTACTTGGATAGCCAATTTGGTGATAAGTGGATAGGTCGTGGTGGACCTGTGAACCGGCCGGCGAGATCACCAGACCTAACTCCATTAGACTTTTATTTGTGGGCCGAACCAAAACGCGTAGTGTACACCGAAGAAGTCCGTAGTGTAAATGAGAAAAAACAGCGAGTAGGTACCTAATAGGCGCTTTTAATGTTCTAAAAAGTGACAGACACGCTTAGAAGTCTTACTAACAATTTCCAAAAATGTGCTACCTAGTTTTGTGTTTAGAAAGAAACAGTGGACGCTTCGAACAATTATTGCGATATCGCTAAAAACGTTGGTAAGTGAGTACCTACTTATCTTTATTTCAAATAATACTAATTTTGTGTAATCTTGTATAACTATTCAGTTAATTTTTTTAACTAACATGCTATGAAATGCCATGGGAACATATTCTTATTGCTATGGTGTTGACGACAGCGGTACTTCTGTAGGGACTGTAGTCATTAAGTAAGCCCTTTGTTATACTTATCTTTAAAACAAAATAATCCTAACGGGGCATTATACATAATTAATAGGTGTCGGTCGACGTTTACGACAATAACAAATCTCAACACGAGTACCTACATACCTACACAAACAGTCAGACCTACCTACAGAAACAACTACCTATCTGTTCGAAAATCATTCCATGCGGAAATCGGACCCTCTCTTCATCGCTCAATCTCTTCACCAAGCGAGTCGTCTATTCTTGCCATATTTTTAGGCAATTCGCTCAGTCCACTAAGCATCTGTTGTATCAATAGTTTTAGAAAATAATAGATGATCAAACGAACTTCCTGAAGTGAAGTTCGATCATTATTATATGAGTCGCTTCATTCGAAGATATATAAGGTGCTATAAAAATATCTGCCACGGCTTTAATGGGAGGTAGTATTGTGTTTAAAGATTACAATAGTGAAGAACTTTCGTACCCCAGAATAGTTAATTTAATTTGAGAAAATAAAGTAGTTTAATAAACATTGACTCTACTCTGCATAACGCGTTTCACAAATTACGCGCGATGTGTCGCTTCGTCAATGAAAACAACTGCTATCTCTTTCTATCTGTTCTGTGAATGAAAACTGAAATCAGCTGATTAGTTCGTCACTATCTAACCTACTAGGTACACAATAATACGCAGGGAAAAAAGTGTTTTAAAAGTGCAATTACTTACCAGCTACCGCATTCTTCCAAAAAACTGACGTAGGTAAATAAGATGATAAACTTCCCATCACACTTAAAACAGGCTTTGGACTGACAAGTTAGTGTAAGAATCGCAATTTTTTTCTTATTATTTTTAAACAGTAGGTGCTTATATTAATACTTAGGTATCAAATAACGATAAATTACAGTAACTTGGCGTTGCCTTCGCCTTCGCGTTGCACACAAATGTAGGCACGCTTACGTACATGTCTCTTCACTTTATTTAATGTGTCCGTTTCACTTTTTACTTGCCTAAATACGCGTTTGATGCGCCTTTTTAGTTCTTCCACACTTCTAATAATGTATGATGACTCACTCGCACACCAAACCTCTGCTGGTATAAGTTTACTGCATGCGCAGTTATGGAGTTACACTCGCGGTAGCACAACACCATTTCAAGATATGCTTGATTGGAATACCGTCGTCTGGGAGGCATTTTTAAAGGAAGCGCGAGCGATTATCCCGTCGCTAACCGCTAATTAAAACTAACTTCCGAGCGGGCGGGGAGCGACCGGGCGACTGGCGAGCGGGCTGTCGACTGGCGCGTGCGACGAACGGGGTAGTGCGGGTCAGGGTGGGGGCGTAATGATAAGAATGGCAACAGTGTATGAACGGCGCCGGCGTTTTGCGAAACGATTGAATTGTACCTATTCGATGCGGTGCGGCAACAGCAAGTCTACGTGATGGTTTTATGCGAATAAATCAATTCAAATTTATACGTACAATTTTTTGTATGAAAAAAAATATGACAAATGATCAATAATTTATCTTTACTATTGTAATCTATAAACACAATACTGTCTCCCATTGCAGCCGTGGCAGATATTTTTATAGCACCTTATATATTATTTACAAAGTAGTCCCTTTATCCTACAGGCAACATCGCACGATTTCAGAGATTTTTTTTTTTTTTTTTGTACCCACAATACATTTCTTCCGTTCCGTCTGTTTGACATTGTTCATTCTTTTTAGAGATTCGTTAAGAACAAAACTTGCAGGGTTTAAATAACTGAAATTTATGAAGTGTAATTTAATTATGGGAGAGGAGGGTTATTATATCTTCGAATGAAGCGACTCATATAATAATGATCGAACTTCACTTCAGGAAGTTCGTTTGATCATCTATTATATATTCGTCGCTTCATTCTTCAGATATATATTATTTACAAAGTAGATTTTCAGAGAAAAAAAGTTTTGTTCGGGTAATGCATCTTTTTGTTGATGAAAATAAAACGTATTATGAATCACAACTGAACATAATTCTTAATTATTGTAAAAATCAGTAATCATTGCTTAATATAATTAGTTAACAACAGGAAATACAACAGCGCTTGCGAAACCATCATCGCTTAGGACTGGTCGGTCATAAAATTGGGCAAAAGCTAAAGACGTACTAGTCCACCGCTGTCTTTCTAATCGTGTCGACACTGAGTCCGGCGACGCCAGCGGCTGATGTGGCAGCATGTCGCATGCTGTCTGCACTGAATGTACTCATATCCACGCCGCTTACTGGTAGCACGTGCTAAATTCAACGATTAATGGTGGCGACTTTATGTGATTTTTTATATGTTAGTAAAAGATTTTCTACCTTCGTTGACCTCATATTTTTTGTTACAAAAATATAATCTTTGAGGACTGAAGCAGGGCAAATATTAATATTGTTTCGAAAATATGGTAGAAACAATACCGACTGGTCTCGCCCGGGAGCAGAAGTCTTAATAATATCTGATATGGCTATTTTAACTCCGCTTGGGGGTAATTGATATATTATCTAATTTGATGAGCGAAAATGTTTGTACTCTATGGGCCGTGCAGAGTGCTAATAAAATAACTAATCTTTTGGTGATTCTTTTGATACTTAATTCTAAATTAGGGTACCAATTGGACACATGATTGAGCACCAATTGTGGGTCCCAAGTAGGAGTATACTTAGGCTTATTAGGTTTAAGTTTGTACAATTATCAGAACCTACATGAAAGTTTAGAATCAACGACAACGCGGACCGGTGGCTATTAAGTAAGCCATATGAATAACCCTTCTTAAATTGTTCTGTTAAAAAAGGAAAGAACAGATGTTTTCGAACCACTAAAAACATCAATGTTATGCAAAGAACAATCCTGCCACCAAATTTGTAATGTGACAAGTGTTTTTTTTTTTTTTTTTTTTTTGCTAGTGGCGCATCATTAGAATAGAATGAGTCGTGTAAGTAAACTTTGTAGGTACCATGGCTGCGAAGGCCAATGGGGAAAAACTAAAATTCCCTTGGCATTATCTTCAATAGCCTTTCATAAACATTTTAAAATTAAGGAAAAAGGCGGGAACACCTATAAATATTTGGATTGCCAGTTCAGAGTAAAAGCGTCTACGACGTATGCATCTGGTTCTTGTTTCCAAGATACAAACAAGTCACATTTGAAATTGTCGCGAGAACCAAAAAGGTCAATATCAGGACGACCAAAATATGTTTTTTAATAATTTTATAGGCGTGATCTGATAACTCCCACTCTCTCTCTAGGGTTAATCTTCCTCGATTCTTCGTCAGCATAATTATATTTCGTGTTCATGTAAGATGCGAACAACCAAATATTACGCTTCTCGCACCATTGCCAAATTTGTCTTGTCAGATCATTTAGATGCGGGAACTAAATTCTGCCTAGGCGATTAATGTAACTTATTGCTGTAGTATTGTCTACCCTCAACAATATTGCACAATAATTATAGTCATTACTGGCAAAACTTTTTAATCCTAGAAACACAGCCAACAGTTCTAAGTAATTTATATGGTGTCTCGTTTCTATGGCTTTGCTATTGCCATGGACTTTTGTGCTATTACAGACAGCACCCCAACCCGTTCTAGAAGCGTCCGAATATGTTAATTTTTTATAACTTTGATTTTCAATAGAACGCATAGCTGTGAAAAAATGATTACGCCCCCATGTAAGGGTTTTTTGAATCGTTTCGGGGATACTAATGTTTATTTTTTTTTTATTTATTAATACTTCATGCACAAAGGTGGACTTAATGCCTTTGGCTTTTTGGCTTTGGTTATGTTCATAATATTATTACTATGTTGTTGTAATGCCAGGAATTTTTGACATTTCAACAATAACTTTGTATAGAGGAACCCATATCGAATTCCTGGACAAGCTGCGACCAAAACACCGATTAATTTGGTAATTGATTAATGCTGTTACGTTTATCATCAGGTAACGACAAGGACATAATTATGTGTATTATACACGAATCCTAGAAATTTACATATTTTAGATGGTTTAAGTGAACTTTTATCACAATTAACCACCTAAACATTCTAGAAGTTTTAGGGTTTCACGTACTAGTAACACATTCTTCGTAATTATTACCTATACATCATAGTATATTATCTAAATTGTATATTACTGATTTGTGTCCCTGCTTCCTCAGGTAGGCTATCGCCTCCTTCATGAGTTTTGTGAACACTCGTGGTGCCACTAATAAGCCGTACGGCATAGCAGTAAACGGGTATGTACATAAATTCCTAGAATTAGGGGCCTGAAAATTAAATCGTAAGTATTTTCGATCGGATTCAGATATAGGAACTAATAAGTAGGTCTCTTTGATCTCAATTGTTGATAAAAATCCGTCTCGAGGAATTAATTTAGCTGCCGTTTTTAATTCTACATTTTAAAATGTGTAGGTATTTGTAATAAATTTATTTAGTGATTTTAAATTTATAATAAATCGCTTGCCTCTTTAGGTGGCAAGAATATTCTTGATAAATGTACTGGTCATGAGTTGGAATACAACGTGCTATAGCCCCTAGCTCTAATAATTTAATAATTGCTACATGCATATCTCGAGCCTCATCGGAAGTAAAGTTACAAACCGGTATATCGTACCAGAGTCACTGGAGTACCAAAAGGATTTGTAAAACCATATTTTATCCATGATAACACAACTGAGGCCAACAACTGAGGAAAAATTGTATTCTGCCTGCATGTACCTTGGTTATTTCTGTTGTGACGCACGGGTCTTCGATGCGTACGAGCTCTTCGCTTGCGCTTGAGCCTGTGATGGATATGACTGACGTGACGTCACTGGGGGACCTCTGACCTCCCCCCCCCCCCCTGTTCGACGGGTAACGACGTATTTCCCTGAGTGGCAGGATGACTATCCGACGGTTGGGGAACAATATTTTTCTGATTTGCTATTGCTTTTTTTTTCTTTTATCAGAGTTTCTTGTTTTTCAATGGCCTTTCTGGCTTTTATTTTTTCGGACAGCGAGTTACCATATAGGGTATCATCGCGTTCTGAGTCTTGAATGACATGAATGAAGTTCTTTTCCAGGCTCGGGGTTATTAATTTTATTCTGCCTTTAGTCAAACCGTGATGCAAATCGGACAACAAACGACAACCATTACTTAACTGTTTAATGCCAGAAATTTATAATTGGTTTCGAGCAAAGTATCCATTGCTGTTTTTATTGCTGCGGTACCATTACCTAGCTGTTGTTGAAAACAGACCAATGTTTTGTTTCGTCCTCTGACTATGTCTGATACGGCGGCTGAAATCTCCGCGTTCAGTTTCGGGATTTGCAATAATTTGCAATTGGCGGGTATTAGATGCTCTTTCATGAGCCTATCTTTATCCTCTTTGGCTAACCCTTTCTTCAATAGGGAACTCCACAGGTTGGCTAAGCTCTCATGGACATCTTCCACAAAGTCTGGCGTAAAAGACGTGGAAGACCCCAACGCGGACAATAACACTGGATCCAAAGCTTCTGAGATTGTTTCAGCTGGCGGGGCAGCCAAATCTGGTATATCCTGCAGGGCAGGGGTTGCCACCGGTTGACCTCCTTCACATGGAAGGGTTGGCGGACCCTTTTGTAATTCACAGGGCTCGTAGTCGTTCGTATCTATTAATCATTACGATAATATAGCGAACGAATAGGGAGGTAGGTATGTAACGCGTTTTACGTTTGCGTCTGGTTCTCAGATAATTTGTAGTTAATGTGCATATCTAATCAAGATTACACATATTTTCTACTAAGTTGTCATAATAACATGACTCATAATTAGCTCGCAGCTAATTATGTTATCGCAATTGACTCGCAGTCAATCCCGATTTTTACGTAAGTTAAATTGGTGTAAACACTGTAACACTTAGTATTAATATTCGACTAACCTGCAATGTTTTCGTCCTCGGATGAATCGAACGGTCGTTGTATACGACGTCGATCTTTCTTCTCTTCGTTTTCTTCTAATTTTCTAATCTTGTATCTCTCTAATTTCTCCTGTGCACTACGTTTCGGAATTGTTATTAGGCGCGTGCGCTCGTTGCCTCGCACGAAAAAGGAATGAACAATGTCAAACAGACGGAACGGAAGAAATGTATTGTGGGTACAAAAAAAAAAAAAAAAATCTCTGAAATCGTGCGATGTTGCCTGTAGGATAAAGGGACTACTTTGTAAATAATATATATCTGAAGAATGAAGCGACGAATATATAATAATAATAATTACTACTTATTATTAATTTTTCATTACTCATCAAGTTAAAACCTTCGAAAAACAGATAAACGTGTATGTTTAGTGATTGTTTTAAGAATACCTACAGGTTTGTTTACATTGCTATCAAAGGCCTTACCGATCTTGCGAGACGTAATTTATTATTGGTTACTTAACGTTTTCGTGACACGGACACTCAGAAATGTATCAAATTATTTGCCTACCACAACTACATACAGCAAGGTAACGTGTAGGTACACGCGCAAATATGTGCGTGAGAGTGTAGGGATCAAGCGGTATCGTCCTCGCAGCCGCAAGGATGGTAGACTAGCGAATTAAATCCTAGCGTCTCGCTCACACTACTATCATGCTCCATTCATGCGAAATTGAAGCCTACGCCGTTTACTATCTCCTATTTTGACTATTATTAGTTTTACGCCAGCGTCTTAAGATGTATTCTTTTTCATGTATTTTAAGGATATTTGGAACATTTTTTAAATCAATGGTAGCAAACAAATATTAGCTTGTATGGATTCTATTCTACTTACAGAACACACCATATTGTTGTCCAGACGGTAAAAAAAGTCAGCCGTATAAGCGCACGTATTGCATTTTCTTATACTTCTTAGAAAACAGCGAGATCCATATGTGTCATTAGAGAGAAGTTCTCTTAAAGGTTCAACTGGCTTGTCTATAGAATAATTGGCTACTTTCCGACCCGAACAACATATACAGGCTGCTGTTTCTTCTTTCCACTTAAGAACTTTTGCTATGAAGAAAATTTGCAATCTTCATCTCATCGCTTCTATCTAAATAAACTTGTAAGTTTCATAATCAAGAGATTCGTCATATCCAAACACCTCCCTAGCGTTTCTTGTAAATGTTTGACGTCCCTGTGCTGCCCTTTCAGCAACTGCACGTCTGCGAGATTCAGCTGCAACAAAGGTTTCAGTGGCTCTTTGGGATGCTATGTAAGTCGCCTGTTGCTGACGCCGAGCTTGGGTCTATTCTGGTGTCTCCGCAGCCCATTGTGACACCAGATACTCAGCATACTGTTGCCGTCGATTATGTGACTGTTCTGGTGTCTCCGCAGCCCGTTGTGACACCAAATACTCAGCATACTGTTACCGGCGATTTTGGGACTGTTCTGGTGTCTCCGCAGCCCGTTGTGACACCAGATGCTCAGCATACTGTTGAGATGCCAGGTACTCAGCGTGTTGTTGACGTCTATCAAGGGACTGTTCTGATGTTCTGTTCTGATCAGTTGCTCTGTGTGCCGCCTCTCGGATCGCCTGCTCAGGCGTTAGTAGCTCGGCTTGTTGAGAGGTCTCAGTATGTCTAGCTATTTACATAGCTCGGGCTTTATTAGAGCTTTGTGAAATATTAGAATAATACATACGCGACATTTAAGTAGGTACTATTATAAAAAATATACATACTGGGTAGTCATTTCCAAACTAAAAGAATTCCAATAACTAATGAAAAGAAAAACTAAACTATCTTCTTACCACTTATAACACAACCTATACCTAAAACTAACGCTTATTCTTAAACTAACTAATGGAAATAAAAACGAATCTTCTTATTCTTCCTTCCCTGAAACCCATTATTTGGGGTTGGGTCTCTTCACTTTTCTGCGCTAAGTCAGACGATCTTGGGTAGTCGGTCCTGGCAATTGGGCTTTCTTAAAGTCTCGTTCTATGTTAGACCACCAGGTCGCTAGCGGGCGGACTCTACCTCTTTTCTGTTCTGGTTGCTTCAGCGCAATTTGTACCACATGGTCTTCGCTTCGTCTTTTGACATGTCCGTACCAACGGAGCGGGTTTTCGGTAACTTTGTCCAAAATTGGAGCAACTTTGAAGGTGCCTCGTATATATTGATTACGAATTCTGTCCAGTCGGGTTACACCTCCTGCCCTTTTAAGCATCTTCATTTCGTTGGTATGTATCTTTTGATTATGTGTATTTTTTGTTATCCACCATTCGGACCCACAGAGTAGAGGCGGTCGGACTGCCGTTTTGTACACTTCCCTTGGTTTGTATGGGAATTCGTAGGTCATACAACACACCTGTAAGCGAACGCCATTTTTGCCACGCTACGTTAATTCTGTGTGTCACATCGGTGTCAACGTTAGTATTGGGTGTGAGCATGGAGCCTAAGTATTTAAACTTCTCTACGGTGGGAATTGGCGTCGTCCCTAAGTAGGTATATGGTTTCAGGTGTTATATTCCCGATGTAGATCTTTTTTGTTAAATCTATACTTTTCCATCATAATCTTGATTTCCTGTATAGCGTCAGTAGTTGACATGTATGCTGTGAAGCCAAACTGATTTGGAGGTATTTCTGTACTATTGGTCGACATTTATTGATGTCTCTTTTTCATACTCTTAAGCGTAAATGAGGTCAGTTTTATGCCCCTGTAGTTTTCACATTGTGCCACATCATCCTTGTTCTTATAAAATGGTAGGAGAATGCTTTAGCGCCAGGACTCTGGTATGCGCTTCGTATGCATAATGATACTAAACAGCTTAGTCAGCCAAGCTACGGCTAACGGCCAAGGGTTTTCCAAAGGTATAAAGGGATCACATCAGGCCCATTAGCTTTTCTGTTTTTCATTTAAGACAAAGCGTGTTTAACTTATTAAAATCTATCTCGGGTATGGGTCCATACGTGGATTCGCAGGGTATGGGATCCTCATTTAAAACAAAAATCAACCTATTTACTGAATAATTACAAATACAATCTAGGTATACCGAGATAAATAAAAATACAATCCTATAGCGCATTCCAACGTAAACAACCAATTAAAATAAGTGCTCCAGTCAATCTTATCGTGATATTTTTTAAACTATTTGTCCAAATTACCGAGTGTAAAAGACAAAGTTCATCTACATTAAATACTAAAAGCTACAAATGTATCAATTTTGATAAGAATTAGCTAAATACTCTAAAATGTGCATTGTAAAAAAAGTATTTAATTTAAATGTATTTATGGCTCATAATTTGGGGTATATTGGCTTCCACATAAGAGGTAGATATATGCTGTCGTGGACTTTTATTTAGAACTTTTTAAGGCAAACAATCCCACCATACATTGTCTTCATGTAACTCCAACGGTTTTGGCAGCGCACGCCAAGATAGCTCTCAGACGGTAGATATTTTTCCGACTTACTTGATACTTATCGTAATATTATGGCCATATTACACAAAATCTTTATAAATTGTAGCCCATGTGTTATTCTGATGTATAAGCTATATTTCTGTAAAGTTTTATCAAAATCCGTTAAGCCGTTTTGGCGTGAAAGAGGAACAAACATCCATCCATCCTCACAAACTTTCGCATTTATAATATTAGTAGGATAGGATAACAAATAAAACAATTGGTGGATTTCCTTTTCAGCTTTGAATTTCATCATCAATCATCACAATACCTCACTACTGGAACTGCTTTTTGGAACAACGAAAAAACTGCTAAGTGATTGTTAAAGGGAACAGTCTCCCAATAATTTCATTAAAATACTTTACAGTCTGTACAAAGGACTAGTTAGTGAAGCTTGACTACTATATTGTAACATTAAAATCGATTTGCAGTCGTCGGCGCGAGTAGGGCCGATAATTCACGTGCAGCTAATTGTACGCGACAACGCGAAAACAAACGAAATGGGCGGTTGTCTGTAGGGAATATTTTGAGGGACGATAGTATTGCGATATTTATGACCAGCTTCTGCCCAAGACTTCGCTAGCGTGGAAGACGAGTATATTTATTTATTTATTTATCTATTAACACTTCAAGCACAATGTACAGAGGCGGACTTAATGCCATAGGCATTTTCTACCAGTCAACCTTTGGGTGATGCAGAGACAAGCAGTGGTAGGTGTAACAGAAAAAATAATTAAATTAAGACTAAGCTAAACAACAAGGATATAAAAAAAAACACTATAAATATATAATATAAATACTATATAAATATAACATCAGACTACATATATACTACTGTAAATAGATATTTACACGGATATACAAAAAAAAAAGACAAACAATGGAGAAACCATATCAAACATCGTATATCATCAAACACAGCCTATGGCATTTGATAGTAGCGTAGCTTTCTATCAGTGAATGATTTTTTGTAATCGGACAAGTAGGTACTTCTACAAATTCAAACGTTTACCTCTTTGAAATATTAGTATAAATATAGATATCTGACCCTCTCTGACTAGTGACATTTAAAGAGGTGTCTCCAAACACCGTTGACAATGCTAATAGACCAATAAGATAATATTGTAAAATCTTTAATTTTTTTCGAACGATTTACCTAGCATATTGTTGTTTTTATTTATTTTTTTGGTAAACAAACATACATTTGTATCGAGATACTTTTGGTTTCGGAGCGTGAGCAACCTTACTTTATATATTACTTAAATGAGTAGGTACTCAGGATTTTTACTGAGGATAAAAATGAGAACACGTACTGCCGATTTGGAGGCGACTTTTATTCTAATTCAAAATACATACAGGGCTCATCCGGTGGACATAGACCGCTGAGCTTGCGAACGACAGAGTCTAGACATAATAGATATATGTACGTACTTAATCTAGAGCGGACGGGTGAGGTGTATCTATAACTCCTCCGACCCTAAGAGCGAAATTATCGGAAGGTTCGATTTGAGAGTCTTTCCGACAATTTTGCCAATACAATAAACATTTGGGCGATTTAAGCCAGGTTATATAAATCAAAAATGTAATAAAACTAAAAATTACTAATCCTAAAGTGACGTATCCTAAAATTTCACTGAAGTTAAAGTTCTTGTTTTCATTCAATACACTTTCTATCACTTCACTATGCTTTAACGAAAACGCCATATATTTAACTTCGTCCAAACTGATTCCTTTCATATTAACTACACTCGATTCGGAGGCAGTGGCGTTCAAGTTTAGCTGCGATAACGTGACAATTGGAATCCTTTCCACAACTTCCAATTCCACAAAAATATGTCGACGAAGGTGAATCCCATAGATTTGGAGGACGCAAGGCTCATCAATTGTCACCAGGTAAGTGCCGAACACAAGTTGCTTACTGATCTCTTCACCGCATTGCTTCGTCAGTGTTGTTCTCAATCTAGTGTAGAGAAGCCAGCTAGCTGCGTTCACTTGCTGGACCCTGACCTTCTCAATTTCTATTTCTCGTTGTTTACAGGGACTATGGTCATATTCAAATTTCATCAACTGTTCCACACAGGTAAGTTCATAGTATAAGGCTTGATTATCCGCAGTACATAAAAACTGATCTCCAGCAGAGAGCGGTCGACATGGTTTTATTAGTGGTAAGTATTTCATTCCTTTCGCCAGAAGGTAAGGATATTTGGGAATAATGGCTAGGGTTTTATTTTCAGATTCATGAAAGATTGGTAAGGAATATATCTTAAAATAATTATACGATGAGTTATCCGTAAGTGGAATTTCCATTATAAATGTAATCTGATTATTTTTAATAAATGATTTTACACAAATGGTCTCCTCTATTTTCAATAGATTTGTTTCTATTGGAGGATACATTAAGTTTCCTGAGTTAGAAATTAGTTGTAAATGATGCAATAATTCTGTAGAATTCACAATAGATTGATGTAGTATCGATAATTTACTTAACGCTAATGCTGTTTCAAGTTCACTTAGCCTAGCAAAGATAGTACGGAAACTACTCGTGAATACAGAAAATAATCCTGTAAGATAAGTTAAGAAAATCCAGTTGTTTTGTTTTGCAGATAAATCTTTCAGAAGCAGTTCAATCTTTGTTAGGCGATTATGAAAGTATGCAGTATTCTGATTTATTGTTTCAGTTACATTAATGAAACTCTGAAACATTTTGGAGACAATTGTTAATTTTTTTGAAGTAATTATTTGATTATGATTTAATTTGGAAATAAGTTCTTCGTATCTAACGGCGTCATCGTGATCTAGGTTACCTGTTATTAGTTTTATAATAGAACCCAATGGATTAATCAGTCCTCTTTTAGAACGTTTCTGCGGAACTAGTTGTCGGTATTTTTCTATAGTTAAATCGAGTATAAACTCTGTATGTATTTTCATACTTGTAAGTTCTTGAGAATATGATGCATTCCAATCGATAAGTTTACACATTTGTTGGAAGTTGCTGGATATGTAATTTAAATCATTATGAATCTGTTCTAAACTGATGAGCTTGACTATAGTCCAGTGATCAGTTTGAATGTGTGCTAGGCCTTCCTTTACTGGAAATATACCTGGGTTTCCTTCAAGATTTTGCAGATGAAAAGCTAGCGAGGGCATCACTACCAACAGGATGCCGCACCACCTGCGAAGGGCGTTTAACATTCTTAATAGGGGTTTTAGTAATTCTTTCACCAATTTGAATTGGTAAAATATTTCTTACAGCTTGACCTATTACTTTTGCTTTTACGTATCTGGGTTTGTCTTTACTTTTACGCTTGTTTACGTCTTTCGCAAAAATAATTTCGCCTGCATTAAATTCAATTTCAGCTTCACCACCTTTCCTTTCCCTATGTTTTACTTTTATTGCTACCATTTTCTCTGTTAAGTGTGTATACATGACTCTGATGCGTTTAGCATGATCCTTCACCAATTTCTGAAAATACTGTTTTTCTAACTGTATGCTATACGGGTTGTTAGTATCAGTATGCCCGAAAACAACTTCGAATGGAGTGAGTTCAGTAACGGAGTGAATGGAGTGATTATATGCCATAACTGAATATGTCATTACAGATGCCGCATCGGTACAACGGTTTTCATATTTCGCCAATCTGTATATTTCGATTATGGTGGAGTGAAATCGTTCTATCAGACCCATGGAATTGGGATTATTGGGTGTACCAATATGAAGTTCGACTTTATGTAAGCTTAGAAATTCTTTCATTAACTCGTTATTGAACTCGGACCCTGGGTCGGAACTTATTTTTTTTGGAACTCCGTAGTATGAAAAATACTTCATTAGAGCACGGACTACTTCTGGAGTAGATTTGTTCTGAATTTCGATGGCCTGACCTAGCTTACTAAAAGCGTCTATGAGGGTTAGATAAGTTTTACCTTCAATACTAAAAAGATCTATAAATATTTCCTGAAACGGAGCATTTTGTGTTTGTGATAGTTGTAAGATAGGTTTAATGGGTTTTCTATCATATTTCATTTTCTGGCATGCCTCGCAAGTATTTATAACTGCCGCTATTGTCTCCTGCATTCTATCCCAATAATAATTCCTACGAAGCCTAACTAATGTTTCTTTGATGCCGCGATGGCACGTATTTCCTTCATGATGCTTAATTATTATAGATTTTTGTTCTCCTTCATCTTCTACATAAACTACTCGTTCTGTACATTCATAAAAATTAATTAAATCCTTTCTAAAAAGCTGAATTATTATATTACCGAATAACTTACGATGTTCATTATCTTCAAAATAAATGAAATACTTAAACTTTGGTTTAATGTGTTGTTTCAAAAAATCTTTAATCAGTTCTGGATTGTCTTTTGGTAAGAAAACTTCTAATACTTTTTGTTTGTCACGCGAGAGATCCTTCACTTGCATTTCATTTTTGAACCATGAGAAAACTAAAATTTGATTCGGCTTAGTGTCTATAGCTTCATGTAAGATTGGTATTCCAGTACAGTCGTTTAAGGCTGAATGAATTGTATCTGTTTTACTAGACTCGACCTGAACAGGATATTCATTAATGCTTCCGTCAATGAAGTCTATAGAACTAGCAGTTGCTGTTCGACTTGTATCTGATATGGTTATAGTTGATGAATTGCTACGTTCTCTTTTATTATGAACTATGGCCCTTTCTGTAACTATACTATCTAAGTATTCCGTATCTCTTTTACCCACGTTAACTACCAGCGATTCATTATCATCGTCAGAGTCTAAAGCAAACATTTTTATTCTAGAAAAGGCGTCGGCATTGGTATTTTGTTTGCCATTTTTGTATATTAATTCAAAGTCATAGTCTTGCAAGCGGAGTCCCCAACGTGTAAGTTTACTACTTGGATCTTTCAGAGATCGAAGCCATACTAAAGGACGGTGGTCAGTGTATATGTAAAACTTTCGACCGTATAAATATGGTCTGAAATGTTTTACTGCCCAAATTATAGCGAGCAATTCCCGTTCGATTGTGCTGTAGCGTGATTCGGTATCGCTAAGAGTGCGACTAGCGTAAGCGATAGGTTTGTCACTGCCAATTTGTCCTTGTGACAAAACTGCACCCAAAGCTATGTTTGACGCATCAGTCGTAAGTATGAAAGGTTTGTCGTAGTCAGGGTATTGTAAAAGAGGGGCATGTGTCAAGAGTTCTTTGCATTTATTAAATGCGTCAATGTATTTCTGGTCTATTATAATTTTATTACGCTTCTTTAAACAAGATGTCAATGGTTGGGTAATTTTTGCGAAGTCCTTGATGAAACGTCGGTAGTATCCTACCAGTCCAAGAAAACTTTTAATCTCAGTCGTGGTTTTTGGAAGAGGATATTTCAGTACAGCCGTAATTTTGTCGTCATTGGGTTTTAGTCCTTCTTTGGTAATTGTGTGTCCAAGGTAAAGTACTTCTTTTTTTAGAAACTCTGATTTGTCTAATTGGATTTTCATGTTAGTGGCCCTAATTCTGTCAAAAACAGTCCGTAAATTCTGTATCATGTTATCAAGGCTATTTCCATAAATAATGATGTCATCTAAGTATACCATACAGTGTAGTCCTTGTAGTCCACGTAGAACGTTATCCATTGTCCTCTGGAATGTGGCTGGGGCCGTTTTAAGCCCAAACGGCATTCTGAGGAACTCAAAATGTCCATTTTGAGTGGAAAACGCTGTCTTCTGTCTGTCCCTCTCGTCTAATTCTATCTGATGGTAACCACTGGCTAAATCAAGCGTAGTGTAGTAAGTGCTCTTTCCTAATTTGTCAAAAAGGTCATGGATGTTCGGTAGGGGGTATTTGTCATCGATAGTAATTTCGTTAAGTCGTCTAAAGTCTATCACCATCCTGTATTTAACTTCTCCAGATGCGTCCATCTTCTTAGGCACCAGGTGAACAGGAGCGTTCCAAGGAGAATGAGACTCTTGTATTACATTGTCGTTTATCAATTGGTCAACTTGTCTGTTGATTTCGTTTTGAACAAACGGAGCCTGTCTATACGGTTTCACATATATAGGGTCTTCGTTTTTAGTCCTAATATGATGTTTTACCGAGTTAGTAAATGTCAAGGGGATTTGGTCACAGTAAAATATGTCTTTGAATTCCTTGCAAAGTCTATAAATTTTTTCACGTTCTTCTTCGTTGGTATGGTCAAGTCTGAGTTTAGTCAAATTGTCTTCAAGTAACTTGTCTATCTCTATGTCAGTATTATTTTTAGTAACATTTATTTTACATTCATTATTTTCATATTTAGTAACTGTAAAGGGTTGTATTATATTAAGTCGTTTTGGACTATCTGAAGTATTTTGGATTACTGAATACGCGTATCCATTTATGCAATTTATTATAGCGCTGGGCATACGCAGACCATTCTCGAATTCTTGAAAATCAAGAATAGCATCGCCTGAATATTGATTGATAGGTAACTTAACTCGTTGTTCTGTTCGCGGCGGTATATTAATTACATAATTTAAGTTGTTGTTAATTATTGGAATACAAGTTGTGCTAGTTGTTAATACTTGATTCTTTAAATCAATTACTGCGTCTAATTGTAACAAAAGGTCATTACCAATAAGTCCGTCATATTGTGCGTCCACATCATACAAATAAAATTTATGCCAAGCGTTGGTTACAAAAGTAGGTAACGGAGGAATTTCCACTACTTCATCGTGTCTACTAGAAGCGTGGGTGCTTACCACTTGAAAGTGTTCTTTCCTAATATATTCACTGAAAAAATCATAAGCCTTTTGAGGGCTGATAAATGATCTCATGCTACCAGTATCAATCATCATTTTCGCGTCTATTTCTTCTAAGTAAATGTAGGGAAGTTTTAAATTAGGATCGCAATTTAGTTTCAAGATTTCTTGTCTTCCATCGAGGCTTTTTCCTGAAAATTCACATTCTGACTGTCATTTGTTGCTTCTAATTTGTCATCAGGTATGTTACAATCGTTCATGTCATTATTTACGTTATCATAGTAATAGTTAATGTCATTTAAGTAGTCATAGTCATTTGACGGATTATAATAGTTAAATTCATCCCAATAGGGTCCATATACATACTCGTAATCGTGCATAGTAAGTTCATTCAAATTAAAACCTTGTTGCTGCTTCGGTTGGGCTGTTCTCATAGATACGTCACTATCTTGATTTTGGGGTTTTAATACCTGGGGAAGATTCGAACCAGGCTGCGGTGGTTTGTAACCCAGTTGTTGCGGTAGTTTGTATCCTAACTGTAGGGATGGTCTATAACCAAACGGTTGAGGTGGCCTATAGCCAAACTGTTGCGGTGGCCTATAACCGAATTGTAGAGGTGGCCTATAACCAAACTGTACAGGTGGCCTATATCCGCTCTGTTGAGCTGGCCTATAACCGAACTGTTGTGGTTGCAAACCCAATTGAGGCCGATACTCGAATACTGGCTTGAAGGGTTGACCTTGACCTAAAGTTTGAGGTATCTTGTTTTGCGTATTTTGGGGATTATTCAAATTAAATTTAGACTGAAAAGGTTTGTACCCCACTGGTTGGGTTAACGATGACTTTGAACTTGATCCCGAAATTTGATTATTACTATGAATACGGTTACGCATATTATATTGATCTAAGAAATTGACTTCTTCGAGTACGATGCTCAAGGCTGCTTCTAAGGTTGTAGGCGATTTAAGCCTAACGATACGCACCATATTTTCGGGAAGGTTGTACAAAAATACATTTAGAGCCGTATTGTTGTAGATAACCGACTTAGCACGTTTTAATTCCACGTCATCAATTGTATTCACCTTCGACATTAATAACGAGCGAACATTTTGGATTCTATTACAAAAATCTAAAAAGCTTTCACTTGAATTTATTTTTAAAGATTCTAATTCAATATTAATACAAGCTTCACTCCGGGGGTCTCCAAAATGTTGAATCAGCAAATCTTTGAACGCGGACCATGTAACAATATCTTCACGTTCCGATAAGAGCGCAGCTGCATCCTCTTTCAATCTACTTGTTAAAACATTAAAAACATAAAGATTTTGTTCTGTATTTCCCTTAAATCGATCAACCACGTACTGACATTTTCTCAAATAAAGGTTTAACTGTCTTTTATCACCATTATACAGTGGAATTAAATCAACAATTTCCTTTGGTATTGGTGCAACTGCAACTGTAGTGGGTGTCGTCATGATTATAGAGTAATGAACTGTACAGAGGTTGCAACTCGCTTTAAAATAATCCTATTAAAATTAAAATTCACACACACTTACAATATAACAAACACACAATTAATTAATCAGACACAAAATTAATTAATCAGAATACCCAATAATATGAAAAATAAACTTCGTAATACTTCTACTACAAAAATGTAAATTTAGAAAAAAAAATAGTTTTACCTTAAGAGTTACTTTATCTTACAATTATTAATTGAATTTACAGTTAATACTGTTTATTTTATTCAATTCAATCAATCTAGATTTGAACTTTAAAGTTAATGCTGAAAGTATGAACTCTCTAACATTGACACTACTCTATGTTTTATGTTCTAAGAATTGAACAGAGATAAGACCACATAATTTCATACAGAGTTATCAGCTAAAGACTAAACAATAATCTGTCTGTTATAATGAGCAAGTTTTGATCTCGAAAATAACATTTAAAACTTATGAAAAATATAGGAGGATTAGGGAACATAGGATTGGCGAAAAGATTTACTCACCAACCGCCCGTGACTCCCATACTCGATGATTTCTGCACTCACGCGATTTAAAAGAATATTTATTTGGTTCGAAGGATTTTCTCTGCTTTCGTAGATTTTACGCTTAATGTTTTCTAGTCGAATTTGGACGTCCGGAAAAACGCGAAACTACGGATTTCTACGAGAAAATCCTACCGGCTGCGCCACTTTTGGTTTCGGAGCGTGAGAAACCTTACTTTATATATTACTTAAATGAGTAGGTACTCAGGATTTTTACTGAGGATAAAAATGAGAACACGTACTGCCGATTTGGAGGCGACTTTTATTCTAATTCAAAATACATACAGGGCTCATCCGGTGGACATAGACCGCTGAGCTTGCGAACGACAGAGTCTAGACATAATAGATATATGTACGTACTTAATCTAGAGCGGACGGGTGAGGTGTATCTATAACTAGATATTAGATATGTTATCAGAGTACTGAAAAATTTACAAACACAACACAAACATAAGTAATACAAAAGATTTCTTCTCAGCCAGTAGAATCGCCAGTTCTGTTTGGTTAATTTATCGTAAACAACATGAGTAAGTCTAGCACGAACATGACATAGTAAAATTATTCAAATAAAATCGAGTTTCGAATTGTAAATACAACTATCATATATCTGGCATTTCATTTTTATTTTACACGAAAACCACAGTTAGTATTACATATTAGTATGAGAAAGCCTTCAAACTGAATAAATATTATGTGCGAAATGGAAATTTCCAATTTAAAAATCGATTGTTTGATTGACCCTCTAAAAGAATATCTTCATAGTTAAATCTCATTTCCAAAACGTTTTACCATCACTTAATTACCGTTCCCCAAAATACATCGCTTCGTCTCGTGAAAATGTTTTACAATTCAATCGAGCGTCGCTCCCAGCTGTTAATTGGGGGCGTTTTAATGAATATCAATTGACCGTGAAGGGTGCCCCTGCGCACATCCAATAGCTCCCGGGTTCACTCGTGCTTATGCCACAATAAACTGCACGAGTTTTGATTGTCTGTGTGATGCATTTCATTTTGAAGTGCTGTCAGGTGGATGTTTGGTCGACATTTTATTTATTGATGTTATTTACAATCGCTGTGTGCTCTTTTTTGTAAAGTTTCAACCAAAATAAAATACAGGTCAATCCAATGTTGGTTTTGGAAAAGTCAAAATATACATAACGTAAAACAAAAACAAAAAGACATCTTTTGCATTGAATGCAGTGAACAGTGGACATTTATTCGGAAATTTTATTGTTTAATGAAATTTTGTTGAAGGGTCGGTATTGGCCTTATATTTTCTTTTTCATCGTTTGGTAGGCATACGTTTGACCACTATCTCACCTGATGGGAAGCGATGATGCGGTCTAAGAAGGAGTACGCTTGCCTAGAAGTAACCTATTCACTCATGACTTAAAGACTCCCGGGTCAGACTCAGGCAGATTTTATGTGTACAACGCTGTACTTACATTAAGTTAGTAATTGAATTAAAAAATAATAATAATTAATAGTCATTACAATATTGTTAAAATACTGTTATTACTAGTTAGTACGAAAACTAATACTGTCACGCAAAAACTCTATAAGTTTGTGTGGTATATTACTACTGTGTCAAGAAAGTACCTAAAGTACCAGGAATTATTCAATAAAAAGCAAAATATGTATTAAATATCTAAATTGATTGTATCGCCTTCAAAGTAGGTCCATTCCGTAATAATACACTAACACCAACGAATAACCCAATGATCAAAACATCTTTTAGACGTATTTTTTGGAATCGACTTCAGTACCTAGTTGCCGCGAATTTTGATTTATGTCATCTTTTTTCAGTTAGGAGGTGCCATTTCGATTCTTGTTGACTGGTTTGCATGTCAAACTCGTACACTCATACCTCGTCATCAGGAACAATGTGTTTGAATGTGAGGTCGTAATTGACTCTTTCTAACATGTCTTTACGCGATTGAGATTTTGCAGACGATTCAAATCTTTCGGTACTAGTCGAACAGCAGCGCATTTTATGCCAAAACAATCGTTTAAAATGGTACGAATTGATGTTTAAGATACAGAAATATCAGCAGCTATCTCTCCCAGACTAAAACGATGATTTTCAGCCACCATTTCCTTGATTATAACGATGTTTGTTCAGTGAAAGACGTTGATGACCGACTAGAACGAGGCAAATCTTACACCAGATCTCGACTACATTTAAATGCATTATACCACTCATACGCACGTGTTTTCGATTAAGATGATTCACTGTAAACCTTAATTATGTAACATTTTCAGTGCTTCTGCACACGAAATTCTATTTGCAATGCAACATTTAAGACGAATTATTTGTGCGATATTTTTAACTATAGTAAAAATCGCAAAACACAGTTGACATGAACCTGACAAAATGGCGCACTGTGAACAAACAGAATGACCAGTGACGATCGAACTCCGCGTGAGGAAAGTAGCGTCAAAAAGAATTTAGACAATCCCTATAAATGAGCTTTTTAAATGATTCATTCCCGGTACTTTCTTGACAGAATGTATACATGTACAAGTATATGTCAAGTGCAATGGTTGCAGACGCGACTGCTGTGCACGCGCATAGCGAAGCCAAGGCGCTGGTTTTCAGCGTAAGCCGGCGTGTCGCTGTCACGGAACAATACATAAAACATCACCTACTTGCTGCACGTTGTGGACATACTGTTGCGTTACATACTGTTTCGGCAAGCTAGATCAATATCTAAATGGGCACCCATTTCATCTAATACCGTTCAGTCGTTTAAGAGTAACAAAGATTATAAACTGAGGAAAACGGATTAACTCACTGTGGACCTCCTTGAAAAAGGTGGCCGTATGCCATCAAAACTAGTCGGACAAACCCGTCTAAATTAACAGTGAGTTAATCCGTTTTTCTCAGTCCGTGTGGTGTCAGACGTAAAGAATAGCACTATCCCATATCTTCCCGTGGGTGTCGTAAGAGGCGACTAAGGGACTCACCAGAGAATGGACAGCAGCGTTCTCTGTTCCTTTGTAACAATCATACTGCGATCGCCAATCCGCCTGCCAAATTTATGCCTGATTAATTTCGTTGCGGGATCCAAGACAGTTGAATCGTTTCTCTGGGACTCGTCGAGCTTCATTGCTCTGGCGCTTTTCTGGTGGTCGCCACTGTTGATTCTGGCTTACAGGAGTTACAGTGGTTAGGGAATAGTGTGGCGGGCTTGTCCTATATAAAAAAAATCCGCCTGCCAAGCGTGGCGATTATGGCAAAACCCCCCCCTTGGGGGAGGCCTATGTCCAGCAGTGGACGTCTTTTGGCTGAAATGATGATGATGATGATGATGATGAATGTGTAACAATACTCACGTTTCGTTTAATGATGAAGTTACAAAGATCCTTCCATCCTTACAAACTTTCATATTTGTAATAGTAGTCAAGTTTTTATTCGCCTACTGTGTTTGATAAACAAACCGAATTCCACGATTAACCAACCGTGTGTTATAACGTACCTCCGAGTTTATAGAAGTACCTAGGCAAGTTAATGAATCTTCATCCTCATGTACAAAATATCTGGTACAACTAAACCCAGAACGCTATTACGCAGAATCTTGTACATAATAAAACCAAGGCGCAGCTTTATTAAAATATTTGAACAGTTTATTAAAATATTTTATTTAAGATGCCCATGCAAAATTTTGGGAGAAGAATATGCAAAAAGTAAAGAAAAATTGACATTAATTTATGTGACAAGGAACGTCATATTGTTTCACTGCGGAGAGTGTATTATTAAACGATTTTATTCGTTTTTAAAATTTACTTAAGGACGTGATAAAGGTCTCGTGGCAAAGGCGTTGTCCTAGGTGAGCGACCGAACGCGACACGACGAGCCGCGACGCGATGCGACGTAATGCGACCAATACTTTACGCGACGTGTGTCCTACGTTGTACGTAGTCATTGTACTTATTTAGAAAGAAATAAGTTTAGAGAGTTTCATAATTTATGTGCGAAACTAAATCCACGTTTATTTAAAGAGTATTGTGACTTATTACCAAGCATTTTAGATTATATTATTGCAGCTGTTAAACCTATTATTCAACTATCAACATCTAATTTACAAAAACCTATTGGTATTGAGGAGAGGTTGTGATTGACTTTAGTTTAAGGTAAGAAAAAACACTGGTACCTATAATAGTAAATATTTAATTTTTAATAAACTATTGTGTCGCGTGTCGTCGCTAAAAAATCAAATCCGCACTTGTCGCGTTGGGTCGTACCTACATTGTTTATGGCGACTACGTAGGCCACAAGTACATACAACGACTATTTGACATTTACGCATCGCGTCGCATTATCGCGTTTGCCGTTCACCTAGGACAACGCCTGAGTAAACGCTGCTCGGATAGATCAGTCATGGTTAAGCTACGTTGGCCGCGGTTTATTCGTGGATGGGTGACCATTAATTTCCTACCGAGAGCCCTCTGTGCTTCGGAAAGCACGTCAAGGTGTCAAAGCCCGGTCAAAGTCAAAGTATTTAATTTAATTAAACTATTTACAGGCACTTTTGAATATAGTCAAGGAGTCGATCAGTTAGTCAGAAAGTTGAAGCTAGTTGCTCGTTCCAAAACGTAAGTACGTCTCTATGGAAAACAACGAGCAAGAAACTCAACGGACACTCTTTCAAATTAAGTTTTTACAAAATACTGGTTACATTATTCTTGTTGCTTCTTGTGTGGGTCCTGGCCAAGAAGCTTATAGGTAAAAGTGGAGGCAACACTCTGAACACCCAAGTGAAACCAACTGTGGGCAGAGGCTCTCTTTCTGAATGCATACATAAGATAAAGTAAACAAGTATCACTGTCTCTTTTGTATGCATTAAGAAAGAGAGCGTCTGCCCAGTTGGTTTCACTTAGATATTTAGAGTGTTGCCTCCACTTTTATATCTATAAGCTTCTTGGTACTAAATGACAACTAACTTAATGTTAGTAACCTTTGACAACTACTACAGCTACTACTATGAGAGCGGACGCGATGGACGATTAATTCACAAGAATTAAGTTCATTGTGCATTCTGGGAAAGACAAATAAATCTTTGTGTCGAATTTGGCTCGACGGCCGGCACCGGCACTACTTGCTAAGGCAAACGTCAATAATGTGTCCATTTTACTATATTGTGCCACAAAATATGAAGGTTACAGAAGGACCGCTCCCGACATCTTCAAAAATAATTACCTAAACTTGCCAGACTCACTAGGGCTGCTACTGTATTGACTGTAGGTTTTATTTGTGACAATATGTTTTTTTTTTGACACTGGTTGGAACTCTTGGCAATTTTTTTATAACAAAATTTTCCTGTTCATCATGAAGTGTCAATGTCTCTCATTTATCATTTAGACCACACGTGACAGTCGAACTGCTTGAGAATGCCTTTAAACGTAATGCCAATGTGTGCGTGCCAAAAATAGGGTCTCTCTGCTCGGGCGCGCCCCGCAGCCGTACGTACTTTGTGATTGTGCTGTCTACCGAAATACTGTGGTGCAGGGGTTCTCAATCTTTTTATACGGCGATTTGCTTAACAGGCTGCAATATTTTTTACACACCGTTATAAAAACTGTTTGTGTGTTGTTCTAACAGATATTCAGATAAATAAAAAATACTATTTATTCCTCGCTTGTATTACAATATTAACTTAATTTCTAGTAAGACTGTGTTGGTGGATAACAGATATTAACATAACTTTTTTATTTATTACTAGCTTATGTCCATGTGAACGTCTGTTGTAATTATATCGCGGGGTTTTAATTTTTCCCACTCATAATTGCTGCTTGCTACTATGAGACCAGTAATTAGTTTCAAGTAATTCATTGAATTATTGAGAGATTGCGGGTTTGGTCGGTTTTTTGCAAGACAAAGCTTAAAGCGTTGCAGAGCTAGCAAAACCGCGAAACTTCTTGTAACCGCACTGAAAAAATCTTTACAATATATTTTTATTTTCTAATAGGTATGCGTTTAGCCGCAACTCATCTGATCTTAAGTGATGATGCGGCCTAAGGTGGCACGCTTGTCTGAATTTAATCGGTTCACTAAAGATTATACTTATCGGGGATCAAAGAGGCGGGTAGTGAATTCCACAGACTGGCAGTTTGCACAATAAATGTGGAAGCTAAACGCTTTTTCCGAGACCTTGGAACTTCCACCATATAGCGGTGACGCTTCACCGTATCCCTGCTCGTCCGATGATGGAATGGGGATGGGGGAATTAATTTGTGCAATACCAAAGCCCACTCTTCGAAATGTACCCGATAAAAGACCGATGGCTGCAAAGGTACGGACATGTTCAAGACAATAAAATATGAAACGTGTTGTCGTATTGTTGGCTATTTGGAGTACATTTTGTAAACTGGACACCTCTGTCTGCCTCTACGAGTGATGTTACTGCGACGAGATCAGGCTTTATGCAAAACTTAAAAGCTGGCTGACCCAAAAATCGTTTTACTCCATAGAAGAGCTGACAGACAGTAAAACTAGTGATAGCTTACGATTAATTAATGGAAATTGTGTTAAATATTATCTTATTACTATCTTGAGCTTATTTGCAGATAGGTGGGAGTCTCCAATGCTTCGACATTGGATGAAACTCCACACTCAACAAAATGTGTATGTCTACTAACACTAGTTGTTAAGATCATTGTTACTAACACTATGGGCGTAGCCCAAAATAAATGCTATATGCATGCTAATGCTATTATTATACTTATTATTATTAATCAATCAATTGTTGTTATTATTCAATTTATTATTGTTATTGAGTGACTGGGTTTTTCTTTTTTAATAATTTATTTATGTCTGTAATTTAATTATTTGTGTTTTTGCAAATATTTTATTATTCATTGTACTTAATATTATTTCCAATGACTAACTGTTTAATTTAGTTATTTCTATTTATTAAGCAATTATTTTAATGTATTTTTATTATTGAATGTCTAAGTTTTTAATTTAATTATTTCTAGTGATTAATCAATTTTTTTTATGTGCATCTCATCATTTACTAAAAAAAATCCTTGTAATTTTCTTACCAATAAATGTTATCTGTTATCTTATCCAGTATCATTCCAAAAACACCTCATATTTCTTTACTCCAACAATAAAAATAGGCATACAGTATACGCTCAATTAACACCCTCGCTCCCCAGATATACCGGGTCTTAAGCGCCTCCCGTGCAAGATAAGACCGACCCATTATTTTTCTCATTAGTTCGGGACCCAAGATAACATTGCCTATTACTGACGGTGGAGAGGTGTGAATTGCTTGACTAATCTTTTTCGTTATTGCTTAAGATTAAAAGATAACACTTATAATGGAGTGTGGTCTATATTTTCGTAGTTTTGTCGATGATTTATTGGTGGTATGTTCGGACGATATGGGAGGGTCGACTGGTTATCTTTTATTGGATATATTTTCCAGAAATTCGGGTATTTGGGTGAGAATTGTGAACAGTTAGTCTGTTTTTTTACGGGACTAGTCCGAAAACGCCTGAACGTCAGAATAAAAAGTGGCAACCACCAGAAAAGCGTCTTCATTACTCTTCGAGCTTCATTGCCTTGGAGCAATGAAGCTTTCCGCGGACAAAGTCGTGTGCAAAAACTAATTTATTCAATATTATAAATGCTCAAGTGAGTTTCTTTGTTACGCATTCACAGCTAAACTACTGAACCGATTTTGATAAAATTTGGCACAAACTAAGCTTGAACCCCAAAAACGGATATAGGGTACTTTTTAATCTACTTCTTTGTCTGCAACCGTGATGACCAGAAAATTTCATGGAGCCATCGGAGACCCTCTCGTCTGGGCATGCGTTGCCGTAGTCGATTTGGAAAACTCTGAACCGCCTCCGCACCCAGGTTGACCGCAGCAAAGAGAATCTTCAAAGGTGGGGGTTCTTAGATGATGCCAATTTTCAGTGCCTGTGTGGCGTCTCCCCGAAGACCATGGTTCACCTTCTATCTTGCGCCGCATGCCCTGTCACCTGGGGGCCAAGTCTGCTATTTTTATAATTTGTCATCCCACCACGATTCCATTGTCATTTTGCTAAAAGTTCGTAATCTGCAAAATTTATGATGGTCGATCATTGGTCGGTCGAATCAAAAGCAATGACTGCACAATGACGTTCTAATGATAGGTCACTGATCAAAGAAACTGTAAAAATTTTAGGAGATTACCGCTAATGTCAGTCATTCATTTGTCATTTTGTACGAGATTACCAATCTATATAATTTCTTTTAATGGCGTGTCAGTGGTTGACCAATGGAAAGTCATAATGACGCCATTATATTAGTAGATAACTAAACTTGTCAAAATTAACAATTATGAAATCAATGATAGACCATTCTGACACTATTGTAATAGCAGACTTGAGGCCCTGCTCATGTGCAGACCTAATGACTGCGTCACCGGATGGCGTCGTCGTGGCTGAATTCTGAGCCAAACAAGGAATCTGACAAGAACAAACACTACTTACACATATACACTCGCACATTTACACGCACACATACACACACATGAAACACTTCCGTGTTTGCTATTGACACGCTGAGAAGAAGAAGACCGTGATGACCGCCATTCACGCGAACGAAGTCGAAGGCTTCAACTATGTAAACAGATTAGATATTTAATTTTTATTAAAAACTGTACATTTTTGTACATAACAATGTAAGCTTCTACGCTCATACAAAGTCCGGCCACGTATGAGAATGCTTGCTTGCTGTAAGGCGAAATTCTTCAATGTAACACATAATGAAATTGCTAGCGTGTTCTAGACAGACTGGCCATAAAGCGAGGCTATCGAAAATTAACGATGATATATTTTTTGTTTATCTTGCTAAAGTTGAATGATTAAATTATCTAAGTATATTATTAAACGCCATATTATTATTATTCCGTAAAGTTTATAAAACTGGCATTTGCGCCATTCGAAAGTGTGTGAAGTGAAACGAAATTAGTTTCTCTGCAGACGGTTTTGTTACCCAGCTTCAAAAAAAGAAGGGGGTTCACAAATTCGACACGTATATTATTTTAAATAAATAAATAAATAAATAAATATCTTGGGACAACTCACACACGGTCATCTGGTCCCAAGCTAAGCAGAGCTTGTGTTATGGTAACCAGACAACTGATATACATACTTATTTAATTTATAAATACATACATATTATAGATAAACACCCAGACACAGAACAAACAATCATGCTCATCACACAAAGTTTGTCCTGGGTGGGAATCGAACCCACGACCTCCGGCTTAGCAGTCAGTTTCAGTGACCACTAGACCAACAGGCCCGAAAAAAATTCCTAGATTTGACTAGATTGGTTGTCGTAAAACATTTCCATAAATCTAGAAAAAAAATTCCTAGATTTGACTAGATTGGTTGTCGTAAAACATTTCCACTGGAATTTTTTTTCTAGATTTTTCTTAACTGGTTATGGGTTGAACAATCGTACTACAAATTATAAACGCGAAAGTTTGCGAAGATGGATACGTTTTACGTTTTTTTTTCGGCTACGGCCTATGGTAGGTACACATTTAGGAAATGTCCTAAATCCATACTAATAATATAAATAACACAACCACCAGTGGGTGACTTTAAAAAAAAAATGCGGAAGTAACTCTTTCTTTTACGCTTTCACCAATTTTGATGAAATTTGCTATGAAAATATCTTGAACCCCGCGGAAGGACATAGGCTACTTTTTAATTCGCAATTTCGTCTGCATCCACGATAACCGACATTCACGCGGACGAAGTCGCGGGGAAAAGCTAGGACATTAATGAAAGCTTAACACTTGGGATTTTTGTCCCGTCTCTCAAGTTCTCTTGGGATAATATATTAACTTCGACTTTGGCTCGCCCTGGAGGAGGCTTTTGTCCATCAGTGGTACTTTTAGTAAGCTAAACTGATGGTAACGACTGATTGACGAAGTCTCGGCCAGAAGCTAATAGAGTCCAAGGCCAAACTAGCTGCCAAAAAGCTGGGAGTCCTCGCAAAGGTGCGAAAGTACTTCACGTCGGAACAGCTGCTCAACTTATACCAACCAAGCCAAGCTCAAGTTCCATCGTGCATGGAGTACTGTTCGCACCTTTGGGATGGATCAGCAAAATACCAATTGGAGGCGTTGGAAGTCATTGATAGACGTGCCAAGAAGCTCATTAACAACAACTAGGGAGTTGTTGTGATGATGATAGACAGATAGAGATGTTCAAGGCTCTAGAGCTTAGCCCTAACCAGGGGGTTAGGGCTAAGCTCTAGAGCCTTGAACACCGCCGCACCGTTGCTAGCCTATCGGTCTTTTATCGGGTACATTTCGGAGAGTGTGCTTTGGAATTGCACAATTTAATTCCCTCATCCCCATTCCATCATCGGACGAGCAGATAATATGGCGAAGCGTCACCGCTATATGGTTGAAGTTCCACGGTCTCGAACCAAGCGCTTTGACTCCACATTTATTGTGCGAACTGCCAGACTATGGAATTCGCTGCCCGCCTCTCTGTTCCCTGATAAGTATAATCTGGGTATCTTCAAGGCATGAGTGAACCGGTTCATCCAAGGCAAGCGTGTTCCAACTTAGGCCGCATTATCACTTAAGATCAGGTGAATTGCGGTCAAACGCAAGCCTATTTGTTAAAATAATTTAAAAAAAGCTATTTTTTCACATAATATACATCTATACATCTATTGCTGTCCACTGCTAAACATATAGGCCTCCCCAGGCATCGCCAACCAACCTGGTCTTGGGCAGCCCGCATTCATCAGCTACCTTTCCCATATCGTCGGTTCATCGTCCAGTATCCAGCGTCCCACCACAGTATAAATATTAGTACTACCGTACAGTAGCGACACGCTCCGCCTCCCTCTGAAACCGTTCCTCACCTCTCCCCGCGTCAAACGACTGCTCTGGGAACTGCGTTTTTGTTCGAGCGGCGTGTAGACACGTACACACACGCACGTATTTGTACATTCTCTTATTTTCCTAGTAGTGTAGGCAATTATATCGTTTCGTTTCTATGGAGTGTCGCGGGTGTGGTCCCACACTATGCTTGCCCAAACTCGGTCTCCACTTTAGCACTCTTTTGTCATAAATTCAACGCCAATCGCTTTCATTTCTCGCTGCTCTTAACACTATAACCCCACCTCTACGCAAGCTACACATCTCACGGACCTTTGTTCGCTTCAAAGCGGATGAATATTTAAAGAGACCACTCAAATTCAGTTCGACCACATGCGTGGAAGCTTTATTGTATGTTTGTACGTTTTACTGGTAAACAGAGAAGGTAGGTACTGGTACTTGTTTAGCTATTTCAAACCATATTTAATGACTTCATATTATTATGAGATGACCTCTATTCTAACGAACTTGATAGTCCGCTAAGAGGGCTGACAAGACAATACAGTTTAGAATAAAATATTTTTTAATAATATATTATTTATTATTGTTATGTTTAAAAAGAAAGAAAGAAAAATGTTTATTGACACAGACCATGTGCAAACAGTAATAAAAAGGTAAAATAAAATACAAATAAAATAAAAAGACGAAGGCTTGCCTTTTTTTTTTAACAATTCAATCTTGTTGTTATGTTGTCCTAAATAAAAAAAAAATATTATTATTTGTGTTTTTTCCTGTGCGGGCCAATAAATGATTTTTCTTTTTTTCTTTCTTTATTCCTTCTATCCCAGTTCTTAAAGACACCGTCCAAGTCGTCTCGCCATCTCTTTTGTGATCTACCGAGGTGCCGTTCCGCCATTTCGGGAAATAATATAATTAATACCTTAAAATACGAAACCATCATCTACCTAACCTTTTCCCAACTATGATGGGGTCGGCTTCCAGTCTATCCGGATGCAGCTGAATACCAGTGTTTTACATGGAGCGACTGCCTATCGGACCTCCACAACCCAGTTACTAGGTAACTCGATACCCCTTTGTAAGACTGGTTACCAGACTTTCTGGGTTCAGACTACCCATAAAAAAAAAAAAAAAAAAGTTTATTTGATAACCTCATGTTGTACAACATAATATTTGAGATTGAAGCCTCCTTTTAAGCAATAGATGCCTGTATTAGGAGACTCCGCTCTTTCATAAACAAAAAGTGTCTTATTAAACTATACAAATGAAAAACAAGGTGACTTTAGTGAGTGTGTGTGTGTGTGTGTGTGTGTATGTATGTGTATGCATGTTTTGTGTGTGTGTGTGTATGTATGTATGTGTCTGTATGTTAGCGTGTCTGTTGCAGAAGTGATTCAGTCTCGCTGTAGGTGAGTTTTTGTATCCATTCTGTTAGTATTTTTTTGCATTCATAATAATTCTTAGGGTAGATGTAAATGTGTTTATTAATTGCGTTATAAAGTTGAGCCGAACGTTTTCGAAATTGAATACTGGCAAATAGTGTTCTTGTTTGTGGTATTTTTAATATAATACCTTTTCTTCTTCTTGCCAATATTCTGGAATCATAGGTTAGTGTTTTATGTTTAGTGAGAACAACTTGAGTAATGTAAAATAAAGACTATCAAAGTTCTAAAAATGACAGCCGAGACCAACGATTTTACGTACTTTCCGAGGCACGGTATGTAATGGATGGTCACCAATCCACGGGTAGACCGCGGCAAGCGTAACTCAACCATGACCAATGGATATGTGCGGGTTTTATTTAGCCACGAGCCCTCAAAATACGAAGTAGTTAATAAACCAAATTGTGTTTCAATCAGGAAGATTGAACCCCCGGTGCCGAAAACATGTTTTTTGCCTAGGATAAACCGGTTCACTTCGTGGATAAAGATACCCAGATATATGTATCGGGGAATAGAGGCACATCCCAGTGGTTCCAACCTAGTTGATATGTGATATAGGAAAACAAGCTCTAAAGATGTTTGTGGTTACAAGCAGTGGCGTGCCTAGCGGTCCAGTTTAGGGCAAGCACGATGGATATCTTACGATGAAGAAAAAATCAGCAAGTTGCTCTCTCTCTTGGTATCTGAAGTTTTAAAACATTAATACAATGGCATAAGCGAAAATAAAGTTGAAATCAATCCCGACTATGTCAAAAATTTGTCTGAAAAACAATAAATAATATTTCTGCCTGAAAGCCTGAAATTCATCACCAATCTCTTAATAGATGCGGTGATATCCAGGGAGTATAGCCGTGTTTGCATCCCGCCCTATCGAACCAGCTTATTTATAAGTTAATGATTGTCACTGTACAACTACATTCATACAACCATAGATATAGATAGACCTAGATAACGCAAGAGCAACTACTTTGCGTGCCTTTTTTCGTGCCTAACTTACGATAAAAAGTAAAAAATAAAGTAAACGTTTCCTTCCATCGGAAAGTCATTTTGTGATTAATATTATGCGTAATTAATTTAAAAAACAATTATTTTTAATATAATACCCTCAGTAATACCTGGGAATACAAAATTTAGGAAAAACAAAACATTCGTATTACATTGTGACGTCCAAAAAATGGCACGCTTGGTTTTCATACAGATCGTGATACTTGCGTTATGTAGGTCTATCTATATCTGCGCATACAACATAATACATAGCCTATTAAAACCATAACCTTTCTTTTCCTTTTTAAATATCTTAAATTATTACAACTACTCGTATTTCGAAAAATGGGACAAACGTTAAAAATAATCCATACTTCCATGCTAATATTATAAATGCGAAAGTAACACTGTCAGTTACGCTTTCACGATGAAATGGCTAACCCGATTTTGAAGAAATTTGGTATGAAGATAACTTGAACCCTGGGGAAGGACATAGGATACTTTTTAACCGACATTCACGCGGACGAAGTCGCGGGCAAAAACTAATAAGTGAAAAATAACTTTAGCACAGAACACACATTGACTTTAGTTTCGAAATTCGGTGGCTTTGTTCTGTTTGTTGTTTTGTATTGCCACCGACTTCCGAAACTAAAGTCGTGTGTTCTGTGCTAAAGTTATTTTTCACTTTTTATCGATTGAAAAAATCCTATGATTTAAATTCTCCATTTTTCGTTTTGGTGGAACTAGGTACCTATAACTATGATTTTACATTTTTAATATCTGTCAGTCACGCTTATAATCTAATAATCTTTTCAAATAACTCTATCTACTAGTTTTCATCTGAAAATAGACCATTACAATGAACATCACAACCTACATACGCATATCAGAACATATATAATACGTACATTTGTACATATTATTACTTTATATCTCACAAAAATATAATATTCGAAGGCACTCAAATTTTCTTCGACTGTTAAGCGTACGCATGAGTTTTTATTACAGCGCTGTAGCGGCTGAATGTTGAAATACCTAGTTATGGCTTCGTGGGCAAACGGTACGGGAATACTAATGTTACAACTTACTAAAGTCGGTTTTAAGAAAATACTCGCTGAATTATTAGCGCTGCGAGAATTAATTTTCCACTATCTGGTTTGTTAGTGATTTATTTCGTGAGGTAAAATTATTTGATGCTGTATGAGCTCCTTCCTACTCTTTATTTTCAACCGACTTCTAAAAGAAGGAGGTTCTCATTCGACTACATGTATTTTTTTGTATATTTGTTACGCGATTTCTCCGGCAAATGTAAAGCGATTTTGAAAACTCTTTTTTTAATGGATAGGGTATGCATATAGCATTTTTTGAAAAAATCAACAAAAACAAAAAAAAAAGTACATAGATGATGTTTTAAGTTTCTCCAATCTTGTACTTTCAATCTCTGTTTTGATTGTGTTGCCGTTTTCTAAATGGATTTGTATGATAAGGAGGTACTAAAAAGCGAAAAATAAAAAGCTTTTTTTACAAAAAAGACAACCGCCTTCAAAAACTAAAAAGCCATAAATAACTTTAGCACAGAACACACATGACTTTAGTTTCGGAAGTCTGTGCTAAAGTTATTTAAGTAGCACTTTTTAGTTTTTGAAGGCGGTTGCCTTTTTTATATGTATGTATACAGAGATGTAATAAATATTTAAGGCATTCGCGAACGTGATTATCTGTGTCATAATACTAATAAACCATAATACCTATTTAATTATCCCACTGCTCCCACTGCTGGGCAAAGATCTGTTCTCACAGTAAGAAGGCACTAGCATTAAAATGGTTTTTAATGCTAGTGCCTTCTTACTTGCTCAATGTGAATTGGCGATTTCACATCTATTTTAATTTATAACTCCAGAATTTCTTACGATGTTTTCCTTCAACGGTGTCAGTGATGAGCAAGATGAACTTAGAAAGTACATAATGAATTTAAACTTTTCATCGCCACAGTCGTGACAAACCTAGAAGACTACATGACAGACTATTCGTACTTTGGCCACACCTACGACACTCCATACAAACGAAACGATTTAATTACACTACTAACAAAATAACAGACTGTTACGTGTGTGTGAGTGCGTGTCTCCGCGCCGCTTGAACTAAAAGCAGTTTCAAGAGCACGTCGTTACTGGTAGTAAGTACTGTAGCTTGGTACCGAAGGCACGGTTTTGCTTTTTTGACGTGGCGGTCAAAAGGTTAAAGAACTCACATGGAAACTCGCCCGATTTCGAACCCAAAAAAATAAATAACCTAATTCTAATGAATTAGGTTGCCAAGAGTGTTGACATTACTATCCAGCAATGTATATCCCAAAATGATGCCTGAAATTTAGATGTGAATTGGTTTTGTTTTGACAAAACTAACCCCAATTAAAGACTTAAGCTGCACTAAATCCAATATCATTATCACTTATCTAGAATTTTTCCCACAGCTGCCAAGAAAAAGGCGAAAAAATGTGGGCTGAGCCCATTTATCACTATTAACACGGGAGCAGATTAGTCCACAAATAAGAGCTTTATCCCCTGCCTGATAGCTCCTAACGAGGGCGGGGTTTAAGGCTATGAATACACGATAGATATACAGTCTAGAAGTGACGTTAGCCTGGGTTACCTTAAAGCATAGACGGTGAAACGCACACTAAAGTCCCCGCCATAAGATACTATTAATAAAAAAGAACTTCTACTAAGTAACGTAGCGACAATTCAATCAACTCAAAGTAACATACGTGTAATACGAATCTAACGAGTAATTTCACTTGGTCGGGTTATATTTTAGTGATATAAAGCGCTATCGTCTGATGTTTTGTGGTACCGGAACGCGTCTGACTCATAGAATGTAAACATTTGGTGAAAGGAGGATGAAATAATAGATAGCACGGTAAACAGCTTTGTTATCCATGTAACTGATTCGGAAACACAATACTCGGAATCATCTGACGACAGTAATTAAATATGTCTGTTAATATAATAATATCCCTTTAAAATAATAAAAATCATTTCAAAACGGTTTTTTTTAATTTGATCCAAAGGTTGGGAACCCCTGAATGTGTGTTTACAAAATTTGTAGCTTCACGTGACGGGGACTTTAAATAGTTACTTCGTTTATAATCAGCTTGTCGAATACTGAATGAAAAAAGTCGTGATGGCCCAGTGATTAATGCCCCGCCTCTTATACACGAGGTTGTGAGCCTTCTCTCATCTAGGTTTGAGTCGGCTTCCAGTTTAATCAGATGCTAAGCTGAATATTAGTGTTTTACAGGGAGCGAATGCCTGTGTGACCTCCACAACCCAGTTACTGGGTAACACGGTAGCCTTTGGTAAGACTGGTTATCAGACTTTCTTGCTTCTGACTACCCATAATGACTGTCAATGATCTACGTTTAACAGCCGAAATTAACGGCTTTGCGAGGCACAGAGGGGTATGAAATGAGACCATTCATTTACCCCTCTGTGCCTCGCAAAGCACGTAAAGCCTTTAATTTCGGCTACCCATCCACGGACCGACCTCGGTAAGCGTAGCTTGACCATGACCACCATCGATTTGTACGGCTTTTAACTTTAACTTTAACTATGGGACCAAACTTAAATTGCAAAAAAAAGTCGATCTAAATATTTTGTCAAGTTATGCTTACGTAAATTTACAAGGATCAGCTTTTATTTTATTCGCGATTTAAGGTTCCTCATCATCATCATCATCAGCCTAAAGACGTCCACTGTTGAACATAGGCCTCCCCCATAGAACGCAACAACGAGCGGCAACCTGCCGCTTGCATCCACCGGTTTGATCCCATACTAAAAGTTGTTCAATGATCCCTTTTCAGGTAAACAAACAAAAAGGTTTGTAGGTACAGATGTTTCCCATCACAAACCTCCCTAATATGCAATCAAAGGCAAGTTCCACACAACAAAAAACCACTTCGTCACAGAAAAATCCAATTACCTTTACTTCAACCACTTCCAAGACTAGTGTCCCCAAACAAGACCGCTGATCATTAATATTTCTTAATAACATTATATTCTTTTCGCCAGTCTGTCCTCAGCCGAGGTCCCTCGTCATCTTTAATCGCCGCCGACAGCTCTGCACTAATGAGAAAAATAATGATGAGCTACAGACTCAAAGGCAGCTTTAATCAACACCTACGTAAGCTTTTAGTACACTTTTTTCGACTCTAGATGCGGAAAATTGTGTAATTAAATTATGTACGGTGTTTTTTTTTTTGTGTAATAAGTTTGTAATTTTTATTTGATGATTAACTACTGAATATTAGTCTAAATGTTTGTTCTTGATAATCTTATCAAATAGTACTCGTGGGCTGATAATCCGCGTCAGGTGGTGCACTTTGTGTTGTTATTTGACATTATACTGAGCTGAGGCCCTTTTAGCATTATAATATTGTTTTTCTGTTTTTTATTGTTTCGAAGTGTATTTTACTTTTGAAATAATAATAAAATAATAATAATAACAATCATTTAATTCAGGTTAAAAATACCCATGCAATATATACCTTATGGACTAACACACATAGGACTAACGAACAACGATTAATTTTTATTATATAGATTGATTGATACTTTAGCATAGTTTAAAAATATAATGAAAATACAGATGTGACTTTTATTTAATGTAATAATTTAAATAGGGTATCTAATTTACATTACTTGTATAGTAGGTATAGTATCTTATGCCTATGTTAGTTACTTCACTTCACTGTGCGATCGTGTGGCACTTGTCCGCGGAAGCGACGGAACACCACACCCTTCGGCCAAAAGTCAAACCAAAAAACCAAAAAAAGCCAAAGCCATAATGCCAATAAACGCGTTTTTCTTTCTAAATAATAATATTCACAATATTAAAGACATTGTTTAACTCTTACTTTTAATCAACCAGGCAGACATAGTTTAACGACTTGTCCATTTGTGGAAACAAATCCCAGAGCCTCCAGACTTTCTTCATCTTAGTTTGTTTGAAATTTTACGAATAGCTCCTTTGGATTAATTACCTTGACGGTATTAATTAGTTGGTTTGTTTTGCCAGAACTACACTCACTTATGGTTCGTAAAATGCCTAAAGGTCGGTCAGAGAGCAATGGAAAGAGCTATCGATGGAGGATCGAATCTGCACGGAAGAATAGACATACTGACAGCAAGAATAGACAAGTCAGATTCTTGCTGTCAGTATGTCTATTCTTCCGTAGATATAGCGTGGTCATGCTACGCGTGCAGGAATGAGGAAATCCGGTAGCAAAAAGAATAGCTTAGCTCATGTAGCAGTGGGTTGGGCACATTGTCCGTAGAGCCGATGACCGATGGGGCTCAAAGGTCCTGGAGTGGCGTGCCCACAAGGTGGAGCAACGACCTGGTCTGAGCCGTGGGAAGGCGCTAGATAAATGTGGCGCGGGACCGACACAAGTGAAGGTCTTTGGGGGAGACCTTTGCCCAGCCGTGGGCGTCTAAAGATTGAAATTATGAAGCTCGCTTAAAAAAACAAAACGGATGACTCCCGTTCTTCGGATGTCACTGTATTATGTTTCACGGACACAAAACCTTCAGACCAGCCGGTCTACTCTGGAAAAATCTCACTATATTTAGATGAAGTGAGTTACAGGTAAGCTGTAATACAACTTAATAATAAAGATTGACAGTTCACCTCAAGCTTATCATCATCATATCAGCCTATCGCCGTCCATTGCTAAACGAAATTCTCCCCCAGAGATTGCCAACTAACCCGGTCTTGGGCAATCCTCTGCCAGCCATTTTCTTCAAATCAAGCTCAAGCTCACTTCACCATCGAAGGACATTTCTCCAGAATAGCACTGCAGGAAACCGTATTAAATAGAATTTTCCAAAAATCTTTACTATCCACTACAAAACCGAATGGTATTGGAGATTGATAAGTTCGTAATTCACACGGATATAAATCTAATCGCACAGATTATTGCCCGAAGGGTTCAGACAAATTGGGTATCATTAGATTTATATTGGTGCGTAGTTTAGTGTTGAAATGTAGGTGGACGGATTTAGTAAGGTTACGCCGCTTTTGCGCTGATAGCCTCAATTATGATGTCCTAAAGGTACCGCGTTGTTCTGGGTGACGCACCTACTGGTAACTGGTTTTCGTTTAAGAATTTCGGCTTTGTGTTTTTGCTTGGAACAGCGCTGCCTTTATGGTACCATCTAATTGTTAAGTTTAATGTAACATGATTTCTTTTTGATTATTTTATTTTCTTTTAGTAGTAAGTATATAATAATAATTTTACTGAGCAAAATATTTTGAGTACAAAATAACTTATACACTACTACAGGATAAGAATGAAAGAAACATGGCATGTTAGAGTCTGCTCTCTACTCTAACATGCCTATTCCTAGCACGGTCTTGCTCTGGCAAGACCCAGTCCCGTGCTAGGAATTAACCTGTATTACAAGATCTAGGCAAATGTTCCGTCCCCGCACAAAAACAAGCTCAAATGTAGGTATCATTATAGTAGCATACAAGAACTTGACCCACTGAATTCCCTAATTAGGTATGCCTGTTGCTAGGGAATCAGTCTTTAACTAAATTAGGTACCTACTAACTATTATAAGGTTAGGTATAAAGTATCAGCTCAACGGACTAATTAGCAGACACAATAGTAAAACAATTGACGGATGAAGGGATTGGGTGTGCCACATTTACAATGTTGTGTTTTATGTTGAGTAGGTATATGTTGTTGAGTGTGTAGTGCTGTTCTGTGTGTGTGTGGGTGATGTGCTTGTTGTAGTTTAAAGGACGTGTATGCTTTGCACGTTTATAGCATGAGAATCAACTGTATGTGCCACATACACCAACTCCAGAAGTTTATGTGACACTATAATCATAACAAACTGTAATATCACCACTATGTTTGATAAATAAATAAATAATAATAATAGTAACACCTATTAATTTTAGCCCTGTCACGACAGGGCCGAATTAGATTTTAAAGTCCGTCTTTAACTTTTAGGCGGACGAAATCGCAGCAAAAGCTAGTACCTATATATTTTAATATTCAACGAATCTCATGCTGCTCAATAACCAGACTATTTATTGTCCCACTGCCGGGCAAAGGCCTCTTCTCATACAGAGAAGGCACGAGCATTGATCACCACGTACGCTCAAGGCGGATTGGCGATTTCAGACTTTTTCAGATTAATTGTAAGTCCTGGTTTCCTCAAGATTTTTTTCTTCATCATCGATGAAGAAAGAAACAATATGATACATCGATATGTAAGGACATAATTGTCCTCAGTAATATTGTTTTAATGTGAAATGAGATTAATGCACTAATTAATTATCTATTACTAGCTTTTTCCCGTGACTTCGGGGGAATGTCGGTTATAGTGGATACAGGCGAAGTCGCAGAAAAAAGTAGCCTATGTCCTTCCCCGGAGTTAAATCTATAAAAAATTAAATTTTCATGCCAAATTTCATCAAAATCGGTTCAATCGTTTCATCGTGAAAGCGTAACAGACGGAGTTACTTTCGCATTTATAATATTGGTATGGATTATGACTTTTACATTTATTTACAAATATATCTTGACATTCTCACTTAATACATGACATTATAATAATTATTTTTGTGACATTAATATTTGCTAATGTTTCATTATTATTACAATACCAAAACTGTATTATTGCTTATTAAATTACTGTTGCATCTAACTGTGCAACAATGTTGCTGTAAAAGCTTGACATTTCCATGCCTTATTAACCATATTTGGTTGAACTATGCTCTATTTCTTTTTAACAACTTTATGTAATTACCCATATTAGCAAATAAATGATTTTGAATTTGAATTTTGAACAAAATCATTTATTTGCTAATATGGGTAAAAAAGGCGGTTGTCTTTTTTGTAAAACAGCTTTTAATCACTTTTTAGTACCTTCTTATCATCCAAATCCATTAAGAACCACCAACACGGTTAAAACCGAGGTACTCCAAAGATTGAAGAAACTATTAAAACGTCGTCTATGTAGATTTTTTTGGGATTTAATTGATATTTCAAAAAGTGCTGAAACAATTTCGACAAAATTTATATGGGACCACCCCTGAGGCATACTCTATCGATAAAAAAAAAGAATTTTTAAAATCGATTCAAATTTGCCGGAGAAATTGCGTAACAAATATACAAAAAAAAAAAGAAACAACATGCAATCGAATTGAGAACTCCTTCTTTTTGGAAGCCGGTTGAAAAGTCATATTGGTACTTGCCCAGGGTCGAACCGGGACGCTCATGCATGAGAGGCGGGCGCCTTAACCGTCAGGCCATCACGACTTTAAAAAATAGGTAATGCTGCTCATTACATCTTATCTGAACTAATGTAATGTTCATTTAATTTTCATCTTATCTGAATAATGTTTGACGGACTAATGGTAAAATACTCAAACACTTCTCAATTTCAAGATGCCGTTAAGTCTCATACTGTCACTTTGAGATAGAGTGATAGCGAGAGACTTAACGGCATCTTAACATTGAGTAGCGTTTGGGTATTGGCTATGAGAATATCTTAATTTAAGAAAATATTTGTGTAGGTACCTAAAAACAAAAGAGGCTAGGCATTTTTGTCACAGAAAATTCTTTCTACTTAAGACTTATTTTAAAACTTACCTCAAATATTTATATTCAACTAGCAACCCGACCAGGCTTCGCATGGGCCTATAGCCTTCCTCGATGAATGGACTATCCAACACAAACCGAATTTTTCAATTCGAACCAGTAGATCCTGAGATTAGCGCGTTCAACCAAACAAACTCTTCAGCTTTATAATATTAGTATAGATTACGATTAAGTACCTTTGATCAGAGCTATCTCCAAAACCGAGAACCTGACCTCTCAAGTCAGAACGATAAACAAATGTTATTTTTTGATAAATAAAAAGATTAAATAATTTGGTACATTCTTGTTCTTTTACTAAAAAAGGTAAAAATAGCGCGAACAAATAAGATAATGTGTACCTTTCCTCCATTTGAGCTTTTGACTCGACTCCCTGAGACCTACTTTGACTTATTACCTGGTGTAAGTCATGAACTTATTTTTTTTAATCTACTTAAGTACAGAGTAGTTTAAGGCCAGTGCTTGTACCTATTAATTAGCTTTTCCTCAAACGCTCGAATGTCGATGGTACCGCATAGGTGCATAAGCAGCGAAGGTTGACCTTTTTCGCCCGACAGTCATTGGGTTAACAGTTGCGTTTACCTCCACTATTTAATCTCATTTTTTTATCTACTTGCTAGCATTTGTGTTACGGTAGTTTTAGGCCAGTTTAGTGTGTACCTATTAATTAGCTTTTCCTCAAACGCTCGAATGTCGATGGTACCGCATAGGTGCATAAGCAGCGGAGGTTGACCTTCTACATTTTTCGCCCGACAATTATTGAGTCTACTGTTGCGTTTACCTCCGCTATTAAATCTCTTATTTGGGAATCTCATCCAGTTTTTTCGATAATGTTGAACAGAACTGAAGTCCTGAGACAGTAAGACGGGGTCGCGACAGGCTACTAAGAAGATGGCGGGACGAACTGGACGGATTCATCCAAAACTGGTATGATGAGGCCCAGGATCGGGAAAGATGCAAGGCATGGAGGGAGGCCTTTGCCCAGGAGTAGGACAGAATAGGCTAACAAAAAAAAAAGTAATGTTTCCTTCATCGCCTTTTAATAACTTACTTTTGACTGACTCTTAATTTGATTATTTTAAAATCACTTGAGCAATGGCTGCTTTTGATAATGTCATCACGATCAGCATATCGGACCTCGTCTGCACCTGATCTAGTCTTCCGCAGATTCTAATCTCAGATTACAAACCCGGCGATTTATTGGTAATAGAGAAAATATAAGAAATTGGAATGTAAGGGTGTTACTACACCAATCGTTCGATCATCGATCGATGCCATTGGTCGACATCGATCGACTTTGATCGATTGGTGTGGTAGCTTTGGCTGATCGACGGATACCGTTCAAGTAACTAATCGATCGATTGCCGGTCGACGGCATCGGTCGACGTTGATCGATTAACTTTAGCTATAATCCATTACTAATAATAATCAAACAGCTCGATCGACCTCGACTAATCCATTCTACCATCGATCGATGCCGTCGATCGACAATCGATCGATTGGTCTTGTAGAAACTATCGATCGGCATCGACTAATCCATTCTACCATCGATCGATGCCGTCGATCGACGGTCGATCGATTGGTCTGGTAACACCCTTATAGAGAAAGCGGTCGTAAATAAAAACTATAGATTACAACAAAACAAGTGAAGGCGACAATACGATACACAACATAATTCCCGCTACCCTCCACACGTGAAGACAGACCCCAAAACCCAAGCAGGCGTACGGTACGACCTCCCGAATCCCGTTGTAAATCTCGTAAAAAGGATTTGCCCCGTTGTATTCGACGCCGATTTACCGCAATACATACTCGTATATAATTCAAACGTGTTTAGTTTCAGAGGTTGGCTCGTAATGGCTCACTTTTAGAGGAACTGTCTTGTTTTTGTTAGTTGTATTTTTTCGACGTGATTTGGAGACGTTTGGGTCCATACGTAATTGAAGTTGGAAGATCTTTTCAAAGAGAAGAAATACTCTTTGCATTTTATTTTTAACTACGAACATTGAACATAAACATTTTAATAATGCAACAACATTATGCGCTTTTGAGCTTAGGTTTATTTACTCTAATTTCATTATTTTGATTTTTGATCAGGTTTATTTACTCTAATTTCATTATTTTGATCAAAAATCAAAGAATTTTGTATAACCTGAAGTATTTTGGACACATTTTCTTAACTTTATTTTATTTTAATTATTTTGTGTTATTGTTGATAGAGTCGAGGCCATAATATACACTCTGTGAAAATTTCAAGTGTCCAATGTGTGTGTTAGTAATTCAAGAGTATTAAAATTTTAATTTCGTAGGATTTGACTAGTAGAATTAGAAAAGGGGTTTAAAAATAAAAAAACCTGACTTCATGGAGACAATCAACTTGCTATATATTTCTTTATTCAGAGAGAGGTTTTTTTTACAGTAACAGTAAACATGACAAATGCCATTGACACTTGGCACTACATGCAGTGTTGCAAAATGAAGAAATATATATTAAATCCCAAAATGTTGGGGATGACAACAAAAAGATACAGTCTGTGACGGACGGGCAGACAGACCGTGGAGTCTTAGTAATATTCTCACCTTTGGGTGCATAACCTTAAAAAGCGTGATTTAATTATAAACCTCCTCAAATCCTATTACAAAAATAAAACAAATAAAAAGCTATTAACTCAAATCACAGCAGAGGTAGCAACAAACTTCAAAAGACCAAATATAAGTGCCTACAGTAAAACGGAACGAAGCCAAAACAATATAAACAAAAACTTTTAAACAACAACCTTACCTATTGATCTCAAAAGTTAATTTCCCTTAAACTATGACAAGCGAGAGTTTAAACACGGTTCACGGATTAGCGGTGAGATGAAACGCCTTCGGTTCGAAACCTCCGAACTTGCGGTTAAGACTAGTTTAGTTGTAATTGATTAATTTCTATTTTCAAAGTGTTGATGTGAATTATGGATGTAAACAGTTGAAATTGGTTGGTTTTGGTGTAGGCTTGACGGTTCGAGGAAGACGGATTAAAGGTAGATTACGTCAACAGTAGGTTTAGCAGAAGCGCGCTAACGTAAAAGTGTTCGATTCGAGTCGATGATAAATTGAAATACGATTATTACGATTTTAGTAGGTATATAATAATATGACGAGCACAATCTGGTAAGTGACTTAAAATTTCTAGACAGAACTTCTCCAAAACAAAAAGAATAAATCTCCTTCGTACGGTACTTGGTTAATCTCCATTGAGATTGACCACCGTCACCGAAATCAGGTCAGGAGGATTATTATTGGGAATAAATATAATGACCACCAATAAATACTTACTTTAATACCAATGTCCTTCCCCGGGTTCAAGCTATCTTCGTGCCAAATTTCACTAAAATTGGTTCAGCCGTTTCATCGTGAAAGCGTAACAGTTTTTTTTTTTTTATAATTTGTCAACATTTCACTCACGGCCATCTGACCCCAAACTAGGGAGACCCTGTACTATGGGTGTCAGACAGCTGATATACATACACAAATACATTTTAAATCCATACAGATATAGATAAACATCATCCAGACACAAGGCAAACACAAGTGCTCATCACACAAATATTTATCCTGGGCGGGAATCGAACCCGTAACACGCTGCGCAGCAGTCGATCGTTCAGTCACTGCGCCAACCGTGTCGTTACTTTCGCATTTATAATATTAGTATGGATAGTATGGATATAAGTCCAGGTTTCCTCACGATGTTTTCCTTCACCGATGTCAGTGATGTCCAAGATAAACTTAGAAAGTACAAATGTAATTGAAAAGGTCACATTGGAACTTGTTTGTGCCCGGTTGCGAACCCTTCATCTCGTCATATTTCCCATACAAACACTCGTACGTGATTACAGCGCCGTAACAAATTATTCTCCAAATATTTTTATCACACAGGTATCTTTTGATTTAAATCTAGGTTTGTATGAAGCCTAAAATATTTTTTTTTGACAAACAAAATATTCAGCAACTACGTCTGAAAAATCAGCTTTTTTGCACAGTTTTTATCCGAACTTTGGTCGTTCATAACGCACTCATTCATTGAAAAAATTAAAAAAACACCTTCACAGGAACCTTGCACTTGTAATGGAGATTCTAAATTACAAACATTTTTACTTTAAAAATTTTAAGGCTTTTTCAAAAACACGTATTTCCTGGAACAAGTTTTGTGAAGTATCCGCGCGCCAATTTTCCTGCAATGTTATCACGTCTCACTCACTCGTTTGTTTTCGAGCGGAAACAAAAAAAAAATCAACCACGCTCGCGTCGAAGTTCGCCCGATGGGGATGGGCACTCTTAACCACTTGGCCATCAAGATACCAGCTTGCTTTTTTAAATGTACAATTCTGTGAGCTAAACCAAACAAGCTGCAATGAACCGAGGTGTTAGACCAAACGAATATAGATAAAGAATAGAGGTAGAGTTAGATAATGACTGTTCAGCATGTACTGAAGCCTGGTTTAATCCTGCGCTCCGCAGTGTTGAAGATTGAATTAAACCGAACGAGGAAATGTTCAAAGAAAGTGTTTTATTTTTTAAGGCTGCTCTCTCGAAAAAAGCTTGAAAGAAGCATGCAGATGAAGCAACTTTTCATTAGCATTTACAGAGAAATTACATGCGAAAAAAGTTGTTAGTAATCTACATGATATGATACGTAATTACGTAATTCGGTTTAGCCACAATTGTTCTATCGGTATCACATAATAAGAAAAAAAAATGTCAAATCACCGCCAAATCATTGAGATGAAACCATTTTTCTCCTTGATTTCTTATCAAAAGAGTATAAAAAAAATATCTACTGCTTTGCAATACAAAGGAAAATGATTTGGTTTTGTTAGTTTTTACAAATATGTATTATTTTTATTACAATAATTTAAAAATGCGTCCGATCAAAGACTGCGTCTACATCACCCCCGTACTCGTCTACAAATTCTGCTCCGCCCAAATGCTCAAGGATATTGGCATGATTGGGCTATTAAACGACTTATACAGGTTTTAAACTGACAATCACGTCAAAATGTACAGTGTAAATGATTTGAAAAAAATATATGTTAAACTAGAACATTCTCTTAATCATTTAGCAAGTGAATATTTTAATTAAGTTCATATTAAATAGTTTAATTAAAGTTTTGGACGCAGAACTGTCTGCATCCAAAACTCACAAAATTTTGCCGAAAAGATTAAATAAAAGCAGTATTCTTTAACTTAAAAAAGGCGTATATTAAAAGATAGATAATAAAACTTTCTGTAAGATGGTGTAAGTTTCGTTTAATTTTACCTGGTAGATTTTGTGTGATTGTCAATGTTTTGTCCGCGTCAGACACAACTTCACGAGTTAATTAAACTATTTAATATGAATATAATTAAAAATATTCACTTACTAAATGATTAAGAGAATGTTCTAGTTTAACATATTTTTTTTTCAAATCATTTACACTGCACATTTTGACGTGATTGTCAGTTTAAAATCTGTAAAAGTCGTTAAATAGCCCCTAAAGTTAGGCATTTTTGTATGGTATTTTAGAGACTGGCTGGTTTAGCCATAGGTATTCAACCTTATTTCATTAGTTTTAAACATTGGGATGAGATACACTCTGTTCTAAATTTGTAAAAAGAAAGACTTGACAGTCCGCGGCGAGGGCTCAATAATTATGGTTATAGGGTAAATTGTGTTTCAATCAAGCAGATGAGAATAGATGATGACATTGGCTCTCCTTCCCCTTTTTAAATTGTACTATCAAGAAACTGAGAAAGTCTGTGGTCTGCGGGGGCTCAAATACTTTTTTTTTTTTGATAATCAAACAGTTTCCCTCTACTTTCTTATTGTCTAGTATTTGTATAGAAGATGACCAATATTTACCTACACGAATAATGAAAAAGAAAAACCTATAACCAACTAAAAAACAATAAGGCATCAAAAAATTCTCCACCTAGCCGTCATCTGGGAATATGACCAAGAGACTGGTGGCGGCATTGCTACTTTGAATGGCAATGCTTAACTTCTGAACGAGTAAAAATCAGTGCTTGAATTACGGGAAGTATCGGAAAACCTTTTGGAAATTTCCTTAAAAAGTTGATGAGCACTTAACCCTCACGACCTCAGGGTCTCAACGTTCAACCCCAAACGGCTTAAAAATAAAGTCAAGGATACTACACTTTCGCCGTTTGAGGTTTTGTGCAGCCTAGTTTCATAATTAATAATAATTAGCATTTAAAGTTAAAGATGTACGTGTAATTCAAGACCTTATCCACATGTCTTAAAAAATAAATAGTTAATTTAAAAAACAAAGTAAATAAAACGAAATCATTTATTTCAATGTCACACAGTACCTACACTATTTCTCTTCCACCTCTAAAATGGTACCGTCAGTTCGCTGTCGACAATATCGCGTGGTACCGTCTACATTACTGTATTTGCTTAGATAGTGGCTCGAGCCAGTCAGCGAGACGAGACGCCCCGTAATGGATTTCTGACGTTGAAATAAATGATAGATCGCCGCCACACGATGCATTACCTGGGAACTAGTAGCTGAGCTATGAATGTGTTTAGAGGGCGCTGATTTAAATAATAAAATGATGGCTTCTGCCTGCACTTCATACGATTGGAACTCATGCTGGCACTTCACATGGCGTATTTATACAAATATTCGCCTTATTTGGATAATACAAAATTTACCCAAAAGTTATTGATATAAAGTCGATTTTGTATTTTCCAATTATGGCAAATATTTGCAAAAATACACCATGTGACGTGCCAGCATCAAGTATGCCATAAGACATATCTATGATACAACAGCAATATGGTATCTTACTCTATATGAGAAAAAATCTATAAAAATGTTATTATGATAGTTTAGGCAAAAAGCAGTCGGAAAATGTTAGTTTTAGTTCAATAAATAACAACATAAATTTTAAAATTTCATTCAAAGTTTTCAGTTTTTTTAATCTGTTTTAAAACACCATGAAATAGTAGCCGCCATGTTATTGCAATATGGTGTATGTACACTACGAGGCGTTTTCGTCAAACTAAAATTTTGGTGCATTTTTATGGCACTTATCGATTTTAGTTTTAGTGGCATACTAGTCTAGCACTACAGAATTTAATTGAGACACTTTTCAAAAATGGATGTAATACCCTAATAGTGTAGCTTTCTCTCAGTGAAAGAGTTTTAGTAATCGGAAATTCCAGATAATTTCTTACAAACAACCAAATATTTTTAACTGTTTATAAACTAAGTACCTATAGACTAGCACTTTGCCCACGACTTCGTTTATGTGATTTTTCTTATAGTAGGGGAGCCCAAGAGGCTAAATAGGGATTTACTCGAACGTCGTAGAGATCTATAGGATTAAATTGTGAAGGTTAGATGCTAAAAAGAAAAAAAAGTTATAACATGTTTGAACTTTCACTGGTGGGGAAAGCGTGTACAGGTTTTCAAAAATTAAAAAAAAAACCATCGCATGGAAATACTCGAGCGCGTCAGATATTATAAGTGTATGCGCCCCACGTGTTTCGGGTAATGGAAAAATGTTAACCTGTCGGTTTGCATGGTGGGGGTGGCCGTGGGTCGAAAGTAGGAAAAAAAATAATTTTCGAGCGCGTCAGATATTGAGAAGGGATGTTAAGTGAAGCCTCAAGTAGCTCCTATAAAGACTGACGATTTGCACGAGCCCAAAGGTCATGGTCGATTATTCAAAATGCAAAAAAAATCGAGACCTCGAAATACTCGAGCGTGTCAGATTTTTATACAGACGCTTCATCTTGATGGCCTTGTCGTACTGACCCATAATCTGACAATTACGCGGAGGAATTTCCTTAATCTGACTGTTAGAAAAAAAAAATCATATCTTTTTGTTAATTTTTGAATGTAATAATTTATTTTTACATTCAATTGCATGCTGCATGCTTGCTGCATGCTTGCTTGCATGCTTGCAGCTGCATACATGGCATATGCTTGTTTACATGTTATGTTTTAATATCATTATGCGTAATAAGTTTATGTTGTAGAATGTTATGCGTAAATCATAATTATGATAAGAGAAACAATTCTTAAAAAAAAATGCGTAAGCTGTTATGCGTATGCTTATTATGCGAAAATATAATTAGGAGAAACAGTATGCTAAGTTATATTAGGTTTTAAAATTGTATCCAAACGGATAGAAAACCTGTATTTATAAAATAAAATAGTGTACTAAGAAAAAACAACGAAACCAATTTTTCAATCATCATCGTCAGTGGAATCGTCTTCATATTGGAAGTTCGGTTCGACTTAGTCGTTATCTTATCTTTTCTTCATCTTCATCTTTCTTTTTTAGAAATGACATCTCGCAAGTCAACCTAGGAGATTGTCCGCTGCTTAGCCGGACTTTCCTGTGTTGCCAAATGCATTTAAGGCCTCCGACCAGGGCAAAAAAAAATTACATGCACCACACTTTATTAGCATTTTAGCTACTACGGCTTGTGCAAATCGGCAGATTGTTATTTTCGTGATACGTAACTAGTTTCCTTCAAAATAATAAAAAATTAACCGCGCTCGAGAATGTCCACGTGACGATTTTTTATGCATCTTTGTGACTCTCCCATTCCTTTATGTCGAGCTCAAATGGTCAGATTATTAAAATGCACACTTTTCTGCATGTATTTACACGCCATGGCTTAATCTGACGCGCTCGAGTTTTTCTGATGATCGATTTTTTTTTACTAATCTGATCGGCTGTCCTAGAAATTCGACGCTACATAAAAGGCTCAGGTATGGTGGGAGCAGTTCACAAGTTCACATATGTTATTCTGCTGCGCTCGAGTAAATCCAAGAATCCCCACTACGGCTCCCCTACTATTACCCATTTTCCTTTTTTGAATTTATAATTATCAATAATATTAATGATTTTTTTTAAGTTTATCTTTTACAAACAAAAATACAAAAAAAACAAATCTTTCTCCTATTTAGTTTAGATAAGTAAGTGTTTTCAAAGGACAATTAGAAGCATATAATAGTGTGTGTTATGGTGAGGTTGACATAAGCAACAATTTGCTGATGATGTTACATTTTCGAAATTATCGGTAGATCCTGTACTTATTTATTACTACAAGTAATAATCGTTAGCATGTTCTAATAAAAAAAAAAAAATATAAAATCGTTTCTTTCATTTTCAGTAAAAGCTAGAATTTACTTCGAAATATTTGGCAATCGAAGCAGAAACACGGTCTCCATTAAAAAATAAACCAAAAAGGTTCTTCTATCCAAACTCAACACACGTCTCGCATAACGAAATGATCTGTATCCGAAATAAATCCATTTGGAATAAACTTTTCCGTTGCACGTAGACATTTGACTCGCTGTGATCGATTGTAGTATCCGAATTTATTGATATGGGCTCTCGATTCTCGATAAATAATGGCAGCGGGCACTTTAGATGTTTGTGTTGCTTATGCTGAAGTGGTGAGAGCGATTTTAAGTGTCAAAAGGACTGAGTTTGAGAAATAGGGTAGCGAAAAGGAAATAGAAATGAAATATATATGTTTGGAGAGGAAAAATGTTTGAGAGAGATCTGTGGGATTGTAGCTTTACAATTTATGTAGAAGTAGATACACAATAGGTGCTATATTTATCTACATCAAATTATTATTATTACATATAGATAATATGTAAAGCTCGAAGTTCTCATTAGGATTAAAAACAGATACATACATTTACTGTAAAAAAATAACCAGTTTCTAAGTTACATTTGAAACAGATGCATAAAATGATTCATCATCATCATCATGTCAACCTTTAGACAGTCACTACTTGGCATAGGTCTTCCCCAAAGGGGGTTTAGCCGTAATCGCCATGCTTGGCCGATGCATACTGGCGATCGCAGTAGGTAGGTGTTATGGTATTCAGAAAGACGCTGCTGCCCTCCTTTGGTCAATCTCTGTCGCCTTCTACGAAACCCACGGGTAGAAATGGGGTGGTGCTATTCATGATCGGCACCACACGGCCATTTTTGAAAACGGACCAGGAGTTTTTTAGTTTATTCGTTACAAACATACAAAAATACAATCTTTCCTCTTTATAATATTAGTGTAGATAATAATAATCTGCTAAATAAACTACACTAATCAAGCGCACGGTCGAAAGTTTACTTTAAAATACACAATACAGCAGAGTCTGCGGTAAATACTAATTAATTGGCAGCGACAAACTTTGGCCCCGGTTGCATCGTTACAACTCCGTGTTTTATCACGAGCGCGACCCGGCTCCGGGCGAGGCTTGCCATTTTGTCCTAGCTTCTGTGGCGCACTGAGACGGTGACGTAATCAGATGCAATAATTTTGAGTACTGTTTCTCAGAGAGGCTTAGTAGAAGCCAGAAAGCCTGACAACCAATCTTACCAAGGGGTATCGTGTTACCCAGAAATATCAGATGATGTTCGTGTGCCTGAATCTCGGTTATCGCGAATAATAATAATAATCATTTATTGGTTCATAAAGAATTACAGTTATGCGATCACTGTCACTAAAACAAGGTAAGAACCTGTGCTATTAGTAACAGTTGGTCCTCGCGTTATATCTAAGGAACCAGCTTAGTTTATACAATCAAGTTTAGGACAAAAAAAGATTGAAAACTTAATACTAATTTACGCAAACATTTTAAAAGAAAAATTGCCTAGGTATGCAGTTTAGAAGGTGTTGAGTGTGTATGAAATTCATTCGTTAATTCATCACAAAAATTATATCACATATACATTTTTGTATGTGATATATGTGTGATGATGTGATGAGTATAGTCCTTCCTTGAGGTTCATGCTTAGATTGTACGCCAATTGTAATTTCTTCAAGATTGGTTCAGTAATTTAGCAGTGAAAGCGTGACAAACTAACAAGTAGGTATGGATTATAGTTTAATGTGGCCGTGTGATTAGCGAGTTGGTGTTACCGACCCAATACTTAAAGAAGTACCAGCTACGACATCTGTACGGCAAATCGTATGCACCGGAAAAAAAATGTTGTCTGGTGCATACGACATTTTTTCACAGCTTCAAGGCACCGTAGACCTAAGTATATGGTTTTAATTTCAACTCGACCCCTCGACGCGTTCCTGAGATAAAATGGTCTTGACAGACAGACGGACAGACAGACGGACAACAAAGTGATCCTATAAGGGTTCCGTTTTTCTCCTTTTGAGGTACGGAACTCTAAAAACCAACAATAAAAAAAATAAAGTATGAAATTGAATACTTTGCAAACTCTGTCAATAACAGACTTACCCCAACGAGTTTTGTTTTGCCTTACGGTTCGCGCAATGGCTAAACGATTGACTGCTGCACTGAGTGTCGAAGCTGCGATTCCCACATGGAACAAATACCTGTAGGCCATACAAGGCCTTGTATGGCCGTATTTATTCCGGGTCTGATTAAGTAAATGCACCTACGATACTTATAGGATAAATTCCTAGTGTTGAGAAACGTTTATTTAAAAAAAAATATTCCAGTTAGTTGCTAACACGAGTCTATTATATATGACGTCGGGCTCATTGTCGAAGGTGCGACTGCTGTTCATAGGGGCCTGGGTTTGATTCCTATTCGGATATTCCGGATCAGGATATTCCGGATGAATTGGTTTTTTACATTAGGAATTTCTCAATAGCAGCCGGATTTGTAAGAAGGTGGTGTGACACCCCTGTGCCTCGAATAGCACGTTGAGCCGTTGGTCCTTAGCGCTTGATCTCTCCCCAGTCGTGTCTGATTGCCATCCCACCGGACTATGAGAGTGAGGGAAGAGAAGAAGAGGGAGTGCTCCTGCACTCCCTCTCAAACAAGAGTGTTTGCGCATATAATTGTGCATGTTATAAATTACCTCCTGCGTACTTGACTAGTCTCGGTCGAAATTCATTATGACATTTCATAATATTATAATACAACGAATAGGTACATATCGTTTCAATTTAACCTCAGGTTAAGAACTAACTCCGCGTTAATGGCGCAAGTTAGCCTTAGAAGCATAATATCCACTTGATTTAAGGCTGATAAAAGACCTAATATTTTGTTGGTATTATTTTGCGACAAGCTTTTAAATTAGTTAATCACCATAGATATTGTATAGTCTTCCTGTGGGAGTCGTAAAACGAGATTATGTAAGACTAGCCGTGTTTGTGACTTTACCTGGCTTCGAATACGTTTTTTAGATATATTATCTCGTTATTGGTAAAAAGGTCACTTAGATCACTCTGGTTCTAACGTCGTCATATTTGTTCTTACAAATATATATAAAAAATGTACATATCTAATTATTATATTACAGACTAGCTTCTGCCCGCGACTTCGTACGCGGATCCTGGTGCTTATGCCAGCGACAACGGGGTCGGCAAAATCGAAGATCTGAAACGTCTGATGTCGAATTCTAAGAGCCCGGGGACGGGAAAACAACGGGATGCGCGAGATGATTCGAGACGTTCAAAAAGTACAATTTTGAATCATACCTCCGATGGCGGAATATGTGGCGTAGTCAATCATAGGAGTATATGTAAATGAACTCCGTTCCTTATCAACCCAATGAAGGTCGCCAAGACCTACGGCTATATCTTGAGGCACATCCAATTCTTCAGATGATCTCGACATTCTGTTCAGAGTATGTCGAAGTGGAGCAAAATTCAAACGTTCGTTGCGCTCTTCTTCTGTCTCTTCATGCCGGACTCCAGCAATTCTTTTTCTCTCACTTTCTAACTGATTATGAATATTTTATTGTGTGCGTGGACAATCTATGCTATAATATTATAAAGCTGAAGTTTGTTTGTTTGTTTGGTTGAACGCGCTAATCTGAGGATCTACTGGTTCGAATTAAAAAAATCCTTTTGTGTTGGATAGTCCATTTACCGAGGAAGGCTATACTCCAATGCGAAGCTTTGTCGGGTCGCTAGTGTATGATAATCTCGATCAGCAGTTAGTCGTGCATCCTGTTAGTAGATGTGCGAATACGCTGAGACCTCAACCGCAATTCTCTATCCGTGAACGTCTCCGACTCGCGAGACAATGTATGACGTTCACGATCAGCGGTCAGTCGTTCACTGGTCTCTAGAGACCTGGATGTAGATGCGCAAATACGCTGAGAACGCAGGCGTGTTTCGCGATCTGAAGAGGTTTCCACGGAGCGAGTTGCAGCCTGATGTTCTCGAACAGCATCAAGTCTCTCCTGACGCTCTTCGGTAGATTCTTGGGACCTTATGATCCTCAATCTTTTAGCTCCTTTGGAACATTGGGAAAGATTTGACCTCTTTCTAGGCAAGGTTATAGTCTTATTGTAAAGATACCTGATCAATTAAAATCTAAGTGACTGCTCCCCTGCGTTACCGGGTAGGCTACCATGTCACGAAGATAAATGGAAAAGGAAATAAAACACCCAAATAACATAAGCCCGAAGGCATATTTATTCGATAAAATAAAAAAATAAATGAGAATTTTGGACAGTAGAGTCAAATTTTCAATGATATCCATCGTCATCAAAAATCAGTCCTAAACTGTTACCGCTTGCACCGCGTGGAGGTACTCCGAGCTTATATTATTTTATAAGATACATTGAAATTAGTGACAGCTTTGATTTTCACATCAGATGTTTCTGATCTTCGATTTTTATAAGTCAACAGGAAATGCCCATCAGACCAAACAACTTTTGCTAAGACGTCATTCCTATATATATGTGTCATGGTGTAGCTGGGCTCTTGGAGTTCCACATCAGGTGTTCCAGATCTTCAAATTTATTCTCTCAGCAGAAAATGCTCATCACGTGGAACAATTTTAGCTATGGTACCATTTTTGTATCTCTTATAGTTTAGCTGGTTCTCCATCAGGGTTTCCAAGATAAATTATAGCCTAAATGTTGCCCAGACTTAATACCTATACAACAAAAGAAAAATCATTCAAATCCGCCCAGTAGTTCCAAAGATTAGCGTGTACAAACAAACAGACAAACAGACAGAATTTTTTTTTTGGATTCGTGCTCTATTACTGTTCCTAAACACCCTTCAATTATTTTTTTTTTAATATATTCAATGTACAGACACAGTTCTGTTACTGTTTTATTATATGTATATAGATATGATTATAATAGTTATCTATACTGATACCTCAGATTATAAAACAAAAGGCAGATAGACCGCGCGGAACACTGAGAGTGAAGCCAAAAAAGCAAATACGAATTCAAAAGTGAATACCTACAACGTGCTTCTTGCTGTACCTACTGACACGAGCCATTTAGCACGAAACGCCGCATCGTTAAAAAAAACATATAAAAATACAAATACAAATTCAAAAGCGAATACAATCACGAGATTGTAGGTATTCGCTTTTGAATTCGTATTTGCTTTTTTGGCTTCACTCTCAGCGTTCTAGGCGGTCTATCTGTCTTTTGTTTCATAATCTGAGACTGAAAAAACTGTCTGACTGACTGACTGATATAATAAAGCTGAAGAATTTCTTTGTTTGTTTATTTGATAGCGCTAATCTCCGGAACTAGTGGTTCGACTCTGAAAATTCTTTCTTCAATTAAAAGCTAAGATATTAATGAATGCCATTTTATAATTTAAAAAATTGGAATCCGTGAGAAAAATCACATAACCGAAGTCGCAGGGAAAGTGCTAGTACTTTAGTATTATATCATCTGTGGTGCTAGTCCTACTAATATTATAAATGTGAAAGTTTGTGAAGATGTTTGGATGTTTGTTACTCAATCACGCGTTAACCGTTGAACAGATTTGCATGAAAATTGGCACATAGATAGACCATTTCCTGGATTAACACATAGGATACTTTTTATCCCGGTAATGTGTTCTCTTGGAATAATGGTTCTTTTTACGCGGGCCAAGCCGCGGGCAGAAGCTAGTAATATTATAAAGAGAAAACATTTGATTGCTAGTAAGTTTGTTTGGAATGGATGGCGCAGTGGTTGAGCGATTGACTGCTGCGCTGCGAGTCGCGGGTTCGATTGCACGGAACAAATATTTGTATGGCCTAGAGATATGTAGTTGTTGGGTTTGACTGTTTGTGTTTGTGAGTTTATATATTTGTAAACGCACTTACGACACAGGAGAAATTCTAAGAGGGAGGCCACGCCCTTTAAAAAAAAGTGGTGTAATATTAAAAGCATTGTTGATAAGATCATAGTTCTCGCAATTAAGACTAAGTAGTTACAAGTTATTTTACTTAAGAAATAAACTTTTTTCCTAGACTTGAACTGAGAGAATTACCTAAAATTTCCATATAATTGCTTTGAGGAAAAACAAATTCGTCGAATAGAACCTTCCATTTTCTTTATAATCCTTCTTTCTAAATCTTCTTTATAAGCCTTAGTGTATATTTAATAATAGTTGATTTTCATGAACGCTTTATAGTGCAATGTGCAAAGTTAAGGTCTAATGAGAAAGTAATGAATTTTCAGCATCGCGTCGTTGTAAGCTGTGCCTTAGAAAGGTGGTGCCAGTGGAAGATTGTGATGGATGAAATTAGTAGTATATTATTGGGCACCTCACCCCACCTTCCGTTCCATCGACTCTCTCCGTTCGTCTCAGTCACTCACGGTGTGGTGAGATGCCCAATAATATCCTACGGAGTGGGCGCCGTTCAACAATTCCGTTTTATTACATACCGTTCCTAAGTCTCACTTCGACTGAATTTGCGTTTGCGTTAATACTGGTTTGGCGCCTATTCCACACGAGAAAAAAGTCAGTCAGTTTGACACATATTTCGTTTACTAATGGAACTTTACAAATATAGTAAACTAAAATTTTGGGACAGATTGTCTCATGTCTCTTCACAGAGTAAAAAATAGCATGCACCTACAGGTACACACACATTCTTTTTCTATGACCCAGATTGGGCACCAAGGACATCCAAATTTTAATTTAATTAACTCATACAGTTGACACTAGCTTACATGTTAACAAATAAACTAAAATTTGGGACAGATTGTCTCATGTCTCTTCACAGAGTAAAAAATAGAATGCACCTACAGGTACACACACATTCTTTTTCTATGACCCAGATTGGGCACCAAGGACATCCAAATTTTAATTTAATTAACTCATACAGTTTTACATGTTAACAAATAAGTGTGCTCGCTGTTAGAACCATTAGCCTAAAATTCAGGACAGATTGTCTCATGTCTCTTCACAGAGCAAGAAATATTATGCATCTTCAGACACACGTACATTCTATTTCTATGACCCCAGATTGGGCACCAAGGACATCTGAATTTTAATTTAATTAATTCATACAGCTAACACTACCTCACACGTTAACAAACAACTACTGGTAGCTCTGAAATGTTCTGTTGTTACTCTGCGACTCTGCGTTGCGCTTGATTAAGATCATCGCACACTTATACAATTGCCATCGAAACGGTTCGTGTGCCGTCCCGTGATCATCTATTGTACCATACTCCTTTTAAACCGCCGGACGACGGCGTCGGATCGGCGACCGTGTTAAGCTTCACAGTATAAGTGTACGTGATTCTTTACAATCGCAAAGACTGCAAAATTGCATTATGTAAATTTGTAGTGTTCGAACTTTGTTGTACCAGGTATATGTTTGAGTCATTCCCACGTATTCAACAATTTAGCTGTAAGATGATCGCTGTGCATGTTGCAGTCTCTGATTAAAATTGGTATTTTATAGAACTTCATAATCAATGCAATTCATTCAAATAGAGGATGTTCCTTTGATAACTTTGCTAATTATTTTATATTGTTTATTTGCTATATTTATTTATAAATAACCAACCTATACTTACAGTTTACACCAGACATACAAGTTTTTGGTTAATACATACTGAACAAGCATAAAAACATATAAGAAAACATAAAATGTTTCAAAATACATTGATAGTTCTTTAACAATCTAGGATTTGTTTGAAAGATGAATCTTAATACTAGTACCTACCTACTGAACTTATGCATGAATCGATAATAAAAAGTTCGTTTTAGTCGTTAGATGATATTACTTATTTACGATAATGTCAAGTTTTACTGTAGCATATAAGTGGTTAACTTTTTGCCGCAAGTTTGTTTACATGGATTATTCTACACAAAAAATGTTTTCAGGATGATTTTCTTTCAGCTCTTTTCCGTCAAAAAAGTGATTTTTATTTTTTAGTTCACATGTGTGATATCAGGCGAAGTTTTACATCACATTTTATACAACAAACATACATACTTTATTATATATTAATGTATTAATCATAAGCGTCATGTGTCATCTTTGTCGGCGAGCGAAAAAAGCTGGTTTTATATTTCATTTCTCACGATAAAATTGCAATTAGACGGAAGTGATTTTCAATCACTACGGTTTAATTAGACGTAAGTAACATAAATTAGTCATACAACTGTCAATATATGTAGTTAAGGTTTAATTTTGTAATGGGATAAATATTGCTGAAATGGTATTTTTTATGTATAAAATCAATCAATTTTGATCATAATATTACATTCGCTCCAGTATCTTCCAGTGATAACCACCGGTTACCTTCAACTATATAAAATGTAAGTAAGTAAGTACTACTAATTTAACTGAATTTACTAATGTACTAATCGCTACCCAGCTACGGACCTGGTTCCTGCCTGCCGGCTGGTGTATTGGTTAGCCTTAATTTCATCGCATAGATGTTAGAATTTTGAGCGTAAACCATATAATTTTATGTAATAACATTATAGGGAATTTCATGAACTAAAGACATGTCTATAAATTATTCCACTGAGCCATGTATTTTTCTCACAATTTAAAGAAAACTTCGAAATTAATGTTATTTTGTGGTTATCCGATTCAACTAACATCAAACGTATCGCTATTATGAACCTTATTTGTTGCCGCGATGCGATATTGTCAATTACCGAAACTTAAGTCATAGTTATTAGTTACAAAATTAATCTTTATGTGTTCCATTTCAGGTCTGACTCCGATTCAGAATACCGGTCACAGTCCGCAACTGTAGCCGAGCCGAAGCCGCAACCAAAGAAGAAGGTGTCGAAGCGCAAAGCTTCCGAGAGCACCACACCGTCCGTACCGAAGTCAAGGTAATTTTGTGTTACTGTTTTTACCTTTAGGTGCTAGTTGTGTATGTTATGTCAATTAAAATGTTATACACCGATAAACGTTGGTTAGTGGATTTAGAACTGCAACGAAGAGAGCTCTGAAATCAATTTCCAATTATATTCCTTGTCGGAATGTTTACAGTTAGTTCATGAGATATTTAAATTATTATAACAGAACATCATGCTTTCTATCCCCGTAGGGTTCAACAGAGGAGTAATACACCATCAATTTGTCAATATTAAAAAATAAATGTAATAAATAATGTGTTAAATTGTTTACAGTAAAAGGCGCAGCTTGAGCTCGGACCTCTTTGGTTTGGAGGACTACGTCCCCACCAAAACCTCAGTTGCGGACTTCGGTTCGTCACTCATCAGCCGTGTTGCTAACGGTAAAGTGCGGCGAACGGCAGACGTATCCGGGGACTTCTACGTGGAGGTTAAAGTCTATAACAAGGCTGAAGTTGCCTCCACCCCAAAAGAGGAGCGGTGGAAGAAAGCCTCGGTGGCACTAAAAGTGCAGCTTAACCGGAACACGCCGCAGTGGGACGGGTTACAAGTTTTTATGAGACGGACTCATGAGTTTTTTGATAACTCTGAGCCTGTCTTTTATAGCAATAATATTAGTTTAAAATAAATATTTAAGTTGTTGGGGCACCAGATGTTTTTGTATTTCTGCGAGCGTAAATCATAATCGTAAAAATAATACATTGCAACATCTAATAGTAAGTTTAAAACTATTACATTTTAAAATGCCGTTCTGTACTGTTTGTAACACATCTGTTGAGCGCAGTCACTGGACAGGTCACCTACGTAGTACTAATCATAAAAACAAAACTATTTCGCATTTTTGCGAAGGTGTTGAAATAATACATTCTGCATTTCGTAATCGTATAGCTTCTTATAGAATTGTCGCTCCGTCTGAGAATAGTTCTCTACAACCATTTCTTATTAATATTTGGGACAAAATTAAAACGTTAATTAATATTTCTCTTAAAGAACATACTTGTCTAAAAGTTAATTTCGAATTTTTTGCTTTATTTTTAATGTTTAAAAATGATTCTCAGGAGATGAAATCATTTGCCACAAAAAACTTTACTCTGCATCAGAATTATGAAATTGATTCATTATTAACTCAAGTAAAAAACATTTTATCAAAAAAGATAGAAGAATTTCAGGACCGAGACAGTGGATGGACGTTCTTGAGCAGTTCTCATTTGGAAGTCAATGTTAACAAATATCAACCGTTGCATGGTTCAGGCTTTATCGAATTGCCTTCTGCAATAAAATCGAAAAGAGCATGTGTTAATATCCACAATAATGACGAGTATTGTTTTTTGTGGTCTGTTGTTGCTGCTTTATATCCAGCTAAAAGTCATCCTGAAAGAGTATCTTCTTACCCTGATTTTCGTAACGTGTTAAATGTAAAGGATATGTCATTTCCAGTGAATTTCTCAGATATTGCGCGGTTCGAAGTGAATAACCCCGAAATTTGCATTTACATTTATGGTTTAAAAAATAATACCGTCGTAGGACCGTTTTACAAACCAAAAGCCTTGAACGGAAAGGTGATTCATTTACTTTATTTAGAAAGAGATAATTTGTCACATTACTGTCTCATTAAAGACTTGCCGCGACTTGTTAAAAATCAAATAACAAAACACCACAGTAAACTGTACTTTTGTGATGCTTGTTTAATGTTTTTTAATTCATGCGATGATCTTAGTTCACATAGTTGTGGAGGTGTTGTCACTGAACTACCTCCAAAGGGTTCTTTCATACAGTTTAAAAATTATAATAGAAAGCAAATTGTTCCATTTGTTATATACGCAGATTTTGAAACAATGCTAGAACGGTATGAATCTTGTGACCCTGACCCCACTAAGGCGAGTACTGTAACGCGACAGCGACATGTGCCTATAGCTTTCGCTTATCATATTACGTGTACGCTAGACGAAAGCCACAATCGTTACGTTTCTTATCGCGGTTCGGATTGTGTATCAAATTTTGTGAAGTCTATCTATAAAGATGCACAAAAAATTTACGATATTGTAAAAAATAATGTTCCTATGATTTATTCAAATGAAAATGCTCGCGACTTTGAAAACGCGTTGACATGTCATATTTGTGAACACTTCTTGTTCGGCGATAGGGTTCGCGATCATTGTCACTTGACTGGTAAATATCGCGGCGCAGCTCATAGTTATTGTAACATACAATACAAACTACCATCATTTTTGCCAGTATTTTTTCATAATTTGTCTGGATACGATTGCCATCTTTTCATAAAAGAATTAGGTGAAGCTCCTGGATCTATAAAAGTGATACCTAAAACAAAAGAAAACTATATTTCTTTCACTAAGTTTATTCCGATTGCTACCGGGGAAAGCATCCAAGTTCGGTTTGTAGATTCTTTCAAGTTTTTAGGAACTAGCTTAGAAAAGTTGGTTAGTACAATGAAAAAACAAGACTTTAAACAATTAAAATCTTATTTCCCTAATAAAAAACAATTTATCCTACTCACTCGTAAAGGAGTGTATCCATATGACTATATGTCTCAATGGGAACGTTATGAAGAAACGTGTTTACCCTCAAAAAAATATTTTTTTAACTATTTAACAAATGACGCAATTACGGACGAAGACTATGAACACGCTCGGTCTGTTTGGTCAGTATTTAATATTCAAAACATGGGTATGTACACAGATTTGTATCTCAAAACAGATGTTTTGTTGTTAACAGATGTATTTGAAAATTTTCGAAAAACTTGTAAACTACATTACAATCTCGATCCCGCGTTTTATCTTACAGCACCAAGTCTATCTTTTGATGCAATGCTTTTAAAAACAGGAGTTCAATTAGAATTGATTAGTGATGTTGAAATTTTTAGAATGATACAAAAAGGTATTCGAGGAGGTGTTTGTATGTGTTCCAAAAGACATGTCAAAGCCAATCATAAATATTTAGATACTTATGATCCAGCCCGTCCTAATTCATTTATCATTTATTTAGATTGTAACAATTTATACGGTTATAGCATGTGTCAATCCTTACCCTATTCGGATTTTAGATTTATGAATAGACAAGAAATAGATTTTTTACAATTGAACTTAGCAGAAATTAGTGATACTGCAGAAAACGGTTACATCCTTGAAGTTGATTTAATATATCCGGAGAATTTGCACATGGAACACAATGACTTTCCCTTTTGTCCAGAAAAATGCTTACCACCGGGTGGTAAGAATAAAAAGCTAATACCAAATTTGTATGATAAATATTACTATGTTATTCATTACGTACATTTAAAAAAATGTTTACAGCACGGTTTAGTATTGAGAAGAATCCATCGCGCTATTATATTTAAACAAAGTAGTTTTTTAAAGCAATATATTGATATTAACACCCAGTTACGTCAAAAAGCAGAGTCAACGTTTGAACAAGACTTTTTCAAATTATTGAATAATAGTATTTTTGGAAAGACCCTAGAAAATAATGAACACCGAATAGACGTTAAGTTAGTAAACAAGTGGTGTGACTCGAACAATAAAACAAAAAAGACTACTTGTGCTGAAAAATTGATAGCCAGCCCATATTTTCATAGCGTCTCTGTATTTTCTGATGATCTAGTAGCAATCCAAATGAAACCTGTGCGTATTATACTTGATAAACCAATTTACATAGGGTTTGCAGTATTAGAATTATCTAAGGCTCACATGTACAACTTTCACTACTCCATCATTAAACCTTTTTATGGTAACCGAATAGAATTATGCTATACTGACACAGATAGTCTAGTATATGATGTACAGAGTAATGATGTTTATAAAGACTTTAAGCTCCATTTTCTAAAATATTTTGATACCAGCAATTATGACTGTAACAATGACTATAACTTACCAATTATTAATAAGAAGGTTCCAGGACTGTTTAAGGATGACATGGGTGGTGACATTATCAAAGAATTCGTAGGACTGCGCTCAAAGCTTTATTGTATTAAAACGTTAAACAAAACAATTAAAAAGGCAAAAGGTACAAAAAAATGTATTACCAAAAATTTTAATATGTTAGATTATAAAAATGTTTTATATGATTGCAATGTTATTCGTAAAAAAAATGTATTGTTTAAATCAATAAAACACGAAATATTTACTCAGGACTTAAATAAAGTAGCACTTTCAAGCAATGATGATAAACGATTGCTATCGTTTGATAAAGTTTCTACTTTAGCCTGGGGTAACGCAAGTATATTTAAGTAATACATATTTTAACATGTTTTTTATTGATTGTGAATGGTAAAACTTATGACGTCCTAAATGGAAAGTTAGATAATTTTTCATCCTACCTACTGTCTTACTTACTATTATAAAAAGTCTGTAAGGGTGGGTGGATGGATGTTTGTTACTCTTTTAAAATGTGAAATAAGTAGTATTGCTGTGTAATTTAATTCAAATAGTATCGATAGAAGTTTCTTTTGAACCTGGTTTTATTATGTATACAATTCTAAATTGTGTGTATTCTTGGTGTCCCTTTTACTAGTTAGAGCTAAACAGTGTAGGTATATAAATATCTATTATGTGCCTACAAAGTATAAAGTTGAATAAATTAAATTGTGTATATTCATTACATACATCTGTTTCATTTCTGTTCCTGATGACAAAGCACACAGCGCTCGCCGCGTGTCGATACAGGTTCCAACTTGATAAAATATGTACCTAATGTCCAGTTTTGATGACAAAGCACTCATGAGTCGAGGTTCACACGCGCGGTGTAGAATTTAACACCGATCAGGTGCTCATCAGATTGAACTTGTTGAAACATGAAATTGATTCACATCGCAAGGTTTTATGGAGTTTGCATTTCATAATAATATGATTAGTACATACATCACAAGGCAGTCAGCCGGACTGGTCACATCACGTCACTTAAAAACGAAACAAATTGTAAGTATTGCACAAGCGTATAAGTACTTATAAAATTATGTCTTATTTATGTGTTTGATATAATTATTAATAATTATAATTTTCTTTGTTTCAGATCATCAATAATGTGCGATTCTCCAGATATTATTGACTTCTCACAATACGGTCAAGGTTTTCCGACTCCGAGTTTAAGCTGGCATATCCCAGATATCCAAGATCAACAAATACCTGTCAACAAGGAACCTAGAGCAAGACAAGACTGCGGACCTGCTAGCAAGAAGCCTAGAACAAGACGGGAGTGTCTAAAACAGAAGTCATCTCTGCCTAATTATTGTGAATCATATGTCTTTTTTTTTTTTTTTTTTTTTATATTGTTATAGGCTTGCGTTTGACCGCAACTCACCTGATCTTAAGTGATGATGCGGCCTAAGGTGGAGCACGCTTGCCTAGAATAAACCGGTTCACTCGTGCCTTGAAGAAATGTCATAAACAATGAGAAGAAAAAAGGATTACGACTGATCCAGGTACAAGTGTTGGATATCAGTGAACAAGAACCTGCAAGTGACAATCAGAATGTGATGTTAAGTGCGCAGTATGTAGTGACTGAACCGGTGGACTATGTTATGGAGGAGACGCAATCGTTAATTAACAAAATTTCAAAAAAACTTTGTGGGGACAGTTATTATTAAGTGATGTAATTATTTTGTAAGTACCTACTTTATAAGTTAATATGTGAGTAATATTATAGTTATTAGGGTATAATAATAGGTTTTTATGTTGTGTAAGTTCTGGATGTATAAATTATTAGAATATCATATATGTAAGTTTTATTGTAATAATCTTTTAAATATACAAAAGAAGTTACAAAAATATCAAAAACAAAAAATAATAAAGAGAGAAAAAAATTAAATAAAATATCTAGATTGTTTTAATGTAAATAGATAATATTAATCTCTTAGTTTAATTTTGTTGGGTAGTGCTCATACATCACAAGTTTTTATGTTATAAGTATGTATGTACGCGTAGAAAACATGTGGGGACAGTTATTATGATTATTGGGTTGGTAGATATAATTAGTTTGTAATAATTTTAAATAATTTAAAAAATAAATAAAAGTATAATCAGTTATAATTTAAATTATGTTTTATTTTGTATTACTTATTTATACTCGAACTCTAAATTAGCTCTAGTGTAATGATATTATTATAGGTTAATTGCTTTAAGGATTTTTTCTTACAATAATTCGTTTAATAAATATCATTTTGCTACAGCTCATTTAAAGTTTAGTATGTATGTTACCCTGATTATATTAAATAAAACACTCATAAGTAGATAATTACATTTTTATTAACTGAACATTACAAAATAATTTTAAATAGATTAATGAACATTAATTTTAAATAGATTAAATATAGACATATTATTATCCACATACCATTTTCTAATACATATAGCATTATTCAAAGCACAATTTATTTTATGGTTCACACAATTAAAATCAGTTTTATTTTTACAGAACTTCTTTTTTAATGTCGCAAAATTAGGGCACCCTTTTTCACCTATGTCAATCACTTCACAGTTTGCACATAACTCTTTAATCCACTTAATCTTCTCCAAACCCTTTGTAATAATTTTTTTATTTTCTAAATACGGTACGATGACGTGTTGAAACTCTCTGTAGTCTATAAAGCCCTCACTCCAGAAAATTCCTCTATTTCTTTCTAACCATCGCACCTGCTTCTTTTCTTCTTGAGTTAAATAATAAAACGAATGCGGTGGTTTAACCAAGAACGTCTGTGTGTGGTCATTACTTACGATAGCCACTTCTTTGACAATAAAATTATTGTCTAAATATTTGAATCCTTGGAGTTCGGCAATGATAATATCCGCGTTCATGATAACTTCTTCACTGTGTTGCTTAATGGTTTGTATTCAACAATGCAATCGTTGAGAATGAGACAGTATGCCGAAGTTTGATCTGGTATTTCTGAATCACTCTCAATTTCTACCCTTACATCCACAACGGGTCCAGTCTTCAGATTATCGGTCTGTCTAGAGCAATCAACAACAAACAACGGAGCTAATTCTTTAAATTGTTTCTCGCTTAATAAAGACTCCGGACAACGTCCATAATATGACTGTTGAAATCTGATGTATTGCTCATATAATAAAGCAATTCTGTTATTGGCGAAGTTGACATTGATGTTTTCATACGGGAAATATGTCGAATTAAGGTATACTTTAATGTCACGAACATAGCAGTGATCAAACTGCGACATGTCAGAACTTGCATTATTTTTTCTACTTGTTTGTAGACCAATTATTACATATCTCGGTTTTTCTATTTGAGATGAAGTTTTGATAGACCAGGTGTGCTTTGTAGTTCTTGGTAAAGTGGGGTATTCATATAGATCCCAGTTTCTAAAAACCATCTGAAGCGGTCGATCTTTTTCCAATAGTTTTAATAAACTTATTTTTTCTTTGTCCGATACTTTAACATGGGGTACGCGCCATATGATTTTATTGATTTGAATGTCTTCCACTATTTCGCCGGTATTTAATTTTACAGCGTTCAAATTAGTGTTGCTTCGTAATAATATTAGTTCATGTCTACTATTTATTACAACTTTTTTAAAATCTTCTGCAAAACCGAGGATATTCCGAAGTGGTATAGACGCAGAAAAACTTCCTCCATTAATATTTTTTATGCCATCGATACTCCAACCCCAAGCTCTAGCTATTTTTGATTCATTCTCATTCATTGATATTAATGATTTCATGGTTGTAGTTATACCTGCATTTTTTATTTTATCAATCTCCACTCCGTTTAATTCGTACCTAATATCTTAGAACAAGAAGAGTAGTCCATTGTTCGTTAAATTGACACTAGTAGCTTTCTCTTTTGAATCTTTTTTGTTAACGATAACGGTTCCTTCCAAATACAGAGTGCTGGCTGATGGTAATATGTACAGATCCTGTTGGTTGATAGGTATGCGTATTTCATCGTTCCTGTTGAAACTCGTTACATAAGGTTTGTACGAATGAAATTCGATTCCTTCTATACTGTTGTCGTAAGTCGGAGTGGATAAAACGTCTAAGATATTCATTTTAACAATCCAATCGCTCTGAGAAATATCTTATTGTCTTTAGTTAATTTTATTTTGCTCTTAGAACGACGTCTTATTTGGTAGGCAGCTTGAGTAGAACTGGAATTTTTAATTTGATGAGACACATATTTATTGTAGTCAATCATTTTTTCTTCTAAGATGTAAATACAGCTGCACTTCTTCACCACGCAAATTAATTAAACGATTGTTTATATCTAGTAGTCGGATATGTATGCAGCTTATGCTGTTTCGATTGATTGGAAAATATATTGCGTTCTTCGGGATTTCTACGATTCTGTATCCAGGTGGTACGTTGAGTGCGAATTCGTGAATTATGTGACTTGGTTCACCGTTTATGTAAGAGCCGCTCACAATGTCACATTCGATCCTTACCACTGTCGTCGGTAAAATGTTGACTGGATGCTGTGACACATGCCATTTATTTGCTTTCAGAACCTGCTTATCAAATCCTAACAGTCTACTGAAAGAGTTTTCTTTCTTAAAATTAACGTCTTTTGAACAGTATATGGCAGTTTTTAAAGTATTGTTATTACATTGTAATTTGATTGAGGCATCTTTTATTTCGGATTTTAAATAATCGTAAATATCTTGCAATTCGTAGGTGCCTTCCGGTATTTCAATAACATCGTTTGAGCCATAATAATACTTGTTATTACTTTTATCAATATTTGGTATAGAATTAAATGTTGAAAAATGCAATAAAGCACACTCATATTCTCCATTGAGTTGCAACGTATTAGGATAGTACGTAGATAAAATTGATGAGTTTCCAGTTATTGACAAAGTGAGTGACATCTTGCAAATGAATGAAATAAAATAAAAGCATTCATTTTATATATTTTTATTCCAAAAAGTTCTTAGATATTTTAAACATAAATGACCACAGTTTACAGTATTAAATTTTTGATATCTTGTGTAGTTATATGAAACTTTACAATTCTTAAAATATCGTACCAGTTCTAATGGAGGTTTTAAATTTCCATAGCTATCAAAATATTCACAATAGTCATATACTTTTACATAAGCTACCCAATGCGTTCCTTCATTTTTAGAATCGTCTAAGTTAACAATACCACATTCCATACGTTTCGGCTTCCTTGGTAATTGATCTTTCATATATACTCCTCGGAAATATGGGATGTCTCTTGCATAGTATTGGATGTCTACATTAGTTAGTGCGCGATTTGGTAGCTTCTTGTTCAGTTTTTTGTTGATTTTATAAACAATCCTTTACCGTTTTTATAAGGCTTTATGTATAAACCCTTGCCCACTGCTAAACCCTCCATAGTTCTATTGTGTCGTTCTGTCTCTCGCAAATTTTGTTGGGCTGATTTGTAATCATTTACCGTTTTTGCAATGCCAGCCGCACCACCAGCTAAAGCTCCTAAAGCTGATAAGCCAGCAAAAATTGGAATTAAAGGTAGAACTCCACCAGTCTTCGGTATTGGGATCACTCTCGGCACTTTGATTTGATGTAATTTGGGGCATAACTTTTTTGCAGCTAAGTAAGCGAAGTTTATTAAAGACTTACTATCCTTGGGTTTTAGCTTTTTTATTTTAGATTTTATTTTTGATACTAAACTCTTAAATGTTTTGGCACCAGAACCAGATTTCAATTTGGCTTTCATGACTTTGCTTACTAACCATGAGCTTAATTTTTCACCTTTTCCCGCATCTTTTGATTTGAGTCTATGTTTAGCCATGTTCAATAGCTGTAAGTCGGCTTTATGACGATTAGGTAAATCTGTATGATTTTCATATGCTATATCGTGGTGCATACAAGCTTCGTCTAGTTTATTCACACCTCGATCACCTCGCAACAAACGTTTATGAAGTTTAGTTCCTGGTCCGCAATAATTGTATCCAGGCAAATGAGCTTCGAACGGTAGGTTATTAATTATACTGTTAACTAGTCCACCACCTTGCATTACTTATATTATAATGATACAAATATAACAAAGTACTTCTTTTATATCTCAATTTATTAATGCAGATTTATCAATCCAACTGTTTTCATCATTACTGAGACCTAACCATTTAACGAATAGTTTCTTTCCTTTCTTTTTAAGTATTTTTTCTACTAAATAAACACCAGGATAGTTCGATTTTTGAAGTTCTTGTTCGTAAAAAGTTCCTTGTTAAATATGCTCGTTGGAGAGAAATAAAAGTGGACTGTATATTAAAGGCTTGGTGTATTGCCGGTTAGATTCGAAAGGTTACAGCTGACCCGAACAAACATAAAAGTAAATAAGGTTTCGGTTTAAGAGTGTCGTCCGTTCGCGATGGTGTCCGAGGAAGCGAGTGGTCGGCGGTCGGGCCGGCTCCCCGCGCCGCACCTCAGCTCGCTCGCCGATGACGATGACGCGTAGGTAGGTCACGTCGCCTGCGCGTGCTGTGTAGGTGTTGGGTTCGATTCCCAACATGCTGCCCGGGTTGAAGCGGAGACTTCAACAATCTGGAAGTGGGCAGATATTATTGAAGGCCCTCCTTATGGTGCCTCTCTTCGTCTTTACCTCTGCGACTCTGGATATACCGTCGCTGCCAGGGTAAACCTGGGTGACTCTTCCTAAGGACCAGAGTAAAGGAGGAAGAGCTCTGTCCTTTATGACAACAAGAGAGCCTAATTTCAGCTCCGTCGTCGAAGAGCGCCACTTCACCTTCTGCTGCAGTAGAGCAACGTATTCGAGAGAGAAACGCTGCCAAAAGTGCTGTTTGATGTGCTCGATCCTCTTGAAGCGCTCCAGGCGATTAATATTGTAATCAGAGACCTGTGGATGAGGAATAGCATTAAGTGGCCGTCCAATGAGGAAATGAGCAGGTGTCAGAGCGGAAAAGTCAAGGGGTTCTGAGGATAGAGGAGTAAGAGGACGGGAGTTTAAAACAGCTTCTATTTGAGTGAGGCACGTAGCCATTTCCTCGTAGGTAAGATGAGTGGATTGTAATAACCTTTTGAGATGGTGTTTTGTGGAACGAACAGCTGCCTCGGCTAAGCCGTTGAAGTGGGGACTATATGCAGGTACGAATTTAAATTCAATACCTTCTTGAGATAAGTGACCCTCAAGGTCTGATTGTACAAGAAACTTTGATAGCTCATTGTAAGTGCCGACAAAGTTAGTGCCGTTATCGGATGTAATACTTTGCGGTTTCCCCCGACGTGACACAAACCGATTAAGAGCGGCTAAATAAGCTTCACTCGATAGTGCAGTAACGAGCTCGATGTGACAGGCTTTTGTCGAGTTACAGATGAAGATTGCCAAGAACGATTTGACAAGTCTGCAACCTCTGCCCTTCTTGTCCGCTATCATCACTGGCCCTGCGTAATCAACACTACAATGCAAGAAAGGGTACTCTAACTCAGTTCGATTTGTCGGTAGCTGTCCCATAATGGGTTGCACAGATTCCGCTTTGTACCGACAACATCGGACACATTTGTTTACGATGGCTTTGGCTAGGCTTCTGCCGCCCAAGGGCCAATAAGTTTGCCTAGCGTTTGCTAATAAGAGCTGGGGACCAGCATGTAAATATTTTAAATGTAGATGCTCAAAGAGTATCTTAGTAAAATGGTGCTTGCTGCACAACAAGATGGGATGCTTTGTATCGTACGTGTATGGGGAATTGTCCAATCTACCACCGACACGTAACAGGTTATTGGGATCTAGAAATGGGGACAAGGAACTGATTCTATTTTTTTTATGCAAAGCTTTCGTCGTTTTAAGAATAGCATATTCATCAGGAAACATATCCAGCTGAACTTTGTGCAATATTAAATTTAAAGAGTTTTTAAGTTCGACAACTGAAAGTGCACCGGTTCGTTTGTTGGTTTTGTTTCGACAATTGTGTACAAATCTTTGTAAATATGCTATCGATCTTTGTAAATAAATTAAATTAGATCTATTGTTAATTAAACTACTGATAGAGTCTACATTAGAAGGACTGTTACTAACTACGACAGAACAAGAAACTAATTCTGGTAGATCGTGTCTCTCGTTGTGATTGGGCATTTTTGGCCATTCACGTTCATCTTTCTCTAAGAAAGTGGGACCAGACCACCACAAGGATGAACCACTGATGGAATCAGCCTTCAGCCCGCGGGAGACAAGATCCGCCGGATTGTCTTTCGACGGTACGTAGCCCCACACGTGACCCTCTGTGCTCTCCTGAATTTCGTGGATTCGGTTGCGAACGAAATTCTTCAGTTGCAGTGGGGGTGTAGACAACCACCCTAGAACTATGGTCGAGTCACACCAAAATCTACATTTGCTTACCTTTAGAGTTAAAGAGGTTAATACTTTTGTACACAACCTTGCAGCCAACAAGGCTCCGCAAAGCTCTAGACGAGGTATCGTCGTAGGTTTTATCGGCGCTACCCTATTTTTAGAGGTTAAGAGGTGTACCTTTACTAAACCTGATTGATCCACAGAACGAATGTACAGACAAGCGCCGTACGCTCGCTCTGAAGCATCTGAAAAAACATGAATTTCATGAATTCCTGAGCTATCACTAAGAGCCCATCGAGGAATTCTTAAGTGATTCAGAAGAGGTAAAGTCTCAGCAAATGCAAGCCATAAATGTTTGGTGTCTTGTGAGACCTCATCATCCCATGAGTATTGATCGATCCACAATCTCTGCATGATGAATTTGGCTTCGACAACACACGGGCCGACGAGTCCCAGTGGGTCAAAGATTTGACTAATGACTGAAAGTATGTGTCGTTTTGTTACTTTTTTATTTAACTTTATATTAATTGAAAACGACAAAGTGTCTGAATCACAAATCCAGTTCAGACCAAGAGTCTTAGATGACACATCCATATTTGTTTGTGAAAAATCTAAAATATTATCATCTGTTTTGTTATAAGAAGGTGAAATTTGATTTAAAATGAATTTATTATTTGATTTAAATTTTCTTAATTTCAATTGTGCTGATTTTAAAGTAGATATGACTCCCTGAGCAATATCGATTGTTTTATGTATTGAATCTGAGCCACCTAGATAATCGTCAACATAAAAGTCTCTTTGAATAGATTTTTTGACGTCATCATTTGGGGCGTTGGAAGCTAAACTAACCAAACACTTGGTGGCTAAGTAAGGCGCACTTGCCGTGCCATAAGTCACTGTGTTGAGTGTATAAGTTTTTAAAGGCTCTTTAGAATCAGAGCGGAAGATAATTTTTTGTAGAGAGCGTTGAGAAGGATGAATTTCAATCGCTCTGTACATTTTCTCTACGTCACCAGTTACAACATATTTATGTTGGCGAAAGCGTAGCAGTATCGAAATGATGTCTTCTTGTACTGTCGGACCGACCATTTGGATGTCGTTAAGTGACACACCAGTACTAGTGGTGGCCGAAGCATCGAAAACTGTACGAAGCTTGGTAGTTGTACTTGACTCACGGATGACGCCGTGGTGAGGTAAAAAATAACAACTTTCCTGAAGACAGCCCGGCGAAGACCCCTTATCTTCAGTCATGTGACCTAGGCGTTCATACTCTTGCATGAACTCAACGTACCTGCTTTTGAAGGCAGGGTCTCTAAGAAACTTACGCTCAAGTGACATGAACCGACACTTAGCCTTTGAAAAGGAATCGCCTAAGACTGAAGGATCTCTCTTCAGTGGCATGGTAACGACAAAGCGTCCGTCGTCTTTACGAGTGGTGTGCTTCTTAAAGCTCTGCTCACAGGCACGCTCCTCAGGAGATAAGGAGTGCTTGGCTGCAATGGTATCTAATTCCCAAAAACGAGATAAGTCTGGGTCGGTGTCCTCATTTAAAAAATGACAAACGGGAGAAGAAGTGTGTGACTTATGACGGGCAACGTACCCTGACACTAACCAACCCAATTTCGTTTCATATAACTTAGGCTGATTTTTACCTAAGTCGATAGAATTATTACATAAGACGGACCAAAATATTTCGGCCCCAACTAGGATGTCTATAGCTGACGGTATATTAAATGTTGGGTCAGCTAGACTTATTCCCGATGGAAGAGGAATATTATCTAAGTTTATAAATGAAGACGGTAAAGCTTTAGTAATATGATGTAAAATATGGCAGTCTACCGTCATTTTACTGTTACCGTCGTAGTTGGACATAATAGTAAGGCTGCAAGATTGTGTGCAATGTGAAGTATTATTATTTATACCTGTCACGGTGGAGCTCGCACTACGTCGCGACAAACCCAGCTTACCGCAAAGTGCCTCTGTTACGAAGTTACCCGTGCTGCCGTTGTCCAGCAGCAGTCGGGCAGTGTGCACCTTTCCCTTGCTGCCAACCACTCTCACGAGCGCTGTGGAAAGCAAAACATTCGGAGAAGTAGTATGCTGCTGAACATTCGTTGAACAGGAGACGTTATTGATGGGAATGACTGGCTCAGAAGTAGGGGTTGTTTCTGCCTCATGTGAATGAAGCAGAGTACTGTGTCTTTTCTTGCAATATTTGCAAGGTACAAGATTGCACCTTGATTCTACGTGCCCTGGTCGTAGACAATTAAGACAGACCTTTGCCTCTTTGGCCTTCTGCATACGAGCTTCAATAGTCAGAGCTCTAAAGGCGTCACAATTAAATAAAAAATGAGTTTGACTGCACATAGGACATGTATATATTTTTTTATTATTGTTATTATGTTTTTTATTTTTATTGTTACTTTCATTTGTTTTTTGATCAGATTTTGTAGCTGTAAGTAGATTCGAATTATGTTTACAAGTGTCTGTATGTTGTACTTTATTGTTATTTACTTTATGTTCTTGCAAAGTTTCTAACAAGTCAGCTCTGTTGCTAAGGAACTTTAAGAAAAAATCTAATGAAGGTGGATTATCCAAAGTGTTTCGATGTTCTTCCCATTCCCTACGTGTGACAGTGTCAAGTTTTTCGGACATCATGTGTATTATGAGGGTATCCCGTAAATTAAATTCAGTGTCCTGACCTAATGCTGCTAAGGCACGAAGATTTTTATTTGTAACATCGATAATATTACGAATAGAAGAGCATGATTCACTTTGCATATGTTCAATACTAAATAACGCACGAACATGATTATTAACGAGCAATCTTTTGTTGTCGTATCTTTGACACAATAAATTCCAAGCGGACTCGTAATTCTGTGCTCTAAAATCTAAATTATCTATAACTAGTAACGCACTACCTTTAAGAGAAGCACGCAGGTAGTGCAACTTATTAACGTTGTCCATGTCCTTTCGTGAATGAATCAGTGAAATGTAAGTGTCCCTAAACTCAAGCCAGTGTTGATAGTGACCATGAAAAACAGGTAAATTAATTTTTGGCAACCTAACACAATTAGATTTAAAGCCACCTGCCTGTACATCCTCGTCACCCGTTACGTAACCATCTTGTTGAGTGCCTGACTGGGGGGGACGAGCACCGAGCAGACTCCGCGCCGTCGCCACCAGTTTATAATACTGGTTCTCAAACTGCTCACGCTCCTTGCTGTCGTCATCGGGGTTCTCCAACAACATCTCGATGTCACACTGTAATTTGTCGAAATCCACATATAAGCTATCAAATTTATGAAATCTAGTTTCTAAATCTAAAAGTTGTAAGCTGCTTAGTTCGTCGCAACTTTGAAGCATGTGAAGGTAGTTGCCGAAAATGGTGAGCTTAGATTTCATACAGCTGCGTTTTTTAACGAGTTTTTCAACTTTTTCGTCAGCCATAGCGATAGAAACACAATTTATAAATCACTAACGGAGTAATGCAGATAAGAAACCAGTTTTTATGAATGCATAGAAAAAAAAACGTAGCTCGCTAATGAGGTGTGACGCAACAGGTCGAACAAAGGAACACCTGACGCACTGGTATGTCGCCGTGCGATCAGCTGTTATAGATAAGAAGCAAAGTAAACGTAAACAGATGGTTTAATATAAAGGTTATATACTAGCTTTATAAGCAGAATAATTGAGTATTTTGAGAAATGCAAGGCTATGAATATGATTGATTTTTCACTGAATAATGTGAAGTGAAAATAATTGAAAGCACTTACTTAAATATTGCTATTTAAACATGAAATATGATAAAAAAATAGGAAAAGATTTAAGGGACAAATTGGAACGAACTCACAGAATGTCTAAACCATCCACAGGATAAGCGATGATGCTGCAAGTTCTTCTTTGTCCTTGAAGATGACTCGAACTTTCTCCGGGTCCAAAGTCCGTTGTCCGGTTGACCTCTAGATGACTTCTTCTCTGGGCGTGTGCGGGAGCTATGCGTAGTTTCTTCGACAGGAAATTGATGACTCCTGCAGGAACTGTCGCCGCTGAAGACCGCAACCGAAGAGCTTCGAGTTTGAAGTTTTCTTCCGAGACCGTTACTTTTTCGAAAATAAACCGGCGAGATCCTAGAAGGACCAATGTTAAATATGCTCGTTGGAGAGAAATGAAAGTGGACTGTATAGTGAAGGCTTGGTGTATTGCCGGTTAGATTCGAAAGGTTACAGCTGACCCGAACAAACATAAAAGTAAATAAGGTTTCGGTTTAAGAGTGTCGTCCGTTCGCGATGGTGTCCGAGGAAGCGAGTGGTCGGCGGTCGGGCCGGCTCCCCGCGCCGCACCTCAGCTCGCTCGCCGATGACGATGACGCGTAGGTAGGTCACGTCGCCTGCGCGTGCTGTGTAGGTGTTGGGTTCGATTCCCAACATCCTAATATATCTTGCTTTCTTTGATCTTCTATGTGATATGTTACTGGTATAGTTTTATTAATCCTTTTTATTGTGAAGAGTTCAGTTGACCAGTTAGGAGTATAACCTTTCTCGAAATTGTGTTTGTATTTACTGATACGAACACAATCACCTTTTTTAAATTTAGGTTTCCACTGGAGGGATACATGATTACATATATTTTTTATATTTTCTTTTACGATTGCTTCATTAGATTTATTCACATCAATAGGTTTAACTTTAATTGTACGATGTTTTGTGTTGTTATACGTATTAAATAAATCTTCTAAGGGTGATCCTAACCACTTATAATTTCCAATGAGACTAAAATATTTATACAAATTATTTTTAACAGTTTTAATTAGTCGTTCTACAATTGAAGCTTTTTTAGTAGAGAACGATGAGTAATGGTTAATGTTGTACTTCTTCATTAGCGTTTGAAATGTGTTGTTATAAAACTCTGTGCCCATATCTGTTTGTAAATTAACAGGATTTTTATTGCTGCTTAGTAGTATTCGTTCAAACGCTCGAGTTACTTCAGATTTATTTTTAGACTTTAACGGTTCTGCCCAGGCATACTTTGAGAAGCAGTCAATCACCACTAAAATGAAATTGTAACCTTTATTATACTTTCTTAGGTTTTGCATGTCCATTAGATCTGCTTGCCATAAATCATCGATCCCTTTGAGAATAACAGAACGTCGAAGAAAGTTTCTTCGTGCCGCTTTGTGTATTTCATTTACAATTTGTTGTTTTGCCATTATTGAGATTTTTAAGTAATTTATCTATATCTGCTTTGGTGTAAAACTTCTCTTCCAAATGAATCAAAACCTCAGGCTCCTTTGCTTTTAAAGTAGACTGAACAGTCTTTTGTGCATCTAATATGATTTGAGCACGCAATGAAGCAATCAGTTTATTAAATTGTTTTATCGTATCAGCACTCATTCGATCTACATAATCCTTGTTCACAGCATCGTCTGCTTCTAATGGAGGTTTAATTCCTCTCAATCTAGATGACTTTAAATCAAAATCTCCATTTTCTGATTTTAACAACGCGTTATCATTGAAATTAATCAGTTCTGACAATCGCATTCTTTTATGAATTAAATGTCCAAATTTATCAATATTCATGTTTCAGGTGTACTATATGTAAAGGCTGATGATCAACTGAACAATAGTAAATTTTACACCTATTTATTTATAAGTTTACTTTCACGTAATTCTTCAATAATGGATATTATTTCATTATCTAATCCTGTGTTACCAGCATCTCGAGATGCTATTAATAACTTTAACCTTTCCACCAATTCATTAGGATTATCCCAATATACTAAATCTATGTTTTTTTTCCAGATTTTTGTTAATGGTAGTCCTTTTCCTTTTGAATGATTACCCTGAACAGTACTTTGCAGTTTAAAAAGAGGTTTAATAACTTGTAAATATTTTTGTCCCTTATTACTTTTTATTGGTTTACTTGGGTCATTATCACGACGATGTGCGTTTGTATCAAGTAACATTTTCTTATAATATAGCAAGTCATCTTCAGTAATCAGACTTAAATCAATATCTTTCTTAAGCAGTAGTTGTTTTAAACCAGGCGTATGTCTGTATTTATGACCAGCCACGATGATATAATGATCGTCGATTGTTATGTGAGCAGAACCTAACATCAATTTCCCGCGTTCTACTCTAACACCAAATGGAATGTCTGTTAATGCTTCTGAAGACACTGACCAGGATGATGTATCGCGACCTTCACTTTTTTCAACTGATTTATACGAAGATTCACTGCTGGTATCAGACTCGTCTACATCACTACCAGTTGCAACTTTTTGCAAAGTTTCGTCTATAAACAGATCTTTAGATTCTTCATCTTCATTACTATGCAGCAAAGGAGTTTGCATACTAGCTGTAGCAATTTGGTTGAGAGGCTCTGTTACAGGTTTAAAAACTGTTTCCAAGGCTTGCTTACGCTCATTCTCAATGTCTCGCATTTTTCGCACCTTCTTCTTTACAGCTGCTGCAGCATCAACAATTTGCCTCTTTAAAGATTTTTCCATAATCGATGAATAGATTGTAACCGGTTAAGCTCTGTTTGGAGAGTAATAATGTCGCACAGGTAAAGCTCTTATATATGTGTTCGTGTTCTTAGTCAAAAACTACAAACGTATCAAATTTACTTCTATAACATCCTTTGTTTTTGGAACAATCTTTATTAATTACAACATAATTGAAAGGTACACTCCATATTTTTGAACACATTTCACGGAATTCAATCCAAGTCATATCAGTGTTGACATGTTCATCGTAAACATGTCTCATATTTCTTTCATCTTGCTTAAAAAGTACGATTAGGTTCGCGTTGTCTCTTACTAACTGCTTAGGAATTTTACTATATGTCTGATTTAGATAAAAACAATCGATGAACTTGTGTCTTCCCATTGCAAAATAATCCCGCATGCTACTTTGATTTTCACAAGCAACATCATCAAATACAATCACAGAATTCGGTTTTGCGTCCTGAACACTTAGTACTTGCTCATTTTCATGATATTTCTGAAATGACGTGTCTGGTACCCGTTGCAAAACTTTTTCTAAAAATACGTACTTGGGTTGTTGCAAGGTTTTTGAATAAACATAAACATTTTGAAACCTTAAACCATTCTCGTGTATAAGGAGACCAATTAATAAATTAGTTTTTCCACAATTTGATGGTCCGCAAATGATGCATCGTACCGTTTTAGGTAATAATTTTCCATGGCGAAAACCGGTCTCCTGAGAGTGAACACAAAGTTCGTTTACATGTAACGATTGTGGTTGTTTTACAAATTTCATGACGACTGTTAAAGCGGTTTTATTAATAATGAATAAATTAACGTATTACATTGACATTTATAACTCATTGTCGCTAACTCGAGCAAATGTACGACTCTCACCATAGCTGTCCTTCAATATAAGATAGCGATTGTTTGATTTTAACCAATCAAGCATCTGCTGGTAGAACAAATCTTCGGTTTGGGCTGTATACGAGTCCTGGTATTTTGATGAACCGTTATCTGTATTTTTCTGTCCAGTTTGCAAATCTTGAATAAATATAATCTCGCCGCTAGAATTCCTCATAATAAGTTTACAAATATCTTTAATATCAGATTTCTCTGAGCTATGCATTGTAGTTAACTTGGTTGAAATGTATGTAGGATTATAATTTTGTTTATTCCATGTTAAGTAAGTGTTTCCGAACATAATGATTTATGAACGAAGTATTGAGTGAAAGGGAAGTAAGGTAAGAGTGAAGGATGAATGGTGAACACAATTTACAAAGATGGAGCCAAAGACGCTTACGAAGAGCTCACACACGATTTTTATAAAAAAGGTGAATAATTATTATTAAAGAAGTAATAATCAAGAAGTATCTTTCATTCGAACCCTATCCTACAAATTCTCGTCCGGGATAGAGGGTTCGAGTGATTACGAAGTTTATTTTTACGTTTTTGCAAAAGAAGACACTGCGTGGGCGCGTGCACCGGTACTCGTGCATAACCTCAATAAAAATATAAAAATTGGTCGTTTCATAACGAAGGCGGAAAATGATGGCTGACGACAGTACCAAGAAGAGCGACGAAGGCCTATTTAAGGTCCTTGATTGCATACCCAAGTTCACAGGAGACGATATGACGTATTCCTCAAATAAGTGGACTCAGGATTTAGAGGACAATGCGGAGATATTCGGGTGGAGTCCGCAACAAAAATTAATCATAGCTCGACGTAGTTTAGCCGGCACGGCAGAACTATGGCTGAAGACTGAAAGGGCGTTCAGAACGTACGATGACCTCAAGGCGGCGCTACTCAAAGAATTCCCTGAGACTGTGAATAGCAAACAAATGCATGAGATGATGAGCACACGGAAGAAGCAGGCAAACGAGACATTTTATCAATACATGCTCGTTATGAAGGAGCTGGGTAAGCGTGCGAAGTTCCCAGATTATGTGGCGATCCAGTATATAATAGACGGTATTTCGGACTATGAGTCAAATAAGTTGCTATTCTACGGGGTCACATCTTATCCAGTGTTGAAAGAAAAACTAGTTCTGTACGAAGCCTTTAAACAAAAAACTAAGAAATCAGATTCTATGAGACAGCGTGATAAACCGACAAAAACGAAGCCGCAAAGAGAATCCGAATCAAAATCAGACAATCTTCATCGCTGTTACAAGTGTGGTGAAAAAGGGCATGTTTCGAGTGTCTGTCCCAAAGGCGTCAAATGCTTTAGATGCAATGAATTTGGGCATATCGGTCCGGAATGCAAGGCGGCAGGCATATCGACAGATAAAGAAAAAGAATCTAAAAAAACATCCAGCAATCATGGCGGCGCAACAAAGTCGGATCGGCGGTCGATGTTCGTTCAATATCAAAATCAATCGTCAGGGGGCGCTGCGAACGCGAATAATGGCGAATGTCCGGAGGAGCGAGTGAGTGAGCCGAAATCAAACGTCGGTTCGGTCTGTCAGTTCAAGTCACAGCAGTTCATTCACTCAGGCGGTGAGAGTGACATCTGTCATCAACGTCAAAACATACTAAACGTAAACAAAAGTGATCCGATAATAAATAAGAGTGTAAAAAGTGTTAAAATACGTGACTATACTGTAAATTGTTTGATTGACACGGGTAGTGATTTAAATTTAATTACGGTTGAGTTATTCTCAAAGTTGGATTGTGTATACAAACCCGAGAAGATGTTACTGACTGGCTTGGGTTCTTGTAAGGTGCTTTCAATTGGTAAGTTCGACACAGATTTAGTTATTGATAATCATAATTACAATATTTGTTTCTATATTGTGCCTGCTAACGTGATACCATATGAGGTAATTTTAGGTCAGCCGTTTTTGGTAAACACCATAACAGTTATTGATAAGGGTTCAGTTGAGATAAGGCCTCAATCCTACGATAGTTCATATCAGAATGTTATTTGCATGCTTTCTAGTTATGATGATCAAAATTCAACTCTGCAAGAAATTATAGATAACTACAAACCATTGAAGACTAAAGATGCACCTATCAAGTTAAAGATAATATTAAAGGATGACATACCGGTTACACAAAGACCCAGAAGACTAGCATTATTAGAGGAAGAAGTGGTTAAACATCAAATTGAAGATTGGTTATCCAAGGGTATTATTCGTTCAAGTTATTCTGAGTATGCAAGTCCTCTGGTTTTAGTCAAGAAAAAGGATGGTAGTACCCGAGTGTGTGTGGACTACAGAAAGATTAATCAGAAAATGGTAAAGGATGAATATCCACTGCCTGTGATTGAAGATCATATAGACAAACTGTGCAAGGTGAGGGTGTTCAGTACTCTTGACTTGAAAAATGGCTTTTTTCATCTACCAATAGAAGAAGAGTCTGTAAAGTATACGGCATTTGTGACGAGTAACCCAGAAGGCCAGTATGAATTTCTAAGAGCACCTTTTGGTCTTTCCATTTGTCCGAAGTATTTTACACGATACATTAATATCATATTCGCAGATTTGATCAGAAATGGAGTTGTTTTGATATTCATCGATGATTTAATAATCCTCTCAGAAGACGAAGAAGATGGCATTGCTAAATTAAAAAGTGTGTTGAAAATAGCAGCAGAATACGGACTTGAAATAAATTGGAAGAAGTCACAGATACTCCAAAGATCTGTTGAATACTTGGGGTACATTATTGCCAATGGAACAGTGAAACCATCCTCAGAAAAAACTAAGGCAGTTATGACATTTCCATTACCTAAAAGTTTAAAAGAAGTACACAGCTTTGTAGGGCTGACTTCCTACTTCAGAAAGTTTATTCAGAATTATGCATTAATTGCAAAACCATTGACAGACTTATTAAAGAAGAATGAGTTTTGTTTTGGAAGTGTACATATACAAGCTTTTGAAGAATTAAAATCAAAATTATGTTGTGAACCTGTTCTTAAGATATTTGATGTACAAATGGCAACTGAATTACATACGGATGCCTCCAAACATGGCTATGCAGCTATTTTAATGCAGAAAGATCCTAAGGATGGTGATTTGCATCCAATCCACTACATGAGTAGGAAAACTACAGATACACAACAAAAGTGTAGCAGTTATGAGCTAGAAGCCTTGGCAGTAATTGAGGGAGTGAAGAAATTCCGAAGATATCTAATGGGAAAACATTTTAAGATAGTTACTGATTGTGAAGCATTGCAAAAAACCTTTAATAAGAAAGATGTCCCTGCAAAAGTAGCCAGATGGATACTGTATCTGCAGGATTTTGATTATTCCATAGAGCATAGAACGGGGAATAAAATGCAACATGTTGATGCTCTAAGTAGAAATATATGCTTTGTTAATGTTGAACTACATGCTAGGATAAAGAAGGCACAAGAAGACGATGATGGGTTGAAGATCATGAGAGAAATTCTTAAGGAAAGTGAATATGAAGATTATTTTTTAGACAACAGTGTTATCTATAAAGGTGCACAAAAGAAGTTAGTGATACCTGAAGTTATGGATTTGGAAATGATTAAGAGAGCTCATGGAATAGGGCATTTCGGAAAGAAGAAAATTAAGGATATTCTAGAAAAAGATTATTTCATCACAAAGTTAGATGATAAAATTGACAAGGTCATTTCTATGTGTGTACCATGTTTATTGGCCAACAAAAAATCGGGAAAGAAAGAAGGGTTCTTAAACCCAATAGACAAAGGAGAGCTACCTTTAGATACTCTACACTGCGACCACTTAGGACCATTGGATGCTACAAAAAAAATGTATAATTATATTCTAACTGTAATAGACGGGTATACTAAGTTTGTCTGGATCTATCCTGTCAAGACAGTAACTTCAAAAGAAACTGTTGAGAGGTTAAAGTGGCATCAGAAAGATTATGGAAACCCGAGGAGAATAATCACTGATCGTGGAACAGCGTTTACATCAGGTGAGTTTCGGGAATATTGTGAAGTGGAAGAAATTGAACACATCACTATCACCACTGGGATACCTCGGGGAAATGGGCAAGTAGAAAGGATGAATCGCATTATCATTTCTACCTTAACAAAGATGTGCATAGAAGAGCCTGGTCATTGGTACAAGTATGTCAGTAAGCTTCAAAGAGTCATAAACAGCACATACCAACGATCTATCAATACCACACCTTGTGAATTATTAACTGGTGTTAAACTAAGAATGAAAGAAGATATGAAGATATTAGAATACTTAGAAGAAGAAAACAGAATAGAGTTCATGCATAAAAGAGACGAATCAAGAAGAGAAGCTAAGGAACAAATATTAAAAATACAGGAAGAGAACCGAAGAACTTTCAATAAAAAACGTAAAGAAGGAGAAAAGTACAAAGAAGGTGATCTAGTTGCTATACAAAGGACGCAATTCGGGAACGCCTTGAAATTAAAACCAAAATTTTATGGACCCTATAAAGTCACCAAAGAGTTAGGAAAGGACAGATATGAAGTAGAGAAAATAGACAGAGGTAAAGAGGGGCCTATAAGAACCACATCAGGTGTGGACTATATGAAGAGATGGCCTTAGCTCAACTGTACCTTTGTATTTAATATTAATTTCACTTGTCAAAAATAAAAAACAGATAAGGTATCATGGTATCTGCATAATAACAATACAAGATGAATAACTGGTCTATGTCTAACTTACTGATGTGTACAACCTTTATTATTTTCTTTTATATCAGGCAGCTGTTAGCTTAATGCTGTTTTATTTGTTAGTTGATAAAGATTTGTTTCTTTGTGTAATAAATAGTTTTCTTATGAGTATTGCCTGTGTACTGTATACTATGTGTCTCATACCATTAAAGTGTAAAAGAAGTTCCTACTATTTTGTTGTTAAGTTTAGTACTCTAGATTAAAAACTTTGCTTAAGGATAATACCTAGTTTGGTTGTTGGTTACTATTTTTTGTATACCTAATTTAAAGTAGATTCAGTCTGAGGCCAGACTGATTGGCAGGACGGCCGGGTTGTAGGATTATAATTTTGTTTATTCCATGTTAAGTAAGTGTTTCCGAACATAATGATTTATGAACGAAGTATTGAGTGAAAGGGAAGTAAGGTAAGAGTGAAGGATGAATGGTGAACACAATTTACAAAGATGGAGCCAAAGACGCTTACGAAGAGCTCACACACGATTTTTATAAAAAAGGTGAATAATTATTATTAAAGAAGTAATAATCAAGAAGTATCTTTCATTCGAACCCTATCCTACATGTATTTAAATCTATGATATGAAATACAACCTTCTTACTACAATAGTAAGAATCGAATGTGGTGTTAAATTACGGCGAACAATTATTTATAAAAGTTGTTTTCTTTCACTGCGTCTACTCTAGGATATTATTGGACATTGTCATACTCCACCTTCCGTTTCATCGCGTGGAATAGACGTCGAACCTGCGTATTTCATTTATATTATTGGGCATTCTACTCTTCGAGAATCTGCAGTACATGATCGAGGTAAGCCATCGGTAAGTAGTAATAATGTGCTCAGCCCCTTTAACCGTAAATGTTCGTGTGGAATAGGCGCCAAACCAGTATTAACGCAAACGCAAATTCAGTCGAAGTGAGACGTAGGAACGGTATGTAATAAAACGGAATTGTTGAACGGCGCCCACTCCATAGGATATTATTGGGCATCTCACCACATCGTGAGTGACTGAGACGAACGGAGAGAGTCGATGGAACGGAAGGTGGGGTGAGGTGCCCAATAATATACTACTGAAATTGTTTGTTATTATTATGGTAAAATACCTTAGGTTTTCTGATGTATTTTGACAACGTTACCGTTACTGAAAATAATTTTTAGAAACAATGTTTCCTGATACTATTAGTCATTAGATAACTACGTATGCTGCTCACTTCCTACCCGACTTCGGCGAAGCGTTTAGGAAAGTAAAGTCGAATGACATACTTACATACATTGGAAATTTTAGCTTTGTATAAATTAATAGCATTATTTCAATTATTATGTAAATGTGAGAACTATGGAGCCATTTATTATTTATTCAATGTGTTTGACATAAATGAGCATGGCAGTTGAGAGCATTGTCATGCTCGCTCAAATGTCTCACTGATGGTGGCGTGCGGGTTGGATCATTCGGTTCCCTTCAAAATGGTTGAGCTAAGTGGTGCTGATCCGCGCGTCATGTTCGTGAACGGGCGCTGTCAGTTGAGATTGGTCGTCTCTTAACTGCCATGGCTTTTATATTAATTTATTTTTAATTAGAATGTTTTGGATTTCTCTTCACTTAAATTGTTTTCACGTATAGAAGCAACAAGAATAATGTAGCCTGGATTTTGTAAAAGCTTGACTGAAAAGAGTGTCCATGGAGTTTCTTGCTCGTTCTTCTCCATAGAGACCTACCCTACGTTTTGGAACGAGCAACTAGCTTCAATTTTTTTTGACTATTCAAAAGTGCCTGCAAATGGTTTAATTGAAATAAATGCTTTGACTTTGACTTTGAAAGGCACATTTTTTTTTAATGATAGTTAACAAACATCAGTCAGTTGCCACCCTAAAAAATAGTTTCGATAAAATAATCGATTTGAAAACATACCGAATGATAACACACAAAGTAGGTTAGTAACTACCTATATAAATCGTGAGAAAAACACAAATATGTCCTGTATGTTAATAATTACTGTAAGTAAAAATCGACAACAAAAAGGCTGCCAGGCCTAAATCAGATTGGGCAGGTCATGTCAAGTGCACGCACATTGACCGCTGTGCAAGAGCTTTCATGCAATGGGTGCCTGATTATGGACCACGTCGCAGAGGATGGCCCAGAATGAGGTGGCGAGATGACATGGATGCGTGCCAGCAAGTTTGATTCGAGATGGGGCAGGACAAGAGTTCCTGGACGGACTTAGAGAGGCCTTTTCATTGCAGAGGGACAGCAGAGGCTATTAAAAAAAAAATAAGGGGGTCCTAAAACAAGACAAAATTATGTTAATTTATAATTTTGTAGTTATGTATTTGGATAAGGGTAAGACGGAACTGGCATACCTTGTGCGTAAAAGCACAAAGTACGTAAGGCTGCGGTGCGCCTGAGCAGAGAGACCACTCAGAACAAACCGCCATTTTTCGCACGCACACATTGACATTACTTTTATTGTCATTCTCAAGCAGTTTCAAGCAGACTTCAGTCTCGACTGTCACGCGTTGTCTTAACGAATAAATGAGAGACATTGACATTTCATTACGAACAGCAAAAATTGTTATAAAAAAATTTGCAAAGAGTTCCAACCAGTGTCAATAAAAATTTCATATTGTCACGAACAAAGCCTACAGAGGCAATACAGTAGCAGCCCTAATGAGTTTGGCTAGGTAATTGTTTTTGAAGATGGCGGGAGCGGTTCTTCTGTAACCTCTATATTTTATGGTAAGAGTCCCTAAAATAAATGCGGAACATTAAAAAAAGTGTTACAAAATGTCCGGCGTTTCGGAATCCTTCGTGTTTAAGTTTAACTCGACTTAGCTGGCTTTCCATGACTCCTTTCTGTAACCTAAACCCTAGATAATTCTTCTGTTTTTAAACCCTACCGTCGTCAGTTAGTCGTTAAGCCCCCCGTCTGTGTACCACCGGGTTCCTTACTAATCTGCCGCCTCTGCCGCCTTTGTCAACGTCTAGCCTAAGAACTGCCATTAACTACGTCAAATTGTCTAGTTTAGTTAACTCTAGCGACACGCCCCAGATTCACACGGCTATTATCGTCATATTTCAATCAATTTACACAAAACCTTAACAAACCATACACTTAAATCTTCCTCATGAATCACTCTGTCCATTATTGAAATCCGTTCAGTAGTTTTTGAGTTTATCGTGAACAACAGACTCATTTTTATAATATGTATAGTTATGATTGTAGACACGAGGGCCTAGCGTGAGCGTACGGCGCATAGACGTAATGTAAATAAGATCGATGCTCAAATTGGAACCATCCGTTTTGCACAGGATATTTATGTATTTAGTTTAAAGGTTTTTCATACAGAATCATCATCGTCATCCTTTACCATCAGATCCTTTCTTCCTCATCGGTTATCGGTGATTCGAGCGATGTGGCCTACCCATTGCCACTTCAACTTCAAAATTATAATGTAACCTAAAATCGACGAGGCTGGAAGATAACAAACCACAATACAAGCCTAGATGTCCTTTCTACACAACTTCATCAGGTTTAATTACTTAGTAATCAAAATATGACTTAATTCTATTGTATGGAGCTAGCTGTCGGGAAATTCCTTTTAAATATCATGCATTGAAGAACTATTGTAAACTACTAAGTAGTGTAAAACATTGGTATACTGCTGTATCCGGCTAAAATGGAAGCCGACCTTTTTCAACTATGTTGTTGAAAAAGGTTAGGTAGATTATGTATGTTACAAGAAGAACAGTAATTTCACTGTTTTATAAGGAGACCAAATTCAAATAGCTCTTATTGAAAATTATAGGTACTAATCCCCCAAATTATATACGTTCGATTGAAAAACATGTCAAGATTTTATTACACACTACCGTATTACATAGCTATCTACAACTAAAGTACAAATAATTCATTCAATTACCTAAGTCGTTTAAGTTTGTTGACTCCTTCCAAGTTCTAAACAATTGAAAGTTCTGCCTAAAGACGCTTGTAAGAAATTATTGTGCTAAGTTCCCGAGACTTAATCATCTAGGTCCTAGCTATTCGGAATAATATTACACCGACTTTAAACTCGACGAGTAATTTCTGCTTAATTCATAACGAGATAGAACTTCACAATAATATTTTATAACAGTCATTTAAGTTTCTCTAGAGAGCGAAGAGGGTTGGATTGTGGCCTTTTAATTATTTATAGACCTACAACAATAATTGAAAATTGAGGGTATTCTTGAAATTAGTTTGAGTAAAGGTAAAATAATTACGTAACTTGAAAAAGTGTTTTTTTTTTTGTTGGTGAACATAGCGATTTGATTTTAGTCTTAAAAGTTAGATCTTGATTTAAAACATATATACAAAAGGTTTCATAAGGATAGAGCTTACCAATTTAAAGTTATAGCGAAAAATGTAAAGTGAAAATTGCGAGTCACACATTTTTACGAGTTTTTGTTCTAGGATTTTTTTTTTATTAAGTTATCAAATAGTTAAGATTTATGTTTTATTTTATTTTATAAATTAGGTTCATCATTAGTTAATAAGATAAAAATTGTAAGGATTTATTAAAATAAATAAATAAAATAAGGGGTCCAAAGTTTTCGGCTAAGTGAAAATTGACGAGCAAAACAGGCCCAAATTACGCGGATCTCTATCCGGTAAGGCAGGCCGGTATATAAGGCGAGCCATTTTTCGGTTCAAATCAGTCGCAGCTCAGCCGTTGAAGAGGCAACAACAAGAAAAGGGAAGCAAGCCGAAAACTGCGGACAAGAAAGGTTCAAGAAGAATCTCCCCGTCTCTCCCGTGGTCCTAGTGCGTGGTGCCCACGAACACATACGCATTCAGGGGTGCGTGGTGACGTACGTCACCAGCAAACAGTTAGTCAAAAAACGTACGTCAAAAAACGTGTGGGAGATTGTCCCAGGGTGCCTGCAGATCATAGTTGGGGCTTATCTGTCCGAGAGGTGTGTCACCTACGTGGGACGTGATGGCGAACACCAGCGCCGCATGTCGTGCGGTGTTCCACAGGGTTCCGTCTTAGGACCGCCCCTGTGGAACATCGTGTACGACTGGGTGCTGAGGGGCGAGCTCCAGCCGGGCGTGGACCTGACGTGTTACGCTGACGACACGCTGGTCACGGCCCGGGGGAGCTCGTACAGGGAGGCAGCGTTGCTGGCGACGGCTCCGGTCTCACAGGTGGTGAGCCGCATCCGGCGCCTCGGCCTTGAGGTGGCCCTTAACAAGTCGGAGGCCGGGCACCGTCCGCCGGGATCACACATCGTGGACGGGGGGGCCCGAATAGCTGTCGAGTCTACCATGAAGTACCTGGGATTGGTGCTCGACAGCCGATGGGATTTTGACCCTTTACTTCCAGCGGCTGGCGCCCAAGTTGTTGGGCGCGGCCGGGGCGCTTTCAACGCTGCTTCCCAATCTGGGGGGCCCGAGCGCCGTCTGTAGGTGGCTCTACGTGGGGATCGTGCGATCGATGGCCCTTTATGGGGCCCCGATCTGGGCGGCAGACCTGACGGCCGGAAGCATCGCCGTGCTGCGAAAGCCGCAGCGAGCGATGGCCGTCAGAGTCATCAGGGGATATCGCACGATCTCCTACGAGGCGGGTTGTGCACTGGCCGGATCCCCGCCCTGGGACCTGGAGGCAAAAGTACTCGCGTCACTGTTCCGGTGGCGCGAGGAAGCGCGGGCGCGGGGCCAGCGACACATGGAGCTGCATCGGTTACATGGGGTTGCTTCGGGAAGTACCTGTGTCGCATAAACAGGGAGCCGGACGCCCGGTGTCACCACTGCGTTGCCGGGATAACACGGCGCGGCATACGCTGGCAGAATGTGCCGCTTGGGAGGAGCCGCGCCGTGCTCTCGTCTCAGAAGTAGGCAGTGACCTGTCGCTGTCGGCCGTGGTCGAGTCGATGGTTGACAGGGCAGAGTCCTGGGACGCGGTGGTTTCCTTCTGCGAAAATGTCATGTCGCAGAAGGAGGCTGCGGAAAGGGAGAGGGAGATCACAACCTCTTACCCTGCCCGCAGCAGACGGGCGACGGGGGACGTCTGTCGCCCCCCACATACATCAAGACCCGAGGTTCCACGCGCGCCCCTCTATCACGTCCGGGGGGGAGTCTAACACCTCACTCCCCCCCCTGACCAGAGAAGTGGCCCGCCGTAGCGGGCCGGCACCAGTCGGGGGTTGCGGAAGTATCTCCAGTTCCCGCGACCCCCGACGTAGGTGTGAGATGGAACACCGGGGTGGTTTTTAGTCAGTAAGAGTCTGACAGACCCCTCCGCCCGCACCAGGGCGGAGGCCATCCATGAGGATATCCCACCCCGTACCAAAAAAAAAAAGGGTGCCTGCGGATACTGACCATACCCCAGCCGCCCGAAACACTACTACTACTACTACTTGGACGGCAGTTTTACTATTTTTCTCTTATTACAGAATAAGATTCAGTACATTGCTCCAGAACACAAATTGTCGACGTAGTCAAAAAACTGTAAGACTGAAATTGGACTGGAGAGACCATGACTGCAAGATGCTGTGGCAATGCCGTGTTTTAAGTTGTAGTCCCGCATAACGCATGACTGGAGCCCTGTCACAGTCAGGTGGGGTCGAGGCAGACCGAAGAGAATAAGAGAATGGCTTCCTCAGGAATTGGCGAGCTGAGGCACAACTTCGGGAGAAAGGAATGAAGGAAGGCCTTTGCCCAGGAGTGGGACAGAAATGGCTAATAAAAAAAAGGTTCAGTGCAAATTAGAAGGCTAATTGTAGATAGACCAATAAATCATCATCATCAGCATCATCATCTGCCTAGCCTTTTCCCAAGTATGTTGGGCTCGGCTTCCAGTCTAACCGGATGCAGCTGAATACCAGTGTTTTACATGGGACGACTGCCTATCGGACCTCCAAAACCCAGTAACTGGGTAACATAAGTAATATACCCCTTGGTAAGACTGGTTGTCAGACTTTCCGGCTTCTGACTACCCTTAAAGACTGGCAAAGATCTACGAATGACAGCCGGAAAAAAGTAAAAATAAAAATAGAAGGCCAATTGCAACTAAAAACGTCCAGATCTAGTCTCATCTCAGTGACAAACAATGTAAAAAAAAAATTTGGAAGTAGGTCCAACCTCAGATTATGAAACTAATCTCAGCGCCCAACATTCAAAACATTATTGACACATTGAGACTCAGATTGGACTATCAAAGTTTCTGAAAATACAGGAATGGCTCCTCTTAGGGTGCTACTATACCAATCAAACGATCGTCGATCGATGCCATCGATCGACGGTAATCGATTGGTGTGGTAGCTTTGGCTGATCGACGGATACCGTTCGACTAACCAATCGATCGATTGCCAGTCGATGGCATTGGTCGACGTTGATCGATTAACCCCGGCGTTCCAAATCCAAATCCATCAGTTTCTTTCGAAATATATTTACAAGAGAACGCGTTGGCCAGTTCGATGTTGCTCGTACTATTATTTCGGTGACGCAAACGCAGACGACACATAAACACAAGGGTAAGCAGTGCGATTATGTACGAATTCACTCGCGAACTCGAATCCTATCTCATTTCCGATTTCACTTACTAGAAGTGAAAAGTATTTGGTTTCCGATTAAATTGTAACGAAATAATAGTTCACTTCACCTATGCCAGCACTTAGTTACAGATTACCTAAAACAGTTTTCACCGCGGAATCAGAAGTGAGTTCTTACAGAATAACATAGCAGGTAATTAATGCGCGGGGCGCGGGCGGGCCGCAAGTCATAATGGGGAGCAGACGGCGCGTCTAATCAAGCTGCTCGATCGACGTCGACTAACCCATTCTACCATCGATCGATGCCGTCGTTCGACGATCGATCGATTGGTCTGGTAGAAACCATCGATCGACGTCGACTAACCCATTCTACCATCAATCGACACCGTCGATCGATTGGTCTGGTAACACCCTTAGCATTTTATATTAGTATGTAGAATATTATCTGGAATTCTAGATTATGTCAACTTTTGCTCGACAAAGCTCTCACAGCGCAAACACGGAACATAAACCCGATACATAAATATCGACCATAAAGACCGATGAAGAGCCGATGAAGAACTGCAGTAAACTAAAGTAGCGATCCCCAAATTATATAGGTATCAGAAAAAAAAACTGCAATATTTTTAGGTACTTAGTTAATACCTACAATTTACTTTCCTTAGTTACCTCATATTAAAGGGAGTCTTTAAAACCACCACTCATTAATGAAAGAACAAGAAAATCCCAATGACAAATGACACAGACTCAACATGTAACAGACTGTACAGTCATGATCTTAGACAAGTGCACTTAGCAAAATTGGAACGCGATTTTGTCATAACCTTTGAGATAAGATCTTGTTCATAGTAGCACAGGATCCAAAATACAGTACCTACTGAAATAGGTACTTAGTGCTATGCAAGGTACATTGGGGTATTTATGACAACCGGGTATTCTCATATAAATTTCTACCAAACGCAGCGATATAATTATTTAATACTAGCTGCTCCCCGCGACTTCATTCCCGGTGTTTTATGCCTTCGCGGATTTACGCAAGACAATCTCACTCAATTACAGGTGCAGCGCAGACGGCACACTTTTTGTGCGATCGAGTCTGCGGCGCACAAAAAGTCTGCATGGCGCGCAAAAAGTCGGTCGCGGATTTTTTACAGACTCAACGCACACGACGCACATCTTCGATCATTCTGTCGGCAGAGCTGTAGGGACGTAGACGCTATGGAAATCGTGCAGAGATCGCGAAGTATTATTTTGTACATGAAGTACAGAAAAAGAAGAAGAAATAGAGAATTTTGGGTACATCCTATACTTTCGGATTCTATACGTCCACCCCCTAGCAAATGCAGATTGCCGACTAAAGTGTGCGCCGTCTGCGTTAGCGCGCGTTGAAGCAAACGTTCAATTTTTTTCACACACTTTTTGTGCCGAGCGGCGCGGCGCGGCGCGGTGCGGTCTGCCCGAATTACACGGATTTTTTGTGCGCCGGACTTTTTGCGCGTCGTGTGCGTTACTGCATATAATTGCATAGGTTCTATTTTCACAGACTAAAAAGTGCGTCACGAATAGTCTGTCGTCTGCGCTGCACCTAAATTTAAGCACACAGGAAAGCATAGAGGACAAATATTCAGAGCATAGAGCAATAAGCATAGAGGACAATTATTGACGACACGGGTGGCGCAGTGGCTGAGTGATCGACTGCTGCGCAGCGTGTTGCGGGTTCGATTCCCGCCCAGGGTAAACATTTGTGTGATGAGCACTTGTGTTTGCCTTGTGTCTGGGTGTTGTTTGTCTATATATGTATGTATTTACAAAAAAAAAAAATGTATTTGTGTATGTATATCAGCTGTCTGACACCCATAGTACAGGGTCTCCCTAGTTTGGGGTCAGATGGCCGTGTGTGAAAATGTCCCCACATATTATTATTATATTATTATTATTATTATTCAAACATATTTTTTTATTTAAATATATGGAAAGAGTGCGCCGGGAACGGGGAATTATGACTTAGTTGAAATCATCAGTTTCCAAATATATTCAGTTCATATATATTATATTCAGTCAGCATAAACTGAATATATTTAGAAATTGGTGATTTCAACTAAGTCATGATTCCCTGGTACTATAGTTGTATCACTCGTCAATAGCTGTATCATACTGAAATCACCACTTGTTTTCTCTTTCCTAAATTTTACTCTATATCTTTAAAATTTGTGGCCTATGTGTTATTTTGATGTACCTATAAGCTAAGTTACTGTAAAGTTTCATAAAATTCCGTTCCGTAGTATTTGCGTGAAAGAGTAACAAACATTCATCCATTCATCCTAACAAACATTCGCATGTAATATTAGTAAAGAAGTAAGATAAGCGGGCCATTCTTGATTCATAATTACTCAGATTAATTTATGAATTTGTATTTCCTCTTTTGGCTTCACTCTCAGTGTTCTGCGCGGTCCATCTGCCTTTTGTTTCATAAAAAATTTGATTTAATTAGAGATGACACGTCATCATCATCTTCCAGTCCTTGTCGCATGCTGCTTAAGGTTGGTGCAACTCGTTTTCTTCTTCCACTCCGTTCTGTCAATAGTCATGCTATCACTAACTCCCATTTCTTTCATATCATTCTTCACACAATCCATCCATCTCTTTGGCCTTCCTCTCCCTCTCCATTCGTCCATATCTCTCTCCATTTTTAGCATGCGTTTCACCTCTCAACTTTTCTGTTCCTGGCACCTCTTTAAAACTACCTCAGATTTGGTATGTAAATGGTAGAAATATTATCATAAATCGGGTTATAGGTATTGTAATCATCCCAATGCAGTCTATAATTATGTAACATCATAACATTTAAATTCAAATTTTAAAAGAAAATCACTTTACAATGTTGCTAAGTGTACACATGTTCATGCTCACGACTGTACACAAATCTTCTGTACAATTTTTCCCGCTCCCCAGAAAGCGCAGGTGTTATCCCAACAATGAAATATAACAGTTGGCCAGAGTTGCCGTGAAACTGAAATTAACTAAACTCAGCGGGGACTGTTAATTTCATTAGCTGGCTAACGCAGTGAACACTTTTTGTTGGATATAACTCCTGCTTGCTTCATACTTTTGGGGTTCTTTGAAAAGATTTGAATTTTTAAATATTAACTTAATTAAAAAAAGAAAATTCGATATCTTTCCTTGGCCTTCGTTTTTCAAATAAACAAAAGTATTTGGGGAAATGGAACGAATTACATAATTAAATGTTTTCACATTTTTGTTACTTCCACTGCTTCATCATCATCATGTCAACCTTTAGACGCCTACTGCTGGGCATCGGTCTCCCCCAAGAGGCATCAGCCGTATTCGCCACTCTTGGCTGATGCATGTTGGCGATCGCAGTAGGCGTTATGGTACACAGAAGGACGCTGCTGCCCATACTCTGGTCAACTTCCACTTCAACTTCCACTTCAACTTCCACTTCAACTTCCACTTCAACTTCCACTTCAACTTCCACTTCAACTTCCACTGCTTGCCTACATCACTATCACTACATATTATAAAACAAAGTCCCCCGCCGCGTCTGTCCCTATGTATGCTTAGATCTTTAAAACTACGCAACGGATTTTGATGCGGGCTTTTTTTATAGATAGAGTGATTCAAGAGGAAGGTTTATAGGTATAAAACATGCATATTATAGTAGAAGAAAACCGAGAAATTCCAAGAGTAATGTGAAGTCGTAATAAACATATTTTTGTACGCTCACATTGGAAACGCTGGCTAAACCTTACGAGATATATCAAATTAATGTACTACGGAATTGTATATCTTAAATAGATCGATAAACAGTCCGCGATGGTATATGTTTATCTCTTAAGGATAACCCACAGTAACCCTTTTTATCTTTTACATATTACAAATAAGATATGGGTTAGTTACCAAGCTATTTTAAACAATACAGTTTTATTCCTTACCAAATTAAACATCTTTGATACGTTGTGCATTTCATGTAGATTAAAATTGCCCTTTACAGCATATCATTAAAATCAATATATTAGAAGATATCACAGTGTTAAAAAGCGGGGGTAGAGCGGCTGGCGCGTTTAGATTTGAGCGTTGAGTGTTTTTCACATGGCCAATTATATGTCGCTCTTTCAAGAGTAACTTCTTAAGAAAACATGTTTGTGTTGTCTAATGACAAAAAAACTGTGAACGTTGTATATAAAGACATTCTGTAGTATATTTAGTATCACCATTGCGCCCGTGCGAAGCCGGGGCGGGTCGCTAGTAATATTATAAAGTATGGATATAATTATAATAATAATATGTGGGGACATTCTCACACTCGGCCATCTGACCCCAAACTAGGGAGACCCTGTATTATGGGTGTCAGACAGCTGATATACATACACAAATACATATTTTTTTTTGTAAATACATACATATATAGATAAACAACACCCAGACACAAGGCAAACACAAGTGCTCATCACACAAATGTTTACCCTGGGCGGGAATCGAACCCGCAACACACTGCGCAGCAGTCGATCGCTCAGCCACTGCGCCAACCGTGTCGTCAAAATTATAATTTTATTAATATTTATTTAATATAATTTTTAATATAATTTTCTATACATATTTAATATAATTTTCGCTAATAAGAAGCTAATTGTATCCGTGAGTGTTATTGGTTACATTTTATAGTAAAGAAAATAGGGATTCGATAAAAAAAAACACGCCGACGAAGTAGCGGGCAAAAGTTAGTTTATGTATAAAACTTTAAAAGCGGTATATCATCATCATCATCATCATTTCAGCCGAAAGACGTTCACTGCTGGACATAGGCCTCCCCCAAGTGTCCATATTGACCGGTGGTCCCGTGCGGCTCGCGTCCAACGGTTTAAGCGACATACAAACTGCAAATATTTTCTAGCATATTTTTTTTATAAAACAGCATAGTCATTTACGAAGACGTAACAAAGAGCAATTTTAACACACCAACCTGAGTGAGAAAAAAAATCTGATTGTCACCTAAGAGCTTTTATCACAGCCAATAAAGATTTCGTCACGCAGTGAAATAAAACACTGCGGAACCCTCATTACTTTTATTTGCAACATCTTCAGCTCCTAACGAACTGCAGGTAATCGCCAGGAAATAAAAAGTGTCCTTCTTTTTCATACTTTTTAATATATTGTGCACACTAAAATTTAATATTTCGTAATTTTCCTCGCTTAGTTTTGTTTAAGTTTTTCTTTTATCTTCTGAATGTTACGGACAGTTTGAATAATTAAAAAAAATTGCAAAATGTTTTCGAGCAATCTGAATCCTGTAACAAAAAACCACCAATGTCTAGTTGCTATCTCATTTCAGTACCGATCAATGTCAAAAATGTAGATGAATCAGAAGTATTTTAGACAGAAGAGATTTTTTATTAGAATGTGAATGTTTTCAAAAAATCAGGTCGAAATAACTGCAATTTTTCGAAGTTTTTGTAATGGCTTTGGATGTAAAAATAAGTTTGGGACGTAATATTGAATAATACATTTGTTATAATAATATTAAAATTGATGTGGTGTAACTAAGCTCAATTATCCGTATGGTGTCGGACGTAAACAATAGCATCATCCCATATCTTCCCTGTCGTAAAAGGCGACTAAGGGACTCACCATAGAATGGGCAGCAGTGTTCTCTGTGCCTTTGTTACTACCATTCTGCGCAAAGACTACAATATATATACGATTCTGCGATCGCCAACCCGCCTGCCAAGCGTGGTGATTATGGCAAAACCCCCCCTTCTTGGGGAAGGCCTATGTCTAACAGTGGACGTCTAAAAGGCTGAAATGATGATGATGAAGCTCAATAAAGATAAGAGTTTCCCCTATAAAGCTTTAGGAGCCAACTGCTGGGCATAGGTCTTCCCTAAGGGGGGGTTCGCCATGGTTGGTCAATGCATGATGGCGATCACAGTAGGTATTAGGGTACTCAGAAGAACGCTGCTGCCCGTCCTCTGGTCAATATCCCTCTGTCGCCTTCTACGACACCCACGGGTAGAAATGGGGTGGTGCTATCAACCGGGCACTAATCCAGTCTCCTGGCTGTTACTAAGAAATTCCTATCAAATCCGAGAACAATCTTCATCTTTAATAATTTCCGGGAATTACAAAATTCACAATTTCACACGCTTATCTCGTAATACATTTGCACACAAAACGGTCGCCTTTCCCCAAAGAAAACTTCAACAGAAAAGTTCTCAAGGTTTTAAAATAACGCCGTACAATGGCGAACTATTTTATTTCTAGCTGCGCCACGTCGCGTAGTTCAATCATCACATGTATGGTCTCTGAGGGTGGGAGGGGAGGGGAAAGAGTTTGAATTACCACACTTACCTCACGGGATTACTATGGACCACTACCACTTGTTTCTACACAGGTAAGATGTTTATTTATAGTAAAAGTTCTTGAAACCAAAAAACCGGGCAAGTGCTTTTCGGACTCACATACCGTACATTACATACAAAGAAACTTTTTACAAAAAAGACAAAAACTTAAAAAAACATAAATCTAAAGTGATTTATCTTTTTTTTGTAATTTTTCAGCACAGAACACATATGACTTTAGTTTCGGAAGTTAAATACAAAATAACAAACACAACAAGAACTGCGAGTTTATTAAGGGGGTACCGAAGGAACGATACGTAATTGCTAAATAATTGCGTTCGTTTGATTCCTTGTTACATCGTTATTACTTATCCTTTTGTCATGCAATTCATATATAAGATATTAGAGGATTCATTCTATACTTCATAGGCGTTAGAAACACGATCACTTGAAGTTTTCTCGATAGAAAAAAAATCCAAAGTAATCTCTTAAAAACAAAATAAACCCTTACTACGTCGTAAATACTTCACGAAAGGTCATCTGTTTATAAATAATAACAAAACTACATGTTCTCTATCGCATAATTGTTTTACTTTTTCAAAATGTGTATTTGTTTTAATAATACGAAGGAAATACCTAAATTAACTCGTGATCTACCCATTCTAACTAGAGCCGCCACGCTTCCCTCCTGTCCGCTTTAGTCTTGCTTCGGCCATCAGACGGGGAGCTTGTGTCGCTTACGCTTACGCACGGTTTTAAAAATATAACGAAGAATTTTATGTTAATTCAATTTATTTTAAATGGAGAACAAAGTAAACAAAGAAAAGAATTGGTTGGCGGAAACAGAATTCTATTCGCTTGCAATGAAAAAATAATTTAAGTAAAACTCGTATCTGATTGCGTTACAGGGTGGTACGTTATTTTTTTAATGGGATGTATTATAAACAATTTTAAAAAAAAAATAATAATATGTGGGGTCATTTCACACATGGCCATCTGACCCCAAACCTGAGAGAGACCCTGTAGTATGGGTGTCAGACAGCTGATATAAATACACAAATTTTTTTTCAAAAGCATGCTTATATAGATAAACAACACCCAAACACAAGGAAAACACAAATGACCATCACACAAATATTTACCCTGGGCGGGAATCGAACCCGCAACACGCTGCGCAGCAGTCAATCGCTCAGCCAAAATCATCGATTCATCGATCACTAGCCAAAATGTATCTTTCTAGAGCAAGACGTCTACAGGCTGAGAATTTTGAACTAAAGAGAATCCTCCTGTTGTTTCGTACCTAAGTACTCGGTTAGGTACTGAGGTCAGCACTGAGCACATCAATCCACAACAATCTGTCAAATTTCTTTAATAGATTTTGAACTTTATTACAGAAGAATAAGGTTCATATTCATATCATATTATATTAGGAAAATTTGACAATTAGGTACGGCTTGATGGGCTGGTGTCTGTACCTACGTACTAACAATATATCTAAGTACTATTTACGATATTTCAACAATACACCACAGGTGGGCAAATTCGCTAAATTGAATCGTTCTCTGTATCTTTTTTCTAATTATAGGGTAAATGTACCAGTTGTTGGCATTTCACTGCCGGCTAGTATAGAAAGAGAAACAGACCATTTTTAAGACAATAATAATAATGTGACTTTGTAAGTGGTGTGCGTTTCGACCGCGCGGCCACGGCGATATTTCGAAAAAAAAAGCTATTCCAAGATTATGTAAAATTTTGTAAAAGCTAATTCCCAAAACCATAAATTTGTTAAATTTATGGTTAAAAAGTTATAAGGGTTTGAACGTGGCCGAGCCATTGTTGTTCCGGGTCTGGCTGTTTGTGTATGTGAGTTTATATGTTTGTAAACGACACAGGAGTAATTCCTAAAGTGGAGCAATGTTTTTTTTTAAATAAAATAAATATTTAAATACTTATTTTTGCGATTTTGTTTAAACTATGCAGAAAATCCGTTACCTACTTGTGAAAAGTAATCCCTTTATACTTATTTAGAAAACGTGTTTTTTTTTTTTGCAGCGGTTTATGACTGACAAGCGACGGCATAATTTCGCAATTTTCATTTTACCAAAACTACGTCATGCGCTCTCAATCACTCGCGGCGCGGCAGACTACCGAGCCACAGAAAAGATTACTGTGACCGAGCGGCCGTCTTCATAATAATATCACCGAATCGTCTTCATATTACTTGCCACACTTTTATGAGCGCTATGTTCCGTCTATACTTTTAATTGGTCTGAGCCTACATACCCTACCTACACTAATTGCGCCAATCCTCCAAAAATTAAGAAACTAATACGTCATCTGTGTATAATTTTTGGTGAAGAAATTAATACCTACGTCATGTATGTATTTTTTTTTTAGGTTCTGGTTTGACATTCAAAAAGTATTGAATTTACATTGAAGAATAAATATTTTTGAATTTGAAAATAAAGGGTCGACTACTGAGATGTTCACCCTATATACTTAGCTGTTCTATTATTTTACATTATTGAGTTCACTTTTTAGAGTTTCTATTGTACTTAGAATATACCTATACTATCATAAAATGTAATTAGGTAAGTATTATTCGATTACTATATGGGTACTTACCTAGAAAGTACCTAGGATAGGTGCCTACTTACTTACCCACAGTAAATTATTAAATTAATAAGTAGTAAGATAAATAGTAATTATTAAACTAGTATTTAAATGTTTGAATATTTTTTTAATAAAAGTAGATATTTGAAATCGTTATTGGTGTTATGCCGGCACTTTACATGACGTATTTGTGCAAATATTCGCCTTATTTGAATAATACAAAATGTACCCTATAATCATTGAAATATAGTCGATTTTGTATTATTCAAATAAGGCGAATATTTGCCCAAATACGCCATGTGAAGTGCCAGCATTATAATTCGTAAATACTGTAGCACCCTCGCTAGTCGATCGACGCACGGAGTGCCGCGTGCGGCGCGGCGGCGCGCGGCGCGTGAATGTGTGCCTTGCGCACACATTCACGGAGCGCATAGAATACCTAAAATCGATTAGCGCCAGAAGCTCGGTGCCCCCAATTTCCACGAAATGTATATGGAGGCATTTCCTATCCATTAAAATTTTTCATACAAAAAAATGTGTTTCTCTTACGGTCCAAAAGACAGAACAAGGTCCAGTCCGGTGACAGACAGACGTGCAAATGGGAATAATTTTGTAGAGCATTAATAAATAACTTATGTACTACTTGAAGCATACATACCATTCAGAAAAAGCTTTAGTATTTTTCGACAGCTATAAAAGAAATAATAAAAAACGCTAATCGACGACGGTTTTCAGGTATTTTTTCAATGGCCATTACTCAAACGATACCAAAAAATGTTCACTTAGGTAAATACGAAAACTCATAGTACGCCAAAGTAGAATAAAGTCGGTGAGAATTTTAACTCGGCTATAAATGCTCCGTGGCAATGATCGTAAAGCATTTTCACGGTATTGCGCACCGAACACTGATGCAGATCAAACTGGTCTGAATCGGTTCAAACCAGTTGAAAGCGGTTCAAAGCGGTTCCCAGTAACTGTCGAGTATTTAAATGGACTTTGAGCGAGAAGTCATTTCCAAAATCAGTTTGGTTTTGGCATATTTTGTTACGTTTCTAACTCAACGGCTTATTCAGTGCCTTTGACGTTGATGTAGCTATTTTTGGGAAATGTTTGAACAGTATTTAAATTTTTAATACGTTTCAGTAACTTGCTTTGGGGTCGCGGTTTGTTTATGTGCCAAGTTCCACGATCAATTCAAATTGTCTTAAAGGTTTGAAGTTAAAATCCACTTAAAGATGTAAATAAAAAACTATTTGATAATGTTCAATGTGTTTACTGCTGCTTTTTATTTCGAGGTGAGGTAATTTTTATTTCGAACGTTACATTTACAAACTGTATCCAGACAAAAAATACAAAAGAAATCTATTGTCTAAATAACAATTCCCCACAAACTGCTTTCGTCCTTCACCTCAATTGATTCGAACAATATCAGTCGAAAAAATTAGGACGCTGCGTGAAAAACGTCCGAACCGCAGATTCGTACCATCTGATATACTCCACCTTTTTCAATGTCCGATTTCTATAATACACTTCTTTTTTCCTTCAATCGAAGCGTGCAAATGCCATCTGATTGGTGGTAAATCGGTTTCAGTAAAAAAATAAAAGACTCGATTTTTTACGTCTTCCTTTTCTTGTAATTGGTGCTTTGTCAGTGAGCGTAAAATTGTTCTAATAAAGTGCAACTTGCTTATTTGAATGTGTACTAAAATTGTGTTAGTTAGGTTGTTTAATTAGGGTTCCATTGTTTGAATTACAGCTAATACTTGGTAGCTTGCTTTGATAACCTGAAAAAGAAAGGTGTTTTAAAGTAAAATCGTATTGTTACATGGGAGTACAGATAGATGTACAACGTACGAGCAAGTGCGCGTACGTTGCCTCGACCATTTTTTTCATCTATTTGTGGCACGCGCAGACAATTAAAGACAACAAACAGAACAAAGTCACCGATTTCCACATCTAAAGTCATATGTGTACTGTGCTAAAGTTATTTATCACTTTTTAGATTTTGAAGATGGTTGTTTTTTTTTGTAAAAAAGCTTTTTTATTTTTCTTATTGCTTTTCAACGTATAGGTAGTAGCAACAACAATATTAATGAACCGCGATTTTGTAAAAACTTAAGCTTTGCTCGCTTGCGCTTTTTGCTCGTTCTTCTTCATAGAGGAAAACAATAAGCTGTTCTGATTGGTTGGTTGGTGGTCAATAACCGATCTACGTTTTGGAACTAACTACTGGCTTCAACTTTTTGACTAACTAAACGACTCCTTGACAGTTTAAAAGTGTCTGTAAATGGTTTAATAGAAATGAATGCTTGACTTTGACTCAAACTTCGTCAACATTGGCATTGGTGAAGTCAAACATCGTGAGAAACCCGAAGTCGTGAAAGCACCAGTACCGTATAATCCTTTGAGTAATCTTCCTACTCCCATTGGATGTCATACCATCGGGAGTACGGAGTGCGTAACACTGCAGGGGTGATGGATTTAATTTCGGATCAAATTCTGAGTGCTTTCGGAATGATTTCATACATTAGTAAGTGGCATGCTCCACTTTAGATACAGTCACGAGCATACAACTTGACTTTTAACTCACTACAGATTAAATACGGAAAAACTCAGTCGTTCAAATCGTGTTCCATGGATTTTGTAGAGAACAGCTGTTTTTTGTATCATGTTTCACTTGCATTTGCAAAAACTACTGAACGTATTTTCATGCAATTTTTACCAATACACAGACTGATTTATGAGAAAGGTTTAGGTGTAAATTAGTTGAAATCAGACGATGATTGTTAAAATTGGCGGAAAAAATCATCGTGACTGGGAGCTATTTAGACGGTTATACTTTGGTACCCGTGTGAAGCTGGGATGGGTCGCTAGTACAATAATAATTGGACTATAGATCGGGCCGGTCCGTGCGGCAACAGATGGTAGCCGTCTAATGCACGAGGTTCCTTAAAGATGGTATCAATACTCAATATCTGTATCATCAAGGTCTCCCCCAAGGGAGGTTCAGCCGTAATCGCGATGCTTGGCCGATGCATGAGTGCGAAGTAGGTGTTATGATATTCAAAAGGAGGCTGCTGCCCATCCTCTGGTCAATATCCCTCTGTCGCCTTCTACGACACCTAGTAGAAATGGCGTGGTGCTATTTGCGGCCGGCACCGCGCTATGTTTATTGCCTTTCCATAAATAAATGCTATTCTGGTGGTGTTTACAATTAGGATCAGTGATATCCTTACCGATGTCATTGTCACAAGAGACAACTCGTTTCCCAAAGCTGGTTTTATCCGGAGTTCTTTGTTCATGTAACTGATTATGATTAAGTAGTTCTTCTTCTCGTTGATGCGCATGCTTGACCAGTCGAACTCAAGGAGAGCCATGTATAACTGCGTGCCCTATATGATGCAAAAAAGTATTGATTACTTGATTTTGTAATCATTAGTTATACCTATATTGTATGTACTGTTGACGGCACGGTTGGCGCAGTGGCTGAGCGATCGACTGCTGCGCAGCGTGTTGCGGACTCGATTCCCGCCCAGGGTAAATATTTGTGTGATGAGCACTTGTGTTTGCCTTGTGTCTGGGTGTAGTTTATATATATATATGTATATGTATGTATTTAAAATGTATTTGTGTACAGGGTCTCCGTAGTTTGGGGTCAGATAGCCGTGTGTAAAATGGCCCCACATACTATTATTATTATCATAGTGATTTGTGCAAGCAACCCTACAATAATTACAAATAGGAAATACACTTTAAGATAACCACTGGAAAGACAAAATGGACTTACCTTATTTTTGACTTGTTCACCAAGATAATTGTAGGCAAATATTTCCATCATAATAGGTACTAAGTTTGTCAGAAACATCCATTGTATTTTCTACAAAAAAAATAGTAATCTATATACTCGTATATAAAAATGAATCGCTATTTCCCTTGGTCATGCATCACGCGTGAACAGCTGGACCAATTTCGCTAATTATTTATTTGTTGTGTTTCTTGTTGTAAGGAGAAGAATCATATGCAACTGAAAAAATCAAAGAATCAACAAAAACCAATATAGATGACGTGGGTTTTAGTATCTTCATTTATTTGAGGATCGGCGCAATTGGTGTAGGTATTGTAGGTAGGTTATGTAGGTAGGGTGTGTAGGGAGGGTAGGCAGGGTAGGTAGGGTTGCAGGGTACGTAGGGTAGGTAGGGTAGGCAGGGTAGGTAGGGTAGGCAGGGTAGGTAGGGTAGGCAGGGTAGGTAGGGTAGGCAGGGTAGGCAGGGTAGGTAGGTAAGCAGGGTAGGTAGGGTAGGTAGGTAGGCAGGGTAGGTAGGGTAAGCAGGGTAGGTAGGGTAGGTAGGTAGGCAGGGTAGGTAGGGTAGGTAGGGTAGGTAGGGTAGGTAGGGTAGGTAGGGTAGGTAGGGTAGGTAGGGTAGGTAGGGTAGGTAGGGTAGGTAGGGTAGGTAGGGTAGGTAGGGTAGGTAGGGTAGGTAGGGTAGGAAGGGTAGGTAGGGTAGGTAGGGTTGGTAGAGTAGATAGGGTATGTAGGGTAGGTAGGGTAGATAGGGCTGGTAAGGTATGTAGATAGGCAGGTAATTAGCTAGATAGGAACAGGACAATGTCTATCGGGTCAGCTAGTTAGCGGTCGGTGCTGCTCATGAATAACAATATTGCAACATGAACAGATATAAAAAAATATTTAAGTAAGTTTAGGATGGAGGGGTAAGAGCTTTGCTTACTTTTGTGTCGACGTGTGACTCAAACAGGACTTTTGTTGAATGGAATAGAATGCAGCAGAGCTACATTAAAACTTACAAAATAACTTTCGCTGGGTCTCACAAACAACCAACTTTATATTCCTCTGGAAATTGTAGAAGGTATGAATAGGTAACGAAAGACAAAGGATACGGTCGTGACATCAAGCAAGTGCTGTATTGAGTCACACAAATTACAGACACCATGATCTTTAAAAATATATATTTCATTTTGTCCTGATAATTTAATAAAAAAAGTACAGGCCAAGTGGCGAATCCAACTCGCTTAAAATGGGTTCCGTACCACCATACAATATTTAATACTACATATTTTCTTAAAAACGGGTTCGTAATAAAACACTTTTCAGATATATAAAAATGAATTAGAGTCAAAAATTAAAGTCCTTAAAATGTTTACCTTCATTTTACATAAACACTCTGTGAAAGTTGCAAATGTCTACCTATTACGATTTAAAAGATTTGACAGCGCTGTGATAGACGGACAGAAAGACAGCAGAGTTTTAGCAATAATAATAATCATCAGACGCACACTACCGGTCATGTCTCCCCCAAGGGGGGGTTCAGCCGTAATCGCCATGCTAAGCTGATGCATGTTGGCGATCGCGGTAGGAGTTATAGTTGCTGACGTTGCTGCCCATCCTGTGGTCAATATCCCTCTGTCGTCTTTTACGACACCCACGGACAGATATATTGCGGTGCTATTTGCGGCCGGCTCCACACGGCTTGAATACAATAATTTAATAGCGGGATTAAAAAGAGATCGGGAATAAAATTAAAATACATACCTCGGTCATGCACAACAGTATTAAACAAATTGCTAGCAATACGCTCACGAGAGGGATTACCGTCGGCCACTTGTATAAATCGCTCAAAATATTCAAATATCTGAAAAAATACAAATGTTTTTGCAGATTTTGTGGGTCACGTATGCAGCAAGCAGCTACTAAAGACATAATAACAAACGACCACCGTTAGACAATGGTTTGAAAACCGTTTTTTCAAAAGATTTCCACCGTCAATTTCGAATACGTTTTGGAAACCTACCGGTTTTATGCGCTTTTTTGTTAAAACCAGTTACAGTCACGAGCAAAAACATGTAAACAATTGGTCTCATTTTAAACTGATTTTCTCCTAAACTATTGATTGAAATGTTATGGGGTTACAAAAAGGGTATTTTAAATCCTAAACTACTGTCAAATAGGTTTATCTATAAGTTGAAATAATTATAACACGAGAAAATTGCTTTTGAATTTTGCAATCTGTATACATATATATTCTCGTGTCCGTACATATTGGACAGGGAGTGAATTAAGAAAAAAACTTTTGCTCAAGACTTTATCCACATGATTTACTTTGCGGATCCCCAATTATAGCCCATAGTACTCAGGGATAAATAAATGTTGCTGCCTATTAGCAAAATTATGTTTAGAATCGCTAGTGCTTCTGGAAATTTGTGCAATCGAACAAAAAGCACACAACCTTCCAGTTTCATAATATTATTAATAGATTAACGACTAAACTTACTCCATCAAAGTCATATGATCTTTATAAAACCCCCTGAGCGTATTGTTCAAACGATCCATATATTCCATGTCAGTTTCATCAGCTCGCTTACGCTCAAACTTTAACCTATTGACCAAAATATCACTGGCCGTACATAATAAAAACATTTGTATAGCAAACCACAGATCTATCACACAATAGGTAAACGCCATCTCGATGAAATAAATAGTATGCAGGATCAACCCAATTTCGTAATAAGGACTAGTCATTGGCATCAAAGTCAAAGTTGTCTTCGACAAAGTCACTCTCGTACCCAGGATATAATTCCAACATGCAACCAGAAGGTACATTATTACTGGGCAAAGGACCCCAGTAAAAAATATCTTGACGATAATCTTCACTTTTGACAAAAACTCTTTCGATTTGTCAGGAGACTCTGCTCTTATAATTTCCAACACCGATGTCTTCGCAATCAAATATGATTTTCGAAAAGTTTCACGGTTGTTAATGAAAAGCAAATATTTTAGGGTAAAAAATAAAGTTATTTCGAACGTGTAATAAGCTTCCCCTCTGGATGTCATGTCTGTCGCATCTTTGAGGTACTCTTTGGTGCCAAAAATAACATAAATGATCAAGATGATAATGAAAATTTGCTTCAACATTTTGGATTTCCATTTCCAATTCGGATCTAAGACATTTTGGCCGAGGATTTCTTGCACCAATAAGGGCAACGTCACGACTTTGTCGAATTCATTCCTTTCTCCGATGGTGTTTGAATAGTTTTTTATGGTGTCGTCGGAAAATATTTTCATTTTCGCGGAGACGTTTTCAGCGCGCGGTGCAGTTAAGAATTGTGAACCGAGTCGCTGTAAAAGTACTGTCATCGCGTAAAGTAGGATGAAATATATTATTTGAGAACGTGAAGTTATCTGCAGTGGAGTCTTAGAATTATAATATGCAAGTAATATAGGGAAGTTGGAAAGAGAAAAGGGAGGGTTTTGCCCATCAGCGGGACACAAAATAGGCTAAAAAAAATAAAGTTTTTATAGCGAAATTACTATTTAGTGTTCTGTAACCACCAACTTCAGGTAGGTACTATCTGACCACGTAGTTCACTGACACAAATAGTTAGTTATTAGTTTATTTGTCAAACAAGACCTGTAACTATAGTTTATGATACCCATGGGTCGTGATTCGAAACATACCAATTCGTGAGTTTTGAAAAGTTATAATTCAAAATGAATAATATATACATTGTGACGAAGCTTAATGAAGAATTATTATAGGCTGTATATTATTATAATAAACAAATTTTAAACTTTAGTGACATTTCTAGTATTTTTAAGAACACTTACATTTTAATCTCAGTATCAATTCGTCACAAGTGGTTCCAATTTACCTACATTTTTGACAAGATGTTGACATTGATAGTCGATGAAATGAGATTGAGGCTAAATTTTGAACGTTTTCAATTACTAGAATTATTGATCTTCTCATTTTTTTTAACCGCCTATGATAACAGAGGCGTTGTTATACGTTAACGTGTGTTTCTGTCTGTCTGTCTCATCTTAACTCCCAAACAGATGGACCGCCGCGAATACTAGGTACAGACGCCAGCACATCAAGCCATACCTAACTGTCAAATTTTCCCAATTAAATATGAACCTTATGTTTTTGTAATAAAGTTGAAAATCTATCAAAGAAATTTGACAGATTGTAGTAGCTTGATGTGCTGGTCTCTGTACATAAAATAAAAGGGCCAACAAACACATTTCATTTTATACTTTTTGGAAGCTTTTTTGTTTCGGGGTTCTTTTTTAAATGTAATGTTTTTTTTTTCTTATCGATGATACATCCTATCCTACTATATAATATTATAAATGTGATAGTTTGTGAAGATGTTTGGATGTTTGTTACTCAATCACGCGTTAACCGTTGAACAGATTTGCATGAAAATTGGCACATAGATAGACCATTTCCTGGATTAACATATAGGATACTTTATATCTCCTTAAAGTTTTTCCTTGGGATAATTGTTCTTTTTACGCGGGCGAAGCCGCGGGCAGAAGCTAGTTTTTAATAATATATGGTATTTGACACATAGTCCTATATGAATGTGAAGCTTGAACTATCAAAGAAAACCTCCGAAAACGTATGCAGGCTTTCGAAATGGAGGACTCAAAAAGTGACCAATGTTGATGTTTTGAGACGGGTTGACTAAAACCGCAAGTTAATGCAGACCATGAAAACAATAAAAGTGGCCTACTTGGCACATCTCTAGACACGAAAAATACGATAAATAATTATTGCAATTGATAATGATGGGAAAAATTTGCAGTCAAACGTGGACCGGGCTGTCGGAAAAAGCTACCTCCTGGCTACGAAATATTCGGGAGTGAACCGGAGTCACGAGTGCCGTGGAGTTGTCCCACCTCGCAAGGGAAAAGGAGAAATGACAATGCCAGATCCTGCCCCACCCATGTACAGAAAAGTAAATTAATGAAAATAATTGTAATACATTTAGAACCTTTCTATACTAAATTGTTTTTCTTTAGAACTTGCGGCTTACGAAATACCTACCCACAAAATACAAACTCATTTTACCTAAAATACAATTTAACCTATAATCAATGTCATTATTGTTTTTAGATTTAAACGGAAACCGCAAGTTCTACAGTTACTAAAATAATGTTTAGTTATCAGCAATAAATAAACAGTAAGATGCTACATATTGCACATGACTTTTATTGAGTGGGGCAAAGTTCTATAGAGTTTCTGGCATTGTCCTTTCAAAGGCTGATGTCCAACCTTCAGTAGTAGGAGAGGAACGACATGAAGAAGATGTTTTGTATTGCCATCGACTTTCGAAACTAAAACCATGTGTGTTCGGTTTTTGCAGGCGGTTGTTTTTTTGTAACACGCTTTTTTATTTTTCGCTTTTTAATACTTCCATAACATCCAAATCTATTAAGAAATGGCAACACAGTCAAACCAGAGATTGAAAGTACAAGGTGAGAACATTACAACATGATCCAGGTATATTTTTTTGCTTACTGACGATTTTTTCAAAAAGTGCTGAATCAATTTCCCCGTACCCTTGAGGCGTACCCTATCCATAAAGTTTTTTTTTCAAAATAGCTTTACATTTGCCAGAGAAATCGCGTAACAAATATACAAAAAAAAAACATACAGACGTATTGAGAACCTCCTTCTTTTTGAAGTCGGTTGAAAATAGGGCACCATAGACTTGTGTAACACCCATTGCCATTGCTAGGTTCCTAATCAGACTAAAAATGAGATAGAACTTGGAGTTGAAAAACTTTATTTTTCATTCCTTTTCCAACTCATTGACTGTCGGGCGAAACATGTTCAGAATCAAACCTGCACTGCTAATGAACCTATGCGAATGTAGGTTTATTTCAAACTATTTTAGCTGGTCCTGAGTCCGACGCAGCTAAAATGAGTTATAGTTTAGTTTCTGGAGATTTATAAATAGTTCGTAAGATAAGGGCTCAATGCAACTGACATAATATCTAAATGATAAAATAACAAAGTGTTGTGTGTTTCTAAATTAACAAAGATATTAAACAAAATAGCTTCTACACTTTTATTGATAACTGTACCTTGGATAATACTGCGTCATTATTCAATCAGACTAATTAATCTTTTGCCGCCTTATGTCTGTAACGCAACCGTTTTATGCAATTTAAGACAGTTAGAAATTATGGCAATCACGACGCTATTACGAAGTGAATTATATAGTACAATATCAAATAAATTCATACCTTATCACTTTGCAGTTAAGACGTAATTTTGAATGAAACCACCCCAATTTCACAGTTAATTACAGTGAATCTAAAGCCATTTCTGTAATTAGGCTGGGAACTTCAAAATTGTGCAATAATAGTTTTCCTTGGCAATAAAATAGCTATAAAAAGTAAGATTTATGTGTCGAAGGCGCAGTTCCAAGAGTTTTCTATTTTGTAATTACTTAAAACATTTTGGGCTTTAGTCGTTTTAATTTTATGATCGTATTTAATAGTGGATCATAAATTGTACACACGCCGTCGTCGATTGAAATTGGTGACTTAATCGCTTAAAACGGGAAGGTTTTTTATCGTCCTTAACTTTGGTTAAAGCGCCCGCCTATCATGCACGAGGTTCTGGATTCGTAACCAACCGTGATCGCCATCCTCAGATAATGAAACAAAAGGCAGATAGACCGCGCGGAGTACTAAGAGTGAAGCCAAAAAAGCAAATACATACTCAGAAGCCTACAATCATCGAAGCAAGCGAAGCATCGTTAATAAAAACAAATACTAATACAAATACAAATTTAAAAGCGAATACAATCACGAGATTATAGTTACTAGACTTCGTTCTCAGTGTTCCGCGCGGTTTGTCTACCTTTTGTTTCACAATATGAGTCATCATCATCTACCTAGCCTTTCACCAAATATGTTGGGGTCAGCCCTAACCAGATGCAGCTGAATACCAGTGTTTTACATAGGCCTGACAGTCAGTACACGATACCCCTTAGTAAGACTGGTCGTCAGATTTTCTAGCTTCTGATTACCCATAACGACTGTCAAAGATCTATGAATGACGGCCAGGATCAACGGCTTACGTGGTTTTTGAGGCACGGAGGAGTTTCGGCACGAAATAGATGGTCATCCATCTAAAGTGGGTGATCGACGTACGAGCCTATATCGCGGTTTTAAAGAACGTCGTGGTTGCGACGTTAGTGCTGATCGATTAGCGAGTGACACAGTCGTCTCCATCGTAGTCGAATTGGAATATCGTAGTCGTGGTCCTTAACTGAGAGAAGCTCAGGGTCATGCAGCGAGCCATGGAGAGAGCTATGCTCGGAGTTTCTTTGCGCGATAGAATCCGGAACGAGGAAATTCGCCAAAGAACTAAGGTCACCGACATGGCTCTCAGAATATGCAAGTTGAAGTGGCAATGGGCAGGCCACATCGCTCGAAGAATAGATAACCGATGGGGAAGAAAGGTCCTCGAGTGGCGACCACGAACCAGAAGACGCAGCGTTGGTAGGCCTCTCACAAGATGGACCAACGACATTGGCAAGGTCACGGGTAACCGGTGGATGCAAACGGCAGGTTGCCGCTCATTAAGTCTCTACTAGTAACAAAAGCTACAAATTATATAATATGTATGTTTAGGTTAAGGTATTTATCTATTGGCCTATGCAGCCTGAAAATAAACGGATTATTATTATTATTATTCTCATTTATTCATCTTATATTCACATAATTTACATTTTTAAATATTAATAAAAAAAAACATTTAAAAATATAAAAATAGTAGCCCACCGGTATCGGGAACAGGGTCCAAGCTACCGGCGGTCAGGGCTCCAGACAGAGGAACCTCCTGACAATGTGGGCCGTGTCCAGAAGTACTGCCTTCTGAATCAAGCCCTTGATCCAGCCGCCTAACGAGAGCCTCCTTAAATGTTGGTCGAGGCTCTTGGAAATTAAGCCATTATTATTATTATTATTATTATTGTGGCGTTCTATGGGGAAGGCCTAATGTTCAACAGTGGACGTCTTTTGGCTGATGATGATGATGAAACAGGGACACTCTCGGAAGCCATTTATGAATTCTATTATGAAGCCGCGACTGTGAGTTCGCAGATCCATTATTAAAAATATGACGTGGAGCGAGTCCGCCCTTTAGCGCTGTCACCGATAACTGGCGACTTGGCTCGCCAGCCGTGATCAACACGTAGTTTTGAAAGACGAGCCAAGCATAAAATGAACAACATGACGAGCCACGAGCCAGGCTCGTCAACTCACAAAACCGCGGTATTGCATACACCGGCGAGTTTAACCGACGAGCCATAAGGCCGCGGTTTTACTCGCTCGTCGATCAGGGTCTTAATCCAGTAGCGCAACCATGACCTAAATAAATAGCGCATGTAAAGATATTAATTTGACTTATATTTACATAGTATAATTTTTATTCCGTGCGTTTATTTGTTTCCGTGGGATAATTTACTAGAACTTTTGCTAAATTCTGAAGTCTACGTAGACGAACTCGAAGGTAGCAAGGTCTTAACAAAAATCAATTGCCCCATGTATGAAACATTATCACTTCAGTGCTGGGTCAATTTGACAGATTTTTTTTTGTTGTGTTCATATGAAAGAACGTTTTGATAAATCCACCAATCCTGGACTTTTAGTTAATATTAGTATGAAATCGCCAATCTGCCTTGAGCGCACGTGGTAATCAATGCTCGTGCCTTCTGTGTATGAGAAGAGGCCTTTACCCTACCATGTGAAACCATGAACGACTGGTATTACCGGAAAAGTCGGATAATGACGACACGGTTGGCGCAGTTTCTGAGCGATCGACTGCTGCGCAGCGTGTTGCGGGTTCGATTCCCGCCCACCAAACATTTGTGTGATGAGCACTTGTGTTTGCCTTGTGTCTGGGTGTTGTTTATCTATATATGTATGTATTTACAAAAAAAAAAAAATGTATTTGTGTATGTATATCAGCTGTCTGACACCCATAGTACAGGGTCTCCCTAGTTTGGGGTCAGATGGCCGTTTGTGAAAATGTCCCCACATATTATTATTATTATAATGGTATTTTTGTATGAAAATCTCTATCAAAATGCATGCATCAGTGCGAAGCCGGGGCGGGACCTAGTTTATTATATTTTACCAATAACAATCATCATCATCTGCCTAGCCTTTTCCCAACTATATTGGGGTCGGCTTCCAGTCTAACCGGGTGCAGCTGAATGCCAGTGTTTTACATGGAGCGACTGCTTATCGGACCTCCACAACCCACTGACTGGGTAACACGATACCCCTTGTAAAGACTGGTTGTCAGACTTTCTGGCTTCTGCCGCCACCGCCGCAACCGTTTTACCAATAACAATAATAATACATTTTTATTCAAACCTAAAATTGGTAAGTACGATAATAAAATTAACCCATAAAAGTATTTCAGTCAAAGTCAAAGTCAAATCATTTATTTCAATTACACCATTAAAGGCACTTTTGAACTTCATAAAAAAGAAAGTTGATTCTAGTTGCCTCTTCCAAAAGGTAGTTTCGTATGGAGAAGAATGGGCAAGAAACTCCATAACTACTCTTTAAAAAAAAAAATGTACAATATTTTGCATTTACAGTTTATAGTTATATAACTATACGTGAACTCGATGGACCCTGCATAAAAAACACTATATTGAAGTATGTACAAAGTATTACAAGATTAAAAACGATAGCCAAGTTGAATATATAGATACATAGTGTTCACATATAAAAATAATAAATAATAGTAAATAATTATTTACGAAGTAAGTATCATAGTTTTCAACAAAACAAGGAAGCTAATTACAGTCAGGCCTAACATGAACCCGGAAATATACCATACCTATAAATATTATTAATTATTAATAATTTGTCATATTAAAATGTTGTATTCCACCCAATAATTACCCTGAAACCAGGGTTCAAAAACTTACGTGATTAAAAAAGCTTCTAAAGCACGCGACTGCGACACGACTGCGATTGTTCGACTATCGGTCGCATGCTAAAGGTTGCGTGTTAATTAAGAGGACCATAAAACTCTCAAATGGGTATGACGTCACGAAACAATCGTTAAAAGTTGTAATTAAAAATAAGTCGTAAAAAACTCAGTTCAAAACTTTCATGGTTTACATCATTTACTTTTAAAATAATGGGTTTTAGGATAAAACTATTTTAACTGCGTTTTTATTTAAAGCTTAAACAATATTTACTTTGCTTTTTATGTCAAACTTAAAAAACCTTTTAAGAAGTGCGAAATGTCATGTAATATAATTTAATTTAATATTTGGCCAGTAAGTACCTAACTAATTTAAAAAAAAAAAAAAAAACTTTTAGGGCCTTAATTGTTTGTAAAAGCGACATACATAAATGCTGTGTGGCATAAAATCACTGTTGATATATTTATAACAATACCTATGATAGATCATTAAACAAACAATTATGTTTTTAATTATGTTACTTTAGTTAGTCTGAAACATAAATTACATTAATAGTCCGTAGTCTGTATTGATAAAGTTAAAACGATCAAAGTTATAATACTTTAACTTTGTCAGATTATTATAATAAATCGGTTTTAAAAAAGTCTATATTGCAAGCCGTTTGGTGCCGGCCGCGAATATCACCACCCCATTTCTACCCGTGGGTGTGAAGCGTAGAAGGCGACAGAGGGATATTGACCAGAGGATGGACAGCAGCGTTCTACCATAACACCTACTGCGATCGCCAACATGCGTCAGCCAAGCATGGCGAGTACGGCTGAAGGGTGTTCAGCCGTACTCGCCATGCTTGGCCTTAAGGGAGACCTATAACCAGCAGTACGCGTCTATAGGTTGACATGATGCTGATTACGCGTTATATTATTAGGTGTCGACCGAGATATGATGGCTTATCTGTTTTTGTATAGCAGTACTCGAGAAAAGGCGAAAAAAAATCTTGCCTTCTTGGTTTTTCACACGTGTTTAGTTTTCAAGTTATTTATTTGACAATGAAATACCTAACGGCTTTCAACTCCTTTCTTCTTTAAGGAAAGTATGACTTATTGTTAAGGGCTGCTCTCTCGAAAAAAGCTTAAAAGAAGCATGCGGATGAAGCAACTTTTCGTCGGCATTTACAGAGAAATTACATCTGATAAGTCTGTTAGTAATCTACATGTTAAGATACGTAATTTGGTTTAGCCACAATTTTTCTATCGGTACAGGAAAAAAAAATGTCAAATCACCTCCAAATCATTGAGATGAAACCATTTTACTCCTTAATTTCTTATCAAAAGAGTATAAAAAAATATCTACTGCTTTGCAATACAAAGGAAAATGATTTGGTTTTGTTACTTTTTAGAAATATGTATTATTTTTATTACAATAAATTAAAAATGCGTCCGATTAAAGACTGCGTCTACATCACCCCCGCACTCGTCCACAAATTCAGTACGGGCCAAATGCTCAAGGTTATTGGCATGTATACAAGCCTTAAGGGAAGAGGCTTATGCCCAGTAGTGGACGTCTAAAGGTTGACATAATGATGATGATGTTGCATTTCAACTTAAATCTCTCGAAGTCCCTACATAATATCTGATGTCGTAGGTACCCATAGTATACTTTATGAGTGGCCGAGCTAGCGTGCAACACAATTTCATTACTGGCCTTTACAGTGTCGTAAAGGCATAATATGAGGTACTGCAAACATTACTCGTTAGTGGAAGTCTCTTTAGTGTTTCAGAGAGTAAACTCCTTTGTGCGTCAGAGAGAAAACGTCAATCAGGTAAGCTGACAGTAACTTTTGAAGTGTGATTTGTGCTATTTGATTTGTGTGTTTATATGCGTTGGCCGATTCGCGCGGTAGTGATGCATGTTTCCGACTCGGACATCTGGGGGCACGGGAGTGACCCCGCCAAGACGAGCCAAGCGAAGCGCTTGTAGGGCACTACCTATTTTTTCTCGAAGTGCTTCGTCGTTTTTTTGAACCTTCATAACTTGGGTTTCGATTACGCCAGATAAATAAAATTCTCGGGATATGATGTAAATAGTTGACTTATTAAATATATAAAGTTTCAACTGTATAGCTCTTATACTTTAGAATTTATTGATATCTAAAAAAACCCCGATTTCGTCACTGACTCACTCACTGATGGTCATCAAAATTCTGGGGTACTTCCTGAAGTACCCTTAGGTAGTTGGCCTTTTCGCTATCGTCACATGAACGTACGATGAAAAATGTATTCACTGTTCATTACTTTTCTGTTACCTATACAAAAGTTCTTGTAGTAACGAAACGGCCAAGCCACATATTTTGACTAAGCTGTAGAGTTTGTGAAGTTAGGGCCTGTAGAGTTAGGGCGTGTAGAAAGTTAGAAGCTTGGGTCTACATGAGATCTGATAACTTTTTGTGTTAACAGTGCAAGCCATATGGTCTCGTCTTGGCAACATTTTACCTGAAAATGTTTTTGGTGGGTTTTTTTTTTAGGATACGCTTGTTTTAGTTTTAGGTAAGTATGTCAAATTTCATATAGTATGAACGTCGCTTTCGCATGAATAAAATGTTTTCTTTTTCATTCTTTATTTCTAATTAGTATGCACTTGTTTACACGAATACAAAAGAGAGTCCCTAATGTGATGATGATGTTGATGTTGTAATGCTGTTATGTTGTTATAGTAATGGTATTTTTTAAAAGTACGTCCACCATTTTGTGCAACACAAAAAAATAACTTTATTTTGTTCTAACAAAAAAAAACTTTTTTTTTGTTTTCTATCAATTTTAAGTACAGATTTCCTCACGATTCTATCCCTCGCCGATGTCAGTAATATCCAAGTTCAATTACACATAAATAGGATAAGTCCGATTGGTTCTTGTCGTTTTAAAACTAACATTATGAACTAGTGCATAACTGTCATTGTGGCGAAGCCCTTTACGTACAATAAGATTGATATTCCAAAAGAGCGTGAATAATGATTCGGTTTAAAACAATTGAAAAATTACACATATTTGTGAAAGTAAACGGAACCCAACGCTTTCCCTAGTGTTATAAACTAGCGGTCAGTCTCGCCCCACTGTTTACCGCCGCAATATATTTAATCGCGGCTCCTATTAAAGCGAACCTTTCAATTATGACTGCAGTAAAGCTAACAACTAAAGTAAGTACCGCTGAAGTATTATTCAATGTTTCATTATTTTTCTTTGTATTTTGACGACTTTGTGTTGTGATAAAAAAATTCAAGGAACTCGTCTAAATGCAGTCAAGTGATTAGTTTTAGTTGTACGTAATTAGTATTGCTTATATAAACAATATAATTATTTATATTTACAAGAATAATAAAAAAAAAACCTAAATTATTAAACTAAAAAAACCTAACACAATAAAGCATCATTATGAATAGAATTCGACCACATCGCCGTCGACTGGAAATGTACCCAAAAGACTGGCGGCATTGCCACGTTTGATGGCAATGCTTAATCTCTGACCAAGGTAAAAACCAGCACTTGGATCACGGGAAGTATCAACCAACATTTTGGACATTTCCTTAAAAAGAAGATGAGCCCTCGGACCCCACGATCCGAGGGTTTAAACCCCAAACGACTTGAAAATAACGTTCACACCAAGTAATTAGTTATCAGAAAAATTCATCACTTTGTGTCAAATAAAAAATTATTTATCTAAATGTATATTATGTATAAAATTTTCGTGTCATAGTGTTTGTCAAACTCCTCCTAAACGGCTGTAGGTCGATTCTGTAAAATTCAAACAACAACTCGCATCTCACATCGCTATTCACTCTCACTTACCATAAGGTTCAAAATTACCTTGATATATTTGACACTTTGAATCGGGTTCGAGAGCGAAGTGAGCGTCGAAGTGACGGGGAAATTACCTTACAGAATGCGACTTCTTACGTCATCTCATATTTTATCTGTCAAAATCTCCCTGTCAATTTACTTCAACTCGCTGACACGCTCGCAAGGATGGCGCTAGTGTAAATTCGAATTATCAATCAAGTTTTTAGAATGCCAATCAACCAAACAAGAAACAGTGGATTCAGATTCGAAGTTTCAAAGTCAAAGTCAAAGTCAAATCACTTATTTCAATTAGACCATTAAAAAGGCACTTTTGAACGTCATAATAAAAAAATATAAAGTTGATTCTAGTTGCCCATTCCAAAAGGTAGTTTCGTATGAAAGAGGTGTTTAGAATGAGGTCTTACAGAATCACACCCCTGGACTGATTTTCATGATTTTTTTTGTGTATAATATTTGGCAGGTCTAAGAATAGGTTGTTGGTAAAAAGAGAATACTTTAAAGAGATTGTGATTGTTTACATTTTTAGTACAAATATAACATAATGATGAAGTATTAATCTGTCTAGCCTGTTCCCAACTATGTTAAGGTCGGCTTCCAGTATAACTGCATGCAGCTGAATAAACTGAATAGACTACTGAGGAATTCCTCATGGAAAAATACCAATAACACTTTGCCTGACCTGGGAATCGACCCAAAACCCTACACTTAGCAATCGCCTTTGCGACTTCGAGACCAACAAGGCAGAAAAAAAAAACTAATTTTATAATCTTTTCTAATCATATTTTTACTTCGTTTTAAAATTAAACAAGTATAACTTTATTTAAGTTAAAAGTTGGTTTTGTTTGTCCTAAAATAATAAGTAACTAACGTAATTAAGGGGGTATACTATATTCTAATTAAAGTGCCGTCAGAGAGAGCCTCTAAATTTAACGCATCTAGTAACATTAGCTTTAATTATGATGACCGTCTGACCTAGCCGACGACTTTCAACTAGGTGCCACTTATAATATAAACACTAGCTTTACTCCGCGAATTCGTCCCCGTTAATGTCGCGGATTAATAAGTAGCCTATTGCATTGTCCTAATGGAACGCGACTACGCGATCATCGCGCGGGTAAGCCGTTTAGGCGCAAAATGTCCAATTCGCAAAATGTCCAGCGGTCGCAAAATATCCAATTCGCAGAATGTCCAGTTCGCAAAAAGTCCTATTATCAGAATGTCCAATTCGCGAAATTTCCAGTTCGCAGAATGTCCAATTTGCAAAACGTCTAGTAGTTACACAATGTACAATTCGCAAAATGTCCACTGGTCGCACAATGTCCACACATACACTATTCTTAACACATAACTGTGATCCAGCTGGCTGGGAGTAATGGAATTAACACGCATATTCACGTGACATTTTGTCCTTCTTTTGTGCTATTCAGTTTTATTTTTTTGAAATAATTCCATATCGTCTCATTAAAGTGGTCAATATAGCCAATTAATGGTGCACCAGGCTGTTTCCCAGCTGGATCCCAGTTGAGTTACGTATTAAGAATAGTAGTTTTAATACATTCTGCAGTTGAGATTATACTATTTTTCCATTCAATTGTTCAAAATTAAAATCACTGGACCGCAATTTACCATTTTTATGTTGATTTTATATTGTATTAAAAGACATGTGACAAAAATAAAACTGATTTAAACGAATAACTTCAATAATTAAAACCCAACTCTTGATTCTATTAGGGGGGTGACAACGTTTAAATGATGAATATTGAAGATTCCGAAAGCACATTGGACATTGGACATTCTGCAAGCACTGGACATTTTGCGATTTGGACATTGTGCGACCAGCGGACATTTTGCGAATTGGACATTGTGCGACCACAGGACGTTTTGCGAATTGGACATTCTGCGAACTTGACATTTCGCGAATTGGACATTCTGAGAGTTGGACTTTTTGCGAACTGGACATTTTGCGCACTGGACATTCTGCGAATTGGACATTTTGCGACCGCTGGACATTTTGCGAATTGGACATTTTGCGCCTAAACGGAGTAAGCGATGCGACTATCGCGTTGTCGCGTGATAACAAAATCTGGTGTCCTAACAGAACGTGACTAGGTACGCGACCATCCGCTCTGCCCACCACCTGTACCGCGCGAATTCAATTAGGACACTTATTCGACATAAATATGTTTCATCGCACGTTCGTACGAACTTAGTTAGCGCCAATAGATAACAAACGTTTTAGCCGGTGAAACGTTCAGCCTCAAATGAAGCCCGGCCCGACTTATTCCGCTTTACATTTTTTTGTAAGTTGGTAACTGCGTTAGTAAATTATTCTTGTTAGATCTGTATAAAATTCCGCGTCTGTGGGTTGGTAAGTTACTGTTTCGCAAGCATAGAGATTTTTTTTTTAAAGATTAAAGTCATGTGTCAACAAAATGTCAGTGTGAAGTTTTAATTTTTGTTTGTTTATTTAATGTTTCTGTTTATTTAAAACCCCAATGTGTTTGTGTATGATATCGAAATAATCCTCAAGATTCAAGCTTTACGATTATCTAAAAACATCAATATGTGCAAAGTGTGTTCACAAGGATATATATCGAAATGCAACGTCGCCATGCATCGATATATATGTACTACGCACATATTTCTATGTATTTGATTCTGAAACATTTATCCGACATTCGTTTCGCCGTTGAACGGTGCACCGACAGAACGATTCATTTTTCATTATTTCACCGATAGCACGTTTCAATGAAGAACGATTCGCCGACAGAACGCTTCACCCTTCATTATTTCACCGATAGAACTTTTTAATGACGAACGATTCGCCGACAGAACAATTCACTTTTCATTATTTCACCGATAGAACGTTTCAATGACGAACGATTCGCCGACACTGTTCGTCTACCCCTGAGGTACAAAACGGCATTTAGACCGGTCTCCGTTTATTGTTTACACGTGAATCAAGTTGTGACGACGAATCTTAAAGTAATATACAAAACTTATGGAAAAGTAACTATAAAAGTGAAGTGTATATCTCGCTAGTTCAATCCGTAATAACATAATTATTGTATCTTCATTTGGGGGGGCGCGCGTAAATCACGTTTTCTTGATGTTGAAAGAGCGCAACGGACACTAATAAAAGTAATGTACTTCAAAAAAAGGACCTTTCCCACCTATGAGCTATACCAAATAAGTAATTTGATGTCAGTCCGAAAATTATATATTATACACATAGTGTTAAAAAAATATAAATCCCTACCCTTAGATCCTAATGTATTAGCTAGGAGAAGAAAACATAATATTGCTTCCACCCCTTTTGTAAAAACAGAATTTGCAAATTTTCAGGATGTCAAACGCTCAGCTTTCTAATATAATAAAATAAATAAAGAAATATATATACATACTAAACCGTTTAAAGAATGCAAATCGTTGCTGATTAACTGGATACACAAGTTATGCTACGATGAAGTAGAGAATCTTCTATTAAATATAAGGTAAAACCGCTTCTGTATAAAACAACCACACACAAACACACATACACACACACTCACACACACACACACACACACACTCACACACACACACACACATGCATGCACTAACAGACTAAGGAAAATAAATAAATAAAAATATTAATTTAATAAATCTTTGTTTAGTAACATATTGCACTAATTGTAGGATATAAAAGAGCGGCGCTTCCTGGCACAGGCATCTATATGCTTAAAAGGAGACGCCACCAACTGTATAATGTACGACGTGTAATAATGAAATAAAACATTTTGATTTGATTTGATTTGATCGACGACATAATCTTTCACTAAAGAAGGATTCGTCGACAAAGCTAATTTAGGCATAGTTTGATACTATTAGTGACTAAAGGTTTATGTTTAACGAACCTCCAGATATAGTAAATGACCTCCAAAAATAGTAAATGATCACCAACATTTAACCAAACAGTTGTAGAAATGTATGAGTTTGACTGTTAAAAGCGATTTGGTTCTGGCACTCGTGCGTAGGTGTCACAGTCCTAACCTAACCTGACCATGTCGGATCGGTGACAAGATTTTTTGATCATTTACATTTTCGGTGGTCATTATATTATTTGGTGACAAAGATTTGGTAATCATTTACTATTTTTGGTGTTCATTATGTATATTCCCGTGACTAAATCTAACGATTTGCAAGAACGGAATAGAGAGGAGCGTATTGGGAGTAAGGAGAAGAGCTAGCCGGAAATTATATAATCCTTCGCAATGACTATAAATGCAAAGATTAATTTTATGTGTTTAGTATTGCATAGTATTATTATTTTGTATTATTGATTTTATTTTGTGTGTTTAAACATGTCGAACACCTATGTTTTATACCCCAGGGGGAGACGAACAGTGTCGGCGAATCGTTCGTCATTAAAACGTTCTATCGGTGAAATAATGAAAAGTAAATCGTTCTGTCGGCGAATCGTTAGTCATTGAAAAGTTCTATCGGTGAAATAATAAAGGGTGAATCGTTCTGTCAGCGAATCGTTCTTTAATGAAACGTTCTATCGGTGAAATAAGGAAAAGTGAATCGTTCTGTCGGTGAACCGTTCGACGCCGAAACGAATGTCGGAGAAATATTTCAGAATCATGTATTTCTATGTCGCCATGTATTTTTGTATGTATTTTTTTATTTACTTTAAATATTGCTCGTAATATGAAAATAACTTCATTATTAACATTTGCATACACTTAGACATAAGACACAACACAATACAACACAAATAGTTAAATGTTATGTGTTAATAATTACGTTGTTTATTTTTATTATTTTTTTATTTTATCGATTACGCGTTTTCGTTGACCCAGCGTGGCCGAAATCTTGAGGACCGTCCTAATAGAATGCGACTATGCGATCATCGTGTGAGTAAGCGATGCGACCATCGCGTTGTCGCGCCATAACAAAAACTAGTGTCCTAATAGAGCGAGACGAGTAAAGAAACTCACTTTCACATTTGCAATATTAGTAATGGATTTGGTTTCTAACTAAGGTTATGCCCTCTATCTAAAAGTGAAAGGTCACTCTTTCACTCACTGAGTAAACACGAAATCTCGAAAACGACTTGACCTTTGCAGCTTGAGTTGGGCAGGTTAGGATAGGAGACGTCAGATAAGATGAATTTTGTGACAGGGCCAAATTATGGGGGTTGAGGATGAAGTCGGGAGCAAAAGGTAATTATAAAATACTCATTTAAAATCTTTTAAACTTTTATTGACCAATGACTGACACATACAAAGGAGAATTCGATGACACGGTTGGCGCAGTGGCTGAGCGATCGACTGCTGCGCAGCGCGTTGCGGGTCCGATTTCCGCCTAGGGTAAATATTTGTGTGATGAGCACTTGTGTTTACCTTGTGTCTGGGTGTTGTTTATCTACATATGTATGTATTTAAATGTATTTGTGTATGTACATCAGCTGTCTGACACCCATAGTACAGGGTCTCCCTAGTTTGGGGTCAGATAGCTGTGTGTGAAAATGTCCTCACATATTTATTTATATAATTTGTCATGATTATAATACTTTTGGAAGGATTACCGGCCTTTACATTGGTTAGGTAGCTATAGTTAGCTGCGTTCCCAACCGGACACGAACAAGTACCAATATGACTTTTTAAATATTATTTGAAATTTCTAAGTTTATCTGGACATCACTGACATCCGTGTAGAAAAACATCGTGAGCAAACTTGGACTTATTTTATTTATTTATTTATAAAAAACGTTGCTCCACTTTAGGAATTACTCCTGTGTCGTGGGTGCGTTTACAAACATATAAACTCACATACACAAACAGTCAGACCCGGAACAACTATCTGTAGGCCATACGAATATTATTTTGTTCCGAGTGGAAATGGAACCCACGACACGTAGCGTAGCAGTCGATCGCTCAACCACTGCGCCAAAAAACCAAACTAACAAAAAAATAAAATTATTAAAACAATAACACAAAACAAAAAAAATAAAAATAATAATTATCATAATCATCATAAACAGCCCAAAGACGTCCACTGTTGGACATAGGCCTCCCCAAAGGGGGGGGGGGGGGTGGTTTGCCATAATCGCCACGCTTGGCAGGCGGGTTGGCGATCGCAGTACGGTTGTTACAAAGGCACAAATAAATAAATAAATAAATAAATATCTTGGGACAACTCACACACGGTCATCTGGTCCCAAGCTAAGCAGAGCTTGTGTTATGGTAACCAGACAACTGATATACATACTTATATAATTTATAAATACATACATATTATAGATAAACACCCAGACACAGAACAAACAATCATGCTCATCACACAAAGTTTGTCCTGGGTGGGAATCGAACCCACGACCTCCGGCTTAGCAGTCAGGATTAGTGACCACTAGACCAACGGGCCGGCACAGAGAACGCTGCAGCCCATTCTCTGGTAAGTCACCTTGTCGCTTCTTACGACACCCACGGAAAGATATGGGATGGTGCTATTCTTTACGTCCGACACCACACGGACGAATAATAATAGTAAATAAGATTCTCTGAAATCGGCAGAAATCGCCAATCTGCCTTGAGCGCACGTGGTGATCAATGCTCGTGCCTTCTCCTGGTTGAGAAGACGGACCAATGCCCTGCAGTGGGACAGTACTAAGTCAGTGTATAAAAGGTCTTATAATTATTAAGACCTTTTATACACATGTGATATGCAATAAAGATTTGAATTTGAATTTGAATTTGAGTATTATTAATATAACACTTTTTGTGTGTTCGCCCGTTCGAGCAGTACAATTTATTACGATCTTCAATATGATATCACGTTTCTGTCGAATTATCTCCTCAACATTTACCCAAAACATAGCTAATCTAAACGATCACAACCGAATAACAATACCCAGATAAACTGGCCATTCATCATACGACAGAACCACACCTCAGTTATCCACACAATAGTTGCAGCAACCAGTCGCAGTCGCTAACAATGCTTGCGGAATGTTAATTGCTGTCGTTTGTCGCGAGACACTGATAAATGTTGATGCTTGTCACTTAGAGATTTGGGTTGGACGCACTGGGTTGGAGAAACGTGGCTGTTTTAATTTTTTTTTTTTTTTTTTTGTAATTTGACAGCTACAGTCATGTATTGATGCCAAACCAAAATGGGCCTAGCACCACAAAATATAGAGGGTACAGAAGGACCGCTCCCGCCATCTTCAAAAATAATTACCTAAACTTGCCAGACCCACTAGGGCTGCTACTGTATTGACTGGATTTATTTGTGACAATATGAAATTTTATCGACATTGGTTGGAACTCTTTTAATTTTTGTAAAACAAAATTTTCTTGTTCGTCGTAAAATGTCAATGTCTCTCATTTATTCATTTAGACAACACGTGACAGTCGAGGCTGAAGTCTGCTTGAAACTGCTTGAGAATGCCTATAAACGTAATGTCAATGTGTGCGTAAAAATGGCGGTTTGTTCTAAGCGGTCTCTCTGCTCGGGGGCGACGCAACCTTACGTACTTTGTGCTAGCACTCTACGGTTACGACTACATGACAGTTTTTTATACATAATTCGTAGCTTGGCGCCGAGGGCACGCTTTAAATTTTTTGACGTGGCAATGAAAAGGTGAATGAAAATAATCATTTATCTGTTAATTTTGACTACATAGGTTCAATTATTAGAAAAAAGACACTTTATCTACCGATTAGTGACTTAATCTAGAATCATGCATAAAATACAAATAGGTAACATGTTTGTGTAACATAGGCACTGCTAGACATAGGTCACCCCAAGGGGGGTTTTTGCCATAATCGCCACGCTTGGCAGGCGGAATGGCGATCGCATTATGGTTGTTACAAAGGCACAGAGAACGCAGCTGCCCATTCTCTGGTAAGTCCTTTAGTCGTTTCTTACGACACTCACGGGAAGATATGGGATGGTGCTATTCTTTACGTCCGACACCACACGGACTATTAGGAGTAATAAATACAAATAATAAGAAATAAAGTTTATTTCTCTCTCCACAAAGGTTAGGTTATTAATACCTTAGGACTATACAATAAGATAATGCAAACCAAAGCACTTTTGCGAAAGACTGGAGTCCGTACTAGGGAAACCCTTTGTTTCGAATATCCAGGCCCCCACCTGTGATTTTGTAAAGTAGAAAAAAAAAAGAAATGCGTTTAAATAAATATTAAATTAATTGATCATGCTTATAGATGTGGAGTGTGGCATTGTGTGTGGTGTGTGTGAGTGTGCGCACTGGTTCCGCCAGAGTTAAGTGATCAGGGCCTGTAGACAACATCCTTTTTCTGTTAGCGTTAACGCCAACGGAAAATGAAATTGTATGGAGTTGACGTTTGCTTACGCGATGTCACGTGACGAAAATATGTCAACAGCATACAATTTGATTTTTCCGTTGGCGTTAACGCTAACAGAAAAGGGATTTTGTCTACAGGCCCAGGCCCAGGCCCAGACACATGAGACACATGAGAAGTAGTTGCTCGGTGCTATCGTAATCCAGCTTTTTCAGCCAATTAAAAAGTTTAATTTTACAAGATCGTCCAGAAAGGAGGTAGATCGATAAAATTTCGTTTATTTTCAGTTAAGTTGAATGACAAGGTTGCTCTTGTCGCATCATGAAATTTAATGTATATGAAATATTTTTTTAGGATGATTTTATTATTTTTAGAATGTTAAATGCCGTCATAGTATATATGTTACAGTCAAAACTCTTAACCAGTCAAAACTACTTTTGACTGGCTTCAGTCAAAACCCTTGTTAAGATAAAACGCGTTTGCGTTACAAATACAAAAATACGGTACGCCCTAGTTAAAAGAATCACTACTAAACAAAAGATTTAAAAGGTTCATAAAAAAAATCTGCCAACGTAATGGGTTTCTAAGTATTAAGGATTTTATAAACCATTCAAAAGTAGTTTTGACTGTGACATATACATTGCTGTCTCACTTCATTGATAATTTACAAGTACTTAACTTAGTAAGGTTATGTAGATAAGTAACCAAAGGTCGGGTCAACCGCTGACCAATGCTGATAATCCATTACGAAATGGGTTATGTTGAACATTTAGTACACAATGGTATAAAGACGTCTTTTGAGTAAGGAAGGTTTTCAAAAGTAAATTTTTCCTTTCGCCTGCATATCCCATGTGAAAGGGATGAACCCATATTGCCATTTCTCCACTAAGAATGTCATCAGGATAAAACCAGGAACTACTTTATTAATTACTTACTACTTATTTACTTATTGCTTTATTTATTACTTTGGTTTATATATATATATATATATATATATATGTTTATATATATATTATATAGGTATTTTATATACCTGATATTAAATTATGTATGTGTAGTTTATATATTCGTAAGTTTATCTGTTTTAACTTTTTCAATTTTTTTTTTCATATGCACCAGGTTATCTCTTCATCACCCTTGGTTGACCGGTAGAGAATGCCTCCTAAGGCATTAAGTCCGCCATTGTACCTTTGTGCATGAAGTATAAATAAATACATAAATAATAATAATGATAGTTCATTACAAAATAGAACTACAACAATATTTTTTCATTTTTATTATACTTACTAGTTTTGCCGGCAATTTTGTCCGCACCTATACCTATCAATTCTTGTGGCTCAAGTTTTTAAGTAGATTGTTTAGCCGTAAAACCGTCTCCAACTAACAAACAAAATATAAACGACCTCACTATCATATTTATAACATTGGTATGGATTTTTATCGAAATTACCTATGCTCTTGAAAACTGCAACGTTAAAAACACTGAGTGCGTAAAACATTCCGCATTCCTGTCTCAAAAATAATCTTGCGAATAGAGCAGGACTCACCACAAACATCTTCATCATTTGATAGAGCCAGCGAGACGATATTTTTAATAGAGTTAGCCTCCCTGTGGGATATATTGAAGTAATTCCACTGTTTTATTGTTGTTTGACGAAATTTTGTTGAAAATAAAAGTAAGAGATTGCGCCGAGCACAAGGTGGAGTTTTATTGCGGAGTTAGGAAGTTTTGTGTCTTGTGCCTTTTTCTTTTGATTCTTTTCTGCGCAGGTTTCAAAGTGTTGGCGTGTTTTAAAATTTCTGCTTTTGGATGACTCTTGATAGCTGAGAAGATATTATCTACAACGTGTTCTATATTATTGTAGTTTAATCATATTTTGCTCATTATTCACACAGTAGTAAATTGGGTAAAATAATATAAAATATAATAATAGGGTAAATTCACACCGGAATGGCAGCGGTCCACCATCATTCAGTGAAATAATTTTCAACTTTATCTCTAGACCGAAAGGCATAGTAAAATTAAGCAGTACTTTTTTAAATTTCGGTAAATTTTTTTTTTGTTTATTGATTGTAAACAAACATTTTAAATAATAATATATTTTTCAAGCTATCATAATTTCGTGTCCACCGTTTCGTTTTAATATGTACCTATTAGTTTGTAATTGTTAAAATTATTTTGTGTATTTAATCCACGGAACAGATAATTTTATCTATGGGCCACAGTTGCTTGATAATAAATTTATTATTACCTATTATTATTAACACACCACAATGGGGACCTAAATCATTCAAAGAGCATCCACACCTATGTTATATAAAAGCGAAAATGAGTTTGTTTGTTCCACTTGATCGACTATACAACGGAACTGATTTTCAACTCAGTGCTAAGCTTCAACCCCAAGGAAATTAGCTACATTTTAATCCGTGACTTCGTCTGCATTGACGAAAACCAACTACACGCACGAAATCGTGGTTAAAAACTAGTAAAGTATAAAACTATAGCATCCTACATAGTTTAAAATAATGCAGCATGTAACACGCTGACGAGGTAATGTCTCCGCAGAGAAACTTTTTCACTGCTTCCTGCATAAAACCTTAAGAGTAGTTAGAAACTTTTTAGAATAGTGGCCCGGGAGACGGGATCGATTGTACGTTTAGAAATTACTAGATTCTGCTCTCGACGTCGTCTGCATAGAAGCCAAAGCAAAGCAATTAAACCAAATTCTTAAATAATCCCACGTGAATATTTATTATTTACTAGCGACCCGACCCGGCTTCGCATGGACTTATAGCCTACCTCAATAAATGGACTATCCAACACAAAAATGATTTTTCAATTGGAACCAGTAGATCCTGAGATTAGCGCGTTCAACCAAACAAACAAACAAACTCTTCAGCTTTATAATATTAGTATGAAATGAAATTGATTGAGGTTGAACAGACTTGAAGTAGGCACATTCCATAAAATCCTGTCTCAACCATATGGAGATGATGCGAAGAATCTGTTTAGGTTCATGGCCCAGATATGACCAATGTGTATTTAGGGTACGATGGGACTGACATACGCATTGCGATTATAAGTGTCCCTAAATAAAAAAAGAAAAAAAATGAAATTGAAAATGTCACATAAAGTAACTACTAGTGATACTTGCTCGTACCCGGTTACGAACCCATCACCTCTTGCATGAGAGGCGGCTGACTTAACTAGTGGGCCATATTATGTTATATTTATTTATTTCGCTTTAATTAAATGATTCAAACCATTTACAATAAAGTAATGAAGAGAGAGTCATCATCATCTGCCTAGCCTTTTTTCAAGTATATTGAGGTCGGCTTCCAGTCCAACCGGATGCAGCTGAATACCAGTGTTTAACATGGAGCGACTGCCTATCGGACTTCCACAACCCAGTTACTGGGTAACACGATACCTCTTGGTAAGACTGGTTGTCAGACTTACTTGCTGTGGCTTCTGACAACCCATAACGACTGCCAAAGATCTACAAATGACAGCCGGGACCAATGGCTTTACGTGCTTTCCGAGGCACGCAGAGAACTCGGAATGAATGGGATGGTCACTCATCCACAGACCGACCGAGGCTAGCGTAGCTTAACCTTTGACCGATCGCTCCTGAATGACGAGAGAGTAATGACGTAGATGTACTGTGTCTATGATCTTGGACTATAATAATAATAATAATAATCAGCGATCATTGTGCCGATAGTTGTTACAGCCAATGGCTTAATTGCCAAGAGCCTCGACCAACATCTAAGGAGGCTGTCGTTAGGCGGCTGGATCAAGGGCTTGATTCAGAAGGCAGTACTTCTGGACACGGCCCGCATTGTAAGGAGGTTTCTCTCTCTGGAGCCCTGACCGTCGGTAGCTTGGACCCTGTTCCCGATACCGATGGGCTACTATTTCTTATATTTTTAAATGTTTTTATTTTTTATTAATATTTTAAAATGTATTTTATAGGTAAATATAATTAATAAATGGTGATAATAATAATAATCATTAACAGGTTTGCACTTAAACACTATTGTTAGTACCTACCCTAACTAAAGACTAATTAATGAGAGGACCACCCACCACTAGAGCAACAAAATAAAAATAAGTCTTCTCACAAACTGCCTCACTATTGTGGAGGACGTATCGGCCGCCAAAGTCTTGAGACTCTTGAGTCTTATCGTGTTGTGAATGACTGAATACGTTTGTTTACTCAGAGATGGTCAATATGTTCTTAAAAACAAATGCAAAGACGCTCTCAAACTCACTGTGCTGTCATTTGATTAGTTAAAACAGGACTATACATAGTCTTATGAATGTTTAGAAACGACAAACAGGAATTAATCAACACTGTTACGAACACAGTACATTTATCTTCACAGGTCAGAGTTCATCATTTCACCCAAAGGGACACTTACATCATCCACATAACATATCCATCATTTTACATGAACAAAAAAAAACAAATAAAAAATGTGTCCCAAAAATATTGGTAGGTACATTTATTTTCGTTCCGACTCCCGTCCCAAATGTTTTATGTAATACCGTCAAGGGGTTGGGACATCCAAACTCCTCGGTTCACGACTGTACAACGGAACTCCATTACTTGGCCCACCTTGGTCCCTGCCGTCCCCGGACCTTTTTAAGAGATTAATGGCCATAAAGCATTATTTTTCACGTCAACCTTTTTAGGCAAATATTTTGATTAAAAATGCTGATTTTCCGTTAATGGCTGGTGTACTTACGAGGGTTGGGTTTAATAAATATTTTGTGTCAGATGTTTGCGTGTAATGAAGATTTTTAAGCTGTATTACTTTTACTTTACGTGTAGAACTTATTTAGTAAAATGTCTGAATGAGAGTGAGATAATAATAAATAACTTCATTGCAAATTAAAATCCATATTTTGTTAGTTTTTAAAATGTTTTTTTAATCGGACTTATGACTGTCCCCACCCAGTGACCCTGGAAGGAACAGTCTGGTAGGGTAAAATTAAACCCAAAATCAGACATCGGATTTTTTAAAACCCAACTTACTTCAAAAGTATAGTGTTCTTGGTGATAACTTTATTTTCGAGCCGTTTGATTTCGAAACCGTCGGGTCGTAGGGTCCGTGTGCTCATCTTCTTTTAAAAGCTTGTCCTTGGTCAGATGTTAAGCCTTGCCATCCAACGCCAGTCTCTTGGGTGCATTTTCAGATGATATGGGGGAATTTTTTGATGCCTTGTATTAGTTTAATAGTAATAGGTGTGTTTTTCATTATGCGTGTAAATATTCTACCTACATACTTATCAATCCATTTAATAAACACTTAAAAGTGTATTTTTACAATTATTTTACAACTGAAATCCAAACTTACATTTAAAAAGAACAACTAACATTAACACAACGGGGTTAATCGCCTATAACTTTTATTTGCCACTAAATTAATGATAATAATATTAACAAAATCGTGCAAAATGAATAGTTTCACTAACAAACTCGCTAGCTACAAACCGGGTTTTATCAAAGGACTCTGGATTCTGCGTTGTCAAGCCACAACATACTGAGATAACTCTCTCTCTTCCATTACAAAGCAGTTGCTGGGACATTGTGTATACAGAAAATAGTTGACGGTCACAGCGCCCTCTGGCGGCATGCAGCAACGTGATTCACTGAACTTAGCTTGCATTTAAAGTGGTTTTTGATTTATGTTTATTTTTGAGAAAGGTGAAAATGAGTTGTAATTTGATTGGTTTGGAGCTCGTGCTTAAGTAAAAGCGGTACGGATAAACCGATCATAGTTAAGCTTCGCTTGCCACGGTTAGGCCGTGGATGGGTAACTATCCATTTCATACCATTTTAATTTCAAAATAAATCTTACTTCTTCATTAGATTTTAGTACGGTAAACATCTTGGAAAAATTGTGAGTACCTACTCCAATTTGTAATAGGACCATCCATTTTATAATGAGCCCCTGCGTGTTACAAAATGTATTTAAAACCGGTAGTCAGATGCCAGAAAGTTCACGAACTTGATACGTGGATCAGCACCACAAGAACAATTATACTATACCTTAGGGCGACGATATACGCTGGCGACCTTGAGCGACCCGAGAATCGTATGCGCTGCGTCAAAAACTCTCAAAGTTTAGTCGAAAAAATTAAATAAAAGATAGTATTCTTTAACTTAAAAAAGGCGTATATTAAAAGATAGATAATAAAATTGTCTGTAAGATAGTAAAAGTTTCGTTTAAATATTCTTGGTAGATTTTGTGTGATTATCAATGTTTTGTCCGCGTCAGACACAACTTCACGATTTAATTAAACTATTTAATATAAACTTAATCAAAAATATTCACATACTAAATGATTAAGAGAATGTTCTAGTTTAACATATATTTATTTCAAATCATTTACACTACACATTTTGACGTGATTGTCAGTTTAAAATCTGCAAAAGTCGCTTGTTAGCGCCAAGATTTTCAACATTCTGTAACAAGTTATAACTAATACGATTAACCCACCAACATAGGCACCTTCTCATACATATTTCATTAGTCTTCTAAGCTCTAGAATTTAATTTCCAAAGTGTAATCGAGTGTAACTTAACATACTCCAAAATTAAGCCAAAACATTGCATAGCATTACAACTTGAAGCGGAACCTACTGAACTATGTTTACGGTCAATTTGTAACATGGGCTGGCACTAAGGGGCATCACGTCACGGTAGCTGACACAGGCGCAAGTTAAATTGTGCGGCCGCGCTGCCGCTGTAAGCTCGTATGTACATTATGAGGTGGGTGCTCGCGTTGATGCTGTCGAGTTACAATTTTGTATAATTATGTCATTGGCAAGAAACCTATGATAAATAAAATATAAAGATATGATAAAATAAAAAGTTTTTACATTAAAAAACTAAAGTTCTGTGCTAAAGTTGGAGGTTGTTTCTTTTGTAAAACGTTTTTATTTTTCATTTTTTAGTATCTACTTCTTATCATCAAAATCCATTAATAACCACATTAGTCTATATCTTGAAAACTTCTGAACCGATTTTGATGAAACTTCTGCATCAAACTGAAGAAGAATCACGTAAATCGGATCCTAGATCTCAGCATCGACTAAAAATATTATAAAGTTCTTCTTCATAATAACTAATTGTTCTTATGGTTCATATTCTGTCATTTTATTAAGATACAGTATAATTGCGCTACTTAATAATAGTAGCTATGCAAATGTGATCTTTACCGATTAAGTCTTATACTTCTTATTACTTGTCTAAAATGTGTAGGGTTTCTTTAGGCTTTAGGACGATACCGCTTTGTATTTATGCTTGTGACTGTATCTGCAAATAAACGAAATAAATGACGTATCTACTCAAGCATATAATCAGTGAATATCAAAACGTAGCTAATCTCTTGTCGTTGACGAGAATATCAAACAAGTAATAATTAAAGACACTGTACCTACGTCAAAATGATGACTGAAGTATAGCGTAATATATTAAATTATCTGCCTGACCATATTATATACTCAGTACTGTAACCGTGGAAATGTAATTGAGTTTTTAGTTATTTGCCATTTCATGCTTGTGAAATGAGCGAGTTGGGTTCTTTTAGTTTGTTCTGGTTCCTATACCTACCGCGGGTATTTTTTATCGTAGGGTAAACTATACTAGGCCAGGTGAGTCTGTGTGTTCCGGACAGGTACGTGTGGCGACGACGGCAGCCACCACTGCTAGTGGAACCGCGTGTTCGGACCAACCTTTTAAAGGAGGCGCCGCTGACGCGCGCACTCCGCACGCTCAACCTCATAGCGAGTGAGGCGGACTTATTCTGTTGTTCTCTGGGTGAATTCACAAGGAATGCTTTGTTTGTAATTTGTTATAGGTTTTAGTTATAATTAACAATTAAATTGAGTATTAATTAAGCTGCATTTACCGCATTGGTTAGCTGTAATGGTAGATGTATGTTGATAAATAAATAAAATAAAATAAACTTATGTCAGTTGGCATCCCCCCCCCCCCCCAATGATTGGCTCTTCGGTAATTTATTCTGTTTATTAAGATATTTTAAGTATATTTTCGTTTTTTAAGGACGCGGTAAAAACGAAAATATTCTTAATAAACAGAATAAATTAGTGAAGTGCCAATCATATGGGTGCCAACATTAGTATAGTTTACCCTAGTTTATGATAAACTAGTTTTTGCTCGCGACTTTTGTAACAGGTCCGTAATTTTCTAATAATAAAATATAGTCTCTAATACACAGGGATAACGTTACTTTCTAGTAGCGAAAGATTTTTCAGTATCGTACCGGTAATTCCGGAGACTAGTTAGATAAAACAAAAAAAAACACTTTAGATTATAATATTAGTATAGGTCGAAAAATGTGACGTGCCGTGTGGTACTGGCTGCGAATAGCACCACCCCATTTCTACCCATGATTGTCGTAAAAGACGACAGAGGGATATTGACCAGAGGATGGGCAGCAGCGTCTTGCATCGGCCAAGCATGGTGATTACGGCTGAACCCGTAAAAGGGAGACCAAAAAATAAAATAATAAAGGGTTCAAGCAAAACGAATGTGTAAACATGATTCATTTTTTAATACCGATGATATAGTAGACTTTAATTATTATAATACTGACTTCCCAGTAGGTATTTGTGCGGTTATTAATATTTAATCATAACGTAAGATATGTAAGAAGAAAATTCTAGCTAGCAGCAGGCATGCAGTTAACTAGAATTTCCTTATCAAGTTGTGCATGTGCCAAACTTAATTTTTGACAATGTTTGTTTGTATTTTATTTATTCATTTAGTGTTTATTTCGGTCAAAGAACAATAGTGTTGGTGACAAAAAAGACTTAAAAATATGTTAGAATATGTACATTTCATTTTACATACCTACTTTACTGGTTTTAGGCACCGAATCTACATGTGTAAATCTACACAGTGTCTAACGGATTTTCAAATTTATTAATTAATGTTTCAAAAGCACTTGTGTTTGCCTTGTGTCTGGGGTGTTGTTTATCTATATATGTATGTATTTAAAACAAAAAAAAATGTATTTGTGTTTGTATATCAGCTGTCTGACACCCATAGTACAGGGTCTCCCTAGTTTGGGGTCAAATGGCCGTGTGTGAAAATGTCCCCACATATTATTATTATTATAAAAGTAATTTCATTTTACAACTAAAATAATTACAACTTTTTATGAGCGTTACTTGGCGTTACCTGAATAGTTAAAATGGATAAGTCTAAACTATTGATACCTAAAACTGAGTGTACTTTATAAAAAAATTAATCCTCCTTCAACAGAAACTAGGTCGACCCGGGCAAACCTATTAGGACCTAAACTTCAACCAACTCACGAAAGCGCTTATTCATGCAAAATTAATGTACCAAAATGAATTGGATGTAGGTGTCGGTGGAAATCTCGAATGGCAACACATTACTCCATAAACATCATCCAAGTTGGCTACAAGCGAGATTTATTGACGTTTCACGAAACGTGTGCGTAAGTCCGAAAGTTTTGAGGTAACCCTATGAGGTGGTGCAAGTAATGAGCGGTTTTATAGTTGCTTTGGCTATTTCAAATTTATTTTGAATGATATTCTTCTCTAGACCTGTTTTAACGTGTACGGTTGTTTTCATATTGTACAATTAGAATCAACAATAATGATGTTTGATTTTAAAAGAGTGTTCCTGGAATTTCTTGCTTGTTCTCCTCCATAGAAACTTACTGTTTGGAATGAGCAACCAACTTTCAACTTTCTGACTGATTGAGTCTGACAATTCGAAAGTACACTTTAAATGGTTTTGAGATTGGTCGCGATTTAGAATAGGACGTTGTTTACTCGTAAAGTCTTAGCCACGTATTGCAGTTAAACTTAAGACTAATACGCTTAAAACGTTTGAAATTTAGTCGCAATCTCATTTCAGCGACAATTAATGTCAACATCTTGTTAAAAATAAGAAGTCGTATTTTTGACAGATCGAGACTGAGATAATAATGAGAACATTCAACTAGAATTGAATTGACCCTCTGATATAATATATAGACCGCACACTTAACAAGATACCGTTCCTGAGATAGCTGCGCGGTGCGGGAGGGGTTACAGTTGTCACAAGTTGACGTATCAGTGAGCTCTCGTATCACGTCACCACCCTCCCACACCGCACAGCTACCTCAGGAACGGTTTCAATTAAGCGGTCAGGTTATAGTATGGCGTTCTAGACCCTGACAGTTTTTTAAAGTATTATATGTATTGTGACGTGTAGAGTGGATGGCTAGATTGGCAATTTTAATATTTGTGGTTGTAAGATAATGAAAAGAGCGGAGGAGTTCATGTTCAAGTTATTTACGTACAGATTAGTCATAAGTAAGTAGAGATCTTTGTGAAGGTGTGGGAGGTGTTACTGCATATCTATTTCATAACCTGAAAGGTGGAAGAGTATAGGCACCGGTACTACTGTAATTACAGGCGTATGACATCTTAGTTAGGTATGTCTCTGGGATGTTAACGCTATAAGAGGCGGTGACTTAGCATCAAATGCTACTTCAAGTACATGCCTATAAGGATATCATTATCTTTCTGCCCTTATCCCATGTTACTTGGCGTCGTCGGCGCAACGTGTTATCTTCCTCCATTCTGTTTTGTCAACCGTCATGCTTTCACTGCCTCCATTTTCATTCATATCATACTTCACACAATCCATCCATCTTTTCTTTGGCCTTTCCTTTTTCATACATCCATCCAAATTCATGTCTTTTTTCATCACTTTTCATCACATGCCCATACCAAGACAAACGATTCCCTGTCAACTTTTCTGTTACTGGTGCCACTTTCAAACTTTTTCTTATATAATTTCTCACTTTATTCATTCTTTTCACTCCACAAATCCATCTCAACATTCTCATCTCCACTACATGCAATCTTTTTTGTGCAGAATTTGAATATTGCCAGCCAAACCGAACCGAATATGGTACAATCTTGTAACTTAGGCCAACCACCTAAGGTCCTAAGGGACCTTCATACATTATAGTTGCGTATAAACAGCGTCGGTTGCTAAAATTTTGAGTACTACATCAACGTTCGACGAGGTCATAATTTAATTTGTTTCCGTGACGTCATGAGTGACGTATTTACATGATAAATTGTATGGAGATGAAGACTAATTTATGGACAAAGGGTGTTTTGTTATGAGCAATATACAATACGTTATTGCTATTATCTTAGGGATCATGATGAAGGGTGGCTTGGTATTCTGTTTGATGGATGTTTGGGGGTGGGGATGAATGAAGAGTTGAATTTGTAATAAGCTTATATTGCTTTTATTGTTGCTATCTAATAAAAACTTTTACTAGGGTTAGCTTTAGACAAAGGAATAAAATTGCCATTACCACTTTGTCTAAAACCAACCCTAATAAAAATGTGTATTAAATTGTACTATGTATTAAATTATAATGTCTGAAATCTGTTGTCCTACAGTCAGTTGTTTCGGGGTTGATGGTTTGTGTATGTGAGTTTATAGGTTCCCATCCATTTGCATAAAATTTTAAGACCTAATATAACTTAACATAGTTTTGTTTCTCCTAATTATATTTTCGCATAACACTATTTACGCATAACAGCTTACGCATAATTTGTTTAGGCATAATTTCTCTAATCAAATTTAAAAGCATAAATTTATTTACATAATGATATTAAAACATATTTTTACCATGCATGCAGCAAGCATGCAAACATGTAAACAAACATACACCATGCATGTAGCAAGCATGCAGCCTGCAACATGCAGCAGGCATGGTTTCTGTCACGGCTTCGGCGCTGCGGGGCTCCGCCGTTCCCTCCCCCTCCGCGTCTACGCGCGCTTAGATTACACTCTAGTTGTAGGGCAAAAAAGACTACGTGGACTCGGATTTGCAGCGATTCGTTTCTGCCAGCAAGTTTTGTAGCACAACCTTTTGAATTTTTAAGGCAATACTTTAGCGTGGCACAATAGATTTGCACAGTAACATTATGTGAAAAAAAATTATACCAAAACAAATTCGCCTTTAAGATAATTATGCCAACATAAACTGTATGCCAAAAAAAGAATATGGCAAAATATTATTATAGACTAAACAAATTATGTCAAAATAGTCATGCCAAAGTATATTAGGAAAAAGAACATTATGCGAAAATAAGGGATTTATATTTTATGTTTGTAAATGCACCAACGACACAGGAGCAATCCCTAAAGTGGAGCAACGTTTTAACATTTTTTAAACAAATTGTGTTGTTTGGTAGAAAATACTAAACAGGATTTTCAAACCGTCTCTCAATATTTACTGAACAGTTATTTCCCCCGTTATTCCAACGATATCGGTCGGGTTCAATAGTTGTAGATAAGTTAGGGACCCTACAAATTGATACATGTGGCAAAATCTTGCACAAGCTGAGATTAACGCTGGGGAATTGTTCGAAATTATAATAAATTAAATATGTTTTAGTTGGTAATTCTTAATCTGCGAAGATTCCTGTGACAGAATGTGCTGGCCATGCAGCAAATAGAGACCGGTGGAAAAGGATCGGCCGCGACCGCAGTTATGGCGGACGCCCCATGATCACGACCACTCAGTCAAGAGTGAACGACTTAGAAGAAGAAGAATTCTTAACTTATTTTGTCTTTTTAGGGTTCTGAAGTCATTAAGTAACCATTATAGTTTCGCCATGTCCATCCATTCTACCGTCTGTCCGCAGTATAGCTCAAAGACTATTAGAAATAGAAAGCTGAATTTTAGCATGGACATACATATTAGTCACGCCAATATAGTGTGGACATTAATAACGTCACTAATGCTGCGATCAATACTGGGTCTAAGTAATAAAATAAAAAACCATATATATTCTAAAAAAAGTAAATGAAGGAACCTTCATTTAGGAGACCACATCATACACACATATAACTAGGTGGATATACAAAGTAGTCATCATCATCTGCCCAGCCTTTTCCCAACACTATTTAGAGGTTGGCTTCCAGTCTAACCGGAGGCAGCTGAATACCAGTTTGTTTAAACATGGGGTGTTTTACATGGAGCGACTGCCTATCTAACTGCCAGAACCTAGTAACTGGCTGTCAGATTTTCTAACTACTGACTGTCTTTGACGACTGTCAAAGATCCACGAATGAGAGCCAGGACCAATGGCTTACGTGCATTCCGAGGCATGGAGGAGTCTCTGTAGGAAATGGATGGTCACCCATCCACAGACTGACCGCGGCAAGCGTAGCTTAAAAATCATAACCGGTTGATCCGTTGGTACGGTTTTTACTTAAATATGAGCTCCACTCGAGAGCCTTTCTTCCCCATCGGTTATCTCCATGGCTCGCTGCGTGACTCTGAGCTTCTCTAGGCGACCAGCAGTTAAGGATTAGGTTTCTGTGCCGTAACATGTTCACTGGCAACACAAACTGGTTATAAACCCTCGTCTTTAGACACTGGAATTTTGGACGAAAAGATATCTCGTAGTTTCCCGAACGCTGCCCAAACGAGTTGTATTCTTGAGAAAAGAAAAGAAAATGAGAAATGAAAACAATACAAAATATAAATAAACAAGAACAACTCTGTAACAAGTTTGTCAATAGCAGACGTAGGTAACCAGAGGCCTTGAAGCCTTCGGGACAACATCACGTGACTTTTTTTCTAGGTCTTTAAGATTGCTAAGGTCGTGATAAATATATTATGTTGCTTAGCACGTTCTTGGGCTTAGATATGTTCCTGTCCTCATCTTATTCTTGTAGTTTGACAGTTGTATGACAGTGACAGAAATAATTCTTAGCCAAGATACGTGCTAGGTAACGTTTTTATTTCTCTTATGTCTTAAGGGTTGATACTCATAAATGACCCTAAAGACGTTGCACTGGACGCTGCAAAACTGCGACGAGGCATGACGCATTTCGGTCAGGTTAGAAAATAAAGTCAAATCCGTTCGGTCGGTCACTTGCGTTGCGGAACCGCACTGAAAGAAAGAAAGAAAGAAAGAAAGAAAAACCATTTATTCACGAGATAGTGACGCCGCGCCGCGCGTTCACTGCTTTTATGTCATGTCAGCCTTTACTATCTGTTCACTCTCATATCATAAGCAGCCAAACGGTCAAGTGATACGCAAAATATCACGTCAAAAAAAAAAACAAAACAAATGTAAATCACCACTTCAGTAATATTCATCTGTGCTAGGGTTAGAGATTGACAATTTTTTTAAATTATTTTTATTATTTTACTGGCGGCTTCGACAAAAATAACGATAAAATCATGCCACTTGAAGGTTAAAATGTATCTTAAATTAGGACTTAAGCTTTTAACGCGTTTTCGCGAGATTTCTTCTCGTGAATTAGGATCCAGGTCATGGTTATGCACCAAATTTCATCAGAATCCGTGTAGCCGTTTATGATTAGTGCCGATTCCCTTCTACGAAAACAGAACTAAAATTGGACAATTGGCATCTCTTACTGCCAGGCAGCTGAAGAAAAAGACGGCGACAGATGAGAACTAAGTTAGAGATCTCAAATTAGTTTTTTCTTGAACTGCGCCGTATTTTTAATGGGGATAAAAATAATGACCACCAAAAATAAAAAAATGATCACCAATTCTTAGTCACCAAATGACCACCAAACATAGTTAATCTTCTCCTCCTTAGCGTGTCGATAGGAAACACAGAAGTGTTACATGTGTGTGAATGTGTGCGTGTGTGTGTAAGTGTGCGAGTGTGTATGTGAGTGTGTATGTGACCAAATCTTAGTCACCAAATCTTAGGACCCTTAAGTCACAGTAAAGATATCTATACAGTATTGTAACTCGGCCCTGTCCTTGAAATAATTACCTACACGCGCGCAGTACCTCAACATGCGATAGGGTTGACACGCGTACAGTTTTTGATTTTCTTCCTAGTTTGTGTTTTATTTTCTTTCTAGTTTTGTGATTATAAATGTGAAAAGTGTTTTATTTTCTTTCTAGTTTTGTGAATGTAAATATTATATTTTTTATTTAATACAAAAAAATCCGTAAATGAAATAGAAAGCGTTCAATAAAAATACATTTTATGTTTTTGATTAGATTTAATTAAAAAAAACCACCATTATAAATTTGAGACTGAAAAATATTTGCGCCTCGCCTGAGACGTACGAAAATCAAGGTGTCTGCAAAAAAAAGGATTTCCCTTTATTCTAGGTAAAAAAAACAAACTGCAATCCTTACAAACTTCAACACCTTGAAATAATTGTAATATTCTTTTGTCATCTCAGCTTATTAAGGTCTCCATTACCACTTTTTACCATTTTGTGGTCACCCATCCGATGTCGAACTGCTGCCAGACGTTACTTAATATCAACAATATCACCTAAGTTTAGCAATCATAGCCTCTAACCTACTACAAAATCTTCAAAAATAAACAATAATGTAAATCTTACTTAGTAGGTAGGTATAGACTCCAGCACAAGCTACAACAATCTGTCCAATTTCTTTGATATATTTTTAATTTTATTACAAAAACATAAGGTTCATATTCAATTGGGGAAATTTGACAATTTGGAATGGCCTGATGTGCTGGCATCTATACCTATCATTTACTCTCATTATCATTATTTAATGATAGGTATTTCGATTAATTCCACAACATATTTATGTAGCTAGGTACATAAGTAGGTAGATAGCCTAGCCTAAGAAACTACCTATTTATCAGTTCTTTTTAACGCGAATGTAGGTAGGTCGCTTTTTTCACCCTATCCACTTATTTATTTATGAATCCTTACTCGGCAGAAAAAAAGCGAAATACTTACATTAAAAAAAAACAAATTACGTACTAGTAGCTTACCTTTCGTAGTTTCTAGGTAATTTAAAAAATGCTATCTCTGGGTGCGTTGCTGACGAATTGAAGCAACCAAAAACAGCTCAATATATTTTACAATTTCTATTTGCCATATTAAAGAAGCACTTAAGTATTTATACTTATTTTGTTAGAATATTAGTCACAAATCGCACGCTTACTGCTTACAAAATCATCACACCGTCCATTCGCCACTGCGGCGCATCCGAGACTGTCGGTATACTAATTTCCCTACTAAGTCGGCGCGTCTAGGTATAACTCGCGTTCCGACTGTTTGTATGAAGATAGAATACTGTATAGATATCTTTACTGTGCTTAAGTCCCCCTGAGGCGGATCTGACATGTTTAGGTTAGGATAGACTGTGACTCCCTACGCCAGAACCAAATCGCTTTTTACAGTCAAACTCATACATTTCTACAATACTTTGGTTAAATGTTGGTAATAAAAAAATGGCTTATGTTAAACGAATCTCCAGAAATAGTAAATTACCTCCAAAAATAGTAAATGATTTTACTATTTTTGGAGGTAATTTACTATTTCTGGAGATTCGTTTAACATAAGCCATTTTTTTATCAATACCTTCTGAAATGATAACTATAATTGTATGAACATTAGATTAACTTAAATTGACAGTTCTTATTAATGTCTGTCTCTTTCTTGTTATATTGGAAAGAAAGAGATATAAATAGCTTAAAATAAGTTTAGCTCGTGCACAACAGAATCGGCACCTTTGACTAACAAACATTTAAATTCATTCAGACTTTTAAATTTTGGTGACAATTATTGTATTTTTTTTAATTGTTATAGGCTTGCGTTTGGCCGCAACTCACCTGATCTTGAGTGATAATGCGGCCTAAGGTGGAGCACGCTTGCCTAGGATAAACCGGTTTACTCGTGCCTTGAAGTTACCCACATTATATGTATATGTATATTTGTATTGTATTATCCATCCATCCATACATCCATATGGTGTGCTTGGTGCTATACTACTATTGTTGCTATTATACTAAATAATTAATTAATTATAATAATATTAAATATAGTTTATAGCAAAATATAGTAGATATATAATAATATATCTACTATATTTTGCTATAAACTATATTTAATATTATAAATGCGAAAGTAACTCTGTCTGTTACGCTTTCACGATGAAACGACAAACGACTGAATTTGCACGTAGTGAATGTGGCACGTTCATTCTTTTTAACCGACTTCAAAAAGGAGGAGGTTATCAATTCGAATGTTTATATATATTTTTTTTTGTATGTTCGGGCATATCTGTGTCATATATAGACGGATTTGCAAAATTCTTTTTTTGTTCGAAAGGGGTTTATTCCGAAATGGTCCCATATACATTTTATTAAAATTTTTACAGCCCTTTTAGAGAAAATCAGCAAATTCCCAAATAAATTACTTAGACGACGTTTTAGTTTCTTCAATCTTTGCAGGACTTACAATCTCTTTTAAGTGTATCGCCGTTTCTTAATGGATTTGGATGTTAGGGCAACACTAAAAAGCGAAAAATAAAAAGTTTTTTTCAAAAACCGCCTTCAAAAACTAAAACGTGATAAATAACTTTAGCACATAACACACATTACTTTACTTTCGGAAGTCTGTGGCAATACAAAACAACAAACACAAAGCCACCGCCACCGACTTCCGAAAGTAAAGTAATGTGTGTTCTGTTCACTTTTTAGTTTTTGAAGGCGGTTTTCTTTTTTTGTATTTTAGAACCTAATTTTATATAGATTCCCTATATACTTATACAGGCATACCTAAATTGAAAATCCAGTAACTCAATATTTTATTTTTAATAGAGACGTTTGAAGTAATGTTTCTAGTGAGATGATGGAGCGGCCCTAGTGTCCGTTACACAGGTTAATTCCTAGCACGGCACTGGGTTTGCTCCTCTAACCACTATAGTATATTTTTCCTATTCGTCGCTCATGTTGTTTCAAATAAAGATTATTATTATTTTATCTGATTTTGATAAAAATTGGTATGAAAATAGCCCGAACCCTGGGGAAGGACATAGACTACTTTTAAATTCGCGACTTCGTCTGCATCCGCGCAAACAGACATTCACGCGCAAAACTCAGAAACAGAGTTGAATAAAGTTAAAGTTGCAATGTGTAAAATGGAACGTCGTAAAAAGAGTAGTTGAGGTGCGTTTGAAACATGGAAATACGTTTACCTTTGAAGTAGAATAAGCATAAATAAACTTAAAAAACTTTTTTTCCTGCGTTTCTTTTAACATTGTGATAAGCGTAATTAATATAGAATAAAATTAGCTAAATTTTAAGATTTATTACATTTCTATACATAGTCAGGTCAAAAATGAACATTCTTCTTTGGTATTACCAGGTATTAATGAGGGTATTAGATTAAAAATAATTGTTTTTTAAATTAATTACGCTTAGTAATAATCACAAAATGACTTACCGATGGAAGGAAACGATTACTTTATTTTTTTACTTACGATTTTTGTACGTAAGCTAGACACGAAACTAGTAGTTGCTCTTGCGTTATCTAGGTCTATCTATATCTGTGGGGGTAGCTAATGATGACGCTGTCTGTACTTATCCGGTATCAAACAACTCATGCAAAAGAGGTGGGTGCTTTAACCCTGAGCCATCACGACAAAATAGATTATTCGATCAAGAGATTTAGTACCTTCCTACCTACATAGTTAGTCTTACACTTGCTTGCTTAGATATTTATAGCTTCTGGTAACGTAACGTAGGTACTGAATGACGTAATCATGGGTCTGAGACAAGGCCACGTGACGGTTTGTGTTCGACAGCTGTTGTCCCAATTTACTGCTTTGTTTAATGTGGGTTTCAATGACGTAAACAATAAATCTTGTTTGTTATTCTTGGTAACATGTTTTCTATTCTATTCAAGCAAGCAATTTATACCGATGCTGACAATTCTGTCAATATTAAAATGAAGAGGAATGACGCAAAATAGACGTATCACTATCAGATTTTGTAGGTCTCAGATTATGAAACAAAAAGCAGATAGACCACGCGGCCACAAGGGTACAGAAAGACCGCTCACGCCATCTTCAAAAATAATTACCTAAACTTGCCAGATCCACTAGGGCTGCTCTGACTCTGTAGGTTTTATTTGTGACAATAAGAAATTTTATTGACACTAATTGGAACTCTTTGCAATTTTTTTTTAACAAAATTTTCTTGTTTGTCGTGAAATGTCAATTACATCATTTATTTATTTTGACAACACGTGACAGTCGAGACTGAAGTCTGCTTGAAACGGCTTGAGAATGCCTATAAACGTAATGTTAATGTGTGCGTGCTAAAAATGGCGGTTTGTTCTGAGTGTTCTCTCTGCTCGGGCGCGACGCAACCTTACATACTTTGTGACGCGGAACACTGAGAGTGAAGCCAAAAAAGCAAATACAAATTCAAAAGTGAATTGTAACAACGAACTTGTAACGCTGTACTGACTCGTATCAGTACAGCAGTACTAACACAAGTCAGTATAACACGAATAGCCGCATCGTTAAAAATAACAAATAAAAATTCAAAAGCGAATACAGTCACGAGATTGTAGGTATTCGCTTTTGAATTTGTAGGTATTTGCTTTTTTGGCTTCACTCTCAGTGTTCCGACCGGTCTATCTGACTTTTGTTTCATGATCTGAGTCGTAGGTATAAATAAAAAAATAGTTATTACATGATTAAAACTAATTAGATTGAGAACAACGGATTAACTCACTGTGTTGTCGGGTTCGTCCGCTGCGCTGTGTTGCGGGCTGCTGTGTGTGTGTTGAGTGGTTGTACGTTGTTTCATAGCTAATAATTTTATAGAATTTCGTTTCACATAAATTTTTTCTAATAATTTCGTTTCATAGAATAATCAATACGCAGAATACTTACTTTTAAGATTTTTAAATCATTGATTTTTGTTTCACAAAGTTTATTGTTAGAATAATCATATCATAGAATTACAAATCAATTTTTTTTTTATCCTTATATTTTTTATTTAATATAATACTTATTCCCAAGAATGGGACTCTCAGTTCTAACCAAACTTACTGCGCGTGCGTGCAAGCAAGCATGCAGCGTGCAAGCAAGCATGCAGCGTGCAAGCAAGCATACAGTGTGCAAGCAAGCATGCACCATGTAAGCAAGCATGCATCATGCAAGCAATCATGCATCATGCATGCGAGCATGCAAAATGCAGCAGGCATAGTTTCTGTCACGGCTCCGGCGTTGCGCTCCACGCCTACGCAGATTTCAATAACACTCTAGGTTTAGGGCAGATAAGACTACGTGGAGTCGGTTTCGCAGCGATTCGTTTCTGTCATTAACTTTGACACAACATATTGACTTTTTAAGACATCATTTTTGTTTTTGTCTATTTATATCTATACATTTTCGTTGAAATAAATTCCATGGAAAAATACAACAAATAATATTCGTTAAAAAATAATTCTACTGTTTGATAAGTTTGTTAAGCAAAAAAATGTGATTAAAAATTCATTGATTTGTGTTTCTGTGAAATATTTTTCATTGAAGTAAATAGTCTTTGCAACAATAATAGTCGAAATAAAAATACGAGAACCAAATATTATGTAAAACATTTTCTGGGAAACGAAATTCTATGAAATTTCTGTCTGCGAAACAAGGGGACACCTCGATGTGTATATGTGTGTGTGTTGTTGTTTCTGTTATGTGTAACAATACTTACGTTTCGTTTCATGAAAAAATGATTAAAACTGTTGGACATTCTGTAAATCTTGTTGCTAAAGCACGGGACTAAAATAAAAGTATTTAAGTTATAGTATTCGGTTTAACACGATAACTATATTTACTTTTTATAAGCATGAAATCATTTGTCACGACTTATGTTTACATTTTATAATACTTGTTTTTGTAGATTCTTGGAATCTTTTAGTATGCAAAAGGGGAATATTATGTACTTACAGTTTTTTATGCTGGTCTTGTCTGTGTTACGTTACATTATATTCCTGTTAATTAATTAGATCACTTTCATATAATAATATCTGAAAAATAAATAATGTTTTGCTTTGACATGTTTGTCAATGACAGTCGTCAAACTTGACGATTGTCAATATTACTTATAATAGGTTTACGGCTAACTAACGTAAATCCTCCATGCTGTTGATTATGTAAGCATGTATGTTTGTATTTTATATTAAACAGCTGGACACCCGCTGATGTATCGGGTGTTCCTTTAAATCCTATTCGCACTAATAAATAAAAATAACTGGCAGTCTGCAATAATTGAGTCTGGCCGGTACTATAATACCCCGCTTTAGAAAACTGATACGACCGTTCTAGAAATAGGATTCATAATTGGATTTTGTATGAATTTCGGAAGAGCGGTCAGAAAACAAAACCTGTCAAGGAGTCAGTCTAGATCTCGCTGTCGCTTGAGTAACACACTGATTACTCATACGCTTACGTTACTGAAGTCTACCAGTCTACTTACTGCAAGACTACCGGTCCACAACCGAGAGTCGGTTAAGTCGAGCCGTCGAGCTGTCGCGTGCCTGCTGCTCCCAGGGCGGGTCCTACTGATAGGACCGCCTGGGGACCTCCGTCCAGAGCTAGGACCGACCGCGCCAGCCTATCTTCGGTCAGATCCTGTTGCCGGCCAGGCTGTGGATCATATTAACCTGGAAATCTCTGCCTGAACGTAGTGCGTTTGGGTCAGTGCAAAGTTTTACTATTACTGCTGTTTTTGATACTCATCACATTTTAATCTTTCTGTGAGAGCTATTAAATTCAATTCGTACAATTCTGCATAGCCTTTTATTTCCTAAATTATCAGAATTGCTACAAAGTAGGTACTTATTACCTCTACATAGTATAAAACAAAGTTGCTTTACGCCGCGCCGTCTGTCCTTTTTACGCTTAGATTAATGCGGTTTTCATCAAGCGATAGAGTCAATGGACTTGAAAAATTACTAACTAGAAATTACATCAGAAGTATAAATTGAAGTACAAAATCTATGAGAGAATCTCATAGAATAGAGTTTTGATAGCTTATAAGAAGAATGTCAATGACAGAGACACAGTCATCGCCACAGCTTCTATCTAAACAGTTCTTTCTCCAGTAAATCTTTCTACACAATACCTTATTATGACTTCAAACAAACGAACTCAATATTTATTTAAAGACCAACTTTCAAGTACGAGAACGGGCTTCCAAAACTTGTATGCTAAATTAGCATATACGGTATAGACAGTGGTGCAAACACTTAGATGCTGAAGTTAGACGCCAACACTTTACACTCCAGCCACCCACCTATGCACAAACTAAAGTGGCCCCCATAAATTCAGACGGTGTAAGTTTAAACGGAAATTCGGGAGTCAGATATAATGGAAGTGATTTGGGAAGGTGAATGGGAAACCGTATCAATTGTACAGAGGCCGGCTCATCAAACTACAATAATCTGTCAAATTTATGATTTTCAACTTTATTACAAAAGAATAAGGTTCATTCAAAGTTGGGGCAATTTGACAGTTTGGTATGGCTTGATATGCGGTGCCTGTACAGTCACGAGCATAAATATGATATAACTATTTCAACTTATAGATATCATCTTTTTTATAATAGTTTGGGTTCAAAAATACCCTACTCATAACCCCATAACATTCCAATCAACAGTTTAGGATAAAATCAGTTTAGAATTATACCCATTACTGTTTACATATATAATTACGTATTCACGTATATAATTCCTGTAAATGCAAATATTGTTAACATCGTTTTTAAAATAGTAAGTATGGAGTTTCTTGCCCATTCTTCTCCATACAAAACTACCTTTTGGAATGGGCACCTAGAATCTTTTTTTTTTTTTTCTCATTTGACGTTCAAAAATGATTTGGACTTTGACATGTTTTTGCTCGTGACTGTACATCCAATCTGAATGTCGTCACTATTCCGAAACCACTGCAAGTCCTCAAAGCTAGGATCAATAGTGGCGACCACCAGAAAAGAGTCGAGGCAATGAAACTCGACGAGGCTCGGAGAAACATGACAACTGTCTTAGATCCCAAGGCAAACAAATTAATCAGAAAAGAAGAGCCGAGGAGTAAGAAAAAGACAGCTGGACGAACAATCGATAAGGATTTCCTTTATTTGAATACTATATTGATGTCCGTGTGACGACACGGTTGGCGCAGTGGCTGAGCGTTCGACTGCTGCGCAGCGTGTTGTGGGTTCGATTCCCGCCCAGGGTAAACATTTGTGTGATGAGCATTTGTGTTTGCCTTGTGTCTGGGTGTTCTTTATCTATAATATGTATGTATTTATAAGAAAAAAAAATGTATTTGTGTATGTATATCAGCTGTCTGGCACCCATAGTACAGGGTCTCCCTAGTTTGGGGTCAGATGGCCGAGTGTGAAAATGTCCCCACATATTATATTATATTATTATCATATTATATGTAGGTCTATAACCAGATGCAACTGAATACCAGTGTTTTCCATGGAGCGACTGCTTATCGGACCTCTGCTGGGAAACACGACACCCTTTGGTAAAACTGGTTATCAGATTTTCTAGCTTCTAACTACTTATAACGACTGTCAAAGATCTACGTATGACAGCCGGGACTTTACGTGCTTTTTAAAGAGGTACCATGCATGAAATGGAAGGTCACCCATCTACGGGCCGACCGCGGCAAGCGTAATTTAACCATCATAACCTGTCGATAATTATTATTACGGTTATTACTTAGCCACGAGCGCCTCTATACGAGATAGGTAGAACTTTTTATTCATGGGAATTGGCCTGAGCTGTGCCACATCTAGTAACACGACATCTTTGCAACTTTTCCCAGAAGTCGTATATTTCTCTATACACGGATGTCTATGTCTAATAAAGTGGTCACAGTCGAAGCAAGATTAACAGCGTCTCTTTATTATTGTTTGTGTTCGGGCGCGCGCATAATGGAACCATGGAAAAATATGGCGGATTGGGAATCGAAAAGTATTTGGTATTATTATGATGAATGAGTGTGGTCTTTTGGCATTGGAAAGGTTTTTGTTCTAGGGTTTGGGGATTTAATTTTATCTTGAGTGAGTTATGGTTTATTTTGTGGTGATATAAAAGCCAGGTAGAAAAGGGATTGGGCAAGTTAAGTCAAACGCATGTGCAATGACCGCTGGAATGGATGCTTGAAGATAGACGGCGCGCCAAAGACGGCCCAGGAAGAGGTGGCGACCACGTTTCCTGGTTCGAGGTGGCGCAGGATAATACTTAGTTCCTAATAGGATTTGGGAGAGGCCTTTCCCAGCCAATGTAACTCTGTCTGTGTGTTTGTTATCTCATTACTGCAAAACCACTAAACCGACCGAAATGAAAGACAAAGAAATATCGGTAAGTCTACGTTTGCGATAAATAATGATGACTAAAAACTTAAATGTAAGTGGGCAAGTCATGTGGCAAGACTTACCGACCAGAGACGGACAGCTAGAACGACACTGTAGAGCGACCTACCGAGTAAACCCAGTTGAGGAAAACCATTGACTTGCTGGGTCGAAGAGACGAAGTGAAGAAAAAGTTCCGAGCCACTGTGGACTAAAGTAGCACAAGGCAGAGAAACATGGATATCTCTGAAGGAGGCTTTTACTCGTGGAGGGTTTATTGCAGACTTAGGTCTAGTCACTCAAGGATCTAAGTCAATAAGCTAAGTACACTAATAAATACTAAACGTTCTAGTTCACACTCTTTTAATTACAAACTGGAAATTAAATACTCTTTTTCAAAAAGTAATGAACATGGACACCCCAGTAAGAAAAAAAATACATCCCTTTTTTCAATTTAACAAAAGGAATCGATTCTCCACATAATATGAACGTTGAAAACATTGTAAAACAAATTTAGACCATTACAAAACAGGGTTCTATTTCCTGCCTGTTATCTCACCATCGGGGGCTATTATCCGATGCCTTTCCAAATTATATTCGTGAATAGGGACAAAGAGACACGTTCAAATTTGTTATTAGGTGTTTGTAAAGAGGTGGCTATGTTTGTGTGAAGTTGTAACTCTTCAATTGTGGAGAGTATTCAGAGGGTGATGATATCTATAATAATGTGTTGATGGAAGTTAGGAATTCTGTTCAGGAAGGCCTATTCTAATTACTTTTTATTAAAAACGTTTAATATCTAATCGCGATCACATGTTAGCGACCATAGAGTATCTAAGAGGCATTTTGACATTCCGAACGTGCTTAAAAGTTAATAGAATTCTTCTTCTTCTTCTTGTGCCGCTCCGAACTAACAAAGGTTGGCAGCCTACAGTAGGCTTAACTCTGCATGCTTTTTTTCTATACCTTCTTCTACTTTTTTTTTGCTAAAATTGGCCTTCAGATAATCTTTGATTCACTCCCGGTCTTTCAGGGGGAGAGAGTATTTAGCAATATGAACAATTTTTAAAAACAACGATAAAAACAATAACAATATGAAAAATATCAGCTGTTTCATATAAAAATGCACTACAATGCGATCAGAATGTATGGAACACTGGATTTTTCAAATTAAATTGCAGGTTTGTTTTCATAATTATTTTCATGCGTATTTATTACCAAGTGAAAAGTTGGTACCAAATTTAAAGCCAGCCTGTTTAATTAAGTTAACTTCTTGTAGCCTCAACTCAAATCTCATTGCGGTTGTTTTATGACGGTGTTCCTGCAATATATTTTACTAGAAGGACTTATATTACGCTAGACCTCATAGTCAGTCCTATAGGAATCTTTCACGAGAAATGAAATCAGAATCATGGAGTGCCGAAGGCTATCTCTTAACTAATTCTCCATGTACCGAAAATAATGCGATATTCGAAAAAAGAAAAACAAAGGACTATCGCAATTACCAGCCACTATGTACAGACCTTAACCAGCGAACCACTTGGGAGGTTTGTATAAATTAAATGAAAACGGTACAAATGAAAGAATTTATCATTTTGTACGTGTCCCGACTTATATTGAGTATCGCTTTTCTTTATTTAATTTGTGCCTGTCTGTCCTAGGGAATTTCATTTTCTTTACACATACTACGTGACAAGTTATTGGCATCGTGTGACGGTTGACTGTATTTAAATTGGAACCGTGACACGAGTTTTCTGAAGGCAATGTTATAGACGAGTGTAATATTCGTCTCGTTTTGTCGGCTCGTCTTAATATTCGGTAAAGGAAATATTTGGCGTACCAGTTGATTATTACTCAGCATTTTTTCTGAGATGTTGGTTGACTCAATATATAAGATATGGGGAAGTTCAATCACATATTTTGGTAGTACAAAAAGATGTGTGGATATTGGTGAAATATACACGTCCCGGACTCTTAAATTGAGGTACCGTACATTTGAATGTGAAAGTTTACAGGTCTAAAAAAATAATATAATGACGAAATAAATATACGCAATTTTGAATCTGACATACAGGCCATTAATTTGGTGTCATCAGTGTTCGAAATTTCAATTCACGACCATTAAGAACTTGTGAACTTTATACGGAAAGAAAATAGAGAGTGGTTCGATTTAGAAAACCGGGAGTGGAGTTCTTTTACTCCTTATACGAGTGAAAGGATGAGTGGAATGTTAGACGGGATGAAATGGCTTACAATACTGATGGCAACAGCCAAATTGACCCTTACCTACCCTACATTCATCAAAAAACGCTGTTTTTTAATGTGGGTCAAAGTAAACTAATATACCTACCTACCTACTTAATTATAGTATTCCTTCCCGATGTGCGATTATATCTCCAGCAGTTTTGTTAAAAGTCTAAATCAAAGCCAAATTCTTTATTTCAATTAAACTATTAAAAGACACCTTTGAACGTCATTTACTAGAAAAAAAAAGACAATTGAATCTATGTAGTTACCCCTTCCAAAATGTAGTTTCATATGGAGAAGAATTTGCAAGAAACTACATAATATATTTACTCTTATTTAAATTTATATTTTTCAAGATTTTGTATTTATGAATGATATAAGTAGGTACACTTAAATACTAAAACTAAAATACGAACAAAGTATTACAAATACAGAAATGAGAGTTCTGATATATCGTGCTCAAACATATTTGTAAATATTGAAACCGTTTTTAAAACATCGGTAAGTTTAACGAGAGAGCAAAACGCAAGTATATAAATGAACATAAAATACCCACCGACCTTTTTTCCGTCTCTTATATAACGAAAATATCAAAACAATGTCGTGGACGATGGGTTTCTTATTAATTTACTTTAATTAAAACTGACTTTCGCTAAAATAACTTGATTACAACGCTGGGGAACGTTAGAAAAAAAAAACGTTATTACAAAACACTTTGGTACAAAAGGAATTCTCGTTGTTTCGATTAAAATGAGGTTCAGGAAAATGTTTTTTTTTATATTAAATTGTTGAAATAGTGGACCGTTTTAGCTGTGTTCTTTTTTTTAAAGATATTGATAAGAAGATGTGTATTTTAATTACTTAGATAGGTAAGTGAAATGTTTTAATATTCAATATTGTATTCAATCTAAAACATAGACCAAACTACTTATTATGTTGCTTGTTAGCTAAGTTTTCAATGTCTTCTTTGATCAAAACTTATTCGATTCAATTAGTTTAGTTATTTCATCGTTATAGACGATGAAATAACGTACTTATATTACAGAGAGGTAAAGTTTGATTGTTTGTTTGTAAATGGCAATCAATGGAAGTACTAGTCCAGTAAAAAAAAAAAATTACTGGTAGAACTTCACTGTTGACCATTGTCATAGGATACGTTTATCGATCTTTGACAATCGTTTTAGGTAGTCAGAAGCCAGAAATCTGACAAACAGTCTTACCAAGGGGTATCGTGTTACCCAGTCAGTGGGTTGTGGAGGTCAGATAGGCAGTCTCTCCATGTAAAACACTGGCATTCAGCTGCATCTGCTTAGCCTGGAGGTCGACCCCAAAATAGTTGGAAAAAGGCTAGGTAGAAATGGTGATTACAAAGGTAAAGGCGAGGCGAGACACTGGTCAAACGGTATGCCTATCAATAGATAACAAAAAGGTAATAAATAAAATGTATTTCTCTCGCACCTGGAGTTATAATTTGTCCGCGACTTCGTCCTCGTGAATGTCGTATGCGGATGCAGACAAAGTCGAGGATTAAAAAGTAGCTTACGGTCTTTCTTGAGGTTCACTAGTCTGTACCAAACTTCATCAAAATCGGTTCAGTACCTTATCCGTGAAACCGTAACAAAACTCAAACTCAAAACTCAAAATAATTTATTTCAATTAAACCATTTACATACAGGTACTTTTGAATTGTCAGAGTCAGTCAGTCAGAAAGTTGCTCGTTCCAAATAGTAGGTTTCTATGGAGAAGAACGAGCAAGAAACTCCATGAACACTCTTTTAAAATCAGTAATATTTTACAAAAGGTTACATCATTCATGTTGAATCTAAGGGTACAATGTGAGAACAATGTCACAAGTCTTGCATGTTAAAAGAGGTCTAGAGAAAAATATAGTTATAATAACAATTCAAACAAAAATTTAAAATAACCGAAGCAGCTAAGAGATGACCAGTCCCAACTGACGGCGTCCGTTCACGAACATGACGCAACATGACAAATAAACTCACTTACACATTTTATACTATTAGTGTGGTATAAGTCTGAAATCGCCAATTCTCCTTGAGTAAGGATGGTGATCAATGCTCGTGCCTGTAAGAAAAGATGCTTTTATCCTGTAAATACACATGTTTAACAAATAAATTCCATTACCTCGTGTCTACGAGGTAATGGAATTTATTTCTCCATTTTTAGCAGGCCTATTATGGTGACCTATTCACCCATACAATAGGTACCATCCTTCAAAATCCTCCTAAAACTCGAGATCTAAGGGAGGCATCAAACATTGGCTATATCATTCTGGAAATAAGGTCCGATCTACATACGCCCAGGGAGGTGGGACACCGACGTGTTTTACATGAAAAAGGAACCGTCCTATATGGGAAAAAGCAATATCGTGTTAGTGCCTGTGTTTTGTTTATGGTACAAGTTTTGAGAAATTGCGATAGATCAAAAAAAACGTGTGTTGCAGGGAAACGATAAAAACAAAAATTAATACTCTATGTATTGCTCGTGGGGTGTCCGGCCTAAAATAGCACCCACCCATTTTATCCCGAGGGTGTCGTAGAAGGCGAGTAAGGGAAAATCCGGAAGTCGGGCTGCAGCGGCTTCCGTGTACTTAACAACCTCACTGCGATCCCCAAGATGCCTGTCAAGCGTGGGGATTATGAAAATGCCCCGTCTGTTGGGGGACGCCTTTGTTCAACAGTGGACGTGCTCCGACTGATAGTGATGATGATGTTTTACCAGATCAATATGTGTGCCAAATTTCAGCTCGAAATTTCAATTCGGTTTAGCTGTTTAAGCGTGAAAATGTAACATACATTCGTCCTTCTTCACAAACTTTCGCGTTTGAATAATAGTGAGAGAGCGAAAACCCTGATAACTTTTCTAGAATTATTTGACACTTATCTTGAAAGAAGAAGGAAGATTCGGGGTTTTTATTTCTAGTCTTAAAATACAGTTGTGCAGTTTCAGTTGATCAGCGGGTATTACCCACGGCTCAACTATTCATAGTTGAGCAATTAGCAGTTGAGCAGTTTGCGACGTAGGGGTTACGCGGGGGATATAGAAGAAAACCCAACGTAACCGGTCAACATAAAAAAATATATTAAGAAAAGGAGTGGGCAAGTTTACGGTCACTAATCTTCCTTCAACCTCCCCTGGGAGTAGCACTGTACTCTCCTGGCTCAGCCCTGGGCACGACGATCACAGCGGTGTGCCACGCTGGAGACGCCAGGTGTGGTGACGGTCGGCAGGTAGTGTTGCCAGACCCGAAGTGAGCTCGACGCGGCCACGTGGGATAAATAGGGTCCCGGGGGCGGAGCTCTTGTTGTCCGGCGGTGTGGACGAGCGGTGGTGCGGCACCCAACGTTGGGATGCACTTGATGTCCGCGCATTAATAAAAATCCAGGTGATCAGCCGGAACTTTGGACCCCAATATGGGGTTACGAATTCACTGAGTTTAATACTTTCGACTATTATTAGTCAATTAAAACTGGCTGGCAAGAAAATAAAATGGCGAAGAACATTTAATACGACTCTGGATAGCAGATATCAGAAGAATGTTCTGTCTGTATTCGCCGGTGCCGGAATTCGAAAAAAAAGGGCTGTCACGGCCGTCGTCGTGGCTTAAATACGGTAATTAGTTCAATAGATGTGTGTGTGTTCAATAAATATCTCCATGCGTAGCACTTGATTACTTGCTACGGCAGCGTAGCAAGCGTAGCATACAGCTACGCCGTAGCAAGCTCGTAGTAGGTTGTATAGAATTTGTAATGAAAATTATCATTCAATGATTACGGTTTCTTAAAATCATTCACAGAGTATAAAGTATTACTATGACCGCAAAATAAAATTAATTGGACCCTCTTCAGGAACGAAGTTTGCACGCTCATATACACACACAGACACGTAGAAAAAGAAAGGCAGAGCGCACAGTGTGCGTGTATGCCACAAAATAGATACACAGAGAGAAAGAGAAAGATGTATATAGGGAGTATGACGCAAAAATCTTACGTAACGTTACATTCGTTCCAAAAATTAAAGGGGGTCGCTATACAAGAAACGTGTTATTTGGCGTGTTTTGCTCGACCGTAATATTATACGATAGTGCGGATTTTTTTTATTTTCGAGGCCGATTTGCACTCATCCAATTTTAAATCACTTCTTTCTAAAACGCTTTTCTTTAATTACTTACACCATCATCCGTGTGCACTTGTGATAAAATGACACTATGTTCAGTAAGGTCATTGTAAAAGTATGCTAACAATGCACGGTGCGAACTAGCGTACCCCCAGTATGTTTACATTGCTAATGGGATACGAAATACATATTTTCAATATTCGCCTTTTTTGCGGAACAAGAAAAGATTTCTTAGTGGAGTGCGTCAGGTACTATTTTGAGACAAATATATTTTTGTTTGGTTAGTCTGTTCTGTCCCACTCCTGGGCAAAGGCGGAGGTGGAGGGAGCTCCATGCCTTCCATCTTTCCCGATTCTTTGCTTCCTCCCACCAGTTTTGGAGGAATCCGTTCAGTTCGTCCCGCCATCTCCTTCGTGGCCTGCCGCGACATCGGTGCCGATTCCCTTGTTCACAAACTAAATTAAAATTAAGCATTTGGCATCTCTTACTACCAGGCAGCTAAAGAAAAGGACGGCGACAGACAAGGACTAAGTTACAGATGTCAAATTAGTTTTTCCCTTGAACTTCGCAGTCTTTTTATTATACGTTCTGAAATGACAACTATAATTGTATGAACATTTCAGATCAACTTAAATTGACAAATCTTATCAACATAATTATGTCTCTTTCTTGTTTTTTTTGGAGAGAAAGAGATATGAATAGCTTAAAATTAATTTAGTTCATGCACAACAGAATCGGCACCATCGTCTAACTTACTCATAATAATTAGATAACTAAATATAAATAGTATAAATAGGAGGAGCTCGTGGCTAAGTAAGTGGTAAAGTACGAATCAATCGGTCACGATGGATAAGCTACGCTTGCCGCGGTCGATCCGTGGATGGGTGACCATTCATTTCGTACCGAGACCCCTCCGTGCCTAGGGGAGCACTTAAAATCTGTCATTCCTAGATCTTTGACAGCCGTTATAGGTAGTCAGAGGCTAGAAAATCTGCAACCAGTCTTACCAAGGGGTATCGTGTTACCCAGTAAGGGTTGTGTAGGTCGGATACGCTCCATGTAAAACACTAGTATTTAGCTGCAGCCGGTTAGACTGGAAGCCGACGCCAACATGTTGGGAAAAGACTAGGCAGATGAGATAACTAAATATAAAAAAGTTTTTAAAAAAAAAGAAAGTCGGTGACTGTGGCTTTGTGTTTGTGATTTTGTATTTCCACCGACTTCTGAAAGTAAAGTAATGTGTGTTCTGTGCTAAAGTTATTTATCACTTTTTAGTTTTTGAAGGCGGTTTTCTTTTTTTTGAAAAAACTTTTTATTTTTCGCTTTTTAGTGTTGCCTTAACATCCAAATCCATTAAGAAACGGCAGCACACTTTAAAAAGATTGTAAGTCCTCCAGTGATTGAAAAAACTAAATCGTCGTCTAAGTAAGATTTTTTGGGAAATAGTTGATTTTCGCAAAAAGGGCTGTACCAATTTTAATAAAATGTATATGGGACCTTTTCGGAATAACCCCCTTTCGAACAAAAAAAGAATTTTGCAAATCCGTCTACATATGGCAGAGTTATGCCCGATCATACATGACAAAAAAAAAATGTATATAAACATTCGAATTGATAATCTCCTCCTTTTTGAAGTCGAAGAAGAAGAAGGTTAAAAAGGCACGACTTAGGCATTTTTCATAATTTTCTGGTTCGGCCTATATACCGGTGCTATTCGCGACCGACACCGCTCTGCTTCGGCCGGCACTACACGACTTAACAATTAGTTTATATTGAGACTGGTATGTTAACTTTGTTTAAAACTCCCTAAAAATCAAAGAAAAAAAAATCGCCTTTTTACTTTGATTTTAGGATATACGATATATTGTCTAAAAAGTTGCTTAGGTAAATACGAAGTCACAATCTGATTTCAGCGAGAGTCAATGTCAAAATCTTATCAAAAAAAGGTACTGTTGATAGATTGAAATATTACTCTAGTATTAAAACGACCATGTATTAACCCTAGAGTATTGTTTCGTATGGTTTCGATTTTTGTCATTATAAATTCAATTTCTTTTTCCATATTTTTTTTCAGTGTCAACTATCCTATTTAATGTTGAAACCATCGATATATATGTATGTATGTTCGGAGCAAATTGGCTGTGATAGACGATCAGACGAACGCGTGAGTGATAAGGGTTCCATTTTCCATTCAGACCTACGGAATCCTAAAAAGACAAGTAACATTGCGTGCATCACTAAGTGTGGGTCTATAATAAGAATTACTTACCTCAGCTTTTAGGGAAGGGGCCCACTGGGATGACCCTAGTTAAGTTCTCGTTAGCCAGTAATGAGTCCAATAGATCTTGATTAGCTACGGCCTTTAGTAATTTTGGTTTCGGCTTAGTAATGGCCGCTTATTTAGTTTGTTGATATAATTTAGTTTTGGGTTTCACTAAAATATGTATATTTTAGGCTACTTTAAATTGAGGTTTAAGTGACACTTAAACAGATCCTAGGTTAAATTTGAAATTGGTATCGAAGTTTGTTTTATATTTTCAGGTCATGAGGTAATTGGATCACATTTAGATTTAATTTTTTTTTACAGTGCCGTTGGCTGAGCCTTTGCCTACTATATTTAAACGACTTTTGATGGAACTACTCAAAGATTAATAATTTGACACTTTTGACAGTTCACAATATAATAATATATAAAAAAAAATAGGTCTGGAGAATACTATTTATTCCAGTGAAATATAAACAAATACACTTTTTCTAAGTGGAAAGATGAGGAATCCAATCTCTGTTTAGATTTTCTTCATGAAAACTTTCTCAAAAATAAATGACGTCATCATCATTAAACTATTAGTAATTACATTAGAAAGTTAGTTAGTTATGTTTTGTCAATATTCGATTATAACGATTTAGCAGTCAAAACTTGATAACACGCAATCACAAGGCCCATATCTATGTCAAATATCTAACGAGTATCGCGCAAAAAATACAGACTTTGCATTATAAATATTAAACATTTTGTATAAATAAATTGAAATAGAAGTACTTCAGCCTTTATGATGCCGAGATAAATAATAATTTGCTACAAATTCTCAATGTCAGTCAAATGAGAAACTCCTTCAGGCGTAGTAATGTAATTTTTGATAACGAAATAAGGTTTGTTGTAATATGACGGCTGATAAGTATTTTCTAAACTATACCTAACTTTACTCCTTGCTCGTAGTTAAGTAAGAGTCAACGTATCAATAGGTCAAGGTTGCGGTTCTAGTCTTGCCGCGGTCTGCCAATGGATGGGTAACATCCATTTTATACCGAGTCCCCTCTACTTCTTCTTCTTCTTCTTCGTATCGCCGGCACGACAGTCTTTTAAATTTGTTTGGCCCAAAATTCAGCCACTTCCACGGCGTCGTCGGTGGCAGCGCATAATTCACCCCGATCGCATGCTTTGGGGCACAGAGGACATGACATGAGGTGCGGCATGGTTTGCAACTCGGCGCCACATGCGCAACCTGCTGCTGCTCTGTCGAGGTAGTCCCATTTTGCGAGATTGGCGTTACACCTTCCCACTCGGGTCCTTAAACGGTTCAGGGACTTCCAGATGGACCACGGAAGGTTAGACCCTGCGGGTAGATGCTCGCTTGGTGGTAGATATTGAGTGGTCTACTAATGCCTCGTAAAGCATGTAAAGCCATTGGTCCCCGCTGTCATTCGTAGATCTTTGACAGTCGTTATGGGTTAGCCAGAAAGTTTGACAACTAGTATTACCAAGCGGTATCGTGTTACCCATTAACTGGGTTATGGAGGTCAGGCAGGCGCAGTCGCTGCATGTAATACACTGGTATTCAGCTATATCTGGTTAGACTGGAAGCCGACCCCAATATAGTTGAGAAAAGGCTAGGCAGATGATGATGATCACCTACCTACCTTTAAAGTCAAAGTCAAAGCATTTATTTCAATTAAACCATTTGCAGGCACATTTGAATAGTCAAAGAGTCAGGTAGTCAGAAAGTTGAAGCTAGTTGCTCGTTCCAAAACGTAGGGTAGGTCTCTATGGAGAAGAACGAGCAAGAAACTCCACGGACACTCTTTTCAATCAATCATTAATCATTAATCTTTAAAATCTGAAAAAGGTATAGGGGGTCTTTTTCAAGTACTAACTACCGAGTAGTCTTTGTGAAAGATCTCGTCCGGGAATGTACTACCACCATTGGTATGTACTTATTTCTTCTTCTTTCAGCTTTGCTCTGTTCCAGTTTCTTTGCTTCTAGGATGGCAGACGCACCTTCAAAGCCTTTGGTATTGCAGAAGTCTAGAGCGAGCGGTGGGCCTTCGGTTTGTTTGCAATCTATGACGATAAAAAAACTGGCCAAGTGCGAGTCTGATTCGTGTACCATTATCTATAGACACTATATTATAACCATTTTTAGGATTCCGTAGCCAAATGGCAAAAAACGGAACCCTTATGGATTCGTCATGTCTGTCTGTCTGTCCGTCCGTACGTCACAGCCACTTTTTTCGGAAACTATAAAGACTGATGTATTCTGTGAACCGCATTAAGATTTTCACACAAAAATAGAAAAAAAAAACAATGCATTTTAGGGGTTCCCCATACTTAGAACTGAAACTCAATTTTTTTTTTCATCAAACCCATACGTGTGGTGTATCTATGAATAGGTCTTCAAAAATGATATTGAGGTTTCTAACATATTTTTTTTTAACTGAATAGTTTGCGCGAGAAACACTTCCAAAGTGGTAAAATGTGACCCCCCACCCTGTAACTTCTAAAATAAGAGAATGATAAAACTAAAAAAAATATATGATGTACATTACCATGTAAAATTCCACCGAAAATGGGTTTGAACGAGATCTAGTAAGTAGTTTTTTTTTTAATACGTCATAAATCGTAAACCTCAATTTACGTTTCATTCAATCAACTCAAACATCAAAATAAAAAAAAATATATATTATGTTACTTGCTGCTACGGAACCCTTCATGGGCGAGTCCAACTCGCACTTGGCCGCTTTTTTTATATCGAGAAAAAACCGGCAAAAAATCACGTTTGTTTTATACCTACAACAAATGTGATTAAGGAGGATTAGGCCCCCTTAGTATTTATTTTATTCTATTTTTAGTATTTGTTGTTAAAGGGGCAACAGAAATACATCATCTGTGAAAATTTCAACACTACGCTAGACATTTGAAAGGACAATGCCAGAAACTCTATAGAACTTTGCCCCACTCAATAAAAGTCATGTGCAATATGTAGCATCTTACTGTTTATTTATTGCTGATAACTAAACATTAGTCTTAGTGACTGTAGAACTTGCGATTTCTGTTTAAATCTAAAAACAATAATGACATTGATTATAGGTTAAATTGTATTTTAGGTAAAATGAGTTTGTATTTTGTGGGTAGGTATTTCGTAATCCGCAAGTTCTAAAGAAAAACAATTTAGTATAGAAAGGTTCTATATTCATTACAATTATGTTCATTAATTTACTTTTTCTGTACATGGGTGGGGCAGGATCTGGCATTGTCATTTTCACAGATGATGTATCTATCACGGTTCATGAGATACGGCCCGGTGACTTACAGCCAGACAGACAGACAGACGGACAGTGGAGTCTTAGTAAAAGGGTTTCGTTTTTACCCTTTGAATATGGAACCCTAAAAAGTATAAGATGACTGATAAGTATTTTCTAAACTATAAAAAGTTTAAGACGATTGATTTTTAACCGACTTAAAAAAAATGAGGTTATCAGTTCGACCCGTATGTTTGTATGTATGTATGTTTGGCCGCGATTATCTCCCGTTTGGCTTGGAACCCATTTTTATGCGGTTTTCAGAAAAGTGTTTGTTACATTCTGGTGAAGGTTTTAGTATACAACAAGCTGAAATTTATTCAGCGCTTTTTGAAAAAAAACCGAGAAGACGTTTTCGTTTCTTCCATCTTTCCATCTTTGGAGAACTTTCAATCTCTGTTTTAACTGTGTTGCCGTCCCTTAATGGATTTGGGTGATAATGAGGCACTGAAAAGTGGAAAATAAAAACTTATTTGAAAAAAGAGAACCGCCTTCAAAAAAAACTAAAAAGTGATAAATAACTTTAGCACAGAATACACATGACTTTAGTTTCGGATGTCGGTGGCTTTGTTTTGTTTGTTGGTTTGTATTGCCACTTTTTAGTTTTTTTTGAAGGCGGTTCTCTTTTTTCAATAAAGTTTTTCTAAGAATAATATGGAACCGTAGGTACCTTCGAAAAGGAAGAGGGCGACACTCTTTTATGACCATATTTTCTCTGTCTGTTACAAAGTATTTCTTCTAAAGATTTATGAAAAAAAAAATTTGTATGTTAATATTAAATGATTGCTTAATTACCTACCTACGTGTTTCTTTAAGACAGAGATAATTCTGTTAATTCTAATATACAGGAAATAACTTTCAAATGTTCTTTAAATAATTAATTTCCGATGTCTTGTTTTATGTTAATGGCAACCATTTTCTACTTAAGGTTTTCACTTAGGCTCAAATCAATGAGATTTCTCTTTCGGGAATTTCACTGACAGCTTAATATTAATAACTCATTTTATACGACAAATATAGTTTATACTTCTCGCCGCGACTTCACCTGCGTACAGACTTTAAAATTTATTCAAGTTATATATCTGGGATAATTTACAGGAACACAAAAATTGAATAAAAATTACCTTATGTATTAAGATAGCTAGGAGCTCATGGCTAAGTTAAAGCCGTACAGATCGATCGGTCAAAGGTTAAGCTACGCTAGCCGCGGTCGGTTTGTGGATGGGTGACCATCCCTTTCATACCGAGGTCCCTCCGTGCATTGGAAAGCACGTAAAGCCGTTGGTCTCGGCTGTCATTTGTAGATCTTTGGCAGTCGTTATGGGTAATCAGAAGCTGGAAAGTCTTACAACCAGTCTTACCAAGGGGTTTCGTGTTACCCAATAACTGGGTTGTGGAGGTCCGATAGGTAGTTGCTCCATGTAAAACACTGGCATTCAGCTGCATCCAGTTAGACTGGAAGCCGACCCCAATATAGTTGGGAAATGGCTAGGCAGATGATGATGTGTTAAGATATACAGGGTAATTGAAAAAATACCCAAAACCACTTAATCCTCACTTCGTATCACACCATGAACAACATTTGTTCTACGACTTTTCAAAATTCGAAACATTTTTTTTCCATACAAAAAATATAAACACACTTTTTTTTTCTTTTTAAAACATTGCCCCACACTAGGAATTACTCCTGTGTCGTGGGTGCGTTTACAAACATATAAACTCACATACACAAACAGCCAGACCCGGAACAACTATCTGTAGGCCATACGAATATTTGTTCCGTGCGGGAATCGAACCCGCGACACGCAGCACAGCAGTCGATTGCTCAACCACTGCGCCAACCGTGTCATCTACACTAAAAAGCCTACCCTACTTTAAATTTTGCTTGATATATTTTTTCTGACACGACCGACAAAAGTCCTGAAATCAGCTGTGCTGTGTGTACGTTAGCCTACCTACTACTTACATCATATTCGCTATCATATGGGTACGCGCACGCGTAGTATAGGTACGTAAATTTTACAGACTTCAAATCAACGAATACAAGTTGTTTTTGGCTACGTTATTTAGTTGAGGTCAAAATCGTAGAATAAATGTTATTCAGTGTGATGATACGAAGTCCAGATTAAAAGGTTTTGGGTATTTTTTCAATTTCCCCATAAAGGTGTGCCAAATTTTAGTTCATTCCGTTCTACCGTTTAAACGTGGAAGACCAACAAACATTCATACTCGTAAATTTTTCCGTTCCTATAAGTAATATTAAACTACGACTTTTACACTTTCACACACACATACACACACACACAAAACTGCGCGCATACTTTATTTGTTTACTTTTTTCTTTTTTGTTTTGCTATATAATCTGGGTATCTTCAAGGCACGAGTGAACCGTTTTATTCTAGGCAAGCGCGCTCCACCTTAGGCCGCATCATCACTTAAGATCAGGTGAGTTGCGGTCAAACGCAAGCCTATAACAATATATAAAAAAAAAAAATTTGGAAATACGTTTTCATGCTTCAAAATTATCTGTTGTTTATTTTCTCACTCATATTATGTATAGTTAATGTTAACTGGAGGACCACTGTAAACCATCTAATACAAGCAAATCTTTGCTTAAAAGATAACTCCAAACTTAACTGTGTTTTACGTATTAGCTGATGAAATAAACTTTTTTTTTTTTTTTTTTTATTATAAATAACTAGCGATCCGCCACGGCTTCACACGGGTGTAATGTAGTATAACTATACCTATAAACCTTCCTCTTGAATCACTCTATCTATTATTAAAAACCGCATTAAAATCCGTTACGAAGTTCAAAAGATCTAAGCGTACAAACGGGAGCGACTTTGTTTTATACTATACTGCGTTCACAATAAGATTAGACATATACGCCAACCTTTTTTACAGTCCCTTCAACGGATTTTGACTTCTATTCCGTAGGCTTAAGGATGACATTAGAGGCAAAAAAGTGGTTACAATAATATCTGATTTTTGCAGCTGCCATTTGTCATGCCACCAATGTAAGTCCGCAATATAAGTCAAAATCGGTTGAACGGACTGTAAAAAAGGTTTGTGTTTATGTCTAATCTTATTGTGAACGGAGTATACGTAAAGATTGGCTGCTACAACTTGTTATCAGCGTTTTTTTGTTTGTACTCTATTTTTTTTTTATCATCTACATGGTGTGCATCTACTGAGGGAGATTATAATAAATGTAATCACCAATATTACGAGCTATATTTGTTTTCGCTTCTTTAATGTGAAATGTGTTTTATTGTCGCCGTGTGTATATAAGTACTACGTCATATCATTAAATCGTCGATCCCACAATCCCTTAAGACTAGGGTCTTTAACCAGTGCGTCCTACCCGTAATGACTTACGGAGCTGAAACGTGGACACTCACCGTGGGCCTGGTCCACAAATTCAAGGTTGCTCAGCGTGCTATGGAGAGAACGATGCTCGGGGTTTCTCTGGTGGATAGAATTTGTAATGAACTCAGCCAGAAAACTAAAGTCACCGACATTGCGCGTCGAATCAGTATGCTGAAGTGGAAGTGGGCCGGCCACGTCTGCAGACGGACAGACGGTAGTTGGAGCAGACACGCTTTAGAGTGGAGACCGCGTTTGGGCAAGCGTAGTGTGGGACGCCCTGCGGCACGATGGACCGACGATTTGATGAAGGTGGCTGGCAGCGGATGGATGCGGGCTGCCTAAGAACGGGTTGGTTGGCGATCTCTGGGGGAGGCCTACGTTCAGCAATGGAGGGCAATAGGCTGATATTATGATGATGTCTTATTATAATTTTACGACCGTTTGTTTTCGTTTAGTATAAATTTTCAATTTCAATTTCATGGGTATAGCTACTGCTTGAAATAAACGATATATAAACATTAGTTCTGCAAAAACCAGCCAAACCAATGTGGGGTTCTGCATTTTAATATTTAAATTAATTTCGTATGAGTAATTCAATATGCCAATTATTTTAAATTAATATCCAGTAATAACAGGTCAATTTACATACAAAACGTATGCTTCGAACAGATTTATAATTAGTCAGCTATAATATCCAAAATCATTACAACTACTTTGTAAACCAGGGGTGTGATTCTGTAAGATCTCATTCTAAACTTCGAATCTGAATCCGCTGTGAGTTTCTTGATTGGCGTTCTAAAAACTCGGTTGATAATTCGAATTTACACTAGCGCCACCCTTGCGAGCGTGTCAGCGAGTTGAACTAAATTGACAGGGAGATTTTGACAGATAAAGTATGAGATGACGTAAGAAGTGGCATTATGTAAGGTAGTTTCCCGTCACTTCGACACTCACTTCGCACTCGAACCCCAATTCAAAGTGTAAAATATATCAAGGTCATTTTGAACCTTATGCGAAGTGAGAGTGAACGGAATCGACCTACAGGAGTCTTTTTGACTTTGATTGTTTTGACAGAACTACGCCTAATTGGTAATATTATTTAGAAAATTATTCTATAAAAAACTTAACCATCTACAATCCGAAGATTATTTTAAGCAAAAATATACTTCAACTAAACTTTATACGCACACACACACACATAATTATGTAACAGCCCAAACCATCCAAAAGAGAGTGAATAATGTAAATGACAGGACATTATCTTTCTGCTATACTGACGTCACTCTATTAGATTAGGAATTACTTATAGACCGAGATCCTAAACCCGCCAGACGTACCTCAATTAAGCTAGGTTATATAAAGAAAAAGAAGAAGAAGAAAAAGCATTTATTGGCCCGCACAGGACGAAACACACAAATAACAACAAGGTTTAAGAATTATTCCAAAATAATAAATATAAAAAATAATAAAAAAATAAGAAACGAAATCGGTCCTGTACGATGCCAAAAGGCCCCTATCTCAGCATTGTGCTGTAACATTTAAAAACGTCACAGCGCTGATATTCTGATAGGGCCCAAAGTGATGCCACGGTCAGATACGGATATAATAAAAAATAAATAGTGTAAATGAATAAACAAATAAAAATACATATAAAAAAGTAAATTAGAGAAAACAATAAATGAAAAATAATAGTAATAATAATTATATCTACACCCAGCGTAACCATACCCCTCGTCAATCTATAGCCCTTGTAGTGGTAGCGCGACCTCTGCGCGCTCGCCAACCTGAAAGCATACTCATGCATTCTTCTGCGATGGAGCGCGAACGCAGACTAAAGCGCCCCTTAGCAGCGCGTGATATTTATGGTTTGACCCGTGGAGTGAATCGCGTTTTTTTATCGGAATGGCTTCTCGATACTTGTGTTTCCTTTGACCCACAACTTTCAACTAGAGGACTCTCGCCTCTAAACCCTAATATTTATCTGAATATTAGGGCCTTGAACATCGCTGCACCGTTGCCTTGCCAGCTTATCGGTCTTTTATCTGATACATGCATCGGAGAGTGTGCTTTGGAATTGCACAACTTAATTATCCCATCCCCATTCTATTATCGGACGAGCAGAGATATGGCAAAGCGTCACCGCTATATGGTTGAAGGTCCGCGATCTTGAACCAAACGCTTTGCTCGAACATTTATTGTGCGAACTGCCAAACTGTGGAATTAAGTGCCCGCCTCTCTGTTCCCTGATAAGTATAATCTAAGTATCTTCAAGGCACAAGTGACCCGGTTCATCCTAAGCAAGCGTGCTCCTTAGACCGAATCACCATTATGATCAGGTAAGGCGTTGTCCTAGGTGCGCGACCGAACGCGACACGACGTGACGCAATGTGACGTAATGCGCCCAATACTTCACGCGAGGTGGCCCTACGTTTTAGGTAGTCATTGTACTTATCTATACATATAATAAAACAGTAACAAAACTGTGTCTGTACATTGAATATATTAAAAAAATAATAATTGAGGGGGGTTTAGGAACAGTAATAGAGCACGAATCCAAAAAAAAAATTCTGTCTGTTTGTCTGTTTGTTTGTACACGCTAATCTTCGGAACTACTGGGCGGATTTGAATGATTTTTCTTTTGTTGTATAGGTATTAAGTCTGGGCAACATATAGGCTATAATTTATCTTGGAAACTTGAACACCTGATGCAGAACCGCAACAGACCAGCTAAACTATAAGAGATACAAAAATGGTACCATCGCAAAAATTGTTCCACGAGACGAGCATTCTCTGCTGAAAGAATAAATTTGAAGATCTGGAACACCTGATGTGGAACTCCAAGAGCCCAGCTACACCATGACACATAAATAGGAATGACGTCTTAGCAAAAGTTGTTCGGTCTGATGGGCATTTCCTGTTGACTTATAAAAATCGAAGATCAGAAACATCTGATGTGAAAATCAAAGCTAATAACTAAAATAAAAGCTATCACTAATTTCACTGTATCTTATAAAATAACATAAGCTGGGAGTACCTCCATGCGGTGAAGGCGGTAACAGTTTAGGACTGATTTTTGATGACGATGGTATATCATTGAAAATTTGACTCTACTGGCCAAAATTGAACCGAATTCGACATCAGACGTTTCAGATCTTCGATTTTGCCGACCCCGTTGTCGCTGGCATAAGCAACAGGATCCGCGTACGAAGTCGCGGGCAGAAGCTAGTTTAGAAATAAATAAGTTTGGAGAGATTCATCATTTATATCCGAAACTAAATCCACGATTATTTAAAGAGTTGGTGACTAATTATTATTAAGCACTTTCGATTATATTATTGCAGCAGGCTGTTAAACCTTTTATTTAACTATCAATATCCAATTTTCTAAAACCTATTTCTATTGAGGAGAGGCTGTTATTGACATTACTTTAAGAGCGTGTATTCGATTCGTGACGAAAACTTCTTGTTTTCGCGTTTTGCCCAGAGCAATATCGTAATCATGTGAGCAGAATATTTAAAGACAATTACAGTTTTTGAAAAGATTAAGTCTTGATTTAGGCAGCTACAGAGTAAAAGTATAATTTTTATTTATGGTTTTTTGAAGCGAAGACAATTCTCTCATATCGTTTTACGAAAATAGACGTCAGAGTTAGTTAACTCTGACGTCTATTTTCGTGAAAGTTTTCAGGACGTATACAACCATTACAATATGCCAAATTATTTTATTTTATGCGTTTTTCCAACAGGATATACAGTCATAGAGACAGCTACAGAGCCAAAATTACGAAAATATTACTATTATGTATTAAAAAACAATGTTGAAAAAGTACAAAATCGGTTCACTTTGTCAATTTTTTTTTACCAGTATTTGAATAATAACATAACTAATATATTTATTTTTTGAAAGTAAATGTTATACTTAATATACAGAATATTTTTCAGTCCGTTATACAAGTTCAATTATTTTAGACAATTATTTTAAAAAGCACTGTAAAACATCGCGCACTGTCGTTTGCCGATCAATTTCAATGATTCGTGCTTATTTCATGCATATTTTTTTTTCTGATGCACACAAACAGACCATTGAATTGTACTAGTGTGTGTCAATGCTGCTACGCCGTTCTAGCAATCGTTTAGATTTTGAGTTGCGCTAAATCGAATACGCGCCCTTAAGGTAAGAAAAAAACACTGGTAGGTTCTTATAATAGTAAATATTTAATTATTAATAAACTATTGCGTCGCGTCTCGTCGCGCAAAAAGCAAATCCGCACTTGCCGCGTTGCGTCGCGAATGGCGACTACATAGGCCACGAGTACATACAACGACTATTTGACATTTACGCGTCGCGTCGCATTATCGCGTTTATCGTTCACCTAGGACAAGGGGTAAGTTGCGGCCTTAATCAATGTGCGGATTTGGTTTTTGAGAAGGCTGTTGATTGAGAAATGCTGTTAATGTATGGATGGAAATCACTATAGACATTTATTTATTTATTCACATGGCAACTACAACAGGTGACAAACACACATTTGACAAGGTTTACATTATAGGTTTCGACCTGATTATCACCCAAAGCGTAATCGCACGTATTGTATTACATTTTAAAATGTCTTTTAGTGTGTACTTTTTTTTTTCTCTTTCTTATTAATGGCGAAACGTAGCAAAATACTAAATGATTTAAGGTCCTTACCTACTGTAAATACCTATATATAACAAATATACTATCAAGAAGTCTGATTAAAAAGTAAGTTTTTTCCTTTTTTGTGATTCAAACTTAGTCTGTACCTTTCAACAAAATCGGAAAGCGCAATAAACTAACAAACTTAATTTTGCATTTATAATATTCGTATGGATTTTATTTCAGCCATGCTTTTATGACGTAAGTCTTATGGTCTTAGGATCTTGGACTATATACTATGAAACGTAACATTCGTTACAGCGGTGCAGTTGTCAGGCGAAACTGAGATAACTTTGAAAGTTTGCTTTGTTTTCGCAAAAGGATAGATTTGGGACATGTTTAAGGGGTTGGGACATTATAATGTGATACTAAAGTTGCGTGAGTGAATAGAGATTAATTATAAAGAATCATCATTTGCCTAGCCTTTTATCAAGTACTAGCAACCCGACCCGGCTTCGCATGGGCCTATAGCCTTCCTGGATAAATGGACTATCCAACACAATAATATTTTTTCAATTCGAAACAGTAGATTCTGAGATTATCGCGTTCAACCAAACAAACAAACTCTTCAGCTTTATAATATTATAGTATACTAGCTTCTGTCCGCGGCTTCGCCCGCGTAAAAAGAACGATTATCCCAAGGGAACACTTTACGGAGATAAAAAGTATCCTATATGTTAATTCAGGAAATGGTCTATCTATGTTCCAATTTTCATGCAAATCTGTTCAACGGTTTACGCGTGATTGAGTAACAAACATCCAAACATCTTTACAAACTTTCACATTTATAATATTAGTAGGATAGTATACTAGTCACCCGACCCGGCTTTGCATGGGCCTACAGCCTTCCTCGGTAAATGGACTATCAAACACAAAAAGATTTTTTCAATTCGAACCAGTAGATCCTGGGATTAGCGCGTTCAACCAAACAAACAAACAAACAAACTCTTCAGCTTTATAATATTAGTATAAAAGTATAGATGTTGAGGTCCGCTTCGAGTCTAACAGGATGCAGCTGAATAATAATAATAATAATAATTTATTTATTAAATATTGTTTACAAAAAAGTGTACATAAGTCAATAGTAGAATATTTTCCATACAAATATATTGCCTAAAAATAAACTAAGACTAAAATAGTTATATACCTAACTGGTGCAAGTTATGAGGAATCGGAATTACAATGTTAGGTAGCGACCCGCCTGAACTAGGTTACTACAAACCTGTGTTTCAGGCCATCACTTTACATTCAAATTATATTGGTTCATTATTATAAAGTTAAACTGATATAAAATAGACCCTTAACAATTTTAAGAAAAAGCATTTTTAACATTAATATCTAAAAACTAAATCGTATCTAAATATACAACTAATTATTATAAATTGCTGGTAAATAAGTCGTAATGTTTACGGAAATTTAGATTGGAGTCAATAGTGACCTAGATTATTTAAATGTCCGCTTTAGCCAAAGTGCTGAAGAGCATGCTGTGTCAGCGTTCTTACGTTTACGTGCTACAATTATTATGTGCGGAAATGTTTGGATAAGTAAGCGGTATGTTATTGTTAAATTGTAAATAAAATGTTTGTCGTATTGACTTTAGTGTAGCTACGCATGCAATATTTTCTAGGTGAACTTATTTCTAATGTTAGTAGAACATCTTGATAATCGGAAAGTGAAGAATTAGTAACCAATGTTTTGAATGGATTTTTTGATTTTACAATGATATGGTCTATGCATGAGTTGTTTCGATGCGTGGGGTGAATAGTGAGATGTTAAAAGTTCATTGTCCAATAGGCACCCTTAGGAGCTTTCATAGTCTATAGAGTTAATATAGTTAAGCTCTGCATATTTGCGCGCCGGGCAACTTTCATCACCAGTTGGATGGTCACATTTCCTCTTGAATCGTTTGCACGTCGCACATTGAGCGGGAGAAGATCTGTTGCTGCATTCCTTGAAGGAGTGTCCAGCCTCACCACAGTGATTGCAAGTAGGACTAGTTTCCCGGCAAAACTTGGCTGCATGTCCGAACTGCTGGCAATTGTAGCACCTGGTGACTATCGTGAAATCTCTCACAGCGCATGATGTCCAATTTACCAGTGTTAATACGTGTGTGAATACCAGTGTTTTACATGGAGCGACTGCCTATCTGACCTCCACAACCCAGTTACTGGGTAACACGATATCCCTTGGTAAGACTGGTTGTCAGACTTTCTGGCTTCTTTCTTTCTGGCTTCTTCTAACGACTGTAAAAAATCCACGAATGACAGCCGGGATCAGCAAATTTCCGAGCTTTTTGAGACACGGAGGGGTTTTTATCTCGGTATGAAACTAATGGTCACCCATCCACAGACCGGCCGCGGCAAGCACAGCAAAACCATGTCCGATCAAACCGTACAGATTTTTCTTAGCCATGAGTTCCTTAAGCTGATCACAACCTCAGTCCACCTAAATTCACCGAGGGAGAGTTTTACAGAATAGGTATCACTGATAATGTATACTTACGTCATAGTATGAATATTAGTACTACCGTACAGTAGCGACACGCCCCGCCTCCCTCCGAAACACTATTCTTTACCTCTTCCCGAGTAGAACGTGCTCTCGAAGCTGCTTTTAGTTCTCGTGGGGCGTAGGCACGCACACACACGCACGTATTTGTACAGTCTGTTATTTTGGTAGCAGTGTAGGTAATTAAATCGTTCCGTATGTATGAAGTGTCGTAGGTGTGCTTACGTGAAGATTTTGTAACTACTCACCAATCACAAGTCAAAGTCACCGACTTCCGAACCTAAAGTCATGTGTGTTCTGGGTTGAAGAAAGAAAGAAGAAATAAAGAAAAAACGTTTATTGACACAGACCATGTGCACACAAAAACAATTAAAAAAAAGGTAAAAAAACAGAAATAAATAAAAAACATTATTGTGTACCCCACGGCTGCGTCAAACAGGCCCAGTTCAGCATAAAATGCCAGACCACTTGTGCCTGACGCTGGTTTTCAACTGGACCTTTGGGTGTGACGTATAACGGATGTAAACCAGTTTTATGAAACTAAGTCGATAAATAAATAAAAGGAAATGTGTAGTTACAAAATTTTTACAAAAATTTTTACAAAGTTTTCAAGTTTTTTGTAACTACTCACCAATCACAAGTCAAAGTCAAATCATTTATTTCAATAATAATTAGACCATTAAAAGGCCCTTTTGATCGTCATTTATAAAAATGTTAATCTACCCTTCTAGTTTCGTATGGAGAAGAATCGGCAAGAAACTCCTACCTTACTCTTTTAACAAAAGTTGTTTACAATATTTCGCATTTACATTCTGTCTTTACCTTATATATCTACATAGTCAAAATAGAGTTCAACCCCACAATTGCAACCTTAAAATGAATCAACAAATTACAAATAGGTAACACCACCTACTGAATATTACAATAAGCAGAAAATGAGTAACGAATTCAAATTTGCGGGCATGCGGCCGGCGACCGCGTCATTTGCAGTGGGTTCCGTACGTATTTGTGCGGTTCTCTATTTACGCCCAACGAACCCTGATTACGGGTAGTGCTAATGGTAGGTGGTCCATGCGGTGTACAAATGGTATTTTGATTTGTTTATATAACATTTGTTTGGTATTGATTACATCACTATTAATTTAAATGTGTGTCTATTTGTATGAAAAATGGAGTAAAAAAAGTGGTGTTTGGCAATACAAAATGACAAAAAGAACATAGTCACCGACATCCGAACCTAAAATTATGACTGTGTTCTGGGTTAAAGTTATTTATCACTTTTTAGTTTTTGTAGGCGGTTGTCTTTTTTGTACAAAAGGTTTTTATACCAAAAAATCTTTCGCTTTTTAGCACCTCCTTATCATCCAAATCTATTAAGAAACGGCAACACACTTAAAAAACAGAACTTGAAAGTCCTTTAAAAATTGAAGCAACAAAAACGTCATCTATGTATTTTATTTTGGATTTTGCAGATTTTTTCAAAAAGCCCTGAATCAATTTTGCTAAACTGATATGAGACAACCCCTATGCAAAAAAGAGAATTTTCAAAATCGATTTACATTTGCCGGAGTAATCGCTTAACAAATATCCTCCTTTTTTAAGTCGGTTTATAAAAAAGCCTTTTATTTTCTTAATACAAAGTCATATAAGTATGTATTTACAAAAAAAAAAAAAATGTATTTGTGTATGAATATCAGCTGTCTGACACCCATAGTACAGGGTCTCCCTAGTTTGGGGTCAGATGGCCGTGTGTGAAAATGTCCCCACATATTATTATTATTATTATACTTCATACTAATCATAATTAATATAATTATCATACTTCATACTTAATATTATAAATGAAAAAAGATTTTTACAAAAAAGACAACCGCCTTCAAAAACTAAAAAGTGAAAAATAACTTTAGCACAGAACACACATTGACTTTAGTTTCGTAAGTCGGTGGCTTTGTTCTGTTTGTTGATTTGTATTGCCACCGACTTCCGAAACTAAAGTCAATGTGTGTTCTGTGCTAAAGTTATTTTTCACTTTTTAGTTTTTGAAGGCGGTTGTTTTTTTGTAAATAGCTTTTTATTTTCCGCTTTTTAGTACCTCCTTCTCATCCAAAACAGACATTGAAAGTTAACTACTCCAAAGATTGAAGAAATTGAAACGTAGTCTTTGTAAAATTTTTGGATATTTGTTGATTTTTCATAAAGTGCTGGATCAATTTCGATAAAATTTAAATATGGAACCACCCCTGAGGCATACTCTATCCATTAAAAAGAATTTTCAAAATCGATTAACATTTGCCGGAGAAATCGCGTAACAAATCGCGCACATACTTAATGCAAATGCAAGACATATGGTTTTCTCATGGATGCCATTGTCAGAACTGGACCAAATGGGACCACACGGGAAGCACCAGCTTTCAAATAAAAAAAGAATCATCAAAATCGGTTCACCTAGTCGAAAGTTCTCAGGTAACAAACATAAAAAAAAAATACAGACGAATTGATAACCTCCTCCTTTTTGAAGTCGGCTGAAAAGTAACTCTGTCTGTTACGGCGCTTTAAGGGAACGTAGGGCATTGTCAGTCAGAGCTCATATGCTGGCCCGTAGGTTTGCACGCTGCACTGCACAGGTGAAAATAACTTTATTTTTTTTTGAGGCATACTGTCAGTCTTTTTATGTTTTTTTTATGCAGCCTATGGGTGAAGCATACGCAGAAGACTTATAATGCCCTGCGTGTCCAATACAATAACGCGTTCAGGATTTTGGTGGAGTTGCCACGATTTTGTAGCGCATCAGGCATGTTTGCAGACGCACGAGTGGATGGCTTTACAGCAATACATCGCAAAGGAATAGCGTCCCTGATGCCTGCTTGCGGGGCAGCCCCAACAGCTTCTGGCAACTTTTTGTGGAGAGAATGGACACTGACAGCTCCTTCATGGAGTATTGGACAAGACAGCATGTCAGGCGTTCTTAGTGTGTCTGTGTGTGTAATATTATTATTGGATGTTATTTATTATTATTAGTTATTATTTATTTATTAACTGTGTAACCCAAATATGGATAATTTATTGAATTTAATTTATCTGAAATAAAGTATTTGATTTGATTTCACGAGGAAACGGCTGAACCGATTCTGATGAAATTTGAAATGCAGATAGGAACCCTGGGAAAGGACATAGGCTACTTTTAATTCGCAACTTTTTCTGCATCCGTGATAACGGACGTTATCGGCAAAAGCTAGTGGATAATAATAAAGTAGGCCATACAAATATTTGTTCCGTGTGGGAATCAAACCTCCAACACGCAGTGCAGCAGCCAACCACTCAGCCAATGCGCCAACCGTGTCTCGTGCTAATCCACGTAAATACAGAATATAATGCTAACACGAAAGTTATAGAATGTTTACTAGCTTCAACTTTCTGACTGACTGACTCTGACAATTCAAAAGTACCTGTAAATGGTTTAATTGAAATAAATGATTTTGAGTTTGAGTTTGAGTTACCTTTAATTAAAATTTTGTAGTTCATTTGTTTAGCAAACTAGAACTTTACCACAGTATAAGTACTTTAGTTTAACTATGTTTTGTGTATGTTATTATTATTATGTCAGTTTTTAGTCTGTTGAATATAAGCTTTAAATATAACTATAAAACACCTACACTACAACTTTCCAACGAAACCAAGCTTATGAATATTTTACCGAAAAATATCCATAATCCATACTACCATACTAGAATATTATATAACTATATTTACTATATATAGGGTGACTGGTAATTAGTGTACGATACTTAAACACGTGATTGTGTTCATGATAACAAACAACTTTCCCAAAGAAAAAATGTTTTCTGTACTGGTTCACTTTTATTTCAATAACATAACAGCCGTATAAAATTTGGCGCGCGCACGCCTTTGACCTATCAGCTGTTACCCGCAAAAACATTTTTTCTTTGGGAAAGTTGTTTGTTATCATGTACACAACCACGTGTTTAAGTATCGTACACTAATTACCAGTCGCCCTATATATAACAGACAGAGTTATATATATAATTCTGTTACGCTTTCACGATGAAATGGCTGAACCGATTTTGATGAAATTTGGCATAAAAATAGCTTGAACCCTGGGGAAGGATATACTTTTTAATCTGTGACTTCGACTGCATCCGCGATAACCGATATTCACGCGGACGAAGTCGTGGGCAAAAACTAGTTTTAAATAAAAACATTCACACAAAAATAACTTTTACTAAACAATCACAAATACACAACAGATACAGAACTAGACTAGCAAAACATATTGTACTGCAGGCGCCTAGAACAAATTATGGCAGACATACTATTATGTATGAAGGAGCACAGCTTTATGACACTTTGCCTCAAAATGTCAAAGATCACAAATCCATGTACGCTTTCAAAAACTACCTATCTAAAGAAGTTTATTTTGGAGAATAAAAACCTGTAGTTTATCTTCGAGCACTGTATCTACCTAACCTATTTTTATTTGTGTTGCATCGGGTTCCCTACGTGGTTTCGAAAGTAGATGATTCGATTTTTAATATATCGAACACGGTGTGTCTTTCATTCAGTTCTACGATGTTTTATTCCATCGATGCTTCATTGGTGCGATGTAACGTTTGTGCGGAAAACCCTATAGCGATTGCTTATTAGTTCTGTAATTTATTAGTTCGATACTATGTCGGTACGAAACGCATATTTACGGATGTCCGTGACATTTAATTAATATAATCTTATTTTGCATTAAAGACGATATGGTTTTGTTCATTCATTTTATTAACATATTACAAAACATCGTACAAGTAAATGATCGACACACCGTGTTCGATATAATAAAAATCGAAATACCGACTTTCGGAACCACGTAGGGAACCCGTTGCATCGCCAAATGTAAAGAAATTAGATATACGTTTTTTGTCATATAAATAAAGTACTCAAACTTTAAACCTTAAACCCTGAACTGCAAACTTTGGTTATTGAATATTGGTTTTTCCAGCGCCGGTGTATTTTTGAAGTTGATAATTGTGCAGGTAGTTTAACTCATCTGTCGTCCGACTGCAGCGTAACTGCGACAGAAAGACAAGTGTATTATTACAAGCTCATGTACACTCACGAATATGTATACAAATTAAAAAAACTAAAAAAGCAAATACCTCTTTTGAAAAAAAAAACCGGTCAAGTGGGAGTCGGACTCGCTCACCGAGGGTTCCGGACAAAGTTTTAAGTACATATCCATACTAATATTATAAATGAGAAAGCAACTCCGTCTGTTACGCTTCCACGATGTAACGGCTGAACCGATTTTGATGAAATTTAGAACGAAAATAGATTGAACCCTGGGAAAGCACATAGGGTACTTTTTAATCCGGAACTTCGTCTGCATCCGCGATAACTGACATTCACACGGAACAAATCGCGGACAAAAGCCCGATATAAATAAAGAATATTTTTTTTATGCAATTACAAATGTATAGTTTTCAGAATTTTCCCTGTATTTAAGTATAGTATAAGACGATATTATTTACCAAATTTCATAGTTCTAGATCGACGGAAAGTACCGTTGAAAATTATTCCCTTGAGAGTGTCGAAATGTGCCTACGTTTTTTGCGACATAAACGGTCGTATCTTTTTTTCACGTTAACTTAGAAGTTTGATTTTTCTCAGCTTCAAGAGACCGTAGACCTACTAAGTATATGGTTTTAATTTCAACTCGATAGCTTTACGCGTTCTCGAGATAAAGGGTCTTGACAGACAGACAGACAGACGGATAAAAAAGTGCTCCTATAAGGGTTCCGTGTTTTCCTTTTGAGGTACGGAACCCTAAAAATCACCTTCAACTTATAGATAAAACCTATTTCATAGTAGTTTGGGATCAAAAATACCCTATTCGTAACCCCATAACATTTCAATCAACCGTTTAGAAGAAAATCAGTTTAGAATCAGACCAACTGTTTACATGTTTCTGTCCGTGACTGTACACATGGCGCCGCGCGCACAGATGAGTTAAACTATAATATTATGTACCTACATAATTGATCCCCCCAACAAAATATGAATCATGGCGGCCAGTTTCAATATATACTAGCTTAGTAGGTACGCAAGACATGTTATAGTGCACAAGTGTGTGCGCAAATTTATTTATTAGGGGAGACCAGGCATGAACGTAACAATTTTCAGTTTTCTCGTAATATCTCACAGAGCTTTTTAAATATCAAAATTCTAACCAGTTCACACGATAGATTGGTCTTTCAGCTATCATTTAACACCAGTTTAATTGCAACAAGTATTACAGATCTTGAGAAAAACGACAAAATAAACAAAGTGAAATTTGTTACAACTATCCCCACCCGTAGGGTTGGTTGTAACAACGTAAGGGGATGGTTGTAACATTGTAAATGAAAACAAAGTTACTGTCATAGTCAACATATTTATATCAAAATCAAAATCAGGATTTACATTAGTGTCACAATTATGAAAAAAATTGAACATAATTTATATTATCTAGGAAACAACAATCTTCTATACTTTACTTAACAATTGAAGTCGTTGCCTGTTTTGTCTTTCTAGCAGTCTGGTTTACTGCGTGTCCTTCCCTTTTCATTGTCTTTCCTGGGTCATGCCTTTGATAAGAGCTGAACTTCAGACGAGACGTCCTGCACACTTGCTGAAAAGGCAGTAGATGGGATGTGTATCAGACGACGATCGATGTCTTCAAACATTTTTTCTTTTGCATATACTAATCTTGAAACAAGACACCTGATAAGAATTGTCAGCGACTCGAAATGGTACTTTTCTGAGAAGTACTTCTTCCAGGTAGCAAATCCATTATTTCTTCAGTAATTTAACATATACTGGTCGTTCGTTTATGTATATTAGGTATTTTGCAATAAGAAAATAAATCTGTAAAATATTAAAAAACACAATAACATATATGCTTAGATATAAAGATCATAATCGGGATGAAAGTAACAAGTTGTTATTTTCATCCCTATCTTTAATTTTTCCCGAATTTGACAAATACTTGCCTATAACTTTAAATAACCGTTAGAAAGATACCGTTTTGAATGCCGATATGCCACTTGACACATGAGTTTACACTTACCATAATAAAAACAAACACAGTTGAAGAACACGATTCAGACTTACTTTGGAGGTATTTTCGCCACACTGACTCGCTACGTCCACAACCTGACAGCACAGCGCCGTGAGTGCTTCGTGAGGTGATGGGGAGTTTAAAATGGCACATATCGTGGAAGCAGTCATCAGTGCAGCTAATATAATTTGTTCAGAAACGCATTTGTTACTTTCATCCCGTGTTACTTTTATACCTGGTCTCCCCTATTTTAAAACCACACACCAGTGTATATCTCCCGCCTGCACTACACCACTAAGTCGGAGAACGTCGTAGAGGAGGGTGCAGTTACTGGGGTCGCGTAACAACGTTAAATTCAAGGCGTTCGTGGTGCGAGTACCGAATTGTTTCCTGCCCCTCGTCATGGAAGAAGACTTTTGGCTGCAGGACGTGGTGTTCCGTCGCTTCAGCGGATAAGTGCCACAGGAAAGCACAAAGACAATTTTATTTAGTGCAATTTACTGAAGTGCTCTTAACATAGTCTTAAGTCTTCTCTATTATTACAAGTTATACATATAAAATATGTATGTTTAGGTTAAAGTAATCTATGGGCCTATGCAGCCTGAAATAAAAGGGATTATTATTATTTATTTAAAAACATAAGCTGACAGTGCTTAAGAATAAATATAAACATTTACACACATAGTACGGTTTATCATGGAAGATATCCAGATCTATGTGCTGGGTTAGCAAAGAGTTCAGCAGTGCGACAGCTCGGGCTGTCGGTGCAGCCGTAGCTCGACGAGTGCGCACTCCCGGGGGCACGGCAAACAGTTTCCTCCTGCGACGAGGACCTTCCACGCCTTCACCTCCGACTAAGAAGCGACTAGGCACACCCGCTAGGCCTACACTAACTAGCGTAGTTGGGTACAAGTATATTCCCTTTTCTCTCACTTTCATAGTCTGATGGTACAGTAATTCGACACGGCCGTGGAGAGATCAGGCACAAGACCAACGGCGATACGTACTTTTCGAGGTACAGGGACCGTGTTACACTACCAACTTTCAAATTCCGGGCTGTTACCAACTGAGAAATTGTAAATAGAAACTTTAAATCCATCCTGGTAATTGAAGGAAAGACTTACTTCAAAATTCCTAACGAAAAATCCTAATGTCATTTTGCCCAACCACTACACCAATGTGGCAGTCTACCCAGAAAATTTTAAATATCCTAAAATAATCCCAGGAAATAAAATAAAATTTACAGAGAATAAACAGTTCAATGATGTTTAAGTATGTACACCGATTATGCTGAGATTTATGATCCGATTTACGTGATTCTTCTTTAGTTTGCTGCGGAATAGTTGCCATTTGGTCCCATAAAAAATTAACATAGTTTGGCCCAGTAGTTTTCATTTTATGAACATTTTTTTTTAATGTTTGCCCACGCATAACTTTTTTCAGTGAGGTCCGAGTTCGATATTTCTTTTTTTAATTGACAGTGTATACTTCAAATTTGGTATATAAATTTCAAGAAAATATCCCACCCCTAAGGGTGAAAAATTAAGGGATGATTAATTTTTTTTGGTGTCGCCGTTTCGTAATGAATTTGTATGATTAGAAGTAGGCATTAAAAAGCGAAAAAAAAAGTTTTAACAAAAAAGACAACCGCCTTCAAAAAGAAAATAATAACTTTCAATTCGCAAGTCGGTGGCAATACTAAACAACAAGTAAAACTAGAACCACCGACTTTTTTTTGTGACTGTACATTATATAATAAGGTATTCGGCATCATATTATAATGAACAAATCTTTAAATCAGTGACAACTACGTAATAATAATCACCACCACCACCATTTCAGCCGAAAGACGTCCACTGCTGGACATAGGCCTCCCCAAGGGGGGTTCTTGCCATAATCGCCACGCTTGGCAGGCGGATTGGCAATCGCAGTATGGTTGTTACAAAGGCACAGAGAACGCTGCTGCCCATTCTCTGGTGCGTCCCTTAGTTGCCTCTTACGACACCCACGGGAAGATATGGGATGGTGCTATTCTTTACGTCCGACACCACACGGACAAAATAAAAATATTAATTATTATTATTATTATTAATCCTTTATTTCAGGCAACTCAGGCCCATAAAACACAATACATACATAAGCATAAAAACAATAATTATAAACTAATACATATTTTAAAACAATAAACTTAAAAACTACTGCACACGAAGAGACGGCGTCGTGTTACGCTGCGTGGTGTCACGTAGCCGACCGCGGAAACGCCGATACAGCACACCTTTCGGCCAAAACTCTTCCTTGAGGAAGGTCACCAAATGTTGAGTAGGAACGCGCACTACGAACGACTTGAAATTGGTGTTATGGCGCGCCTCCAACTTCTCCACCCTCAAGGTCCAGTTGGTCTTCACCCGTAGATACTCCACGATGTCCTCAGTCTTTGTAGAGTGATGCAAACGGGACACGTACAGCTGCGTCGTCGGTACCGCAGGACGTAGCAGCATGTTAGATCCGGCGGGCGCCGTCCCACACTGGTTGCGATAAGAAGGCTTCTTCTTCTTCTTTCTCTCCACCTTCATGAAGCCGTCCCCAACGCATGTGTTCTTCGGTGGAACCTGCTGTTCATGGTCCATGACAGCGCTTTTAGTCGCGCTCGATACTGAGCGCCTCTGCTTTCCCCCTTTTGGTTTTTCTGCTTGTCGTTTCGTTTGCGACACAGCAGGTTTCGTGTTGGCGACAGTTGCAGAATAGGTAGGTTTGGGGTTCGATGTACCTATTACACGCGACGCTTCCCCGGCAGGTACGACGCGATCAACAGAACACGATGCAATGCTTGCATTCTTGACAGCCGATGACGCAGATTCACTCTCCGACTGGAAACTGCAGACCGAAGCATTTTGTGCCCCGCGACGTGTGTTTACATTGGTGTCGTCCGATGATCTACTTGCCGTAATATCGTTGCGCAACAACGCTACTTCGGCTTTCAATTCATCGATGGTGACATCCGATGACTCCAACTTGGACTTCATCTCAGCCAGGCTCGCCTTCAGAGATCTGATGTCCTTCAGCAGCCCGGTAACGTCGACGTGGTCGAAAGTGACAGGAGGCAGCTTGTGCAGTCCTTCGCCACAAAATCTGGCACGTCATCCGGATCAGTCCTCTTCAGCAAGTCGATGATGTCCTGCAGACTCTTCTGGCCACCATCTCTCCGGCGAGATGGCATCTGTCCAACTTGGTCGAGTGATTGAAATAACAGCAACTTGGCACTGCATACCTCTTCCTCTTCGAAGGAGGACTTGCAGATCTGCAAGATGCTGACCTCGTCCATGTAGTCGATGGCATGCTTGACGAATGCCAAAAGCTCGTTAGCAATGAGCTGCTTTATAATAATAATAATAATAATAATATGTGGGGACATTTTTCACACACGGCCATCTGACCCCAAACTAGGGAGACCCTGTACTATGGGTGTCAGACAGCTGATATACATACACAAATACATTTTTTTTTTTGTAAATACGTACATATATAGATAAACAACACCCAGACACAAGGCAAACACAAGTGCTCATCACACAAATGTTTACCCTGGGTGGGAATCGAACCCGCAACACGCTGCGCAGCAGTCGATCGCTCAGCCACTGCGCCAACCGTGTCGTCAAAGCCATTGCGTATAAAATCGGGCAGCAGTTACCGCTGCGCAAAACGCGAATAAAATATTCGTGCTGTGTAGCGCAAACGCGTCCGTTTCCGAGCGCGCATTGCTCACACTAATAATACCTACACACTATTAATACCAGCCTATTATCATCCTGCAGGGCAAAGGCCTCTTTACATACAGAGAAGGCATGAACATGGATTACCGTGCTTGCTCAAGGTGGATTGACGATTTCTGTCACATTCATTATAAATCCAGGTTTCCCCATTACGTTTTCTACCACCGATGTCTGTGATATTCAAGACAAAGTTGATTAAACTTGATCAAAGTACATATGAAATTGAACAGAAAAATCAAATAGCATTTTTCTTGAATTTGGAACCGAGAGAGTACCTAATTAAAGTAAAATGTGCAACGGTGATCTAAGTTGTTCTACCTATTTTTAAATAAAATCACCTAAATAGACACGACATATTACAACGCACCTCATTTCAGCATCTCAGGTTAAGAATTTATTTTCTCCTGATTTTATATCCACTCTGTATTTTCTAGATTAATAAATGTGAAGTTTTAATCGACTTTTGTAGCTCAGCGTACTGTGAAATTGATAAAAGCCACTGAACCAGAAATGTAATTCAACTAAAACCACTAAATTATGCTACCAAATTTTAGTAATGTCTATTGATAATTTTGATTCTATATATAGTTTGCTTACACAAACGCGTCACACGTACATCATCACCGTCATCACTATGCTAACCACAAACTGTTGCATATGTCCCCCAACACTTTTTTTGTCTTCATACGAACCGGTCCTACTCCTTTCGTATCCAGTGACTTTCCGCGTTTGACATACCTGTGAAAATTAGTTATCCAACTAATATAACTATCTGTACACAGTGTACACAACATAAACTTAATTTAATACACAACTCACACCATTTCCATTTCAGTTAACCCTATTCACTGGAAAAAAAACAAAACATAAACCGAAAAAAACCTCTGAAAGAGACTTCATCAATATTCACGTAAAATGTTTTAAATCAAGCGTTTTCAATAAATACATACGATTCTGTATCATTTACATTGGGACAATGGGAACGTGAACTTTTTACGGGAGCTTTTAATTTCAACTTTTTTATTGATCATCGGACCGTATTAAAACGCAAACACGGGGTCTTAATTTGCATGTCTGTGTAGGGTTGGTGATGCGAAGCTTTTTGCTTTTTTTATTCTTCTGTGAATTGTACTGTTTGAAACTTTAATTTCACTTAATTTAGCTTTTGGTCGCGACTATGTCCGTATGAATGTGTTTATAAATTACCAACCTTCTTAGATAATTTCTCTTACTATTACTGAAAACCATATGTAAATCCATGCATTATAGTTTCTGAGATTAGCCTAAACAAAATACTTTTTCTAAGCTAATCTATACTAGAGGTAAAATTGGTTTGTCGGTTTGTAAAGAATCATGGCAGGATTTGTACAAAAAAAGAAAAAGATGTTTAGAGAAGTTGAAATTCTAATTCTTATATTCTTGAGTACCTAAAGAGTATCTTCAGGCATGTACAATATTTTGAAAACCCCGCAAAAATAAGTAAATAGTTTAACGAAAAACTCATTATTTCAGAACGAAACGGCGACTGACAGTAACAGTTGTCTCCCAATTTGATAAATCCGTTAACGTCGCTTGTAACTTTCTTTTTTTTATAAACACAAAATGGGCATCGAGATGAAACGAAAAAGTATTATTTTCATTTCGTAATATTTTAATTAAGCGGGGGCTTAAAAATATGTTAAGTATATCAATCTACTCCTGGTAATGTATTCTTCACATTGGAAAATATATTAAGCCCTCTAAATTATTTATTTTTTTCATACAAATGAATAAATGGATATCGCCACGATTCTTTGTATGTAAGAGGTTATCTTCGAAACTACTCATCCGATTTCATTTCACCAATAATGGAAGCTACGTTATAGGCTAAAGGCATTATTGCATTATCAAAAATTTAGGGTTCCTTGAGATTTTCACGCGGACGAAGTCGAGGGCAATGTGCTAATTTATATGTTATAATAGTGACGATGATATTCATAACTTATATGTAACAATTTTTATGCGAAATAATATAAACGATGGACATCGAGACACCAAGTCTTACCATGGATACAGTTCATAGTTTAGAGCCCCGAAAAGGTTCTATCATCGCTTCATCATCTTCCTGACCTTGTCCCATGTTACTTGGGGTCGGTGCAACACGTTTTCTTCTTCCATTCCGTCCTGTTTGTCATGCTTTCATTATCTCTCTTGTCACTTATATCATTCTTCACTCAATCCAAACATCTTTTCTCCTCTATCCATCCGCTTTAATATTGATAACTCATTTGGACATGCAATTGTGCCTTTCATCCCTTCTCTGTACATATCCATACCAGGACTAAGCGGTGAAATTACGGTTATAAAAAAAACTGCATCACCTACATGATCTAGTACTTAGTGTATGGAATGTGTGGATTCACACTAAAGTCAGTAAGTAAAGCCGGCAAAAATAATGAGCCTGCGCGAGAAACGTCCATAAGGTGTTATTTGAGTAAAGTTTGGGGTATGGGGTCATCCCATTTTCAACCGACTTCAAAAAAGGAGGAGGTTATCAATTCGTCTGTATTTTTTTTTTTTTTATGTTTTTTACCTGATTTCTCGAGACTGGGTGAACTGATTTTGATGATTCTTTTTTTATTTGGAAGCTAGTGCTTCCCGTGTGGTCCCATTTTAATTTGGTCCAGTTCTGACCATGGCATCCATGAGAAAACCGTATAAGTCTTAAATTTGCATTAAGTATGTGCGCGATATGTTACGCGATTTCTCAGGCAATGTAAACCGATTTTGAAAATTCTTTTTTTTATAAATAGGGTATGCTTCAGGGGTGGTCCCATATAAATTTTATCGAAATTGATTCAGCACTTTTTGAAAAATCAACAAATACCCAAAAATTTTACATAGACGACGTTTTAGTTTCATCAATCTTTGTAGTAGTTAACTTTCAATCTCTTCTTAATAGATTTGAATGAGAAGGAGGTACTAAAAAGCGGAAAATAAAAAGCTTTTTACAAAAAAGACAACCGCCTTCAAAAAGTGAAAAATAACTTTAGCACAGAACACTCATTGACTTTAGTTTCGGAAGTCGGTGGCAATACAAAACAACAAACAGAACAAAGCCACTGAATTTCGAAACTAAAGTCAATGTGTGTTCTGTGCTAAAGTTATTTTTCACTTTTTGAAAGCGGTTGTCTTTTTTGTAAAAAGCTTTTTTCATAAAAATTAGAGAAAGCGGAACTTGAAAAATGGGTTCCATGGATATTCAAGACACTTTCCGGATCATTATAGCCTTTTCAAGGACACAGTAATATAAGTAAGTACCTTATTTAACAAAAAAGATTTTACCAACCGCAGTACCGCGAATAACAACAAAGTAATCACATTCCAATCTCCACTCCTCCCAACCATGTCAATGCTAATCAAGGTCACAAACCTCACAAACATTAACAAAACCAATTGTAATCACGTAATCCGATTGTAACAACAGCTAATTTTTGCAACAAAATTATTCATGTAAACCCTACAAAAGCGGCAGCCCTGCAAAATGAATATGTAACGAGTAGATATTAAAATATCAAGTGTTATTTACAGCGGACCAAGTGTTGTGCGTGTTGGTAAATTATTCTGCTGTCGACGGCAGCTTAGTGAGTCGTGATGTTTATTATAACAAACAGTTTACTATGGGAGGGTCCAGCAGATTTTTTTTCTGTGATAATGGTTTCTGTGGTGGTGAAGGTAAAAGCCGTACAATCAGTAGCCTTAAGACTGCGCCTAGCAAAATAATTCAAAACAGTCGTCACTGTTAAAGTAATATAATCAACACCTTTACCATAATTACCATAAAAAATATGTAAAGTAACCTGTAAACTGTATTTTTTTTTCACAAACTTGGATTCATATTAATCTTTAACATCCATACTACAATTTGTAGTTTATACATTTTCGAAATGTCGCATAGTTATTTTAATATTAATTTATGTTTTAATTGACGCGCTGTTTTGAATCATACATACATACGTTGCGTATGATTCAAAACAGCGCGAAAAATTAATAATAAAATAATTAAGCGACATTTCGAAAATGTAAAAACTACAAATTGTAGTATAAATGTTAAAGATTAATATGAATCCAAGTTTGTGAAAAAAAAATACAGTTTACTATCAAAACTCAACTAAAAACGAGATTTTTTTAAAGATTTTTGTACAACTTTACGTATTTTTGTTTATTAAATTAAACAGTATTCTTATTTTTTGCCAACCATAATCTGTTAACACATTCATTGTGGTATTCATTACATATTTTTAATGGTAATTTTGGTAAAAGTATTGATTATATCACTTTAACAGTGGCTACTGTTTTGAATTATTTTGCTCGGCACAGTCTTATGCAAGTATGGTGATAAATGTTCATGCATTTTCGGTGTGAGGAAAAGCCAGTACCAGTATAATTATTATAACTGATCATCACCATCTGCCTATCCTTTTCCTAACTATGTTAGTCTCGGCTTTCAATCTAACCAGATGCAGCTGACTACCGGTATCTAATTTGCCTATATGACCTCCACATCCCAGTTACCAGATAACACTGGTCTTGGTAAAACTGGCTGTCAGACTTTCGGTCTGAACACCAGTCTAACCAAGAGGTATCGGCATGGAATGGACGGTAGGTTAACTAAGGCCCCAGTTCAGGTTTTATCGCGATGTTTTCCTTCACCAATATCAGTGATGTTCAAGATAAACTTAGAGATACATAATGACATTGAAAAAGTCACATTAGTACGGATAGCGTCATCTATTATATATCAGCCTATTGCCATCCACTGCTGAACGTAGGCCTCCCCCAGAGATCGCCAACCAACCCGGTCTTGGGCAACCCGCATCCATCCGCTGCCAGCCACCATTTTTAAATCGTCGGTCCATCGTGCCGCAGGGCGTCCCACACTACGCTTGCCCAAACGCGGTCTCCACTCTAGAACGTGTCTGCTCCATCTACCGTCTGTCCGTCTGCAGACATGGCCGGCCCACTTCCACTTCAGCGTGCTAATTCGATGCGCAACGTCGGTGACTTTAGTTCTCTGGCGAATGACTTCATTGCGAATTCTATCCACCAGAGAAACTCCGAGCATCGCTCTCTCCATGGCACGCTGAGCAACCTTGAATTTGTGGACCAGGCCCACGGTGAGTGTCCACGTTTCGGCTCCGTAAGTCATCACGGGTAGAACGCACTGGTTAAAGACCCTGGTCTTAAGGGATTGTGGGATCGACGATTTAAAGATACCACGTAGCTTCCCGAATGCTGCCCAGCCCAAGCGTATCCTTCTGTTCGCCTCCTTCTCGAAGTTGTGCCGCCCCAGTTGTATATTTTGGCCAAGATATATGTATTCTTGCACAACCTCGAGAACAGCGCCATTTAAGACTACGGGTCTCGGGAGGACATGACCATTGTACATTATTTTCGTCTTATCTAGGTTCATCCCGAGGCCCACGCGTCTCGAAGAATCGCTTAGGCCGTTCAGCATCACTTCCAGCTCCTGCAAAGACTCCGTCATGATGACAATGTCATCTGCAAATCGTAGGTGCGAGATGTACTGACCGTTGATATTTATGCCCAGTCCTTTCCAATTAAGCGTCTTGAAAACGTCCTCCAACGCGTTTGTAAACAGTTTCGGAGAGATGACGTCTCCCTGCCTTACCCCTCGACGCAGTTGGATTGGCTTTGTGCTACGTTCTTGTACTTGGACGGTCATTGTTGCGGCCTTATACAGACACCTCAGCACTTCAACGTATCGGCAGTCGACAAGGCATCTCTGCATGGAATCCAGAACGTCATCAATTGGTTACCCCCTATGCAAATAAATTTTAATGCGTGGGGGGTAACCGGTTGATGACGCTGTCTGTACTTACCCATGTGAATGGGAGGCGACATTAACCAATAGAGTATCACAACATTTCCAATAAAAACAGCCATAAACTGCTCCAGCTTATTGTGACTCTGTCTGGACCCTAACGTTTATTTTTCTCGGCCTTAAAGTCTTTACCCAGGACTGGTATAGTAAAGACAAAATTGTAAATCGTTACTCCAAAATACAACAAAACCCTGTTTAATATTTATAAGAATCAAATCATAATACTGGTTCGTATTTAAAGTCTGTCCCACTTCGAGTGTACACAAGTTCGTCTCATCAATTCCAAGTATTTAAGATTTAGTCTTCGGTAAAGCAACTTAACTCAACAACTCAACCCAACAACTCAACTTAGCAACTTCTAAAGCTCAACAACACCTGTAATGTGTTGGAAATTATGTTTACTTGTTACCTAGGAGTTAGGCTGTTGTTAGGTTTATGTAAACTAGTTCTTAATAACCTAGGGTATTTATGAATTGAGATCCCAAAGTCGATATAGGTACTTAAGAGATCTTAGAACGGCTGTAATTTCAAATATTCACCAGATATTTAAATTATAAAATATAACAGAATTTGTATGAAATGATCTGACTATATTAAATCGGAACTTAATGTAAGTTTGTAAACGAAACCCATTTAATGGTTATAAACATGTAACTACATAAATAAAAAATAATTTTTTGCATATTTGAAAGATCATCATTGGAGAGCGGTTCGACTGATTTTGCATTTTATTTTGTTTTTTGTAATTTTCAAGACATGATAAGCATGTAAAAAAATGTTTTAAGAAAAATCAGAAAAGATAATAATAATTATGTGGGGACATCTGACACACGGCCATCTAGGGAGACCCTGTACTATGGATGTCAGACAGTGACATACATACAAATACAAATACATTAAAATACATACATATATAGATAAACAACACCCAGACCCAAAGCAAACACAAGTGTTCATCACTCAAATATTTACCCTGGGCGGGAATCTAACCCGCACCACGCTGCAGCAGTCAATCGCTCAGCCACTGCGCCGTGTCGTCAAAGATGGCATTTTTGTTTGTATTTTTCAATAAAAAAATGTATTGTTTAGTAAATTGCACCCGTGCAAAACCTGAGCGAGTCGCCAGCTAACGATAAAAACCAATTCCCCCTTCAACTGTAACGTCTTTTCTAAGACATTTTTTTAATAAGATTTTTAGTTCATTCACTTAAATATCTAATGCGAGCACGTCTCTCCCGATGTAGTTAAGAGGTTGGCTATATTCTACGTGGCTTGGTCACAAGTAGCCGTGCATGCAAACCGCACGGGACCATTAGTTGTGACAATTTGTGGGAGGCTTACGTCCTACTCCTTGGTACACATCTTACCTAACAGCATAAGGTAGCATGCATGTGAAAATGGGAATTTAGGGACGTAGAGGAAATAGGGAGGTTGTGACGTCATAAGTAGGTATAAGGAACAGTGTTCTCTTGTGTTAGGAGACAAAATTGTGATGACATTTTCAAATAAAAAATATATTGTGCACAGCAGAAATCTAGTCACAAAACTCAGCGACAATTAATGTCAAAATCTTTTAAAAATGTTGGTAGAGACAATCTAGATTCCGGTTTAAGTGCAGCATAACTTGGTAGGTACCTACTATATTATAGATAAGATATTATATTCAATTGCAACGTTGAGGGAGTATCATTAACCTATTTTTGGTTAAGTTATTTGTTTATATACCCAGAAATATTGATTACCGTTAAGAACAATACTCCGAGGGCGCCCCAGAAAGAAATGGTGAGATAACCTGGACGTGTACAGTACTTGCAGGGCTGGTTCGGGAAGTTCCAGGAAGGACTTGGAAGGGGCTTTTGACCAGCAGTGGAACAGAATGAGCTACATAAAAAAAAACCGGACAAGTGCGAGCTGGACCCTCCCACCGAGGGTTCCGTTGAAATTCCGTGATTTGGTCACCCATACAATTATATCAGCGCATACCTCGATGATGGATAACGTACTTAAAATAAAGTGTATATTTTTTATGATTTAATTACATAATTATGTATAGTTTTCAGACTTTTCCCTGTACTTGTAGTATAAGACGATATTACTTGCCAAATGTCTTCTAGAACAACGGGAGTACCTATCCTATAAATTTTGATTCCCTTGAAAGTGTCGAAATATATACGTATTTTGCGGCATAAACGGCCGTATCTTTTTTTCACGTTAACTTAGAAGTTTGATTTTTCACAGCTTCAAGGGACCATAGACTCCAGTATATGGTTTTTCCATTTTCAATTTCAACTCGATACCTCCACGCATTCCCGAGATAATGGTTCTTGACAGACAGACGGACAGACAGACGGACATACAGACAGACGGACAGACAGACGGATAGACAGACAGACAGACAGACAGACGGACGGACAGACAGACAGACGGACAACAATGTGATCCTATAAGGGTTCCGTTTTTCCTTTTGAGGTACGGAACCCTAAAAATACAATAGGTACGTGTAAAGTTCTTTGTCTCCATTTTCAAAAAATCTCTATTCTGAAATAAATTTTTCTCCCATACCGATGAAGTTAAAACACATTAACTCATTAATAAAATGACATACGAGTATTGTAAACTGAGAGTCCGGTATTACCAGACCGACGTCATTTAAGCAGGGCTGTAATTTAAAAGATGGACAAAGAATTTGAAGGTTTGTGTACTTGCTAGATTCAATACTGGGCCCTTATTGACGTATCTTGTATAAAAGATACCTTACTCACTTACGTTCAAGTGAGACGGTTGATTTTTCCATATGTATAACAAGATATTGTTAAAAGTAATCATACATTATTATGACGGACAATATCTGTGGACCATATCTTCAGACAGAGGTTTTTTTTGGAACCTTAAGAGCAGTCAACTAGTCATAATTTCCATACAAACGTTAGTACGTGATTATGGCGTTATACCAAATTAATGATCGTAATTTTGAACAAAATATTAATTTTGTGGAATGATGAGATGCATCGAGTAGCACAGGGTGTTTTTTATCATAAGGATATTTTGAGGAATAAATACGACCGCCCACTCGAATTAATTTATCGTTGGAACAATAAAAAGGAGTCAATGATGAAAGTTTAGATTTAGAGTTTAACGAGTGGCCGTTGGTGAGTGTTTTATATTCTTGTCCGAATGACTGTTGCTGTGCTAAACGACATAAGTTGATAAATGAATTGTGTAGCTCATTTGTCTTCAAAGTGCCTGAGATCTTGTAGCTTATATCTAGGTTTCTGTATAATAAAAAAGAAACGTTTTTGAGAAACGAATTCAATAAAGACGTCTGAAAATCAGCTTTTTTTGCATAAATTTTATCTGAACTTTGACCGTTCATAATATACTTTGAAAAAGTGAATTAAAACATCGTCATAGAAACCTTGCACATTTGATGGAGATTCTAAATTACAAACAATTTACCAAATACTTGTAAAGCTTTTTAAAGACACGTATTTCCTGGAACAAGTTTTGTGAAATCTCCGTGCGTCAATTTTTGTGCGATGTTGTCGCGTTCTCACTCAATCGTTTGTATTTGAACATTGCGTTGGACGAAACAGAAAAGAAAACAATCATTCTTGTGTTGATGATAGACAAACTTGACGTACGTTTGACGGTCTTGGGATCCTGGAGTATAATGGCACATTTATAAGTATACTGCGATCCCAAAAACCGATACATTAAGTTATAACGAGATATTAATAAAAACCTGTTCGCTGTAAAATGAGAAGCCCATTATTTACAAAGATGAAATGGTAAGTATATTGACACATAATTATCGTGCACGCTGTGTAATGGGATTTATTGGCTTTAACACTATTAATTTTATGAAATGTGGGAATAAACGTGTGGGACATGATTAATTGAGTATTTCAGAATTGTGGGAAAGTGTGTGGGGTTTTTCCAATTGGGAAATTCTCAGTAGTAGCCCGGAAGTTGTTTCGTTTTTAAACTGGTGGTATGACGCCCCCGTTTCCTTGGAAAGTACGTAAAGCCTTTGGTCTTGGCTGTCATTCTCAAATTTTTGTCAGTCGTTGTGGCAATTCTACGAAATTTTAACTACCCTCCTTTGTTAAACTAGTAAAAAAAACTGTGTTTATCATTATTTTTTTATAATAATCTTTATAAATTTATCATTGATTATATTTATTTAATCTTCCATTTTTAAGAGAATATCTAAGCGTCAGAGCAGACAGACACAGAGCAGTGTTCAAGCAGTTTTTATAGTTTTTTTTTTGAGAAAGATAAGGCCTTTTCCCAGCATGGACACAAAAAAATAGGCCATTAAAGAAATATATCAATAAAAACTGCTGAGACACATCGCTCTGCGTCTTTCTGCACTGAGCCTTAAATATTCCCGTACCCACTCATAAATAATACGTAGAATACATCCCACCAGCGTACTCCGAGGAATATTAATAACAAAGACTTTAGTATAGCGTTCATTAGGTACGTAGAATAGACCAGACTCAGTCTGGTCGAGCACGCCCTGAACGTAATGTTTTCATTAACTGAAAACAGTTTTCAGATAATATCTGAAGCGTTGGGGAATGAGTTTGTGTAGCATGAAAGTTGTGGAGGTATTTAAACTTATAGATGTAATATTAGGTGGTTATACAGAATATACCTAAACTGGAGGAACAAATCATGAGGAAACCTAGAATTAAATATAAAAAAATTAAAAATATAATATGTGGGGACATTTTCACACACGGCCATCGGACCCCAAACTAGGGAGACCCTGTACTATGGGTGTCAGACAGCTGATATACATACACAAATACTTTTTTTTTTAAATACATATATATTGTAGTTAAACAACACCCAGACACAATGCAAACACATGTGCTCATCACACAAATGTTTACCCTGGGCGGGAATCGAACCCATAGTACGGCTGCGCAGCAGTCGTACGCTCAGCCACTGCGCCAACCGTGTCGTCAAAAATTAAAACCGTGTCGTAAAAAAAAAATATGCGTACTAATCCATGCTATATACTTATACTATACCTATACTATTTTTTAAATACTATTTCATTATATTTATTAATTTATTTAATAATAGCTTTTGCCCGCGACTTCGTCCGCGTGAATGTTGACGGCACAATTGGCGCAGTGGCTGAGCGATCGACTGCTGCGCAGCGTGTTGCGGGTTCGATTCCCGCTCAGGGTAAACATTTGTGTGATGAGCACTTGTGTTTGCCTTGTGTTTGGGTGTTGTTTATCTATATATGTATGTATTTACAAAAAAAAATGTATTTGTGTATGTATATCAGCTGTCTGACACCCATAGTACAGGGTCTCCCTAGTTTGGGGTCAGATGGCCGTGTGTGAAAATGTCCCCACATATTACATATTATTATTATAATGTCGGTTACCACGGATGCCGACGAAGTTGCAGACTAAAAAGTAGCCTATACCCTGTTCACAATATGATTAACACAAACCTTTTTTACAGTCCTTTCAACCGATTTTGACTTCTATTCCGTAGGCTTAAGGATGACATTAGAGGCAAAAAAAGTGGTTACAATAACAACTGTTTACTGCAGTTGCCATTTGTCATGCTACCAACGCAATAGAAGTCAAAATCGGTTGAACGGACTGTAAAAAAGGTTTGAGTAAATGTTTAATCTTATTGTGAACAGGGAATAGGTATGTCCGTCCACAGGGTTTAAGCTATCTTCATATCTTTCATTAAAATATTTGTTCAATTGTTTCGTCGTGAATACGTAACAGCAGTGGCGTGCCTAGGGATAAAGTTGGGGCAAGCCCGATAGATTTCAGAATAAAAACCGTTAATTCTTTTTTAAATCATGGAATCACCGGAACGCGCGCTGGATTACGCGCGTAGTTTAAAATGTTTATTCTTATGAATTCTTATGAGATGATGATTTAGTACCTACTTGGAGCTATTTTTTTTTATCGTCTCGCGTATTAGCAAGCCGGGCTTATCGGCTTTAATGGAAGGCACGCCACTGCGTAACAGATAGAGTTACTTTCGCATTTATAATCCATACTAATATTATAAATGCGAAAGTAACTCAGTCTGTTACGGTTTCACGATAAAACAGCTGAACAGATTTTGATGAAATTTGGTACGAAGATAGCTTGAGGACAGACATAGGCTACCTTTTAATCCGCGACTTCGTTTGCATCCACGAATACTTACGCGGACGATTTCCCGGGCAAAAGCTAGTAATTCATAAAAGTTGGAAATCGCCAATCCGTCTTGAGCTACCGTGGTGCCTGATCAATGCTCGTGCCTTCTGTGTGGGAACACCCAAATATTCCGAAATATTTTATTCCGAATTTCGATATTCCGATTTTCAAAAGTCCGAATTTCATAATACCTAAAAATTATAATCTCTATTATTTAAAATCACGAAAGTTATTTTACCGAATGTCGTAAATCCGATTTGTTTGTTTTCCGATTTTCATATGTTCGAAGAATCAAATGCTCGATGAGTTCTCGGTCCGAAAAACGAAATTCCGAATTTCAATATTTCGAATAAACTGTTAAAATTAGGATTCTGATTCAATTCAGCTACGCATATATATTCAAAATGGTGTCCCCTTGTTTCGCAGACAGAAATTTCATAGAATTTCGTTTCCCAGAAAATGGTTCTTGTATTTTTATTTCGACTATTATTGTTTCAAAGACTATTTACTTGAATGAAACATATTTCACAGAAACACAATTCAAAGAATTTTTAATCAATTTTTTTTGTTTAACAAACTTATCAAACAGTAGAATTATTTTTTAACAAATATTGTTTATTCGGTGTATTTTTCTATGGAATTTATTTCAACTATAATATATAGGTATAAAAAGAAAGACAGTAACAAAAATAATCTTAAAAAGTCAATATTTTGTGCTACAAAAGTTAGTTTATGTATGTTGTGTTTATATCTTTTTAACTTTTTTAATATATTTTTTTTTTCATATGCACCTGCCATGTTATCTCTTCACCACCCTTGGTTGACTGGTAGAGAATGCCTAAGGCATTAAGTCCGCCTTTGTACCTTTGTGCATGAAGTATAAATAAATAAATAAATGACAGAAACGAATTGCTGTGAAACCGACTCCACGTAGTCTTGTCTGCCCCTACCCTTAGAGTGTAATTTAAATTCGCGTAGGCGCGGAGGGGTGAGGCGGCCAGCGAGCTGAGGAGCAGGTGGTTTCAACGCCCGCCGCCGCGGCTGAGGCTGGCCGGCGGAGCCGGCCAGTAAGCCGAAGCTGCGGTGGTGAGCGTGAATACCATCTGCGACGATAAGCTCGCGTGGTACCGCCGGAGCCCCGCAACGCAGTAGCCGTGACAGAAACCATGCCTGCTGCATGTTGCATGTTCGCTTGCATGCTCGCTTGCATGGTGCATGCTTGCTTGCACGCTGCATGCTTGCTTGCATGCTGCATGCTTGCTTGCACGATAAACGATTGCTCGATAACGATAAAGATAATCGGAATTTTAATAATCGGAATTCGTATTTTTGATGTTCGGAATTTTCATTATGTCGGACTTTTTGTTATTCGATCTTTTGAAACTCGGTATTTTGAGAATAGTAATTATAAACGTTCGGAATTTTGAAATTTTAGTATTATAAAAATAGGATGAATGATAAATCGGAGTTGCCATATTAGGAATTTTGAACTATTCGAAATTATGAAAATCGGTATTTTGAAATTCGTATTTCTGACTTTCGGAATAAAGTTTTTTGTATTTATGTAGTGTACCCCTTCTGTGTATGAGAAGAGGCCTTTGCGCTGCAGTGGGACAATAATAGGCTGATATTATTATTATTATTTATACGGGGTATGAAAAGTATTTTTTCTGACTATGAATACTGTCCATTAAACAAAGCATCATTGACCAAAAATTATTGCCGTGAAACGATTCTTATTCTTAGTGTCAAAAATTAATGGTTATGGAAGTGCATAAATATGGTGGTATTTAAAATTTATTTATAACATTTATAACATCATTTCGTAAAAAAAAATGATTGTCTGTAAAGTCGGTTTACGGACAATAGTTTTATGTGATAACGTCATAACAAAACATAATGGCTAACATATATAGCATAAGCAAATAATGGCTTCCGTCGAAGTGGGCGGTGCTTATTGCTTGGGTCGATCGTGCCTCTCTATCGCTTGTTCCGCGCTCTCGCTTGCACGTGGAACGTGACACTTTTTTGTGCATGCAGCCGGTGTTATCACGTCAAAAGTTAGAACTTTTAACTTTAATGCTTTCTGTAATCAAAAAGTTCCCATGTTCCATGCACCCCGAACAAACAAAATAATTATACATAATGTCGTGATGGCCCAGTAGTTAAGGCACCCACCTCTAATGCACGAGGGTTCGCAATCTGGCACGAGAAAGTGCAAATGCGACTTTTTCAAATTTTCTCTGTAACTTTAAATTTTACTAGCTGACCCGACAGACGTTGTCCTGTCCCTATCTACTTTACCGACCTACCTGCCGCCTACCCTATCTGCCCACCTACCCTACCAACCTACCTATTTGCTACCTACCTACCAAACCCTACCTACCTACCCTACTCAGCCTACCTATCGGTTTAAACGGTGAGAAAAATGTCGTAGGTAGACGACATTTTTCTCACCGTTTAGACCTCCCATGGACTTCCACCAATATTTCAAGACCCAAATTAGCCAAATCGGTCCAGCCGTTCTCGAGTTTTAGTGAGACTAGTAAATAGCGATTCATTTTTATTATATAGATAGAAGATATCGGTAAAGGAAAACATTGTTGGGAAACCTGGGACTTACAATTAATATAAGTTTGAAATCGCCAACCCACCTCGAGCAGGGTTCCCTATGTGATACCGAAAGATGATGCTTCGATTTTTATTATATCGAACACGTTGTGTCGATCATTCAGTTGTACGACGTTTTATTCCATCGATGCTTTATTGGTGCGATGTAACGTTTGTGCGAAAATCCCTACAGCGATTGCTCGTTAGTTCGATAGTTCGATACTATATGAAACACCTACTGTTGTCAGTGGCTTTTAAGAGCAAGCATGTTGATCAATTCTCGTCGTTATGGTAAACAAAATATCACTTAACTCGGTGACGTTTAGTGTCCTATTTACATCTATTATGAATGTGTTTACTGAAAAGTTTTGTTTGTAAATAGTTAGAGGCTTTCATATTTTATTACTGTTAATGATAACCTAGTTAGGCCCACATGTGCTCAAAACGTAAATTAAAGTTACCTAATTGTTAACGCGAGGCTAAATACAAATAAGTTGCTAACAGGATCCGTGATAGCAACTAACTAGAATTTAAATGGTTACCCTTGCTGGTCCAGCAGGCCTTTTTTTTTCATGGGGAATTCCTCATTCTGGATACCCTTCATCTGGGGAGAACGGATGGTTATGTCGTACTTCTACCGATGAGGGTATTGCGGATCCTCTTGTTATCATGACTCGGGGGTAGGTTAGTCACGAGTAGAAGAGGACAATCTATGTAGTACCTACTATCACAAAACATTCGACCACTTATCAAAAAGAATCAAAAGTTATCCGTGAGTAAGTTCAATGTTCCTAGTCAATTCTTCCACAATTTCCAATTACTGGATCAACGGCAAACGGTCTTACTTTAATATTATAACTTACTCATTGCATTTTTATGTTCGACTCTAAAGGATTTTCTGAGAGGATGAAATTAACGCTGTAGAATTAGGTACGTATTTTAAAACCTCGAGTAAACAGAGGGTTACTATAAGTTTAACGTGTTTAACTGTGTGTCGGTACGTAGCTCGAAAACGGCTGGACCGTTTTTTTTTTTGAAAATTGGCTTGATCGAGAGCGTTCTCGGCTCAAGGAATTTCGAAATTATCGGATATATTCTGACTCTGAGTGTTTAATGAATGTGAGCATCTTTCAAAGATCTGATTGAGTATTACAACAAAACTCCTTACGCTACGTTATACTACGTTAGTATTGTTTGTTTATAGTAATGTTGTTGTTGTGTTGTTTGTTGTGATCCTGAGATCCCATGCTTTCTTTATCACAATCAAAATATGTATGTGGCTTGGCTGTTTCGTTACCACAAGAACTATTGTTTTACAGTAAAGTAATGAACAGTGAATACATTTTTCACCTTACGCTCATGTAACGGTAGCGAAACGGCCTAGCCACATATAAATATTTTGACTAAGGAGCAGAATTTGTGAAGTAAGGGCTAGTAAAGTAGAGATTATAGGTAGAGATCTGATAACTTTTTGACAGTACGAGTCATTTATTTCGCGTCTTGGCAACATTTTACATGAAAATGTTTCTGGTGGGATGTTTTTGTCAGTTTACCATAGTAATAGTGGTGTGTCCTGTAGGTAATAATAATAATATAATAATATATGTGGGGACATTTTCACACACGGCCATCTGACCCCAAACTAGGGAGACCCTGTACTATGGGTGTCAGACAGCTGATATACATACACAAATACATTTTTTTTTTGTAAATACATACATATATAGATAAACAACACCCAGACACAAGGCAAACACAAGTGCTCATCACACAAATGTTTACCCTGGGCGGGAATTGAACCCGCAACACGCTGCGCAGCAGTCGATTGCTCAGCCACTGAGCCAACCGTGTCGTCACAGGTATATAATCTGTTATTTTATTTTTATTAATTGATTAGGATTAAAGCTCTTTGGTCTTCTCATGTTTACTATGATTCCAATAAAAAAATTAAAGTAATTTGTCGTTATCTTAACCAGCTAAGTCATGGCCTAAGTCAAATAATTAATTTCAATAAGACCATTAAAGGCAGTTCCAAATTCGATCCCACACAATTCTCATCAAAGTATATTCTTCCTTTTGGAGTCAAACTAAGTTGCAGATAACCGGCGCTAACCGGTTCCATGCGGAGTGCAGTATTTGTCAACGTCTGGCTTCAAATAGCTCACATTAACATCCGCTACTGAGATGCTGTGACGATTGCTGAGAAATACTGGCTGGTACGAAGGCGAGCGAATTTTTGCTGAAAAATTAAAAATAATATGATGTACAACTGCTTTTCAATTCACATACGGCTTTAGCTGGGAGAGAGGCACCAAGATTTTTGAAATGCTTGCATTGTCAGCGAGAAGCTAATGTCGATAATTTCTTTATTTAACTAACACAAAGTTTTTCACCGAATGACAAGAAATGCAAGTTAAACAGGTTTTACAGTAAATTATGACAGTTGCTTTTACAGAATCATAATTATTTTATTAACGTATATAAATATAACATCGTTCCTGAAGTAGCTGCGCGGTGCGGGAGGGGTGACAGTTGTCACAAGTTGACGTATTAGTGAGCTCCCGCGTCACGTCACCACACTCCTCCCACACCGCGTAGCTGCCTCAGGAACGGTCTTAGTGAAGCGGTCGGGCTATACTGGTGCCCACTTCCAAAATGTAGTTTCGTATGGAGAAGAATGTACAAGAATTTTTCTTCATACGAAACTATATTTTTGAAGGTGCAACTCGATCACTTTCTTTTTGTATGAAGTTCAAAAGTTTAATGGTCTTCCTCTTCTTTTCAGACTATAGATAAAAGCCAAGTGTTACTTTTATTTTGATTTTACATCCATTTCGCATTGCCTGTAATATCGTTCTCAATAATAATGATTTCAAAAACTGAAGTGTCAAACGACTTATCTCGCTGACCGTGCCTAATGATAAATGTTATTCAACCTATAAGCTCGTGTGTCCCCTATGTGTATAATGTGCGTAACAGCGCGTTATACCGTCGTGATCCCATTGAAATGATTGCCTCCTTACATAGAATTATGTGTTTGTGATGTCTTACGCTTTTGTTTTTTCGCGTTTGATTCTCACATTCCGTGTGATTTAAGTGTTTAGTATTGTTTTTATTGGGTTGGCGAAGGTTAACCTTCGTCGTATTTGGGCGAGTAAGATATATTAGTGAATCGCTTTATTTACGGGTTATTTTGGCATGTTACAATAGGTTCCGGATTAAATATTTACAAAACCAGTTCTGCTTATGTATGTGAACTTGGTACAAGAACACTGTGGGAAAATTAATTTATTCTCTACAAGATTGTGGTAAGGGATGAGACACAACATCTAGAAAAATTGAGGGAATGGGGGGAGGCCTTAGCCCAGTAGTGGGACAGAAATGAATTGCAAAAAAAAAAATATTGTGATACTTACATATTTTCGAAAAAGACAACCACCTTCAAAAACTTATAAGTCGGAAATATCTTTAGCACAGAACACATATAACTTTAGTTTAGGTAGTCAGTAGTCTTTGTTCTGTTTTTTGTTTTGTATTGCCACCATAATACATATATAAAACCATAACTCAACTCCAACATAATCTCAACTTTTTTTACTTTTTATAATATTTATTTTTTCTGTTGGCATATTTAATTAGTTTGTATCGGATCATTTTTGCAATCCTAAGCTCAACTATTCGAAATAGCGCAGACGGTAAATAAAAAAATACATTAGCACATAACACAAAGAAAATCCCAGATTCTTTTACTTAACTAAACAATGATGAGATAAAGCCTCTATCGCATTTCGGCAGCCCTTAATACCAATTGAAACAAAAAAAAACAAAAGAAAAAAGTTCTTGTTATCCTAAGAAACGAGTTTGTTGGTTTTACTACGTGATAATGTTGGGTGGATTAGCAAGAAAAAAAACTGAATTTTTGTGGCCTTTTTTATAGCTGCTATAAAAAACAACGATTTAATTCAGAACTTAGTTTCGTTTCACGCATTAATCCCAGCTTTTCAAATCAATGCTCGCTCCAATCCGAGTTATACTTTTCAACTTTAACGTTGAACTTTTAGCTCGTAAAAAATTGAGTAGTTTTATGCGCCAATAAACTAACCCATACGGGCTTTATTTTTATTCCAGTTATTTTAGACGGAAAATGGAAAAGAATGGGCAGGTGATTAGGTGGGAAGTGGAATTTGAATAGTGAACTACTTGGGTTCACGAATTCTACAGAGAAAGCAAATGACTAAGTGATTCAATTACTATTTATTGACTGTCTTTTTCATAAGTTTTCTTTTTGTTTTACAAGCTAACTCTGGACGATATTATTGTAATAATTTAGAGGGTACTACGCCAGCAGTGCAATTCTGTAAAAATTCACCCTCGAATTCGAATCCTATCTCATTTCCGATTTTTCTTACTGAAGTGAAAAGTATTTGGTAATTAGGTACTAAAATAGTAACGTAATAATAGTTCGCTTCACCTATGTTGCCACTCAGTGGCGCTAGCGTAGTTTTTTATCGAGTTACAGAATACCTAAAACAGTTTTCACCGCGGAATCAGAAGTGAGAACTGGAGTGAGTTCTTACAGAATAAGATAGCAGCTCGACAAATGGAATTTTAGAATTATAGTGGTTTCGAATTATAATCGTAAAGTAGGTAATATGTAACAAGTTCTACAAAAAACAATATGTACAATATGTTAATTCTTCATGTCGATGTCGCACAAGAGTGATGACGAGCTTCAGTGTGTCGCATTAGCGTGCATTCGAACTATGGCGAGTCGCAGTACAGTTTTGTTGCACTAGCGTTAATCGCACATCCATTTGTCGAGCTGGCGTAATACACTCAATAATTGAGTATTTAACCATGTTACAAGCTTATTTTATTTTATTTTTCCTTTATTGGCCAACCAACAATTGTTTACACTGTAAATAGTTAAATTAAAATTTACCATTACATACGGATAGTGTAACAATTTCTTACAGGTTAGCACCGCATGCCCCATAAACATAAAGATGTGCCACAAATTGACACAATTATAACATTAATAATAACTAAAATTAACAGTTTATGTGATGGAATATAAAGCTAATATAACCAGTAAAAGTAAGATTAAATACAGACACAACAAAATGTAAAAAAAAAGGAATAAAAAAATAGATTACACATTGTTAGAAGTTATCCTATGAAACTTGGCATATGAGTCAAAATGCACATCAACAAGATCGCTGGAACCATTAAACAATTTGCAGAGACGAGGAACAACAGAGTTGGCACCAAGTATTGTTCTGCGGAGTGGAGGGTGCAAAGGAGTAATGGGAGCACGAGGGAGTCTGGCAGGAGCCCGAAACTGAAACTTGGATAGCAATAGTGGACAATCAATTTTCAAGCTTACTATAGTAACAGGAGCAGGAGCTTGCTGGAAGAGCTCGTGGGTAAGGAAAACCCGTACAGATCGATCGGTCAAAGGTTAAGCTACGCTAGCCGCGGCCGGTCTGTGGATTAGTGAACATCCATTTCATACCGAGTTCCCTCCGTGCCTCGGAAAGCACGTAAAGCTGTTGGTCCCGGCTGTCATTCGTAGATCGTTGGCAGTCGTTATGGCTAGTCAGAAGCCAGAAAGTCTGACAATCAGTCTTACCAAGGGGTATCGTGTTACTCAGTAACTGGGTTGTGGAGGTCCGATGGGCAGTCGCTCCATGTAAAACACTGGTATTCAGCTGCATCCGGTTAGACTGGAAGTCGACCCCAACATATTTGGGAAAAGGCTAGGCAGATGATAATGACAAGCTTACTTAAATTGTTCCAGATATTAATCGTGGCCATACATATAGGACAGAAGTTTTTGTTTTTTAGATTTCTATGATCGTGACATTTCTATTTGAGGTTCCCATAATAAGTGGTCCCCTGGTGGTGGTATCTTAGGCTTAGGGCAGCGGCTGGCAGTTTTGCTGACAAACTATTTTCAACTTTATATTTCAATATCAAGGCATAGTATCGTTTAGAAATTTGTATGTGTCGAGCGGCAGGTCGCGGCGCCGCGCGGCTCCGCGAGCCTTTGACCGCCGCATAAAAGAACGGCTCGCGGCTGATCACCGCGCCGCTGCCGGCCGCTGCCATTCAGGTGTGACTCCGCCCTTACCTATACTAATATTATAAAGCTAAAGAGTTTGTTTGTTTGGTTGAACGCGCTAATCTCAGGGTCTACTGGTCCGAATTGAAAAATTCTTTTTGTGTTGGATAGTCCATTTTTCGAGGAAGCCTATAGGCCTATGCGAAGCAGGGCCGTTTAATAAATAAAAGTCTGGAATCCCCAATCCACCTTGAGTAAGCGCAGTGCCCGTGCCTTCTCTGTATGAGAAGAGGCCTTTGCCCTGCAGTGAGGCGATATAGACTGGTATTATTATGACGTGGTATTAATTGCTCGTGCCTTCTCTGTATGAGAAGAGGCCTTTGCCTTGCAGAGGGACGATGTAGACTGGTATTATTATGACGTGGTATTAATATGACGACACGGTTGGCGCAGTGGCTGAGCGATCGACTGCTTCGCAGCGTGTTGTGTGTTCGATTCCCGCCCAGGGTAAACATTTGTGTGACGAGCACTTGTGTTTGCCTTGTGTCTGGGTGTTGTTTATCTATATATGTATCTATTTACTAAAAAAAAATGTATTTGTGTATGTATATCCAGCTGTCTGACACCCATAGTACAGGGTCTCCCTAATTTGGGGTCAGATGGCCGTGTGTGAAAATGTCCCCACATATTATTATTTAATTTATTAAGTAATAATTTTTTTATTACTTAAAATTAAATTCATAAGCTGAGTTAAGTTTTTCGCGATAGTGGGCCTAAGAAATCGAAAAGTTTCTCCCCTGCAGAATATACATACACAGTCTTTAAAGTTCCTTCAAAATAAAGCCACATATAACAACCCCATATATTATATTTTATATTTGGAGTTGATCATCATTCTTTATCTACCTCCAATTTCACCGCATCTTTCACGTACACGTTTGAGCCTGATAGATAAGGTTTCGTCTCCCCCCTTTCTCATCTTTTCATTTACACCTACGATATATTACTGCCATTTATCAGACATCATCAAAAGAGTCAGGAAGTTGAAAACGGAGAAGCGTATGTTATAAAATAAGTTGAGACAGGTAACATGGCAGAGAGAGAGGGAAGATACGGAGTTGTGTATTACGATGCGGTGAGTGTGATCTTACAAAAATTGGATAGATGATTGACTTACTTCTCCTGTAGATTTTGTATGGCAATCTATACTTATGACGCCACCTTATAGATATAGTCATTTGCCAACTGAATTGATTATTTATTGATTTTGGAATTGATTAAGGAATTGAGAATCGAATTGTATAGTAAACTAGCGTCCGCGTGAATGTCGGTTATCGTGGATGCAGACGAAGTCGTGGATTTAAAAGTACCTAGCACTAGAAGTAGTAGTAGTAGTATTAGGCCTTTGTCCTTTCTTGGGGTATAAGATATTATCATACCAAATTTCATCAAAAGCGGTTCAGCCGTTTCGTCGTGTAAACGTAACAGACAGAGTTACTTTAAAATAAAAATTTATTTATTTGCATAAATAAGGTACAGTAAGTTGGTAAAATGTACAGAATTGTTCTCTTATTCTGCCTTTAATTTCGGCGTGCAAATATCATGGCGAGATTTGTACAAAAAAAAATAAGATATTTAGAGAAGTTGAAATTCTAATTCTTATGTTCTTGGGTACCTAAAGAGTATCTTCAGGCATTTACAAAATTTTTAAAACCCTGCAATAAAAAGTTAATAGTTTAACGAAAAACTCATTATTTCAGAACAAAACGGCGACTGATAGTAACAGTGATATACCGACAGCTGCCATTTCCCAGTTCTAACATTGAAATTGCATCGTTTTATGAGAAAAAATATCATAAAATAATGATTATTTTTTTCTCCACACACTTGTCACATCACTTGTCTGCCAATTTTATAGATCCGTTAACATCGCTTGTCACTTACTTTTTTTTATAAACACAAAGTGGGCATCGAGATGAAACGAAAAAGTGTTATTTTCATTTCGTAATATTTTAATTATGCGGGGGTTTAAAAATATGCTAAGTATATCAATCTACTCCTAGTAATGTATTCTTCACATTGGAAAATATTTTAAACCCTCTAAATTACTTTTTTTTTCATACAAATTAATGTATGAATCTCGCCATGATTGCATTGCATGCATTTATAATATTAGTATAATTATAAGAATAATTGTATATGTAGTATGGATTGAAAATTAATTAGGTTTTAAGAGCTGGAATCAATTATCAAATCAGTTTAAATATTATAGACTGAGATAAACGGATGAACTCATTGTGAATGTAGCCGGGTTCGTAACGTCCGACTAGTTTCGATGGCATACGGCCACCTTTTTCAAGGAGTTCCACAGGTTGACAGATTGAATACCTCGTCGTCGGTCTCATGTTAATTTCATTAAAAAAGTATCATCGAAATCGGAATACACTGAAAAAAGATATGCGTGGTCAAACATAAAAAAAGACAATTTAGGTACATGTTGAATTGACAATCTCCTTGTTATTTGGAAGTCAATTAAAAGGAACTACTGGATTCATTTTATATCTAGAATAATATTATAAAGACGTTGGTAAGGCTTGTTTTTTTTCTATATGAGGAAGGTATTCTTTTTATATGGGATAATTGACCTAAACGCGGTTGAAGTTGCAGGCAGACATTGGTTGAAGTGTTTAATTTCTAACGTTAATCTATAACTTCTGCGCGCTCTTGTTTTGCTTAATTTTTCTGCTTCTTCTTTTTTCTTTCTTTTCTTCTTTCTTCTTCTAGTCGGACCTGCTGCTGCTAAATACTAGTGTTTTACATACAGCGACTGCATGTGGCCTCCACAACTCAGTTACTGGGTAACACAATACTCCTTAGTAAGACTGGTCGTTAGACTTTCTGGCTTCTCACTACCCATAATGACTGTCAAAGACCTACAAGTGACAGTCGGCTTTACTTGCTTTCCGAGCACGGGAAGTTCCCACCATGCCTCATTTTTTTTTAAATTTAGAAATGAATTCAGCTGCATAGAACTGTAGAAAATTCAAAAACACAAGACTTCTACTAAGCTTTTCAAAATAAAGTGTTAATCGTAAATTCGTCAGCTAAAACTTTCAATGCCGAGGACAAAGCTCAGCCATTTAAAATGGCTACTACTACTGGTAAAATGGCCCATTTTCCCGTGTTTTTATTCGCATGCCTGGTTTCATCTAAACAAGCTCTTAAAGTCATCTAGATAGTACCTGTTCACAAGTACTATTGTACGCAAGCAAACTTGTTACTGCAAACTATGGATCTTTAAATCCAACAAGTTACTTCCTCCTATTACTTTGTGATTCATGTACAAGTGGTTGATTCCACTAGGGACTTCCTAAAGCTTAGCAAATAAGGCTGTGTTTAAATGGCGGTAGTTTTCTTCCTTATTATATGCTTGGTTTTGTCAAAGGGGACAGTGGAAATTAACTTTGATTAGAGTTTTATAGTGTAATGTTTGAGTCTCATGTAGGGCGCTGGCCAATTACCAACCAGGTACAAATTCAGACTTGGAGCGTCTACAGAGAAATTCTGTAGGGAAATCTACTATGACGATTTTCAGGTTCACTTGGAGGATGCTTCTTTAAACGCTGCCTGTTTCTTGGGATATATCCTGTATTGTAAGTGCATTTACAAATATATAAACTCACGTACACAAATAATCTTGTGATGACATGACCTAGCTTTCAATATTTATTTCTTTAATTAGTTAGGTCTACATGAGCAAAGCCGCGGGCACAGCTATTAAATAATAAATGTAGATGTAGAAAAATTATATTGCTAAAAAAAAAACAGAGTACGCTGTCAAAAACAGTGACTAAGATCTTTAGATTATGTAATTAATAAGAAGTAATCATCAATCCTTTTGAAATCATTGACTAAAAATCAATGATTTCAAAAGGACTTTAAACAAACGTTCATGGAACAAGCAAAAGTAGCGACATCTGTCAAAACTCATACAATGTCGACTGAGTCTGTTGGGCCTGGTTCTTACACAGTAATATTTATGTCAATAGTTTTAATGGTAAACATATAAGGAAAATTTTTCGTTTTTCAGATAACTTTTGACAGTTTATATTTTATGTAGAAAAAATTACAGAGCCCCATATTTATTCTTTAGATAAAAATTATCAGACGTTTAAAAAACAGCCCTCCATTACACATTTATTACGTTTTAATTATGTTTCTGTTTACAACTAGACTTACAACTTCCGAACATAATTATACACTTGTGCTGGTAAATTGTATGTACATACAATATACATGTATACGTAGGCATAGTTATCGCAAATTACTGATTATGCTAAATTAATTAATTACGAATACATGAATACCCTGTTATTGTGCATTCCAATCAATGTGTCGCAAACGTCTCGATGAACACTGAACGGTTTAGCAATTACTGAACATTGACAATACCGACGCTATAAGCCTGAGAGAAAACCATGGCAAACATACCCATGTTCAGTGATTGAGGCATACTGAGAGACTTTTGACCAAATACTTAAACACTATTTAATTTTAAGATGCCGTTAAGTCTCTATCACTTTATGTCAAACTGACTGTGACAGTACACTTAACAGCGTCTTAAAATTGAGTAGCTTTTGAGTATTTGGCTATAGTGACACAAAAACAGAGTAAAGTTAAAGTCTAAGATAAATTATTTATTTCAAAGACAATTTTGAACGTCATTTACAAGAAAAAATAGTTTATGTAGTTGCCTCTTTCAAAAAGTATTTTTTTGTTAAACGTTTTTTATTTAGAATTTATATAACCACATAGCTGATGCCGCGACTTTGTCCGCATAATTGTGGGTTATAAATGGGGATTTTTTTTGCTCGGGAAAATAATTCTTTTTCTAAAATAAAAGTAGCCAAAGTTATTTCAACATCAGCTACCTGCTAGTGAAAGTCCCATCAAAATTCGTCCAACCATTTTAGAGATTATCCGGAACAAACAGACAGATTTAAAAAAAAAATATATAAGTACTTTTATTTACTTTCAAATGCATTTATTAAAAACCTGTTATTTAGACTTTAAAAACAGGCACTTCAATTTTATTTATTTCTATAGATATAGATATGATGTATCTAGAAGACGAGAGAAAACTCACAATATTCATCACTGCAGTCTCATGTACGGAATCTACGGTAAAAATTTGCGCATCGATGTTTCTTCCACCCTGTATAAATACCATACTCATCTCCTTCCCTCCTTACATGAATACCAGTACACTTGAGTACTCCTACAAGCTACAAGTACGTATACATAATGTAACACGCGGTGTCTCCGAGGCAAGCTAAATCTCTTGTAATAAATGACACAAGTTTTAATTGTTCGGTACGAAGGAGCGGTCGCTTCTGTTTTAACACTGTCCCATGATTTGTTCGACGATATGTTGGACCAAATGTTTGTTCCATTGTTTGACAGTTTGTCGTGATGTAAAGGGGGATTATTCATTACGGTATGGTAATGAAGATTTTTCATGTGGTGATGTGTTGGAACTTTTGAATAGGAATATTAAGTCTGTTTGGAACTTCATTCACCTATTTGATTAATAGATTGATGAAAATGTTGCAATTTTTGCTGTTACTACTTTGAAAAAAGGGGAACAGTATTGCTTTGAGGTTAATAAAATAGTAAAAATGTTAGACCAAGGGAAAATAATAAAAGAAAGTAAAAAGATAGAAGTTCACGTATGTAAATGAAAATACATGATTTATTTTTCGATGACAAGACCTTCCCAAATAGTTGACTTGAGAAAAAAATTAACATGTCGAAATTTTTATTTTTTTGTAATTAGGTACCTACAGTACCGAGCAAAACTAACAACATTCCGAGAATTTCTACGTAACCTACATTTCAACAAAGACTTGTTACACTCACAAATCCATGTAAGAAAGAAAAAATGCTGGGCCAGAAAATTCCATTAAATTCGAAAAAAATATTGACAAAATAATAAAAATCCGCCTACAACTAATGTAGAAATTCTTTTCTAGCAAAAATATAGTACGAAAAGCTTCCGCTTGGCTCCCAAGATGGAACTAATTTATTTAATGAGCGAAGCCGCCGGCTCCCACTCGAGTAGGGATTTAGACTGCGAAACTTTATTTTGTGTTGAAAAGTTTTATGTTAATAATTCTTGTTTTATATTGTGGAAACAGCAATTACCTGCCGACAGGGATTTATGTTTTGCAAATTAAGTTTTTGAGGTTAGAAGATACAATTGATGTATGTCATTTCTTTCTGAGTGAAAAGAAAATTAAATACTTAGGTATATTTTTGAAATATTATTCAGCGGGCAGATATTTATTTATTTATTTATGATACATTGTTGACTGTGTAAAGAATAACTGATAAAGTATTACTTGTTTAGTTAACCATAAACTTTAATCTATACAGGATGAAATTGAATTCATTAGCAAAATTTTAAGGAGTGACTCAGACTACGAACCTGGGCCTCAAGTCTGCTATTACAATAGTGTCAGAATGGTCTATCATTGATTTCATAATGTTTGATTTTGACAACTTTGGTAATCTACTAATAGAAAAGAAAAGAAGAAAAAATATTTATTTGTACAAAAATATGCATTAAGCTCTAAATTACAGGTTCCCTGGTCCCCACACTAGGAGTCCCTGTGTCGTGGTGACCAGTCTCTTCCCAGTAAAGTTTATATAATAATTTATTTTATGTTATATTTAGGGCTAAACTACATACCAATGTAAGATGTATGGTAGTACAAAATAAATAAATTAACAAAAAGTAAACAGTGTTAACACTACAAAATAAAAAAAAATAAAAAAAAATAAAAAAAATAATGAAATAATGTAAAGAGAAATAACAATAATGTAGAAAAATTTGTGTGCGTGGCGTAAGTGTAGGTGTGATGAGGGTGAGTATGATGTTGTGAGTGTGGTGTGGTGTGTGGTGTAGTGTGTTGTGTGTGGTGTGGTGTGTGGTGTGGTGTGTGGTGTGGTGTGGTGATTGTGGTGTGAGGTGTGGTGTGAGATGTGGTGTGGTGATTTAGGTGCGTGAATGAAAAATAATGGAGTGTGTAGTGCATATGCGTGCGTAAGTATGAGTGGAGGCGTGCTAGATTTCATGTATTTTACTATTGTATACATATCACTATAACCTATGATTGTATGTATAGACATTCTTCAGTCTGAGCATAATTTTTAGCATGCAACCATTTGAAAATAGCAACTTTGCAGCTACTACAATATAATGGCGTCATTATGAATTTCCAATGGTCAACCACTGACACGCCATTGAGAGAAATGATATAGACTGGTAATCTCGGACAAAATGACAACTGAATGACTGACTTAGGCGGTAATCTGCTAAAATTTTGACAGTTCCTTTGATCAGTGACCTACCATTATAACGTCATTGTGCAGTCATTGCTTTTAATTTGGCCGACCAATGATCAACCATTATGAATTTAGCAGATTACGAACTTTTAGCAAAATGACAATGGGATTGTGTTGGAATGACGAAATTATAGAAATAGCAAACTTGGTCCCCTGAACAACTTTCATTACGGAGCCGACTCAAACAGCGCGAAAAAAAACAGCTGTTCCATACAGAAGTGTAATAGGTACTCGGCCAAACTGTACGGAACAGCTGTTTTTTTTTCGTGCTGTTTGAGTTGGCTCCATAATGACAATTGTTCAGGTTCAGTTTCATGGTCTGAGTCACTTCTTAACAATTTGCTAATGAATTCAATTTCATCCTGTATAAGTATTGGTTAGAAACCCACTTCCACCAACTTAAAGCATGAGTACACATAGTGCAGAGTATTAAAATTCAGAAAAAGAATCAATATAGCAAACAAAATCAAACACTTGGTTTAAAAACAAGTTATATTTTATTAACGTTATTATGAACCTCACTACCTAAGTCATTAAACTTCTAAATAGTTTATTTAAATAAGTATAGAGGTACAATATTTACACGCATAATATAAAATGAAACCAAAAACTAAAAACAAAACGACATGAAAAAAATACTAAATAGCATTTTTTTTGTCCAAATAGTACAAAAAAGGTACCTAAATATCAAAATTTACAAAATTATAATGATTTTTAATAGGCAAATAACAAAATCCAAACAAGGCTAAGCCTTACAAAATCAGATCTTTATGAATTTAATTACTCACCCTCTAAATACACACGTATTGCACTCTTAATTGTAAAATAATCTAGCTCTCTTCTGGCTATAAATCCGAGAGTGCTCAGATTAATGAGGCGAGATAAAGAGGAGGAGGTATCCAGAAAATGGCCGCCATCGCCTTTGTCTGTTACTAAAACGATGTACGTACTTGTATGTAAGTTTTTAACGAGTACGAGAACAAAAGCAGTAATTGTATTTTTGACTATGACAATAATCCTTATCTCTTCTTCTGTGGTATCCCCTTGTTTCGCAGACAGAAATTTCATAGAATTACGTTTCCCAGATTTCCCTTATATTTTTATTTCAAATATTATTTTTCAAAGACTATGTACTTGAGTGAAACATATTTCACAGAAACACAATTCAATGATTTTTTAAAACAGTGATTTTTTTAAAAGTGATTAAAAAATCATTGATTTGTGTGTCTGTGACAAACTTATCAAACAGTAGATTTTTTTTAGCGATTATTGTTTGTTCGGTGTATGGTATTTTATTTTAACAAAAATGTATGAAAATAGACAATAACAAAAATATTGTCTTAAAACGTCTTGTTGTGCTACAAAAGTTAGTGACAGAATTGCTGCAAAACCGACTCCACGTACTCTTGTCTGCCCTACGCCTAGAGTGTAATTTAAATTCGCGTAGTCGCGGAGGAGCGAGGCAGCCCGCCAGCTGAGGAGGGCTGCAGGTGCCAAAGCTGAGGTGGTGAGCTTGAATACCATCTGCGACGATAAGCTCCCGCGTGACAGAAACCATGCCTACTGTATGTTGTATGCTCGCTTGCAGCATACAAGCAGTAGATTTGGTTAGAACTGAGACCCCCATTCTTGGTAATAAGTTATACATTGAGTAAACAATATAAGGATAAAGAATATTTAATTTGTTATTCTATGATGTGATTATTTTGACACTAAACTTTATGTGAAACAAAAATCAATGATTTAAAAATCTTCAAAGTAAGTATTCTGCGTATTATTATTATTCTAGTTTTATAGAATTTCGTTTCACATAATTTCATCTTCTCTAAATAGTTCAAAGCAATGTTGCTGTTTTCGTGTCTGTTTTTCCACTTACTTCTTCTAAACCACGCTGTAGAATCCACGCTGTAAAATCTGTAGTTTTGGTACGGTTTGTACTATGATTTAGATAATTTCATTCGGAAGATTTACATGTATATATAGTTACACGACCTCCTGCACATACATGAGTCACCCGTGCGATTCGGCGGCGGCGATTTGGGTACCCCGACTTCGCACACTTCGCTAGTAGTATAAAAATATAGACATAGGATCTTTAAGGTGACATTCCACCGAAGATGAGACAGACGTACAAGAATTTAACAATCACATTGGTTGACCCTTCATGCCTCCGCTCCACGCGTGTGGTTGGTTGATTCCTCGTCTCGTCTTCTCTCCACTTCGCCCCTCTCTTGCTTTGGTCAAGAGTAATTCTTATTAACAGCAGAGTGAGTGAAAGTCATTTAGTTAACTTTTTAGCACCATCATTTGGTCAAAGTCTAGTCAAAGTCAAAGCATTTTTTTAAATTAAACCATTTGCAGGCACTTTTAAATTGTCAAAAAGTCAGTTAGTTAGTCAGAAAGTTGAAGCTAGTTGATCGTTCCAAAACGTAGGGTAGGTCTCTATGGAGAAGATCGAGCAAGAAACTCCACGGAAACTCTTTTCAATCATGCTTTTACCAAATCCTGGTTTATTATTCTTGTTGCTTCTATAAGTGTTAGTCGATTAGAAAATAAACTGCTTCATCTAATCTTTACCTTATGGGTAAAGATCGCCCCCTTATGATATAATAGGCAGATGCCTATGATGTCTTAAAGAGGCGATAGATGTACAAGCAAGTACGCGTACTTTTTGGTTCGACGAACTTTTTCGCCCGTCTGTCACCCTACGTTCGCAAACTTTTAGAGTTAAGCATGGTCGAAAACAGTCGTTGAGCTTTAGGTACACATAGTTGGTAGTACGTTTGTTGTCCATCTAATGATTTAGTATTTTACAAAATATATATTTTCCTAACTGACCAACAGTGAGTTGCGCGAAACCAACATTAATATTTGTTTAACGGAGACTTCAAATTGATGCTGTCACTTTATTTTTGATACTTAATGTAGGCTTATGTTTAACGCACCTCCAGATATAGTAAATGACCTCCAAAAATAGTAAATGATCACCAACATTTAGCCAAAGTATTGTAGAAATGTATGAGTTTGACTGTAAAAGCGATTTGGTTCTGCCAGCTGCGTAGGAGGTCACAGTTCTAACCTAACCAAACCATGTCGAATTCACCCCAGGAGGGGACTTAAGGGTCCTAAGATTTGGTGACTATGATTTGGTGACCATTTATTATTTTTGATAGTCATTATATTTTATTCACCTAAATGTAAGGGATGGCATGACTTTAAATGTTGGTGTCGTGTAACCCAATGTTAATCGCTCACACATTTTTTAAGACATATTTTAATTACTAAGAACTCTAAAAAGAAGTCAAACATGTAGCATGTCAAAGGGAATTGTCAATAATAACTAGAACAACCTAGAAAAAACTTCGTTTTGTAAACCACGTCGCTAACTGAATAATGTGTGCCTTTGTATGATTAGGTACACAAGTAAGGCTAAAATTGGAATGTGTAACCGCTACAATCGTATAATTTGCTACCATCGCCCACCGGAACACGCATTGCATTGCCATACAGCCTCATACAAAGCCTTACATATTCTATACATGAGGCCGCTGCTAATAGTCCATTAAGTTGCCACGGCACGCGATGCCGCAGATCGGTTTGTGTTCATATTTATTGTTGGCGACGAAGGAGGTGGGGTTAGGAAAACAGCGAGAGAACATATTGTTCTTAGTTTTGTATAGGTTCAAAATCAAAGTCTTAGTAAAATAAAGTCAAAGTCTAAGGGCGGGTTGTCTCAAACAGTCGGTTAACGTTACATACGGATGGTTGAAAAGTTACAATGTATAACGTACGTTAAATATAACGGGTTGTTTCGTGACATAAAAGTCCGCCAGTTAAAGTTATTCAAAAAGAGATTCCGTAATATTTTGATGTTTGAAGTAGCTGTTTGACAACACTAAATTACGTTGACTGGTCGGTTATAGTAATAGTAACTTTGACGTGCGATTTTGTGAAACAACCCATTTTTGTATAAGACGATAGTTAGCGCCATTTTTGACTATTACCGGTCAGTAATGAAAAATGTATGTGTGTGTGTGAAATGTCTGTATGTAAATTATGTAAGAGATTATGTATGGACCATGTAATAATTTAATATAATAAGTTAATAATTTAATAATGCTGTTATTTTAATTGTTGTTATTGTAACTATATCCCATACCCACACTACTCCCACTATTCCCATATCTTCCCGTGGGTGTCGTAAGAGGCGACTAAGGGACTTACCAGAGAATGGGCAGCAGCGTTCTCCTATGTCCAGCAGTGGACGTCTTTGGGCTGAAATGATGATGATGATGATTATAACTATATAGTTTAATTAGTCTATGGTCTTAACTGTCGCATTAGGGTAAACCTTGTAATGATAGTATAAGCTGTATCAACAAATAAATAATAATAAATAAATGTCGGTGTTATTTTTAGTTGGCACTTATAAAAATAACAACAACTTAAATCAACTTTAAGTCGTTCATAGCACAAGTTCCAACCCGACATCTACAGACCTTCTTGAAGGAGGGCTTTTGGCCGAAAGGGGTCGTACATCGACGTTTCCGAGGACGGTTACGCGACACCACGTAACGAAACACGACATGTATAGTTATAATTGATAAGGTTTAGGTTTTTTTATATGTATTAGTATATTATTGTTTCTGATTATTTTGTGTATTTTTTATATGGGTCTCAGTTGTTTGACAATAAAACGTTAATTACTTTTTATTATTATAAATATTGCAATTACGTAATAATAGATAAATAAAATAATATTAATTTATATAATAAATAATATTTAGGTGTATTATGCCTCATCTCATTTCTTATAATACTCACTAATAACATTGCAAAAAAACAAAACCCCATCCGCTCATATCCTAGCCCCACATCGAAGATTTACGCAGTATCGGAACACGAAGCATGTTGACCTAGCAGTTGAAATCTGTAGTTATGTGTGTACCCACACTTGCCTTCGTATTGTTCGTGCGATTCCGTGATTTGCTGCAAGTTACCGATCGCGATGTGCTGTAGAATTTGGTGTTCTATCACGTTTAGCTTTTGTTTTGCTATATTAGATAATGTGTTTGACTGGTTGTCTATGTTTGCATGTGTCTTTCAGATATACTAATCGATACGTGACCGAAATTCGTATAGTAGTATAGTTATGTATAAGAAGAATTGTTTTAGAAATAGGTATTTAAATGTTGTTCATTATAATAACACCATGTAAGAATGGCCGATAAAAAATACGGCTTACTGAAGATTCGGACACAGTGTCCGAAACGATATTTTTTTGACTGATGATTCAGACACCAATAAAAAAGCTGTTTTGTACAGTCAGATAAAAATCTTTCAATAGTAAAATCCGGTTAAAAACTGCTTTTTTACAACTATACGCTGGGCGGAAAATGGATTTCGTTCGTTTGACACTGTGTCCGAATATAATATTATATCCGAATCTTCAGTAAGTCCAAAATACAAATTTGTACAAAAGCATTTGTTATTTGGAACTAGGAAAGGGTGCTAGACGGAAAAAATGTAACGACACTTTTTGAAGTTGTCACGACACTTTTTGAAGTTGTAACGACACTTTTTGAAGTTGTAACGACACTTTTTGAAGTTGTAACGACACTTTTTGAAGTTGTAACGACACTTTTTGCTATAGTTGTAAACCGTGCGGCGTGCGCGTGTTTCTCTATCCAAACCAGTTATTAATTGTAAATAATAATAAGCTAATAATAATAAACAACAACAACAACAACTGTGTTGTTTGTTGCGTTGTTGTTGTGTATTGTTGTTGTTGTTTGTTATTGTGTTGTTTGTTGTGTTATTGTTGTTGTTGTTTGTTATTGTGTTGTTTGTTGTGTTATTGTTGTTGTTGTGTTTGTTGTTATTATTGTTGTTGTGTTGTTGTTGTGTTGTTTGTTGTTGTGTTTGTTGTTGTTGTTGGTGTTGTTGCGTTGTTGTTGTTGTTGTAAATTGTTGTCGAAAGGAACTTTGTTCCATCCGGGTGTCCCTTCACACCGCTCAAGTTTTTCGTACGGAATCAGAATTTCATCATCATCATCACATTCATTATAACAGTATGTTGCCGTCCACTGCAGAAGTAGCCCCCCCCCCCCCCCCTATAGATAGCTACCCAACCCAGTCTTGGGCATTTAGAAATTACATACGTTTTAACCTACTTCAAAAAAGGAGGTCCTAAATGACACGTGTTATGTATATAATACTAGCTTTTCCCGCGACTTCATCCACGTGAATGTCGATTATCGCGGATTAAAAGTAGCTTATGTCCTTTCCCAAGGCTCCAGCTATATTCATACCAAATTTCATCAAAATCGGTCCAGCCGTTTTATCGTGAAAGAGTAACAGACATAGTTACTTTCGCATTTATAATATTAAAATACTAGCTGTTGCCCGCGACTTCGTTCACGTTGTGGTTATAAAACATAACAATGTACTTTTTAAAGGGACATCCTTCATTTGCAAATTCCCATGGAAAAATCTTCACCGTCACAATATTTAGCGAAGTTTGTAGAAAACACTTTATTTTCTTTCACGATACTTAAAAAATAATTAAACCTTTAGATAAAATCATAATTAAAGTAAGTTCCCTCTGCCAGTATTATTTTGTTGTATCATCCATCTATGCGTGTAATCAACTACCATTACTTTTGGTTCGATCGCGAATATAGAATTTTCCCTAAACGTAAAAAAAAGACTTTTCCTAAGTGACGGTTAATAACTGATTGTCTAATTCATGATTTCAACTTTAACTTCTTTTCAACTTTAACTAAAACTTTGAGATTCATTCAACTTTAAAACTATTAAAGTTATGCGCGTGCATACAAACTTACAAACAAACAAACAGACAAAAATTCCAAAAACTATTGTTTTGGGTTCAGTATAATGTATTTAACATGTAGCAATTAATCTTTGAAAAAAATATTGAATGTACAGAATTGACCTCGTTACGATTTTATTATATGTATAGAAAATATAGTATGGATTATTGGACTGATGATAATAATGATGATGATAATTTAATTACATTAATTTCTACTTTCAAGCTTAAAGTTGTCATTTTCCAAAACCATGTCAAAACGCTCTCAAAACCGAACACCTGCAGCAAAACACAAAAATTCATCCAAGAAACGAACACAAAGTCGTACAATCAGTCTGTCCATTTGAAAGGCTTTTCTTAGAAACTTTATTCATTAAATTTTGTCAGTGATGTAATCTATTTGACACACCTGACGGCGGTGCTTCGCACTGATCTGTTATTAATTGTGGAACGAATAATTTATGAGATGTAGCGATCATCGGTTCGGATTATTCGGTATCGCGCCATTAGGACGCCTGTCGTTAGGGGAGATGGTGATACGTTCCGTGTATGGTTAGTGTATTTGATACTAAGGGCGTGATTGGAGACTCCGAATGGCACTGGTGCTGATAGGTACCCTTATTCATAAACTAAACTAAAATTAGACATTTGGTATCTCTTACTACCAGGCAGCTGTAGAGAATTCAAATATTGCACACGATGTCGCCCTGGAAGGCATCGACTTTAATTTGGTTCCTGCCTATTCCCCTCACTTCAATGGCGTTGCCGAGGCCGCAGTTCACTCAACAAAACATCACTTAAATATAATGCTTAAGTTAACCCACTTCACGTACGAAGAGATGGCTACGTGCTTAACTCAAATAGAGGCAATTCTCAACTCTCGACCTCTCTCTCCCTGTTCTCCTGATCCACATAATTTTTGTGCCCTTACTCCATCACACTTTTTAATTGGAAGGTCACCCACGAGCGTTCCGCATCCAATCATTGCTGACAGCGAAAACATCAACAGACTCGAGCGATTCCAGAGAATAGAATACATAAAACAGTACTTTTGGAAACGGTTTAATACCGAATATATTTCTCTGCTGCAGCAAAAGACTAAGTGGTTTTCATCATCGGGAAACATTACAGTGGGGACCCTCGTCCTGGTAAAGTTTTGACGTGAATCATCATCTGCGTAGCCTTTTCCCGATTATATTGGGTTCAGCTTCTAGTCTAGCCGGATGCAGCTGAATACCAGTGTTTTATATGGAGCGACTGCCTATTACACCTCCACAACCCAGTTACTAGGTAACACGATACCGCTTGATAAGACTTTCTGGCTTCTAACGACCCATAACGACTGCCAAAGATCTACAAATGACAGCCGGGACCAACAGCTTCACGTACTTTCCGAGGCACGGAGGAAACTCGGTATGAAAGGGATGGTCACCCATCCACAGACCGACCGCGGCTTACGCCAGCCGCATTTAACCTATGACCGATCGATCTGTACGGCTTTAACTTAGCCACGAGGTGCGTCCTTAAAATTACATAATTAGTGGGACACAAGTCAAAAAAAAAAATAGTGAAATCAAAATCAGGGGATATATTTTGGTGTTGCAGTTTCATATCTATCATTTTCATCCGAAATTCAATTACAGCATTGGATAGCTAAAGGATCAAAGAATTTAATACGCCAAGTGATGACTGTGACGCATTGCGCGTTGGAGGGGGAAGTGCCGCCATTTCGTGGTAATTTTGCTGTGTATCGAGATTTACACTTATAGTGTAAATCTCGATACACAGCAAAATTTTCGAAAAACTTTCGAAAATTTTGCTGTGTTTTAATAAAATTCGTATAACTTTTGTTTCGGAAAATCTACGACGTTCGAATAAGAATCAATCGTCAGTTCTCGTTAAAATCTATCGATTGTTTCCAAATCATTAATGTAAAATAGTAACAGTAATAATAAGGTGTTAAAATTAAAAATATATAAATATAATGTCGGCCTATATGCGTCAAATCCAAATCGAATGGTAATAAAACACCAGATGATCAAGTCAAGCAGTGCCGGGAACGTAAATGAATGAATGCGGCTGATTGTGTACGATTGTCAATTATGAAGACACAATTTTTAGTTCAACGACACAGCCACACCCCAGTTTGTTTTTGGGGTTCCGAAAAAAACAAAAACGGGACGCTTACGAGGATCACTCGTGCGTCTGTGTGTTATTATTGTAAAATAAATATTTTTGACTTTATTCATGAAACAAGACGAAAATTGACCATTCCTCTACCCTGATCTCCGAAACAACTGAGCCTAAAATTTTGAAAAAGAAAAATACAAAATGTAGTTCATTGCTTGTAGAATACGGTAAAACCTATAAGAATTCTATCAATTGGCATTGTACGGAACCCTCTCCACGCGAGTTCAAGTCTCACTTGGTCGGTTTTCATTTAGCTGGTCAATGCTCGTGCCTTTTCTGTTTGAGATGAGGCCTTTGCCCTGCAGTGGGACAGTAATAGGATGGTATTATTTATCTATTTATTTAACTGAATCTGTCTATAATGAGTCCATGTTGTGAAGATAAATTTATTTATTTATTTATACTTTATGCACAAAGGTACAAACACGGACTTAATGCCTTAGGCATTCTCTACCAGTCAACCAAGGGTGATGAAGAGATAACATGGCCGGTGCATATAAAAAAAAAACAATCTATTCTTATTTAATATTATAAATGCGAAAGTAATTCTCTCTGTTACGCTTTCACGATGAAACGACTCAACCGATTTTAATGAAATTTGGCTTATGCCAAATTCCTGACTTCTCCTGGCTTGATCCCTGGGGAAGGACATATATAGGTTACTATTTAATCCGCGACTTCGTCTGCATCCGCGATAACCGACATGCACGCGGACGAAGTCGCGGGCAAAAGCTAGTTACAAATAATTAAACAAATTTTGTTTTTATCATTGTACAGTGAGATTATAATAACTGCAGTATAAAGTCGTCAAAGTCGTTTTTTTAGTCATTTTTTATGTGTTTTCTACGAGAATTTATAAATCCAAGCCAAACATTTACGTTTTAAAAAATACGCTATTTGTAAACAAGAATATATTTCGAAATCAAAACATTGTGTTTGCAAATTTTTGTTTGCGTAAAAATATGTATTTTACTTAGGTATATTTACCATTTAACTTAGCGATTTTTAAATAAAGCTAAACTTAAAGCATGCTTCATATTTAACGTTAAAATTTGTAAAGCAAATGTTTTTTTCTGTAAATAACTGTGTTGAAAACAATGGCTGACCACAATGTCTTTTCAAGATATATTTTAATACATTTGAGAGCATATTTTAGGCAAGGCATTATTAGTAGGCTGTTTTTTTTATGCTTATTTGATTAAAAATGTATAATTTCCAAACTCATAGACGCCTTTGATTTATTGTTGCTGGAGAAAGATGCTCTGGATCTCCTGGACAGCGTTTAGATCCAACCAATAGATCCTTGAAGAACTCAAGACTTTGACTGTCCAGATCTGCATCACATTCAGCATGAAGGTCACCGAAAGCCGCTGAAAGCCGGAGCCGATGAAACAACATCGTCCACGGAACGTTGATTCCCTGATGGACCCACCATCCAGCATTGAGGAATCGTTTCCCTCAATGCTGGATAGTTGATGAGGCTGTAATTGGAGTGCTCAATGAGGAAACTCACAAACCACAAAACGTTAATTGCTGAATATCGCATGACTGTATGAGTCACTTAACTGTATTTTAAAGTGTAAAATATAATTTAATACATTGCCTGTTACAGGTATCTCATCGTCTGCCTAACTCTTTCCCAACTGTGTTGGGATTGGCTTCCAGTCCAACCGGATGTTAGTAGCTGAATACCAGTGTTTTACATGGAGCGACTGCCTCTGACCTCCACAATCCAGTTACTGGACACGATACTTCTTGGTAAGACTCGTTGTCAGACTTTCTGGCCTCCGACTACCCCATAACGACTGCCAAAGATCTACGAATGACAGCCGGGACCAACGGCTTTAACTTAGAAAGCACTTATCGTGTCCAGTAACTGGGTTGTGGAGGTGGTAGAGGTGGAGGCACGGAGGGAACTGGGTATGTAATGAATGGTCACCCATCCACAGAACGACCGCGGCAATCGTAGCTTATCTTTGACCGTTCGATCCACCAGCTCTTCCTTGACTGTTATATCTATTATTAAAAAATGATACATTGTTAGATAGATAGATAGATAAATCAATTATTTAATCATTCATTGTTTCATGCTGAGCCTTTAAACTTAATGTTAATAAAATGTGTACATTTATGAAAAGAAATGTTTATTGAAGCACCATGTCGTTTGGGAGGATGGAAGAATATTTGTTAAACGTTCAAACTATATTAGCTGAAATTTGGCAAAGCTTAACACAGATAGGGATATTTTTTTTCTAATGTCACGAAGTGAAAAGCTAGATTTTTAATATTTGTAACTATGCCAATTTGTGACGAAGTGTGGTACAAACCATACTTTTTGCACCTACCACAAAAGCGAACAAAAACATTATGACTTTTACTTTGACAACCCAAAAGATAGCAAAAGCAGTATCATATTCACCTTTCCCTAACACGAGTTCATTTCGAAACCGTTTGATGGTTTACGCTAAATTTCCCAATGAGATATCGCATCGGATTCATGGCTTGTAAAACCGATGAAAAGGACCCCACCCGGGTATCAGTTGGAACTGAAAAATGATATCTTCATACATTGCTTTCGATGTTCACTGTGTGAGTGATCAGAACGGGTGATATAGGGTTTTGTTACTTTGAAGGTGAGTTTTGAATATGGAGTAAGCATTCGGCTTAGGAAAGGAGGTTGCCGACGCGTTTTCATATATTTGTAAGGCTATTGTAACCAACAAAAATATATTGTGTATTTTCAAATGTACCTCATGAATTGTCAAAGAGTTTTCCTCTGTATCAATAGATGTTATATCAATAAAAATGATATTAGGATACATAAACAGCTAAAGGAAAATAAACATGTATTGTCATATTACGAAAATGTTGTATACTGCCCCGGAATAATTTATGCTTGAGTGAAGAGTATTAGCGACAAGTTCTACTCTTCTGAATATACACACGAGTATGATTAGCGATAAAAGTTCTTTGACAATTCTTGATTTTGAAATCTTAATTATTGAGTACAATATGATATTAAAAAAAAAAAACTTGAGAGGTGTCAAGGGACACCCGGATGGAACGAAGTTCCTTTCGATTAATTAGTGAAGGAATTATATTAAAATTTTATTACAATTCCTTCACTAATTAATGTGATGCGTTAAAGTGAATTTAAGTGGCTTTAAGCCAGGGCAAAAAAAAAGCGAGGAATGAAAAGTTATTATGGCTGCTTACATTGTAAGTAATTTTAAAGATTAACATTTTCTAACATGTTAGTACAATGCGTAGTTATTTAGATAGAAAGACCAATAAATTATTTCTGCGCCATCTATTGGCCGTTCGTAATTCGATCTCGAAGAGCACAGTTGCGCCAATAACGTTAATAGATGGCTCTTAAATCAAATTAATGACGAAATGTCAAATGTCGTGACAACTTTTCGTAAGAATTTTTTCCGTCTAGCCCCCTTTCACAACGCGCGATAAGGAACTTCGTTCCAAAACGGAATGAATGATAAACCAAGATATATCTAGTAAACTCTAAGCTATTACCTGGATTACTGGAAGGCAATGCATTCTATTATTTGCTATTTTTCTTGCATGAAAATATTATGTAAAATCAATTTCAATCAACATGGTTGTTGTTGACCGTTCTGAATTAACCGATATAGTAACGAGCGCGGGTCGGTGTGGTGTCGGACGTAAAGAATAGCACCATCCCATATCTTCCCGTGGGTGTCGTAAGAGGCGACTAAGTGACTTACCAGAGAATTTGCAATAGCGTTCTCTGTGCCTTTCTTTGTAACAACCATACTGCGATCGCCAATCCGCCTGCCTAGCGTAGCAATTATGGCAAAACCCCTCTTTGGAGAGGCCTATGTCCAGCAGTGGACGTCTTTGGGCTGAAATGATGATAAATGATGAACGAGCGCAATGGAAAAAGAAAATCTAATGAGATTCTTAACTCTTTTCAAAAATTCTGTTTAATAGTAACTTCCACGAACTGACGACTATAAGTCATTATGATGAAAAGACCTCTTAATAAGCAGAATAAGGAGTAGCCACAACTGTATTTCGAAAACCCTAGCCGAACAATATGATGCACCGCTATTAAGGCGCTAACAAGCGACTTTTGCAGATTTTAAACTGACAATCACGTCAAAATGTGTAGTGTAAATGATTTGAAAAAAATATATATCTTAAACTAAAACATTCTATGAATCATTTAGTATGTGAATATTTTTGATTAAGTTCATATTAATTAGTTTAATTAAATCGTGAAGTTGTGTCTGACGCGGACAAAACATTGACAATCACACAAAATCTAACAGGAATATTTAAACGAAACTTTTACTATCTTACAGACAATTTTATAATCTATCTTTTAGTAAACCCTTTTTTTAAGTTAAAGAATACTATCTTTTTTTTTTATGTTTTCGACTAAACTTTGAGAGTTTTGACCGCAGCGCATACGATTCTCTAGTCGCTCAAGGTCGCCGGCGTATATCGTCGCCTTAAGACACTCTGTCCGGTTGCTCGTGCGGCAGGGGTAAATAATAATAATGTTTAATTTTTAAATACTAACCCATATCCCTTTAAATATCCAGAAGCCAAGTATTGGTCGTTTGTCATAGTTTAACTATGTATCCTAATTTACAGTTTAGCTCTTTTTTAATAACCAGTGGACCAAATGTTGTCAAGTTATATAAATATGTCGGCGTCTGCGATGGCTGAGCGGTGGCGCCGTCATCTTTTGGGTTCGGAGGTATCGGATTCATTATAAATATTCAATGCAGTATACTAAGTATCCTTACTTTATTAAATGTGATCGTACAATATACCTAATTCAAATAGGTAAACCGACAGTTTCGTACTAGATGAGTCTCCTGCTTGGTGTCTCGAGCAAAAGTGAGCTTGGCACGGTCCCCGCTCTCCAACACGACTCTGTCCACGTTCCGCCATAGCAACTGATAGCTGACGTCACGGCGTCTAACACTTCCCCTGTACTACAATTATGAAATTGAATCCTGTTTATCGTTAAATTATCGCTTGCTATGACCAATATTATTATTATTATTTTTTATTATAGCGTCATCATCATCATCATTTCAACCGAAAGACGTCCACTGCTGGACATAGGCCTCCCCCAAGTGTAATAGCATGTAACCTACTAATTAAAAAATATTAAAAATCTGGGGTGTGACTCATTCTAAATCCCCTGTGAGTTTCTTGATTCTAAAAACTCGGTTGATAATTCGAATTTACACTAGCGCCACCATTACGAGCGTGTCAGCGAGTTGAACTAAATTGACAGGGAGATTTTGACAGATAAAGTATGAGATGAAGTAAGAAGTGGCATTCTGTAAGGTAATTTCCCCGTCACTTCGACGCTCACTTCGCACTCGAACTCGATTCAAAGTGTCAAATATATCAAGATAATTCTGAACAGCGATGTGAGATACGAGTTGTTGTTTGAATTTTACAGAATCGACCTACTGGTCTCAATCATCTTAACGGCAATCAATGTCAAAAACATAACATAAATGTTCATAAATAAAGTCACTTTTGACTAATTAAGACTGAGTTTTGAATGTGAACATTCCTTTAGAATTGCCCCCCTTGGTTAGTTAAAAACTGTTTTTAAATTAAAATTTTCCTTATGTTGTCAACAGGGAAATGGCACGCACCACCATCAAAATAAGCCGAGTGATTTAAAAACTCCCTTACCAAAAATTCAAATCCCATACAACCGCATTACAAGGTACCCTTATGTATAAACACCATAATACCCATACTTTCTTATGGTGCAGTTAGGGGCGCGCCTAACGGCCTAATAATGTCCTAAGGGCAAAAGCTACTCAGTAATATTAGGCTCGTTCCAAGATTTAATATACTTATGGCCGTTGTAAAGATCATCGATTTTTATGCTGATCCAACGGAATCCTGCATAATTTTATAACTCACTGGGATGGTCTTGGTGCCATGGCCTTTTCTGAAATGAAGGTTGCCTTCTGGTGGTGGCTATAGAGGTAAAAAAAAATATAACATGGAGAGGAAATTTCACGAAAGTGCAGTCATCTTTTTTCAAGAATCTTATTTTACCATCGTTAAAGTTGTACCATTGTGCTTGTATATACAGTGAACTACGAATATAATATAAAAATATAAGCTAAATAAATAAACAAAAAGAATTTTTAAACGTCCACTTTAGTCCTTGTCGGGTAATCGTTTAGTGGAGCGTATGTTCTTTGGAGCAACCGTTCATTCGGGCATTCGCTCTTCGGTCAAACGATCATTTGGGAAAACGTTTTTGGGTCGCACGAGTATTTCGAGCAATCGCTCTTTCGGGCGAACGTTCTTCTAGTGCCATGTCCATGAGGTTAAGTACACCAGTTCACGTATAAATAATAAATTATCAATGTTTATGTCAAATAATATTCGAATGTGAGTGCGTCAGTGCATTCACTGGCTCGAAGAACGTTCGCCTGAAAGAACGATTGCTCGAAACACGATTGCTCAAAAGAACATACGCTCGACAAGGACTAAAGTGGACATTAATTTAATTTTGTTTGTATATTTGGAGCGCGGTCAGTACTTGGTTTGGTTACCGATTGAGAACGCCTTGGTTTTCAGAGACATTCGAAAAAAAACGGGAATATTATTTTAACTATATTTTTTTCTCGTGTTAGTCGGTTATCGCGGATGCAGACAAAGTAGCCTTTGTCTTTACCCAGATTCCAAGCCAGCTCTTTGTCAAATTTAATTAATATCGGTTCAGTGATTTTGCCGTGATAAGGAAACAAACAGACAGAGTTATTTTCGCATTTATAATAGTAGTGCGGATATCTCCAAAATAACCTTGAACAGCTACAAACTTCATGGGTATTCTTGTTTGAATCTATACCTAATTTATAAGTAGCGGAAGATTGACAGTTCAATACACGTGGGAGCTTAGAATTCTCGCCAGTAAATAATTAATTACCATCGCTAGAAGGAATACCGTCACGTAAATGTTCGTAGGGCTTTGAGAAGATATTATTTGTCAAACGTGACAATGGTAATTTGTAAAGTGAATTATTTTATGACGTCGATGGAGTTATGAGACCTGAAAAAGAAATGTAAGACGGATTTTTTATAGGAATGTTGCCGATTTAACGTAAATTAACAGTAGGATAAGTAATTGTTATGTATTGGCTGAAATGGAACTGGGCGGGCCACGTCAGCTGTAGTAGGCACACTGAAGAGTCTCCACGCAATAGTTGTCTGAGGATTGTCAGTCATCGCGAAAAATCTAGGAATAACCTATAATTCAGGAATAACCTAGATGTGTACCATCAGGGCTGGTTAGAGATGGAGCGGGAAGAAAGTTCCTGGAAATACTTGGTGGAAGCTTTTGTCCAGTATTAGCTTAAGCTAGGGAAAAACAATGTATTAGGCAAGTTAGGTATCTCGTGATTTTATTATAATACTAGCTTTTGCCCGCGACTTCGTCCGCGTGAATGTCGGTTATCGCGTATTAAAAAGTAGCTATGTCCTTCCCCAGGATTCGAAGTATCTTAATACCACATTATGTAAAAATCGGTTCTGCCATTTTATCGTGAAAGCGTAACAGACAGAGTTACTTTCCCATTTATAATATTCAAAGTCAAAGTCAAAGTCGAAGCATTTATTTCAATTAAACCATTTGCAGGCACTTTTGAATAGTCACAGAGTCAGTTAGTTAGTCATAAAGTTGAAGCTATGTAGTTGCTCGTTCCAAAACGTATGGTAGGTCTCTATGGAGAAGAACGAGCAAGAAACTCCACGGACACTCTTTTCAATCAAGCTTTCACAAAATCCTGGTTACATTATTCTTGTTGCTTCTATATGTGAAAACAATGTAAGTGAAGAGAAATCCAAAACATTCTAATTAAAAATAAATTAATACAAAAGCCATGGCAGTTAAGAGATGACCAATCTCAACTGACAGCGCCCGTTCACGAACATGACGCGCGGATCAGCACCACTCAGCTCAACCATTTTGAAGGGAACCGAATGATCTAACCCACACGCCACCAGCAGCGAGACATTTGAGCGAGCATGACAATGCTCTCAACTGCCATGCTCATTTATAAAGTACTAGCGACCCGACCCAGCTTCGCATGGGCCTATAGCCTTCCTCGATAAATGGACTATCCAACACAAAAAGAATTTTTCAATTCGAACCAGTAGATCCTGAGATTAGCGCGTTCAACCAAACAAACAAACAAACTCTTCAGCTTTATAATATTAGTATAGATATAAATATTATTATTATATTATAAAGTATAATATTCAAAGCTTGTAAGCGTATGGAAGTATGGATAAATAAAATTAAAATGTAATTAGTGAATGTATAAACAAACTAGCATTTGCCCGCGATTTCGTCCGCGTGCATGGCGGTTATCGCGGATGCAGACCAAGTCGCGGATTAAAAAGTAGCCTATGTCTTTCCCCAGGGTTTAAGCTATATTCATGCCAAATTTCATCAACATTGGTTCTGCTATTTCATCGTGAAAACGTAACAGATAGAGTTACTTTCGCATTTATAATATTAGTATGGAAGTATGGGTATGGAATATGAATAATATGAATTAATAAACGAGATAATATTTCTTTATTTATTCATTCATGAACACATACATTTGTTTTAACAGGTAAGACCAAAGCTAACAAAAGTAGTCACAAATTGGGGAGGGATTAATACCAACCTATTGTTGTTTTACTACTAAGCAAAGCGTTCTTCTCATCTAGAGAATTGAACTCCAAGCTCGCTCAAGGCGGATTGGCGATTTCAGTATTATTCAATTATCAAGTTCAGCTTTCCCCACGATGTTTTCTTTCACTGATATCAGTGATGTCCAAGATAAACTTATAAAGTATGTATGCAACTGAAAAAGTCACATTGCTAATTGGTCGTGGCCAGTTTCGAACTCACATCTTCGTGGATGACAGGCAAGTGCCTTAAACACTGAACCATCATGACATTGACAAAACACAATATGAAATGTATTTACAAAATGTCATACCGACATTGAATACAATACAGTAGAATCCGTTTACTATGACTCCGCCTATAATTAGTAATTGAATGATTAATGAAGTAATTGCAATGCGAAATTTGGTTTTCAAATTAAATCATTATAGCATCGGATATAATGACTTCATTTAAAGTGACATGTCGCTTATTATGACTTATATTTAGGAAATTATGTCCGGTAATAGTGACCTAGCTTGTTTTTAAGACCTGCCCCACATCTTTCCCTGCATTGACGTTTAGTGCGTACGTGGTGTGTGGCTCATTTTCGTTTTGATTCGCAGTGACTGATACGTATGTTAGTGATTTGTGCACAAAATGACTTCGCAACGCCGTAAATTATTTACTTTGAAGAGAAAAGTACAATTATATTTTCTTAAACTGTATGCTTTGTATGACGTCCGTATAGTACCTATGACGTGTTTGTCACTTCCCTTCGATGTCATTAGAAACGAATTTTACTGTATATTCATATACAAAAAACAATTGTATAACAATTAACCACAAAACCTAAAATATATCAACAATGTAGGTTGGTATATTATACCCATTATAGGTACTAATCTCAGTAACAATCTGCCACCGTTTCATTACCCAAATTATCCGAAACCATTCTCCACTCAACTATTCATACTAGAACACATCCCTATGCCATTATCCATCCACACATTATAATCCGGAGTAATAATAAAGTAGCCAATGTTCCATTAACAATGTTCTATGTTGTCACAGTCGAGGCTTTAGAGGTAGTGGACATTTTAATTTGGTTGTATTATACAGGGTAACTTAGTTATAAGTTATTGTAAAGGGATGTGGTTAATAATTTAGTGATAAGGTCGGTACACACTATTGTTTCATTTGTTTACATATTTTTGGCGTGTAATGTGCTACGTTTATGGGTCGAATATAAAAGTAGGTTATAATAGTGCAACAAATTGTGTTACTCATATACTTAATCATTTGCCTGGCCTTTTCCCAACTATATTGGGGTCGGCTTCCAGTCTAACCGGATGCAGCTGAATACCAGTGTATTACATGGAGCGACTGCCTGTCGGACCTCCACAACTCAGTTACTGGGTAACACGATAAGATAAGACTGGTTGTCAGACTATCTGGCTCCTGACTATACCCATAACGACTGCCAAAGATCTACAAATGACAGCCGAGACCAACGGCTTTACGTGCTTTGCAAGGCACGGAGGGAACTCGGTATGATGAAGAAGGTCACCCATCTACAGACCGACCGCGGCTAGCGTAGCTTAACCTTTGACCGATCGATCTGCACGGCTTTAACTTAGCTACGAGCTCCTCATATACTTAATACCCAACTGAATTTCAGTCATGGCGGCCAGTCTCAGTTGACACTAGCTAAGTACCTACACAGGGGAAATTATAGTTTACAAGTGCGTGCGCAAACACATGTGTACTCCCTCTTCCTTCATTCTTATGGTCTGATAGAACGACAGTCCGACACGACCGTGGAGAGATCCGGCTTTACGTACTTTCCGAGCCACGGGGGTGTCGTACCACCAACTTCCAAACTCAGGGCTGCGATTGATTAATTCCTAATGGAAAATCCAATATCACTTTTTACTCAATCTTGGAATTGAACCCAGCACCCTAAGATCAAGTCCGCACTTGCGACTACAAAACCAATGCGGCAGTTGATTTTATATCACATATATACCTAACTACGAGTACATTGCACAAAAGCGTGTAAAGTAATGGCCAGAGAATGGGCAGCAGCGTTCTCTGTGTCTTTGTAACAACCATACTGCGATCGCCAATCCGCCTGGCGATTATGGTAAAACCCCCCCTTGGGGAGGCCTATGTCCAGCAGTGGACGTCTTTCGGTTGAAATGATGATGATGATGATGATGGTGTAAAGTAATGTGCCCGGTTGCAAATATAACCTCGTGCATGATAGGCTAAGGGCTCTTACACACGAACGGCATGTTGTCAACGGCTGCCACTGACGCGTCGACTGCAGCCGTCGACATGACAACTTCAAACGACGACGACGACGGCTGCCACTGATCTTTGAAGTTGGCTGTCGCTGACGAGTATCGACGACTGCAGTTACCTCTGCCGTTGACAACATGCCGCTTGTGTGTAAGAGCCCTAAGACCTACAACGCCATGCAGTATTCCGGCTAACCGTATCGTCTCGGTTCTATTGCGGCCCGCCGCATGTGGTCGTCAATTACAAGCACTCTTTTCCATTATACCGATTGCTATGTGCGATAGCAACTACAAATTCATAACAATAGATATGCGGCCCGCGACAGCTCCAAGACAACCGAAGCGGTTCAAAGCTGGGGTGTGATTCTGTAAGACCTCATTCTAAACTTCGAATCTGAATCCGCTGTGAGTTTCTTGATTGGCATTCTAAAAACTCGGTTGATAATTCGAATATTTACACTAGCGCCACTCTTGCGAACGTGTCAGCGAGTTGAACAAAATTAACAGGGAAATTTTGACAGATAAAGTATGAGATGAAGTAATTTCCCCGTCAGTTCGACGCTCACTTCGCACTCGAACCCGATTCAAAATATCAAATATATCAAGGTAATTTTGAAACTTATGCGAAGTTAGAGTGAATAGCGATGTGAGATGTATTATTATTCGCCTATTGGCCGCAAGTCACTACGCTGATTTCATGCGGTTAACATAAAATTTGTACGTGGGTTATCTAAGGAGCTCGCCTTAACCACTGCGCTATCACGACATTCATAATACAGTTACTATTTTTAGTTTTAAAACCTGTTTTAAACTAACAGGAAGAAAAGGAACACACGCAGAACAAACTTAAATTGCGTTGTTACCACTTAATTAAAGCTGCGTTAAGTTACGTTGTAGTTGTGTTGTTGTGTAAATGAGTACTGGCAGGTTCTCTATGTTTACAGCGATATATTTACTTAGTTCTTTTAGTGTTTAGTTACTTGAGCACTTTCTGAAACATTTTCTTTTTAAACAGCTAGATATACATAGAAAAAGTAAATATAGTTGGCCCATTCAAAAGTAGTTTCGTATGGAGAAGAGTATATTAACAAATATGTTTTGTCAGCTCCGTTGGCGCACTTAATGAGCGATTTGTAGCTGCGATACGTGACTTCAGCTGACTTGCAACATTGCTTTGAACTAGTTGCAAGTTAGCTGTCTTTATATCAAATAGCATCTTTGAGTGTACATAATGTGCTATGTCGTTAGGTAGTTTTCAAATACATTATATACTAGCCTTCATCCGTGAGAATTTTGTTACGTTTTGGTTTTCTAATAATATACAGGCACATAACGTATAAAATATTTTTTTTTAAATCGGTTAACTATTTTTTTATATTATACATTACAAACAAATATACAAAAAAAGCAAATTTATTATCTTTTAAATATTAGTGTAGATTTAAATTATTTACGAACTTAAAATAAAGAAGAAAATAATATAAAATCTCGTAACAATCAAACTAAAACAAAAAGGCATTCAAAAATTCCTCCGCATCGCTCTCAACTGGTAATATGCCCAAGAGACTGGCGGCATTGCCGCTTTGGATGGCAATTCTCAAGAAAATATCGATTGTTTTCAAATTAAAATTGTTTCCATCAAATAAATCAATCACTTTTGCAAACACGGCGTGTAATATTTTTGGGTCATCAGATAATTGGAAACGTGACATTTACCGCTTCTAATTTCACGCAACCGCTAAACTCCAATCAATTACAGTTCTTAAACAGAGCCAGTTAGGTAACAATTTGTTATTGTCACACACATTCGTTGATTAATTTACCAGAAATAACGGTACAATACCGTTATAATAACGGTATTACCGGAGCTGTGTGTAATGTAACAAATCGACGCCGTTATAATCGCAACCGCGATTTATAGCTAGTCACAGTGGCGGTGTTAACAGAGAATCAGTTTGGTTCTGCGTTTCTAAATGTTAATGTTTGAGGAAATATTTTTTTATTCAGCAATGTACTTAAATAATTGACATAATAATAATAATATAATATAATATGTGTGGACATTTTCACACACGGCCATCTGACCCCAAACTAGGGAGACCCTGTACTATGGGTGTCAGACAGCTGATATACATACACAAATACATTTTTTTTATTTGTAAATACATACATATATAGATAAACAACACCCAGACACAAGGCAAACACAAGTGCTCATCACACAAATGTTTACCCTGGGCGGGAATCGAACCCGCAACACGCTGCGCAGCAGTCGATCTCTCAGCCACTGCGCCAACCGTGTCGTCACATACTCAAATGCTACTCAATTTTAAGATGCCGTTAAATCTCGTGGTGTCTCTATCACTATACATCAAAGTGACTGTGGCAGTGAGACCTAACAGCCTCTTAATATTGAGTAGTGTTTGAGTATTTGGTCAATAGATGTTTACAATTATTTTAATAGAAAAGGAATTTAGGACAATTCAAATAAACAAAATGTGATAATTATAAGCTTTCATATAGTTCAAAGTATTCATCAGATAGAGTTTTATAACAGGTTTTTATAACAAAAAAGACCTAACTACGTTTTGGAACGAGTAACTACCTTCAGTTTTTCTGGCGTTCATCATCATCATCATTTCAGCCGAAAGACGTGCACTGCTGGACATAGGCCTCCCCAAGAAATGGGGGGTTTTGCCACAATCGCCACACTTGGCAGGCGGGTTGGCGACCGCAATATAGTTGTTACAGAGGCACAGAGAACGCTGCTGCCCATTCTCTGGTGAGTCCCTCAGTCACCTCTTACGACGCCCACGGGAAGATATGGAATGGTGCTATTCTTTACGTCCGACACCATACGCACAGTTTTCTGGCTTTAATTGAAATAAATGTTTGACTTGAATGAAGGTGTTGTTTTTTTAATGTTGTAATTCTGCATTATTATTCTATACAAATCTCCTTCGATGTACTTGAGATGATCTGTCACCCTAATCTCTGGCAACATTCAGTATTAGCAGCTCACCTCAAGATCACATCACGTAAATAAACGGTAGAGATATAAAAAATAACACACAGGATTGGTAAAATAAGAAAAATGAAAATTGCATTAAGTCCGCCTTTGTACCTTTGTGCATGAAGTATAAATAAATAAATAAAATTGCATTAAGAATCATTTAAAAATCTCAGTTTTGGATTCATGAAACACGCGCACACAAACACAACAAAGTGTGCACAAAAGTAAACTAGAGTGGACTCTCATTCCGGAAAATGATTGGAAATGGCGATTTTCATAATTGCTTTATCATATACCTAACTAAAATAAATAAATTTGATTGTGGAGAACACTTCATGAATGAAGTCTTGTACAAAATCCTTTGTCACCAAATAGTATATTATTCACTTCGCAAATACATATCCTAACGTAACACGCTTAGAATTGAGATCTGAGCTAGATGCTTGCATAATTGATACTCGATCAAATACCTATGTGTTCAACAAGCAAAGCATGCAAATGTAATGATACCCCTTTATTTAGGGGAAATTGGGGCAGTCGATTCATTCCAAACACAGTAAGACAGAATACGATGTTATAGTGGTTTCAATTATTATTTAAGTAGATATGAGAAACTACTTTCTGCCCGCGTCTTCGTCTGTAGACTTCATACCAAAGTCCTAAATAATCTTACGGAACACAACAACGGAATAAAAAATATCCTTTTTGTTAAGCTAGATCAATCTGTGTCAAGAAGTTCAAAACGATGTAATCTACAATTGTTACAAATATAAGCGTAAGTATTGGGTTATGTAAATTACTGAATTTCATTCAAATAAACCGTCCATTTTACGAAATGTTTAGCTAGAATGAACGATTTAACTCGACTGCTCAAATTTGCTACGCTGCTACGAAGGCGTAGCAGTGACTAGCTACGCCGTAGCAAACGCTGATTAATTTATTTTTAAGAGTATAGAGATAGATAAAAATAATTATCTGGGAATTTTCAAATTCAGAAAGATTACATTCAATATTATTATACTAATTTGCTACGTTGGCAGATAGTTGCAAAATTAAACAATGCAAAATTATCATTATCACTTTTATTTATTTATTGCGTACTTTTATTTATTTATTGTGTTTAATAACTTCATACATATAATTGATAGATAAGTCGGGTTTACATATTCTTTACAGAAGGTTATCCTGCTTATTTTTGTTAGATATTTATTATTATAATTTTGTTTTTTATTTATTTACCTTTTAGTCGTGACTGTGGCCGCCCGTGGCATCTCTGCAAGGCCCTGTCAGAATACCAGCGCTGCGACATTTCATGTCGTAGCATTGTGCTGAGACAGGAGCCTTTTTGGTCTCGTACAGGTTATATAAGTCTTTTTTTTATGTGGTATCATTTGTTTATGTTTCGGTTTACCTGTACGAGGTTTCAAATAAACAATTTTTCTTTCTTTCTCTTTCTACGCGCTGCTACGCCGGCGTAGCAAGTGTAGCAAACACGTCCGCTACGCCGTAGTAAACGCTGACAGATTTATTTTTAGGATTATCTTTTAAAAGATTGATAGAAATAATTATCTGTGTTCAATCCCTGAATTTCCAGTACCCTAGTAAAAGGGTACTTACTGTCGGAAACTTTGTTGACGGCTTTAGAGCTCATGTGACAAGGGCTAAGTGGTTCAGTACCCAAATCTCGGTCTGTTGCGAAATCGATTTTTCTAATAGCAGTACCGAAAAACGAACAAAAGTAGTAAAATCTCGAAATAAAAAATTGTAAGTAAATCGAGTCAATTATAAAATATTGAAGATTTCTATGTACTTATTGATAACTATAATTCAATATTTGTTTCTTATTAATGAAAGCTAAAACTTTTACAATCAAATTTCATTATTATGTCTGTCTATGAATAGACATTAAAATTATTATTTTCTTAAATCTGGACCTACTGTATAAAGCGTGCTATATTTAAGATTTATGGCGTTATAAGCGTTATGAAGGTCCAAAAAGTTAAATTAACGCAATCTGGTGCTGCGGTGCACCCGATTATTTTTCATTCTTAATACTTCTCACCGAGAGGGTCTCGTGGCTAAGTAAAAGCCTTGCTGATCGTTGGGTCATGGTTAAGCTACGCTTGCTGCGGTTCGTCTATGGATGGGTGACCATCCATTTTATACTGAAACCACTCCATGTCTCGGACAGCACGTAGAACTGTTGGTCCCGGCTGTCATTCGTAGATCTTTGACAGTCGTGAGTAGTGAGAAGCCAGAATGTCTAATAAGCAGTGTTACCAAGGGGTATAGTGTTTCCTAGTTACTGGATCGATCGGTCATAATTAAACTACGCTTGCCGCGGTTGGTCTGTGGATGGGTGACCGTCCATTTTATCCTGAGATCCCTCCGTGTCTCGGACAGCACGTAGAACTGTTGGTCCCGGCTGTCAATCGTAGATCTTTGACAGTCGTGAGTAGTGAGAAGCCAGAAAGTCTAACAAGCAGTCTTACCAAGGGGTATCATGTTTCCTAGTTACTGGATCGATCGGTCATAAATAAACTACGCTTGCCGCGGTTGGTCTGTGGATGGGTGACCGTCCATTTTATCCTGAGATCCCTCCGTGTCTCGGACAGCACGTAGAACTGTTGTTCCCGGCTGTCATTCGTAGATCTTTGACAGTCGTGAGTAGTGAGAAGCCAGAAAGTCTAACAAGCAGTCTTACCAAGGGGTATCGTGTTTCCTAGTTACTGGATCGATCGGTCATAATTAAACTACGCTTGCCGCGGTTGGTCTGTGGATGGGTGACCGTCCATTTTATCCTGAGATCCCTCTGTGTCTCGGACAGCACGTAGAACTGTTGGTTCCGGCTGTCAATCGTAGATCTTTGACAGTCGTGAGTAGTGAGAAGCCAGAAAGTCTAACAAGCAGTCTTACCAAGGGGTATCGTGTTTCCTAGTTACTGGATCGATCGGTCATAAATAAACTACGCTTGCCGCGGTTGGTCTGTGGATGGGTGATCGTCCCTTTTATCCTGAGATCCCTCCGTGTCTCGGACAGCACGTAGAACTGTTGATGCCAGCCGTCATTTGTAGATTTTTGACAGCCGTGAGTAGTGAGAAATCAGAAAGTATGACAACCAGTCTTACCAAGTGGTATCGTGTTGCCTAGTTACTGGGTTGTGTTGTGGGGGTCTAATAGGCAGTCGCTCCATGTAAAACATTGGTACTTAGCTGCATCTAGTTAGACTGGAAGCTGATCCGAACATATGTAGTTGGGAAAAGGCTAAGCAGATTAAATACCATTCACCGTTTGATCTCAATTTCCAAACGTCCTATTTATGTTTTCTTTGTTTTAAGCAAGAGAGAACTAAGTATAGACTAGAATCAGGCTGAAATAGGCGATTATTTATTTATTTATTTCAGCCTGGATTTTCCCACTGCTGGGCAAAGGCCTCTCCACTCTCCTTCCAACTCTCTCTGTTAAGGGCTAATTGGGGCCAGTCTTTTTCGAAGGAATCTAGATCATCCCGCCATCTCCGCCTGGGCCTGCCGCGATGTCGCTTGCCATGTAGAGGAACCCATTGGGTTGTACGTTTGGCCCAATGATCGTCTAACATGCGGCAGATGTGTCCAGCCCAATTCCATTTCAGCATGACAGCTTTCCGAGTGACGTCAGTTATTTTTGTAATGGAACGGATGGTGGTATTCCTAACCCGGTCTTGCAGTTTTATACCCAGAATACTCCGTACCATAGGCGATTGGTAGATTTTATGTATTTTTTAAGTAATATTGAGTTTATATTAAAGAGTTGTTGCCTTCGATTTCTAAAATGACAACATCCACGTAATTTTGTCAAAAACAAGTCTTTAAGAATTTAGGTCTTACTGTCACTACTGATTGTATGTTGACATTTAAGGTTAGTGAATAAGAAAAACATCTCTTGGTTTAGAGTAACTGCTCAAAAAATGTCTGTTTAAAAAACCTAACGTGATTATAAAATTATTTTTTAATAACTTTTTAACGCTGTCTCTCAATAAAACCATTTGAATTTTGAATTGTTGCCATCGTAAAATGACGTACGTCCAGCGAATTTGGTATCGCAGTCCATTTTTCATAATTCTCTCCCAAGGACCAGAAAGTTCTTCATTTATTCAACATCAAGAGATAGCAACGACCTAAAGTAGAGGCCTCAAACGACAGTGATTTATTAATATCGCCCTTGAAGACAACGATCTTAATTAAAATCGTTTCCAACTAAACATGACAATATTAAGAGCATTATATTAATGAATTTTCGAAACAAAAAATATCTCAACAAGGGAAATTCAGGCTTGAGGCAGTCATAAGTTATCACAGATATCCAAGTTATTATTATAATACGAATTCTCGGGCGACATCGTGTGATGTGGGTAGTGAAGTCCCGAATATCAGCCGCTTTGGGAATACTTTAGCTCGAAAATCCATGGTTTATGTAATAATAGGGGAGTATGGTGATGTGGTTACCAAGGATGGAGCGTTTTCGGGTTTCTGAATGTAATTTGAATATTTTAGTTGACTTGGTTTTTTACTAAATGGTTTCGTGCCGACATTAATTTAGATATTTAAGTAGGTAAATCATAAAAGATGATCCATGATGATGATGATGGTAATGTATGATCTACTTATATTTAGACATAATAAAATGAAATACTATCAGACTCCCATTTTTTAAGACACTTTTCTAAAATGATTTCCACAAAGTCAACTTGTTTTTACGTCTATTTTTAGTTTTCTAAGAAAGTTTTAAAAATAGAACTGTTTAAAATGATCGTTTGATTAAGTGTTAGTAAACACAGGCTTTAGTAGCCTTAAGCTATATCCACACATATCAGGGTCGTGCCCGTGCTAAGACCGTGAAATTCTGACCAGTCGGGTTACATTTCGTTGTTATGTATCTTTTGATCGTGTGTATTTTTTGTTATCCACCATTCGGACCAACAGAGTAGAGCCGGTCGGACTGCCGTTTTGTACACTTCCCTTGGTCTGTATGGGAATTCGTGGGTCATACAACACACCTGTAAGTGATCGCCATTTTTACTACGCTACGTTAGTTCTGTGTGTCACATCGGTATCAACGTTAGTATCGGGTGTGAGCATGGAGCGAAGTATTTAAACTTCTCTACGGTGCGAATTGGCGTCGTCCCTAAGTAGATGGTTTCAGGTGTAGTATTCCCGATGTAGAACTTTTTTGTTAAATCTATACTTTTTCATCATAATCATTTCATCCAATCATCATAATTATCAACTTTTAGACGCTCATTGCTGGGCATATGGCTTCCCAAAGGGAACCCCCCTTTGGGAAGCCGTAATCGCCATGCTTGGCAAATGCATGTTGGCGATCGCAGTAGGTGTTATAGTACTCAGAAAGACGCTGTAGCCCATCCTCTGATCAATATCCCTCTGTCGCCTTCTACGACACCCACGGCTAGAAAACGGATGGTGCTATTCGCGGCCGGCACTACACGGCATCCAATAACATTGTATTAAGGAGAAATACTATATAAAGTAATAAATACCAATACAGTTACCCCGTGTAGTTTACAAAAAAAAGTCCTCATTCCAACGAATAAAATGGTTCTCACAAAAAGAAAAAATAACAAATACCGCTGTCCGGAAATGCGCGCGTGACCGGTATACCGCGCCGTATTTTTGTTTTTGAACTTTTTTTGGAAATGTTTACTTCGCTTTTGACTAGTTTGTGTAAAATATGCGATATCAGATTTGCATATTACATTTTATGTCATTTTAACTGCAAGTTAATCGTTCGTTTTCGTCGAATTTGGTTAGTAATATTGTTGTTTATAACAAAATAAATAATTATACATTGTGTACGTATTTGTTTATTGAAAAAAAAATGAAAAAAAAAAACCAAAATTTCCTATTTTTCTGATTGATGCTGTAAGTTGTCAATATTGAGTTATTATAAAAAGTTACAACATGTTCAACGTATTGGATAAATGTAACATAAACTATGTCAGTAATATTAAAATACTAGCTTTTACCCGCGTCTTTGCCTCGCGTGAATGTCGGTTGTCGCGAATGCAGACAAAGATGCGGATTAAAAAGTAAACTTAATCTTTTCTTTGGGTAATCTGTACCAAATGTCATCTAAAATCGGTTCGTTAGCTTAGACGTAAAAGTCTAACAAATAAACAAACATATATAGACGTATTTATAATAATATACAGATTTAAAAATGTCGTTGACTGATTTTTTTTTCCCTTTCTTGTTAATGGATGACTTGACATGATCATTTCACGCTGATATCATGCATTACATTTTAATATATTACTTACAATCTACCCAAAAAAAAAATTAAAAGAAATCTCATAATAACACTAAAATTTTACAATTACTTCGAACAATGTAAAAAAAAAAAGTTTGAGTATTTCTGTTCTAGACCCCTAGCTATGAAACTTTTCGGCGCTTATTAAAAAGAAAAGCAGCTGTACCTTACATTGCTATTTTAACAAAATTGTGAAACATTCTAGCTTTCTTCGATAAAGGAAAAGTCAGAATGCTATTGCATGTACGAAGATCATTCAAGTTAACTCCAGTGTCCAGTTCAACAAAAATTATGTTGATTTCGTTTCGGACACATTCCACCATTACAAGGACCGGGAGAGGTATCTACTAATAATACGCAGTTTATATAACTTCTTCGTCATCATTATCATCATCATCAGCCAAAAGACGTCCTCAGTTGAACATGAGCCTCCCCCATAGAACGCAACGAGCGGTAACCTGCCACTTGCATCCACCGGTTACCCGCGACCTTGACAATGTCGTCGGTCTATCTGGCGGGAGGCCTACCAACGCTACGTCTTCCGGATCGTGGTTGCCACTCGAGAACCTTTCTTTCCCATCGGTTATCGATTCTTCGAGCGATGTGGCCTGCCCATTGCCACTTCAGCTTGCATATTCTGAGAGCTATGTCGGTACCTTAGGTCTTTGGCGAATTTCCTCGTTCCGGATTCTATCGCGCAAAGAAACTCCGAGCATAGCTCTTTCCATGGCTCGCAACTTCTTCGTATCCTACTAACATTATATAAAGTTTGTGAGGATGGATGAATGGATGTTTGTAACCCTTTCACGTAAAAACTACGGAACAGATTTTGATGAAACTTTACCGCTTATACATCAGAATAACACAAATAGGCTACAATTTATAACGATTTTGTGTAAAATTAAGAGAGAGATAAAAAATGGGGAATTTAGTATGATACTACCATAGACGAATGACACGACTATCAACGTTTAGACGCCCACAGCTGGGCGGGCATGTCTCCCACAAGGGGGGATCACGACTATATTACCAGGGAATCATGACTTAGTTGAAGTCGCCAGTTTCCAAATAATCTAGTTTCCAAGCTCTTTTTTAACCAAGTACTAGGAGAACATTACTTAGTAGTACTTTCCATATAAATAAAAAATCTAAGATTATTGATGGGTCTCCGCGCGCTACGACTGCATACCACCGACGTACTTGTCAAATGAGGCAACAAATATTTAGCGAAAATTCGCTAACACAAGCCTATCTCCTAGTTTCTTGCTCGTTCTTCTCCATAGAAACCTACTGTTTGGAATGAGCAACTAGTTTCAACTTTCTGACTGACTGACTCTGACAATTCAAAAGTACCTTGGTTTATTTGAAACAAATGATCTCAATCTCTCAATCTCAAACTTAAACTCAAAAATGATTTTGAGTTTGAGTTTGAGTTAGCAACGAATGTGTCAGGTGCAGCATTTTTCACCCACAATTTTTCACGCACACTCCTTGCAATTTGTTTACAACACTACAATATTGAGTTGTCTCATTTACGGAGTTATTGTTTTTAGGTAGTGCAGTATCTAGTCGGAGCACGCGGAGACCTATCAATAATCTAAGTAAAAAATAAAGTTTGAATGTTTGTCCTCTATCGCTTTTCTGGGTGCTTATCTTTAGTATAACTTATCGGGGTTGTGTTGCGTAAGCCCGCGAAGGTGAAAAACACCGGGAACGAAATCGCGGGCAGCAGCTAGTATTGAATAATTCTGTTATTTTATATTTTCATCTCGAGCTGACAGTCCACCTGACGGACGTCAAGTTCTTCTAAATCTAAAAGAGACTTTATGACATTATCATAATACCCACACATAAGGTTGTATTTTTATTATCAGCCAAAATTTCTACAGTAGGTATACATATTGTACAAGAAGTCACTAAATTTTGTTTTGAACCAGTTCAGTCTTCTGCAAACATGTCATAAACACTACTCCTAAAAAAAAACCCCAAACCAGCTTTTGCCCGCGACATCGTCCGCGTGAATGTCGGTTATCGCGGATGCACAAAAAGTAGCCTTTGTCTTTCTTGCGGTTTAAGCTAAGTCAAAACAAATTTATATTATTAGTAATATGAATACCGAAAAAGGCCCCCGACTTTAACACGACCAATACACCCCACTCTAGAGACCAAAAATTACAAAACTGACATCCGAACCTACGGAAAAAAGCCGGCACGTGTCCAGTAATCCATTCTGCCACGCTAAAAAAGTTAGTGCGGGCGTGCACCACAATTCGGCCATATTAAATTGGCTGGTAAAAGCGAATTGCTTTTGGTTTATTAGTGGGCTAATTTGATTTTATGTCCGACCACTGCGGTCTTGCCCCGTGACTGGAAAAGTAAACAAATGAAGCAGGCTTTCGGGCTTGCCATCCTATATTCGACTTTATTGTATACCTTGATACACGCCGTCAGAAAAGTATTTCCATGTTGCGTGAATTTTATATTTAACTTCGATTGGCGCGCATGTGTGTTTTTTAAAGGTAAACGTTACGAGTACGAATGTGTAGTTTTGAATAATGATAGTCTTGGTTTATTACAACTTATGTTTGTGAGTTCATAAAGTCATACATACATTTAATTGTAACGTGTTCTTATTTCAAAATAGTATCGTTAAACATATTTTTGTGTTCTATGTTTTTATGCACGAAAAGAAAATTAATTAAACCACTATTTTTAGAATTTGTAACCGACATTCAAAAACACATTATCATGCATGATTGAACAAATACATTTAAATATTTATGGTTTCAAGTTTGCGTTTATTCATTATGTCTGAACTACACACATTTGAAAATATTATGTACAATACAAGAAAAAGGGGCCCGCCGCGGGCTTATTACGTATGAAATAGCAATCAGCAAAAATTGCGCAACTATCGCGCAGTCATCGCGCGATCAATCGCTAAACGTCAAAAAAAATCGTATTATGTAAAAATCGTTTGCTAATCGTTCGCTGTTTGTTTCAATGCATTTATCGCTACGACACTAGCGCCAAAAACAATTTAGTAGCCACCGCTGGTACTAAATTCAAATTCAAATTAATATAATTGCTAGAATGTAGGTACAAATGAAGAACTTATACCTGCTACCTGCCTGCTTACTTTTATCTGCTAATATAAACAAACAGAAAAACTGGTAGATTGTGTGTGATTCTCAATGTTTTGTCCGCGTCAGACACAACTTCACGTGTTAATTAAACTATATAATATGAATGTTATTAAAAATATTCACTTACTAAATGATTAAAAGAATGTTCTAGTTTAACATATATTTTTTTCAAATCATCTACACTGCACATTTTGACGTGATTGTCAGTTTAAAATCTGTAAAAGTCGTTAAATAGCCCCTTAAGTGGACGAAATCAGTGTACATTCAAACTCCAAACGATATTTAGCTGTTTTAACAACAAGTAAGTTAATGTGTGAAATAATGCAATAAAGTGTATTTCAGCAGTAAAAGTACTAAATAAAACATCCTGTTTTAAATTCGTAAACAGCCCTTTAGATAGTCGGTAGTGAGCTTTAAACTCAGCATCAGAAAAGTTCAAAGCTTTGGCTTGATCTCGAAGGCTACGTCGCAACTGTGCTGTGTTATGGCTTTCAGTCCTTCTGGCTTCTTCTTCAAGTGCTCCAAGCAAGAGAGTAGCACGAGACATCTTTGATAATCGAAGCGTCACTCGATTTTTTTTAGGCGGATAATAATAAAGTTTTTACAAACCACATAGTTTAATTTAAATTAACACACGACGAAGATTTAAAATACGGTTTTTTGGTACAATACTCGAAATAATGGACTGAATTAAACTAATATATATGTGTACAGCAAAGAAAGAAAGAGAAGACAGCGATTAACAATCGACCAGCAACTAGGGAAAAGTTTATCGCAATTTGACAGCAAAATTTGCTTATTGATGGCTATTGCTTTGCTGTCAAAACTCATACGTAATACGAAATAAACGTAGTACAATAGCGGACAATGCACAATTTAGTTCATTGATTGTTCCATAGAGGCAGCACTAACGCTTGTTTGCTATGGTTTGGTTATCGCTGATACATAATACGAATTTGCAATTGAAGAGCAATTATTGCGCAATTTTTGCTATCGCTTGGCTTCTGCAAGATACGTAATAAGCCCGGGAGCTCAAAGGGCATCAATAAAGTCGTCCACATCACTGTCAACGGGACACGTGCCCAACAGGCTGGCAGTATTGCCACGTTGTATGGCAATGCTGTAATAATTATTTTTGTGTATCAGAATGAATCATTACACGTCTGTTACTAAGACAAAGTTTCAAAACATGACCAACCAACAAATCGCAAGATCCAACCTTAAAATTATCGCATTCTAGGTCAAACTAAACAACAGCAAGAAAATAAAAAGATAGCTCAAATAGCTTCGCTGAGCTCCGATGAAAATGCCAGCCAACATGAAATATCGTCAAAAGACCTCCAGAGGTCATTGTCGGCACAATAGACGAGCCAGCGCACTGCATTCTGCTGCAAGACAAGTTATTCTAGACATTTTTCCGAGTTATGATAGTGGAAATCTGAGCTTTATTTTACGGAAAGTTTTGCAAAGAATATGTTTAAATAAGTGATGCTGGTTTTAGACTTCATTTTATGGTTGGGGAATGTGGAATATTCGTAGTTTTCAATCGACTTCAAAAAAGAAGGAGGTTTTTAATTCGACTGTACTATGTTCTTTTTTTTTGTATTTTTGTTACGCGATTTCTCGGGATAACGATTTTGAAAATTCTTTTTCTTATGGTATGCCTTAAGGGGTAGTATCATATAAATTTTATTGCAATTAATTCAGCATTTTTTGAAAAATCAGTTGAATCCCAAAAAAATCTATACAGACGACGTTTTAACAATTTCTTCAGTCTTTGGAGTACAGTTAACAGCAAAAGTAGATGATCAAAATCAGAAATTCAATACTAATGAACGGAGTTCGCGTCTGAACTGTGTGGCGTCGAAGTGATTCAAAAATATGTGTATGACAATCACATACTTTTAATAAATAAACTAGTTGTTAAGGACAATGAGTACCTACCTGAAAACTGCGTGAACATCGACACCCACGCAAGCAAGCATCCGTGACCCATCTGGTTACGTATTGGCCCGGTTGCATACGGTGTGCGAAGAAATCACATCGAAGTATCGGAAAAATGCAAAGTCTCTTAGGCCTACCACTACTTGCGCTATAGTAGAAAACTACCTAAGCAGGTCGGTTTCGATGGGCAAGGGTACTCATTCCCTACTGCGGTGCCTACAACAAGAAGAACTACCTGAAGATCCGAAGAACTGAACGCTCAAGAACTGAGCCCCCTGAAGTAAGGCGGGACCCTACAGGACGTGAAGAGCAGGGGGTCAGTGGAAGCCTCAAGAACCGAAGAACGTCGCTAGTAACTTAGTCGTCGCACAGTGATATCGTCATATTAGTTTGAAAATAAATACGGCTTGGTGCCTTTCAACGTTCTCAAGCTTTCATTTGACCTCCAACTGTAGGCATCCCCCACAGTTGGATGGTCCTTCGCCAGCCGGATCAAGAAGCAAGTCAGCCGCTCAAGACGCAAGTCAGCCGCTCAAGACGCAAGTCAGCCGCTCAAGACGCAAGTCAGCCGCTCAAGACGCAAGTCAGCCGCTCAAGACGCAAGTCAGCCGCTCAAGACGCAAGTCAGGTGCTGAAGACAGGCGCGCAAGAACTGTGTTCAAGAGAAAAGTGTCGTACACACATTTCTATCCTGTTTCTTTAAGCGGGTGGACCGCGGCTCCGTATCCCTACCACCTAACGGTGTCAAACGGTAGGGGTCGGAGTTAACGCTGATCAAGGCGGTGAGGTATCTTCGTGCAATACCTCCGGTTCACGAAGAGTGCCTTTTTCAAGGCGCGAACCGAAGCTGCACGCTACGCCGGTAAGGTCGTGTGTGGTACGGGGGCCGGTCTGTAGGCACTGCCGAAGGAGCCGGACATTCCCACCGGTTCCCGAGCGCCCCGTAGGACACACTGCCCTCTGCTGGGTAGGCGTATAACCTGTCCGATCCTGCACACATCCATCCCTGGCGGAGCGTATCCCGGTCACGGGCCCTCCAAAAGGACTGTTAGGATCGTTAGGGCTGTTAGGGACGTCAAAAGTCGAAGATGACGCTGACTAGAAGCCAAGCGGCCACCGACACGAAGACAGCGAAGATTTATGAAGAACCCCCCGCGTCTCCGTCCGCACAACCGTCCGCGTCCGCGTCCGCATCCACGTCCGTACCCGCCGGAACAAAGCCGCGCGCGCGCCCCGACCCGAACGCCCGCGCGCCCACATTACCCACACAGACAACGATGGATACAGATAGAACAAAGGTGGCGTTACCAGCCGCCGCGAACACCGCCGCAACCGCGACTAATGTTGAACAAAATAGGGAAGAAAGAAGATCAAAAGCGGCGTCCGAACGATCGCATAGATCGGCCGCCAGCGTTATAGCCCGAATCAAGCAAGCCGAGCTCGATGCCCAGGAACGTCTAGCCGAGATTCAAAGGAGAGAACTGCAGATCGAAGCAGACCTGGTGAAGAAGCGACTAGCATTGGACATAGCCACTATTCAGGAAGAGACTGGCCACGGAAGTGTCAGTGCTCGCGAAGCCTCAGAAGTGGAACATCGAGTTACTGATTGGCTAAAGAACGCCCAGCATAAGGAAGGCGAGCTACCCCCGACGACAACAGATCAAGACATGTCATCGGCTGTCCGCGCATCGGCCCTGTGCGAACCACGGGGGGAGCGTACCGACCGCGGGCCAGCGAGGGGGCTAGCAAGACGGCCGTCGCAACACTCTTTCTACCAATATGCGCCGCAGGAGGTACCGAAAGGAGTTACTATAGAAACTCCACGACGAGCTAGGTCGCCCACCCCGACGCGATCAAAGGATAGAGGAATAGACAGACTAGCTGAAGCCATAGAACGAATGGCTCAGCGTCGCCCGCCGCCCAGGCAAGCACAAGAACTGCCCTACTTCAGCGGCGTACCGAACGAATGGCTGCTATTCAGATCAGCAATACGGGACTCGACGAGATTGTATGGATTCTCGCCGGCCGAGAACCTAGCGCGACTTAGAATATGTATGAATGGAGAGGCGCGTGAAACGGTCTCCTCCCTACTATATACCGCTACGGATCCAGCAATTATTATGCGGACCCTTGAACAATGCTACGGTCGCCCCGAGATTATTATCGACAAAGCATTGGATGATATAAAAAAGCTACAGCGCCCCGGAGGGTCAGCTAGCGAACTGAACGCGTTCGCAATCAAGCTACAGAACATTGTTAGTGTACTATCAAGCATAGATGAGAGAGGGTACCTACAGAACCCTATGTTGGCACGTCAAGTAATTGAAAAACTGAGTCCGCACATCAGAGCGAGATGGTGCGACTTCGCCGATCAATACGGAAGTACGAGTGAACCTGAGATCGTGACTCTGTCTCGCTTTCTCATGGGAGAAGCGGACCGCGCCGTGAGATATGCCTACTCTACTAATAGCAACGCGAATAGAGAACCAGCGCGGGCCACGACATCGGCCAAAGCAAGCAATGCGCCGGCGCGCCGCCAAAGCGAGCGGAGGCGAGATGCCGCTACGTACACAGCTACTGAAAACAAAGTATGTCTCTGTTGCGGGCTCGAACATAACACAACCGAATGTAAGAAACTGGAAGCGATGACTGTGCCTGAACGATGGGAATGGGCTAAGGAAGCACGCGTATGCTTTCGCTGTCTGAACAATCGTCATCGGCGAGCCAGTTGTAAAGCAAAGAAATGTGGAATTGACGAGTGTCGGCACCCACATCATAAGCTGTTGCACACTTTAGAACGGACCGCTAGGGAAAGCACTCAACAAGAAAAAGCGATCGACGCGTCGGCTCACACAGTGACGTCAGCAGGCGCGGTATTATTGAAAGTGTGCCCGGTCACGATCCAGGGACCGAACGGATTGGAAGTTGATACTTACGCTCTACTTGATGAAGGTTCTACGATTACTCTGATCGACGAGGAAACCGCTAGAGCCGTGAACGCGCATGGAACGAAGCGCGCACTGCGATTGAACGGCCTGACGGCTACGCAGGAGGAACTTGACAGTGAGAGCGTAGATCTAGAGATACGGGGGTTACGAACGGGCCCCCATTCAATTAAGGCGCGAACCGTCAAAAGTCTCAACATTACAAGTCAAACAATCGCAGCAAGCTGTTTGAACTATGAACACCTGAAGCGACTGCCACAGAACGAGGTCTGCTATGCGAATGCAAGACCGCGCGTACTCATAGGCGCAGACAATTGGCACCTAATAGTATCGCGTAAACTCCTGATCGGAAAAAGAAGCGAACCGGCCGCCTCGCTAACCCAGTTGGGATGGGTAGTGCACGGTACGGTGCCACGGACAATAGTGGCCAAAGAAAATCCGGAAGATGGCGCCACTGTGCTCCATGTACGAGCGCCGGAACATCGCGCGCGAACTGACCGCGATGACGAACTAGATGAAATAATAAAGGCGCATTTTGCGATCGACGCGCTAGGAATAGCAAAGGGTTGCAAACCCGTGCAGGAAGACGAGCGCGCGAAGGAAATATTCAATAAAACAGCGCGACTCGTAAATGGGCGCTATGAAGTAGGTTTGCCTTGGCGAACGGAAGACACTCGCTTGCCGCCTAGCTACGATATGGCGGTACGGAGGCTACGATCTATAGAACGAAAGATGGATCGAGATTCAGAGTTTCGTCAAGCATACACGACGCAGATGAACAATCTATTTGAAAAGGGTTACGCAACCCCCGTCGAAGATAATGATCCCAGAACAATAGAATGGTACCTACCGCATTTTGCGGTCACGAACCCGAATAAACCAGGGAAGGTACGCCTTGTTTTCGACGCCGCGGCAGTTACGAACGGATGATGTCTCAACGACGAGCTGTTGGCCGGACCGGATATGCTCAGAACGCTTCACGGTATATTATTCAGATTCAGAGAGAAACCAGTCGCAATAACGGCGGACATACGTGAAATGTTTCTACGGATTAATATTCGACCCGAGGATCGAGCAGCGCAGCGTTTCTTATGGCGTGACAGTGAACGGAGAAACCCGCCGCGAAGATACGAGACGAATTCCATGATATTCGGGGCTCGGAGTTCCCCCTTTTTAGCACACAGCGTTAGAAACAGGAATGCGGAGGAATGCAAGAATACCTACCCGAGCGCCCTCTGTCCGATCACGATGAATCATTACATGGATGACTGGGTGGATAGTTTTGATACAGAGGAGAGCGCCGCGTTAACAATGAACGAGGTACAGTGTGTGCATAAGCGAGCCGGCTTCGAGCTCGCCGGGTGGAATTCGAATCGCGCGCACTTGCTCGACCAAATTAGGGAAGAGGACAAGTCGAAAACCCCGAAAGAGTTAGGCGCAAATGCACACCCCTACGGCAAGACGCTAGGGATGGTGTGGTTGCCAGAGACCGACGAGTTTGCATTCAACACGGATATGCCTCGCGTACCGAGCGACATACGCTGTGGGCAAAGGACGCTTACGAAGCGTGAAATGTTAGGGGCAGTAATGTCAATCTTTGACCCGCTGGGTTTACTCAGTCCGTATACGATTACGGCGAAGATCTCTCTGCAGGAGCTATGGCGAAGACAGGTCGGTTGGGACGAGCAGCTACCCGCCGACGAAGATATCGCGTTTCTCCAATGGATAAATGGTCTGACGAGCGTGGCGGGCCTGCGCGTCCCCCGACACTACGCGGATCACATGTATGTGGAGAGATCACTGCATGTATTCACTGACGCAAGTGAACAAGCTTACGCCGCCGCTGCATACTGGCGTTGTAGAACGAGCGACGGAGAGATAAGGGTGGTATTGGTCGCAGGAAAAGCGAAAGTTGCACCAATGAAAGCGCAGAGTATACCGCGCATGGAACTACAAGCGTGTCTTATAGGCAGTCGACTCGCTGCGGACATAATAAAGGAACATAGATGGACCGCCGAAGTAACCTACTGGAGCGACTCAAAGACCGCGTTACATTGGATACGTAACGACTCTGCCAGATACACGCCCTACGTTGCACATCGGCTGAGCGAGATAGCCGAGCTCACCACCGCTGAACGATGGCGCTGGGTGCCGACCGCACACAACGTGGCAGACGACGCGACCAGAGGCCACAGAACGCGTCTCTCGCAGAACGATTGATGGTTTAGCGGCCCCGCGTTCCTCAGAGAGCCAGAGGAAGCTTGGCCGACAGAGATGCAGCAACAGAACGAAGAAGAAACAGAAGTGTCAGCCCACGTAACGGCTAACGAGAGCGCGATCGACATGACGCGTTTTTCATCATATAGAAGGATGTTGCGCGCCGTAGCCTACGTGCACCTATTTGTAGACAAGTGTAGGAAACGCGCCACTACCTTAGAGTTGAAGCACATAGAAGAAGCCGAACACACGCTTATTCGTGAGGCGCAGCGCGCTAGCTTCCCGCAAGAAGTCGAACGGCTTACGTTGGGAAGGAACCTGGAACGATCGAGCCGACTAATCAAGCTCGACCCGATATATGATTCCGATCGAATCATACGTTTAAATGGGCGCATTAACGCCGCGAACGTACCTGACTGCAGAAAGAGACCGCCCATATTAGACGGCAAGCACCCGCTCGCGCGCCTAATCATAAGTCACGAGCATGTCACGAACGGACACGCAGGTCGCGAGCACGTTGTGAACAACATACGACAACGCTACTGGGTACTACGACTACGAACCACGGTACGCGCGATACTGAGCGAGTGCGTCACGTGTAAACTTAATAGAACTGCGCCGCCGACGCCAGTCAAAGGAGACCTCCCGAGCGAGCGACTCGACGCATACTCGCGGCCCTTTACACGATGCGGAGTGGATTGTTTCGGGCCCATGACGGTGGCCATAGGAAGACGCAGAGAGAAACGATGGGGACTGCTGTTCACCTGTCTCGTCACCAGAGCGGTGCACGTTGAATTATTAGCCGGGTTAAGCACAGACTCAGCTATAATGGCTATGCGTAGAATGGCCGCACGCCGCGGATGGCCTAAGTCAATAATGTCCGACAACGGCACGAACTTCCGCGGCGCTGACGTCGAAATACGAAAAGCATATGAAGAGTGGTCGCATGAGTTGAAAGACTACGCACTAACAAAAGGAGTGGAGTGGCGTTTCATTGCGCCCGGAGCGCCTAATCAAGGCGGGGCGTGGGAGAGATTAATAAGAAGCGTGAAGAGCGCCCTCGCGGTCGTGCTGAAGGAACGCGCGCCGCGGGAAGAAGTTTTGAACACCGTTATGACGGAAGTAGAGTACACGATAAACTCGAGGCCGTTAACTCACGTATCAGTGAGCCCGGACGATGATGAAGCATTAACACCGAATCATTTTTTACTAGGGTCGGCAGTAGGGCTGCCGGTCACTGGAACTTGTGACGTAGGCGATAAGCGCGCGTGGAGGGCGCAAGCGAGCAGGAGGCAAGCGTTGGCAGACCGTTTCTGGGCAAGGTGGGTGAATGAATACCTACCAACGTTAACCCCGCGCGGTGACGTCAGGAAGAACGTAGAACAAATACGAACGGGCGACGTCGTTATTATAGCCGACGGCTTATTACCTCGTAACGTGTGGCCGCGGGGCCAAGTCGTGCGCGCGGCGCCGGGGCCGGACGGGGTAGTGCGGAACGTGGACGTGCGGACTCGCGGGGGTGTCTACAAGCGGCCTGTAAGAAGACTCATCGTCCTGGACCGAGAGAAAGGGGCTCGCAGCGCTACGCCGGGGGGAGGCTGTTAAGGACAATGAGTACCTACCTGAAAACTGCGTGAACATCGACACCCACGCAAGCAAGCATCCGTGACCCATCTGGTTACGTATTGGCCCGGTTGCATACGGTGTGCGAAGAAATCACATCGAAGTATCGGAAAAATGCAAAGTCTCTTAGGCCTACCACTACTTGCGCTATAGTAGAAAACTACCTAAGCAGGTCGGTTTCGATGGGCAAGGGTACTCATTCCCTACTGCGGTGCCTACAACAAGAAGAACTACCTGAAGATCCGAAGAACTGAACGCTCAAGAACTGAGCCCCCTGAAGTAAGGCGGGACCCTACAGGACGTGAAGAGCAGGGGGTCAGTGGAAGCCTCAAGAACCGAAGAACGTCGCTAGTAACTTAGTCGTCGCACAGTGATATCGTCATATTAGTTTGAAAATAAATACGGCTTGGTGCCTTTCAACGTTCTCAAGCTTTCATTTGACCTCCAACTGTAGGCATCCCCCACACTAGTAATAAATTAAATAAATTAGTGTTAGTAAATCAGTATTGAATTTCTGATTTTGATCATCTACTTTTGCTGTTGACTGTACCTCTGTTTTAACTGTGTTGCCGGTTCTTAATGAATTTTAATGATAAGAAGGTACTAAAAAGTTATAAATAAAACGCTTTTTTACAAATAAGACAACCGCCTTCAAAATCTAAAAAGTGATAAATAACTTTAGCACAGTACACACATGACTTTAGATTTGGAAGGCGGTGGCAATTAAAGACAACAAGCAAAACAAAGTCACCGACTTCCAAATCTAAAGTCATGTGTGTACTATGCTAAAGTTATTTATCACTTTTTAGATTTTGAAGGCGGTTGTCTTTTTTACAAAAAAGTTTTCTATACTAATATATTATTGAGTAGCAACTCTTTTGGTTAAGGAGCTCGGAGCTAAGTATAAAAAGTACGAATTGATCAGTCAAAGCTACGCTCCCTACGGTCTCTCCGTGGATGAAGACTATCCATTTCATACAAAAATCCCTCTGTTATTCGGAAAACATGTAAAGCCGTTACCTGGGTTGACTGGTAGAGAATGCCTAAGGCATTAAGTTCGTCTTTGTACCTTTGTGCATGAAGTGTAAATAAATAAAACCGTTAATCTCAACTGTCATATGTAGATCTCGACTGCAGCCTGTTCTTCTACTGTTTTCACATATAGAAGCAACAAGAATAATGTAAGCAGTATTTTGTAAAAACCTGATTTTAAAAGAGTGTCCGTGGAGTTTCTTTCTCGTTCGTCGAGCAACTAGCTTCAACTTTCTGACTAACTGACCGACTCCTTGACAATTTAAAAGTGCCTGTAAATGGTTTAATTGAAATAAATGCTTTGACTTTGACTTTGCAGCGCCGGCGCACGGCCCACGTGCCGCAGGGATCCCATCCAGCCCGCAGCTGCAGGTGTGCGATTGGCCCAAGAACGTCGACTACACCCCGCGCCCCCACGGTACAACGCCTTTACCGGCTACAGCTACTGATGGTTCAACTACAATCGATGCTACTACGCGTAATGATGATCCTTTTTTTTTTTTTTTTTATTCTGCATTTATTTTAGGGACTTTTACGCACAGCGTATGCCAGTCCCATCGTACCCTTATCCAAATACTTCACTACAAGATTATAAATTACCTACTACTATTACAATTACATAAAATTACAATATTTGGGCCATAAATTTGAACAGAACCTTCGCTCCGATACTACTTGGCTGAGATAATATTTTGTGGAATATGCCTACGTCAGTTCTGTTCAAATTCAAGGCCATTATTAAATTATTTCTTGTAGACTCATATCTAGCACACTCCATTAATAAGTGATGCAAGTCTTCAGTGACCCCACATTCTTCACAATTGGGCGAAGTAGTTTTCTTCATCATGAAGGCAAATTTTTTACATGGAATATGACCAGATCTGAGTCTATGTGCAATAGTAGTTAATTTTCTACATAAATTAATGTTCATGAACCAAGGCACACGAAAGGGAATGATGATCCTTTAACTGATAGTACTACAACACAGTCATTATAGGTAGTCAGAAGCCAGAATGTCTGACAACCAGTCTTACCAAGGGATATCGTGTTAGTAACTAAGTAGTGGGGGTCAGATAGGGAGTCGCTCCATGTAATACTTTGGTACTCAGCTGCATGCGGTGAGACTGGAAGCCGACCCCATTTTTGGTAAAAGGTGAGGCAGATGATAAGCTCTCTATTTTTATTATTAACTAATTGTAGTTACTTTTCTAGTGTATGTTTGTTCATTATTATGGCAATAACACATTCACGTATTTATGGAAATGAAAGCATTCCACCTTTGCACCTTTCTTTATGCATGAAATAAACTAATAACTTAATAACTTTAATTGACCAATACAACTTGCCACATGTCAACAACAACAATTTTGACAGACAGCGTTCAATGTTATGTTGGTCAATTAAAGTTAAGGATTTATTATTAAGTGACGTCTCTGAGTGTGGCAGTAAGTAACAGTTGGGCATGTCTACTAATAAAGAGGTAACATTGGTTTAGTTTTTTTTGTATGTACCTATGAGGTGATCTCTGGAAGTCCTGGTCAGATTACAAAAATATTTCACAATATTTTTTTGACTTCTACGCGGATGAAACCACGGGCAAAACGTAATCATACACATAGAGGTCCATTTTCGAAGAGAGGTCCATCTTCGAATAGAAGTCCGAGCTCAATAGGAATTTTATTATTATCTTTAAGGAAATAAGTAAGGCTTAAGTCACACCGAGACGAGAACGCGACGCAAGCACTTTTTAAGATATTGACACAAAATCAGAAACATTTATAGCAATGGGCCCTCTATTGCTATATTGTATAGAAGATTAACACACTTCAGTAGCTTTTAACAAATTTCAGTTTTTTTCGCTATTAAAGTATTGTCTTAAAAATTCAATATGTTGTGCTACAAAAGTTAGTGACAGACACGAATCGCTGCAAAACCGACTCCACGTAGTCTTGTCTGCCCTACCCCGAGAGTGTAATCTAAACCCGCGTAGGCGCGGAGGGGCGAGGCAGCCCGCGAGTTGGGGAGCAGGTGGTTTTAACGCTCGACGCCACGGCTGAGGCTGGTCGGCGAAGCCGGCCGTCAAGCCGAAGTTGTAGTGGTGAGCGTAAAACACATCTGCGACGATAAGCTCGCCTGGGACCGCCGGAGCCCCGCAACGTCAGAGCCGTGACAGAAGCCAATCAAATCTACTTGACAGCCTCCTTCCCTGCTTTCGTCATTTACACATATTACCGGCTGTGCATTCGGTATTGTATACAATACCTAAGCAAAGTATAAAATAAATAATATTTCATACATTGCCTACCCGTTTTAGGCATTCTATACATTGCCTAGGTATTGTATACAATACCGGATTATACACATTGCCGGTAACATATGCACCCCAAAATATGAATAAAGCCTTCTAACAATAGTGCGAAACGGGTATTAATACCTAGTAAAACAAAATTTCGTTACCTTTCTGCGCGTTCATGATAGCCCCCTGACAAAACAATCACAAAATAACTTTAGTACCAACCATTCCTGATCACCAACCTTATTACCATCGGCAACATAAAAATATATTTCATGACTCGGTCAAAAAATAATCAGAGAATTTAACGAACGTTTAATCCCCACATCTTTAGCTTTTTATTATCTTTTCCTTTTTCCCGCCTACCGTTTACATTGTACGACAATAATGTAAAAAAAATAATTGTCAAGTGGAATTCTTAAGGGACGTTTTAGGGAGAGAGCTTTAGAAAGTAATGTCGGAGAATTTCTAAATTACGGTTTGTATTTTTTTTAAGTTGTGGCGGTTTTGTTAAGTTTGGGGTCAGATTTGTGTAAACCACGGGATTATACGTTTAATGAAGACGATTCCTTATTAGTTTAATCTACAGTGATATGGTTTTTGTACATTAAAAATTGCTTAAGGGTTGGTAAGGGTTTACAATAACATCTAAAAGGTTTTCTTCTGTAGGTTTTGTATAAATCTATGGTCATATAGAATTACACTGGTTTAATATGTTTTTATTGTAATTAAATAATTATACTTATATTATTTCTGTACATTTACAGGGGTAGATGTTTTTTTTTCTCCTCATCATGGCTAGGGTAAAAAATGATATTATATCGTTTATGCATTATAGTTTAGGGAGACAGAGACATGAACCTCCTAATAAAAATTATAATTATTTTTATTGAAAATATAAATCGTAAGGGTATTTATATTTAATCAGATATTAAATATATACAAAACTTATAAATAATAATAAAATGATTATTTAATCATACTGTATTTAACTATTAATTAGATCTGTACCTAATTATTTATTAGTTCTGCACTTCTCACAACGTTCATAGGGCATCAAGAAACTCGTCCGCATCGCTGCTCTCAATGGGACAAGTACTAGAAAAGCTGGAAGTGCTGCCACGTTATATTTATATTAGAGTAGCTGACCCGACAGACGTTGTCCTGTCCCACTATACTTTTTTCAAATTTTCTCTATGTTAAAATTTTCCCTGGACTTCCCAAATATTTCAAAACCAAAATTAGCCAAATCGGTTCAGCCGTTATCGAATTTTAGCGAGACTAACGAACATCAATTTCAATTTAATTATATAGAAGACTACGCCTAGCACTTGCTTGATTGTCGGTCATCGCGGATGCGACAAAATCGCAGATTAAAAAGGCTTCACCAGGGTTCCAGCCATTTTCATACCAAATTTCATTAAAATCGGTTCAGTCATTACATCGTGAAAGCGTAACAGACAGAGTTAGTTTCGCATTTAAAATATTAATTATTAACTACTAGCTTTTGCCCGCGACTTCGTCCGCGTGAATGTCGGTTATAGAAGATGCAGACGAAGTCACTGATTAAAAAGCCTATGTCCTTCCCTGGGGTTCAAGCTATCTTCATAGCAAATTTCATCAAAATCGGTTCAGCCGTTTCGTCGTGAAAGCGTAACAGACAGAGTTACTTTCGCATTTATAATATTTGTATGGAAGTATGGATTATTATTTATTTTTTATTAATTATTGAATATTAATTTAGTATGGAAGTATGGATTACTGTTTCAAATTCTACATACGAATACTTTCTAATCGTTATATTGACAGAGACGGGAGCTGAATGTTTTTAATTGTGCTGAATCATTGTAATTGTGCAAACATAGCATTCAATTAAGTCTTAATGACTTAATTTTAGCGTTATTGTTCATTCTACTATCCTTTGTGCTACTGGACCAAAACACTTCATAAACATTCCCGTCCTCGTAACTATAAATACTTAGTTTTACGATGTTTTTTGCCCTTTTTATGCAAGGTTAGCAAAATGACTAGACCTTAACAAAGCTCCTTTTCTTAGATCATTAGGCACCTAATTTAATTGCACGAAGAATCCGAAGCCCCAACCGCTTCCTGAGCCCTGAATCTCATTATTTTTGAGGCGAATTAAATTACAAAAATTGAGAGGTCACCTTTTGAAGTAATGTAATAAATATGGGAGCTTAAGTATTTACAAGTTCAAGGTTTTAATGGATTTAATTTTAATAAGTTTTTTCTGTTTCAATTTTTATCTGCTATCAGTCTTCGTAGTCTATAATCCAATCAAATCGTTTATTGCAATCCTTAAATACGAAAATAATAGAAACAATTATGGATCTGTAGTTAGGCACAGCGAATTTTTGAATATGTAGAGAGAGGAAGAGCGTTTTACTAATTTTTCTTGATATTAAATTTGAATTATTTTATATTCTATTAAGTATTGTATTTTTCCATTCATTTACTTACATCTATAAATATTATACATGCAAGTACTTACATCTATTCATTTATTATTATTCATTTATTTAATTATATTTATTGCTTATTTGTTTACTAGCTTAAGTGTGTTCTCGGATTAATGTCTTGTGCAGTGCTTAGTCCAGTGACGATAGCTATTCTTCTGTACCACATCATCATCATCATGTCAACCTTTAGACGCCCACTGCTGGGTCTAGGTTTCCCCCAAGGGGGGTTCAGTCGTAATCGCCATACTTGGCGGATGCATGTTGCTGCCCATCCTCCGGTTAATATCCGTCAGTCGCTTTCTACGACAGCCACGGGTAGAAATGGAGTGGTGCTATTCGCAACCGGCATCACACGACCTGTACCACATAGCTACTAGATAGGAGTGGGTAAGCCGTAATGGTGGTGGTAGGACGAAAACACGGTGGAACTGGTATTACAGGACTGTATTTAAAACATAGAAGAAACAAACGGTTGACAGTTAAAATAATGGATTAACGCAAAAGGGTGAAGCGCGCGCTTAGTACGGCGGTGAATGACGCAGTGTCAGCTGATCCGGCCGGTGCGCGCTCGCAGCTCGAGCGCCCCCCCTGCACCCGCTGCTCCGCCCGCGGCCGCCCAGCGTGTAGTGATGTCGGCGGGAGCTAGTGATGTCTTAACACTACAAACTATTGTGTAGCTTCATTATGCCGTCGCCTTTGAGACGGTTTGAGTAATTTTGGTCCCTCAGTTGGACTAGCTAGTTTGGGTGCCTAGGCAGTAGATTTTTATATTTCTCCGCAATCAAACGAATTTCTTCATCAACTGTGGTTATTTGTAATTGTTGGTGTATTTTGTTGTTTGTAACAAACCCGTGCATGCAATGCTTGTCGTTCTAAGTATGATGATCTGCAAACGCTGGAGCATCGAGGTATTTTTATGAACCCAAGAGTGCTCACGCCATGATTATTTTGCTTCCCGCGGCAAAAGAAAACATGTGAAGTAAAATTTCATAAAGCATTTTTGTTGCAGCAGGCGTTGAAATTTCAGTATAAAACTTTATTAAATGTTATGTTTTTTTCTGATAGTTTATGTTTTTTCCATTATTACTTTTAACCCATTGTAAATTTCATTTGAAAAAACATTTTAAGTATGGGCGGCTAAATGCACCCCACGCGATCATGTTTCAAGAAAAGGCGCGACTACTCTAGGATTATTATGTAATATGTTTCATGTTAGTTTATGTAACCTTTACAATGGATATCTTACTTTAATGGGGGGTTAAACTAGTTACCTTTTTTTTTTGAGGCACGAATTTAAAGCTCATCGGCGCGGACTGGCACAAGCAAGGGGCAGGAAGGCGACGTAAGTGATTGTCGCGGCGGAAAGGACGAAGCGACGCCGGCGCCGGTCTGTTTTTGTGTATTCTGAACGTGTTCGTAGCCTCTGTCTCCTCCTGGAGGCGGGTTATAGCATCGTCAGGGTACAGTCAGGGTATGTCTCGGTCGGCGAGTCTTACTGATATAGAAGGAAGTGTTCCGGGCGGCCGATACAATTAACGGATTACAGTAGTTAGCTTATGACTCTTAGGGCGGGTTGCTTCAACTAACCATTACTGACGGGTAATAGTCAAAAATGGCGCTAACTATCGTTAAATCAAAAAAATGGGTTGTTTCATAAAATCATACGTCAAAAAGTTACTATTACCATACCGACCAGTCATCGTAATTTTGTGTTGTCAAACAGCTACTTCAAACATCAAAATATTATGTAATCTCTTTTTGAATCACTTTAACTGACGGATTTTTATGTCATGAAACAACCCGTTACATTTAACGTACGTTACACATCGCACGTCATAGTAACTTTTAACCGTCCGTATGTAACGTTAACCGACTGTTTGAAACAACCCGCCCTAAATCTTCTTATTGTGATATTTATAATGATTAGTACCTAGACGAATGATCACCATGCTACAAGTATTTTTTTTATTACCAGACAAGATGACGACGGACATAACAGCATTCTTGGCCTTATCCCTAAGGGTCAGTTCACATCGAGACGTGACGCGCCGCGACGTTGTTTGATAAGTATTGTGTCGCTATCTATCTTGAAAAGTACATGTACCGTCGCGTCTTTTCAGGATTCGGTTTGAACCAACAAGTTAATAATAATAGGGTACATAATACATGAGAGAGATTCAATGATGTCATTGAATCTATTGAAACGTTATGGACTCCTTGAAGCGTGCCTATCTTTCGTATCAGGGAGTGCTGTCTCTTTCTCATAACAAAATAGATAGATAGATAAAACATTTATTTGGTGCACACAAAAAACAAAGTCACGCAGAGAGCCATGGAGAGAGCTATGCTCAGAGTTTCGAGAAGACGCAGCGTTGGTAGGCCTCCAACCTGATGGACCGACGACATCGTCAAGGTCGCGGGTAATGCAAGCTTGTTAGTAATCTACATGATATGATACGCAATTTGGTTTAGCCACAATTTATCTATCGGTATCACATAATAAGAAAAAATAATGTCAAATCACCTCCAAATCATTGAGATGAAACCATTTTACTCCTTAATTTCTTATCAAAAGAGTATAAAAAAAATATCTACTGCTTTGCAATACAAAGGAAAATAATTTGGTTTTGTTACTTTTTACAAATATGTATTATTTTTATTACAATAAATTAAAAATGCGTCCGATTAAAGTCTGCGTCTACATCACCCCCGCACTCGTCCATAAATTCAGTACGGGCCAAATGCTCAAGGTTATTGGCCTTAAAACCTGCGCTCACTGGCGGCACCGCACGGCAATTTTATTTATGTAACGTAGCCTTTTAACGTACACTTTTTACCTACACGATGCCGTGTAGGTAAAAAGTGTTTGAAATTTGAACTAAAATGTCATGACGTTAAGGTGTTTTATGTTTTGTAGCATAAAAATCTTTTGCCGTGCCGTTCCGCCAGTCGGTGCAGGCCCTTAGTCTCCTTTACGACCTAGGTACTAACTTGTTGATTATATTGTTCTTACGACCCGGTTTCTTTATAAGTTGAACATACAATCAATAAATTTAGCCATCTGTAACTAATTCTAAGTGCCTAGATATGAAACCTACTTTATAGCCTAGAAAAAATAGGAATAGACTTACTTACTTTTTAACAGCACTTGGAATTTTGTTTGATTTAAAAGAGTGACTGAAAAGTTTCATTTTAGTTTGAATATTATAGGCTGGTATTGTTATTATTATCTCATGTATTCATTGTATATACAAATTTCATTAAAATTTTAAATATTAGTAAAAAAATAAATAAAGACATTATTATTATTATTATTATAGCAAGAGTGGGCCTCGACATGAACTTGGACAAAACGAAGGTTATGTTATACCAGTACGTCGTGTCAAGACCGATTACCGTTGATGGCAACTTGCTCGAAGCGGTCCAGGAATACGATCCAACTTGGCCGAAATAACTTCGAGAAGGAAGCTGACAGGAGGGTGCATTTAGTAAGCTTCGTCGAGTCTTCTCGTCGCCTATACTGCAGAGCCTGAAGAAGAAAGTTTGACCAGTGCGTCCTGCCTGTTATGACTTATGCTGCCGAGACGTGGACACTTACAGCGGAGCTAGTTCAGAAGTTCAGAGTTGCTCAGCGGGCAATGAAGCGAGCAATGCTTGGAGTTTCTCTAAGGGAAAGAATTCCCAACGAGGAAATCTGGAGGAGAACTAAAGTCACTGACATTGCTCACAGAATCATAAATCTGAATTGGCAGTGGGCTGGTCACGTCTGTCGCAGGTCCGACGGCCGATGGAGCAGACTTGTCCTAGAGTGGAGACCACGGTCCCTTCAGCTTACTTTTGGTCCACTGTTGGACATAAGCCTACTCCATGGCACGCCAATTTTCCCGGTCCTCTGCCTTCCGCATTCAGCCACCACCGGCTACCTTCTTCAGGTCATCAGTCCATCGGACTGGAGGGCGTCCCACGCTGCGTCTATCGATTGATAGAAGGCAGAGGACCGGGAAAATTGGCGTGCCATGGAGTAGGCTTATGTCCAACAGTGGACCAAAAGTAAGCTGAAGTGATGATTATTATTATAACATTGTTGATGTTGTATGGTGAGTGCAGGTTATGTAAGTAGTATAAATTGGGCTATCTGGATCACAAGAGATCCAGATACCCCAATTTTTACTTCTCGAGAAGTGATTTTGAGTTATTGAGAACTGATTTTCGTTCTTTCAAAAACTTGATCTATTCATAGCGTTTCTCATGGCAACATCTAGAGAACTGATTTCGTTTTCTCTATAACAGGATCATTCAAACATTTTTTTCTCGATCATTTTATAAGTGATTTTGAGTTATAGAGAACTGATTTTCCTTCTTTCAAAAACTTGATCTATTCATAACGTTTCTCATGGCAACATCTAGAGAACTGATTTCGTTTTCTCTATAACAGGATCATTCAAACATTTTTGTTTCGATCATTAAATAAGTGATTTTGAGTTATAGAGAACTGATTTTCCTTCTTTCAAAAACTTGATCTATTCATAGCGTTTCTCATAGCAACATCTAGAAAACTGATTTCTTTTTGTCTATAACAGGATCATTCAAGCAAATATACAAAGCGTTTTTTGTAGCAACATCTGGAGAACTGATTTCGTTGTCTCCATAACGGGATCATTAAAATATTTTTGTCTCGATCATTCAAATACTTCCAAATATTACCTTTAGAGGACTGATGTTTGAGTACTGTTTTTTAAGTTCTTAGACTGAAATACAATACGAAAAATGTTTAGAACTGATTTCGTTTTCTCTATAACGGGATCATTCAAACATTTTTGTCTCGATCATTTTGTAAGTGATTTTGAGTTACTGAGAACTCAAAAACTTGGTCTATTCATAGCGTTTCTCGTAGCAACATCTAGGGAATTGACTTTGCTTTTTGTGGAAAAAATACTTTTTAACTGATTTTATTTTCTTTAATACCTGAGTTATACTATTTATAATATAATTGTATAGGTAATGCATATTTGAGAAAAAAACAACAAATTATTTAAAGTACATAAGTAGGTACCTATCCTATCACTATTTATTAAAACAAAAAAAAAATGTTTTTTAATTCTCTTGCAGCAGTTACAGCTAATGCTATTGCAGCTTTTTTAAATGTAGAATTTAATTTTTTCATATGTGTTTTCGTAATGGATATAATATTTTTCAATTTCCTTTTAAGCCCTTTTTCAGTCACTTTTTTTGACGAAGACTTTTGGGTGCGAGTTTAATAAAACATTACCTATACATTCGATTTGCTTAACTTTTGTAGTATTTTACTACCCAAGTGATCAGTTTTGTCCATCATGTATATTTTTTTATTATGGTTTTTTAAAGCGAAGACAATGTCTTTCATATCGTTTTACGAAAATAGACGTCAGAGTTAACTTTCAGGACGAATACAACCATTACAATATGCCAAAATATTTTGTTTTATGCGTTTTTCCAACAGTATATACAATCATAAAGACAGCTACAGAGCCAAAATAATAATAAATAATAATAATAATAATATTAAAAAACAATATTGAAAAAGTAGAAAATCGGTTCGCTTTGACAATTTTTTTTTACCAGCATTTGAATAAAAACATAACTGTTAAATTTATTTTATGAAAGTAAATGTTATGCAAAATATACAGAATATTTTTCTGTCCGTTGTACGAACTCATTTATTTTAGACAATTATTTTAAAAAGCACTGTAAAACATAGCGCGCTGTTGTTTGCCGATCAATTTTAATGATTCGTGCTTATTTCGTGCATATTTGTATTGTATTGTATTGTACTAGTGTGTGTCAATGCTGCTACGCCGTTCTAGCAATCGTTTAGATTTTGAGTTGCGCTAAATCGAATACGCGCCCTTAAAATGTTGCTGTGGCTGTAAATAAATGAATAAGTCACTAAATAGGATTATAGGAGTCTCATTTCAAATTCAAATAGAGCACTCTGAATAAAAGACTCATTTCAATTAAAGGGCCAGTAGACAACTCATTTCAAGTTGAATACTACACTCATTTTGAGTAGAGGTATAACAGGATCATTCAAACATTTTTGTCTCGATCATTAAATAAATGACTTTGAACTACATACAGAGAACTGATTTTCGTTCTTTCATAGAGAACTGATTTCGTATTCTCTATAACAGGATCATTCAAACCAAGTCAGGTGAACCATAAGGTAACCAGGTAACCATTCATAATATATTTTCATTTATTTTTTATTTATTTACATTTATTTCTATACATTATTTTGAATTATTTGAACATTATTTTGATGGCCATCAACACTCGATTCCATCATTAAGCAGTTTTTTTTTATCCAAGTATCAATCAGACATACAAACAACCATTGTTTCGAATTATTGTAAGGAACTGATCATGAACAGTTTTTAGTGTAAGAGTTTGCCTATTTTCAATGGTAGATTTTACTGAATCTGCTCCGTTTGTATGGTTTGGTGGTGATTTCTTGAGTTTGTTAATACCCCCCCCTCCCCACCAACCAACCAACTTATTCAGCTTTCATTCATTCATTCAGCGTTCAGCAGGGGCTAAGTTCGGCAGGGGGTAAGTTCGGCAGGGGGTATGTTCGGCAGGGGCTAAGTTCAGCAGGGGGTAAGTTCGGCAGGGGCTAAGTTCGGCAGGGGGTTTGTTCGGCAGGGGGTATGTTCGGCAGGGGCTAAGTTCATCAGGGGGTAAGTTCGGCAGGGGCTTAGTTCGGCAGGGGGTAAGTTCGGCAGGGGCTAAGTTCGGCAGGGGCTAAGTTCGGCAGGGGCTAAGTTCGGCAGTGAGTAAGTTCGGCAGGGGCTAAGTTCGGCAGTGAGTAAGTTCGGCATGGGCTAAGTTCGGCAGGGGGTAAGTTCGGCAGGGGGTAAGTTCGGCATGGGCTAAGTTCGGCAGGGGGTAAGTTCGGCAGGGGGTAAGTTCGGCAGGGGCTAAGTTCGGCAGGGGGTAAGCTCGGCAGGGGCTAAGTTCGGCAGAGGGTAAGTTCGGCAGGGGCTAAGTTCGGCAGGGGGTAAGTTCGGCAGGGGGTATGTTCGGCAGGGGGTAAGTTCGGCAGGGGCTAAGTTCGGCAGGGGGTTTGTTCGGCAGGGGGTATGTTCGGCAGGGGCTAAGTTCATCAGGGGGTAAGTTCGGCAGGGGCTAAGTTCGGCAGGGGGTAAGTTCGGCAGGGGGTATGTTCGGCAGGGGGTAAGTTCGGCAGGGGCTAAGTTCGGCAGGGGGTTTGTTCGACAGGGGCTAAGTTCGGCAGGGGGTAAGTTCGGCAGGGGCTAAGTTCGGCAGGGTGTAAGCTCGGCAAGGGCTAAGTTCGGCAGGGGCTAAGTTCGGCAGTGGGTAAGTTCGGCAGGGGGTAAGTTCGGCAGGGGCTAAGTTCGGCAGTGGGTAAGTTCGGCAGGGGGTAAGTTCGGCAGGGGCTAAGTTCGGCAGGGGGTAAGTTCGGCAGAGGTATGTTCGGCAGGGGGTATGTTCGGCAGGGGGTAAGTTTGGCAGGGGCTAAGTTCGGCAGGGGGTAAGCTCGGCAGGGGCTAAGTTCGGCAGAGGGTAAGTTCGGCAGGGGCTAAGTTCGGCAGGGGGTTTGTTCGGCAGGGGGTATGTTCGGCAGGGGTATGTTCGGCAGGGGGCTTAACCGCCACCTACGGCTAACACCGCCACCTGTTGCTAATATCGCCACATGTTGCTAATATCGCCACATGTTTCAAATATCGCCACCTGTTGCTAATATCGCCACCTGCCGCTAACACCGCCACCTGCGGCTAACACCGCCACCTGTTGCTAACACCGCCACCTGCCGCTAACACCGCCACCTGCGGCTAACACCGCCACCTGTTGCTAACATCGCCACCTGCGGCTAACACCGCCACCTGCGGCTAACACTGCGACCTGCGGCTAACACCGCCACCTGTTGCTAATATCGCCACCTGTTGCAAATATCGCCACCTGCGGCTAACACCGCCACCTGTTGCTAATATCGCCACCTGTTGCTAATATCGCCACATGTTGCTAATATCGCCACATGTTGCTAATATCGCCGCCTGTTGCTAATATCGCCACATGTTGCTAATATCGCCACATGTTGCTAATATCGCCACCTGTTGCTAATATCGCCACCTGTTGCTAATATCGACACCTGTTGCAAATATCGCCACCTGTTGCTAATATCGCCACATGTTGCTAATATCGCCACCTGTTGCTAATATCGACACCTGTTGCAAATATCGCCACCTGTTGCTAATATCGCCAACTGCGGCTAACACCGCCACCTGCGGCTAACACCGCCACCTGTTGCAAATATCGCCACCTGTTGCTAATATCGCCACCTGCGGCTAACACCGCCACCTGCGGCTAACACCGCCACCTGTTGCTAATATCGCCACATGTTGCTAATATCGCCACATGTTGCTAATATCGCCGCCTGTTGCTAATATCGCCACATGTTGCTAATATCGCCACCTGTTGCTAACACCGCCACCTGCGGCTAACACCGCCACCTGTCGCAAATATCGCCACCTGTTGCTAATATCGCCACCTGTTGCTAATATCGCCGCCTGCGGCTAACACCGCCACCTGTGCCTAACACCGCCACCTGTTGCTAATATCGCCACCTGCGGCTAACACCGCCACCTGTTGCTAATATCGCCACCTGCGGCTAACACCGCCACCTGCGCCTAACACCGCCACCTGCGGCTAACACCGCCACCTGCGGCTAACACTGCCACCTGTTGCAAATATCGCCACCTGTTCCTGTTCCTGTTCCTGTTCAATCAAATTTGATTTGGAAAGAATTTCTAAACTTGAGAAATTTCTCTGTACGAACCATGATGACAGTGAAATATAGGGTGATCAGATCATTCAGAATCTGAATACCCTATTTTACTATTCGACTATTCGAGTAACCCCTTAATTAATTCAGTTTATTCCTCAGCCCAACATTCAGAATAATGATCTGAATATCTTATATTAGTGTTGCTGTGGGTGTTAATAAATGAATAAGGAGGAGGGGGGGGGGGGGGGGGGGAGGATGAATAGGAGTCTCATTTCAAATAGAGCACTCGGAATAAAAGACTCATTTCAAATAAAGGGTATAGACGACTCATTTCAAGTAGAATACAACACTCATTTTGAGTAGAGGTCTCTATAACAGGATCATTCAAACATTTTTGTCTCGATCATTAAATAAATGATTTTGAGTTACAGAGAACTGATTCAAAGCGTTTTTTCGTAGCAACATCTGGAGAACTGATTTCGTTTTCTCCATAACGGGATCATTCAAATATTGTTGTCTCGATCATTCAAATACTTACTAAAAAATACCTTTACTTTATGTTAGAGCAACAATACGAAAAATGTTTAGTTCTCGAAAAAAGATGTCTGTTTTAATTTATAATTTTTATTAATTAATAAAAATTAATTAATTAATTAATTAATTAGTAAAAAAGTGTTCTTCTTGAAAACTGATGTTTGTTTTTGACTGATACTACCTAATTTTAACATACTGTATACTGAATCAGTTGCTCTCTTTCGGCTTGAGTGTATAATACTTATCATATTGAGAATTGTATTTCTATACAGTTAATACCAATAATGTAGCCTTACCTACATATCAAGATACTGTAGTGAACCTTTTTAAAATAAAACATTATTCATATATTTTCATACATTTATTTCTATACATTATTTTGATTTTTTTCTATTAACTTATTTGTGGAATATATATTATATATCATCAAATAATACATGTTTTACAACATATTGCGCACACAACTCCGCTTTACATTTGCAGAGGGTCTCTTCTTGGTTCACGAAATCTTTGGCATCATAGATTTCAATACGGACAATCTTGGACCCCAGGGCAGGTTTTTTAATAAATGTATACGAAGTTACCAATACGAAGATAACAATCTTCGGAATGCGGTCTGTTTCTGTGTGTTTGATTTCCATTGTTTCTTTCTGAACGTACAGCTTCCGTGGGTATAAAGTTCAATAATGGTTCTTCTGAATTCTGGAAATTAAAATTTTAACAATGAGATATTTTTACTCAATCTATACTAATATTATAAAGCTGAAGTGTTTGTTTGTTTGTTTGTTTGGTTGAATGCGCTAATCTCGGGATCTTGTGGTTCGAATTGAGAAAATATTTTTGTGTTGGATAGTCCATTTAACGAGGAAGGCTATAAGCCCATGAGAAGCTAGGTCGGGTCGCTAGTACTTAATAAAATTGTGTCCGATCTGAACTAATAAGTGAATATAAATAAGTACCTATATTATCCAATTCCGGAACCAAAAAGGATCTCAGCACTACAATCATGTGAACTATTAAACTTGATTTACACACAAAATGCATAAAATAATACAATTTATATAAATGGCCATGGGGTCCGAGTTGCCATATTGTTTATCGTGTCATCGACAAGCGACTGGTCGACTCTTCACGTGACCCGCAGGCTGGTCTATTCTTGGGTCAAAGAATCAGCATTGCCATACAACGTGGCAATGCTGCCAGCCTGTTGGGCACGTGTCCCGTTGACAGCGATGTAGACGAGTTTTTTTATGCCCTTTGAGCTCCACTGTCTTTCTCGGAATTGTACATAATATTATTAGATTTTTAAGATTTGTATATAACTAAAATTGTAATTTAATATTTATATAAATACAATATGAATAACAATACCATCACTGTTATAAGTATGTATTTTTTAGTACCTAATTAAAATACTTACCGAAGTCATAATTTATCAATATCTCAAACGCGGCTTATACGTACCAAATATTATGATAGAATAACTTAAATGTTACTATTTCTTTTCTAAAGTACACGTTGATATATTTTTTGTCTTTGTTACTCATCTTTGGACACATAAGCTACTCATTTCCAATATACGATGGTCTCACATTATATAGGCTTCCCGTGCCATTGAGGATTAGTTCATACTGGAAATATGTGCGTACTCTCAGCGTCAAAAATATCGGGACGAAAAATATAGTGTAATAGAATTAAAACAGTCTGTTCGTCCCGATATTTTTGACGTTGACTATACATGATTTCATAAAAGGATAGAGACTCGCTCCTTTTTTAGAGTTTGTATATACTTACTAGCGTCAGAGAGGCGTCGGATGTAATCTGAGCCTGCCTGTGTTTACAAATTTATCTACTAATAAATCAATACGTGCCGTCAAAATGTAAACCTATATCCCATAGTAAGGTAAACTAACATTAAATCCAAAGCAAAACCAGGTGAAACTAATAGTATATTCAATTGAGTATTATTCCTGCATTAGCAATATTTATAGTATTCCGTCAGAGAGATATGACTCACGCTGAGCAAAAATGAATCCCAAGTTATTCGAACAATAATTACTACATATCATAACGAATTAATGCGTACGGAACCCACATTTGCATAAATAGTCACTCTTGACATAATTTCCTTCTGATCATCATTTTTTTACACATATGTATAGTGACTAAATACTAATGCGTTCACACTAATGAACTATTGAGGACTATAAAAGGGGGATGTAACATTGGTCCAACACCTTCTGCTTAGAGCTTCAAGTAATAACTTCAAGTTCCACGTGTCTGTGACGGTGCATTTACCCTTCAAGTCATCAAACAGTATCAGTTTTTTAAGTGAAGTAATTATTGGATAACTTCATCTATTCATCATGTAAGTATTCATTCAGTATACAAATAATAATTTAATTAGTTATACTTATAGGTACTAATGGTTGTAGTTTTTGCAATGTGGAAAACATAGATCGATAACGTTTTTCAACCAACAATTTAAAAATAGCAGTATATTTATCTATCTATATTTGAATAGGCTCTACTATTACATTAACACTTGTATACAGTGCCAGATACATTATTATGTATATTTTTTGACAGGTCAAAACTTGTAGACGAGATTTACCTAACGGACGAGGCGTCATCCGCTGAAGAACTGGATAAGAAACAAGTGGAGAAAAAAAGCAGGAAGAAGAGATCTCATCGCCATCGCTCAGAGCCGTCGAGCAGCAGGGTCCGCTCAGCTAGCGGCAGCACCGGTGCCGACGCTACGAAGCGGGCTAAGGCTGACAACAGGAGTACCGCGGCAGCTCTCTTAGGATCTGACAGTGAAGACGATAACTCTGCGCCTGCTGATAACGAAATCGGTAAAAAAGCGCCCCCTTTGATTTCTTACGTTATGAGACGCGTTAAAAATGGATATTCCCGTCAATCTAATCCAATGAAACCGGGGACACATTTCATTGAGTTAAAAATATACAAATGTGATGAAATAGAAAATGTGTCCCCCATGAATAGATGGCGCCAAGCCATTGTTACCGTAAAGAAAAGAACGGATGTTGATACCGAAAGTTGGCGTCACTTATCCGCTTATTTGGGTGCCATTCGAAAAGAATTTAAAAACTGCCCCTCTATGATTATTCATTCTTATATTTAATTAAATAAACAGCTATATAACTATGCATATTATATAATACGTTTATAGTTAAAAAGCTTTTATGATTTGAAAAATAAAACTATGTGTAATCGTTAGATATAAGAGATGTACTGGGTGTAAGGGAAACGCTCTCGTAAACTATTTTTTTAGTTATATCATGTATACCATGTTTATTATTATTATTCACATTTATTCATTTTTTTACATATTATAATATATTTTTAAATATCAGTAAAAAAAAAAAAAAACATTTAAAAATATACAAAATAGTAGCCCACCGGTATCGGGAACAGGGTCCAAGCTACCGGTGGTCAGGGCTCCTGAGAGAGGAATCTCCTGACTATACGCGCCGTGTCCAGGAGTACCGCTTTCTGTATCAAGCCCTTGATCCAGCTGCCCAACGAGAGCCTCCTTAGGTGTTGGTCGAGGCTCTTGGAAATGAGTCCATTGGCCGTAACGACTATCGGCACAATGACTGCTGTATTCACATCCCACATGTCGACAACCTCGCGAGCCAAGTCAAGATACTTGATTTGTTTATCTTTCTCGGTTTTCACGAGGTTCTCGTCATGCGGAACCGCTATATCAACAATAATTGTGCGACGCTCTAATCGATCTATCACCACTATGTCAGGTTTATTGGCAACAATAGTCAGTTGCAGTTTATTATTATTATTATTATTGCCTTTAAAAAAATATTTCCTACTTACCACCTGTCTTCATTCTCGAACGCGCTTCTTTTATACCAGTATATCAGTTAGTATAGTATAAATAGTAAATGTTATTAAATAAATACCTTTAACTTAAATCTATGAAATGAATTTTATGATTATATTATATGTTTAACTACGCTGTATTGTATTTTTTTTATGTATTTGATTCAAATGTGTTTTAATTTTTAAGAATGAAAAAGTATATTATTAATTAATAATTATTTAATCTCATGTTTTGTTTTATTTTCCTTTCCACACATCTATACTAAATTACATTGAATACTATAATTTGAAATTTACAATAATACACTTTATAAATTGCTATTTATAAGATTTACCTAATAAACATTATATTTGACTTTCTCGTTTATTTTCTCATGTTTATCATTCTTATAAATAACCTTAACAATTATTATTGTGTAATAGATGAAAGTAAGAAGTTGGTTAAGCAAGCTGTATCATCGCAGGCAAAGAAAATTAACTTATAAGAAAACACTTAAAACAAAAGCGACTGTCCATGATATCAGCGTAATCACTTGTCACTATATACTGCATATTCACACTCCTACTAGTAGTTGAAATATAGGGTATTCAGATCAGAATATTTAATATAACAATTGCCTATCTACCGCATGTTTCGACATGAAAAGTTCATACTGAACAGCTTGTTATAATGAGCAGTTGATACTCAACAGCTTGTTATAATGAACCGCTCTGCGCTTGCGTATTGAACTGCTCTGTTCATGTACACACACAGTGAAATATAGGGTGATCAGATCATTTAGAATAATGATCTGAATAGGTACTTCCAGAATTCAGAAGAACCATTATTCAACTTTATACCCACGGAAGCTGTTCAGAAAGAAACAATGGAAATCAATCACACAGAAAAAGACCGCATTCCAAAGATAACAACGTAACTTCGTATACATTTATTGAAAAACCTGCCCTGGGGTCCAAGATTCATATTGAAATCTATGAAGTCAAAGATTTCGTGAACAAAGAAGTCGAAACCCTCTGCAAATGTAAAGCAGAATTGTGTGCGCAATATGTTGTAAAACATGTATTATTTGATGGTATTTACAATTCCACAAATAAGTCAATAGAAATAATTCAAAATAATGTATAGAAATAAATGTATGAAAATATTATGAATAATGTTTTATTTTAAAAAAGTTCACTACAGTATCTTGATATGTAGGTAAGGCGATATTATCGGTATTATCTGGATAGAAATATAATTCTCGATATGATAAATTCTTCGCATACATAATTATATAGTAGAATTGCTGCGTTGTACATTATACACTCAAGCCGAAAGAGAGCAACTGATTCAGTATACAGTATGTTAAAATTAGGTAGTATCAGTCAAAAACAAACATCAGTTTTCAAGACGAACACTTTTTACTACTATTATTAATTAATAAAAATTATAAATTAAAACGGACATCTTTTTTGAAAACTAAACATATTTCGTATTGTTATTCAGTTAAACAGTACTCGAACATCAGTCCTATAAAGGTATTTTTTTAAGTATGTAAGTATTTGAATGATCGAGACAAAAATATTTGAATGATCCCGTTATGGAGAAAACGAAATCAGTTCTCCAGATATTGCTACGAAAAAACGCTTTGAATCAGTTCTCTGTAACTCAAAATCATTTATTTAATGATCGAGACAAAAATGTTTGAATGATCCTGTTATAGAGACCTCTACTCAAAATGAGTGTTGTATTCAACTTGAAATGAGTCGTCTATTCAAGACCCTTTATTTGAAATGAGTCTTTTATTCAGAGTGCTCTATTTGAAATGAGACTCCTATTTAGTGACTTATTCATTCATTTACACCGACAGCAACATTTTAAATATTTCAAACACCAATATAAGATATTCAGATCATTACTCTGAATGTTGGGCTAACTGAGGAATAAACTGAAATGTTTAAGGGGTTACTCGAATAGCCGAATAGTAAAATATAGGGTATTCAGATCATTATTCTGAATGATCTGATCACCGTATATTTCACTGTGTGTGTACATGAACAGAGCAGTTCAATACAAACTGCTCATTATAACAAGCTGTTCAGTATCAACTGCCCATTATAACAAGCTATTAAGTATGAACTTTTGGAATCCTTCACGCCAATATATTTATATTTCTGTTACGTTCAATCCAACTAACTTGTTTTTAGTTTCGTTAAATTGTTAAATGGAAATGGCGGCTTAATTAATAATAATATATAATAATAATATGTGGGGACATTTCACACACGGCCATCTGACCCCAAACTAGGGAGACCCTGTACTATGGGTGTCAGACAGCTGATATACATACACAAATATATTTTAAATACATACATATATAGATAAACAACACCCAGACACAAGGTAAACACAAGTGCTCATAACACAAATATTTACCCTGGGCGGGAATCGAACCCACAACACGCTGAGCAGCAGTCGATCGCTCAGCCACTGCGCCAACCGTGTCGTCAAAATTTAAAATATTTGTATTTTTTTAATATATTATTTTAATATGGCGATTTCTTAGAGACAATAAATTGAAATCGCCTATCTACATCATGGTTCGTACAGAAAAAATTGATTTGGAAAGAATTTCTAAACTTATTTTCAAGAATGCTAAGGACGAGATAATATTTACTCAAGAAATGGCTGATCAGAAAATAGGCAAACTCTTACACTAAAAACTGTTCATGATGAGTTCCTTACAATAATTCGAAACAATGGTTGTTTTGTATGTCTGATTAATACTTAATCATACTTGGATAAAAGAAAACTGCATAATGATGGAATCGAGCGTTGATAGCCATCAAAATAATGTTCAAATAATTCAAAATAATGTATAGAAATAAATGTATGAAAATATATGAATAATGTTTTATTTTAATAAGGTTCACCTGACTTGGTTTGAATGATTCTGTTATAGAGAAAACGAAATCAGTTCTCCATGAAAGAACGAAAATCAGTTCTCTGTAACTCAAAATCACTTATTTAATGATCGAGACTAAAATGTTTGAATGATCATGTTATAGATACCTCTACTCAAAATTAGTGTTGTATTTAACTTGAAATGAGTCGTCTATTCAAGACCCTTTATTTGAAATGAGACTTTTATTCAGAGTGCTCTATTTGAAATGAGACTCCTATTTAGTGACTTATTCATTCATTTACACCCACAGCAACATTTTAAATATTTCATACACCAATATATTCATTATTCTGAATGTTGGGCTAACTGAGGAATAAACTAAAATGATTAAGGGGTTACTCAAAAAGTCGAATAGTAAAATATAGGGTATTCAGATCATTATTCTGAATGATCTGATCACCCTATATTTCACTGTATGTGTACATGAACAGAGCAGTTCAATACGAATTGCTCATTATAACAAGCTGTTCAGTATGAACTTTTGATGTCGAAACATGCGGTAGACAGGCAGTTGTTATGTTAATATTGCTAGTGGTTAAGAAATAAAACTGATATGTAGATCAAGTTTAAATATTCTGATCTGAATACCCTATATTTCAACTACTAGTAGGAGTGTGAATGTGCAGTATATAGTGACAAGTGATTACGATGATATCATGGACAAAACTGATTACTTGGGTAGTAAAATACTACAAAAGTTAAGCAAATCGAATGTATAGGTAATGTTTTATTAAACTCGCAGCAAAAGTCTTCGTCAAAAAAGTGACTGAAAAAGGGCTTAAAAGGAAATTGTAAATATTATATCCATTACGAAAAAGCATATGAAAAAAATTAAAATCTAAATGTAAAAAAGCTGCAATAGCATTAGCTGTAACTGCTGCCAGAGAATTAAGAAATGTTTTTTTTTTGTTTTAATAAATAGTGATAGGATAGGTACCTACTTATGTACTTTAAATAATTTGTTGTTTTATTCTCAAATATGCATTACCTATACAATTACATTATAAATAGTACCTATAACTCAGGTAGGTATTAAAGAAAATAAAATCAGTTAAAAAGTATTTTTTTCACAATAAGCAAAAAGCAAAGTCAATTCGCTAGATGTTGCTACGAGAAACGCTATGAATAGACCAAGTTTTTAAGTTCTCAATAACTCATAACAAAATGATCGAGACTTAAATGTTTGAATGATCCCGTTATAGAGAAAACGAAATCAGTTCTAAACATTTTTCGTATTATCATTCAGTCTAAGAACTTAAAAAAAAGTACTCAAACATCAGTCCTCTAAAGGCATTTTTTAGTAAGTATTTGAATGATCGAGACAAAAATATTTTAATGATCCCGTTATGTAGAAAACGAAATCAGTTCTCCAGAAGTTGCTACAAAAAACGCTTTGTATATTTGTTTGAATGATCCTGTTATAGAGAAAACGAAATCAGTTCTCTAGATGTTGCCATGAGAAACGCTATGAATAGATCAAGTTTTTGAAAGAACGAAAATCAGTTCTCAATAACTCAAAATCACTTCTCGAGAAGTAAATTGGGGTATCTGGATCTCCTGTGATCCAGATAGCCCAATTTATACTACTACTTATGTACATCAGTAATGGCTGAGGCAACACTCGTGTGTTGCCATCCAAGAGTCAAAGAGGAAATGTTTCATTTTCCTGTTTTCACTTCGTCGCTCTTCCCCGCTAAACTGGATCAACAATTGTAATAACTCCCGTATTACTTTGAATAGAAGTTCAAAGTTATTATTAGTTCACAGCTTTTGCCTGCGACTTTGCCCGCTTGAATTTTCTTCATCATTATCATCATGTCAACCTTTAGAGGCCCACTGCTGGGCATAGGTCTCCCCCAACGATGCTTGGTAAATGCATGTTGGCGATCGCAGTAGGTGTTATGGTATTCAGAAGGACGCTGCTGCGCATCCTCTGGTCAATATCCCTCTGGTCCTACGACACCCATGGGTAGAAACGGGGTGATGCTATTCGGAGCCTTTTCGGAATTTCTTATCGTTCCCAATTTTTTTGATAATAAAATATAGCTTTTATCGCTCAGGGATAACGTACCTTCCTACTAGTAATAGCATTTTCATAATCAGATTAGTAGTTTCGGAGATTAGCGCAAGTAAACAAAAAATAAACAAACTGTTGAGCTTGATAATGTTAATATAGAAAATTCCTAGCGTATAATTATACCTATTTACTGCCATAGTTTATTTATACCAGCTTTAGATTATTAAGAACTGTAATAAAATTCTAAATTAATTCCTGGACTTATTTATGAGTTTTAATTAAAGTGAGAACAAGCTCTCGCAAAATCATACTTGTACTGTACTTTATTTTATTCTTGAACAAAGTTAATAAGGAATCCAGAAACAATTGTTTTCATAGTTCCTGTGTTTGTTTAGATTCAAGTCAAGTAGAAAAAGAAAACGTATTTATCTACCTTCAATTAGGTCGCTTTTTATATTTAATTTCGTACCAATTTTTTGGGGGTGAAAATCTGGATTAACAAAAGAAATCACACGGACAAATTGGCAGGTAAAATCTAGTGTCAAATATTTGAGATTATTTTTGTTCATTTAGCTTACAGTTGCGATTCCACTTCTAAACCTACTAATTTCCACTCACGCTTTCGCCATTCACCAACCTACTTATTGGTACAGAAATGGGGGCAAACAAGAATAAGTATTTTCTTGTACACACACAATATACACATCATTATACGCATCAAATGTCAGTCAACACGACAAAGGGGTTCCAAACTAACGCCTCCCTTTCAAACCCCTTTTCTCAACACATAAATGCTTACTACCATTTTACCACTTTTTCTGCACGAACTTCACCCCTCCACACATCGAGATGTATTCATATGGCATAAACTACGCATTGAGACCAATATATACTGGTCTCTGTTACAACACAATAGCAATATAAAGAGAGATCAATTTACATTGGATGCGAAGGCTTTCAAGGAAAGGTAGAGATGACCCATTTTTCTCGGTCGTTTTAGGGCCGCCCTTAAAGATTAGTAATACTAGGCCGGTCCTTAGAAATATATTCATATGGATACGAGGATATGAATGTTAAGATCGGTTATTGCCCGGATATTCGATCCAATAATGTACGTATTTATAGAAATGCGAATATTTTTGTCGGCTCGTTTATAACAATGGGTAAGCTTGTTCTACCTTTAGTATTCGTTTATAGGATGACTTTCAGCTTTTGTGCTTTTGTTATCGAATACCGTATTTATTAAAGGAATTCGTTTTTGGATATCTGAGGATAATGACAAGTATTGTATGAAGAGTTGACTAAAATTTAATTGGATCGTACAGCAGTATTAATTAAATACTCTTTGGTAATGGACTGTATTTACATTTTGAAATTAATATCTGAACAAATTGAAAGAGGAAGAAACTGCAAGAAAGGAGAAAATATGATAACCTAATGGATAAACTGATAATTTTGACGTCATTAGAAATTACTAATTTTGTAAGATAATACTTACCCTGCTTTCATTTGCTGTCCAGAATGAACAGTTAACATTGGTACTACTAGACGCGAATGACCAATTCTCAGACGAGAATTTGACGAAAAGATGACAAGTATTAAGACGATCGTCTTAATACTTGTCATCTTCTTCTTTATATAATAAAAATTAAAAAGAGATGGCGAGATGACCTAGACGACCACGAGGGCTGGTTCGAGGTGGCGCTGGATAAAAGCTCCTGGAAGGACTTGGGGGAGGTCTTTGCCCATCAGTGGGACAGCACAGGCTAAATAATAATAAAAAAAATCGTTGTTCGTTAGTCTCACTAAAACTCAAGAACGGCTGGACCGATTTGGCTGATTTTGGTCTTAAAATATTTGGTCTGAAGTCCAGCCCAGGTTTAAAAAAAATGTAAAACCAATTGACAGGACGTCTGTCGGGTCAGCTAGTAATATCATAAAGAAAAAAACATAAGTTTGGAACTTTTGGATCCGTAAGAAAATACAAGCAAGTAATTAATAATAGCGTTCAAAAATTAGTTGCAATCTTATCTCACCGACCATAAATGTCCAAAGACTATCAAAACTGTGGATATGTGTGTGGAGATAAAAAGGAGGTGGCATTATCGACATGTAGCAACCGGTCAATAGACATGGAACGAATCGCAAGCGTGCCATTATCGACAACACGTGATCTACCACTACTTTTGGCGCACTTCTACAGAGTCGTGATGTTTTCAGCCCACAGCGAGTAGGACATTCAGAATTCAGTGTCTGATTGCATCGGAACTAAGACGTCCCGGAACTGTACTCGAATTGTTGTGTATTATTACTATGTTTATTTTAATTTGAGTTTGTGTTAAATTGTGGTTAATAAAAACCGCGTATTGTACCCAGTGTGTTTGCATTGCACGAAACCCATCTTCTGCCCACATGATGACCGAATACATCAGACTAAATCCTGAGGATCCGACATCAGATTAAATATGAATGTTCTTGGAAGTTACTATAATTATCCCTCTGATATATATATGTTAACTGCTATGGTTATATTATTATTTGTGCTCGAAGTAAAATCAATTAAAAGAACCTACCTACGTCTACGTCTTAATTATAAATGTTTAATGAAAAAAACAACACACTTTTTCTTCAAATATTTTAATTTTATTTACTTACACTGATTCAGTTCACTTATCATTATATACAAAAATGTCAATTATCACAATCAAATTAGCGACGAAGATCACAATAAACAATTTCTAATTACACTCAATAATTATGATTTATAATCCATTTTTACTTTTACATAAATTAAAGCGTTTATTAATGTATTTTACAATAATAATAAAGAAACAATGTTTTCAGGTGAAACAAATGATAACCCTTAGCTAAGTTTTCCAATTAATCTTGTCACTTTCAAAGTAAAATGATTTAGGAAAATTACTGTTTTGATTAATGAGAAGTTTGTCATAAATATTATTAGTCCAACTTATATTTGTGAGAGGAATGAATACAAAGATTAAATATGTACAGACTGTTTTAACTCGCAATATTAATTAAGGAATGTAAAACGGAACACTGATACTACTGCAGACAAAAGGCCTTTTGGGAAACACAGAAGCATAAACACGAAATCACAAAATATTACGACTTTAGTAAAATCAAGATGGCGTAAAGTAAGATGGCGGCTGAGTTGTGAGCGGCGCGCGATGCTAGCGCCGATGCGGGGTTGCGGACACACGCACGAAACTCGTGGTAGTCAGCGCGCGTTATTGCACAGAAGTGGACGTGTACGCATGCTGAGTCACATTCTGCGACATCTGCTGCATGTCGGACACGGAGTGCTGTGAGATACCTGGGTAAATTTTATACCTTATTGTAGGCAAGTATTTGATTGTATAATATATTTAATAAAATAATGATGTCTGTTAGAATACTTGAATGGCGTATAGTCAGCATGAAGATATAGGTATAAATGGAGGCAACACTTGGAACAAAAGCTTGAAACCAACTGTGGGCTGATGCTCTCTTTATGAATGCATACATAAGAACGAGACAGTGATGTGTTTTGTTTATCTTATGTATGCATTCAGAAAGAGAGCGTCTGCCCACAGTTTGTTTCACTTAGGTATTTAGAGTGTTGCCTCCACTTTTATCTATAAACTTCTTGGTAGTCAGGAAGCGATTAAACATATAAGGGATAGTTGAATGACAGCTGTCAAATATGTGACAGCTGGCAATAGTATCTTGGTATGAGATTGCGTTCCATTTTAAAACTTATGACATTCAATATAACGCTTACCATGAAAAAAAACTCATTTGGTTAAGATTTATTTTTAGATGCAAGTAATAAAAAATAATTTATTAGAAGTTGACTCTTAACTCACTGCAGCATCTTTCAATGGATAAAAAAATCTACTGTTTCATACATTTTAATAGTAATTTTTTATCATATTCCAGAGTTGGTTCTATTGTAAAAGTTGTTCTTATTTATGAGTACACCCTGAAAGATGTGCAATGAATTAAAAGTTTGCCTTTATAATAAAAAAAAGATCATTAAAACTTTATTATTGAATATTCTTGATCATTCTGGTTTCACTCTGGTCAAACTTTTCGTTTGAAAATTCTTTAACGAAGAATGTTTTCAAAAAAGTGACTTACTTAGCAAAAACACCACGGTCATGGTGATTCCGTATCCTCTCAGCCAAGGCGTCGAGTGAAGCCGGGCTTACTTCTCTCAGTCCATAGTATTGAGTAAGATTGTACTCTATCGCCCAGTGGGCTTCCCCTCTTATGTTATTTACATCTAAGTAATACTGCGTGTAATCCAAAACCTGTAGAAAAAATAATATACATCAGTCATTACTCAATGGCTGTACTTTTGTGAAAAATGGTTGGCGCAGTGGCTGAGCCATTGGCATTTGCGCTGCGTGTCGTGGTTTCGATTCCCGCATGGAACAAAACATGTGTATGGCCGACAAGACAGTTTCGGTGATCTAATTGATTGTGTGAATTTAAATACTTATATTCGTAAACACACCTACGATAAATTGTTAGTAAAGAGAATAGTTTTTTTTTTTGAAGAAAGAAAAGAAAAAGAAGCTAGACCTTTTTGTTAATAAAGCGAGAGTTTATCTACAGAACTTACTCTAATACAATACTAATAGTAAATTCAAAGAATAGTTCGTCTTATCTCCTTACAAGGTAGTTATTTGGAGCAGTTGATTGGTCTGTTAATAATTATGACAAGCCAAACCTTACCTTTCCGGTATTAGAGTCGAATTTATAAAGTCTTAATCCTGGATTTGAAGTACTACCAGCGCCTCTTGGAGTAACCGAAGGGGCCAACAATGCCCAAGATACTGGTCGACCTGCGGACAACATGTTGGAATTAGGTTTCACCTCCAACCTTCTATATTAGAATAATGAATCGCTGTTCGTTATTCACGCTAAATCTCGAGAACGACTGGACCAGTTTGGCTAATTTTGGTCTTGAAATATTTGTGGAAGTCCAGGAAAGGTTTAAACGATGAGAAAATTTTATAATTTCACGAAAAAAATTAAAAGGGTAGGTCACAGGACGACGTCTGTCGGGTCAGCTAGTACTTCATAATTTTTCACACCACCTGCTCGACAATATCAAATTAAATGTCATGCAAACCTAACCTAAAGTAACTCATTTAAGACCTCAGGTCTAGCAGGGCATCAATATTGTACTGAATTTCATAATGACCCGCTGGTCATTAATGTGATTTGAATTTGGAACATAAAGTAGAAATTGCATACGAACATCTGCACTAAAAATAAATTGTACGAAAATCGAACTGGCCACCTCTAGTTGAATATAAATAAAAGAAAAATAGAACACAAATTAAAAAGAGGCGCGATTATTGAAATTTGCTTTGCTTTGATAAACAACAAATTACTTAACTGCAAATTCTCAGAAAAATGTCGAGTGACGATAGTGATTTGACTCCGGCCATTGGCATTACCAATAATCTGCTCTTTATTCTAGTACTATTGCTTTTTATTTTCTCGTAGATGGTGTGAAAAGTAGAGTATTCTCCTCGGGGATAAATATGTCTTCGTCTTGGGCGACCTTGAATCCGACGATGCACTCAGGATTCTTGTCTTAACTCCCTCGCTTTGCTCAGGAGTTCACTCTAAACTCCCTCGCTCCGCTCGGGAGTTTACTCTAGAATCCTTCTTTTTGCTCGGGATTCAATACGGCGCCCGCTACATAAGACACTACTTTATCCCCTTGGTGCATAATCTACTATTAAATCTCTCGAGTTTTAGTATAAGTATTACATTGACTGACTGAGATAAGACTGAAAAGGAAAACCACACTATCCACTAAATTGCTATGCAGGTACTCGTATATACCAGCCTATTATATGTCCAACTATAGAGCAAATACCTCTTTACATTCAAAGAAAGCACTAGCACTGATCACCAGGCTTGATAATTTAAGACTTATAAGTCCATGTTTCCTCACGATGATATATTTCACCGATGTCAGTGATGACGTCCAAGATAAAATTAGAAAGATCTGTTATTTTTGTAAGAAATTCTGAGCTAATATTTAAAGGCTAAACTGTTATTAGATAATGCTTGTCAGTTTCTTGATATCATCTTTAACAGGGATCGACAACATAACAATAGCTCTAACGTATTGTACCTCCATCCGAAAGACGTATTGTACCAGTTACTAATCTTACAATTCAGCTTTTCCGTTCTTTACACAACAAAGAACGTTCAAAAATGGAGTCGATGCCCTAGATTCGTAAAGCACTGAAGAAAGGTTATGAAAAGCTCCAAGCAGATAGGAAAAAGATAAATAACATCATAATATTTTTTACGATACAAAAGAACGCCCAGGTTTTATTATTCATATCTATTGTAGCACAAACGACGATGATAACTTGAGAAAATGTTATTTCACGTACTCTTTTATACGTCAAAGGGATAGTTGTTTCAATATTATTTAGGGAAAGTTAAATAACGTTATTTGTGTAACTGCTTTTGGTATTTTTATTGAATCAAAGGCGATCTCTAATTTGATTACGTTTATAAACTCGAGAACATACTCAATACTCAAGACTCAATAATTGTGTTTAATCAATAAATCCATACTTCCTTACTAATATTATGAGAAAGTAACTCTGTCTGTTACGCTTTCACGATGAAAAGGCTGAACCGATTTTGATGAAATTTGGCATGAAGATAGTTTTAACCCTGGGGAAGGACATAGGCTACTTTTTTTCCCTACAAAGATAACCGACATTCACGCGGACGAAGTTGCGGGCAAAAGCTAGTCATCAATATAATGAATTGCATAACGACAATCAAAGATCTTCGAATAACAGCCTGGACCATCAGTTTTACATGCTTTCTGATGAAATGGATGGTCACCCATCTAAAGACCGACCGCGGCAAGCGTAGCTTAACCTTGAGTAAACGATACGTATGACTTTTACTTAACCACGAGCCCCTCTACTGTTATTATTGTCCTCTTTATATTTTATTTATTGCAAAAAAAAAACTTATTCGTATCATCTTCGTAACATGTCGTACCTAAAGGTAAGTAATTTCTTCTTTGTATACGACAAGTTTTAATCTGCTTGACCTAAAACTAGTACTGAATTAGCCTCTAGGGTGTAATAAACGACCACAAAAAGATATTGCCATAGACTCAGAGACGCAAACGAATGTGTAAAAGCAATTTATTTCTATTAGCCCGCAAGGTAGGTAATGATATCAATCCTCATAATCCCTTAGTCCTTTTACGATACTCTGGGGAAGTATCCGGTGAGCGAAGGCCTTCCCTTTAGTGAGGGCCACACACTTCCCTTACGTTACGAAGATGGACAGTACTCTTTTCCTGTCTGAGATTGCCAATCCAACTGAGGCATCTTAATTAATTTTCCGTTGTTCTCATCGATCGAATTCTCTATTGACTTAATATGTAGGAATTCGGCCCACTTGAACCAAAACTCAGACTAAGTTGCTTACATGAGGTTGTAATTTAATCTCGTATCAGCAACCAAGTCAAAGTTAAGTGTTTGGCGATAATGGACCTAAATGGTTTAAGGATGTTATCGTGTGATGGCGATGATTGTGAAGAAAGAGATTTCATTCCTTCACAACAATTTCTTTTATACTTCTCGCTGGTCAGCTAGTTCTTCTACAATGTGATCTAAATATCCAAACGGCTCCTATCGCATCAGATTGGAACAAATTGTACAGTATTTAAACGATATTTAATCGTGTACACAGTATTTCAAGTATTTATTACCAAGGTGAGCAGCTTGATCGCGGGCGTCTTCCGCGACACGCAATTGTAGCTGAAAGCATGCTGCGACACGCGTACACTTCCGTTCACCTGTTGTCATTCGAATCCTTTCGGCTGTCAACACGGTACGAAACTATTTGACTAGGTGAAGAAACGTATAAGTTCGCAAGCGACGTTCGGAGCCGATCGTATGCGTAGACATCCAGCTGGACGCGATCGGCTATCGCCGCATCCGTTCGTATCTTTTCCGAACAGAGCCGTTTTGGGGAAATTCAGTACCGAGCAAGTACTAAAGTGACTTTTTCAATATTCATAATGTTTATCATAATGTTTTCTATGTTTATCTTGAACATCACTGACATCATCATCATCATCATCATCATTTAGCCGAAAGACGTCCACTGCTGGATATAGGCCTCCCCAAGGGGGGGTTTTGCAAAGGCACAGAGAACGCTACTGCCCATTTTCTGGTAAGTCCCATAGTCGCCTCTTACGACACCCACGGGAAGATATAGCTATTCTATGCGTCCGACACTACACGGAGTACTTTAATATCACTGACATCAGTAAAGGATAAACATCGAGAGAAAACCTGAACGTATAAAAAAAAACTTGAGAGGTGTCAAGGGACACCCGGATGGAACGAAGTTCCTTTCGACAACAATTCACAACAACAACACAACAACAACAACAACAAACACAACAACAAACAACAACAACACACAACAACAGTTTGTTGTGTTGTTTATTGTGTTATTGTTGTTGTTGTTGTGTTTGTTGTTGTTGTTGTTTATTAATTATTATTATTTACAATTAATAACTGGCTTGGACAGAGAAACACGCGCACACCGCACTGCTTACAACTAAAGCAAAAAGTGTCGTTACAACTTTAAAAAGTGTCGCTACATTTTTTCCGTCTAGCCCCTTTTCGCAACGCGCGATATGGAACTACGTTCCAATATGAGTTTGTAACAGCCAATCCGCCTTGAGCAAGGTTGGTGATCAATGCTCGTGCCTTCTCTACGAGAAGAGGCATATACCCTGCAGTGAGACATCAATAAACTGTTTTATCATTAAATGAAACGTGAGTATTGTTACACATTCAACATCATCATCATCATGTCAACCTATAGACGCCCACTGCTGGACGTACGCGGTTCAGCCATAATCGCCATGCTTGGCCAATGCATGTTGGTGATTGCAGTAGGTGTTATGGTACTCAGAAAGTCGCTGCTGCCCATCCTCTGGTCAATATCCCTCTGTCGTCTTCTACGACACCCACGGGTAGAAATGGGGTGGTACTATTCGCGACCTGCACCATACGGCCACGACCATCCTGTGGAACTCCTTGAGAAAGATGGCCGTAGGCCATCGAAACAAGTCGGACGAACCAGGCAACACAGTGAGTTATTCCGTTTTTCTGAATCTATAGTCAATACACTGATAATTTAAACCATTTATATTATACTAACCTTCACTGTAAATAAGTCTGAACGTGTCAGCATGACGATGACCATAGAACTGTCCAGCGATTACATCGCTGAATGCCCGAATTACGTGCACCAGGTGCGCATTAGCAGTAGGAGTCAGTTCCCCCCCACCTGCCGCTGAAGAACTGCCCGCATTGTGCCGCTCTTCCACTCCTGGGCCGGCGTGGGCAACTAAGTAGACCTTGAGACAAAAACGAAATTTTAGGACTGCAAAAATTTGAAAGAATTGTACTTACTGTTCAGGTAAAATGCTAGAGCTTTGGATAAAATATTGGATTTGTCAAACTTTTTATAGTAGGCAAAAATCTTTCAACGAAGTCAAAGTCAACACACTTTTGAACGTAATTTCAAGAAAAAAAAATTGAGTCTTTTCTGTTTCGAAAAGGTAGTTTTTTTTATGGAGAAAAGAAAAATGGGCAAAACCTCCATATCCTACTTTAATAATTTAGAAAAGCTTTTACGAATGTGAAGATGATATTCACATTTTAGGCAGATCAATTTAGCGTATGATCAATCTAGCCTTAAATCCACCAAGTTTGCAATGTACAAAAATGTTACCATTTCATTTCTTCTCCTAGCTTTGCTGAGGACCTGTTCTAGCCACTCCCACTGTTGCCTGCCTCTATGAGGACCATCAGTTCTGGCAGCGCCGCCTGCCCACAGCACACTGTTCAGGACCACGATCCTCAATCGGCTATGGGATTGTTCTATTGTGTAATATCCACCTAGGAACAAAATTAACATCAATACCGTATAAAAATGATGGTGTTAAAAGAATCATGGTAAAATCCATACATTCATTTGTACGAAAAAAGAGTCCATTTATAGGGTTTCAAATATGTTCCAATATGAAGAACACATTACCAGGAGTAGATTGGTATACTTACTATATTTTTAAAAACCCCTTTAAATGTCCAGAAGCCAAATATTGGTCGTTTGTCATTGTTTAACTATTGTGTCTCCTAATTGACAGATGAGCTCATAATTAAAATATTTTGAAAAAATTAGAGTTTTCGATTCATCTCGTTGCCTATTTTGTGTTTATAGAAACAAATAAAGTAACAAGTGACATTAACCAATCTGTCAAACTGACAGACAAGTGATGTAAAACGTTGTTTACAATGGCGAAGTTGAAGAAGTTCATTGATTAATCAATGTTTGTGACATTATTTCCCATAAAATTATGCTGAAATTCTAGGAATAGTGTTATCGACAGTCACCGTTTCGTTCTGAAATAATTAGCTATTCGTTTAACTATTTACTTTTAATATTATTTTTTATTGCGGCATTATAAAAATATTGTAAATGCCTGAATGCCTCTTTAGGTACCCAAGAGTATAAGAATTAGAATTTAAACTTCTCTAAACATCTTTATTTTTTGTATAAATCCTGCCATGATTCTTAAGCTGAATGTAGAACCTTTAGAGAATTTACTGTATAGGTATATCAAAATTATAAGATTTGTTTTTTGATGTAAACAAAATACTGACTGATATACTAGTACACAGTGGAACAGCTGGATTCTTTTTTGAGGTGACACAAAAAAGGCATCGACATCATCATCAACAAAAAAAGTCATGTATGATTTTTATTATGGGTAGTTTACAATCAAGTACTGAATCTATGGTATAAGTTTGCAGTTTCCTTTCACCTGTATAATTTATACAAGACATGCTTAGCTAAGTTCAAGATTACCTGTCAAGTCCACAACAAAACTTTTTGTTTCAATGATCTTTTCACTCTTATACCAATGACGAGGAGAAGTTAAAAGTACTTACTAGTTTCAAAAGTTTGTAGTGCTTCTGTGGGTAACCACTGCATCCACATTTCAACCAGCCTCTTAGAAGGTGCAGGGTCATTATGTCCTAATGCTGGAAACACGAACTGACTGCTGAACGTTCTGCTCAGAATATCTGTGACATTCCTCACGGCTTCCAGCTTTATTTCCTCACTTAGGTGCTCCATTGAAGAGGACAGGATATCTCTGGTGGAGAAAAGTTTATTGTAAAATTAGGGTTATTCTCGTATTCTTATTTGTCTACCAATGCCAATATTTTTGACAATATTTTTGGTTATTTGTCGCTGCGATGAGAATGCCGAGTCAGACTTAGGACATATTAAATTAATGGAATAGGCCTTCAAATACCTAATTTAATTTGTCAATCATAAGCCGTATTACTAAGAGTCGGAGGAGGAGACTTGGTAACGATTGCCGCTGATGATGGCTTGGGATTAATTAACAAAGATTGTCACACAATGCTTATAGGCAGCCGCTAAGTTTGACTTTTAGTAGCTCTCACTTTTAGGTCATATGGTAAAACTGAAGTCTTTTTGGCCTCGTACTGTGTTAGTACTTCTTATTTTTTACTTGAACTTTGTTTATGTAGATTTGTTGTTTCATTTTTAATTTCTAAATTTGTTGTCTCTGCCTTATCACCACCTTTGGTTGAATGGTAGAGAATGCCAGATATTAAGTGAGCCTTTGTACCTTTTTTATGAGTATACACGTATTATATAAATACAGTTTGTTTTTTATAAACTCTTTTTGTTTTAATATTTTTTTATATTTCTCAGTAGTGCAGCACCAACACATACCCAGTCCATAGAACAAACTCCAGGGTGTCAGGATGCCGCTCCGCCATTAGAGCGGCGGCGCTTTGTATCAAAGGCCAGGAGCTGTCGCACGTGTGGTCACGATGTCGCCCGTTCCGATGACTGTGTTCGTTGTTGCCGCGGTTATGGCGGCAACCTGGAGGGATATTCCAGTAACTTTTAGTAAGAGAGAAAGTTAAACAAAGTATCTAAAAATGAAAACAGTGATGTCTTCTAATATATCTTGTGCTAATGGAAAATAGCAAATGAAAGCGCGTATTGTAAATTATTTACTCCTAGCGACCCGCCCCCACTTTGCACCGTTCTTAAGTTTTCATATTTAAATCAGAAAGCTCTTAATTAAAATAGATAATAAATAAATTACCAAATTACGCTTTACAAATAAAACAACATCAATATGACACATTTATGATTCAATTAGTCTACCAAATGACTTTCATTCATTAAACATTCAACACCAATAATTTATACAGAAATATTAAGTATACGAAAATGAGCTATGCTCGGAGTTTCTTTCCCCGATAAAATCCGGAACGAGAAAATTCGCCGAAGAACTACGGTCACTGACATAATTCACAGAATATGCAAGAACCGATGGTGAAGAAAGGGTCTCGGGTGGCGACCACGAACCGCGGAAGACGTAGCGTTGGTAGACCTCCCACCAGAGAGATCGATGACATTGCCAAGGTCGCGGGTGGTATGCATGCGGCAGTTTGTCGCTTTTTGTGGTGTTCCATGGGGGAGGCCTATGTTCAACAGTGGACGTCTTTCGGCTGATGATGATAATGAAAAGCTCGAAGCCAGTGAATAATAAAATTAACAATCCCCCGACACAAAACTCGATCAGGCCTGTGGAAGATGTACACATCTAAAAACCCATGAGAAAGAGCTGATAACCTTCAAACGGCTGAACGGCTTTTCTTGAATCAAAGCATAGAACACTCTCAATCAAATCATTTTAACAAAAATAACAAAACGATCAAAATCACTTCAACCGTTTGGAAGCTACGATGCCACAGAGAAACACACAGATACATACGTTACACTTATAACATAACAGAAGGGTCATTTTTCGTGAAGGGTTAAAAAATAATAAAGTCATCAACATAAAACAACGGAATACGTTTCATAAAGTACCTCTATGTAACTCCTGGGAGTTGTGAAACGGGTCATAATGAAGATCTGTGATGTGCCAAAAGTACCCTGGAACAAAATTATAGGTTAGTTTTTGTAGGAATGCTGTGAAGAAAGTTTTGCTTAAGTTATTAAACTTGGTAGTAGTTTTTTGTTTTGTGAATAATATGTTTTGTTTGCATGCTGTTCTTTTTCTGTCTGTCAGAGTTCTTGCTAGTGGTAACGGAGCTGCAATATGGTTGTGTGGTTCATATATATATTTAACTTAGCGCGCGACTTCTTCCACATAGATTTTATACTTGCCCTACAAACTTAACACCCCCTTTGAGGAGTAGTTAAAAAAAAACTAACTCCAATCTATAGTATTCATTTTAGTTCACATTTGTGCCTAGTTTCAAATTAATAATAATAATAATAATAATTTTATTATGACATATATGTCAAAACAATATCAATACAAATGGAAAATACTTTGGAAAATACATAATATCGATGGAAAATATGAAACGAAAAGCAGGTAAACAACGATGTGAACAGTGATGTTGACGCGAGCAGCGGCACGACGAGCACGCCTACCATCTCCGGACCCGTCGCTCAGCTCCGCCTCGCCGCCGCCGGAACCCAGCCCTATAGTGAGTGCTGTGACACCGGCCTCGGCAGTTGCGTCGAGCTCCAGCGACGAGTATTTCTCTCCGCCGACGACGCCACCACCTGTGCGTCGGCGGGGACGACGCCGGCCGCCGGACAGCTTGGAGCCCCGAGACCCACCGGTCTCTGATAGGGTCCCCGCTCCCGGTGGAAGTGTGCAGCGCATGAGATGGACGCAATCTGTTAATGAAAGTGTCATGCGCTCATACTTTGGGGCTACAGAGGGGGGAAGTAACTTGACTGCGTACCGTGGTCGGATGCTCTCTCTGTTTCAGGTGCTTGAGCCAGCTGTTAACGTGTCAGCGCAGCGACTATCGGATCAGGTGCGGGTCATCCAGCGTAATCATATGCTGGATGACGCTGTACTTGATCGACTACGTCTTGAATCACGGAGTAGCCGTGTCACGTCTGCTTTGCCACTGGTTGCGGTCGCGGTACAATCGCAAGATTTACCCAGTGCTTCACCGCGACCTGACGACGGTGGTGAAGAGGATAATGACGAGGCTATATCTGTGAGTACCCATTACAATGATCAATTGAGGAGTGCTTTGGAGCACTCATCGGCAAGCTTATCTGCTTCAGGGAGGGCAATGCTCGCCCTAGAGTGATGCGCTTTGTGAGGCGGGCATTTTCGGGGACTGATATCAGTCCTCGAGATTATTTGTCCTGCATCACAGAGCGTACCGACTTCCTGAAGCAGAAGATCTGTGCATGGGCAAACCGTATCAGACGGTACAAGCGGCGAGTGGAGCGGTACACTCAGAATCGCATTTTCCAGAGTGATGAGAGGTGGGTGTATAGGACTTGGGAGCGACCGGATCACGGTGTGACTGATACGCATCTGCCGGATGATGATGCCATGTGTTCGTTTTGGCGCAGCATTTGGTCGGTGCCTGTTAGTCACACTGAGGGCGACTGGACTAGGGACGTTGAGCGAGCGTGTGATCCAATACCAGAAATGGGGGCAATAACCATCGGCCCCCTAGACGTAGCTCGTGCAGTTCGTCCGTTGCCTAATTGGAAATCTCCAGGACCGGACGGGCTGCACAATTTCTGGATTAAATGGTTCCAGAGATCGCACGTTCGCTTGGCGTCCCAGTTCCAGTCAGCCTTAGAGTCAGGATCGTTGCCCCAATTCCTAACAACTGGAATAACCCACCTGCTCCATAAATCAGGTAGTACTACGGAACCCAAAAATTATAGGCCGATCACTTGTTTACCAACGGTCTATAAAGTTCTTACATCCATTTTGAGAGCTAAAATTAATGAACATATTGACAAAAATTCTATCATGTCTGCCTCTCAAAATGGATGTAGCAACGGGTCTCGTGGTACTAAGGAGCTACTCCTCATTGATATGGCCATTAACCAGCAAGTTCGTCGTTCCCGAAGGGATCTGTCGACATGTTGGATAGACTATAAGAAGGCCTATGATTCTGTGCCACATACATGGCTCATGAGGGTGTTGGAGTTGTATAAAATTGACACAACTCTGCGCACCTTCCTGATGTCGTGTATGGGGCAATGGAGGACGGTCCTTCGCTATCCAGGATGTCGGCAAATCCGGGAGAATAGCGAACCGATAAGGATTGAGCGAGGTATATTTCAGGGCGATAGTCTGAGTCCACTGTGGTTTTGTTTGGCTTTGAACCCTCTAAGCACGTTGCTGGAGGGTTCAGGTCTGGGCTATCGGTTGAGAAGAGGAGGTCAGGTTATATCTCACCTCCTTTACATGGATGATCTGAAACTCTTTGCCCCCAACAATTTGCGACTGATGGAGCTACTGAAAGTAACAGAAAATTTCAGTAGCGCCATCAGGATGGAATTTGGTGTGGACAAATGTGCAGTCATGCATGTGAAGCGAGGGGAGATTATGGAATCCGTGGGAACCCAACTCTCGGATTCCATACGCCTTAGATCCCTCTCCTCAACCGAAACCTACAAGTACTTGGGTATGTCGGAAGCGTTAGGCATCAATGCTGCCGACATGAAACAATCGTTGAAGGAGCGCTTCTTTGGCCGCCTGAATAAAGTACTAAATAGTCTTTTATCAGGCGGAAACAGGGTGCGCGCCTTCAACGGTTGGGTCATGCCGGTTTTGATGTACTCTTTCGGCATACTCAAGTGGACTCAGACGGAACTTGACGCCCTGGATAGGAGGGTACGTACATTGCTGACTGCAAACCGGATGCATCACCCACGGTCATCGGTAATGAGACTGTATATCCCGCGGAAGTGCGGCGGTCGAGGCTTTCTTAATGCTAAGTCCCTGCACAACCGTGAGATATGCAGTCTCAGGGAGTATTTCCTTAAAGCCGACGTGGGGATGCACCGAGATGTAGTCTCAATGGACAAGGGCCTCACCCCGCTCTCCTTAGCGAACGAGAACTGGCGCAAACCTGTAGTACTAGATACTAATGACCGCAGGGAGGTATGGCAGAGTAAGGAGCTTCACGGGCGCTTCTACCGGGCCCTGCATGGGCCTGATGTAGACTTCTTGGCGTCCGTATCCTGGCTGCGTTTCGGTGACCTCTTTGGGGAAACCGAAGGTTTTATCTATGCGATTATGGACGAAGTTATGATGACGAACAACTACCGGAGGTATATTGTGAAGGACGGCACGGTTGACATTTGTCAGGCATGCCACCGACCAGGCGAATCAATCCGTCACATTATCTCTGGGTGCTCTCGTCTGGCGAACGGAGACTACTTGCATAGACACAACCTTGTAGCTAGGATTATCCACCAGCAACTTGCTCTAAAATACAGACTTGTGGAGTCGGAGGTACCGTACTACAGGTATGTGCCCGACCCAGTTCTCGAAAATGGCAATATCACGTTGTATTGGGATCGATCTATCATCACTGACAGGACTATTGTTGCCAATAAGCCTGACATAGTGGTGATAGATCGATTAGAGCGTCGCGCAATGATTGTCGATATAGCGGTTCCGCATGACGAGAACCTCGTGAAAACTGAGAAAGATAAACAAATAAAGTATCTAGACTTGGCTCGCGAGGTTGTCGACATGTGGGATGTGAATACAGCAATCATTGTGCCGGTAGTCGTTACGGCCAATGGATTAATTTCCAAGAGCCTCGACCAACATCTTAGGAGGCTCTCGTTGGGCAGCTGGATCAAGGGCTTGATTCAGAAAGCGGTACTCCTGGACACAGCGCGTATTGTTAGGAGATTTCTCTCTCAGGAGCCCTGACCACCGGTAGCTTGGACCCTATTCCCGATACCGGTGGGCTACTATTTTTTATATTTTTAAATGTTTTTATTTTTTGTTTACTAATATTTAAAAATGTAATAGAATATGTGTATAAAATAAATAAATGCTAATAATAATAATATGTCAGGACATTTTTACACACGGCCATCTGACCCCAAACTAGGGAGACCCTGTACTATGGGTGTCAGACAGCTGATATACATACACAAATACATTTTTTTTTGTAAATATATACATGTATAGATAAACAACACCCAGACACAAGGCAAACACAAGTGCTCATCACACAAATGTTTACCCTGGGCGGGAATCGAACCCGTAACACGCTGCGCAGCAGTCGATCGCTCAGCCACTGCGCCAACCGTGATTGATTACACAGAAGAAATTAGATTTTTTAAAAATCTTCTTAGAGCTTGAATTTCCCAAAACCCTTTCTCAGTGCTCGCCTACATCATAAAAGGAAGCCGGGTGTTCAATTTCACGTTTCCAGTTTTGGTTGTGATCTGATACGTCAGTCAGTCAGGTTCTCCTTTTATTATATACTTTAGTTAACCCAACAGACGTGGTTCTGTACAATTATATAATGTCAATTTAATATCAACATTTTGCGCTGTTGGCATGTTTTATTTACGAAATAGCGGAGTAGCCGCGTTTTTTGAAATAAATGTAATGATATTTGACATTATTAACGCTAATTAATTTTAAATCTATTTTAAGCATAAGTTACGGATTTTATTGCCCTGTTCTTGCTAGAAAGTAATTTAGGACATTTGGTATATTCAATTAGTTTAACGGGATTCATTTATTAAATTTATAAATATGAATATTATGTATCTATGAATATAACTTAGCTTTATACCTACAAACTTTAATATCGTAGTTTTTATTCAAGGTACATCGTATTCACGTCATCATTCATCATTTCAGCCGCAAGACGTCCATTGCTGGACAAAGGCCTCCCCAAGGGGGGTTTTGCCATAATCGCCACGCTTGGCAGGCGGGTTGGCAATCGCAGTATGGTTGTTACCAAGGCACAGAGAACGCTGCTGCCCATTCTCTGGTAAGTCCCTTAGTCGCCTCTTACGACACCCACGGGAAGATATGGGATGGTGCTATTCTTTACGTCCACCACCACACGGACTTATTCACGTATACTCGTAGTTACATAATTTCTGTAATTGTAATACAACATATTGAAAACTTATTATGTTAAAAGAAGCATGAAGTGTTGTGCCGATTTGACTACTCTGCGCGAAACTATATTTTAGAAGGCGCAACTTTATTAAATTTTTCTTATATGACGGTCTAAATTGTATTTGAATGGTCAAATATATTTTTTTTAACTTTGCCTCATACTAAAAAAATATCTTGTATCGTGGGAGCGTTTACAAACTTATAAACTCACATATACAAACAGCCAGATCCGGAACAACTAACTGTAGGCCATACAAATATTTATTCAGTGCGGCAATCGAACCCGCGACACGCAGCGCAGCAGTCAATCATTTAGTCACTGCGCCAACCGTGACGTGATAATGTGATAACCGTGTCGTGATATCACTTTGAGAGTACGTGAGTGGAATCATTTTGACAAAAAATATATGGGACGAAATTTGAGGTATACACTATCAATTAAAAAAAGAATTATCGGAATCGGAAAGGTTCATAAAATGAAAACTACTGGGCCAAACTATGTTATATTTTTATGGGACCAAATGGCAACTATTCCGCATCAAACGAAATAAGAATCACGTAAATCAGGTCATAAATGTCAGCGTAATCGGTGTACATACATAAAAAAAATACCAATCGAATTGAGCACCTCCTCCTTTTTGAAGTCGGTTAAAAATAAACTCAATTTGTCACTTTAGCTAAATACAACGTAACATTATAAACTAAGTGAATTATTCAGTTGAGGAAATTACAAAAGAAAAATGGACTTTATCCATTTATCCTTACGCACACAAGTAAGAGTTTTTTAGCCCATAAGTTTTATGCCGAAAAAATGTCTTGTCACGAGAAAATAGAAAGCTGACAAGCCAGACAGATTGAACGGATATAAATGATTGATTGTTATTAGACAGTTTTGATATTATAAAATATTGTACCTATATTATGTAGGACACGCACCAGTAGGCATTAACGTATGTGGGATGACTTAATGTAAGAATTTGAACCTTTTGTGACCACAACGACGTTTCATTGAGTTGTGTAAGTCTAAAGTTGCGCAAGTAAATCGTAAAAGTCAAACTCAAATAATTTATTTTAATAAGACCAATAAAAGGCACTTCTGAACGTCAAATGACTTTTGAACGTATCATGTGTGGCTACTTTAACACTGCTTTGTCGGTCTACTGGTCGCAATATGCACTCCTAAACTCGGGGTCCTAGACTCTTTCCTTGAATGGCAATAAACTTTATCGTAACTGATTCAAAATGTATTCATTAATATACATTTTTACTGGAAGGCAAGTCAACAAAAAAGGATGATAACAAAATCGGGGGATATAGTTTGGTGTTGCAGTTTCATATCTATCATCTCCATCCTAAATTCAATTACAGCATTGGATAACTAAAGGATCAAAGAATTCATTACGCCAAGTGAGGACTGTGACGCATCGCAAGCGTAATTTTGCTACTTTTTTGACCGAATTTCGGTCATGGCAGCTAATGGAGACTAGCCATCTACGCAGTAGGTATTACAATATGCAAGTTTGTGCATAAACACTGATGCACTCTCTTGCGTCACTGTCATAGTCTGATGAAGGCAATCCGACAAGACCAGGGAGAGATCAGGTTTTTTCTTTTCTTTATACACGCTGAAATTTTACTGGTTGTTTTCCCGAAGCGAAATGATTTTGTCTTAGTTGTACAGTCAACAGAAAAAGTAGAAGTGATTCAAAAGTATGTGATTATCACACACATACTTTTGAATCACTTCGACGCCACACAGTTCTGACGCGAACTCCGTTCATTAGTATTGAATTTCTGATTTTGATCATCTACTTTTGCTGTTGACTGTACAATTTATAAAAGAATAACAATAAATTATTAAAAAACGGCAGATTTAGAATTGTGAAAAACAAAACTCAAAAGCGACCTCAAACTAACAGTAATACCGCACGAACGAACGACAGCGCGCGGCGGGCGCCTTATTACTACGGGCGACAACTGGTTTTGCTCTGAACATTTACGAATCGCCGCAGCTCGGCGCCAACATAGTGAAGAGCGTTCACTTCGAGCTGCGGCACGTGTGGTTGAAGTAGTACTTACACTACCTACCTACCTCATGTCTAGTGGGAAACTACACGCTTTCGAGTTGACGCATACTTTTATAATTATTTTAGTTCAAAAAATATTTTTTTTTTTTAAGTTTAGCTCCATGAATCCATAGTTCTACTCGCTCTGTCACGGGAAAACCACCATTTCAATTTCAGCCTGTATACGTTTTTTGGTGCACGTGTCAGTATTATCTATACATATAATAAAACAGTAACAAAACTGTGTCTGTACATTGAATATATAAAAAAAAAAAAATTGAGGGGGGTTTAGGAACAGTAATAGAGCACGAATCCAAAAAAAAAAATTCTGTCTGTTTGTCTGTTTGTTTGTACACGCTAATCTTCGGAACTACTGGGCGGATTTGAATGATTTTTCTTTAGTTGTATAGGTATTAAGTCTGGGCAACATATAGGCTATAATTTATCTTGGAAACTTGAACACCTGATGCAGAACCGCAACGGACCAGCTAAACTATAAGAGATACAAAAATGGTACCATAGCAAAAATTGTTCCTCGTGATGAGCATTTTTTGCTGAGAGAATAAATTTGAAGATCTGGAACACTTGATGTGGAACTCCAAGAGCCCAGCTACACCATGACACATATAGGAATGACGTCTTAGCAAAAGTTGTTCGGTCTGATGGGCATTTCCTGTTGACTTATAAAAATCAAAGATCAGAAACATATGATGTGAAAATCAAAGCTATCACTAATTTCTCTGTATCTTATGAAATAACATAACCTGGGAGTACCTCCACGCGGTGAAGGCGGTAACAGTTTAGGACTGATTTTTGATGATGATGGTATATCATTGAAAATTTGACTCTACTGGGCAAAATTCCCATTTTTTTTTATCGAATAAATATGCCTTCTGGCTTATGTTATTTGGGTGTTTAATTTCCTTTTCCATTTATTTTCGTGACACGGTAGCCTACCCGGTAACGCAGGGGAGCAGTCACTTAGATTTTAATTGATCAGGTATCTTTACAATAAAACTATAACCATGCCTAGAAAGAGGTCAAATCTTTCCCAATGTTCCAAAGGAGCTAAAAGATTGAGGATCATAAGATCCTAAGAATCTACCGAGGAGAGACTTGATGCTGTTCGAGAACATCAGGCTGCAACTCGCTCCGTGGAAACCTCTTCAGATCGCGAAGCACGCCTGCGTTCTCAGCGTATTTACGCATCTACATCCAGGTCTCTAGAGACCAGTGAAGAGTATGATGTGCGACTGACCGCTGATCGTGATCGTCATACATTGTCTCGCGAGTCGGAGACGTTCACGGATAGAGAATTGCGCTTGAGTTCTCAGCGTATCTACGCATCTGCTGCGGTACGTGATGTGCGACTGTCCGCTGATTGTGAGCGACATGCATTGTCTCGCGAATCGGAAACGTTTACCGATACAGAATCACGCATGAGTTCTCAGCGTATTCGCACATCTACTAACAGGTCTTTTGAACCTAATGATGAACGTGATGCACGACTAACTGCTGATCGAGATTATCATACACTAGCGACCCGACCCAGCTCGCATTGGCCTATAGCCTTCCTCGGTAAATGGACTATCCAACACAAAAATATTTTTTTAAATCGAACCAGTAGATCCTGATATTAGCGCGTTCAACCAAACAAACAAACAAACTTCAGCTTTATAATATTATAGTATAGATTGTCCCGAACACGCACACGGTTGATAAGGAACGGAGTTTATTTACGTATACTCCTATGATTGACTACGCCACATATTTCGCCATCGGAGGTATGATTCAAAATTGTACTTTTTGAACGTCTCGAATCATCTCGCGCATCCCGTTGTTTTCCCGTCCCCGGGCTCTTAGAATTCGACATCAGACGTTTCAGATCTTCGTTTTGGCTGACCCCGTTGTCGCTGGTATAAGGAACAGGATCTGCGTACGAAGTCGCGGGCAGAAGCTAGTATTTCTATATGTAAACACTGCCTGCCTATTTACCACATGTTTAAAAGTGAAAACAGCTAAAAGTAATAATATAATGATTTGGTTAATTGACTGGGTTGAACTCAACGACCTCTTAATTGACACACAAGGCCAAATTAAAGGTAAATTATTTACTAAAATGACTAATAGTGTAAGAATAGTTCCCAAAACTGTAGTAGTTCAAAACATAATAACTTTGACTTGAATGACCTTCCGCCGGTTTTATGTCGTGATCGATGGCCTAGTGGTTAAGGCACCCGCCTCTCATGAATGAGTTTATAGGTTCGAAAGTACAGACGCCAGCACATCAAGCTACTACAATCTGTCACATTTCTTTAATTGATTTTCAACTTTATGGTTAAAGAATAAGGTTCAAGATTGATTGGGAAAATGTGACAGTTTCGGGTAGGTTGACCTGCTGGCGTCTGTACCAACGTGTCTTTTTCACAATCATCATAATAGTTTCTTAAGAATCATGGCGAGATTCATACATTCATTTGTATAAAAAAAGTAATTTAGAGGGTTTAAAATATTTTCCAATGTGAAGAATACATTACCAGGAGTAGATTGATATACTTAGCATATGTTGAAACCCCCGCATAATTAAAATATTACGAAATTAAAATAACACTTTTTCGTGTCATTTCGATGCCCATTTTGTGTTTATAAGAAAAAAGAAAGTGACAAGCGATGTTAACGGATGTATAAAATTGGCAGACAAGTGATATGACAAGTGTGTGGAAAAAAAATATCATTATTTTGTGATATTATTTCCCATAAAACGATGCAATTTCAATGTAAGAACTGCGAAACGGCGGCTGTCAGTGTCACTGTTACTGTCAGTCGCAGTTTCGTACTAAAATAATGAGCTTTCATTAAACTATTAACTTTTTTTTGCGGGGTTTTAAAAATATTCTAAATGCCTGAAGATACTCCTTAGGTACCTAAGAATATAAAAATTTGAATTTCAACTTCTCTAAACATCTTATTTTTTTTTTGTACAAATCTCGCCATGATTCTTTATCTTGGACATCACTGACATCGGTGAAGGAAAACATCGTGAGGAAAGCTGGACTTATAATTGATAATTATAAGTCTGAAATAGCCAATTCGCCTTGAGCGCACGTGGTGATCAATGCTCGCGCCTTCTCTGTATGAGAAGAGGCCTGTGCCCTGCAGTGGGACAATATTAGGCTGGAATTATTATTTTAATTTATGACCTTCAGAACTTTCGCTCGTGTCTAAGTTAAAGCCGTACAGATCGATCGGTCAAAGGTTAAGCTATGCTAGCCGCGGTCGGTCTTTGGGTGGGTGACCATCCCTTTCATACCGAGTTTCCTCCGTGCCTCGGAAAGCACGTTATGCCGTTGGTCACGGCTGTTATTTGTAGATCTTTGGCAGTCGTTATGGGTAGTCAGAAGCCAGAAAGTCTGACCACCAGTCTTACCAAGAGGTATCGTGTTACCCAGTAACTGGGTTGTGGAGGTCCGATGGGCAGTCGCTCCATGTAAAACAACACTGGTATTCAGCTAGATCTGGTTAGACTGGAAGCCGACCCCAATACAGTTGGGAAAAGGCTAGGCAGATGATGACCTTCAAAATTATAAAACGTTATTGTAACAAATGAAAAGAGAATACAAGACTGATTAATTTCAATTAAACGTTCAAAAAATGTTAAATTTATTTAGTCAGAAAAGGTATTTGATAAGATAAAAATAATGAAGAAGATTAATTTCAATTAATTTTATTGAATGAACTTAATTGAAGTCGTCGGCGGGGCCATGACCCTTTTACTTTTTTTTTTGAAAATGGAACGAATAAGCTTCGACTAAATAGAAATTCAGCCTTAACAAATCCCCTCTCCTGCTGAAAGGATTGTAAGGTCAGAGTTGAATTTGATTTTCAATTCAAATGTCCTTTAATATTGGCCGTATTTTTTCGGTTTGTATTACATCTTATTGAAAGTAATCTGATGAGTATATGATTAAAAATACTGATTAATTATTTTATGAGATTTGGTTTTTTGTAAATACAATATATTTTATATTATACAATAAATCTATCCACCTCTCATGTCTGCGATTGTAGGTTCGATACCGAGTTAGTTAAGTTAGTTGTTATAAAAAATAAATAAAAACAGTAGTTAGGTATGCTGAATATAAAACAGAAACATAGTTTGATTTTGTGTTTCAAACAAACACAAAATCAACGCAGCGTAGACACTGTAATTCGATATTTTGCTTGATGCGTAGCCGATTTGGCTACGGCGTAGCGTGTCGGGGTGACGTCAGCTACGGCGTAGCAAACAAGCCGTCACTTATTTTTCTTTTTACTTACATTAAACAATTAGTTCCCTGACCCTTGTTTATTACTTTATCTGATATCGATGTAACTTATTATTTTATCTTATATATTTATGGCATCTTGGAGGGGCTTGTGGCTAAGTAGAAGACATCGTCATAGACTCGTTTAGACTGGAAAGCAACCCCAACATAGTTGGCAAAAGGCTAGTCAGGTGAAGATATATTTATGGCATGTTGAAAATGAATCGATCTACATGCGAGTAGTGTACGTCGATGACTCGATACTTGCTATATTATTATTCTACTACTAACTACTAACACTAACAAAGTTTTTAAGTTTTTTTTAATAATAACACCATGTAACTGTCTAATAAATATAGCATAGTAAAGAATTATTCTATTACTAGCTTCTGCCCGCGGCTTCGCCCGCGTAAAAAGAACGATTATCCTAAGGGAACACATTACCGGGATAAAAAGTACCCTATGTGTTAATCCAGGAAATGGTCTACCTATGTGCCAATTTTCATCCAAATCTGTTCAGCGGTTTATACGTGATTGAGTAACAAACATCCAAACATCTTCACAAACTTTCACATTTATAATATTAGTAGGATTTTTCATACTATTTTTATATATTGTATAGACACAGAGAAAAAATATAACAATTTGACGAAGTCAAATCATTTATTTCAATAAAACCAGGCACTTTTAAATTGTCAAGGAGTCGGTCAGAAAGTTGAAGCCAGTTGCTCATTGACATTACAGTACTGTCAAGCCGACATATTTATTCATCAAATAAAAGATATTTGTCGTGTAAATATCAGCCCTGATTCCGACACATCACTCACTTAATTATTTATCCTGCCTAATTTTTCTATCTTGATTCACTCACTCACTTCAGCCGAAATACGTCCACTGCTGGACATAGGCCTCCCCAAAGGCCCCCCCCCCCCTTGCCATAATCGCCACGCTTGGCAGGCGGGTTTGGCGATCGTAGTATGGTTGTTACAAAAGCACAGAGAACACTGCTGCCCAATTCTCTGGTAAGTCCCTTAGTCGCCTCTTACGACACCGACGGGAATATATGGGGTGGTGCTATTCTTTACGTCCGACACCATACGGACAAGCTTTGTACGCTAAGTAGTAGTAAGCTTTGTACATATTTAATTCTTTTAAGTGGTGAACAAATGAATTTTGATTATTGTAGTAAAAATAAAGACGTTCCCTTACTCTCATAGTCCGTAAGGGACGGCAATCCGACACGCGACTGAGGAGAGCCCAGACCAACTGCTTTACGTACTTTTCGAGGCACGACGGTGTCACACCACCAACTTCAGAACTCCGGGCTGTTACTGAGAAAATTCTTAATAGAATGTGGCGACATCTATCGCACATGATTCGAACTACAACCGAAGTTTCCTAGATCGCGCAAGCAGAGTTATCCGCGACATTAGGATGTATACAAAACCCCCGACTACAACCGTTGGGCAGTAGCCCACCAGACACAACACCCGTCTGGTCGGAGGATTCTCCTTTTTTACGGAGGATGAGGCACTCTGTTCCTCATACCTCTAAAAGAAAAACCCAATGAAACTTTGAATGACCTTCCGTCCTTCGCTTGCGACAATGAGACGGGACATGATAGGGGTAAAGAATCATGGCATGATTTGTAAAAAATAATAAAGATGTTTAGAGAAGTTGAAAATCAAATTCTTATATTCTTGGGTACCTAAAGAGTATCTTCAGGCATTTTTAAAACCTCGCAAAAAAGTAACTAGTTTGACGAAAGGCTCAGTATTTCAGATCGAAACGGCGACTGATGGCGAGTAATATCACAAATCATGATTATTTTTTTCCACACACTTGTCAAATCACTTTCCTGCCAATTTGATAGATCCATTAACGTCGCTTATCACTTTTTTTTTTATATAAACACAAAATCTGCATCGAGATGAAACGAAAACGTGTTATTTTCATTTCGTAATATTTTAATTATGCGGGGATTTAAAAATATGTCAAGTATATCAATCTACTCCTGGTAATGTATTCTTCACATTAGAGAATATTTTATGATTCTTATGATTCTTTATAGAGATAACTTTTACGAAGATGATATTATTTGAAGATTTTAAGTATTATCTAAGATAAACTACTTTTACACTTACCAATCTTAGCATCTGTGTGCCACAGTAGGCTAGTGATGTAAACGAAGAAGTTACTTAGATTCATATTACAGTATTACATGACGCCGGCCGTCTGTGTTATGTGCTCCCTCTGATTGACATCGCCCGTCGTCCATCACATTACCTGTGGAACAAAGTTTACATTTAGTAGTGATAGATTTACAATTTTACTTAGCTACATGAAATACATGGCGACATTAAATTAAAAGCAAATATATGTTTTTCATAATAGTTGTATCATGTTGTATTCAGGACTAGCTTTTGCCCGCGACTTCGTCCGCGTGAATGTCGGTTATCGCAGATGCAGACGAAGTCGCAGATTAAAAAGTAGCCTATGTCCTTCCCCAGGGTTCAAGCTATTTTCGTACCAAATTTCTGCAAAATCGGTTCAGCCGTTTCATCGTGAAAGCGTAACAGACAGAGTTACTTTTGCATTTATAATATTAGTATGGATGTATGGATTAATAAATACTACATCAGTGACGCATCAAAAAGAGTGCTATTGGTAACTACGAGAATTGATGTGAAAACATGTAAGATCGTATCAGTACCAGTTTCACGTACACATGAACAACAAGTCTTACGGTGACGTCATCTGATGCTAAATGTTTACACATCAAAAATCGTATAATAAATCTAAAAGTTTGGGAAAATATTATGTGTCACATGCTATACAATCGGCGGTGTTGGCATTTAAACTTTTTACTTATAATTGTCTTAAAATATCTAGCCATTTTTTGTAAACATTTTGTAAAACGAAAGAAGGATGTGTCGGCCGACCCCAAATAACATAGGGCAAGGTCAGGGAAATAATGATTTTGTGAAACAATTTTTGGAAATAAACTATTGTTATTTTCCAAGAAACACAAAGCTATTAAGTAAATTATTTGATGACGTAATTATAAATGAAATCCTACTAATATTATAAATGTGAAAGTTTGTGAAGATGTTTGGATGTTTGTTACTCAATCACGCGTAAACCGTTGGATCAGATTTAGATGAAAATTGGCACATAGGTAGACCATTTCCTGGATTAACACATAGGATACTTTTTATCCCGGTAATGTGTTCCCTTGGGATAATCGTTCTTTTTACGTTGGCGAAGCCGCGGGCAGAAGCTAGTAACTACATAAGTTATAAGTAGTAACTTTAAATTTTTAGTTCAAGTTTTAATACCAACAACACGAACGTTAAAATCAGGTTCTTTCGAGCCAATTGTACCGCTTTTTACACGTGCAGCCTGTAGGCATTATGGGCAGATATCGCACAACGCTCTCCGCGTTCAGTATAACAATGCGTTTGGGATGCTAGTGGGGTTGCCCCATTTCTGTAGTGCGTCAGGGATGTTCGCAGATGCGCATGTAGATTTTACGCAACAATGCGTAAAAGGTGCGTTTGTCTGGTGCGCAGGGTGTGGGGCAGCTCCAACGGTGTCTTATGGTGCCTCTTCACAATCGGCCATGATGGGCGATTACACGCGAGCACGATCGTGTGGACGGGGTACTCGCCTGTAGTCGCCCATCATGGCCCGAAATCGTCGTCGTGATTGCGGCGATCAGCGACTTGTCGGTTTTTTAGACACACATCAAAGGGAATCGCTTGTAGTTGCGAGCGCGTGCCCACACGATCGCCGATCATAGACATTCATTGTTTTTTTATTGAATGTATTATAATACTGTATATTTTTTATAATGTATTTTTTATTATTTTATTAGAATGTATGTTCTATATAAGGGAAAAAAATATTTTTAAATGACTAGGCAGATTTAAAACTAAGATTTATTTTCTCCAGACATTCTTCGAACTGTGAATCCATAATTATGTTCGCTTAACTAGACAAAATGTGTATGGATAAAAGCAACTATTTTTTATTTTTTTTTATTTAAAACAAATGTAGATTATGATGTTATTAATACCTTATATCAGCCTAGGTCCCTAGGGTATTTTAGGAATGATCTCCTATATTAAAAGGAGAATCTGACTGACAGCTTTTTTAATATATAATTATTATTCACTATTGCGATGAATGAATGCACCACCATCTTCTCTTTTTCCACTTTTTTTCGCAACTTTTCTTTCAACTACATTCATAAAATGATTGTACACGGAAACGAAATCTAATTAATGGTAGCTGCAGCTATAACCTCCACGTCTACCTTGAACGCTTGCCCCTCAATAAATGATCACGGACGATTGTGTGGACGCATGCACGATGATCGTGACAATTACGTTACCGATCACAGATGATCAACGAGTGCCGATCATGGCCGATCGTGTAGAGGAGGCATTAAGTATGGTTGCGAGTCGCCTGGACTGTGTACGTGGGTCACTGTTGTGCCGTCTCTCATGGGATGTCGTAACAGTGAGCAATTATTGTTAATTCTTGTTGTGTTTGCCTTGTTTTTGTTTAATGTCTGTGCTTACTAACATAATGGTAAGTTTTACTGACAATCTTGTTAAGTCTTGGTTACTTGAATAAAGAAAATTCTATTCTGTTCTAATATTACCCAAACCCAAACCAAAACCAAACCCAAATATGGATAATTTATTGAATTTATTTTATCTGAAATAAAGAATTTAATTTGATTTGAGTTCGTACCAACTGCTCGACCAATTGGTATAAACTGCTGAACAAGCAAAACTAAAAGCTTGCGGGCTGGAGGCGCGCGTTACATGGAATGAAAAGTGCGGGCGGAGACACTGCTCGAGAGCAGTGGACAGCTCGAGCAGTCAGTGTATGCTTGGCAACTGCTTGACTGCATGATGAAATTTCACCATGCAACTCACCGCCCGAAGCAGTCGCGACTTCTCGAGCGGTTCCGTGTATGTGTTTACGTACCGTACCATTCCGTGTGTTACTACAGTTCACTATGCAGTCGCAGACCGTGTATGGCCGGCTTTATTCTAATCGAAGCAATATTTAGATTACGATCAAGATAAAGTTACTTCATTGAAAAATAAACTAATTTGAAGCAAACAGTCATAATTTGCCTAGCCTTTTTCCAACTATGTTGGCGCGACCGCCTATCTGATCTCCACAATCCAGTTGTTGGGTATCAAGCTACCTCTTGGTAAGACTGGGTATTGTCTGATTTTCTAGCTTCCTGTAACACGACTGTCAAAGATCTACGAATGACAGCCGGGACCAACGGCTTTAAATATTTTCCGAGGCACGGAGGGGTCTCGGTATTAATAGGATGGTCATCCATCCACGGATTGACCGTGGCAATCGTGGCTAAATCATCATGACCGGTAGATTCGTACAGCTTTTACTTAGCCACGAGCTCTTCGAATTAAACTAAACAGTAATAAAAATAATAATCATCATCATCATCATCATTTCAGCCGAAAGACGTCCACTGCTGGACAAAGGGGGGGGTTTTGCCATAATCGCCACGCTTGGCAGGCGGGTTGGCGATCGCAGTATGGTTGTTACAAAGGCACAGAGAACGCTGCTGTCCACTCTCTGGTGAGTCCCTTAGTCGCCTCTTACGACATCCACGGGAAAATATGGGATGGTGCTATTCTTTACGTTCGACATCATGCAGACTCTACAAATATAATATAAAAATAATACACAAATAAAAACAAAACACAAACAAAAACAAAACAAAACACAAACAACAACAAAACACAAACAAAAACCAAACACAAACAAAACACAAACAAAAACACAAACAAAAACAAAACACAAACAAAAACAAAACACAAACAAAAACAAAACACAAACAAAAACAAAACAAACAAAAACAAAACACAAACAAAAACAAAACATAGTCGTAGGTCATATTTCAAATTATCGACCAGCACATTGTAGGTACCACTATGTGAGTTTTCGAGTGTGTAAACGGTAATGGTCAACAGAATAATGTGTCATTGGTAATGGTCAACAGAATAATGTGTCATGGGCTGCATGGTTTACGTTCACCACAATCATCTATTGGTATGATTATATCAGTAACTATAATCACGGTAACGATTACCAAAATCAATTCCATGTGGCTCGTTTTGGGGTATTTTTCATAAATGGTAGGTGGGTCAAATAGATACTTAGAGCTTGGGTACTGTTATACCATACAAACCATTGGGCAATAAATAATTAATTTAAGCATTATAGATTGAGAAAAACGGATTAACTCAATGTGTTGCCGGCTTCGTCCGAAAAGTTTCGATGGCATACGTCCACCTTTCTCCGTTTTTCTCAATCTATAATGTGTAACATACTAACGTTTCGATTAATGATAAAATAAACTCTATATTTTTTAGATTCAATAAGGGTATCATTATCTGAGCTTGCAGGTAGTCACTTTTCTAATAAATAATTTTATTTCAAAACTAGCTGATGCCCGCGCCTTCCTCCGCGTGATAGTCGGTTATCAGCGGGGTTTATATTTGCGGAACCCTATTTTTTTCTAAAGTAAAAGTAATCGAAATTACTCTTATAACATCAGCTATCTGCCAGTGAAAGCCCCGTCAAAATCGGCCCAGCCGTTTCAGAGATTAGTTGGTAGAAACAGACAAGCAGACATGCCAAACATTTAAAAAAGATTTTTTTATTATACGAACCGTATAATAAAAATATACAACAAATTACCAAAGACATGGAAAGAGCTTCCGCTTCCATTATTTAAAAAGAGACTTCGAAGCTTTTTAGTGGCGAAGGCATATTATAGTAATAAGGAGTTTCTAATTGAGAAATTGTTATGTTAGGTAGTGTAATAATTGAATCATTTTTTTTAATTGTAATTGTTGTTATTAATTATTTAGTTATAAGTATAATTAAATAATTAATTATTACTACCCATATTATTTACCCATACCCATTTCTACCCATAATAATTATTACCCATATTTGCAAAATAAAATTATCTTTATCTTTACCGTATATAGAAGTATACTATAATATGCATTTTGTAAAAAGCTGTTATTTTGACAATACAAACAGACACGTCAATTTTATTTATTTGCATAGATGATACGTCCTTTAAAAGTAAATATTTGTATTTCTACTGGGGTTGTAGAGGTAGATATAATGCAGTGCGAACTAGCGGGATCAAAGTGTTGGCCAGCTCAGATACTCTCAGTTAAACGCTCAGTACCAACGCACGTGTTTGTATCTTAGAGTAAAGCTGTTACTCTGAACAAATTATTTGAATTTACATCATCTTTCGTTCGAGTACCCGCGATAACGTCCACACCTAACCAAAATGATGTCGGATTGTGGAAAAGATCCGGTGCTTCGCATCTCGACTAGCCATGATGTGACAATGTATTAATCTTCGTCGTGCGTTTGAACAATTTAATAAGAATAACGTAGCATAATTACAAAATACGAATAGATTTTTTTTTAATACTCAACTTATTTCTGTTTACATCGAAAGTTGCTTCATATCTATACATCATCATCATAATTTCAGCCGAAAGACGTCCACTGCTGGACATAGGCCTCCTTCAAAGGGGGTGTTTTTCCATAATCGCCACGCTTGGCAGGCGGGTTGGCGATCGCAGTATGATTGTTACAAAGGCACAGAGAACGCTGCTGCCCATTCCCTGGTGAGTCCCTTAGTCGCCTCTTACGACACCCACGGGAAGATATGGGATGGTGCTATTCTTTACGTCCGACACCATACGGACATTCGACACCATACGGACATCTATACACTATCTTTTAATATTATACAGAGGTAATCTCTACAAGTTCTGTTTCAATTACAAAAAATATTTCACTGCTAGAAGGTGTGTCTAGGCTTTGTTTCACGTGGACGAAGTCGCAGGCAGAAACTTGTTTTGTAATTAATTACAAGCGTTGTGTCATCGTCCCTCTCTTTCGTTTCTATGCAGTCAGACAGTGACCTCGCAACACTACTACATCTAATAGTTCAAAAGCCAATACCAAAAATATTGTGGTCCCTTCCACCTACTGAAAATTCAACCGTCTTCACTTTGTAAAACAATACTAAACAAACCGCTTTAGTCCCACAAAGTAACTGCCTAATCGTGTGTAAAAAGAAAATTTGTAAAACTTCTTCCTAAAGCAAAAACAAAGAAAAATAATACACCACAGAATATCTAACGTTAAGAAAATAAAATTTCGTACCCTTGTTTTTTTACCTTTTTTATGTTTAATAGAAACCGAACTACGTATTTACTGAAGTAACCGCGGTTTGAGTCAACAATGACCGGCCGACGTTCTTTTATTTAATCAGCTGGGAAAATGCTGGTAAAGAATGGAAAAGGCTGTAAGTTGTAGTTTGTTTAGTTAAGGCTTTTTTTGGAAAATTATAACCAGGTTACGTGTATTCGTAGCCTTTTTGTCTTTGTAATCCGAACTAGTATAAATAAAAAAGGTAGAGTTTGTTTATTTTTAGGGTTCCGTACCTCAAAAGGAAAAAACGGAACCCTTATAGGATCACTTTGTTGTCCGTCTGTCTGTCTGTCTGTCAAGACCCTTTATCTCGGGAACGCGAGGTGGTTTCGAGTTGAAATTAAAACCATATACTCAAGTCTACAGTCCCTTGATGCTGTAAAAAAATAAACCCTCTATGTTAACGTGAAGATGTTTATGTCGCAAAAAATGCATTTACAATATTAAGTAGATTAAAGTATGGATAGTAGGTATGGATTAGTATAGAAGTATGGATATGTACCTACAAATACATATCCATACTTCTATACTAATCCTATAAAACAAGTGCGAGTCCGACTCGCACTTGTTTTAATTGTGAGAGGTATTTGATTTCTGGAAGAACTGTTCAAACAAAAACTTTATTTTTAGGTATTATTATCATCCTTTTGACCGCGACGTTACAAAAGCAAAAACGTGCCTTCTGCGCTAAGCTAAGTTACATACTCTATAGAATTACATATAGAAGTCTTTTATTTATGGGACGAGCCCGCCACACTATTCCCAAAACTACTGCAACTCCTGTAAACCAGAATCTACAGTGGCGACCACCAGAAAAGCGCTAAAGCAATGAAGCTCGACGTGACCCAGAGAAATGATTCAACTGTCTTGGATCCCGCAACTAAATTAATCAGAAAAGAACAGCGGAAGAGTAAGAAAAACATATTTTCCACTTTCCTCCAAATCAAGCAGGAGACAGAACAGAACTAGGCCAATAGGCACAAAGGGACGTTTACAACTGAGAGAAGCCCAGTTGCTAAGCACCACGGATTTTAATTGACATTATTAATGGGCCCTAAAAAGTGAGCTGTTACATTAAATTTAATTCCAATAATAGGTATGGCAAAATCGCTTGAACGCACGGAAATTAGTTCTAGTTTTCACAAGGCATAATAAACAGCTCCAGATGTAGCCTGTACACTCATCATCATCTGCATTGCCTTTTCCAAACTATATTGGGGTCGGCTTCCAGTCTAACCGGATGCAGCTGAATATCAGTGTTTTACATGGAGCGACTGCCTATCGGACCTCCACAACCCAGTTACTGAGTAACACGATACCCCTTGGTAAGACTGGCTGTCAGACTTTCTGGCTTCTGACTACCCATAACGACAGCCAAAGATCAGCCGGGACCAACGGCTTTACGTGCTTTCTGAGGCACGAAGGGAACTCGGTATGAAAGGGATGGTCACCCATCCACAGAGCGACCGCGGCTAGCATAGCTTAATCTTTGACCGATCAATCTGTACGTCTTTATCTTAGCCACGGGCTCCACATAACATAATATTGCGTTCTTTCTGCCAAAGCATACACTCCCATAAGATATGATGTGCAGTTTTCGTATTAAATAATAATAATAATATGTGGGACATTTCACACACGGCCCTCTGACCCCAAACTAGGGAGACCCCGTACTTTGGGTGTCAGACAGCTGATAAACATACACAAATACATTTAAATACATACATATATAGATAAACATCACCCAGACACAAGGCAAACACAAGTGCTCATCACACAAATATTTACCCTGGACGGGAATCGAACATTCACAGTCAGATGTAGAACATTGAAACAAAGGAGAAGCAACAAGCTTGAAAGAAAATAATTTACTTTTAAAGTAGAAGTCTGTCATGTAGACGTCACCGTGGCGTGCTAGGGACATTCTGGTTTGTCATCTATACATGACTACGGCGGTCAAAAGTTTAAATAACACACCTCTATTCTCTACAACGCCAACAATACAAAGCAATCTTACAATTGCAAACATGACTCCTTGAAGGGACGTATCTTTAAACAACCCTTTCTACCCTCAACCCTAAACACCCTATTACATAAGTATACAGCAGGCTATACTTTTAATTAATTTAGTGTAGCTGCATTAATTTTGCAAAGGTCGTGTCTGGACCTTCCTGCTTGCCCGCATGGGCCACATGGGATTGAGATGAGGATGGGTTGGTACGTACCTATATAACTTTCGTCGTTAGTAGTTAAGATGGCGATGCGCCTTTAACTGTAGTTTCCACTTTATAAGTCCTTTTCACGGTAGAGTTTATATTATATATACTTCTATACTAATCTTATAAAGAGAAAATTCCTTATCACGGCTTGAGCAAGGTGTGAATCGGGAGAAAAATTGTAACATTTTTCTTTTCCAATGGCATCTCGTAAGTCAACCTAGAAGGTGGTCGGCTGCTTAACCGAACTTTCCTGTGGTGCTTTGCCTGTGAATATTAGGCCTCCAGCCAGGGCAAAAAAATCTTATAAACTAAACGGCTACACGCTAAGTGCACTCCTTGTGGTGTATCGGCCTTGGCTTAGGGCGTCGCTAGGGTAGGGTAGAAAAGGAACAGGCTGGGTCAGATAATGTAACATTCTATGTCATTTTTGCATTATACCCCCTTTATGCGCCTTTCTCTTTGAGTAGACACAGCGCGCCTCTTTTTCTTCTCTTTCTAATGTATCTGTAAGTGTATGCGTGCGAGTAAAAAATGCGTGAGGAACTTCCTTCTTGTTAGGAGTCCCCTGACCGCACCTAAAATTATAAATTCCCTCCATCAAACCAAGAACCTCATGTTCATCAGTCGTGATTTCAAAAATTCCACTTTTATCATAGCCATTGTAGCTAACTCCTACATTATCAAAAATACGACAAAATGATTTGATTCATTACTGTTTTATAAAATTCGTGACACACATCCATAACTTATCTGTTTTAGATATCAAAACAAGTTTTTTTCCGCGTCAACAAGAGTTATGTGTTTTGAAACTGTTTCAAAACATTTCACGTGAATTGTAGCACTTTGTGACAGTATTATGGTGACAGATTGTCCATACGCACGTCAAACTTTTGTTTATTATAAATTGCAGGATTTGTCAAAAGTGAATACGACCCTTTTACACAAGTATAATTAACTTTCTGTTCCCCCTGTACAAGCAGAACAAGCTTGCCACAATTCTTTCTAATTTCAGCTTTGGTCAAGCAGTTTTTGAGATGTCGTGTTTAGTCAGTGAGTTTATAAGTGACATTTCGTTAAGGTAAATTAAAGTTTGTATGGTGATCTAGGTGACATGTAAAAAAAATACAAGACACAAAACTATGTTTTCCTTTACCAGAAGATCTAGCTTTGTTGGTTACTGATGTCATGACAACTTCCAGGAGTAAATACTTAATGAGCAGAAATTTTAAGTTATTATTTAACACCATGCATAAGTTCTTTACAAAATATACCACTTATATGAATAAGAACCTTATTACATAGAATAAGAGTCCCTATCACAAAGGACTTATCCATAATTTATTCAAACACCACGAGTCCAAATTAAAACGTGATATCAACGTTACATTTTAATTTAATCCCAAGTCATAATCAAATAACAACGAAACGGGATATTTTCATTAACAAAACACCTGAAACTCCCCGAAATGTCTTCATTATTTAACTGAAATTGACGACTTTCCCGAGCGTACAATTTAACTGCGAATTCATTAAAATAAAACTAATTACTTTAGGTCAGTATCAAGTACGGTTAGCAAGTAACTGTAGCGATTATTGTACTGGAAGGGGAGTGGAAATTTTACACGCGTTCAGGAGTGGGTTGAACAAAACAAATATATGGGACAACACTCCGTAGGCACTCGAAACGGTCAGTGACGGACAAATGGGCACTCGAAGCGAGTTACTCGAGCCACTACAACGAGCGGGCTCAAGTTCTTAAAAAAAAGCGGACTTGTATTTTTAGGTGGCGAAGTTCTGGTGTTGGACTAAGTTTTTATATAGAATGCCCAATTTTGGTATTGTTTATTTTGGTTTTATGTTTCTAACTTAGCTAATTGGCCAAGCTACATGACGTAAATAGTTATTCTTAAGAAGTATTCTCTCAATATAAACAATATAACACGAATGACGACAGCGTTGTTAATAACTACGTAGTCGTGCCAACACCTAGAGAATCTATCGCTCAGGAGTCAAAAGCACAAGACGATAGTTTTGGACAGGGACCAATTCTAACACCTGTTAGCTTTGGTCTTAGCACCGCGCTGCAATTGGACCACTTGTATAAACGCATATTTAACTAAATAATAATAATAGTTTTTGTATTTTTTTTTAAATATTAAGCTAGTAAAGCTAACAACCCACGGAAAGCTACAAGGTATCCCCATCACAAGTATCCTTATAACCGGGGCTGTCTCAATTTTATGTTGTAGAATAAGTGTACGGGAAACCATAAAAACTTTATTTATTTATTACCTAATATGTCAAAGTAAAAAAGACTAAGAATCAATGCATTATTGGCTTAAAATTAACTAAAACCTATTCATCTTTTTTACTTAAAAAAACGCTGTCGCTTATGACTAACTCCGTGCACAACATACCGATCGTCATTCTGAGAGATTGACGCGCCGTCGTACAACAGTTGTAGTGTGTTTGAGTGCAAATGAGTTTTTTTGTTAACTGTACCTAGTTTATGTACTCAAATGTAGGTCGATTCACACGTTCACACTTCACAGCGTTTTGCATGTTTTATTTGGAAAGGTGATCCGTTTGCGAGGAGTTTCTTTTTTTTCCTTGTTTATTTTTCTTTTACTTTGACGTTTAATATTTTTGTCGTGTCGTGTGCGTATTCTGATACTTCCTTTGATATTCTGATCAAATAGTACGGGGAAAATGAGTACGATAAGATGGTTTACATTGAATTGTGTACTTTGATATTGTGAGAACAAAGTGCTTTTCAGCGTGGATGATAGGTGTATTTGAGTCAGTTATGTATCAAAATAACATTAAAATAAGGACCATTTATCCGTATCGTATCAATAAACAGTGCTTAGAATTTTAACAATTTCGCACTAAACTTTTAAGAGAAAATTAAATAATGTCTTCTATCTACTTTCTAATGTTAGTTTTGTTTTTTGTTAAACCTTTAGAGTGTGTGAAAACTTTTATTGCTGCCCAAGACTTTACTGTCGATCTCTGGGGGAGGCGTACGTTCAGCAGTAGAGGGCTGATATGATTATGAATATGAGAAGTGCTAAATAATTCTATTAACGTTAGAATTTAGAATAAAAATCTCATTATTATCTAATTTCAATGTTTTTATGAGAAATAAAACTCTTAAGCCCACAAAGAAAAATAAGAAGTTTATGTATTCAAAAAACTCGTAAAGTCATGTCCTAAAATCAAAGACAAAAAGCTTCCAAGATGTTTCTCGACACTAAAACTCGTATTTCCAAATCGCAAATTCAACAAAATCAATATTCAATACAACTTTGATTTCCACAACGCCTTCAAAACAAAACAAGTACAAACACATACGAGGGTACCAAACACGGGTAACATCAACTATCGCCAAGGGACTAAGCAGTAAACAACCCGGAACTCGTAAAACAATTCCATTCAGCGAAACTCCAAACCAAGGCTATAAAAAATAATCCTCATCTTACTACAGTCACAGAAAAACTTTGAATGGAACAGAAACTTTTAATTGAATAGACTAAAATAATTATTCCCTTTTCGTCAATTAAGTAGTCCTTTATTTAAAAACTAGCTTTTACCCAAGATTTTGACCGCGTGAATAACGATGCCCGCATCGTTGTCTGCTTAAATGTCGATGCTCACTACTTTGTCCACGTCAATGTCTATTCTCGCTACTTTGTCCACGTGAATGTCGATGCTCGTTACAATGACCGCGTGAATGTCAATGCTCGCTACTTTGAACGCGTGAATGTCGATTCTGGCGACTTTGTCCGCGTGAATGTTGATGCTCGCGACTATGTCCGAGTGAATGTCGATGCTTGCTACTTTGAACGCGTGAATGTCGATACTGGCTACTTTGTCCGCGTGAATGTTGATGCTCACGACTATGTCCGAGTGAATGTCGATGCTTGCTACTTTGAACGCGTGAATGTCGATACTGGTTACTTTGTCCGCGTGAATGTTGATGCTCACGACTATGTCCGAGTGAATGTCGATGCTTGCTACTTTGAACGCGTGAATGTTGATGCTCGCGACTATGGCCGAGTGAATGTCGATGCTTGCTACTTTGTCCACGTGAATGTCGATTCTCGATATTCGACCGCGTGAAAGTCGATACTAGCTACTTTGTTTGAGTGAATGTCGAGACTAGTTACTTTGTCTGCGTGAATGTCGATGCTCGCTACTTTGTCCGCATGAATGTCGAAGCTCGCTACTTTGTCCACGTCAATGTTTATTCTCGCTACTTTGTCCGCGTGAATGTTCATGCTCGCGACTATGTCCGAGTGAATGTCGATGCTTGCTACTTTGAACGCGTGAATGTCGATACTGGCTACTTTGTCCGCGTGAATGTTCATGCTCGCGACTATGGCCGAGTGAATGTCGATACTGGCTACTTTGTCCGCGTGAATGTTCATGCTCGCGACTATGGCCGAGTGAATGTCGATGCTTGCTACTTTGTCCACGTGAATGTCGATTCTCGATACTCGAGCGCGTGAAAGTCGATACTAGCTACTTTGTCTGAGTGAATGTCGAGACTAGTTACTTTGTCTGCGTGAATGTCGATGCTTGCTACTTTGTCCGCATGAATGTCGATGCTCGCTACTTTGCCCTCGTGAATGTAGGTGTACCGTGAGTTTGTCCACGTGAATATCGGTTATTGCTGACGCCAATGAAGCCGCTGGTTGAAAAGTAGTGTCCTATTCGATTGATTAGACACTTTATTTGCATCGAATGTTGGTTAATATGAAAGTTACAGTATTGTAATGATAGTTAGTTTATTTAAAAAATAAAATAAAATCTTTTTATGTCTGAAATAAAAAGACTTTTATTTTTTTTTATTCATGCTAGTTTTTTTTTATGATCTTCCTACCAAAAAATAAGTGTTAATTTTTGTTAAGTAGTTCAATGGAATATATTAAAATATTATAATAATATTTCAGTTGTCATAGATTTATTATTGTCGAATCCTTGTACAGACAGCGTCATCAACTGCTTACCCCCTTTTCGAAGAAATTCTAATGCGTGGGGCGTAAGCAGTTGATGATGCTGTCTGTACATTTTGCGATAGGTAAAATTTAGTAAGCATACAAAGGCCTTTTTTATGTCCTAATTCAAACTCCCAAGAAACCTCTTCAACAAATTTTATAATGATCAGTTCAGAGATTTTTAGGCCTTGATGAGGTAACACTTATAATATTAGGATTAATAGTCCTCGTTTTACAGAACATTTATATTTGATGAAATAATAGATGATTGTGCCAAAAATAGTAGTGCGAAATCGGTTCGCTAAAACCACTTCGGGCCATCAATTTGTGCCTAATTGGCTGGCTCAATTTTCCTCACTAAAATGAGATTATACCCGCGTTCCCTGGACGAGGCAGCGCAACATGGTTAAAGAGAAAGGAGCTGTATATTTGATGTCAGAAAGTATAATTTGAAATGAATGCATTATCTGGAGTCAGAAAAACTAAAGTATTTATTTACTAGGTTCAGGGGTGTGATTCTGTAAGACCTCATTCTAAACTTCAAATCTGAATCCGCTGTGAATTTTTTGATTGGCATTCTAAAAACTCGGTTGATAATTCGAATTTATACTAGCGCCACCCTTGCGAGCGTGTCAGCGAGGTGAACTAAATTGACAGAGAGATTTTGACAGATAAAGTATGAGATGACGTAAGAAGTGACATTCTGTAAGATAATTTCCTCGTCACTTCGCACTCGAGCCCGATTCAAAGTGTCAAATATATCAAGGTCATTTTGAACCTTACGAGAAACTACTAGTCTCTACTACTAGTAGACTACTAGTACAGAATCGACCTTTTTTTTTTGCGCGGTGGAAATCCTCGTGGACTTCCTCCGTCGTGAGGGTGACGGAGGGGTATGCCGGACTCTTACCGGCTAAAACCACCAGTACAGAATCGACCTACTGTTCGCGACTTTGTCTGCACAGACTTTGGAATTAAGCAAAAGTCCAAAATGATCCTACGGAATACAAAAACAAGATAAATACTCGTATTCCTATGTCCAAAATGTTAAACTAGATTAATACTTACCTCATATGTGTGACCCGATAATGTCATGATCGTGATTTCGTTCGAAAGTTTAATCGTCCTCACAAACTTTTGCCTTTATTATATTAAGATTTATTAAGTTTGCCAATAGCTTCTGTATACATAAGATAAATACCATCCTAGGCATAAGTCATCATCATCATAATATATCAGCCTATTGCCGTTCACTTCTGAACGTAGGCCTCCTCCTGAGATCGCCAACCAACCCGGTCTTGGGCAACCCGTCGCCATCCACTGCCAGCCTTTTCGATTTGTGACGAAAACTTCATGTTTTCGCGTTTTGCCCAGAGCAATATCGTAATGATGTGAGCAGATTATTTACAGACAATTACAGTTTTAGAAAGATTAAATCTTGCTTTAGGGAACTACAGAGTAAAAGTATAATTTTTAACTATGGTTACTCTAGAGCGTGTCTGCTCCGTCTATCGTCTGTCCATCTGCAGACATGGTCGGCCCACTTCCACTTCAGCGTGCTAATTCGATGCGCAACGTCGGTGACTTTAGTTCTCTGGCGAATGACTTCATTGCGAATTCTATCCACCAGAGAAACTCCAAGCATCGCTCTCTCCATGGCACGTTGAGCAATTTGGCATTTGTGGTAGTAGGCATAAGTACCTATATATTATTATTAAAAACTAGACCAGACACAACAACAGTGAACAAACTGCGTTATAACGAATTCATAATTTTTGCTTGTACAGTCGAACAACGTAATTAGTTTACACATTGCACTCACACGCGGATTGAAGAGTTACATACACAAACGTTAAATAAAACGAACGAGTTCTGCTTTTTATTAGTGTGCGTATGTCGCGTCACTAAGCAGTAACTATAATATCAATGTATGTATCGTCATCAGTAATCTGTTTAATTGAATAAGTTATAATATTTCGCACCCAATCATTGTAACAGGTTTGGCGCAATGGCTAACGTATCTGGTTAGTTACTAAGAAGTCTTAAGATCAAATCTCGGTTGCAATACATTCTTTTTGCTTTGTAAACATAATTTTCGTAAAACTTTCATTACCTAGTTGAATTGCTAACAATTCAATTCCGTTCACAGATGAGTAAAATAACGTTTGAGAAGTGCGCACGGAACTCTCAGTCAATTTATTTTGACCGTTTAGGATATAACTACCCACAATTTTTGTTTATTTTTTTATACTTCCACCTTAGTTTATAAAAAATGAGCATTCTTCGTTGTCAGTCTACGAATATAAATTGCAATCCTAAGTATATAGATGAACACTCATATTTCTGTGCGTTCTTTGTTTGTGATGCAATTGTGCTTGAACTTCTTCCAACCATGCAACAAGACGCAATTCATTGTTTTGCATGAGCAAAACGTTTTCATTAGTGAAATTGCAAGGTGATTATTAATATCGGTGAGTAACTAAGCTACTCATGACAATGTTTTCATTACGTTAGTAATATTCCAACTCAAATTCTTAACTTATCTCACCTTTGACCTATGAGTAAATTAATGTAAAATAATATTTAAATATATCACAATTTGATTCTGATAAAATTTACTTATGCCAGTCTGTTTTTGTCTAACATAAAACATTTAGTCAAAATAAAGAAAAACTTTTAAATTATGTAATTAAAATAGTCATGAAACACGTTTATTATTTATCTAGTAAATAAATAACGGTATTAAGTTTTATTACAATGAGGCAATATAAGACAGTCAGTTAATTTATCTATGATTAATTATCCACCAATTCACCATTGTTTATCTGCATTATTTTAAATATTATTTTGTTTTTATTCATTAAGGAGAACCGTGCAGTTATGTGTCCATCGGAGTGCGTATTCTGAAGAAATAGACCATCATTGACGTGGGCCAAAACCGAAGGCGAATTCTTCGGCTCGTTACCACGACATCGTGGCAAGGCTGTTTACGGGACTAATCCATTTTTACCCACCCGCATAACTGCATCAACACATAATGACATGTGTGCTTACAAACAGTGCGATATCACCTGCTGACCGGCATGAAGCTGGTTTAAGTTGCAGTAAGCCACCACGGAAGATTTTTCTGTCCAACGCTCACCGGCAAAAACAAATTCTATTCGCTAGGTCATATTATTATATTCATTTTAATTGGGAGAACAATGTGTTTATTTTAGTGATGAGAAATGTTTAAAGTCGTTTATGGATGGCGTTAAAATACTGTAAACGAAGCCGAATTACTATTAATATACTTAGGTTTAAAAGCTACTTCATGTTGCCGTGATTCTCTTATAAACACCTAAGTTATTATGTATAGTCCGTAGTTGAAAGATATTTGCAGTATATATTTTGAAGTGTAAGTGATGTTATTGTTATTTAGTTAGAAGTTAAATTAATTTCTTACTATCTAACATGTTGATTCACTTCACTTTCAATTCCACTTTGTTTAAATTTGTATACATTGAAAAAACAATTACGTCCATTCATATTCAATAAAAAGAAAACTTTGTCTTATAAACTCTTAATGAAGTTGCTAATAGCTAAAATCATAAAAAAGTTCGGTATCAATAGCGATATAATAATATTTTTACAATAGTTTGCGTTATATAAATAATTGTATTGGCTACACGTAGTTTTTTATTTGCTAATACTATAACCCATGCCAAATTGAACCCTAAGCCAACTCGTGTAAGAAACATAATAGTCGAAACGAGCTGGCTCATTCACTAATGACCCAATAGCGATAAGGAACAATAGGATTCCGCATTCCTTCTTTTATTAGTGATCGATGATTCCAACGCCTAGGTTATTTAATAAAATATTTTGATTTATTTTATTGGTTTTATTTAATTATCTTTTTATTTTTTTGTTTAAGTAATTTTATTTGACACAAAATATTAATGTTATAAAGGACAAAGGAAAAATAAAAACCCAAAACCATAACACCTGCCCGGGTTTGATCTTACGATACGAGGCTTATCTATGCCAAGTGCTTCCACCAACCGGCTACCCAGTCCTTATTTGTAAGGTTGAAATATTGGACTTCATTCAATTAAAATTGGTATACGTGGGTATATCATACGCACACAAACAGTTTAACTTCATAACCGACCAACCGAGTAGTTCATTTACACACACAGTGACAATATCCCGTATGTGTGGCCTGTAAATCAATTACGTTGGCCGAGTGTACCTACTAAGGGCGGGTTGTTTCAAACAGTCGGTTAACGTTACATACGGACGGTTAAAAAGCAGTGCGATGTTTAACGTACGTTAAATGTAACGGGTTGTTTCATGACGTAAAAATCCGTCAGTTAAAGTTATTCAAAAAGAGATTCCATAATATTTTGATGTTTGAAGTAGCTGTTTGACAACTCAAAATTACGATGACTGGTCGGTTATGGTAATAGTAACTTTTTGACGTATGATTTTGTGAAACAACCCATTTTTTTGATTTGACGATAGTTAGCGCCATTTTTGACTATTACCGGTCAGTAATGGTTAGTTGAAGCAACCCGCCCTAAACATGCATAATTAAACTCATTATTTGTAGTACAGATTACATATTTACAAAGTACATTAAACCCATTATCGAATCTTAGAAACCAATCACTAGCACAACGTATTGTAAGTAATGTGGCGTATTGATTTCCACCAAATGAGGGTAGTTAACATTTATGAGAGCCGACCTATCACGCGACGCGACATGTTGACGTCTGATGTTAGTTAGTTGTATTGGCTGTCTGATTAGTTACACGCCATCTTTGTTGTTGATTGGAGATGAATAGCGGAGAATGTGAGAAACCAACATTTATTTGGTCGTCTGCAAGATGCATGGGACTCATTTTATAAAAAAAAACTTTCACAAAAATTAAGTAAGCAAATTTTACTGATGGAAAATACATATAATTATGTAGATAAAAGAAGGTAAGTAGATACCTTATCAGATAACATAAATATAATTGTCAAAATTGGTAAAGTACAAAATTATGTTTTTTTGAAATAAGCAGCCACTTCGTCTCCTTTTGAACGTCAATGAAAGGCACTTTTGAAGGTCATATTAGAAAATTTGATTCTTGTTGCCTTTTCCATAAGATAGTTTTGTATGTAGAAAAATGAGTAAGAAACTCCATACTTACTCTTTTAAAGATGTTTACAATATTTTTTGCATTTACAGGAATTATAATAATTATACGTGATTACGGAGTACCTTGCATAAAAAAATACTAAATGAAAGTATATACAAACTATAACGAGATAAGGCAACCACACAGTCTGTTTTAATTTCACACTGCTAATATTAAAAATATCGAAATCGATAACCCGACAGGCTGCATTGTACATATGACCTACTCATGGATTTTGTAGGTAATGTAGAGTATATTAAAGTTTTGTTTAGAAAACTTAAATAAATATTTTAATACTTACACCTAACTATTTAGAGTTCTTTTATAATTGGACAAGCCCGTCACACCATTTCAAAACCACTGCACGTCCGGTAAGCCAGAGTCAACAGTGGCGACCACCAGAAAAGCTCCGAGGTAATGAAGCTCGATAAAACCTGGAGAAACGATTCAACTGTCTTGGATCCCACAACGATATGAATCTCTCCCAACTTCCTTTAATACCAGGAGACAGAACAGAACTAGACCAATAAGCACAAAAGGACGTTTATGTTGGGAGAAGCTTAGTTGTCAATCAATTATCGCGGATTACAGCTAGGTATTTAGACTTATGAATCGTGCGTCATATGTAGGATCGAGTTTAATTTAAATAGGTTCATTAACATCCAAAAGAATCATGGCAGGATTTGTAAAAAAAAATAAGATGTTTAGAGAAATTGAAATTCTAATTATTATATTCTTGGGTACCTAAAGAATATCTTCAGGCATTAACAATATTTTTAAAACCCCGCAAAAAAAGGTTAATAAGTTTAACGAAAATCTCATTATTTCAGAACGAAACAGTGACTGGCAGTAACAGTGACACTGACAGCCGCCGTTTCGCAGTTCTTACATTGAAATTGCATCGTTTTATAGGAAATAATATCACAAATATTGAATATTTTTTTCCACACACTTGTCACATCACGTGTCTGTCAATTTTATAGATCCTTTAACATCGCTTGTCACTTTCTTTTTTTTATAAACACAAAATGAGCATCGAGACGGAACGAAAAACTGTTATTTTCATTTCGTAATATTTGATTTATGCGGGGGTTTAAAAATATGCTAAGTATATCAATCTGCTCCTGGTAATGTGTTCTTCACATTGGAAAATATTTTAAATCCTCTAAATTACTTTTTATTTTTCATACAAATGAATGTATGAATCCTTCCATGATTCTTTTGGACTTGAAATGAGAGATGCATAATTACCACTTAAACGCTACTACCGCTCCAGTGGTATCTATTACTTTCTCCGTCAGTATTTTTTATCCCATCAAGAAAAATATCATATACAAATAAACTCATCATCATCTTCCTAGCCTTTTCCCAACTACGTAGGGGTCGGTTTCCAGACTAACTGGATGCTGCTGAATACCAGTGTTTTACATTCAAACGACTGCCTGTCTCACCTCCACAACCCAGTTACTGGGTACCACCATACCCCTTGGTAAGACTAGCTGTCAGATGTTCTGGCTTCTGACTACTCATAACGAATGTCAAATATCTACAACTGACAGCCGGGGGGAGGGATGTTTCCGACTCGGGCATATTTTTAATTATTCACACACACACAGACACACATACACATACTACACACTACACACACACACTACACATTTTATTTATTTAATAATAACTGTTATAAGTTATACAATATGTGCGTCGCTTTTCGCGTGAATAAATGACTTATCTTTCTTTCTTTCTTTCCGAGACCGAGAGAGAAGGGGTCTCGGTTTCAAATGAATGGTCTCCCATCCACGAAATGACCGCATTTAGCGTAGCTTAACCTTTACCAATCAATCCGTTTTACTTAGTCACGACCCCTATACATAAAATAAACTAAAAGTATTATCTATACGTACAATAACAGAGTTACGTTTCTCTCAATTTGTATCTCTATTGTGAACAATATAACAAATAAAAAAACAATTGACCATCAGTTTGTCACAATAGTTAGTGCCAATGTGTTGCAAGGTGTTAAGTGTTCATAACCGCTTAAACTTTTGAATTTGCTTTAAATATCAAACGGCGCCGTGCATGACGCGGATAAATCGAAGGGTGGAACGGCTGTCAAACTCGAACGTTTCATTGAAGTTGTAGTTATGACAAAAACGACTTCAAGTTTTATTTAAAAGCGTAGGTAATTTTTTTATAATATAAACATAGTAATCTATGTTTTTAATCAGAAAGGAAAAGGGTTGTGTTGAAAAACTTTTTGATTGAAAGATGTGGTTATGAAAATATTTTGAAGTCTTTTCAATTATTTCAAGGCATCATCGTTAACCATTCATAATATGAACGTACATCATCGTTTTCCTGCCCTTCTACCATTCCATCCTGTCAACCGTCATGCTTTCACTGACTCCCTTTTCATTCTTATCATTCTTTATGCAATCCATCCATCTTATCTCTGGTCTTCCTCTTACTGTTCATTCATTAACATTTATATTCTACTTTTTTTTAACTTGCCTGTATAGGACATCGAAATACAAAGACAACCATATCCATATTATATGAAGAGTCAGGGCGGCCTGGAGGCCCTTCACCAGAACTCATCTTCTTCTAATTATTACGCGGAAATAGGAATAAATGACTTCAGATCATAATCGACGTATTTTAATCAGTATTCACAGTAATCACGAAGTAATTAGGTAATTAGCGATTACTACTATATGAAATCAACTTAATTAAATCTTGAAATAGCGTGATGGCGAAGATTCTGAGCAAATCCTCACAAGCGTGGGGCGCAGGCGCCGTTTCGTTCAAAACTGAGTTTACGATGGCTGCCCGCATTACCTTCGACAATGACGCTTTGCTAGGTTGACATCGACAGTCCTGTCAACCTGACGTTTGATGTAAACGCTGTTAAATATAAATAATTGTTTGTCTTAGTATTAAGTCACACAATTTTTGATGTTCATAAGAATACACATAAACAATATGATATAGTTTTAGGCTTGCTTTAAATCATACCGGATTTTTGTTGTATCTCTAATCAAGAAGATAAAAATGAAGACTGAATTCTTCTATTTTTTTATAAATAAAAAGCAACTCCAAATTGGACAGTTGACATCATTAACCATTAAATTCCAAGATACGACTTCTCCAAACAATACACTTTATATCAACCTTAAAAACCCGAAACATTTTCAAGTAACTATAAATTTGACTTTTTGTAGCTTTGAATTCAATATTTAGTCAGACATCACAATTTGGTATGCTATACAAAATCTACGGAGTATAATATAGAATAGTATGTAGTAACAAGTAACAGTAATATATTTATTTGCTCTAAAACATGGTATAAAAAGATATTAGAAATAAATATGGCTCATGTAGGTAGGTAGTAGGTATGCCACTTAAGATCAGGTCAGTTGCGGCCAAATGTAAGCATATTAGAATATAAAAAAGCCAAATGATTGGTTCCAGTTATCTCCTCATCACCAAAACAAAAGCCAATCAAAATCTGACTCCTTTTTTAAAACTCCATCTATTTTAACGAGGGAACCGCAGATGAAATCCACTGCGAGAAGTTATCTTAACCACTAATCCGAAGGGACTTAATGTCTTCGTAAAAATAAACATGAACGTTACTTCAGTAGGTCCGGTGTCCCAGGTGTGCTGGTGTCCGCCTCGTTTATAATTTAAGCTGGGTTGGCAGGCGGATGGGACAGGAGCGAGCGAACAGCGAGTTAAGTTTGATAGGTTAAGTTTCTAGATGTTTGTTTGTGTAGTTTTGGAGACAGATCTATATTTTGTTCTATTGCACAATGTTGCTTAAGTCATCCCGATATTTTGATGTAGAAGATAGTTGATTTCAGTCGTGGCACCATCAGTCCAACAGGTGCAGCTTCAAAAGCTTGCTTCACCGATTTATTGAGGGATATTTTTACAGAATCGACTGGCTAAATAGTGATGCTGGATTAAGGGTTAGATGAATATGAAGCAGATTTTGTTAGGGGACGATTACCACACCTATATTCAGAAATAAATATTGAGTACTGAAGTAGTAATTGTTTACGACTTCCACGCGAACGATGTCACGGGCATAAGCTAGTTCAGAAATAAACTACATAGTTCTCGTAAATAAAGAGTTCTACCTTCGTCCGTTTATTTTTTGCTAAGAAGCCGCGAAGTAAATTTGAGTAGATAATTACAGGAATTCATAGAAAGTCTTCCAATTTTTTAATCGCCCTACATTTTATTCCCTAGACAAAACCGTTTGTCATCTCAAACGTGTAAAAGGCATTTAGCAAAGTATGTTTTAGTAAAAGCCTGTAAACATAGTCACGTAACTATATAATAAAATGCACTGTTATTCCCTCAACCCTCGCTCACATCTTAAAACTTCAGCCGCAGGCAAAAAGGATCTCTCCCTGGGGCACTTTCAAAATAATCGTAAAAATGTGAAGTCCCGAAGAAGGGCAGCTACCTAATAGATAAAAGTGTTATATTCACTTTGTCTTGTTTACATAATTTTCTCGATGTTTGCACAAAGAAATACAAATTCCTTTTGAAAAGATCCGATGGAATAAAGTCGGTTTAAAAGTTACCGGATGAAAACTTGCCAGGTTTTTGATCAAAAGATTTGAGGGTTTTGGAGTTATGATTGCTTAAGTGGAGACCACAGATCGGGAAAAGCAACGTTGCTCAGACCCTCAGGGTAAGTAGAGCAACACTTCTGGCAGTGACAGGCTTGTAATGGATTGCTTAATTTTATTTGTAGTACCTACTTTGTATTATAATACTAATAGTGGTTTTTAGTTAAGGTACATTGTCTTTAATGAATTACCAACTTCTGCCCGCTACTTTGTCTGTGTAAAATTTAAATTTACCCTCCATAGTCCTAAATAATGCCACGGGAATGTAAAACTGGTATAAAAATTATCCTATGTGCTAAGCTAGATTAATGTCTATATGCGTGAAAATTTTAGCTAACACCGTTCAGCCGTTTAAACGACAGAGTAATAAACATCCATCCGTCCCTACAAACTATCGCGTTTATAATTTTAATAGGATTGAATTCATTGAATAAATTAACAGACGCCAGCACATCAAGCCATACCAAACTGTCAAATTTTCCCAATTGAATATGAACCTTACAATTTTGAATTAAAGTTAAAAATCTATCAAAGAAATTTGACAGATTGCTGTTGCATGATGTGCTGGCCTACCTATTTTTTTTATTAGGTTTGGAATTTCTTACTCATTCTTCTCCATACACAACTACCTTTTAGGGAAGGGACAACTAGATCCAAATTCGTTTTATTGTTGAGATCTTCAAAAGTTCCTTGTAATGGTCTTATTAAAATTAACTTAGTCTGGCAGTGGATCCTAGGCTAACAATAATGACGTATGTTTATTCTTCAAAGTGCCGGTCGCATTGCACGTTTCCGTACGTTATTTACATATGAAACAGTATTATGATGCGCGTATTACGTGCACGGGGGATCCTTTTAGGGAAAATTCATATGTGTTGAATAATCCTGCGTGCGTAAACAAAAGACACACGGCTTTAGAAACACCCTAAATAAATTACTGAAACACAACGCTGCGTTTCGAAATGGGCATAACAGTCGCAGCCAAAAAGGCTGCTAGGATTAAAAATGGGATTAGGCAAGGTCGTCAGGCTCTTCATAGCGACCGTCGGGCAGGAGAGTCTGCACGCCATGGGTGTCTGAAGATGGAACTGCATCGCTGAGACGTGTGCCAAATTAGGTGGTGTTGTGACCATTAGCCACGAGATTTGGTTTGAGATAGCGCCTTTGCCCAGAAGTAGGATAGTGTGAACTAGAAAAAAAGTGCATAGCACATACATGTGAGCACTAATTACTTCAAAGCTACCATTTAGGACATATTGACTGCCCAGAGCTCCATGACCTTTTCTGACGACTATTTGGGGACAAACAAATACATCAGTCACCGCCAAAGTTGCCGACACAATCTGTTCGCACAACTGCCTCGCAGAACGGTCGCCAGAGCTCAATCACCTGTGTGTCGTACCTTAAAGATGCTCAATGCCCTCCTGACGACCAACCCTGAATGTGATGTGTTTGCGGACGAATGGAGTAAAGTTAAATGCGTATGTCTGATGTTCTGTAAGAAACAGTATGCCAGGGTGTGCACTGTTCTATGTTGATTAGTAGCGAATAATTGTTTAAGACGCAATTTGTATGCATTGTATAGTCTTATTAAATTGAGTGTTTCTATGTTAATAATGTAAATGGTACTGTATCGTGTTAATTAACTACTAGCACTTTCCCCGCGACTTCGTCCGCGTGAATTTGCAATATAGCCTATGTTACTCAGCGATAATGTAGCTTTCATTTGGTGAAAGAATTTTTGAAATCGGACCAGTAGTTTTTGAATTTATTCGTTACATACAAAAATACGAATCTTTCCTCTTTATAATATTATATATACTAGCTGATGCCCGCGATTTCGTCCGCGTGAATGTCGGTTATAGCGAATGCAGTCGATGTCCCGGATAAAAAGTGACAGAAGAAAATAACAATAAATATAGAAAAATCCCAAACAGCTAAAACTATAGTCAATTGGATTGGATATTGACGTGACCGTCGGTAATACAGTGCAACGGTATTACAGTACTCAGGATTGGAACTTCATTACTGAACCGGTAGATGGCGTTGAAGAAGCTAGATTTTGAGATTTTTTGACAAACAATATTTTAATTTTTCGTAAAAAAAAATTTTTTTTTCTTAATAAAACGTATCCTTTGTTACTTCTAATACCTCCAAGAATATGTGTACAGAGTGGCATGATGATCGGTTGAGTAGTTTTCGCGTGAAAGCGTAACAAACAAACTTACATTCACATTTATATATTAGTAGGGATAAGGATATCAGTATTAGTATAGATATAGAAGTATAGATATAGATATATATAGTATGTCTTTCATTGATATGAATATGCCCTGGCGGTTGAGAGTATGTCATGCTCACTTAAATGTCTTGCTGATGGTGGCGCGTGTGTTGGATCATTCGGTTCCCTTCAAAATGGTTGAGCTAAATGATGCCGATCCGTGCGTCATTTTTGTCGATTAAAACGGGTCATCTCTTAGGTGCCTCGATTAGTTTGAATTGTTTATTATGATTGTCTTTAGACGTCTTTTAACATGCACATCTTGTTACATTTTTTTCACATTTGTGTCCCGTAGATTTAACATGAATGATGTAACCTAAAATAATATCCAATTGATTTTAAAAGAGTGTTCATGGAGTTTCTTGTTCGGTCTTCTCCATTGAAATCTACTTTTTTGAACGAGCAGCTAGCTCCAATTTTCTAACCGAGTGATTATTTGACAATTCAAAAGTTCCTGTAAATGGTTTATTTAAAAGAAATGGTTTGAGTTTGATTTAAATCCCCGGACCAGCCTAAGTTCTATTATAATGTAGAGCCTCATTCCAGATATTGAACTGAAATTCGATATTCATACATATTTGATACGCTTTTATGGCTAGGATTAATTTGGTATAGACTAAAATTGAAGCCCGGGAAAGGCTATAGCAACTTTATAATCCGCAACTTAGTTTGTATCCGCGATATCCGACATTCACGTGGACATAGTCGTTTTCAAAATGTCTGGTGTCTATATATAAACCTAGTCATGACAATTTTTAATGAAACATCAACATATCTTGGATTGGAAGAGACTGGACTCCACAACACAGGGAATCCTAGTGTGGGGTTCAGGGCTTCATCTAAGTTTGTAAAATTTGAATGAGACAATAAATGTTTTTTTTTTTTTTTTTTTTATCTGCATTATTAAGTGTAACCCAAGAAGCTTAGAGATAAAAGTGGAGGCAACACTTTAAATACCTACACTCCGTTCACAATAAGATTAGACATATTATACACAAACCTTTTTTACAGTCCGTTCAACCGATTTTGACTTATATTGCGTTGGTAGCATGACAAATGGCAGCTGCAAAAAACAGTTGTTATTGTAACCATTTTTTTGCCTCTAATGTTATCCTTAATCCTACGGAATAGAAAGATAAGATAAAGAAAACACATCACTGTCTCGTTCTTTTGTATGCATTCAGAAAGAGAGCATCTGCCCACAGTTGGTTTCACTTAGGTATTCAAAGTGTTGCCTCCACTTTTACCTATAAGCTACTTGGAGTAACCTTATCTTGAACTTCACCGAAGTCAATTTTTATATTTTTTAAATGTATCCCAAATCTGCCAGTACTTCTTAAATAGCCCTACTTTACCTAACCTTGTTCTTGGAAGTCGGTTAAAAAAACAGACTTAAGTAAAAAGAGCTTAAAACTAGAATATGAAAGCATTTGTAACGTAAGAACCTCAGTGAATGGAGTCGTGAATGTTGGGGAATGCAAAAAGAGGTGACATAAAGGCTGTTCACATTGCACTTTAAGTTTCGCGCGGCAATTTTAGGGAGCTCTATTTGAGAGTGTTTTATTTATAGCACTAGAAATTTTATATTATATAGCTATCGTAATCGTCATGCTTGGCCGAAGCATGTTGGCGATCGTAGAAGGTGTTAATGACTAGACTTCTTTTATTCAGAGCGCGCTGTCAAGTACCTAAGTATTTGTTTTTTAATTGATAACATCTTCATGTTCACCTTCTAGTACTTTTTTTGGATTTTATATCTACATTATATAGCTTTAACGAGCTCGTGACTAAGTAAAATCCTTCGGGGTTAAGCAATGCTTGCCGCGGTAGTTCTGTGGATGGGTCCATTCCATCATTTCATCTATTTTATACTGAGACCTCTTTGTGCCTCGGAAAGCATGAAAAGCCGTTGGTCCCGGCTGACATTCGTAGATCTCTGTCAGTCGTTATAAAAAGTCAGAAGCCAGAAAATCTGACAACCATAGTCTTACCAAGGGGTATCGTGTTATCTATTTACTGGGATGTGGAGATTAGACTGGCAGTCGCTCCATGTAAAACACTGGTATACAGCTGCATCTGGTTAGACTGGAAGTCGACCAACTGGCTAGGCAGATGATGATAGGTATACATTAGCTGTCGCCTGCGTAAATGTCGGTTATCGGGGATGCATACAAGGAAGGATGTCTTTCTTAGGGTTCAAGCACAAAATATAGAGGGTACAGAAGGACCGCTCAAACTCAAACTGAAAATCATTTATTTCAATTAAACCATTTACAGGTACTTTTGAATTGTCAGAGTCAGTCAGTCAGAAAGTTGAAGCTAGTTGCTCGTTCCAAACAGTAGGTTTCTATGGAGAAGAACGAGCAAGAAACTCCATGAACACTCTTTTAAAATCAGATACATTTTACAAATTTAGGTTATATCATTCATGTTGAATCTAAGGGTACAATGTGAGAACAATGTAACACGTCTTGCATGTTAAAAGAGGTCTAGAGAAAAATATAGTTATAATAACAATTCAAACCAAAATTTAAAATAACCGAGGCAGCTAAAAGATGACCAGTCCCAACCGACGGCGTCCGTTCACGAACATGACGCATGGATCGGCACCATTTAGGTCAACCATTTTGAAGGGAACCGAATGATCCAACACATGCGACACTGGCAGCGAGACATTCCCTCCTGCCTGGCTCCCGCCATCTTCAAAAATAATTACTAAACTGGCCAGACTCACTAGGGCTGCTACTGTATTGACTCTGTAGGTTTTATTTGTGACATTATGAAATTTTATTGACACTGGTTGGAATTCTTTGCAATTTTTTAAAACAACATTTTCTTGTTCGTCGTGACATGTCAATGTCTCTCATTTATTCATTTAGACAACACGTGACAGTCGAGTCTGAAGTCTGCTTGAAACTGCTTGAGAATGCCTATAAACGTAATGTCAATGTGTGCGTGGTAAAAATGGCGGTTTGTTCTGAGTGGTCTCTCTGCTCGGGCGCGACGCAGCCTTACGTACTTTGTAGTTCAAGCTTACTCTGTCTCAGTCTGTTTTATCAAAATCGGTTCAGTAGTTTAGCCGTTACAGCGAAACAAACAAACCCATTTTCTCATCTATAGGTACTTAGTATTATAAAGCTGAAGAGTTTGTTTGTTTATTTGTTTGCTTGTTTGGTTAAACGCGCTAACCTCAGAATCTTCTGGTTCGAATTGAAAAAACCCTTTTTGTGTTGGATACTACTTCGTGGTTGGATAGTCCATTTATCGATGAAGGCTATAGGCCCATGCGAAGCCGGGCCAGGTTGCTAGTTTATAATCCTTTAAGAGGCTAGGGTTTGTTCTCCGGAATGCCCGCGACTTTCGTAGCGAGCATGTAACAAGGCTCTTATACAGCACACTTGTCCGAACCAAGCTAGAAGCTAGTTCTTCTATATGGAATCCGCACGAAGCAGAGTATGCACTTCTTCTAGAAAAAGTGCAAAAAGCATTCTTGCGGGTTCTTTACAGAAGAACTCTCGGTTACTACCCCTACCTCTGTCCTACCAAGTTCCTCTTAGGATGTCTGGGATATCGTATGCTGGAGACCAGAAGGGCATGTGACCAGGTAGGCGTTATGGTCAACATATTTTAAAGTATAACGGATGCTCCTGACATTCATAATGAGCTGATTCGACTCTACACACCGAGCAACTGTCTCAGTAGCAGAAAACGTAGACTGCTAGACGTGCCTTCGTGTCGGACTGCAGTCCGTGCTGCGTCTCCCGTACCGCGCGTGTTGACCGCACTAAATAAGCTCGTGGAAGTCAACTCGGACTGCGATAAATTCAATAGTAAATTCGCCAGTTTAATGGTTATGTGCCAACAGTTTTGTGAGAAGAATATTTAATTCTTGTTATTACTTGATATTTTATCACTTCATATTTTATATCAACCTTGATTTATGTAACTGGTTTTGTAAGCCGTGTAAATCATATAAATAAATAAAATAAATAAAAAAATAATAAATAATAATAGAACGGATCTTCATACTGAAAGGAAAAAAAAACAAGACAAAGGATATTATGAAACTGGCTCTCTCTCCCGTCGCAACGTCCCGCATTAAAATACGTCGAGTGTTGAGTTACCTTAAAAGGGGTATAAAGTTCCATTCTTATTATATTCAGCATCTAACTGAGCGCGAACGTATACGTATGGCCGTACAGAACTCTCTATGCAAATTTAGTTTCCACAATTTAAATTTTGACTTAAGCCGACCATCCTTTGCAAACCCCGACCTTAATGTTAGCTATGAAGTCAGTAAGCCTTAACATTAAGAATGAAATGACGATGATCGATTCTCAACCTTATTTGCATAAGCACTAGGCCTTTAATGGTTCATCGCACGAGCACTGCATTGATGACGCTTTTAAGGCGACTACGGGTTAAATCTTTTATGATCAACATAAAAATGTCGATATTTTTCCGGACCACCGGAATGTGAAATTTTTTGGACGAAAAAATATCGTTATCCTGACATCACGGCCGGCATCGCATTACTATGTATTATAGTTTCTAAAGGGTGTAAGACACTTACAAAGTGAAAAGTTACATGTCCTTGTCCATCACTAAAATATCAGTACTCATAACACCTTCACGCACATACACGGCCACATATACACACACACACACACACACAAATATTGCATAACAAAAGAGCATGAGTGCTTTGTTTTCTTTTTATTTTACTGTTTTTTTATTTTTATTTCACAATTGCGATTTATTTTTTGTTTAAACCATACTTGGAAATCTCCTGGGGGCCAAGTCTGCTATTTGTATAATTTCGTCATTCCAAGACAATCCCATTGTCATTTTGCTAAAAGTTCGTAATCTGCTAAATTCATAATGGTCGATCATTGGTCGGTCGAATTAAAAGCAATGACTGCACAATGACGTTGTAATGGTAGGTCACTGATCAAAGTAACTGTCAAAATTTTTACAGATTACCGCCTAAGTCAGTCATTTAGTTGTCATTTTGTACGAGATTATCATTCTATATCATTTCTTTCAATGGCGTGTCAGTGGTTGACCATTGGAAAGTCATAATGACGCCATTATATTAGTAGATTACCAAACTTGTCAAAATCAACAATTATGAAATCAATGATAGACCATTCTGTCACTATTGTAATAGCAGACTTGAGGCCCTGATTGTGGAGATTAAAGGTCAAATTATTTTTTATTTTTTACGTAAACTCGAAATCACGCATGCCATTTCCGTAAAATCTTAAACAATGTAGTACATAGTTGAATTGGTGTCGGTTCAGTCACAAAGTACGTAAAACTGCGTCGCGCCCGAGCAGAGAGACCACTCAGAACAAACCGCCATTTTTACCACGCACACATTGACATTACGTTTATAGGCATTCTCAAGCAGTTTCAAGCAGACTTCAGACTTGACTGTCACGTGTTTCAAGACGAACAAGAAAATTTTGTTATAAAAAATTGCAAAGAGTTCCAACCAGTGTCAATAAAATGTCATATTGTCAGAAATAAAACAAACAGAGTCAATACAGTAGCAGGCCTAGTGAGTCTGGCAGGTTTAGGTAATTATTTTTGAAGATGGCGGGACCGGTCCTTCTGTACCCTTTATATTTTGTGGTTCAGTAGTAACGGCTTTTGACTGACCAAACGTTAAAAAATGTTACCGTTATTTCAGTTTCATATCGGACATGGCAATACTAATAAAACTATTTTATTTTGTTACTTTTGCAAGTTCAAATACCGGGAATGTGTAAACACGGCTACATAATTAAGCTATCCATTTCCAGTATAAGCTGATCTCGCATTGTATAGAATTTCCACACAATGAGAGGTCGTGCCGTGTGTACCACGTTGTTTCATGGCTTCTTTCATCACCTACGGATAACTTATCTAAAAGATAATTTCAAACAAATAGGCTCTGTAAGTGTGAGGTCAAACGAACGGTCAATGGAACGTAATTTTGTCGGCTGTGAGTGAATATACGTTGCATTCCCATTTTATACAAAATTATTTGTGCCACAAAATGAGTTGTCAGTTTCAATATAAATCAAATTACTAAACTTAAAAAACGTGACAACACACTAGAACAGTCTATTTCAGTGGAGGTCGAATATTCGAAAAATATATTAAAAGTTACTGAAAAGTTACTTATAAGATCAGAGTTGTGAAATGTTTCGTTTAAATTTTTATCCCGGATTTTTTTGGTAAATAATGGTTGCATTGTTTTTGTTTTAATCAGTCTATTCTACTGATTAAAACAAAAACAATGCAACCATTATTTACCAAAAAAATCCGGGATAAAAATTAAAAAGAAACATTTCACAAGGTGGATCTTAAAAGACAATGTATCCTTAGGAGAGTTCAACAAACATTATGTAAAGGTACGTATATAAGCTAAAAGTATTTACGTAACGACAGCATAATGGGTTCAAGCTGTTAAAAGTGCTGTGGCAGGGCACTATGATGTTTTATATAAACATACAGGCGATGAATGAGGGCGTGTGCGTGGCGTTTGAGGAAAAGAAAATTATGTTATTGGTAAAAAGTAGGTGGTGGGTGGGATCTAGTTTATGATAACATTTTTATTATGATTTTTGCTGGACAAAATATCTATAATTTCAAAACAACATTGAGTAGGTACACGTCGCTTTAAAAGGCCACCTTTTTTATTTTATTTGAATGTATTTATGACTGTAACTGATGACGTTTATCTCCATTCAAGTATTGTAATGTCCGATTTTTATATCGTGTGATCACTTTCGTTTGAAGAATTAAAATAATATCACTGTGAGACAGTTTTTCTATAGAAAATAATGGCAAATCCCCGTATCTAAAAGCATTATATTGCCAATGTAATTATAATCCTTTTTGTTTGGTTTTGTATACAAAATCACACAAGTATGACCATGACACATATTAGGTTCACTTCGTAGAAAGCAATTAACGCATTAAGTCAACACTCAAACAAATTATAATGTGTAAGCAACAGATACGCTCCAAATGCAAAACCGTATGTTTACAAACTCGAGACCCGCAGAGAAATACTATTACATCTTTTGTTAGAACATGAAAACTGACAAAAACAGAATGAATTCTCATTGGTACAATGCGTATTAAAGGGGCTAGTCGTAAGGGCAGAACAAGGAAACGATTTAATTTAATCTCAGCCGGGGAACGTAGAATTAATTTCGTTATTTGGACATTTTTCAGTTTCCCCTCCTGAAAAATGAGCGAGCAAAAATATAAAGCTACAATTTTTCAGCGTCAAATTTCGCCTTTGCAAAGTTAAATTATAAAAATTTAGTTTTTTTTTTGGGGCGTCGCCGCCGATGTGAATATTTTATTTCTGATGTTTTACGTTTTTGGAATCACTAATCTATTGCCTACTGGTTGAGGGTACAGATCGCAATAACATGGTTATTGGTTTTTCGAACGCCGGGAAGATTAAAAATAGATGTTTATTATAATCTTAGGTGCCCGAGGATAGAATACCAAAATAGCTACTCTAGATTTTGCGACTACAGAAATGTTTTCAATTTTCGAATACCTAGGGTACTATATTTGCGTCACGTCTTTTAATATTTATTAAGTAATCTTTCACTATTTGAGAATACAGGTTTAGGAAAATTTTATGAGAAATAAAAAACAATAAAAATAAAAGTTTCAAAAAACGTCCCAAAAAGCAGAAAAAAACACATATAAACATGCATAGCTACGTACATATACACCTATACAATTTTGTATATTTGTTTGGAAGCCAAATAGATTATATTATCATTATGTGAAAGAACAGCATTTCAAAAAATATTACTTAAATACGTTTCCATCAAAACCTTTTTTGAAGTCGTTCAAAATGTAATCGCAATCTGATCTTAGTTATTCAATGTCAAATACTTGTTAACCTTGACCTTTCTTAAAATTAAGTGAATCGCCTATAGACCGTGTTCAAATCCATATTAATGCTAAACATACGCTAATCAACTCATTAAAACTTGCAGTACTATTCTGTAAAAAATCTTCCTTCGATTAGGTGAAGTGAGTACGAGGTGAGCTATCGATCTCCAGCATAACGTGGGATAAATTCACCGTGGAAGATTTTCACAGAATATCACAGCTGGTTTCCGGACGCTAAACCGGGCACTCAATTACCACGAATAGTGGGCGGAAGAACGCTTTTGATCGCTAGGCTTCACGGACAAAATTGCCAGAAAGCTATGCCAAGTATTCGGGTACTTACAATGCATAGTTGGGCTACTGTGAGACAGTGACGGATGTTAAAAGGGTTGTACAGCTACGATATTGCAGCAGCATGTGCATGTTTGAGCCGTAAAATCAAGATTTTTATTGCTTAACTAGATTGGCGATTAGCTATTGTACAGTCGAACAAGCTAATTGATTTACAGGCAAAATATTCATCTTTCTACTACACTAACATTTTTTTTTTTTTATCTTTAGTATGTAGGTACCAGGGATATCTACATGCTCGAGATAAGAAAAAGTGTATTAGAAAGATGAATATTTTTGCGTGTAAACCAATTAGCTTGTTCGACTATACAACGTAGGACTAAAACATATCTAATTTTAGCAGATAGGTATGTATTACACCATCCTTGGTGTGATGTCAAAATTTATTTTTTAAGTAATTTTCTATTAAAGTATTAGTCCTGTTTATCTCAAACCACCGATAGGTTCATTGTTGAGTTTAATTAAATGTTATCTAAAAACCAGTAGTCATAGTAAGTATAGAGTTTCTTGCCCATTGATCTCTGTACGAAACTACATAGGCTTGATTATTTTTTCTTTTATGACGTTCATTAGTACCTTTGTGGAAATAAATAATCTGACTTTTACCTTGACTTCGACTTTGGTTGCCACTATACTATACAAACATGACATGTGACGCAGAGAAACGCAAGACATGCCACGTGTTTACATGACTTTGGGACATAAAATTAATTAATTTCAAGTCATTGAGGTATCGTTTAAGAAGACTACCAATTTCTTGATTAAATTGTCCCTAAGTGGTTTTAAACTTATCCCATTAAGAACTTAAATTACCTGTACTCACGTTATTTCATTAGAGTTACTTAATACTACACCTTAAATTTAGAAAAACATAATTTGAAATAATATTTATGGAGATGCCTTAACCTTCTTGTAAGAAAATACCTGTCTAAACGTGGTATGTCCGCCATTTTGAGTATCAGTTACCGATTGAAATATAGGGCATATTCGAATAACACGTATCAAAACGCGTAGTTACTATTTGGCGGCCATTCGTGTCAAAGCGGCAACATTTTTTGTAAGTTAGGCCTATCTATAGATACAAGTCAGTGCAATAACCTTTTTGAAGGTAAAACTTTTATGATGACTTGAAACAACATATTGAACTGAAATTCTCCAGGTTTCATATAGGTGTAAATTGGGTTGAAATGGCATATCTGGTCCCTGCCACTTCCCTGTAAGGATATACCAGCCTAAACAAACAATGACTATAATTATTTCAAAGCTCTGTTCCTTCACAACCCGAGAGAACAAGCACACCATCCATCTCTTTCCATCATACTACATTTTCAACGTCCATATTTCAAAGCTCTTGTTTCTTAATTAAAACTTTAAATATTGTTACTTGTAAAGTACTACAGAGAACTCCTTAACCTAACGGGTTGACCTCTAATAATAATTAACCTAATTTTCTTGTGTTATTCGAAATTCAACTATTTGCCGTTGGGTTAAGTTTTATAGTTGCCATTTAGTGGTCTACGTTGGTAATGACAGAGTTGAGGAAACGCCAAATTACAGGCAGACGTGTTTAATACATGTGTGTAGTGTTCCTGTTAGTTAATTAGTACTTTTTAATTGTGTTACTGTTTTCTTTGCTGCGATTTTTGTAGTTTGTAGCTTTTAATTAGTAGTTTTTTTTGTAGTAGGTAGTAAGTAGCCATGCGGGTGGTAAAGGTTTTTTGCATGTGTATTTAAAAAACTATTTTTGAAAAAAGAGAACCGCCTTCAAAACAAAACTGTAAAGTGATAATTAACTTTAGCACAGAACACACAATGACTTTAGTTTCGGAAGTTGGTGGCTTTGTTCTGTTTGTTGTTTTGTATTGCCACCGGCTTCCGAAATTAAAGTCATGTGTGTTCTGTGCTAAAGTTATTTACCACTTTTTAGTGCCTCCTTATTACCCAAATCCATTAACGAACGGCAACACAGTTAAAATAGAGATTGAAAGTCCTCCAAAGATGGAAAGATGAAGAAACGAAAACGTCTTCTCGGTTTTTGTTGTTTATTTCAAAAAGCGCTGAATAAATTTCTGTTCATTGTATACTAAATCTTTCTCCAGAATGTAAAAAACACTTTTCTGAAAACCGCATCAAAATCGGTTTAGCCAAACGGGAGATAATCGCGGACAAACATACATACATACTTACAAACATACGGGTCGAACTGAGAACCTACTTTTTTTTTTGAAGTCGGTTAAAAACTAGATGCACACGCAGATGAAAAATGTCTGGATGGAATAAATTAAACAACTTAACTAATTTAAGAGCGTGTATTCGATTCGTGACGAAAATGTCATGTTTTTGCGTTTTGCCCAGAGCAATATCGTAATGTTGTGAGCAGATTATTTAAAGACAATTACAGTTTTAAGAAAGATTAAGTCTTGATTTAGACAGCTACATATTAAAAGTAAAATTTTTAATTATGTTTTTTTTAAAGTGAAGACAATCCTTTCATAGCGTTTTACGAACATAGACCTCAGAGTTAACTTTCAGGACAAATACAACCATTACAGTACGCCAAAATATTCCGTTTTTCAACAGGATATACAGTCTTAAAGTCAGACACAGAGCCAAAATTACGAAAATATTACTATTTGAAAAAGTACAAAATCGGTTCACTTTGTCAATTTTTTTTTACCATTATTTGAATAAAAACATAGCTGATATATTTATTTTATGAAAATAAAGGTTATGCTTAATATACAAAATATTTTTTAGTCCGTTATACGAACTCATTTATTTTAGACAATTATTTTAAAAAGCCCTGTAAAACATCGCGCGCTGTCGTTTGCCGATCAATTTCAATGATTCGTGCGTATTTCTTTTTCTGATGCACACAAACCGACCATTGTGTTGTACTAGTGTGTGTGTCAATGCTGCTACGCCATTCTAGCAATTTTGAGTTACGCTAAATCGAATACGCGCCCTTAAAACAACTTCGAACTTATGTCCTCTGCAAAAAGTCATTTTATAAGCGCTTTTTAAGAAATGAAATTCGAGATCAGATAATGTGCTCATTTTGGAGTATTTTGGTTTTTTGTATATCACTGCGAAATGGTAAAGCGACCTAGTTTATAGAAGTAGTTACTTGTTACTACGCCAACCAACTGCCCAATGAAACCCTAAATAATACAAAGGTTCAAGTTACTACAACGTTGAATTAAAATCATTTCCCTTAATCAAATTCGCAGAGAAAGTTAGTTCAGGACAAATGACGTAATTTTACAACACCGTCTATCGAACTTGAATAATGCTTATGTAACTACTTCTATTGTTTTAGTCGTTTTACGAAGCTCATGTTATACCATGGTATAGTGGGTAGTAAGAGCCAAAACACATACATACAATACGGTGTCATAATATCAAACGTTACAACTTTCGTTGCGGGACAACCATCGCTCAAAGGAAATTCGTCGCAACATGTCAAATTCAAAGTCAAAGTATTTATTTCAATTATACCATTTACAAGCACTTTTGAACTGTCAAAGAGTCAGTTAATTAATCAGAAAGTTGAAACTAGTTGCTCGTTCCAAAACGTATCTATGAAGAAAACAATCAAGAAACTCCACGGACACTCTTTTTTAATCAAGTTTTTATAAAATCCTGGTCGCAATATTCTTGTTGCTTCTATATGTGAAAATAATGTAGGTGAACGGCAATACAAATTTATTTATTAATAAAAATTTAGATAAAAGCCATGACAGTTAAGAGATAACCAATCTCAACTGACAGCGCTCGTTCACGAACATGATGCGCGGATCAGCACCATTTAGCTCAACCATTTTGAAGGGACATTTGAGTGAGCAAAGATATGCTCTTAACCGTCATGCTCATTCTCATATATCAGAGTGCGATATGCGTATGCGTGCGTAGGAGTATGGCAGCCATTGTATGCTAGATGTACTTTAGACAAAAATTTTCAAATTATTTGATTCATCAAAAGTTCTCAATGAAAATTATGATCACCAATGACGTTATACATGAAAAAAGCTTTTCAAAAGAAAGGAAACCGCCTTCAAAAACTCAAAATTGATAAATAACTTTACTTTCGGAAGTCGGTGGCGGTGCCTTTGTGTTTATGGTTTTGTATTGTCACCGACTTCTGAAAGTAAAGTTATTTATTAATTTTTGGTTTTTGAAGGCGGTTTTCTTTTTTTTGAAAAAGCTTTTTATTTTTCTTTTTTTAGTGTTGCCTTAATATCCAAATCCATTAAGAAACGGCGACACACTTACGTCGTCTAAGTATTTTTTTTTGGGAATTAGTTGATTTTTCAAAAAGGGCTGTATCAATTTTGATAAAATTTATATGGAACCATTTCGGAATAAACTCCTTTCGAACAAAAAAAGAATTTTGCAAATCCATCTATATATGACAGAGTTATGCCCGAACATACATAGCACATAGCCTAATTTACTCCTTATAACATCAGCTATCTGCCAGTGAAAGTCCCATCAAAATCGGTTCAGCCGTTTCAGAGATTAGCCGGAACAAACAGACAGACAGACAGACATACATTTTTTAAATTGTTTTTTTGGGATAGGTACCATACTTACTTTCATATGCATTTAGTATAAAGCTGTTATTTAGACATTACAAACAGACGCTTCAATTTTATTTATTTGTATAGATATTTTCGCCCTTATTACTTCTGCGATCGTTGTTTGTTTAATTTTTTTGAAATACATATTAATATGCCTTGCTGTGTGCTTGTAGTAAAAATATATATTATAGCTGATCGTAATATGCCTTCCTATGAATTATATAATAAACCATTCACTTCAATAGACCAGATATCACATTAATAGATAAAACAAAAAAAAGAACTGGATATCTCATCGACATAGCTGTACCAAATACAGACAACTTACAAACTACTATTGCAGAAAAATTATTTAAGTATCCCGAGTTAAAAGAAGAAATAACACGCCTCTGGCATCTGCAAAAAGTTACCATAGTCCCCATAGTGTTGTCCACAACAAGAGTAATACCAAAACTACTCCACCAGTCCCTAACTTCTCTGGACCTGCCCTCTAACACCTACCACCTGCTGCAGAAGGCAGTGATACTGAACACGTGTAGACTGGTAAGGAAGTTCCTGCAATGTGAATCAGACAACCCGCATCAACATATCCATTTAAACATACCCTCATCTCTCTCTCAAACTACAATACAAAACCTATTACTACCTCTTTAACTCATAACCCAGCTGATAATCACTTGGCTTAGGCCCGTGCTATCAGTACTTTCCGGCTACCCGGCTAGCCGAGCAAAAAAAAAACGCATAGATAATAATAATAATAATAATATGTGGGGACATTTTCACACATGGCCATCTGACCCCAAACTAGGGAGACCCTGTACTATGGGTGTCAGACAGCTGATATACATACACAAAATCATTTTTTTTGTAAATACATACATATATAGATAAACAACACCCAGACACAAGCCAAACACAAGTGCTCATCACACAAATGTTTACCCTGGGCGGGAATCGAACCCGCAACACGCTGCGCAGCAGTCGATCGCTTAGCCACTGCGCCAACCGTGTCGCCCTATTATATGAATATATATTATAGCTACGTCTGTGACGGGCTTCATGAGCTCGCATTTGACCGCAACTCATCTGATCTTGCGTGATGACGCGGCTTAAGGGGCTATTAAACGACTTTTACAGATTTTAAACTGACAATCACGTCAAAATGTGCAGTGTAAATGATTTAAAAAAAATATATGTTAAACTAGAACATTCTCTTAATCATATAGAAAGAGAATATTTTTGATTAAGTTCATATTAAATAGTTTAATTAACTCGTGAAGTTGTGTCTGACGCGGACAAAACATTGACAATCACACATAATCTACCAGGTATAATTATCTGAAACTTACACTATCTTACAGACAATTTTATTATCTATCTTTTAGTATACGCCTTTTTTTTTAATTTTGAAAGAATACTACTTTTATTTAATTTTTTCGACTAAATTTTGAAAGTTTTGGACGCAGACTGCGTTCGTGTCATTTTGTGTGATTGTCAATGTTTTGTCCGCGTCAGATACAACTTCACGTATTAATTAAACTATATAATATGAATATAATTAAAAAGATTCACTTACTACGTGATTAAGAGAATGTTCTAGTTTAACATATATTTTTATCAAATCATTTACACAGCACATTTTGACGTGATTGTCAGTTTAAAAATTGGACCACGCTTGCCTAGGATTATTCTTATTACTATGATGGCAAAAAGTGTCGTGTAAAATGTACCTATTAGGTCCTTACATATGAAATTGCCGATACTTAATACTGGCAACTTTGAAATCAAATATTTTGTGTTTGATTAGGAATTCCAAATTCAAAATTATTTCAAAATAAAGACTAAAGAATATTGTTTTAAAATTCGTGTTTCATTTGTTTTATCGTCATTTGTTTGGGCTTGAAAATTGCTATTGCAACAACAATGGAGAAATTAAAAATTCGCGATATTTACGAATATGAGTTCCACCGTGGCACCAGTGCAGCAGAAACGGCTCGAAGGATTAACGACGTGTACGGGCCAAGCACCGCTAACGAACGAACGGTGCGTTTTTGGTTTCAACGTTTCCGTTCTGGAAATTTTGATTTACAAAATGAGCCTCGTGGAGTACCGGATACTCAAGTGAATAATGAAGAATTAAAGGCGATAGTTGAAGCGGATCCATCTCAAACCACTTCTGAATTAGCAGCAGCCTTTGGAGTAAGTGACAAAACAATCATTATCCATTTGCGTCAAATTGGAAAAGTAAAAAAGCTCGAAAAGTGGATACCGTACGAATTGACTGAAACACACCAACAAACACGCGTCGGTTGCTGCGCTTCCTTGCTCAATCGTCACAATAATCAGGGAATTTTAAATCGTATTGTCACTTGTGATGAGAAGTGGATCGTGTACGATAATCGCAAGCGATCATCACAATGGCTTAACCCTGGAAAACCGGCAAAACCTTGCCCCAAGCGAAAACTGACCAAAAAGAAGATTCTAGTTAGTGTTTGGTGGTCCTGTGCTGGTGTCATCCACTACAGCTTCATGAGATCAGGCCAAACGATTACTGCAGACATGTATTGTCAACAGTTGCAAACAATGATGGAAAAGCTCACCAATAAACAACCGAGATTGGTCAATTGCTCTAGCCCATTGCTCCTTCAGGATAACGCTCGACCACATACTGCACATCAGACGGTCGCCAAGTTAGAGGAGCTGCGACTGGAAACTCTGCGTCACCCACCATACTCTCCAGATCTTGCCCCAAACGATTACCATTTATTCCGAAATTTGGACAACTTTTTACAAGGAAAAAAAATCAATTCTGATGAGGCAGTTTAAACAGCCTTCAAGCAGTTCATCGATTCTCGTTCCCAGGGTTTTTTTACCAAAGGGATCAATGAGCTCCCGATAAAATGGCGAAAGTGTATCGATAACAATGGTGCATACTTCGATTGACTAAATATATAATTTCTTTTAAAAATGTTATTTTTAATTTTTTGATACCGAGCGGCAATTTCATATGTAAAGACCTAATATATTTGTTTTCAAGTGAGTATGTTTAGTTCATGTTCCGATTTTCGATTTGATTAGTGTATTTAACTATTATTACGGTCAACCCTTGACCTACTTACTAGCCACGTAGTTACCGAGTTAATTCTGTAACCCACTCCACTCTATATCGACAACCACTATAGTTAATAAAGAGATTGTATCAAGAATATAAGAGTGATTAGTGATACTCTAAATAATCTACAGTAAAACTACCAGCGGGACAATTGGGTACTTGACACCATTATAATCCATACTATCCATACTTTTGATACTTCCATACTTAATATTATAAATACGAAAGTAACTCTGTCTGTTACGCTGTCACGATGAAATGGCTGAACCAATTTTGATGAAATTTGGTATGAAGATAGCTCAAACCCTGGGGAAGTACACTAGGCTATAATTACCGGCACGTAAGTTGGCCACAGATTTTGTAGTGGGGGAAGTTCGCGCACGCACAATTTCATACATTTTTACATGAGCGAACTTCCCCCACTACAAAATCTGTGGCCAACTTCCGTGCCGGTAACTGTAGTTTTAAGGCTAATTTTTAAACAGCGACTTTGTCTGCGATAACCGACATCCACGCGAACAAAACCGCTGGCAAAAGATAGTAACCAATATTGCAAGACAACTTCTCTAAAAAAACAATTTATATTAACCCTGTTGGTTGCTTAAAAAATAATAAATTGTTAGTCAATTAACTTAGTAAATAAGTGACGTCACATTTTACTATTGCTAGACAAAATCTACGGGAGAATTGCCTTTTGCCAGCTCATCAAAAGAATATCAATTGATTAGTTGTATCATGTCCCATGTCTTCAAGTAGATGTCGTAAGAGGCGACTAAGGGACTCACCAAAGAATGAGCAGCAGCGTTCTCTGTGCCTTTGTAACAACCATAATGCGATCGCCAACCCGCCTGCCAAGCGTGGCGGTTATGGCAACCCCCCCCCCCCTTTTGGGGGAGGCCTATGTCCAGCAGTGGACTTCTTTCGGCTGAAATGATGATGATGATGTTAATATTATAATCTCAGTCTCAGCATCTTCCTGCCCTTATCCCACGTGACTTGGGATCAGCGTGACATGTTTTTTTCTTCCATTCCGTCCTGTCAATCGTCATGCTATTACCGACTCCCTTTCCTATAATATAATTTTTCACACAATCCACCCATCTTTTCTATGACCTTCCTCTCTCTCTCTCTCCTTCCATCTACATTAATATTCATAACCTTATAATAATCTTCTAGTCACATGTGTTTCATCTTCACAATATTTTCACCAAGACAAACGATTTCCTTTCAACTTTATTCACCGGTGTCACTTTCAAACTTCCTCTAATATATTCATTTCTCACCTCTCAGTCTCGATCTGGCAAAAATGCCTCTAATTTACCTCTAAAGTGTTTGACATTGATGTAGCTGATATATTATGAGATAATGACTAGGTTATGAACGTCTTTCAACCGACTTGAAAAAGAAGGAGGTTCTCAATTCGTCTGTATGTTGCTTTTCTATTGTATATTTGTTACGCGATTTCTCTGGCAAATGTAAAGTGATTTTAAAAATTCTATTAGGATAGGGATTAGGATAGGGATAGGGTATGCCTTAAGCGTGGTCCCAAATAAATTGTATCGAAATTGATTCTACACTTTTTGAAAAAATCGACAGAAAGCAAAAAAATATACGTGGATGATGTAGTAATGTTCTCCAACCTTGTACTTTCAATCTCTGTTTTGACTGTGTTGCCGTTTCTTAATGGATTTGGATAATAAGGAAGTACTAAAAAGCGAAAAATAAAAAGCTTTTTTTACAAAAAAGCAAAAAAAACAAAATCTAAAAAGTGATAAATAATTTTAGCACATAACACACATGATTTTAGTTTTGGAAGTCGGTGGCTTTGTTCTGTTTGTTGTTTTGTATTGCCGCCGACTTTTTTGTAAAAAAAAACTTGAGAGGTGTCAAGGGACACCCGGATGGAACGAAGTTCCTTTCGATTAATTAGTGAAGGAATTGTAATAAAATTTTATTTTTTTTAAGTTATAATAATATTTTTTTTATTATTAACAAATATAATGTAATTAAAAGACAATTATAATTAAACGTGCCCGTTTATGTATCGAGCGAAATGGACTCCATATTGAGCAGTTGCTTCGATACAGGGAAGTGTAAATTTTATACCTAATAGGTAAGTTTTTTAATTAAGCCAAAGTTGATTAAAACTGTGTTTGTGAATAGCTCTAATTTATTTAAATAGGTTACCTATAGCACCTATAGGTACCTACGCCTGCCTGCCTTTCTTTTTCTAGCAAAAGAGTACCTACTCACTTACCTACTTACAACTACAAATAATTCGCCAATGATAAAAGTACTAAACATATCGCCGTAGGTACCTAGTTCAAAGAGTTCGCCGCGCCGCCTTTAAATACATAAACATATTCTACGAAAAGCGAATTCGGACTTTATTTTGTAAACGTAAACGGTTAAAAATTGAAATTTTACCAAACTAGGTATGATAAAATTATTCTGAGAAACGTATAGGCTGGTGCCCGACCGGACAACAGGAGCTATGTGCAACCGAATTTCACGGTTAATGTGTAAAAATAAGGTTTTAATTCGCTCCAATATTTTCATAGAAAAGCTGCCATTCAACTAATAATGAACTCTATTTGACAGTTCCAACGATTCAATTTTTCTGTTCGAATTGTCTGCGTTTGTGAAGTAATAAAAATAGCAAAAATAAGGTTTTAATTCGCTCCAATATTTTCATAGAAAAGCCGCCATTCAACTAATAATGAACTCTGTTTGACAGTTCTAACGATTCAATTTAGCTTATTATAGCATGTCGTGACAACTTTTCGTAAGAATTTTTTCCGTCTAGCCCCCTTTCACAACGCGCGATAAGGAACTTCGTTCCAAAAGCTTTTTGTTACGGGAATTGGGCTTCTGAAAACGTAGTATAAGGTACTCAACAACACTTAAACTGTTCTTAATGTTAAAATGTTTAATGAAATGTTGATTTAATAGACTGTGAGAATACACCCGGCTAACGCGGTAGATCAAAGTGCACTAAATCTTATGTCAAGTTATAAGTAATAAGTGTGTTTAATAAGAAATACTATTAGGTCAACGTGTCATGCCGATATTGTTAAATAAGGTGAAAACACTGATCAACACTATTGCTGAATACAACATAATATTTAGCATATTGAATTAGTTTGACGTAGTTCATTTGTGTGGGCAGCCTTGTTTTTGCAGAATTAATTTCAATTACAATGAACAAAATCATCACTTGAAAGTAAAAAATTAACAAAAAAATCACTTAATTCCCATATCTCTCCCATAAGAGGCATTAAGACATCACACATACATACTCACAACCTAGTACCTACGTGTTAATCTCATCCTTGCACACATGTAGCGAATTAAACACCAATTAATCATATAGGTGGTTCGCATTCAGTTGCCAGTTGGCACCATTCCAAGCGGTGGCAGCATTGCACTGGATGCCATTGCTGATTCCAGATTAATAGAGAAAAAAGTTGGAAAAATTGTCAAGCATTCAACCTACGGAACAACTGCCAGGCAGAAAACTTTGCGTTAAAAAGATTTCAATCTGGCAGGTTTGTAATTTTAATACATAAATCTAGTTTGAAAGTTGAACCTGTTTAATGAATGAAAGTTTTACTTTGTTCTAGGTCAGAATAATTGGATATCGTAGGTATAATTAATTTTTATCGATGGAGTTGGGTAGTCAAAAATATTGGATAAATGTAATTTTTTGTGACAATAAATATAATTATTTTTAGGTCTTGTCTACATTATGGCTTGTTTGAAACGCCATACTGCGCTCCAAAACACAGATCGTTGACATAGCTCAAAATGGGACTGGGTTGGACATGCCGCATGCCGAACGACCTATAGGCCCGTAAATCCCAAAATCGGTACCCTGAAATGGCGAGACGGGGCCGCAGTAGACCACGAAAAAGATGGCGGAACGACTTGGATGGCTTCCTTAAGAATTGGCAAGACATAGCTAAAAGTCGAGACCGATGGAAGGAATGGAGGGAGGCTTTTGCCCTGCAGTGGGACAGTACAGGCTAAATATAATAATAATACAATAATGGCTTTTAGAGGTATGAAGAACAGAGTGTAAAATTCTTCATACTCTATAGAAAAGGGAGGATCCTCTGACCAGACGGGTGATTTGTCTGGTGGGCTACTGCCCGACGGTTGTGGTCGGGATTTTGTGTATATGCTAATGTCGTGGAGAACTCTTCTTGCGCGATGTAGGAAACGTCGGTTGTAATTCGTCACAGGCTCGTCATGGTTAAGTAAAAATCGTACGTATCGATCGGTTATGGTTAAGAGGCTTGTCGAGGACGATTCATGCATGAGTGACCATCCATTTCATGCCAAGATCACTCCGTGCCTCGGTGATCATGTAAAGCCGTTGGTCCCGGCTATCATTCGTAAATCTTTGACAGTCGCCATAGCTGGTCAGAAGTCAGAAATTCTGACAACCAGTCTTTCCTAGGGGTATTGTTTTTCCCAGTAACTGGATTGTGGAGGTCTGATAGGCAGTCGCTCCATGTAAAACACTGGTATTCAGCTGCATCTGGTAAGACCAGTCTTACTGAAAACGCTAGGCAGATGATATAGATCTAACTAATTTATTCTGTCTTTATTGTAACGCGAACATTTCTGGGGATGAATGGATTGATGGATCATCATCATCATCATCACATCATATCAACATCATCATCCACTGTGGAACAAAGGTCTCCGCAAAGAAGTTTGCCATAATTCCCACGCTTGGCAGGCGTCTTGGGACAGATCCCAAGACGCCAAAAACGCCAAGAAAGAGTTACAAACATTTATTCATCAGAATGAATAAATGTTTGTAACTCTTTCACACTTAAATGATTTAACTGGATTAACAGAAATTCAGCAAACCCATAGGATTTCGCTTAATATATACATACATATACATAGGATCATTTTTTATCCTGTTTTCGTTATCTTTGGCTTAACATGGGGCCTTCTATAAGACAACAATCGACTGAATTTCCGTATATAAAATTAAAAAGGCAGGCAGGCTTTCTTACACAGTCACAGTCAAGTACGTTTTTGTGTGACGTACACGTGTTCCTACTACCCTTGTGACAAACTATCTTCATCATTTTTCACACATTGTCGAATGTCGGTCTATTTTTAACCGGAACATGTCGACGACAATGTGAACGACACCTGACGTGATAATGTAGAATTACACAGATTTCTCTTTGATCGGTAAATCAAGATTATGTACAGACAGCGTCATCAACTGCTTACCCCCCACGAATTAAAGTTTCTTCGGATAGTAGGTAGGCAGTTGATGACACTGTCTAGACCATTGACTAGTTTGGTATACGGTATACCAATGAACATGACGAAGACAAAACTCATGACTAACATGAGAGTGTAAAGATTGCATGTGTTCCAGATTAAATCTACGTCGGTAAAAATATTTTCATTCCAGGCGAGACCGGTAAAAATAGTTGTAAGACGCACCGAAAAAGTCTGGAAGAGCTATTGGTTGATGAAGACTCTCATGAAAGGAGACCTTCCAATTTGCCACAAATGCAAATTGTTGGACATTTGTGCAGTTTCCCTATCCTTACATACGGCGCTCAGACTGACCAAGTCTGATTGTTCAGCACAGATTCAAGCTTGTGGTTTGCCAGCGAGCGATGGAGCGCAGCACCCTAGGAGTCAGATTGCAGTCCAGGACACAAGTCGTCCACGTCACTCAAAAAGCAGTCAAGCTTAAGTGGGACTGGGCCTGCCACGTTTGCAGTATGTTGATCGGATCGTGGGCTAAAACAACTACAATGTGGGTGTTGAAAAACGTTCAGCGACATCGTGGCTGATCAAAGCGAATATGGCGGGATGAGCTTGGCGCTTACAGGAGAAATTGTGTCACACTAGCTCAGGGCAAAAAGGATTGGAAAGGAGGAAGGGAGGCCTATGCCCTGCAATGGAATAACACACTAAAAACGATAAACATGAAAATCCCAGATACACATTAAGAGACTTAAAAACTTTCCCAAAAAATGAGCGCACAATTCTAGGATGTGCATTCATTTCAGGTTCAAAAAAGGACTTTGTATAAAGGAAATACCTATGTGTAGACTAATTTAACTTTTAAGCTGTAATTTGTGATAAGAAAAAAAAATCTTTCTTAGTTTATTCTATTCGAATGTATTATAAAACATAATATTATGATCCTACCACACACACACAGTTTTTTAATCGGACCAACGCTTCCAGAGATTTCCACTTACAAAGTCAAAGTCAAAATCAAGTCATTTATTTCCATTAGACCATAAAAAGTCACTTTTGAACCTCATCAAAAAAATTTAATCTAGTTGCCCCATCCAAAAGCGAAATTCGCATGGAGAAGAAAGGGTGAGAAATTCTCTCCTTAAAAAAAACGTGTATAATAATTATAGTAATTATAATATAGTTTTACGTACGTTAATACAATGCACCGCTTGCATAATAATCACTATATTAGAGTATGTACAAGTACTACAAGTTAAGAAATGACAGCTAAGTTATGATTATAAATATGTATGTGAAAACTATGTAGTGTTTCCATTTTACAAACATTGAAATTGTAGACGACCGCTCCTTATATTTCAACAAACAATAAAATAGTGTGTGAACCAGGTGTCAACCAACAAATTTAACTTTTTTGTAATATTAGTAGAGAACAACATGCTACATGGTTTAAATTTTGCAGATAAAGACAAATAAACTTTTTTTTTTTTTTTTTTTTTCTGTATTGCATCTCGCAGTTCAACCTGAGGGTTGGTTACTGCTTAACCGGACAATCCTGTGGTGCCTTAAAAGTGACTTTTAGGGCCTCCAGCCAGGGCAAAAACTTATAAACTAAGTGACAAATAAACAAAAGAGAAGAACAATTTATACTTCTCGGCTTTGAGGTTGAACGCCCTCGCATTTCCACAAATCTGTACCGAGTGGGAGTCAACATAGGTGTATATAATATACATTACGAACAACTGTTATATAAAGGGTCACATTTAAGTGAGACTATTTAGAGGACGTTTTAATAATAATACTAGCCTCTAATTGTTCTAGGTCAAAGCCTTATTCTCATATAGAGAAGGCAGGAGCATCGATTAACATGCTTACTCAAATCGGATATTTTAGACTTATATTATTACATGTCTAGGTTTCTTCACGATTCTTTTCTTCACCGATCTCAGTAGGTAATGTTTGATATTCTCTATCAGTCAACCGGTGCGTAACAAAAATAAAAATAAGTAAAAATGATTAAACTTACAAAGATGTTAAACACGCATACCTAATTATATCTGTAGTCTTAAAAAAAATATTTAAAAAATTTGAAGACTCAGGCTAAGAACTCACGATGCGGTTTTCGCCCGCGCCCGCGCCCGCAGCGGTAGCCGATTACACCGCGCACACCGCGGGCGTAAACCGCATCGTGAAATGTGCTTTTGTTTTTTACATATACATCTGCATTCTACAGAACCTGCGGGCCCGCAACCGCATCGTGAGTTCTTAGCCTTAAACGGCTTTTGTCACTGACCGTAATATATATCCCTACCCACCCCTTAAGGGATTACAAGCGTAATGTTACGCTATAAAGTAACAAATCCTGACACTAATGTACACAACTAACTGAAAAAGAAAACATTGACCAAACAAAATCTTCTTAAAAATCTCTAAGCACGCGCCTCCAAGGTACTTTTTTCCTTAAAAAACTTGCAAGAATTCTAATTAACTATGCAAAAATAACGACAATCACCATTGGGTCCCTCACAATGACAGCCAGAGCGTTTAGCGTAATCTTCAGAGGTCCAAAACGAGGATAATATAATATAATGGACCTCAACTTGTTTAGACTAAAATATCTTAATGGAATGACCTTTTTGACCTTGTAGTCTAGTTACAATGTGGACGTTATATTATAATAGACCATTGGGGCCTATTGTGGGGTTTAAATTGGCTTGAGAGTATGTTTAATCTTGTAGGGGTATTTACTCTTTAGGTAATGTGGTATGTGAATATTCTGCCGACCAAATTACGACCAATCTCAATAGAGACTGGCTAAGTATGCAGGAAATATTATTAAACACATGTGCACAGGGAGTGCACATGTGTTTAATAATATTTCTCGCACTCTCAAAGTTCGATGGGACGACAATCCGATACGACTGGGGACAAATCAGGCGCAGAATCAACAGCTTAACGTCCCTTCCGAGGCACGAGGGTATGACATCACCAACTTCCAAACTCCGAACTGCTGCTCAGAAATTTCTAAAGGAAAAACCCAACAACACTTTACTCAACCCGGGAATCAAAGAATCATGGCGAGATTCATGAATGTATGAATCTCGCCATGATTCTTTGATCCCCGGGCTAAGTTCCGATTTTGTTTGAAAAATAAAAAATAATTTAGAGAGTTTAAAATATTTTCCAATCTTAAGAATACATTAGAGAGAATACACAAGAGTAGATTCATATACTTATCATATTTTTAGACCCCCGCATAATTAAATAACACTTTCTCGTTTCAGCTCCATGCCCATTTTGTGTTTATAAAAAAAAGCGATAAGCGACGTTTACGGATCTATCAAATTGTCAGAAAAGTTTTGTAACAAGTGTGTGGAAAAAAATAATCATTATTTGTGACATTAATTCCCTAAAAACAATGCAATTTCAGTGTAAGATCTGCGAAACGGCGACTGTCAGTGTCACTGTTACTGTCAGTCGCCGTTTTATTCTGAAATAATGAGCTTTTTGTTAAACTATTCACTTTTTTTTGCGGGGTTATAGAAATATTGTAAATGCCTGAGGAAACTCTTTAGGTACCCAAGAGTATAAGAATTAGAAATTCAACATCTCTAAACATCTTTATTTTTTTGTACAAATCCTGCCATGATTCTTTGGACCCTATGCACAGCCACAGACGAACGCATTGAGATGAAACGAAAAAGTGTTATTTTCATTTCGTAATATTTTAATTATGCGGGGTTTAAAAATATGGTAACTATATCAATCTACTCCTAGTAATGTATTCTTCACATTGGAAAATATTTTAAACCCTCTAAATTATTTATTTTTTTCATACATATGAATGTATGGATTTTGCCATAATACTTTTGAAAGTACATAATATATGAAATTGAAAAAATCACATTAGTACTTGTTCGTGCTCGGTTGCGAACCCACAACCTTGTGAATCAGAGGCGGGCGCCTTAACCACAAGGCCATTACGACATTTTTTTACCTCTAACTATCATAATAAATAATTTCTAAAACTCGCCAGTTATCATACTTTGCGTAATTATAACAATAATTTACTTTTTTAAGAGGAGAAATAAACGTAGAAATGGCAAAATTAAATTGAAAAATATACTGAAACGAAATGACACTTGGACCACAAAGTACTTAAGGCTGCGGCGCGCCCGAGCAGAGAGACCACTCAGAACAAACCGCCATTTTTCGCACGCACACTTTGACATTACGTTTACAGGCATTCTCAAGCAGACTTCAGTCTCCACTAGCGACACACATATTATCAAAATGAATGATCAAAATGATGTAGGTAATTGACAATTCATGTCAAACAGGAAAATTTTGTTATAAACAAATTGGAAAGAGTTTCAAGCAGTCTCAATAAAAGGACAATGCCAGAAACTCTATAGAACTTTGCCCCACTCAATAAAAGTCATGTGCAATATGTAGCATCTTACTGTTCATTTATTGCTGATAACTAAACATTAGTCTTAGTGACTGTAGAACTTGCGGTTTTCGTTTAAATCTAATAACAATAATGACATTGATTATAGGTTAAATTGTATTTTAGGTAAAATGAGTTTGTATTTTGTGGGTAGGTATTTCGTAATCCGCAAGTTCTAAAGAAAAACAATTTACTATAGAAAGGTTCTATATTCATTACAATTATTTTCATTAACTTACTTTTCTGTACATGGGTGGGGCAGGATCTGGCATTGTCATTTCACAAATAAAGTGAATACAGTCGCAGCCTTAGTAAGTCTGGCAAGTTTAGGTAATTATTTCCGATAATGGCGATGGCAGGAGCGGTCCTTCTGTAGCCTTTTTATTTTGTGCTCGGACGTAAAACCGTTCTAGTTTAATCCAGCTGGATTAAAGCTGAACCGTCTCGTTTCTTAATCTAAAACAAGATGATTATATTCTATCCTTCTTACTTACTATTATAAACGCTGAGAATGGATGGACGGATGGTGGTCTTTTCGTAACTTGTCATACTTTGTACCTACTTTTATTTATATGGTTATTAAGTTCCCATGTTACATCTATCCTTACAAATTTATATCTAATGCGACAGTGCACTTGTTATAATTATAATATTCTTCTTGCCCTTGTCCCATGTTTTCTTTTTCCATTCCGTCCTATCAACCTTTATGCTTTCACTGACTTCCTTTTCATTCATATCATTCTTCACATAATCCATTCATCTTTTCTTTGGCCTTCCTTTCTCTCTCCATACATCCACACTAATATTCATAACTCTTTTGGTCACATGCATTTCATCTCTTCTCTTGCCAGTACTTTACAAAATAAAGAAAAAAAAAGATTTTAAAATAGTAAGTATGGAGTTTTTTGTCATTCTCCTCCATAATTAGATTTAATTTTTTTCATTAAACGAAACGTGAGTATTGTTACACATTATAGATTGAGAAAAACGGATTAACTCACTGTGTTGCCGGGTTCGTCCGACTAGAAAGGTGGCCGTTAATCCGTTTTTCACAATCTATAATAGATTTAAGTTTTCATGTAAATGACTTTCAAAAGTGCTTTTATATGGTCTTATTAAATGAAATAATTTAGCTTTGACTTAAATGGACGGGTTGAATGTGGATGGATGGATGGAAATGTTTGTTACTCTTACATGCATAAACGGCTGAACGAAATAGCTGGGTATTAACACAGGACAATTTGTACCCCATTTTTGAGTGCCTATTGGATAGGAATGACTGCTTATTTCTGAAGTTTATACAGACAAAGTCGCGAGTAGAAGCTAAACATTTTAAAAGAGAAAAAATACACGTTAAAACAAAATTGAAAAATATACTAAAACGAAATAACCTTTCTATTTTAATCCAGTTGGATTAAACCTGAACCGTCTCGTCTTAATCCAAAACAAGATCACCATGTTATTTATATAAAAGAAAACATTTTTTTTTCCAAGAACAACGATCTAATTAGTTCTTACAAAACTTCAAAATTAAAACAGGGAACTTCAGGGGAGTGCTACGTAGCTACGGCGTAGCAATGCTACGAAGTGTACTTAGTAACTTTGTAATGCGCTTACCACCGGAACTCAAATAGCTTGTAACCGGTTCAAATGAAAAACCACTGGTAAACTGTAAATTAAATTGTAAATTGTTAGCTTTATTTCTGTAGTGTTGTAAACAGTGGCATACTTGTAAAAAAACATTTCCTAGATAATAATACAGCTCGCAATACCTAATTAAGATTTGTAAATTGAAACTTTTGTAAATTTGGTATTATAGATTGGACGTTGAGTTTACTTTAACTTTACTTCTAATTGCGTGCGCTCTGTGTGTTTACGGTTTGGCTGTATTCAATTATTAGCAATTACCCTACAATTTGCTAACGTCTTTGTCAAAAACTGAAATAAAAATCCAAAGGATTCAAAACGCCATCATATCAATATACTGACTTGTAACCAGTCGTCAACCACTTCGAGTGCCTTGCAGCTGAGGGCCACACATCTATTGTTAGCCTATAGCACCAAAATAATGGAAAAGAAATAATTGACATACGGCAAATCGCAATAGAACCTTGACGATACGGTTAGACGGAATACGGCGTGACGTTGCGGCAGACCGCATATAGGGTGACTGGTAATTAGTGTACGATACTTAGACACGTGATTGTGTTCATGATAACAAACAACTTTCCCGAAGAAAAAATGATATTTGTATTGGTTTACTTTTATCACAATAACACAACAGCCGTATGAAATTCACGTGTCTGTGAACCTGAACTGTCTGCCTGTGAACTAAAGTGAACCAGTACAAAAAAAAAAAATCTTCGGGAAAGTTGTTTGTTATCATGAACACAATCACATGTTTAAGTATCGCACACTAATTACCAGTCACCCTGTATATTGCGGCCTGCTGCAACGGTATGCCACAAGTGTGTGTAGGCCTTAAAGTTCCCTTTAGATTCCCTACATGTTACACCTTTCTTGAATGAGCATCATCATCTGCCTAGCCTTTTCTCAAGTATATTGGAGTCGGCTTCCAGTCTAACCGGTTGCAGCTGAATACCAGTGTTTTATATGGAGTGACTGCCTATCGGACCTCCACAACCCAATTACTGGGTAACATGATACCCCTTGGTAAGACTGTTTGTCAGACTTTCTGGCTTCTGACTACCCATAATGACTCCTAAAGATCTACAAATAACAGCCGGGACCAACGGCTCTACGTGCTTTCCAAGGCACGGAGGGAACTCGGTATGAAAGGGATGGGCACCCGTCCACTGACCTTAACCTTTGACCGATCTATCTATACGGCTTAAGCTTAGCCACGAGCTCCTCACCTTCCTTCGATGAGCATAACATTTTAAAAAGGAACGCTAGACGTAAACCTCGAGTCTAACGAGGCGAGTCTGGCGAGTCTACAGTCCCCTTCTTTTTTATATGAAAGTCTATCCTGGACAAGAATACAAAATCGGTGAGGGAAGAAAAGGTTCTCAACAGCTTTCTATCCCCCGACACAAGTCATTTAGAGGCAGTTTTCGGTACGCAGCTACTAAATCCTAGAGTCATATCCCTCTCATAAATAGAAAAAGCTGTTCGACTTTTAAATTGAAATAAAAAGATTTTTTATTTATTTATTTATACTTCATGCATAAAGGTACAAAGACGGACTTAATGCCTTAGGCATTCTCTACCAGTCAACCAAGCCAGCCTTTCACGAACGGTTGGAAAGAAGTGATGACGGTGTCGGCCCTTGATAGAATTTTATATTTATTACTAGCTGACAGGACAGACATTGTCCTGTCCCTATCTACCTACATACCTGCCTATTTACATACCCTACCCTACACCTACCCTACACCTACCCTACACCTACCCCACACCTACCTACACGTACAAAACAAAAAGTTTAAAGAAGTTAAAAAAAAGTCCTATGTCCGTCTCCTGGATCTAAGCTACCTCCCCACCAATTTCCATCCAAATCGGTTCAGCCGTTCTTGAGTTATAAATAGTGTAACACTAACACGACTTTCTATACAATACACCTTACATGCTATATTAAAAAGAACAAGAACATAAATCTATGTGGTCCCTCAATTAAAGGAGACCACATCATGCAATAGAATACAAAAAAACAGCTAACTTAGATATTAAACAATTTCGGAATTAAATTGAATAAAAATAAAGATTATAGATTAAATGCGAAGAAAACATACTGTAAAAAAATATGCTTACAGACACATACATTGCTAGGGAGGCAGTTCAACACTTACATATGATTAAATTGTGTACGGATTAGTGACTTGTATTTACCCAGAGTATTAGAATCATCCTATAGCTATTGCCGCTTGGATAAAAGTTCATCCTTAGTAGTTAGTCTACGGCTTAAATTTAAAGATCTTAGCACGGTCACGTTTTGTTCAAAAGTTTGCGTCCATGGTCGCTCGCGCGGAATAGTACATTGCAGCACGTCGCTGCATATCAAGATCGACAGGAAGCATACCAGCGAACACTGAAAGGACTTTAGTACTAACAGTCATAAATGCTTTACATAAGAAAATCAAAGCTAAACGTTCACTTTGGTGGAATTCACGACGTACTGCCGTACGTCGATGTACCGTAATCAGGTGTACCGTAGCATTTACAACCCAGGTAAGTAGCCCCATAGTTTTAAAGTTAAAATGTTAGACTTTAGGGAATCATCTGCCCAGCCTTTGCCCAACTTTATTTAGGTTACCGGATCCTCTGGGAAGTTTATTTAGACTAAGGCAAAATATAGGACCTTCACTTAGTACTTAGACCTACTAACGCTAAGTGAAAGGTGACATCATTATCTGCCTAATCTTTTCTCTACTATTTTGGGGTTGACATCCAGTCAAACTACATGCAGCTGATTCCAAGAATTTTAAATGGAGCAACGTGGTGGAATACTTTAAAATCAAGGTGACACAAAGTCATAGTCAAGGTCAAATAATTTATTTAAATAAGACATTTAAAACACACTTTTTTTAAACGTCATACGAGAAAAAATTAATCTAGTTGCCCCTTCCAACAGGTTTCATAATGGAAAATAATGGGTAAGAATCTCCATACTAACTCTTTCAAAAATATTGTTAACCCTATTTTACATGACGTTGTTTTCTTTTAAAAACATATCATCGTGTTAGTGTCATAAATTAATTTGAGAAAGTCCTACGCAAACATTTCAACACATTAAAAAAAAAAAAATTATAAAAGCATTACGACATCCAAACACAATCATACATCCCTAATACCCTAATTTACATACACAAGGTCCGTCATGTTTCACTTTTATATCTTTTTCATACAATATTTGCTGGAACGTGGTAAACATATAAAAGAAAAAATGTAAAGACAAATATTATGAGTTTTGTTGCCGTCCTTTGTAGAAGGGTGGGTGTGACAAAATATGTACATTTTTTATTACGAATACCAGGAGTCTAAAAAGTGTCAAAACCAGTGCTGAAATAATTTGAGAGTTGACGGTTTTCATATTAAATTAGTAGGTATTTAATTACTTTTTCAATTTATGAATTTAAAAATATGAAAACCGGCAAGTCTGACAACCAGTCTTACCAAGGAGTATCGTGTTACCCAGTTACTTAGTTGTGGAGGTCAGACAGGCAGTCGCTCCATGTAAAACACTGATATTCAGCTGCATTCAGTTAGACTGGAAGCCAATGTAGTTGAGAAAAGATGATGTATCGCAAAATATATTTTCCCTAGTGTTAGTAAATATATTTTAATTCATGAAATTAAATTCCTCGTGAAAGTTAAGTATTCTATAAATTGTCTATACCACTTGGCAACAGAGTGTCTTCCTATCGAAAGATTTTTTTAATCGGACCTGGGATGTGATTCTGTAAGACCTCATTCTAAACTTCGAATCTGAATCTGCTGTGAGTTTCTTGATTGGCATTAAAAACTCGGTTGATAATAATTCTAATTTACACTAGCGCCACCCTTGCGAGCGTGTCAGCGAGTTGAACTACATAGACAGGCAGATTCTGTCAGATGAAGTATGAGATGATGTAAGAAGTGGCATTAATTTTAATTATTTTGTAAGGTAATTTCTCTGTCACTTCGACGCTCATTTCTCACTCGAACCCGATTCAAAGTGTCAAATATATCAAGGTCATTTTGAACCTTATGCGAAGTGAGAGTGAATAGCGATGTGAGATGCGAGTTGTTGTTTGAATTTTACAGAATCGACCTACTGTATTTCTAAAGATTACCTTTTACAAACAAACAAACTTTACCTATTTATATTATTAATAGTCAGTTTTTAGGACCTCCCCGAGGAAACTATGTCATAACTAGCTTTTACCAGTGATTTCTTCACGTAAATGTCGGTTATCGCGGATCCAGACAAGTCACGGATTAATAAGAAGCCTATATCCTTTCTTGAGAGTTAAGGTTAGTCTGCACCAAATTTCATCAAAATCGGTTCAATACTTTAGATGTGGAAAATGTCACAAACAAACACTTTCGCATTTATAAATATTACTAGCTTTTGCCCGCGACTTCGTCCGCGTGAATGTCGGTTATCGCGGATGCAGACGAAGTCGCGTTTTAAAAAGTAGTCTATGTCCTTTTCCAGGGTTTTAACTGTTATCATACCAAATTTCATCAAAATCGGTTTTGTCGCTTCATCGTGAAAGAGTAACAGACAGAAAAAAATACTATGGATAAAGTATGGAAGTATGGATAGTATGGAAATGTATTATTAATTTAGATTTGAAATAAAAATTGTTTATAATAAATAAGATTTTTACGCAGTTACAAAGGAAAATTTGCTAACTACGAATACGTTTATGCATACTTTACATATAGATAACAATATAAATTGATATCAACCTTTACGTCACATAACCTTTCTCTTTAGGAATAAAACTCGAAAGAAAAATCGAAGGATACCTTATTAATCCCTTAATCGAGTTCTTTATCCCATCTTATACAAACCATAAAGGTTGTCACCGATTGGGAGTCACTGATATTTACATTGTATTCGTCGTACATTGTATTCGTCGTATCAATACGACTAAAATAACTTGTTATCAATAAACGACATGAATGTGTCAAGTTGGATGTGTTTTTATTACCAGATTAATGCAATTTGATTATATTTGGTAAACACTAAACTTTTTAAAATCATTCTACACTTAATGTGTTTGAAGTCTATCTATAGGACCAATACTTCTACTTATTCCAAATGTTCAAATCTTGTCTCAGCCACAACCAATATTGTTAAGATTTTAGAAAAAATGGCGTTTTTTGCCAAATTGATACTAAGATTATAATAACGGTTGTTATTAAACACAATAATTATTACGATTTATGTCATAATATAGGTAATACAAATAAGGCCAAATGCAAGCCTACAAAAGTACCATGTAGAACATCATTTTCATTAACTTTCTTTTCTTTAAAAAAATAATATAAAACTTGTGCGGTCGGGGGACCCCCGTAAGGAAGTTCCTACATATGTGTCTGCACAAAAAAAAACTATATATATAATATAGCACACGAGTAGTCATTTATTTGTTTGTCGTAGGCTCGATACACGCACACATTTCGTTACGTGTCGATTTCTACTAAGCCGCGTTTAGGAACTTTGTTCCAAAAAATTCTACACATTTCTCCTATTTCGTCTATGCGTTTGCGAACAAAAAATTCACATACACAAACACATCCAACCAGACCCAGAACAACTACCTGTAGGCGAAACAAATATTTGTTCCGTGCGAGATTCGAATACTAATACTTAAAACTTACAAATACAATTCCGAATATTACACTACAATCAAATGCTCACAGTAAGCTCATACCTTTACATCTTTTCAAACCAACTGAGTGATTCGAGTCACAAGCATCACAAAGGTATTTCCTATTGCTCTGTAGAGGATTTTTTTCATATAAAAAGAGGTAATATAGTCATATTACGGAGGAAATATATAGTAAGGTAATAACTATAGCAGAACGGTTGAAGGTAAAAAAGGTTCTATTGAAATGTGTCGCTCATACCTACGTTGTTTTGTATGTAGGACTAATATTGCGAAGAAGCAACTACTAATGCTTGTGTATTATACGTTGAAATTGGTTCAGTTTTCCTAATTATTAGTTGCTGAAACTGAGAACACAAATACCATGGGTATTTTATATTTTCTCTACCGTTTTAGAGAATAGTCCAGTACGCAGAAGATAAAGTGCACAAGTGTGTGCGCAGATGTACTTTCTCTTAACTGATTCTTATACTCCGTTGGGACGGTAAATCTGCTAAAAATGGCAATGCTAAAAGCTATGACCTTTTGACTATAATGGACATGGCAGAAAAAATAGCCAATAAATTACATTGATGGACCTTTTGTACATGAATGTGTTGAGTGTACTGTGTAGGAAAAAAATAATTCAAGTAGTAGAAAATGATAGTTGGTTTTTTATCATAATACCTATGCTCTGATTGCCTCGTTGAGCCATTGGCCCATTTTATTGGGCTTTCCCATTAATAATTAAAATTAAATAACATCAAAAAGATGCTGAAAATGTTCGAGCCGACATATCTGCCATTTGAGTAAATTTTTCAATATATATAATTATGTAGGTATATATATATATTTATTTTTTATTCCTAATTATCTTTACATTATTTTGCATATTTTATCAATTTTTCATTGTTAATAAATTATACCAAACCGATTATTATTTTAATGATTTTGTTTTAAAGATTTATTATTTTAATGCAGCGCACGTTGGGTATTTATTTATTCTAGTACAAATGGCAACGTTTATTTAATTTTATATGAGTTTTAACATATTTATTATTCTATTATTATTAAAACGTACACATACTTCCCTTTCCTATTGTTTTAATATTCTAGTGTATGGCACTCGTGGGCTGCGGCTGAAAATCAGCGTCAGGTGGCGCACTTCGTGGTGTCATCTGACATCATGCTGAGCTGAGGCCCTTTTGGCATTATATTCACCGTTTTCTGATTTTTTTTAGTTTTAAGGTGTATTTTATTTTAAGTATGTAATGCCAATAAACGCATTTTTCTTTCTTCTTTTCTTCTTTCTTTCTTTCTTTAATTTATCGATAGCAGCCCGAAGTACAGTCATTGGTGGTGTATAATCCCTTTGGCTGCGTTTCCACCTGAGATGTGTGTGAAACTAGCCAATTATAGCGTTAGCTTTGTACAAGTAATGACAACGAAGAACACACATCTCTGGTGGAAACGCAGCCAAAGGAGTTATTACACCACCGATAAATTACCGTACATCGAGCTGCTATCGATAAGTTATTAATGGGAAAGCCCAATAAAATGGGCCACTGGCTCAACGAAGCAATCAGAGCATAGGTATAAAAATAAAAGTTTTTGTTTTTTCATTATTTAGTGCCTAATTCTTATCATACAAATTAATAATGAAACGTTGACACCAAAAAAAAACAGTCATCCCTTAATTTTCTACCCTTAGGGGTGGAATATTTTCTTAAAATTTTAATGGGACCAAAATTGAGGTATACACTATCAATTAAAAAAAGAATCATCGAAATAGGACTACACTGAAAAAAGTTATGAGTGGACAAAAAAAAAATGTTCATAAAATGAAAACTGCTGGGTCAAACTATTTTCAATTTTTATTTTTTAGAAACCAAATGGCAACTATTCTGCTTCAAACTAAAGAAGAATCACGTCAATCGGTTCATAAATCTCAGCGTAATCGTTGTACATACATAAAAAATACCAATCGAATTAAGAACTTCTTCCTTTTTTAAGTCGGTTAAAAAAACAAATAACATTTTCTACTACAAAATATTTTTTCCTACACAGTACACTCCACACATTCATGTACAAAAGGTCCATCAAAGTAATTTATCGGCCATTTTGTTCTGCCGTTAAAGTCAAAAGGCCATAGCTTTTGTCATTGCCATTTTTAGCTCCGCATTTTCAACCAATATTAAGAAATAATAGGTACCAACATATTTGTACCGCATTGAAACCCGCTCACGTACCACATAATAGTACATAATGGCATGCAAAGTTGGCTCTAAACAGCTCGAATACACCCCACCATGTATAATACTTTGAGCTTTACCTTGTTTGAAAGAAAGAATAAAAGCAATACATACAACGGTAAGGGAACACGCCACAATTTCACAGCCAATTTGCAATAAAGGATCTTTGCAGTACGCCCTCCGTTCTTTTTCAGATATATTTACGCAAATTGAGTAGAATGGTGAGATATTTGAGGGATTTGCGTACCTCATTAGCGGGTTATTTTGCTGGTAGGATGTTTCGTTTGTGTGTAAGGGAAACTAGTAAAATGAATGTCATGAAATTACTTTTCATCAGGTTATGAGCCTGTTTCAACAGCTTCCAATCCAATAAGTTCAAATTAAATTACTTGGCAGATAATTTCAATCATCATCACAAGCCCGCCACACTATTCCCTAACCACTGTAACTCCTGTAAGCCAGAATCAACAGTGGCGACCACCAGAAAAGCGCCAGAGCAATGAAGCTCGACGAGTCCCAGAGAAACGATTCAACTGTCTTGGATCCCGCAACGAAATTAATCAGAAAAGAACAGCGGAGGAGTAAGAAAATCATATTTTCCACTTCCCTCCAAATCAAGCAGGAGACAGAACAGAACTAGGCCAATAGGCACAAAGGGACGTTTACAACTGGGAGAAACCCAGTTGCTAAGCACCACGGATTATAATTGACATAATTAATGGGTCCTAAAAAAAAAAAAATCATCATCAGCCTGAAGCCGTCCACTGTTGGGCAACTACCTCCTCAAGAAGGGGGCGGCGGGTTGCCATAATCCCCACGCTTGGCAGGCGTCTCCCAACGGGTCATCGCATCATCGGATCATTTTGATATATCTGGTCAATAGTGTCTATTTATTACTTTTCACAAAAAACCACAGTTGTTTAAAAAAATACTCTAATCCATACTAATATCTTAATGCGAAAGTGAGTTTATTACGCTTTTATAGCTAAACAACTGAATCGATTTTGATGAAATCTGGTACAGACTGAGCTTGAACCACAAGAAAGGAGCTACATCTGCGATAGTCGAAATACCCGTAGACGAAGTCGTGGGCAAAAGCTAGATTATATAAACCAATTACGGATTTACAATTTAGTAGATATACAAAATACACATGCAACAAACAGGATGAACTGCTAGTAACATCAAAGCGTAGCTAAGTGTGCAGTGTGGATGAGTATGAAGGAGTATTCATGAGGAGTTGCAAATGAGTGTGTGAATATTTTATAGCAATGTGAGTGGTTGTCTATATTTACCGTCTATTTAATTTTATTTACAGAAACTATTAATAGTTTCCTGAATACACTTGTCCTGTGTCTGTTGAAATATGACGACTTTACGACTAGTTCAAAGAATAGGTGTCATTTTATTGTAATAGCTTCCAAACGTAAGTAACTCTTTACAATACGGAAATACAGGGCCTCAAGTCTGCTATTACAATAGTGTCCGAATGGTCTATCATTGATTTTATAATTGTTGATTTTGACAAGTTTGGTAATCTACTAATATAATGGCGTCACTATGACTTTCCAATGGTCAACCACTGACACGCCATTGAAAGAAATGATATAAAATGGTAATCTCGTACAAAATGACAACTGAATGACTGACGTAGGCGGTAATCTGCTAAAATTTTGACAGTTCCTTTGATCAGTGACCTACCATTACAACGTCATTGTGCAATCATTGACTGACAAATGATCGACCATTATAAATTTAGCAGTTTACGAACTTTTAGCAAAATGATAATGGGATCGTGTTGGAATGACGAAATTAAACAAATAGCAGACTTGGCCCCCAGGTATGTTTACAGGGTTCGAGAGACTATTTCTTGTTACCTTTAAGGACTTGCTGAAAATTATTTTAAGACGTTTCACTAATTTATTGCTGACCTTACTTTTTTTTATTCCAAGATGATGAAGCTATGAATAACTGTTAGTTATCGTAAAAATAGTATACGTACTAATACTTTAAACATTTTTTTTCAAATGAAGCAATTATTTATATTTGACTAATGAATGTGTAATTATAAACACCAGATTAGACTTCAAAGGTCAGATATTTTTATCCTTTAAGTTATTTACATTCCTGAGTTACTCAAAGAGGCGTGGGTGGTACATTATAATAATGAATCGTGAAAGCTAGGCATGCCGAAAAAATCTGGTGAGATAGTTTGATTTTTTTTTACAAAAGATTGGCTGGCGAAGGCAGTATACGTGTTCAATACGTATTGCCAAAAACTCACAACCCTCAGCCTCACATATAAAAATAATAAATGAGGACATTTCATACACGGCCATCTGACCCCATACTTGGCAGACACTGTACTATACCCATAGTATACATACACAATTCCATAAATAGATAAACAACAACCAGTCACAAGGCAAACATAAGAATTCATAACACAAATATTTACCCTGGGCGGGATTCAAACCCGCAACACGCAGCGCAGCAGTCAATCGGTCAGCCACTGCGCCAACCGTGTCGTCATACATACATGTCTAATAATACTAGAGATTGCCCGCAAATCTGTTCATGTAGAAGTCAAATAAAGATTACATAAAACTTATCTTAAGACACCGTTGCTAGAACGGTGTATTTTTCTGTCAGTGAAATCCTATTTCATTATTAATCGTATCAGCATGCTTAGCCAAATTACCCAAAAGGTCAATCTACAATCGATAATGCTAAAAAAAACTAATCAAATGTATAGGAATGACGTCATCTCAACGATAAGTCACGTGATCGAAAATAAAATATTCATTACGACGAGGCGTTAATTATTGTAGAAAGAGATACGATACGAAACGTTTGTAACTTGGCTAGGCCTACAGGACTTTCAGAGATTACATCTAACAAACAAACAATAAAATTGTTATATTATAGTTGTGTGTTATTCATACTAATATTATAAAGAGGTATTTGTTTGTTTGTTTGTATGTAAGGGGCAATCGTAGAAACTACTCATCTGATTGCAAAAAATATTTCATCAATAAGAAGGAAACTATATTATTAAAAACTGGATTTCATGCGGACGAAGTCGCGGGCAAAGTACTAGTATTATTAGTATATTATTTTAAGTTTAACTTGTTAATGTCAACATTTTGTATAGCTACACTACAAAGTTTAAGAGATTGTCTTGTATTTAAAACTGCTCGCTTTTATCCAAAATTAAAACACAAAAGTATATCTATACAAAGTAAATTGAAATAGAATAATAAAACTTTTATCCATTACGTAGGTCCATTATTCATTTTCATACCTTCAAAGGAATTGAATGGCTGCCAAAAAGCCTGAGTGTACCCATACATTATTTAAATATTAACCCATATGTAATCCTACACACACACATCCAAAACCCGCTGATATTTTGTTTTCTTGGCAGTTAACAAACAAGTTAGCGAAGCCGTGGCCGTCTCTATTTGTCTTGCCTTAAAATTCAGTGTGGGTATAAAGAAACGTTGCCTTCCTCTGACCGTCCGGGATTTATCGCTTAAAGCTAATGTGTGGTCGCCGTTGTGGGTCGCGCAGGATCTGCTTGAATTTGGAGTTTGGAAGAATGTTTTTTTTTCTCGAATGCGACTTACTTTTTCTTTTCTTTTTTTGTAATTTGTGTAAAAAAGCTTCACTCTGTCGATGTCTGTCTGTATACTGACAGAAATAGTTGGCCGGTTTCGCTGTTCTCGACTGTTGAGCGTAGGTTCCTAGCTACGATTCTCAGGTCGGGTTTGGAAGTTAGAGTTGTTATCCTCCCGTACTTCAAAAAGCCGTGTGGTGCCGGCCACGAGTAGCACCACCCCAATCAGCCGTGTGATGCTGGCCGCGAAGAGCACCACCCCATTTCTACCCGTGGGTGTCGTAGAAGGCGACAGAGGGATATTGACCAGAGGACGTGCAGCAGCGTCCTTCTGAGTACCATAACGCCTACTGCGATCGCCAACATGCATCGCCCAAGCATGACGATTACAGCTGAACCCCCCTTGTGGGTGACTTATGCCCAGCAGTGGGCGTCTAAGGGTTGACATGATGATGATGATGACTTCGAAAAGTAAATAAAGCCGTTGGTTCTAAGCCTTATCTGATCTCGGTTGTGCCGGATAGTCGTCCATCGGACAATGAGAGTGAGGAAAGAGGGAGTGCACTCGTGTTTGCACACACTTTTGAGCACGATAATATCTCCTGCTAATGAGATTGATTGCGTCGTGACTGAAATTCGGTCGGTAAAATATCACATTGAAACGAAAGAAGAAGGTAGATAAAATATCATTATCATTATACAAATTACAGTAAACATATCACAGCAACATATCCGCACATTGATATCGTATGAAACCGCAATGTTCGCGGTAAATGTATAGCTGGGTTTACAAATTAATTTATCATCGTAGGGTTTACCGTATGAATACATTAATCATCGTGGAATATCATAGAAGTTTTGTTTGTTAGGGTTACGCTAAAGCTGGTTATTGTATTAGTTTTAAAAGTTTTAGTATTGGATATAAACCCGGACTTAATACATCGTTCGTAAGCCTGTGGTAACCTCCTGAAACTTATAGTAGATTAAGGAGTCCAATGCATTGGACTGTCTAGATCCGCACCACACTCAACTTAAACATTGCCTAAGCGGTTCACGTTGAAAGCAGAAGCAGATGGCGCAACATTGTCTGTGAAAAATTGGTTCTCTGATGGATCACGACCCCAAGCATTCTATTCTCTCCCACTCTTTTCTCTTTAAAAAAAAAACCTTGAGCTACACTAGGAATTTCTCTTGTACCGTGGGTGCGTTTACAAACATTTATAAACTCACTTACACAAACAGCCAGACCTGGAACAACCATCTGTAGGCCACACAAATATTTGTTCCGTGCGGGAATCGAACACGCGACACGCAGTGCGGCAGACGATCGCTTAGCCACTGAGCCAACTGTGGCGTCGAAAATCAAGCATTGGGAAAACGACGGAAGGAGGAGGGAGAAAACTGGACAAATTTTACATACAAATGGGAAGTAAACCATTCAATCCATCGCAGCTCTTCGAGACAGGCCGGCGGCACCTTGACGCTACTGGTGATCTCCCGTAGAGTACCTGGGTTACCAAGGCCCTTTGCCCTGTATGAAGTGACGTCAGGGCAGTTCTGAAGCACTTAGGCCGCGGTCATAACAATACACGCTCTGATGCCGCTGGGCACTCTTCAGTTACGGAACTATAAAAGTAGTTAAAACTTCATTATTTAAAAATTAAATTAAAAATTTAAAAAACCCCCAACGCAAAACATAAAAGCAATTATTTAAAAAGTAAAAAAATAATATCTTTTGTTGAGCCATCAAATGTTTGTTCGTTGAAATGGCGCTATAATGTCGCGGCGGGGTACCGCGTAATTCAAATCTCATTGCAAATCCATGAGTTCGCTATTTTACCTATTTAGCTATTGCTGACTTAGCGGTACCCCGCCGCGACATTATAGCGCCATTTCAACGAACAAACATTTGATGGCTCAACAAAAGATATTATTTTTTACTTTTTAAATAATTGCTTTTATGTTTTGCGTTGGGGGTTTTTAAAATTTTTAATTTAATTTTTATTTGAAAGTTTTTAAATGTAATTTAGTCTGGTTTTGAGAAGTTGTAGATACGTCTAAAGTTGTACTTCGTCACATGGATCTTTTTTGATATTAAAGATATCACCCTGAGAATGCGTTTGGTATATATAATTCGCCATTTTGTGGTGCCGGTCATCTTGGCTTTGAAATTTATCATAGTGTAAAGTATTCTACTAGTGAAGCCCTTTCATTTGATACCCATATTGATGAAGTTGTGAAAAAATATGTGATTAGCTATTTTGTAGCGGCCATCTTGGACCGATTTTCATCAAACATAGCTAAGAACACTCCCGACTAATTCACCTTTCAAATAAAAAGAACAAAAACAAAATCGGTTCATCCGTTCGGGAGCTACGATGCCACAGACAGACACACACACACACACACACAGACACGTCAAACTTATAACACCACGTCGTTTTACGTCGGGGGTTAAAAATAGGAACGGTTGTTCAAACGACCATGTTTGCCCCTTGACATGTCTGCATGAAAGTAGTAGCCTTAAGCTACATAAACACACGGTACGTGCTTACATACTCTGGACCATCTCAAACATATTTATTAAGACAGTGAACTTAGCATACGGCACGGATGCAGCAAGTGCGGTCGCTGGGTGCGGTTCAAGAGCATATTAATATTATTTGTACGTGAAATTTTCAAAAGGAAGCATAGATTGGGGAAATTACTTTCACTTAAAATCTAAGGCCTGTGTGAGATTTTAAACTCATAGTAAGTATTATAATACTTATTCAGGAGAAGAGGTAACCGTCCTTAAATAGATAGGCACATTTTTTATTAATATATATTGTAATAGGCTTGCGTTCGGCCGCAAGTAACCTGATTTTAAGTGATCGGCCTAAGGTGGGAGCACGCTTGATGATACCCAGATTATACTTATCGGGGAACAGAGAGGCGGGAAGTGAATTCCACAGTCTCGGAGTACAAAACCGTATAGCGGTGCCGCTTCGCCGTAGCTCTGCTCGCCCAATGATGAAATGGGGATGAGGGAATTAAGTTGATGGGTGTTGTGGATGGGGGTTTGAGTTAGTCTAATGAATAAAGATAATAATACCAGCCTACCATTGTCTCTCCTCATACATAGCAGGCACAAGCATTGATCAAGGCGGATTGAGTGTTTTACATGGAGGATGTTATCATGGAGGATGTCATGGAGTGTTTTATATGGATACTGTTACTGGAAAGTAACAGGGTAACACGATACTCCTACCCCCCCTCCTACCCCCTCCTACACCACTCCTCCCCCTCCACCACCCCTCCTCCCCCCCCAACCCCCCCACCTACCCCTAAGTAAGACTGGTTGTCAGACTTTCTCGTTTCTGAATACCATAGCAACTGTCATACATCTACGAATGTTATTCGGGACCAACGGCTTTACGTGTTTTCCAAGGCACGGAGGGATCTCGGTATCAAATGTATGGTCACCCATCCACAGTCCAACGGCGGCAAGCGTAGTTTAACAATGACCGATTGATCATTACAGCTTTAACATAGCCACGAGAACCTCTAGATATTTAAAGAGTACAAAATATGAAAACAAAGGGCACATTGGCTCATGTACATACTATATTAATACAGCTTTACTTAGTCATCCAAATAGAACCAATGTTTATTTCACAAATTGCTTTATCTAATATCGGTACGTAAAGCAACATTTTAATTAATATTTTATCGAAGCTAAAAGCCTGACGGCTCTATAATGTAAATTGTGCCTTAATTGAGGCAACACCACTCATGGATTATTTCGCGTTCATACAATTTTCATTTCGCGATGTGTTGAGCTCTTTTCGTGGAAATTGCAGAGTAAACACACCATACGTGTTGTGGTTTCGTAAATGTGTACCTACTCGTATATCCTTACTATCTCCACGCGAAACTTTGTGAGGATGGATGGATGTTTAACGACTGTACAAAATTAGCTTTGGCACACATAAAGATGGATCTAGGTTAATAAAAAGTTTTTCAAAAAAAAAGAAAACCGCCTTCATAAACTAAAAAGTGATAAATAACTTTAGCACAGAACACACATTACTTTACTTTCGGAAGTCGGTGGCGGTGGCGGTGGCTTTGAGTTTGTTGTTTTGTATTGCCACCGACTTCCGAAAGTAAAGTAATGTGTGTTCTGTGCTAAAGTTATTTATCACTTTTTAGGTTTTGAAGGCGGTTTTTTCTTTTTTTTATTTATTTTTTTATTTTTCGCATTTTAGTGTTGCCTTAACATCCAAATCCATTAAGAAACGGCGGCACACTTAAAAGAGATTGTAAATCCCCAAAGATTGAAGAAACTAAAACGTCGTCTAAGTATTTTTTTTCGGAATTTGTTGATTTTCTCAAAAAGGGCTAGATCAATTTTGGTAAAATTTATATGGGATTTCGGAATAAACTTCTTACGAACAAAAAAAGAATTTTGCGAATCCGTTTATATATGACAGAGTTATGCCCGAACATACATAAAAAAAACAATTGATAACCTCCTCCTTTTTGAAGTCGGTTAAAAAGAATAATTTTTAATCCGATTTTGTGTTCCCCTCTGCTTCTAAAATCTTCGCAGATGAAATCGAGCTCAGAGCTAGTTTTCATATAAAATGTTCAACAACAAATCCTTGTCTCTTAGATTCATGTTGTCTTTGATTAACATTGTGTGTGCTAATTGAACAGTGTAGCTCTTATGGACAAAACTGGACAAAACCAACCATATCAACTTTCAGCAGTCATGAGACCATATTGGTTCACTTAGCGGATTGTGATGATATTCCATAGCATTAAATACTTATTTCTATAGGTTCACGCCATCGAAGTCGCGGACACAACAAGCCAATAATTTTTTGATGTATTATCCGATAAAGTGGTTTTATATTAAAAGCTTTCAATACCTGTTTAATCATTGCGGCCATTGTTTTGTTCTCAAACAAAATTTTAAAAAAAAAATCTTTTAAAGATTTGTTTTATTTGGACACCCATATGATTCAAATTAACCTGTAAGCAACAGTTAATTCTACACAAACAAACCAAAATTGTCACGCACATACATTTGTTATCGTTCTAAGGACTTTAATATTTAACTAGGCTTAATAAAACGTCTAGGTTCGCACACAATGACATTTCATTTGTACAAGTCAAGTTTCCACTTAGGAAGGATCTTATTACATGTTAGACAGACGGTAATAAATAGTTTAGATAGGTACTTGGCAGAGCAGAATAACAAATATGCCTTTAATTGATCAAATTTTTTAACCGACTTCGAAAAGGAGTGGAGGTTATAAATTCGGATGATAATATATATTTTTTTTTAATGTGTGTTCGGGCATAACTCCGTCATATTGCAAAATTATTTTTTTTGTTCGAAAGGGTTTATTCCGAAATGGTCCCATATAAATTTTTATCGAAATAGATTCAGTGCTTTATGAAAATTCCCAAAAATATACATAGATGACGTGTTAGTTTCTTCTATCTTTGAACTTTCAACTTCTGTTTTAACTAAAAAGCAGAAAATAAATACCTTTAAGGCGACGATATACGACTTTTACAGATTTTAAACTGACAATCACGTCAAAATGTGCAATGTAAATGATTTGAAAAAAATATATGTTAAACTAGAACATTCTCTTAATCATATAGAATGTGAATATTTTTGATTAAGGGGCTATTAAACGACTTTTACAGATTTTAAACTGACAATCACGTCTAAGTGTGCTGTGTAAATGATTTGAAAAAAATATATGTTAAACTAGAACATTCTTTTAATCATATAGAAAGTGAATATTTTTGATTAAGTTCATATTAAATAGTTTAATTAACTCGTGAAGTTGTGTCTGACGCGGAAAAAACATTGACAATCACACAAAATCTACCAGGTATAATTAAACGAAACTTACACCATCTTACAGACAATTTTATTTTCATAAATTTATTATTATATAAAATTGTCTGTAAGATAGTGTAAGTTTCGGATAATTATACCTGGTAGATTTTGTGTGATTGTCAATGTTTTGTCCGCGTCAGACACAACTTCACGAGTTAATTAAACTATATAATATGAACTTAATCAAAAATATTCACTTTCTATATGATTAAGAGAATGTTCTAGTTTAACATATATTTTTTTCAAATCATTTACACTGCACATTTTGACGTGATTGTCAGTTTAAAATCTGTAAAAGTCGTATATCGTCGCCTTAATAAAAAAAATAGACAATCGCCTTCAAAACTAAAAAGTTATGAATAACTTTAGCACAGAACACACATGACTTAAGTTTCAGAAGTCGGTGGCGGTGGCTCTGTTCTGTTTGTTGTTTTGTATGCATTGCCACCGAGTTCCGAAACTGTAGTTGCCTTTTTATAAGGTTTTTAACGTGTGCATCTGTGTCTGTCTGTGGTATCGTAGCTGCTAAACGACTGCACCGATTTCGGTTCAGAGTTTTTTTGAGGTGACTTGATTGAGAGTGAGTAAGTGAGCTATGATTCAAGAAAACATGTTCAGGCGTTTAATGACTTTCTACTCGGTAGTCTATTTCGTTGCTTATTAACGTTTTGTGAATTTATTTTTAGATGATTAGTGAATGTAAGCATATTTCACAGATCTGCAGTGCTATTCTGTGACAATCTCCCTCGGTGAACACTTAGGTGAAGTGAGCTGTCATCCAATTGTAGTGCTTTGTAAATCCCTAGCATCGAGACAGAAGACAGCTCACTTCACCTAGGTGTTCACCGAGAGAGATTGTAATAGAATAGACATAATGATTGAACTTCGTACGTGTCAGGGGTTTCTTTTTTGTATTTAAACTGTGAACCTAGTCCGCCACCAAGACTGACAGAAACGAAAGTGTTGTGACATTCTGACCATATTTGCGAGCCAGAGATCGTACAAGATCGGGAATTTTGAAAGGAGAAAGGAAACGGCTTTGTCCAGCAGTGGGACATATAAAAATAAGCTAGGTATTAAAAAAAATCTAGTATTCAGTCATGGAAAGTTTCTTACATTTCTCAAATAACTGCACCTTGCTTTATTGTCTTCTTTTTAATATATTTTAGTTGGCTTCGTGAATTGAAAACCAAAAAGTTATTTGAATAGTTAGTTTAAGAGCGCCCAACCCGTCATATTTCCCATACAAACGCTCGTACGCGATTACGGCGTTATAACAAATTATGTTCCAAATATTTTCAACACACTGGTATCTTGTGGTATAAATCTAGGTTTGTATGAAGCCAAAAATAAACTTTATTGAGAAACAAATTCAGTAAACCCGTCCGAAAATCAGCTTTTTTGCACAATTTTACACTTTGGCCGTTCCTAATGCACTCATACATTAAAAAAGTAAAAAAACAGCTTCATAGAAACCTTGCACATGTAATGGTGATTCTAAATTACAAACATTTTTACCAAAAACTTGTAAGGCTTTTTCTAAAACACGTATGTCCTGGAACAAGTTTTGTGAATTTTCCGTGCGCCAATTTTCCTGTGATGTTATCGCGTTCTCACTCACTCGTTTGTTTTCGAGCTTTGCGTTGGTTGAAACAAAAAATTTTTCAATCACGCTCGCGTTGAAGTTCGTTCGATGGGGATGGGCGCTCTTACCTACTGTAAGGCAACTGTTTGTGCAAATTCTATTACAAATCTAAACGCAAAGAATTGTAATTGGCATTATGTCGACTATTGTTTTGTTTTTTGTAGTGTTTAAAGAAATAATTGACCAACATATAACTAGATTAAGTTTTGAATGGAGCGCGTTATCGATACAGTTACCAAGCTTCCGATTAAAATCCAGAAGAAACTATAAACTACACTACCTGGGGCGTGATTCTGTAAGACCTCATTCTAAACTTCGAATCCGAATCCGCTGTGAGTTACTTGATTGGCATTCTAAAAACTCGGTTGATAATTCAAATTTACACTAGCGCGACCCTTGCGATCGTGTCAGCGAGTTGAACTAAATTGACAGGGAGATTTTGACAGATAAAGTATGACATTCTGTAAGGTAATTTCCTCGTCACTTCGACGCTCACTTCGCACTCGAACCCGATTAAAAGTGTCAAATATATCAAGGTCATTTTGAACCTTATACGAAGTGTGAGTGAAAAGCGATGTGAGATGCGAGTTGTTGTTTGAATTTTACAGAATCGACCTACTGATCCCCTTTTAACAAAAGGGATTCCATCTTTTTTACCCAACAGCGGCGGATCCCAAAAACAGGGTTATTGTTGTAATAGGCTACGAAAAATGTCAAACGGAGACATTACAAGAAAACACAACGTTTATACCTCCATTTTCAAAATACTAAGGGTCCCCATTTCAATTACATCAGCCGGTAGTTTTGAGCCAAAATAAACGATTTCACAAAATATCCTTTGATTACAAGGAAATTATTTCGAGTTCCTCGCGTAATTAGTTTTCTATTATAAATGGGAATTAAAAGCAAATTGCTTAATATATATAAGGAACCCTGATGTAAGGGTACGGTTTCTTGGCTAATAAGGTCAGCGGAGATTGAAACGTCAAATGAATTAGGTAAAGTTTAATTTTGATTAGATTTGCCAACAATTATGCTATGGATTTATATAGAATGAATGGAGAATTTGTTAAAAAGGATCTGTGAATTTAAAGGCAATATGTCAAAGTTGTCAAAGACCTGGTGGGTAGGCGATCTTAGTAGTAGACGACAATAGGCTGATTGATGAAGATGACAAAGTTAAATTATTTATTTCGATGATGGCCAAATATACAAATGCTACTCAAATCGTGGAAAATATGTTTTTCTTACTCCTCCGCTGTTCTTTTCTGATTAATTTCGTTGCGGGATCCAAGACAGTTGAATCGTTTCTCTGGGACTCGTCGAGCTTCATTGCTCTGACGCTTTTCTGGTGGTCGCCACTGTTGATTCTGGCTTACAGGAGTTACAGTGGTTAAAGAATAGTGTGCCGGGCTTGTCCCAAAAAAAAAATGCTACTCAATTTTAAGATATCGTTAGGTCACTTACTGTCACAGTCATTTTGACACAAGTGACAGAGACAGCACGAGACTTAACGGTCCCTTAAGGCGACGATACACGCCGGCGACCTTGAGCGACCAGAGAATCATATGTGCCGCGTCCAAAACTCACAAAGTTTAGTCGAAAAAATTAAATAAAATATAGTATTCTTTAACTTAAAAAAAGGCGTATACTAAAAGATAGATAATATAAATTGTCTGTAAGATAGTAAAAGTTTCGTTTAAGTATTCCTGGTAGATTTTGTGTGATTATCAATGTTTTGTTCGCGTCAGACACAACTTCACGATTTAATTAAACTATTTAATACGAGTATGAACTTAATCAAAAATATTCACATACTAAATGATTAAGAGAATGTTCTAGTTTAACATTTTTTTTTTCAAATCATTTACTCTACACATTTTGACGTGATTGTCAGTTTAAAATCTGCAAAAGTCGCTTGTTAACGCCTTAAAATTGAGTAGCTTTTCAGTATTCGACCATTAAAAAGCTCTTTTGCACGTGCGTCATTAATAAGAAAAAATAATTTTATCTATTTGACCCTTCCAAAAGGTAATTTCGTTTAAGAATAGGTAAGAAATTCAATACTAACTCTTTTAAAAAATATAAGACATTTTTAACAGAAAAACACAATGACAATCAACAGTGGCGACCACCAGAAAAGCTCGTAAGCAATGAAGCCTGACGAGTCACAGAGAAACAATTTAACTGTCTTGGATCCCGCAACGAAATTAATCAGAAAAGAACAGCCGCGAAGGGGTATACCTACATAATCTCCGCTTCCGTATATATCAAGCAGGAATATTTTAGTATCAATAGGCGGTTGTAACCAAGGGTGTAAGTGGGCCTACTTATCAACCATTGATTATTCCTCATAACGAGTAATTATCTAATAGCTGTTCGTGTTTCTATTGTATTATAGACTGCTCACATACGCACACACATACACATACATGGGGGCTACCACGGATATCAATGGGGGCTACACACTACTACACACGCGGTACGGGGTCTTATCGCAGTGACAGCGTTTATTCCGCAAAAAAACGTATATTTCGACACTCTCATGGGAATCAAAATTTATTAGGTACTTCCCGCTGACCTAGAACTATGAAATTTGGCAAGTAATATCGTCTTGTACTACAAGTAAGTACAGGGAAAAGTCTGAAAACTACAAATTTGTAATTAAATCGTAAAAAAAAGTCTTTAATTAAACTACGTAATCAATCATCGAGTTAAATTAATTGTACGGGTGACTAAATCACGGAATTTGAACGGAACCCTCGGAGGGCGAGTCCGACTCGCACTTGTCCGTTTTTAAAAAAGTTCGTGATACAATACGATTTTCGGATTTTTTTCTTTACTTTTTTTCTTCCTTTACATGACATTACTTCTTCCAAATTTCATGATTCTAGGTCGACGGGAAGTAGCCTGTAGTCAAATTGAATCATAAAGAGCAGTATGTTTTGATTGCGTCGACTTAGAAGTTTGATTTTTCCCTGCTTCAAGGAATTGTAGACTTGATAACAACTTGATAACTCGGTTTCAAAGAAAAAAGGTCTTGACGGACGAACAGACAGACGGACAACGTAGTGATCTTATAAATGATCATTTTTTTCCTTTTGTGGTGCAGGATCCTAAAACAGTTATAAAAATACTTTGAGCTACATAAAAACTATAATATTATGAAGTAATGTTTGTGCTCATTTTTTAATTCCAAATACAAAATTAACCTCTGTGGTGCGCGCGCATTATTTAGTTTTTTCTCTAAAACCCCGCGCCCCGCATTCGTACGCGCCCGCGGCGATAACGTTTATGACACCGGTCACAAAAAACGTTCTCAAGCAGTTTCTGTTCGTCGTACAGCGATACTAAAAACTGTTTCGTGATCTTGAATACCCAGAGCAGGCACTTATCTATAAACAATAGCCGGATTATGAGTGTCGTATTTATAAACAAATGATGATTACAGAGAACTGGCTAAAAGTGTGTATGTGATAAAACTACAGTAGCTATAGGGTTTTCTTATTGCATAATTTATAGCTATAACCCACACACGCTTATTATCTAAAACATGTTCTTGTTGAAGCTTCAACGAGTAAATATGTTTACTTGTACTTTTGTTAACATACGCATAGTTAGGTACATATAGCACGTAATAGTTTACTACAACAGAATAATTACGTAACGAGAATATAATAATTATACTAACATGTTACTCAGGTACCTTCGGGCTAAACATTGATGCTGTTTTTGCTTTAAAATTGTTGGTAGATACCAAATTACGGTAAGCAGGTGAAAAAGTATCTGCTTATTATATATATTTTAAATCCTAATTTTCAAGTCTCATAACTACTTACATATTTTTTGTAATCACATTGTTTAAATACAGAATATAAACGTACCTGAATAGTGTGACTGGTAATTAGTAACCGATATTTAAACCACATTGTAGTGGGGGGAGAGGAGGGTGGGGATTGGGAGAGTGGGAGTAGGGGATCGGTGTTGGGGGAGGGGGGGTTTGGGTGGGAGAGGGAGGGAGTGGGGGGACTGAAAAGCGATTTAGTTCTGGCACTCAGCGGTTGCAAGAGAGGAACGCTTTCAAAAAAAATATTCCCTTTATTTATTTCAGCCTATTTTGTCCCACTGCAGGGTAAAGGCCTCCCTTTCTCCTTTCCAACCCTCGCTGTCTAAAGCAAGCGTGGACCAATCCCTCCTATAAGCGTCAAGGTCATCCCGTCATCTTCGCCTGGGTCTACCACGATGTCGCTGGACGTTTTCCGGGACCCACATTGTGGTAAATTTAGCCCATGATCTATTTGACATGCGGAAGACGTGGCCGGCTGCTAGTTATTATAATGTTTTATGCCTCTATAGGAGAAATATAGTTGTAGTAGTTAGTTATGAAAAGTGTCCATTGACAGTCAAATTAATATCCCTTTTGATTTTTATTTGATGGATTATTGTTGGTTATATTTTTACTGCAGAATGTAGAATTTTACGGTTAACTATGTGAAATAGGTATAATTTTATTGGATAGAATTCGTAATAAAGTCATTCGCCAGAGAACTAAAGTCACTGTCATTGCTCGTCGAATAAGCACGCCGAAGTGGGCCGGCAATACTGTAGATGGAGCAGACACGCTCTAGAGTGGAGATGCGTTTAGGCAAGCGTAGTGTAGGACGACTTGCGGCACGATGGACCGACGATTTAACGAAGTTAGCTGGCAGCGAATGGATGCGGGATACCCAATACCGGGTTGGTTGGTGATCTCTGGCGGAGACCTACGTTCAGCAGTGGACGGCATTAGGCTGATATGATGATGATTATAGTTTAATATGAGTGCATAATATCGTATTGGAGTAATCTGTAAGATGTTATACTTATTGCTATGAATAATTCATATAAAATAATGTAATAATAACAAATACTTAAAACAGTGTACTAAATCTATGCTATCAGTTATTACACTAATACATTTTTTGCCCGTTGTTAAAAAATATAATCTGCTGGTCACACTATCAAAATGTACGATTTTGATAGTGTTCGCCTTGCACTTCTAAATAGAAAAGCAGAAGAATAATTTCAACGCTAAGGGGTTTAAAATCGCGAACTAAATCGATGGTTAAATTCTGTTAACGATGTCTATTTGGAGTTTATGACATTCTTTTTTATATTCCAATGGACTTGTTTTTGACTCATCTGATCTTAAGTGATGATGCGGCTTAAGGTGGAGCACGCTTGCCTAGGATGAATCGGTTTACTCGTGACTTGAAGATACCTAGAGTATATTTTTAGGGGAACAGTAAGGCGAACATAGAATTATTTTGACATTATTATTATTACAACAAAAAGAATTTTATGTCCGTGTCCGTGTCCGTGTGGTGTCGGACGTAAAGAATAGCACCATCCCATATCTTCCCGTGGGTTTCGTAAGAGGCGATTAAGGGACTTACCAGAGAATGGGCAGCAGCGTTCTCTGTGCCTTTGTAACAACCAGACTGCGATCGCCAATCCGGCTGCTAAGCGTGGCGATTATGGCACCCCCCCCCCCCCCCTTCGGGAGGCCTATGTCCACTGCTGGACGTCTTTAGGCTGAAATGATGATGATGATGAACAAAAAGAAAATAAAATGTTGAACAAAACGAAATGATTGTCTCTCTAGCTTTGATCTAAAAGCAATTTGAACAGAACGGTTCCCCAAAACCGAAGACCCTATAGAAGCGATTATTTACCATCACAAAACAATATTAATCAAGCGAACCGTATTGATTCTTCAAACTTCGATATTAAAATAAGCCAACTCAAACAATTTCAAACATATTTATACTGGGGAAACTTGTACACACGAATGCGATCAGAGCCTAGCAAACTTTATAGAAGATCATAACATACCATTACCAACACAACAAAGTAAACAACGAAAATGATTGTGCCAACATAAGAAAACGTAATTCGAACAAGCTTCCTTGGAAATTCAATATTGGAGTTGGTACAGAAATCAAATTATACTAACAATAATGTCGAACTTTGACTGGGTTGGTGGCAACTTTTTGTTTCAACCTGACACGCGTGGCATATCAGACATAAATCTGAATTTATTTACTTTTATTTTGTTGTTTTCGCTTTTATGTACATTATAGATATTGGAGTGATCTTATGAAGTTCAGGGGACAACTCTCGAAACTTTTGGAAACGTTCCTATTCTAATACCTGTCAAATATATTATGTTTTCATTATCATCATCATCATCAGTTGAAAGAAGTCCACTGTTGAACAAAGGCCTTTCCCATAGAACGTGACAACGAGCGGTAACCTGCCGCTTGCATCCACCGATTACCCGCGACCTTGACGATGTCGTCGGTCCATCTGTTGGGAGGCCTACCAACGCTGCGTCTACCGGTTCGTGGTCGCCACTCGAGAATCTTTCTTCCCCATCGGTTATCGGGGAAAATACGTCTTATTTACCTAATTTTTTTTTAGGCTTTGACTGCTCCTCACCTTATCTTAAGTGATGATATGGCCTAAAGAGCACGCTTGTCTAGGATGAACTGGTTCACTTGAGCCTGGAAGATACCCAGATTATACTTATCGGGGATCAGACAGTCTGGCAGTTCGCACAATAAATGTGGAAGCAAAGCGCTTGGTTCGAAACTTCAACCGTATAGCGGTGACGCTTAGCCGTATCTCTGCTCGTATTTTTGTCCTGTTTTTGACATTGATTGTCGCTGAGACTAGATTTCGAATGTTTTTAATTGTGAAAATTATTGGCTTTCTGACATGAATCTGAATTTATTTACTTTGATTTTGTTCTTTTCGCTTTTCGGTAAATATCGATCATACAAATTGATGTTGAGATAATTGCTCTTAAAAAAACGAAATTTTGATCAGGTCTTTGTTTTTTTGCCACTGACGATTTTCTGGTGGCTAGATTGCTCTGTACTTAAACTAATTTTATTTATTGTACCGTTGTAGATGCCCTAACAGATTTCTCGAGGTCGTCTTTTTATCCTCCACTGTACTTGGAAAATTAAATCTTCTTGATCCTTTGAAAATCCCAATATTATAATAACTTTCAGATTTAGCTCAATAAAGATAAAAAAAAGGTTAAACTTCACTAATATTATTATGTTCACATGGCTGAACGCTGACCTCTAAAATACAGACCTAGGACTTGTTTCGGGGTTAGAATCAGATTCGTGAAAATTCATTTTTATGAAAATTAATTACGGCTGGCTAGTAACATATTTTTAAGTGTCAGTTAAATGTGTTTTTTTATTTAAAGTGGATGACTTATTTTTTTAAGGGGTTTTTTAAAGGAAAAACGAAACCATATAGGATTAAGTCGTTGTTCGTGTGTCAAGACCTTTTCTGTAAGGGATAGGTGAAGCTATCAAGCTGAAATTACTATCAAATACTAAGGTCTCTTCATCAATCACCCCTTAGAGTGGTGAAAAAATCAAATTTCTAAGTCAACGCAATCAAAAGATACGGCAGACTTAATCACGAAAGTCAAAAGTTTATGTCATGTAGCGCAAGTAAAAGAAAAATAAGAAAACAGTAACCGTCTTATTCCAAAATACGATCTAAATTTAGTACTGGGACTTTTACATGGTTTAAACCACGACTAAATAAAACGTTATTATAAAATGAAGTTTATCACTAGTTCTGTAACTTTCTTTGATACTAAAGTTAGTCCGCTGAGGCCCCTAGTTTAACTATGGGTCGAACTCCGGTACTAATTTATTTGAGGTTAGAGCGTTGAATGTTATTTTGTGTCTTTTATTTTTAATTCGTTAATAATGGAAATTAATACAATTGACTTGATGGATTTAGAAGATTTGGATATGCTGGAGACGTCTCAGCGATCTTATAGACGTCGTCATCGTGCGAATTCTTTTGAATTGAGTGATGAAGATTTTAGATATAAGTATAGGTTCACAAAACGTTTTGGAGAAAAAATTGTGGATGTTTTACGTGAAGATTTATCTCACGACCCTCGAGGATGCCCACTGAGTCCTGAAAGTGGTTTGCGCATTACGCAACTGGGCTCGCCATGAAGTAAGTCACCTTTGTCAATACTAACATAACATTAGACAAATATATATACATATATATCGATGACAAAATCCAAATTATATACTAATAATATTGTTTTATTCGTAGATTCAAGACGATACAGCTGATTTACATGATGTGTCTCAACCAGTTGTCAGCAAAACTTGTAAAAAGGTAGCAGACTTTTTGTCACGTATGTCCCGAGGATTTATAAAAATGCCTGCTACTCTTAATGAACAGGAGCAAACTATAAGAAAATTCCGCAGTATCGCTGATTTTCCTACAGTCATTGGGGCAATAGACTGTACTCATATTAGAATAAAAAAAGTAAATGCTGATGGTGGTCAGTTATACATTAATAGAAAAGGAATTTCTTCTATCAATGTACAGGTAATCTATAAATAAATATTTTGTGTTGTGATTGTCTCAATTGACAAATGACTTATTAGTTTGATCCAAAATGCTTGACACAATAGAGAACTATTTCATTTACCAATCAGTTTTATTAAAATAACAGAGAGGAATGTAAAGTTTAATAACCTGTTATTTTTCAGGTGGTTTGTGATACTGACCTGAAAATCATGGACATAGTTACCAGATGGCGAGGCAGTGTGCATGACTCAAGAATATTCCGAGAATGTAGACTAAAACAGAGGTTTGAGGCTGGTGCATTCTCTGGAATATTATTGGGTGACAGTGGCTATCCTTGCACTCCATATTTATTTACACCGTTGGATTTATCTTCTATAATACTTGCTGACTGAGCAATAAGATGACGTAACATTTCTTCAAATAAAAACATTCGCGTTAGGTAGTCTAAATAAGATAATAAAAAATACTGCTTACCTAATAATTAAAAATCCATGTTTTACTAATTTTTTCGTCAGAACTCTAGTTTTCACCCCTTTTTTTCTTTTGTTGTTCCATTCTTTACGTTTTAACCAGACTACACTACCACTACTACACACGAACAATCCACATAACATACTAAGAACAATGAATAAAAATAAGAATGTATTTATTTATTATTATAGGACGCAATATTAAAAACTATCGAGTCAAATTACGCGCGTCGTCGCCGTATATAATTCACTCCACTTCACGTTAGAAGTGTTGAAAGATGTGACAACTTGATTAATTAAAAGCGCGTCAAAAGTACAAGTTGTGTTTGTTCAATATATTGTAAACTAAACAAAGAACAATTTATGACATATTTTGGCATTAATCAATAATTATTGAATAACTTAAAATGTTATTATTATTATAAATATTTATAGAAACGGAACGCTGCTTCAAATAAAGACTGAATGAACGAATGAAACAATGCCATTTTTGTTTCTTATCTGTAAATATATTTGAACCATGAACCTTCTTCGGTACTAACTGATCCTCAGATAGTCTTCGTTTTGTAATCGGAACACATTTTGATCCTAGAATGAACGTTAGTACCGTAACAATCCTAGACTTAATAGTCGTGGTTTAAACCAGTACTTAGACATTTTTTTGTAATAAGACGGTAAATGTTTAGTTTTGTACTAAGCCCTGGAAGACCGGTTCATAAATGGGTAATTCTATTCTACAGCCAAAATAGTGTGCATTGAGTATATTAATTAACCGAATGGAATTCAGAGTTTCATTTATAGCTATTTTGATGGATATCTATCTCAAGTATAATTGGCTATATCACATTTAGTAATACATTATTAAATAATTGTCAAAAAACTTATTTTAAATGGCTTCTGTCACGTTCTATTATCTGTGTAATTTACACACCGTTGACTTCAGACGTACTAAAAAATACAATTAATGGACGAAAATGACTTATTTATCCCTTGGTAGCTTTCAAATATTGTCCTTTTTCTGTCCTGTAAAGCAAATTAAATCCAGTAAAGTATATTCGTCACAGCTCTTGATTCTACTTTTGTTACAAAATCATCGTCACTTCTGTCATCTAGTGGAAATCAGAAAGAAATATCTAGCAATGTTCGTTTAGTTTGGTTAATTTTAATTATATTGCAACACCACATAACTGTAATTTGCATGCCGGCTTCAAATTAGGAAAAGTTCGTCTTTGTTTTTTGTGAAAAACAGTTTTGATTGGTGTTTTCGTCGTGTAAAAGTTCACACATCACATCTGTTTAAGCTGTATTAAGGTAAGACATATTAATAAAATCATAAAACTGCTCAGCCTTTATGTATTATCATGTCAGTGTTGTGATTGAGTGCAGAAACAAGTCTAAACTTGAACAGCAAAAAAATATGGCCGCAAATATTAATGTTCGTCATTTCTGTGATCATCACACCTGTTATCTGTATGATAACAGATGTGATGTAAAATCACCGAAGTGACGAGATTTTAGTTTTATTGTAATTTATAGCTAAATTAAAAACAAAATTGACCAGGATACTTAAATAATGTAATATTATGAACGTAGATTAAATAATACGCCACTTAGAACCATCTAAGTTCATAATATTTTATTTTTATTTTAGCTGTATCATGGCACCGCGTACACGCCAACCACCCAAAAAGGACAGCAGGTCAGAGGTAAAAAAACTTAAAAAACGGGCTTCTAATGGACTTCTAATGGCTAATTTTCTTGCTGTATATTCAAATGTTCAGAACTTAATCTGGCATTATAATGAAGCTGGCCATGGCAAAGGATCGCCGGACGGTATTGGTGCAACAGTAAAACGTACGGCAGACCAATCTGTAGCTAGGGGTAAGGATGTAGCAAACTTCCAACAACTTATTCAGTGTCTGGAAGAAAATAGTAACGGTGTACAAATTATACCTATAGACGAAGACAATGTTATCACTATTGAAAATTTATTGGCAAAAAGCTTAAAACCAGCATTTAAAAGCACTCTTAGTATCCATCAATTGACGTGGAATAAAGACAGCCCCGGTTATTTGCATGCGCGAAAACTTAGCTGCGTCGAATGTCGCCCTGATCAAATTTGTTCTCATTATGAAATGGGTGTGATTAATACAGAGTACAATCAAATCTTTACTGATCCCCCGTCACAACCACAATCTGATCAAGAAATATCCGAAGAACCCGGTCCATCGGGACTTTTTTCACATACTGAAAATGAATCTCCAGCACGCTGCGTAGATACTGACGACGTAGATTCGGTTACGGTTTCAATTCCAACAAAACAAAGCCGTAACTTTTATTTCAAATCTATCAATGGTTCTTCATCTGAAGAGATTACAAATGAAGAAATTAAGGAGAAACAATCAATAGATCAGGTGTTTAATGAAGCTTCCGACTTTACAAAATCAATTCGTTTTAATATTTTCGCATCTGATTCGTCTGATGAAGACATATTTTAAAATCATGAAAGTGAGAGCTGAGTCTGATTATAATAATTATAAATGTTAAAAAGTTGTACCTGATTAATAATTATTCCAAGCAAGTATGCCTTTATATTAATGGATCTCAAATTAGCAAGTTATTTGTTAATAGAACGTGACGACGAAGACGTCACTTCTGTGAACTTAGTTTAAGATTTTTTTTTCTGTGTCGTTTTGTTGCGTTAAAGAATAATTATATTTTGGTTTAATTGATAACAATGCAGGTTTACTATTATCGTTAATAACAAATCCTTGGTTATTTGTAAATCAAAATTATTCAGATTATCATCATTTCGGTTACGTATCGCGTCACATCTGTTATCATGTTTTTTTACTTTAGGTCGATTTTCTCGTAATTAAAACATAAATGACCTCTGTTACTAATTATTTTGTTGATTATTTATGTTACTAAACACAGTAAATTCAATAAATATACAAAAATCAATGTTTTATTATTTTTTTATTTTTTTGCCCTAAATGTAGAATGACCCAAATAGAAAAAAATTCTATTGCCGAGTGTTATTAACTACCACGCGAACGAAGTCGCCTACATAAGCTAGTATTAAATACAATATCATGAAATACAATCTGTATCTCATAGCTGTTGCCAACAATTTTCCTTAAGTTAAACAAGTTTCAGTTGACTTCACAAAAAAAAAGCCTTTGTCATATTTTTCCTCATCCAAATAAAGGTTATATATATCCTGCAAAACAAAATATGTATAAAACATAGCCATTACACTAGAACGTAATTGAGTAAGGTATGTTTTGTACCTGAAAAAGACTGAGCACGGAAGTTAGTAAGTACCTATACCTTCTTAACTACATAATTCACTATTCAAAATTTTGGTTGTGTTTAAATAAACGTAGGTCTGACCACTCTGGATCTCAGTCTACAACTCTATCAGTATTGTCAGGTGCATAAGCCGTGTGGTGCCGGCCCCGAATAGCACTACCCCTTTCCTACCCGTGGGTGTCGTAGAAGGCGACAGAGGGACATTGACCAGAGAATGGGTAGCAGCGTCCTACTGAGTACCATAACACCTACTGCGATCGCCAACATGCATCAGCTAAGCATGATGAATACGGCTGAACCGGGCCGTTCAGCTTGGAAAAGACCTATGTCCAGCAGTGGCCGTAAAAAGGTTGACATGAAGATAAAAACCAGATAAAATTTATTCTTTGTGTTAAGTTAGGTTAGGTAATATATTTAAGCTAATTCAGTCGTTGAAGCGTAAAATAGAATGAAGCAATAAGATTTGAAAGTTAAAAATGGCGCACTTAAGCACAATATGAATAACGCAATATTGTAATGTCACAATAAGTATATTAAGAGACACGAGAGACGTCATAGACTTCGAGATCGTGAGAAAAAGTCATTTTCGGTTATTTTGGAGCGCATTATGACATTTTGGACACATCATTACACACCTACTTCCATTGACGCACGCGATACTCAGCTCAAGTAAGCTAATTAGCATAGTTTTGACGTTCCACGCGCAGAGCGCTTATAACTTTTGTGCTTATTTTTAATTGTAATATTATTGTGCAAAGCTTGAATATTAATGTGAACTTGAACTCCACTTGAACGTAAGTAATTAAGGTATTTTTTGTACCTGGTACTTAAAAAGGGCGTAGAATTGAAGTACGCATAATTTTAAAACTACATTGGTACATAATCCTCTGTTAAAAAAATTACCCATGCTTAAATGACGATGGTCTGGAATTTTGGACCAATTGGGTAGATGACAGTACCTTTTACCAATGATTTCAAGATAAAACTTGAATTTAGGACTAAAATTAAGTGTTAAAAAAAACACTTGATTTTAGTAAAGTTTTTTTTTTTAATCACTTGATTTCAGTCTTGAAATCCTGATTAATTATTTGTTATCGAACTCCTTTGAAACGGCTTAGCAGATTTTCATGAATTATTTGTGTGTAAACCTAGGTCTGAGAATAGGTCGGAGGCTGTTTTTTTTAGTGGCAAAACAAAGTTTGCCGGATCAGCTAGTTTTCTGTAAAAATATATTTTAGTTGCTTTAATATCAATAAATAGTTTGTCAATGGAGTTAGCAAATGACTACCTACAAGTGACGTCATAAGTATAAATTGTCATACAACATCTCAAGGGAATCACGGTTTGGCACCTCAAAAAAAAAAAAAAAATTTTAATTATTTACGGCAATTTATTTGCTGGTGTCATTTACCCAATAGTACTATCACTTACATACCATATTCAAGAAATGTATTTATAAATTTGTATTTATTTATTCATAAAACAATTTACATTGTGCTTGAAATATTTTTAATAAGCACAATAACACCATAAATTACATATTATTCTTTTTTTATTGTACGTGTAAATATTGTATATTTGTTACTTCTCTGTTATATATGTCTATGTCAACATCGTGTATGTGTGCCTGGACTGCGTCCCTGCTGTGCACTAAACCAATCATTAAACAGTGTATTTAAAATACTAATAATAATAAATAATGGCTAATAAATTCAAATGTCAAGTTAGTAAATTAAAACAAAAAACATTAATAACACACAACACATTAACAATTGTCTTTTATGACAATTGTTAATGTATTCAAAATATTCAAAATATCCTTGTGGAAAATTAAAAAAATGTCTACAAATCATCAATGGAGTAGACACTTATTTAACAGGAATGCCTGAAGCTTTGCTTTGTTTTAAATGCAGGGGTGTAATACTGTAAGACCTCATTCCAAACTTCGAATCTGAATCGGCTGTGAGTTTCTTGTTTGGAATCCTAAAAACTCGGTTGAAAATTCGAATTTACACTAGCGCCACCCTTGCGAGCGTGTCAGCGAATTGAACTAAATTGACAGGGAGATTATGACAGATAAAGTATGAGACGACGTAAGAAGTGGCATTCTGTAAGGTAATTTCTCCGTCACTTCGATGCTCACTTCGCACTCGAACCCGATTCAAAGTGTCAAATATATCAAGGTCATTTTGAACCTTATGCGAAGTGAGAGTGAATAGCGATGTGAAATGCGAGTTGTTATTTGAATTTTACAGAATCGACCTACAGATGTGTAAATCAGATTATTTAAAAAATACGCAGAGGTAATAAAATCAACATTAATTATACGTTTATTATTAATTTAGATCTTGCCAAATGATTTATATTTTTACATTTGAAATAATAAAGTTCTGTTACAGACCAGCGGCAATTAATTATCACGGATTTCATTATTTTAAGAAAAATAAGTAGAATCGTATGGCTCTCGTGTTATTTTCATTAGATATCTTTGTTTAAATGCTGGCTGAATTTGAGCACCTGTTTTAATAGGATATTTGTTATATAAACAAGTTTATAAAGATGTACGTTCCTCTTTAATTAATAGTAGGTAGTTATTCCAGGTCTGGATGTTTGTCTATGGGTGTTTATAATTATGTTTACTTTCAATTGATGTGTTTGTATGCCTTCTAATTTGAGAACCTGATTGATACGATTTTTTTTTTTTTTTTTACTAATTGAAATAAAATTATTTATTTCAAGTACCAAGACTCATAGGTAGTGACAGCTTATATATAAAGTAATATAATGATAAACGTTCCTTTTTAATTAATAGTATGTACCTAGTTATTCCAGGACCTTCCACCTATGCTGCCGTGCTAAGTAAAAACGCTTTGTATGGAAGTATTTTTGGACTTTCGGAATCCTCGTCAAACAAGGATTCCGAACCTATAAGTAAATTAATTTTCCAAAAATCCCGTGGTATGGGACATATTTCTAACCTGGGCAACGCTTTTCTTAAAAAAAAATGCTTTTAATTAACTATTTAACTTTAAAAAGTTTTTGACTATAAAGTGTCATAAAAACTGTGTAGAAGTGTGGAAAACTAAATAGGTTAGTGTCCTATCAAACGGTAATACACAGACATTCTGTCTTCGGGTTTTTCCTAGTAAATAACTTTAGGTCGATTTCGAGGTTATTAAATCTGCCATTTCTGTGTGTATGATTCCACTAAAAAAGCGGCCAAAATTCTGGCACGTAGATCGCTTCAACTTTCATACACACATAGGTTCGTGTAAAATCTCATTGTCTACCACTGTATACAAGCTGAGACCGCTCTCTAACTGAAGTGCCATGTGGACAATGAGTTATTTCAACCCTATTGAACTCGAAGAAGACATTTCAAGAGGACAAACCTCCCCATCAACCCCGTCCACTATCTTTCATTGCGCTAGTTACAACTTATTGCGATCACCCATCCATTAACAAGCCGTAGCACTGAGCTTTGAGGAAACCCATGCTTTTTATTGCCTTTGTAGTTTATTTCAAGAAATAGGTCAACCCTTTTTTTTCTAGGGGGTTATAAAAAGGGGAAGGAGACGGTGGGAATTTTGTATTGTCTCAGCAATCTGTTAGCAAGGCGTGCTGTTTATGGCAATTTCCATTTTGACAGTATGAGGGTTTTAATCACGGATATCGAGTTTTTATGTAGAATAGAGAAAACAGCATATTATGGCCTATATAAATCATGGAATCATGACACACACTTTCACCATGAATTCAGTTCGTGATTTTAGACCCCCCAGGGCCGAAATTTAACAGCGGTTAATTAAAAAGTCTGCTGTGTGCAACACACACACAACTGAAACAACTACATAGTCATTAAAAAAGAAGTCACTTACATAGATGTGGGTGTCATATGTCGGCGTGCGTCAGAAACGGTTAATAAAAAAGAAATGAAGCCTAAAAAGAGATTCAAGACAACTATCCACAGTAATAAGTTCTGATGTTTTTCAAATCTTAAGCATCGTTGGTACCACTAACCCTCGTCGTAAAATTCAACATCCCCAAATGTGAAGCCATAATTGCTACCCAGCAAAGAAATTTTATCCAAACATTCCTAATCTAATTTTAATGGGGAAGTCAAATTCAAAATTGTTTCATGGTTCCAGCTCTGTGATACCATGAGATAGAGAGACGAGGTCGCGGCAGATCACGATGGAGATTACTTCCAATTCGTAAGGAATCGCAAAAGATGGTAGGAGTGGAGGTCTTGTGAACCGGTTAACAAAAACAAATGAAGTCTAAACTTAGATTTACAAACAGTCCACAAGTACGAGTTCTAAAGTTTTTCTTCTAAATCTTAAACATCGTTGGTACCACCAACCCAGGTCGTAAAATTCAACATTCCCAAATGTGAAGCCATAATTGCTACCCAGCAAAGAAATTTTTGCACAAACCGTCCTAATTTAATTTTAATGGAGAGCTCTCCAGATAGCCCAAGAAACCGCTAAAGTGCCTCAAAACACAAAGTAATCATTTTTTCATTGTACGCAACCCTAATCAACCTGGGCTATTTAATTACTTGGTAGCAAAAAAGTCGAGCCTACAAACCCTTACAATTTAAATGCCTAACCCGCTTAAATACCCTAAAAATGTCGGAGATAATTACACAATTCATCATTGTCATGTGGCTGAATATATATCCGGATGAATGTATGTTCGCATGAGTATATATCCGGCTCTTTGTATTAGTAACCTTTTTGTATCAGAAGAAATAAATCGGAAAGTTATTGTGTTTTACTTGGACTATATTTATTACTTTTAAATAAGTTCCGATTAAATTATGAATGGACATAATTTTTATGACATCAAAGATTTCTGACTTGAAGATATAATTCATGAATTCACTAATTTCAATTATTTAATTACTATTATTATTATGACTCATAGCCCTAAGAATTACTTTTGCATGTAATTGATAACTATTCTGTATAACATGTGGACATTAATATTTAAACCGAACTGTGACACCATTATACGATGTTTAAGGCAAGATAAGTAAGATAAGATTATTTAAAATTGCTGTACTAAGGCGTCAGACATAGGCAGTGATGGTTATCTAAAGGTCAATTTTAGTCATTAGGAACGTTAAAAATATAGTAATAATTTCATCTCAGCAATCAAAGTCAAAAATGTTAGAAAATAGTGGCATTTTTGACAGATTAAAACTGAGATTAGAACGTTCCTAAAAGTTAGTAGAATTGCCTCCCTGTTGTTGTACATAATTGTTATATCAAACATAAAATAAAAACAGGTTGCCGTTTTATTATGGAGAAACGCTCCTTGAAAATAGAATACGGAAATTGGATGGAATTTGAGATTTAAGGGGTGTGACATCTATGTAGAAGTTGACGGAAATTTTGTATTTGCAATTTAGCTGTAAGCAAAACATGGTCGTAATTCTAAGCGATAATAAATCTCCATAATTTTGTTCTTTTATTCGTTCGTCTAATATCATGATTGTGGTTAAAGCTGTGAATCGTTGATAATATGTGACCTTTGTAGTAAGAAATACTAATTTGAAAAAGGAATTCCACAGTTTTACTGAAGTTAAATATTGCTTTGCCAAATTGTATATTTTGAAGATTGTGCTCGTAGCCGTCGTAGCACTGCTACGGCGTAGGCAGCTACGAATTCAACGTTTAGTGAATTGTATTATCTAAAGGGCTAATGTAACTCGTTGACTCGTACGTATTTTGTGTAGCGAATTTGAATTAATAAATCAAATCTATATCTTTTTATGTGCTTATTTAATTTGGTAACAACCACACGAACGCGCAAAAATATTAAAATTATACATAAATAAGGGATTGTTACTCAAATTACCGCATAAAAATAATCACAAACCCTAGTGACCGTTACATCGCATTAAAATTGACCTTCGACCTAAAACCTCAGTCCACAAGAAAAAAAAAAACAAAGCTCTTATTGTAATAAAGGAACTCACATTTAACAATTCCCATAGGCTGTGTATACCGCTGAGCAAAATTCCAGGACAGCAAAAAAAGTCACAAATCACGATATTGGAACGTAAACACCGTAAGAGATTCACTCGCGACCGATCGCGTTCGGGTAAGATCGGGGAGGTTCGGGAAGACGCGTCCGTTCAGCTCGGCGGTCGGACGTCGAATGTGTAGCTTGCAGGTGTGGAGCGCGACGCAAGGATAGGGCTGTCAACTCCATGATATATTCGAAATTCGAACATCAAGGGTGCCTCCTACAATCTCGATCATAAAACCTGTGTAGTATACAACTTATTACCTAAAAATAGTTAGCTTTCATGTGTTCCGTCAAGTACCTAGTTATTACTCAAATGACAAGAATTTATTAGAAATACTTTATTTGTATACAACAAATATGTAGGTTTATGTAAACAATTTAATATGTTTAGATGCGTGGGAGGGGATAGGCTTATTATATTTCATTTTTCGTTTGTAATCGTTTGTATTCTGTTTATATTACTTTTATTATGTTTGTTGAACGTTCAAGCTTGAACTTATGATCGTTTGTACTGTGAATATGTTTTCCAATATTATTATAATTGGCTCATTTAATTACTTGGAGGAGTTCGTGACTAAATATAAGATTGATAGCTCATAGTTGCAACATTAAATAATGCAAAATGTTATCATTATCACTTTTATTTATTTATTGTGTACTTTTATTTGCTTATTGTATTTAATAACTTTATACATATAGTTGATAGATAAGTCGGGTTTACATATTCTTTACAGAATGTTATCTTGCTTATTTTTGTTAGATATTTATTAGTATATTTTTTTTTATTTATTTACCTTTTAGTCGTGACTGTGGCCGCTCGTGGCATCTCTGCAAGGCCCTGTCAGAATACCAGCGCTGCGACATTTTTATGTCGTAGCATTGTGCTGAGACAGGAGCCTTTTTGGTCTCGTACAGGTTTTATAAGTCTTTTTTTTATGTTGTATTATTTGTTTAACCCTTATGTTTCGGTTTACCTGTACGAGGTTTCAAATAAACAATTTTTCTTTCTTTCTAGTTAAGCTATGGTTGCGGTGGTCTGTGGATGGGTGACCATCCACTTTACACCAAGTTCCCCTTTGCCTCGGTAAGCACGTTCAGCCGTTGGTCCCGGCTGTCAATCGTAGATCTTTGACAGTTGTAATGGTATGGTAAAAGCCAGAAAGTCTGACAACCAGTCTTTACAAGGGGTGTCGCTTTATGTCATCATCAGCCGGAAGACGTCCACTGTTGAACGAAGGCCTCCGCCCCAGGGCCGTAGCTAGGGGGGGGCATTGTGGGGCAATGCCCTACCTTGAAGTCACAATGCCCTACCTTAAAAATACCAAAAGCTAAAATAAATTATTATTATTAAATTGTTTGAGACAAAAAAAAAATTTAGCTAAACTTAAACACACTAAAACAATACGAACTAAATGATATTTTTGGTCGTATCTAAGTATTTAGTCCACCCAACAATTAATTATTACCTCACTCTCACTCAGACGTGGATCTCCACACGCTCAGTGATATAGATACATGGTGATTGATTTAGGAGCCCATATTTCGAGGGCCGATCAATTGTCATAAGTTTTTTACTTCTGCCCTACCTGTAACCAATGCTGCCCAACCTCAAATTCGACTCTAGCTACAGCCCTGCCCCGCCCCCGGAGGCTTTCGTTCGGGTTGCCATAATCCCCATGCTTGGCAGGCGTCTTGGGGATCGCAGTGAAGTTGTTAAGTGCATGGAAGCCGCTGCTGCCCGACTTTCGGATTTTCCCTTAGTCGCCTTCGACGACACCCTCGGGATGAAATAAGGGGGTGCTATTCTAGCCCGGACACCCCACGGGAGCTCCATGTAAAACGCTGGTATTCAGCTACAAACGGTTAGACTAGAAACCGACACATGCCTAGTTGGGAAGAGGCAAGGCAGATGATGATGACGGCTTACTTCATCTTAATCACTTAACGATAAAGAAGAGCTGGACTCGATCTGTCCATAGTTGAGGAGGTGAAGAACAAAACCTCACTCTTCCACTTTTTCTAATTTTGGAGAAAACAGTAAAATGACTACAACATCTGCATTTTGTTTTAGTTGTGTCATTTAAACTACTGTTTCTACCAATCTGATATACCAAATGACTGATAAAAATGATAAGAATCTTAGCTAATATTTTGAAATGAAATTTGGAAACGTGAGGTTTTGAATAAACATTTTTGAAAAAGTGTGGTTTTGATGAAGATTTATGGAAAAGCGAAGTTTTGATATAATTTACCAAAAAAAGGTGTGGTTTAAAAATTACTGAAAAATTAACTTTACTTTTGTTCTCATGACTATACGATCTTTGGCTTCTTATTTTAATCATCACAACCAGTGCCTATTATTATTATTGTATAATATTAGGAATCCCTTCTTTTCGCATAATGTTCTTTTTCCTAATATACTTTAGCATAACTAGTTTGGCATAATTTGTTTTGCCATAATAACACTTTGCCATATATTTTTTTGCCATACAGTTTATGTTGGCATAATTATCTTGAAGGCTAATTTTTTTTAGGCATATGTTTAATTCGCATAAAGTTAATAGGCATGATGTGCAAACCTACTGCGCCACGCTAAATAATTATTGTCTTAAAAATTCAATATGTTATGCTACAAAAGTTAGTGACAGAAATAAATCGCTGCAAAACCGACGCCACGCGGTCGTCTCTACCCTACCTCTAAAGTGTAATCTAAACCCGCGTAGGCGCGTAGGGGCGAGGCGGTCCGCGAGCTGAGGAGCAGGTGGTTTTAACGCTCGCCACCGTGGCTGAGGCGGGCTATATATATATAAAACGTCAAATATCTGAATAATTTTGCCCACACATATATGACAAATAAAACTACCATAAACTATTTAGCAAAAAGACCAGGCATTAAAAGTTTAGCACCCTTAGTCTAAATATGTGGTTTTGATGAAGTTTTAATGATACCATCGAATTTTACTCCAATAAAGTAAGTTTTTGAAAATAATCAAGAGATGCTGATTTTTTTAGAGTATAAAGTGTGGTTTTGCTCGAAACTCTCTATTTGACATGAAAATTTATGTAAGAAAAGTGGTGTTTTTGATAAGGTTTTACTTATTTGTTTTAATCAATTTAACATTTTTTTGCACATAGACCAAAAAAAAACATTTAAAAGAAAAATGGAAAAGTGAGGTTTTGTTCTTCACCTCCTCAGTTATGATAAATAGAAGCACTTTCGCCAAAAGTCTTAAGTTTTCTTAGTTTGTAATTTAACTTTGTGTCAGCAACTAAGCTCTAAGTTTAGTTTTTGGTGCACGTAGGCCTTACAAGAATAATGATGGTCCATTTCTATGCGTTTGTAACTTTGGATGTAAATATCCGAAACTACTTATCCGATTACGAAAATCCTTTCCTATTAGAAACGTACACTATTCTTGAGATAGGTCTATGTTTCATGGCATACACTGAAGTCGCAAACGGACGCTATTATTAAATAAAACTTTGGAATACAATCTTGAAGGCCAGTATGTTTCAAAAAAGGTTTTAATCTATTTTCCAATTTTAAAATATCTTATTTCACCTGTACAAATGAAGATGATTTATTTATTTCATAAATAAATCATCATCTAATGATGATTCTATTTATTCCATAAACCTTTTAATTCCCTTTAAATCTACTAAAATAAATCACAAAGCCATGTTTAATACTAACAAACTCCATATTTAATATTTTGGGCGTGCAGTGACCACGCGCTTGAATATTTTATGGACTTTCAGATTGTTAGCTTTTATGCTTTAGTTTCAAAAATTAGAATAGTCATTAACACAGACTTGTTTTTAGTGGTTTTAGAGTGGAACCAAAATAAAATTATAATTAATGTAGGTACACGAAACTAGAACCTTTAAGTGTATTCAGAGTAGAATTTAATTGGATTAAAAGTGTCAGTAAAGCTTTTTAAATATAAAATATATATGCCAAAGACTAGAGCGATGCAAAAGAAATACTGATAAGTATTTCGATTGTTTGTTTTATAGTTTTCTGGCTCATGAAATTGAAAACTTCATAGTCGCCAGCAGCGCTTGCGAGTTTTCAAAATTAAGAAGGTTTTATTCTGTCATTCTTTTCTCATGTCACTTTGTTTTTGTGTGTTTTTTTACGGATTCCAATTTTATTTTTAACTAGAGCAGCCTACAGCAGTCAAAGATAATGTAGCTTACTAATTAGCCAAATAATTTTCAGAAGACTAGTGGTTCAGGACTACATTAAAAAAAAAACTTTCAGCTTTATAACATTATTTATTTATTTACACTTCATGCACTAAGGTACAAAGGCGGAACAGACTTTAGGCATTCTCTATCAGGACCAGTATAGAAATAAATATTTCTACCCAAATTACGTTTGTAAGTTGTACGAGCATCGCCATATGATCAAATTGTTTTACTTTTTTGCTTACTAAACTGTACTCAACTTTATCTGAATAGGCAATGAATGACGCACTTCACGCGCAACCTTACTGAGTTTACTTAGGACAATGAACTTTTACTTTATTTAGTGCAATTAATACTCTCATTGAATACGGACACCCCTCATTGAATATAGACAGTGATTTTATTTCTGTGAACATCCCGTCGCCAGTGACACCAACACCTATTACAACAACACTTCAGTGTACGGGCAAACTGCTCGTACCTACATAAGTAGTACCAGGACTAGTCTCAATCTTTTCCATCATAAGACAGTTACCCTACGCTAGGGTTAATTAATATTTTCAATCAACTAGGTTAATTAGAAATCTTGAGCATATTTATTGGGTTTCTCGATCATTGAGACAGTTATAACAGAAAACTGTTTTTATTAACTTCATGTTTGAATATAAAATTAAATTCATAATTACAGAAAAAAACCGAGAACACTTTTTATGTATTTTCCGATTAATTCAGTACCGGCTTTTGAATGTTATGATTATATATTTTTTTTTGAAGTGAAAACTTCTTTAGCGGCGTTGAGCACTTTTTCTGTAATGGGTATAAAATCTTAAACTCGCGTCAGGACACGTGACCTGATCGAAAAAGCGTAAGACGGATGGAGAGTAGACAGCTATCCCCTCTCTACGGCGCGGCGAAAATGTATGCCTGGGCCTACTGTTTTCACTTCTGCCGGCACTCCCGGAGTGCAACCCGTCTTTTTTTTTTATCATTTGATAGGCATACGTTTGACCTCTATCTCACCTGATGGGAAGCGATGATGCGGTCTAAGATGGAGCACGCTTATAATTTTGTATTTATGGCTAATGAAATGGTTTTGGAGTATTTTTTTTCTATGTTATTAATATAAAGAGGTAAAGGTTTTAAGTTTAAATATAATATAATAATAATATAATATGTGGGGACATTTTTCACACACGGCCATCTGACCCCAAACTAGGGAGACCCTGTACTATGGGTGTCAGTCAGCTGATATACATACACAAATACATTTTTTTTTTTAATGACATACATATATAGATAAACAACACCCAGATACAAGGCAAATGTAACAGGTAATCTCCGAAACTCCCGATATAATTTATTTATGGGCCCTATCAGGATATCAGCTATGGGCCCTATCAGAATAGTAGCGCTGTGACGTTTTTTTTAATGTTACAGCATCATGCTGAGATAGGAGCCTTTTGGCCTCGTACAGGACCAATGTTCGTTTCTTTTTTAATAATGTATTTTTTGTGTTCTTGTCCTGGCGGGCAAATAAATGCTTTTTCTTTCTTAATTTCATAAACTGTTTCACCAATAGGAACCTATGTTATCCCTAAGTGCTTTATGCCATATTTTACATTACAAAATTAGGGACACGTTGGAAAGCTCACGCGGGCGAAGACGCAAACCAAAGCTATGTTCTACACAGTTTGTAGATTATGAAGACTTTTATCTATGGTAACTATTAATTGGTAAAATTATAGCGTGTAATAAAACTTTTGTATAGGTATTCATATGGTGTCCCCTTGTTTCGCAGACAGAAATTTCAAAGAATTTCGTTTCCCAGAAAATGTTTAACATAATATTTGGTTCTTGTATTTTTATTTCGACTGTTATTGTTTCAAAGACTATTTACTTCAATGAAAAATATTTCACAGAAACATTTTACTTCAATGAATTTTTAATCACATTTTTTTATTAACATACTTATCAAAAAGTAGAATTCTTTTTAACGAATTTGTTTGTTTGTTGTATTTCTCCATGGAATTTATTTCAACGAAAATGTATAGATATAAATAGACAAAAACAAAAATGTTGTCTTAAAAAGTCAATATGTTGTGCTACCAAAGTTAATGACAGAAACGAATTGCTGCGAAACCGACTCCACGTAGTCTTGTCTGCCCTACAACTAGAGTGTAATTTAAATCTGCGTAGGCGTGGAGGGGCGAGGCGGCCCGCGAGCTGAAGAGCAGGTGGTTTCAACGCCCGCCGCCGCGGCTGAAGCTGGCCGGCGTAGCCGGCCAGTAAGCCGAAGCTACGGTGGTGGGCGTGAATACCATCTGCGACGATAAGCTCGCGTGGGACCGCCGGAGCCCCGCAACGCCGGAGCTGTGACAGAAACTATGCCTGCTGCATGTTGCATGCTCGCTTGCATGATGCATGCTTGCTTGCATGATGCATGCTTGCTTGCATGATGCATGCTTGCTTGTATGATGCATGCTTGCTTACATGCTGTATGCTTGCTTACATGCTGTATGCTTGCTTGCACGCTGCATGCTTGCTTGCACGCTGCATGCTTGCTTGCCGCTACATGTTTGCTTGAACGTTGCAGTCCCAATCCTGGGAATAAGTTTTATATTAAATAAAAAATATAAGGATAAAGAATATTTGATTTGTTATTCTATGATATGATTATTCTAAAAATAAACTTTATGTGAAACAAAAATCTATGATTTGAAAATCTTGAAAGTAAGTATTCTGCGTATTGATTATTCTTTGAAACGAAATTATTAAAACAAATTATGTGAACCGAAATTCTATAAAATAGCTAATAGGCTATAAAACAACGTACAACCGTATTCATATACATATACCTAGCATCAAATAATTCGGACAGATATAATGGCAGAAATGAGATCTAAATTACAAAAGGACTACTATTAAACTAAAAAACCAAAAAACTAATATAATAAGGCATCAAAAAAATCCTCCACATCGCCGTCATCTGGGAATGTGCCCAAGAGACAGGTGGCATTACCACGTTGTATGGTAATGTCCAAAATATTATTATCATTGTAGAAATATAAAAAAAAACATCCACAGATTATTTTGCTGTAAACCTTGAAAACCCTGCCTATGATTACAAAGTAAAGGCTAGTATCAGTGCTTTAACCTAATTTCTATTAGTAATAGATTGGCAAACAAGCCGACGCGACGGCCTACCTGATGAAAAGTGTTCACGGCCTAGATTTCTACCTGTGAAATCTAGAGGTTTGCTGGTGTATTGCCAACCTTAGGTACAAAGGTTTAAAGCAAAAACTTTTTGATTGTATTTCCACCATACTTTTTAGTTTTTGAAGGAGGTTCTCTTTTTTGTAAATTAAAGTATTTTTTCGCTTAAAGTATGAAACATTAAAAAAAAATTATATACATATCGATTTGAGAACCTCCTCCCTTGTCCGAAGTCGATTAAAAAGTATGCTTATGCAATGAAGGAGAGTAGAGGAGTCTTTGCTCTGCAGGGAAAAAATACGCGCTTAAAAAAAATATTATGCAATAGTTGTCCACAATCAAGATTGCTAACCAAGCCAGGCATTATTCAAACTTTCTCAGACAATCACTAAAAAGTTGAAATGACACATTTCAATTTTTAGTGATTGTCTGAGAAAGTTTATATGTCTAAATAAACAAGCACCCCCCTATTTTTAAAACTGGAACACCACAATGCTGTATCGTGTGCTGCTTAACACGTTGAACTCCAAGGTGTACGGTCACCAAAGGAGATAAGTATCCATGTCGCCGAAAACAGTTGAAGTTTACTTAGAATCCGATAGGTTTTTATGAATAAAATAAAATACAATTTATAGAGAATAAACAGTTCAATGATTTAATAAAATTTCATTTGAAAACCCCCATTGGTTTCTAAGAAATCTTCAACTATTCCCGACGACATGGATACTTATCTCTTTTGCGTACTGTACACGGGTTTTACCTTGAACATTTTTATCCCGGCAGTCAATGACTTAAATAAGAATGATTTGGAAAATATCCCCAAAAATATAGATCTAGGTACATTTATTAATTTATACGAGTCCTACAATAGTTTGTAAGGATGAATGGGTTCATCCATTTACCCTCACAAACTCTGCTTCATCCTATTTTACGCTTTAACGACTGAAGTAGCTGAAACATAATAAGTATAAATAAAAAACTAACTTAACACAAAGAATAATTTTTATCCGGTTTTAATGTTACCGAGGAATAATTTACGACTTTTACACAATTCAGTAAATGACATCATTAACCATATAATTCCAAGATCGAGCTTCTCCAAAAGAACACTTGATTACCTAAACCCAATTAATTTTTCATTTACTATAAAATAAGATTTTACGTATTTTTGAAATCAATCAAGTTTGTCAATTGATTTGGCAAATGGCTACCTACAAGTGACGTCATAAGTATAAATTGCCATACAAAATCAATGGGGGCGTTTTGACAGCTCTTAAAAAGTATGTCAATTGATTGGTGGTGTTATCTACCCAATTCTGAAAGTCATCGATAGACGTGCCAAGAGGCTCATAAACAACGACTCCCTGGTTAGGGCTAAGCTCCAGAGCCTTGAACATCGCCGCACCGTTGCTAGCCTTTCGGTCTTTTATCGGGTACATTTCGGAGAGTGTGCTTTGGAATTGCACAATTTAATTCCCCCATCTCCGTTCCACCATCGGACGAGCAGAGATACGGCGAAGCGTCACCGCTATATGGTTGAAGTTCCACGATCTCGAACCAAGCGCTTTGACTCCACATTTATTGTGCGAACTGCCAGACTGTGGAATTCCCTGCCCGCCTCTCTGTTCCCTGATAAGTATAATCTGGGTATCTTTAAGGCACGAGTGAACCGGTTCATCTTAGGCAAGCGTGTTCCAACTTAGGCCGCATTATCACTTACGATCAGGTGAATTGCGGTCAAACGCAAGCCTATTTAATAGTAAAAAAAAAAAAAAAAACATGGATCATTAGTACGAAAAAAAAGGAGTTCATTTAGAGGGTTTCAAATATTTTCCATTACCAGGAGTAGATTAAACCCCGTATAATTAAAATATTTCGAACTGAAAAATGCCGTTTTTATCGAATCTATCAAACTAGACAGACAAGTGATGTGAATCACTGTTAACAAGGTCGGAGTGGAAAAAGTACATTGATTAATCATTATTCGTGTCATTTTTCTCCCATAAAACGATGCAATGTTAGTGTAAGACCTGCAAAACGGCGACTGTCAATGTCATTGTTACTGACAGCCGCCGTTTCATTCTGAAATAATGAGCTTTTTGTTAAACTATTCACTTTTAACATCCATTTATTCTTAATTCCTGAATATACTCTTTAGGAACTAAAGAGAATAAGAATTAGAATTGTAACGTATCTATACATCTTTATTTTTTTGTACAAATTCTGCCACGAGCCTATACTTATTCAAAGTCGCGGCAAAAGCTAGTTCCTACTAAAAACAAAACACTGCGTATACATTCCATTCATTCGGTTCCAATCAATTTGCAAAGCGTTGCCAAGTCAGGACTAAGCATTTGGAATTTACGCAGTAATTAATCAGAGAATTAACAGCAGATCAATATCTAGATAGATTGTTGATCACCCTCAGTGACTGTGGGAGCCGGTTGCGCACGTAAAACTCGGTTTTATGGACTACTAAACTACATTTTGTTTTATATCCATAAAGATTGGAGTATTAATCGGTAATGGTTTAAAGTCTGTGTACGGAGTACTTAAAGTTTTATGAAAGATTTTAATTATGTTTTGTTGTTTCGTAAAAGCAATTTGTAAGTTGTACAATATATTTGTACTTGATTTAACCGCAACTATGTACAACTTAATAATAATATGTTACAAGTTGTTTTTCATACTGTGTATTTCTTTTAAATCGTATAAAGTATATAGATAGATATTATTACCCATTGAGTTTAAATAAAGAATCATGGCGAGATTCACACATTCATTTGTATGAAAAGAAAATATAATTTAGAGGGTTTAACATATTTTCCAATGTGAAGAATTCATTACCAAGAGTAGATTGATTTATTTACCATATTTTTAGACCCCCGCATAATTAAAATATTACGAAACGACAATAACACTTTTTCGTTTAAACTCGATGCCCATTTTGTTTATAAAAAAAAGTGACAAACGAAGTTAACGGATCTATCAAATTGGCAGACAAGTGATGTGTAAAGTGTGTGAAAAAAAAGTCATTCTTTGTGACATTATTTCCCTTAAAGCGATGCAATTTTATCATCATCGCATCGTTTGCATCGATCGATTGCATCGTTTTATGGTCAAATGTCACTGTTACTGTCAGTCGCCGTTTTGTACTAAAATAATGAGCTTTTCGTTAAATAATTCACTTATTTTTTGCAGAGTTTTAAAAATATTGTAAATGCCTGGAGATACCTCTTTAGATACCCAAGAGTATAAGCATTAGAATTTCAACTTCTCTAAACATCTTTATTTTTTTTTGTACAAATCTTGCCATGATTTTTTGATGTTTAGGTGCACATATTTTTTTTTATATTCTAATAGACTTTTTTAGCCGCAACTCACCTGAACTTAAGTGCTGAAGCGGCCTAAGGTGGAACATGTCAAGTCAAGTCAAGTCATAGCATTTATTTCAATTAAACCATTTACAGGTACTTTTAAATTGTCAAGGAGTCGGTCAGTTAGTCAGAGAGTTGAAGCTGCTCGTTCAAAAACGTAGGTAGGTTTCTATGGAGAAGAACGAGCAAGAAACTCCACGGACACCCTTTTAAATCAAGTTTTTTGCAAAGTACTGGTTACATGATTCTTGTAAAAACTATGAAGGTAATATAACAATACAAAACATAAAAAAGAAGCAAGATAAAGTCCATGGCAGATAAGACCTGACCAATCTCTACTGACAGCGCGCGCAACGCACATGACGCGTGAATCAGCACCATTCAGCTCAACCATTTTGGAGGGAGCTGAATGATCCAACACACGCTCCACCATCAGCAAGACATTTGAGCGAGCATGACAATACTTCCTACCACCATGTTAATTTTTGTCAAACATAATTATATTAACATACTTAGTAAATGGCTCTATGGTACCTATTCACATTTACAAAATTGAAATAATGCTGCTAAATTATCTAAACCTAAGGTTTCCAAGGTATATCATTTTATCACACACATCATATATATAGGGTGACTGGTAATTAGTGTACGATGCTTAAACACGTGATTGTGTTCATGATAACAAACCACTTTCCCGAAGAAAATTTTTTTTTGTACTGGTTCACTTTAAGTCACAGGCGTGCGCGCGCGTGAATTTCATACGGCTGTTGTGCTATTGTGATAAAAGTGAACCAGTACAAAAAACATTTTTTCTTCGGGAAAGTTGTTTGTTATCATGAACACAATCACGTGTTTAAGTATCCTACACTAATTACCAGTCACCCTATATATGCTTACATAAGATGAATCGATTTACTCGTGCCTTAAAATTACCCAGATTATAGGTACCTATCAGGGAGGGGTTCCCTCTATTTGTCAGAATCTTGATTCTTCGAAATTTTTTTGGCATAACACACTTGGACTAATCTTCTATAAACGAATATTTTTAAGGCATACAAATTGTTAGATATAGTTATTGTTTGGCAGAATGTTTATATGTCCGAATTTACAATGGCATACCTACTTTTAACATGGCAGAATATTATTTCGCACAATTTCGTTTAGGATAAAGTTTATTTAGCAGAATTTCATTTGGAATAATTTTATTCGGCATATTGCCATTTCTATAAAAAAAGCATTTTTAACCTTAAATAAAGATAATAGTATTGTCTTAAAAAGTCTATGTTGTGCTACAAAAGTTAGTGACAGAAACGATTCGCTGCAAAACTGACTCCACGTAGTCTTGTCTGCCCTATAGCTAGAGTGTAATCTAAACCCGAGTAAGCGCGGAGGGGCGAGGCGGCCCTCGAGCTGAGGAGCAGGTGGTTTTAACGCCCGCCGCCGGGCTTGCTTGCGAAGCTGCGGTGGTGAGCGTAAAACACATCAGCTACGATAAGCTCGCGTGGGACCGTCGGAGCCCCGCAGCGCCGGAGCCGTGACAGAAACCATACCTGCTGCATGTTGCATGCTTGCTTGCATGCGGCATGCTTGTTTGCATGCTGCGATTATTATGCATATGAAATTTATGCCTAAAGATGATTCTAACTTACAAAGTTATGAGTTTTGAATGTACGATAAATGAGTTTGAACAATTTTCTGCGAAATGAAGTTTATGCTATCCGCTGTTATGCAAAATAATATTATGACATAAAAAGTTTTGCTATATAGGGTGGACCCATCAGGGAGCAGAGGCGGGCAATGAATTCCACAGTCTGTCTGATATGTTTGTCGGATCGTCAGGATTTAGCCCGTTAGATTCAGTCACCATGTGGGCAGAAGTTGGGTTTCGTGCAATGCAAACACACTGAGTATAGGGTACAATACACGGCGTTTATTAAAACCACAATTTAACACAAACTCAATTAAAAATAAATTCAGGCTCAAATTAAAATAGACATAGTAACACTTCAGCACAACGAATCGAGTACAGTTTCGGGACGTCTTAGCTCCGATGCGATCAGACACTGGATTCTAATTGTCCTGCTCGCTGTGGGCTGAAAACATCACGACTCTGTAGAAGCGCGTCAAAAGTAGTGTTAGATCACGTGTTCTCCATAATGGCGGGTTTGGATTCGTTTCAAGTTTGTACTATTGGCCGGATATGACATATTATTATTGATAATATTTGATAGATTAATGACAGGCGTCGATTGGACCAGGTTAAGCTATGCTTGCCGTGGCCAGTCCGTGGATGGGGTGATCACCTATTTTATACTGAGACCCCTCCTCCGGAAAGTACGTAAAGTCATCGGTCCCGGCTGTCATTCGTAGATCTTTGACAGTTATGAGAAGCCAGAAAGTCTGACAACCAGTCTTACCAAGGCATATCTTGTTACCCAGTAACTTGGTTGTGGAGGTCAGATAGGCAGTTGCCCTATGTAAAACATTGGTATTCAGCTGCATCCGGTTAGACTGGAAGCCAACCCCTATATAGTTAGTAAAAGGCTAGACAGTATTTAAGTTAGTCGGTCGGAATAGTTATAGTATAACTTATAAACTGTAAATGCAAAATATTGTACACATTTTTTTTAAAGAGTAAGTATGCAGTTTCTTGCCCATTATTCGAAACTACCTTATGGAAGGGGCAACTAGAATCTTTTTTTTTTATATGACGTTCAAAAGAAATAAATGATTTGACTTCGACTTTGGTAATGTGACGGTAAAGTATAGATATTTGGAGTCGTAAAAACATCTGTAAGTAAAAATATCTGTAAATAGTTCTAGACAATTCCAAACACAATTACAGATATAATATGTCACTGTAACTAAGTAATAAAGTGCGAAACAATGTTTTTATCTTACGTCAACGTCAAGAAATTGTGACACTTATTACTTGGAGACAAAAGTCGGCATGTGGGTGAGAGTTACCTATTCTGGGGTGGTTGCCATGGCACAGTAACAAACTACTAAGGATAAAAGTCATGACTATTGGGTTTTTTTTCGCTTTTTGTTATAAAAAGATTACGATGTCGACGTTATATAATAATGTACTATTATCTATATATATAAAAGGAGGAGCTCGTGGCTAAGTTAAAGCCATACAGATCGATCGGTCAAAGGTTAAGCTACGCTAGCCGCGGTCGGTCTGTGGATGGGTGACCATCCCTTTCATACCGAGTTCCCTCCATGCCTCGGAAAGCACGTAAAGCCGTTGGTCCCGGCTGTCATTTGTAGATCTTTGGCAGACGTTATGGGTAGTCAGAAGCCAGAAAGTCTGACAACCAGTCTTACCAAGGGGTATCGTGTTACCCAGTGACTGGGTTGTGGACGTCCGATAGGCAGTCGCTTCAAGTAAATCACTGGTATTCAGCTGCATCCGGTTAGACTGGAAGCCGACCCCAATATAGTTAGGAAAAGGCTAGGTAGATGATGATATCTATATATATAAAAATGAATCCCTATTTCCCTTGGTCACGGCATCACGCGTGAACGGCTGGACCAATTTCACTAATTCTTTTTTGGTTGGGTTTGCGAGATATGGAGAAGATGAATATGCTAGAAAAAATAAGTTGTGCAGAATATTAAAAAAATCAACAAAAACCTAAAAAATATACATCAATGACGTATTAGTTTCCTCCGTAGGGTAGGTAGGGTAGGTAGGGTAGGTAGGGCAGTCAAAGTCAAAGTCAAAGTCAAATCATTTATTTCAATTAGACCATTAAAAAGGCACTTTTGAACGTCATAATAAAAAAATATAAAGTTGATTCTAGTTGCCCATTCCAAAAGGTAGCTTCGTATGGAGAAGAATGGGCAAGAAACTCCATACTCACTCTTTTTTAAAAAAAATGTGTAACTACAATATTTTGCATTTACAGTTTTCAGTTATATAACTATACGTGAATACGATGGACCTTGCATAAAAACACTATATTGAAGTATGTACAAAGTATTACAAGATAAAGAATGACAGCTAAGTTGTATACATAGGTACATAGTGTTCACATATTATTATTTACAATTATTGTAAAAGTAGACCACCACTCCATACATTTCAACAAACTATGAACCTATGAACCAGTGTGTGACCCAAAGCAAGAATTAAATATAATGTATATACTAAGTATAAATTAATTAGTTTTAATTAGCAATCCGTTTGATTTTGTCTACACTGTAGATTGTCCTATGGAGCCCGGACCAGCATGTTTCCAAGCATTCTTATCATGGATATAATCCTCTAAACTGTAATATGCTTGTTTACAGAGTGTACTTTTAATATATGTTTTAAATTTTCTTTCATTTAGTTGCAATATATCACTAGGAATTTTGTTATAACACTTAACACAGAACCCCATAAAAGATTTATGAACTTTAGACAATCTAAAATATGGTTGAGCTATTTTGTCTTTGTTTCTAGTATTAATATTATGTCTATCACTAACCTTATTAAATAAATGTAGGTTTTTTCTTACGTACATAATATTGTCATAGATAAATTGGCAAGGCACTGTCATTATATTAATATTTTTAAATAGTTCCCTAAGAGAATCGCGGCGACGTAGATTATAAATGGCTCTAACAGCTCTTTTTTGTAAGATAAAAATGGATTCAATGTCGGCAGCCCGACCCCACAGTAAAATACCATACGACATAATGCTGTGAAAGTAGCTAAAGTAGACCATACGCGCAGTTTCTACATCTGTCAACTGTCTTATCTTTCTAACAGCATAAGCCGCGGAGCTTAGTCGCCCCGCAATAGATGTTATGTGAGGTCCCCATTGCAACTTCTCGTCTAGCGTGATTCCCAGGAAGATTTCTGCAGGTAGGGCAGGTAGGGCAGGTAGGGCAGCTAGGGCGGGTAGGGCAGGTAGGGCGGGTAGGGCAGGTAGGGCAGGTAGGGCAGGTAGGGCCGGTAGGGCAGGTAGGGCCGGTAGAGCAGGTAGGGCAGGTAGGGCAGGTAGGGCAGGTAGGGCAGGTAGGGCAGGTAGGGCAGGTAGGGCAGGTAGGGCAGGTAGGGCAGGTAGGGCAGGTAGGGCAGGTAGGGCAGGTAGGGCAGGTAGGGCAGGTAGGGCAGGTAGGGCAGGTAGGGCAGGTAGGGCAGGTAGGGCAGGTAGGGCAGGTAGGGCAGGTAGGGCAGGTAGGGCAGGTAGGGCAGGTAGGGTAGGTAGGGTAGGTAGGGTATGTACGGCATGTAGGGTAGGTAAGGTATGAATGGTAGGTAGGGTAGTTAGGGTATTAGATAGGCAGGTAAATAGGTAAGGACAGGACAACGTCTTTCGGATCAGCTAATCTTAAATAAATATTATCCTAAACCAGCCTATTATTGTCCCACTGCTGGGCAAGAACCTCTTCTCATGCAGAGAAGGTATGAGCATTGATCACCTCACTTGCTAAAGACGAATTGGGAAGAAACACATTGGTACTTCTAGTACCCGGTTGCAAACCACAACATCCTGCATGAGAAGCGAGCAAGTTAATCACTACAAAATCTAATAATAATATATAATGAAACGATTTAGCGCCCCCCAAAACCTCCTGCATACTAAATTTCATGAAATTTGTTGGAGCAGTTTCGGAGATTCTCATTTTATATAATACAAGAATTACTCGTTTAAAAGTATTAGATATCTTCATTAAAATTAAATATGTGCTCTGCTACCAGTGCGAAACCGGGGCGGGCGGGTAGCTAGGTGTTAAGAAACTAAGTATAACATAATTATAACTCTAATACTCAAGTAAGGTTTACTATAAAAGTTTAAAATAAAAAGAAAACCGCCTTCAAAAACTAAAAAGTGATAAATAACTTTAGCTCAGAATTACTTTACTTTCGGAAGTCAGTGGCGGTGGCATTGTGTCAGTTGTTTTGTATTGCCACCGACTTTCGAAAGTAAAGTAATGTTTTTATTTTTTGCTTTTTAGTATTGCCTTAATATCCAAATCCGTTAAGAAACGGCGACACACTTAAAAGAGATTGTAAGTCCTCCAAAGATAAAAGAAACTAAAACGGAATTGATAACCTCCTCCTTTTTGAAGTCGGTTAAAAATCCATACTATCCACAGTTCCATACTATATTTAATATGTGCTGTCTGTTACGCTTTCACCTTAAAACGAATGAATCGATTTTGATAAAATTTGGCATGAAGTCCGCTGGAACCCTGCGGAAGGACATAGGCTACTTTATAATCTGCGACTTCTTCTGCATTCACGATAACCGACATTCCCGCCGCCGAAGTCACGGGCAAAAGCTAGTACGTTGTATTTCAACCATTAATATTCCTTGCCAGAAAAGTAAAACCAAAGGGAATAGTTAGCCGTAGTCCTCACTCCGTAACTCAGTAGCATTGTTTTATGTTTTTTGCCCATATTTTGCCCACCCGTAAAGTTTTTCCCTGAGATAAAAAAGTATGATTAGGTGGAAAGTTTCCGTGGCTACCTTTTTTTATTAATGTCGACCGGACCAACTCCGAAATCTTAGTTTTGAATAGTTTTGACATGATTTTGGTTTTTTTATTCCAGTTACACGGAAAAGATTTTATGCTTGGGTTTCGTATTTCTGGAATATTAAAGTTATGTGAAACCAAATAGCAATGGATAGTATATTATCTTTCCTATGTACCTACTTGTGTAAGTGTTTTGTTTCAGTGATTCCGGTTTAGTTATTTTTTTTTTCTCAATAGTTCATTTAGACATGAGAAATTTAAAAAATATAACAATATTCTTAATGTTGTCGAAAAATACTAGGTACTTAAACCTATGTCTGTAACTGTTTTTACGGTGTCTATCTTATAAATATACTAGCGACCCGACCCGGCTTTGCATGAGCCTATAGCCTTCCTCGATAAATGGACTAACCAACACGAAAATATTTTTTCAATTCGAACCAGTAGATCTTGAGATTAACGCGTTTAACCAAACAAACTCTTTAGCATTGTATTACGAGTATTAGTATAGATTTATGAATAAATATTATATTTCGTCGATCACAATTACTGTGTTGTAAACCATGTGAAAATACAAGAAACAGGACCTTATTTCTTGTCAACAAAACAAAGCAAATATCAACAACAACAAACCGACAATAACCAACACAAAAAACAAATGTCAATATAAAACGGTAACAATAAAAAAAAAACATTAAAAAGTTTACAGTTAAAAAGATTTATAAATACTTCCACTGATAATAAAAAACTGGCACACAACAACGACCCAATTTCAAATAAAAAATAACACAACAAACAAGCAAAAACAAGGTGCTCGATAGTGGAAAAAAATTAAAAAGTCGTGTAAGGTAAAAAGTAGTCAGCCAGTAACCTGTGCTTACGGTGTGATAATCAATTCGGTCACGCGATAGTACTGGCTTTTCAGTCTCGATATGTGGGTTGTGCCAGTCAAAATTTAACTTGACGTACAATATATTTATACTTACTTGAGTAGTAGCTCTTTCTATTACTAGTACAGTTTTTTGTGAAGAACGTCGTTTTCAACATTGATTCTGACAACCAGTCTTACTAGGGGTATCGTGTTTCCCAGTAACTGGGGTGTGGAGGTCAAATAGGCAGTAGCTACATGTAAAGCATTAGTATTTGCATCTGGTTTGACTGTAAACCAACCCCAATAGTTGGGAAAAAGTTAGGCAGATGCTAAATCAACTTTTCAACAACACGGTCAAAACGGGTATAAAAGAGATTTTTCTTTATACATTTCAGGGTTGAGCAGACATTAAAAAATATTTGTATTGATAAGTACTTTCATTCCATAAAAATTATAGTGAAATGAATGTCAGTCTGTATTTTTAAAAGACATACCAGACCTCCACGGTCAAGTTACAGGATAGCATGATACCCCTTGGTTATATTGGTTGTCAGGATTTCTGGCTTCTGACTACCTAAAAGACTGTCAAAGATGTACGGATGACAGCCGGGAGCAACGGTTTTACGTGGTACGGAGGGGGTCTCGGTATGAAATGGACGGTCACCCATCCACAAACTGACCGCGGCAAGCGTTGCAAACCACAATCGATCGATTCATACGGCTGTTATTTGATATGAAAAAATGTTCTTCAACAAAAATCATTGATCGTAAAATAATAATTGGCGGCGAACAAATAAAGGCAAAATCTTTAGCTGAGGCAAGGACACGAAGAAAATTGAAAACGTGACGTTTTGCCTCCAGAAATTATATCATAGTGTTTATACTGAAATATGGCTACAAATTCTTATTACATTTTATTCGTACCAAATTGGAAGTCTGTATTCTTATTTGGTGAGTAATAATGGAAATATCATTTCGAATTTTAGTTTTCGAACAACGTTGAAATAATTTTATTAATTGTGGTGTACCCGCCGAATAGTTTGAAAACAAATAAATGGTTTGTGGGGCGCAAAATGTGCATTTAAATAGTCCATACTTATAATAATATTATAAATGCGAAAGTAACTCTGTCTGTTACGCTTTCACGATGAAACGGCTGAACCGATTTTGATAAATTAACTTAAACCCTGGAGAAGGACATAAGCAAATTTTTAATCCTCGACTTCCTCTGTATATGCGATAACCGACATTCACGCGGACGAAGTCGCAAGCAAAAGCTAGTATTCTATATTCTAAAGCTATTGGAGGTAAAATCGATAAGACTGTGTGTGAAATTATTAGTATTTAGCCCGTAATGTCTCTGTCTCTGCAGGGCAAAAGCATCCCTCCATTCCTTCCATCAGTCTCGACTATTTGCCGTGTCTTGCCAAATTTAGGATTTTTTTTTTTTTTTTTTTTTAATCTATTGATAGACATGCGTTTGACCACTATCTCGCCTGATGGGAAGCGATGATGCGGTCTAAGATGGAGCACGCTTGCCTAGAAGTAACCTATTCACTCTTGACTTAAAGACTCCCAGGTTGTAGCTATCAGGAAACACAGACTCAGGCAGGGAATTCCACTCCTTAGCAGTCCGCACAATGAATGTATTCCCAAAACGTTTAGTGCGTGTGGGTGGGATGTCCACCATGTACCGGTGGCGCATCGCCGTACGTCTTGTGGTCCGATGATGGAACGGGCTCGGCGGAATTAAATTATGCAATTCCGTCGCACACTCCCCAAAATGCAACCGATAGAAAACCGACAGGCCAGCAACTCGGCGTCGATGCTCAAGACTTTGGAGCTTAGACTCGACGAGTCTATCATTGCCAATGATCCTCTTGGCTCGTTTTTCAATTGACTCCAGGGCATCCAGCTGGTACCCGGCAGATCCGTCCCAAAGATGAGAGCAGTACTCCATACACGATCGAACTTGCGCTTGATAAAGTTTAAGCAGCTGTTCCGGCGTGAAGTACCATCTCACCTTTGCTAGGATCCCCAGCTTTTTGGCAGCCACTTGAGCCTTTGCCTCTATGAATGGGCCAAAATTGAGGGTAGATGTTAACGTAACACCACCCACCACCTCGGAAAGATGGAGCTGGGTGGAATTGGCTCCTTTTAGCGGAAAAGAGACACGCTTGGGTCTTAGCAGCATTGAACTTGACCAGATTGGCATCGCCCCATTCAGAGACAGCCTGTAAGGACAAGTTCAAGCGCTCAACCATCGCCTCCCGGAGAGACCGGATCTGCGACCCGCCAGCTCGCGCGTCGGACACGTATCTCTCAGCTACAGTGCTGTCGTCTGCATACCCAAAGGTACCGGGTTTTAGCAGATCATTAATATGCAGCAGGAACAATGTTGCCGAGAGCACCGACCCCTGAGGAACCCCGGCATTAATATCCAGCAGTCCGGACGAGCAGCCATCTATGACCACTCGAATAGACCGGCCAGCGACCCGTCGGGTCTCAGCAGTGGTGGTAGTGAGGGGCGGCAGAAGTTCGATTCGACCGACTTAGCCAGGGACCAAAAAGCCTTACTACCTGCTGGGTATAAAGCAAGTTTGTTCCCTATTCGGCTAATGTGGTCAAACCGAGCTCTCCGCAACACCTTCTTGCAGGACTTGGCAGCCCTGTTAAAGGCCCCCTTCTTCCGGCTCACGTCACTTGCTTTGCGAGTGCGGGCGTCAACCCATGCTAGGTACGCTGAATGTTTTAGCGCATTAGCACGATTGCACTCGGCACCAAACCATGGGCGAGCTACGCCAGACATTGTTACGTCTGAGAACGGAATGTAGTACTCCATCCCCCTCCGCAACACATCCGTCACGGCGTCCGCGCACGACGAAGCATCAGTCGAAGAAAAGCAAGTAGGCTGCCAAGGATAACATGCGAAGAAAGATCGCATGCCATCCCAATCTGCTGACCTGTATCGCCATACCCGCCGGGTGCCTCTAGGGCAAGGATCGGGCGGGGAGTAGACGGACACAGACTTCACCAGACAGTGGTCGGAGCTACCCAGTGGAGAAGAAATCGACACCGAGTAGCGGTCTGGATCTGTTGTCAGCAGAAGGTCCAAGCAATTGGCTGTGTGCGAATCAACATCTGGCACCCTTGTTGCCCCCTGGACCAGCTGGGTGAGATTTAGCGCCAGCGCCAGGTTTCGCGCCTCTCGTCCAGCATGGTCTGTGTGCTGGTATGGGAAGAGCCACTCTTGATGGTGGGCGTTGAAGTACCCCAGCAACACTAATTGGGCAGAGGGGTACCGCTGCTGAGCCGCATCCGCCGCCTCACTGAGGTGTTGTATGAACCCAGTTGTCTCCAGATCGCCGCTATGCGTCCGGTAGACACAGGCGTAGACAATTTTGTCCAGGCCTGTGTCCACTAGAACCCACAGCGTTGAGAACCTGGAGTCCTCAAGGTTGCGGAGACGCCGATAACAGATGTCGTCCCGGGCGTACATACATACACCCGCGCGTGGTCTGAAGTGGTGCTCCAGGGTGAACCCTGGGTAGGTAAGGTACGACACGTCTGACGTACATCTGATCTGCGTCTCCGACAGGAACAAGAGCGCTGGTTTCTCAGTCTCTAGGTGGTGATGGACTGCGGCGAGATTTGAGTGCAGACCTCGTATGTTACAGAGGTGCACTTTGAGTGAGAGGGAGTGCTGCCGCTGTACAGCTTTTCTTATTTTGTTCCTTTTGGTCATAGATTTGAGAGTGAAGAAGGGAGAGGAGAAGGAAGTGAAATGAGGTTCCATGCTGCTATCCCTCAGGCACGCTCTGACAGGACGGCATCATTGGGGGACTAGTCTGGAGACTGCGGGGACGCCCGAGCCCCCCCGGGAATGTCCATCGGGCCCTCTCGTCTGGTCACCAACCAGCACTATGGTGCATTCCGGGATTTTTCGACAGTTGGCGGGGCAGCCTTTCATGTGTGGCTAGCACACTACTTGGGCCCCCAACTACCTGCGGTCGGCCAGCGGCGCACCGTGCCTCGGATCCCGCTACCCTCCGCGACTAGTCTTCCGATACGCCCATATCAACGCGAGCCTGGTCGGTCTGCCTGCATTGGAACAACTATTTCGACCCAACTCCTCTGAATTGGCTACACTGAGCATCGTACCGGAACGCGGCTAAGCCACTTGGCGGTACATCTTTGCCCAGTGGGTGGTCGCAAGCCAACGGCCGAAGCCTACCACCAGTTAGTGTCACCTGATTAGCACCACCCAGGGACCACGTGTAGGGACTGGTTATTATTGGGGGTATTTTCCTACGGACGCGGGTGACTCGGCCCCCTAAAGGAAGCTGTCTAAGTCATTCTGCCATCGCTTTCGTGGTCTACCGAGGCCCCGTCTCACCATTGCACTAATTTTGGGATTTATGGACCCATAGTGTGTTACATTACAAATACTTTGTAATATCACAATAACCTCATCAACAGCCGGAAGAGGTCCACTGTCAAACAAAGGCCTGGCGCATAAAACGCCAACCTTCACGATGACGTCGATCCATCTGGTGGGAAGCCTACAAACGCGGTGATTTCCAGTTCGTAGTCGCCACTCGAGATTTTTTCTTCTCCATCGGTTATTCGAGCGATGTGTCCTGCCCATTGCCATCTCAACATGCATGTTCTGGGAGCTATGCCGGTGGCCATTGTTCTTCGGCGGATTTCCTCTTTCCGGATTTATTCGCGCATAGAAACTCTGAGCATAGCTATCTCTATGGCTCGCTGGAGCTTCTGTAGGTGGCCAGCAGCAGTTAAGGACCACATAACATATCATCGTGTTTTCTTCAAAGGGTAACGCGTAAGAATATTATTGTCAAATACTAGAAAATTGATTTTAAAAGCACTGTGATATTCGGGATTCTAAATCGAAGAATGGACTGGCTCCATAGGTAGATTGATCTTTGTGGCTTGTTAGAGAACCCACGAGCCCTTTATCTTCTTGTCCCATACTCATTCAAAACTACCTTTTGGAAAGGGCAACTAGATTCAATTATTATTTTTCTTGAAAATGTCGTTCAATAGCTCATCATCATCACTTTAGATTATTAAAAGTCCACCGTTGGACATAAGCCTCCTCCATTTTTTGCGGTCCTCTCACCACCAGCTATCTTCTTCAGGTCATCGGTCCATCGGGGTATTAATAATCAAATTGAAATAAATAATTTGACTGTGACTTTGACACAAACGACATAGTACACAACGAAGTACCTCTTAATTGTATAATTGAAATGGTTGGTTAACTTCGAATTTGATAAAAACTAAAAAAAGCAGCCTCATCGTCATTTTCCCTCAACTCCCAAAATAAACTCAATATAAAAAAGGTCCAAGTCATCGATTTTCCACGATAGCAAAAGCGATGCACATTACATGCAAATTCTTTCTAACACTGGAGCTATAAATAATTCTGTAACCTAGTTTATTCTGCCAACATAAACGGTACGTTACGCGAACGATCTTGCACGAAACTGTTTAATGTGATTTATTTTAAACGTTTTCAGTTTGTAATGCAGCTGTTTGTGGGTAGTCGTTGTTTTTTATCGATGTTTTTTTCGTTTCGGTTATGATCTCTGAGTGAGATTTTCATATGTTGTACGGAATAATTGTATTTTCCGTTATTGTTATTTTCAGCACAAATTGAAATGTACTACTGTCAAGAAAGTATTGAATAAAAAACAAAATAATGTATTAAATATCTCAATTTATTGTATCCCATTTAGAGTAGGTCCCTTCCGTAATAATACAGTAACGCCGACGAATAACCCAATAATAAAAAAAAATTGACGTATTTTTGGAATCGATTTTAGTACTAACCGCGAATATTCTATTACGTCATCTTTTTTCAGTTAGACGGCGCCATTCCGAATCTTGTTGACTGGTTTGTCAAACTCGTAAACTCATGTCTTGCCACCAGTAACAATGCGTTTCATGAATGGTCGGAATTGACTCTTTCTAACACGTCTTCATCGATACGCGACCATTACGCGATTAAAATTTTGCAAACGATTCAAATCTTTCGGTACTAGTGGAGCGGCAACGCATTTCGTGCCTAAACAATCGTTTAAAACGGTACGAGTTCATTCTTGAGACACAGAAATGTCAGCCTAGAACGACGATTTTCAGTCACCATTTCCTTTATAATAACGATGTTAGTACAGTGAAAGACGTTGATGGCCGACCAGAACGAGGTAAATCTTACACCACATCTCGACCACATTAAAATGCATTATACTACACATACGTACGTGTTTTTGATAACGTCGATACACTGAAAGCCTTATATAACATTTTCAGTGCTTCAGTACACGAAGTTCTATTTGCAATGCAACATTTAGGACGAATTATTTGTTCGATATTTTTAACTATAGGAAAAATCGCAAAACACAGATGACATGAACTGACAAAAAGGCGCACTGTGAACAAACAGAATGACCAATGACGATCGAACTCCGCATGAGTAAAACGGGCAGTTGTGCCAACTTAGTATCAAAAAGAATTTAGACAATCCCTTTAAATGAGCTTTTTTAATGATTCATTTCCGGTACATTCGTGACAGAATGTATGTTTAAAGAGATATGTCATGATGGCCCACAGTGATTAAGACGCCCTCTTATGCACTAGGAGCAAGTACCATTGTAACTAATTCAATTTCATAATAATGTACTTTGTAAGTTTATCAGGAATATCACTGACATTGGCAAAGGGAAACATCGCGAAGAAATGTAGAATTGAAATTAATATGTCTGTAATCACCCATCCGCTTTGAGCAATCGTGGTGATAAATGCTCGAGCCTTCTTCATAAGAGAAGAGGCCTTTGTCATGCAGTAAAACAATAGGCTTGTATTATTTAGACTTGCAATAAGTATTCTGGAATGACATGTTTTTCTTATATTATTTGAAAAGTGTTGTAAGTATTAAAAACAATCCAATATTAAAATTGCCATGTTGAATCATGTCACCGCGTATGGTCAAATAGTTTGTTTTCAAAATGACCAAGTACTTTTAATTCTTGCTCATTTCATGATTCACTAGCCTCCTTCAGAGAGCGACTTCGTCTCGTTCGCGTGGGCATATCTTAAAGCATGGTATTTCTCCAGCAATTATAGATGAATATTGAATTTTTTTCTAAGAAATAGATGACGATTCGGTTTGTGGTTCCCGTCAGCAAAGTGTTTGTTAAGGACTTTCAGTCTATGTTTGGATTTGAATGATAAGAAAGTACTAAAAAGCAGACAATAATAACTTCTTTACAAAAAAAAAACTTTTATAAAAAAGACAACCACCTTCAAGATCTTATCTAATAGAAGCTAAACATGCTTGTGAAAGGAATAGCTTTACGCCAACTAAGCAACAGTCGAGTTTAAAACTCACATTCTCTTAACTAGCCGGTCCGATATCCTAGCAGTTAGGTTATTGCCAGTTTTGAAGTTGATCTACTTTTCCTCAAAAGTAAGGGGTTAATCCCCCACCTTGGGTCAATCGGAAGGAACATGCAAAAGTAATGTGATTGATTTAAGTCCTATGCATAACTCGGGGAATTGCAAACCATTACCTACTTTAAAAGATTGGTTTCGATAAATAATAAAATCTTTTCAATTGCTTAGGGGTATAATGTAGACTAGTTCCTGGCCGCTGCTACGTCTGCGTAAATATCAGATTTTATGAAAAAAGTTTCTCGACACTAGGAAATTCTCCACACACCCACGATATATTTGGGTGCGTTTACAAATATATAAACTTACACAAATCGCCAGGCCCGAAACAAATATCTGAAGGCCATACAAATATTTGTTCTGTGTGAGAATCGAACCCGCGACCCGCAGTGCAAAAGCGAATCACTCAACCACTATGCTAACTGTGTCATTATGTCCAATATTAAGCCAATATGTCCTTTTTTTTTGGTACAGGTTGGAAAATCGTCATGGATGTCCACCACCCTGAGGCGGGCGGAGGGGTCTGTCAGACTCTTACTGACTAAAAACCACCCCGGTGTTCCATCTCACACCTACGTCGGGGGTCGCGGAAACTGGAGATACTTCCGCAACCCCCGACTGGTGCCGGCCCACTGCGGGCCACATCTCGGGTCAGGGGGGAGTGAGGTGTTAGACTCCCTCTCGGACGTCTAAGGTTGCAGCAGCTTCGCCCTTGCTGCAACCCAGCCCACCAACAGACGCCCGCCGTTGGCGACCTTATTGGCTGCTGCCACCGGACATCACACCCAGATCGCGCCGAGCCCGGAAGCGTCGACGCGTATCTCGCCCATCTTCACATCAGCAGGCGGACATTCGCCGACCGGGCGATGGCCGCCACGACCTCAGCCAGAGTCACCGAGTCATCCAGACCGTCGACGCGCAGCTCAGCGGCAGCTCGCCTCCAGTCGTGCCCCCACCATCGTCCCACACTGCATCATGCAGATGCGCGCGATCTTCTCGATCTCCGTATCCGCAAGTGCAGGGCTCGACGACGGAGCACTGGGGGCTTCCCCAGGGCAGTACTGCCAGCGGCCGTGGGAGCTGCTCTCTATGCGGCAAATTGCCGCTTGAGGTCCTCTAGCTCGAAGCGGAGACGGTTGTTCTCCTCCCACAGCTTCGCCGTCTCATCCGTGCTCTTGCATTTCACGAGGACCTCGACCGCCTCCCTAATATCATCAGCCGCCTCCTTCAGGGCGCGCGTAAATGTGCTCTGCAGGTTGCCCGATTTTGTAGCAACCTTCAGGACGACACCCACGCCGTCCTTCTGGCGACAGAGCGCCACAGCCGAAACACCCCCGCCGGCTGCCAGCCGAGCTTCGCGCCGCTCTCGTGATTTAGAATGAGGCTTCACGCTGCTGACCAGCAGACACACACAATGCAACGACATTAGTGGGTAACTAATCTGGAGACAGCGGGGACGCTTGAGCCCCCCCGAGGATGTCCATCGGGCCCTATCGTTCTGTCGCCAACCGGCACGATGGCGCATCCCGGGATGTTTCGCGAGTTGGTGGCCTGCCTCCCGAGAGTAGCTAGCTCCAATCGGGCCTCCTACTGACTGCGGTCGGCCAGCGGATCGGATCCCGCTACCCACCAGGACTAGGTACCCGATGCAGCTACATTTACGCGTGTCAAATACGGTCTAACAACAAGTGAAGCAGCTATTCCGACCCACTCTACTCAGACGGCTTCACTGGACATCGCACCGTAACACGGCAAGGCCGTTTGGTGGGGCGGCATTATCCAGTGGGTGGTCACTAGCCACGGCCGAAGCCTACCACCAGCATGTTGTCACCCGGTTTGCACCACCCAGGGACTACGTGTGGGGATTCAGGATAAGGGTGTACTCCCACGGACGAGGGCGACTCAGTCCCTAAAATTGCCCCCCAGCATTGCTTGTTAAGTCACACAATTATGTTGACAACAATTTACTCGCCTGGCCTTTCGGTCTTTTATCGGGTACATTTCGGAGAGTGTGCTTTGGAATTGCACAATTTAATTCCCCCATCCCCGTTCCATCATCGGACGAGCAGAGATACGGCGAAGCGTCACAGCTATATGGTTGAAGTTCCACGGTCTCGAACCAAGCGCTTTGACTCCACATTTATTGTGCGAACTGCCAGACTGTGGAATTCCCTGCCCGCCTCTCTGTTCCCTGATAAGTATAATCTGGGTATCTTTAAGGCACGAGTGAACCGGTTCATCTTAGGCAAGCGTGTTCCAACTTAGGCCGCATTATCACTTACGATCAGGTGAATTGCGGTCAAACGCAAGCCTATTTAATAGTAAAAAAAAAAAAACTCTTTGGTAAGAAGATTGGTTGTCAGCCTTCCGAGCTTCCGACTGTCCATAACGACTGTCAAAGATCTACGAATGACAGCGAAGACCCACTATTCTTACCTGCTTTCCAAGCCACGGAGGGGTCTCGGTATGAAGTTGATGGTCACCCATCTTCTGTGGATGGGTGACCGACTGCGGCAAGCGTAGTTTAACCATGACCGATTAATTCGTACAACTATTAATTAGCCACGAGCCCCTTTAGCCAGCTAGCTATAACAACCCACTGACTAAATATTTCAGGTTTTCCGAAATTACTACAGTATCATCAGAAGTACTATATATAATTTTTACGTTATTGTATTCTATTCTATTCTATTTTTTTATTATGGTAATCAATGCCGATGTCGACAATTCTGCCAATGTCAAAGTGACAGGGAAATCAAGTGTGCAAGAGAACAAAAAACTGTCTATGTGTAGAAAAGAAATTAAAACATGATTATTTTGTTGATGTAATGTAGATCTTGTTGGGTTAGTACGGGACTGAAACCAATAAACAAAATAAAGTTACTTAAATATTATATATGGTTAGAACACAGAATAGACATACAGGTATACCACACCTATGTCATTGTACCTTAGGGGTCCGGACTGCTTCTCCTTAACACAGGTTTCCATAGCCTAGCTAGGAGAGCAGTGCTCACCCCCACGTTTAGAGAAATAGTACCTACTCATTTGAGGAACTGTATTTTAACGTGTAGATACCATAATATGTATCCATTGTTTTGAGTGAATAAATAAATAAAATTTTTCAGTGTTGTCACTATTTATGTTTTATCTACCTACTTCAATATTTCAGGTAAGGACCGATCATACATCTTCCATAAATTCACAATGCCCCATTAATAATTAAGCTATCATTTTCAGTTATCAAAACCAATGTCCAAAGCTCCGTTCATGGGCGGGGAATCCTAACATAAATTACGTTCTTAATTATGAATTTCATAAACGTTTTCAGAAGTTTTGATTTTGATTTCAGACTTTAATGGCTCTGACCTAGTTTTGTAAATAGAATTATTATTCCTAGTACCAATTTTAGACTTAGCCTTGATTAAATTGGGTTTCTATTGATAATAAACTCGGTTTGTATTCTATAAACATTTTCATTAATTAATTTACGGACGTAAATATCTGGTGCTGAATATGGGGCTTTCTCTGTTGGTACGTTCAACGAGCTATCCTGTGGGGTATGCTTATAATGAACGAGGATGGACGGATAAGTAATTGCAATGTACATAATTATTATTAGGCTTGCATTAGGCCGCAACTCAATGATCTTAAGCGCGCGTATTCGATTTAGCGCAAATCAAAATCTAAACGATTGCTAGAACGGCGTAGCAGCATTGACACACACTAGCGCAATACAATGGTCTGTTTGTGTGCATCAGAAAAAAAAGTAAGCACGAAATAAGCACGAATCATTGAAATTGATCGGCAAACGACAGCGCGCGATGTTTTACAGTGCTTTTTAAAATAACTGTCTAAAATAAATGAGTACGTATAACGGACTGGAAAATATTCTGTATATTAAGTTTAACCTTTATTTTCATTAAATAAATATATCAGTTATATTTTTATTCAAATACTGGAGAAAAAAAATTTTCAAAGTGAAGCAACCGATTTTGTACTTTTTCAACATTATTTTTTAATACATAATAGTAATATTTTCGTAATGTTGGCTCTGTTTAGTGGACTTTAAGACTATATATCCAGTTAGAAAAACGCATAAAACATAATATTTTGGCATACTGTTGTGGAATGAATTTTGAGTAAAAGGGGATTTATGTAAAGGTGCGAGTGAAAGGTGAATAAGAGGGAAAGAGAGAGATATGAAGAGAGTAAGATGGCGAAGGGTGCTAGGAACTAGTAAGAACGACGCACGACGTTAAACTGTGTTTTTTTTTAGTTTTGCCATTTTTGGTTAAAAATATAGAAGTTTTCTCCAGCCTAATTATTTTATTTCACCACACGTTCCCACACTGTAATGGATTCATCCTGAAAGTTAACTTTGACGTCAATTTCGTAAAACGCAATAAAAGGATTATCTTCGCTTTAAAAAATCATAATTAAAAATTATACTATTACTCTGTAGTTCCCTAAATCAAAACTTAATCTTTCTAAAACTGTCATTGTCTTTAAATAATCTGCTCATTAATTTTGAAAGAATACTACTTTTATTTAATTTTTTCGTCTAAATTTTGAGAGTTTTGGACGCAGACTGCGTCCGTTCTGCATCAGTTCTGCGTCCAAAACTCTCAAAGTTTAATCGAATAAAATTAAATAAAAGTAGTATTCTTTCAAAATTAAAAAAAAGGCGTATACTAAAAGATAGATAATAAAATTGTCTGTAAGATGGTGTAAGTTTCGTTTAATTATACTTGGTAGATTTTGTGTGATTGTCAATGTTTTGTCCGCGTCAGACACAACTTCACGTGTTAATTAAACTATATAATATGAATATAATTAAAAATATTCACTTACTAAATGATTAGGACAATGTTCTAGTTTAACATATTTTTTTTTCAAATCATTTACACAGCACATTTTGACGTGATTGTCAGTTTAAAATCTACAGTAAAAGTCGTTAAATAGCCCCTTAAGTTATAATACGGCCTAAGGTGGAGCACGCTTGTCTACGACGTACCGGTTCACTCGTGTCTAGAAGATACCCGGATTATACTCAACGGGGAACAGAGAAGTGGGCAGTGAATTACACAATCAGGTAGTTCGCACAGTAAATGTGGAAGCAAAGCGCAACCGTAGAACTTCAACTATACAGCGGTGACGCTTCGCGGTATCTCTGCTCGTCCGATGATGGAATGGGGATGGGGTAATTAAGTTGTGCTATTCCAAAAAACACTCTCTGAAATGTTATCGATAAAAGACCGATAGGCTGGCAACGGTGTGGCGATGTTCACGGCTCTGGCTTTGTCTTAACAAGGCTAAAAATAAGAATAATAATTAGCAAAGCGAAATAAAATCTTGACTTTATTATCTTCCTACTAGGTACTAAATTATAAACGCCAAAGTTTGTGACGGTGGATGGATGGATGTTTGTTAACTCTTTCACGCTTAAACGACTGAACATAATTAGCTGAAATGTATCATACATAATTATAGATATTGGTCTAGCTTTACACATAGCCAGTAGCCATCATAAATTGTCAATAAAAAAAAAACACTAAAAGACACTAGGTACACCAAGGTTTAAAATATAACAATCCATACTAATATTATAAATGCGAAAGTTACTCTGTCTGTTACGGTTTCATGACGAAACGGCTGAACTGATTTTGATGAAATTTGGTGTGAGAATAGTTTAAACTATGGGCGAGGACATAGGCATACTTTTAATCTGCGACTTCGTCTGTACCCGCGATAACCGACTTTTACGCGGACAAACTTGCGGGCAAAAGCTAGTATAAAATAAAATAAAAACTTTCAATTATTTATAATTGCGCAGCGTATACAGATTTTGTCAGGTTTGTCCAAATATATCTTTAGAAATGAAACTATTGATATAGATATGATGTCAAAAATACATAATTACTTAAGAAGGCAAAAAGACTTTATACCCTCAACATTAATAATCTAGTCAAACCATAAAATCCCCGTCAAATCGTGGTCACCTAAAGACAACAACACAACAAAACACAACAAAACATTCACCGTACGAATAACCTATTAATTTTCAGTCAGCGCACGTTTCATAAAAATCCCCAACAATAAAAGAACACGTAGTAAAAAGGTCAGGAACTCAGGACACATGTGATGTCATATTCTCAACTAAAACCTTTATGCCGTAATTCTGAATTCAATGGTATAGTGTTGGAGTAATGCGCTCGAGCGAATTGATATACTCGACTAACCAATCGAGTTTGTACCAACGATTTACATGTATTATGGAAAAAATAAGCGTCGCGTGTTGGTATACCCTGTGATGGTGAGGTAATGATTGTATTGATATATTAATGTAATGCAATAACCGTTTTGAAGTTTCGGGCGGCAGATCTTGGAAGCCTCCCCTCGATTTGACTTGGTATGTGAGTCGAAAGTAGGTATTTCAAATGATATATACCAGGGATATAATAATAATAATAATAATAATATGTGGGGACATTTTCACACACGGCCATCTGACCCCAAACTAGGGAGACCCTGTACTATGGGTGTCAGACAGCTGATATACATACACAAATACATTTTTTTTTGTAAATACATACATATATAGATAAACAACACCCAGACACAAGGCAAACACAAGTGCTCATCACACAAATGTTTACCCTGGGCGGGAATCGAACCCGCAACACGCATATAAGTTTTAAATAAATGAAAATTGAGTTTAAAAATGTATTATACATATTAGAAGATTTATAAAAGATAACAAACACAAACGTTCAATTATCTATAATGATAAACTAAGGTTACATAAATGCCTTAAAATATGTATATTGGCAAGGTCTCAGCAAAAGCGAGACCCTGAGGTGCTATTCTCTAAGTAACACAACCTAAAGCTCTACGCTGCTGCAGTGGCGAGTTAAATTTGCGTATTCAATAACATTCGTGTAAATATTGATAGAAACAGGAATTGTTTACCTAATTTTGCTAAAAAAAAATTGAGAGGTGTCAAGGGACACCCGAATGGAACGAAGTTCCTTTCGATTATTTAGTGAAGGAATTGTAATAAAATTTGATTTTTTTTAAGTTATAATAATATTTTTTTTTATTATTAACAAATATAATGTAATATAAACTTAACGAAAATAACTGGCTTGCTTTCTATGAGAGAGAGAGAGAGAGAGAGACAGACAGAGAAACACGCGCACGCCGCACGGCTTACAACTATAGCAAAAAGTGTCGTTACAACTTTTGGTCTTAATTTTTTCCGTCTAGCCCCCATTCGCAACGCGCGATAAGGAACTTCGTTCCAAAAACCATACACCATCACCCATCTTTTCTTTTAAATATACTTGTTTATAAATTATGCTCTTTTTTATCTCTGCTAAATATTTATGATATTCTTTGTGCGCGCCGTGCCGATCAGCGTCTTTTTGTGTGCCACGGAACTCTAAACAAATGATGATTATTTATGGTTTCGAGAGAGCGTCGTACTGGCTGACGCTGAAAACCAGCGCCGTGGTTTGTGCCTTGCTGTGCGGACCAAGGTATTTATATAAGGCATTTATGGTGAGCGTTTTTTTTTTTTTTTTTTACTATTAAATAGGCTTGCGTTTGACCGCAATTCACCTGATCGTAAGTGATAATGCGGCCTAAGTTGGAACACGCTTGCCTAAGATGAACCGGTTCACTCGTGCCTTAAAGATACCCAGATTATACTTATCAGGGAACAGAGAGGCGGGCAGGGAATTCCACAGTCTGGCAGTTCGCACAATAAATGTGGAGTCAAAGCGCTTGGTTCGAGACCGTGGAACTTCAACCATATAGCGGTGACGCTTCGCCGTATCTCTGCTCGTCCGATGATGGAACGGGGATGGGGGAATTAAATTGTGCAATTCCGAAGCACACTCTCCGAAATGTACCCGATAAAAGACCGAAAGGCTAGCAACGGTGCGGCGATGTTCAAGGCTCTGGAGCTTAGCTCTAACCAGGGAGTCGTTGTTTATGAGCCCCTTGGCACGTCTATCGATGACTTCCAATGCCTCCAGTTGGTATTTTGCCGATCCATCCCAAAGGTGCGAACAGTACTCCATGCACGATCGAACTTGTGCTTGGTATAAGTTGAGCAGCTGTTCCGACGTGAAGTACTTTCGCACCTTTGCGAGGACTCCCAGCTTTTTGGCAGCTAGTTTGGCCTTGGACTCAATAAATGACCCAAAGTTAAGATTTGACGTCAAAGTAACGCCAAGAAGCTCAAGCTGGTCAGTGATTGGAACGGATACATGTCGGAAAGTAGGGGCCAGATGGAAAGGCCTCCTCTTGGCAGAGAAAAGACACGCCTGGGTCTTAGCTGCATTGAACCTGACCAGATTGGCATCGCCCCAATCGGAGACTGCCTTGAGGGACAAGTTCAAGCGCTCGACCATGGACTCTCTAGAAGACTGGATTTCAACCGCACTGGCACGTGCGCTGGATGTATAACTCTCTACAACCGTGCTGTCATCTGCGTACCCAAAGGTACCGGGTTTCAGCAGATCGTTGATATGCAGCAAAAAAAGGGTTGCAGAGAGTACTGAGCCCTGAGGAACCCCGGCACTTATTGCCATTTGATCTGACGAGCAGCCATCAATGACTACGCGAATTGATCGATCACTCAGGAAATCCGATATCCATGCACAGAAACCAGCGGGCAAGCCATATGCTGGAAGCTTGCTAATAAGGCCATCATGCCATACCCTATCAAAGGCCTTCGAGATGTCCAGGGAGACGGCAAGTGCTTCCCCATATTTCTCGATGGCCTCACTAAAGATATGAGAGGCGTACGCGAGAAGATCCCCAGTGGACCGATTTCGGCGAAAGCCATATTGACGATCACTGAGGAGGTCGTTAGCTTCAAGGTACGCCAGGAGCCTGTTATTTAGGACACGTTCCATTGTCTTGCAGATAATGGATGTGACCGAGATGGGCCTATAGTTGGTAGGATCGGCATGACTACCTTTTTTGGGCACGGGCTGCACGTTGGCAAGCTTCCATGACTTCGGCACTAATCCAGTCTCGAGAGAGAGCCGAAAGAGGCGTGTCAGTACAGGAGACAATTCAGGTGCACAGGTCCTCAGAACTATAGCCGGAATACCGTCTGGTCCATTTGCCTTGTTCACATCAAGATTGCGTAACGCTTGACGAAGCTCCTTTTGGCGAATGCGAGTATCAGACATTTAAGTCGTGTTGCCAGGTAAAGTCGGGGGAGTCGCGTCTCCTGCATCAAGATGTGAAGATTCTGCAAATAGAGAAGCAAATAGGTTTGCTTTCTCTTCTGCAGAGTGAGCCAGAGAACCATCAGGTTTCAGCAGTGGAGGCAGTGAGGGGCGACAGAAGTTTGACTCGACCGATTTAGCTAGGGACCAAAAAGCTTTACTACCCGCAGGGTACGAAGCAAGTTTGTTCCCTATTCGACTAATGTGGTCATGACGTGTTGGCCGTTTCACGCGGTAGTGACGCATGATTCTGACTCGGACATAATATTTTTATTTGTACTTTTTTTTTATTGTGATACAATATGTGGGTCGCTTTTCGTGTGAATAAATGCTAATATTTTTTTTTCTTTTCTTTATATGTAGTACGTAAACTAAAATTTTAAAAAATGTAACAAATCTCACATCTCTCACATCTCTAATTTCACACCCACCGGAAACTCGCACCGCCCCTTATTAACAATGTGCCCGCGCACATTCAGCACTTCCGGTGCCGCGCAACCTACATCCGGTTACTTCTTCAGGTATGTGGTTACACTGCTGAGAATATTCCTTTACTATTTTTAGATGTAAATTTGTATTATGGGTGTGTTTTCGCCAGCCTTATTTTTTTAAATAATTATGAACTATCCCTGTAATACCTACATAAGGTATAGGTCCAGGTTTCCTAACGATGGTATGCTTCACCTATGTTAGTGATGTCCAAGGTTAGAAAGTACATAATATGAATTGATAATATCACATTGGTATTTGCTCAGATTTGAACCCACAACCTCTGGCATGAGAGGTGGAAGCTTTAACAATAGGGTCTGGGGTGTACATTTGTATCTGTGTGTCTGTCTGTGGCATTGCAGCTCCTAAACGGATAGACCGATTTGGACTCGGTTTTGCTGCAGACCAGAAAATAAATATTTTTAATATTGTTAATAAGAATCTTAGGTTCCCCGACGCGACGAGATTTAGATCATAACATTACTAGGTACAAATAATAAAGTAAAAAGGCAAGCAAACCTAATTTTAATTTTAACTTTTTAAAGGATATTTTGGTCCGGGAGTTTCTTTTTTTAAACAAACTTATTTTATAATTTCCTTTCTAAATTCATTTAAACATCACTGGCATAGGTCAAGGAAAAATTGTAACGAAACCTGGACTTACCTATACTAATATTATAAAGCTGAAGAGTTTGTTTGTTTGTTTATTTGTTTGGTTGAACGCGCTAATCTCAGGATCTAATGGTCCAAATTGAAAAAATCTTTTTGTGTTGGATAGTCCATGTATCGAGGAAGGCTATAGGCCCAGGCGAAGCCGGGTCGGGTCGCTTGTAAATTAATATATCTGAAGTTGCCAATCCGCCTTGAACGATCATAATAGTCAATACTCGTTCTCTCTCTGTATGAAAAAAGGGAAAAAATAGTAAATAAAATAAAACCAAAAATAGTAAATGATCACCAAAATAGTGTTTCCTAAAATATTGTAGAAAGAAGCGATTTGGTTCTGGAACTCGGCGGCCGCTGCCGCGGCACGCTCGCTCCACTCGCTCGCCTCGTGCGTAGGGGGTCACAGTTCTAACCTAACCTAACCATGTCGGATCCGCCCCAGGGGGGGACTTAAGGGTCAAAAAGATTTTGGTTATTTTGCACACTAAGATTTGGTCATCAATTACTACATTTGGTATTACTTTTGGTGACCATTTAGTACATTTGGTATTTAGTAAGTATTTTTTAAGCGAAGTGAAAGGCGCCTAAAGATTAAGAAAGCCGACCACGTAACGGGAAGAGGCGAGGGCAAAGAAAGAGAGAAACCTTACTACAAGTAGGTAACCATTGTATGCAACATTTAATCCCCTATAATCCTCCTTCCATTTCTCACATGAAAATTTCAAACAAATACTGTAATAATTGCCTGTTACTGTTCCAGGGAGTCGAGTTCAATGGTTTGTTTCCGAGGAAAGTTGAGAGTATTACTAGAAGTCACATCTTAGTGTCATTGGGGGAACTAAGGTGATACTTGTTTCAAGTCGGTACCATTGTAAGAAGTGAATATTCCGACTTGGTCACGGCATTAATAACTAATATTATTATTATAATCAGAAAGAAAAAGAAATTAAGTATCTTGACTTGGCTTACAACCTTGTAAGCCAAGTCGTCGCCTTGTTAGGTCGACAACAGTTCGTTCGGTCGGTAACAATTATTATATGAGCTACAGAAGAATAAGCAATTAATGATTTAATATCTACTTGACAAAAACATTTTAATCTAATATAAAATCCACCTATTAATCTAATAACAATTATAATATAATTTAATTTTAAATTAATTTCGTGTAAAAAAATTACATTGAGGTGAGGTTGGTTTGAATTGTGAAGATAGGTCGTCATGTCGACCACCTGGTTGACATGTGGGAGATGAGTATAGCAGTCATTGTGCCGTAATCGTGTTGGCCAATGGAATTATTGACAAAAGCCTCGATCAACATCTGAGGAGGCTCACGTTGGGCAGTTGGATCAATGGCTTGATTCAAAAGCGGTACTTTTGGACACGACGCTTATTGATAGGAGATTCCTCTATCAGGAGCCTTGACCACCGATAGCTTAACCCTGTTCCCGCCGTCTGCGAAAATGACAGACGTAGACGTTAAAAAAACTGTTTGAAAAAACTAACTTTAAAAAACGACATTTTTACTTTAAGTACCGACTTTTTTTTCAAAAAGTGTTTTATTTTTTGCTTGTTAGTGCCTGCTTCTTATTATCACCCAAATCCATTAAAAACGCTAACACAAAAATGCCCTCATTTCCCACCCTATATTTTCATGAAATTTATCTGGGACCACCCCTGAGGCATACCCTATTTAATTCATGTGATCCAAAGAATTTTCAAAATCATCCCTCATCAAATCTCAGACAGCATTACCCAAAGATTCGACATCACAGTATAAGCCCTTAATTGGAAACAAATAGAAATAAAACACCAATTTGTTTGCTAACGTATAAAAAGAGGGGTGTTGTGTTTACACCGTAAAATCAACTTAAATGGCCAATGAAACACCATGTACATTTTAAGTTGGACAATAGAATGTAATTCTGTGGTATATTGGCCTCAATGATTTAGCATAAAGTCTAAGGCTAGTGACTGAGTGCATAAGAAAGGCGAATTTGGTCAAGACAGTAATATGTTAGTGAATTTTTTTTAAATAATTTTTTTATGGGAATTTTTTGATAACCCATTAATTTAGTTTTTTAGTACGTCATAGGTTGTATTTTTATTATTTGTATAAATATTGTAGGTCATTCACAAAATAAAAATATTTAATACTGAATATTTTAAAATGTAAATTATACATAATATCTAATTATGTTTTTTTTTTTTCATTTGTGATCTGCTATCAGTCGCCAAACTATAAGCAGATGAGTTGAGCGGTAGGTAATGTTTAACAGAGCAGCTTGGCCAATGCCTTGCTGTCTACTCAAAGCACGTGATTTCTTTTAACCCTCTTAACCACGTTGGCATTGTCAAGCAATCCGGAAGCAAGTGGATTGGGGTGATGCGCAAGACGATCAATGTATAGTCTCTTATAGCGCTCTATTTTTGAGACCACTGTTGCAATGTTCAAATACTCATGTATCCCATCGTTCCTTGTAAACCAAGGGGCATTATCAATACTTCTCAGAATGCTGTTTTACACCCTCTGCAAGCACATCACATTACTCTTGCTGGCTACTCCCCATAACTGAATGCCATAGGTCCAAACGGGCTTCAGAATGGAGTTGTAAATTAGTAGTTTGTTGTCCAGGGAGAGCACGGAATGTCTGCCCATCATCCAGTATAAATTTCTAAATTTGTGGTTGGTGTGGTCTCTTTTTGCTTTAATGTGTTTTATCCATGTTAAGCGTCTATCTAAGTGGTAGCCAAGGTATTTCATACAGTCGGTTTGTGGCAAAATATTGTTAATTAAATGAACCCGGGGACAGTTTTCTTTTCTACGGGTAAATGTGATGTGATTGGATTTCTGGGCACTTGCTCTTATTCGCCATTTTTTGAGCCAATCTGAGGTAGCGTCGAGTAGTTGTTGTAAATTTACACTTGCTGACTTGGGATCATCGTCCACAGCCATAAAAGCGATATCATCAGCATATGTGGCAACCGTAACATCGTCTAAGGTTTGAAGATCTGACGTGTAGATGTTGTATAAGATTGGTCCTAGCACCGAGCCTTGGGGCACACCAGCTTGAATTGGGAACAGAGAGGATGTGGACTCCCCCTGTTTGACTTGAAACCATCTATCGGCAAGATAGGATTCCAAGATGTGAAACACTGAGTGAGGCAATTTTTCTTTAATTTTGCAAAGCAGTCCTTTGTGCCAAACTCGATCAAAGGCCTGCTGTACATCCAAGAATGCGGCAGAGCAGTATTTTTTGGTTTCGAGGCATTGTCAGATGGAATGGCATACTCGATGAACCTGTTCGGTGGTTGAGTGTGCTTTACGGAAGCCAAATTGATGCTTGGGAACAACTTCATGCTCGTTCATTAACTCATTGAGTCTTATGAGAAAAACCCTTTCCCACAGCTTTCAAAGAGTTGGAGTGAAGCTTATAGGTCTATATGAGGAACACTCGTGTGGCGGCTTGCCCTCTTTATGAATCATCACAGTCGTTGAAACCTTCCACAGATTAGGAAAATAGGAGGTACTGTAGGTGGCATTAAACAGACTGGTCAAAAAGGTAACACATTTTTTCAGAATTCTGGGTGTAATTAATTCGAATCCTGGCGCCTTGTTGGGATTGAGTGATCTAATTTCTCTCACGATTTCTCTGGTCGATACTGGCCTGATGGATAGACACAATTGGATGTCTTGGTTGAGTATGGAATCCAGATCTGTCTCTTGCTCATCACCCTCGTTTGGTTTAAATACTTCAGCTAGGTGTTTGGCAAAAACCTCGGATTTGTCTTTATCGGTACGCGCCCAGGATGACTGGTATCTGATAGGATAGCATGATTGCTGGGGGCTATTTAAGTGTTTAGTGGCCTTCCACAACGAATGGTCTCTACGTTCGGATGGTGACAATGACTCAAGAGTTTTTCTTAGGTTTGTGTTTGTGTGTACCTCAAGAGCTGATTTCAAGTCTTTAATTGCTTTATTGAGGAAAGTTTTTCATTGACTGGTGCCGCGATTGTTGCCATATACGCCTCAGTCGCCGTTTCTCGGCTATTTTGTTTCTAATTTCCTTGGTCTGGGTTGTTATGGTATGGGTTGCTGTGTTTGTTGGGGGAGTATTTACCCATGCTGCTACTTGGATGGTGTTCGTTATGTGTTTACAAGCTTCCTCAATATCTTCGGATGTTTTCAATTTTTTAGCGCAGATTGATATGGTCATCGAGGTATGAGCGGAAACCATCCCAATCTGTTTTCTTATTGTGTAGTACTGTAGGTCCTTCGCGGCTCATTATGGTTGTGGCCAAAGATGGGGTATGGTCCGATAAACCATCCAGACAGGACTCGACATCAGAGAAAACCTGGCTTAAACCTTTAGTCACGAAGAAGTCTAGCAGGTCTGGCACCTTTTTTGGGTTTGAAGGCCAGTAAGTGGGTTCTCCGGTTGAAAGAGGATGACAGTGATGTCCGTCAATGCAATTTTTTAGCTGTCTTCCCCTTGTGGTAGATAGTGTAGAACCCCAAAAGGTGTGTTTTGCATTCCAGTCACCACCGGATATAAATCTGTTGCCCAGAGTTTTTAAAGTAATCTAAGAACATGTTGTTTGTTATGTTATACCTGGGCGGGCAATAGATCGCGAAGAGAATAATGGGTCCTCGCGATCTTCCAATCTTACACTAGTAGCCTGTAAGGGGTTGGTTGAGAAGGCTTCAAGAAGGCAATGTTTCAAACTTGATTTAATTACCAGTGCAGACCCTGCGTGAGCGCCGCCATTAGGATGAGGAGTGTAATATATTTGAAATCCTTTGAGGCGTAAGGAACTTCTGCTGGTAGCATGCGACTCTGAGATTAGCACCACATCCAGTTTGTTGGAAATAATCAGAGCTTTAAGTTCATTCGTGCTAGATGATAGTCCATTTATGTTCCAAGTTGCAACCCTAAGCGACGCCATTGCTTATTTCATTAGCTTGGGGTTGATGGTAGTGAGAAGACCAAGCAATGTGTTGATTTGTTGCAAGAGTTGGTCTATCTTTTCAGATTGTCTGATGAGTATCTCTTCTACAGAGGTAGATTGTTGACTGTGATTTATATCACTTTTAGTGTTTTGTTGGCTATGACTGTAGTCAGTATGTTTCTTTGCTTCAATATGATTTCTAGAACTTTTGGTTTTGTCTGCATAAGTTGTAGCATCTGCCATGTTGGATGAGGTCTTTGGTTGATCATGAATTTCTGCAGCTTGAGCCTCGGGTTTGCTAGTGTGAGTCATGACATTTGTTTGGAAGTTAGGGCTTCTTCGCTTGGTTTTTCTGGCTAGGATTTCTTTATAGACCTGGCAGCCCTTGTAATTGGCAAGATGGTCGCTATCACAGAGAGCATATTTTGCTGGTGTGTTCCTATCTTTTTTGGGACACTCTGATGTTCTGTGCCCTTCCCCACATTTAACACACCGGTAAGGCCGCATACAGTTGTTTTTTGGAATGTCCGTACTGTTGGCATCGATAGCACTGGACTATAGATTTAGATTTATGGGGGTCTTCAATTTTAACCCGTTGATGGAAGATGTGTTGAATGTCTTTAACGTTTTTGTTGCTAACATTGGGTTCCAGGTTTACAAAAAATGTATGAGGGTTTTTTTGTCATGTATATGACGTATAAAATGAATATGTTTATTTAATCAAAAATCGAACATGATTACTATAGTATAGTGAAACAATAAACTTTATTATTATGATATTATTATTATGAAGTGTGTTTCAAGATAGAAAATAGTAAATACATCCTCTGTACTAATTTAAATCGAATGTTTCTTATTATAAAGAAAGGAAAAGTTTGTTTGTTTATAATGAGATAATTTCTGTAAGGACTGGGTCTGATTACGAAAATTCTTTCACCGATAGAAACACCGAAACCCCCACCGAAACTATTCACGAGTGACAAAGAAATTTTATGGTATATTTGACTAACACGCGAACGGAGTCGCGGGTAGAAGCCAGTGTTAAATATTTGATGATGTTCGTGACACACGACAAATTTTATAATTAAAATAGCCGACTGCAATTAGTGCTTTACCTGGAACGAAGGTAATAGCGAACAGATTTTAATGGGAATTCCCCATAGAGAAAGTAAGATGACAATGTGAATGCAACTTAAAAAAACATTTTTTTATGTTATTGTCATGTTTGGAATCAAAATAAAAATCTCGCAACAACGACATATTTTTGACACAGTTGGCGCAGTGAGTGATTGACTATGGTGCTGCGTTTCGCGGGTTCGATTTCGTCTACAGATAGTTGTTCCGGTTCTGGATGTTTGTGTATGTGAGTTTATATGTTTGTAAATGCAACCCCGACACAAGAGAAATTCCTAGTGTGGGGTAAAGTTTAAAATAAATAAACAAATAAGAATAATTAAATCTTTATTTTTAGTCATAGGCTCTTAGTAGTTTAGTTACCTACATTATTTACTTAGAGTTATGCTAGTAAAATTAAAAACTAACACTAATCCTACCGCTACTCTTTTCAAGCGATTCTGGTAAGGGCGTCACTTCACGCAATCATTAACATCATCATGTCAACCTTTAGACGACCACTGCTGGGCATAGGTCTCCCACGAGGAGGGATTCTGCCGTAATCACCATGCTTGGCCGATTGCATGTAGCATGCTTGCAGTAGGTGTTATGGTACGTACTCAGAATGATGCTGCTGCTGGCCATCCTCTGGTCAATATTCCTCTGTCGCCTTCTACGACACCCACGGGTAGAAATGGGGTGATGCTATTTGCAGCCGGCACCACACGGCGAATTCAATCACTTTGAAAAACTTAAACTGATTTCCTTTAACTGACCTCCTTTCTTCCTTATATCCTATCCTACTAATATTATAAATGTGAAAGTTTGTGAAGATGTTTGGATGTTTGTTACTCAATCACGCGTAAACCGTTGAACAGATTTGCATGAAAATTGGCACATAGATAAACCATTTCCTGGATTAACATATAGGATACTTTTTATCCCGGTAATATGTTCCCTTGGGATAATCGTTCTTTTTACGCGGGCGAAGCCGCGGGCTAGTATATTATATTTTATTTATTAATCAACGAAACTTGGAAATCTTACAAATAGAAAAATTCTCTCCCAAAACCGTCTAGACGGTTTTACATACATTGATCAGACTCTATCAGACATTGATCAGACAGTCTCATTCTCATATATAAAAAATATACTTAACAATAATTACTAAATGTTATCTAGCTGATGCTTTTTAAGCGTTTTTTTAAACTTATTTATGTTTAGCTCCTGTCTGATAACCTCGGGCAAACTAATTAAGTAAATAATGTAGCCCCCCTATAATAATTACTGACCCTAGGTTACTGACCTCGTGCTATAGGTGTGACTTACCGACGTTAGGCTAACTGAATTTATTTAATTTTACTTTTTTAAAATTATAGATTGGTGGACACTTCCCGTGATCCAAGAGCTGGTTTTTACCTTGGTCAGAGATTAAGTATTGACATCCAACGTGGCAATGCCGCCAGTCACTTGGGTACATTTCCAGTTGACGGCGATGTGGAGGATTTTTTTGATGCCTTAAGTATTGTGTTAGTTTTTTAGTTTAATACTTTAGGTTTTCTTTTTTATTATTCTTGTAAATATTTAAAATACCTAAAAACAATAAACAGCTAGTTGAAAATTATAGGTTTTAGATTTAGATCTACGTTTGTTAAAACTTACCGATGCATTCCCAAATTCTCTGCCATTCTTGGAATTTGGAACGAAACACGTTCATTAGAACGTGTTTCGGTAAGAATATATCGAGAATTTAATGGTAAGAACTTCCAGATACTACTCAGTTCAATTCTCGATGACTGACAGTAAGCACAATACACTGTATTTCGTATTATTTTTCCTCATTTAACCTTGTTTGTGCCGGTTGAAGATACTTTTATTTCAGACTCTTCAAAGGCACGGAGTTTGTTCAGTTTCAAAGAAATGGGGTATGTCATTATGCGCTGGTGCAACAAAACATCATTAATTTTCTTTGATATGGCTTTGGCATTATGAGTTGATTATACGAGGGCGGCACTGAAAATTTCGGGAATCAAGGAAGTGACACAACATTACTATTTAAAAATGTATTGATTGCTTTTCGAAGTATTCTCTGCAAAATTTGACACATTTTTCCATACGATGGAACCAATCATTGAAGCAACCATTTGGGTTCCAATTTCTCAACGACTAAACAAGTTTGACAAAACCTTATGACAAGACCGAGAATCTTTTTTTACATAAATAAATGGTATTCGATTTTTAAAACCAAGGAGTTTTCAATTAAAAAGATTTTAATATGACAGGAACAGTGGAAATATTCCATTCCCGATACTTTTAGTGTAGCCCTCGTATTAGTTTAAAAAATATAAATATTTCTTACAGTCTTGTTTACTTTTTTAAGATTATCACGGTGTGTAACTGTAAAGGTTACATGCATTTGGCATGCTGGTTGAAACTTTTAACTATATGGCATCGCCGAAACACTCTGGAACCTTCTAAATCTAGCACAAACAAACAATCTACCAAACAATCCATCTTGGATCTTGTATTGTTTGGGCCTAGAGTCAGGCACACTAATTATTCTATATAGAGCATCTTTAAAGTCAAGTTTAACTTTTATTGCTACTTAGTAGTTACTCTCCTGGTTCTCACAGTACACAGATATTATAAAAGAATACAACTCTCAACCTGTAATAGGGTATTTTACTATATACGAGAAAAAATCCATAAATATGTTATTAAGACAGTTTAGGCATAACGCAGTCGGGAAATGTAAGTTTTAGTTCATAAAATAACAAAACAAATTTTTAAATTCAATTCAAAGTTTTCAGTATTTTTAGTCTGTTATAAAACACCGTGAAATAGTAGCGGCCATGTTATTACGACGTACGGCTGTGTAAACAAAAAATTGTCAACTGTCAGTCAACCGATTGGCGTAATATAGGCTTTGTACTTTTATTATTTTCGCAACGTAATTTTTTCATTATTACACCTATTACAAAATATGCTTTTAATTATTTTTAAATGATATACAATTATCATATTTAATATGAGCTCATTTGATACAAAACGAACTGACGTCATTTACGCTGAGCTATATGGCGTCCAGTAAGAGGCGTTTTCGTAAAACTACGCGCGAAATTTGAAAATTTAAAATTTAGATGTATTTTTATGGCACTTATCGATTGAATAAAAATGTTGTGTTTTTTTTGGTGGCATATTAGCACTATAGAATTTGATTGAGACACTTTTCAAAAATGGGTGTAATACCCTATTTCATTTCTCTGTTACGTGTGATATGCAATGTATTGTCTGTATGTTTTTTGATTCATGATTCTTATATAAATAAATAAATAAATTATGATTTTATTTATTTAAACACCAAATACATAATTATGGTAATATTGTAAATAAAACCTGAGTGAATCATTGCTTTAAATTAGGGAGCACTTCGTTCGCATTCAATTTTCAGTCTTAGGGCGGGTTGTTTCAAACAGTCCGTTAACGTTACATACGGACAGTTAAAAAGTTACTATGATGTGCGATGTTTAACGTACGTTAAATGTAACGGGTTGTTTCATGACATAAAAATACGTCAGTTAATGTTATTCAAAAAAAGATTCCATAATATTTTGATGTTTGAAGTAGCTACAACACAAAATTACGATGACTGGTCGGTTATGGTAATAGGCCAAACTAGCTGCCAAAAAGCTGGGAGTCCTCGCAAAGGTGCGAAAGTACTTCACGTCGGAACAGCTGCTCAACTTATACCAAGCACAAGTTCGATCGTGCATGGAGTACTGTTCGCACCTTTGGGATGGTTTAGCAAAATACAAACTGGAGGCATTGGAAGTCATCGAAAAACGTGCGTAGAGGCTCATTAACAACGACTCCCTGGTTAGGGCTAAGCTCCAGAGCCTTGAACATCGCCGCACCATTGCTAGCCTTTCGGTCTTTTATCGGGTACATTTCGGAGAGTGCGCTTTGGAATTCCACAATTTAATTCCCCCATCCCCATTCCATCATCGGACGAGCAGAGATACGGCGAAGCGTCACCGCTATATGGTTGAAGTTCCACGGTCTCAAACCAAGTGCTTTGATTTCACATTTATTGTGCGAACTGCCAGACTGTGGAATTCCCTGCCCGTCTCTCTGTTCCCTGATAAGTATAATCTGGGTATCTTTAAGGTACGAGTGAACCGGTTCATCCTAGGCAAGCGTGTTCCAACTTAGGCCACATTATTACTTAAGATCAGGTGAATTGCGGTCAAACGCAAGCCTATTTGATAAATAAAAAAAAGTAACTTTTTGACGTTTGATTTTGTGAAACAACCTATTTTTTTGATTTGACGATAGTTAGCGTCATTTTTGAGTAGTATCGGTCAGTAATGGTTAGTTGAAGCAACCCGCCCTAAATCTGTCAAAAAAACTTTTTATTTACCTACATTTTTGACACGATTGACATTAGTTGTCGCTGAGAGAAAATTTCGACTAGATTTCAAATTTTTAGTGCCTTCTGAAGGCCAATTGTACTAATTATTAAAAACGTTCTACTAAATAGAGGCGCTGATAGCACATGAAAGCAGTGGTAATCATTGTCAAAAACGTGTTAAAAATGTAGGTAAATTAGAAGCATTTTTTTGACGGATTGAGACTGAAATAAACAATTTATTTACGATCGATCTATAAATTACAATAGTAGACTCTGATAATAAAACAAAATTCATAAAATTATAACACCTTGCATTTGAAAAAAAATTTCTACCAATACCAATCCTCTACCTGAAAAGATTAAGAAAAATATCTTTACAAAAATCATCCCGCTAATCTTTCCACCACATCGTCGGTCTAAAGCAAGGTAGAAGGCAAAAACCACAAGGGCAACCATAAACTTTGATTAGATTTTGTAACACGCGGCTTCGTCCTACATTAGAATGCGTGAATTGGCGCCGAGTAATTGGATTTTTCGCGTCATCGCGCCTGATCTCCTGACTCTCCTGTATCTTGGTTTCCCTAAACTTCTGGAGTAAGGGGTGAGTCATAAAGACGTGACATGGACATGATTTGAATGTGAACTACTCACTAAACGTCTGGTCTCGACGTCTGGACTACGTAAACTACTGAACATTTGGGACGAGAGCCGAGATTTTATTTAACGATTCATTTATATAGGCACGTGTCAAATTAAAAGTAAAATGTCTAGTGTTCCAAATTTGACACTAGCTGACCCGGCAAAAATTGTTTTGCCATATAAATGAATTAAAAAAAAATGGGCTACAACTTATTCTCAGACCGACCAAATATTCACAAAAAAATATATAAAAATCAGGCAAGCGGTTTTGAAGGACTTCGATGGTAAACACTATGACACGAAATTTTTATATATTAGATTTCTAAAATTTTTAAATCAAAAGAACCTGCCACAAACGAAACTATCAAACCGGTGGAAGATGCTCACGAAGATCCATTAATCAACTAAAAATAAGCGAATAATATTCAAACAGCTGAATCATAGAAATGAAAACTTTCAATCGCGACACATTAAACAAAAAACAAAAACAAATTAAACCAGCTGTTTGCAACATAAATTAGGTCACAATTTACTAATGTGGGATAAAGGTCAAAAAAATAAAATAAAATCACTGGTTTATAATGATACTTGTATTATTCACTCTGTTCGTCGTCCGTCCTAATCTCAAGTAATCCCTACTCCTTTCATTAGTTTTATTCCTGTCAAGTGTCAACTGTCAATCTGCATCTGTCATCCGTCACCTTTCACTCGCACGTACTTTCCCTCTCGTTCCTTCCTTTTACGTTCCGTTCCCACACTAATGATTATGATAGTATCACACCCATTTTGCTTAGTCCATGATTGACCATTATTCAAGCATTTATCCATCTAGCCTAACCTTTTTCCAAATTTGTCGGGATCGTCTTCCAGTCTAACCGGATGCAGCTGAATACCAGAGTTTTACATGGAGCGACTGCCTATCTGACCTCCACAGCCCAGCTACCTATTGAGTAACACGATACCCCTTGGTAAGACTGGTTGTCAGACTTTCTGGCTTCTGACCACCCATAACGATTGCCAAAGATCTACGAATGACAGCCGGGGCCAACGGCTTTATGTGCTTTCGAAGTCATGGAGGGAACTCGGTATGAAATGGATGGTCACCCATCCATAGAGTGACTGCGGCAAGCGTAGCTTAGCCTTGACCGATCGATTCGTACGGCTTTTGGCATCAAATGATACGTTATAGAAACCAAATAAAAACTGAAATGAGAAAGATCTTGAAAAACGTCCCTAGCGTCATGAACGGAGGTCTAAGTGAACTTCGCCTTACTCCGTGGGTGTCAAACTCAAGACTTTTTTGCATTTCGTACTTAGGTATCATTTAGAAGGTCTTTTTAAGGGATTATGTAGGTGAGGATTTTTATTTAAATTTAGAAGCGCGGATACGAATTCTTTTACAAAAAAAGTTCTTGTTTTGGCTCAGATCTAAATTCTTTTAAAGTTTTTGCATAACATCTCCAGATTGAAAAGATAAATGGATAAAGATTAGATTCAATTTGTTGGGTGTAATCAGAACATCTGTGTTCCAAAACTCGATTACAATCTTAGTACGCTATACGCACTAAAATTGTAATCGAGTTTAAAACATATTTTGCAAATAGAAAAATATATATTTTTTAAATAATTAAAGCAATAATTCTAATACAATATTTTAAAGAAAATAAATTACAGTCTGAATATGTAAACATTGTATAACCAATCTTTTTCATGAAATAAAACCTGAATACATCTTCGAAAACAAACCAGCCCACTTATTTTCATATCACAATAAGCCCAAAAAATCCTCAGATAAAGACATGCCAATGAAGACAGCTCATGATAAACCGACCTCGCTCCCATCCCTTCCGATGAAAACCTTCATAAATAGCCTAAAAACATATAGTTTCCCATAAATCTCAGTAAGGCGTTCGCACGATTTTCTTACATTTCTCTCTCTCATACATCAAATTACAGGTGAAACAAATTGCTAGCCAGAACTATAAGCGCGACGTGTATTTATATATAAAGGGCTCTGCACGTGACACGACTGCTTAGTTTTCGTGTGAATATTTCTTTATTGTATTTATGTAGGACGTGTTATTGATTTAGTGGTTGTCGTGATAAAGGTAGTTATGGTACTTTTTTTTTGTGGTTGGAGGAACCTGACCTTGTCGTGTTTGATTGCTCAGAATTCCATGGTTTTTAGATGTAGCTGTTTGAAATTTTGTCGTATTAAGTAAATAAGGCAGTAATTGTCTTGTAAGATTTTCATAAAGACGCCCAAAACACGTATATTGATAATATCCTACTACTATTATAAACGCGAAAGTGACTGAGGATGGATGGATGGATATGGATGATTGCTGAACGGAATCAGCTAAAATTTAGCACCGTAATTTTTGGCAAAAACTACGTGAGAGATGAACTCCTACAGGCTTTTTTGTTTTTAGTTTAAGTATTTATTTTTATTAAAAAACACGTCCAGGTTAAGCTATGGGCCTGCATATCGCAAGACTGGAACCCTGACACATTTAGCGGTAGACCGAGGAGAAGATGGCGGGACGCCGTGAATGGCTTCCTCACGAATTGGCGAGATGAGGAACAACATCCGGAGAAATGGAGGGAATGGGGTCTTTGCCGAGGAATAGAACAGTAACGATAGGTTAAAAAAAAACATGATGCCCTACACTAGAACATTTGTTAGCAATCAAGAATTCAACAAGTTTGTTTGTTCTAGGCATATCGCTAACGCCATGCCATGGCATGTTTAAGTGACGTCAGTTCGCATTCATTACTACATATTTGCACTAGCGTAAATGTAACCCAGTTCATTGGTTTCTGGGAAATAATGGCATATACCCATTAGCTGGCCTTTGCATTTTTTTGCTCTAAAAACTGTAAATTCTTAGAAATCCTATGCGAGGGATGTCACAAGTACTTGAGAAATTTTTGTTCTTAAATTAATCTAGGCGACATTAAAAGAATCATGGCGAGATCCATACATTCATTTGTATGAATAAAAAAACTAATTTAGAGGGTTTAAAATATTTTCCAATGTTAAGAACACATTACCAGGAGTAGATTGATATACTTACCATATTTTTAAACACCCGCATTTTAATATTACGAAATAAAAATAACACTGTGTCTGCCAATTTGATAGATCCGTTAATGTAAGCGACGTTAACGGATCTATCAAATTGGCAGACTAGTGATGTGACAAGTGTGTGGAAAAAAATATCATTATTTGTGACATTATTTCCCTTAAAACGATGCAATTTTAGTGTAAGATCTGCGAAACGTCGAAATTCAGAACGAAACGGCGACAGACAGTAATGTCAGTCACCGTTTCGTTCTGAAATAATGAGCTTTTCGTTAAACTATTTTTTTTTTATTTACGCGGGGTTTTAAACATATTGTAAATGCCTGAAGATTCTCTTTAGGTACCCAAGAGTATAAGAATTAGAATTTCAACTTCTCTAAACATCTTTATTTTTTTGTACAAATCCTGCCATGATTTTTTCAGGGGTTTCTTTCATACATTGTTTCCGGAATTTAATTTACAACATGTTACCATGTACTTAAGAAACAGTGTAGCTTAAATTATGTAATATTACAAAGCGAACCTCTTCGTATTCCCTGGTTAGCCGATATGAGAATATGCCGAAAATACTATATAAATCACATCGCTATTCACTCTCACGAGTGAATAGCGATGTGAGATGCGAGTTGTTGTTTGAATTTTACAGAATCGACCTACAGAATTTAGACAAAAAACCTTGAACAGCACCTAAATCAAACTTAATATTTTTTTATTCTGCCAATAAGGTATCTCTTTCTTTGCGATTGCGTACACATTCTACCAACAAGTGATGCACATCCTCCACAGACTCGCAGTGTTGACAACTTTGACAAGGTATTTACTTTTTTCATTAGGAAGCCAAACCTGTTGAGAGGCATGTGTCCAGTTCTTAACCTGTGTACTATTACAATGTATTTTCGGCATATTCTCATATCGGCTAACCAGGGAATACGAAGAGGTTCGCTTTGTAATATTACATAATTTAAGCTACACTGTTTCTTAAGTACATGGTAACATGTTGTAAATTAAATTCCGGAAACAATGTATGAAAGAAACCCCTGAAAAAATCATGGCAGGATTTGTACAAAAAAATAAAGATGTTTAGAGAAGTTGAAATTCTAATTCTTATACTCTTGGGTACCTAAAGAGAATCTTCAGGCATTTACAATATGTTTAAAACCCCGCGTAAATAAAAAAAAAATAGTTTAACGAAAAGCTCATTATTTCAGAACGAAACGGTGACTGACATTACTGTCTGTCGCCGTTTCGTTCTGAATTTCGACGTTTCGCAGATCTTACACTAAAATTGCATCGTTTTAAGGGAAATAATGTCACAAATAATGATATTTTTTTCCACACACTTGTCACATCACTAGTCTGCCAATTTGATAGATCCGTTAACGTCGCTTACATTAACGGATCTATCAAATTGGCAGACACAGTGTTATTTTTATTTCGTAATATTAAAATGCGGGTGTTTAAAAATATGGTAAGTATATCAATCTACTCCTGGTAATGTGTTCTTAACATTGGAAAATATTTTAAACCCTCTAAATTAGTTTTTTTATTCATACAAATGAATGTATGGATCTCGCCATGATTCTTTTAATGTCGCCTAGATTAATTTAAGAACAAAAATTTCTCAAGTACTTGTGACATCCCTCGCATAGGATTTCTAAGAATTTACAGTTTTTAGAGCAAAAAAATGCAAAGGCCAGCTAATGGGTATATGCCATTATTTCCCAGAAACCAATGAACTGGGTTACATTTACGCTAGTGCAAATATGTAGTAATGAATGCGAACTGACGTCACTTAAACATGCCATGGCATGGCGTTAGCGATATGCCTAGAACAAACAAACTTGTTGAATTCTTGATTGCTAACAAATGTTCTAGTGTAGGGCATCATGTTTTTCGCATAAGGTTCAAAATGACCTTGATATATTTGACACTTTGAATCGGGTTCTAGTGCGAAGTGAGCGTCTAAATGACGGGGAAATTACCTTACAGAATGCCACTTCTTATGTCATCTCATACTTTATCTGTCAAAATCTCCCTGGCAATTTAGTTCAACTCGTGTGTAAATTCGAATTAGGAACCGATTTTTTAGAATGCCAATCAAGAAACTCACAGCGGATTCAGATTCGAAGTTTAGAATGAGGTCTTACAGAATCACACCCCTGTAGTGCGGAAGCTAAGAAACTGGATAATTTTGCATGCAGCTATTTAGCTAACTAATAGAGTGTCTCTGATCCCTTAGTTTTATTTTTTATTGTAAGTTTTTTGTTATGAGTTATAATGGGGCTGACATGGTTATGTGTGATAACCAAAAGCCTCTAAATAAATAAATATTAAAAAAAAAGTAATATGTGTGTATGTGTAACAACCCACTACTTGCACATTAGTGTAATGATCATAATTATAATATCAGCCAATTATTGTTGCACTGCAGGGCAAGCATCTTCTAATAATTCAGAGAAGGCACATGCATTGATTGCCACGCTTCCTTAAAGATTGGCGATTTCTGACTCATATTAATTATAAGTCCAGATTTCCTCACGACGTTTTCCTCTATCGATGTTAGAGATGGTCAAGATAAACTTTGGAAGTATATATCATTTTGTTAGTTTGTTTTTTGGTTAAACGCGCTAGTCTCAAGAACTACTGATACGATTCTGAAAATGATCTTACAAATAGTAAGATACGTTATGCATGAGACCTACAGGTTATTTTAGTAAAAAAAGGGACACCCGGATGGAACGAAGTTCCTTTCGATTTTTTTCTTATTTATTATTTGGAGATTTGCAAGATGTTCAGGAACGGTAAAGACGACGCTATTTAGGGCATACTGTCAGTCCTTTTACACGTGTAGTCTGTGGACCAGCCACACGCAGCGAACCGTCAGTGCCCTGCGAGTCCAATATAACAATGCATTCAGGTTGCTGATGGGATTGCCTCGCTACTGCAGTGCGTCAGCGATGTTTGCTGAGGCTCAGGTGGACGGCTTTCTCGCCATTATATGAAAGAAAGCAGCATCGCTGATGCGAAGGGTGAGGGGCAGTCCCAAAGGCTACCTGGGTGTAATTGCTGAGTACATCCATAGTCCTATTTGGAGGCATTGGATAAGGTTGCATGTAGTATAGGCTTGTGTGTAAGATACTAACATAGTTTTAAGTTATTTCGATGTTTTACTAACACCATATGGACCTAAAGTTTGAATTAAATGTTTTGAATTTGAATTATGTACAAAAAACCTGTATAGGTACACTCAACAAAAATAATCGTCGCGACACCACACTGTTCAAAGCGAAATAGAAAGACGAAACGAAAATAACTGGCTTGCTTTCTATGAGAGAGAGAGAGAGACAGACAGAGAAACACGCGCACGCCGCACGGCTTACAACTATAGCAAAAAGTGTCGTTACAACTTTTGGTCTTAATTTTTTCTGTCTAGCCCCCTTTCGCAACGCGCGTTAAGGAACTTCGTTCCAAAAAAAATGGGAATAAATTGGAAAACAATTGTTATTTATTTTTAACTAGTATTTAGCCGGGAATACCTCTGAGTGAAGGTAGACGAAGCCGCGGAATAAAAGTAACATAATATCCTTTCTCGTGGTGCAAGGTTACTCTATACTAAATTTCATCAAAATCGGTTCAGTAGTTTTGCCATGAAAGCGTAACTAGTAAACAAAGTCATTTTCTCATTTATGATATTAGTACGGATTGAAAAAAGAAACCGAGATGTTCTTGTCATTATTTGTGGACCTTAATACCTTTATATCTTTTGTTACCCCAACCAGGTACTTCCAAAGATTTTAATGTTTCTCAAACTCCAGTCAAGTTTAACTAACCGACACAAGTTTACGGAATCTAGTGCTTACAGGCAATGCTCTAACAACCGGACACTAAGTCGAATCCATTGTTACAGGGGCATCAAACAACTATTCAACTTGTTAAAGTCCTCTAAGGATTCTGTTCCACTCTGAAGGAATTTAACATGAACAAAGTAGGTGAAGCATTGCTGTACTATTTTTTATAATATCTATGTTGTCAAACTGCTGGGTAACTGGTCTCCCCAAGTCTTTCCAGGAACTTTTTTCCTACACCACCTCGAACTAAACCTGATGGTACGCGTCTAGGTCATTTCGTCACCTCTTTCTGAACCGTTCTAGGCAACGCCGTCCATTTTCAGGCACGAATTGCGTGGATACTCTTGCCTAATGGTCACTTGTAAGCGGCTGACGTGACAAGGGGTGTGATTCTGTAAAACCTCATTCTAAACTTCGAATCTGAATCCGCTGTCAGTTTCTTGATTGGCATTCTAAAAACTCGGTTGATAATTTGAATTTACACTAGCGCCACCCTAGCGAGCGTGTCAGCGAGTTGAACTAAATTGACAGGGAGATTTTGACAGATAAAGTATGAGATGACGTAAGAAGTGGCATTCTGTAAGGTAATTTCCCCGTCACTTCGACGCTCACTTCGCACTCGAACCCGATTCAGAGTGTCAAATATATCATTTTGGGTTAAAAATGTTTATACGAAGTGAGAGTCAATTGCGATGTGAGATGCGAGTTGTTGTTTGAATTTTACAGAATCGATCTACAGCCCAATCTCATTTAAGTATGGCAGAGTTGAATGAGATTGGGCTGGTCACGTGTCTGCCTACGTCTGTATGCACATTTTGAAATTAGTATACTCTCTCTCGTACGATTAAAAACTTGTACGAGAGAGTGAGTCTGAATAGGTATTTATTCTATAATGGGTAACTACACCTCACTAATCCCAAACCATTGTAACTCCTGTAAGCCAGTATCAGAGGCGACCGCCAGAAAAGCTCCGGCAATGAAGCTCGACGAGTCCCGAAGAAACGATTCAACTGTCTTGAATCCCGCAACAAAATTAATCAAAAAACAGCGGAGGAGTAAGAAAAAAGAATTAGCAAGCAGTAAGGCTTTTGGCCAATAGACTAACGTGGTAGTAACCTCAGCCTTAATCCGCACGCTCAACCTCATAGCGAGTGAGGCGGACTTATTCTGTTGTTCTCTGGGTGAATTCACAAGGAATGCTTTGTTTGTAATTAGTTATAGGTATTAGTTATAATTAACAATTAAACTAAGTATTAATTAAACTGCATTTACCGCATTGGTTAGCTGTAATGGTAGATGTAAGTAAATAAATAAATAAATACAAATTTATTATAAATGCGAAAGTCAGTTTGTTTCTTTGTTACGCTTTCACGGCTAAACTGTTGAACCAATTTTGATGAAATTTTGGTAAAAACTGAACTTAAAGTCCAAAGAAGGCTATTAGATTACTTTTTAATCAGCGACTTAGTCTCTAACAGCGGTAACCGACGTTTATTCAGACAAAATCGAGGGCTAAACTTAGCAAGAAAATAAATAATTATTCTGACCAAATTTCGGTCACGTAGGCCAATCTTAATGAAGACTAGCCAGACACAGGAGATAATTATAGTGCCCCAGTGTGTGCGCTAAGGGTGTTACCAGACCAATCGATCGACCGTCGATCGACGGTATCGTTCGATGGTAGTATGGATTAGTCGACGTCGATCGATAGTTTCTACCAGACCAATCAATCGATCGTCGATCGACGACATCGATCGATGATAAAATGGATTGGTCGACGTCGATCGGGCTGCTTTAGCCGCGCCGCGTGCCGTCTGCTCCCCATTATCACCTGCTGCCCGCCCGCACCCCGCGCGCTAACTACCTGGCCCTTGTGTTTATGTGTCTTCTTCGTTTACGTCTCCGTAATAATAGTACGAGCAACATCGAACTGGCTAACGCATTTTCCTTGTGAATACATTTGAAAGAGACTGATGGATTATAACCGGGGTTAATCGATCAACGTCGGCCGGCCATCGACCGGCAATCGATCGATTGGTTAGTCGAACGGTATCCGTCGATCAGCCAAAGCTACCACACCAATCGATAAACGTCGATCGATGACAATGGCATCGATCGACGATCGATCGATTGGTGTAGTAACACCCTAACACTGGTGCACTCCCACTTTCCTTACTTCCATAGTCCGATGGGACGGTAATCCGACACGACCGGGGAGAGATTAGGGGTAGGACCAGCGCTTTTATGTGCCTTCCGAGACGAGAGTATCACACTAGTGTAAAGGTTGCATGCATTTGGCATGCTGGTCGTACACATCTGACTAAATGTTTCATCTAAACACTGGATTTATTCTAGAAAGTATTTCGATTTTAGAAACGTAAGGGTGTTACTACACTAATCGATCGATGCCAATCGGTCGACATCGATCGACGTCGATCTATTGGCGTGGTAGCTTTGGCTGATCGTCGGATACCGTTCGACTAACTAATCGATCGATTGCCGGTCGATGGCATCGGTCGACGTTGATTGATTTACACCGGCTATAATCCATCAATAATAATAATCAAGCAACTAGATGGACGTCGACTAATCCATTCTACCATCGATCGATGCCATCGATCGACGATCGATCGATTGGACTGGTAACAACCCTTAGTCTTATTTTTATATCAAGGCATTGCTTAGCCGCTGTCGCTGTCAGAGGCCGACGACGTGCTATTAATTCATTATAGTTTTTCTCTCGTTTTCTCCACGTTCATTTATAAGAACCTACGACTCCTAGTACATCATAACTCACCCTCGCACGGTCTGAACTCTTACACTAACTTCTTTTAAACTACGGGCTCCTACTGAGAAATTCCTAATGGAAAATTGAAGCCACGATCCAACGTAAGCACTCGTAGTCAACCCTCCTCTTCGTGGAACACAAGCATGAAGTTATGTCATGTAAAGTACCTAGGTAAATAGGAAGAAACGTAAAGTAAATTTAATTAGTCTACAAGTTTGTGTGTATCTTAACAAATTCAAATTCAAGTTTTGCACCTCCATTCACCGACTCTCGGCATCGCGAATTAATGAAACTATGATTATGTAAATTTTGAAATTCTATTTTCTTGGAGAAAAGTTTACCTATTATGTAATAACTACATATTAGATTGTTATGGTCACCATATATTATAAACTAGGTTTTGCCCACGACTTCGTCCGCGTGAATGTCGGTTATTGCTGATGCAGACAAAGTCGCGGATTACAAAGTAGCCTAGTATGTCCCTTCCCAGGGTTTAAGCTATCTTCTCAACAAAATCGGTTCATCCGTTTTGTCGTGAAAACGTAACAGGCAAAGTTACTTTCGCGTTTATAATAATTATTAAACGTTGACACAGTTACTTTCGCATTTATAATAATTAAACGCTGATTAAACTTTTTAAACCACGACTTCGTCTGCATCCGTGATGACGAAGCTTTAAGCCTTTGTAACATTATTTAACATATTATGGGATGCTTAATAATAATCATTGTAGTTATGAAATACCATGACTAGGCCCGCTTGCACTAGGCAGGGTTATCTTGTGAACGACTGAGTTATATTAAGTAAAAGTTGCCTACTAACTCTCAGTTAAACGTTGGAGCAAAATGGACCTAAGAAAAGAAAAGGTTTAGAGAAAACTAAAGTTCGTAGTTACGATGTTTCTGAACATAATATTTCTCAGAAGAGACTAAAAACATCCTTCCGAGTTTATAAACTAGTTTTACTTGAAATTACAATTTCAAATGTTTATTATGCAATGACGTGTTGTTTTGTTTTATCTTCATAAAGCTCCGTTTTCATTCGAAAAAAAGTTGCTCAACTTTGTGTCAGCAATTTTTTATTTACGTCAAACATGTTCCTGGGAACATGGAATTTTGCAATATTGCTTACAGTTGAAAGTTATACTGCTTCGTAATTTATAAATAAACATATTTTGTAGCAACTTTTGATGTTGCGTGAAACATGTTTGAGCAACTGTTTCATAGTTTACCCTGTAAAACCTGGAAATATTGCAGTTGCAAGTAATAGGTACTGTTTCGTAATTTATCTATAAAGAAAAAATTGTGTTGCAGCAACGTTTTATGTTGCGTGAACAATGTATAGCAACTGTTTCATACCTTTGTTTCCAATGAATACACATCTTTAGCAGGTGACCTACATTCATAGTTTACCCTGTAAAACTTCCTATAATAGAATCGAAAGTTACCCTACCAGAAGGGATTAAAGTTTTATCATAATCCTGATGAGTATTGGAGCAGAAAGTGTTAAAATTCCACATAAACTAATAAAACATACCATTTCGCTGACGGCACGTTTGGATGGGCACAAATTTGATAATCTCGGGGTTGTTCAGGTACGGATTTTGTGAGGTCCGGTAATTCGTAATGCGTGTTAGTGACAGTGGCTCAGCGGAACGAATAATGAAGAGGAAGGCCGACAATATAATTCTGAAATTGCAATTTGTAGTTACAATCATGGGTATTAACAAACGATTTATTGCCTGTTTCATTTATCTCCAAATTCTTCACCGACACGTGAATGTTGAGGCAATCCAGCTGCTAGACAACTAGACTTAGTGCGTAGGCTAAAAACAAGGAATGTTGGAACGAAGTTCCTTATCGCGCGTTGTGAAAGGGGGCTAGACGGAAAAAATTCTTACGAAAAGTTGTCACGACACTTTTTTGCTATTTTTATTACTTCACAAACGCAGACAATTCGAACAGAAAAATTGAATCGTTGGTACTGTCAAATAGAGTTCATTATTAGTTGAATGGCGGCTTTTCTATGAAAATGTTGGAGCGAATTAAAATATTATTTTTACACATTAACCGTGTAACTCGGTTGCACATAGCTCCTATTGTCCGGTCGGGAACCAGCCTATACGTTTCTCAGAATAATTTTATCATACCTAGTTTGGTAAAATTTCAATTTTTAACCGTTTACGTTTACAAAATAAAGTCCGAATTCGCTTTTCGTAGAATATGTTTATGTATTTAAAGGCGGCGCGGCGAACTCTTTGAACTAGGTACCTACGGCGATATGTTTAGTACCTAAGTTTATTCGCTCAAATAGTGGCGGTACCTACCTCAATGACATCGGAATTATCATTGCGTGATAATTCCGATGATAACGACCTACGAGATAAGTCCACCTTTCACTGTGAGACTGTGTGGATTGTGAAAACGAGTGTAAATTTTAAGTCTAGAATACGTAGGTTAGGTAGGTAGGTAGTTACTGTACCTACTTCTATGTTTTGTTTAGTAGGTACCTATTGAAAGTTTGGGTTTGGTAATCATGAGCTTTCTATCGGTCGCGGTCGTCAGTAGGTAACCACTGCACCTTATAGCTCTAGGTCACAGAGTACTTTTCTCTAGGTTTTACTAGCGACAATACGCGCGACACCGTCTCTATTCCCATCCTCTTACGCAAACTCGAAAAACTAGGAATTCGAGGAATTCCACTGCAACTCTTTCGGGATTACTTGTCCAATCGAAAACAAGTTGTAAAAATTAATGACAACCTAAGCAGCGAGGAAAGTGTTTCCTTCGGTGTACCCCAGGGCAGTGTCATGGGGCCTACTCTGTTCTTAATTTACATTAATGGCCTTTGCAATTTGCATCTACCGAAAGGACAAGTAATAACATTTGCTGATGACACGGTTCTACTTTTTAACTCTGACACCTGGAATGACGTAAGTGAAGCAGCAAATGAAGGTTTTGCTTTGGTAACTTCGTGGCTAGACAATCACTTACTAACGCTCAATACAGACAAAACTAAATTCATCACATTTACTATAAACGCCAAAACCCAACCAACCCCAGATTCCATTACAATTCAAACACACACTTGTGACAAGACGAATACATGCCATTGCAGTTCAATCACCAGAGTAAGCGCCATCAAGTACCTTGGTGTGATGGTGGACCAAAACTTAAACTGGAATAAACACATTGCTAACATAAGTAATCGTGCCAGAAAACTAATTTATATATTTAAGACCCTTAGGAACTCATGTGATATTAAGACACTACTGAATGTATATTTTGCCCTAGGTCAATCCACACTAACATACGGATTGAATATTTGGGGTGGTACTTCTAAAAATAGTATGTTACTAGTGGAAAGAGCTCAACGCATGATCCTTAAAGTATTGTCACGTAAAAAATATACCTATCCGACACATTTACTATATTCAGAACTAGATGTTCTTACAGTACGGAAACTATTCATAAAACTACAGATTATCTCTCAACATAGGGTCAAGCCACACTTTACATCAAGGCGACGCGTAGATATAGTATATAAAGTACCTAAATATAGAACGTCTTTTGCACAAAGATTTCGCAATTATCTCGGGCCTAGTTTATACAACAAAGTAAGCAGAAAGTTAAAGCTCATAGATCTCACTATCCATAAATGCAAGTTAGCTATAGATACATTTCTTAAATCGTTGGACTACAATATTACTGAAGACCTTCTGAAAGTTGGCACATAAAATAACTACCAAAAACACACTCGTTACACACACAGAAACGTATAGCCACCTGCTCACACCCAACCGTACACATACAAATACATAATTATAATAACAGAACAACAACCGCCATAGATTTGTTTAATATTGTTTAAGAAAAGAAAAAAAAAACTATAAAGTCAGAGAATTTATTTTATACGAACCATTTATAACTTTATGAGGACTTGTGAGTATTGTGCTGATCTAACGACGAGGAACACTAACCGCTCGTGATACAGTTTTTACTAGTACGAGGGGTTAGGGCGAATTAGTCTAATGACAGCCGATGCCTACATTGCATCTCGTAACAAAATGTAACTTAATTGTAAAATATTTTGTAAAGATTGTTAATTTTAAATTTAATTCTTGTATGGTTGTCTCTTGGATAAGCAATAAAGATTATTATTATTATTATTCTCGTTTATTTATTTTGTTAACATATTAAATTACATTTTTAAATATTAGTAAAAAAATAAATAAAAACATTTAAAAATATAAAAAAATAGTAGCCCACCGGTATCGGGAACAGGGTCCAAGCTACCGGTGGTCAGGGCTCCTGAGAGAGGAATCTCCTGACTATACGCGCCGTGTCCAGGAGTACCGCTTTCTGTATCAAGCCCTTGATCCAGCTGCCTAACGAGAGCCTCCTTAGGTGTTGGTCGAGGCTCTTGGAAATGAGTCCATTGGCCGTAACGACTATCGGCACAATGACTGCTGTATTCACATCCCACATGTCGACAACCTCGCGAGCCAAGTCAAGATACTTAATTTGTTTATCTTTCTCGGTTTTCACGAGGTTCTCGTCATGCGGAACCGCTATATCAACAATCATTGCGCGACGCTCTAATCGATCTATCACCACTATGTCAGGTTTATTGGCAACAATAGTCCTGTCAGTGATGATAGATCGATCCCAATACAACGTGATATGGCCATTTTCGAGAACTGGGTCGGGCACATACCTGTAGTACGGTACCTCCGACTTTACAAGCCTGTACTTTAGAGCAAGTTGCTGGTGGATAATCCTAGCTACAAGGTTGTGTCTATGCAAGTAGTCTCCGTTAGCTAGACGAGAGCACCCAGAGATAATGTGTCGGATTGATTCTCCCGGTCGGTGGCATGCCCGACAAATGTCAACCGTGCCGTCCTTCACAATATACCTCCGGTAGTTGTTCGTCATCATAACTTCGTCCATAATCGCACAGACAAAACCTTCGGTTTCCCCAAACAGGTCACCGAAACGCAGCCAGGATACGGACGCCAAGAAATCTACATCAGGCCCATGTAGGGCCCGGTAGAAGCGCCCGTGAAGCTCCTTGCTCTGCCATACCTCCTTGCGGTCATTAGTATCGAGTACTACAGGTTTGCGCCAGTTCTCGTTCGCTAAGGAGAGCGGGGTGAGGCCCTTGTCCACTGAGACTACATCTCGATGCATACCCACGTCGGTTTTAAGGAAGTACTCCCTGAGACTGCATACCTCACGATTGTGCAGGGACTTAGCATTAAGAAAGCCTCGGCCTCCGCACTTTCGTGGGATATACAGTCTCATTACCGATGACCGTGGGTGATGCATCCGATTTGCGGTCAGCAATGTACGGACCCTCCTATCCAGGGCGTCAAGTTCCGTCTGAGTCCACTTGAGTATGCCGAAAGAGTACATCAAAACCGGCATGACCCATCCGTTGAAGGCGCGCACCTTGTTTCCGCCTGATAAAAGACTATTTAACACTTTATTCAGGCGGCCAAAGAAGCGCTCCTTCAACGATTGTTTCATGTCGGCAGCATTGATGCCTAACGCTTCCGACATACCCAAGTACTTGTAGGTTTCGGTTGAGGAGAGGGATCTAAGGTGTATGGAATCCGAGAGTTGGGTTCCCACGGATTCCATAATCTCCCCTCGCTTCACATGCATGACTGCACATTTGTCCACACCAAATTCCATCCTGATGGCGCTACTGAAGGCTTCTGTAACTTTCAGTAGCTCCATCAGTCGCAAATTGTTGGGGGCAAAGAGTTTCAGATCATCCATGTAAAGGAGGTGAGATATGACCTGACCTCCTCTTCTCAACCGATAGCCCAAACCCGAACCCTCCAGCAACGTGCTTAGAGGGTTCAAGGCTAAACAGAACCATAGTGGACTCAGACTATCACCCTGAAATATACCTCGCTCGATCCTTATCGGTTCGCTATTCTCCCGGATCTGCCGACATCCTGGACAGCGAAGGACCGTCCTCCATTGCCCCATACATGACATCAGGAAGGTGCGCAGAGTTGTATCTACCTTATACAACTCCAACACCCTCATGAGCCATGTATGTGGCACAGAATCATAGGCCTTCTTATAGTCTATCCAACATGTCGACAGATCCCTTCGGGAACGACGAACCTGCTGGTTAATGGCCATATCAATGAGGAGTAGCTCCTTAGTACCACGAGACCCATTCCTGCATCCATTTTGAGAGGCAGACATGATTGAATTTTTGTCAATGTGTTCGTTAATTTTCACTCTCAAAATGGATGTAAGAACTTTATAGACCGTTGGCAGACAAGTAATCGGCCTATAATTTTTGGGTTCCGTAGTACTACCAGATTTATGGAGCAGGTGGGTTATTCCAGTAGTTAGGAATTGGGGCAACGATCCTGACTCTAAGGCTGACTGGAACTGAGATGCTAAGCGAACGTGCGATCTTTGAAACCATTTTATCCAAAAATTTTGCAGCCCGTCCGGCCCTGGAGATTTCCAGTTAGGCAACGGACGGACTGCATGAGCTACATCTTGGGGGCTTATGGTAATTGCCCCCATTTCTAGTATTGGTTCACACGCTCGCTCAACTTCCCGAGTCCAGTCGCCCTCAGTGTGGCTGACAGGCACCGACCAGATGCTGCGCCAAAACGAACACATGGCAGCATCATCTGGCCGGTGCGCATCAGCCACGCCTTGGTCCGGTTGCTCCCAAGTCCTATACACCCACCGCTCATCACTCTGGAATATGCGATTCTGAGTGTACCGCTCCACTCGTCGCTTGTACCGTCGAATACGGTTTGCCCATGCACAGATCTTCTGCTTCAGGAAGTCGATACGCTCTGTGATGCAGGACAAATAATCTCGAGGATTGATATCAGTCCCCGAGAATGCCCGCCTCACAAAGCGCATCACTCTAGGGCGCGTGTTGCCCTCCCTGAAGCAGATAAGCTTGCCGATGAGTGCTCTAGCCTCACCAATACGACGCTCAATCCTGTACTGCCATGCTGGTACAGTTGGTTTTGGTCGTGCAGCTCCGTCACTGTTGGGAAATTTGACATGAGCTACACGACATGCTGCTACAGCCGCGCAGTACAAGATCGAGTGGGTATCAGCGAGGTCTTCGCTGCTGTCAAAATAATTTGACAGCTGCGAATCTAAAGCACACACCAGCGCCCTATTTTTCTTGTGCATGGGTAAACGAGGTAGTCGCGGTTTTAATTCAGGCGGTGTGGAGCGATACTCCCGGAACGCATCCTCCAAAGCACTCCTCAATTGAACATTGCACTGGGTACTCACGGATATAACCTCGCCATCATCCTCTTCACCACCGTCGTCAGGTCGCGGTGATGCACTGGGTAAATCTTGCGATTGTACCGCGACCGCAACCAGTGGCAAAGCAGACGTGACATGGCTACTCCGTGATTCTAGGCGTAGTCGATCAAGTACAACGTCATCCAGCATATGGTTACGCTGGATGACCCGCACCTGATCCGACAGTCGCTGTGCCGACACGTTGACAGCTGGCTCAAGCACCTGAAACAGAGAGAGCATCCGACCACGGTACGCAGTCAAGTTACTTCCCCCCTCTGTAGCCCCATAGTATGAGCGCATGACACTTTCATTAATTGACTGCGTCCATCTCATGCGCTGCACACTTCCACCGGGAGCGGGGACCCTATCAGAGACCGGTGGGTCTCGAAGTCCCAAGCTGTCCGGCGGCCGGCGTCGTCCCCGCCGACGCACAGGTGGTGGCGTCGTCGGCGGAGAGAAATACTCGTCGCTCGAGCTCGACGCAACTGCCGAGGCCGGTGTCACAGCACTCACTATAGGGCTGGGTTCCGGCGGCGGCGAGGCGGAGCTGAGCGACGGGTCCGGAGATGGTGGGCGTGCTCGGCGTGCTGCTGATCTTAAAATCATGTTGTCATCGTCGTTTCTGATCCATTATTATATCGGTATTTTTCTTCATTTTAAATTAATTTCTCGGTGCGTAAGTAGTACATTAGGTATTATATTTCCGTTCACTGATTATATTATATATCGAAATTATTTTCAGTTTTTGAGGTTTTCATTGACTTATGTCACTTTTGGTTGAATCTGTTTAAAACTGTATATATCATAAATTATTTTTCAAAAAGGTTGATTATATGGATGTAATATTAAATTGTGTAGCGAAATTAATAGGAAATATCAAAAAACTATTGAATTTGTAGAAATAAATTAAGGAAGTAAGGAGGCGACGTATGATGACGTATTATTATTATTATTATTATAATAATATTTTTTTTTATTTAATTAAAATGTTTTGGTTTAAATTAAGCCAGTGGGAGCTTAGGTGGGTACCTACGTAGGTAGTGGTACTTACTTTTATCATTGGCGAATTATTTGTAGTTGTAAGTAGGTAAGTGAGTAGGTACTCTTTTGCTAGAAAAAGAAAGGCAGGCAGGCGTAGGTACCTATAGGTGCTATAGGTAACCTATTTAAATAAATTAGAGCTATTCACAAACACAGTTTTAATCAACTTTGGCTTAATTAAAAAACTTACCTATTAGGTATAAAATTTACACTTCCCTGTATCGAAGCAACTGCTCAATATGGAGTCCATTTCGCTCGATACATAAACGGGCACGTTTAATTAAATTGTCTTTTAATTACATTATATTTGTTAATAATAATAAAAATATTATTATAACTTAAAAAAAATAAAATTTTACTACAATTCCTTCACTAATTAATCGAAAGGAACTTCGTTCCATCCGGGTGTCCCTTGACACCTCTCAAGTTTTTTTTTTTAATTAGTGTAGTGTACATAGTGAATAAACAATAATAACAGTGTTGTGCTATGTAATATAACACATGAACATAGTGTTTCTATAAATTATATTAAACTCTAAGAAAGTGCAACGAACTTGTGTAAAAGTCCAAATGGATACTATTTTTAGTTTTGAACATAATCTATCACGTAACATAAAAGAAAGAATTAAATTGCTTATTGGCCTTTTAAGCTTGATCGTAATTAATCCATACACTAGTCCATACTAATATTATAATTCATTTCGAGCCGTTTGGGGTTGAAACCCTTGGGTCATGGGGTCCGAGTGCACATCTTCTTTTTAAGGAAATATCCAAAAGGTTGGTTGACAATTCCCGTGACTCAAGAGCTGGTTTTTACCTTGGCCAGAGATTAAGCATTGCCATCCAACGTGGCAATGCTGCCAGTCTCTTGGGTACATTTCCAGTTGACGGCGATGTGGACGAATTTTATGATGCTTTATTGTGTTAGGTTTTTGTTTTTAGTTTAATACTTTAGGTTTTCTATTTTATTATTCTTGTAAATATTGTACATACTTAAAAACAATAAATATTAAAATCATATTATAAATGCGAAAGTAACTCTGTCTGTTACGCTTTCACGATGAAACGGCTGAACCGATTTTGATGAAATTTGGTATGAAGATAGCTTAAACTCCAGGGATGGACATAGGCTACTTTTTAATCAGCGACTTCGTCTGCATCCACTATAACCGACATTCACGCGGATGAAGTCGCGGGCAAAAGCTAGTTATTAATAATTCTGTATTAATAAAGAATACCTTAAAAAAATATCTTCAAATAAAATATCGTACCTGGAAGGACTTTGGGAGACGTTTGTCCAGTAGACACTATAGTCTAGAGAAAATAAGTCGTTTAACTCATCTAAATCTATACTTATAATATTACGATTTAACTCTAAATGTACTAATTAGATCTGATTTAAAAAAATATTTTACCATTAGAGTGCTACATTTCCCTTAGTAACATAGGGTATATTTAAAAAAATAGGTATCCTTGAGAATGTGCCATTAATGATATACAAAGTAGAACAGACATCGTGACACAGGCTTATACATACCATGGGTTCATTCTGAATTGCCCACTAAAGACCCCCTAAGGTAAATGAAAGGATCAGCTTTTATTTTTAATAATTAATCTTCAATAAATCATGAATTAGTCGTAATTCGATTTCGATTCCCGCCCAGGGTAAATATTTGTGTGATGAGCACTTGTGTTTGCCTTGTGTCTGGGTGTTGTTTATCTATATAATGTTTGTATTTAAAATGTATTTGTGTATGTATATCAGCTGTCTGACACCCATACAGGGTTTCCCTAATTTGGGGTCAGATGGCCGTGTGTGAAATGTCCCCACATGTTATTATTAATTCTCCATGTACTGTTTTACTTTTTATTTTTCTTTTTTTCTGGCACCATACATCACTTACATTGCAACTGCTCATTTTGACCTGCCTGTATTGTATTACTTATTTCAAATCCTCCATGTCTAGAGCTAGTGTGTACCAATCCCTACTGTAAGCGTCAAGCTCATCCCACCATCATGGATGGATAGGATATCTATTGGCTTCAATTACAAGTTCTGCTTTACTTCATAGATCACATAGTACCCATTGGGACAGTCTCCCAAAGCCAAACATTTCCTAAGTGAGATTATTCCCGTTTTCTCTCTAGTTTTATTATTACACGAATACATTACATTTCCGGATAATTTCGCGATTGATTTAACTTTATTCCAAGGGATTCCCTTGTGATTGAGCGCTGGGAACAGGGTCGAAGCACCATTATCTACGTCGATTCTATCTTTTCCTGTTTTTTTTTTGAGTTTTCTGTGCGGAATTTAATTATTGAAATTTTGTTATTATTTATTTAAATCAAACATAAGATTCATATTGTTGTTAGTAACACTTATCAAACTATGTTAGTAACATTTCCTATCACAATAAAAAACAAAAATATAATTATTTTTAAAAATCTATAACTATGTCCGCTTCCCGCCGCACCAGACCTGCAGGCGATACGGGTCCAGTGCTCCAGGAACATAGCTTAGAGGCATATTCATTATCACCTTTAAAATGCTGTTGGTGCTCTCCCGAATCCTTTGCATCAGGGATGCTGCGCAAAATAGCTGGAAAGCTGTCTGTGTCTGCCTCAGCAAACATGCCCGTTCGTAAGGGTGTTACCAGACCAATCGATCGATCGTCGATCGACGGCATCGATCGATGGCAGAATGGGTTAGTCGACATCGATCGAGCTGCTTGATTAGCCGCGCCGTGCGCCGTCCGCTCCCCATTATCACTTGCTGTCCGCCTGCGCCCCGCGCGCTAATTAACTACCTGGCCTGCTTGTGTTTGTGTCTTCTGCGTTTGCGTCTCCGTAATAATAGTACGAGCAATATCGAACTAGCCAACGCGTCCACTTGTGAATACATATCGAAATAAACTGATGGAATATAGCCGGGGTTAATCGATCGACGCCGACCGGCAATCGATCGATGTTAGTCGGACGGTATCCGTCGATCAATTAAAGCTACCACACCAATCGATCGATGGCATCGATCGATGATCGATCGATTGGTGTAGTAACACCCTAATGCAGTTCGCATTATGAACGGGTGGAAATTATTATGATGAATCCTTTGCTTTGAGACTTGTATTGACTATAATGACACACGTTTGTGTCATACCTTATCCAGAGAGGAGGACGTGGCTAAGTAAAAGCCGTACGGATCGACCGGTCACTATGGTTAAGCAATACTTGCCGCGGTCGGTCCGAGGATGGGTGACCATTCAATTCATACAGAGATTCCTCCGTGGCTCGGAAAGCACGTTAAGCTGTTGGTCCCGGCTATCATTCGTAGATCTTTGACAGTCGTTATAGGTAGTAAGAAGCTAGAAAATCTGACATACCAAGGGGTATCGTGTTACCCAGGAACTGAGTTGTGGAGGTCAGATATATAATAATAATAATATGTGGGGACATTTCACACATGGCCATCTGACCCCAAACTAGGGAGACCCTGTACTGTGGGTGTCAGACAGCTGATGTACATACACAAATACATTTTAAATACATACATATATAGATAAACAACATCCCAGACACAAGGCAAACACAAGTGCTCATCACACAAATATTTATCTTGGCCGGGAATCGAACCGCAACAAGCTGTGCAGCAGTCGATCGCTCAGCCAATCGTGTCGTCAGCCACGGTGTGTGTGTGTGTGTGTCAGATAGCCAGTCGTTGCATGTAAAACACTGGTATTTAGTTGCATAAAGTTACACTGGCAGCTAGCCCCGACATAGTTGGGAAAAGGCATAATACATATGATGATGTTTGTGTCATACCTAACTTTATTTCAAAATATCTATATTACTTGTATCTAAATTAAAAATCAATCGCGTGTATGAAAGATCATTACTTGAGAACGACTCGATCGATTTGGCTATTTTTTATGATTCTGTAGCCAAATGGCAAAAAACGGAACCCTTATGGATTCGTCATGTCTGTCTGTCTGTCTGTCCGTACGTATGTCACAGCCACATTTTTCCGAAACTATAAGAACTTATACTGTTGAAACTTGGTAAGTAGATGTATTCTGTGAACCGCATTAAGGTTTTTACACAGAAAAAGAAAAAAAACAATAAATTTTGGGGGTTCTCCATACTTAGAACTGAAACTCAAAATTTTTTTTTTCGTCAATCCCATACCTGTGTGGTATGTATGGATAGGTCTTCAAAAATAATATTGAGGTTTCTAACAACATTTTTTAAGAGCATGATAAAACTAAAAAAAATATAATGATGTACATTACCGTGTAAACTTCCACCTAAAATTGGTTGGAACAAGATCTAGTAAGTAGTTTTTTTTTTAATACGGCATAAATCGTAAACTGCAATTTACCTTTCATTAAATGCTGCTACGGAACCCTCCATGGGTGAGTCCGACTCGCACTTGGCCGCTTTTTTATTTTATTAGACAAGTTTCATACAAAAGAAAATGTTAAGGAAAATCACCCAAAATTCGGATGGTATTTTGGTATAAAACAAAACAAAAATGTAACGTTCAGTTTATTAGCGCACTTCGAACTCTCTTCATTAGTAAATTACACCCGTGCGAACTTGGAGAGGGTGGCTAGTTATTCGATGATTGCTTCTCTGCTTCAAAAGTTTCATGTTACATGAAAAAGTGTTGTTGTGCGAGTTATGTCGTTGGTGAGATAAATAAAGAATCCGACTCCGAGGAAACAAATTGTCTTTAATTCAAGTTCCACAATACTTCGTTATAGCTAACTACGTACAATGTATGCGACGAGGCAGGGCGGTGGTATGTAGGCGACTGGCGAGCCGATTGCCCGCTGCCACGTACTTCGTCAATAATGCAACTCAGCATATTCCGATTACTAAGCCGCCACATCACACCCCCCCTTTCCCAAAATTTTACACAATAAAATTTTATTCTTAACGTAAAGTACATGCTTACATCACTATTATCGTGCTAAGAAGTCTCCTAAGTTACATTGTTGCTTACGATAACATTCTATCCTGTCAGCATTCCAACAGTTGAATGCTGCCTATTGTTTTATTCCTATCGCTAAATATAGCTTCTATGAACCTTATTTTCTAAAAAAAAAATTGCGGTCTCGTCCTCGCCTGGGCTCTGAGCCGACTTGACATTATACATATTAATATACAATAATTATTAAGGGTAGTTACCATGACCTCCGCTCTGCAATAATTAACTAACACCTCGCGGGTCGGCAGCTTTGGTCATGGTAACGCCGTTCACAAAATAAACTATAATATAAATATGAGAAACAACTTATTCTTACTCACTATCGTTTTCTTGCACATTTCACAACATCGATTAACTATACGTATCCCGTGGCGGTGGCCGTCGGTGCCGGGTTTCCCCCTGTTCCGGGTTGTCTCGCCAGTATTCCCGGCACTTCTTTTCTTAACCATTCCCTCGCTTGGCCCGCGCAACCTCTCTTGATAGCGTAACATAGTAATATGCCCATTATAGCGGCGATAATGATTAACATTATTCCGAAATAGTTTAGTTTGTTCTCTAACTGCTGTCCTGCTACTACTTGGGCCTGCGCTATGGCTACGTTTTCTTTATTTTGGGAATTTCCCATTTTAGAATTCTAACTGTTTTTAATTGGTACTACAAGTAGGTATATTTGGTCAAATAACGAAAGTGAAATGTACATAAAAATCCCCTCAGCCTTCGGTGTACCTACATTTTTGTCATGTGAGCAAAAATCGCACCGGTTGCTTAATTACTCGACCACAGCGCGTGGTTTTAACCATGGGCGGTAGCGATTTCTGCTCGCTTGGTTCTACATTTGGTTTACATTCATTTTCGGTACGTTTGTTTTCTGGCGGTTTTTCCTCGTCGTACGTATACGCTGGTTTTAATCTGTCTATGGAAATGGTTGCTTGACGGTCGTTTATTTGTATCTTAAAGGTTTTCTTATCCCTACTGATTACTTTGTGTGGGCCGTTATATGATGGGGTTAGTGGGCTCTTTACCATATCGTTCCTTATAAAAACATGAGAGCACGTATTTAAGTCTTTATGAATAAATATTTTCCGCGAATCGCTACTCTCCCTTGCCTGTGGCCGCATACCGCTTATTATGCTTCGGAGTTTGCTTACGTACGTAGGTAAATGTTCTACTTGTGTCGAGTTGTTTTCGCAATAAAAATCGCCTGGTAACCGTAATGTCTGTCCTAATACTAATTCTGCTGAGCTTACGTTTCCGTCATTCTTACAGGCCGCACGAAGTCCCAACAACGCTGTCGGTAATTCCTCGACCCATGACCTATTGTCTTGTAGCCTAGCCTTAATCGCGACCTTAAGTGAGCGATGCATTCTTTCGACCATACCGTTCGCCTGCGGATGATACGCTGTTGTACGGGTCTTTTTAATGCCTAACAGGTTTAACAGGCTCTTGTATAGTTCGCTCTCAAACTGTCTACCCTGATCGCTAGTTATTGTAAGTGGACACCCAAATCTGCATACCCAACCTTCGTAAACGGCTTTAGCTACTGTGTCCGCGGTGATATTGGTAACTGGGATTGCTTCTGGCCATCTCGTGAACCTATCTATCATAGTGACGCAGTATTTATAACCTTCTTGTGACGTTGGCAGTGCTCCGATTATGTCTACATGTAAATGTTCAAATCTATCTACTACCGGAAAACTACTTAATTTGGATACCGTGTGTCGCTGTACTTTTACTTTCTGACAGTGAATGCATGCCCTGGCCCACCTGGTGACGTCCTTGTTCATGTCTGGCCAAAAGTAACGTTTCGTTATCATTTTCCGTGTGGCCCTAATTCCAGGGTGGCCTATGTTATGTACTGCATCGAATGCTATTTTACGAAATTTGTGTGGGAGGTATGGCCTTACCTGGTTCTCTGAAATGTTACAATGTATTGCTTTGTTGCACAATGGTGAATGAATTAGTTTCAATACAGTGTTACCTTGCGATTCTGCTAACATACGCGCCATTTGTTCGTCTGTTTCCTGTGCCCGTGCGACTTCGTCGAAATCGACTTGCGTCGGGCAAAACACGGACTCGACCCGTGACAGCGCGTCAGCAACTTGGTTCTCGTTACCGTTGACGTATTGTATGTCGCTCGTGAATTCGCTGATATACAATAGCTGCCTTGTGCGCCGTGGCGTCTCTCGGTCGGTACCTATTTTAGAAAAAGCATACGTTAACGGTTTGTGGTCTGTTAAAATAGTAATCTCTCGACCTTCAATCATGTTTCTAAAATGTGTTATGGCTAAATAGACTGCCAGCAGTTCCCTATCGTATGTGCTGTATTTTTGCTGGGCCTCTGATAGTCTCTTAGAAAAATAACCTAAGGGCCTCGCTTTTCCGGCGACTCCTTGCTGTAGCACTGCCCCCACGCATGTATTTGATGCGTCACACATTAGGGACAATCTACCTGTGGCCTCTGGGTGAGCCAGTGTGATGGCGCTTTGTAGGCTTACCTTACACTGCTCGAAAGCCGCCGTGGCCTTATCATCCCATGTTATTTTTGACTTATCCTTTTTCTTGGCCCCATGCAAAAACTTGTTTAACTCTGCCTGGTGCTCAGCCGCTTGCTGTATGTGTAACCTATAAAAATTTACCATTCCCAGAAATCGTCGTAGCTGTTCGACGGTTTCTGGCCGCGGGTAACCTTGTATCGCCTCGACTTTATCTTTCAAGGGTTTTATTCCCTCTGGGCTGACGTTGTAACCTAAAAACTCTATTTCCGGCTTACCGAAACAACATTTTGACAGATTAATAGTAATTCCGAACTGTTCGAATCTGCTGAAAACGAGGCTCAAGTGTTTTCGGAGTATTTCGGCGTTAGTACTTGCGATGATTACGTCATCTATATAACAGGATAGGTATGAACATTCCCCTTTCCGCTCGCCGCTTACGTATTCTAGTCCCTGTAACACTGTGTTGTTCATGAACCTCTGGAATGTTTGCGCTGCATTACGCAAACCGAATGACATTCTCGGAAATTCGAACAGTCCGAATGGTGTAATAATTGCTGTTTTTTCTATGTCCTGCGGTGCTACGCGAATATTATGATAGGCCCTATTTATGTCTAGGCGTGCAAAAATTTTCTTACCTGCTAGTCCATAGGTGAAGTCCTGTAGTCTTGGGATCGGGTATCTGTCCGGCTTCGTGATCGCGTTGAGTGCACGATAGTCGCCACAGGGTCTGATCTGCCCATCCTTCTTAGGCACGACGTGTAGCGCGCTTGCCCATGGACTCTTTGATGGCCTACATATACCTAAATCTTGCATTAACCTAAATTCTTCTTGTACCATTTTATATCTATGCGGTGGCAACGGCCTAGCACGGGAAAACACGGGTGGGCCTGTAGTTTCTATGTGATGGTATGTATTATGGGTAGGGGGTTCTTTGTACGAAATTGGTTTAGTTATTTCTGAGAACTTTTCGAGCAGATCTTTGTACGGGTTGTCATGTTGAATGCTAGATATGGTAAATTGGGAACATTTCACTATACCTGCTTCCCTACTTATATTAGTGAGACCGTCAATCAACCTTTTGTTATGTAAATCTACGACTAATTGGTGCGCTCTTAAAAAATCTGCCCCTATGATTGGCTGTTTCACTTCGCAAACTATAAATGACCATTTGTAATTTCTATTTAGTCCTAAGTTTAATTCTATAGTCACTACACCGTAGGTTTTTATTTCTGTGTTGTTTGCTGCGTAAAGTTTATACGTACACTCTTGTTTTTGCTTTGTTTTCACTTTACTCACTGGTATCACTGACACATTCGCACCCGTGTCCACTAAATACACAATTCCCGTTTTGTAGTCTTTCACGCAAAGTCGGTGGTTTCCCGCGGCACAATCGTCCACCGACGCTGACTGCACCGCGTCTAGTTTTCCTGCTTCTGCTGCTTCTTGGTCCAGCTACACGGTGCTTCACACGTCCGCGCGTTGTTCCTGTAGCGGAAATGGTGTCTGCATAGCCAGTCGGGAGATTCTGGTGTGCGCCGCGTCCTGCTTTTGGATCTAGGGCGTTGTTGCCATCGTCTGCCGCCCGAGTTGTCTTTTCGCCTCCTGATCTCATTTATTTCACCGCGTAGTTCCTTCATTTCCAATGTTAGTTCCTGTAACTGGCTGGCTATACCGTCACCTGTCGATGTGCTGGGTGTGATGGATGCGACCTCGCCGTTTCCCAAGGTTTCCAGTATTTTATCTGCTTTCCTAGCCAGATCCTCCAACTTGGTGTCTTCGCTCATTGCTAACATTGCGCGTACGTTAGGCGTTAGCTTGCCCAGCCACAGCCTCTTCAATGGTTCCTCCGTCAAACTGCATTTCTTGGCCAGGGCCGACATCTCTCTGAGTAATTGGGACGGTTTTTGTGTCCCCAGTTCTGTGTCATGCATTAATCTGCGAAATTGTGTATCTGTACTCTCTTCATACACTGACAACAAACGCCTTTTAATTGTTTCGTATTTCGCTGTATCCGGCGGAGCTTCGATGATGTCGGTTACCTGGCGTACAACGTCCGTTGGTAATTTTGCGAGCACCATTTCGTACTTCTGGGTGTCGCTTTGCTTCTGTGGTGCCATCATTGCCTCGAACTGGATGAACCATGATCTTGGTATTTCTCTCCAAAATTCCGGAACTCTCATCTGCACTGTTACTATTGATACGTCCCCCACGGCAGCTGCCCCGGGGTGGCTGATTAACGCTTGCGGGTTCATCTTGAAAACGGCACACGCGTCGCTTTACTTTGCTAAAGCACGTTACGTTTCACTTTGCACCACGCGGTCTAAACGCCTCTGCCTCGTAAGCTGTTTTGAGTCGCCTACCCTGTTGCTATCTGAATAACAACGCGGAATCCTAAAATCGTCGTAAGGTCACCAGTGTTGTGCGAGTTATGTCGTTGGTGAGATAAATAAAGAATCCGACTCCGAGGAAACAAATTGTCTTTAATTCAAGTTCCACAATACTTCGTTATAGCTAACTACGTACAATGTATGCGACGAGGCAGGGCGGTGGTATGTAGGCGACTGGCGAGCCGATTGCCCGCTGCCACGTACTTCGTCAATAATGCAACTCAGCATATTCCGATTACTAAGCCGCCACAGTGTAAAATAACGTTAACATTTTTTTTAATCAGGTTATTGGACATTATAAATGAAGAAAAGTTATGAAGTTTTTGAGTGCCGTTTACATTGGTCGGTTTGACACAACTTCTCTTTACAATTAATTTTCAATTTAATGTAAAATCAGATTTTCAGTCATCTGTGAATAGTAACTCAATTGAGTTGACACAAAGTATCGTCACAACTGGATATAGCCATACAAATTCTATGGAGAAATCACGTTTCGACAGCTCATAAAAAGTATGTCAATTGTTCAGTGGTGTTTACTATCTGAAAAACTAAGGTCACCGACATAGCTCTCAAAATATGCAAGTTGAAGTGGTAATGGTCCGTCCGTGTGGTGTCGGACGTAAAGAATAACACCATCCCATATCTTCCCGTGGGTGTCGTAAGAGGCGACTAAGGGACTTTCCAGAGAATGGGCAGCAGCGTTCTCTGTGCCTTTGCAACAACCATACTGCGATCGCCAATCCACCTGCCAAGCGTGACGATTATGGCAAAACCCCCCCTTGGGGAGGCCTATGTCCAGCAGTGGACGTCTTTCGGCTGAAATGATGATGATGAAGTGGTAATGGGCAGGTCACATCACTCGAAGAACCGATAACCAATGGAGAAGAAAGGTTCTCGAGTGGCGACTACGAACCGGAAGACGCAGCGTTGGTAGGCCTCCCACCAAATGGACCGACGACATCGTCAAGGTCGCGCATAACTGGTGGATGCAAGCGGCAGGTTGCCGTTCGTTGTAGCGTTTTATGGGGGAGGCCTATGTTCAACAGTGGACGTCTTTGTCTACTATCCTGCCTCTTATCTGTAACGAAATCTCCAGGAGATTCGCGTCAATTGTTTAACTATTGTGTCTGCTAATTAGACAGTTGAGCTCATAGTACCATTATGTCATACTGATAAGTGATCGCTGCCGTGCCTCCGTCTGATCGACGCTTACTGACTTTGTCGAACATGAAAATAGCCTGAACGTAAAATATCGATAAATAAAAAGCTCTACGGAATTCGGATCAGCACGAAATGTAATTGGAACGAAGAGCAGTATCTAAATAAAACGATGCTCTTTTTAACGAGCTTATATATAGCTTCACTGCTTGTGTTTTATGTTTTAGTAATGCGTTTTAAAGCTTAATAATTTCACATTTCACAAGACGTTTTAATAATTGTTTTTTCAGCAAGGAGAATCTCCTCAGGATCTCAGATCTTCTCCTATGCGGCATATCCCAGCCGATCATGGCCCATCTTTTATCATGGGCTACATGCTCTGTAACCAGCACCCTTGAGGACTTTATGCCTTTTTTTATATTCAACTAGCTGACTCAACAGACGTTGTCCTGTTCCTATCTGCCTACTTACATGTCTGTCAACCTACCCTACCTATCCTATATACCCTATCTACCCTACGTACCCTAATTGCGCCAATCCTTAAAAAAAATGAAGAAACTAATACGTCATCTATGTATAATTTTTTGGAGAAGAAATAATTAAGTCATCTACGTATTTTGTTTTGGTTTTGTAGATTTTTGGAATGTTCCGCGCCACTTTCGTAGATGTTTCTTTCATATTCTTCTTCTCCTTACAAACCACAAAAGAAGAATTAGCAAAACCAAGGTACCAAGGGAAGTAAGGTATCATTTAAGCCTATAGCCTATAGCCTATATAGGCTTCCGAATGGCCGCAACTCACATGATCTTAAACGATAAAGCGGTCTGAGTGAAGCACGCTTACCTATAACGAATCGGTTCACTCGTGCCTTAAAGATACCCAGATTATACTTATCGGAAATTAATGAGGCAGCAGTAAATTCCACAGCCTGGCTGTTCTCACAATAAATGTGGAAGCAAAGCGCTTTGTTCGTGACCGTGGAAGTTCAACCATATAGCGGTGACGCTTCGCCGTATCTCCGCTCCGATGATGGAATGGGGTAAGTTGTGCAATTTTAAAGCTCACTCTCCAAAATATACCCGATAAAAGATCGATAGGCTGGCAACGAAGCGGCGATGTTCAAGGCTCTGGAGCTTAGCCATAACAAGGGAGTGGTTGTCAATGATTGCGTCTGAAAATGGTGTTGCCATAGCTGCATATATACTGGACAACATTAAATATACCAAAAATATATTTGCCATCGAGACGAAGATTGGTTTTTGTAGCGTTATCTGCCTAAGTTATTTTCGTCTAAGTATTATTTGATTATGATCATATTGGCCAATAGACAGTCTCCCTCGAAACGACACGAGGATCAGTCATGCGATATCCGTAACAAGTGTCTGCGACCTTCATCCTTTCCCCCCGCTTTGGACCCCTCGTAGGTAGTACACGGTCTAGTACATCCAAAAGATGGCTTCATATACACCGCCGCAATCCTAACAACAAGCCTTTTCGTGACTGCCTCGTTTGTATCGTGTGCGTGTGATCCTGGGTTCGATTCTCAGGTCAGGCAAAGTGTTATTGGGTTTTCCCATCAGGAGTTTCTTAGTAGTAGCCCGGAGTTTGGAAGTTGGCGGTGTAACACCGCCAAGTCTCGGAAAGCACGGGAAGCCGTTGGTCCTGCGCCTGATCTCTCTCCGGACGTGTCGGATGGCCGTCCCACCGGACTATTAGAGTGAGAGAAGAGGGAGTGTACCTGTGTTTGCACACACACACTTGTGCACTATTATAACTCCTGCGTACTTTGCTAGTTTATCGATTAAACTTGGTCATCGTGACTGAAATTCGGTAGGAAAAAAAATAACAATCCTTTAAAAAAATCACAAAACCTATTAAGACGATGTCAATTGAGCTAAAATGTTTTTTTATACACGTTATATTCAAGTAGCTTGTATATTTGGCTAGCCGTTTGCAACTTACGCTTTTTCCACTCACTTCCTACGTTGCCGATTCGTATGAAATGCAAATGAGGCGGTCGTTGCTTGTTTGTCATTTTGTTTATACAAAAAATACTGGAGAACGAGTGGCTACGAGTACGTCGGATAAATATTCGTTGTACGTTTGTTGATTTCTGCGAAAAACGTGAAGTTATTTTACAATTCCATTGCTTTATTCCTAGGTTTGAATACAAGTTCTTTGTTTGAATTAATGAATAATGTTTTAAAAATAGTCGAAGATTTATCTCGTTGACTTAATCGTAATTTTTTGCTAGATTAAAATTACAAAAAATATACTTTATTAAATTTTTTATTTAAAATCGAATTATATACATACTATCTCTGTCCACTGGTTTAATCGTTTTTTGACAGCTGCAACTACTGAACAATATTTATGTTTTTTATAAAAACTGATACGCATACCTGTTTTATAATGTCTGTAAGAGGTCTTAAATAAGATAATCCAACAAGATTAGGCAGTTTATATATTTATTTTATAACACATTTTAAAGTTAACTTAAGGTAATCGGGAACAATTACATTGTAAGGCAGCTGTCAAAAAACCAATAACCCAATGGACAGGGTACAACCCAAACAAAAACATTGTCAAAAAGTTTTGACAGAAGGTAATCTTGACAATCATTTTAATTGATAGGTATTAAAACCCTTATCAAATTTAATTTATCACACGCGTGAATCAAAAGCAAGATAACCACCTGAAAGCCCATTTTACTAATTAAAAATTTTCAAAATCTAGTCACAATGTCATTTTAACGACAATCAATGTCAAAATGTATGTAAATTAGAGACTCTTTTTTCATATATTGAAACTGATATTAGATTGCGATCGTTACTATATGTAAGTAAAATTGATATCAAATCATAACAAACCCGAACAACTCATAATACATCCTAAAAAATAGATGAATGAACTTAAACCACAGACGTAAGTTATCAAAATACAATTAAAAGTTACTGACAACTGCAAACTCATTTTCAAAACTCACAATTTACTCACCTTTCCATAAGTCCTGGAAAGGTGAGAAAATTATCATGCTGGAACATGTCGTGTTTAAAAAACTAATAGTAAGTTACTTCATACTTTAAAAGGCACAAAAAAAACGTACGATCACAATAAAGTCCCAATACCAAAATGTATTATTTACAGGTGGTTATAAAACTTAATTATTAAAAAACAGTGCATTTATCGTATAATTATTAAAGAATTCGTACCTATTAAGGAATCATCTTTAAGACTGTGTAAGAAACAACTGACATCCTTCTTATTAAGTAAAGTTTATAACTCTATTTTTTTTGCAGATAAACTGTAATATTTTACTTTTAGATTTAATTATGTAAGACTATTTTTGCATGTCTAGTGGCAGAATGGGAGCTTATTTAGTACTTAAGAACTCATTGTAATTACCTACATACAGTGCAAATAAATAAATCTATTTATAGTAAACAGGAACAAACATTTTCTTAAAAAAGCTTTTTTACAAATAAGACAACCGGCTTCAACATCTTAATAGTGATAAATAATTTGAGCACAGTACACACATGACTTTAGATTTGGAAGTCGGTGCCAATTAAAGACAACAAACAGAACAAAGCCACCGACTTCCAAATCTAAAGTCATGTGTGTACTGTGCTAAAATTATTTGTCTTTTTTGTAAAAAAGCTTTTTATTTATAACGTTTAAGTACCTTCTTATCATCCAAATTCATTAAGAACCTGCAACACAATTAAAACAGAGGTACTCCAAAGATTAACCCTAGAAGCCCAATCTAGGTCATTTTTACCTATACGTAAACGCATATTTGCGATATCTTTCGCTCAGTTTCTTCGATCGCCGTGATTGATCAAACCAACTTAGTAGCCGCCGAGAGCTAACACGAGACGTTTGCGTTGCTTTGGTAAGTACCTCCATTTCCGAGTTATCGTATAGTCATAGGTCGATTTTACCTATGTTTGGGCTTTATGTAACTTTTGCATACGTCTTAGTTATGAGATTTAACGTTTTATTTTCTTTTATATTTAACGATATATATTATTTTTTGATTATAACATAAGATGGCGTCCTCTCAGCAACAGAATGAGGGAGACATATCATCTCTTTTAGAAAATATTGACGACTCGGACCTTTGTGATACAGACTCGGGAGAGGAAGACTGTGTGACTCGTGTGATCGTGAGATCTGTAAAGATGAACCAGAACCAAAGAAGCGACGCTACTGTGGATATTGTACTTATAAATAAACAGCGAAAGACAAATACACAGTGCATGAAATGCAAAAAACCAATTTGTCATGAACACAATATTGACGTGTGCCAGAAGTGTGTATAAAATGAAAATACTGTCATAAAACTGATTTATTAATATAAAAAGTTTCCTAAATAATCGTAAAATAGGAGATTTATTCAGTTTTTTTATTTTTTATTTTACTTTATAAGAATAAAACAAAAGGATCTCATTTTATGCCAATTTTTTGTATGCCTACTTATAGTTTTTATTTTTGAAATCAAATAAATAAATGTTACAAAAAAATTACTTTTATTTAATTTTCTGATAGTTACCTAATAAATATATATTAATAAAAAATAATATAATTATTAGGATACATCAAGTCATTGATAGTATTAATGTAGGTAAATTTGACCTATGATTGGGCTTTATAACCAATAAAATATGATTGGGCTTCTAGGGTTAAAGAAACTATTAAAACGTTATCTATGTAGATTTTTCATGGATTTAATTGATTTTTCAAAAAGTGCTAAACCCCTGAGGCATACCCTATCCATAGAAAGAAAACAATTTCCAAAATCGATTCACATTTGACGGAGAAATCGCGTAACAAATATACAAAAAGAAAAGAAAACTACATACAGTCGAATTGAGAACCTCCATCTTTTTTGAAGTCGGTTGAAAACTAATTCCTACTACCAAGCCGGCCTTTACAAGAGAGTAAAACAACAATATTTCTAAATAGTCGCTCGACTGAGTCGCAAGTCACGGTTGGAGGCACTCGGCACGTTACACTGCAGTAGACACCACAAATCGATGCTTAATTCTCTCTTTGATGTCTGTTTTCACTCACCGTCTCATGCTAGTCAAGCGAGCACGGTAAGCTTAAGATGGAAACAGTGTTTTTTTTACTAATGACTAGCTTTAACTGCAATTTTGTTTGCGTAGATTTCAGAATTAAGTTATACTATCTCACGAGAACACAAAAATGGGATAAAAGTTATCCTATGTGTTCATCAATAGGAGTGGCAAATATCGATTTATTCAGCCGTTTAATGGAGATGCGAGACGTACGTTACACAATGACGTATTATTTATAAATAGACGCGTCATACACGAACATTAGTGCACTAAACGGCGTTAACTTTTATATCATTTATCATTATAAAATATGTTGTAAATTAAAAAACCAACAAAACCAACAAACCAAAAAAAAGACAAACGCTTTCAAAAACTAAAAAGTGATAAAAAACTTATTAATTTATAACTTAAAAAAAAAAAACAAAAAAAAACAAAGAAGAAAATTGTTATTATTTTTATTCTTATCATTTTTCCTCGAAATTGTCACAAAATGACGAGCGATACTGACGTATAGCCGACACTGGGTGGTACATGACTAAGTGAAACTGGGGCAATTGCCTTGCTTTAACATTGCCAATATTGAGCGCGGGTAACGCATTTAGATGACATGTAATATATCTTTGCGTTTTTTTGCAATTTTCAGCCCAGTATCTAGTTGCATGGTAATAACCACGAAGTAAATATGACAGGGAATAACTTAAAATAACTTTCCAATTTAACATAATACGTAAACGTCATGTTTTTATTAAATATGCACATTTACGGATTATGCTGATACTGAGCTGCAAATTGCAAAAAAACGTAGGTACATGTCACCTTAAGGCGCTACCCCGCCCAAAAGTGCGTTTTTCTTCATTATTCAGGGGCTATTAACTCATTAACTAAGAGAAACAAACTACATCTAAAAGCATAATATTATTAATCTACACTAATATTATAAAGAGGAAAACTTTGTTTGTTTGATTGTAATGAATAGGCTCAAAAACTACTGGACCGATTTTAAAAATTCTTTCACCATTCGAAAGCTACATTATCCACGAGTAACATAGGCTATATTTTATTTTGGGGAAAAATAGGGTTCCGTAAGATATTTGGGTTTTTCGGCCACAAGGTGTAAAAAATCAACCAGAAAAGTTACTTATTTTGCGTACGCTGCCTAAACTATAAAAGATAGAACCATGAAATGTTCTAACTAATTGTTGATCTTATAAATATCTACAAAAAAGTCCGCGACACACTATATCTATCAATGTCGAGTGAGGCACAACAACCATTTTTTTATTTAAAAATCTTGAATTTTTTTTGGACTACATTTAAACGCGTTTATTTTACTCATGCTATTAATCCTTATCAAAATAAATTATTTCGTCACTAAGTACAGTTTATGTAGATAATATTTGGTCTTTGAATGATTAAAATTGAACGTTTGGTTTTTAAGTTATGGCGAAATTAAAATATTACGATTTCTGCTGCACGGCGCGTTGCGAAGTGGGCGTCACCAAGGCGGGGGTGCGCGTGCAGGAGGGAGGGGAGGGGGGAGTTTAGATCTATGAGTAAGGTACCCGCGCGGCTCAATCGCGTAGTCGGCTCCCTACGCAGGGGTCGTGCGCGAAGTCTAATAATTTTCGTGCGTTTTATTAGATTTTGTTCTTAAAACTACACCTACGCAAAAGTTCTTCTCAGAGCTAACCAACAGTTCTTTTCAGGGCTAATCCATCTATATATGACAGAGTTATGCCCGAACACACATAAAAAATATATATATATATATAAACATTCGCATTGATAACCTCCTCCGTTTTGAAGTCGGTTAAAAATGGTACCGTAGCAAAAATTGTTCCAAGTGATGAGCATTTTCTGCTGAGAGAATAAATTTGAAGATCTGGAACACCTGATGTGGAACTCCAAGAGCCCAGCTACACCATAACACATATATTAATGACGTCTTAGTAAAAGTTGTTCGGTCTGATGAGCATGTCCTGTTGACTTATAAAAATCGAAGATAAGAAACATCTGAAGTGGAAATCAAAGCTGTAATTTTTAAATTTTACTGTAAAGTTATTACTAATTTCACTGTACATATTATAATAAGCAGGGAGTACCTCCACGCGGTGAAGGCGGTGACAGTTTAGGACCGATTTTTGATGACGATGGTACATTCAAAATTTGACCCTACTGGCCTCCCAAACTCAAAACAAAACTCCCATTTATTTTTTTATTTTATGGAATAAATATGCCTTTGGGCTTATGTTACTTGAGTGTTTAATTTCTTTTTCCATTTATCTTCGCCTACCCGATAACGCAGGGGAGCAGTCACTTAGATTTTAATTGATCAGGTATCTTCACAATAAAACTATAACCATGCCTAGAAAGAGGTCTAATCTTTCCCAATATTCCAAAGGAGCTAAAAGATTGAGGATCATAAGTTCCCAAGAATCTACCGAAGAGCGTCCGGAGAGACTTGATGCGTGTTCGAGATCATTAGGCTGCAACTCGCTCCGTGGAAACCTCTTCAAATCGCGAAGCACGCCTGCGTTCTCAGCGTATTTACGCATATCTACATCCAGGTCTCTAGAGACCAGTGAAGAATATGATGCGCGACTGACCGCTGATCCTGAACGTCAGGCATTGTCTCGCGAGTCGGAGACGTTCACGGATAGGGAATTGCTCTTGAGTTCCAAGCGTATCTACGCATCGACTTCTAGGTCTCTAGAGACAAGTGGGGAACGTGATGCGCGACTGACCGCTGATCGTGAACGTCACGCATTGTCTCGCGAGTCGCAGATGTTCACGGATAGAGAATTGCGCTTGAGTTCCAAGCGTATCTACGCATCGTCTTCTAGGTGTCTAGAGACAAGTGCGGAACGTGATGCGCGACTGTCCGCTGATCGTGAGCGACATGCATTGTCTCGCGAATCGGAAACGTTTACCGATACAGAATCACGCTTGAGTTCTCAGCGTATTCGCACATCTACTAACAGGTCTTTTGAAACGAGTGATGAACGTGATGCGCGACTAACTGCTGATCGAGATTATCATACATTGTCCCGCACACGCACACAACAAAATATTTATAATCAGTTCGAAAGTGAGAGAGAAAGAATTGCTGGAGTACGGCATGAAGAGACAGAAGAACAGCGCAACGAACGTTTGAATTCTGATCGACTTTGACATTCTCTGAACAGAATGTCGATGTCATCTGAAGAATCGGATGTATCTCAAGATATAGCCGTAGCGTAGGGCATGGCGACCGTCCTTGGGTTGATAAGGAACGGAGTGCATTTACGTATACTCCTATGATTGACTACGCCACATGTTCCGCCATCGGAGGTATGATTCAAAATTGTACTTTTTGAACGTCTCGAATCGGCTCGCGCATCCCGTTGTTTTCCCGTCCCCGGGCTCTTAGAATTCGACATCAGACGTTTCAGATCTTCGATTTTGCCGACCCCGTTGTCGCTGGCATAAGCAACAGGATCCGCGTACGAAGTCGCGGGCAGAAGCTAGTGTTCAATATCCTATCATCACATTCCACGCGCTTATTTTTTTTATGTATAATATACACCTAAATCTCCCTGTACAGAAGAAATGACTAAAAGAATTGAAAACATGTATCTTTTGCTAAAATTGACGTGCTATAAATTTGAGGATTACACTAATAGATAGGTAACTTAAAAATCTTTATAATTCATGTTTTATTTTATTTCAAAAGATCTTTTTCTGTTTTTATTACAAAAAAAAAAAACCAAATGTTGTGCGAATTTCGATTCTGCGGCAATGAGGAAATGTATGGTCAAGGTTATCTGGTCAGGGAACCGCGTGAAAGAGTAAGAAACATCCACTAGCTTTTGCTTAAGGCCTCTTGTTAACGAGACGGTTTTCCGCCGGGTCTAGGCACGGTTTTAAACCGTGTCTGTGTCCGGTCGTCAGTTAGGAATGGGACGCTATAGAAGTCTGTCATGACACCGGCGCTAGCGTGCTCGTGAACAAGCTTAGCCGGCACCGGCCCGGCGCCGGCCCGGGTGGAAACCGTCTCGATAACAAGGGCCTAAGACCACTTTAATGTCGGTTACCACGACCACAGACGTAGTACGTAGTCTCGGATTAAAAAGAAACCTTTGTATGTTAGTAAAAATGTGACGCAAATTCGATCGACTTTTTAATTGGAAACACTCGTTTCGCATGTAATCTTTATTACGTTTGAAATGAACAAAGCCTTTGTTCATTTCAATGGGTGATACTGATTTTGCTTGTCGTATAAAATTCAACGATAACGCTATGATAGCCGTATTTTCAATTCTAAAATCATTTTGAATCGAATACTTTAATGACGTGCAAAGTGCCTCAGATGCCAAGCTTTATCAAATTTAGTTACCACCGGTTTTACCTTCAAATTCAAATTCTGTATTGCGAACTAGGTGTATACATTATGAAGATGTTATTAAGGTTTAAACTGGTGATTTTACAGGCACTCTTGAATTATCAAGGAGTCAGTCAGGTAGAAAGTTCAAGAAAGTTTATCTTTCAAGCTGTAGGTTCCCATAAAAAGAATATGAACGAAACTCAATAAACGCTCTTTTAAAATCAATAAAATAAAATATTACAAAGGATCATACAAAAAAAAAATTCTTCTACAACAACGGCCGTTTTTCTCACTAAAAAGTCTACTTCCCACTTAAGATTTTCCATAAGAAACTGCAATTTTTTAACAAAAAAAATCAAACTTCTTAAGTCTGAGAACTTGTGTGTTAGTTGTAACTCTTCATCAAGCCTTTATACTCCGTTCAGGTTTCCTGTTGATTGAGCCTTCTCTATAGATCGCTATAATGGGCTATCTAACGAGCATAATGCTTTAATCAACATGCTCTGCAAGAGGCTTAGTTTCGCAGTACAATATCATCAGTATAGCGATATATACCTCGTCTGTTAGTCTGTCGGTTATCCATCTGGTTCGTAATCCTTTAGGTGTGGATCTTTTAATGTACTTAGGTGCCAGTTTGTGCTTAAAACGATTCTCCTACACTCTTATTTTTCCTTCTACCTAAGAGGTACCTAGAATTGTTTGTTTGTTACATGTTATCTCGAGAAAAAGTAAAATCAAAGTCAAAGATTATAGAATATGGTTATAAAAGTTCTTATAGGTATAATAGTAGCTTAATATATTATATCATAACATACACAACAACAACAATACACAAAGTACACAATAACACAACAACAAAGTACGCAACACAAAAAGCGCAAGTACGCGTATACAATTAAGTTATTTCGATTTAAACTGAAAAAAATCTTATAAAGTGTTAAGGAATTCTAAATAAAATTAACCACCTGCGTAAAGCCCTTCTGAAGCGGACCATTGGAAGTTTTTGAATTTGGTCAAGAATCTTATTATAAACTAGCAACCCGACCCGGCTTCGCATGGGCCTATAGCCTTCCTCTATAAATGGACTATCCAACACAAAAATATTTTTTCAATTCGAACCAGTAGATCCTGAGATTAGCGCGTTCAACCAAACAAACAAACTTTTTTTTTATTTTTTTTTTTAAGGAACTTTTAACAAAATGTTACACCAGTTCCATCGTAACCTTACACAAAAACAGTTACACACAGTTACAAAGTAACTAAGGAATAAACTAATACAGCTTCTGGCGACATTGGTTTGGTTAAAATGACATTAAATATACCTAAATCTAGCTTATTTATATTTAATTCACTAATTAATGTACTTCTTTCAGACTCATTCCTGACACATTCCAACAAACGGTGGTAGACGTCTTCTACTTTATTATCGCAAACTAAGCAATTCGGAGAGTCCACCATTTTCATTAGAAATGCAAAGGCTCTTAATGGCATATGTCCGGGACGTATCCTGAAAGAAGTTACCAACTTATTTCTACTAACTTTAAAACTACTATACCATGGGGCTCGAGGAGGCTCACCTTGGATTGTTTTATACCATATCCCTTTATCTTTTGATTTTTTAATGAAATATTCTTTCCCCTCTTCATAACAATAGCTTCTGAATTTTGATAAGATTTCCGAATGAATTGGTAAAATATAAATCTCTATACCTGACGTTACTGCTATCTTTGCCAATCTATCAGCCTCCTCGTTTAAAACAAACTCTTCAGCTTTAAATATTATTAGCATAGATTTGAATACACATAGGATAGCAACTTCACATATATAGTTCCGTTTTCATTCCAAGAGTAATTAATCTATTAGGATATCTAGTTTTGAACTTGCATTTATCTCCCAGTTTTTCAAACTAAGTAGTAGGTCCGATTTGCAAGCATTTATTCACTAATAGAAAGCTGCTCACTGTTACCGAGTGCAATGGGATATGTTGAATGATATATTTGACTTTCTATGTGACGTCGCGGGAATAAGCTAGTCGTTTTATGTTATTTTTATTGAATACTAGACCCCACGTCCACGACTTCGGCCGCATTAATGTCGGTTTTCGCGGGAGCAGACGAAGCCGTGGATTAAAAAACCGGCAAAGTGCGAGTTGAACTCGCGTGGAGAGGGTTCCGTACAATGATGATAGAATTCTTATAGGTTTTCCTGTAATTTTATAATGAACTATATTTTGTATTTTTTTCAAATCAAAACTCTTTATTTTACATTAATAACAAATATATATTTGAGATCCTCATAACATAACGAGCTCTATCATTTGATATAATATAATAACACAGCAAGGTTTGCAATTTTTTTTTTTAATTTCTTGGCTGTCCCCCGAAAATGACCCTTATTTAAAAAAAAATATTTATTTACTTGTCACATCTGTATTTTGGTCATAGAATTACACCATCCTACCGAATTTCACCTGATTTGGTACAGTAGATTGGGAGCAAATTGGCTGTGACAGACGGACGGACAGACAGATGCACGAGTGATCCTATAAGGGTTCCGTTTTTTTTTGTACGGAACCCTAAAAAGTAGCTTTTTTATGTCCTTTCTTGGGGCGCAAGCTATTTTCATATCAGGCTATATTACATAGATACCATCAAAATTCGTTTAGCCGTTTCGTCAAACGTGACAGACAGACTTACTTTCGCATTTATTCATTTTAGTATGGATATGGATTATCTTTATGTCCGTGTCTTTTTTGATAATTAAATAATTTGCCTATATACCTATAAATAGCACTTCGTGATAATGTTTCTTCTTCGCTTCTTATTCGGAAAATAATTTTCGGAAAGAGGACTAATTCCGGAGCCCGACCGAACACAAACTCAACTAATGTAGTGATGCTAGTGAAAATAAGTCGTTGTTCACAGATCAAAGTAGGTATATATTGATCCTATATACTTTCCGACATGTATCCGTCCCAATCACAGACCAGCTTGAGCTTCTTGGCGTTACTTTGACGTCGAATCTTAACTTCGGGTCATTTATTGAATCCAAGGCCAAACTAGCTGCCAAAAAGCTGGGAGTCCTCGCAAAGGTGCGAAAGTACTTCACGTCGGAACAGCTGCTCAACTTATACCAAGCACAAGTTCGATCGTGCATGGAGTACTGTTCGCACCTTTGGGATGGATCAGCAAAATACCAACTGGAGGCATTGGAAGTCATCGATAAATGTGCCAAGAAGCTCATTAACAACGACTCCCTGGTTAGGGCTAAGCTCCAGAGCCTTGAAAATCGCCGCACCGTTGCGTTGCTAGCCTTTCGGTCTTTTATCGGGTACATTTCGGAGAGTGTGCTATGGAATTGCACAATTTAATTCCCCCATCCCCGTTCCATCATCGGACGAGCAGAGATACGGCGAAGCGTCACCGCTATATGGTTGAAGTTCCACGGTCTCGAACCAAGCGCTTTGACTCCACATTTATTGTGCGAACTGCCAGACTGTGGAACTCCCTGCCCGCCTCTCTGTTCCCTGATAAGTATAATCTGGGTATCTTTAAGGCACGTGTGAACCGGTTCATCTTAGGCAAGCGTGTTCCAACTTAGGCCGCATTATCACGTACGATCAGGTGAATTGCGGTCAAACGCAAGCCTATTTAATAGTAAAAAAAAAAATCTTATTAGACAAGAACAGTTATTCAAAATCTACATTCGAGTTTTAATTTAAAAAACCGTCAGTTAAAATCCAGACAAGTCGGCCGTTATCCCTCTTTTTAATGTTAGAAATATAATACTGAAACACTACTTCACTACTTCACTTCATTACTGTATAAAGCTAGCAGCCTTATCCTTCTAATTTCAAGCAAACACGTAGTTGCGAATAGTTTTATTATTCAACTTCGTCGGCGAATATCTTATGAGGTGCTACTACAGTTAACTTCACTAACAAGGTTTCTGGAATAACATTTTATAATTCATAATTTCAGACCCATTGAACTAAATATGCTAATGGGCGAGTGAATTATAACGGTAAGTTTAGAAACGTTCCCATTTGCGATAGTATGATAAGCTTAACTGCTTTAACATTTTTGGTTCTACGGTAGTTTATTAATTAAGATTCATAATATTAGCATAAGGCCCTATTGAGTTTGTATTGATAATTCAGTCGATCACTATCTTACTGATACTCACGCTATTAATTTAGTAAATCATTTTAATGAAACTTTAATGCCCTTTATGTAATCAAGCACTGATAATATAAAAGGCCTTATAAATATTTAGAATCTACTTCCGTACATGATGTTTATACCAGAGAAATAGGAACAAATTAGATCAGCCAAGTTTCAGATTGTCAAAAGTTTTATGGGGTATTGTGTAAAATACTATAATAAAATACCACTCGATATTCTACAAATGAATGAAAGACAATTTAAAACATGTATTAAACGCACACTATGTAGACAAGCATAATATAACTTAGAATATTACATCAATGATTAAAATGCTTGGCTTAATGCTGGTCCTGCTCCACAGCCAGTTTAGGAAATTTTCAAATTGGAAGAAAATGATGTTTCCTACCCCTTTTTTATTGACATGAGTAACGAGTATCGTTATTATTATACATAGATATTTTTATTTATTTACTAAACACACTTCTTCTGAAAAAATAATATACATTGGAAACTTTAGTATTGTATAATTTTGCAGCATTATTTCAATTTTGTAAATGTGAGTACCATGGAGCCATTTATTAAGTAAATTAATATATGTTTGACCTAAATGAGCGTGGCGGTTGAGAGCATCGTCATGCTCGCTCAAATGTCTCGCTGATGGTGGCGCGTGTGTTGAATCATTCGGCTCCCTACAAAATGGTTGAGCTGAATGGTGCTCATCCACGCGTCATTTTCGTGAACGGGCGCTGTCAGTATAGATTGGTCAGGTCTTAACTGCTATGGACTTTATCTTGCTTCTTTTTTTATCTTTTGTATTGCTAGATTACCTTCATTGTTTTCACATATAGAAGGAACAAAAATCATGTAACCAGTACTTTGTAAAAATCTTGATTTATAAGAGTGTCCGTGGAGTTTCTTGCTCGTTCTTCTCCATAGAGGCCAACCTACGTTTTGCAACGAGCAACTAGCTTCAACTTTCTGAGTAACTGATCGACTCCTTGACAATTCAAAAGTGCCTGTAAATGGTTTATTTGAAATAAATGCTTTGACTTTGACTCGAGGACATTCTCGATATAGCTCCATACAAACATATTTTGGACAATAAGTCATTAAACTCGACGCAATTTTATATATATAGTCACCAAAAGAGATAAATATTCATGTCGTCGGAAATAGTTTACTTAGAAACCAATGGAGGATTTCAAATGAAATTTAATTAAATCATTAAACTGTTCATTCATAAACACCCATTGGTTTCTAAGTAAACTTCAACTATTCCCTTTTGGTACTTATCTCTTTTGGTGACCGTACTTAAAAAAATTATACAGGACCTACGAAATTAAAAATCTCGTATAAGAATTAAACATCATAATTATTTCTCGAAAAACTAACAAACCATAAGCCAAGATATATTATATACTAGATGTGTCCATAACCTAACTACGTTATTTAATTTAGTTTTATTACCTACCTACTCTACTAACCTACTCCTTTTTCTTTCGTGATCCTTTCCAATTTTCTCACCATTAAACTTTTCCTGTACTTCCACAAATATTCCAAGACCAAAATTAGCCAAATCGGTCTAGTCGTTCTCTAGTTATAGCGAGACTAATGAACAGCAATTCATCTTTATTTAAGACAAAGACAAAGATTTTTTATTTGTAGAACATAGGTAAACAAAAGATTAAAATTTTAATTTATAATAAAATTTAAAATAATTGGTAAAAAAATATAAAAACATTCAAAATTTATACATAAAAATTAATTATAACTGCAACAAATAATTAATACTACTACTACTATAGCTAGATAGAAGATTAACCAAAATATGACTAGATTACTTCAATATAGAGCACGCGATCGAGTCTAATAAGTTACGAGTAGGTAGGCTATGTAATATGTAGCACCTACGTGCTTACTGGCCAAATACCAACACACTTTCCACATAAAATAGAAATAGTTAATCACATACCAACACTCTGAACACGGCAACGTTGATTAACCCTCGACACTAAGACACCTTGACATCACAACTTTCAAGGCCTTCAATCCGAGGTGTCAAAGGTCAGGCAGGTTGATCCGTAAATAGTAAACTTTGATTAGATTTGTTGAACCCAGTGCCAGCCCGTCGATTAGAATGCAAGCCAGGGACAGTTGTGTAATTGAATTTTTTCAAGTCATTGAACACGAATATTCCTCTTTTTTCGTACCATTCGTACCCGCCACCTCTTTTATAGTTCGCGTCTGTGATGCGTGGAATATAAAAATCGAAATGGATTCATTTTTTATGAATGTACCACGTTCTCAATTTATGGTGTTCATATTTAATGCAGTCCGTGAGAGATCTGGTAACACCTTGCTCGATTGGGATGTTTACCTGTTCCCGAATCGGAGGACTGATCAGTATTGATCGTGTTACTTTTATTAGAAGAATGATGTGAAATGTACGATATCAATCAGTACTGTACCTATAGGTTTGATGTTGTAAGTAAAACAAAAAGATTTAAATTCAATGTAAAAAAAATTGAAGTAGAGGTCCCAGTCCAGTAAATTTCCAATTGGAAACACGTGTATATTGTTCTGTCTGATTTGCTAAAGTATCTAAGTATAAATTAACTCATCAGTATCATAATAAACTACTTACTGATACTTCTAGGTTATCAACTTCATAATCACCATCATTCAATATGAAAAAATCGAAAAACACTAAAACACCATCAAAAAAGAAACTAAAATACACAATAAAAATCGCAAGGCTATAACCTAAATTAAACACGAACTGAATAGCAGTTAAAACTATCACGATACACAGTACGCACACTATTTTAATTGGCATCATAAAAAAGTACGCAGTACCCACTCCAATTTTATTTTGACGGGAGTCTCAAATAAAATTGCTATCCGCGCCAAAACGAAGCACGAAAAAAGGGATTTCGTTCGTTTCGTGTTCACAAAGGTTTCAGTATGTAAGCGGATTTACTGGAAGATTAAGAAAAATAAGCGAAAATATAAAGTAGGCACAATATTCTTCTTAACAATATCAGTGGATTTTGGTTTAGTAGATTTATGCATAAAAGGTAAGAAATTGAATATTCCCTTAGATAAGTAAGATTACTTTTTTTCACTTACTTTATAAAACATTTGTTATTTTTTTTTGTTTTTCAAGAAACTGACTGGCTTCAGCGAACCTTGGACTGTTTGCAATAAGTTACATGCTTAACTTAAGCTGTACTTTTACATTAAGATGTCGTGTGAAACAGTACCAAAGCAAACTCTATAGACGTAATTCAATCACGTATGTAAATTACTTTTGAATTAACAACAAAGGGCCTAGTTATTTCCCTGCGGCACCCCAGAAATCAAATAACCACCAAACCACATAACAACCAAAATCATTCAAAATTTAATGACCTAATAATTTTATTGATACAATCTTGAAACTGTCACAATCAACGACCTTTATCGGAGAACTATCTTCTATTTTTCCCGAAAATGTATTATAGCATACTTTATCAAATGCATAAGGTAAGTCACGCTAACCTGGGTGGGCAATGAAAATAGCTTGTATTTTCTATCGGCACGTTGCTACTACGGCTGTGAATAACCAAACAGACCTGTTCAAGTAGAATTTAATCAACTTAGACACGCGACCTCTCACGCGAGCTCTTTCCTCGTTGCCAGCAATTATCATGTCGATTTTATACTGATTGTGTTTTTGTGAACCTTGGGTGGTGGACTTTCCGTTGGCTTTTTTTTTTGTAGCGTGTAAAGCATATTGATTTTGGTGTGTTTATTTTTGATACCCATGGAAGTACTTATGTTATCTGATTCATAATTTGAAAAGACCAATTTGAAAATTTCACTCATAAAAAACAAATGAATAATGACGATTCTGCAAGATTTATAGGTGAAAAGCATTTTAAATCGTCATAAAAAACAGTATTCCCCAATACGTTGTAAATCTATGTTCGAATGGACTGTTCGTGGCTTTTTTCTTTATTGCGCGGCTCGCGGATGTCACATCGCATTGATATACAACCTATGCAGCCATTAGAACTTCATAAAAAGGGTTATTCCTATTACTTTTGAGTCTGGAAATAAAAGTAGTAGTTACTCAACAATTATTCCATTCTCTGCACAATGGCTGGTGTTATAAAAATCAAAATGTATTTCTAACGGCTTGGTTCCATAACAAAAAAAATTTTTGGTGGTTGCAGTAACCGACCGTGTTATGTAGTGTCCATTATTTATATATTTTGAACTTAAATTAAACAATAAGCAGGTTAGAAAATATTTAATAAATAAATAGCGCTAAATATCCAAAATCATTAAAATTATGTAGACAGATGGGAGACATTTTGACGTAAATATTGGCTTGTTTTGGAAAAACGAACCCCATTTATAAAAGAAAGCCAGCGCCCATCAGAAAGATGCGATCTTTGGCGAGATAAATTGAAACCTCCCACTTCCACCAACCACTTCATGGAGCCATCGGAGACCCTTCTATCTGAGCATGCGTCTCCGTGAACCTAGAGAACTTTGAACAGACTCTGCACCCAAGTTGGCCGCAGCAAATTTATTGAACTTTCCGCAGACCATAGTCCACCTTCTAACTTGCACCGCATGCCCTGTCACTTACACATGTTGACCTAATGAGTTCGTCTGCAGATTGCGTTGCCTAGCTGGATAAGAACAATGTAGGTGTATCTGTGCTATTCAATATAAAATGAAGAGGTGTCCAAACGTAAACTTCAGTCTAAAAGTTTCTACTACAAAAGTAAAACAAAACTTCTTTTCGATCGCGTCATAAGTTTTCAAAATAATTCTCAGAATCTCGTAGTAACTAAAGTTGTGGCGAAAAAATTGGACGTCAAAAGCTTTTTCTGGCTAAGTTGTAAATCTATGTTCAAATGGAATCCCGCGGCGCCTCCCACTTTTTTCTTTATTGCTCGGCTCACAGATGTCATATCACATTGATATACAGCTTGCGCCTCTATTGGGACACCATAAAACACGTCAATATATGAAACTGAATCTGTGAAATATCGATTCTTGACGGGAAACGTTTGTAATCTCTTTGCGATCGATTTTAATCGCTTTTAGCGTTTAATAGAATACTAACTTCCGATAATAATGCATTCTTCATTAATTATTTGAAATTAGTAACGATTTATTTTACTTTACACTAGCAATAGGAATTGTTTGTGTACTGTGGGTACGTTTACAAACATTTTAAACTCACCACAAACAACCAGACCCTGAACTGGCGACGACTTGGTTGGCGGCGTTGGCGCAGTGGTTGAGCGATCGACTGCTGCGCTGCGTGTCGCGGGTTCGATTCCTGCACGAAACAAATATTTGTATGGCCTACAGATAGTTGTTCCGGGTCTGGCTGTTTGTGTATATGAGTTTAAATGTTTGTAAACGCACCCACGACACAGGAGAAATTCCTAGTGTGGGGCAAAGATTAAAAAAAAAAACTACCTGAAGGCAATCTAAATATTTGGTCCGTGCGGGAATGAAATGTGAGACACGCAGTGCAACGTCAAAAATTATTAACCCTGGTCCTTCAGACCGCATCAAATTTAAAGGACCAAGATTTTTTTTCATTTATGTCGTCAAAGTTTTTGGAAGTTATCATATCAATAGTTTTATCCTTAAAAGATAATCACGAGGTAACAATTTTACAATAGCCCTAGGTACTCGGAGATTGAGTTGGATTCCGACATAACCTTCTCCTTTATCCTGTGACGGATTAATATCGAGATATTTTGGGAATATTGGGCCTTTATGTACTAAATACATGCCAACTTTGGCCCAAAATGTCTCGACACAAACCCTTATGTAGCAGGCCTTTCGTACGAGGTAAATCATTATAATTACATATCTTCCACTGACCTTTTTCGTTAATTTGTTTCAGTGGTTCTTCGGTTCTACTTCAAGTAATAACAATTTAATTAATAAATTGAACAAAGGTTTTATCTACATCAGTCGTATTTAGTATTTTTTAAATGCTACATAATCAATTAAAAGATACCCTGATTAAATTCTTTATCGCATCCGTTCCACAATTTTCATTTACAATGTCTAAGCAAACGGTTACATAACTAATTACATTCTCATTTACTTTGCTATAATCTTACATTATCTTTACAGCAAAGTACGCTTGATTAGTCTCAGTTCAAGTACTCATGTATCCATTAAACAAATTGAAAATTTAACTTCTCAAATGATTTCGTAATAATGTGAGTAAAATGTGAGACGCCCACAAAGGTTTTGAACTTTGCGCAAACTTTGTAGACTACAAAGAGTCGAGTACGAACAAAAGGCGCTTTCCATCGTATTTGATATTATTTATTAATGCTTAGGAAGTTGACATCCAAGAATTTTACCCGGAGTTTGTGAAAGGTAGTAACTCAAACGCTAATTTGAATTGTACTTACGAAGAGAGAGCAGCTGAATTCGCGTAGCAGCTGTTGAATACTCCTCCGTTCCTTATTAGTTTTGAAATCAATTGAAAGAAGCGCGTTCCCTTCTTGTTAAAGTTGCAAGTTATTTGTGGAATATGCTTAGTTCTATGTATATATCTGTATCATGTGACTGTGAACGGTTACAATACAATAAGTCAAGTGTTCCATTCATTTCAACATCTGTGATTAAAGATATAATATTAATACACTTGAGGTATAATAGTTACACGTAGGTACATATACTCGTATATCTCTCCAAAGACTCAAACTTATACAATTATTCAAGTTAAGGTGACAACGTTAAAAGTCAGTAATATTTCGAGTTTCAAAATTATGATAGCGTCACATTTGGATAGGAACTCTTATTCTAGGAATTCTAGGAAGTTGAGCTAGCAATACAAGCTTTATATTATGTTGCTGGTTGACCGATCATTTTACGTCATCCTGTGAAAAAACGGCCTTTTGCATGATAAACAAAATTCAGCGTAAATTACACGACAACATACACCATTCACAAATTAGTAATAGGTAGAACTCTAAAGCCCGTGTACGCCAAACTTTAATCCGAGGTTTACATCTTAAAACAGTTATGCATACGAAAATACTTGTTTTAAATAAATAACTGTACTGTAACTAATCGATTGATTAAATGCTAGTGAAAATTTGTGGTATAATTAAGTAGCTGTTTGGCAAGTTTATTTTTGCACTTTCATAACCATCGAAATGATCATTAGCGTTTTCTATAAGAAGCAGAATAACATAGATTTCACTACAGCCCCCAACGTCAATACAATTCCAACCACAGAATATCAAAACAGAAAAAATATTCCTGACAAAACCCTCGTACGCACTTGCCTGTAATGACAAGCCATCAGCGTGTTCAATGGCGTCGCTATTAATATTAACTACAATAGTCTGTCACTCACAAGCGCGGCTTGTTAACATTTCATGTATTGTGTCAATCACGCGAGAATGTTCGCTGTACTGTGTTGTCGTGACTTTATTTGTGGGTAGGCAGATCTGGAAGTATAATACAGTGAGTTTTTAACCGACTTTAAAAAGGAGGCGGTTATCAATTCGAATGTTTATATATATATTTTTTTTTTATGTATGTTCGGGCATAACTCCGTCATATATAGACGTATTTGCCAAGTTCTTTTTTTTTTGTTCGAAAGGGGTTTATTCCGAAAAGGTCCCATATAAATTTTATCAAAATTGGTACAGCCCTTTTTGAGAAAATAAACAAATTCCCAAAAAAATTACTACGACGACGTTTTAGTTTCTTCAATCACTGGAGGACTTACAATCTCTTTTAAGTGTGTTGCCGCTTCTTAATGGATTTGGATGTTAAGACAACACTAAAAAGCGAAAAATAAAAAGATTTTTCAAAAAAAAGAAAACCGCTTCATAAACTAAAAAGTGATAAATAACTTTAGCACAGAACACACATTGACTTTAGTTTTGGAAGTCGGTGGCAATACAAAACAACAAACACAAAGCCACCGACTTCCGAAAGTAAAGTAATGTGTGTTCTGTGCTAAAGTTATTTATCACTTTTTAGTTTTTGAAGGCGGTTTTCTTTTCATTATAAGGGTAGGTTTCGCCACCTCATCATCATGTCAACCTTTAGACGCCCATTGCTGGGCATAGGTTTCCCCAAGAGGGGATTCAGCCGTTATCGCTATGCTTGGACGTTGCATGTTGGCGATCGCAGTTATGTTATGGCACTCAGAAGTACGCTGCTGCACATCCTCTAGTCAATATCCCTCTGTCGCCTGCTACAACACCCCCGGGTAGAAATGGGGTGGTGCTATTCGCGGCCGGCATCACACGGCACTTAAAAACCACCTTTGTAGATACTATTACCCGTCTGTATTAAAAAAATGGAACAAAGTAAGAAATGCTGTGCCAAGGTGAAACTGGCCTTAAATCAGTTCATAGGTTTCCCCCAAGAAAGGATTCAGCCGTTATCACCATTGCATGATCGCCAACGTTGCATGTTGGCGATCGCAGTAGGTGTTATGGCACTCAGAAGGACGCTGCTGCCCTTCCTCTAGTCAATATCCCTCTGTTGCCTTCTATGACACCCACGGGTAGAAATAGGGTGGTGCTATTCGCGGCCGGCATCACACGGCACTTAAAAACCACCTTTGTAGACACTATTACCCGTCTGCATTAAAAAAATGGAACAAAGTAAGAAATGATGTGCCGAATAATTGAATCGTAACTTATTGGGAGGTGAAACTGGCGCGTATTCGATTCGTGACGAAAACTTCATGGTTTCGCGTTTTGCCCAGAGCAATATCGTAATTATGTGAGCAGATTATTTAAAGACACTTTACAGTTTTAGAAAGATTAAGTCTTGATTTAGACAGATACAGAGTAAAAGTATAATTTTTAATTATGGTTTCTTAAAGCGAAGACAATTCTTTCATATCGTTTTACGAAAATGGACGTCAGAGTTAACTTTCAGGACGAATACAACCATTACAATATGCCAAAATATTTTGTTTTATGCGTTTTTCCAACAGTATATACAGTCATAAAGACAGTAACAGAGTCAAAATTACGAAAATATTACTATTATGTATTAAAAATCAATGTTGAAAAAGTAGAAAATCGGATCACTTTGACAATTTTTTTTCACCAATATTTGAATAAAAACATAACTGATATGTTTATTTTATGAAAGTAAATGTTATGCTTAATATACAAAATATTTTTCAGTCCGTTATACGAGCTCATTTATTTTAGACATTTTTTTTTAAAAGCACTGTAAAACATCGCGCGCTGTCGTTTGCCGATCAATTTCAGTGATTCGTGCTTATTTCGTGCATATTTTTTTTCTGATGCACACAAACAGACCATTGTATTGTACTAGTGTGTGTCAATGCTGCTACGCCGTTCTAGCAATCGTTTAGATTTTGAGTTGCGCTAAATCGAATACGCGTCCTTAAATCAGCTAAATAATATACATTAAAATTGACAGCTATAATAATACAAAAAGCCATTTCTATTTTTATTTATTACTTTGTAGTAAACTTTTTTATTCACGATGGAACACAAACAATGGAAAACAGCGTAACAATAGAACTTAACAAATAGGAATCAAACAGTAGCCTTCGTGGGGTTAAGGTTTTATTGTTCAAAATTACGACTATTTCAGTTGGACCTTTGAAAAGCTAGTCAGTAAAAAATGGTCCACACAAACGTCCGTCTAACTAAAGCTTCTTAACGCTACAGTTATGTCCTGAATACCTTGAATATACCTTCATCATCGTTCATTTTAACGTTTAAATACGCAAGTATTACCTTCAATAGCAGTTAGATTGGTCATTGTGTTATATGTTTCTCACACTCTACCCATTTTTTTTTGCTTTTTTCTTTGAAGATCAGTGTCGCCCACGACACACTTAAAAAAATTACTGGCTTAAAAATAAAAGACGATCTAAATCTGATCATAATTTCGGCAAAAAACAAAGACGAAAAAGTGCTCATAGTTTTATTGGAAAACTAGTGTGTTTATAGGCTTTTCCAAAAATTCTTTCCCTTTCTTTCTTTCTTCTTTCTTAGATTGAGAACTAAGCCAAAGTTCTTAATTATCCCACAAAGACACAAAAACGGGACGGGAAGACACAAAATTATACCTACGCCATAAGCTCATATCTATCTAGATATGATGTGTTCCAAATTTCGGCTAATTCTGTTCAGTTGTGTAAGCCTTAAACGAAACAAACAAACATTCATCCATCCTCACATACTTTTATGTTTGTAATATTAGTAGGATAGTATATTCTTTATGTTATTATTATTAGTACCTACTAATAGTTATTTTAGTTCTACTAGTAGTTATTTCTTTTTTCTTTCTTTCGTAGTAGTACTAAGAAAAGAAGGAAGAAAGAAAAACCATTTATTCACGCGAAAGCGACGCATATATTGCAACATCATCATCATGTCAACCTTTAGACGCCAACTGCTGGACCATAGGTCTCTCCCAAGGGGGGTTCAGCCATAATCGCCATGCTTGGCCGATGCATGTTGGCGATCGCAGTAGGTGTTATGGTGCCCATTCATTAAAAGGACGCTGCTGCCCATTCTCTGGTCAATATCTCTATGTCACCTTCTACGACACCCACAGGTAGAAATGGGGTGGTGCTATTCGCGGCCGGCACCACATATTGCATACTTAAGGCGCTAACCAGACCAAAAGTGCGTTTTTCTTCGTTATTCAGGGGCTATTGACTCATTAATTAAGATAAACAAACTACATCTAAAAGCATATTATTTATGTTCAATATCCTATCATCACATTCCACGTTCTTATTTTTTTTATGTACCCTATATACCACCTAATTTCCCTGTAAAAAATAACAAAAATAATTGAAAACATGTATCTTTTGCTTAAATTGACGTGCTATTAACTTGAGGATTACACTAATAGATTGGTAACTTAAAAATCTTTTTAATTCACGTTTTATTTTATTTCGAAAGATCGTTTCTCTTTTCAACCGACTTCAAAAAGGGAGGAGGTTATCAATTGGTCTGTTTTTTTTTTTTTTTTTTAATGGTTGTTACCTGATTTCTTTGGTCTGGGAGAACCGATTTTGATGATTCTTTTTTTGTTTGAAAGCTAGTGCTTCCCGTGTGGTCCCATTTAAATTTGGTCCGGTTCTGATAATGGCATCCATGAGAAAACCGTATAAGTCTTAAATTTACATTAAGGAGGTGCGCGATTTGTTACGCGATTACTCCGGCAAACGTAAACCGATTTTAAAAATTCTTCTTTTTACGGATAGGGTATGCTTCCGGGGTGGTCCCATATAAATTTTATCGAAATTGATTCAGCACTTTTTTAAAAATCAACAAATACCCAAAAATTTTACATAGTTGACGTTTTAGCTTCATCAATCTTTGTAGTAGTTAACTTTCATACTCTTCTTAATAGATTTGGATGAGAAGGAGGTACTAAAAAGCAGAAAATAAAAAGCTTTTTACAAAAAAGACAACCGCCTTCAAAAACTAAAAAGTGAAAAATAACTTTAGCACAGAACACACATTAACTTTAGTTTCGGAAGTCGGTGGCAATACAAAACAACAAACAGAACAAAGACACTTTTTTGTAAAAAGCTTTTTTTTTATAACACTAAAACCCATGAATTGTGCGAATTTCGATTCTGCGGCAAAGAGGATTGTTTGAGGGTGTTGTTTATCTATATATGTATGTATTTACAAAAAAAATATGTATTTGTGTATGTATATCAGCTGTCTGACACTCATAGTACAGGGTCTCCCTAGTTTGGGGTCAGATGTGTGAAAAATGTCCCCACATATTATTATTATTATTATTATATTTTATATACTTTATGTATCTCGGGACCCAGAGGTTCCGGGCCTTTGTAAGGCGTACGAGGAGCCGAAGCCAACTCGCAGAGGCCCCTTAGGTAGCTTTATATGAAATAAGACACCAACCGACGATTATCCCTGTATGCACTATGCAAGTGCACCCAAGGACAACCCTCCTTAATATTATTATTATTATCGATTCTTTGTTTTTCTTCTCATAAAAGAGAGTCGAAGACCTTACATACGGGCCGGAGCCAAGTGTGTAAGGGGAATATTATTATTAAAATACGAAGATTTTGAAAAAGTCAAAATAAATAATGGCCGAGTCTTAGGTATGCTGTGCATTGTCAGATCAGATATAAGTAGACTGATGATAAAAAGGATTAACCGACATGTGATTAAATTAGTTCTTTATCCGAATAATACTTTACATAGTTTTACAAATTAAACGAAGGATTAAATTTCGAGTATATGCGGAGCGTGCAGTGTTTTCGTTCAGTCCAAATTTATTAAAACCAAGTCCAAATATTTCCATTAAAACGAGGAAAGTTTAAGATATGCTAAAATTAACATGTATGGAGATTTTGAAGTTTATTAATTACCGAACTTGGTTAACAAACTTTCGTCGCATTTAAGTTTGTATTCATGTTTTGATAAGATAGTGCAACCATTTTATTTGTTTTTCATAAGACTTTATATAATTTTACATAACACCGTACTGTGAGTGTAAATGTTGCAGTTAAAGCTCTAAGCCAGTCAAAAGTACTTTTGACGGAATCATTTAAAAGTAGTTTTGCCCGATGGAGCTGGTCAAAAGTAGTTCTGACTAACTAATTATGTCAAAAAAAAACTTAAAAAGTTAACGAGGTCGATAAAGATAAACTATATAATAAACCAGTCAAAAGCTATTTTGACTGATGCTGCAGCTCAACTGTCTGTCAACTGCTCTAGCAATTGTAAAGTAGCGTCAGTTAAGACTACTTTTAACCGCAAATTTTCTGCTAAAAGCACTATTAACGCATGATTTTCAGACAAAACTACTTTTGACCTAACTGTTTAGTCAAAAGTATGTCCTACCTATTGCCTGGTTAAGAGTTTTGACTGTAATATAATATACAGAGTATCTGTGTGTGTGCGTGGAGTTTTCTATTGTTATAATAAGAGACTATTACAGATAATAAGAGATTATTTGAACCATGATGAAAGAGACTGGCCTCCACGACACAGGGAGTCCTAGTGTGAAGACCAGTGATTTATCTTATTTAGTTTCTGTATTTTTCTGAACAATAAAGATTATTATTATTAGACATCGCACTCACATACAGATAGTCGGCGTATATGTTACGGCTAAAACTCGAAGTGCGGCTATACCTAGTTTTAACCGGCTAGAACTAGTTGTAGCCGGTAGCAGTTTGTTAAACTTAGGTGTAGCTTCAAACTCCGAACTTGGGGCACCAAACCATTGAGCAGAAGAAGACATTCGACACCAGGTCGACGTAGACCCGCTGCGTGGGGTACTATTTCTGTCTGCAGGGTTGAAAGAAACCTAACACAAACCGAATTTCAGGATACCCTGACGTCGATGTGTGACTGCACCTAGTTCTAGCCACTATGATGAAGGCTAAACCTAGTTCTAACCGAATATAAGTAGGATACATCTAAGTTTAACCGCATGTGGCCGGTTGCACCTAGTTATAGCCGACTAAAACTAGGTGTAGCTGTACTTCGGCTATTATGCGTAACATATACACTAACAGTGTTTTAGTCTAACCGTACCTTTATACTTTCCGTACATTTTTAAGACGATGTAGATAACTTTTTTGGTCTTAATTTAAGAAATTCCAAACGTTTTATTTCATCGCTTCTGAAGATACCAGGCAAATCACAAGTAACATAAAAACAGTTTTATACAATCATAACACGATGTATATAACAATTTATATAGCACGAAAAAAGTACATAACAATCAACTTAATATAAATGAAGTCTCAAACAGCTATACAAAGCAGTTGCGTGTCCCGAAAAGAAAAATGCTCAAGAATTCTTGAGTGACGTAAGGTAACAAATAATAATCATAAGTTGGCCTTATCGCGCCGTTCATAAAACCATCAGGCCGTATCTCCATGCAAAGTCGAATTTAATGGAAAATATTAGAGTTCTGATTGGGGAAAGTTGCCTTTATGAGATTTGAGGAATGGTTGAATTTGTGCGATTCTTGTTAGAAGAGATATCTATGTCAAACTCTATGTATTTGCAAGCCAAGTAATTAATGTCGATTTAATAGTATACTTACTTAACTAAAAATTTAATAAAATCAAATGAAACAGTAATTTGGCATTATGTCTGGCGATTGTTATAAGTCATATTTATTTATCTATAGTTCATGCACAAAGGTACAAAGGTGGAATTAATCGGTAAGTCTCCGAAGCGTGCTTCAAGACGTCAGTCATAGCAAAGTGAGAGAGAGAATCTAAAGAATGAAATACAAAATGTGACACATGGGTATCCAAGGAATTAAATAACGCTTCATGATTTCGTCTTCCATTAAACCTTTTTTAACATTAACAACGTACATTAACTCGAAAGCGACACTCTTAACTTCATTACCTAAAGTACTTAAATACTCTTTACATTTCCATCACGCCAGATACGTAATAATTAATCAAGCTACCTGGTAACCTTTCAAAATGACTTTTTACCATCTCAAAAACAACGAGCAAAAATGGGAGCAACTAAGTTTTTGTGTCCAAACAAAACACCTCGAATTTTAATGAAGGTGAGACGAGAGGACAATTAAAAGTTTTACATAATTCAGTTGTGTGTCTGAAACGGGGGAGTGGGGGGATACACCCTTGGCATTCACCCCCACATCTGAGCCTGAGTTGATTACGAGATACGACTTTTTGAAAATTTAATTTGCCAAATTCTGTTGGAGTTTTTGGCATGATCGCTCTGTGGTTTGTGGTTATTATTTTGTTATTCTTGTTTTTGATTTTTGTTAAAGCGTATTGTTATTTTTTCATTCAAAATAATAATATCGTACGTCTACGAAAGCTATTAACCCTAGAAAGCTAACGTTCGTCAAAATGACGAGCGTCTAATAAATATCTCCCTCTTCCTTTGTAATGGTTTTACTTACAAAATCGCGGTTTTGCGCCAACTTGGTGACCACTAGACTGCGTCGCGTGGTGGCCATGTTTGGCTGGTAAGTACTTTAGTTTTGGTTTTGTATACCTACTGCATGCTCGTCATTTTGACGAATGGTTAGCTTATGCGTAACTTTTAGACCTGCACTTTGTGTTGATTTTAGCCATGTTTTTATTTATTTATAACGTTTGATAGTGAAATACGGCTATATATCTGAACTATAGATTCTTATTTTGGCATTGTAACATTTAATGCCTTATTGATCTTAAAGTAACATGAGAAATTTAAGATTTGTGATTTAGTACTTCAAAGTTTAAAAAACAATCATTTTTGTAATAATTATCTTTAATTAATATCCCATATTTCCTATATTTATAATAAACATGATTTAAATACAATACAAATTTAATAAAAAACACATTTTAAAAATGATCGTCAAAATGTCGAATGGTTAGCTTATTATAGAAGTTTAGGAACGTTAGCTATGTAGGGTTAACAATCATTATGTATGTAGTTTTTTGACTCCTCCGCTGTTATTTGCTGATTCATTTCGTAGCGCGAACCAAGACAGTTGAATCGTTTCTCCAAGACTTGTTGAGCTTCATTACCACGGCGCTTTTCTGGTGTTCGCCACTTTTGATTCAGGCTTCCAGGAATTGAGTGATTTGAGAATAGTGTGGTACCAATAAAAAAAAAAATTGCATGTAGTATTTACGCATCTTGCATAGAATCAAAAAAAATTATATATCGTAATATTCAATTCATAAAACAGACAGCTCATAGGCTTTCTTCTATATCAGTGTCAATGGGACAAGAGTACCCAGAAGGTTGGCAGCATTACTAACTTATAACAATGCTAAAATTGTTTAAGTACAAGTTCTTTTCATCATCATAGTTATTTCAGGTCAGATGGAGGAATGCTGCCTATATGGTATTAAATAATAATAAATACTCTTTAAAAATATAATTGTACGCATTCAATTAAAGACTATGCTGTCCCTGGTTTCAGTATATACATATATATATTGTGTTCACTTTCCACAGGAGCCGTTATATTTTGTGTGATTCTGGTTTTCATTTTTACTGTATCGACATAAAACGTGTTTTTGCTGAAAATCATGCATTTGGCAGGTGACAGGTTGTTAGTTCATTGCGCGCCGTGTAACCACCAAACACAACCAATTTCCTTTTGCGCTTAAAATTGCCATACTCACCGTAACAACAATACAACAACAACAGTCTTTTAACGACAAAAACGCAAGCTATTCTTCTTAAGAATAGATATAGACATAGACATAGCAATAGACTTAGGTATACATAGAGACACAGGCACAGGCATAACTATTTTAAATTAATCTCCATCAATTTTTTGGTTCCCTGGATCCCGATCATAATAATAATACTATATCATTTGCTTTGGATAACAAAGACCCATAACATATATACCTTACAGACTATCATATATCAAAACCACAAAAATAAACTGTTCACGAGGTTCACGAAGTGACGATGTCGTGTTGCGCTGCGTGGTGTCGCGTAGCCTTCCGCGAAATCGCCGATACACGACACCCTTCGACCAAAACTCTTCCTTGAGGAAGGTCTCATTTGAGTCGGAACTCGTACCACGAACTACTTGAAATTCGTATTGTGGCGTAACTCCAACTTCTCGACCCTCAAAGTCCAGCTGGTCCTTCGAAGTGTGATGTAGCCGGGACGATAGAGCTGCGTCGTAGGTACTGCCGGATGCAGCATAATAGACATGAAAACTGTGTTATATACACACAGGTGACAGTCAGTTGTCAGTGTGACATTATTACTATCTGTCATATTGACCGCCAATACAATTGACCGCCACCACCACCGCCACCGCTCGTTAGAAATAAAATACTTCTTTATAATACCGAAGCACTTACCAATCTTTTTTTAACCCCTAATGAAAGTAATTACTGGTATCGATCGACAGTCGTCAAGCAAAGGGTATTAATAATATTTTTATTACTTTCAAGCCCTTATTGCAACCAATAATGTTTTCCCAGTAAAACCTTATTAAAGCTATATAACGATCGTGTTAGTCACGCGATTATGGCGTGTGTAAATATACGCAGCTTTACGTTATAATTGACACCATGAGGAGGCGAGGGGAAAAGACCAGCTGAACTTTTTCTGGTCCTTTTCATTTTGTTGCGTACTGAAGGACCAGGCCAAAAATTATATCTTTGGAAGGGACAATAACATTTTTTTTTGTATAATTATGAACTCAACTGCAAAATTTGCAACCCAATAGTTAAATTATCGCAATATGACTTCAAGAGTCATGTCAACAGTCAAGCAGATAATTATGACGTTCAATAGTAGGCACTATTGAACGTTATATCTGCTTGACTGTAATTTAAATAAATAATTTGACGTTGACCATGGTTTTTTGACGCACGTTTGCGCAGGGGCTGAGCAATTGTCTGCCTTGGGTTCGATTCCTGTAAGGATCAAATTTTTGTATGGCTTGTAGGCAGTTATTCCGGGTGTGTTTTTGCGTATATGAATTTACATTATGTTCGGAGACATTTAGTTTTTCAATTTAATTCTTTTGTCACGTCGTTGTCTCGTCATTTTGATTCATGTCGTTGTTTTAAGTTATTCATTTCTAACATGGTGCAAAAGTTCTTCACAAATACTTTAAGAGTTATTAATCGGTTCCTTTGCAATGATAATTATCTTCATTCTTCAAAACATATTTAACTAGGTAGGTATTATAAAATCATCTAAGTGCTATAGAAATTAACTTCAAGAAAGCCATAAGAGCTCTCTTACGAATGAAGGAACATTTAAGCTATCGTTTGATATGACCTTTTTACCTAAAACGATGTAAATTAAACTTCCTTTAATATAAAACTTTATCATATTTAGGTACCCTTGAACTTACTAAGATTCAACCGAAAATTCGTATATTTTTTATGCTTAAATTGTGGCTCGCTTCCGCGTAGTTATCATTTTATTAATAGCTTTGCCTCCATGAAAATATGGAAATAGAGAGTTCTATACAAATATACACCGACCTTTCTAAATAATTTATTCCAAAGAACGACTTAATTGTACATTATCTATTATCATCATACGTGTGACATCATGAATGAGTAACGTACGATTCATGGAAGCATACAATAGGCCGGCCCCACCAAATACATGTTTATGTCATAGCCAGCCCTAAACCGAGGTTTGTAGCCACATAATTAACACAACCATGAAATAAAGCTCTATTTTTTGTTAACTAAAGCTTATTTTTGTATGACTAGATGCCAAGAAGGCTTAGTTTCATTTCATGTTCATTTATCTTTTTGACTCAACCATCGCATAGTCAATTAAAAACTGACGCCTAAAAAAACCGTTGGTTTTTGCCGCTTATGTGATGTGCCCTTTTGGGGTGGATGCGGAAATGGTGTTACGGTTGCCATGGGAACGAAGGTATTGTTTTTTTTGGGAATTTCCGAGGTTCGTCTCGAAAATGGTTTCGTTTTTTGAATGTTGTTAGGGGAACTTTAGGTCCGCGTGCACGGCTTGCAACTGACAAGTCACTTTCCCTTACTTAACACAATTAGGGGCGGGCGTAATTAAAACGTCATTCTGTCTGTGTCAACTTCAAATGATTGGCGTACAGACAATGATGTTTTAATTTATGTTTAGCTTTAATTGAATGAGGGGGAGTAGTCGTATCTATATTTACATGCTGCCGTTTTAGTCTAAAACCAATGTAACTATTTGAGTTAAAATTTATGTAATCTTTATTCTGGTGTTCTTATTAGACGTAAGTTGTGGGAGAACTTCCATCCACCACCACCCAACTTTGTTCAACCCAAGGAACACCTGCCACTCGGAAGTGATTTGCAGTGGCCTGTATGGAAAGCGCTCAATAGACTGCGCACCCAGGTAGGCCGCTGCAAACACAATCTAGCAAAATGGGGCATAATAGATCCCACCGACACCCAGTGTGAGTGCGGTGATCCTGACCAGACAATGGCCCACTTATTACAGTGCCCAAAGTGCCCCTACACCTGCACCTTAGAGGACATTAAAAACGCCACTGATGCTGCGATAAATGTGGCTACCTACTGGGCCCAAGTAGTCTAGCATAAAGGAAAACCATCGATTCGAAAAGAAGAAGAAGATTAGGTACGGAATATACCCAGTTGTGTGAATTACCCCAATAGCATATTCTAGTATCGGCTTAAGTACGCCCAGTATAGTGTCCTTTTTACGAATTACCCCAATGCACAGTTAAACAATCCTACTAATATTATAAATGTGAAAGTTTGTGAAGATGTTTGGATGTTTGTTACTCAATCACGCGTAAACCGTTGAACAGATTTGCATGAAAATTTGCACACAGATAGACCATTTCCTGGATTAACACATACGATACTTTTTATCCCGATAATGTGTTCCCTTGGGATAATCGTTCTTTTTTACGCGGGCGAAGCCGCGGGCAGAAGCTAGTTATTAATATTATTCATAAGAGGTGCCAGATGATCAATATGTGCACCTTGAGGGCCGGAAAATAATTTCCTCTTAAGATTTGGAAGAGGACATTGCTTAAAACTAGAACAATACAGGTTACAAAAAAAAATTAATGGTTAGAAAGCTTTACGCCACTTCCCTTAAGTTGATCATGGATTTGTAAAATAACACAATAAATTATATTTAATCGAGCTTGTTAAAAAGAGTTATTATCCAATTAAAATCACCCCTCGTAAATGCATTATAAAGATTAATTTACTTTAACCAAAGCTGCGTTTCCGTATTTTAAAACTGGCACACGCTAAATTATAATAAAACAGAAATTAATGCTGATGGTATTATTAATGCTTGTTCTTTTTCTTTTCAATATGTTTGAGTGTAGTCAGACTAATAGATAGAACATGTACGTACATGTGTATGGCAGTTTTTTTCAAATACATGAGCCTACATGGTGGAGTAACCAACGAAAAATGTCAACACTGGGGAATCAGTTATAAAATCTATCTTTCTATTTTTTCTGCTTTTTTATCTTATAGGGCGACTGGTAATTAGTGTACAATATTTAAACACGTGATTGTGTTCATGATAACAAACAAGTTTTTTTTTTAATCTATTTATAGGCATACGTTTGACCACTATCTCACCTGATGGGAAGCGATGATGCGGTCTAAGATGGAGCACGCTTGCCTAGAAGTAACGTATTCACTCTTGACTTAAAGACTCCCAGGTTGTAGCTATCAGGAAACACAGACTCAGGCAGGGAATTCTACTCCTTAGCAGTACGCACAATGAATGTGTTCCCAAAACGTTTCGTGCGTGTGGGAGGGATGTCCACCATATACCGGTGGCGCATCGCCGTACGTCTTGTGGTCCGATGATGGAACGGGCTCGGCGGAATTAAACTATGCAATTCCGTCGCACACTCCTCAAAATGCAACCGATAGAAAACTGACAGGCCAGCAACTCGGCGTCGATGCTCAAGACAACTTTCCCAAAGAAAAAATGTTTTTTTGTACTGGTTTTTCATCACGGCTGTTGTGTTATTGTGATAAAAGTAAACCAGTACAAACACATTTTTTCTATGGGAAAGTTGTTTGTAACCATAAACACAATCACGTGTTTGAGTATCGTACACTAATTACGCCCTAGTCGCCCTATATAATGTATGCATTTAAGGCGCTAACAAGCGACTTTTGCAGATTTTAAACTGACAATCACGTCAAAAACTGTAGTGTAAATGATTAAAAAAATATATATATGTATTTAACTTGAACATTCTCGATTCAGCTGTCTGACACCCACAGTACAGGGTCTCCCTAGTTTGGGGTTAGGTGGCCAAGTGTGAAATGCCCTCAAATATTATTATTATTTATTACTTATCTCTATTTTAGGAGTTTCTCCATACAGAAGAAACTGTGGGTGCCTTTACAAACATATAAACTCACATACACAAAGAACCATACCTGGAACAACTACCTGTAGGTCATACAAATATTTTTTCCGTGCGGGAATCGAATCCGCGACACGCAACGCAACAGCCAATCGCTCAGCCTCTGTGTCAACCCTGTGTGTATATTTCTTGTTGACGTTGTCAATTTTGGCATGTCATCGAAAAAACTCTCGAAATTTTATCAATTTCCATTCACCGTTCTCTTTTTTATCTCACTTACCTTATCAGAAGTCAATTCTTTGAGTACCTTTGATTTTACCCCTCAATTTTGTTACAGTAAAAAAGGTGACAACCCTAACGAATAATTTTACACCCTATTAATCTTTAGTACACAGGAATTTGTGAACTGCCTACTTTTCTCGCTTTAAACGTTACTCTCAATCAATACAATCAGGTGATTATAAAAGTGCCTTAAATGTTCTCAGATTTACAGCGTTGAGGTAAAGTTGACCAACTTTTAGTGATATTTTTTCAGGAGCTTAAAAAATATTTTTTTAGGGTTGGCACGTATTTTTTCAAATGGATTTCGTTCGTGGTTTCAGTTCGGATTGGGTGTTACGTAAATGGAAACTTAAATTGACATGCGAATGGTTTCACTGTCGAGTCACTTTTACTATGAAAATAGGATTATGAACCCATATGGTGATTACTATATTTCCATAGGGACGACTACGCAGCTAGAATAACATATTTTTGCAACGCAATGTAAAATCTGGGACTTTTTTACTGTTTTTATCGTTGCTGAAACACAAATTTTACATTTTTGTTTCTTCAGCCCATGCTGTCCCACGGCTGTCGGCTGGGCCTTCCCCAAGTGCATACAGCAACTTTTGTCCCACGCCATCTCAAATCAGCTACCTTTATACAGTAGTTTTTGTTTGTGTTATTTTGGGATAATCTCCGGAATTACTGATTCTATTCTGAAAATGCTGTCGCTAATTTGAAACTACGCTATTACTGAATGCTATAAGCTCTGTCTTATTATCAGAAAATAACGAATCTGTAAGAAATATCCCTCAGACGCTGTTGACGCCTAGATGTTGTATTGTATATCAGGCTGGTGTCCGCAACTCCGGTGTCCCCTTGTTTCGCAGACAGAAATTTCATAGAATTTCGTTTCCCAGAAAATGTTAAACATAATTTTTGGTTCTCGTATTTTTAATTCGACTATTATTGTTTCAAAGACTATTTACTTCAATGAAAAATATTTCACAGAAACACAATTCAATGAATTTTTAATCACATTTGTTTAACAAACTTATCAAAAAGTAGAATTCTTTTTTAACGAATATTGTTTGTTTGTTGTATTTTTCCATGGAATTTATTTCAACGAAAATGTATAAAAATGTTGTCTTAAAAAGTCAATATGTTGTGCTACCAAAGTTAATGACAGAAACGAATCGCTGCGGAACGGACTCCACGTAGTCTTGTCGGCCCTACAACCTGCACGCGTAGCATGACTACTCTATGTCTACGGAAGAATAGACATACTGACAGGAAGAATAGACAAACTGTACTGACTTGACTTTTTTTGCTGTCAGTATGTCTATTCTTCCGTAGACACAGCGTGGTCATGCTACGCGTGCATGAGTGTAATTTAAATCTGCGTAGGCGTGAAGGGGCGTGGCGGCGCGCGAGCTGTGGAGCAGGTGGTTTGAACGCCGGCCGCCGCGGCTGAGGCTGTTGCATGCTCGCTTGCATGATGCATGCTTGCTTACATGCTGCATGCTTGCTTGCACGCTGCATGCTTGCTTGCACGCTGCAAGCTTGCTTCCACGCTGCATGCTTGCTTTCACGTTGCATGCTTGCTTGCATGCTGCATACTTGCTTGTACGCTGCATGCTTGCTTGCATGCTGCATGGTTGCTTGCACGCACGCGCAGTAAGTTTGGTTAGAACTGAGAGTCCCATTCTTGGGAATAAATTTTATATTAAATAATAAATATAAGGATAAAGAATATTTGATTTGTTAGTCTATGATATGATTGTTCTAACAATAAACTTTATGTAAAACTAAAATCAATGAGTTGAAAATTTTGAAAGTAAGTATTCTGTGTATTGATTATTCTATGAAACGATATTATTAGTAAAAAATTATGTGAAACGAAATTCTATAAAACTATTAGCTATGAAACAACCACTTCTCACCAGATTGCTTTAAGGTCGCCACATACTGGGCAAAGTGCTTCGCCCTCAGAGTGATCCCAGTAACGTCAAAGTGCTGCTGGCTTTTCTTGAGGATTGGAAGAGTTAGGGGTCAATTGAATGATCTGCTTTCCGCCAGTATGCAAAATACGTGCTGAGACGTGGAGTTGCGGGTTGTACGTTGTTTCATAGCTAATAGTTTTATAGAATTTCAACCGGCTGTCATTTGTAGATACAAATGACAGCCGGGACCAACGGCATTACGTGTTTTTCGAGGCATGGAGGGTCTGAGTATGAAATGGATGGTCATCCATCCACAGACCGACCGCGGCAAGTGATAAAGCTTAACCGTCATGACCGAGTTATCGTACGGCTTTTCCTTATCATCGAGCTCCTGTTGCATTAAATTTAAATAAATAATATTAAGTCCGCCTTTTAACCTTTGTGCATGAAGTATGTATAAATAAATAAAATAAAACGGGAATAAATATAATGACCGCCAAAAATAGTAAATGATCACTAAATCTTAGTCACCAAAATGACCACCCAAAATAGTAAATGATCGCCAAATCTTATTCACCAAATCTTAGGACCCGTAAGTCCCCTCTGGGGCGGATTCGACATGGTAAGGTTAGGTTAGAACTGTGACACCTTGCCAGAACCAAATCGCTTTTTACAGTCAAACTCATACACTTCTACAATACTTTGGTTAAATTTTGGTGATCATTTACTATTTTTGGAGGCCGTTTACTACATCTGGAGGTTCGTTAAACATTAAAATGGGGTTAAATGTTGATGATCATTTACTATTTTTGGAGGTCATTTACTTTAACTGGAGGTTCGTAAAACAAGCCAAATAAAACACCACAACATTTCTGTAAAAAATAAGCAAGTTTCTAAAAAATTATGAACAATATTTCACCTTGTAAACCAACCTTCACTTGCCCATTAAACTCAACCCTTGAACTACCGACACGAGAAAATAACATTCTTTTCATACCCTCGAAACATATAATCCTTTTTTTTTCGCTCACAAACCTTTTACATAGCAAAAAAGCACGGTAATTCATTTGTCGTTGAATAATTGAATAAATCACGGTAATGGAACGGGGTTTCAGCAAATGGATCTGTTTCCAAAATGGCTTTCGTTGGAATCATCTGTGAGGGGGTGGTTGCAGTGACAGCGGTGGTGTATAACGGTTTAAAAGTTTTAGTAAGTAGCTGCTATTAGTAAAAAAAGAATAGGGTATTTTACCAAAAACATCTAATTAGTCAGTCAGATAGATTCCCAAAAAATATTAGTCACGTGTTTTTTTTCTTTTTTCGCGTAAACAAAAAATGAAGACGATACAGTGCGCCGAAAACTCGTGTGACATCACTATGTCAGTACACTTTTACTGGCGAAGTGTCGTCACAAACCCCCACTCTCATGAGTGATCTTTGATGCGTTTTATCTTCGTCAGTTTTTCTTGATTTGATAAAACAAAAAATGCGTATCCAATATTTATTGATAATCTAACTGACGGACCAATTACATTTTTTTGGTAAAATACCCTATTATAAGAAAACTTGTAGAAGAATTTAAGAAGTTTCTTGCTAATTCTTCTCCATGCAAAACTACCTTTTGGGAGGTGCATCTAGACTCTATTATTTTCCTTTTTTCCTGTACATTACGTTCAAACCTGCTTTTAATGATCTAATACAAATAAATAATTAGACTTTGACCTATGAAGATACTTTAGCAGATATCTGGCAATGACATACTGTTCTAATTTTAAAATCCGCTAAGCTTAAGTTTTAAATGTACTTATATTGGTCGGTTTTTTCTAGATAGCTATGTAATAGTAATGTAACACATTTTTGACGTTGTTTAAGATTTGAATTGAATTATTGACAGATTGTGGGTCGGCCCGTTTTGACAGAACGAAACTCAATTTTCTTTTCAGATAATAGTCCGGCGGGTGCGGCGTCTTGATGGAATTTTAAATAATAATACGGAGATTTCATTTCACATTAGTTTACTCCAGTTTACCATTATTTTTCCAATACAATATAAAAAACCGGAAATAACACGAAATATGACATAGTTGACCGACGGGGTTAAACGCCAAAACTGACAGCTGACATGACACGCCGCGCGGTCAGCGATCGATTCGTCCAGTTGTGGCGAAGTTATCGCTAGATGGCGTTGGTTGTACTTAACACAACGTGTTATAGTTATAGACATACCAACTTGAAAGCAAATTTTGACCATGTTGATAGACGGGTACTAAATTAGGTAACTTTAAAATCGCTAATAGACAGGTCCCACAACATCTATCAGTCACTAATTTCTTATAGAGAGCAGTATCTCATTACATGCTAATATAACCAGACGTATCAATATGAAGTACACATTTAAATATTATTATTTTGATAGACGACACATGTCATCTGTAATTGGGCAGTAGCAACCAATAATTGGGTACTTGACATCTCTAATTAATTGACATACTTTTTATGAGCTGTCCTCAGGATAGAGCGCGCGGAACACTGAGAGTGAAGCCACAAAAGCAAATACAAATTTAAAAGCGAATACCTACAATCTCGTGATTGTATTCGCTGTTGAATTTCTATTTGTATTTTTTTTTAACGATGCGACGTTTCGTGCTGCACTGACTCGTGTCAGTATAGGTCTCCCCCAAGGGAGGTGCAGCCGTAATCGCCATGCTTGCCCGATGCATGTTGGCGATCGCAGTAGGTGTTATGGTACTCAGAAGAACGCTGCTGCTCATACTCTGATCAAAATCCCTCTGTCGCCTTCTACGACACCCACCTGTAGAAATGAGGTGCTGCTATTCTAGGCTGGCACCACGCGTCTTCAATAAAAGAATAGGTAGGTATCATTTTATTAACTCTTAAAACCCAATTCACCCCTAATTACCGACATCAAACAATACACAATTTTTCACCTTCACTCACACACACCTTTGTATTTTTATTTAGTTATCTTTATTTTTTCCTTTGCATTCATAGTTGGAGCGAGAACCCACTGATAATTCAAAAGACAGGAACTTACCTAGTTTGAGAGTCAGAGGAAATTCAAACCTCCTACCAATACAGCTTAAGTATCTTAGCATAAAGGTATTTTCATAGTATTTGGCTGAATTAAAAAATAAATATATCATTTCATATTCATTTCATTTTTATTCCCACTCAAACCTAAAGATCACACCAGTTAATAAGCAAATCGCAAAAACAATTAACTGTAAGTGATATCCATCGGTTTATTAATCCCAGAGAAATAAATATGAACAGATGGGGCGATCGGTATCGATATCTACTATCTGGTCTCCGTGTAAATTAATCCTAGCCGTCAGGGGAGAATGTTGTACAAAGCGAGAGGAGTGTGTAGGACTAGCCGGGAGGTCAGCGTATGATGACCCTTTAAAGTGGTTTTGTGTGTGAAAAAAAAATGTATGATGAATGAAACTAGTTTCTGATCGCTACTTCGTAGGGTTTCAGAATTGAGCTATTGTCCTTAATTGTTTCACGAGAACCTAAAAATGGGATTAAATATATCTTATACTAGCAACCCGACTTCGCATGGGCCTATAGGCTTCCTCGATAAATGGACTATCCAACACAAAAATAATTTTTCAATTCGAACCAGTAGTCCCTGAGATGAGCGCGTTCAACCAAACAAACAAACAAACTCTTCAGCTTTATAATATTAGTATAGATATAAAAATCTTCTGTGCGTATGTATGAAAGTGAACTCCTCCTAAACGGCTGGACCGATTTTGATAATTTTTTTTGTGTGTGTTCCAGTGGATTTGAAAATGGTTTAGATTGAAATTACCGCCCGCTAGTTCTATGTAAAAGTTAAATCTACAAATTAACGGTACTTAATATTATAAAAGCGAAAGTGACTTTTTTTGCTGGTTTGTTACGCTTTCGTGGCTAAAATACTAAACCGATTATGATGAACTTTTTAATCCGCAACTTCGTCTGCCTCCTAGATAATTGACATCCACCCGGACGAAGTATCGGGCAAAAGTTATTAATTGTGTGCATTTATTTAGGTATTGTCACAAAATATAGAGGGTACAGAAGGACCGCTCCCGCCATCTTTAAAAATAATTACCTAAATTTGCCAGACACTAGGGCTGCTACTGTAGTGACTCTGTAGGTTTTATTTGTGACAATATGAAATTTTATTGACACTGGTTGGAACTCTTTGCAATTTTTTTTATAAAAAAAATCTCGATCACCGTGAAATGTCAATGTCTCTTATTTATTCATTTAGGCAACACGTGCCAGTCGAGTCTAAAGTCTGCTTGAAACTGCTTGAGAATGCCTATAAACGTAATGTTAATGTGTGCGTGGTAAAAATTTGTTTCTCAAAAAAGTTTATTTTTGGCTTTAAACAAACCTAAATTTAAACCACAAGATACCTGTGTGTTAAAAATATTTAGAAAATAATTTGTTATAACGCCGTAATCGCGTACGTGCGTTTTTATGGGAAATATGACGGGTTGGGCGCTCTCAAGAGCGTTTACGACGTATCCAACTTTCAAGTCCAACATCTTTAAAAAATGTATTCAACTGACTACAAAGCGACTACTTACGTATAACGTTGTACGTATCAAGTTAATTTAGAATTTTTGAATAAATAAATATGGAGGTTCGACAGTTTTATTTAAAAAAACATATCAAATAAAAATACTCTGATTATTGATAAATCAAGTCTATTTCACACAAAGACGGTTTTACTTAATTAGTTTTCAACAATCGTATCCACTCTAATCTTTCCCTAAGACACATCCGAAGGTATCCACTTAATTTGTTGACCGTCTCCCTTAATACTGAGGCATAAACATCAAATATCAGGGCGGACGGCCCATAACCCGTGAAATTAAGCCCTGCAGCCCTGGCAGCCCCTAATTCTTATCGTCGTTAAGTTTTATCAGTTTATGACTTTATGGAGTGTGTCAAAGTGTTAAATTTGATTGAGAATCGATTTTATAGGTTATCTCATTGTTTGTTTGATTAGTTTTGGTTTATAGGCTTCATTATCAGGGGTTTTAATGCTTAAAGTAAGTTTGTTTAAAGAAAATGAAGTGGTTATTGTATTTCAAGGAGTTGGTATTTCAATTTAAAATAATATAAAGTTTAGTGGTTTCTGGCTATCGTTTCGGGATTCTTAAAAACTAGGGTTTTAAACTCAGATTATTAAACAAAAGTCAGATAGACCGCGCGGACCACTGAGAGTGAAGCCAAAAAAGCAAAAACAAATTTAAAAGCGAATACCTACAACGCGCTTCGTGCTGTAGGTACTGACACGAGACATGAGGCATGAAATGCCGCATCGTTAAAAAAAACAAATACTTACCTACAAATTGAAATACAAATACAATCACGAGATTGTAGGTATTCGCTTTTGAATTTGTATTTGCTTTTTTGGCTTCACTCTCAGTGCTCCGCGCTCCTTTTGTCTCATAATGTAAGGGTATAAAGCGTTCAATTTGAATAGGTACATTTGATTTGAAACAAAAACATTTTCAGAATTATTTTTTGTTCATGTAGAGTTCGTGGCTAAGTAAAGGCTGTACGGATCGACCTGTCATGATGGTTAAGCTACCCTTGCTGCGGTCTGTTCGTGGATGGGTGACCATCCATTTCATACATATAGTTAAAACCGTTGGTCCCGGCTGTCATTCGTGGATCTTTGGCAATCGTTATAGAAGGTAGAAAACCTGACAACAAGTTTTACCAAGGGGTATCGTGTTACTCAGCAACTGGGTTGAAGACATCAAACGGACAATCGCTCCATGTAAAACACTGGTATTCAGCTGCATCCGATTAGACTAGAAGCCGACCCAAACATAGTTGAGAAAAGGCTAGCCTTTTCTACAGTCTAAAGTCAACATCTGCCTAGGCAGATGTTGACTTTTTGTTCATAAAACGAAGCCTAAGAATAAACAATAACTTGAACATAAAGCTACATCATGTTTTACACATTATTATTACCGACATCAAAAATGATTTAGCACCACGTGTTCTACATTAGAAGAAACATCTCCCTATATTTCAAGCCATAAAAAAGGTAATAAAATACGTGCAACACATGAAAATCACTCAGAAATTCACTTAACACTTCCGTGCTTACCGAGATTTGGTATTCGACAGAAAATCATAAAGTTACAAGTCATTGCAAACTCATGGACAAAGTTTGTGGTACACCTAAAATGTTTCTTTTTTTGGTGTGCATATTTTATTTGGAATTTTATATTCAAATCTTCTTTCAAACGGTTTAGAATGGTTTTCACAACTGAATGCTTTAGTTTACATTTGAGTGAGTTGGAAATTGAGAAAGTAATGTGATTTAATCAAAGATTGAATAAAAGAGTACAATATTGTAAGTCTTAAAGTCTGTTTTTTGTGAATGCATCGAGAGGTATATATAGGAACAAAACACAATACTACATCGGATATACTACATAGATACCAAAAAATATATTTTCATCCAAAATAATAACAAAAAAAACATATTAACATTTCATACTCAATCGGATACGTAAGCGACAACACTATGTAGGTACATTCTTGTTTTTTTTGTACATAATTTTATGGTGATATATTTTTAATCTATTAATGATGTAGAATTGTAGATTAACGAGTTTAAGGTAAGGCCCTCTGTTATTTAACATATTGTAGTATTACTTTTTACTAAAATTATTTTAACGGTAACACGGTACGCTTAGAATAAAGAAGAATATTCAGAGATGCATATTCAAAACTAAACTCAAAAGGATTTCGTCAAACCTAGAAACACTAGCGTGTGATGAAAAGGCCCCCGCCTTTTCATCGCACGCCCTAAGCATATTACCCAAATTGACAATCTACAAAATTCGTGTTGATTTTGTTGACGATACGGTTGGCGCAGTGGCCGAGCGATCGACTGCTGCGCAGCGTGTTGCGGGTTCGATTCCCGCCCCGGGGAAAATATTTGTGTGATGAGCACTTGTGTCTGGGTGTTGTTTATCTATATATGTATGTATTTAAAATGTGTCTGTGTATGTATATCAGCTGTCTGACACCCATAGTACAGCCGGCGTCATCCTAGTTTTTGGTCAGATGGCCGTGTGTGAAATGTCCCCACATATTATATTATATACTTATATTATATTTGGTTTCAATAAAAAAATTTCAAACTATCAGGGGACTGAAAACGTCTTCACATTGTATACTAAATCTTTATGATAACGGTATTGTAATAATACTGATGAGTAAAAATAAAATTAAGACGCAAAATATACGTAATTTACATCACTGAAAGTAATAAATTCGCAGGCAGACTTTCAGAATTGGACTACAAAGTTGGAGTTTCCAACTAGGACTGGGTCAGTGGACTTAAATTAAAATGTAACAATTTATGGTAAGACGGCTGCCATAAATTTAAGCTTCTAATTGGCTTTGCAGAGTCGCCGTAAACTCTTTTACAGCTCAATAGCTTGCTATATTAAATACAATGATCCGAAGCGGGTTTGCCTGAGGTTTTCTTAGCGGATTAATCAGCTTATCCGTTCAGACCTTTTTTTTAAAGAGTTTTTGAATGAGATTTGACTAAATTAATTTAACTTATTTTCTTATTTTATTTTTGTAATAATGTGTTTCATTTGCAGTTTTATTTTATTTTTTGTTGTTGTTAAAATGCGCTTTAAGATTGTTTCGCTAAGTACTTAGGTAGGTTATTATATATAAATTAAAATAAATGGTGAGAAACATAAAATACTTTAAGAATAACGAAAACATTTAAAAGTTATTGTTATTTTATTAAATGAAATGATAAAAAACCTAAATAAGAAAGCTTTTAAGATTTTATGATTTTAGGTGTTAGTTAGGCTATTTTTTCTATTATAAGTCCATCAGTATTTAAATTAGTTTATTCAATCAATAACTACCTCGATAATAATAAAGGCTGATTTTTAATTCAACGCAGTCAATTGCTCTACCACGGCGCCAACCAAAGTGTATTTAACTTTTTTTATATTTCAGGGTTGGTTTCAAATAAAAGTTGATCGTATTCATTCGTTCTTTCGCCTTCTGAAAAAAGGCCAGTGAACTAAGAGTTTGCCTGTATTAAAGAAAACAAAAGAAAGAAAAGAATAAATGATTATTTGACACAGACCATGTGCACACAAAAATAATAATAAAAAGGTTTGTCAATATAAAACAAAAATTAATAAAAAGCATAAAAGGCAGCCCCATGGCTGCACCAAACAGGCCCAGATCAGCTTAAATGTCAGACCACTTGTGCCTGACGCTGGTTTTCAACTGGACTTTTGTGTGTGACGTAGTACGTATGTACACCAGCTTTATTATGATTTAAAGGTGGATCAATAAACAAATAAAAATAAATAAAACGTGTAGTAAACAGGGACTGAGTATGAGTAATAAGGTGTTATATATACGTATATCAGACAACTTACAGTCATTCTTGAATATCTAAACTTTGCCAGACCAATAATATGTGTAATTTGCCAGACCAGTAATAATATGGCGACACGGTTGGCGCAGTGGCTGAGCGATCGACTGCTGCGCAGCGTGTTGCGGGTTCGATTCCCGCCCAGGGTAAACATTTGTGTGATGAGCACTTGTGTTTGGCTTGTGTCTGGGTGTTGTTTATCTATATATGTATGTATTTACAAAAAACTCCCTAGTTTGGGGTCAGATGGCCGTGTGTGAAAATGTCCCCACATATATATTTTTTTTTTTGTTATATACGTCAAATTAAAAAAAAACACAAACAAACACACATTTTTTTGTTCTTCTTCTATTCAAAATTACATAGTGATAGCCAGACGCGCGAGCTCATTTACGCTACGTACTTACATTTTGAAATACCTGTAATTAAGTAGTTATGAAAAGGTTTAAAGCAAGGCATAAAATAGCTAAAAGTAGACTTTGTATTGAAGTCATACATTTTTAAAGAGACGTGGCTCATTAGTAGGTAGAAACGTAATTGGTTGATTGTTTGTAAATGGTATGATGGTGTTATAAATTGTCTCAATGATTGTTGTTTATATTTTTTAAATACAATACTGATTTATGTGAGTGAAGAAATCTTTCCAACAGCGTGCCTAGTCATACTTTGCTTAATAAGTAATTAACCTTTAAATAGGCACGCCAAAAAAAATTGTTCGTTAGTAGCGTGGGGTCTGCAATAATCCCAAAAAAAAACCGGACAAGTGCGAGTCGGACTCGCCTCGGACTCATATTTATTTTGTAGGTACAAATCCATACTTCTATACTAATCAATACCTACTATCCATACTTTAATCTACTTTATATTATAAATGCGTTTTTTGCGAGATAAACGGCCGTATCTTTTTTTCACGTTAACATAGAGGGTTGATTTTTTTTACTGCATCAAGGGACCGTAGATTTGAGTATGTGGTTTTAATTTCAACTCGATACCTTCACGCGTTCCCGAGATAAAGGGTCTTGACAGACAGACAGACAGACAGACGGACAACAAAGTGATCCTATAAGGGTTCCGTATATTCCTTTTGAGGTACGGAACCCTAAAAATAAAAATGATTAAAAATTTTGGTCACCTTTAATTAGGTATTCCTTAGATAGTTTGTAACTTACTAGACATATTTAAAATTTACAAAATATCAAAGGATAGTAACGGATATTCTGACAACTATAATAATAATAAAAAATATAGGTTTTTCGTAGTAGGTACTTTTTTGAATTCTCACAAATTTTCTTTGTGTGGTCTACAAGGTTAACAAGCTAAACAGTTAGCAGAAAATTCGGCTATAAAATCTAAAAAATAATCCCAATTGAAGATAACATGGGGTCGCAGAGACTCCACGTTATAAAGGTTTATTACTCGATTAAATTTTATATATGGGATGTATATATACTCGATTAAATTTTATAGATAGGATATTATATAAGGATAAGGTTTGTGAATTGCCACTTTTTCGTCAAAAAACTAAATTTTAAAATGAAACGTAGGTACTTTATTAAAAACATAAAAGATTTAAAAGTAAGTAGAACTTTATACATTCAATAGTAAGTGAGTATATCTACACACTGCGTTGGTTAAAAACTTTACTAATCAATAACCGTTGAGAATTAATCGTTTTTTTTTTCCGCAACCAACTATGGGAAATACAGGTTGACTATATTAATAACACAATCATGATGCGCTTATTCGGAGTGCTAAGAATGAACCACCTCCTCTGACAGTCTTCTTGATTCCGAAAATTGTAGAATATTAATACATAATTATAGCCAATATGCAATATAGGTTTTGCCCGCGAATTCGTCCGCGTGAATGTCGGTTATCGCGGATGCAGACAAAGTCACACCTAGTCTATGTCCTTCCTCAGGGTCCAAGCCATTTTCATATCAAATTTCATTAAAATCGGTTCAGACGTTTCATCGTGAAAGCATACTTTCGCATTTATACAGGGTAATTGAAAAAATACCCAAACCACTTAATCCTTTCTTCGTATCATCACCCTGAACAACATTTATTTTGTTCTACGACTTTTCAAAATTCGAAACATTTTTCTGCATACAAAAAATATAAACACACTTAAATTTTGCTTAATAATAGGTTGGGGGAAAAGTCTTTTCGCATTATAGTATGTATGAACTTGTAATAAAATGTCTTTGGCTATACTATTTTGTATCTGCTGGTTTTGGTATCATTGAAAGTTAAAATTTTAAAGAACATAATTCCAAATTCAAATTAGGAAAATGTGTGATTTTTATTTGTTTTTCGTACTGTCAAGATGAGTGAATCTAATGAAGAAATTCGATACATTTTAAAATTTTACTACAAAAAAGGTAAAAATGCTAAGCAAGCCGCGAAAAAAATTTGCGATGTTTATGGACCTAGTGCAGTGTCTGTGAGAGTAGCACAAAGAACAATGGCAGCCACCCATACATTGTTTTAGTTGAGATTAAATTCCTACGTCTTTAAATGAAAAATATCTTATTTAATTCAGCATCACCTTCTGAATTAGTTTGTGCAAGATTTTTTGTTCAAGAAGGCCGAGAATAATAGATATTCAGTCATGAACTTTTGTAGGTTATGTCTATGGTAACTTTTATATTCCAAATTGAGGAAGTAAAAAGGCAATATCGCATTAGTATTTTCTTTACCTAGTTAATTCAGAATGAAATGTCTTGTAAAAATATTGTTTAAGGTTGGTAATCCCAGTGGTTATAAATACTCTTTGGCCTTACCTTATGTATACAATAGGTATCTACTACATGTATACATCGATCATATCGTTTTTACTCTGTGCACAGATCTGTCTATGACTCTGTGTCAATTACCAAGCAATTATTTTTAGATTTGGGTTACTAGTCTTTTTGCTAGTTATTAATCGAAACTAATTGATTTATTTTTATACCACAGTATTTTTACATACCTGCAAGAAACCTACACTTAAAAATAAACTGTGTTCATTTCCTTACTCCGTTTAATTGTAATAACAAACTAAAACTGATTACAATACTTTAAATGCTTTAAGTACTTACTGTCACATGGCAGAATAAATATAAAATGGCAACACTAAACGTTAATGAAAAGTCAAATAAGTTTTCATTTAACATAATTTTTTTATCCGGCCCTAACTGGTTAATGTGATACTTTGAAAAATCGTAGAAAAATAATGTAAATTCTTTCGTATGTAAGTCACTTTTAGACGCTCAAATTTAAGTCAACTACGTTTTCGCCATTGTTCTTTGGTTTAAGCGTTTTCGATCCGGAAATTTTGATGTCAAAGATGCACGTCGCTCTGGTCGCCCTATTACGGATAAAATGGATGCCATTTTTGAAAAAGTGGAGCAAGATCGGATGAAGATATCAGTAGTTACGACGTAGCTGAAGAACTGGGAATTGACTACAAAACAGTTTTGGCGCATTTGAAAAAACTGGGTACACAAAAAAGCTCGATATTTGGGTACCTCACGAGCTCACTGAAAGAAACCTATTGAACCGTGTACTCATTTGTGAATGTTTATTACGACGTAATGAAACCGAACGATTTTTGAAGAAGCTGATAACTGGTGATGAAAAGTGGATCACGTATGACAAGAACGTGCGAAAAAGGTCGTGGTCAACGGCCGGTCAGGCTTCACAGACTGTGGCGAAATCCGGGTTAACTCTCAACAAGGTGATGCTGTGTGTGTGGTGGGATTGGAAGGGCATTATTTATTGTGAGCTGTTACCACCATGCAGGACCATCGATTCTGAACTCTACTGCGAACAACTGATGAGATTAAAGCAAGAAGTTGAGAGAAAGCGGCCGGAATTAATCAACAGAAGGTGTGGTGTGGTTTTTCATCATGATAACGCTAGACCTCACACATCTTTAGCCACTCAGCAAAAATTAAGAGAGTTAGGAAATTATTTATTTTATTCCCGTACAATAAAGAAACAAAAACCTATAACTATTAAACAAAAAAAAAAAAAAAAACTAATATAATAAGGCATCAAAAAATTCCTCCACATCGCCTTCATCTGGGAATGTGCCCAAGAGACTGGCTGCATTGCCACGTTAAATGGCAATGCTTAACCTATGCCCAAAGTAAAAACCAGCTCTTGGATCACGAGAAGTGTCAACTAACCTTTTGGAAATTTCCTTAAAAAGGAGATGAGCACTCGGACCCCACGGCCCGATGGTTTCAACCCCAAACGGCTCGAAAATAAAGTTATCACCAAGGACACTATACTTTCGCCGTTTGAGGCTTTCTGCAGCCGCAGCAGCAGCACCAGCACAACACGCTGAGCTAGGAAGATGGGATGGCGCAAGAGTATCGACGCACGTAGCGTCCCACACTAAAGGCCTACCCAACTTCCACGGAAATAATGACATGCCGTCCGGTCTCTTGCCATCGTCGCGTGCCAAGCCGTTGGGTTCCAAAACCGCTGGAACGCCGACGGCGACGAGAGCACGACGAATGATGTCATTAATATTCGCGTGCCGCGCTATGCGACCCGCACTCCGGCTGCACGACAGGCCGTGGTGTCCAAGGCAGTTGACAGCTTCCCCACAGCGACAGCGATGAGGAGAACAACAAGATGCTCCTAAACGTAAGGAAGCAGCGAGGCGAAAAGAAGTGTCGTCAAACATAGTACCTAGGTTTGACGACGGAAGTGCCAGAAGCCAAAGACCCGACTCCCATTTACCCACAGCCTTGCCATGCTCAGCAGAATTAGTAGAAGTAGAAAGTAAATTATTCTGTACTAACCTGGAGAGCGGCTCATCCCACCGCCTCTGAGAAGATGGGTTGTCGGGTGAATCAGTGCTCGGGCAAGCAAGTTTCCAGGCATCCATGGCCTCGGCGAAGCACGGCACATCAAAATCAACCAGTGTAGGAGCTAGAACATTCCTGATTAATTTTTCAGTGCCGTGGACCGAGGATATAAATGCAGGCAAACTGATACTTGAAATTTTGCGGACGCCGAGGCCCCCCATACGAATAGGTAGAGTAGCTTGGGCCCAAGCACGGTCGTCCATTGCCAAATTTAAAACAGATGTTATAGTATGACGAATAATTTGGTCCATTTTCTCTAAAAGGTGATTGTGTTTCCACAAATGGGAAGCGCGTAGGAAGTAATTTAATTTAGGGCCAAAACAACAGTACTGAATAATGGTGATGGCCGAATGCATGTTAATTTGGATTAATCTTTTCGAAATGTCATTGAAATTTTGTATTTTTTCCTCAATAAAACTGGGAAAGGAATTCTCGAAGATGGGACACCCAAGGAGACGAAGCGAGCTTTTATCTATAATTTTAATGTCTGGGGCTATTGCGTTAAATTTGGAAAGTGTCGATTGTCTGTCAGTATTGTCCGATAAGTATAATTCACACTTCGAAAGGTTGTGTTGTAAGCCTATGGAATGCAGTTCCTTTTTAATGAAAATCAAATCTTTTAAAACACTGTCAACATCACCTCCCAAGGTTCCATCGTCGAGATACCAAACGTTAAATTTGGAATTTAGCTGTCGAATAATTGGATGAATGGCTAGACTGAAAATCACTGGCCCAAGGGGGTCACCTTGTTGACAGCCAACAGCAGATTCTAAAAGGTGGTCACGATATAGTAATTTAGACGGATGTCTGTAACATTGCCAAAGGAAACTATAGATTTGGGGTATTTCTTTTTTAATTTCTGCCAGCAAGGTGTCCCTATTAACTGAGTTAAAGGCATTCTTTATGTCAACCTTCAAGATGACCTGTCCTTTGCCAGAATTTAAGTAGGTTGACAAAGCGTGTACGGCAGCCTCACAGCCCCCTTTAGAGCCGTAACCTAGCTGAAGGGGCTGAAATTTTTCCGAGACAACCTCACCATAGAATTTACAACAAATCTTGGCTGCCATACGACGGTTTGTAGTACCCACGGCAATGGGACGAATGCCGCCATCCCTCTTGCGCAGGGCACATAAGTTGGCCCCGTACAAAACGCCGATGACGGCCTCGTTCACCTTGCCGGAGAGCATAAGGTTGATCAGAGCCGTAAGTTCTTTCAAGAGCAACTCACCAGCTACCCCGGCGCCTGAACAAATGAGGTCCTTTAGATGTTGAGGAGTCAACCCGTCGAGGCCGCCGGCGGAGCCGCTCCGAAAGGAGCAAACGGCAGCGACCAACTCTCGACCTGTGACGGTGAGGGAGTGAATATCCGAATCTGGAGGATCGGTAAAAGAAAGGCCATCTGCTGGGGCAGGGTGTTTACTCTCCAGTGCTGAGAGTGTTTCAGGAGAACACGGTGCTACCTCATCGCTACTAAAAAGAATCCTAGCCGCGCCACTAATGTCACCTTCCCCTAACTTAGTTTCTACCAAGTGTGATATACCCCTGGAAGAGAAATATCCCTGGGACGAAAAATTTGGATTCAAAAGTTGAGCCGAAACATTACAATTTTCTTTAATTTGAGCAGTTAATGTCTTTTTAGTTGCCAAATTCTTTTGCACATGGAGAATTCTGTAAGGAAAGGTGAGTAGCTGCTCCCAGGCACGTTGCGAGTTCTCCCGAGCGGCAAGGCGAATGCAACTCGCTAAATTCTGTGCCACTAGTGGCCTAGCTCCACGGAGAACTCGCTTCAAAACAGGTATATTGTTTTTGAATTTTGAAAGTGTTTTCCAAAATGGGTCAAAAGAGGAGGATACGGATGGTGTAGAGGTAGCAGAAGTTAAAATAGGGTCTGAAGGGATTGCACTTGGGAGTTTGTGGACCTTCCCAATGTGCACATTCAGACCCCGCTTACCTTTAAAAAACCGAACCTGGGTGCATAGGGGGCATCTCTCCAGGGTACTTAGTGATGCAGAAGGTTGACATGCGCTTGTAACACCATCGCTGCTACCACTTATCATTTAAATTTACACTTAAATAACAAATAAAATAAACTTAAAAATAAATGTTATAAAAATAAACGTCAGTTTTTTTGTGACACAACACTTCTATAGTATATGACGTGCAGCGCAGACGCGCTGGCTGCCTAGGACGCAGCGCCGCTGTAGATGACATTTTGGCGCAGCCCCAGCAACTGTGCCCAAATGACAGGCCGTCGTCATGATGTGATCATGGATGGTATTATAATTCTTATTGACTCAGTGACATGATCTGCACTACACAATTGCGCCAGCTCAGTTCACTGCACCGGATGTGTTCATTCACATCTTTAAAATATGATAATACTAGAGAGTTTGGCTGGGAGGTGTTAATGCATCCGCCGTATAGTCCTAATCTTGCACCTTCAGATTTCCACCTGTTTCGGTCTCTTCAGAATTCTTTAGGCAGTGTCAAGAGGACAGCCAAAACCACTTGTAGCGGTATTTTGATCAGAAGTCCCAAAATTTCTATAGCAATAGGATTATGTCCCTATCTACAAGATGGCAAAAAGTTATCGAACAAAATGGTACCTACATACTTTAGTTAAATGTAAATAAACTATATTAAAAAATGTTATGAATTTTCTTAAAAACTTTTCCCCAACCTAATATATTTTCTCTGATCTGATCTGGTCGACGAAAGGCCTGCAATCAACTGTGCCTGTACTTACTACTTACATTATATTCGCTATCATATGGGTGCGCACGCGATAAGTAAACTTAAATTTTACAGACTTCAAATAAACGAAAACAAATTGTTTTTGGCTACGTTATTTAGTTGAGGTCAAAGTCGTAGAACAAATGTTATTCAGGGTGATGATACGAAGTCCAGATTAAGAGGTTTTGAGTATTTTTTCAATTTCCCTGTATATTAAAGTTATATGGATTAGGTTCTGCCCGTAACTTCGTTAGAGAGAGCTTTCAGAGTAGCTCTCTCTAACGAGCGTAGTGGTAGTAGCCCTAAATTATCCGACGGATTTAACGGTATGTTTAAGTTTGGCGAGTTAAGAGTTAAGTAATACCCGGGTATTACTTAACTCTTATTTTTTCGTTGAATAATAAATTAAAAAAATATATCACAAAACCCTTTTAAAAATAATCTTATGTGTTAAACTAGCCTAGATTCCAGCGAATTTCGTTCAGACGTTTCATTTCTCGTGAAAGACATCAAACATCCATCCATCTATTCTCATAAACTTTATAATAGTAGAAGGGTTTTTATATTCTCGAGTGTACCCTATAAAACCAAAGAGGTCTATAGTGATTTTTGGCGGCTCAACCACTCTCATTACGATGTTTTACTTACCCACAAGACCTATTCAAGTTTTAGTGTTTATCAAAAAACTATAGAAAGCTGCTCATGTATAAAAATCTCTCTTAAACAACGAGTAAATGGATCATATATTACACCTACATAAACTAGGACATCCCATGAGAGACATAAGCATTACTAGTTTTACAGCCAAGCTTTACGCGTTTCACACGACCACACGTATCGAAAGATTTTATATCCCTATTGTTAGTACTAAAATTTTATAGAAACTCACCGATACCCCTATTTTACATGTTATCAAAGGCTTGTAATAAATAAAGCAGGGAATGCCTCTTTTCTTTAGAGCTGAGGCATGCACAGACACGCTCGTACGTTAGCGCGGTTGATCCATATGGATATGGGTTATCCGCTGTATTTTAGTATGTTGGTGGAAACCATTATATAAGTTACCTTTATGTATCCAAAAGGAAACAGATTAAGAAGAAACTTCTACTCTTGGATAATCGAGAAAATGATGACAATCATTGGTTATGTGCAGTTCCTCATTCGTATAGTCTATTTTTCTGTTTACTGCGCTGAGTAAATATCAGCTGTTGGACGAATGACCGGTTTTTCGAACTCGATTCTTCTATATAGGTTGTTGATACCAGCCTATTATCCTCCAAATTAGGGCAAAGGCTTTTCCTGAAACAGAGATGGGAGAAGATAAAAGCATTGGTCACCACGCTTGCTCACGGTCGATTCCAGGCTTATATTTATTATAATTTCAAGACGGGTTTGCAAAAATTGCTGAGAATTAAATTGAAACGAAAGTCAAAGTCAAAGTCAAAGTCAAATCATTTATTTCAATTAGACCATTAAAAAGGCACTTTTGAACGTCATAATAAAAAAATATAAAGTTGATTCTAGTTGCCCATTCCAAAAGGTAGCTTCGTATGGAGAAGAATGGGCAAGAAACTCCATACTCACTCTTTTAAAAAAAATGTGTACAATATTTTGCATTTACAGTTTTCAGTTATATAACTATACGTGAATACGATGGACCTTGCATAAAAACACTATATTGAAGTATGTACAAAGTATTACAAGATAAAGAATGACAGCTAAGTTGTATACCTACATAGATACATAGTGTTCACATATTATTATTTACAATTATTGTAAAAGTAGACAACCACTCCATACATTTCAACAAACTATGAACCTATGAACCAGTGTGTGACCCAAAGCAAGAATTAAATATAATGTATATACTAAGTATAAATTAAGTAGTTTAATTAGCAATCCGTTTGATTTTGTCTAGACTGTAGATTGTCCTATGGAGCCCGGACCAGCATGTTTCCAAGCATTCTTATCATGGATATAATCCTCTAAACTGTAATATGCTTGTTTACAGAGTGTACTTTTAATATATGTTTTAAATTTTCTTTCATTTAGTTGCAATATATCACTAGGAATTTTGTTATAACACTTAACACAGAACCCCATAAAAGATTTATGAACTTTAGACAATCTAAAATATGGTTGAGCTATTTTGTCTTTGTTTCTAGTATTAATATTATGTCTATCACTAACCTTATTAAATAAATGTAGGTTTTTTCTTACGTACATAATATTTTCATAGATAAATTGGCAAGGCACTGTCATTATATTAATATTTTTAAATAGTTCCCTAAGAGAATCGCGGCGACGTAGATTATAAATGGCTCTAACAGATCTTTTTTGTAAGATAAAAATGGATTCAATGTCGGCAGCCCGACCCCACAGTAAAATACCATACGACATAATGCTGTGAAAGTAGCTAAAGTAGACCATACGCGCAGTTTCTACATCTGTCAACTGTCTTATCTTTCTAACAGCATAAGCCGCGGAGCTTAGTCGCCCCGCAATAGATGTTATGTGAGGTCCCCATTGCAACTTCTCGTCTAGCGTGATTCCTAGGAAAACCGTTTGACTATTAAATTCCAGTTTCTCTCCATTCAGAATGATGTCACAATTGCTATTCCTAACATTTGGTAAAATGAATCGAATACATTTGGTTTTTTTTTCATTAAGTACCAAATTGTTTACCGTAAACCAATTCTGAACCTGAAGAATAGCGTCATTTACGTCGTCAAGATGTAACCGTCTGTCCGTCTGTCTACTTTAAAAATCAATGAAGTGTCATCGGCAAATAACACCATCTTCGGTTGGTTTTGAAGTAATTGGGGTAAATCATTTATATAGACTAAGAATAGAAATGGACCTAATATTGAGCCTTGAGGAACGCCCATAGTCATTTTAGACCCCAATGAGTTCACACCGTTAACCTGAACTTTTGCCTGTCTATCCCTCAGGTATGACCTTAGTAAATCAAGAGATACTCCACTAATCCCGTAGTGCTCCAGTTTCAGCAATAGTGTCTCGTGGTCAACGCAATCGAACGCCTTTGAGAGGTCGCAAAAGATTCCAATGGCATCTTGCGATTCCTCCCAAGCGCTAAAAATGTTCTTTATTAGGGTGACACCGGCGTCAGTTGTACAACGCCCTTTGGTGAAACCGTATTGTTGTTCATGAAAGATGGAATTTTTATTAAAGTGATGTAACATTTGATTGAGCATTAACTTTTCAAACACCTTACTGAGAACTGGTAGAATCGACACAGGCCTATAATTGTTGGGGTCTTTACTATCACCGGATTTGAACAATGGTACTACTTTACTGTGTTTCATCAGATCCGGAAAGACTCCTTGGTTTACACTGGTGTTAAATATGAGAGCTAAATAGGGCGCAATTGTTTCGATAATAGATTTACAGACTTTTACAGACATTCCCCAAAGATCTTCTGTTGATTTAATTTTAAGATCTTTAAAGGCTTTTATAACAGCCTGGGGGTTTGTATGTTGAAACCTAAACTCCAAAGGGCATTTCTTAACATTTTTCCTAAGTAAGGCAGCAGAGAGAGCGGGAGAGGAATTTAAGGCTTCAGTGGTTCTAATGGGAATGTTGCCAAAAAAGATTTCAAATTCTTGAGCTACTTCTATATCTGAATTTATGGGACCATGTGCAGTCTCTAAATTAAATTCAGTACTACGCTGCTTTTTCCTACCTGTTTCATTATTTATGATTTGCCAAGTAGTTTTTATTTTGTCATCAGCTAATTTAATTTTATTTTTAATATAGAGAGATTTGGCTATTTTGCAGACACTTTTAAAAAGTTTCGAATATTTCGCAACATACTGATGAAAGCTTGTATTAATTATATGTTGCTTTAGGCCATAAAGCTCAAATAGTTTTTCCCTGCTTTTACGAATACCTGGAGTCGCCCAGTCGCTAAATAAGAACTTCGTGCAAATACTTTTATTCCTTAGTGGAAAAGCTTCATTAAATTGCATGTTTAATAGTGAAAAAAACTCGGCGTAGAACTCATTTGGGTCACCTATATTATCAAAGCACTGAACACTCAATTTACTTTCCAATGAATTATCAAATTTCTCTAAGTTTTTACATGTGATTGGCCTAAACCTTATTTGAATTTTTTGTAAAGGTATGTAGGCGCAAAACGTTATTGTCTGTCCACTATGATCAGATGGCAGTTTATTTATAATTTCTTTATGAAAGTAATCACAATTACAAAATACACTTGGGAGCAAATAAATCGAGCCACTACCTTTTTTCACGTAAAATGGTAAATATTTTTGGTAATATGGAACGTATCAATTCGAACTATATATCGCCTAAAAGTTTAGTTAATAACCTTTACAATGAGGGTAAATTATTGAATAATAACCTTATTGAATGATAAATTATTGGCTCTGCAAGAAAAATGGTAATTTTGATAGAAAATTTAGTAGGGCTAAAACAGTCCATAAAAACAATAAAAAACAAAATTATTGCAAAAAAAATATTCTTAATAACTGGTATTACCCCCCCGGGCCCTGATACATTCTTGTAGCCTATTAGTCATCGATCTGATCAGCGTTACGATGACATATTGTGGTATGTTCTCCCACTCTTCAAGCACAGCGACTTTAAGCTCGGGAATGGATGAAACAGCGGGAACCCTGGCTCGGACTCTCCGTTTTAGCTCGTCCCATAGGTGTTCGATCGGGTTCAAATCGGGACTTCGTGCTGGCCATACCATTTGTTGAATCCCGATCGCAGACAAGTATTCCGTAACGATCTGCGCGGTATGAGGTCTCGCATTGTCATGCATAAACAAGAAATTTTCTCCGACAAAACCAGCATACGGCATTACGTGGTTTTCAAGAATGTCAGTTATGTATCGGTCAGCTGTTAATCCACGTCTACCACTGCCATCGTTGGCGGGGTCGACGAAGACAAGTTCCGTTTTTCCGTCTAGAGAAATTCCTCCCCACACCATACAAGAACCACCACCAAAACTCACCGTTTCTCGAATGCAACATTGGGCAAATCTTTCACCAGGACGTCTATACACTCGGTTTCTCCCGTCATTGCTAAAAAGACAGATTCTTGACTCGTCAGAAAACAAAACTGACCTCCAGTCTTCTAACGTCCAATTAATGTGTTCTCGAGCAAACTCCAAGCGAGATCGGCGATGAGCTACAGTCAATTTTGGGCCAGTTGCTGGTTTGTGTGATGTTAAATTTCGTTCTTTTAGTCTTCGTCTCACTGTCCACCTACTGATTGCGACTCCTCGAACGTCACGTAACGCTTGCTGTAGCTGAACAGCATTAAGTCCACGGTCGCGCAACGAATTGGTTGCAATAAAGCGGTCGTCACGTTCTGTTGTTGCCCGTGGTCGGCCAGTTCCAGGTCGCCGAACAAAAGCACCAGTCTCCAGATACCTGCGGTATACCCGCTGTACCTTTGAACGACTCAAATGAAGTCTGCGTGCCACTTCACGTTGTCCGTGTCCAACCTCAAGTAAAGCTACAACTTGGGCAGCTTCCGTCGGTGTAGTATCCATTTTATCAGGTTATTTTGATTACACAGACACAGATAAAGACAACAATAACAAGTAATATGGGTATGATTAACAAAAACCTCAAATTTAATCTTTTCTTAACAGAGTACAATAAAAATGTCATAAGCAAATTAAATGCGATAATTTTATTCTACCCTTTAAACTTTAATAAAAATGAAATTTTGACAACTAACTACCCTCATTGTAAAGGTTATTAAATACCCTTTTAGGCGATATATGTTTCGAATCGATGCGTTCCTTAATACCAAAAATAATTACCATAATGCGTGAAAAAGGAAGTGGCTCGATTTATTTGCTCCCAAGTGTATATTATCAATACAGGTGGCAGAAGAAGCTGTCACTCGAGTGGGTTCCATGAAAACATTGGACAAATTAAATGACCTAAAAAGACTCAATAATCTGATTTCTGACGAAAAAATAATATTCAAATTATGCGTCCACAAAATAAGCAATATCAAACTTTCCAAATGACGAAAAGACATGCTACGCACAACGTGAATACTTCCAATTAAAAGGCAATAAGTTAAATATTTCAGCTTGAATGACGCCTGTGTGTCGGTAATTTCTTTCAAAATTAGCTTTCTATTATAAAATAACTGTCCAAATGCTAGTCGGACTCGCGAACGAAGGGCTCCGTGCCATTATATATACAACATTAGACATTATAATATTATATGTAACCTTTTTTGACCTGTCCGTGTGGCGCCGGACGTAAAGAATACCACCATCCCATATCTTCCTGTGGGTGTCGTAAGAGGCGACTAAGGGACTTACCAGAGAACGGGCAGCAGCGTTCTCTGTGCCTTTGTAACTCAACCATACTGCGATCGCCAACCCGCCTGCCAAGCGTGGCGATTATGGCAACCCCCCCCACCCACCCCCCTGGGGAGGCCTATGACCAGCAGTGGACGTCTTTCGGCTGAAATGATGATGATGATGATGATGATGAACCCTTTTTTATAATATCGAGCAAAAAATCATGTTTGTTGTATGGGAGTCCTCTTAAATATTTATTTTATTATGTTTTTATGTACTAAATGAATCCTTGGTATACTTTGACAGCCTATAGCACCAATATCCCATGGATTAGGATATTGTAACTTAGGTACAGTCGAACAACGTAATTAGTTTACACATTGCACGCACACGCGGTATGAAGAGTTACATACACAAACGTTAAATAAAACGAACGAGTTCTGCTTTTTATTAGTGTGCGTATGTCGCGTCACTAAGCAGTAACTATAATATCAATGTATGTATCGTCATCAGTAATCTGTATAATTGAACAAGTTATAATATTTCGCACCCAATCATTGTAACAGGTTTGGCGCAATGGCTAACGTATCTGGTTAGTTATTAAGAAGTCTTAAGATCAAATCTCGATTGCAATACATTCTTTTTGTTTTGTAAACATAATTTTCGTAAAACTTTCATTACCTAGTTGAATTGCTAACAATTCAATTCCGTTCACAGATGAGTAAAATAACGTTTGAGAAGTGCGCACGGAACTCTCAGTCAATTTATTTTGACCGTTTAGGATATAACTACCCACAATTTTTGTTTATTTTTTTATACTTCCACCTTAGTTTATAAAAAATGAGCATTCTTCGTTGTCAGTCTACGAATATAAATTGCAATCCTAAGTATATTGATGAACACTCATATTTCTGTGCGTTCTTTGTTTGCGATGCAATTGTGCTTGAACTTCTTCCAACCATGCAACAAGACGCAATTCATTGTTTTGCATGAGCAAAACGTTTTCATTAGTGAAATTGCAAGGTGATTATTAATATCGGTGAGTAACTAAGCTACTCGTGACAATGTTTTCATTACGTTAGTAATATTCCAACTCAAATTCTTAACTTATCTCACCTTTGACCTATGACTAAATTAATGTTAAATAATATTTAAATATATCAGAATTTGATTCTGATAAAATTTACTTATGCCAGTCTGTTTTTGTCTAACATAAAACATTTAGTCAAAATAAAGAAAAACTTTTAAATTATGTAATTAAAATAGTCATGAAACACGTTTATTATTTATCTAGTAAATAAATAACGGTATTAAGTTTTATTACAATGAGGCAATATAAGACAGTCAGTTAATTTATCTATGATTAATTATCCACCAATTCACCATTGTTTATCTGCATTATTAAATTCCCGTCACCTCGACACCGAGATGCATTGTTTTGCCGTTATTTAAAGTCACTTTTTTGGTTCTTTCCATCTGTAACTCACGTAGGTACTATACCGTTGATAGGTAATGTTTGTTTCTTGTTTTAACTGGGTTTAGAGCCCCACTATAACAAAGAGTATATAATCACTACACTATAATACAAGTTTGTTTCACAATCACTGCACGCTATCTGGTATTACGCAAAGAGTATGGATTATGATTTTGAATTCGCTTTGATAATTGATGGTATAATAATTAATGCTACGTTCCATAACAATAAACAAATATGTCTGCGCCCGCGTCCGTCTCTGTTCGTCAGTGTTGCCACTTGCCACTTTGCCAGTGAATGAAAATGAAAGTTATCGGCCATCCCATCGCGCAGATTGACGAAGGGTATGGTTACGTTGGGTGTAGATATAATAATAATTATTATTTTTATTTACTGTTTTCTCTAATTTACTTTTTTACATGTATTTATATTTGTTTATTCATTTACACTATTTATTTTTTATTATATCCGTATCTGACCGTGGCATCACTTTGGGCCCTATCAGAATATCAGCGCTGTGACTTTTTTAAATGTTACAGCACAATGCTGAGATAGGGGCCTTTTGGCATCGTACAGGACCGATTCGTTTCTTATTTTTTATTATGTAATAATTTTAAACCTTGTTGTTATTTGTGTGTTTCGTCCTGTGCGGGCTAATAAATGCTTTTTCTTTCTTTCTTTCTTTCATTATTTTAAATATTATTTTGTTTTTATTCATTAAGGAGAACCGTGCAGTTATGTGTCCATCGGAGTGCGTATTCTGAAGAAATAGACCATCATCGACGTGAGCCAAAACCGAAGGCGAATTCTTCGGCTCGTTACCACGACATCGTGGCAAGGCTGTTTACGGGACTAATCCGTTTTTATCCACCCGCATAACTGCATCAACACATAATGACATGTGTGCTTACAAACAGTGCGATATCACCTGCTGACCGGCATGAAGCTGGTTTAAGTTGCAGTAAGCCACCACGGAAGATTTTTCTGTCCAACGCTCACCGGCAAAAACAAATTCTATTCGCTAGGTCATATTATTATATTCATTTTAATTGGGAGAACAATGTGTTTATTTTAGTGATGAGAAATGTTTAATGTCGTTTATGGACGGCGTTAAAATACTGTAAACGAAGCCGAATTACTATTAATATACTTAGGTTTAAAAGCTACTTCATGTTGCCGTGATTCTCTTATAAACACCTAAGTTACGTAAGTTATTATTATGTATAGTCCGTAGTTGACAGTTATTTGCAGTATATATTTTGAAGTGTAAGTGATGTTATTGTTATTCATTTAGAAGTTAAATTAATTTCTTACTATCTAACATGTTGATTCACTTCACTTTCAATTCCACTTTGTTTAAATTTGTATACATTGAAAAAACAATTACGTCCATTCATATTCAATAAAAAGAAAACTTTGTCTTGTCTTATAAACTCTTAATGAAGTTGCTAATAGTGTTCTTATCATAAAAAAGTTAGGTATCAATAGCGATATAATAATATTTTTACAATAGTTTGCGTTATATAAATAATTGTATTGGCTACACGTAGTTTTTTATTTGCTAATATTATAACCCATGCCAAATTGAACTCTAAGCCAACTCTTGTAAGAAACATAATTGTCGAAACGAGCTGGCTCATTCACTAATGACCCAATAGCGATAAGGAACAATAGGATTCCGCATTCCATCTTTTATTAGTGATCGATGATTCCAACGCCTAGGTTATTTAATAAAATATTTTGATTTATTTTATTGGTTTTATTTAATTACCTTTTTATTTTTTTGTTTAAGTAATTTTATTTGACACAAAATATTCATGTTTTATAGGACAAAGGAAAAATAAAAACCCAAAACCATAACACAACCATAACCGCCGGGGTTTGATCTTACGACACGAGGCTTATCTATGCCAAGAGCTTCCACCAACCGGCTACCTGGTCCTTATTTATAAGGTTGAAATATTGGACTTCATTCAATTAAAATTGGTATACGTGGGTATATCATACGCACACAAACAGTTTAACTTCATAACCGACCAACCGACTAGTTCATTTACACACACAGTGACAATATCCCGTATGTGTGGCCAGTAAATCAATTACGTTGGCCGAGTGTACGTTTATTTAGATAGTGTTAGGGATTCTTGTGTTAGTGTTTTGGTCCATATATTTTGGACCATGTCTTTGTGTATATTTGTTAGATCTGAGAATAGGTCGTAGACTATTTTTTTTTTATTATATGGCAAAACAAGGTTTCCCGTTCAGCTAATTCAAACTCAAACTCAAACTCAAATCATTTATTTCAAATAAACCATTTACAGGCACTTTTGAATTGTCAAGGAGTCAGTCAGTCAAAAAGTTGCAGCTAGTTGCTCGTTCCAAACAGTAGGTTTCTATGGAGAAGAACGAGCAAGAAACTCCATGAACACTCTTTTAAAATCAATAGAATATTACAAATTTAGGTTACATCATTCATGTTGAATCTAGAGGTACAATGTGAGAACGATGTAACAAATTGTGCACGTTAAAAGAGGTCCTAGTGGCAATGAAATTAGACAATTCAAAATAAATTTAAAATAACCGAGGCAGCTAAGAGATGACCAGTCTCAACTGACGGCGCCCGTTCACGAACATGACGCACGGATCGGCACCATTTAGTTCAACCATTTTGAAGGGAACCAAATGATCCAACACATGCGCCACCATCAGCGAGACATTCAAGTGAGCATGACAAACACTCAACCGCCAGGGCATATTCAAGTCAACGAAAGACATCTCGTAAATGGTGGCTTTAAAGTACATAGTGCTCACATGTATGTGCTATGCAAAATTATATAATACTAATAGTTTGAGTTTATACAATGCAAAGATAATGTAGTTCTACATCTTCAGCAGCTCCAAAAAAATTGTCACCAATGCTAATCAATAAATCTATGAACCCTTATGGCTGTGGAGCTAGACCAGCATCCAGCCAAGCATTTTTATCAGTGATGTAATCATCCAATTTATAATATGCTCGGCTGCATAGTGTGCGTTTAATATAGGACTTAAATTTTGTCTCATTAAGTTGAACAATGTGGGGAGGTATTTTATTGTAACACTTTAGACAGAACCCCATGAAAGAAGAATCTACTTTAGCCAGCCTGAAACCTGGTTGAACTAGTTGGTCCCTGTTTCTAGTACCATAGTTATGTCTGTCACTTCTTTTACCAAAAAGATGCAGATTTTTTCTAGCGTACATAATGTTTTCATAAATGTATTGACAAGGTACCGTCATTATGTTAATTTCCTTAAACAGTTCCCTTAGAGAATCGCGCATACGTAGATTGTAAATGGCTCTGATTGCTCTTTTCTGCAGAATAAAGATAGACTCGATGTCTGCAGCTCGCCCCCAAAGTAAAATACCGTAAGACATAATACTATGAAAGTAACTAAAATAGACCAGTCTCGCGGTATCCACATCAGTAAATTGCCGGATCTTTCTGACAGCATATGCTGCCGAACTTAGTCGTCCTGCGAGAGATGTTAAATGAGGACCCCATTGTAGCCTTGAGTCGAGCGTGATTCCCAGGAAAACAGTTTCATCAACGAATTCCAGTTTCTCTTTATTCAATACTATATCGCAATCACTACTTTTGACATTAGGTAAAGCAAATCTGATGCATTTCGTTTTTTTTCCATTTAATACTAAGTTATTGGCTGCGAACCAATTTTCGACCTGAAGTAAGGCGTTATTTACATTGTCGAGATTATTAGCCCGTCTATTTATCTTAAAAATTAAAGAGGTGTCATCGGCAAATAACACCATTTGTGGTTGGTTTTTGAATAAACGGGGAAGATCATTAATATAAACTAAAAAGAGGAAAGGACCTAATATTGACCCTTGTGGGACTCCCATTTCTACTTTTAAACCATATGAATTCACCCCATTTATTTGAACTTGCTGCTGTCTGTCATACAGATAAGATTTTATTAAACTAAGCGCAAGTTTACCCAGTCCGTAATGCTCAAGTTTCAAAAGTAACGTGTCGTGATTTACGCAATCAAATGCCTTGGAGAGGTCACAAAAAATTCCTATGGCATCTTGCGCCTCTTCCCACGCGGTAAATATATGTTTTAATAAAGTGACGCCGGCGTCAGTCGTACAACGTCCTTTGGTGAAACCATACTGATGCTCGTGTAAAATGCCATTTGTGTTAAAATGAACAAGCATCTGATTTAGCATTATCTTTTCAAATACCTTGCTGAAAACCGGCAACACGGACACGGGTCTATAATTATTGGTATCTTTACTGTCCCCGGATTTGAAAAGTGGTATGACCTTACTAAATTTCATTAGATCTGGGAAAACTCCCTGGTCTACGCACATATTAAATATTATAGCCAAATAAGGCGCTATTGTTTCAATTATAGATGTGCAAACTTTAATAGACATGCCCCACAAATCTTCAGTTAATTTTATTTTGATTTGCCGAAATGCTTTTAAGACTGTTACGGGGTTTATATGTTTAAATTGAAATTCTACCGGGCAGCCTGGAACGTTCGCTTTTAATAACGCAATTGAGACGTCAGGTGAGGAATTTAAAGCTTCCGTGGTTTTAGCTGGTATGCTAGTAAAGAAATTAACAAATTCATGAGCTACTTCTAGGTTAGAGCTTATGGGACCATGTGATGTCTCCAATGTATATTCAGTGTTACGAACTTTTTTCTTGTTAGTCTCGTTATTTATAACTTTCCAAACTGTCTTTATTTTATCGTCTGCCGATTTAATCTTATTGCTAATGTATAGGGCTTTAGCTACCTTGCAAGTATTTCTAAAAGTTTTAGAATAAGTAGTAACATACTTGTTGAAAGTATCTGTATTAATATAAGCCTTAAGGTCATACAGCTCAAACAATCTTTCCCTACTTTTTCTAATCCCCCTAGTTGCCCAGTCACTAAATATAAACTTAGGGCTAATATGTTTTACCTTTTTTTCGAAAGTATTATTAAATTCAGTCTCCACCACAGAAAAGAAATCATCATATAATTTATTTGCATTGTTATTATTATGGTCCAGAGCACTTAACTTATCATTTAGGGAACTATTGAATCTATTTAATTTACCAGTTGTAAATGGTCTAAATTGTATTTGCACTTTTGTCATAGACATTTTAAACATAATAGTTACCGTTTGTCCGCTGTGATCCGATGGCAGATAATTAACAATAGCATTATCCAAATAGTCACAATCGCAAAAAATATTATCGATGCAGGTAGCAGTACTTGAAGTTACTCTAGTAGGTTCCATAAATACATTTGACAAATTGAATGACTTAAAAAGGCTTAATAATTGACTACTATTCAAATTATTTTCTAAAATATTAATATTAAAATCACCACAAATAATTATGGATTTGCTACACGGTGCGAGTTTCGCTAGGACATCTTCCATTACCGACTCAAATAAGGAATAGTTTTGGTAACTTGGGGGTCTGTACACGCACACTATAATATGCTTATCCAGCTCGACACAGGATAGTTCAATGCAATGTTCAACCGATAGGCCAACAATGTCATTCCTTTGTTTATATTTTAAACAATTTTTTATTAAGATTAATGAGCCTCCACGTGACTTAGCTTTACGATTAAAACAACTGCCCACAGTATAGTTTTCATAGTTAATAAGCATTTGGTAATCCTTCAACCAATGTTCAGTAAAACAAACAATGTCAAACATGGTTTTTTCTAAAAACAATTCAATTTCTAATAATTTGGATGAAATACCTTGAATATTTTGATGAAATAATTTCAAGGTATTCTGCTGTTTTTGCATCTTAACTTTTTGAGAGCAAGAAGGGACCTTGTTGTTTGTAGGTATAGCTATATTACTACCTTCTATTGTCTTACAAACTAGTTTAAATGATTATCCGGAGTGAAAGTCACATCAATAGATGGCTGGTCCATAATGACACATGGACCCTCCTTCGTACAGTTTGTATAATTATTTATAGCATGAGAGCTACAATTATTTAGGGTCACCACCTCATTATTAGTATCATTACTAATTGTTGTGGAGTTAATAATACAAGACTTCGACATACTACTTATGTCTGAGTTAATATTATAAGCTAATAGCCGCGCTATTTGATGTCTAAACCTAATGGGTAGATACACAGTATCCCTAGTCGATTTTAATTTTTCAACAAAGATGTTGGTGTCAAAAAACAAAAGTTTGTCACTATGTTGACTTACTAAAAAATGCACATGCTTATTTAACATGTGTATATAATTGTTTTGTCTGTTACTTAAATGTTCAAAATATGGGAATGCACATAAAATTATTTTATTACAATTAATATTCAAAATCTCTGTAACACTGTCAGTAATATCCTCCTTTTTGACCCTTAAACTGTTACCTATAAATACAGAAATATTGGTAGAAGGATTATATTCATATTTATTTATTGATGACATTATATGTTTGTACGATGACCCAGGAGTACAGTGGTTTAAAGTGTAATAGGTGAGGTTATTACTAATCAATTTCCCTATACCTCTTCCTATGCTATCTGAAAACATCACTGAAATACTAGCTTGACTACTATTAAGGGAACAAGTACTAGATACTGGGTGTGGCACTTCTTTTACACTATTAGGGCTTTCTTGATTGGGGATACAGCCCTGTGTACTCACAGCTTGAGATGGGTCCTCCCTCTGACAAGAACACTGGCTGTTGCTGAGAGTCAGCGAGTCTATTCTGTCTGCATTATAGTTACACAAATCCACCAACTCATTAGCGGCCAGAATGTGTTCCTTTATTTGGTTTTCAGATATTACATATTTACTATAAAGAGACTTTAGTGAGTCATCCAGAACCTTTATTTTTGATTGTAAGCGCTGAGTGTCTATTTCATAAATGTTCTTACTATCTTCTAATTTTATTTGATAATTATTCAATTTATTAATAAGAGCAACACGTTCTTTCCTAAGTTGAATATTTTTGGAATTGTGTTTTTGTTGTTTTTTGAATTTACGACAGTTTTTAATAATTTTATTCAGTTTAGCATACTTTTTTAATTTATTTTTACTAACATTATAGCTAGACTTTTGATTTATTAAGGAATCTTCTGTAAGATCTATGGTTACTAACGAATGTGGGTTACAGTTTATATTTATTAATTCATTATATAAGTGGTCAGTTTCTCTGACCTGTGTATGTTCCGTTTCCATTTGTAATTTTAAAATTTGAACATTTGCCTGGATCAATTCATCCTCTAAGTCCCTAACTTTGCACAGAGCCTCCTCATACAAATTACTACAATTGTTAAAACCATCTGTGACCATTTTTAATTTATCCCGTTCATCAACAACCTCCAGGTATTGCTGATGTAAGACCACTAGCTCCCGTTTTAAGCTTGAGTTCCTGTCAACTATCTTCTTGACTTCCTCCTCACTTTCATCTCTCTCCTGCAACAGCTGTTTACATTGTTCATTGGATGCTTTTAGCTCTTGGAGGGCCGTTCTCAATTTAAGCTCCATATCCTGAGCAGTAGCCTTACGGGTCATCACAGGCATGGTTTCAGATATGGGTACTGGAAGTAGAATTAAAGAAACGGTGTGAGAAACAAAAGAATAGACAAAAACTTAGAGAATAAATGGGAAATGAAAAGAAAAATGGGAGAAGTTAGTGTAGGTAGTTATGTGGAGAAATGAGGCAAGTTGGCTACTGAAATTACTTCAAGGGCATTTATTAAATTAAACTACAATAATATCTACTTTTATGGCCCACAATATTTTTTCTATTTATTTGTGGGTAGGGTGCCTAAGTTACAGTTACTGATTAACTAATATTTAAATATTATAAACGAAATATTATAATCATGAACCTTGTTGTTGTTGTATATACTTGGAATTTAACTATAATATACTGAGTGTATAATAATATAAGTATTCTCGTAATTGTTTATAGATTATTTTATATCAGTTAACAGCAAACTTCACTGTCCTAATATAATTTAAATGTAAAGTGATGGCCAGTGCATCAAGTTTGCTATTACAATAGTGTCTATCATTGATTTCATAATTATTGATTTTGACAAGTTTGGTAATCTACTAATACAATGGCGTCATTATGACTTTCCAATGGTCAACCACTGACAAGCCATTGAAAGAAATGATATAGAATGGTAATCTCGTACAAAATGACAACTGAATGACTGACTTAGGCCTTAATCTGCTAAAATTTTGACAGTTCCTTTGATCAGTGACCTACCATTAGAACGTCATTGTGCAGTCATTGCTTTTAATTCGACCGACCAATGTTCGACCATTATGAATTTAGCAGATTACGAACTTTTAACAAAATGACAATGGGATCGTGTTACAATGACGAAATTATAAAAATAGCAGACTTGGCCCCCTGAAACACAAATTTGAATTAACCTAGTTCGGGCGGGTCGCTACCTAACATTGTAATTCCGATCCATCATAACTTGCACTAGTAATATTAAATATTTCAGTTTTAGTTTATTTAAAGGCAATATATTTGTATGGTAAATATTCCTACCGCAGCTGTTTAATGTACACTTTTTTATTAACGTTATTTAATAAATCAATTTACTATTAATATATTCAACAGAAGTTCTATAGGTATATCTGCATACAATAACAAAGTACCTCCATTTTCCTAAATGAAACACGTACCAGGACATTTAAATCGATCAAGATTATTTGTAATTCATTACACACAGCCGCTGCAGCGCTGCATGCTAACCGCTCGGTTAGACTAAATACGCTTTGCTGGAATAGTTCACTAAGATATTTCAATATCTACAACTTTGTTTGAAAACGTTTGGGTCTTGTTTCCTTACAGGAAAGGTCTCTAATTCTTTGGCTTAGTTTATAGGAAACTTCATTATTTAAAACATTGGTTTGGAAGTATAAATACTTACACGTACCTAATTATGTTTAACTTAATTCATTTTAGGATATTATTTTGTACTGAGAGATTTTTAAAGAAACGCTCGAGACTCTCCATGTTTAACACTGGTATTCCGCTGCATCAATCATCATCTGCATCCTGCATGCAGATGATGATTATCATTATTATACAAGGTTGGTAACTAATTTTTATTGTTTAAAAAAAAAAGACACCACGCACCCATTAACTACGCATACACGGGGGCCTTTAAATACACCCAGGATATATAGTGTTAAAAAAAAGTTTGAACTTTGTCCTTTCACTTCATAACCCCAAAGGTGAAGATTTTGATTCCCAGTAAAAAAAAAGAATTAATGGTCGAAATTATGGCAAAAACACATAACTATCAACTCCATTAAGTATTTTTTTACACCCCTTAAACCTTCAAAAGAAAAAAAAATAAACGATGATAAAGTACCTTTCCAACAATCTTGTTTATTACAAACATAAAATATCAAAAGAACTAAATCCGAAGATTACTTACAGCAGTATTACATTTTTAATTAAATTTTTAATAAACAGTTTTGAGGCGTATCTGTTTTACTATCGTTACGGGACGGTGTCGGTAGCGCTTTGGCTCTGCTATGAAAAGGATTACTTAATTTAAAATTACAGCTCATCATTTTTAAGCTATTTTTTGGTCTTTATAAACATAGTATTATTTTTTCTGGTTAGGATCGGTACTAGCTTATAGTGGCCGTGTTTTGGCACTACAGGCACCTAAGGCTCTTCAACTTTTTTTCTGGAATGCCAATGAATCTGCAAGGCCTCTTCGTAGGTATTACTATCTATTGGCAACGGTAACTATTAGGTAGGCCGCCCCGATTTGGTAGCAATACAATGGCATGAATAAAAGATTTACTATAATTATTATTCACATTTTTTCAATTCATACACATTTTATTATATTTTTAAATACTAGTAAAAAATATATATGTCGGATCGTCAGGTGCGATCGAGGCGGATTGCCGAGCGGTATAGTACATCGTCAGGACTATAGGCGTTCCCATTATCCCATTAGGGATAAACAAGACCTGTAAAAACAATTACACACTATTAGTGAAGAAAACACAATACAAATGGTAATCAGTAACAGAAATAAAGTAAGTTAAAGGTACAGCAACAATACAGTTAATCGAACAGACTATTAAGGTCCCACAGTTCGTACAGTGGCCAAGCCACCCAATGATAAACGAACAAATCCTTAAGGTTTACAGTTCGTACAAGCCACCCAAATACAAAGTGTATCGCTCGCTAGCAGCAAGCCTATACAGCTATGTGAATATACAGCAGCGCTGCACCAGGTAAACCGACAGTATTGTCGGGAGCAGGAACTCTTTACTGAGTCGAATCCGAGGATCGACTGCTATACTTATTTTTTTTTTTTTTTTTTTTTTTTTTCGGATTGGCTTCTCGCAGGTCAACCTAGGAGGTTGTCGGCTGCTTAACCGGACTTTCCTGTGGTGCCTTAAAAATTATTATTTTTAGGGCCTCCAGCCAGGGCAAAAAGCTTACAAACTAAGCGACTACACGCTAAGGGCACCCCCTGTGGGGTACGAGCCTCGGCTTAGGGCGTCGCTGGGAGAGGACAGCAAAGGGACAGGCTGGATCGGATTTCTGCTATACTTACGGAGTGCACGCTCTTTTATAAGGCGATGGTAGCATCGCCTTATAAAAGCACCTTGCAACCTCTCCATACAAGTCTATCCAATGGCGCACGGAAGTGCGTCACGCGTTTACTTGATACAAAACACTACAATGTACTAAATCTAATAAGATTTAATTATAAAGCAATCAAATAACACACTAATAATTGTCATGAATAAACAATAGTGATTTCATAAAGTAATTCGTTTTACATTCAAAGTAACGTGTCAACAATTGTTTTGAATAAAACCATCGATAACAATTATCGAAATAAAGTAACCACAAATCAGTGTGTGCACATAATAAATCATGTTTCGAATTAATAGACAATAATTGATAGTAAAACCACATAAATTAACAATAAGAAACACAAATCATAACAAATTTATTTAACACCCACTATTGTGATAAACCATCTCCGACACCAAATATTAGCCCACTGGTATCGGGAACAGGGTCCAAGCTACCGGTGGTCAGGGCTCCAGAGAGGAATCTCCAAACTACACGCGCCGTGTCCAGGAGTACCGCTTTCTGTATCAAGTCCTTGATCCAACTGCCCAACGAGAGCCTCCTTAGGTGTTAGTCGAGGCTCTTGGAAATGAGTCCATTGGCCGTAACGACTATCGGCACAATGACTGCTGTATTCACATCCCACATGTAGACAACCTCGCGAGCCAAGTCAAGATACTTTATTTATTTATCTTTCTCAGTTTTCACGAGGTTCTCGTCATGCGAAACCACTATATCAACAACTAATTAATTATCGATTAATAATTATTATTATTGCTATGACTAGAAATACACTTTCGCCTAAAACTTGCTATATCGACATTGCATTGCGTAAAAAACCACCCTTTACACTTGAACGTAAAGTACCTTTTATAAATAAAGGCTGATTTCTTTAGACTAGTCAAAATTTCCTCTCAGCACCAATAAACGTCAAAAACTTGTCAAAAATGTTCGTAAATTAGAAGAATTTTTGACAGATTTAAGAGGAAACACAAGGGCCGTTTTTCCATACAAACTTAGTCCCCCGTTTCCTCCCTGGATAATGCCAGTAGATCAATTTTTTTTTTTTAATATCCATGGCTACTATTGGCGTGTCCCGCCATGTTTTCCTTTTTCTCATAAATTTATTATTAAAACAGATATGAATATTCAAAAACCTAAAAAATTGGCATGATTTTCCGCTGTGTTCAAACATTCAGAAAACAAATTTGACTTGATTATATAAAAAATAGAAAACATAGGAACACGGCAAAAGCCTTTCTTTATTTTATAATGAAATAAGCAGTTAAATCGGTTAAGTTTTGGAGAAGAAATCAGGGGACTACGAATCATTGATTTTGTGTACTTTTAATAGGTATTTGCGGTCAAAGCTGCAGTTGTCTCTATCGCGCTCTGCGGTTCGTGTTCGGGCATCGCGCGACAGCAATAGATTTTACAAATACCTAATTTTCAATTCTCTAGCCCGTGGTATTTCCTCTTAAGACTAAGATTAGGTTGCGACCGTTACTAAAATTTTGTATCTGAAAGGAGCATTGAAGCTAGTTCTTAATGACAGATATAATATGTCTCTATTCATCGTTAAAATTTTAACCATGCTAAAATTATGTAGAGGCCTGTTCACTTTGGGATCTTTGACTATCACACACAAAAAGCAGTAATGCAACATGATATAAAGTATGGTTAAATATTTTCCCTCGACGAGCTATTTCACACGCAAACAACTGGACCTAAATATTTTACTTTTCTTTTTTTTCCAAGCTTTCTTCAGTCTACTAAGTTTGCTTCTTTGTTTACTTCCATAAAAAACACGAAAGTATCGTGTACCTAGCACCTAAAATACGTTTTTACGTGAAATAATCAGACATATTGTAACATCGCAAGACGCATGTATCAATACTAACATCTTTTTTACAACATGCGTGAAATTTATTCGATATAATTTTCAATAAAACATTGGATATGTTTATTATCAAACAACCGACATCAAATGGATCCCCTACTATCGGTTTGTGAGTACTTTGTTTTTTAGTTTCACATTTTAGATGACAAACCAAAATTTGCCCAGCACGCCACGGTCACGACTGGTCACGACACATATCATACAATATGACAGAGTTCTTAAGGCTGATCTCTCGTAAAAAGCTTGAAAGAAGCATGCAGATGAAGCAACTTTTCGTCGGCATTTACAGAGAAATTCCATCTGACAATTTTTTTTTTTGTCTATTGATAGGCAAACGTTTGACCACTATGGGAAGCGATGATGCGGTCTAAGATGGAGCATTTGTTAGTAATCTACATGATATGATACGTAATTTGGTTAAGCCATGATTTTTCTATCGGTATCACATATAAAAAAAAATGTCAAATCACCTCACTATTTTACTCCTTAATTTCTTATCAAAAGAATATAAAAAAAAATCTACTGCTTACAATACAAAGAAAAATGATTTGGTTTTGTTACTTTTTAAAAATATTGTATTATTTTTATTACAATAAATTAAAAATGCGTCCGATTAAAGACTGCGTCTACATCACTCCCGCAGTCGTCCACAAATTTAGTACGGGCCAAATGCTCAAGGTTATTGGCATGTATACAAGCCTTAAATAGTTCTTTCTTCTTCTTAGATACGTAATTGCCGCCGCGTGCAATTACACGCTTCCCGCTTGGCGCCGAAGTTTTGTGATTTTATAACGTGGCGGTCAAAGGTTAAAAGGTTAAGATCCATAAAGCTCATGGCAGAACCAAGAATATAAGAATTAGAAGTTGAAACTCTAATTCTTATATTCTTGGGTACCGTACCGTATCTTCAGGCATTTTAAACATTTATTTTATAAATATTTGAAATGCCTGAAGATACGGTTTTATTTATAAAACCCCGCAAAAAAAAGTGAATAGTTTAACGAAAATCTCATTATTTCAGAACGAAACGGCGACTGACAGTAAAAGTGACACTGACAGTCGCCGTTTCGCAGTTCTTAAACTAAAATTGCATCGTTTTATAAGAAATAATATCACAAATTATGTTTTTTTTTTACACACTTGTCACATCACTTGTCTGCTAATCTCCATGATACTTCAAAAATCTGCTATATCTGGAAAAATATAAGAAAGGTCTCAAAGATTTATAATTTTGAAGTATAAGCAGGCTCTGAGAGTTCAATTATGAAGACACTAAAAAATTACTCGCTGTTCCATCATAACTATTTTGATAAATTCTATTCCCCCCTCCCCAACACACAGATCACCCACATATACACCCCTACTCACCCACAGATACACATTCACCCAAATACCTACTAACCATACTAACACCATGCACCAGTTATTGAAATTAGGCTCTTAGCAAATTCTTGCACTTTATTTTTGTACTAGTACATAATTTTAAAATGTAAGCATTACCCAATGGGGTGGAGACTTGGTGTCCTGAAATACAGACCTCACGTCTAGTTTAGGCACCAGTCTTCCAGAGTATAATAATAGCCTTTATGTAGTTTGTATTGATACCTCTCTAATAGGGTATTTTACAAAAAAAATCGAATTAGTCCATCAGCTAGATTTCCAAAAAATATTGGATACGTGTTTTTTCTTTTTTCACGTAAACAAAAAATGAAGACGATACAGTGCGTCGAAAACATCAATATGTTAGTACACTTTTACTAGCGAAGTGACGTCACAAACCCCCACTTATGATCTTTGATGAGTTTTATCTTCGTCAGTTTTTATTGATTTGATAAAACAAAAAATACGTATCCAATATTTTTTGATAATCTAACTGACGGACTAATTAGATTTTTTGGTAAAATATCCTATTATGGTCAGAAATAAATCATTATTATTATTATTAATAAGTAACTCTTGAGGCTAGTTTCTGTTTCCTATTTTTACCGTTTGTTTAATTTTGTTAACTGTATAAATTACATTATTATTACTGACTTTGTTTGCTAGTTTTCAACTTCGAGCATGACGAGGTCTCCCATAAGTTAGGAGTACACGGATATGTCATGATTTGTGTATATCTTTTGTGAGGCTAAATAAAGAAATTAACCTAGAGACTTTATAGAAAAATATAGACTGTATTTTTTGCAGAGGGGAATAAGTTTTGATAATATTACAAAAACAACTGCTTCGTACAAAAGTACGCTAAAACATAAGCAAAATGTATGGAACACTAGATTTTTTTGTATTTAATATTTAGTCCCAAATAAAGGTTGTAGGTATTGATGAGTAAGTACTTTCACCTGTGGTTTGACCTCCTGAAGGATTCGCACTGAATTAAAATACAACCTTTAGAGTACCAACTAAATGTCTGTTTAGTAATCTAGAATGCTGCCCTACTTTTTAAGAGACAGTTTACGAAAGCTGTGGAAATGAAATCCGTAAAACTGAAATGTAAAACAGTGAAAATCAGAGTATTACGACTATTAACTTTGGGTATCAAGAAAATGTACAGCATTATCATCTTATTCGTTTTGTAATGACACACAAAATTACACTATTATTATACTAGGTTTTGCCCGTGACTTCCTGTACAATTTTATTTCGGATCCATTTTTTTATTGTAATAAAATATAGGGATAACGGAATAGTAGTTCTGGAAATAAACACGTTTAAACAGTAACAAACTTAAGTTTTATAATATTATAGTTGTCTGATGTTGGACATTTGGAAGTTTTCAATAAAACCTCAGTTTCTTCACAATAACAGCTTTAATCTTCACTCTTTGAAGTTATTAACAATTAAAAAGAACAGCCTTTTTCTCGACGCAACCGTGTACCGAAGTTACATAAAATAATTCATATAAAAAATGTGCGGCTGTGCGAAAGGAAAGTTAAGAATTTTATTACGCGAGTAGCATCACTTGAATGCACAACTTATTGCAATTAGAAAGGTACCAGGCGTAGGTAAGTATGACCCAGACAATGGTATAGATAAAAATAAAATAGGACAATATTAAAATTTATTGCTAGAAGGAAAAAAAGCTACCAGGCAAACAAAGCTCCAAGGAGATAAAAAAACAAACTCATTAGTTTTTCACTGCTAAATCGAAAACCAATGGTAGCAACCAGAGATGTAGAAACAAATACGATCGTAAAAACCTGTAACGCGCATTTTACGAGAGCACCGAATTATTCGGTATAATTCACTAGGAGTGCCTCCGTGTCGAGTTACGACGTGTATTTTGGTGTCAAAACGACAACCTATATCGAAGTATAAAACGAATGATATTAAGTACGAAGTACCGAGTTTTTACCATGGTAAATAACATTAATAGTACCTCTTAATATTATTCTCTTGAATAAATTTATATTTCAATTCTCGTCTTACCATCATACGATGTATAAAATTTTGATGACACGGTCTTGTCAGTTGGTAATGATTCCATATCGGAAAGGAAGATAATCTTTCTGTGTTGTAAGATTAACGTGGGTTCACTAATTCATTTACTGGACATATCTGGATAAATCTTATCATTAATTTATAGGTAACCGTTTGAAAGGGCTAATATTATGATGAGACTTTATCCTATTACTATTATACACTCGAAAGTTTGTGAATATGTACGGATGGATGAATGTTTCCTAACTTTTTATATATTTATACCAGTCAACCAAGGGCGGTGAAGAGGCTGGCAGGTGCATTGTTAATAACCAAAAAAATATATATAAAAATTTCTAATCTATAAATTAAAAATGAATCGTTGTTGGTTAGTCTCGCTAAAACCAAGAACACCTGGAGCTAGTCTATCTATATAATAAAAATAAATCGTTGTTCATCGGCTGGACCAATTTGGCTAATTTTAGTCTTAAAATATTTATGGAAGTCCAGGAAAGGTTTATACGGTGAGAAAATTGAAAAATCAATTGACAGGACAACGTCTGTCGGGTCAGCTAGTCTATCTATATAATAAAAATGAATCGTTGTTCAACGGCTGGACCGATTCATCTAAACTGAATTAGCAGAAATTCGGCATACATGTTGCAGTTGATTCATAATAATAGGACCATTTTTTTTTTGAACTTTTGTATGACTGTTCTAACAGCCAGCTAAATTTCAGCCCTCTATGGTGGTTTGCCTCGCGATGTCTTGTCCTTACATATCCCGAAATGCAGCAATAGATACAGTTCCACCACGAATTCAAAACGCAGTAACAGTCGTGAATAATTTCCTCTTGTCAGTGTGCCATCTGTCAACAAACTCGTTAGTGTTATCTCATTAGAGAGGAAACGTCACGAACAATCTAATTCTGAAGCTGTCAACGAGTCGACGTAGAAGAGTGATGTGTGATGGACACGTATTGTGGTCTATGGTCGGGGAATTAAATGATACCATACATTTTAAAGTGTTGTGTTACAAACATGAGTTACTAGTAACTTACGTGCGCATTCTAATCTGTCTCAATCTATCAAAATTACACTTTTTCTTACTTTGTTGTAGATTTCAACATTGATAGTCGCTGAAAGGAATTGGCGATTAAATTTTAAACGTTTTGTAATGACGTGCTACAAGAAGAAACCACATCACGCCCTGTGGGGTTCGACAGGGATATGTTTAGCCACATTTTACCAGCTATTTTGAAGTCATAATAAGGGGTACCTATAGCCATCAACCGGGCACAAATTCAGACTCCGGGCTACTTTGTCCGAACTGAGAATGAAACATATGTACTAAGCGCAACAGCTGAGCACGAGATCACTGTATAATAAATATTAGTACTACCGTACAGTAGCGACACGCTCCGCCTCCCTCTGAAACACTGTTCCTCACCTCTTCCCGCGTCGAACGTGCTGTCGAACATGCTTTTAGTTCACGTGGCGCGTAGACACGCACTTACACACACGTAGGTATTTTACAGTCTGTTATTTTGGTAGTAATGTAGGTAATCAAATCATTTCGTTTGTATGGAGTGTCGTAAGTGTGACGAGATCCTGTGTTATACTTCGAAATTAAGTCTGAAAAGTGTGTAGGAACTGTCTAACCTACCACTTACACTTACATCCCTTTTGATTCATCTAAAGCGAACTCCGTGCTATTACAACCTCAAAGGTCGAAAATACTTCACATTTTACTACCTATTTAACATCTTTTTGCCTTACTTGAAACTTGTTGGCTTTTTCCATTGTTTTTTACTGCTTAGTCCAAGATCCAAGGGTCTCCAGACCCATGTCATTTGACACATTTACTGCTATGTCCATAGACTACATCATAATAATTATGTACGACTCGGGAGCCGGATCGTGGACTCACGAACGAATTATTGTTGGGCATTGGGTGTTGGGGGTTGGGTGAAACATGGTTGCTCAACGTGCCATAGAGAGAGTGATGCTCGGGGTTTCTCTGGTGGATAGAATTCGCAATGAAGTCATTCGCCACAGAACTAAATTCACCGACGCTGCGCGTCGAATTAGCACGCTGAAATGGAAGTGGGCCGACCACGTCTGCAGACGGACAGACGGTAGATGGAGCAGACACGCTCTAGAGTGGAGACCGCGTTTGGGCAAGCGTGGTTTAAGACTCCCTGCTGCACGATGGACCGACGATTTAAAGGTGGCTGGCAGCAGATACATGCGGGTTGCCCAAGACCGGGTTGGTTAGCGATCTGTGGGGGAGGCCTACGTTCAGCAGTGGATGACAATAGGCTGATATGATGTATGACGATTGAAACATGGCTAAAATTATGAGGTTAGATAGAGGAGGAAGAGGGGTCTGCTAGACAGTGGAGTTCACTGCCCGCCTCTCTGTTCTCTGGTAAGTATAATCTGGGTATCTTCAAGGCACGAGTGAACCGGTTCATCCTAGGCGAGCGTGTACCACCTTAGGCCGCATCATCACCTAAGACCAGGTGAGTTGCGGTCAAACGTAAGCCTATTAGAGTATAAAAAAAAGCTTTTTCCAAAAAAGACAACCGCCTTCAAAAACTAAAAAGTGAAAAATAACTTTAGCACAGAACACACATTGACTTTAGTTTCGAAATTCAGTGGCTTTGTTCTGTTTGTTGTTTTGTATTGCCACCGACTTCCGAAACTAAAGTCATTGTGTGTTCTGTGCTAAAGTTATTTTTCACTTTTTAGTTTTTGAAGGCGATTGTCTTTTTTGTAAAAAGCTTTTTATTTTCCGCTTTTTAGTACCTCCTTCTCATCCAAATCTATTAAGAGCAGATTGAAAGTTAACTACTACAAAGATTGATGAAACTGAAACGTCGTCTATGTAAAATTTTTGGGTATTTGTTGATTTTTAAAAAAGTGCTGAATCAATTTCGATAAAATTTATATGGGACCACCCCTGAAGCATACCCATAGAAAAAAGAATTTTCAAAATCGGTTTGCGTTTGCCGGAGAAATCGCGTAACAAATCGCGCACATACTTAATGCAAATTTAAGACTTATACGGTTTTCTCATGGATGCCATTGTCAGAACTGGACCAAATTAAAATGGGACCATACGGGAAGCACTAGCTTTCAAATAAAAAGAAAGAATCATCAAAATCGGTTCACCCAGTCCAAAGAAATCAGGTAACAAACATAAAAAAAAACCTTTCGGTTTTCGGTTGAAAAATAAAATATGATTAAGAAGATATGCATATTTCTTACTTTCAATGCTGAGTTCCTTTTATCTGTCAGAAGGCATTTTTACTATTTTTATTAAGAACGTACTCCTACTGGGGACATTTCACACATGGCCATCTATCTGACCCCAAACTAGGGAGACCCTGTACTATAATAGGTGTCAGACAGCTGATATACATACACAAATACATTTAAATACATACATATACAGATAACCAACCTACAATTGTCCCATTATAGGTTGGTATTATTAAAATGACGTTGGTGTGTCATCTCTGGGATCTCAGCCCAACCCAACTCTTTACCGCTACTACTTTTGTTTCGCAATTTGCCGATACTAGAGTGCTATTTTTTTTGTAGTGGTCTGTATTTTTTTTTTACATTTTTACCCCGTCACAGGCCAGAGCCATTCATTTTGTTGCCGCGCCGTTCTATTAAACTTGAAGTATGAATACAGGTGGAATGTATTTTTGTTTCGTTTTGTTTTTAAATGTCTATGATACTGGTGTTACATGAAACAATAAGTAGGTCCTGTTGAAGTTGAGTAGTTTGAGTAGTTTCAAGTTGTAAACTCTGATAGTACTGTATTTCAATGTTTCCCGAAAACGGTAAAGCCGTGTTTTCAAAGTAGAGAAACAAACAAATGTTTCTGGGAACAATGTTGTGTACTTTGTTATTCAATTAATATGATTCCCGAAACAAAAACATATTACTGAAATATTATTGAGGATGGTGTTGCAGTGAAAATGTTATTAATTGAAGAATAAATAATTAAATAGACTTTCAGAAAACTTGAATCAGTTTTTTACATAGTCATAATATGTTGACCGAATTCTTTGATTATAAGTTAATACAAAATAATCAATCGGTCTCCCTTCTGATCAAATAGTAGGTCAGCTCTATTCTCTAACATTACCTTTCGTGGCTGTGCTCGACGGCGTACTCGAACTAAAGTGAACATAGAGCTCAGCGACTGTATTTGTTTAGCGGATATCGTTTTTCATAACATGAATTGTCAAAAGTGTAAAATTATTCAATCTTGAGTAGTTCCATCAAAATCCGTTAACTCATGACATGTGGCTCTAGCACTGCGTAAGGAAAGCTTAGTGAATAAAGCCCGTCACATACGTAGCTATAATATATATTATAGCTAGCCACCACACCACACACGGTAGCTATAATATAATAATATATTTTCGCCCATATTACGTGTGCGATCGTTGTTTGTTTCACATTTTTTAAAATTTATATTCATATGCCTTGCTATAATATCAGTCCACATATTTTGGTGACGTAGTAAAAATATATATTATAGCTGATCGTAATATGCCTTGATTTTAGCTACGTCTGACGTATATTAATATATATTATAGCTACGTCTGTGACGGGCTTAAGAAGGTGTAACACTCCGCTGCCGCAGCGTCGAACTTTAGGTTGTGTTACTTTGAGAATAGCACCATAGTAGGTACTATTACTGATCGTATTACCAACACAGCTAGCTATACCAAACATAATTAAAAGAAGATCTAATTATAATGGCAGCGTAATTATGCATGAAATTAGTGTTTATATTAATAGAATCCAATTACCGGAGAGCTATGCAATAAAATGCATTGGTTCATGAAATAATTAATGTTTTACCACCGAAATGTTATTAGTAAATTATTCAGAGTTAGTTTATTAATAATCATTACGCACATGACCACAATATTGAGTATTTATATTAAAATATGTTAATAGTTTTACATAATTATCTATAATATAAAAGGTAAACATAGTCCAGTTCACCACTAATGAAAAGCTTAATTCGACAGCTGTTTCGTGTCTAGACTTTACCTGAATAAATTAAAATTTCTTTTAATTTCACTTGCACTTAAAGTGCTTAAATACTTCACCTTTAAGTTATTCTAGCTTAAGCCCGTGAATTCGTACGGGTGAATTTTTAAACGAATCCCTAATGTAAAAAAAAACCGGACAAGTGCGAGTCGGGCTCGCTCACCGAGGGTTCCGTATAAATTAGGTACATATCCATACTATCCATACTTCCACACTAATATTATAAATGAGAAAGTAACTCTGTCTATTACGCTTTCAAGATGAAATGGCAGAACCGATTTTCATCAAATTTGGTATGAAAGTAGCTTGAACCATGGGAAATCACATAGGGTACTTTTTAATAACCGCGATAATCGACATTCACACGGACCAAATCGCGGCCAAAAGCTCGTTATAAATATTGAATATATTTTTATGATTTAATTACAAATGTATAGTTTTCAGACTTCTCCCTGTATTTGTAATAAAAAATGATAAGTTCTAGATCAACGGAAAGTACCCTATAAATTTTGATTACCTTGAGAGTCGAAATATACGTTTTTTGCAACATGAACGGCCATACCTTTTTTTCACGTAAACTTAGAAGTTTGCACACAGCTTCAAGGGTCCGTGGACCTAAGTATATGGTTTTATTTTCAACTCGATACCTCTACTCGTCCCCGAGATAAAGGGTCTTGATCGACAGACGGACAGACAGACAGACAGACGGACAACGAAGTGATCTTATAAGGGTTCCGTTTTTTCCTTTTGTCACTCATCAGGAACCCTAAAAACAAAAACATACTCAAAGATAGCGTAGCTTGTATTAACGAAAGAATTTACTAAATTGGATAAATGATTCCGGAGATTAGGCCGAACGTATGTAAATTGAAAGTAGGTACCTAAAGCCAAGACAATAATGATCATCATCATCATGTCTACCTGTTGACGCCTACCGCTAGGCATAGGTCTCCCCCAAGGGGGGTTCAGCCGTAATCGCCATGCTTGGCTGCTGTCCATCTTCTAGTCAATATCCTTTGTCGACTTCCACGAGTAGAAATAGGGTGATGCTACTCGCGGGTGGCAACACACGCCGTTTAATGATCATACCAAATAAGAAATAACATTTTTTTTAATTGTCACACATTTTGACAACACTAAATATCGCACGATGAGTTCAATTTAGCACCTTTATTTTTTTCCAAAGTAGCAAGTACTTCGTTACTTTTAATTTCAAAATCCATACAACAAGTTTCGTACATCCACGTCAGTCTGAATATTTTTTAAATGTGCGTTTCAGTCGGCCATTCTGCCAGTGTAAATGGCAAAAATGCCAGTGCAATCGTTTCTAGTTTTTCTGTTGTCCGAAACCACACGTATCGCAGTAAAAAAAGTTCATGCGAATTTTTGAATTCGACTTTTCAAATGGCAGCGACGTTGGCAACTCTTTTTACAGCGATTTGAAAGTTTTTTGTTGATTTTTAATGGGTTTGAAGTCATTTTTTTTTATTGTTATCGCTAATCCTCCCGATAAACAGATAAACTCATTTATTGGTAAAATCTTGTCTTGCAATTATTGCAAATCACACTTTTTATGTTAAAAGATAAAACGTAGGTGTACACAATTATTGTATAATCAATAGAAATTATTAAATTTAAAGCTTTTCATTCGATAATAATAATATTACTCAGAATAATTCATTGATTGTAAGAAGAGGCAATGGGTAGGCTACATCGCTCGAAAAACCGATAACCGATGGGGAAGAAAGGTTCTCGAGTGGCGAACACGAACGGAAAGACGCAGCGTTGGTAGGCCTCCCACCAAATGGACCGACGCGACGGCATCATCAAGGTCGCGGGTAATCGGTGGATGCAAGCGGCAGGTTGCCGCTCGTTGTGGCGTTCTATGGGGGAAGCCTTTGCACAACAGTGGACGTCTTTCGGCTGATGATGATGATGATGATAATGATCGCATAAGATGAGGTGAGTTACGGTCAAACGCAAGCCTATTAGGATGTAAAAAAAAGGATTCCTATGCTGATACCCTTTAATAAATCAATATGTGTAATGACTCTGGGCCAATAAAACACACACTTTCAGACATTCAGGTTAAATGTAAGGTATGCGAACAGCAGAATACGTGCGCACTCGCTTACGGTCAGTAGACGACTGTCCCGCCAATGCCTGCGCATACACTACATCCCTCCTTTATTTTTATTGAACAAAATGTTTTAAAATATAATCAAGGTAATTAATATTGTAACTTTAACTTCTATAATTTGGTAGTTAACTAATCAAATTTTAAATATTTGGAACAATCATAATATCGTAGTTGATAACAGTAGACAACGATAGAAAAATCAATCAACAAAGACTTTAAGCTAGTTCACCATTTTCTCCTAAATCATTATTATTAGTATTTAGTACTATTTTGATTAACCACAGTCCATGAATCATTTTCACTTTTGAGATCCCCATACTCCTTCCCTTTTTCCTTCATTTGCAGATCTCTATCTCTCACCTCTTCGTCTATTGTTTTATACTCCATATCTAGTGCTGCCGGGATCTTGTCTCTAAATTTTATTTTATTTAATTCCGAGGGAGATTTGCATACACATTTTTTTTTTTACATACTTACGCCACAACTGGAGTCTTCCCTTTTGACTATATTTAAATGTTTTCTCATCTGAAAATATTATAGTAGTGCCAGTCAAAGTCTAAATATTCTCGTGCGAAACGTAAACGATCCTGTTTATGTCTCTCTGTAAAAAAAAGGTTCTTTAGCTGGTCTTCGGTGATGCACGCCTTTGGTGTGGAGTGCACAGCGAACGGTTAGTAATGACTTGTCGAATAACGCTGCAAAATATCTCGTTGGTATGAAACCATTGGTTTCATATTCATTCACCATGTGACGTCGTTGCGTTTCTTTAGCAAACGTCGGCCTGCCGCTGCGCTCCCGACTAGCAAGGCTACCCTCCTCATCATATCTCTTAACCCACCGACTCACAGTATTTCTACTCAGTCCGGTTTCGTTAGATATTTGAGTTATATTATATCCACTTTTACGCAGCGAAATATGATTTATTTCGATATTTATATTTGCTTGCATTTTGAACATATAATAACCGCTAACAGATAATTAGTCACTAACCAACAATAACACATAACCAACAATGTTCTATTCAATTTAAGTGAATGAGTCGTAATGTATATGTCTACCTTACAGAAATCGAAATAATCTATTTAGTTTTCTGTGGTCTACCTACTAACTTTACTATTCATGTGAACAAGACGAAAGAAACAGCAACTAATTTATTATCGAACTAATACGAGTAATTATTAAAACTTCAAAAATACGTGAGGTTTGAACTCATGGATCGCCACGACGCGCTCTTGCTAGAATATGTTAACCGCTAAGTCACGGTACCGGTGCCATCTCCTGTACAAATTGTTGAATCAGTTACAGACAATAGTCAGTGTGTATGCCTATAGTACATAGAAATTACTCATTAGAAGAAGGTCCTAAGCCAAACTGAAGTGTCAGTCTATTGCTTTGTGAAATTGATAAACGACTTATGAATGCCACTGACCTCCTCTTGCCCTTCTTTAAAAACCGAAACCATTGGTGTAACCCACGGTGAAGGTTTATTAACTTCTTCTATAATATTCGCATCCTTCATTCCTTTAATTAGCTGGCAACTTTTTCTTCTAAGGGAATGGGAACTCGTCTGTACGGTTGAATTACTAGTTTTACTGTTTGGTCTATTGGGATCTGGACTCACTCCCACTCCTATGAACTTCGGAAACGCTTTCTCTGATGATGTCTTATTTCTTACTGCATTAATTTCAAGCCCAATTTTAAGTACGCCTAATTGAATTGCCATCTCCTTGCCTAATAAATCGCTTGTGCCATCTCTGATGACATATACGGTACAATTGATACTTTTATTATTCATGACTTAAATGTTTACGTCAAAGGAGCCTATAATATCCAGTTTTTTACTGCCATAGGAAATAAGTGTCATAATAGGTTTGCGTATCTGGTTAGAAACTTTTACACTATTGTATTTTAGAAATTGCCATGTTCTGTCTGCAATAACGTTACATTTACTTTCTAAATCTATCAACATGGCAACAGTGACTCCCCTAAAATTGCATTTTATAGTTTCGTCTTCATCCAGGTGAAAAATAGTCAATTTCGGATTTATTAACATTCTTTTTGGTTTCTACTTTTGGTTTTTTATTTACAGTCCTGTAGTCTGTCCTGATGTTTGAAAATTGTCTTTTCTGTGCAGTAGGTCGATTCTGTAAAATTCAAACAACAACTCGCATCACACATCGCTAATATTCACTCTCACTTCGCATAAGGTTCAAAATGACCCCGTTTCAAAGTGTCAAATATATCAAATTTGACACTTTGAAACGGGTTCGAGTGCGAAGTGCGCGTCGAAGTGACGGATAAATTACCTTACAGAATGCCACTTCTTACGTCATTTCATACTTTATCTGTCAAAATCTCCCTGTCAATTTAGTTCAACTCGCTGACACGCTCGCAAGAGTGGTGCTAGTGTAAATTAAAATTATCAACCGTGTTTTTAGAATGCCAATCAAGAAACTCACAGCGGATTCAGATTCGAAGTTTAGAATGAGGTCTTACAGAATCACACCCCAGTCCTACACTGTTCTCGGAAATGCCCGATGAATCCACATTTCAAACATCTTTTTTATTTTGCAGGGCATTTTCTGTCTTCGGATAAATGGGTGGAGCTTCCACATCTACTACATTTTGTGTTTAATAATTGTTGTCGGATCGGTTTGTTGTATATTTTCTTGTTATCGATTTTATTTATTTGTTTTGTTGAAATTGTTCGCATTATTTGTATTTACAATTTCAAATTGTTCAAATTATCTGGCTACAACTTCTAATGCATTTGCTTTACTGATAATTTCGTCTAGAGCTATTGAATAGACATCGACACCTTCTCCTTCTTTAGCATGAGCTCCAGGTAATAAACTTCCTACATGGAGAGGATTAGCTCGTTTCTTTACAGGCGTGTCGATGTTCGCAGTCAGTAAGTATATTTAGAGTGCCCTCTTTCATTTCCCCCAGCAAGTGCCGACAGATGTCGGATCGCCTTCGCAATCAAAAGATCTAAGCAGGGAAGTGTGGACGGTGCATGAGTCATTTTGGGGCAGACTGCAATAAAATATAGTTGACTCTTATTTTGCATGGCTTTTTACTGAAATCAGTAACAGTATTACAACTGCATAGCCCTATATATTATATATTCAAGCACTTATTGCGTGGCCCTAATTACATTTAATCTGCGTGGCCCTTTGCTGTTTACTCATTGCATGGCTTTTTACTGGAAATCAGTAACAGTATTACAACTGCATAGCCCTGTAGATATATTCAAGCACTTATTGCGTGGCCCTAATTATATTTAATCTGCGTGGCCCTTTGCTGTTTACTCATTGCATGGCTTTTTACTGAAAATCAGTAACAGTATTACGACTGCATAGCCCTATATATGTATATATTTAATTACTTATTGCGTGGCCCTAATTATATTTAATCTGCGTGGCCTTTAACACTTTCACTGCCAAATCCATAGGCTGCATGCTAGTTCGCATGACATAAAATGTGTCTCGTAAATACATAAAAACCCGTCAGTCGAGTCCATCGGTGCGATAGTTACGTCACGACCCCTATGCCCAAGCACTCGGTACCGGGTTCACCCTTCAAACTCACCTACAAAATTTGTGATAAAATAAACTAAAGAAAGTTTGTTATAGCTGACACCTAGTTTGTTAATGAGTTAACTTTTCATCCAAACGATCTATACATTAATATTGTTGGTAAATCAATATGAATATGAACTAATAATAAATAGTTTCTTTTTTTTTTCTAACTGAAGTAGGTACTTTGTTTTTTGTTTACCGATATATTTTTTTTTCTTAAATATATCATAACATTTAGGTACGCCAAGAGAACCTATAAGCAGGGTGTGCCTACATATCAATAAATTCAGTTGATGTGTAAACCTATTTACGAAAATAAAATAATATAATGAGTACTTTGAAATTTTTTTCTAGCGTGGTATGATTTCGCACCCGGTCGACGGGTGCTGGGCATGGTCATATATTTATATCTATATGTATGACTCGTCATATTTTTTGGACCATTGAAAGTGTTACGTGAACCTTTATTAAAACTATGATTCTATGATATAAATTGTGCAAGCAAACGAATAGATAAGTATCTAATTTAAATATTTTGATGTAATAATGATGTTTATAATAAATTTGTTAAAGCAAACATACACAATGCACCTATTATTTTGTATCGCGTCCAAACCCAATTAAATTATTATTCAAGCTGTCATAAAAACATTGTCTCATACCAGGAACCCCTCCTGTATCATGGGCGCGTTTACATATAAACTTACAATACAAGCAGCCAAACCCGAAACAACCACCTGTAGGTCATACAATCATGTGTTCCGTGAGGGAATCGAACCCTCGACACGCAACACAGCAGCCGATCGCTCAGCCACTGCGCCAACCGTATCCCGCAGATTCTTAATTCATATCATTCATTCATAGAATAATAATATAAGCACAACATGTAAAACAAAATTTCAAATGTAAGTAGGTACAATATCTTTGATGGCTTGATCGCTGAATGTTTCTTACGTATAATTATTTATTTAAGCTCATTATTAAGTGATCTCTGTATTGTTCTTTACTTTTAACTTTAACCATAACCATTATGTAAATATATAGATTAAGATGAAACCATAAAATTGCGCACAGAAAAGATATAATAATAATAATAAATAATGACCGGATAAGTGGGTATTCTTCATTATGTCGATCATAAGTAAAACATTATTTTGGTTAAACTTTTAACCAATTGTGAGTAGGTACCAATAGGTTGCTTGTGCACAATATATATTTTTGTAGTATACATAGTTATAACCATAGTTTTGCATGGCCTTATTTCCTTTCCATCTGATATGATGCATGCATGGCCATTAGCAATGAAGGATAGAAGTATGAATTTGCTTATCAGCAACAATTATTGTTTACGTATTAATTCGGCTGAGACGTGGAGCTGCGAACACCAGCTCGCTTTACCATACCATACCATAATTTTGTTCGTAAGAGATTTTTTTTTTTTTTTTTTACTTATAAATCTCATTGTAACATAGCTACACACAAACAACTGACAGGCGATGAACAATAATTACTTAATCCTTCCTTCATTACTTTTCATTTTTTTTTTTTAGGGTTAGCGTGTACTCACTTTTATCCTCGTCGCCACTTGTAATGACTCTGGGCCAATAAAACACACACTTTCAGACATTCAGGTTAAATGTAAGGTATGCGAACAGCAGAATACGTGCGCACTCGCTTACGGTCAGTAGACGACTGTCCCGCCAATGCCTGCGCATACACTACAAAATGTACTGCCAAATAACCACACTTGCTAAACAGATCATCGACTGATTAATGGTCATCGCACATAACAATATTAGCACCGTTTTGACAAAGCAACGATCCGGCCGACATCGGCTCGAAAAAACCAACCGTTGGCTGCAGACAAGCCGCCCGTGATCTGCCTTTTTATCTTGTCATTTATTTTGGGCCTATATTGCCCGACTGCAGGGCAAAGGCCTCCCTATTGCCTTTCCAACCCTCTCTGTCTAGAGTTAGAGTATACCAATCTCTCATGTAAGCGTCATGCTCTTCCATTTTCGCCTATGCTATAATAGGTCTGCCATGTTGTCATTATAAAAATATTTTAACGCACAAGAGTTTTAAAACCCTACATTGAAAGACAAATTATTGGCTGTGCTTACAATGAGCGATGACATTAATTATCTAATTACTATTTAAATTTTTAGGAAGATAATAATTAATGATTCTTTAGCCAAACACATCTACGGAAGATGAGGGTCACTGCGTCATGCACTGGAACGCTGTAAACAGGATATGTATTGGTTCTAAAATTAGGTCAATATTGAACTGTACCAAAATTAGGTTCAGGCCCATGCCCTTAATGGACAATAACCTTTTCTATAATCAGTATGTAATAAAATTATTACGGTGTCCCTATTTTGTACACAGATTAAAATTTATAAAGAGGGACTCACTCCTACTAAATGAGGGTCATAGGACCTTGATTATTTTTTGTTAGGTTATCTAATGGTGGTGTAATATGCCGTGAAATTTAACATCCTAAAAGATTTTTATGCGTAATTGTCTTTATATTCTTAGAGTTAGTTTGCTAATAAAATCAAAATGCAATGAGATAAAATATCTGCCAATAACCAGGTTTAGCTATTCAACCTATTATCCTCTCACTCACTCACTGAAATGTACGAATGAAAAAGCATGTTATGTACCTTTGTTTGCCTGCTAGTTTTAAATAGTTGCCACCAAGTTTTATGAATTATCTTTTTATCTACTTCTTTTTATAAATCTTTCTTGTATCACTAACTAGGAAGTGTAACAATTCTGGTTATTTAAGAGAAATAAAAGGCTATGCAGAATTGTACGTATTGAATTTAATAAGGTCTCACACGAAAGATAAAATGTGATGAGTATCAAAAACAATTGTAAGTATAAAAGTTAGCACTGACCTAAACGCACTAAGGTTAGGCAGTATCCAGGAGGATTATGATCCACAGCCTGGCCGGCGTATAAGATCGGCCGAAGAGAAGACTGACGCGATCAGCTCGGTGACGGAGATCACCCAGGCGGTCTCTCAGTAGGAGGACCCGCCCTGGAAGCACAGGCACGCGACAGCTCGACTTATCCTAGTAAACCGACTCTCGGTTGCAGGCTGGTAGATTTGTAGTAGTAAACTGGTAGACTTCAGTAAGGTACGCGTATGGGTAATCAGCGTGTTACCCAAGCGACTCCGAGATCTAGACTCCAGCAACGTAAGCGTATGGGTAATCAGCGTGTTCACCAAACGGCTCCGAGATCTAGACTCCAGCAACGTAAGCGTATGAACAATCAGCGTGTTCACCAAACGGCTCCGAGATCTAGACTGCAGCAACGTAAGCGTATGAACAATCAGCGTGTTCACCAAACGGCTCCGAGATCTAGACTGCAGCAACGTAAGCGTATGAACAATCAGCGTGTTCACCAAACGGCTCCGAGATCTAGACTGCCTCTTTGACAGGTTTTGTTTTCCGGCCGTTCTTCCGAAATTCGTAAAAAATCCAATTATGAATCATCTTTCTAGAACGGTCAAATTGCTTTCCTATAGCAAGGTATTATAATACCGGCCAGACTTAATAATTGTCGATTGCCCATAATTATAATATTTTTTAATATAATATTAGTGCGAATAAGATCTAAAGAAACACACGATAATACAGCAGGTGTTCAGCCGTTTACTATCTAACACAGACAAACAAGCTTACAAGATATACAACATAGAGGTTTTACGTTAGTAGCCGAAAACTTATTAGAAGAAATGTTGGCGGTCGTCAATTTGACGACTGTCACTGACAGACATGTCAAAGCAAAACATTATTTATTTTTCAGGTTTGTAAATATTAATTTGATCCAATTATACAGGAATAAATTACATAGGATGACGACAGGAACAGCATAAAAAAACGTAAGTAGATAAACACATTCTATTCATAAGATTCCAAGAATCTACAAAAACAAATATTATAAGATGTAGACATAACGTGCGATGAATGATTTTATGCTTATGAAAAGTAAATATAGTTTTCGAGTTGAACCGAAACACTATATTATCCCCAACGACCCGAGAAAAATTTTTGGCCTAGAACAAAAATTTTGAGAAGGTTAGATATTTCAGCATTCACAAACTTTCATACTTCATACAAACACACCGACATCTTACGAAATTAAGGTCAAATGAGATTCACATTCAATGATCATCACGCAAACCTAAAGATTCATTAACAATAGGGCTTATTTTTGGAGTTGTAATCCGCTCGCGTTTAAAACCCATTATTAAGATAAAGATTTATATCAAGGGCTAGGCCTTAATCGATTATAATAAGGGCATATTTAAGACGAGTTATTAACCGCTCGTGAAGATACCTATGGCTTTCAGAGTGAAGCCATAGATATGGGGAAAAAGATCAAGGGGATAGCCCTTAAATAATATTAATACAGGCTTATTTAAGGCGAGTTATTAGCCGCTCGTAAAGATACACCTACGGCTTTAAGAGTACAGCCATAGATATAATAGAAGATCCGTCAACCTCAATAGTTGACGGTGGCTAATTAGTCAGAAATCCATCAACATGCAGACGTTGATGGTGCTAATTAGTCAAAAACTAACAAAGAGTTAGTAAATAAGAAGGTTAGGTAACGTTGTACCCAACAGTACTTCTTAAGCTCTTTAAAAAAAAGAGATTAAAATAATCTTATTGGTTTCAGAACCGATGAATGAAGAAAATAAATATCTACAGAGGTTTTATTAGGTCAAGATTAAAAACTCTATAGTAAGAAGAAGGAAGCGATAGACATGAGTAATGAATAAAACCATTTATAAAAAAAGGTAATATATGACAATATAAAAGTCAAAAGAAAAGAAAATAATAAAAATAGTCATAGGGTTCCAGAGAGTGTCATGAAGTGACACTTGAAAAGTATAAGTGAGGAAAAATAATATTTAAGAAGCAAGAAGCAAAAGCTGAGAGAGTAAAAGAGTTATAAAGAGTGAAAAAACTCCGGAAGGCTCAGAGTAACTAGCCTCCAAAAGTTCAAAGGCGACTCGCCTCAAAAAGGTTAGAGTGACTAGCCTCTAAAGGGTCAGAGTGGCCTCAGGAGGGTCAAGGTGACTAGCCTTAAGAGGGTCAGAGTAACTAGCCTTAAGAGGGTCAGAGTAACTAGCCTTAAGAGGTCAGGCGAGGGTAGATAAGATTCAAGAAGAAGAGAGTAACAACCCTCTGAGAGGTAAATGAGAGTAAATAAGGTTCAAAAGGATGAGAGAGTGATAACCCTCTGAGAGGTAAATGAGGTTAAATAAGATTGAAGAGGATAAGAGGGCGACAACCCTCTGAGAGGTCAATGAAGGTAAATAAGATTCAAGAGGGTGAGAGAGTGACAACCCTCTGAGAGGTAAATGAAGGTAAATAAGATTCAAGAGGGTGAGAGAGTGACAACCCTCTGAGAGGTAAATGAGAGTAAATAAGATTCAAGAGGATAAGAGAGCGACAGCCCTCTGGGAGGGTACATGAATGACTAAGCCTCTTCAAAAGAGAGTCAAGCAAGTAATACACCTCTCCGAGAGGTTCAAATAGTGATACGCGCGGAGTAAAACGAGTAATTTAAAGTGACCGACCTCCGGTAGGATAATACACCTCACCGAGAGTGAAATAAAATATTTTAAAATCGAGCCCACGACATTGAGCCTATTCAATAAAATAAAACATTTATAAAGTACAGTAAATGAAAGACAGTATTTGTTATTTTATTTATTGTAGTTAGCATCTGTAAAGTTTATCATCGTGTAGGTATGTACAAACAACTACAGAATATTGTTCTGAGCTGTCGAAAAGTGTCTCAGTCCCCAACTCAGTAGTGACCACTACGTGGTTTTAAAAACACACCCAAGCGAAGACTGAGTGCGGTTACCATAGGGTAAGCGCTGTGGTGTGCACGTGTGTGGGGTGCAGCGTAATGTGGTAAAGTATAGAGTAAAAGTATAGGTGAGAACGACTATAGGGTATTCTCCTAATAGCCGTGTACAGTAAACCAGACCCCAACTTGTAAGTAACCAACGAGTGATTTAAAACTCACAAGCGCAGAATGGGTGCCAATTGCCAGAGGCAAGAGGATTGTGTGTGGGGATGTAGTGTAAGCTTTTGTACAGTATGTAAGTATGTTCAGTACGACGAAGCGGGCTGAGGAGAAAATATTAGTATTTTACACACACACAAAAGAATCTAAGCCAAATTAAAATGTCGAAATAAAGAGTACTAAAGAATTAGTAAGATTAGAATTTTGAAGAGTATTTTACACACATAAGAATCGAAGCCAAATTAAGATGTCGAAATAGAGAGTACTAATAAACTAGTAAGATTAGAATTTTGAAGATAATGAGAGAGCTAGCTTTGATTTCACGATTGGGCGCCAAATGTAACAATTCTGGTTATTTAAGAGAAATAAAAGGCTGTGCAGAATTGTACGTATTGAATTTAATAAGCTCTCACACGAAAGATAAAATGTGATGAGTATCAAAAACAATTGTAAGTATAAAAGTTAGCACTGACCTAAACGCACTAAGGTTAGGCAGTATCCAGGAGGATTATGATCCACAGCCTGGCCGGCGTATAGGATCGGCCGAAGAGAAGACTGACGCGATCAGCTCGGTGACGGAGATCACCCAGGCGGTCTCTCAGTAGGAGGACCCGCCCTGGAAGCACAGGCACGCGACAGCTCGACTTATCCTAGTAAACCGACTCTCGGTTGCAGGCTGGTGGTAGACTTCAGTAAGGTACGCGTATGGGTAATCAGCGTGTTACCCAAGCGACTCCGAGATCTAGACTCCAGCAACGTAAGCGTATGGGTAATCAGCGTGTTCACCAAACGGCTCCGAGATCTAGACTCCAGCAACGTAAGCGTATGAACAATCAGCGTGTTCACCAAACGGCTCCGAGATCTAGACTGCAGCAACGTAAGCGTATGAACAATCAGCGTGTTCACCAAACGGCTCCGAGATCTAGACTGCAGCAACGTAAGCGTATGAACAATCAGCGTGTTCACCAAACGGCTCCGAGATCTAGACTGCCTCTTTGACAGGTTTTGTTTTCCGACCGTTCTTCCGAAATTCGTAAAAAATCCAATTATGAATCATCTTTCTAGAACGGTCAAATTGCTTTCCTATAGCAAGGTATTATAATACCGGCCAGACTTAATAATTGTCGATTGCCCATAATTATAATATTTTTTAATATAATATTAGTGCGAATAAGATCTAAAGAAACACACGATAATACAGCAGGTGTTCAGCCGTTTACTATCTAACACAGACAAACAAGCTTACAAGATATACAACATAGAGGTTTTACGTTAGTAGCCGAAAACTTATTAGAAGAAATGTTGGCGGTCGTCAATTTGACGACTGTCACTGACAGACATGTCAAAGCAAAACATTATTTATTTTTCAGGTTTGTAAATATTAATTTGATCCAATTATACAGGAATAAATTACAAAGGATGACGACAGGAACAGCATAAAAAAACGTAAGTAGATAAACACATTCTATTCATAAGATTCCAAGAATCTACAAAAACAAATATTATAAGATGTAGACATAACGTGCGATGAATGATTTTATGCTTATGAAAAGTAAATATAGTTTTCGAGTTGAACCGAAACACTATAGAAGAAGAACCAAGATACAAGATACAAGATACAAAATTATTTATTTTGTTAAAACGTGTAGATTTTTTCATGGAGTCACTGTCATGTTTTGCTTTAATGGCGTACAAAATAGGTGTAAATAAATCACATACATTATTTACCCCCTAACTATTATTACTATATTATTAAACAATTTACTTACCTATATAACAAGTGATCGTGTTTTCTCAGTAGATTCTCCGTTTGCACTGCGACCCCAACTTTATCAGTGCTAATCCACCACAAAAGTAGGTTCACAGTAATCCGATTTGTAACCGTACTGCACCGCTCCCGTGATTGGAACCACACCCTTTTTAAACTGCTCTCTAATGTTACTTTTTCCTTTAACTACATTATTTTAAAAATCCTGTGGTTTCTTTACGAAAGGTTTCTTTTTAAACGTTGTTTATTTATTCAATCAAACAAAGAGAAGTATTTTTATATGTAGCTCACTTGCAACAACTTTTATTAGAAACCGACAATTATCGGTTTTAGCTTAAACTTATTTTTTTTAAACAAAAGTAAGTACCTTCTGTATCGGTACAACCGTTTCAGAGATTATCCGGAATCAACAGACAGACAGACATACCGACTGTCAAACAAAAAGACAAAAAAAAATTGTTTTTGATAATTATAAGTTCCGTATATACTATCACATGCATTTACTAAAAAGCTGTTATTTTGATATTCTTTATTATCTTTTATTTATTGATTATTAATTACAACGGGTATACACCAGTAACAGTAATTAATTCATTACAAACAGACACTTCAATTAAACAGCCGACAACCTCCTAGGTTGACCGGCGGGATACCATTCCGTTAATACAAGGGAAAAAAAGAGAATAACCGACTTTTATGAAAATAAATAAAAGTAAATTCAGTCAGTAACTCCGATTTTATAGCAATCGATTTGTTTTAGTATAATAAAATTGTAGTTATGTTTTTTTTAGCTACAGTGCGATATTTCGTAAATATTAATAGCTGATATTATGTAACTGTTCGGGAATAAATATTGCAGTACAGTGATGTGGTTGCTGCCGTATAGAGCAACGGCACCTCAAAATATTTTTACTTTGTTTCGTTGCAATACGGGTGATTTTCGTAGTTCCCTTATAAACTTGTAAAGTCTTGGTCATTTTTATTAGCTGTCAAGTCATGAAGTACCTTAATATATTCTCAATGTTTCCCTTCTTGGTGCTGATCACTTATGTTAGTGCTCACGAACTTACAACCAATGATATCAAAATTCCTCGTAAGTACCAATTTTCTTCGTTTTATCTAAGATTCGTTTTATTTGACGACACGGTTGGCGCAGTGGCTGAGCGATCGACTGCTGCGCAGCGTGTTGCGGGTTCGATTCCCGCCCAGGGTAAACATTTGTATGATGAGCACTTGTGTTTGCCTTGTGTCTGGGTGTTGTTTATCTATATATGTATGAATTTACAAAAAAAAAAAATATTTGTGTATGTATATCAGCTGTCTGACACCCATAATACAGGGTCTCCCTAGTTTGGGGTCAGATGGCCGAGTGTGAGAATGTCCCCACATATTATTATTATTATTATTGTTATCTTTAAAAATGTCATAATGTCCCAGTGTTTAAGGTGTTTGCCCCTCATGCACGAGGTTTCGCCTGTTCCGAACCAGGCACGGGCAGAGTGACTATTTCCATGTCATATGTACAGGTACTGATAATTGTACATATGACATGGAAATAGTCACTTTTCCCGTGAAGTACAGTCTCCAACGTCACTCAAAAAGTGACCAAGTGCGAGTCGGACTAATTCCGTAGCAGCAAGAAAGGTAAATTGCGGTTTACGATTTATGACGTATTATAAAAAAACTACTTACTAGATCTCGTTCAAACCAATTTTTGGTAGAAGTTTACATGGTAATGTACATCATATATTGGTTTTAGTTTTATCATTCTCTTATTTTAGAAGTTACAGGGGGCGGGGGACTCATTTTACCACTTTGGAAGTGTCTCTCGCTCAAACTATTCAGTTTAGGAAAAAATGATACCTATCCATAGATACCCCACACGTATGGGTTTGACGAAAAAAAATTTTTTGAGTGTCAGTTCTAAGTATGGGGACCCCCAAAATTTATTGTTTTTTTTTTCTATTTTTGTGTGAAAATCTTAATGCGGTTTACAGAATACATCTACTTACCAAGTTTCAATAGTATAAGTTCTTATAGTTTTGGAAAAAAGTGGCTGTGACATACGGACGGACAGACAGACAGACATGACGAATCTATAAGGGTTCCGTTTTTTGCCATTTGACTACGGAACCCTAAAGCACATCCAGGCTTAAATGGGACTGCCGGCCGGCCACATCTTCCGCATGTCGAATGTATCAAGGGCTAAAGCAACCACAGTGTGGGTTCCGGAAAACGTCCAGCGACATCGAGGTAGACCTAGGCGAAGATGGCGACGCGGTGGTTTCCTTCTGCGAAACTGTCATGACGCAGAAGGAGGCTGCAAAATGGGAGAGGGAGATCACAACCTACCACCCTGCCCGCAGCAGGCGCACCGGGCATCGGCGGAGGGCGCATAACGCCCTCTTCCAGCCCCCCTAAATAGGTCCAGGGATGACAGACTCGGGGACTCGGTTTATTTCTGTTGTCGCTATAACAACTAATAACGCTAAAAACAGAATAAAATAACTATTTAAGGAGGGCTCCCTTAGAATAAACGTGATTTTTTGCCGTTTTTTGCTTGATGTCTAATGTTAAATAGATACTGGTACAGAACCCTTCGTGGCACTTGGTCAGTTTTTTATTTATTAAAAAATGTATCCTAAACTTGATACACTTTTCAGAATACTGCTCTGAAGACGGCGATTGTGATAGATCAGCAGGGTGCTGGTGTGCCCTTATGGTTGTTGGACCAAACCAATGCCGATGTAGACCCTTCGAATTGGCAGGCGTCATCGATATTAAAAAAGGTACAAATTTAAGACGTATGAAGACCTTCTTGCGGCCATAGTAAACGATATTCCTGAAACAATAAATTCTAAAGAGATGTACGAACTGATGGCAGCGCGTAAGAAGCCTATTACCAATACATGCTGACGATGACAGAATTGGGTAAGACAGCTAAATTCTCCAACTACGTTGTCATCCAGTACATCGTCGATGGCATCGAAGACTTGGTAATAAATAAGATTATACTCTACAGCGTTACGACGAACGGCGCGCTCAAAGAAAAATAACAAATATATGAAAAGATGAAGAAGGAAGAACGATTCGACCCAGTCACGGAAATGAAAAGAAAAGTAATCCACGTATCCGCAACGAACGACGCGACGCTGTTACAATTGTAGAGACTGGAGCCATTTGTCATCTGAGTGCCCGAACAAGATTCAAGGACGAAAGTGCTTTAAATGCAATAATTTTGGACATGTCGCATCGGACTGCAAAGCCGGGAAATATGAAGAAAAAGTTGTTTCATTATCAAAAAGCAAGTCATCCGACAGCCAGGTGCAGCAAGGCCACTTTACCGAAAGAAACTTATTTTAGTTCATCCGGTTCGCCGCTAGAAGTCGATGGCAGCACTAAACAGGTGCTAGAAAGTTCGAAATACCATTACCAAATATAATAGTCATTTTTCTTACAGTAATGACGGACATCGCAGAGAAACGTCATTGTCCATGTGTCAAAGTCAAAACTGTGAAGATGACACTACTAAATACGACAACAACACATTATCTCGTAAACAAGCATGTAATGTTTCGAAAAACCGTTGAAAACAGTAAACATTTGTGGCAATATTCTAATTACGGCGTTGATAGACAGTGGCAGTGATATAAAACTTGATGTCGAAGCAGTGTTACAATATGTTAGGGTCACCAATATGTGATACCAACAGTAAAGTAATGATGTCAGGTTTAGGTTCAGCAACAGTGTTCTCCACGGGATATAAAACGAATATTGAAATTGATGATTATAGGTACTTAAACATAGGTTTCCTTATTGTTCCAGAAACGAGTATGCCTTTTAAGTTAATATATAGCCTTTTAAGATAATATATAGGGTGACTGGTAATTAGTGTACGATACTTAAACACGTGATTGTGTTCATGATAACAAACAACTTTCCCAAAGAAAATTTTTTTTTTGTACTAGTTTACTTTTTAACTCAATACACAACAGCCGTATGAAATCCACGCGCGCACACGCCTTTGACCTATCAGCTGTTACGCACGAGACGCCGCGCCGCCGCGCCGCGCCGGCACCACGAGTCGTTATCGGTGTACGTAAATAATGTAGTACCTACATGTTTAGGTTGTTGCTAAATTAAAAAATAATATCCAATTACAACAAAAATTGAGCCACGGGGCGTAGGTCTATGCTGCAGACGCGACGCCCCGGCCGGGCTTCCGCGTGGAGATTTAGGTACACAGTATTATACCTACAATCCTACCTAAAGCTTCTCTGTTTACGACACGGTGAGGAGACTAAAATAAACAATGAATTATTTAGTATTTTGATACTTTACGTGCGCGCGCGCTACAATAAATAAATGCATTATCTTTCTAAACAAACTAACTTTAGGCATTGCGTTTGTTTTGTTACTTACGCGATGTTTAGAAGCGGCTTAGAAGACACCACTACATTGCACCTGACTCGATACCTACTCGACAGCAGGCACTGTTCAAGTTATTCCAAATTTCCCATCACACTTATCTAGGCTTTGGACTAGCAGTCTGTTAACGATATTTGAGTCTGAACCAGAAGCATGGCAAGCTAAACGTAGGTATTTTACTAAGAGACTCGGTCTCGTTGCCATAACTTCTTAATAGACTGGCGTGTTTAAAAAATTGGAATCAACTTGGCTATTTACAACGATAATTATTACTAAATCAAATATTCTAATCAACTAAGTTTTTTGGTAAATTATTTACAATATGGAACTCACAGTAATTGTTGGATGTATCCACCCTGCACTTCAACACACTTTGTGGCACGTTTTATAATGTGAGCCTGCACGCGCTGCAGAACGGTAGTGTCACTTTTCACTATTTCGAAACTGTTTTCGATCCTACTTTTTAGTTCATCGGAAGTATTGACCGGCCCACCACGATAAACTAAGTCTTTCACGTACCCCCACAAAAAAAAGTCTAAAGGTGTAAGATCTGGGGACCGCGGTGGCCAAGCGACTGGCCCCCCTCGACCTATCCACCTTTCTCCGAAGATGGCACTTAAACGCTCGCGTACTCGGCGCTCAAAGTGCGCTGGGGCACCGTCGTGCTGGAAGTAACGCGGACGTCTTAGAGCGCCCAGTGGCATTTCATCTTCAATATCTGGTAGGTGATTAAGCACATGCTCAATGTAGCTTTCTCCATTTAAACGTGGAAGAAAGATTGGCCCCACAACGTGGTTTCCAATGAAACCAGCCCACACATTAAATGAGAACCGATGTTGGAAGTTGCTAGGTCTAACGAGTCGCGGATTTTCGTGTGCCCAATGGTGGTAGTTATGGCAATTAAATAGACCTTCTCTCACAAAAGTTGACTCGTCAGTCCATAAAATGTCTTTGATGATTTCTCTATTTTCTAAAATCCACCCACAAAATCGCAATCGGGCTTCACTGTCTCCCGCTCGCAATTCCTGAACCGGCGTGAAATGATAAGGGTGGCGTCCATCTCGCCGCAACACGGACCAGACGTACCACTGCGAGACGCCAATCATTCTCGCAGCTTGTCGCGTGCTTGCCTCAGGCTCCGAGTTAAAAAACTGAAAAACTTCTTCCTCGAAACGATTGAGACGTGGTCTTCCTGCATTCACATTGGGCGCGATGAGCATTTCCCAGTCTCTTAATCGCTGTGCAGCACGTAAAAATGCTCTTGCACTTGGGAGAACTCTCCTTGGGTACAACAATTGGTACAATCGCCTTGCTGCATCGCTATTACCGCCTTCCGAGTAGTAACACATCACCATGTCACTGTACTCACTCGCTGTGTAATTGTACGGCATAGTGCGCGTGAGCGTCAAAGAAAATCAAAACACATAGGTACGCATGCGACGCGGTATCCGGGGGGACTGTTTTAACCGTAGGGATGGGCGATTACGAGATGTTTTAACAATCGAAAGAATCAGAGTCGTTAAAATAAACCATCGAGTCAACCATCGACTCGCCGTTCTACAAAATTATCGAGATATTATTCGATTGTTTTCGAGTCGATGGATTCGACCGCTAGTTTTCGATTGTTCGAAGCAGTCACTCTCACTCATTCACCGAGTCTCGATTGGTCACCGAGGTCAGTCGATTGCATGCATCGAGCCGAGGAGCTCTGGTTATTTTCATGATTGTCTCGCCATCAGGGTTACCATTTTTTTTCGCTGTTCCTGGCATTTTTTTGGGTAAATCCTGCTAAACCTGCTAAATCTCCTTATCGTCACCTCCTTATGACGCGATAACCAAGTGGAAAACAAAGGATTTTGTTCCCATTCGCTCCGGTAAATAATGCTAAACATCCTGCTGTAGCTTAAATTTTACTCATTTTTACTCTTAAAAATGCTAAAAAAAGCAGGATCCTGCTAAAAATGGCAACCCTGCTCGCCATCGTGCATCGCTATGGCGATGGGTGATTCTGAGATGTTTTAACAATCGAAAGAATCGGAGTCGTTAAAATAAACCATCGAGTCAACCATCGACTCGCCATTCTACAAAATTATCGAGATATTTTTTGAATGTTTCGAGTCGACGGAATCGACCGCTAGTTTTCGATTGTTCGAATCAGTCACTCTCACTCACTCACCGAGTCTCGCTCGGTCACCGGGGTCAGTCGATTGCATGCATCGGGCCGAGGAGCTCTGGTTATTTCCATGATTGTTTCGCCATCGTGCATCGCTATGGCGATGGTGATTCTGGGATGTTTTAACAATCGAAAGAATCGGAGTCGTTAAAATAAACCATCGAGTCAACCATCGACTCGCCGTTCTACAAAATTATCGAGATATTTTTCGACTGTTTCGATCGACCGCTAGTTTTCAATTGTTCGAATCAGTCACTCACTCACTCACCGAGTCTCGCTCGGTCACCGGGGTCAGTCGATTGCATGCATCGAGCTGAGGAGCTTTGGTTATTTTCATGAGAGGTTTTATTCGATTGTTTCGATTGTTCGAACATCTCGATGGTTCTCGATTGTTTCGACTTGGACTCGAGTCCGACTCGATCTGTTGTTATTGCGACTGGCGCATGGCGCGTTCATTCGCGAGTTGTTCCTCGATGGTTTAGAGTTTCGCGAGTTGTTGACTTGCGTTGTGATTGCGAATCCAACTAATTATTTCAGCAAGAGCAATCGAACATAATCAATACCGCGACGGGAATAAAATGTAAGTTAAAGTTACCTTACGTACCTAAGAATACTTAGATAGAAGCAATCATAAAAATAACCAGAGCTCCTCGGCTTGATGCATGCAATCGACTGACCCCGGTGGATGACCGAGCGAGACTCGGTGAGTGAGTGAGAGTGACTGATTCGAACAATTGAAAACAAGCGGTCGACTCCGTTGACTCGAAACAATCGAGAAATATCTCGATAATTTTGTAGAACGGCGAGTCGATGGTTGACTCGATGGTTTATTTTAACGACTTTGATTCTATCGATGTTAAAACATCTCGGAATCGCCCAAAGCTTACATCACTATTGCACTAAGACAGTAAGGCAAAGAGAGGGTGCGGGGGGTGCGGGCGGGCGGCGGGAGAGCGCGAGACACTACTAGGTAGTGTCTTCTAGCATTTTTCCGAGGTCAGGAAATCAGATGTTAGATCGTGCCTACTTTTAATGTTAGGGCGCGCGCGTAGATAGATATTTTGTAGTTATGCGGACTTACGTTACTTAAGACTACTGTCAAACACGCAGTCTTTGGATATTATTTTTTAATTTAGTAAGTAACAACCTAAACATGTAGGTAGGTACCTACATTGCTTACGTATATCGATAACGTTACGTGGCAGCTGGGCCTCAAGTCTGCTATTACAATAGTGTCAGAATGGTCTATCATTGATTTTCATAATGATTACCAAACTTGTCAAAATCAACAATTATGAAATCAATGATAGACCATTCTGACACTATTGTAATAGCAGACTTGAGGCCCAGGTCTGTGGCCTGTGACTCAGGCGCCGAGCGGCGCGGCGGCTGAGTCACAGGCCACACAGAGCGGGCCAACGAACGGGCCTGCGTAGTAATGACACAGCGTCGGCGGCCGCGGCGCGGCGGTGTCTCGCGGTTAACAGCTGATAGATCACAGGCGCGCGCGCCTGGAACCTATTAGCCGTTATAGCCGCGTAACGTAACGCCGCGCCGCGCCATTCTGTCTCATTCTATGGTACCGTACAACGGTGTACCTAAACAAAAAAAAAATAATATCTTAAAATTGCGTGTTTCACTGTTCGGTGCAACGTCCGCATAAATACAAAATACCTAGGATCGCGCCGCCCAAACATTAAAAGTAGGCACAATCTAGGTATCAGCTGATAGTCTGACCTCGGGAAAGGGCAAATTAATGTACTAGTATTAGACCCCCGCGTCCCGCGCTCCCCCGCCGCAAGCACAGCTCCGCTCCCTTTGCCTCAGTGCAGTAGTCGTAGTGACGTAATAACAGTCACCCCGCAGAGCGCGTCGTATGCGCATGTACCTATTTAGAATTTATTTGACGCGAGTGAGTACAAGGATTTGGTGAAGTGTTTCAGATTGATGTGATTCAGACTCAAATATCGTTAGCACACTGCTAGTCCAAAGCCTAGCTAATTGTGATGGGAAACTTGGAATAACTTGAACAGTGCCTGCTGTCGAGTAGGTATCGAGTCAGGTGCAATGTAGTGGTGTCTTCTAAGCCGCTTCTAAACATCGCGTAAGTAACAAAACAAACGCAATGCCTAAAGTTAGTTTGTTTAGAAAGATAATGCATTTATTTATTGTAGCGCGCGCGCACGTAAAGTATCAAAATACTAAATAATTCATTGTTTATTTTAGTCTCCTCACCGTGTCGTAAACAGAGAAGCTTTAGGTAGGATTGTAGGTATAATACTGTGTACCTAAATCTCCACGCGGAAGCCCGGCCGGGGCGTCGCGTCTGCAGCATAGACCTACGCCCCGTGGCTCAATTTTTGTTGTAATTGGATATTATTTTTTAATTTAGCAACAACCTAAACATGTAGGTACTACATTATTTACGTACACCGATAACGACTCGTGGTGCCGGCGCGGCGCGGCGGCGCGGCGTCTCGTGCGTAACAGCTGATAGGTCAAAGGCGTGTGCGCGCGTGGATTTCATACGGCTGTTGTGTTATTGAGTTAAAAGTAAACCAGTACAAAAAAAAAATTTTCTTTGGGAAAGTTGTTTGTTATCATGAACACAATCACGTGTTTAAGTATCGTACACTAATTACCAGTCACCCTATATAGCCTTTTAAGTCAAGATTTTTTGAAGAATGCGTCGTGTGTATTGAATGGAAGTTTCGTATGGATGAAACCGATAGATGAAGAATGTTAAGGAAGATTAAATTGTTTTCCCTGTTTCAGATAGTATAGGTTATATTGGCAGAGAATAACTGAAATGTCAAGTGGTAAGTTTGATCGAAAACTACCATCTAAATCAAACAAAGGATATTTCCATTCAACTGAAGATAGTTCTCAAAGATGAAGTTCCCGTTGCTCAAAGACTGAAGAACAAGAAGAGGTCTGTTTCTCAAACTCTACTTGTTCCACTAACGAAATTCAGCGGTAGCGGAGTAGTTTAAGGAATTGTTAGGGTAAGCTATTCAGTATACGCTAGTTTATTGATCCTAGTGCGGCAGAAAGACGGCACTACCAGCATTTGTGTAGATAATAGACCGTTCAATGAGAAAATAATGAAAGATGAATTCCCGCTTCCATTGGTAGAAGACCACATTGATAAGCTGGCAGGTGCTAAGGTTTTCAGTGTATTAGACCTGGTAAATGGTTTTCTTTTATCTTAAAGTTGATGAAGACAGTGTAAAATACGAGTTGGTCGTAATGGTGAGAGCACCATTTGGTCTCTCTGTGTGTCCGAAGTACTTCATGCGTTTTATCACTTATGTTTTTAGAGATCTGATAGCAGAAAGAAAAGTGCTGATCTTCATCGATGACATTTTGATTCCGGCAGAAGATAAGAATCAAGCTGTGGAAAGACTAAAGGAAGTTCTGAAAATAGCATCCCAGTATGGATTGCAATTTAGCTGGGAAGAGGCATTCCTGGTATGTCGTAAAATTACTTATCTTGGTCATGTGATCGAAGATGGAAGGTGAGGTTTTCAAGTGACAAGACTGATGCAGTGATTAAGTTTCCAGAGCCAAAGACAGTAAAACAGTTACGTAGTTTTATTGGTTTAGCCTCATACTTTAGAAAGTACATTCAGGATCTTGCATGTAAAATTAGTCCATTGACTAATTTACTGAATAAAAAGGGCGTAAAAAGGCGTAAGAAAACGTAAGACGACGAAGACGTGTTTCAGTATTTTATTAAAATAATTATATTTAATTTACTTGTTTTATGTTTTACTCTGAGCCCATACTCCCACAAATTTGGGGACTCGTCCGGGATCTTAGGGATTTATGCGGCCCAGAGTCACAAAAAAAGGAAAAAGAAAGACGATCGGCGCGACAAACGATTATATGACGGAAGAAGATAATAATACATATTAAGACACGGTGGTGGACGACGGCAGTAGAAGGGGTGGCGCAGGCTCACAGGCGGCGGCCATGTTTTATAATTTGGACAGCGGAGTTGCTCAATTTGACTGCGAGGATAAAACATATTCCTCCACTAAATGGGCCCAAGACATTGAGGATAATGCGGAGGTATTCAACTGGACACCTCATCATAAGCTGATGGTCGCGCGGCGGTCCCTCATCGTCACGGCGGAGCTGTGGACTTAAGTCTGAAAAGGTATTTAAGACGTATTAGGACCTTCGTGCGGCCATAGTGAAGGAATTTCTTGAATCAATAAATTCTAAGGAGATGCACAAACTGATGGCAGCGCTTAAGAAGCGGCGAGATGAAAGCTATTACCAATATATGCTGACGATGAAAGAATTGGGTACATCATCGACAGCATCGAAGACTTGGTAATAAATAAGATTGTACTCTACGCGCCTAAGGAAAAATTACCAATATATGAAAAGATGAAAGTTAGCATGAAGCAGGAAGGACGAGTTGATCCGGCAACTGAAAGGAAAAAAGAAGTATCCCGTATCCTACTTCCACGCAACGTTGTTACAATTGTGGAGACAGGAGCCAATTATCCAACCAGTGTACCAACGATATCAAATGTTGCCATTGCAACGAGTATGGCCATAAGGGCGCACAGTGCACTATGATTTGCGAAGGCAACACGTCGGTAAAACAGTCGGTGGTGCAACATAAAACAGCTTTCGGCTCAAGGATTAGCTATGTTCGGGACTACGACAGACAGTGGCAGTGATATAAACTTGATGTCGAAGCAGTGTTACGATATATTAGAATCACCAACTGAAGACCATTGATAATAACATAACATAATCTTCATATGGTGCATTCCGAAAAAATCTGGTAATGGCTTTCAAACCTTCATCTGCTTGTTGAGCTTTTCTAATGCTGTCATACAACTCATTAATAACTGCAACATAAGCGTTACAGCTTAGTGCATCTGCATATCTCATACTAGAACCTTCTCTGTGTTCTACAGTAAAGTCAAAATTCTGAAGAAACAATATATCCATCGTGCTATTCTAGTTGACACACCCAGTTCCTTCTTCTTTAAAGTCATTTGAAAAGCTGTACAGTCTGTTGTAATCTTAAAACGTTTACCAAATAGATAGTGTCAAAAGTTTTTTAACCCACGATAACAGCCAATGCTCAATAGCTTATTTGCTTGCTCTCGGGATCTGTTGTCTTTCTGCTCATGTAGTACACAGGGTGTAGCTACTGATCGTCCACGTCTACGCTGCATAAGTATGGCTGCATAACTAACATAGCATGCATCTGTATGCAACTCTTCTTAAAGTTTTGTATTAAATATCTTTAACACCGGATCATTAGACAACTAATTTTTTATTGTTTTGAAGGCACGACACTCAACTTCATTAAATTTAAAATTCATATCTTTCTTCAGTAAATTTGTCAATGGACTAATTATACATGCCAAATCCTGAATATACTTTCCAAAGAGGCTAAGCCAATAAAACTATGTAACTTTTTTACCGTCTTTGGCTCTTCCACAGCTTAGTACTCATCTTCTGCCGGAATCAAAATGTCATCGATGAAGATCATCACTTTTCTTTCTGCTATCTGATCTCTAAAAACATAAGTGATAAAACTTATGAAGTACTTAGGACACACAGACAGACCAAACGGTGCTCTCACCATTACGACCAACTCGTAATTTACACTGTCTGCATAAACTTTAAGATTAAAAAAATAAAAATTTTCAGGACTATAAAACGGGAACACCCAAATATTCCGAAATATTTTATTCCGAATTTCGATATTCCGATTTTCAAAAGTCCGAATTTCATAATACCTAAAAATTATAATCTCTATTATTTAAAATCACGAAAGTTATTTTACCGAATGTCGTAAATCCGATTTGTTTGTTTTCCGATTTTCATATGTTCGAAGAATCAAATGCTCGATGAGTTCTCGGTCCGAAAAACGAAATTCCGAATTTCAATATTTTGAATTAACTGTTAAAATTAGGATTCTGATTCAATTCAGCTACGCATATATATTCAAAATGGTGTCCCCTTGTTTCGCAGACAGAAATTTCATAGAATTTCGTCTCCTAGAAAATGTTTCATATAATTTACTTGAATGAAACATATTTCACAGAAACACAATTCAAAGAATTTTTAATAAAATTTTTTGGTTAACAAACTTATCAAACAGTAGAATTACTTTTTAACAAATATTGTTTATTCGGTGTATTTTTCTATGGAATTTATTTCAACAAAAATATATAGATATAAAAAGAAAGACAATAACAAAAATAATCTTAAAAAGTCAATATGTTGTGCTACAAAAGTTAATGACAGAAATGAATTGCTGTGAAACCGACTCTACGTAGTCTTGTCTGCCCTACCCCTAGAGTGTAATTTAAATTCGCGTAGGCGCGGAGGGGCGAGGCGGCCAGCGGCGAGCTGAGGAGCAGGTGGTTGTAACGCCCGCCGCCGCGGCTGAGGCTGGCCGGCGAAGCCGGCCAGTAAGCCTAAGCTGCGGTGGTTAGCGTGAATACCATCTGCGACGATAAGCTCGCGTGGTACCGCCGGAGCCCCGCAACGCCGTAGCCGTGACAGAAACCATGCCTGCTGCATGTTGCATGTTCGCTTGCATGCTCGCTTGCATGATGCATGCTTGCTTGCTTGCATGCTGCATGCTTGCTTGCACGCTGCATGCTTTCTAGCATGCTGCATGCTTGCTTGCACGATAAACGATTGCACGATAACGATAAAGATAATCGGAATTTTAATAATCGGAATTTTAATAATCGGAATTCGTATTTTTGATGTTCGGAATTTTCATTATGTCGGACTTTTTGTTATTCGATCTTTTGAAACTCGGTATTTTGAGAATAGTAATTATAAACGTTCGGAATTTTGAAATTTTAGTATTATAAAAATAGGATGAATGATAAATCGGAGTTGCCATATTAGGAATTTTGAACTATTCGGAATTATGAAAATCGGTATTTTGAAATTCGTATTTCTGACTTTCGGAATAAAGTTTTTCGTATTTATGTAGTGTACCCCTGTAACAATGTGGAAAACTACGTTAAAGTACCTATAATCATCAATTTCAATATTCGTTTTATAATATTCCGTGGAGAACACTTTTGCTGAACCTAAACCTGACATCATTACTTTACTGTTGGAAACACATATTGGTGACCCTAACATATCGTAACACTGCTTCATTATCAAGTTATCACTGCCACTTGACTGTCTATCAACGCCGTAATTAGAATATTGCCACATAGTTTCGTTGTTTTCAACGGTTTTTCTGAAAATTTTATATGCTTGTTTACGAGATAACGTGCTGTTGTCGTATTTATTAGTGTCATCTTGACAGTGATGACTTTAACTCATGGACATTGACGTTTCCCAGCGACGTCCGTCATTACTGTAAGGAAAATAACTAGCATTAGCCTATGAACCGGTAGTGTCAACGTTATGGTATTTTGAACTGTCTAGCACCTGCACAGTGCTCCCATCGACTTCTAGCGGTGAACCAGAAGAACTAAAGTAAGTTTCCTTCGGTAAAGTGGCCTTGATGCACCTGGCTGCCGGATGACTTGCTTTTTGATAATGAAACAACATTTTCTTCATATTTCCCGGCTTTGCAGACCGACGCGATATGTCCAAAATTATTGCATTTAACCCTGCAGAAGTCGCGCACCTAAAAGTAACGGGAGTGGTCGCACGGGCTACATACGTAGTCCATTTTCAAATTGAAATAAATAAACTCATAAGCATAAACAGTTTATTAGACTTATGAAAATATAATCACTACAGTTTTCTTAACTAAAAATGATTAACATAACCTAATCACAACTTCTGTGTTACAAAAAATCAACAAAAATAAAAAATCTCTCTAAATTGGCACAAAAATTACAGGATTCGCTCTAATTATGATCACGATAAAAAAAAATACTAGGAACTAATTTCTAACTTCTATTTTCTGCACAGGACAGACACATAATCTTCGAATGATGCCCACATACGAACTTGTTACACGCGGTGCACATCTTTCTGGTGCTTTTACTGCGGGCTCTTCCAAAGTCATGGCAACGGCGCACAACATTACTCGATGTCGCTGCCGAAGGAGTTGGTTGGGTTTCTGTGAATCATAGAGGAATCCCCTATTCAGAGGAATCGTTTTTGACCACAATGTATTGTCAACTCCGGTATGTGTCAATGCGCGCGCGTTGCTGAGGCGGTTCATCATCTTCAGCCATGCCTCAATCGGTGTAGCTCGTTTATTAGTCATTTCTATGCTAAAAAATAAAAAGTCATTTATGTTAAATCTATCCGAAACTAATAAACAAAGTTTAAATAACGAATTTAAGTTAATTATCATATAATTATTAAAAACACAAAAGTTTGTCATGATAAAAATACTTACGTAATTGGTCGCGCGGGCTACAATTGTAGTCTATACACTTCGCTGAAGTCCTGTGACACAACCGCTCGCGACTGACCCTTGTGCTTCACTTAGCGTGTCTCTCGTATATTCGTTCGAAAGTACCTGGGAGCGCAGAAACCTAATGCTTACCGATTCTGAGAAATTCTCGATTTTGTATGAGTGGGCTACATATGTAGCCCACGCGAATACTCCAGGGTTAAAGCACTTTCGTCCTGGAGTCTTGATCGGGCACTCAGATGACTAATGGCTCTAGTCTCCACAATTATAACAACGTCGCGTTTTTCGCTGCGGATGCGTGGATACTTTCTTTTTCATTTCAGTGACTGGGTCGAATCGTTCTTCCTTCTTCATGCTAAGTTTCATCTTTCATTATATTTGTAATTATTCTTTGAGCGCGCCGTACATCATAACTCCCGTAGAGTACAATCTTATTTATTTCCAAGTCTTCGATACCGTCGACGATGTACTGGATGACAACGTAGTCGAGGAATTAAGCTGTCTTACCCAATTCTTTCATCGTCAGCATGTATTGGTAATAGGTTTCATCTTACCGCTTCTTAGGCGCTGCCATCAGTTCGTGCACCTCCTTAGAATTTCTTGATTTAGGAAATTCTTTTATTATGGCCGCACGAAGGTCTTATATACCTTTTGAGACTTAAGCCCACAGCTCCGCCGTGCCCATGAGGGACCGCCGCGCGACTATCAGCTTTTGCTGATGTGTCCAGTTGAATACCTCCGCATTATCCTCAATGTCTTGTGCCCATTTGGTGGAGGAATATGTTTTATCCTCGCCGTCAAATTGAGCAACTCCGCTGTCCAGATTATAAAAATGGCCGCTGCCTGTGATCCTGCGCCACCCCTTTTACTGCCGTCCGTCCGCCACCGTGTCTTAATTATTATTATCTTCTTCCGTCTTATAATCGTTTGTCGCGCCGATCATCTTTCTTTTTCCTTTTTTTGTGACTCTGGGCACAAATCCCTAAGATCCCGGACCAGTCCCCAAAATTTGTGGGAGTGTGGGCTCAGAGTAAAACAAGTAAACTAAATATAATTATTTTAATAAAATACTGAAACACGTCTTCGTCGTCTTACGTCTTCTTACGCCATCTTTCTTCCGTCGTTCCTTTTATAAATCTGACACTCACTCGTCCGTCCTCTTCTCTCACTAATGCTTGCTCGTTCACACAGTGTTGTCACTCCATCATCTTAAATTCCCACATGTACAGTCACGAGCAAAAACATGTAAACATTTGGTTTCACTCTAAACTGATTTTCTCTTAAACTATTGATTGAAATGTTATGGGGTTACGAGTAGGGTATTTTTGATTCCAAACTTCTATAAAAATAGGTTTTATTTATAAGTTGAAACAGTTTAACGAGAAAATGCTTTTGAATTTTGCAATCTGTATACATATTTATGCTCGTGACTGTACACATTTGTAAACTATTATTTTCATTTAAATTATTATTATAATTATTATTATTACAATTTGGTTCCCGGTAAACATCCAGCGACATCGAGGTAGACCTAGGCGAAGATGGCGGGATGAGCTTGACGCTTGCAGAAGGGGTTGGTCTACACTAGCTCTGGACAGAGAGGGTTGGAAAGAAGAATGGGAGGCCTTTGCCCTGCAGTGGGACAATACAGGCGAAAATAATAATAATAATACATGTACAGTATAATTTTTACAATTGAACATGTACCTTAATTCTATTCAATAAATTTGAAAAGTAATCAAAGAAAGGATCATGGCAAGATTTGTACAAAAAAAGTAAAGATGTTTAGAGAAGTTAAAATTCTAATTCTTATACTTTTGGGTACCTAAAGAGTATCTTAAGGCATAAACAATATTTTTCAAACCCCGAAAAAAAATGGATGTTTAAAGTGAATAGTTTAATGAAAAGCTTATTATTTCAGAACGAAACAGCGGCTGATAGTAACAGTGACACTGACTGTCACTGTTTCGCAGTTTTTACACTGAAATTGCATTGTTTTATTTGAAATAATGTCACAAATAATGACAGGAGCGGAGTTAACAACGATTCACATCACTTATCTGCCAATTTGGTAGATCCGTTAATGTCACTTGTCACTTTCTTTTTTTTATGAACACAAAATGGGCAATGAGATGATTCGATTTTTTTTTATTTTCATATCGAAATATTTTTCAAATGGGTATTAAAATATGGCAAGTATACCAATCTACTCCTAGTAATGTATTCTTCACATCGGAAAATATTTTAAACCTAGAGGGTTTAAAATATTTGTTTTTTTTTCATACAAATGAATGTATGGATGTCGTCATGTTGTTGTAGCTTGATATGCTGGCCGCTGTATCTAGATTCTATTATATCATGTAGTAAACATCGTGAATATTAAAATAAGTCTGAAATCTTCAATGTGCCATTTGAACAAGCATGGTGATCAATGCTCGCCCCTACTCTGTATAAGAGAGACTCTTGCCCAGCAGTGGGCAGTGTTTTCATTCATATCAGAGGAAGATTAACAACGACTCCCTGGTTAGGGCTAAGCTCCAGAGCCTTGAACATCGCCGCACCGTTGCTAGCCTTTCGGTCTTTTATCGGGTACATTTCGGAGAGTGTGCTTTGGAATTGCACAATTTAATTCCCCCATCCCCGTTCCATCATCGGACGAGCAGAGATAAGGCGAAGCGTCACCGCTATATGGTTGAAGTACCACGGTCTCGAACCAAGCGCTTTGACTCTACATTTATTGTGCGAACTGCCAGACTGTGGAATTCCCTGCCCGCCTCTCTGTTCCCTGATAAGTATAATCTGGGTATCTTTAAGGCACGAGTGAACCGGTTCATCTTAGGCAAGCGTGTTCCAACTTAGGCCGCATTATCACTTAAGATCAGGTGAATTGCGGTCAAACGCAAGCCTATTTAATAGTAAAAAAAAAAAAAAAAGATTGGCGTCGTAGCCGCCTTGATTGTTGCCACCTATCATATCATGTTATCCAGTAAGTGTTGATCAGTAATGTCGTAAACAGGGAGCGTTACATACAACATAAAGAATTTCTAACACTTTTTAGGGTTCAGTACCCAAAGGGTAAAAACGGGACCCTATTACTAAGACTCTACTGTCCGTCTGTCTGTCACCACGCTGTATCTCATGAACCGTGACAGCTAGCGGTTGAAATTTCCACAGATGATGTATTGTAAAAACAGAATAAAATAAATATTTAAGGAGGGCTCCCATACAACAAACGTGATTTTTTGCCGTTTTTTTGCTCGGTGTCTAATGTTGTATAGATAATGGTACGGAACCCTTCGTGCGCGATCCGATTCGCACTTGGCCAGTTTTTTTTTATATTTAACTAGCTTTTGCCCGCAACTTCGTCCGCGTGGATGCTTGGTATACCAGTTACAGACAAAGTCGCTTATTAAAAAGTAGCCTATGTCCTTCCCCGGGGTTCAAGCTATCTAGATATCAAATTTCATCAAAATCGGTTCAGCCGTTTCATCGTGAAAGCGTAACAGACAGAGTTACTTTCGCATTTATAATATTAGTATGGATAAATGTATCCCAAACTTGGTATACTTTTCAGAATACTGCTCTGAAGACGGCGATTGTGGTGCAGGGTGCCGGTGTACCGTTATGGTTGTTGGACCAAACCAGTGCCAATGTAGACCATTCCTATTGGCAGGCAGCATTGACATGCCTTTGACATCTAGTACTCAATTGGGAGGTTTAAATGTGCAACGTTCAAAGAAACTGCAATTTTAATTATAATTATATTTTGTTAAATGTTTTATATTTTATTTGTACCTGTAATATAAAGGGGTTAAGGGACGTAGCTAGCCCTAGAAGAGCCCTGTACCAAAATTTGTCGGGAGGCCCTTCTACCCGTGTATAGCGAAGAAAATAGAAAATATCGTTTTGTATAAAATAAATAAGTATGCCCATATTGATTACAAATAATAATTTTACAGACGTATGACCTTTGAGTGAGATTGTGGATAACATTTTAAGTTGCTTACACACGCTGAGGGCCCTGTAGATTGAGGGCCCCTGATACAGTGGAAGCTACACCCCTGGCTGTGTTTTCAATTTTCGATTGAAATAATCGAAATTTTGAAATTGGGATTCAAATAAATCTTCACAACTTATATTCGACTCTTTTACAGTCTGAAGCGTATAAGTGAACGTTGAGAAAGCGGAACCTACAAACAAAAAACAAATGTTAATAAAAGTCATAATACAATTGTTTGAATTGTTATGACTCTAAATTAGGTACATGAAGATTGTTTACCTTATTGAGTTTTTTCTCGGGTTTTGATTTCTCGGGTACGTGCACCAAAAAATAAACCTAGAGTTAATTACCAAGTGGAACTTAAGGGCCAATTTCACGAAACTTATCATAATCGGACATTTGCAAATCAGACATTACAACTAACATCGGTGTTAATTGTATTTATGTTCCACTAACAAAAAATAACATGACATCAGGAAATCTGGCGTTATATGAATGAGTCGTGTGTCTTTCACTCTTTTATCGGTCAGTAACCAAATCAACCAAAATAAAAAGTCGCATTGTCACAGGTCAATGTATCACTATATCTAGCCGTATCGTACAGACTCGTGTTAAATAATACAACTAAATAGAAATGTCAGTTATGTAGTCAAGTATGAGTGTGTTCTTGCGACATTTAATTTTATCGGTATATAATTATGTCAATATTAAGTTGTGTCCAAACACAGCGCGCAAAGAAGGCAGCTACACGCGGTTTTTTCCCAAGACACAAATCAACCGTGCGTCTAGTTAAGACAAACCCAGAAATGTTTGCGCGGCAATAATACGCGGCATATCCGAGACACGCCGCGCTCATATCACGTTCAAACCACAATGAAAGCGGCCGCGTGTGTTGCTCTACTATTATTCTAAAATTGCGTAGAAGAAGGAACACAAGAAAGCCTATTACAAAAGACAATATTGGGTGCGACCACTTTATCAACAGAGGATGCAGAATCTGAAAGCGATTAATTACCGCTCATGATTGCCACGCTGGGTTTAGACACACCTTTAGTAATTTTCTAATTTTGTTTGTTTTTGTTTTTTGTAAGAATAATAACGTCTTATTGTGGAAAAAATAAGGGGAATTTTCTGATATGTACGACATCTACACATTCTGTAAATTGTTCTAAATTTCCTAAACATTTTGATTTCGAAAATAAAGTTTCATTTTGCCAATCTTGAGAACTGACTAAACGCCAGTTAGTAAGGTAACGGACGACCGAATCAGAATTAAATATAACGTCTGATTAAGACATTTAACATGGATTTGCGCTTGGTGAAACACTCGCTACTTTTAATGTCCGGTTAATATTTTAACGGCCGTTTAAACTAACAAACATCGGTTGGTGAAACTAGGTCTTAATTGCAATATTTCATTCATTAGAAGGTTAGGGGAGTTGTAACAATTTATCATTGATAAAAAAATGTAAAATCCTATTGTATGAGGATCCGCGACATGAAAGGCTTTGCCCCACAGAGATGCGGACTTTCACGGATGAATTTAAGGCAGGTACCGGCACAGGGGCTGGGGTTTTCACGGAAGATTTCAACATACATGATAGCTACACCGTTGGGGGGTTTAGCTTTATTAAACAGGCAAGTAGTAGGACGACCAATGCGCGTACTGTCGGACAGCATATCTGTACAAGCTTTAAACAGCTACAGGTCAATTCTGGGCTGACACAAGAATGTCGCCAAAAAATAATCGAGATGGGTATTCTCAATGATATCTATAACAATTCAATGGAGCCAAGGACACGGTGGTTCGCGTGGCAACGATGCTGCAGACGAGCTTGCTAGAAGAAGGTCCAGCGCAAGCGTGGTAGGTCCAGAACCTAAAGTGTCACTCCCCTTCGGACACCTTTGATAGAAGGACATAGGCTACTTTTTAACCCACGATTTCGTCTGCATCCACAATAACCGACATTCACGCGGACGAAGTCGCGGGCAAGAGCTAGTGATTAATAATCTATCTTAAGTAACTTTTGCTTGCATTTATTCAGTTATGCCCGTGCACTTAAGCAATTTTGTTAATTTAGCCTGTGTAGTGTATTGGTTCTTTGGTACTTCTTCTTCACGGCATGAAACCATCGTAAGCAATCGTTAGCAAATTTTCTTTACAAGATTTACACGGTCTGAGTTACTTAAGTATTTTTTGTTTCCAAGCGAAGTGGTTTTTACCATTTATAAGAAATTTTCGAAGAATTCGATTCATACATTTGAGGTAATTAGTATTTTTTTCCTGACTAACATTTTATTATTACTCAAAATACTTTTGCTAAAGCGACTACTTACTTACTATTTCGCGAAATAGAGACAAATATCATAAATACTTTATTATGTTATATTTATAGATTAATAAAATCGGAAAAAAATAAAAAAGATATGAATTAAAAACAAAAAAATAAACTTTAAACCTCATTTCCCAAAAGTACAATTTTGGCGTTTTAGCATTATACACTTTCCAGTGACGATATGCTTAAATTGCTGATTTCACAACCCAAATTAATGAGAAATGTATCAACCTTAAATATCAAAATTATTATTTTATTGCATAACTAGCACTTTCCCCGTGACTTCGTTCGCGTGATTTTTCTTGCGGATCCCTAATTATTTGGTAATTAAATAGAGCCGGTTTTAATTACGTACACAGATGTAGAGAGTAGTATATAGCTTTTGCTGATAATTAGAAGTCACATATAAATAAATATGCGACAAACATTAAAGCGCAGGGCAAGCCTAGCATGTAAATAAACATTACTAGAAAATCATTCCGTCATTTATTTTTTCATTCTAAACACAGAAATAAACATTTTCTTTGTACCTCGTTACTTTGATGGTAACAATGTTTTCCACGAAAATGAACCATGGAAATAATTACCTTACACCGTTAACAGTTCCTGGTATCATTAACCCCAACGTGTTTTTCCTTCGGCATTTAAAATATTGTGAGTTATCGATAATCGATAGATAGTGGTTATTTGCTGACTTTCAAACTGGCAACGGCCTTCTCCCAGTAAAGTTGTAAACGTCATTTTGTGCCTATTGGCCTAGTTCTGTTATGTCACCGGCTTTATATGGATATAAATTTAAAATATGTTTTACTCCTCCACTGTTCTTTTCTGATTCATTTCGTTGAGGGATCCAAGACAGTTGTAATGTTACTCCGGGGCTCGTCGAGCTTCACTGCCTCGACATTTTTCTAATAGTCGCCACTGTTGATTCTGGGTTTCAGAAATTGCAGAGGCTTGGGCTATTCCCAAATGATGGACTTGTCCTATATAAAAAATAGCCATAACAACTGACAAAGATCTACGCATGACAGCCGGGACTAACGTCTTTACGTGCTTACCGAGGCACGAAGGAGTAACAATATGAAATGGATGATGAATCCACCAATCCACAGACTGACCGTGGCAAGCGCTACTTAACAATAAGCGAGCGAGCGAGCTTTTTAAGTATTACTTTTTGTAATGGAATGGTTGTTCTTTGGAACGAGCTTCCTCTCGATATCAGGATGGCCACCAGTCGGTATGCATTAAAACGGAAATTGCGGATATATTTTCTACATAAATTGACAGAGTCATCTCATAAACACGACGAATGGCGACATGGTTGGCGCAGTGGCTGAGCGATCGACTGCTGCGCAGCGTGTTGCGGGTTCGATTCCCGCTCAGGGTAAACATTTGTGTGATGAGCACTTGTGTTTGCCTTGTGTCTGGGTGTTGTTTATCTATATAAGTATGTATTTACAAAAAAAAAATGTATTTGTCTATGTATATCAGCTGTCTGACACCCATAGTACAAGGTCTCCCTAGTTTGGGGTCAAATGGCGGTGTATGAAAATGTCCCCACATATTATATAAAAAAACGTCTTTTCTTTTTGTGTATATATATATAAGTAGATATTATATTAGTTATATAATATTTTTTTTAATATTCAGTCTACATAAGTTGTTCTTTTTAACTATGCACCTGCCATGTTATCTCTTCACCACCCTTGGTTGACTGGTGGGGATGCCTAAGGCATTAAGTCCGCCTTTTGTACCTTTGTGCATGAAGTATAAATAAATAAATTAATTGATCTATACGGCTTTTACTTAGCTACAAGCCACGAGCCACGAGCTGTATAGTATAGGTGCGTTTACAAATACAGGAACTCAGATATTTATTAAACCCTGGTAAAACTACCTGTAGCTCATATAAATATTTATTTCGTGCGGGAATTGAACCTTGAGACGCGTAGTACAGTAGCCAATTTTTTATTTTGTTTTTTAACCGACTTCAAGTTGAGAAAATTCTCAATTTGACTATTTGTCTTTTTTTAGGATTCCGTACCCAAAAGATAAAAACGGGACCCTATTACTAAGACTTCGCTGTTTGTCCGTCGGTCTGTCCGTCCGTCTGTCTGTCACCAGGCTGTATCTCAAGAATCGCGATAGCTAGACAGTTGAAATTTTCACAAATTATGTATTTCTGTTGCCGCTATTACAACTGTACAAGCTATGCTGTACATTGACCCTAACTAACTTGTCCTACTTACAGTGAAACGTTGCTGTTTGTTTATATAACATTAATTGAACAATAATACCTGCTATTTTTAATGAAATAAATAATTAATAAAACATGTTATTTTTAGTAGCAATAAAACCTTCATACCAATTGGTTGTTTACTCATTCAACATAGTATTCCGATACACAACGTCAATATAACATTTTCACTGTTGGGAGTTACGCCCCAACAACAACAAATACTAAAAACAAAATAAAATAAATAATAAAATAAATAAAACAAACGCGATTTTTTTGCCCTTCTTTGCTCGATGTCTAATGTTGTAAAGATAATGGTACGGAACCCTTCGTGTGCGAGTCTGACTCGCACTTGGTCAGGTTTTTGTATGTTTGTTATGGAATTTTTCTGGCAGTTAATAATAATAATAATATAATATGTGGGGACATTTCACACACGGCCATCTGACCCCAAACTAGGGAGACCCTGTACTATGGGTGCCAGACAGCTGATATATATACACAAATATATTTTAAATACATACATATATAGATAAACAACACCCAGACACAAGGCAAACACAAGTGCTCATCACACAAATATTTACCCTGGGCGCGAATCGAACCCGCAACACGCTGCGCAGCAGTCGATCGCTCAGCCACTGCGCCAACCGTGTCAGATCGATTTTGTTTTTTTTTTAATGGATATTGTAAGTGTATGCCTCAAGGTTGGTCCCTTAAGAATTTTATAAAAATATGTTTAACCTCTTAAAGTGGAAAATTAGGGGATAACTTAATTTTGTTGATTTTCACCCGTTTTATGACGCGATAACTCTGTCAACTGTTGGATCGATTACAAAAAAAAACTTTTTTATTGTTATTTCTTAATATTATTATAATAATATTTGCTTTTGTGGCTTCACTCACAGTGTTCCGCGCGGTCTATCTGCCTTTTGTTTCATAATCTGAGTTTAGCACAGAACCACAAAATATAGAGGGTACAGAAGGACCGCTCCCACCATCTTCAAAAATAATTACCTAAACTTGCCAGACTCACTAGGGCTGCTCCTGTATTGACTCTGTAGGTTTTATTTATGACAATATGAAATTTTATTGACACTGGTTGGAACTCTTTGCAATTTTTAATAACAAAATTTTCTTGTTCATCGTGAAATGTCAATGTCTCTCATTTATTCATTTAGACAACACGTGACAGTCGAGTCTGAAGTCTGCTTGAAACTGCTTGAGAATGCCTATAAACGTAATGTCAATGTGTGCGTGCGAAAAATGGCGGTTTGTACTGAGCGGTCTCTCTGCTCGGGCGCGACGCAGCCTTACGTACTTTGTGACAGAACACACATGACTGTAGTTTCGAAAGTCGGTGGCAATTCGAAACACACACAAACAGAACTTTGGTTTTGTTTGTTGTTAATAAAAATAGTACACATGACTTTCCATGACCATGAAAGAAGGAGGTACTAATTAGGTAGTTAAAAATAGAACACAGGACTTTAGTCATGTGAAAAATAAGTGTGTGTCAAATAGAACACATGACTTTAGTTTTGGAACTCTTTGGATTTGTCCAAAGAGTTCCAAAACTAAAGTCATGTGTTCTATGCAGTACTAATTAGGTAGTTAAAAATAGAACACAGGACTTTAGTCATGTGAAAAATAAGTGTGTGTCAAATACCCACGTGTGTGTCATATAACTCTTTGGATTTGTCCAAAGAGTTCCAAAACTAAAGTCATGTGTTCTATTTGACACACACTTATTTTTCACATGACTAAAGTCCTGTGTTCTATTTTTAACTACCTAATTAGTACTGCATTATCAAGACAAATTATCTTCAAACAAATAGAAGACTATAATTATAAGGGCACATTTCGATATAATTATAAGCTAGTAAGACAGTGTCAAGAATATTCGCGTTATTAATATTCCAGTCATTGGCGTCCCCAGTCGGGACTGCGACTCGAATGTCAGCAATTAGACAGAGCGGGAGCGACAGCAACGACAGCGAACAGATAATTAGTAAATTAATTACTGTTGTTCATTTATCGAGAAGAGGTTTGCGTCACGTAAATGTGATTCGATTTGAGTAATAATTGATGTGCCTACTTAATAGGAGATTAACGCATTCATTTCGCAGAGACAAGATGACAAGACAATTGGCCTCAGGATGTGGTATTCCGCCGCTTTCGCGGGCAAGTGCTATCGGAACGCACAAAGAGTGCAACTAAGCGATACTAACATAGTTTAATGGTTTGAAGTTTTATTTACTAACACAATATTGTTATATGTGTACTTAAGTTAAGGTATTTACCTAGAGATCTTTGTAACCTGAAAATAAACAGTCTATTATCATATTTTTATATTTGCTTTTTTTTTGCTTTGTCAGGATTTAGTCCGTTAGATTCAGTCATCATGTGGGCAGAATGTGGGTTTCGTGCAATAAAAACACACTGGGTATAGGGTACAATATACGGCATTTATTAAAACCACAATTTAGCAAGTTTCGGGACGAATTAGCTCCGATGCGATCAGATACTGGATTCCTCACTGTCGGTTGAAAACATCACGACTCTGTAGAAGCGCGCCAAAATGGTGGTGGTTGATCACGTGTTCTCGATAATGGCACGCTTGCGATTCGTCGTTTTACGTTCATACTATTGACCGGATACGACAGATATGTATCATGTGTGCGAGGGTGTATATGTATAGACGCGTGTATGTGTGTGTGGTTTGTTCGTGTCAGATTCCTTGTTTGGCCCAGTATTCTGCCCCGGCAACGATATCCACTGATGCAGTCTTTAGGTCTGCACATGAGAGTAGTCTGCGGAGAGACGCTTCATAAGCACTGAAGATTGGCATAATCTGGGACCCCCCACATTTCTGGAAATGGAATGTAAATTACTAAATTAGATTATTGCCTCTGTACTTTGGGCTAGTGGATGTGATTGGCAGCTATGTGATTGATATCAAAGAAAATGAATGAAAAATGTTAATTTTTTTTTGTCTACTAATTGCATTAATTTTATATACAATACTAGCAGGCTGGGCAGACGTTGTACTGCCCTGAAAATTAAAAAAACCCGACTAGTGCGCCACCTACCGGGTCCAATTAAGGATCTAAACCATTCTGAAATTCACTGGAATACACACAAAACAGATCATCAAAATCGGTCCAGCCGTTTAGGAGGAGTTCACTTTCATACACATGCACAGAAGATTTTAATTTTAAATAAGATTTACACGTACAATAAAAAAGAAAAACCTATTACTATTAAACAAAAAAAAAACTAATATACCTTTTAAGGCATCGAAAAATTCCTCCTTCCATCGCCTTCATCTGGGAATGTGCCCTAGAGACTGGCTGCATTGCCACGTGGGAGGGCAATGCTGAACTTCTGCCCAAATTAAACCAGCTCTTGGATCACGGGAAGGATCAACTAATCTTTTGGAAATTTCCTTAAAAAGACCCCACGACCCAGGGTTTCGACCCCACACGGCTATATTGTATATAAAAATATATTATCCATAAAAAAAGAACTTTCAAAATCGCTTTACATTTGCCGGAGAAATCGCGTAACAAATATACAAAAAAAAAATAGCAACATACAGACGGATTGAGAACCTCCTTCTTTTTGAAGTCGGTTGAAAAAAAAAAGAATAGTGTTATTCTTTTGAAAAATAACGTAGATATTGTACAAGTAACGATGGCAACAATACGTAACATCGGATTTCTTTTTAACTTTTCCACCTAAAAATAGCTTCCCCTTCACTTCCAAAACATACTTCTACTGACGCTACACTTACAATAATTACACGTCTAGTCTGTGCCTAACGAGTGCCGTCACTCGCGGCGTGGCGTATACCTAATGTGTTTATTTTATGTAGGAGTGGGTACCTAATGTGAATGAAAGCTGTTTTGTTAGGGTTTCTTGTGGACGTTGATTTGGTGTTATTAGAAGCTATGCGATGGTTGCAAAGTTGACACTTGACAAAAATTACTTTTTCTTTTTGTAAGTTTGGTAATGAGGTGTTTTTTTATTGTCAAAGTCATACCTAGTTAAATTATTTATTTCAATTAGACCATTAAAAGGCACTTTGCCTTTGAACTTGAACGTCATATACATGGAAAATTTAATCTTGTTACTCTTCCAAAAGGTAGTTTCATACGGAGAAGAATAGGCAAGAAATTCGATACTGACTCTAATAAAATATATTTTTTTAAATATTTTGTATAAGTACAGAAATCATCTATACTAATATTATAAAGCTGAAGAGTTTGTTTGTTTGTTTGTTTGCTTGAACGCGCTAATCTCAGGATCTACTGATTCGAATTGAAAAATTATTTTTGTGTTGGATAGTCCATTTACCGAGGAAGGCTATAGGCCCATGCGAAGCTGGGCCGGGTCGCTAGTAATTACCATAATCACGTACGATTGTACTACGTGAATACGATGTCCTTTGTCTTAAAATCACTATATTTGAGAATGTACAAAGCATGAGAAGTTAATAAAAGACAACATACATAGTATTCATTGGATCATTCGGTTCCCTTCAAAATGGTTTAGCCAAATGATGCCGATCCGTGCGTCATGTTCGTGAACGGGCGCCGTTAGTTGGGACTGGTCATCTCTTAGCTGCCTTGGTTATTCTAAATTTATTTTAAATTGTTTATTATGATTATATTTTTAACTAAACCTCTTTTAATGTACACGACTTGTTACATTGTTCTCACATTGTACCCTAGATTCAATATGAATGATGTAACCGAAATTTGTAACATATTATTGATCTTCTCCATAGAAACCTACTGTTTGGAACAAGCAACTAGTTTCAACTTTCTGACTGACTGACTCTGACAATTCAAAATTACCTATAAATGGTTTATTTGAAATAAATGATTTTGAGTTTGAGTTCACATATTTACAAACATTGAAAGTGTAGACGACCACTCCTCATATTTCAACAAACATTCATTCATTTCATGTGTGATCCTTTTGATATATTAACATACATCATCATCATCATCATCATTTCAGCCGAAAGACGTCCACTGCTGGACATAGGCCCCCCCAAGGGGGGGTTTTGCTATAATCGCCACGCTTGGCAGGCGGGTTGGCGATCGCAGTACGGTTGTTACAAAGGCACAGAGAATGCTGCTGCCCATTCTCTGGTAAGTCCCTTAGTCGCCTTTTACGACACCCACGGGAAGATATGGGATGGTGCTATTCTTTACGTCCGACACCACACGGACACGGACGGATTTAACATACATAAATATTACAAATTAGTAAAAGCAAGTACAGAAAAATGACCTACAAAAAAAAATACAAAAACGTTAAACCGCTAGAGGAAAAACCTTCAAACGCTTAGTGCCCAGCTGTTATAATCGCGGGAAGGTTGCGGAAGTTTTCTCATTTGCGACCAGCGACCAGAGCTGTCTGGTGTCCGGTTGCAAAAACTTGTGCAATCATGTTGCGACCAACTCGCCGGAGAGGTTCGCACACATTCTTTTATGGATGGAAGTGTGGAATGGAAATGCTTTTGTTAAGTTTTTGTTTTGCATACTAGGTACCTGGTGTGTGTGTGTCAGTTTGTGATTAAAATAACATTATCATGCTATTAGAAATACACAAGTCCCTGAGCCGCTGAGTTACGCTTGCCGAGGTCGGTCTGTGGATGGGTGACCATCCAATATTTTCATATCGAGTTCCCTCCGTGCCTCAGAAAGCATATAAAGCCGCTGGTCCCGGCTATGATGATTCAACAAACCATTATGAAACACGATGGAAGTGAAATTGTAACGAAATGTGAATATACAATGACGTGTCTCTTCTTTGTCGCATAAAAAAGCAGATGTTCCTTATGATACCATAGTGTACACGATTCAACCCACTATCGCTCAATATTCTTTATTAACCGACTTCAAAAAAAAACGAGGTTTCAGTTCGACCGTATGATTGTATGTATGTATATTTGTAAGCTTGGCCGCGATTATCTCCCGTTTGGCTGAACCGATTTTGATGCGGTTTTCATAAAAGTGTTTGTTACATTCTGCGGAAAGTTTTAGTATACAACAAACATAAATTTATTCAGCGCTTTTTGAAAAAAACAACAAAAACCGAGAAGATGTTTTCGTTTCTTCCACCTTTCCATCTTGGAGGACTTTCAATCTCTGTTTTAACTGTGTTACCGTTTCTTAATCGATTTGGGTGATAGGAGGCACTAAAAAGAGGAAAATAAAAACTTTTTAAAAAAGAGAACCGACGTCAAAAACTAAAAAGTGACAAATAACTTTAGCACAGAACACACATGACTTTAGTTTCGGAAGTCGGTGGAAATACAAAACAACAAACAGAACAAAGCCACTTTTTAGTATTTGAAGTCGGTTCTCATTTTTCAAAAAAGTTTTTTTGTCGAACAAATACATTAAACCTAATGAAAAATAACCTAAAATAACCTAACCTAATCTAATATTACCATCCTAAAATAATAAAGTTCAGTGTAGGTATCCTTATATTACATCCCAAACTTAAGCCAAGACATCTCTTATGTTGGAAAATTATTTTACATAGCCCCGCAAATCTATAATAAAATTCCTAATCAGGGAATCCAATATAAATGAGTACACTACATAAATACGAAAAACTTTATTCCGAAAGTCAGAAATACGAATTTCAAAATACCGATTTTCATAATTCCGAATAGTTCAAAATTCCTAATAGTGCAACTCCGATTTATCATTCATCCTATTTTTATAATACTAAAATTTCAAAATTCCGAACGTTTATAATTACTATTCTCAAAATACCGAGTTTCAAAAGATCGAATAACAAAAAGTCCGACATAATGAAAATTCCGAACATCAAAAATACGAATTCCGATTATTAAAATTCCGATTATCTTTATCGTTATCGTGCAATCGTTTATCATGCAAGCAAGCATGCAGCATGCAAGCAAGCATGCAGCGTGCAAGCAAGCATGCAGCATGCAAGCAAGCAAGCATGCATCATGCAAGCGATCATGCAAGCGAACATGCAACATGCAGCAGGCATGGTTTCTGTCACGGCTACGGCGTTGCGGGGCTCCGGCGGTACCACGCGAGCTTATCGTCGCAGATGGTATTCACGCTCACCACTGCAGCTTCGGCTTACTGGCCGGCTACGCCGGCCAGCTTCAGCCGCGGCGGCGGGCGTTGAAACCACCTGCTCCTCAGCTCGCTGGCCGCCTCGCCCCTCCGCGCCTACGCGAATTTAAATTACACTCTAGGTGTAGGGCAGACAAGACTACGTGGAGTCGGTTTCACAGCAATTCGTTTCTGTCATTAACTTTTGTAGCACAACATATTGACTTTTTAAGATTATTTTTGTTATTGTCTTTCTTTTTATACCTATATATTTTTGTTGAAATAAATTCCATAGAAAAATACACCGAATAAACAATATTTGTTAAAAAGTAATTCTACTGTTTGATAAGTTAGTTAAACAAAAAAAATTGATTAAAAATTCTTTGAATTGTGTTTCTGTGAAATATGTTTCATTCAAGTAAATAGTCTTTGAAACAATAATAGTCGAAATAAAAATACAAGAACCAAATATTATATTATGAAACATTTTCTGGGAAACGAAATTCTATGAAATTTCTGTCTGCGAAACAAGGGGACACCATTTTGAATATATATGCGTTGCTGAATTGAATTAGAATCCTAATTTGAACAGTTTATTCGAAATATTGAAATTCGGAATTTCGTTTTTCGGACCGAGAACTCATCGAGCATTTGATTCTTCGAACATATGAAAATCGGAAAACAAACAAATCGGATTTACGACATTCGGTAAAATAACTTTCGTGATTTTAAATAATATAGATTATAATTTTTAGGTATTATGAAATTCGGACTTTTGAAAATCGGAATATCGAAATTCGGAATAAAATATTTCGGAATATTTGGGTGTTCCCAATATAAATAGATTTAAAAAGCAGTAAGATTTGCCGTGTTTTTAAATGCTATTATAATTTAAACGATTACCGAAATGATTTGATATGTACTACAAATGATGAAATGAAATGATGAAATTAATGATTATGTATGTATAATGTATTTATTTTGTTAATTTTTAGACTATTATGACAGGACTCCTCGGAAAACACGTTAAGCCGTTGGTCTCGGCTATCACTCGTAGGTCTTTGACAGTCGTTATGGGTAGTCAGAAGTCAGAATGTCTGACAACCAGTATTACCAAGGGGTATCGTATTACAAAGTAATTGGTGTACACACCGGGACGACGGAACAACGGCCGTACTAAGCTGTTAGTCCCGGTGTGTACATCCGGCTCGAAGGACCAAATGTACACACCGGGACTAACAGCTTAGTACGGCCGTTGTTCCAAGTGCGTACGATGTGGCTACGTTTGAGATCACCGAGTCTGGTTCAATACCTAAGACCCAACTGACTCTAAACCTAGCCCCAGTAATTACCTAGGACCCTAATTATCCTAGCCCTATAGTAACTACCTACCTAGCACCCTAGTTAATATTGTCCTAATGCCCTAACCTACCATACAAACCATACCAAACGTAAGTTACGTCGGTTTTACGTGAGGGATGTCTGTTACAAGGAGACCTACGGTAACAGACGGAACTTGGGTAGGAAGAGGGGTTTGCGTACGTCGTGCAATGTACGTACACAGGAAATGGTTTTCTCACTGCCGATCCCACAGACTCATAGGACCGTTTATGGCTAAAGGTGTCTTGGCCACAGTAAGAGGAGGTATAGGAGATGAATCACACTCGACTCCAGCTTGATGACTAATTTATTACAGTAATGAACTTAATTATATACAAATTTCGTGGTCAATACACATTGATGACTATTTACATGTGTGTCGTGTGTGTATCGAGCCGATGAAGCGAAGATCTCAGTAGGCCACATCTTATTGCTGACGGCGTGCCGCTGTTGCCGGCGCGCGGACCGAATGTATGTCGGCTGAAACGCTGATGCTGTGATGTTGTTGTTGGCGCGTGTAACTATGGTATGTTCATAATTGAACAATTGGGTTGTGGAGAAATGAGATGAGACTGTTGTGACATCATTATTCTGAAACCGACATACTTTGATTAATTTTATAATATATTTGATAATGACAATAAGTTAATTTCCAATTCTTATATTTTTTTCCGTAGTTTAATTTTAAAATCTATTCCCATAGCTTTGCACGCCACATAATGGTAGAATCTGTTTCTTAGAGACCTATTTCACACTACATTTTCAATGTATACTATATCAAATTATTATGATTATGAATAGATTTCTAATTAATCAGCGTTATTTATCTAATATCATATAATCCAAAATCATTACAATTGGATAAATTACATCATTTACCAACAATTCCAACGCAGAACTTCTATAAAAAAAAAACATTTCTTTTTAGCCCTGAAACCCGATTAATTCTCAATTTATTATAAAATTCGATTTTTAGTTACAGTCAATAACTAGTTTTTCAATTGGGTTGGAAAATAACTACTTACAAATGACGTCATATGTATAAATTGCCATTCAAAATCTATGGTGGTATCGCGTTTTGACAGCTCATAAAAGTGTGTCAATTAATTGGTGATTTCATCTACCAAATAACATCATAAAGAATCATGGCGAGATCCATATATTCATTTGTATGAAAAAAAACATTTAGAGGGTTTAAAATATGTTTTAATGTAGAGAATACCTTACCAGGAGTAGATTGATATACTTACCATATTCTTAAACCCCCGGTTAATTAAAATATTTCGAATTGAAAATAAAACCTTATCGTTTCACCTCCTTGCCCATTTTCAAATCAAATCAAAAAGAAAGTGACTTTATAGTGATAATCAAATTGGCAGGCAAGTGATGTGACAAGTGTGTGAAAAAAAATAATCATTATTTGTGACATTATATCCCATAAAACGATGCAATTTCAGTGTAAGAACTGCGAAACGGCGGCTGCCCGTGTCACTGCTACTGACATCAGCCGTTTCGTTCTAAAACAATGTGCTTTCCGTTAAACTATTCACTTTTTAACCGACTTTAAATAGGAGGAGGTTATCAATTCGAATGTTTATATATTTTTTTTTATGTTTGTTCGGGCATAACTCTGTCATATATAGACGGATTTGCAAAATTCTTTTTTTGTTCGAAAGGGGTTTATTCCGAAATGGTCCCATATAAATTATATCAAAATTGATACAGCCCTTTTTGAGAAAATCAAGAAATTCCCAAATAAATTACTTAGACGACGTTTTAGTTTCTTCAATCTTTGGAGGACTTACAATTTCTTTTAAGTGTATCGCCGTTCGTTTCTTAATGGTTTTGGATGTAAGGGCAACACTAAAAAGCCAAAAATAAAAAGATTTTTCAAAAAAAAAGAAAACCGCCTCAAAAACTAAAAAGTGATCAATCAATAACTTTAGCACAGAACACACATTACTTTACTTTCGGAAGTCGGTGGCAATACAAAACAACAAACGCAAAGCCACCGCCACCGACTTCCGAAAGTAAAGTAATGTGTGTTCTGTGCTAAAGTTATTTATCACTTTTTAGTTCTTGAAGGCGGTTTTCTTTTTTTTTAATTTTTTTATCATGCATTTTTATTGCGGGGCTTTAAAATTATTGCAAATGCCTGAAGATACTCTTTAGGTACCCAAGAGTATAAGAATTAGAATTTCAACTTCTCTAAACATCTACATTTTTTTGAACAAATCCTGCCATGATCCTTTCACCGAGAAATAGCTGTTCAAACCCCTACAGGTACCTACAAATAGATATAATAAAAACGAACTGTCAAATAATCCTATAGTTACGGACAGACATCAAAACTGTGAGTGTACATAACTTTTCTCATTTGAAACCGCTGCAAGATGAGATAACTTTAGCAGACCCACTGTAATATAACGCGGTTTTATTTCTAATGAGGTCAAATACTCCACTCTTAAAGATGTTTGATGTAGACTCTAATGTCAGCTTTGTAGTATTTAAATTGCTGATAAATCCTAGGTAATTAATTTCTCCTGAGTGAATTTCGGCCATGGTGGGCAACCAATGTACCAGCCAAGTACGCAGGAGATTATTATAGTGCACAAGTGCCCGTGGGGTGAAGTGCCCTCCATGCCTCGGAAATCACGTTAAGCCATTGGTCCCGACTGTCATTTGTAGATCTTTGGCAGTAGTTATGGGTAGTCAGAAGCCAGAAAGTCTGACAACCAGCTTTACCAAGAGGTATCGTGTTACCTAGTAACTGGGTTGTGGAGGTCCGATAGGCAGTCGCTGCCAAACACAAACACTGGTATTCAGCTGCATCCAGTTAGACTGGAAGCCGACCCTCTATATAGTTGGGAAAAGGCTAGGCAAATGATTAAGTGCCCGTGGGGTGTGCGGTCCAGAATAGCGTCCACACATTTCATCCTGAGGATGTCGTAGAAGCAGGCTAAAGGAAAATTCGGAACTCGGGCGGCAGCGTCTTCCGTGTACTTAACAACCTCACTGCAATCCCCAAGACGCCTGTCAAGCGTGGGGACTATGGCAAGGCCCCCCATAGGGGAAGCCTTAATCCAACAGTGGACGTCTTCAGGGTGAAGATGATGAAGTGTGTGCGCAAATATAGGTGCACAGGGTGTGCACCTATATTTGGGTGCACTCCCTCACCTCACTCTAATACGCCAATAGGACAGCAATCCAACACGCGCGTGATTTTTTTTACGGATCTCTTTTTCTTTGGATAATCAAATAGAACCTACTTTATCCCTAAGTGCTATAGGCTACTATAGCACTTAGGGATAAAGTAGGTTCTTATTAGCGAAGAAAATTACAAAATCGAACCAGGAGTTCAAGAGAATAGCCCGATCAAAGCCAAATTCAACTGTAATTTGTAATAATATATGTAAGTTGTGACGATAGTGATATATAGTATAGAGAGGACCGGGCGAGGTTTCTGCTACGCCATTATACGCACTTATCTTTTTATATAATTTGACGTATTAGATGACTATCGATATTTCATCTTTTTAACCGACTTCAAAAAGGAGGAGGTTATCAATTCGGATGTTTCTATTTTTTTATACGTATGTTTGGATTGGTTGATTTGCAAAATTCTTTTTTTGTTTGAAAGGGGTTTATTTCGAAATGGTCCTATACAAATTTTATCGAAATTAACTCAGCGCTTTTTGAAAAATCAACAAAGGCCTAAAAAAGTTACATAGATGACGTTTTAGTTTCTTCAATCTTTGGAGGACTTTCAATCTCTGTTTTAACCATTGTTAATGGTTACTACATATATGTAGTAAGATATATTTCTATGGTTTTAACTGTGTCGATTTGGATGTTAAGGCGATACTAAAAAGCGGAAAATAAAAACCTTTTCAAAAAAAAAAGACAACCGCCTTCAAAAACTTCAAAGTGATAAATAACTTTAGCACAGAACACACGTTACTTTTGTTTCTGAAGTCGGTGGCAATACAACACACCAAACTGAACAGTACCACCGCAAGTATTTTAATGCTCAATCTGACGGTCCACACGTTAGATGTCAAGTTCGCTTATTTCAGAAGAGTGTTCATCTCATTACCATAACCAATTCAAATAAGTTTATACTAATTGAACCTAGTCAAAGTCTATACAGTGTCTAGAAAAAATAGTAACGTTTTATGTTGTCCTTTGCAGTGTTTTCGTATTTTTAAAGTAAGATTTTTTTGAAGGTTTTCAGGCGGTGTCCTAGCATGTTTTATGCCAATAAAAGGCAAATAAGCCGACGGCCCAACTAATATAATATGTGGGGACATTTCACACACGGCCATCTGACCCCAAACTAGGGAGACCCTGTACTATGGGTGTCAGACAGCTGATATACATACACAAATATATTTTAAATACATCATATATAGATAAACAACACCCAGACACAAGGCAAACACAAGTGCTCATCACACAAATATTTACCCTGGGCGGGAATCGAACCCGCAACACGCTGCGCAGCAGTCAATCTCTCAGTCACTGCGCCAACCGTGTCGTCAAAATCTAAAGCTAAGTGATCACCTGTCTATGGACATCTGTAATACCACAGACTCTGTAAGCCCAGTTATTAGGTAACACGATACCCCTTGGTAAGACTGGTTGTCAGACTGTCTGGCTTCTGACTACGACGGCGTCTACTAAGATGTACAAATGACAGCCGGCACCAACGGATTTACGTGCTTTTCAAGGCACGGAGGAAACTCGGTATGAAATGGATGGTAACCCATCCACAGACCGACCGCGGCAAGCGTAGCTTAACCCTTGACCGATCGATCTGTACGGCTCTAGAAGCGCTTTATTGCTAAAGTGCTCTATTACCAACTCTAATGGATCATCATCTGCACGAACAAACGATATTCGCGTTCACTTTAGCTGCAATTAGCAAACAATGTATGTATAATGGCGATACTCGTATGAACAATGAGGTGCAATCATCGCTTGATCATGCGAGCGATAATCTATTAGAACACAGTTTTAGACCTTTGATTGCAAACCTGCGTCATCATGCCGACCTTTAGACTCCTATTGTGCGTAAGTCTCCCCCAAGGAGGGTTAAGCCGTAATCACCATGCTTAGCGGATGCATGTAGGCGATCGCAGTAGGTGTGATGGTACCCGCGGGTAGAAATAGCGTGGTGCTATTCGCGACCGGCACCATTAAGCGGCAAACAAATGGCGACACGATTGTCGCCATGGCTGAGTGATTGGCTCCGGTACGTGTCGAGAGTTCGATTCCTGATGGATCATTTTTTTCCGTTTTTTTTTGTGTATGTGAGTTTACAGCGAAATAAATATTAAACCCCTATCAAAAATGACAGACAAACAGAGCCATTTTAGACAGATTGAAACTGAGTTTAGAATTCAAACATTCCTTCAAGGTACTAGAATTGCCCCTGTTCTTATTTGTTTAAATTAAAGCATAGTCAAAATAGCCCCCGGGTAGGTTATATAGTATTTTAATGCTCGATCGAGATCGAGAAAGCGATATAATTCTGTCCAGCATCATCATCGTCTTCCTACTCTTATCCCATGTTACTTGGTGCCGGCGCAACATGTATTTTTCTTCCATTCCGGACAGTTAACCACCATAATGTCACTGACTCCCTTTCATTTCGTTCTTCAGACAATTTATCCATCTTTGACGGCTCTGTAGCCAAGGTGTTAGGCCTCTGCCTCGAATCTTGAGGGCAGCGGGGTGGCGGCGGCGGCGGCGCGCCGGCGGGCGGCAGGATCTAATGCGTAAAATCAAATGGACCGGCCCTCGAAAACAGCGGCGCGGCAGCGGCGCGAGGGCGGGCAACGAGCGGTGCACTCCAGTCAAGCGGTGACCGCCCGCGCGTCTGCATTGCTGTGTTGTGCAATTTATTTTTAACGTTAGGAAATAAATTTGAATCAAAAAGATGTTGTCGTCGTTGTTCAAACATTTCGTTCGCGAATAAAAACAAACATCTCGACGACACAACCACGAACACAACACTACGCCGCTATAGTGCCGCTCGATCTGCCCGCTCGTTTCCAGAACGGGTCTGTGTTGCCCGCCCCGCCACCGCGCCGCTGCCACCGCCGCCCCGCTGCCCGCAAGATTCGAGGCAGAGGCCTTAGTGTATTTGCCTCCGACGCTCAGAGTCGCGGATTTGAATCCCGCCCAAAGCAAACATTTATGTGATGAGCACTTGGTTTGCCTTGTACCTGGTGGTTATTAACCCGCCAGCACTCGCGCCTCTAGAAATTACACAGGCACTCGCGTGTAAAGCATTTTGCTCACGTTTTTGAATGTCATTAAATGCAAGTTTTACCTAAAAATATATATATATTTTTAATTTAATAAATAAAATACACATTATTTATTCTAGAAAATATATATTCAAAAAGTTAACAATATTAGTCTTTTTTATTTTAATTAACAATCATAGGAACTAATTTGCCAGTCTTCTAAGGCAGTCTTATTGAAAAAATTAAACAAAAAAAAACTTTAGATGACGATTGTTCAGTGTTAGTAGAATGATGACTGTGTTCACTGCCTTGATCGCTTTCAATGTCATCGGCTCTAAAGGACGGGTCCTCAATGTCTTCCAAATCTTCCTCCACCAACCATGCCAGAACGCGTTCATCACTTCGATCACGATCCATCTATAATAGAAATACATAATAGATTACTATTTCAGTAAAATAAAATCATGATATTGCATAAAAATTGCAGTAAAACTGTCGCTAAGATGAAAAAAAAGAAGCAATGAGTAAAAAAAAGTACTTACTTCGATACACGCGCGATGAGCAAAACGCCGCTTGATGGTACACGGCGCAACAAACCACCTCGTCCGAGCGACTGGCGCACACTGGCGAGAAGTGAACTTCATGCAGGGGTGGGGGACGGAACAAAACTCAGCTACCGAATGAACGATGTACGTACGCATGATTTTAACAAAATGGCGAGTGTTTTAAATTTACTGTGAGCAAAATGCTCATAGCGCGAGTGCTCGCGGGTTAATCTATATACGTATCTATTTATGTATGTGTGTAAGTATATTAGCTTTCTGACACCCATAGCACAGGGTCTGCCTACTTTGGGATCACTATGGTCGTTTGTAAAATGTCCTCACATCCATCCATCTCCCTAGCCTTTTCCCAACTATGTTGGGGTCGGCTTCCAGTCTAACCAGGCTCAGCTGAATACCAGTGTTTTACATGGAGCAACTGCCTGTCTGATCTCCACAACCCAGTGACTGGGTAACACGATACCCGTTGGTAAGACAGATAGTCAGACTTTCTGGCTTCTGACTACCCATAATGACTGCCAAAGATCTACGAATGACAGCCGGGACCAATGGCTAAACGTGTTTTCCGGGGCACGGAGGGGTTTCGGTATGAAATAGATGGTCACCCATCCAGGGACCGACCTCGGCAAGCGAAACTTAAGTAACATGACTGGCCGATCCTTACGTCTTTTATTTAGCCACAAGCTCCTGACATATTTATTTATTTATTTTAAAGTTATCTTTTATTTTACCTCCTTCTACATTCAGTCGACCTTCCTCTCCCTCTCCATCCATTCACATTTATATTCATAACCCTGTAGCTTCTGCCCATTTCAAAATACTCAACAATATCTCTCCTGACACAATCCACTCACAACAACACACTGTGTTCACCCACTCAGCTAAGTGGCAACAATTAAAAACTTGCCCATCAGCGTGCGGTGACTGAGTCACAACTTTGCCCGTGTAATCTCCATTTGTGGTTACCATGTTGTTTTAAACAAACTTCATGTTTTTAGCTCCCGTGTTTTAGGTATTTGACCATTTTGTATGTAGGTGTTACGTAAGTGAGTATGTAGGGTGGAAAAGATATGAATGTGCGAACTTTTACTATAGATTTAATCAAATCAAATCAAATGTCTTTATTGCATTCATGTGTGTACATAGTTGTTATAATAGTGTAAGTTCCAACATGAAACCCGGTTAGGGCACGGCAACATAATAATAATTTAACACAATATTTTTTACATGATACTAATTTTAACATAATAATAATTTTAACATAGCTAGTCATCATTTTAGCATAATAATGACTTTGATATAATAATAATTGTAACATAATTATAATTTTAACAGAATAATAATTTTAACATAAAACTTCAATGTAATATTTTTTTTCAATTATAATAATAACGATTAATAATAATAATAATTTCATAATAATAATAATTGAACGCTTTTATTATTTTTTTTTATTAATTATTATTTTGATTTTCAATTTTAAATGTACGTTTTAAATGTGATTTATGATCTAAAGTTTAAATTCCATCATGAAACCCGGTTAGTACCAACATATTAATAGTTTAAGAATAATTTTAACATAATTATAATTTAACATAATAATAATAAAAATTCATTTATTTCAGGCTGCATAGGCCCATATATATATACCTTAACCTAAACATACATATTTTATAATTTCAACCTTGTGTTAATGGAAACGACTTAAGACTATGTTAGTAGCACTTCACTAAATTGCACTAAGTTGTCTGTGTGCTGTCCTGTGGCACTTGTCCGCGGAAGCGCACCACGTCCTGCGGCCGAAAGTCTTCTTCCATGACGAGGGGCAGGAAACAATTCGGTACTCGCACCACAAACGCCTTGAAATTGACGTTGCGGCGCGACTCCAGTAACTGCACCCTCGGCGTGCAACATAATCATCATTGTATTATAATAATCAAAATACATTTATTTTTATAATAATAATGACGAATAATAATAATTCAATGTCATGGTTTTAATTTCATTTTAATGATAATCATTTTCATTTCAATTTTAAATGTGCGTTTTTAATGTAGTTGATGATCTAAAATAGATTGAAATTAATTATTTTTAATTTAAATAACATTATTGTAGGAATATGTCTGTCAGTATGTGTCAATACTAAATATAACTAAATATTTTATTCGAGATATTCTGCGACCGAGTAAAAGCATTTCTGTGTTAGATATTCTTTTCATTTTCTGTTAAATTTACTGAATATGGGTAATACGATAATAAATGACTAAACATCTAAAAGTTGAAAATTGAAAAAAATCTGTAGTTTCATACAACAGTGTTACACTTACAAGATCAAAATGTACGTAGTTTTATTTAATTAATAATAATAAAATATTTACAAATGCCTCATTTTTTGTCTTATATATTGTAGTAAAATACAATAAACAATTTATACTTATTCAACCAAATACTAGTGCACTATACTCTTAATGTTTGAGGTACAGTTCTGGTAGATAGGCAACATACTCGTAATAGCCTGTAAACAGTGCCGAACATTTTCATCACGGGTTTCTAACACCATGGACTGAATACACGGTAAAAATATCAGTGTCGGGATTACACGGTATATTTGTCCTGAAAGATGTTATTTAATAGATGTCCAGAAATTGCTAGTAAAGCTAAAATGACATGATGTAATAAGAAAAGCCTCGGACAAAAACGACGCGTAGCTATCTGCTACAGTTTTGTAGCCGGCTGCTACGGCGTAGCAACTGCGTAGCAACTGCGTAGTATGTAGAATATACCGTAAAGTGATTCGGGTGTAGCGACAAGTATGTAGTTACCCCTTTCCTAAAACTGGCTAATAACAATTAAACCTCATACATCAATTAATTTGCAGGTAACTAATCAAAAACAACGCGTAGCTATCTGCTACAGTTTTGTAGCCGGCTGCTACGGCGTAGCAACTGCGTAGTATATAGAATGTACCGTAAAGTGATTCGGGTGTAGCGACAAGTATGTAGTTACCCCTTTCCTAAAACTGGCTTAAAACAATTAAACCTCATACATCAATTAATTTCCAGGTAACTAATCAATTACATTAATTACTAGTATAATAACGCCCACACATTACCCCAACAACATATTTAACCAAAATACGTTAACCATTTAATCCGATAACCCAAATTCCCTCTCAAACCAACAGGGAGCGAAACAGTAACGAAATTCTAAATTCAAACGCACGCCCGCCATATTGTTAATACGGTTCTAATTTCAAAATTTCAAATTCGACTAACATCGACTATTCCCGAGCGTCCGTTGAATAGTTCGGCTACACAGATGATTAATACGTAGATATTAATCAAAGCATTATTCTGGGTAAGGGATTATATTACCGACACCGTTTTGTCCAGTTGGTTCTGGTCGAGTGGTTCGGTATGGTGTTTAGTAAATGCCACGATTTAAATTGTTATATCAAAGATCAAAACAATAATTGAATTCTAAAATTAGTATGAGAAACAGGACCCAGTAATGAGAATTTGTTGGTATTTTGGCATCCATAATAATATGAATGCGAGCTCTAGTTCGAATTTCGAATTATAATCACTGAAGCTAGCTTTTCAATTTACTAGAATTAGATTGGATTTCTAAAGAAGAGATCAAAGAATGAGTGTTCATTACTTTGTCTATGACCTCTCAAAATGATGTAGGAGTTTTAGATTATTATTGCTGTAATGACTATTTATTATTATATTAGAATGGAGTTGAACATTTTGCATAGATTAAAAAGTTCAAAGTGGGTAATTCTCACCTACTATGCACATTAATTCTTACTCTAATAAGGCACACTTATGCCAAAAACTAAACTCGGAGTTAGTTGTTAACCCGAAGTTAAATTACAAATAATTACGATTATTTCAATATTATGAAAAATATTAACTCATGTTAGTGACTGGATAATCCTACCTGGTGTAAGTTAATTGATTTTAGAATCACCAAGTTTTATATTAAAAAACGGAAAAGTAATCGCAAAGCCTTTTTTGTACGTCGTATTGAAATTTGAAAATATAAAGTTAAATAGATAAATAATCAAATAATGTCATTACACAATATCGTTTTGAAAACATTACAGAACAAAATTTCACATAAAACCAAATAACTGATTTAAATATTTTTTCAATACCAAGATCATATTATTATGATTTATGTTAAAAAAAGCAATACAATTTTGATTCAGCGATTACAAATGTTAATACATAATTCGATTTCAATAAGTACGTAAAATACTCTTTACTTCCAAACAATTTAATAATAAAACTCACACTTTCTCCCTTACTGAAAATGTCCTAACACAAATTGGCAAACAACAATAAAAGAAAAAAGAACAGTGTTAGAAGGAAATTTTTCGATTTTGTCAATGGGCCACGTGGTCATAACGGGGCTCTAATATTTTGACTGAACGTTATTAAGATAGAGGCCACAAGTTAAGGTAAGGGTATAAACGTCCCGTATTTGGGCCAGCCCTGCGCTGCGAGCGGGGAATACAAATAAGATGGGGCAGGGACGTACTTGGGACTACGGGTTTTTTTAAAAATGGAAACGTTTCTTTGAAAAGACTTGGGGTGTCTCACTGCTGTTCAAAGGCCTCCCCAGTGTAGTAGCAGCGTAGTCTAGAGAGAAAAGTTAGCTATCTTTTGTAAACGTCATAAATTTCGTTGTGTGGAAATGTTTGCTTTTTTATATTTGTTAAACCTGTCATTGACCAACGAGTAATAAAATTTAATATTTTATGTCCATTCCATGTACAAACAGGTCATTGACTAGGCACCCCTCACACATTAATATTCCTTCGAAAAGGAGGATAACCAGTTGATGACACCATCCGTAGATAGATAGGTAGCTGAAATACTGCTGTCTCGACTTGTGCCAACTTGCGTAAGGCTGCCTTCATCACATCAGCTTACTAGAGGTCCACTGTTAGACATAAGCCTCCTTCATGGCGCGCCTTTTTCCTGGTCCTCTGTGTACCGTATCCAGCCACTACCGGCTATTCTTCAGCTCATCGGTCCATGGGGCTGGAGGGCGTCCCGTCTCAGTCTCTTGGACAAGTCTGCTCTATCGGCCGTCGATCCTGCGACAGACATCACCAGCCCCCTGATACTTCAGCTTGCTGATTTTGCGAGCAATGTCGCTGACTTTAGTTCTCCTTCAGATTTCCTCGTTGAAAATTCTATCCCTCAGGGAAACTCCGAGCATTGCTTGCTCCACTGCCCGCTGAGCAAATATGAACTTGTGGTTTTTGATTGTTCAAGTAAGTACCATAGGCCATTATTTATGATATGCTTGACTATCACGCGGACAAGTCAAAGGCAGAAGCAAGCTTCTTATATTTTAACCATTTATTTATGCAAAAGGTACAAAGGCGGAACCATTTGTTTTATTTTGAATCTTCCATTTTCTATTTTATTCTTGTTCATTAAAGTCACAAAAAGTAAAGGTCACGTAAAAAACGGATTATGTGTCACCAAATCACTGTTTATATCTCTCCAGTTTTCGTCAGTTTTTATCAAATAATTATGATCAAACCTAGTACCTATCACTTAAGTTGCATGCATTAGTAATATCTTTATACCAACAGTTCAACTCCGGCCCTGTATTAAGCCGACCGAGTCACGCGTATGTATGTAATATGACCCTAATAAATATCACTCGGTACACATATTTATATCAGCCTGTATAAAGCTCCTACTGACGTATGTTGTCGATTCAATATACTGTAATGTTTAAATTAACTTGTACATGTTCGTCAGTAACGTAAACACCATATGTTCAAGCTGTTTTGTCTCAATTGGGATGCACTGAGCTTAGTAGGTAATTGGGCATAAATGCTAGGCAATGGACTAAACATTTTTTTTAGGCTAGTGTAAAAAATATTCCCAGCTGATCAATTTTTTTACGACTGGTAAACCAATCACTAAAGGAAAACCCACGTCACCGACATTGCTCGCAGAATCAGCAAGCTGAAGTGGCAGTTGGGCTGGTCTCGTCTGTCGCAGGACCAAACTAGAGCAGATTTGTCCTGGAGTGAAGACCGCGAATTCGTAGGCGTAGCGTGGAACCGATAGACCGATAAACTGAAGAAGGTGGTGGCTGGATACGAAAGGCAAAATGACCAGGAAAAATGGCGAGTCATGGAGGTTTATGTCCAACAGCGGACTTTTAGTAACCTGAAGTAATGAAGGATAGCATACATTTTGACCGTGTAGGAGGTGACTGACTAGACCGTTTCGTACGAAATAGAGCGTAAATAACAAAAAAAGCTTTTTTATTAAAAGACAACCGCCTTCAAAAACCAAAAAGTGAAAAATAACTTTAAAACAGAACACACATGACTTTAGTTTCGGAAGTCAGTGGCTTGGCTGTTCTATTTGTTGTTTTGTATTGCCACCGACTTCCGAAACTAAAGTCATTGTGTGTTCTGTTTTAAAGTTATTTTTCACGTTTTGGTTTTTAAAGGCGGTTGCCTTTTTTGTAAAAAAGCTTTTTTATTTTTCGCTTTTTAGTACTTCCTTGTCATCCAAATCCATTAAGAAATGGCAACACAGTCAAAACAGAGATTGAAAGTACAAGGTGAGAACATTACAACATCATCCATGTATATTTTTTTGCTATCGGATTTTTTCAAAAAGTGCTGAATTAATTTCGATAAAATTTGTATGGGACCACCCTTGAGGCATACCCTATCGCTTTACATCTTAAATCGCGTAACAAATAACAAAAAAAAAAATAAAAAAAAAACATACAGACGAATTGAGAACCTCGACTTCTTTTTGGAGTCGGTTGAATAGAAATTTCGCTGGGACTTGGAATTGCGCACTGTAAAGTTTGTGTTATGGTGTCATGGTGCTTGTCACAGTTTCAAAAGAGTGAAGCTTCTTACCCATTGTTGTCCATACGAAATTACTATTTGGAAAAAATTGCTAAGTAAATAGGTAGGTTTAATTATTTTTTTCTCGTAAATGATGTTCAAAAGTAAAACTGACTTTGAAAGTTTTAGCCGTACTAGTAATATTGTTATACTAACCCAACAATATATACATTGAGTCTCAATCAGTTTGTTTTTACTCTACAGTGTTTTATTCAGACTTGCTAATCCAATTTACTTTTGCCATTATAAAAAAAAAGAAAAAATAGTTACTGATCAAAATAAAAAAACTTTTTTTGTTGTTGTTCGGGTTTTAGTGTCTACTTTATATCATTCAAATCCGTTAAAGATTGGTAATACTAAAAATTTAGTATAAATTCCACCTCAAAGGGTGCAAAATTACGGGTAATTTTCCACTACTGAGGCATACCGGTTTACTAGCTAAAATATGAAAATACGTACAGACGCCAGCAGGTCAACCTACCCGAAACTGTCACATTTTCCCAATCAATCTTGAACCTAATTACACGCTTTTTATTAGCTTCACCTGTATGTTTGTATGTTTGTTTGTAACCGAGTTCTTTGGGCGCGATTTTGATCCACTTTAAACGGCCAGATTTCGTTCAAACTTTGTAGATTTATCGAGGACCGATGACAATACACTAATTTGATAAAATTATTCCATTTTTCAAACTAAAAAGTAAAAAATAAATAATAGTTTAAAAAAACTAAAAACACGCTTTTTATAGAAAACCAAACTAAAAAATGGAAAATAAATTTTAATAAATTTAAATTAAGAAAACTGTTAAAAATTTCAATAAATATAAATTAATAATAGAGTGAATAAAAAAAAATATTTTATTTTTATATTATTATTATTGAAATTTTTAACACTTTTCTTAATTTAAATTTATTAAAATTTATTTTCTATTTTTTAGTTTGGTTTTCTATAAAAAGCGTGTTTTTAGTTTTTTTAAACTATTATTTTTTTTAAACCATAAAGTTGAAAATCGATTAAAGAAATGTGACAGATTGTAGTAGCTTGATGTGCTGGCGTCTGTACATATAAAAATAACAGTGGAATTGAGAACCTTCTCCCTTTTTGTCCTTTTCGGTTAAAAACCTAAATCCATTATTGACGGTTTAAATTTTTTGACGAATTGAACCTACCAGCTTTGTGCACTAGTACCCGACACACATTGTATTTGACATGGGTAATCAAATTACCACATACCGCGCGTGCAACGCTCAAAACTTTGAAGCGCCCGCGTTGACAGCCGAGTCGCGGTGAATAACAGGAACGGACGTTGTCAAATGAATCAGTTTATAATATGAATGCCAATAAAACGAGTGTAAAAAAAAACTAAACAAAGCCCTTTCGGCTTTGTTTTTTTTTTGCACTTTATTTGTGTACTAGCTTTTGCCCGCGACTTCGTCCGCGTGGATGTTGGTTATCGTCGATCTAGACCACGTCACGGATTAAAAAGTAGCCTATGTCCTTTCCTGGGGTTCAAGCTATCTTCATGCCAAATTTCATCAAAATCGGTTCAGCCGTTTCATCATGAAATCGTAACAGACAGAGTTACTTTCGCATTTATAATATTAAGTATGGAAGTATGGATAATTAATAAAGTAAGTTTGGATAGTAAGTAAGTATAGTAATTATAGATTACCGCTTATATGTAGATTACAGCCTATAATAAATTCTCTCGTACGGGATATAGGTGAGTTAGAACCAAACACTGTACGGCGAAGAGGTAGAGCTAAGGGCGTTATAGGTTGGCGAGTTGGTCTATTGGGTACTCTGAATTTGTGGGTAGTCAATGGTGTTATTAAGCAGTTTATATGCGAATCTCAAATCCAAGAGCTCCCTTCGAGCTTCCAGGGTACTCAATTTGTAGCAGCCTAGATTATCAAGGGTTCATCAGTAATCGCCATGCTTGGCCGATGCATGATGGCGATCGCAGTAGGTGTTATGGTACTCAGAAGGACGCTGCTGCTCATCCTCTGGTCAATATCCCTCTGTCGCCTTCTACGACACCCACGAGTAGAAATGGGGTGGTGCTATTTGCGACCGACACCACACGACAACGGCAGCGTGATATTAATAGTGTTGCAAAGCCAGAAAAAATACTATTCATAGAACCATCATGCTAATAACCACGAAATCCACAGCCTGTTCAACGAAAAAATAAAATATTCGTAACAAAATTCCCGAAATTCGGAAATTCAGCAATCATGAATAGATTTTCAGCTTACCCAACTTTTTATGAGATATCAAAAATAATACTCATGTACCACTAATATAAAATGCCTTGAAAAATCCAACGCGCCGGGATCCACTAATTCGTTTTTTATGACGATCGTTAGACCCTTGGAAAATAAAATAAAAATCTAAAAGCATACAAAAATTTTCGCTTGTCAAGAGGTCCTTAATGGTCCGTTATAATGACAGGGACCGATTATACTCAGGTATTATGTCCGGAAAGTAACTCCAAAACGATAGGAATACGTAATTATGCTTTAAAAAATTAAAATAATCTGGAGTCTAATGTGATTTAGTCATAATTGGGAGCATCCTTCTGAAGTGAATAATTTATCTCGGTTCTTTCTGATAATAAAAAAGTTTACTGCTGAATGCGAGACCGCTGTAGCGACATGGTTAAGATCACTACCGTTTAAAGTTTTTTTAAGAAAAGCGTTAGAAATTCTTGGCGTGTGACAAGGAATTTGTGCTGTATAGTGGGTACGTTTAAAAACATATGTAATACTTACATACACAAACACCAAGTCACTATATACAAACCTAGAATAAATACTTAGATTCATAGGAACAATTAGATTGTTAGGCTGCGAGTGACGACCAACAATATATTTCTATACTAATTATAATATCACATGACACGACACACGACACGGCTGGCGCAGTGGCTGAGCGATCGATTGCTGCGCAGCGTGTTGTGGGTTCGATTACCTCCCAACCCCAAACACAAGTGCTCATCACACAAATATTTACCATTTGTGTGATGAGCACTTGTGTTTGCCTTGTGGCTGGGTGTTGTTTATCTATATATAAAAAAATATGTCTGACACCCATAGTACAGCGTCTCCCTAGTTTGGGGCTTTGGGGTCAGATGGCCATGTGTGAAATGTCCCTACATATTATAGTATTATTATTGTGAATGTGAAAATAACTCTGTCTGTTACGCTTTCACGATAAAACGATTGGACCGATTTTGATGATATTTGGTATGAAGATAACTTGAACTATGGGGAAGGACATAGGGGTTTTTAATCCGCAACTTCTATAACCGACATTCACGCGGACAAAGTCGCGGGCAGAAAGCTAGTTTATTTTAAAAGAACATGAGACTAAAGGTCTGTCCGTTTATTTTATATTACAGTCTCATTCACGTCAACGCGACGTCACAATCAACTATAATATATATTTATATAATACGTATATATATTATATAACAATACGTAGCTATAATATATATTTATAAAATACATAGCAAGGCATATTACGATATATTTTCTATAGTAATGTTTGAGTGACCATAGACGCAGCTATTTATATGTCGGAGACGGTTTATTAATTATTGTTGTGGGTAGTCAACAGAATTTGTTGATTTATATTTCTTATTGTTAATTTGTGTGATTTTGCAATTAATTATTGTCTATTGGTTCCAAACATGATTTATTGAGTACTCAGTGTATGCACACTGATTTCTGGTTACTTTATTTCGATAATTGTTATCGATGGTTTTATTCAAAACAATTGTTGACACGCTACTTTGAATGTAAAACGAATTACTTTATGAAATCACTATTGTTTATTAAGGACAATTATTATTGTATTATTTGATTACAGATCTTATTACATTCAGCACATTTTAGTGTTTTGTATCAAGTAAACGCGTGACGCACTTCCGTGCGCCATGGGCAGACTTGTATGGAGAGGTTACAAGGTGGGGGCATCGCCTTATAAAAGAGCGTGCACTCCGTAAGTATGGCAGTCGTCGATCCTCGGATTCGACTCAGTAAAGAGTTCCTGCTCCCGACAATACTGTCGGTTTACCTGGTACAGCGCTGCTGTGTATTCACATAGCTGTATAGGCTTGCTGCTAGCGAGCGATACACTTTGTATTTGGGTGGCTTATGCTATAAACCTTAAGGGTTTGTTCGTTTACCATTGGGTGGCTTAGGCTGCTGTACGAACTGTAAACCTTAAGGGTTTGTTCGTTTATCATTGGGTGGCTTGGCCACTGTACGAACCGTGAGACCTTAATGGTCTGTTCGATTAACTGTATTGTTGCTGTACCTTTAACTTACTTTATTCTTGTTACTGATTACCATTTGTATTGTGTTTTCTTTACTAATAGTGTGTAATTGTTTTACAGGTCTTGTTCATCCCTAATGGGATAATGGGAACGCCCATACTCCTGACGATGTACTATACCGCTCGGCACTCCTCGATCGCACCTGACGATCCGACATATATATCTTTATTACGTCACCAAAATATGTCGACAGATATAGCAAGGCATATTAATATATTATATTTCAAAAATGTGAAACAAACAACGACCACAGACGTAATATGGGCAAAAATATATTATTATCTTATAGCTACCGTGTGTGGTGGCTAGCTATAATATATAATATATTATAGCTAGGTACGTATGTGACGGGTTTTAGGATTCAAGTGAAATAAAAAAAACTACCACAGATAATTATGTAAGTTCAAAAATAGAAAAAATCGTTGACCCTAAAACGTCTGATCTACTCCTGACCATCTAACAATTTTTATTTTTCACGCCGCTTCATTCCATGGCTTATTCTATTTTCTCCATTTTTACAGCTCAATTGTGTTCTGTCTTTATAGATGTTCTTGAATTGAACGTATCTGTGGGATCTGAGTGTGCACGCAATAACAACAGTATTTTTTGTGGAAATACTGGGGACAACTTACGTTATTTAAAAAAAGTTTTGAATTGACGACACGGTTGGCTCAGTGGTTGAGCGATCGTCTGCTGCGCTGCGTATCGCGTTTTCTGTTCCCGCACGGAACAAATATTTGTATGGAGTACAGATAATTGTTCCAGGTGTGACTGTTTGTGTATGCGAGTTTAAAATTATGTTTGTAAACGCACTCACGACACTGGAGAAATTCCTAGTGTGGGGCAACGTTTTTTTAAAAACAAAAAGAAAGTAAGAAAGAAGAAAGAATTCTAATCTCAGTCCTAATATTTCAAAAATCCTCTAATTTACCCAATTTTTTTGACAGTGACTGTCTCTAAGATAACTTGTATTAGCTACTTGATTAAATGTATGGAGAGTTATTTCAACATAAAACTTAGTTCATCCTATAGTAAGTACCTATATCCTTCCATGGGAATGATCAAAGGTGGAACAACTTCAAAAAAAAAAATTAAAATAATCTCTTTCGGTAGGTACTTGAGGCGAGCTGTCGTCGTTCTTCTAGGTGTTGACGACTCATCTAAAGCAATAAGCTGAACTAAAGCTTACTACATCGAAATTTAAGCGTGAGTGGTTTTTACAGAACAGCACTGCAGTAATAAAACTGAACAGCAGTGTTGCCTACTCATAAATTTTCGCTATCACCAATTCGTTTACCAAACATGTTAGTTACAGAATAAATTCAATTCAAATTACATTGACGTCCATGCATGGAAGTTGTTTAAAGAAATTCATTTAGTCAGGACCAAATTGTTAAAAAGTTGGTCCTTCGAGCCGGATAAAAATATTGCTTAAAATTTCAAATACAAAATAACAATTTCGAACCCACCATAATTGCAGAACTCCACAGAATATTCTAATAAGTCTATCGGAAAAATCTTTAAACACACCTTCCTCAGAGAATAAGGTCTTATTAAGTTATAGCTCCATAATAGAACAGCCGTCGATAGATATTGCAGTACAAATCCAATTTTGTATCTCATTCGGGCTCGAAATACCATAGCATAGAAACAGATTGGAGATTTAATCGAATACCAATTAATGGGTACCATCTTACGAAGATACGGGTGAAATTGGCTCTTTGGATATCAAAATTGTTACTGAAATTGCATGCAGCAGAGACTTAGAGAACATTTGTATTGTTCAGTGCAATTGGTTGCTAATTTACTTAAAGGAATTTGGAAAGTTATTGTATCTGGTAATTGTATCTTTGGTTTTATTCTTCGCGTGTTCTAATAATGCTAAGGTTTGGGCGTATCTGTCTAGGTATATATTAAATAGGTAGTTAAGCTCAGTTTCTCGCTGGGCACTATTTCACAATTTCATTAATTATTACATCAAACTAATTCAATTTGTATCCCAAATGATATACATTACTACACAACAAAACAGGTCATTGTACATTCAAAACTTATGCTGAGAATTCATTGAAAACTCGGTGTTAAATATCCAAAAACATTACAATTATTTAGAAATATGGGATACATTTTGACGTTTTGGTAAAACTAACCCCAAATAGATTTATTTTCTTCTTAAACGCTTCAATACATACATTACTCGTACTTATTACGTATTAAACTTTTCTGGATGTCAAGTATTTTGTTTCTGTCCATTGCAGAGTATTTTAGAATGACTTATTTTCTCATTTGCACCCCATAGTTCCTTCTAAGGAGGTAATTCCAAACAATACCCACTAAGGTCCCAAAGTGCCCCAAATCTATTATAACAGTAACGTGTCGGGTTTAATAATCGCAACAGTCCCAGAAGTGACAAGTTGCTTGCACCTGTTTCACTTAATTGGTTTTGGAGGTGATAAACACTAATAAGGAGCCAATATACACCGACAGAGGCCGAGGGACCAAGAAAACAATGTTTTCTTCTTAAAGCTTGGGTAAACTTTGATTACAAGGGATTGTAGTTGGAGATAAATTAAAATCTATATTGGCTTTTACTTAATTACTAAGAGTCTGAAATCTAGCAAGTGTGGCGATCAAGGCTCGGTGTCTTCCGTGTAGAGCTTTACTGGACCATGCTGCAATTTTTGCTTGAGTGCTTATGAGGTGTTCATTAATTTGAGTGTTCCTATTTTGTAAGTTGAGTGGTGTAAGTTTTATATCTGCTTCCGTTACATGTTTAGTAGTGTAGTGATAAATGTTCTGATTATTGGCTTTTACAGTCCTGCAAGGCACAATTTTAAAGCATAGTATTTGACATCAGCTGATGGTCTATTTTCTAAAAATCTCATCATCATCAGACAAAAGACGTCCACTGTTGAACATAGGCCTCTCCCATAGAACGCCACAATGAGCGGCAACCTGCCGCTTGCATCAACCGGTTACCCGCGACCTTGACCTTGAAAAATCTAATCTCAGTGAATTTAGATGTGAAGATTGAGATGAGGTACGAGGGTCGTGGCTAAGTAAAAGTACGTATACATCGACCATGGTTTAGATGCGCTTTTCGCGGTTAGTCCGTAGATAGGTGACTATCGAGTACAACGGTTTTACGTGTTTTTCGAGGCATGGATGGGTCCGTGCATCGGGAAACACCTAAAGATCGGTTGTCAGACTTTCTGGCTCCTAACTGCCCAAACGGCTGTCAAAGATCAACGAATGACAGCAGGGACCGTCCCTGCTGTCATTCGTTGATCTTTGACAGCCGTTTGGGCAGTTAGGAGCCAGAAAGTCTGACAACCGATCTTACCAAGAGGTATCATGTTACAAAGTAGGTTATGGAGGTCAGATAGGCAGTCGCTCCATGTAAAACACTGGTATTTAGCTGCATTCGCTTAGACTGGAAGCCGACCCCAACATAGTTGGAAAACATAGGGAAAGGCTTGGCAGATGATGAGCTTGAGGCGAACTATCACTCTACTTGTCTCTTCTAAAATCTTTTTCATTAAATTTAGATGAAGAGGTATGACGGATTACTTCAAGCTACCGAGATAGGTTCTATACAACATACGCCGAGTTAGAAAACCCGTGTAGCCTTATTGTTTACATTTCTTTTAAATTCTGTTTTTGAATGATGGTGTTCTCACTATTTTTGCCTCTGATTGATTTAACATAATTAAGTCCTTGTCGCATCATAGGATGGAAACGCCTTGCACAATATTTTTTTAGCAATCGTTTCTCCACACCATGAGTTTCTCATATATCGTGAGTACGTTTACAAACATATAAACTCACATACACAAACAGATAGACACGAAAAAATGCGAAGTGCGTTAATCGAACCCGCGATACGCAGCTCAGAGGGCTAATTCACGTCATTTCATATTCATTTTATGACGCGATGAAGTAGTAGTGCAGTTGCAGTTAAGTTCAAGTTTGAATGATAAACGGTATTCTTGTAATCATTGAACTGCGCGTGAACTGCACGTCAACTGTGCGACTATCAAACTCTACCTTACTTACTTATGGTGTAGCCACATGAGAGAAAAAATATAACTCACTAAATCGATTACATTTAAATTAATATGATGTTATTATAATATTAAAATAATACCACAGTACAAATTTTAGTGCTTTTTAACTGTAATTTTGAGACGTCAAACGAATAGCTCGATTGCTAACAAATAGACGCGAACTTGATGCGTCAAGATGCGTGTCTGACAGCGGTAGAGAATACGAAAAGCGTTGTTTTGATCGAAACTTAACTGCAACTGCACTGCAACAGCACTTCTTTAGTTACGTGAATTAGCCCACAGGACAATCGCTCAACCACAACGCCAACCGTGGCAGCAAATTTAAAAAGTAGGACTGTCGGTCAAACTTACTGTAAACCAGAACTGAGTCTCTCCCATATTCCGACGATTCAGTAACGTTATCCTTTTTCCACAGACGCTACATTGTATGTAGCCGTCATTTTGTTTCTAGCTTCATTCACTGTTTGTTCCTCTGACAAGGGTCAGTTCATTACATGTACGCAGATTAATTATATCACGTATTGTTCGTTTGTGTGTTGCGTTAAATTCGTTAGAGGGAAATTAAATTTAAAAGAATTGAATGTGCGGTTTTTGTAATTTTAAATGTTTGTAATTTAAATTGAATTTGTTTGGTGTATTATATTTTCGGAACTAGCTTCTGCCCGCTAGTTCGTCCGCATGGAAATCCAGTCCTAACTAATATAATAAATGCAAAAGTTAATTTGTTTATTTGTTACCTTTTCACACCAAAACCACTGAACTGAAACATCCTGAAATTTTGCATATACGTTGTCATCTATACAGAAACGGACGTAGTGTATCTTTCATCCCGAAAAAAAGTACTGTTCACGAGAAAAACAACAATAACGTTGTTATGCTAATAGATGGCGCTACGTGTCATTCGAATCATGATTGAATTATATTATTACTAGATTTTGCCTGCGACTTTGTCCCCGTGAATGTCGGTATTTCGCGTATGCAGACAAAGTTGCGGATTAAAAAGTAGCCTATGTCCTTCCCCAGGGTTCAAGCTATCTTCATTAAAATCGGTGCAGCCGTTTTATCGCCAAAGGGTAACAGACAGAGTTACTTTACTTTACATTTATAATATTGTCGTCGTTGTTGTTGTCGTTGTATTATTGTCGTTGTTTTATTGTATTGTGTGTGTTGTTTTTGTATTTTTTTACTGTCGACACGGTTGGCGCAGTGGTTGAGCGATAGACTACTGCGCTTCGTGTCGCGGGTTCGATTCCCGCACGGAACAAATATTTGTATCGCCTATAGGTAGTTTTTCCGGGTCTGGCTGTTTGTGTATGTGAGTTTATATGTTTGTAAACGCACCCACGACACAGGAGTAATTCCTTGCGTGGGGCAACGTTTTTAAAACGAGAACTAGGATATTAGTATGGTAGTGTTGAAGTATCGATAGAGCAGACCACGACCTGAATTGATTGTCAAATAATAAATTAACGCGAGCGAAGCCGCTGGCAAAGGCTAGTACACCTATAACACTTGCCAGTAATTTATCCTTTTTTAAGCAGAAGATTTTTTGTACTCAGACTTGTAGGTACCTACTCCTAGAGATTTCCTTCTTCGAAAAAAAACATTACCTTTTAATAATGTCAGTGTAGATTATTGTTTGTTTTCCTGGATTAATTCAAGATTACTAGATAAAATATTTTTAGCTTTTGAAGTTATTATTAAAATGTTTGTTTTTTTTTCACTGTACTAGATAGCTTAATTTATTCGGTAATATTTAATATGTCATGAGCAGTTACAGGGAGCCACGGAGAAATTGCCATGTAAAGTTTTTTTTAAAACTAATATTATGAAGAGGTAAAATTATAATAGTATGTTTGTGGAAAATTTCTGAAAATACCTACTGATTCGAATACAAAATATTTATTACTGTTGGAAAGCTGCATTATTACTGAGTTTCTTCGGATATAAAATAATGATGACAATTTTTGTTTTTTAAATTAATAATGATAATTTATCATCATCATCATCAGCAGAAAAATGACCACTGTTGAACATAGGCCTCCCCTATAGAACGACACAACGAGCGACAACGTGCCGCTTTTATCCACCGATTACCCGCGACCTTGACAATGTCCTCGGTCCATCTGGTGGGAACCCTGCCAATGCTGCGAACTCTTACTTTATGTATATAAAGGTCTTACTTATATCTTTCATGCGTATGAATTCGTGAGCAAAACCTAGTAAGTAATAAAATAATTTTATGCTCATTACAGTTTCTAGAAACAAACGTAACAATAGCAATTTTGATGAATTGGTCCTATTTGGCGCAACTGTACACAGCATTGATAATGTTTTTTTTTGTATTTTAATTACTAACATTATCGGAGCGAAGGTTCTGTTCAAATTTATGGCCCAAATATTGTAATTATGTATTTGTAATAGTAGTAGGTAATTTGTAATTTTGTAGTAAAGTATTTGGATAAGGGTACGATGGGACTGGCATACGCTGTGCGTAAAAGTCCCTAAAATAAATGCAGAATAACAAAATTAAAAAAATAGTAACATTTTTTTTCTTTTTCACATCGATGCCTTATAGATGGTGACAAATGAACTTATTTTCTTTCTTTATTTCTATGTTTCTTTATTTCGTTCTTTCTTTTCTTTCTATCTTTATTTTTTTTGTTCGTTCGTTCTTTCTTTCTATCTCCCTTTTGTTCTTTCTTTCTTTTTTTCTGTTTCTTATTTTTTCTTACTCTATACAGACGAAACTATATTTTAAGAATCTAAACCCAAAATTCACCACGCACGTACCGTAAAGCCGCGGCCACACCCTCCTACTCGCAATAAATCCAACGTTGTCGCGGACAGAAAAAGCTACCGCTGAACATTGTGTTATAATGGATTTATTAATTTCACGCCCCACGCCTCCATTTTATTGCTCGACTGTGCTTCTTGCTTGATTAATAGATTATTATTTGTTTTTATTGCCCAGGCAACGGTTGAGATCACGTTGAGAAATTATTGTGATTGGGTTCGGGAAATCAGAGCAATTATAATTGTTGTACACTGCCTTTTCAAATGTACTGAAGGAATTAATTGGTTTTGGAAATAAATGAAAATCTAGCAAGTTGACTTTATTTTAAATCTTATTCCTCCTCGTTCTTTATTGATCTGCCTTCTTTATTTTAATTATAATAATAATTTATTTTATTTCAGATCAAATTACATGATCTATAAGTTGATAGGAAAAGTCTTAACCTAATGTTGGTAAAAACCACACTCTATAGGTAAACAAAATTGAAACCACTGACACCTACGTGTGCAGCCGTATCCAGTAAGCCAGCATGGGGCTGTCCCACTTATCACACAATATACTCAGGAAGTCAGGGTTGTGATTCTGTAAAACCTCATTCTAAACTTCGAATCTGAATCCGCTGTCAGTTTCTTGATTGGCATTCTAAAAACTCGGTTGATAATTCGAATTTACACTAGCGCCACCCTTGCGACCGTGTCAGCGAGTTGAACTAAATTGACAGGGAGATTTTGACAGATAATGAGATGACGTAAGAAGTGGCATTCTGTAAGGTAATTTCCCCGTCACATCGACGCTCACTTCGCACTCGCACCCGATTCAAAGTGTCAAATATATCAAGGTCATTTTGAACCCTATGCGAAGTGAGAGTGAATAGCGATGTGAGATACGAGTTGCTGTTTGAATTTTACAGAATCGACCTACAAGATGCTTCGAGAGTTAGCATATATTAAAACTAATATTCTATTTGCTTACGACATTAGTTAAAAATGGTGATTGTTAATAAAACTTACATGTTTACACTGTTTGAAATTGATAACCTGAATTTACAGCTGCAGTGTTCTGCAAAAATAGCACACGGTAAAGTGAGCTGGTGAGGTCTCACCACCCAGGTTTTAACAGCTCATCTCAAGCTCGTCTCCTCAATCCACCGAGTGAGATTTAAAAATAGAATAGATCGTCTGATGCTAAGAACTGACAGCTCAATTTATCTATATTGACCTAAAAAGATGTGAGAGAATCAACCGACAATAAATCACTCTAATAATCACTACAATTTACTCGAAATTTATACAAAACATTAAACCCATACAGTTAGTAACAAAGAAAAACAAAATTAAAAGTCACACATAAAACCCTTTTGTTTCTCATTTTCAGCATTACTTACTAAGAGTAACCCATGAGATAAAAACCTAACACAACATTAAACAGGCCTTTTATATAACAAAATCCCCTGGCTATCTCATAACGGGTCATAATCACCCTGGCGCAATAATATCTGTCTCACAGCCCCTGGTCGAGCAGGGAAATGACAGGAGAGGACACAGCGTTCATCTCAGAACGAATTACTGTGTGGCGGACGGAATATGAATGTGAAGGGTATTTGGAATATTTATGTGTGTCGCTGTGTTATGGTGTGAGTTTCTGTTTAAGGTTGATGAAAAAATGTGTCGTTGGGTTGCTCGAGTTTGAAGAGAGACATTAGTATATTTGTGTTCAAAAGTTTGGGATTAATAGATGTTTTAGTCTCTGAAATATTGCTTAGAGAAACGTTCACTTTTTTTTTAGTATGCAATAATAGGTATTTCACGAAGACTAAGGAAATTTGGACATCGGTGCTTCGGAATTTAGGAGACTAATGTCATAGTACAAGTATTCACTAATTACATCAAAATGGCAACCTATAGTAACTGTTAGACCAAAATGCCTCTAATTTTTTTTTGTTTAACTATTTATGTTTTTTTGTAGTTATATCAACTGTCTGACACTACAGGGTCTCCCTAGTTTGGGGTCAGATGGCCATGTGTGAAATGATTGCAAATATTTATTTATTTATTTTATATCTTACATTTTTGTTAATATTTTGACATTGGTGGTAGCTGAGAGGAGACGAATTTTTAATTACAAGCCTTCTGAGCTTGTTTGCCGTGTGGTGCCGGCCGCGAATAGCACCACCCCATTTGTACCCGTGGGTGTCGTAGAAAGCGACAGAGGGATATTGACCAAAAGATGGGCAGCAGCGTCTTTCTGAGTAAAATTACACCTACTACGATCGCTAACATGCATTGGCCAAGCATGGCGATTACGGCTGAATCCCCCCCCTTGGGGGAGACCTATGCCCAGTAGTGGGCGTCTAAAGGTTGACATGGTGATGATGATGATGAGCGCTTGCTTTGAATTATTTACTATAAAAAAAAATAGTCACGCTTATTTATTTATTTATACTTCATGCACAAATGTACAAAGGCGAACTTAATGCCTTAGGTTTTGGGGTTTATGTAACTCAAATAAAATATTAATTGAAAAAAAATATTGCAATTAAAGAAACTGAAAAATCACATTCAATATGTTTACCCATACTATAGCATCAACTTGGTTTTACGTTGGTCCTTTTACGCGCACCAAAGATAACGATCAAAATCGTTTTAGGCTCGAATATATTAGGCATTTTTACATCGCAAAAACGTGAGTGAGTTTTCCACGAACCTTAATTCAGACCTTTCAATATCGAAACTCGAAGCCTTTTATCTTTTTCAGCCCTGAAAATAAACTCATTACAAAGTGACATGAGAACCCGATTATAGAATTCACACGTGCAGAACCCATTGTGACATTTTCCATTTTCCCCCTTATTTTTGTAAGGTTTTATTGAATTTATTGGGAATGAGGTAATGGGAAGAGATACTTCGTTGTGCCTTTATTTTGTTTTTCTTTATGAACTCGAGCTTATTAAAGATATATGCGATATTTTTCAGTTCGTTTTTCAAAAATAAAAGAAGAAATAAAGAGTTAGGTAATGAGACTAGGTACTTTTATAATACTTATTATACAGAATTTTTGGTAGATCGATGCAAAGCCGTAAAGCGGAGCTAGTATAGACTATTTACAACCATTTGAACCGAACTTGTCTTAGCCGAAGTGTGACTAATTTTTTTTTAGCAAAAGTTTAATGATTTTCGATGACAAAACTCAAAATATTGCAGTCAGTTGCAAATAATGGCCAATTTGAAAAATAAGTCATTAATTTTTTATTTTATTTGGTTAACATAATGCGTAAACAACTTAATAAAACATAATTAGGGGTTCTGTGTGATAAGACATTTTTTTTACAGACATTTAAAGTAAAAGACATTTTTAAAGATTTCAGTAATCTGTTTTTAGACGACATGGAAATAAATCAAGGATGGTGCTTTTTCTGATCAAACATTTTTAAAAACATGCCTGGTTATTGTTCTTTCTTCCGAGATATGAACTACGCGAATAGCTCATCAATTATTGAAATAAGGACCTACAACGCAAATTTAATTTTTATAAAGAAACTTAATTTTTTTAGGCGAATTATATAAAAGAAAGTTTTAATTAAAATAATTTATTATTCGTGTTCAAAATATTCGCCGCGGTCTCTAACACTAACACGGGCCCGTCTTCACACTTCTGTTGTTGTTATTTTTAATTTCATCTCCAGTTTCATAGATTCAAACGCTGAATTAATTATCTCAATCAATTCTTCTTTCCTGTTTATGTCCACATTAGTATAAACTTCCTTGGCCGAGACGGCCCGATCCCTTGGCCCACCCGGTCACCAAACCTGACTCCGCTTGACTTTTACGTGTGGCCTGACCCCACACGTAAAAGTCAAGCGGAGTCAGGTTTGGTGACCGGGTGGGCCAAGGGATCGGGCCGTCTCTGCCGATCAAGCTGTTATGGAATCCGTTTAAGTCTAACCAGGCATGTTTTTAAAAATGTTTGAACAGAAAAAGCACCATCCGTAATTTTTTTTTTCATGCCGTCTAAGAACAGATTACTGAAATGTTTAAAAATGTCTTTGACTTAAAATGTCTGTAAAAAATTGACTTATCACACAGATCCCCTAATTATGTTATAATAGGTTGTTTACGCATTATGTTAACCAAATAAAACAAAAAATAAATGACTTGTCTTTCAAATTGGCCATTATTTGCAACTAACTGCAATATTTTGGGTTTTGTCATGAACAATCATAAAAATTTTACTAAAAACAAATTTTGTCACACTTCGGCTAAGACAAGTTCGGTTCAAATGGTTGTAAATAGTCTATACAAGCTCCGCTTTACGACTCTGCAGCGATCTACAAAACATTAATTTCAATGGTTCGTTTATAATACAACTGGCTTTTGCCCCATATACTAGACTTGAAGTCCTAGAAAGGACATAGGCCCCTTTGTAATCCGCTAATTCGTCAGTGCAACCGTTACACTGAGTAAACACAGACCGCCGTCATTCCGTTCACGCCGCCGAGGTCAGCCGCGACGACCCCGTACGTCCCCCTCGACCTTTGCTCGTGCCAGCCCACGCCGATGAGCCTGCAGCTTTAAATTCGTCCCTAATTAATGGAAAACCGATCCAGCCTGTCCCTTTGCTGTCCTCCTCCAGCGACGCCCTAAGCCGAGGTTCGTACCCCACAGGAGATGCCATTAAGAAAATAAAACCGGACAAGTACGAGTCGGACTCGGTCACCAAGGGTTCCGTACAAATTTGTAGGTACAGTACGCAAAGGAGATAAGTATCCATGTCGCCGGAAACAGTTGAAGTTTACTTAGGAACCGATAGGTTTTTATGAATAAAATAAAATACAATTTATAGAGAATAAACAGTTCAATGATTTAATAAAATTTCATTTGAAAGCCCGCATTGGTTTCTAAGAAATCTTCAACTATTCCCGACGACATGGATACTTATCTCCTTTGCGTACTGTACATATTCATACTAATATTTTAGATGAGAAAGTAACTCTGTCTGTTACGCTTCCACGATGAAACGGCTGAACCGATTTTGATGAAATTTGGTATGAAAATAGCTTGAACCCTGGGAAAGCACATAGGATACTTTTTAATCCGGAACTTTGCATCCGTGATAACCGACATTCATATGGACCAAATCGCGAACAAAAGCTCGTTGATATGATTTAATTACAAATGTGTTGTTTTCGGACTTTTCCCTGCATTTAAAGTATAAGACGATATTAGTTGTTAGATTTCATAGTTTTAGGTCAACGGAAAGTATCCTAATCACTACATATTATAAAACAAAGTCCCCCGCCGCGTCTGTCCCTATGAATGCTTAGATCTTTAAAACTACGCAACGGATTTTGATGCGGATTTTTTAATAGATAGAGTGATTCAAGAGGAACGTTTATAGGTATAATACATGCATATTATAGTAGAAAAAAACCGAGAAATTCCAAGAGTAATGTGAGGTCGTAATGAACATATTTTCGTGCGCTTACATTGCAAACGCTGGCTAAACCTTACGAGATATATCAAATTAATGTACTACGGAATTGTATATTTTAAAAAGATCGATAAAAAAGTCCGCGATGGATATGTTTATCTCTTAAGGATAACCCACAGTAACCATTTTTATTTTTTACGTATTACAAATAAGATATGGGTTACTTACCAAGCCATTTTAAACAATACAGTTTTATTCCTTACCAAAATAAATATCTTAGATACGTTGTGCATTTCATGTAGATCAAAATTGTCCTTTACAGCATATCATTAAAATCAATATATTAGAAGATATCACAGTGTTAAAAAGCGGGGGTAGAGCGGCTGGCGCTTAGATTTGAGCGTTGAGTGTTTTTCACATGGCCAATTATAATGTCGCTCTTTCAAGAGTAACTTCTAAAGAAAACATGTTTGTGTTGTCTAATGACAAAAAAACTGTGAACGTTGTATATAAAGACATTCTGTAGTATATTTAGTATCACCATTGCACCCGTGCGAAGCCGGGGCGGGTCGCCAGTACCCTATAAATTTTGATTCCCTTGAGAATGTCGAAATGAACGTTTTTTGCGACATAAACGGCCGTATCTTTTTTTCACGTTAACTTAGAAGTTTGATTTTTTCACTGCTTCAATTGACCGTGGACCTAAGTGTATGGTTTTAATTTCAGCTCGAAACCATGTTCCCGAGATAAAGGGTCTACACAGACAGACGGACAGATAGACAGACAACAAAGTGATCCTATAAGGGTTCCGTTTTTTCCTTTTGAGGTACGGAACCCTAAAAAGTGAAGCTAGGCTGTCTGGTTATCGCGGATGCAGACGAAGTCGAAGATTATTCTTCGGATTCAAGCTGAGTCTGTACCCATTATTAAATCTGTTCCTTAGGTTAGCCGTGAATGTGAAACAAACATACTCCCTTCCGAATTTATGTTAAACGGGCAAAGTGCTAACTTTGCCCGCGACTCCGTCCGCGTGAATTTTCTCAAGGATCCTCAATTTTTTCTATTGATATAAATAGCCTATGTTACTCAGGAATAATGTAGCATTCTAATGGTGGAAGAATTTTTGAAATCGGACTAGAAGTTTTTGAGTTTATTCGTTACAAACATACAATACCTTATACAAATCTTTCCTCTTTATAATATTACTAGCTTTTGTCCTTCGTCCGCGTGAATGTCGGTTATCGCGGATGTAGACGAAGTCGAGGACAAAAAAGTAGCCTATAATATCCTTACCCAGGATTCAAGCTATCTTTATACCAAATTTCATTCAAATCGGTACAGCCGTTTCATCATGAAAGCGTAAAGGACAGAGTTACTTTCGCATTTATAATATTAGTATGGATTACTAGCTTTTGCCCGCGACTTCGTCCGCGTGAATGTCAGTTATCGCGGATGCAGACAAAGTCACGGATTAAAAAGTAGCCTATGTCCTTCTTCAGAGTTTAAGCTATTTTCATATTAAGTTTCATCAAAATCGGTTCAGCCGTTTCATCAAGAAAGCGTAACAGACAGAGTTACTTTCGCATTTACAATATTAGTATATGGATTATAGTGTAGAATGATGTAGAATTGTACGATATAGAATCCATCATCATCATAATTAAACCGTTCTGGGTATATAATTGGACAGGTTTCAGTCTTACTGAGTTCTGAATGAATTCAGTAAGACCGAAACCTGTCCAATTATATAGTTAACCAGATTTCTACTATCGTTATCATCACCGAATGTTGCGAAAGTCAGAAGACAGCTATAATTAAAAAACTGGTATTAACCATCTGGTTAAAAACTGACAGCATAATTAATGAACTAACCGTAAACTTAAACACGATAAAAAAGATACCATCACTTATAACTACCCAAGCTGTCAAGCTTCGCTGCGACCTCGAAGCCCAACAAAACTTTAAACTGTCTAGGGACCACTAAGTAACAAGCTTAATTACAATCAAATTAGTAGAGCTCCGAGAAAAATACCTTTTAAAAAGCGTCTTGTAAATAATGTTAAACTTCGTAACAAGTTAATATTCATTGACTAGTACTGAACTTAGTCCCTAGGCTCTGTAGAAGGTAAACTATCTTAACAATCTGCAGGTTTTTTCGTTGTGAAACCTGACCTTTATGGCCGTCGACCTGTATTGAGTCTACAGAACGAATGGCCGTAAAACTTCTTCGGTAATCACCATAGCTTTTTGTTACTCCTCTGCTGTTCTTTTCTGATTTATTTTCTTGCGGGATCCAAGACAGTTGTACCTTTACTTCGGGACTCGTCGAGCTTCATTTCGGCGCTTTTTTGGAGGTCGCCACTTGATACTGGCTTACAGGAGCTGTGGTGGTTTGGAAATAGTGTTATATATATAATAAAATTCCCAAGCTATGGTGTTGTTCTAATCACCATAGCTTGGGAATTTTATTAATGGTCGCAAAAAGATATGGTTGTTTAACCTTACCGCCTTATCCACTTGTAGTTGTTATGCACGCAAGCACGTATAGAAAGGTTGTATTTTCTTTGCAAGTCAACAATTTTTAGGGTATTTCATCATTTCTTATTCAATTATTTTAAATAAAACAATTCAGTTCAGCAAGTAAGTACCTGTTACTATTAATGTGAAAAGCGGCCGTTGTCCTTATGGTGTCGGACGTAAAAAATTGCACCGTCCCATATCTTCCCGTGGGTGTCGTAAGAGGCGACTAAGGTACTCACTAGAGAATGGACAGCAGCGTTCTCTGTGCCTTTGTAACAACCATACTGCGATCGCAAACCCGCCTGCCAAGCGTGGCGATTATGGCAAAACCCCCCATTTCTTGGGGTAGGCCAGCAGTGGACGTCTTTCGGCTGAAATGATGATGATGATGATGAAAACGCGGCACGATTACTTTTTGGTTTCCTTTTTTGTTCCTGAATCTTATTGTATAAAAACGAAAAGTCACTTACTGGCTGAAAACGTAAAATCTGCCCAACTACAGCGCCACCTACCGGGTCAAATAGTGAATCTAAACCATTTTCGAATCCACTGGAACACTCACACAAGATTTCATCAAAATCTGTCCAACCGTTTAGGAGTTCACCTTCATACACACGCACAGAAGATTTTTTTATATAAGATAACTTACTGCAGTTTGTTGGTAGGTGATGTTTTTTACATCATTTATGAGCAAATATCTATATTACATACAAATGTCTCACCGTGCTAGTAACGAAATCAAAAATTCACGAATATGACATAGTAACTTTGAATTTTCAAAAAATAAAGTCATTGAATCATGACAAGCGACGATAAAGCGATCGCTAAGCGTCCCCCGTCACGCCACCCATGTTTCTACTTCATTATCATACAAATTACAATTTGTTGTCTTTCCTTCTGTGTTCCTTCAAAACGGCTTGTTGGTTCGTTGGTATTTTGAAAGCATTTTGTAAGCCTTTGTGCTATGATGGATATCGTTTTAGGTCTATTAGTTAGTGGCTTTGAATGTAATGCGGATCGGAGGACTAGATATTTTTGAGTCATGGCTGGTTATGCAATAATGGTTAGTACTTGAGAACCTGTGGTCTGTGTTTCGTTTATAAATATACAAACTCAAATACACAAATAACCTGACCAGGCCCCTTATTCACAATCATTCGATTCAATTCCGTACCGAATCGAAAGTCAAAAGATATCGAAGATGTCCTTTAAACGGAATTCACAAATCCGAAACCGAATAATTTTGACAGTTCAAATTCGATACGAAAACTGAAGTTGGAAATGAGAATGTCGAATACGGTTCCTTACCGACACGGAAACGTATCGAATGGTTGTGAATAAGGGGCCTGTAACAATGATCTGTAGGTCATACAAATATTTGCTTCATGTGATAATCGAACGGTATTGTCTTGTTTTCCATAAAATCATTTGTACTATTATTGTTTTCCATAATCGTCCCCCGTTATAATATTTACTTGCACTATTATCATTTATACTAATAACGTTTGTCATATCAACTTATTAGTCATAACTTTCATTTGCCATAAAATTAGTTGCCATAATAACATATGTTATAATCGTTACTTGACATAAGCAACATTTAATAATAATATATTTTAGAAACGTTTATTGTTTTGTACAAAAATTAATGTCATTAAGGCCACCCACTAACCAAATGATTTATTACAGTAATCCGTGTCCGTGCAATCTTTAGACAATAAAAAGTTAGTAAAAATCGAAACGGGTAGATTAGGTTAGGTTGTGACCACACAACGCGCGAAGGGGAGTATAAAATTATAAAATTATGACATTTTAAATTATGGCAAATATTAGTAAACCAATCGAACCTTAGACATGCTGCGCACCAATCAATTACTATCAGCCGTTACGCCAACCGTATCGTCATTGGAAAAGTTACGGAGTCGATATATTCATTTATATTTATCAGCAATCACATTGCAATATTAAGTGCTGCCACGACGAGCCAACAAAGCCACAATTTCTTAGTAATAAATGTAATTATGTTACATTACTATCAAGCAATCCGTGTCCGTGTGGTGTCGGACGTAAAGAATAGCACCATCCCACATCTTCCCGTGTCGTAAGAGACGACTAAGGGACTTACCAGAGAATGGGCAGCAGCGTTCTCTGTGCTTTTGTAACAACCATACTGCGATCGCCAATCCGCCTGCCAAGCGTGGCGATTATGGCAAAACCCCCCCTTGGGGAGGCCTATGTCCAGCAGTGGACGTCTTTCGTCTGAAATGATGACTATCCAGCTATAACAGTTCAATATGTACATTCAAAACTTGCTTAGAATATTTAAAAAAATATTAACGTTAAATATCCAAAATCTTTACAATTACCTCGAAAAACGGGAGATTTTTTTACGTGCAACCCCAATTATAGATACTTCAATCTCTAAAGCCAGGACATCAACGGATCTATTAAAACAGTTTTATTTGCTTGAAAATGGTCCTTAGAGTCATTAAGGGCTACTAGTCGCAATTTGCAAAGTGGTGTCAATTCACAAAATTGACACTTAAGTCGTAATGTTTATTACGAGTGTTGCCATGCGTAAACGTAAAACTCGTAATTTGCGAGTCGAATCGTAAATTGTAAGAAAAGTTGACCATCAGCGGGTTTTATAGCTTATTTATTATTTTTGGTGATACGCAACTGGATTGCAAGTTAAATGACAATGTTTATTCAAACGGTATATTGATAAATATGCTAATTTGTATGTCAATTTGTTGCATTGCGGGCCCACCATACCACTGGTCATACCCCTGATGGTATGGTTGGCCTAAAACTACTTACCGGCTAAAACCACCACGATGTTCCTCGACTGACCTATGGGCGGGGGTACGGGATTCGCTCGTGCATGCACCGCGCCCCCGCCAGGCTATGACCCGCCAATGATGTAGTTGGGTCCCGTGAACCTCGGCGGTCTAACCTAACCCACATGATTCACCAACAATTATGGCCAGTGGTATGGTGGATCTGCAGAGGAGCTCGTGGCTAAGTTAAAGCCGTACAGATCGATCGGTCAGAGGTTAAGCTTTGCTAGCCGCGGTTGGTCTGTGGATGGGTGACCATTCCTTTCATACCGAGTTCCCTACATGCCTCGAAAAGCACGTAAAGCTGTTGGTCCCGGCTGTTATTTGTAGATCTTTGGCAGTCGTTATGGGTAGTCAGAAGCCAGAAAGTCTGACAACCAGTCTTACCAAGGGGTATCGTACCAGTTACTGGGTTGTGGAGGTCCGATAGACAGTCGCTCCATGTAAAACACTGGTATTCAGCTGCATCCGGTTAGACTGGAAGCTGACCCCAATATAGTTGGAATAAGGCTAGGCAGATGATGGTGTGGTGGATCTGCACACGTTTATTAGCATGTTGATTATGGACCCACATAACCATCTAATAAAACCGCTGTTTAAATTGCTGCGGTCTGCGACATCATACATCGAAAGTTGGGGGAGGATGGTAGCACCGGCAATGCTATGCTATAAAATTCTCTCTCGATGAATTTATGTAAATTAAACATCAGGTGGAATGACAGTTCAGTTAACCTAAATTCACCGAGGAGATGTTTTCTTTCTTCTTTCTTTTCTTTCTTAAAAAAAAAAGAGATTTCAGGCTATAATCACGTATAATTATAATTATGATTTCTGTACTTATACAAAACTAGCGACCGGATCTGGCTTCGCATGGGCCTATAGCCTTTCTCGGTAAATGGACTATCCAACACAAAAATAATTTTTGAATTCGAACCAGTAGATCCTGAGATTAGCGCGTTCAACCAAACCAACAAACAAGCTCTTTAACTTTATAATAAGAAGTATAGATATTGTAAAAAAAAAATTTAAAAGAGTAAGTTTGGAGTTCCATTTCCATTCTTTTCCATACGAAACTACTTTTTGGAAAGGGCAAGTAGATTCAGTTTATCATGTAAATGACTTTTAAAAGTGCCTTTTATGGTGTAATTGAAATCAATAATTTGACCTTGACTTTATTTAAATCAATTATTTAAAAAGGCGCTTTTGAATTGTTAAAGAGTTGGTTAGTCGGTCATTGATAGTTCATAATGAGCCTGGTGAGAGATGAACTCAGTTAATGTCTAATTTGTTACAGCTAAACCCCCCCTGTTATCTTATGTCCCCCTATTATCGCCTACCAGTAGTACTATTCTGTTGCAATCTCCCTCGGTGACCACCTAGGTGAAGTGAGCTGTTATCTGTCCCAATGCAAGGGATTGACAAAGCAGACGGACGGATGACAGCTCACTTCACCTAGGTGTTCGCCGAGGGAGATTGTAACAGAATAGACATACTGTTATCATTTTATTGACGTTTGTCAGCAACTCACCTGATCTAAAGTGTTGATGCGGCCTAAGATGGAGCCCGCTTGCCTAGGATGGACTGATTCACTCGTGTCTTGAAGATAATAATAATACAGGGTCGAAGCCTTATAGGTATTACGTCACGGCCCACGGGCAAAGGTTATTTGCCCATGACTGGGACGGACGTCCACTTGAATTTTCATAATTATGAATCCCAATTTTTTATTTTTGATAATATAGTAACGTAACTTACTATTAGCAAATTAAATTATAGAACTGGACCAGTATCCTCAGAGATTAGGTGTTCGAACATATGAACAAACAAACAAACTTTTCAGTGTTATAATATTAGTAAATGTACATAATAATATGGATTGGCCGTGTGATGCCGGCTGCGAATAGAACCACCCCAAGTCTACCCGTGGCCGTAGAAGGCGACAGAGGGATATTGATCAGAGGATGGGTAGCAGCGTCCTTCTGAGTACCTTAACACCTACTGCGATCGCCATCATGCATCGGCCAAGCATGGTGATTACGGCGGAAGCCTTGTCTTGCCTATGCCCAGCAGTGGGCGTCTAAAGGTTGACATGATGATGATGATACATACGAAACACCTTTACATGGTACCTAATTTAAATAATATCTACGGAACATCTTTTTCAAAATCCAATTCGTGTTTGACCCAATTTCGATTATACGGAATCAAATTATTGTGAAAGCTGAAGCGTTTTATGTATCCGCCCGGGGTGGTTGTAAAGGATTATGATTTTAGGCGATACCATTCTTGCTTCATGTTTGTATATAATTTATTTTCTTGCTTGATGTTAAAAATCCATATTTTATATTGTATGCAAAAGTGACTTGTTTTTTCGTTACACGGCTAAATGACTTAACTGATTTTGATGAAATTTGGTACAGACTAAGTTTAAACCACAAGAAAGGATAATTAGGCTGCTTATTCATCCGCAACTTTTTCTGCATTACCACAAGCGCACTCGGCGGCCAGAGGGCTAATTCACGTAATTTTATGACGCGTCGATGAAGTTGTAGTGCAGTTGCAGTTAAGTTCAAGTTTGAGTGATAAACGATATTCTTGTAACCTTTTAACTGCACGTCAACTGTATGACAACCAAACTCTACCAAACTTACTTATGGTGTAGCCACATGAGAGAGAAAATATCGATCGATTACATTTCAATGAATATGACGTTATTGTAATATTAAAATAATACCCCAGTACAGATTTTAGTGCTTTTTACCTGTAATTTTGAGACGTCAAACGAATAGTAGAATACCGATCATGTTGCGTTCCGAAGCACGCACCAAAGACGCGCCACAGTAGAATGCCGTTATTGCGCTCGCGTGACGCGAACTTGACGCGACCGTGTCTGACAGCGGTAGAGAATATGAAAACCGTTGTTTTAATCGAAACTTAACTACAACTGCACTGCAACAGCACTTCTTTAGTTACATGAATTAGCCCACTGTGGGCTAATGCACTTCTTTAGTTACATGAATTAGCCCACTGTGGGCTAATTCACGTAACTAAAGAAGTGCTGTTGCAGTTAAGTTTCGATCAAAACAACGCTTTTCATATTCTCTACCGCTGTCAGACACGGTCGCGTCAAGTTCGCGTCACGCGAGCGCAATAACGGCATTCTACTGTGGCGCGTCTTTGGTGCGTGCTTCGGAACGCAACATGATCCGTATTCCACTATTCGTTTGACGTCTCAAATTTACAGTTAAAAACACAGATTACTAATAACCTAGGTTAAAAATAGGTCACTATTATCTGTACTGTTATATTATTTTAATATTATATTAATGTCAAATTCATTGAAATGTAATCGATTCTTTATTTATTTAGTGAGTAATATTTATTCTTTCATGTGGGTACACCATAAGTAAGTTTGGTTGTCGTACAGTTCACGCGCAGCTTACGCGCAGTTCAATGATTACAAGAATACCGTTTATCACTCAAACTTGAACTTAACTGCAACTGCACTAAAACTTCTTCAGCGCGTCATAAAATTACGTGACGTGATAAAACGACGCTCGTTGCCTGTAGTGATAACCGACATCCACGCAGACGTAGGCGCAGAAAGATAGTATTACATGTTACTTCGAATTTTGTGCTAATCCTTAAAACATGACAGCTATTAACTATAAGTACCTATTATTATCTACGTTATGTACTTAATGATAGTGATGTATTATATTATTAAGATAGTTGTCAATGCATATTATACGGGGTATAAAAAATATATCACAGCAAAACTAGGTAACATTAATTACTAATTATTTCTTGGAAACGTTTTTATTTTCGGTGTCAATAAACTAATTAGCACGGCAGAATTGTTAAGGAGTTGTCCCAAAACTTAAATATATTTATTATCTATGGAAAAAAATAAACATAAAACTCTACGGATACTCTTTATACACAACTTTACACAAGTTTTTACAAAAACCTGATTACATTATTTATGTACCAAATATATGCCACAATACACTCTATTTGCACAATTCGCTAATAAAACGAGGAGATTATTAAAATGAACTGTAAGTAATTAAAATAAGAAATGAATACATACTCCCCAGATATATTCCCGACTAAATACTTTGTAATTACTTACATCGGCCAATGATTTCAATTGAAACCCCATGATATCTCGTACAAAGCATCAGACCGTATAAAAGTTCTAGCAATAGATGGACGCGTTTATATTATACTACATACTGGTGGAAAGGATGGGCAGTACACAAATAAGCTTCATGAAGCTGTTAGGTAAAATAAGAATGAAAATTGCTTTTTGTCATTTTTTTATATATTTTTCGTTCATTTTAGTTACGGTTTACTCGTGTCATCATCATCATATCTACCTTTAGACTGTCACTGCTGGGCATAGGCCGTAATCGCCATGCTTGAACGATGAATGAAGGCGATCGGGGTAGGTGTTATGGTAGGTAGGTACTGTAGAGGCTTTACGTAGGCCAGTAACTATTTAATAATAATAATAATATACTTTTATTTCAGACGTTTGTCCATAAGTACACACAACATATACCTAGGTACATACAATAAATACAACAAATACAATTAATAAAATAAAATATCAAAATACTAGGAAAGAGGGGGCACTGTCCACTGATTACCCTGCAGTGGCTGTATGCAAGCGTATCCAACGGCACAGCAGTGGAGAGTCCCACCTATCCACGAACACGCTTATGATGCTGATTTTATTATTGTTATTTGCTCTATGGATAAAAACTATGCATTCTTCTAGAATTTAACTGTCATTGAATTATATTCGATGATTAAATATAGTTTTAAACTATAACAGAGACTGTCAGACGATCCGCGGTCAGGCACGGTCATGTTATTCTGATCTTATCCTAATATAGTGTTCTATCAGTTAATTTACGTTTGATTTATCGTAATTAGTTCCGATCCCTTACAGTACTCAGAAGGACGCTGCTGCCCATCCTCTGTTCAATATCTCTCTGTCGCCATCTACGAGTACCCACGGTTGGAAAATTAATGTGTGCTATTCGCAGCCTCGCTGAAGACAAACAGAAGTTTTCGGAGCTGACTGCCACCCTTCATTAGTTGGAGAGGCACTATTATAAGAAGAAGAAGAATTCGCAGCCAGCACCACAAGGTTTCTCGTATACCAATCGTGTAATAGTTACTCGTGTACCTAAAACAGCAGCTGCCACAGAGGTAAAGGATCAGCGCACACGTAGAAAACCTAAGAGGAACAGAGTTTTCTGCAAACTTAAATTTGGTAATAAGGCTTTCTCTTGTATTGGGCCACACCTATATGAAAAAGTTAATAAAACGCTTAAAATCTACCGCCTGACAAAGTTTAGGTGCAAAAAACTGGTGCAGGATTGGTTGCTTGGGCTTAACTATGATGAAACGGAAGATCTTTTAACATTCAACCATTAAAACATTATCATTGCTTACACTCTAACTCTCATCACATACATTCATCACACACACACTCACAATCATCACATACACACTCACACCCTTCACATACACACTCACACTCATCACATACATACTTACACTCATCAAACACATACTCGCGCTCATCACATACACTCATACATTTGGTTACCTTTTAGATTTAGTTTAAATTTAGTTTAGTTCAATAACTTATACTGAAACCGTTGCATTTGTTATCAATATCATATCTTATATAATTCACATTATCTGTCGAAAGAGACTGGATCCTGCGACACAGGGTATCCTAGTGCGGGATCCAGTGTCATACTGACCAAGTGGTTGCAGGAGTTATCATATGAAAAAACTGAAAGTCTTATTAAAATTATTTCTTAAATTAGTTAAATACACATGCACATAATATCTAGTTTTTATTGTAACGCAAGAAGTACTTGTACGATTAAGCATTAGTAAACAGTTGTATGTCACTGTAACTTTGGGGAACATTGGCTTCTAAGACACAGGCTTATTGCCTAGTTTAGGAGTCAGACGTTCGACTTTAAATTGTGTCACTGTTGTACAACCTATTCATAAGACTCTTTTATGTACATATTATTATTATTAGTATACCTAAATATTGTAACACCTGTTTTTTTTAATCAATCAACTTTTTTATTATTTTATTATTATTTTAAACATACATCTTTTTACATTATAACGTCATAATATTCTATAATAATAATAATAATAATAATAATAATTTATTGCAGACTTTCATCCATAATTTGTTAGTAGCAATATTCTTAGCCTAGAGTTAGTAAAAATTAAATAATATATAATAACAATATTTAGGCGCTTGGTCTCGCGTGAAGGCCTATCCAGTGCGCCATCAGTGTAGAGTCCCACCGGCCGGCGCACGCGGACAAGATGGCGCTGGGGCTGCCGCGCACCCACGCCAGCATCGACGCACAGCGCTTACGTATGATGGCGTGAAAGCCGTCCACGTGCGCTTGCGCGAACATGCCACTAGCGCTGCAGTACCGCGGCAGCCCCATCAACACCCTGAACGCGTTATTATACTGTACACGCAGGGCGTCGTATGCTCTCTGCGTGTAATTGACCCACAAACTGCACGTGTAGAAGGTCTGGCAGAATGCCCTAAATAGCGTGACCTTCACTTGCTCAGAACAGCGTGCAAATCTGCGAGCCAACACATTACAGCGAACAGACAACGCCCTACGTTCCCTTTCCACGTCCATATTATCTTTAAGGTCTTCGGTGACCCAGTGGCCCAGATACTTGAAGTGAGTGACTCTGTTTAATGGAGTACCATAGAGTGAGACGGGTGGCACCTCTGCGTAATCTTTTTTGAGTGCTCTAAATACCATAACCTCACTTTTCTTCACATTATATCTGAGCCCATGGGCCTCCGCGTACCCTTCACATATACGAAACAGCTTGCGCAACGCACCGATTGAAGGGCTGAGCAGCACCATGTCGTCCGCGTAGCTAATATTATTAACGCAGACTCCGTCTTTATGACATCCGATCCCAGTGCCGCTCAGCTCTCCAATCAGGCGGTCCATATACAAGTTAAACAGCTTCGGTGAGGTCAACCCTCCCTGACGCACCCCACACTTCAGACCAAACTGCTCCGATTTACTATCCGCCCACCTAACAGTGTTTTTCTGATTATTGTACCAATACTCAAATATAGACACAATCTCAGGGGGCAGACTAGTGTCTCGACGCAGTTTTGTCCACAGCAGGTCGTACGAAACCATATCAAATGCGCGGGAAAGGTCCAGGAAACACGCGTACACTGGTGTTTTACGCGTGGTGTAGTACTGCACAGTCTGCTTGAGGCACAGGATCGCACTTTCTGTGGATAGACCAGTCCGAAAGCCGAACTGGCCGTCGTGCAGTTTTATACTTTTTGTTAAGTGGCCGTCAAGCAGACTGTCCATTACCTTCGCTATAACCGTGGCTAAGGAGATAGGCCTATAGTTAGATCTGTCCGAGACATCGCCGGTCTTGTTTTTAACAATGGGCACAACAATAGTATGCATGAGGTCGTCGGGCAGGTAGGAGTGGCTAACACACAGATTAAATAGCAAAGCCAGAACTCTAGGCAGGTGAACACCAGCATACCGCAGGTGCTCAATGCTGAGGCTATCATGTCCTGGAGACTTCCCTCTTTTCATAGATTTGATAACTAAAGCTATATCCTTTGCAGTGAACCTTACATTGATATCTCCAGTTGTAGCCCCAACACCGGACACCGACAATAATTCAGACTGCGCGGGTTTCATAAAAGGTTCAACCCTAAAATGCTGCTGAAATAATGTCGCGATGTGATCCGACTCGTGTACACCGTCGACACTCACGGGCCGGCTCGGCTTCAGATTTAACTTGTTCGTGGATTTCCAAAATTTTGAAAAATTGTTATTGAAATGGTGTCTTGCTATTATATCCATTTTGATTTGTTGTTGGTTATTTTGACACCATTTCAATTTTACCTTAAATAATCGCCTAGACTCAGTCATTTCACTGTGTAACCGCCCAGAACTCGGTCTTCCATACAATACCCAATTTAGATAACATTGCCGAGCCTTACCGTGAGCCTCTCTTACGTGCTTGTTCCATCCTATTATGCGTTTTCCCCTACCGGGATTTGAAGTCGCGCTATAAGAATACTTCGCACCCTCAGCCAGTATACGCACTATACTTTTATACATATCATTTATTAATGATTTATGAATTGTACAGTTACACATTTTATCCGCACAAGTAGCAAATTCCTCTGGAAAGTCAACGCCCATTAACTTAGTATTACAAAAATTATGATATGTTTCAATTTGACTAGCCAGCCTCTCTCCCCATATAACTGTATTTTTACTAACACTATGCGTGACATATTTAGGTTTTATTAAATTTACATTACATGTTAACTGCATGGGATAGTGATCAGACCAGTAGGTGTCGTATAATATCGACACGTTATCAATGGTAGCACGCGCGGCGCTCGTGACCACACAGTGATCGAGCCACCGACAACATCCGTGCGCCTCACTAACAAAAGTATGTGAATCGTTAGGTAACATATCAAGATCAACACAAGTCCACAACTGTTCTGCACAAAAGTCTAAGAGTTGATTTGCAAATAACTCACCCGGGTGGGCGTTGAAATCTCCCAGCACATACACAGATTCTACATCACTATTTTCAATTATGGAGTTTATTTCACCTAGACACTCCGTGAACTCAATCAAGTTATCTTTCGAGTCCGTAGGCATGTATAGGGACATAATTAACATAGAACGCTCACCCATATCAACCTTAATAGCTGCTATGCGATCACTATTACACTGTAACACCGACACTGAGGGAAACACAGACTTCCTCCAAAGCAACGCCACACCTCCGTATGGTCGTCCGCGAAGCACACCGGCCGAAGTGTCCACGGCAGACTTGCCAGTAAACGCGAACCTGTCGCTGATGCTGCCCAGGAAAGGAATATCGTGCGGCAACAGCCAAGTCTCCTGAAGTGCCACAATATCCGCTGTTTGACACAGTTTTCTTACACATTCCACCGATCTTACAATGTTTTTGCAGTTAAATGTTACGAGTTTGGCGTAATTATTCATAAAGGAAGTTAGACAACACACGTAGCAATTATTACCCACTCTTTATACCATTACTTCTAGTCTTGAAGTCAACAAAGCGGCGGTAAGCGACGTCTTCTGGCCAGAAGTCATCCTTTAGAAAAGTTTCTAATTTATTCTTTGGTACCAATACTTTATACGCATCGTAGGATTTAGGTATTTTCATATTCATTTTTTCCAAGTGCACAGTAACATCAGTTTTACTCGCAATATAACTTAGTATGTCACACACGGGTACATCCTTCGCAACATTGTAGATGTATATAGGAATTTTTATGTCTGCAGCTTTGAAACTCGCACCTGAGCTCAAAACAGCCTTTCCTCGACTTGCAATAAAGCGGTTCCTCAGCCGTCTCCTCTGGACTTGGGTCCATTCTTGGTCTTCTTTAGGTATTTTCCACTCACCATCGCGTACAACATCGGCCAAAGATTTATTATTTCCGAGACAGTCACCGCTTACGTTCTGAGCGACCGTGTGTCCCGCCTCATTAGTTACGTCGATCGCAGCTGATTGCAGGTGAGTCATCGACTCGGGCTCGTCGCCGGCAATCGTAAGGCGAGTATCACTCTTGTTCAAAACACTAATATCATCACAATTTTTCTGTGTACCCTCACTTTTAGAAAAAGATGGAGCGATATCCCGAAAGTTGACCTCTGCTCGTACCTCGCTAGGCTTTCTGCATGGAGTTTCATGTTCTGCTCCTATGTATGCGAGTCCTCTAGGACCGCTGCAGTAGCCATCTTGACTATCCAGCAAAAAACCGCCCCGTTTGAAATTAACATTGCAGGGGGTACTTCCAAAGTTATTTACTAAAGACGCCTTTTTTAGATTTTCCAGATCAGACTTAACAGTATCTAGGTTTTCCTTAGTAACATACTGTTCTTTAATCTGATTCATCTCTTGCTGCATACGCGTCAAATCCTTTAAAATGCTAGTGACATCGACATGATCAAAAAGTACCGGCGGCAGCTTGTGTAGATCTCGAGCGACAAAAACCGGTAACACATCAGGATCAGACTCCTTCAGCATGCAGATAATGTCGTCTATTTCTCGGAGCTTTTTTCCGTCTCTCTTCCTTAGCTTCTTACGCTTCTCTGTAGGTAATGATTCGCACAGAAGATCTTTAGCACAGTGAATATCCTCGTCAGAAAATGCACTTACACAAATATGGCTAATACTCTCCTCGTTCATCACATCGATTTTATTACTAACAAAGGCTAGAACCTCGTTGATAACTATATTGCAACTCGAACATTTTAACAATTTGGAGGCCATGGTTGGTCTCACGCGTCAGTGCGACAACGCGTTCGCGACACGACTGAATGGCAAAACATGTAGGTCAAATTTTACTACAACACGTAATCATACTATAAACATGATGTGCTTATTCATGTGTTGTTACAAATGAAATGTATTATATGTTTTAGTTAGACCTTGGTTGCTGCCAAAGTTATCTTGATTGGGATATGGACTGAACTCTCAGAGTTACCAGATCTACGCAATTTTAGCATGACTGATTTTTTTACGAACTAGAGCCTAAATATTTCCTATTTTTCGAAGTGATTTTTATGTTATTATTCGTATTTAACACTTAAGATCGGGTGAGATGGGGTCAACGCAAGCCTATCAGAAAAAAATATATTTAAATTTCCTTACCTGCTGACTCCTCCTGATCTCCTGGAGAAGCTCAGAGTCACGTACCGAGCCATGGAGAGAACTATGCTCGAAGATCCTTTACGCGCTAAACTCCGGAACGAGGAAATTCGCCGAAAAACTAAGGTCACCGACGTAGCTCTCAGAAGATTCAAGCTACAGTGGCAAAGGTTCTCGAGTGGCGACCACGATCCGGAAGACGCAGCGTCAGTAGGCCTTCCATCAGATTGACCGATGGCATCGTCAAGGTAACCAGTGGATGCAAGGATGCAGGTTGCCGCTCTCTGTGTAGTTCTATGGGGGAGGTCTTTGTTGAACAGTGGCCGTCTTTCGACTACGATGAATTTTAAATCTATTCTAAGGATTGAACTGTCATTGCTGGATAGTAGGTAAAGTATTACATTTGGAATACTAGCTTTTGCCCGCGACCTCTTTCGTGTGAATATCGGTTATTACGGATGCAGACTAGGTCACCGATTAATAAGTAGCTTATATCCTTCCCCAGAGTTTAAGTTATCTTCATTATATTTAATCAAGATCGTTTCAGCCGTTTCATCGTAAAAGCGTACCAGACAGAGTTACTTTTGCATTTATAATATTAAGTATTAGTGTAGTATTAAGTATTATAATATTAGTATGGAAGTATGGATTAGTATGGATTTAACTAGTTAGAAATAAATTATAGAATTGTTAAGAGTTTGTCGAACCATTTTCAACCGACTTCAAAAAAGGAGGAGGTTATCAATTCGTCTGTATTTTTTTTTTTTATATATATATTTTTTTATGTTTGTTTCCCGGTTTTTTCGGGACTGGGTGAACCGATTTTGATGATTCTTTTTTCATTTGGAAGCTAGTGCTTCCCGTGTGGTCCCATTTTTACCGAGACGAGACCCGTGATTTGGTCCAGTTCTGACCATGGCATCCATAAAAAAACCGTATAAGTCTTAAATTTGCATTAAGTATGTGCGCGATTTGTTACGCGATTTCTCAGGCAAACGTTTTGAAAGTTCTTTTTTTTATAGATAGGGTACGCTTCAGGGGTGGTCCCACATACATTTTATCGAAATTGATTCAGCACTTTTTGAAAAATCAACAAATACCCAGAAATTTTACATAGACGACGTTTTAGTTTCATTAATCTTTGTAGTAGTTAACTTTCAATCTCTTCTTAATAGATTTGAATGAGAAGGAGGTACTAAAAAGCGGAAAATAAAAAGCTTTTTACAAAAAAGACAACCGCCTTAAAAAAGTGAAAAATAAAATTTAGCACAGAACACACATTGACTTTAGTTTCGGAAGTCGGTGGCAATACAAAACAACAAACAGAACAAAGCCACTGAATTTCGAAACTAAAGTCAATGTGTGTTCTGTGCTAAATTTTATTTTTCACTTTTTGAAGGCGGTTGTCTTTTTTGTAAAAAGCTTTTTTGTAGAACTATTATAAGCTCATGTAATAAAATACGGAGTCTGATCCAACAAGCTAGCCAGCACGCTTAATCATTAAACTACCTGTATGTCCCAAAGTGCAGTCAATCGTCAATATTAAAAATGCAATGCCATTTTTAATAATACGCAGATAGTGATTAACTTCTCGGCAACCAGTTTCCACGCTCGATTAGACCGCTCTTGATTTTATATGCATGATTACGTCATTATAGTTGATCTGCGCGTGCATTTGATATTAGCTTTTAGTTAGTGATATTTTTGTGAATGATTTTGCAGCTTATGCTCGAGATTTTGGGAAAGTGGAAGTCGGAAAAAAATGGTTTATTTAATGTTTAGTAGGGTATGGTGGTTGTATGCGAAATGCAACGTGGTGGACGGGACACGTGCCCAATAGGCTGGCAGCATTATGTATACGTTGTATTGCTGATTCGTTGGCCAAAGAATCGGCCAGTCCTCGGGTCACGAAAAGAGCCGTCCAGCCGCTTAGCGATGTTCTTAAAAATGAAGTCCAAGTGCTCATGTTGAACACTCGGACCTAGTGTCTCCACCCCAAATGTCTTCAAACATATTTATAGCTTCCAAGAAAGCGGTTATACAAGCGCCGTTTGAAGTTTTCGAACCTCGACACCTACAGAAATTAAATTATTTGACGGGAATCTGACAAATCATACAGATACAAACATTAGTGCTACGTTTACCTTGATAGCGCAGTCGATAACACAAAAGCGGAACCTGAAAATGAACTCACTATTTTACTCCACCTTATAATGCACCTACACTAAAAATCCCCATGAAATATCTTGCACACAACATAAAATCACACATCACCGTCGTTGTACGTGTAGCGCGAACATCGACAGCGATCGGAAGTCGTCACAGCCGTGAACCAGCTAATATCCGGCGAGCGCGCTTTGACGTATGTATACGAACGATGTATTTTGTGGTAACATCCAATATGTGACTAAGTTTTTGGTATTAAATAAATGATGCTGTAAACTGACTGTGAAATGTTGATGATTTTGACAATTTTTAGAGTTTCGTACGTCGAAAGGAAAATTATAGATGATTATTTTCCTAGCATTTTCCCACCTATGTTGGGGTAGGTTTCTAGTCTAACCGAATGCAACTGAATACCAGTGTTATATATGGAGCGCCTGCCCGACTGACCTCTACAACCCAGTTACTGGGCAACACAATATGTAAGACTGGTTGTCAGACTTTCTGGCTTCTGGACATCCGGTACCAACGGCTCTGACACTGAGGGTTCTCGGTGGTGGTGGTGAAATAGATGGTCTCCCATCCACGGAAAACCGCGGTAAGCATAACTTAGCCTCGAGTTTTCCTTTACAGGTCATAATGTTGACCCTAAAATAATATTGCTATTCGAAAACTGTTTACTTTGACCAGTTCACTGTCGATGGTCAGTCATAATATCGTGGATTCCAAATTCATAAAGCGGGATTATCTTTGTTTAGGGGCCTATTCGAGGCTATTCGGTACTAAACTATGATGGCAAGTGTGGAGTTATTATTTGAACGACCATATTTGTGAATCAAACAAGTTCGCGAATGATAGATTTTCGGTCTATCAAGTTTTGTTGATAGAGGCTATGAGAGACGGGTTCATTTTGGTTTAATACGGTGTGGCTTAGCATACTGGTGATAAAGAATTTTAGTTCATGACATTTTAAGGTTTTTTTTACAGAGATCAAAAAAAAAAGGAGGTCGACCCGTATGTTTGTATGTATGTATATAATTATGTATGAATGAATGTATGTTTGTCCGCGATTATCTACCGTTTGGCTGAACCGATTTTGATGCGGTTTTCAGAAAAGTGTTTGTTACATTCTGGAGAAGGTAACAAACACTATATATAACACACACTATATACACTACACACACACAACACTCCACACTACACTACACTATATATTTTTTTAAATAAAATTGATATTATTAAATCTATTATTAAATTTAAATTTTTATTATTAAATTTTTAATAAATAAATACAAAATAAAACTTTAGTTTCAGAAGTCGATTGCAATGTACAATACAAAACAACAAACAAAATAAAGCCACCGACTTCCGAAACTGAAGTCAGGTGTGTTCTGTGCTAAAGTTATTTATCACTTTTTAGTGTTTGAAGGTGCTTCTCTTTTTTGTAAAAAGTATTTTTTTACCAAATAACATTTATGTAAATATTAACACGAATGGTCTTGTCGGTACAAAAAGTTCGCTCACTGCGAAAAATCTAGACTTAATCTAAAAGTTCGTAACACAGCCCATCTCTCACTTCTTCAACATAACAAAAGAATTGTCGCATTGCCGTGAAATACGACCGAGTAGCCTTCACTACTAGTCTACTCGTAAAGACCAGCATTCTGAAAATTACGTCATCTTATTCGGTGCAGAAAACTACTCTTCGTCGTATTCTGGTGCTAGCACACACCAAGTCTTACGGGTCCTTACGCGCGATTTAGGGTGAGGCCAAGCGAGTGTAATTTAGAGTCAACTGAAAGTGATAACTCCTAATGCGTCGCCGAGTGACTAAAATTACTTTTTGGACTCTACAAGGAAATGCAGTGTTAATTACGCGCCTGAAAACCTCACAATTCACAAAATTACGTACGTTCAGCTTTACAATAAAAAGCATTCCCGTCGTGCGTGAACCGAATTTCCGTCACGTAATTTCGGCTAGCGTGTCGCACCTACAATATCTTCATCTTGACATTACATTTCCATATATCTCCAATGTTGCCAGTGTTAAAAATTCACGTTCACAAGGTAATTTATGAAACGCTAATATAAAACAGAATAGCTTTAAAGGTTTAAGCAACGTTACTGAAATAGTTATTACCCTATAAATAAGCGGTCCTTTGCTTTGTCGACGCGCTACGGAGAAAGATTATGGTGGTAGGTATTCCAGCTGATTTAGTAGGTGTGTTAAAGTGTTTGTAATGCAGCTGCTTTGCTTTTTAAACCCCGACGAAAGTAGAGCGGTTGTTATAAGTTGTATGTGTGTACCTGCGTCTGTCTGTAGCTCGTAAACGGCTGTACCGATTTTGGTATGTTTTTTTTTGTTTGAACGATGAGTTGGTAGTGTTTCTGCTATGATTTTAAAAAATCTGCACTGCTGTTTGAAGATCAAAGGTATTTTCAGCAGTCAATCACTGCGCCAACCTTATCGCCAAGTGTACATAATATTCAAGATTTTCAAACAAACTACACTAACGAACAAATATACAGACAGGCAGACTGTCAAAACGTTTTACTAGTACGTTGTACTCACGGTGAATAAAAGAACATCTTGCATCATCAAAAGGTAGCTAGCAACTATATTGAGCAACTTTTACGAAAAAAAAAACAATGTTTCTCCATAGTTTTGAACAATAAATTCTAAACTTAAAATACACTTTACCTGTTTTTTTTTAAACTCACTTTCATAGTTTTCCTCTCCTTATTTTCACCACGTAATATCACGTGGTGTCAGCAGCATGATCAAGCGATCACGCTGGGCGGTGGTTGCGTGATAGCGTGTTTCTTGTTGCGTGCCGAGTTTTCACTTCGGCTTGAACCTTTTCTTGAGTGCTCAATAAGCAGCGAAGATTTATTTGGTTACTGGATGTGGTACGGTCCAACAAGCTATTTGGTTTACAGGAAAAAAATATTCATCTTTCTACTACACTAACAATACTAGTTTTTTTTTTTTTTATCTTGAGCACCGAGGTAGGTACTAAGGATACCTCAGTGGTCAAGATAAAAAAATAAAATAAAGTATTGTCAGTGTAGTAGAAAGATGAATATTTTTGCCTGTAATCCAAATAGATTATTCGACCGCGAGGAATACTAAAATATATGTCGGATCGTCAGTGAGCGATCGAGGAGGAGTGCCGAGCGGTATAGTACATCGTCAGGAGTATGGGCGTTCCCATTATCCCATTAGGGATAAACAAGACCTGTAAAAACAATTACACACTATTAGTAAAGAAAACACAATACAAATGGTAATCAGTAACAAGAATAAAGTAAGTTAAAGGTACAGCAACAATACAGTTAATCGAACAGACCATTAAGGTCCCACAGTTCGTACAGTGGCCAAGCCACCCAATGATAAACGAACAAACCCTTAAGGTTTACAGTTCGTACAGCAGCCTAAGCCACCCAATGATAAACGAACAAACCCTTAAGGTCTATAGTTCGTACAGTAGCATAAGCCACCCAAATACAAAGTGTATCGCTCGCTAGCAGCAAGCCTATACAGCTATGTGAATATACAGCAGCGCTGTACCAGGTAAACCGACAGTATTGTCGGGAGCAGGAACTCTTTACTGAGTCGAATCCGAGGATCGACTGCCATACTTACGGAGTGCACGCTCTTTTATAAGGCGATGCCCCCCACCTTGCAACCTCTCCATACAAGTCTATCCATTGGCGCACGGAAGTGCGTCACGCGTTTACTTGATACAAAACACTACAATGTACTAAATCTAATAAGATTTAATTACAAAGCAATCAAATACCACACAAATAATTGTCATGAATAAACAATAGTGATTTCATAAAGTAATTCGTTTTACATTCAAAGTAACGTGTCAACAATTGTTTTGAATAAAACCATCGATAACAATTATCGAAATAAAGTAACCACAAATCAGTGTACATACAGTGAGTACTCAATAAATCATATTTTGAATTAATAGACAATATTTGATAGTAAAATCACATAAATTAACAATAAGAACCACAAATCATAACAAATTTAGTTACACCCACAATTGTGATTAATAAACCGTCTCCGACATATATATTAACCTGTATTTTCTGCAGGTCGAATAGTTAAATAAGATTTAACTATTCGACCGATTCGATTTAATTTTGACGACACGGTTGGCGCAGTGGCTGAGCGATCGACCTCTGCGCAGCGTGTTGCGGGTTCGATTCCCGCCCAGGGTAAACATTTGTGTTATGAGCACTTGTGTTTGCCTTGTGTCTGGGTGTTGTTTATCTATAAATGTATGTATTTACAAAAAAAAATGTATTTGTGTATGTATGTCAGCTGTCTGACACCCATAGTACAGGGTCTCCCTAGTTTGGGGTCAGATGGCCGTGTGTGAAAATGTCCCCACATATTATTATTATTATTATTATAATAAGATCGCAATTAATTGCTGCGCTGCGCTGTCGCAAGTTCGATTCCCTCACGGAACAATTATTTTGTATAGCCTTCAGGTAGTTAATCCGAGTCTGCTTATTTGAGTATGTGAGTTTATATGGTTGTAAATGCATTCGCGGTACAGAAGAAATTACTGGGCAAAGTTTAAAAAAATCTGACGAGTGCGAGACGGACTCGATCACCGAAGGTTCCGTTCAAATTCCGTGATTTGGTCAAGCATACAATAATGAATGCAATAATACCTCGATAATTGATTACGTACTTTAAATAAAGACTAAGTACCTATATTTTTATGATTTAATTACAAATGTATAATTTTCAGACTTTTACTTATAGTATAAGACTATATTACTTGCATAGTTCTTGGTGAACGGGAACTACCCTATAAATTTTGATTCCTTTGAGAGTGTCGAAATACCTATGCTTTTTTGCGGCATAAACGGCCGTGTGTTTTTTTTCACCATAACTTAGAAGTTTGATTTTAAGCTACAAGGGACTGTAGACTTGAGTATATTATAGTTTTAATTTCAACTCGATAACTTCACGCGTTCCCTAGATAAAGGGTCTTGACAGACAGACGGACAACAAAGTGATCCTATAAGGGTTCAGTTTTTTTCTGTAGAGAACCCTAAAAAAATTTAATAGTACGTAACAAATTATAGTCCTATATAAGTAAGTTCTGTACTAAAAAGTCACGTAATGGAAAACGGCTAATATGTTTTCTAATAATACATACAAAAAAAGCCATTCTGTTTCAAGATTAGTATCAAACTCAAACTCCAACTCAAAATCATTTATTTCAAATAAACCATTTACAGGTACTTTTGAATAGTCAGAGTCAGTCAGTCAGAAAGTTGAAGCTAGTTGCTCGTTCCAAACAGTAGGTTTCTATGGAGAAGAACGAGCAAGAAACTCCATGAACAACACTCTTTTAAAATCAATAATATGTTACAAAATTCGGTTACATCATTCATATTGAATCTAGGGTACAATGTGAGAACAATGTAACAAGTCGTGTACGTTAAAAGAGGTTTAGATAAAAATATAATCATAATAAACAATTCAAAATAAAATTAGAATAACCGAGGCAGCCGAGGGAGTATCCACTTAAAAAAATAAGAATTGTATAGGAGTACAGTCAAACATCATTTGACCACTTCTAGTTGGATAAGCAACAAAAATTCTTTGGTACAAGAACATTAAACGCTTATATTACTTTACACATAAAACGAATTAAGAGATGAAAGAGTTTGTTTAACGATATAACTTCCTTTCTCCATTATTAAAAGGAATTCTATAGTCATTAAATTGACCCTTATACCCACGACAAAAGATCTAAGTAACGATTACCTGATTGGTTGAAAAATTATGTTGATATAAATACTTTAATAATCGGTAATTGGTTTATGATGACCTAATTCAATTTAGGTTGATATAAAAGGTGCGGTCCCACCATACCTCTGGCCGTACCCCTGGTACTAAATAAACTATACCATTGAGAAAATCGTTTGGATTAGGTTAAACCTGGGTCTGGCCCTGGGTCCAGGGGCGGCAGACTCGGGGACGTCTGTCGCCCCCCACATTCATCATGACCCGAGGTGGCGGCGCGTAGCGTTCCACGCGCGCCTCTCTAAGACGTCCGGGGGGGAGTCTAACACCTCACTCCCCCCCCTGACCAGAGAAGTGGCCCGCCGTAGCGGGCCGGCACCAGCCGGGGGTTGCGGAAGTATCACCAGTTCCCGTGACCCCCGACGTAGGTGTGAGATGGAACACCGGGGTGGTTTTTGTCAGTAAGAGACTGACAGACCCCTCCGCCCGCCCCAGGGCGGAGGACATCCATGAGGATTTTCCACCACATACCAAAAAAAAAAAAGACCTGTGACCACTAAAGCGCGAAGGTGAACGGTGCCGCGGTAGCGGCCGCCGAGCGCCAGATCTCCTTTATTGTTGGTGAACCATTCGGGTTAGGTTAGGTGAGTGATATAGTTTTAGACCCACCATAGGATCAGGGGTATAGCCATGGCCAGTGTTATGGTGGATCCGCAATGGAACTAAACAGTCACTCATTGCTCATATAATGTCACTGCTCATATAAGGTCACTGCTCATATAAGGTCACTGCTCATATAGTTAGTTACAAAACATGAGGTTTAATTGACAAATGTCATGCATAAAGGGCCCGTGTTTGCAATTAACTCTGAGTTACCTAAACGATAACCACCACAAGCAGGCCTTAGATGTAATTATCTACACGGTCTACACCCTGTTCACAATAAGATTAGACATTTACAAAAACCTTTTTTTACAGTCCGTTCAACCGATTTTGACTCATATTGTGTTGGTAGCATGACAAATGGCAACTGCAGTAAACAGTTGTTATTGTAACCACTTTTTTGCCTCTAATGATGACATTTTGTACATCAACCGATTTTGACTTCTATTCCGTAGGCTTAAAGATGACTTTAAGCCTACGGAATAGAAGTCAAAATCGGTTGAAGGGACTGTAAAAAAGGTTTGTGTTTATGTCTAATCTTATTGTGAATAGGGTATAGATCCCCTACAAGCATTGTTATTCTGAAAATAATATCTTCTTTGAATTCAGGTGAGGAGAGGTGAGGTGAGGTGAGGTGAGGTGAGGTGAGTGATCAGTGAGACGTCAGCTCACATTCAAGCTCAGTTACATAAAATCACTGAAGAATTTTTCAAAATATTACTGCAGAAGTATGCTCAAATCTACATGCTAAAACAATTTCACACACTTCATTCTAACGTAGCAATATTAGCTACATAATGTGTGCTACGGGCGGCAATATCTCAAAATATTCCGACTCGCCGCGCGTGCATCGAACATAAACAGAGATAACAGACAACGGACTCAGCCAATATATTAGAAGACACCGTTATGTAAGGAAACTTGTGGATCTGATGTAGTGGTACAGACAGTGTCGCTAACCCCCCGCGCGTTGAAAGAATCATGGCAGGATTTGTACAAAAAAAATTAGGATGTTTAGAGAAGTTGAAATTCTAATTTTTATATTCTTGGGTACCTAAAGAATATCTTCAGGCATTTACAATATTTTTAAAACCCCGCAAAAAAAAGTTAATAAGTTTAACGAAAAGCTCATTATTTCAGAACGAAACGGTGACTGACAGTAACAGTGACACTGACATTCGCCGTTGCGCAGTTCTTACATTAAAATTGCATCGTTTTATGGGAAATAATATCACAAATATTGATTATTTTTTTCCACACACCTGTCACATCACTTGTCTGTCAATTTTATAGATTCTTTAACATCGCTTGTCACTTTCTTTTTTTTATAAACACAAAATCATCATCGAGATGAATCGGAAAAGTGTTATTTTCATTTCGTAATATTTAAATTATGCGGGGGTTTAAAAATATGCTAAGTATATCAATCTGCTCCTGGTTACTACCAGGAGCAGATTGATATACTTAGCATATTTTTCTTCACATTGGAAAATATTTTAAACCCTCTAAATTACTCTTTTTTTTTCATACAAATGAATGTATGAATCTCGCCATGATTCTTTCTTCGCATAGGGGGTCAGCAGTTGATGACGCTGTCTGTACATAAATTAACTTATGGTATGGTATGGTATAACGGGCTGGTGTCCGCAACTCCGCGTCTCAGCTCGTATTTTGCGCACAGATAATAAAGTAATTATATTTTTTTTTTTTTTATCTATTGATAGGCATACGTTTGACCACTATCTCGCCTGATGGGAAGCGATGATGCGGTTTAAGATGGAGCACGCTTGCCTAGAAGTAACCTATTCACTCTTGCTTTAAAGACTCCCAGGTTGTAGCCATCAGGAAACACACACTCAGGCAGGGAATTCAACTCCTTAGCAGTACGCACAATGAATGTATTCCCAAAACGTTTCGTGCGTGTGGGTGGGATGTCCACCATATATAATATTATAATTACTATAATTACGCGTATTTTATAATCTAACTTATTTCAAGTTTCAAATCAAAATCACTTATTGTGGATTTTAGGTTCATAAGATATTGAGTTAGTTGCAAGTCTGATATGGCCCGCATAAATAATAACAGGAACAGTATAGGCTAGACAGAGAAAATCATGATTTATATAAATATAAAAAATAAGGCTGTTTTTTAATAGTAGTAGAATAAATATGACAGTTTGACACATTTTTCAAAGAAATACTTTCATATTGCATTCATCATCTGATTAGCCTTTTTCCCAACTATATTGGGGTTGGCTTCCAGTCTAACCGGATGCAGCTGAATACCAGTGTTTTACATGGAGCGACTGCCTATCGGACCTCAACAACCCAGTTACTGGGTAACGCGATACCCCTTGGTAAGACTGGTTGTCAGACTTTCTGGCTTCTGACTACCTATAACAACTGCCAAAGTTCTACAAATGACAGCCGGGACCAACGGCTTTACGTGCTTTCCGAGGCACGGTGGAAACCCGGTATAATAATAATAATAATAATAATATGTGGGGACAATTTCACACACGGCCATCTGACCCCAAACTAGGGAGACCCTGTATTATGGGTGTCAGACAGCTGATATACATACACAAATAGTTTTTTTTTTTTTTTTTTGTAAATACATACATATATATATAGATAAACAACACCCAGACACAAGGCAAACACAAGTGCTCATCACACAAATGTTTACCCTGGGCGGGAGTCGAACCCGCAACACGCTGCGCAGCAGTCGATCGCTCAGCCACTGCGCCAACCGTGTCGGTATGACAGGGATGGTCACCCATCCACAGACCGACCGCGGCTAGCGTAGCTTAACCTTTGACCGAACGATCTGTTCGGCTTTAACCTAGCCACGAGCTCCTCACTTTCATACTGCATTATAAGATAAAATGTATCGGTGTCATACAGAGAGGACACGAGCATCAATCACCACAAGTGATTGCGATGAAGCGATGAAACGCTCAAGGCGGATTAACGATTCCAGTAGGACGATTCTGTAAAATTAATACAACAACTCGCCTCTCACATCGCTATTCACTCTCACTTCGCATTAGGTTCAAAATGACCTTGATATATTTGACACTTTGAATCGGGTTCGAGTGCGAAGTGAGCGTCGATGTGACGGGGAAATTACCTTACAGAATGCCACTTCTTACGTCATCTCATACTTTATCCGTCAAAATCGCCCTGTCAATTTAGTTCAACTTGCTGACACGCTCGCAAGGGTGGCGCTAGTGTAAATTCAAATTATCAATCGAGTTTTTAGAATGCCAATCAAGAAACTCACAGCGGATTCAGATCCGAAGTTTAGAATGAGGTCTTACAGAATCACACCCCAGGTTAACCTAATGTAAATCGGTCTTATTTTGACGACATGGTTGGCGCAGTGGCTGAGCGATCGACTGCTGCGCAGCGTGTTGCGGGTTCGATTCCCGCCCAGGGTAAACATTTGTGTGATGAGCACTTGTGTTTGCCTTGTGTCTGGGTGTTGTTTATCTATATATGTATGTATTTACAAAAAAAAAAAAAAAAACTATTTGTGTATGTATATCAGCTGTCTGACACCCATAATACAGGGTCTCCCTAGTTTGGGGTCAGATGGCCGTGTGTGAAATTGTCCCCACATATTATTATTATTATTATTATTATACCGGGTTTCCACCGTGCCTCGGAAAGCACGTAAAGCCGTTGGTCCCGGCTGTCATTTGTAGAACTTTGGCAGTTGTTATAGGTAGTCAGAAGCCAGAAAGTCTGTTAAGTTTGTTATTCACACTTACAAACTAATATTATAATTATAAAAGACGTTTGTTTGTTTGTCATGCTTTTACGACTAAACTACCGAACCGATTTTGAAGAAATTTGGTACAGATTAAGCTTAAATTCCAAGGAAGGACTTAAACTAGCAATACAGTTTTAAATCCGCGACTTCGCCTGTATTCATTCACAATTTTTTTTAGATAACTGAAAGACATTGAAACAGTTCGCCGTCTTATCCTCTATCACCTATCGTAGAACTAGGGGACGTCTTCAATACGGAACTATTCAAATCACAACCACGCACGGCTATTAATATCGAGGCTAGAACTCTGTTTAAACAAGTATAAACTAGACTAGAGTGAAATATATACTTGGTCTAGCAATCTCATATTAAATCCTGATATTGGTCCAAGTATTGCCTATTTCTGAATTTGAAATTGCCTGGGATTATTAGTTTTGTGTTCTCATAGGTAAACTTAATTTTGTACAGCAGTAAATACAGAACAAAAGTTTTAGGTAAATCAATGATCTGCCCGCGATTTTGTCTTCCACGTGTATGTCAAGTTCTAATTATTATTATTATTTTCAGCCTGTATTGTCCCACTGCAGGGCAAAGGCCTCCTCAAGGTTCTAATTGAATTACAAAAATTATTTCACTAGAAAGCTAGTAAAATACTTTTTGTAATTCGATTAGAACTTTTAGAGATTCATCATCATCATCATGACAACTTTTTGACGCGCTCTGCTGGGCATAGGTCCCCCCAAGGGGCGGGTTCAGCCGTAATAAAAAGCGAATCTCACAAACACTATGGGCATCAAATCATCGTTGAATCAAGATTCTGGAACGACAATGACAGCTAGTAATATCTCTTACTTTGGTTTAAGTTTAGAGACGCTAAGCCGACTTTAATTATTGCATAACTTTAGCAGCTTTAATTAGTAAAAGGAAAAATACTGGGTTTGATATTATCCTGATAAACTCTGTTGCAATTCTTGAAGGCTGTGATTGAAATTATTCTATTTTATTCTAAACCATCTTGTCGGTTTAGAATACGCAGTAATAATAATAATAATAATAAGTATTTATTCGCATCAACAAGACTACTTAATATTACATACTTAAGACTTAGATTTATGAAGCACACTAGAAGTTGTCGTAACTAGCACCCTTGCTAAATTATCAGGATAACTTGTATTAAGGGCACAAGTTCCAACCCTTGATTCACTTATTCTAAGGTATTGCAATATTATTAAAAGTAAAAGTATTTAGAAGTTCCAAATATTACAGAGAGAAAAACAAAATGAAACAATTATAAAATAAAAAGAGAGAAAGCAAATGCCACGAAGATGTTGACTTAAGTGTGAAGGTGAATCGTGTTTGTGATGGTGAATCGGGTTTGTGATGTGTAATTGTGTGAGTTTGTGTGTGTTGCCAGTTTTAAGTGGATTAACAAGTTTTTTCTCCAGAAAGTAGAAGTCGTTCTGTGTCTGTATAATTTTGATTAACTATCCACTTTGTCACAATTTCTTTTAAAGTATTACTTGGGTATGCATAGAATTCTAAAACTTTATTGAGTCTGTTATAAATGTGGGCCTTGGAAGCAAAAGAATCTCTTGGAAAAGAAAATAACACAAATTGTGTATCATTCATTGTAGATTAAATGTCTCCAGTATATTATAATACCTAATTCACAAGGCATAATCTTTACTCGTAAAGGTAAACAAAAACAAATGTAAATAAAGGCCTTCCTAAAAACATTATTCCATTCCATTATTTCTAGTACGACAGTCTGATACAATCTCCCAAATTCCCTTTACAAAATTACCATTACGCCTCAGATCCCTTCTTGTTCTATAACTAGACAAGCCTAACGTTCAGAAGCGAAGAAACAACCCTTAATTAAACACCTACAATAAATATAAACAAAATTCTCGCATTATCTTAGGAAGGAGTAAGGTGGGTGTTTTAGAGAGGCGCGAGTTAGCGGTTGCGAGTCAAGGCTGCTCTCTCGAAAAAAGATTGGAATAAGCATGCAGATGAAGCAACTTTTCGCCGGAAGTTACAGAGAAATTACATCTGAAAAAAATCTACATGATATGATACGTAATTTGGTTTAGCCACAATTTTTCTATCTGTATCACATAATAAGAAAAAAAAATGTCAAATCACCTCCAAATCATTGAGATGAAACCATTTTAATTTCTTATCAAAAGAGTATAAAAAAAATATCTACAGTTTTGCAATACAAAGGAAAATGATTTGGTTTTGTTACTTTTTACAACTATGTATTATTTTTATTACAATAAATTAAAAATGCGTCCGATTAAAGATTGCGTCTACATCACCCCCGTACTCATCCACAAATTCAGTACGGGTCTAATGCTCAAGGTAATTGGCATGTATACAAGGCTTCAGATCATCGCTCAATATAACATCATCTGTCTTACCTTTTCCCAACCATGTTGGGGTCGGCTTCCAGTCTAACCGGAGGCAGCTGAATACCAGTGTTTTACATGGAGCGACTGCCAATCGGATTTCTACAACCCACTTACTGGGCAACACGATAGCCCTTGGTAAGACTGGTTGTCAGACTTTCTGGCTTCTGACTACCCTTTTTTTTTTTTTAAATGGGGCAAGCCCGCCTCACTATTCCCTAACCACTGTAACTCCTGTAAGCCAGAATCAAAAATGGCGACCACCAGAAAAGCGCCAGAGCAATGAAGCTCGACGAGTCCCAGAGAAACGATTCAACTGTCTTGGATCCCGCAACGAAATTAATCAGAAAAGAACAGCGGAGGAGTAAGAAAAAAATATTTTTCCACTTCCCTCCAAATCAAGCAGGAGACAGAACAGAACTAGGCCAATAGGCACAAAGGGACGTTTACAACTGGGAGAAACCCAGTTGCTAAGCACCACGGATTATAATTGACGTAATTAATGGGCCCTAAAAAGTGAGCTGTAACATTAAATTTGATTCCAATAATAGGTATGGCAAAATCGCTTGAACGCACGGAAATTAGTTCTAGTTTCCACAAGGTCCGCATAATAAACTGCTCCGGATGTAGCCTGAACACTATCCAACATAATATTGCGTTCTTTCTGCCAAAGAATACACTCCCATAAGATATGATGTGCAGATTGTTCGTATTCACAGTCAGATGTAGAACATTGACACAAAGGCGAAGCAACAAGCTTGAAAGAAAATAATTTACTTTTAAAGTTGCCATGACCTGTTACCCTTACTCTGACTACCCTTAACGACTGCCTAAGATCTACGAATGACAGCCAGGACCAACGGCTTTACATGCTTTCCTAGGCACTCGGTATGAAATGGATGGTCACCCATCCACAGACCGAACGCGCCAAGCGTAGCTTAACCATTTACCGATCGATCTGTATGGCTTTAACTTAGCCACGAGCTTCTCATTATCGCTTATTATAACATCATCATCATTTCAGCCGAAAGACAGGGGTTTTGCCATAATCGCCACGCTTGACAGGAGGGTTGGCGATCGCAGTATGGTTGTTACAAAAGCACAGAGAACGCTGCTGCCCATTCTCTGGTGAGTCCCTTAGTCGTCTCTTACGACACCCACGGGAAGATATAGGATGGTGCTATTCTTTGCGGCCGACACCATACGAACTCATTATAACATACTATCAAATAATTTACCATTCAAGTTTGAGCTTTAAGTATATCATGTGCGTTAAAATCATTGATTCAATTAAAAATAGCTATGTAAGTAGTAAAAATAACTTCTTGATAGGCCAGTTATCATAGGCATGTTTGTTAATAAATTATATTTGATTAAAAATATGTCTCATCAAGTTATCTAATGGGTGAAGGTCGATTTTACACGGCTCTTAGTCTATAGGTTGAAAAAAAAACGCTAAATGTTTACCTAGCAAAGCGGAGAAGTTCGTAGCCTTCTCCGCTCCTCCTACCAATGTAAAAGCGACCTAAGAAACTCAAAAACATTGCCACCTTGTTACGAATATTTGCAAACGAAAGTGGCCGACCCGTGTTGGTTGCGTGAATACACTGCTTACAAACAAAACGGAGCCAATTTAATATTTGCCCAGCTTAACTTCATAAGGGTATGTCAATAAGGCACTACGTGTAGTAACAATGGACCGGGTTCAAGAGTGTCCCAAATAAACATCGATCTTGTGCGCTATTTATCTTAGTGTGAGCTACAAACACTGTTTGGTTAGTAGAGGTAGACGGGCAAGTTTTTGTGGTACAAAAATTCAAGAGATTAGTCTGAGACCGATATTTTTGTGGGGAGCCACTTTTTTAAAATAAAAATATTTATAACTGTATGTCCAACCAGGGCCTCAAGTCTGCAATTACAACAGTGTCAGAATGGTCTATCATTGATTTCATAATTGTTGACAAGTTTGGTAATCTACTAATATAATGGCGTCATTATGACTTTCCAATGGTCAACCACTGACACGCCATTGAAAGAAAAGATATAGAATTGTAATCTCGTACAAAATGACAACTGAATGACTGACTTAGGTGGTAATCTACTAAAATTTTAACAGTTCCTATGATCAGTGACCTACCATTAGAACGTCATTGTGCAGCTATTGCTTTTAATTCGACCGACCAATGATCGACCATTATGAATTTAGCAGATTACGAACTTTTAGCAAAATGACAATGGGATCGTGTTGGAATGACGAAATTATAAAAATAGCAGACTTGGCCCCCATAACTTCTGTATAAAGAACAAAGACCTATATGGCAACTTTATAGACAGTATATTTATTCAGTACTAGATTATTTCTACCTAAGTAAAAGTCATAATTTTGAGTGTGTTGATAAAGGTTAGGCAACACTTTGTCTAACCTAATTATTTACAACCTTATTAAACTTATTTTTTTTTTTGATTTTTAATAATTTATGCTCCTTACCAGGTAACAAGCAGAACTTATTCAAATACCTATACGTTACGTGACAAACATAAAATAAGGTATGTTCTTAATTTATTTCCATCAAAAAGTTTCTTCGCACAAACCCACAAAGATCTCAAAAATTTTGTAACACAAAAGTTGCTCGCAGCAGCTCGTCTGTCCAGTCAAGGCAATTTAAAGTCAAGTACACACAGGCAAACAGCAGCAACCAACTACAACAGCTCAGTCACTCAATCAAGGAGTCGAGATGTTTCTTTGTTCCCTTTGAGATGGTGGGTCAGTCGTTGTGTTGATACGAATCTGGTATTCATAGCATAGGACACTGCATGGTAAGTAAAATGGAGATATAATACAGTGTTAAGTTCTTTGAGGTTCAGAGTAAGGGCAAATTATTTGTATTTCAATTACATCATTGTAAGGCACTTGACGACATCTTCTTCTTCTTTTCAGCCGAAAGACGTCGACTGCTGGACATAGGCCTCCCCCAAAGGGGGGGTTTTGCCATAATCGCCACGCTTGGCAGTCGGGTTGGCGATCGCAGTATGGTTGTTACAAAGGTGCAGAGAACGCTGCTGCCCATTCTCTGGTGAGTCCCTTAGTCGCCTTTTAGGACACCCACGGGAAGATATCATCATCATCATCATTTCAGCCGAAAGACGTCCACTGCTGGACATAGGCCTCCCCCAAAGGGGGGGTTTTGCCATAATCGCCACGCTTGGCAGGCGGGTTGGCGATCGCAGTATGGTTGTTACAAACGCACAGAGAACGCTGCTGCCTATTCTCTGGTGAGTCCCTTAGTCGCCTTTTACGACACCCACGGGAAGATATGGGATGGTGCTATTCTTTACTGCCGACACCATACGGACACAGATACGGCATGGTAAGTAAAATGGAGAGTTAGTATACGGATAAATTCTCAGAAGATCAAAGTCAAGGTCAAATTATTTATTTCAATGACACCAAGGCAGTTAATGTCACTAGCTTCTGGATTTCATCTGCGTAGATTTCAGAATTAAGCAAAAGTTCAAAATTAACCTTATGTGTTATTTTTTTATTTATTTCAACTAATTCTGTTTAGCCGTTTAGAGTGAAAAAGTAACAAATATCCATCCATCCTCACAAACTTTCACATTTATAATATTAATAAGACTAGCTTTTGACTTCAACCGCGTAAATGTCAGTTATCACGGAGACAGGCGAAGTCTCGAATTAAAAAGTAGTCTATGTCCTTTCTTTTTCAACCGACTTCAAAAAGAAGGAGGTTCTTAATTCGTCTATGTTTTTTTTTTGTTTGTTTGTTATGCGATTTCTCCGGCAAATGTAAAGCGATTTTGAAAATTCTGTCTTAAAATCTTTTTTGATGGTTAGGGTATGCCTCAAGGGTGGTCCCATATAAATTTTACCGAAATTGATTCAGTACTTTTTGAAAAAATCGACAGTAAGCAAAAAAATATACACGGATGATGTAATGTTCTCACCTTGCACTTTCAATCTCTGTTTTGACTGTGTTGCCATTTCTTAATGGATTTGGATGATGAGGAAGTACTAAAAACCGAAAAATAAAAAAGATTTTTTACAAAAAAAAAACAACCGCCTTCAAAAACCAAACCAGTTTTTTTAAACTTTTTGGTTTTAGAAGGCGGTTGACTTTTTTTAACAATATTTTACATACAAAAATTTTTATTCGCGCTTAGAGAAGATGTCATGTACAGAGGCCAGCACATCAAGCCACGACAATCTGTCAAATTTATTTGATAAATTTTCAACTTTAATGCATGAGTGTAAGGTTCATATTCAATTGAGAAAATTTGACAGTTTTGGATGGCTGAATTTTTAATATTTTAAAATAGTTTCCTCAGATAAAAATACCCGAAAAACACTGCTTCACATCAATTGTGGGTCTTGGTATACCGTAAACTTGGATTTCTCGGTGTTAGAATGATAGGTAGGTATGTGTAATATTATAACAGAACCCGGTAATGTGTCGGTTTATACGCGCGTGATTGCAAATTCCATTACGTCTCATATGCTTTTGTCCTACCGTTGTACGTAAACTCACTATGTTATCGTGTTTGCTGGTTTGTCTTGTAGACATGTCACCACTGGCATGTCATCAAAGCCAAGTCTGTCCATGGCTCACGGAAGTGCGTCACGCGTTTACTTGATACAAAACACTAAAATGTGCTAAATCTAATAAGATCTGTAATCAAATAACACAATGGTGTTTACCTGCGAGAGCCAGAGACCTCCATGATCCGGCCCCTGTCGCAAAATCAGTTCTTAGAGGACGTCTACTTTAAAAAAAAAAAAAAACGTTGCCCCACTCTAGGAATTACTCCTGTGTCGTGGGTGCGTTTACAAACATAAGTATCTTATGCTGGCACTTCACATGGCGTACTTGTGAAAATATTCGCCTTATTTGGATAAAAGAAAATTGACTTTATTTCCATTGTGATAGGGTATATTTTTAATTGTCCAAATAAGGCGAATATTTACACAAATACGCCATGTGAAGTGCCGGCATTACATACATAACTGCCCCCAGGCAAATATTCTTACGCCCGGCTTCGCACGGATGAGATGTAGATGAAACTATGTCTGTAAGACGTATAAATCTTCCTTTTGAATCTCTCTTTCTATTAAGCAACTAGATTCAGACGTGCAAAAGCGTATTTTAGGCTAAGAACTCACGATGCGGTTTTCGCTCGCGCCCGCAGCGGGAGCCGCAAACAACCGCGCACACCGCGGGCGTAAACCGCGTCGTGAAATTTGCATTGATTTTTTACATAATATATATCTGCATTCTACAGAAGCTGCGGGCCCGCAACCGAAGACGGGCGCGGGTGTAAACCGCATCGTGAGTTCTTAGCCTAAAATTAAATGGTCTAATTGAAATAAATGACTTTGACTTTGATAAAAATCCGTTGCGTAGTTTGAAATCTATGCCTACAGATGGCGGAAAGCGACTTTGTATTACAGATAATATAGATTTAGGAAACGTTTGCCCGTAATTTGCGGTCTCAATGTGTCACAATTACCTGAACTTTATCTACATTTTAGACCAGATTTGGTCATTACTTCTCGCTTTGTTTGATTTTTCATTATTTTGAAATGTAAATACGCCTGAATGAAATATGTTTGTTATCATTGTTTATTGCTGGTCTGGTACCTTTCGCATGACTAATGGTAAAATGTGGCTGAACTGTATAATTGTATCTGACATCATGTACCTGTACCCATATTTGCGAAATAAATTATCTTATCTTATCTTATCTAAAATTAAATTGTGACTTAATTTTGAAAGTTTTTAATTAGTAAAATTGACCTCCTGGTTTCTTTAAAAATATGACTGGCTTTGTTCAATGTCGTTTTAACATTGCCAGCAGTATTTTTGTTTGAGGAGGGGCCGTACTAATTGATCAGTCATTGTTAAGCTATGCTTGCCGCGGTCGGTCCATGGATGGGTGACCATCCATTTCATACCGAGATCCCTCCGTGCCTTGAAAAGCACGTAAAGTCGTTGATCCCGGTTGTCATTCATAGATCTTTGACAGTCGTTATGGGTAGACAAAAGCCAGAAAGTCTAACAACCAGTCTTACCAAGAGGTATCGTGTTATCCAATAACTGGCTTGTGGTTGTCAAATAGCCAGTTGCTCCATGTAAAACACTGGTACTCAGCTGCATCTGGGTAGACTGGAAGCCGACCCCATCATAGTTAGGAAAGCTAGGCAGGTGATGAGTGTTTTTTGTGTAAACTCCAAGAACTTACACTCTATCACTATCTTGTAATACTCCGTTTTCCCAAGATTTAAACTAACATCTCAAAGTCGCTAGACTTACAAATAATAGCTGTAAAACTTGAACGTAAGTGTCGAGTAAGGTCCTGAAAAGGGGCCCAGCCTTGAATCCAGCAAATACGCATTTCTTCTTAACAACGCGTTGTTTTATTTTCGAAATTCAGCCATATTAAATAATGTAGACATCTTTAACCAGTAGTTATTGCAGCAAAACTAATGAACGCAATATACATAATGCTTATTTTAACAGGTGGAAACCATTCTCGTAATTTATTATTTTCCTATTGACAAGCACAAAGACAAGGCCGCCACTGTTCCCAAACCACTGCAAGTCTTGTAAACCAGAATCAACAGTAGTAACCACCAGAAATGCGACGAAGCAAAGAAATTCGACAAATCACGCAAAAACGATTCAACTGTTTTGGATCCCGCAGCGAAATTAATCAGAAAAGAACAGCGGAGGAGTAAGAGAGAAGTAAAAAAGGTATTTTTCACTTCCTTCGAGAATAAAAGACAAATAGTTATGGACATCACACAACATTGCTATGATTTGTTATTACCCTTACATGATACACAGAAGCCGATATTAAGTCTACTGTCTTAAATTCGACACATGGTAGGACATTTACAACTACGATTTGCATTGACAAAATTGCAATTCCAATTGTACTGACTATACATTGATAGAGTAATCTGAGGGCAGACATCACATTATGTCGCGGGATTAGATGCAGATTGGATGTTAGTACATAACTGGTTATGTGAGCCAACTTGCTGATAATATTAGATGGGACTCAGTCAAAATAAGGCAAGAGAGGTATAAAATAAAATAACTAAAAAATAAGGCAGGCCACGAAGGAGATGGCGGAACGAACTGGATGGATTCGCCTAAAACTGGTGGGATATAACCCAGGAAGGAAGATATGGAAGAAGGCCTTTGGCCAGGAGTGGGATAGAACAGGCTACCCAAAAGAAGGAAAAAGCTTAAACCCGGTTTAGACAAAAATGTCCACCAAAAAGCTATAAAGTTGACACAATTATGTGTTAAAATTATATAAATCACAAAATAGCAAAAAAATCCGCAGGAACGCGACGGGCGGTGTGTCATCCTGTGGAACTCCTTGAGAAAGGTGGCCGTATGCCATCGAAACCAGTCGGACGAACCCGGCCACACAGTGAGTTAATCCGTTTTTCTCAATCTATAATGTGTAACAATACTCACGTTTCGTTTAATCATAAAATAGAAAAAAATAATATTAGATTATACAAAGAATATTGTTTTATTAAAGCCAAAATAACACGTCACACGACACACAATCAATTTAATTTCGTAGGCCGGTTGATCATACAGATGACGTATGACTACGACTTACGACTTTAAAGTAACTTTACTTTACCTTAATGAAATCTGATGTCGTAGCAATCTAGATACAAAATAATCTCATTATTTGCCTAGTAACAGCATCTGCATTTCAAAAAGAGTGTCGTGTTTTCTTTGCGAATCTACGTCCTGTTTATAATTAGTTACTTTGACATGCATGACATGCATAACGTCTCAAGTCTGTTACAGTGTTACACGTAACTTTTAGAAAAAAATACTCTTTACCTTTATGTGGTACAGAAAAGGACCAACCATAACTAGGAGGGGTGACTATTTACATTTCTAGTAGAATTATAGACACTTTAAAAGTTCAAACGGATTACCAAATCTCCCTGAATATCTCGCGAACATTTAATAAAACGGCGGAAAAGTGAAGTTGAAAAAGACTGTGGGCATGTCACTATTTTGGTCTTTAACAATTCTAGCATGACTGATTCAGAGGGCCTACCATGACCATGAAAAGTATAAGTCATTTTCAACAGACTTCAAGAAACAAGGAGGTTTTCAATTAGACTGTTTGTTGCTTTTTTTTCTATACTTGTTACGCGATTTCTCTGGCAAATGTGAATCTATTTTGAAAATTATTTTTCTTATTGATAGGGTATGCATCAGAGGCCGTATAAATTTTATCGAAATTTATTCAGCACTTTCAAGAAAAATCAACAAAATCTCAAAAGTATCTACCTATATAGGTAGACGACGGTTTAGTTTTTTCAATCTTTGGAGTACGTCTGTTTTAACTGTGTCGGTTTTTAATGGATTTGGATGATAAGAAGGTACTAAAAAGTTTTTTTTTCAAAAAAGACAACTGCCTTCAAAATCTAAAAAGTGATAAATAGCTTCAGCACAGAACACATGACTTTAGATTTGGAAGTCGGTGGCAATAAAATACAACAAACAGAACAAAGCCACCGACTTCATAATCTAAAGTCATGTGTGTTCTGTGCTAAAGTTATTTATCACTTTTTGTGTTATTTGTGTTGGATCTTTCAGCTCCCTCCAAAATGGTTGAGCTGAATCGTGCTCATTCACGCGTCATGTTCGTTAACGGGCGCTGTCAGTAGAGATTGGTCAACTCTTAACTACCATGGTTTTTATCTTGATTATTTTTTATATTTTGTATTGCTAGATTACCTTCATTGTTTTCACATATAGAAGCAACAAGAATAATGTAAGCAGTATTTAGTAAAAAAAATATTTTAAAAGAGTGTCCGTGGAGTTTCTTGCTCGTTCTTCTCCTTAGAGACCTACCCTACGTTTTGTAACGAGCAACTAGCTTCAACTTTCTGACTAACTGACCTACACCTTGACAATTCAAAAGTGCATTGTTTAATTGAAATAAATGCTTTGACTTTGACTTAGATTTTGAAGGCGGCTGTCTTTTTTGTAAAAAAGCGTTTTTCGAGTTGAAAATACGATTATCGCTTCCCATTTTCTGACGGCTGTAATGAAGATCAAACTATACGTCTCAACCTTCCTCTTGAATCACTCTATCTTTTAATGAAAACCGAATTAAAATCCGTTAAGAAGTTTAAAATATCTAAGCATACAGACGTCGGGAGCGACTTTGTTTTATACTATGTAATAAATATATTGTAGTGACAGTGAAGCACAAATAGTATCGCTCGTTTATATGAGCAAAACCTTTAAACAAACAAAAAAAAAACCGGACAAGTGCGAGTCGGACTCGCCCACCGAGGGTTCCGTACATATTAGTAGGTGCTACGTACATACTTATATACTAATCCATACCTACTATCCATACTTTAATCTACTTAATATTATAAATGCATTTTTCGCGACATAAACGGCCATATCTTTTTTACGTTAACATAGCGGGTTGATATTTTTACAGCATCAAGGGACCGTAGACTTGAGTATATGGTTTTAATTTCAACTCGATATCTTCACGCGTTCCCGGGATAAAAAATCTTGACAGACAGACAGACAGACAGACGGACAACAAAGTGATCCTATAAGGGTTCCGTTTTTTTCTTTTGAGGTACGAAACCCTAAAAAGGTGACGTGTGAAACAATATTCTAAATTTAAAAATAATTTCACGTTACGTTTCCACTCGTTTGCTCTGGGTCCTCTGGTCAAAACATTATCCGTAAGAGAAAAAAAAGGACCTTCTAAAAATAGCGCTACATACATGAAACAAAAACGTACGTGACTGGAGGCAGTCATTGACGAATGAAGCAGGAAGATGGATCGGTTGGCTGACAAACGATGGGGGACGCACGTTGAAACATTGGACCTATTAAGTGGTTTAACTTTTGATTGCATAAGAGGAGAGTGGGAAGTAAAGATGTATTGTATGTTGGCATTTTAGCACAATATTTAATTTAAATACTCAATACTTTATTACATTCCACAATGTGATCATTAGATCATTATGGACCCTGTCGGGCACAGTAAATAAGTAAGTAGGAGAGAGGAAGCTTATAATCTAATATTATTAAAGTCAATAGACAGCTCAAATGTATCGCTTAACTTATATATTTTGTTTATTCTTTTCTTGCATGCAGTTTATTGGGTTATGTATAAGTACTTTTACATGTTTGGGTAGCTATCACATTCGGTTAAAGGACTGTAATGTTAGCAAAATATAAACATGTAAATATATAAATAAGTAAATATGTGCAATTTGGTACAAAGGGTTTTGTAAAATTAAATTAAATATGACTTATGTATGTATTTAAACTTATTGTTTTATTTTATGATTGTTATTTTATGAATTGTTTGAAATGTACAGTCGAACAAGCTAATTGGTTTACAGGCAAAAATATTCATCTTTTTACTACACTAACATTTTATTTATTTATTTTATTTTTTTATATTTATTACGTAGGTACCAGGGATACCTACGTGCTCGAGATGAGAAAATGGAATAAAATTAAATATTGTGAGTGCAGTAGAAAGATGAATATATTTGCCTGTAAACCAATTAGCTTGTTCGACTAGTAGTAGTAGTAGTAGTAGTAGTAGTAGTATTATTATTTTTGCTAATGTAACGCGCGTTATTTAGAATGTGTGCTTTGCTAACTTTAATGCTGAACCGTTTTCCAGGTATCAGGTACAATCTACCATACCCACATACATTCAAATGAGACTTTGGGTTTTCTTGTGTATTTTACACGATATTGTAATAAAGGATTATTTACTATCCAGTAATATTACCAGCTTGTTATCGTCCCACTGCAGGTCAGTAGGCAAAAAAAGAAGGCAAGATCATTGATTACCATGCTTGCTCAAAGCGAATTGATGATTTCAGACATATGTATATACATTACTATCACTTTCCCTGCGACTTCGTTCTCGTAATTTTTCTTAAGAATCCCAATTTTTTTTGTTAATAAAATATATGTCGGCGTCAGGTATGGCTGAGCGGTAGCGCCGACATCGTTTGGGTTTGGTGGTATCGGGTTCATTGTACATTGTAGAATAACAATATTCAATGCTGTACTACTAACTACCTTACTTTATTAAATGTGATCGTACAATACAATTAAAATAGGTAAACCGACAGTTTCGTACTAGATGAGTGTCCTGCTTGGTGTTTCGAGCTAAAGTGAGCTTGGCACGGTCCCCACTCTCCAACACGACTCTGTCCACATGGCGCCATTTTAACCGATAGCTGACGTCACGGCGTTTGCCATTTCTTTTGTAGGTACTACAATAATCAATTTGAATCCTCTTTATCGTTAAATTATCGCTTTTATTCGACATTTAAATGTTAATGAAAACTAAAAAGTGATAAATTACTTTAGCACAGAACACACATGACTTTAGTCACGGAGGCTGGAGGCCTTGCTCTGTTTGTTGTTGTATGGCCACCGACTTCCGAAAATAAAGTCATGTGTGTTCTGTGCTAAATTTTATCACTTATTAGATTTTGAAAATGGTTGTTTTTTTTTGTAAAAAAGCTTTTTATTTTTTCCTTTTTAGTAGGTACCTCCTTATAATCAAAATCCATTAAGACACGGAGAAACTAAAACGTCATCTATACTTTATATTTTTTGTATTTTTTCACAAAACGGTGAATCAATTTCGATAAAATTAAAAAAAAGAATTTTCCAAATCGTTTTACATTTGCCGGAGAAGTCGCGTAACAAACATACAAAAAAAAAATATATACAGTCGAATTGAGAACCTTCATCTTTTTTAAGTCGATTTAAAATACTACACTCAAATATGGCAACGTAACTTCACGAAGTAAGTATCGTAACTTCCAATTGGCGAAAGAATTTTCAATATCAGACTAGTGATTCCGGAGATTAGCGCATTAAAACAAACGAAATAGTCAGCTTCATTATACTAGAAAATTGATTAGAATAGATAAGTTCAGGTCCAATCACTGATATCAGTGATGTCCAAGATAAGCCATGAAATGCCGTTATCTTTACTTCGAGTTCAATTCCCGATTCATGAATGACACGGCTGCAGACCATCTAAGGTATCTGTTACCGAATTTATGGGTTTAGTCCAAATCCTTGCGGTTCTAAGACGTATTACCTTGATTCGGCTTGAATCGATTCATTTCGTGTAGAAGCTTTGGTCTGTCTCCTGCACGCGTAGCATGACCACCGCTATGTCTACGGAAGAATAGACATACTGACAGGAAGAATAGACAAAATGCCGGTTGTAGAAAGATTTATTTCGTTGCGAGCATGGCGATGAAGAGAAGAAATGTTTCTACTCTACAGTAGACAAAAGTCTACAATGCCGAGCATGACGACCATTTTTTTTCTCTACTTTTGACATTTGGGTGTAGAAACATTTCTTCCAACAAGTGTCAAATAGTCTACATCACAATTGACCTAGACAAGTTTATTTCTATGTAGACAAGGATCTATATTGATTTTAAAACTCAATTTAATATTTTTTACCATCCAAATTTGTTGTTATTGAACAATCACCTTCATTTAATGGCCAATCTTGATAAGTACCTACGTGATATTGGCAAAATTGTGGCGACTCTTCCACAAAGGCCGACTTGAAGTTGATTTTGAAAACATGTTGGAGGACTACCGTCAGCATCTTCTCAGTTTTTTTGCAAAGAAGAATGCATTAAACCGGGGCTCTCGTTCTTCCCGAAAACGAGGTTTTGGAAAATTATGAAGTTAGTAAAGAGATTGCAGAATCTGTGCCGATGCTAAGCAAGGATCTGTCTCCTAGAAAATCTCAGGAACTGTTAAAGTAAGTTCAATCTGTTTGAAGATTAGGAACCCACGCCTTCCAACTGCTTCTAATACAAATAGGTCAGAAATATTACCTAGGTACCATTGCTAGTTCTTTGATTGCTGAAGTGAGTAGCCGTTTAGTATAGGATAGATTTCTTACTGTACCTAGGTACTTACCAAATAAAAAAAAAAGTATATTGCACATAATAGGGTTGTACTTATTTTTGAAACTGGACTTCCAAACGAAGTAAAACTTGTACTATGGAAGTCAAGGCGCTCTCTTATATTTAGAACAAGAATATAATAAAAGGCAAAGGAAGCATGCAAGGCCAGAGTGCTTGGCAAACAAGTAAAAAAGTAGAAAATATTCATATAAGAGACTATATACTAGGTATATTGTATTTAATTTACTTGTCTTGTTTGATTAATAATTTGAAGTAATAAAAAGTCAATAGGTGTATAGTTTTATTTATTAATATAATTATTGTATGTACAACTAGGTAATTCATTTTTGGGCCTTATATATGTTTCACCATTCGGGAACTATGTTATCTGTAATAACAAAACACAAAATTAATTATTTATTATTGATTTTCAGGAGGTTAGGGCTAAACTTTGGAACCGGCTCATGACTTGAATGCTTATCATGGTACACCCTGAAGCACAGAAGCACAGAGGTAGCCCTTTATGGAGGCACATAGGTAGAGGTTCTACAAGTTGCAACTCATGGAAGAACTGACATTACTCGTATAAGAAATTTATTTTATGTAAATAAAAATTGTACCTTTGTAAATGGCTTTGTCTTATTTTCCTTTCAGTTAGTTTGTTTTAAATAAACTTATTGTCACAGATTAACTAATAGTTCCTTTGGAAATTGTAGTCCACCAACAACATCTCAATCTGTTGGTTGGTACTTCGCATGCTGCAAATAAATAAATAAATCAGTTTTAGTATGTATGTGAATGAGGTAAGAACACTGACGATAAGTAATAAAGAAAAAAAAAGCATGACCAAGGTACCTATCATATCATAGCAAGGAGATAAAAGTGAAGAATTTTTACTTTGTAAATCAAGAATTTTTATCAGACGATGCGACAATCTTCTTTTAATCCTCAAATGCGATTTTCAACTAATCGAGGACTACATTCTCAATTAATCACACACAATACACCAATGCACAATGCTAATTATTTAATAATTTCATTCACTTACTTATATTTCCTCGTACTTACTTTTTTTGCCGCAGTCCCAAGTCTCTTTATTTTCCAAAATCGAAACATTTGGACAATTCAATTTTTAATATTGTTTTTAGACACATAGATCTCTATAATATTTTAAATATTTTGATAAATAGTTACTGTAGTGTATAGACATTCATAGTTGTGTGTAACTCTGTCGTCTCGAGCAACGCACGCGCGGAGTCGCGAGTCGGAGGCACTTAGGGATGTGAGATTAATGGAAAAGAATCGATTAAATAAAAATCGATTTTTCTTTATTCAAAATTAATCGATTTGTCAAAAATCGATTTTAATAAAAAAAATAATCGATTTCTGCGGAAAAATCGATTTTTTCTATTATTTAAAAATCTACATGCTTTTCATATTCCAATAATAATCCTAAGAGCTCAGATGAAACAAAAGGCAGATAGACCGCGCGAAAATTTGTATCAATAATGATATTTGGTTTCCTTATTCCTTACCTTGAAAGTACAGGAACATTGGCTTTGATTTTTAGTTTTGAATATCTACAACGCGCTTCGTGCTGTACTGGCACGAGTCAGTATAGCACGAAACGCCCGCGCCGCATCGTTAGTAAAAACAAATCAAAATACAAATTCAAAACCGAATACAATCACCAGATTGTAGGTATTCGCTTTTGAATTTGTGTTTGCTTTTTTGACTTCACTCTCAGTGTTCCGCGCGGTCTATTTGCCTTTTGTTTCATAATCTGAGCCTAAGAGATTCATATTGACATGAAATAAAATTATATTCATGAATAAAAAAATAACCAATTCACAACTAAAAATCAAAGTGTATGTTCCTGTACTTTCAAGGTAAGGAATAAGGAAACCAAATATCATTATTGATACAAATTTTTAGTACCATTAAACGTTTTATTATAATAAAAATTAAATGATGAGCATCTCAACAAAACGACAACCTTATTGTATCAAAAACTAAAATATAAATCAAATAAAAAAAATGCCATAAATGTTCAGTACTACTTCACATATGACTAGTTTTAAAAAAAAATTAAAACGATAATTAAAAAACTAAACGACTAAGTTGTGGTCTCAAAAACTAAAATATAAAACAAATGTTTTGTTAATTAATCTTCAAGTTGAAACAATAAAAAAATTGAAAATAATTATTGTCACAAATGTCCAGTCCTATAATACATTTGACTAGTATTAAAATAATATGATAATTAAAAAAATTAAACGACAACGTTATGGTCTCAAAAACTAAAATATAAAACAATTTAAATTAAATGAAACGATAAGTCAAAAAGCTAAAGGACAACGTTAACGTATTGTCACAAAATGTTGCCGCATAGATGGCGCTGTTTATAAAATTGAAACTTACTTCAAGTTTTTTTCATCCTTCGCATAGATGATGCTGTTCATGAAAATCGATTTAAATGCGTAATTTATATAATCGATTTATTAAAAATCGATTAATGTTACTATCAAAATCGATTATAAAAAAATCGATTATTAGAAAATAATAATCGATTTAAATAAAAATCGATTATTTTTTAACATCCCTGGAGGCACTGCCGGACCGACCGCCGCAGGGTGAAGACGTGGACGCTTGCTGCGAGCCGATATCAATGTAATTTAGTGTTACTTGTCCTTTACTAATATTAACCCCTTAGGTCTAGTGTACATTACATGTGGCGACGAGGCAAACTGTGAGTATTTTAAGGTTTTTTTACCTTTATTAACAAAAGGAAAAGAGAGAAAAAGATACGTTACATTACAAAATACTTATACTATCCGACTACAATCGATGAATAGAACTACCTACCAAGTTTTTATCAAAGTGATTATTATGTGGGTAACTAGGGAACTACCCGCTGGGTTTCTTCACAAAATAATTTTGTTTCTGCGTTATTATTCTAAGATTGAGTAGTAGTGTTCAAAGTTGCTATAGGGCAATAACTTGTTTAATGCTAAATGCTTTATATTTTAAGCATGCTATTTTACATGCTATTTCGATAGCATGCTTTTTTGCTGGCGTAAATAAAGCAAGCGCGGGGACTGTTAACTCGCAGCTTCTACCGTATCATCGGATAGATAGCATGCTTTCTAAGAATATTACATCGTGCGTATGTATGTATTATGATAAAATGGAGCAGTAAACAATACAATGAACTTTCCTTCTTACTTTCCAGGCTTAGGACTGACTATAATTGATAAAGTGTTATTTTATTATGAAATAAAGTTTATTATTATATTTAGTCAATATTACGTGTCCTATCACTGTTAACATTTAAACTAAAGCACAAAGCAAACCGGGATCGCAAATTACGCGCGCGACCGATCACAATCGTTAGCATGCGACGACTGCCCCCTGCTTAATGCTATAGTGTGATACGCGACGGACACGGACATTGTATAGAGAGAGTGCGATTTATAGCATAGCAACAAGTGAGAGCCACGATAGCAATTGCTATATGATATGTATAAAAAGCAGGTGCTATAAGTTGCTATATGATATATTAACCACCACCATTCGGTTATGCATGTGGTGGGTGAATAACCTACAAGTTACCTACCTACTTGAGTTCGAGCCTCAGTAATTATTACCTATTTATCTTTAAAATAAACTTTAATGGATAAAATGAATCACAGAGACGATACGCGGCATTTTGGATGTTTTGGATTGTTAATAATATTCTAAGGTTGTTTTGATGCCATTACCAACACAGACCACAAAATATAAATAGTACAGATTGTACGTGATGTATCTGTGTTGAATACGACGCTTTTAGCTACTTTATACAGGTGATAAGTGTATTTGTATACAAGATGGGAATGCTTGGAAGCATGCATGCTGGTCCGGATCCATAGGACTTCAAAGACTGGACAAAATCCAACTGATTGCTAATTTCAACTACCTACTTAATTTAATACGTAATACATATATATGTATATTCTAATCTTTACTGTGCTTCTAGGTTGCTCTGACTCCACACTAATTAGTTGTGGTTGAAATATGAGGAGTGGTTGTTTACTGTTTCAATATTTGTAAATATGTGAACATTATGTACCTACATGTATGCATAACTTGGCTGTCATTTCTAGATTTTGGTACTTTGTGCTTACTAGTGGTTTTATTGCAAGGTATTCACGTATAATTATATAGTTTCGGTGGGTACAAGATGTTGTAGGCATTTTCCTTTTAAAGGAGCGAGTATGGGGTTTCTTTCCTGTTCTTCTCCATGCTGCCATTTGGATTGGGCGGCTGGATTCAATTTTCCTGATATGACGTTCAAAAGTGGTCTGATTGAGATGAGTGGTTTGACTTTGACTTTGAATTATATTTTTTAATGTCTACTATGCGTTTTGCTTGTGCTGAATAAATATTTCCTTCTTTCTTTCTGTAATCTGAAGTTAATGAGTTGGTCCACAATATTAATTAGTTACTTACCTATAACATAAAGTGTGTATTTACTGTTATCATTGTTTCTAACTGATGTTGACTGTATAAAACATTTTTGACTAAGGAAAATAGAAGGAAATGTAAAGTAACTAGGTAGTCACTTGGCCACAGGGTACGTAGGGCTGCAGCACGCCCGAGACTTGGCCGTGAGTTGCGTAGGTATTCTTTTGTTCGCGTTTTAGGTATCTAGGTTTCTATGGATGTAACATTAGGAGATTGTCATACCTACATTATGGTCAAGCATACCTACCTAACTCATTAAATTACGACTGGGCATTCAATTGAGACTGAGCATTAAATTGCGCAGATTTACCGATATAGCATTAAATTGCGGATATCAATGAATACTTAGCGTACAACTTGCATTAAATTGCGGAGACTTACCGGTATTGCATTAAATTGCGGAGATTTACCGATATAGCATTAAATTGCGGCGGTTTACCGGTATAGCATTAAATTGTGGAGATTTACCGGTATAGCATTAAATTGCGGATATCAATGAATACTTAGCGTACAATTTGCATTAAATTGCGGAGACTTACCGGTATTGCATTAAATTGCGGAGATTTACCGATATAGCATTAAATTGCGGCGGTTTACCGGTATAGCATTAAATTGTGGAGATTTACCGGTATAGCATTAAATTGCGGATATCAATGAATACTTAGCGTACAACTTGCATTAAATGGCGGAGACTTACTGGTATTGCATTAAATTGCGGACGTACCTACATGGCATTAAATTGCGAAGTTTTCACGGTTTCAAATTTTATGTTTACACTTTGAGCACCCATTTACCGCTTGGCGGCCGCGCGCTGGGTAATACTCATGCGCCAGTGCCACAGTAGGTATGACGACTACGTGTCGTCATAAGCGCCGAATGTGTTCTGCGGGCGTAGATACCTACGTAGCGTACTTATAGCATAACAGTCACGTACAGAAGACGCTTTATTACTAGCATTAGATTGCGATAACGGGTTAAAAAATCTATAAATATGCAACAAAGTTTCTACCTTTTCAACAGCTAGCCCCAAATAGCACAGTACACTTTATAGAAGTTCGAATGTGCAGGGGAGGTAGGTTCAGTCTCTGTCCGTTGGAAAAGATGGAAAAGAAGTCTAAATATATTTACCTCTAGGCGGCAGGCATAGACACCGAGGCAAAGAAAAGAGCTAGCCTTTTACATTTCGGTGGTCCCGAGTTACAAAAAGTCTTATATAACATCCCGGGAGCATATCATAGACTAATTAACTGAAAATCTAATAATAATTAATCTATACTCATATTATTAAGCTGAGGAATTTGTTTGTTTGTTTGGTTGAGCGCGCTAATCTCAGGATCTACTGGTTCGAATTGAAAGTTTTTGGGTTAAATAGTCCATTTACCGAGGAAGGTTGTGGGCCCGTGCGAGGCCGGGTCGGGTCGCTAGTCTTGGCTATAAAGAGATTTAGGGCCCCGATGAATATCGCTGAACTGCAGAGTTTTATGGGCTTAGTGAATTACGTGGGAAAATGGATCCCCCAATTAGCAACGGTAACAGAACCCCTTAAGCAACTGCTACGGAAAAGAACGGGAAGAAACACGGACGTTCAAGATGACTGGGGAGATGCCCAAATGAATGCATTTATCGACCTTAAGGCACCAAATTAAGGTTACCACAATCTTCATGATAAGACGGTGGTTGCAGATGCAAACCCATTAAAAAGAAGAAATTTACCTTCCGAACCATGGGTTCACATAGCAATTGACCTCAAGGGCCCCTTACCTAGCGGAGATTATATCCTGGTTGTGTTGTGGATTAGTACACCAGATATAAAGAGGTGAAAACATGCAGAACCATAACAAGCTTTAAAATAATCGGAACGCTTAAGGGCGCGTATTCGATTTAGCGCAACTCAAAATCTAAACGATTGCTAGAACGGCGTATTAGCATTGACACACACTAGTACAATACAATGGTCTGTTTGTGTGCATCAGAAAAAAAATATGCACGAAATAAGCACGAATCATTGAAATTGATCGGCAAACGACAGCGCGCGATGATTTACAGTGCTTTTTAAAATAATTGTCTAAAATAAATGAGCTCGTATAGCGGACTGAAAAATATTCTGTATATTAAGCATAACATTTACTTTCATATAATAAATATATCAGTTATGTTTTTATTTAAATACTGGTTAAAAAAAATTGTCAAACTAAACCGATTTTCTACTTTTCCAACATTGCTTTTTAATACATAATAGTAATATTTTCGTAATTTTGGCTCTGTATCTGTCTTTATGACTGTATATACTGTTAGAAAAACGCATAAAACAAAATATTTTGGCGTATTGTAATGGTTGTTTAGTATTAGTCCTGAAAGTGAACTCTGACGTCTATTTTCGTAAAACGATATGAGAGAATTGTCTTCGCTTTAAAAAAAAAACATAATTAAAAATTATACTTTTACTCTGAAGCTGTCTAAATCAAGAATCTTTCTGCTGTAAATTGACTTTAAATAATCTGCTCACATAATTGCGATATTGCTACGACTCTACAATACCTTTCTCTACTGGCCGCAACAAAATGGAGAAGTGGAGCACCAGAATAGGCCATTCTAAAACGCCTCAAGATTTCGCAAGTAGAGAAAAGAACTGGAAGGAGGCTCTTCGCGAGTACATGGTACCTCACACAGTTACAGGAAAAATACCTGCAGAACTGTTCTTTAGACGACAATTTCGAGACCAGCTGCCTATGATTCAGGACATGACGCATCTCTCAGAGGATCTTGAAATGAGGGATAGAGATGAGGAACTAAAGGAAAAAGGGAAGGAATACGCGGATAGGAACAGAAGAGCTACTAGTTGTGAATTGGAAGTTGAAGATAAAGTATAAGTCAAGAACATGACTAAACAAAACAAGCTGAGCTTAAACTATAAACCCAAAACACATACCGTCGAAGCGAACAAAGGAGGGGACGTAAGTCTACGAAGCGATGAAACTTGTCATCGAATCAGACGGTACATCGTACACCTAAAACGAATGGAGGGACAATGGAAGGTGCTAGATAATGAGAATAATACTAGTGATGCTCAAACCAACGATAATAGTGATGTAAATCAATCACAGCTCGAGTGAATAAAGCGATAGACAATAATGACAAAATAATCGATAATTAAGGATTAAACATAAATTGAATAAGGACTTGCTGATAGCATTAATTTATATACTTATGTAAAATAATATAAAGAAAAAAAACATTAACAAGGGAGGGATGTAGTGTATAGACATTCATAGTTGTGTGTAACTCTGTCGTCTCGAGCAACGCACGCGCGGAGTCGCGGGTCGGAGGCACTGCCGGACCGACCGCCGCAGGGTGAAGACGTGGACGCTTGCTGCGAGCCGATATCAATGTAATTTAGTGTTACTTGTCCTTTACTAATATTAACCCCTTAGGTCTAGTGTACATTACAGTTACTCTATTACTTTGCAAATCCGAATTGATCCGACACTCCGACAGCCGTCACCCGTCACAATAAAAATAACGTTTCGTTGTTGCTTTGAATAACATTACAATGTGGGTATGAGTAGTGTACAGTACGCAAAGGAGATAAGTATCCATGTCGCCGGAAACAGTTGAAGTTTACTTAGGAACCGATAGGTTTTTATGAATAAAATAAAATACAATTTATAGAGAATAAACAGTTCAATGATTTAATAAAATTTCATTTTAAAGCCCGCATTGGTTTCTAAGAAATCTTCAACTATTCCCGACGACATGGATACTTATCTCCTTTGCGTACTGTACATAATATTTATTTGTTACCTTTATTCTCAAGTTCTAACCTATGTGTACTTATTAATATACTGTTTGTTGTCTCTAAGTAAATAAATCGTTCAAAAGGTGATAAATCATAACGATTGACACATTTTTGTCGACAACGAAACGCAATTTTATCGTAAAAAATTTAACGTCTAGCTACAACACAGCACCCCGCCGTTGCTATGGAAAGAAAAGATATGTCTTACTCTAGGTAGAAACGCGAGTCTACCGATCGGCTCATGCTCGGTTATGTAGAGATGCCAAGTAGAATAGAAAGAACTATGTCTATTCTACGTAGAGTAGAGATAGAATTGTCATGCTACGCCTGCTGCATTCGATAGTGCAGTTCGATGTCTTGGATTAAATTAACATCTAACATCTTATATACTTGCCTTGAATGTATTTAGATTGGGATGATTTAAAAAATTGTAATATTATTTCATTTAGCATAAAGGCCTATTCAAACCTGAGCGATATTCGCTGCCGCTGTGGGTAGAGGTACATACCGCGCGGGTTTCGCTCAGGTATTTAGTATCAAGTACCGCGGCTAGAGCGACCTGAGCGATATTCGCTGCTGCTGTGGGTAGAGGTATATACCGCGCGGGTTTCGCTCCGGTATTTAGTATCAAGTACCGCGGCTAGAGCGACCTGAGCGATATTCGCTGCCGCTGTGGGTAGAGGTACATACCGCGCGGGAGCAGCGGCATGCATCCCGCCCCTCACTCCGCAAGCGGGGTTAACATGACAACAGTTACCAAATGCTGATGCTCTGCAGAAATTACAACGTGACTGACGTGTATATTCTTTGGCGACTCAGAAATGACTAACTGGCGAAAATTTCTTACCTCTCTGAGCGAAACTCGACTACCGCGCGTTATTCTACCCACGAGGATAGCGAAATCCGTTTTGGTGTGAACAGTAATATTACCGCATAACCACTGAGTTTTTTCTGCCGCAGACGGTAGCGAATACCGCTTAGGTCTGAACAGTAATATTACCGCATACCCACTGGGTTTTCTCTGCCGCAGACGGCAGCGAATACCGCCCAGGTCTGAATAGGCCTTAATTAAGTACGTTGGAAGTTTATCTCGAACATCAGTGACATAGGTGAAGGACAACAAGTAAGAACTATTTACAAAGGTTGTTAATTCAACCTTTGTAAATAGTTCTTGATAACACCAAAATGTATGGCCTGGGGGCACAGCAGTGCCCCCGCCAAGACGAGCCAAGCGAAGCGCAAGGGCACTGCCTACCTTTTCTCGAAGCGCTTCGTCGTTTCTTTGAACCCTCATAACCCTAACTTCACAAACTCTACACCTTTGTCAAAATATATATGTGGCTTGGCTGTTTCATATATTTTTTACCTTACGCCCACGTAACGGTAGCAGTGGCGTGCCTAGGGGTCAAAGTTAGGGCAAGCCCAACAGATTTTAGAATAAAAACCCGGTGATTTTCTTCAAAATTCATCGTTCCGCAAAATCACACACATATTAAAAAAACATTTAATTATTGTGCTCATTTTAATGCTAACAAAAACACAAACGTATTTGATTTAAGAGCCATCTATTAACGTTATTGGCGCAACTGTGCCCTTCGAGTTCGACTTACGAGCGGCCAATAGATGACGCAGAAGTAATTTATTGATCTTTCTATCCAAATAACTACGCATTGTATCATAGATAGGTATCAGGGATAACCACGTACCACGTACCTTCTGTGGCTTTGACAAAAGCCGTTCGAAATTAAAAAAATATGTCTTAGCGAGTCGTTGCTCACACCCAATTACCTACAAAATTTAAAAATTACCCAATTACAAAATTACAAAACTACCCAATTACATACGTTAAAACAACTACTAGTAAAGGTAAATACAAAATATTTAAATAACGGGTAATTAAAAAATATATCAAAAATGCAACAACAACAGTGTCAACAATATATTTAAAGTAACAACAAACAACAACTTACAGTTCAAAACAAAATTTGAACTAATTTGAAAATTTAGGTACCTATCACCTTATCGAAACACGCAACTTCGCGCCACACAAACAAATTTCAGTCGTAAACAAACATTGATCATCTATTGCATCATCTCATGCACACATAGATACATAATCCCGGCTTTTTTGCTCATACTTTTTCGCCGCAATCGGCGGCCGGTGTGCGACGAGTATTAACACAATTTGTAGGCAAAACTATCAGATCTCAAAAGCCACATAAGAAGCCGATGAGTGCGACCGAGATAGCAATATACGCTATATAATTAGTCACACGGCAAGACTGTTACGTTGCGAAGTGAATGAATGAATGCGGCCAATATACGATCGAGTAGCATCGACTGTCACGCGCGCTGGATTATGCGCGGAATTTAAAATGTTTATTGTTGTCAATTCTTATGAGATTCAATACCTACTTAGAGATATTTTCTTTTTGTACTTTCTATATATTCATCGTCTCGCATTATGGGTTACAAGCCCGGCTTATAGGCTTCTATGGAAGGCACGCCACTGAACGGTAGCGAAACGGCCTAGCCACATATAAACATTTTTTTTTTCGCGTCTTGGCAACATTTTACATGAAAATGTTTTTGGTGGGATAGGTATTACCAGAATTTTCTTGGATAACATAATTGGTTAATTCAAATATCTTTGATGCCCTTATCATCCTCAAACAATTAGCACAAACTGGTGAAAAATAAAAAACGCTTAAAATATTGGGCTAAAACTAACAACTTCAAAGTTTTTCTTTCATTCCAAGCATAGAGAACTCGAGTTGCCCTGGTAAACACTACAGGCGGTTTGTGGGTCGAGAAAAAAACGGTACTCTTAACACGCCAAGTACGGCAGTCCTTCAAAACTGTATACTGTACTTTGACACGATATTGCTGTAAAAATATAACTGAAGAATGTATTTTTCGAGTGTTCTAGATACTCAGACTACTTTCAATTATTACAAACTTATTTGAATTGGTTAAGGCTAAATACTCTTTTTAAAATATAATAACTTAAAATAACCGATAATAATCCAATAGAAATAAAGTATAATGGTGTGTCATTAGTAGCTATCTTAGAGCTGTCATGAGTCGCAAAGCTAGGGATTGACTCGGATATCCATGGTATTGACAAAGCAGACGGACGGATGACAGCTAACTTCACCTTGGTGTTCACCGAGGGAGATTGTAACAGAATAGACATACTGGGTCTCCAAAATCCCTAATAGGTAAGTGATGGAGGCGCCGGGTATTTGGAAAAACAAAATTTTACAATTTCCGGCGATTCTTCTACTAGTATTTTAAATGTGAAAGTTTGTGAGGATGGATGTTTTTTACAATTTCACACTTACACAGCTGAACGGAATGATGCTAAATTTACGACAATTACTCGTCCATAAGGCTTTTTAACTTCATACTTAGCTCAAATTATACGGCTGTGTTTGAAGTTAGTATGAAGCTAAAGGCTTGCTGCGTGCTGAACGTAGACCAGCAACCAGGAAACCAGGAAGTAGTCTACTGCTGAAGTAGCCAACGAATGATAAAATCGAGCATCGAAATTCCGACCTAATTTTGGTCAAGAGCCAAGAGAAGTGTGTTCGAAAACAAAAGTGCACTTCTCAAAGTCTGATGGGACGGCAATACGACACGACCGGGGAGAGATCAGGCACAGGGGTATGATCTGTGTCCGCTGTGAGTTTCTTGATTGACATTCTAAAAACTCGGTCGATAATTCGAATTTACACTAGCGTCACCCTTGCGAACGTGTCAGCGAGTTGAATTTAATTGACAGGGAGATTTTGACAGATAAAGTATGAGATGACGTAAGAAGTGGCATTCAGTATATACATATATCTATTCTGTTCCAATCTCTCTCGGTGAACACCAAGGTAAAGTGAGCTGTCATCCGTTCGTCTGCATCGTCAATTCCTAGCATCGGGACAGATGACAGCTCACTTCACCTAGGTGTTCACCGAGGGACATTGTAACAGAATAGCTCTACTGTAAGGTAATTTCCCCGTCTCTTCGAAGCTCACTTCGCACTCGAACCCGATTCAAAGTGTCAAATATATCAAGGTCATTTTGAACCTTATGCGAAGTGAGAGTGAATAGCGATGTGAGATGCGAGTTATTGTTTGAATTTTACAGAATCGACCTAAGGGACCAACGGCTTTGTACTCTTTCCGAAATACGGGGGTATCGCATAGTTAACTTCGAAACTATACTCCGTCGATTTAGGTAAGTAGTTAAATAAAGGTAAACAATCTTGAGATGTCTTTTTATAAGAATGTAGGTACTTGTTAAATTTTGATATTTCTTACAAATATAGGTACTTTTGAATCCATGATTCAAAAGTTTGTAGATTAAGTTTAAGAAGGAAGTAGATTTGTACAAAAAAAAATTAGATGTTTAGAGAAGTTGAAATTCTAATTCTTATATTCTTGGGTACCTAAAGAGTATCTTCAGGCATTTAGAATATTTTTAAAACCCCGCAAAAAAAAAGTTAATAGTTTAACGAAAAGCTTATTATTTCAGAACGAAACGGCGATTGACAGTAACAGTGACACTGACAGCCGCCGTTTGGCAGTTCTTACATTGAAATTGCATCGTTTTATGGGAAATAATATCACAAAATAATGATTATTTTTTCCACACACATGTCACCGCACTTGTCTGCCTATTTTATAGATCCGTTAACATCGCTTGTCACTTTCTTTTTTTTATAAACACAAAATGGGCATCGAGATGAAACGAAAAAGTGTGTTTTCATTTTGTAATATTTTAATTATGCGGGGGTTTAAAAATATGCTAAGTATATCAATCTACTCCTAGTAATGTATTCTTCACATTGGAAAATATTTGAAACCCTCTAAATTACTTTTTTTATTCATACAAATGAATGTATGAATCTCGCCATGATTCATCTGTAATATACAAACAATACATAGGTACTAAATGTTTGAGAATTTGAACATGCAGATATCAATGAAAAGACATATCAAGATTGTTTTACTTTATTTAACTATTTTGCACCACTGGTCATATGCCTTCGTCTTGAGTGACTACAGTTGTAATCATCATGGATTGTTGTGACAGGACTCCCACGTCCCTTTCCACTGTCACTGACCTCGGAATTTCGCCGGTGGGATCTTCAGGCGAGGTAGAAAATGTTACATATCAATCAAATAAGGATAGGCACTTAAGGTGGGAGATTACTACCTCTGGGCCCGGCGGCAGCCCTTTACAATTTTTACACAACAATTTTTACACACAATTTGTACAATTTTTAGGGTTCCGTAGTCAAATGGCAAAAAACGGAACCCTTATAGATTCGTCATGTCTGTCTGTCTGTCAGTCCGTATGTCACAGCTACTTTTTTCCGAAACTATAAGAACTATACTGTTGAAACTTGGTAAGTATATGTATTCTGTGAACCGCATTAAGATTTTCACATAAAAACAGAAAAAAAAAACAATAAGTTTTGGGGGTTCCCCATACTAAGAACTGAAACTCAATTTTTTTTTATTAAATATATGATGTACATTACCATGTAAGCTTCCACCGAAAATTGGTTTGAACGAGATCTAGTAAGTAGTTTTTTTTAAACTGTCATAAATCGTAAACCGCAATTTAACTTACTTGCTGCTACGGAACCCTTCATGGACGAGTCCGACTCGCACTTGGCCGCTTTTTCTTTACAGAGGCAGGTTAGTGATTTCAGTATGTTGTTATAAGTTTTATATAGAATACCTATACTGAGGTAACTTTTCGTACTGTACAGAAAGCGATGGGTAATTTGCTCTGGCAACCAAAAAGTTAGGAGAAACATACATAATTTCTGATTAAATTATTTCCTTATCAATATTGAAGTTAGCTTTATTTTTGTGAAATGTTTTAAAAAACATTCACTCCATGCGTTGCCATTCGTCAAAATGATTGATTATATTGATACGTTACAAAATGATCGGGGTTTTATTTTGTTTCATCACAAGACCAAACTTTTTTCTATCGTCAAAGTGAGGTGGTTAATAAATTTGTTTTTAAAATGAATATCGGTTTAAAGAAATGTTATTCTCATAAAACAAACAGTCACTTATATGAGAAAATAGTTTACAAAAGTGCCTAATGGGATTGTCGTTCATTTTAATTATAATTATAATATGTGAGTACTTCTTTAGTACATTCAGAAGTAATAATTAACTGCTATTGTTAATATTTTTCGACTATATGGCGAATATTTCTAATGCTACAGTGAATTAAAAGGTATTATTTTGAAACTGTTAAGTGATAATAAGCATGATTGTATCTTGAGATTCCATCGTTGGCAATCAGGCCCACTTGCACCGAAAGCTTAGCTCCGAGGTAATTAAAACGTTTTAGCAACTAACCCGAAGTTAAAAGAAAACCCAGGCTGGGGCACGCGGGCTTTACGGTTTCGGTTATTCAATGAATAACAAGCAAAGTTGTATTGTGCCCATTGGCCTAATTCTGTTCTGTCTACTGCTTAATATTGAAGGAAATAAAAATAATATTTTTCTTACTCCTCCGCTGTTCTTTTCTGATTAATTCGTTGTGGAGTTAAAAACAGTTAAATCGGTACTCCGGGACCCGTCGAGCTTCATACCCTCAGCGATTTTGGGGTCATTACCACTGTTGATTCTGGCTTTCCAAAACTGCAGTGTTTGGGGCTAGTGAAAAGGTTAATTTTTTATGCGGCTTATTTGAAACATCAAAACCACAGTCTTTGACTCTGACTAAAGTTAGAACCTGGACTAAAGTTATAACTCGGATTAAAGTTAGAACCCGGACTAAATAATTATAACTCGTGTAATGAAACGGATTAAATTTTAAATAGTAACTATTTACTATTTGAAAGTTGAGTGGCTGGTAGTGTCGCGATGCGTCGCTCAACAGCCGGTCCGATCCCCCGCATTACCTAGCTGTTTGACTGAAAAAATCCAATAACTAAACAAATTAACTAGAACCCCTCTAGAGTACCTACTTATCTAAGTTTAACAAGTAATTAATAATTAATAAAGGATCCATTATAATTGATGTAACTGTTATCAGTGTTCCTGAAATGTACATAATGAAACAATGCATCGGTATGTACCTACCTATATGCAATCTGAAGATAATACTGTAACTAAAGGTATGGTCATACTAAAGTTACAGACATTATTAAAGGCGAAGTAATATCTAGAGCGGTTTGAATGGAACAATCTTTGCAAACGGTATTTCTTAAAAAAAAACATCAACCTTATTCAAAGGACGCTTAGACCAGGTTTTCTATATTCCCATTTACAGATATATTCTAAATGAAAATTGGATATAGCCTAGAATAAAAACAGCCAGGCTGAAGTGGAAGCGGTCTAGCCATATTGTGCGAATGAATTTGGAGAGATGGGCAAAGATCGTCACTCATTAGGTGCCTGATTGAGAACATCGCCGTTGAGATCAATCGCGGCGAAGTTGGTGCGGGGACGAGCGATTGCAGAGCAAATGTAGCAGAGGCATGTGCCCAGCTGCAGCTGGGATACAAAAATAGGCTTATAAAAAGAACTGGTTTGAAATTAGAATATTTTCAAGATTTCAAATCCCAATGGTGGTCACAGCGTTCTATTTTCAGAAAGATGCATGCAGGATGTGATTAGACAATACAAAACGCTATCTTCATTCAAAACCCCATGTTTATTATCTTCATTAATAATACCTGGATGTTTATTTTGTCGTATTTCTAATCGCTACAATGTGGCCACACCTTGTATCGAACGTCGAGATAAGCTTTCAATTATTCAATGCCTCTGACTGCATATTAATGTCAACGGACATTCAGGTAGAGATCTGTGCGGAGATTGTCATTGTATTGATTAATGTGTCTAGTTGTACATAGATATCTGTATCTGGTATGCAAATAGGGATGTGAAAGTCCATGCGATATTTACTTTTAATAGGTTTAAATTGGTGATCGTATTTATGGAGAGTACCTATGGATGGAGTTTCTTGCCCATTCTTCTCCATACGAAACTACCATTTGGAATGGGCAACTAGATTAAAATTTTATAATATGACGTTCAAAAATGCCGTTTAATGGTTTAATTGAAATAAATGATTTGACTTTGACTTTCACTTTGATCTCTGGAAGTAACGATTAGAAAAAAATCTTTCACTTACAGAAAGCTACTAACTGATGCCCGTGACTATGTCCGCGTGATTGTCGACTATCAGCGGGGTTTTTAAAAGTTTTTGAGCGGAACCGTATTTTTTTTCTAAAATAATTGTTAAAATCTGCCAAAATCGGTCTAACCGTTTCAGAGATTAACCGAAACAAACAGACAGACTGACAGACAACAATATTTTAAAATGTTCATTTGCATTTATTAAAAAGCTGTTATTGTGATTACAAACAGACACTTTAATTTATTTATTTGTATAGACGTACAGATAGGCTCTGGTATACTAGTATTTTTAGAAATCTTGCTGCACACGTCATAGTTTAATTTTTGAATGAAAGTACAAAACATGTTACATGAAGCTTAAGACAGTGTATTCGATTCATGACGAAAACTTCTTGTTTTCGCGTTTTGCCCAGAGCAATATCGTTATGATGTGAGCAGATTATTTAAAGGCAATTACAGTTTTCGAAAAGATTAAGTCTTGATTTAGGCAGCTACAGAGTAAAAGTATAATTTTTAATAATGGTTTTTTGAAGCGAAGACAATTCTTTCATATCGTTTAACGAAAATAGACATCAGAGTTAATTTTCAGGACGAAACCAACCATTACAATATGCCAAAATATTAGGTTTTATGCATTTTTCCAACAGAATATGCAGTCATAAAGACAGCTACAGAGCCAAAATTACGAAAATATTACTATTATGTATTAAAAAACCTTTTTGAAAAAGTAGAAAATCGGTTCACTTTGTCAATTTTTTTCACCAGTATTTGACTAAAAACTTAACTGATATATTTATTTTATGAAAGTAAATGTTTTGCTTAATATACAGAATATTTTTCAGTCCGTTATACGAGCTAATTTATTTTAGACAATTATTTTAAAAAGCACTGTAAAACATCGCGCGCTGTCGTTTGCCGATCAATTTCAATGATTCGTGCTTATTTCGTGCATATTTATTTTTCAGATGCACACAAACAGACCATTGTATTTTACTAGTGTGTGTCAATGCTGCTATGTCGTTCTAGCAATCGTTTAGATTTTGAGTTGTGCTAAATCGAATACGCGCCCTTAAAGCCATTTACTGTTGTATTATATGTGCATGCGAGGTATAATTATGTTACTGTTAATTTGCACCTCCCTGTTTTAGGTTCCGTACTAAGACAACACTAACGGAAGCCTTGCCATTAAAACCCTATTATTAATGTCTTAAAATAAACTAAGGGAGAATGTCGTGAAAGTGTAATGAGAACCAACTAGAGTTAAGTTCTTTATAACATCACAGTCCACTACCCACTTTGTACCTATTGTTGTCACGGCTTATCTATGATCTGAGTCTCTGATCTGATAATCATAGGTATCGATAGAACCTAATTACGCTGCGGATATAAGCATGTCACATCCCTATCAAGTAGGTACATCCTAATGCAAAGCTTGATAGTGTCGTGCTCGTTTTGTGAACTGTGCAAATTCGCAATTATACGATTCCATTGACTAAAATATATTTACTGTATCCTTGGATAAGATTCCTGACAGATCTATGAGATACTAGCTTTCGTCCGGGTAAATGTCGGTTATTACAGACGCAGACAAAATCGCGAATCATAAAACTAAAATGTAGCCTATGTCCTTTCTAGGGGAGTTAAAATATAAGGTTATTATTATTACATTCGCATTTATATTATTAGTATCAATTTATTAATAAAACCAAGAAGATACGATAAATTGATTAAATAGTTTTTGAATTTTAGGCGCACTATAAAAAGATGTTTCGTTACAAAATAGATCAATAGTGATTGAGAACCAATTTGCAAACTACTGTGTATATGAATGGCTTTGCCTTTACCTTGTCATTGTGCGATAGACGTTTTCGAGCAGACGAACTTTTCAAACATATTTTTAAGATATTTTAAGCATACGAACTAAAAAATATTATATGTATAGAGATTAGAGATTAGATAATTGAGATTATGTTTATTTTTTTATTCAAATGTGACACTGTATTATTCTGGTTCACTGTATTATTTATTACCAGCTTTTGCCCACGACTTCGTCCGCGTGGATGTCGGTTATCGCGGATGCAAGCGAAGTTGCGGATTAAAAAGTAGCCTATGTCCTTCCCCGGGGTTCAAGCTATTGTCATACCAAATTTCATCAAAATCGGTTCAGCCGTTTCATCGTGAAAGCGTAACAGACACAGTTACTTTCGCATTTATAATATTAGTATGGAAGTATGGGTTATAACTATTATTTCAAAGATACAGCTTTGTGCTGGATAGGCATTTAAATGTAAATAATTGCCTTAAACATGTATTTCTTTCATTCGACAAACTAAAGTGCCAACAATTCTAACTATTGACAAACGTAAAAATTGAAAACTTACATTATTTATCTTGAAATTATTACACGAGACGTTACATCACGCAAACCCTGGAAGGATTAAGTTACAATCGAGACTCAGACAATTTTATTAGTAGGTAACTCATTTCTGCCCGAGTATTTCATTTGTGTACGTAGGTTTTAGAATTAAGAAAACATTCGAAATTATCGGGAACACAAACACGGGCAAATTACACCAAATTTAAACTAATTCTGTTCAGCCTTTTATGCGTGATAGTAGCGAACATCCATCGATCTTTACAAATTTTCGCGATTAGGATATCAAAGAAGGATAAAAAATATAACTTATATAATTTCCCAGTTTATTATACCAAATAATACATAAATATTATTATTTAAACACGTACAGTCACGAGCATACATATGTATACAGAATGATTGCAAAATTCAAAAGCAATTTTCTCGTGAAACAACTATTTTAACTTATAGATGAAACCTATTTTACAGTTGTTTGGGCTCAAAAATACGCTATTCGTAACCCCATAACATTTCAATCAATAGTTTAGAAGAAAATCAGTTTAGAATGAGACCAACTGTTTACCTACATGTTTTAGCTCGTGACAGTACCTAATAATAATTTGCATAGTATCTAAACTCGTGTCATTACTTATTGTCTTTTTTTTTCGCCTTTCACATTATCATTTACACGCACTCTTAATTACAAAAATCCTCACATAAACAATCCAAATTCAAACTAATCGAGTTTACCATTTATTTAAAAACGGACCACATTTATTTTAAACATTCAAACCACAAACAAAGCAGCCAATCTAGATTTAAAAATATAAAAAAGACTAATCAGCCAGTTACAAAAGCGCCCACGAGTCAAATTAAAAACTCACCACAGAATATAATGAACTGGGTCGAAACAAAACAATCGAAAGTTTTTCAATACAAAATTATCAGAAATTCAGAACTCTATGGCGAATACGAATATCCAATTGAATATCCAATTACACACACACTTCTGTAAGTGAGCCATACAGAACTGAATTCAATTTTAAATTTTAAACACGTTCTTTTTAATTTGGCGGGTCTTTTATTCTTTTTGAGATTGTTGGAAGTTCAGTGACCTAATTGTGGATCAATGCTACCAACCAAATAACTTTTATGTCTAACTAATATTAAGAGGTAAATCTGTTTGTGTAAAATAATTTTTGCAAGCGGATAACTACTTACAAATGTAAGTAGTTATCCGTTTGCAAAAATTATTTCACTGACAGAAAGCTACGCCATAGTGACATATTATTTATGCATATTATTTTTTATGGTATACCATAAAAAATAATGACTGACTTCCATGAAGGCAAAATCGCAGCAATTAGTTACTTTAAAAATCTAGAATATGCATAGTGGCTTAGTAGCATTCTCTGTTGGGCTTGTAACACACCTAAAGCCATTTTGCCGAATTTAAGGAAATGCGCATTAACTACCTATGTGTTACAAAGATCTTTACAAAGTGGCAGATAGTCGATGGTTAAGAAATTTGTAGAAATTGACAGAAATGAATTGACACAGAAATACGTTGCAGTTTCTATAAGTAACAATCGACTTATAAATTGGATTACCGCACTTAAAAATAGAAAAGTGGTTCTTTGTCCTAAAATAAAAAAAGTTAATTTTATTAAAGCACAAAGATTTCCCGATTTTCTCTGACCACTTCCATCTGTTAATTGGATCCACATTCTGTGGCCGATTACAGAATAATTGTAAGAGCACATGTCTGACATTGTTGTGTGTTACCCTACAATTATGTCAATTTGTGGGGCGAGTGGGGGTTAGATCCGGATTACAAGTATGACTACCCTGATTGCAATGGGTTATGTAAAATTTGACGGTCCCGTCGATTTTGTGGGGTCCTAAGTAGGATTCCTATGACCGATCTAGTAATAATAATAATAATATGTGGGGCCATTTTCGTGGGGACACACGGCCATCTGACCCCAAACTAGGGAGACCCTGTACTATGGGTGTCAGACAGCTGATATACATACACAAATACTTTTTTTTTTTTGTAAATACGTACATATATAGATAAACAACACCCAGACACAAGGCAAACACAAGTGCTCATCACACAAATGTTTACCCTGGGCGGGAATCGAACCCGCAACACGCTGCGCAGTAGTCGATCGCTCAGCCACTGCGCCAACCATGTCGTCAGTTTTAAGATGTAACGAGTATTTTGTAAAAAAAAAGCATTTGTGGAGTTTCTTGCTCGTTCTTGTCCTTAGAACGGACTCCTTGATAATTCAAAAGTGCCTGTAAATTGTTTAATTGAAATAATGTTTTGACTTTGACTTTCATTAGAAATTTTCCAGAGGTTGAAAGTTATTAGTGTGTAGTGATGGGATTTTACCCCGAAAAGAACCAGAAGTGCGTCAATTCGAGGAAAAATACCCGATTGGAAAAATATTCGGGTTTTTTTTACATTTTGCTTATGTAGCATTTAGATACACATATGTTAAATAATACATAGCTTTTAAACTTTGTTACTGTTAGTTAGAGCTTATCTTAGTTGAAATGATGCATTCCACTACCACATTTTGCGTACATAAGCAAATTCATAGCACGGATAGGATATTTTACTAATGAAAAAAAATCTGTAAAAATATTATTAGGATAGTTTAGGCAAAAAGCAGTCGTAAAATTTTAGTTTTAGTTCATAAATTAACAAAATAGATTTTTACATTCAATTCAAAGTTTTCAGTTTTTTTAATCTGTTTTATAACACCATGAGTCGCCATGTTATTACGCCGTACGGCTGTGTAAACAAAAAATTGACAACTGTTAGTCAACCGATTGGCGTCTATAGGCTTTGTACATTTATTATTTTCGTAACCAACATATTTTTAATTATTACACTTATTACAATGTATTATTTTAATGATTTTCAATTATATTCAATTATCATCTATACAATATAATATTATAAAGCTGAAGAGTTTGTTTGTTTGTTTGTTTGGTTGAACGCGCTAATCTCAGGATCTACTGAGTTCGAATTGAAAAATTATTTTTGTGTTGGATAGTCCATTTGTCGAGGAAGGCTATAGGCCCATGCGAAGCAGGGTCGGGTCGCTAGTAATATAATATCAGCGCATTTGTTAAACAGCGGATTGACATTTTGTCATTGCGTCATTTCCGTAGAGCAATATGGCGTCCACTACGAGAAGTGTTCATCAAAATACGCGCGAAATTTGAAAATTTAAAATTATGATGCATTTTTATGGCACGTGTCGATTGAATAAAAATATTAGCACTGCAGATTTTAACTGAGACTCTTTTCAAAAATCGGTGTAATACCCTATTGAGTGGGTCACGTCATTTCAACTTAGATAGGCTATACTGCTGGTTAGTTAAGCTTTTGACCACCACTGTCATGTATATATGACAAACCAAAATGTGCCCAGCACGCCACTGTCACGACTATATGACAGACTTCTAAACGTAATTCCATAGAGTTATAAATCGTAGTTTCACGCTAAGGGCACGTTTTTACTTTTTTGACGTGGCGGTCAAAAGTTTAATAAATAATTGTGATTGTCTATGTTTTGTTTTATTTTTCATATGCAGAAACATGTTTTACAATCCGATACTTCCACAGATTATTGCGTTTAAACAAACAGATAATCTCCAGCTTTATTGTAATATTGTAGATAGTGAAAATTATTTTCCCGTAAAAATACCCGGTTTTTATCCAAATAGGTAAAAACCTGGGTATTTTCCCGTCGGGTTTTTTCCCACCGCCCATCTCTATTAGTGTGACATCCCTGTCCGAAAAGACAAGTATGCCGCTGTAAACACAACCTAGTAAAATGGGGGATTGTAGTTCCCACCGATACCCAACCTGAGTGCGGTGCTCCTGACCAGACAATGGCCTACTTAATAAAGAACACAAAGTGTCCCTACACCTGCACCTTAGAAGATATTAAAAACGCCACTAATGCTGGGTCCAAATTGTGTAACATAAAAATCAAAGTTTCGAAAAGAAGAAGAATTGACGGAAGAAGGAGTACCCCTGTGTTTGCTCTATATGCACTATAATATCTCCTATACGTTCTTGGTTATTCTCCTATGAAATTGGCCGCCGTGACCGAAATTCGATTGGGAGAATATTTTATGTGAAATAGTTTTATTTATCAGCCTGTATTGTCCCACTGCAGAAGAAAGGGAGGCCTCCCTTTCTTCTTTCCAACCCTCTCTGTCCAGAGCTAGTGTAAACTAATCCCTCCTATAAGAGTCAAGCTCATCCCGCCATCTTCGAATAAGGTCTACCTCGATGTCGCTGGACGTTTTCCGGGACCCACATTGTGTGTTGCTTTAGCTCATGATACGATACAGCAGGCGGTATCTGAAATTAATGTCTAGTAGTAATATTACACCGAAATTACCACCATGGGCAAAAATAGTGGAATGATAACCTCGAAATTAAAAGTAGAACCGTTTGTTCTCTCCTCACCCAAGCAGCAAAAACTAGTACTATAAAAGACCATAGAACGTTTTGTAAAAAACTATCCTTGGTCCTATAAAGCCCCAAAGAACGTATCTTTTATTCGAAAGTGGCGCATTTAGATCTCTGTTCAGTGACAAAATAATTGTATTGCAGTGTTCCAAATGACGAAACAGTCCAATAAAATCTATGTAACAGTGATGCAGGTCTCAAAATAATGATGTACTGGCTACTTAGGACCTTTTATAGTACTTTTTCATACTATACAAGAGTTTAGTTTCCTTTACCTCACATTTTTCATTCACCATTCATTATTTTACATTCGTGATAGTGTAGGGTGCAAAAAATAATTAAAATAATTTTACAAAAGGACATAAGCAATCTAACTTGAGCAAGATTTTATTTTGTTATTATAATATTAGTCTATTACGGTGGAAATGATGTGCGACTGCAGCTTTACTGATAAACTAGGGATAGGTTTACCATGAATTTAAAGTGCCCCCCTCGAATTGTTGAGTTTTTACTAAAATATTTATCATATAAAGTGATTTCGATATTCTAAGAGCCATTATAGTACTTGCCCTGTCAGTCATCGTGGATTCAACCTGAAATTGGGGTTCTGTGTGAGCATGACTGAATATATAATACCCAGTGTTTATTTTTACTATTTTTTAAATAATAGGTTTTTCTTTTTTAGTTCAAAATAAAGAACCATTTAATTAATAAAGATTTTTATTTATAAACCATCTGCGTAAATAACCTTAGGAATTAGTAAAATGTTTTTAATATACAGTATGTAATAATGGCATAAAATAAGTTTGGTAAGGTAAAGTATTAGGTATTCTATTGTTAATTAATCGTTCTAAACTTTTTGTTGCTTCATGCGAAATATTATAATTAATGGCCCAGTTTTTGACGCCATCACGAAATTGTTGGTATTTTTAGAATGTTGAATAATGATTCAACATTCGAAAAATACCAACAATTTCGTGCATTTGGGCTTGAAGATTCAGAAAACTCGCTGGAGTAAGGTTCTCCCTTCAGAAATAAGATCTTTGTAAGACACATTTTGTACCAACTTGATTTTGGCTACTATTACTGCTTTGATTGTTTGATGATGACGAAGCTGCTTTTCAAAACGTCTATTCACTTCTCTTCTATAAGTTCCACTGCGTTTATATCTTTTCCAATTCTTAAAATCCATTTTTTTTTGTTTTTGGGGCAGAATGCACGTCGCATTAATTTCGTATCAAAATGTCTGAGTATTGTTGTAAAAGCGAGCCAATAATCCTTTTTAGGACTTAACTGTAATTTAATAGAAACATTTATCTACATGTATGTGCCACTTTTGCGTCATTATAGTGATAGATAATACTAACAAGCGCATTGCTAGGCACCAAAAAAGTTGTTATACAATAATTCTGCTCTATTATAGTGTCTGTGTGGTATGCTTGTCGATAAAATTATAATATGCATCTAAAAACCATAATAGTACACTTACGTCCTATTAGCGTGATCTGAAATTAGACTACAGCACAAAAACACTCTATTGTAAAGTCTTTGTGACTACTAACGCACACGTACTATAGCAGCGATCTGAATATCCACAATATCACAATATCGCCCTGTAGTTGAGTGTTCATCGCTGCTATAACGTGACTACTATTGCAGTTCGTTTAGAACCCTTATTACGCTAATCAGATAAATAAAGGCACCTGTTAACAATTTTATAGAGCAATATTATTATGTGCTAGTTATATTAGAACTTGCTATAGTACTTGACTATAACGATTGTATAAAATGGCGTAGTAAACGTTTACATCCTTTGTTTATAGGTATTTTTAGCTCTATAAGCATTTAGAGCAATAATGTACTGTCGAACGCTTTTATACAACACTCTGGCACCGCTAAAACCTTAATAAATCGTTTATAGAGCTTTTTAGAGTTATGAGCTGAAATAATAGGACTGAATTGCTGGTTGGGCACTAAAGTTTGCAGACGACCAGTCAAAGGTCAGGTGTTGTCAATGGTTTCGGGGGTTGCGGAAGTATCTCCAGTTTCTGCGAACCCCCGACGTAGGAGTGAGATGGAACACCGGGGTGACTTTTAATCAGTAAGAGTCTGACAGACCCCTCTGCCCCAGGGCTCCATGTCCTACATCCTTGAGGATTTTCCACCCGGAATAAAAAAAAAAGACAAGAATAAAAGGGGTTGTATGGTGAGTAGATGATCATAGAAAAAATTCTAGCCATTCACGGCTTCCAGAGGTAGACATCTTTTAAGTGATATTTCAATTAACAAAATATTATTGAGAACTTTTTTCAAATTTATATAATACTGCAAAGTAATTGATGTAAAATATTACAAGCTTTAGTAAAAGAAAATACTTGCAACATTTAATAACACTGCGGTGTATCTGCGTCAATTTTAAACATTCACGAGAAATTAAAACATTCAGGGAGGGATGCAGTATTCATTATTTTGTAAGCGGTCCGTGGTGTAAAGTGCTAATTAGTGTTAAGCGCCAATTATTACTTTATTCGTATCTTTGCTATATAATAGTTATTGTTTAATGTAACGAGTTTTTAACTACTATAACGTCTACAAAAACACTACACACGTCTACAAACCGTTTAGACACTACACCTACTATTAGGACGTATGTATATGTCGGATCAGTCAGGATTTAGTCCGATCAGCGATCAGACACTAGATTCTGAATGTCCTGCTCGCTGTGGGCTTAAAACATCACCTCTCTGTAGAAGCGCGCCAAAATGGTGGTGGTTGATCACGTGTTCTTGATAATGACGCGCTTGCGATTCGTTTCACCATAGACTATTTATTGTCTTTGCGTTTCACGTTCATACTATTGACCGGATACGATATACATTTACGATATACGTTTTAAAATTTATGAATAATATTTAAAGCTAGGAGCGCAGTTATAACTTTATAACTAGGTTAAATTAACAGAACACAAAAAAAAAATAGGGATAGCAGGTATAAGGCTGCCCAACGTAAATGGGACTGGGCAGGACATGTCTGCCGCATACATACACATACTAGACATACTGTGTGGGCTTAGGTTACACAGAACTGCACGCGTAGCATGTCCACGCTATGTCTACGGAAGAATAGACATACTGACAGCAAGAATAGACAAGTCAGTACAGTTTATCTCGTGTGAATCGGTGTCCTGAGACAATAAGACGTGGTTGCGGCAGGCCACAAAGGAGATGGCGGGACGAACAGGACGAATTCCTCCAAATCTGGAGACATGACGCACAGGAGCGAGACCTTTGCCCAAGAGTGCGACAGAATAGGTTAACAAAAAAATTCTAGCTAGTGTTTTTCTGCTACTTGGAATACGTTTGGGATGTATTTTGAACTGATATTTCTGAGTACAAATATACAATACATACTTTACAAAATTACATACAACTAGCTTAAGCCCGCGATTTCGTCTGCGTGGAAGTAATACATATATTTACAAATATCAAAAAAAAGAACCGTTGCTTTGCTATTAAAATTAATAAAAAATACCCTACGACCTACTAAATATACACAAAAAATTTATCAAAATTGGTCCAGCCATTTCGGAGAACAGCTCCGATTTAATATTATTAGAAGTTAACACTCGGAAAATAGTGTGGTTTTCCATAAGTGAAAGCTTTTTTGTAGCTCGATCAGAACTTCTAGAAATAACCTCCTACAATAAACAAACCCTTTGAAACATTACTTTAGATAAACGTGTTTTATGAAAATGACAAGGGAATAATTTCCTCCATTTGTTCTGAATTATACGAAAACATTTTCGCCAACCACTTTTTTCGGATAACAGGAAGAAATATACACGGAAAATTACACAAAACCGATTACCAGAAAAACGCTACTAAATGTTTGGCGTAGTATAACGGTACGCAAAGATCTTCACGAACTCGCAGTTTTTGTCGTGGCCCCTTGTAGGCTGTTACGTTCTCAAGGCCCTTTCTCGGTGTCAGGGGCCCTTCACTAATGGACCCTTGCCTCTTTCAGCACTCCCTGTGCTCTTTTGAGGGAAAAAGTCGGAGTAAAGAGTATGTGTGACATACATGAAGTTATGGGGATTTATCTATACATATAATAAAACAGTAACAAAACTGTGTCTGTACATTGAATATATTAAAAAAATAATAATTGAGGGGGGTTTAGGAACAGTAATAGAGCACGAATCCAAAAAAAAAATTCTGTCTGTTTGTCTGTTTATCTGTTTGTTTGTACACGCTAATCTTCGGAACTACTGGGCGGATTTGAATGATTTTTCTTTTGTTGTATAGGTATTAAGTCTGGGCAACATATTATAATCTATAATTTATTTTGGAAACTTGAACACCTGTCGCAGAACCGCAACAGACCAGCTAAACTATAAGAGATACAAAAATGGTACCATAGCAAAAATTGTTCCACGTGATGAGCATTTTCTGCTGAGAGAATAAATTTGAAAACACGGAACACCTGATGTGAAACTCCAAGAGCCCAGCTACACCATGACACATATAGGAATGACGTCTTAGCAAAAGTTGTTCGGTCTGATGGGCATTTTCTGTTGGCTTATAAAAATCGAAGATCAGAAACATCTGATGTAAAAATCAAAGCTATCACTAATTTCACTGTATCTTATAAAATAACATAAGCTGGGAGTACCTCCACGCGGTGAAGGCGGTAACAGTTTAGGACTGATTTTTGATGACGATGGTATATCATTGAAAATTTGACTCTACTGGCCAAAATTCCAATATTTTTTTTTTATTTTATCGAATAAATATGCCTTCGGGGTTATGTTATATGGGTGTTTAATTTCCTTTTCCATTCATCTTAGTGACACGGTAGCCTACCCGGTAACGCAGGGAAGCAGTCACTTAGATTTTAATTGATCAGGTATCTTTACAATAAAACTATAACCATGCCTAGAAAGAGGTCAAATCTTTTCCAATGTTCCAAAGGAGCTAAAAGATTGAGGATCATAAGATCCCAAGAATTTACCGAAGAGCGTCAGGAGAGACTTGATGCTGTTCAAGAACATCAGGCTGCAACTCGCTCCGTGGAAACCTCTTCAGATTGCGAAGCACGCCTGCGTTCTCAGCGTATTTACGCATCTACATCTAGGTCTCTAGAGACCAGTTAAGAATATGATGCGCGACTGACCGCTGATCGTGAACGTCATACATTGTCTCGCGAGTCGGAGACGTTCACGGATAGAGAATTGCGCTTGAGTTCTCAGCGTATCTACGCATCTGCTTCTAGGTCTCTAGAGACAAGTGCGGGACGTGATGCGCGTCTGTCCGCTGATCGTGAGTGACATGCATTGTCTCGCGAATCGGAAGCGATACAGAATCACGCTTGAGTTCTCAGTGTATTCAAGGCAAAGCTAGTCTACACTAATATTATAAAGAGAAAAGATTTGTATGTTTGTAATAAATAAACTCAAAAACTACTGGTCCGATTTCAAAAATTCGTTCACAAATCAAAAGCTACATTATTCCTGAGTAACATAGTTCATATTGCATTAATATAAATTAGGGGTGCTTTAGAAAATTCACGCGGATGAAGTCGGGGTGAAAGTGCTAGTTTAGTAGAAGAAATGGTATCTTGGTGTATTCGAGCATGAAGTAGTGAGAAGATTCAAGTCTAGTTGGTATAAATCTGGAGTCTCGCTATTATGTGTTCCGTAAAGAATGGGCGCCAAACGGGAGCCTATTACTAAGATTACGCTGTCAATCTGTCCGTCCGTCCGTCCGTCTGCAACAGAGCTGTATCTTTTGAAACGTGATAGGTAAACACTTGAAATTTCAAGAAAAATTCAAGACAAAAAAAAAGGAAAAAAAAAAATTCAAGTGCAAATAAAAAAAAGTTCAAAATTATAGAACAAGAAACGAGCTTCTTAAAATTTATTTAAAAGATAATAAGTGTTTTAATATTGTACACTGGTACGGAAAGCTAAAATATGCGAGTTCAACTCGTTGATAGTATTTTTTCAACTTTGTGTAAAAAGCTAAGTACTATGCCATACATTGACATATTTTTTTAAAAGATTCTTTAACAAAAACTTCTTTTAATAAATGGCATCCCAGAATAACGGTAACATACAAAATAATACGTCAAGTCTTACTGCTTCCTCAAAAGACTTGGTTTCTAAGAAATTCATAAAGAGGGAACTGAACTTAAAATATAGCACTTCCTTCATTGTCCAACTACAAGCCAGGTGAAGAAACTGGCAACAAAAGACGTCTCCAGCAAAGGGTACGATTCAAAAAGACAACACCAAATGAAGTTTTAACAAAGTGAAATAACCTAATATATAGTGTTACAAAGCCGTTGCGCTGTGTCTACTTTTATACTGCCCCTACTACGAATCCAGCATTTAAAAATAGAACGGTAATTCGGCAAAGTTCAAAAGCTATTTTCGATTTCGATTAAATTTATTTAAAGGATGTTTATAAGTAAGCAATGCGTGTAAGGCGTTGTCCTAGGTGAGCGACGGAACGCGACATGAGCGACGCGACGCGATGCGACGTAATGCGACCAATAGTTCACGCGACATGTGTCCTACGTTGTAGGTAGTTATTGTACTTATTTAGAAAGAAATAAGTTTGGAGAGATTCATCATTTATATTCGAAACGAAATCCACGTTTTTTTATAGAGTACTAGCTAATGCCCGCGCCTTCGTCCGCGTGAATGTCGGTTATAGTGAATGCAGTCGAAGTCCCGGATAAAAGCCTATGTCCTTCCCCGGGGTTCAACCTATCTTTATGCCAAATTTCATCAAAATCGGTTCAGCCGTTTCATCGTGAAAGCGTAACAGACAGTTGCTTTCGCTTTTATAATATTAGTATGGATTGTGACTCATTTATTACCAAGCACTTTCGATTATATTGTTGCAGCTGTTATTTATATATATATTAACTTTTTTAATATTTTTTTTAATATTTATATATTATATTTAACTATCAATAACCAATTTTCAAAAACCTATTTCTATTGATGAGAGATTGTTATTGGCTTTACTTTAAGGGAAGAAAAAACACTGGTACTTATAATAGTAATAAATATTTAATTCATCATCATCATCATCATTTCAGCCGAAAGAAGTCCACTGCTGGACATAGGCCTCCCCCAAAGGGGGGGTTTTGCCATAATCGCCGCGCTTGGCAGGCGGGTTGGCGATTGCAGTATGGTTGTTACAAAGGCACAGAGAACGCTACTGCCCATTCTCGGGTGAGTCCCTTAGTCGCCTCTTACGACACCCACGGGAAGATATGGGTTATTTAATTATTAATAAACTATTGTGTCTCGTCTCGTCGCGCAAAAAACAAATCTGCACTTGCCGCGTCTTGTCTCACATTGATTAAGGCGACAACGTAGGTCACAAGTACATACATCGACTATTTGACGTTTTCGCGTCGCGTCGCATTACCGCGTTTGTCGTTCACCTAGGACAACGGGTAAGTATGGGGCTCATGGGTAACTAAAAGTCGTATGGATTGATCGGTCGCAATCGCCGGCAGGCCATCCATTTCATTCCCCCTCCGTACCTCGGAAACCACGTAAACCTATTGGTCCCGGCTGTCATTAGTGTCATTCGCAGATCTTTGACAGTCGTTATTGGTAGCTAGAAAGTCTGACAATCAGTGTTCTTATAAGAAGGTGCAATAGAGAAAGGAATCTAAAATGGCGGCATGTACTTGCGTTGACAGATAGTACAGTCAGCATATAAAATTTCAATTTAAAGTTTTTTTTTCAAATTAAAGATAATAAAAACAAGACTGGGTCACATTTATTTCAAACTAGCTTCAGCCAACGGCAAACATCAAATATTTAGGTTTGGTTACATTTTCATTCTACTAATTAGCGATTATCTCATAAACACTTGGACTGATTTACATAATTTAAACGAATAAAATGGTTGTAGACCTATACCTTTCATTTGGCACCAAAATCGTTAAGATATCTCAACAATAAAAAAAACACATTTTCAAATTCCATAATTATTATTTTTTTCTCGGTTGTTTCGTCTGACGGTACGCGCGAGAGTGAGTATAGACGGCACTAGTGTGCGAGCGAGAGAACATGATAAGCGCCGCCATTTAAGATTCCTTTCTTATAATGAACCGGGTTATACCAAGGGATAACATGATACCTAGTAACTAAGTTCTGAAGGTCAAACAGGCTGTCGCTCCATGTGAAACACTGGTATTCAGCTGCATCCGGTTAGACTGAAAACTAGATGTGCGTATAAAAATAATGTTGCATATGCATATTATTATCATTCTTTACACACATCTTTGCAAATGTCGGTGGACTCCTGGCGGCTGAAATCGAACACTCTGACTTTTATAAATATCTCTCGGATAGTCGTCCCAACCCCGAGATCACGGTTCTGACCTCCACACCATCCGCGCCACAATCAATGGCCATCCACAGCGTGGATAGCGCTGAGTTGGAAAATATTATCCTCAGCCTTAAAGACAACTGTGCTGTTGGATTTGATGGTATATCCCCCTTAATCGTGAAGGCGACTCGTCACATTCTCATTCCGATTCCTGTTTTTATCTTTAATCTGTGCTTTTCAACAGGTATTTTCCCAGATGTGTTCAAAACTGCAGTTGTCCATCCTATCTATAAGTCGGGAGACAAGGATAATGTCACTAATTTCAGACCCATTTCAGTTTTGAGTACTCTTTCGAAGATATTTGAGAAAGTCATAAACCACAGACTCACCAAATACCTTAATAAATTTAACCTTCTTTCTAATAATCAGTATGGTTTTAGAAGTGGAAAATCCACAGAAGATGCTGTACTGGAATTTACAGATACGATTATTGGCCATTGGGAAAATAAACATAAAACTCTTGCCATGTTTTTAGACCTATCCAAAGCCTTCGACACAGTCTCAATTCCCATACTCCTTTCGAAGCTGGAGCATCTTGGTATTCGTGGGACGGCCCACGATCTCTTTAGGAGTTATCTTACAGGTCGTAAACAAATGGTAAAACTTCAAAACTACCTCAGCAACCTGGAGACGATTACTTTTGGTGTGCCACAGGGCAGCGTCCTGGGACCCCCACTTTTTCTCATATACGTTAATGAGCTGTGTCAGTTATCCTTACCCAACTGCAAAATTATAGCATATGCCGATGACACAGCCCTAATTGTTCATGGCCGGGACTGGACCGAAACTTGCCTCAACGCGGAGATTGCCTTGAACACCGTCATGAGATGGTTGACCATCTTCTTACTCTAAATGTCAATAAGACCAAGTTTACCACATTTTCTGCTATCAAGTCAAGTCAACCCTCTACACCGATTGAAATTCGAGCGCACACCTGCCCAAACTTAAACGCAAACTGTGGATGTCAACAATTAGAAAATACCCCTATTATGAAATATCTTGGGGGCCTGAAATGGATGCAACATATTGCTGCGACGGCAGCTCGTGTGAGAAAACTAATATATATTTTTAAAAAGCTCAGAGGCGCGGCCGATTTTTCCTGTTTATTAACTGTCTACTTTGCGCTCGCTCAATCTGTTCTAGGTTATTGCCTAACGGTCTGGGGTGTTACCGGTAAAACAGTGATGCTACGAGTTGAACGGGCGCAGAGAGCTGTCCTGAAGGTGCTGGCAAGGAAACCGATCCGATATTCTACATCCTCTCTATATACCCTCTGCCTGGTCCTCACCGTCAGACAGCTATTTATCCTCCAAACTATTCTTCGCAAACACAATCAACTTACCTTTGATCCAAAATGCTGTTCTACACGCCGCTCGAATAGGGTTTGTACAACTGAGTCTCTTAGGACCGTAGCTGCAAGTCGGCATTCCAGACACATTGGCTCAAAAATCTACAACAAATTAAACAAAAGCTTAAAGATCTACCCATTAACCAAGAGCAAATGCAAATTAAAACTTGACTCTTGGTTGAAATTACAAAGTTATGCTGAAGCAGAGAAACTTGTGGAGGTGTAAGATACCCATTTATTCTCTCACACACTTCAACAAAACCACACACAACACACATACCACAAACACCCCTCGCACACCTCATTTACACTCAACCACACATCCATTCACCCTACACTCACCACTTTAACTCAACGTCAAAATACAACCCAATTTCATATGTCCCGTATTGTTTATTATTATTTATTTTACTTCAATAAATTTTTTGTTTGATACATTTTAACTAATCAACAATTTTGCATGGAACATCATTCCATTCTGTATCTGGAGAAGGGCGTTGCTAGCTGCGCTACAGTTTATACTTTTGCGGTTATCATCGTTTCACATGTTTTACTTAGTCTTATGTTGTTGTTCCAAAATAAACTTTTATTTTATTTTATTTTTTATTATTACATATTTTTAAAGAAATTGAATTGAAATCGAAAATGGCTTTTTTAATTTGTAAATTTTTCTAATATTTTTTATAAATTTAGATCTTAAAGTTGTGATAAAGTACAGAATTTTAAAGATATCTTCTGTTTATAAATTGGTTTTAGGGATACCGTTTGCATATAGTTAGAGTACCTCAAGCGTGTTTTTCCTTCATTTTCAATAGTATTTTTTGACTTCACTTCGGCAATACTTTTTATACTTATGATACATTCACCCTTAATCTATTTCATCGTACCAGCCGTATGTAATAATTAAGGCCCTAATTTATTGAATGAAAATACATAATGTTATGCCACCTACCAGAACACATTATTACCAGATATCCTTTGGTAAAGGTTACACAAAGTAAACTTAGCTCTATAATAATTAATTCAACGGATTGCTGACAGCTAAATGCGAACACTCAATTATATCAACACGTGTCATATTTACAGTCGTACACGTGTCGTAGTATCGTATTTAAAGCGTCTGGCTGAAGTAATAGCCACGGTAAGTGTAAACGTGCGTGTGTGTGTGCGATAAATGTTGGTAAACAACATGTTGGTTATGTAGGTATGATATAAATGTTTGTTAACAACATATTGGACTCAATTTATTATATCAACACGTGCCGTATTTAAAGTCGTACACGTGTCGTAGTATCGTATTTAAAGCGTCTGGCTGAAATAATAGCCACGGTAAGTGTCTGGCAATTATATAAATGTTGGTTAACAACATGTTGGTTGGTTATGTTTGTTGGTTGTTGTTGTGTTGGTGTGTTAGTAGTTTTTTACAATATCCTGTAAAAAAATATAAAACAAGCCTTCACACATGAACGTAAATGAGTCAAGTACAGACGCCAGCACATCAAGCCATACCAAACTGTAAAACTTTCCAAATTGAATACGAACCTTAACGTTATGTAATAAAGTTGAAAATCTACCAAAGAAATTTGACAGATTGTTGTAGCTTGATGGCCTTTGTTCCTTTTGTACCTGCTATTACCTAAAAAGACTTAACAACATATTCTTGATTTAGTCCATGTTCAACCCCCTTAATTTTTACCCTCGTCCATGAGGGTACCCCTAAATGCTGTCCATGTTCAACAGTTTTGTCAGTTCATGTTAACAGTGTTTTGTGATTTTTACTATAATTAAAAAATTCGAACAAATAATTCGCCTAAAATGTTGCATTGCAAATTGAATTTCGTGTGCAGAAGCACTGAAAATGTTACGTAAGGCTTTCAGTGAGTCGACTTTATCAAAAACACGTGCGTATGAGTCGTATAATGCATTTAAATGTGGTCGAGATGTGGTGTAAGATTTGACTTTGAAACTTTACTCTCTCTTCTTAAAATTGTTAAAAATGTTGACACGTTTGACTTAATGGTTGAGCGATTGACGACTGCGCTGTGGTTCGCGGGTTCAATTCCCGCACGGAAAAAAATATTTATATGGCCTACAATTGTTGTTTCGGGTCTGGATGTGTAGTGTATGTGAGTTTATATGCTTGTAATCGCATCCACGATACAGGAAAAATGTACAATGTGGGACACCGTTTAAAAAAAAAATACAATCTAGACTTATAATATTATAAAGCAGAAGAGTTTGTTTGTTTGGTTAAACGCGGCTAATCTCAGGATCTACTGGTTCGAATTGAGAAAATATTTTTGTGTTTGATAGTTCATTTATCGAGGAAGGCTAAAGGCCCATGCGAACCCGGGTCGGGTCGCTAGTTTAATCATATAGTGAAGAAAATATGTGATACTAGCTATTGCTCGCAACTTTGTCCAAGTGAATTACAAATCCCTACTTTTTTTTTATTATAAAATGAAGCCTATAGCAGTGATAACATTAAAGTCAAAATCAAATCATTTATCATCATCATCATGACCGAAATAACCATTCATAATCATTTAGTGCCGAAATAGGACTAATAGTTCTGGAGATCAGAGCGTTAAAAACAAAAAAAAACATACAAACTCTTTAGCTTTAAATATAAGTATTAAATAGATTTTCAATAGCAAGCCTTGAACATCGCCGCGGTGTTGCAAGCCTATCGGTATTTTATGGGGTACATTTCGGAGAGTGTGCTTTGGAATTGCGCAACTTAATTCCCCCATCCCCATTCCATCACCGGACGAGCAGGGATACGGCGAAGCGTTACCGCTATACGGTTGAAGTTCCACGGTCTCGAACCAAGCGCTTTTCTTCCACATTTATTTTGCGAACTGCCAGACTGTGGAATTCACTGCCCGCCTCTCTATTCCCCGATACATATAATCTGGGTATCCTCAATGCACGAGAGAACCGGTTTATCCTAGGCAAGCGTGCTCCACCTTAGGCCGCATTATCACTTATGATCAGGTGAGTTGCGGCCAAACGCAAGCTTATAACCACAGAAACTACTTCTTTTATCTGTTCCGTGCCTATCTATATCTATCTATATATATAAAAGGCAAAGGTGATTGACTGATTGTATCAACGCACAGGCCAAACCCTTAAGGCTAGAAAATCGAAATTTCGTACACGTATTCCTCATATGACGAAGGCATCAACAGAAGGCACTAAAGAAGGATTTATCAAAATTCAACCCCCAAGGAGGTGAAATAGGGAATAAGTTTGTATGAAACTTTTTTACAAAAATAGGTAGGGTAGGGTAGGTAAGTAGGTAGGTAAGTTGGTGGGGTAGGTAGGTAGGTTTGGGTACCTACCCAAACCTACCTACCTACCAACCTACCAACTTCGAATCACCGAACTTCCTACTTCCTATCAACCCCCGCACCCGAACATACTTACCTACCCTACTAATCCCTACCCTACCCACCCTACCCACCTCGGTGGGTAGGGTAGGTAAGCAGGTAGGTAGGTAGATAGATTAGTAGGGTACAGGTGGGTAGGGTAGGTAAGCAGGTAGGTAGGTAGATAGATTAGGGTGGGTAGGGTAGGTAAGCAGGTAGGTAGGTAGATAGATTAGTAGGGTACAGGTGGGTAGGGTAGGTAAGCAGGTAGGTAGGTAGATAGATTAGTAGGGTGGGTAGGATAGGTAAGCAGGTAGGTAGGTAGATAGATTAGTAGGGTGGGTAGGGTAGGTAAGCAGGTAGGTAGGTAGATAGATTAGTAGGGTGGGTAGGGTAGGTAAGCAGGTAGGTAGGTAGATAGATTAGTAGGGTAGGTAAGTAAGTTGGTAGGGTAGGCAGGTAGGTAGATAGGGACAGGACAACGTCTATAGGGTTAGCTAGTAACAATATAAAAAGAAAAAACAGAAACTCGATCGAACATCGTTCGAAACTGCACAAAGTTAACAAGCAAAGTCCAGTAGTACAGCCCCCGATATGTCCGCCCTCTACGACGGTGTAAAGTTACTTCCTTCGTCTCGGTTCACTTTGACCTTTGAGAGCAGTAATTAAATCGGCTTTTGTGAGAACTTTGTAGTTTTTCCAGATAAAAGTGTCTACAGGCGTTTCGGTTGAGGTAGTCGTGTTTAGGCACCTTACAAGTTTAAACGGAATTAAAGTTCATTGTTAATTTTGTTGAGCTTAATTTAATTTCGTTACTATGACAACTTGAAGATGGCTGGGGTAGGAGATGAAAGAAGGATTTTGACCCAGGTTTCTATTTATTTTTGTTGTTGTCGAATATTTTATTGTCATGATTAGTTGTCGTTCTTTCGGGCAATCACTCATTGTTGTACACACATCACTGGTAAGTGCAAAGTTACATTTTACTACTACTATTATTGAGTACTATACTATTTATTTATTTCCTAATCCATATTCCCCCATATCCCATCCCATATCTTCCCGTGGATGTCGTAAGAGGCGACTAAGGGACTTACCAGAGAATGGGCAGCAGCGTTCTCTGTGCCTTTGTAACAACCATACTGCGATCGCCAATCCGCCTGCCAAGCGTGGCGATTATGGCAATACCTCTCCTTGGGGAAGCCTATGTCCAACAGTGGACGTCTTTGGGCTGAAATGATGATGATGATGATGATGATGAAATCCATATTTAATATTATAAATGCGAAAGTAACTCTGTTTCTTACGCTTTCACGACGAAATGGCTGAACCATGAAATTTGGTATGAAAACAGCTTGAACCCTGGGGAAGGACATAGGCCACTTTTTAACCGACTTCAAAAAAGAAAAGGAGGTTCTCTGTTCGAACTATATGTTTGTGTGTATGTTTGTCCGCGATTAGCTCCCGTTCGACTAAACGGATTATGATGCGGTTTTCATTAAAGTGTTTGTTACATTCTGAAGAAGGTTTTAGTATACAACACTTAGAAATTAATTCAGCGCTTTTTGAAAAAAACAACAAGTACCAAAAAAAAAATATTCATAGAAGACGGTTTCGTTTCTTCCATCTTCGGAGGACTTTCAATCTCTGTTTTAACTGTGTTATCGTTTCTTAATGGATTTGGGCAATAAGGAGGCACTAAAAAGTGGAAAATGAAAACTTTATTATAAAAAAGAGAACCGCCTTCAAAAACTAAAAAGTTATAAATAACTCAAGCACAGAACACACATGATTTAAGTCTCGTAAGTCTGTGGCAATACAAAACAACAAACAAACAAAGCCACCGACTTCCGAAACTAAAGTCATGTGTGTTCTGTGCTTAAGTTATTTATCACTTTTCAGTTTTTGAAGGCGGTTCTCTTTTTTATAAAAATCGCCTGCATCCGTGATAACCAACCTTCACGCGAACAAAGTCGCGGGCAAAAGCTAGTAATAAATATAATTTTACAGAATATCAAAAATCAAGTGTATTTTTTTAGATAAGTTCTTTCTTTCCTTCTTCTTATTTTTTTTTTTTAATTTTTATGAATTATTTTTTAGTAGTAGTATCTACCCGTTTGTGTAACAATTAATAGTAAATCTAACTTGTCCCAGTCGTTACAATACTATCATAAAACACCTGGTGGTGGTGGTGAATTAAAAACGGTTATTATTCTGATTTTAAACAGCTTTTATCTATTTTTTCATTAAACGAAACGTGAGCATTGTTATCATAGATTGAGTACAACGGATTAACTCACTGTGTTTTCGGGATCGTCCAACTAGTTTCGATGGCATACGGCCACCTTTCTCAAGGAGTTCGACAGGATGACACACTTCTAGTTCCTCCTTTGTATCAGGTCTCACGATATTAAGGGGCTATTTAACGACTTTTACAGATTTTAATCTGACAGTCACGTCAAAATGTGCAGTGTAAATGATTTGAAAAAAATATATGTTTAACTAGAACATTCTCTTAATCATTTAGTATGTGAATATTTTTTATTATATTCATATTAAATAGTTTAATTAACTCGTGAAGTTGTGTCTGACGTGAACAAAACATTGACAATCACACAAAATCTACCAAGTATAAACGAAACTTACACCATCTTACACAATTTAATTATCTATCTTTTAGTATACGCCTTTTTTTTTAGTTAAAGAATACTACTGTTATTTCATTTTTTCGACTAAACTATGAGAGTTTTGGGCGCAGAGAATCGTATGCGCTGCGTCCAAAACTCTCCAAGTTTAGTCGAAAAAATTAAATAACAGTAGTATTCTTTTCAAATCATTTACACTGCACATTTTGACGTGACCGTTAGTTTAAAATATGTAAAAGTCGTTTAATTGCCCCTTAAGTAGTGGTTTCCATGATGGAGATATGGACCAACCACCGTCTCTATTAAAGTTTGGGCGTCGGCTTATTTCAATAGCCTCACGTATTTTCCGCGCTTTTATCTATATTTTTTTCCTTACTAAGTACCTATTTAATACACCCAAGTTATTCATCACTTTAATACAAGTCAGTTTATCCAGCGAATTTTCAAAAATATCTGAGCCTTTACAAATATAATGTCGGTGTCAAAGCTCCTGTGAAATATCATAATATAAATTATTCTGTGTGATCAATTTTATTATGACTGAGAGATTAATTAATTTCGCTTGAAATTGTACGTTAAATAAATTTGGTAAGCTTCCATTTTTAGGGTTTCGTACCTTAAAAGGAAAAACGGAACCTTATAGGACCACTTTGTTGTCAGTCCGTCTGTCAAGACCCTTTTACTCAGAGAAGGGTGGAGGTATCAAGCTGAAATTAATATCAAATACTAAAGTCTGCAAACCCATGGGGCGGGGAAAAAATCAAACTTCTAAGTTAACGCGATCAAAAGATACGGCTGTTTATGCCGCATATTTTGACACTAGCATGGGTCTCAAGACCTATATTGGTACTTCCCGTTGGCCTAGAATCATGAAATTAGTCAAGAAGCAATGTCATATAGCAAAAGTTAAGGAAAAAATCTGTTAGCCGTAAATTAGTAGCACCATCACAATAAAAATGCCAAAATATATTTTTACGATATTTAACTAACTGATTACTGTAAGTTTATACGGAACCCAGTGCTCGAGTCCGAGTCGTACTTGACCAGCTTTTTTTTTGTTACTTTTTATCAGCGAATGTGGGAGAAATGGAATTCGAGAGGCAGTAGTAGGCTTACATGCTGAAATATGGGAATTTAATCATGATAAGAGCATTAGTGACCTAGTGATAACGGCTACGACTTTCGACCCGTAAGGTCATGGGTGCGACCCCAGACGAAATTTTGTTTTTTTTTCATCAGCGGTGATATATTTTATGCCTTTACAAAATCATAATATTAATATAATGTAAAAAGTTTTTTTTTATATATTTTGCCTAAGTTATAACTTATCACAATACAGAAGCAACAAGAATAATGTAATCAGGATTTTGAAAAAACTTGATTGAAAAGAGTGTCGGTGGAGTTTGTTGCTCCATTTCTACCACAGATATAGATAGACCAAGATAACGCAAGAGCAACTACTTCGCGTGCCTAGTTTCGTGCCCAGCTTACGTACAAAAATCGTAAGTAAAAAAATAAAGTAAACTTTTCCTTCCATTTTGTGATTAATATTATGCGTAATTAATTTTTAAAAAACAATAATTTATTTTTAATCTAATACTCGCAGTAATACCTGGTAATACCAAATTTAAGAAAAACAAAACATTGTGACGTCATAATAGGTAGTCAAAAAATGACAAGCTTGGTTTTCATACAGATCGTGATACTTGCGTTATCTAGGGTCTATCTATATCTGTGATTTCTACCTACATTTTGGAACGAGCACTTACATTTTTAATTAACTGACTGTCCAGTAGGGCTTAGTTTATTCAAATAAAATAGGCGCATAGGCCCATAAATAAATACCTTAACCTAAACATATATATTTAATAATTTGAAACTTTTGCTAGTAGAAAAGACGTAAGACTCTGTTAGTAGCACTTCACTTTGACGACACGGTTGGCGCAGTGGCTGAGCGATCGACTGCTGCGCAGCGTGTTGCGGGTTCGATTCCCGCCCAGGGTAAACATTTCTGTGATGAGCACTTGTGTTTGCCTTGTGTCTGTGTGTTGTTTATCTATATATGTATGTATTTACAAAAAAAAAATGTATTTGTGTATGTATTGACACCCATAGTACAGGGTCTCCCTAGTTTGGGGTCAGATGGCCGTGTGTGAAAATGTCCCCACATATTATATTATATTATATTACTTTGCACTAAATTGTCTTTGTGCTGTCCTGTGGCACTTGTCCGCGGAAACGACGGAACACCACGTCTTGCGGCCAAAAGTCTTCTTCCACGACGAGGGGCAGGAAACAATTCGGTACTCGCACCACGAACGCCTTGAAGCTAACATTGTGGAGCGACTCCAGCAGTGCAATTCTGTAAGAATTCACCCGCGAATTCGAATCCTATCTCATTTCCGATTTCACTTACCTGAAGTGAAAAGTATTTGGTATTCGCTAAAATAGTAATGTAATAACAGTTCGCTTTATCTATGTTGTCACTCAATGGCGCTAGCGTAGTTTTTATCAAGTTACAGAATACCTAAAACAGTTTTCACCGCGGAATCAGAAGTGAGAACTGAAGTGAGTTCTTACAGAATAGCATAGCAGTAACTACAAACAACCCAACCCACAGTCTGTCATACATGAATGCCCATTGTGAAACTAATCCAACCAACATCATTATCATCTCTTCAGCTTACCAAAGGTCCGCTGTTGGAAACAAGCCTCCTTCATGGCGCGCTATTTTTCCTGGTACTCTGCCTTCCGCATCCAGCCACCAATGTATCTATACAAACTGTCTATACAAGTGTCAGTTTGTAATGACAAAATAACAGATTTTTACTTATAACTAGCGGGCCTGGCAGACGTTGTCCTGCCCTGGAAATCGGAACAAAAGTCCAGGTCCAGCCAACCATTTTTTTTTATTTTTTTATTAACGTGGAAAAAGACGGGATGGTGTGCTGGACTCCTACCGGCTAAAACCACCACGGTGTTCCTCGACTGACCTATGGGCGGGGGTACGGGATTCGCTCGCGTATGCACCGCGCCCCCGCCAGGCTATGATCCGCCTACTTGGCGGATCCCGTCGACCTCGGCGGTCTGAACGCCGCCGAATCCTCTAGTATGGCGCGCGCGGAACACGGCGCGCCGCCTACACGGGCCTGCATCTGGTCGGGTGGTGGACTGCAAGGTCCAGCCAACCCTAAGAAAGAAAGAAAGAAACTGGCTCTGCGCAGTGGAGAGGTACCAGTGTGACATAGATAAGTACTACTAAGTTATGCACTCCTAGTACCAGGGTGACATACATCTAAGACGTCCTACAACTCGACTGCAGCGCCACCTACCGGGTCCAATTATGAATCTAAACCATTCTTAAATCCACAAGCACACACAAAATATCTCATCAGAATCGGTCCAGCCGTTTACGAAGAGTTCACTTTCATACACACGCACAGAAGATTTTTATATATAAGATTATTATATTATATTAAAGTACCTACGTACACGTATATGGTAGGTAGAGTCTACTTCCATCAAAATATCATTTTTTTTCTTTTTTTTCTGTTTGTCTGTCTGTTTCTCTGTCAAAGTCAAAGTCAAATCATTTGTTTTTTGAATGTCATCTTGTAAAATTTTAATCTAGTTGAATCTAGTTTCCCATTCCAAATTGTAGTTTCGTATGGACAAGAATGAGCAAGAAACTCCATACATACTCTTTTAAAAAAAAAAATGTTTACAATTTGGATTTACAAGAATTATAATATGTTATCTAGAATTATAATATGGAATCTAATCGCGTCAAAATCGACTACAATGGGACCGATTTTCACTGGCAGATAGCTGACGTTATAAGGAGTAACCCAGACTACCTTTTTTTTTAAAAAAAAAACAAGTATCCGCGCCTAAAATAAAAAATAAAACAAATACTAATAGGTACAAATAAAAATTCAAAAACGAATATAATCACGAGATTGTAGGTATTCGTTATTGAATTTGTATTTGCTTTTGTGGTGCCTCTTGTTTGATAAACTGAGCGTTAAATATACAAAGTTTTTTAAAACTACTTCGAAAAATGAGAGATTTTAAAACGCGGGTTCATTTTTACAATACTAAGCCCAATTCCAAACAGTACATACATAGAATAATAACACCAATAACTATTGCATTAAGTGCCTATTTTACGACTGTTTACAAAGGTACACAATGTACCGTGTAGAATGTACAACACATTTCAGACTTCCTTTCAATAATACATAATACACTTGTTAAGGTTGAGTAAGGTCAGCAAATAAACTTCAAAATATTATGTGTTTTAAATCATAAAACATAACTGTAGGGCTCGTGGCTAATTAAAAGCCTTACGCCTTCCTTGATCGGCCATGGTTAAGCGACGCTTGCCGCGGTCGTTCCGTAGATCGGTGCCCATCCTTTTCATACCGAAGATCGAAAAGTTGTTTGTCCCGGCTATCATTCGTAGATCTTTGACAGTCGTTATGGGTAGTCAGAAGCCAGAAATTCTTACAAGCAGCCTTACCAAGGGGTATCGTGTTATCCAGTGACTAGGTTGTGTAGGTAAGGGTGTTACCAGACCAATTAATCGATCGTCGATCGACGGCATCGATCGATGGTAGAATGGATTAGTCGAAGTCGATTGACAGTTTCTACCAGACCAATTGCTCGATCGTCGATCGACGGCATCGATCGATGGTAGAACGTTTTAAGTAGCGTTTCTAGTGAGATGATGGAGCGTCCCTAGTGTCTGTAACACAGGTTAATTCCTAGCACGGCACTGGGTTTGCTCCTCTACCCACTATAATATATTATTCCTATTCTTCGCTCATGATGTAGTATTTAAGTTAACCTGTACTTAAAGTGGTTGGAAAATAAAGATTATTATTAATTTATTAGTCGACGTCGATCGAGCTGCTTGATTATTATTACTGATCGATTATAGCTGGGGTTAATCGATGAACATCGACCGATGCCATCGACCGGCAATCGATCGATTATAGTTAGTGGGACGGTATCCGTCGATCAGCCAAAGCTACCACACCAATCGATCAACGTCGATCGATGTCGATTGATGGCATCGATCGACGATCGATCGATTGGTGTAGTAACACACTTAGATGGGCAAGTGCTCCATTTCAAATTTTGGTATTCAGCTGCATCAGTTAGACTGGAAGCCCTAACATAGGCTATGTAGATGATTATAAATTGAACAATGAACTAGTCATTGTAGGAGAACAATGTTAATTGTAAGAGACGTTTTGCTAACTGCAATAATGTTTAAGTTTCCTTGTTTATTTTAACAGATTTTCAGTCAAAAGAAACAAGGAAATCATCGCACACGTATTAGTTCAACACCGGATCAACACGCTTCTTCGACTAGTCATCAACCCAACGTAGGAACATAAGAACGTTACAGATCGACTCAGTATAATATGATAATGTCGCCGTGATGCGGCTCCGTTCTAAAGCCCGGTTTCTACTACAGAGATGAGTCAAGGAAGTGCCTTAAACCGTCTTGCATTATTTTCAAATTTCATCGCTAATATGTAGCTTCCACCCAGTGGAATATCCTATTGAATATGTGTCACAAATCTCTTATCTCTCCTCTTTGGTGGAAGTCGGACCTTATTGCTGGGTTACGCCCCTTTCACATGGCAGTCCAGTTTTTTGCAGGATCCCGTTTTCTGCAGGATCCCGTTTGATGGCGAATGTCTAGCGTCGTTGTAAACAGATTCGCCATCAAACGGGATCCTGCAGAAAACGGGATCCTGCAAAAACTGGACTGCCGTGTGAAAGGGGCGTTACCTTGTAGTTATCCGACCATACGTAAATAAGGGAACGACCCGACGTCAGCGAAGCTTCGCACAAATGCAATATTAGTTTCAGCTTTTTTGTTAACCCTACTACTGACCCAAGCTATACAGGATATCGAATCCTACCAACCACAGTCACACGGACGTATAAATTCACCCTTACACCCCATAGATAACCCTTCCGTGCTCATAAATTTGGGATAAATAATCTTAGTTAGGTATTAAGGGGCGCAGTGAGTTACTGGTTGTTGCTGTCAAAATACTGAGTAAATAGTTTTTTTTTGGTCTGGAAAACGGTCATGGCGAAAAAGTGGAAGCTCTCGTTCAAGTACCGGATTCTGTTTTGTACAAATCATTTTCTATCGTATTAGTCTATAAATTGGTAAAATAAAAAGTAGATTAGTTAAGTGAAGTCTTCGTCAAATAAGTTGGCTATATATTTAGTTATAGTATTTGTGGATTTATTCCCTTGACATTGAGTCGTAATAAAGGTACAGTCAACGCAATAAATTATTCAAATCATTAAACAGTCTATATCATATTTTTATTTATTTAAACTGTAATAATTGAATAATTTATTTCGTTGACTGTACCTTTCGTCACATTCGACGTGGCGGTACCAGGCAGATTTTTTTAAAATAAAAAGCCTAAGGAAGTATCAAAAGAACAAGTAGACGTGACGGCGACTCGACGTAGTGGCGATTCGACGCAGCGGCGACTCGCCATGGCGGCGACTCAACGTGGTGCGACTCGACGTCAAGGGAATAAATCGAACAAGGCAACCAATGACGAATGTCGATTTGTGTTTCAAAATCATCACGTGTCATTGTCAAAGAACTGTGTCTCTACTGTGTCACAGTGCATAGAACAATACCGTTATGACTGTCGAAAAAAACCTATCAAGTTAGATATTGAGGCTGAAAAGAATAAAGAGAAGCCTATAGGTTCGTAATAAATAAAAGAGAGAAAGAGAGACCTCATTCTGTTAAATTATTTAAAACATAATTATGTTTGCAATTCCAATTGTTACTTTCATTTTTTGTTGTGAATAATAATTTAATTGTTCACATTAAACGCGTTCCAATTCTGTCTCTAACAAATAATTTCAACATTAATAATATTATTGTATATGTCGGAGATGGTTTATTAATCACAATTGTGGGTGTTAACTAAATTTGTTATGATTTGTTTCTTATTGTTAATTTATGTGATTTTACTATCAATTATTGTCTATTATGTCGAAACATGATTTATTGTGTGTGCACACTGATTTGTGGTTACTTTATTTCGATAATTATTATCGATGGTTTTATTCAAAACAATTGTTGACACATTACTTTGAATGTAAAACGAATTACCTTATGAAATCACTATTGTTTATTTATGACAATTATCATTGTGTTATTTGATTACAGATCTTATTAGATTCAGCACATTTTAGTGTTTTGTATCAAGTAAACGCGTGACGCACTTCCGTGCGCATGGGCAGACTTGTATGGAGAGGTTGCAAGGTGGGGGGCATCGCCTTATAAAAGAGCGTGCACTCCGTAAGTATGGCAGTCGATCCTCGGATTCGACTCAGTAAAGAGTTCCTGCTCCCGACAATACTGTCGGTTTACCTGGTACAGCGCTGCTGTATATTCACATAGCTGTATAGGCTTGCTGCTAGCGAGCGATACACTTTGTATTTGGGTGGCTTATGCTACTGTACGAACTATAGACCTTAAGGGTTTGTTCGTTTATCATTGGGTGGCTTAGGCTGCTGTACGAACTGTAAACCTTAAGGGTTTGTTCGTTTATCATTGGGTGGCTTGGCCACTGTACGAACTGTGGGACCTTAATGGTCTGTTCGATTAACTGTATTGTTGCTGTACCTTTAACTTACTTTATTCTTGTTACTGATTACCATTTTGTATTATGTTTTCTTTACTAATAGTGTGCAATTGTTTCACAGGTATGTTGTTTATCGATAATGGGATAATGGGAACGCCTATAGTCCTGACGATGTACTATACCGCACGGCACTCCTCCTCGATCGCTCAGTGACGATCCTACATATATAATAAGCTGAGATCCCAGAATCAGCAGCCCGACGTCATGTTGCTCAAATTTTAATAATACGCATAGGATTATGTAGTTAAAAAGGCATGTGTTCTTGCTTTAATGCTGATTCGTTAGGTATATGGTAACTTTTTACAAAAAAGACGACTGCCTCCAAAAAGTAAGAAATAACTTTAATTTCGGTTTTCTTTAAAGGCGCGTATTCGATTTAGCGCAACTCAAAATCTAAATGATTTCTAGAATGACGAAGCAGCATTGACACACACTAGTACAACACAATGGTCGGTTTGTGTGCATCAAAAAAAGAAATACGCACGAAATAAGCACGAATCATTGAAATTGATCGGCAAACGACAGCGCGCGATGTTTTACAGGGTTTCATAAAATAATTGTCTAAAATAAATGAGTTCGTATAACGGACTAAAAAATATTTTGTATTTTAAACATAACCTTTATTTTTATAAAATAAATATGTCAGTTATGTTTTTATTCAAATACTGGTGAAAAAAAAATGACAAAGTGAACCGATTTTGTACTTTTTCAATACGGTTTTTTAATACATAATAGTAATATTTTCGTAATTTTGGCTTTGTGTCTGACTTTAAGACTGTATATCCTGTTGAAATAACGCATAAAACATAATATTTGGGCGTACTGTAATGGTTGTATTCGTCCTGAAAGTTAACTCTGACGTCTATTTTCGTAAAACGCTATGAAAGGATTGTCTTCGCTTTAAAAAAACATCATTAAAATGTATACTTTTACTTTGTAGCTGTCTAAATCAAGACTTAATCTTTCTTAAAACTGTAATTGTTTTTAAATAATCTGCTCACATCATTACGATATTGCTCGGGGCAAAACGCAAAGACATGAAGTTGTCGTCACGAATCGAATACACGCTCTTAAGGCGGTAGTCTTTTAGTTCTTGTACACTACATACTCATATAAATAGTGTTTTTTAGGCTGGCGACGTCGTATTCATGTATGATTATATTATGAATTCTGTAGAATATATATAAAAAAAGAAACAAACGAAACAAAAACAAAAGAGTAAGTATGAAGTTTCTTGCTTAATCTTTGACTACACAATCCTATATCTATTCTCAAAATTACAGCCTTGGTAAGATGACATTGTTCTAGCGACATTGGGATCTTGGACTATTATTAAACTTCTACCAATATTATTCGTGTATTGTAATATAAATATAATTCGGTAAACAAACATACTAATACGTTTCAACATGTGAACGAACAAGACGTGAACTTATTGTAGGCAAAGAGCAAATTGCTCGCAATAATGTTACTGCGCCATTGGCCCCATCATTTTGTACCAGTGTGTGTACATATTTGATTACAGATGCGGTCACAGACTACAAGAGCTTGGTTCTGCAAAAACAAGCCGAAACACAAACTCTCAATAATTCAATTGATTACGTTATATACATTCAGTTTGCTACATTACTATCTACCAAAAACAGTTCAATTTAAATCCAAAACTAAAAAAGCAAAAATTGCAAATAGTTTATCAATTGTAAATATTGTGTGACATCTTTAACATTTTTTTTAACTTGCCTATTTTTGTATCCCACTGCTGGCCAAAGGGCTCCCCTAACCCCTTCCAACTTCCCGATCTTGTGCGATCTCTGCACACGTTTGCCCCGCAAGTATTGTCCGATCGTCACACCACCTTCGGTTTTCGGTTGGCCTTGGCCGAGAACATCACTGCTAGGTCGGCCCACCCACCCTGGGTGGGCCGACAATATCTGAATTCGACAAATACAACATTTTTGTTAATTATGTTTTGGCAAAGAAATCATTTGGCTATTAAAATCATTCGGTGAAATCAAATAACGCAAAGCCTTGCTTCGGTGAATCGTCGTCGACATAATTAAATTCGATTATAAATACTTCGATCAAACGTCGGTTGCTCCTTTTACCCACTGCAATAAGGCGATTCCAGCATTCATTATTTGAAATTTATACAAACCTACAGAAAACCAATATCGTCTTTTTACAATATTTTAGTTCTCTTCCGAGGAAGAATTTAAAGGTTGCATGCGTTCTGCTTGCAGGTTGAAACCAATAACTATAATGGTTTATGTCGGCACACTCTGGAACCTTCTAGTACCTATAATTAGAAGTAATAATAATTGTTTATTTAATAAAAATACACATACATCTAGTCAAATGGGACCAAAAATATTAAGTCAAATTTTGGCTTACCCGAGTCTGTTTCCTAGCAACCAATGTGTCAGGTGGAGGTACAGAGTATTTTTCATGCACAATTTTTCACATACGCTAGCCTCCTTGCAATTTGCAGTATGTACACACAAAAATATTGAGTTGTCTCATTCACGGACCTATTGTTCTTAGGTAGTGCGGTATCTAGTCGGAGCGTGCGGAGACCTATCAATAATCTAAGGTTTTATCGATACACTAAAGAATATTTAAGTGTAAATTTTCCACTCGTAAGGGTACTCGTAAAATAATAAAAAACGGGGTGAGTGAAATATTTTAATGGAAAGGGGCAAGATCCAAGGGGCGAATGGAGCGTAAACCCCGCTGCGTAACTATGTTCCGATCTGAAGGAACCGGTTTCTGGTTTAATTACAGACTTATAAGACATTTTTCCTTTGTCTCTGATGACAACGTATCTGCAAGGCCTTTGGTGTTGGCGTGGTGGTGTAGGCTAAAGGTACTTAACATCAGATGGGCTGTCGACTTGTTTGCTTTCCAATAGAAATAGCTTTCCAACAAACGCCATCTGAGAACCTTCAAAAAAGAGACATTTTATCTTTGTCTCTCTCTGGCATGACAAAGCATCGGAACGCAATATCTGCAAGATCACTGTTGTTGCAGATGTGTATATATGTAGCGGTGACCACTTCACATCAGGACTTGTTTACCATCCATCTAACCTTTTGCCAACTATGTTGGAGTTGGCTTCCAGCCTAGCCGGATGCAGCTGAATACCAGTATTTTACATGGAACGACTTTCTATCAAACCTAGTTAGTTACAGGGTAACACGATCATCTTCATCATTATTAGCCAAAAGTAGTCCACTGTTGAACAAAAGCCTCACCCATAAGGGAAGGGGTTGCCATAATTCCCACGCTTGGCAGACGTCTTGGGGATCGCAGTGAAGTTGTTAAGTACACGGAAGCAGCTGCTGCCCGACTTACGGATTTTTCCCTTAGTCGCCTTCTACGACACCCTCGGGATATAATGGGTGGGTGCTGTTCTAGTCCGGACTCCCCACCGGGAGTAACACGATACCCCTTGGGAAAACTGGTTGTCAGTCTTTCTGGCTACTACCCATAACGACTGTCAAAGATCTACTAATGCCGGTACCAACGACTTTACGTGCTTTCCGAGGCACGGAGCACTATAAAATGGATGGTCACCCATCTTCGGACCAATCGCAGCAAGTGTAGCTAAACTATGATCAATCGATCTGTACGGTTTTTATTTATCTACGAGACCCTCCATCTGATGTCATACATTAAAAAAAAAACTTCTTCTTCTTCCGGCCCTTATCCCATGCTACTTGGGGTCGGCGCAAATGTTTCTTCTTCCAATCCGTCCTGTCCAACGTCATGCTTTCAATGACTTCCTTTTCGTTCATATCACTTAAAAAAAAACTTTCTTATTTACTCTGTGACAACTCAGTAAACAGTATTCAAATCTGTACTAGCCCTACACGACACCAATGCTTGCCAAGTCTCACACATACACGGACATAATTTCCGATAGAACGCTTGCAAATCGACGTCGAACATTTTTTATTCGTTCAGACAGTTCTGCTGTTTCGTGTCGGTTTAATTTTACTGAATGTATCTTTTTAAAGCATTAAACTACATTATTCGTAGTTATTCTTCGAGGGCTATGGCAACTTTAAAGATTTTCTGTGAATGTTATATCATTTCACCTTCTTCCTAGCGTTTTCTCAACCATGTTTGGGCCGGCTTTCTGTCTAACCAAAAGCAACTAAATACCAGTGTTTTACATGGCGTGACTGCCTATCTAACCTCTACAACCCAGTTACTTAGTAATACCACCTTGATAAGACGGCTGTCAGACTTCTTGGCTTCTAGCTACCCATGGAGCGACTGCCTATCTGACCTCTACAACCCAGTTACTAAGTAATACCACCTTGATAAGACGGCTGTCAGACTTCTTGGCTTCTAGCTACCCATGGAGCGACTGCCTATCTGACCTCTACAATACAGTTACTGAGTAATACCACCTTAATAAGACTAGTTCTCAGACTTCTAGCAACCCATAGACTTAATTTGGGACAAGCCGCCACACCATTCCCAAACCACTGCAACTTCTGTAAGCCAGAATCAACAGTGGCGACCACCAGAAAATCGCCAAAACAATGAAGCTCGACGAGTCCCAGAGAAACGATTCAACTGTCTTAGATCCCGCAACGAAATTAATCAGAAAAGAACAGCGGAGGAGTATGAAAAACATATTTTCCATTTCCCTCCAAATGACTACTCATTGACTGACTGCCTATCTGACCTCTACAACCCAGTTACTGAGTAATACCACCATAACAAGACTAGTTCTCAGACTTCTTGACTTCTAACTACCCATGTTACTCTCTAAGATCTATAAGTAGCCTCCGGCACCAACGGCTTTACCTGCATTTCGAGACACGAAGGGGTTTCGGTAAATATAGATGGTCACCCATCCACAGTCCAACCGCGGCAAGCGTAGCTTAACCATGGCTGATCAATTCGTAAGGCTTTTACTTAACCACGACCTCCTGCGTATTATGGCAATTATGAGTAAAAAAATACCTCGGTGAATCGTTTAGGTGATGTGAGCTGTCATCCCACCTTGTCATCCCGGTCGGTTCTTATTATTTTATTATTAAATTACCTATTGAATAAGTTTTTAAATTATTTGCTATTTATTGTGTTTAAATTAATTCTAATTATAGCGTGCGGCAGAGTGTAATGTGAACGTGGCAACCCAGAGTGGTTACCCGGTCGCCCGTAGGAGGGCGCCCGCGCATGTTCGATATAGTTCTTATGAGGTAGGCAGTGTGTTAAGTAGAGTGTAAGACGCTACCCGCGAACGTGTGCGCGCGAAGTTTAAGCTTTAGTTAAGATTTAGTTAAGTAGTGACTTGTGATCTGGCAAATATACAGTAACCTGATAGCACCAGCGTTTTTCTACACCCGTTCCCCGGCTATAAGTGGCTGCCCAACGTGTAAATCTAAAGAAAAATGCCGAAGCTTCGATCGGAAGATGTCTCAGAAGACGCCGGTGCCGCTAATATTACAATGTCACAAGAAACCCTCGCGAGTTTTATCACATCAATCCAGCAAACCCAAAGTGAATTTTGTCAACAACTAATACGGGAAGTACGATCATCAACACCTCACGTTAACGTGTCTGAGGCCCTACAGGGATCGGGCCTTGCATTTAGCTCGAATGGAAACTTCGCTAAATGCTCGTCGCGTTATGGTGGACGTGCCGATGAATCATTGGAAAACTTTTTAGACGCGATTGTTATCTACAAGGATTGCGTAAACGTTTCCGACGAAAATGCTCTCCGCGGTTTTTCAATGTTGTTGGAGGGGCCTGCTGCAGTGTGGTGGCAAGGTGTTAAAAGGTCGACGAGCACATGGTCGGAGGCCCTTACTCGAATAAAAGGGGCTTTTGGCGAGCATGACCCACCACACCGACTCTACAGGAAATTGTTTAGCCTAGATCAAGAAGACGAACACACGGATTTGTTTATCGCCAAGGTACGTGCTCTGTTAGCTAAATTCCCAGAGGACGACCTCTCGGAAAAAGTTCAATTGGATATGGCATACAGTGTACTTAGCCCGCGCATTAGAAAACGCGTGACGAGAGAATGTGTAAATAGCTTCGACGAGCTACTTCATAAGTGTCGCCTTGTAGAAGATTCCTTAAAAGAAACAAGAAAAGGACAGGCATTCCCATCGAAGTCTCACGCGCAATCGAGCAAACGCGCATCATCGTCGTCACAGCGGGATGTACCTACAATCACCGATGCTTCAAGTATCGGCAGCGCCGCAAACGTCGAGCCCGCCGAGCTAGCCGCCGACGCCGCAGCGAAGGAAAAGAAGCCCTTTTGCGTGTACTGCAAGCGTCTCGGCCACCGCAAGGAAATGTGCGAGAAGCTTAAGCGCAATAGTGATAAGTCCGATAAGTGCGATAAAGTAAAGTCGGAAAGTGAAATAAAGTGTTACGGTTGTGGTACCGCGAACGTTATCAAATCGAAGTGTAAAAACTGTTCGCCGGCTCAGACGTCAGCGTTTTATTCAATAAACTTAACGAAACACAGCGGATCCATAAATAATAAAAGCAAGGCCTCATCGCTTCGAAATTCGAGAGCGCCGGGCTTATCGCGCTGGCGCATGCTTTCGCGCTCGCTCCCGCGCAACCCCGCTGTCGCCCATGCTGCCCCGCAGCCGTCGGCGTCGGTAAGCCCGTCAAAGCAAGTGTCGACTCAAGGTAACCCTACGCACGTCGTCAGAGAGGGCCTTTGTAACACTTTTGTTGATAATAATTTAGTTAACGTAAATAATTGTTCGGATAACTCAAGTAACAATAATTGTTTAGCTTTAGAGTTTTTAGACGACCATATTCCTAATGAAAACATTAATTGCGTACCTGGTTCTAAGGATAAATGTTTAAGTTATGATAATGTTGTTAATGTAAATAGTAATACGTCTGTGTCGAGCTGCTATAATTGTAATTCTTGTAATAGCTGTGAGTGTTTAGAAGAAGCATACGGTATCGGTATTGTACCTTTTCGTCGCCCTGTGTTAGATATAAGCGTTTTAGGTTATTGTGGCACTGCTTTGGTAGATTCAGCAGCAAAAAGCTGTATTGCCGGTCACACGCTTTACGCTCTCCTGCTCAAATTAGGACATCAGTTAGTGCCGTCAACGCAAGTTGTTAAGTTGGCGGATGGTGTTAGTAGGGAAATGAATGTATTAACCACAGAGGTACAGGTGACACTTAACACAAAACTAAATTCATTAACTTTTTAATTTTTCCTGAAGCGAACAGTAATGAAAGCCTGTTAGGCATAGATTTTCTTACGAAATTCAATCTCGTTTTCAACTTCGGCGAGAATTGCTGGCACTTTGCCGAAAATAGTGAACAAAAGTTTGATACCCAATTTGAGAGAGTGTCACGGTCACCTGTATCTTCGTGTGCTGCTGTAGAGGTGTTGCGGGATGACGAGGCGAATTCACTTAATGATTGTCAACGCGAGGTACTTGCGCAGCTCATTGTAGAGCATCAAGATATCTTTAAGCCAGGGGGAGACCCGACGCCTTTCGCAGAACATATTATCGATACTGGCGATCACCTGCCCATTGCTGTTCCACCGTATAGGTTGACGCCTGCTAAGAAAGAGGCCATGCGGGCGGAGTTAGATAAGATGTTGACAGACGACATTGTTGAGGAGTGTGAGTCCGCGTGGGGTTCTCCGGCGCTTCTAATCCCAAAGAAAAATGGTAAGGTTCGTTTTTGTGTCGACTATAGAAAACTCAATGCGGTAACTAAGACCGACGTCTATCCGATGCCACTGATAGACGAGCTTGTCCAGTCAACAAAAAAACATTCTTTTATGAGTACTATTGATATGCGCAGTGGATTTTGGCAAGTCAGTTTACGCGAGCAGGACAGAGATAAAACAGCTTTCCTGACGCCTTTTGGTTCTTATCGTTTCAAGCGTATGCCGTTTGGCTTGAAGAACGCTCCTTCAACCTTCCAGCGTCTGATAGATAGGCTTCGTACGGGCGCTTCTCTAAAGGACGTGACCCTTCTTGCGTACCAAGACGATTTGTTAATTATATCCCAAGGCAGCTTTGAGAAGCATATTTCTGATTTGCGTAAGGTGTTCGAAAGATTACGCCTATTTAAGCTACGTGCGAACAGAGACAAATGTGTGTTCGCACGAGACAAAGTCAAGTACTTAGGCCATGTCATTACCCAAGATGGTGTGTCACCGGATGATGACAAGGTCCGTGCAGTTTTAGATATGAAGGCACCGTCGTCGTTACGCCATTTAAGGACCTTTTTACAGACGTGTTCGTGGTTTAGAAAGTTTATCCCAAACTTTTCTGCTGTAGCTGAGCCTTTAACACGCCTGCTCAAAAAGAATCAGCCCTGGTCTTGGGATTCAAGCCAGGCTAGTGCGTTCGACGAGCTTAAAAAGCGCCTATCGTCGGCACCGATTCTCATCCAACCAGACTACAGTAAGCCTTTTGTGTTAAGAACGGACGCTAGCAACTACGCCATTGGAGCTGTATTACTACAGGGCGAGGGCAAGGATGAACGCCCCATAGAGTACGCCAGCCGTCTGCTTATTCCAGCAGAAAGGAATTACAGCACTACAGAGCGTGAGGCTCTTGCCGTTGTCTGGGCTGTCGATCGATTCAGAGGCTATATCGAAGGACACGAGGTCATCATAGGTAGCGATCAGCAGCCATTAAAGTGGCTTCTTACGTTAAAGTCGCCGTCGGGTAGACTTGCTCGATGGGCTTTAAAGCTTCAATGCTTTAACATTCAGTTTCAGCATACGCCTGGAAAGGCTAATGTCATTGCCGATACGCTTAGTCGGCCAAGCTGCAAAGAAGAAACCAAGGATCAGTGTGGAGTTTGTTCTGTAGTCGTTGACTTACCTGCTAGGAGTGCTACCTACCTTCGACGTGCGCAGCTAGATGATCTAGAACTTAAGAAAATCATTAGCGATCTAGAGGATACATCTGATCCGGAGTCTATAGGTCTTAAGCGTTGGTCTGAAAGAGGTTACTTCCTGCAACAAGGCGTTTTGTATAGGTACAGTCCCGACGTAGACAGTGAAGAACCACAACTGGTAGTTCCAACTTCTTTACGCCTCGAAATCATGAAAGAGTCTCATGACTCTGATTTAGCAGGTCACCATGGAGTAGACAGAACTTACAATAGAATCTCTCAAGGTTTTTATTTTCCAGGCATGCGTAGGGCCATAACAGAGTATATCAAAACTTGCGCCAGCTGTCAACGGTATAAATCTTCAAATAAAAAGCCGTCAGGTCTTTTACAGACACCTGTTCTAAATCAAAGGGGAGAAGTGTTAGCCATTGACCTATTCGGTCCGCTTCCTGTGGGAGATAATGGAGAACGCTGGATATTGTTAGTAGAAGACACTGCTTCTCGGTGGACTGAGCTGTACGCTTTGAAGGAGGCAACTTCAGCAGCGTGTGCTCAGATATTGATTGAAGAGTTCTTCCTGCGTTACGGATTTCCTCGACGCATTGTGTCAGACAATGGCGTTCAGTTTGTTTCTGCCGTCATGCAGCAGTGTATGTTTGTTTTAGGTATAAATCAAGAGTTGTTACCTTTGTATCATCCCTCAGCTAATCCAGCGGAACGCAAAAATAGGGATTTGAAATTCCAGTTGTCACGTTTAGTCGAAACGAACCATTCTTCATGGCCGCAGCACCTACCTGCGATAAGGTTCGCCATGAATTCCGCAGTTTGTCAGACTACGGGTGTCTCTCCAGCGTACTTAACGTTTGCTAGAGAGTTACGCTCAACCCTCGACGTCCAACACGATATTCGGTCGATACTTAACAAAGATAATTTTATTCCACAAATCACTCCTTATTTGAAAAACTTTGTTAACACTTTCATTGCTGTTAGGGAAAGGGTTGAAGCACAACAAGACCGACGTAAAGAATGTGCTGATAAGTCCTTTGTACCAGCCGAAATCTTTGAGGTCGGAGATCAAGTGTTGTTAAAGTCACACGTTCTTAGCAGTGCAGCAAAGAACATAACATCTAAGTTCATTCCGAAGAAAGACGGACCGTACGTTATTGTAAAGAGGGTGAGTCCCACGGCATACTTCTTAGCAAACATAGATAGCCCTGAAAGTTTGCTAGGAAAATATCACGTATCAGACCTCACTCGGTTTCATAACCGGGACAGTACACCTCCTCGTCCCGTGGTTCCAAAACGTAAAAGAGGGCGTCCACGAAAACACGTTTGTTCAGTCTGTTCAGCGTCCCTTGAGCGAGTTCATGAGCGGGGACGTTCTCTAGAACTCGAGGGGGAGTGTATAGCGTGCGGCAGAGTGTAATGTGAACGTGGCAACCCAGAGTGGTTACCCGGTCGCCCGTAGGAGGGCGCCCGCGCATGTTCGATATAGTTCTTATGAGGTAGGCAGTGTGTTAAGTAGAGTGTAAGACGCTACCCGCGAATGTGTGCGCGCGAAGTTTAAGCTTTAGTTAAGATTTAGTTAAGTAGTGACTTGTGATCTGGCAAATATACAGTAACCTGATAGCACCAGCGTTTTTCTACACCCGTTCCCCGGCTATATAATGTTTTATTTTTATTTTGTTTAATTTTTAATATTAATGTGATTCAAATGAATTTATTCTATGTTTTAATTCAAATTGACATTTCTTTTTTTTTCTTTTATTATACCTACTGTTTTTGTTATGATAATGATAATTTATAATTGTAATCGTTGACTCTCTGCATGTGTTGGTGTCTACTGTTAGTGCAGAGAGTAATTAAAATAATAAATAAATAAAATAAAAAATAAATAAAATAAATCCCACCTAAAGCTAGGGTTTGACAGTTCACCTCAAACTCATTTCAACTAAATTCACCAAAGAAAATGTTTACAGCATAGCACTGGTCTCTTATTTCTGGAACAACGCGAACGTTGTCTAATAGGTTCTTATAATAAAACCAAATTTCATTATGATCATAAATGATCAAAAATAGAAGCAATATTATAAGAACGTGAGATGGGGACTAACAGTCACAATAATAATACTTACTAAACAATAAATGGAATGAATAGAGACCATGCACCGGCAAGCACAGCGTAAGACGTTCACTCACAAGATGAACCGATTACTTGATTAAAACCCCAGGAACACGTTGGAAGTCAGCAATGTATAGGGGAGACGTGTTTTCAGCAGTGGACGTCCTATATGATGATGATGATGACCTATGTTGACTAGAATTTGTCTAGGTACAATACACCTACATAAAAATCGATTCCAAACAATGTCCAATACTTTACCACACAAACATAAAAATCGAATTACAAAACTATACATCGGTAAAATATCGAATAATCCGAAATCGAGTCACAAATCTTGTTAGGGACCACCACAATCTAATACTATGGACAAAATTTATGTTAACCGGATACCAATCACAGACATACCTTTGTAAAATATTAGATACCCGTGTCAAACTCAATGCGATCTTTTTATTAGCTAGTTTCGGAAATTGGCTTAGCATGGCCGTGGAAAATGTAAGGAATAAGCAATTCCAAGTAATTTTTATATGAATCTGAACGGAAAGGGAAAAAGAGTAAACTGATTTTGCAATTTGAATGAATCAACCAAAAATGTCAGTGACAATCATGAATGTCAGCCATTTCATTGCATTTTATTTAAAGTGAACTAATTTAGTTGAACTGAATGTGATAATGATTAATACTTATTTGAACGTTAAATATTGCTCGCCTTGACATTACAGGAAATTAGCTTTCAAATTAGTTGAATCAACCAAAAATACCCACTGGCTAACTGACTCACTGTCAAAGAAACCCATACTCTTAATTTGTGTGTTAAACATTAAAAGTGAATCAATTTAGGTAAGCCGAAAGAGATAAATGGCCACTAATTTTAACGGTAGGTGCTGCTCACTTCCTCATTAATATACCTATCAAATTGGCAAATTCTTTTGAACTGGTTGAATCAACCAAAAATCGCTAAAGCGCTAAAGTGTCAATGTCAGTCATACTCGTACCTTTCACTTCAGTGCTTTTTTACCGACTTCAAAAAGGAGGAGGTTATCAATTCGAATGTTTCTATTTTTTTTTATGTATGTTCGGGCATAACTCTGTCATATATAGACGGATTTGCAAAATTCTGTTCGAAAGCGGTTTATTCCGAAATGGTCCCATATAAATTTTACCAAAATTGATACAGCCCTTTTTGAGAATATCAAGAAATTCCCAAAAAAAATTTAGTTTCTTCAATCTTTGGAGGATTTTCAATCTATTTTAACGGTGTCGCCGTTTCGTGTAGGATTTGGATGTTAAGGCAACACAAAAAAGTGAAAAATAAAATCGGAATCGGAAGTCGGTGGCAATACAAAACAACAAACACAAAGCCACCGACACCGACTTCCGAAAGTAAATCAATGTGTGTTCTGTGCTAAAGTTATTTATCACTTGTTAGTTTTTGAAGGCGGTTTTATAGATTTTCAACTTTATTAAGTTGAAAATCTATCAAAGAAATTTGACAGATTGTTGTAGCTTGATGTGCCACCATTTGTTACTGCACGGTGATTTCACGGTTGCAAGTGCGAGCATTGGGATCCTAGGTTCGATTCCCAAGTCGGACAAAGCGTTATTGGATTTTTCTACGACTTTTCGTTTCTCAACGACTGTCGGGCGAAAAGTGTTGAAAATCAAACCTTCGTTACTTAGTTATACACCTACGCGGTATCATCGACACTCGAGAGGTTTGGAATTTCTTAGAAGTAACCCGGTTCCTGTGCGCAAAATACGCGCTGCGACGTGGAATTGCGTACATCAGCCCGTCATACTACTACTAAGCAACCGGGGGGCCAAGTCTGCTATTTTTATAATTTCGTCATTCCAACACGATCCCATTGTCATTTTTCTAAAAGTTCGTAATCTGCTAAATTCATAATGGTCGATCATTAACTGCACAATGACGTTCTAATGGTAGGTCACTGATCAAAAGAACTGTCAAAATTTTAGCAGATTACCGCCTAAGTCAGTCATTCAGTTGTCATTTTGTACGAGATTACCATTCTACGTCATTTCTTTCAATGACGTGTCAGTGGTTGACCATTGGAAAGTCATAATGACGCCATTATGCTAGTAGATTACCAAACTTGTCAAAATCAACAATTATGAAATCAATAATAGACCATTCTGACCCTATTGTAATAGCAGACTTGAGGCCCTGGTTGCTGGTGATGTGACTCCCCCGTGCCTCGGAAAGCACGCAAAGCCGTTGGTCCTGCGCCTGATCTCTCTCCGGTCGTGTCGGATTGCCGTCCCATCGGGCTTTGAAAGTAAGAGAAGAGGGAGTGCACCTGTGTTTGCGCAGGGTGCGTCTCATATCATATAAAGTTATTTGGTATATTTTCGTTTCAATAACGTTCACAAGATATAATAAACGTGAGATATCCCAACTGTTGGTATAATTTCTTTACATACATATAACATTTTATATACTCTAAAACTTATTTTTAACGTTATTGGATATAACGTTTATTTAATCGAAAATCATCAAGTCTATCGTCTCAAATATACATATATTGATTTCATATTTATAATTTACACCCCGATTCAGAGCAATCCGACTCGGATAGGTTAGGTTAGAAAGGGATCCCTTCTTTTCGCATAATGTTCTTTTTCCTAATAATATACTTTGGCATAACCAGTTTGGCATTTATAATTTGTTTTGCCATTATAATACTTTGCCATATATTATTTTGGCATGATCTGCAAATCCTACTGGATTTGCAGATTTGCGCTACGCTAAAGTATTATTGTCTTAAAAATTCAATAATAATTTGTTGTTCTTCAAAAGTTAGTGACAGAAACGAATCGCTGCAAAACCGACTCCACGCAGTCTTTTCTGCCCTACCTCTAGAGTGTAATCTAAGCCCCGCGTAGGCGTGGAGGGGCGAGGCGGCCCGCGAGCTGAGGAGCAGGTGGTTTTAACGCTCGCCGCCGTGGCTGAGGCTAGCCGGCGCAGCCAGCCAGCAAGCCGAAGCCGCGGTGGTGAGCGTAAAACACATCTGCGACGATAAGCTCGCGTGGGACCGCCGGAGCCCCGCAGCGCCGGAGCTGTGACAGAAACCATGCCTGCTGCATGTTGCATGATTGCTTGCATGCTGCATGCTTGTTTGCATGCTTGCCTGCATGCTTGCCTGCATGCTGCATGCTTGCTTGCATGCTGAATGCTTAGTGCATGCTTTTTTGCGTGCTGCATGCTTGTTTGCATGCTTGCCTGCATACTGCATGCTTACTTGCATGCTGCATGCGTGGTGTATGCTTGTTTACATGTTTGTATGCTCGCTGCATGCATGGTAAAAATATGTTTTAATATCCACCGAGCGCCAAATCGTCTCTACCGTTGGTGAATCATTTGGTTTAGGTTTGAACTGTGACCAGCATAAGAAAATACTTTTAAAATCGTTTTCATATTTAAGAAGTGTACCCAGCTTCAACTTATCATTAATTAGACTAAGTTATAATGTGTATTTATGCAATTTTGCTTTGTGTTTTTAACTAGGCGTCTTTATCATATTAGACTAAATAAGTTTTATGTCTTTTGAGTGAGTAACGAGTATTTCCTAATCGCTACATGTGTCGACCTCTCTCGTCACTTTTTCGAAGTTTTCACGGTAGTGCGGCCGTAGTTAGTAGATTATAGGGTATGGTTTGAATAGAATAATCGATAAAACCATAGACCGTCAGTTTAGATTTTTTTTGTGGCTGTCACCTCTTAGATATTTTGACGTATCGGTTGTCAAATTTTCACTTCCGATCCTAAACTCTTCAAGCAATGAAGCTATAAATTTAATTCCGTCAGCATCATTAATGTTGGACGAGAAATAGACCCCTTATTGGTATGGGTCGCCTTAGAACCATGAAAGCGCATTAGCCGCATTTAAATTTCCATCGTAAGTATTTCGTTGGTAGTTTCTTCGAAACCCTGTCGTGGTATGTATCGATAGTCCTGGTATCGTAAACCGCCTCGAATTGTTCATTATTGCAGCTTTAATGCCATCGCTGGTTTGATGTGACATGACCCACGAGAGTCACACCATCGGCTATAGGAAAAACGCCCCATAAGGCGTTTTTCTTTTTATTGTTTTTTTTTACTTAAATTCAAACTTCATCGAATTTAACTTTGCGTCAACTACCACGTTGCTGGGATGGCAACGAGTATGCGGCCAAGCGGAAGAACACCTCGCGTAAAAACGCTGGCGTCAGGTTCCGCATATACAATTTGTCCCATCTTCAGGAGCTGGTTGGGTGACTTACCATTCATTCTTAGAATCTTTTATTTTTACAAAGTGCAATATTGACATAGTTTTAAATTCTAACTTTATAAGTAACTGAAAGGGATTTTCTTTAACATTTTTGTGCCACCATACCTGAGGCTTTTTTAATAAATGAGCCATTGATTTTAGAGCTTGTATTTATTTGAAAACCCCCCACTCTGAAGGTTAAATCTTCAATGTTTTACCGTTCCGCTTCCCGGATTTCTTTGTTTTAAATAGGGGGCTCTGGCGCCCGAACTTAATTTCATTTAGTTACCTTTATTTATATCACACATTTAATAATTTTTCTATTTTTTTATTACAAGTGGTATATCAAAAGATTTTATATTGAATGCATATTATGCTTAAAAAATAGTTATTTTAAAATTGTATCAATCGTTTATTATAATAACTGATCATTATATGAAACAAAATTATAGAATCAGTTGTTATATCTTGTAAATATTAGAGATTTTGTAATTATATCATAATATATTACTTACCTGTTTGCGCACACACTTGTGTACATACTATAATATCTTCTGCATACTTGGGTAGTCTCCATTAAGATTAGCCACCGTGACCGAAATAATTATGGCAGGATTTGTACAAAAAAAAATAAAGATGTTTAGAGAAGTTGAAATTTTTTATTTTTTATTCTTGGGTACCTAAACAGCATCTTCAGGCATTTACAAATTTTTTAAAACCCCGCATAAAAACGTAAATATTTCAACAAAAAGCTCAATATGTCAGAACGATAGGGCGACTGACAGTAACAATGACACTGACAGCTGCCGTTTCGCAGTTTTTACACTGAGTTTGCATCGTTGTATGGGAAACAATAATTATTTTTTTCGACACATTTATCACATCACTTGTCTGCCAATTTTAAAGATTCGTTAACGTCGCTGGTCACTTATTGTTTTTTAAACAAAAAAAAAATGGGCATCGAGACGAAACGAAAAAGTGTTATTTTTATTTCGTAATATTTGAATTATGCGGGGGTTTAAAAATATGCTAAGTATATCAATCTACTCCTGGTAATGTATTCTTCACATTGGAAAATATTTTAAGCCCTCTAAATTATTTTATTTTTTTCATACAAATGAATGTCGCCATGATTCTTTGGTCGGGAGAGTATTATTATTATTGTACTCCTTAATTTAGTTGAAGACGGTCAGTTAGGAATTACGTTTAATGGATTGACGATTTATGATTGTTTTTGCACTGTCTAATCTATTACTAGTTCGTGCATAAACTGCCAACTAGAGGACCTTGCATGAGTGGGCGAAGTAAATCCGATCGTTTTTAAAAATGGAATTTCGGTCGCACATACCTTTTATTTTTGTTTTTGCGTCCGGTCTTATGAGTTAAGACCGGGAAGTGTGGGATTCTCCATCGGCATAGAAAAAGACAAAGATACTTAAAGACAATTTAGTGCAAAGTGAAGTACTACTATACCCTATTCACAATAAGATTAGACATTTACACAAACCTTTTTTACAATCCGTTCAACCGATTTTGACTTATATTGCGTTGGTAGCATGACAAATGGCAACTGCAGTAAACAGTTGTTGGTGTAACCACTTTTTTTGCTTCTAATGTCATCCTTAAGACTACGGAATAGAAGTCAAAATCGGTTGAAGGGACTGTAAAAAAGGTTTGTGTTTATGCCTAATCTTATTGTGAACAGGGTATAACATACTTTTAAGTCTTATCTACACAATTTTTAAGTTATAAGATATGTATGTATAAGCTAAGGTATTTAGGTATCTATGGGCCTGTGTAGCCTGCAATAAAGGAATTATAATTAATATTAAATCACCGCACAGAAAAAAAATGGCCTAATTCTGTTCTGTCTCCTGCTTGTTAGTGAGGGTAATGCAAAATATACTCATTATGTATTTTTTACTCACACGCCTTTTTTGCTGATTAATTTCGTTGCAAAATTCAAGACAGTTGTAACGTTTCTCCGAGACTCGTCGAGCTTCGTTGCCTCGGTGCTTTTCTGGTGGTCGTCACGTCTATTGATTCTGGCTTTTAGAAGTTGCAGTTGTTAAGGTATAGTATGGCTGGTTAGTCCTAAAAGACAACCAGAATCCTCCCTGTACAACGTCTGCTGGGAAGACACGAGTCTTCGTTGTTCAAACAAATACACATACTTACCTAACATTTGTATAGTTTAAAGCTTTCATTTATATCAACTATTGATTCTGAATTAGAATCATTATTTGATCCAAAATTCTATATTTTTGATAGTAACATTTCTAATTTGAAAATGGACTCGAATCAAATACAGAGCGCTTGTCATGCGCTAAGCTTTTATTGGTACCAAAATTCGATTTTGTATTTTTTATCTCCCAAAATTACCTATAATTATAAAAAAAGGTTTTATCCCAAAATGAAAATGAAAAAAAAAATTGTGGGTAAATTCCGCTCGTTGTGGCGTTCTATGGGGGAGGCCTTTGTTCAGCAGTGGACGTTTTCCGGCTGATGATGATGAATTGAACATCATCCCAAAATTGTTATGGTTTCCTAAAATTAGTATAGGTAAGTCTGAAATCGCCCATCCAACTTCAGCAAGCGTGAATAGAAATAGAAATCATTTATTTGCAATAAAGAAGGTAAACAGATGATGGTCATTTTAAGGAGAGTCGCGAAACACTTTACCTTACGGCAAGCAAAATTATTTAACACAATACATCTAAAAAGTACTGTAATACATTAGGCTATTTACCAACATTATCATTTTATTTCATACAAGAACATCCGGAATTAGGCACTATTAGTTATATTTGACACAACAATTATAAATTGTTTAGATTTATTGTCTGTTTAATCAAGTTTACCACAATGATTAAATTAAAATTTGATATTTACAAATGTCGATTTATAATAAAATACAGCTAGCAATAAATTAAATGAAAAAGACGTCAAGAAATTAGATTACAACTGTCAATACACTAATTTACAAATGAACTTATAATGAGTTTAATACTGACAATAGATTAATTTACAAATGTCAATATATTAAATTAAAAATGGCATTAGATTACAAATGTCAATACGTGGTGATAAATGTTCTTTTCTATGTGAGAAGAGGCTATTGCCCAGCAGTGGGGCAATAATAAGCTGGTATCATTTTAGATTACAAGAACTTTGCCCGCAACTAAAAAAATAGGAATCCTTGGATCCGTAATTTTTTCAACTAATAGATATAGCCTATGTTACTCAGGGATAATGTAACATTCTAATGGAGAAAGATTTTTTTATATCGGACCAGTAGTTTTCCAGTTAAATCGTAACAAACAAACAAACAAATCTTTCTTCTTTATAATATTAGTTAAGACATTATAGGATGGTAAGCCGGCTTCAACTGGTAAAAACTGGATGAGTGAGATGTCTGCAACACCAGCATCAACAAGGTGAATTAATCAACACTGACTAAGTTACTCTTTAAATCGAAGTGTAACGGCGTTCCCTACACACGAGAGAAATTATCACCGATACGATAATGTCGCAAGCTAAACAGAAATCGTCCTACACATATAGATATATCGCCCCTGAGATAGCAGCGTTGCTGTGTTCCGGTCTGAAGGGAACACCGGGTTGGGTGCTGTAATTACAGGCACATAAGACAATTTCAATTCTAAACTTCGAATCTGAATCGCCTGTGAGTTTCTTGATTGGCATTCTAAAAACTCGGTTGATAATTCGAATTTACACTAGCGCCACCCTTGCGAGCGTGTCAGCGAGTTGAACTAAATTGACAGGCAGATTTTGACAGATAAACTATAAGATGACGTAAGAAGTGGCATTCTGTAAGGTAATTTCCCCGTCACTTCGACGCTCACTTCGCAATCGAACCCGATATAAATATATCAAGGTCATGAACCTTATGCGAAGTGGGAGTGAATAGCGATGTGAGATGCGAGTTGTTGTTTGAATGCATTTGTTATCATATCTTATATAATTCACAGATCTGTCGAAAGAGACTGGATCCTGCGACACAGGGTATCCTAGTGCGGGATCCAGTGTCCTACCTAAATATTGTAACACCTGTTTTTTATTGAATCAATAAACTTTTTTATTTATTATTTATTTAATATTAATTTTACAGAATCGACCTACAGAACTCGTGTAGAGAATAATAATAATTGTTCTGTGTTTGTGTGTGAATGATGTTTCCGATACTGCAGCACACTCCGACTTACGCTGACAATGAGCGCCGTGGCACACCAACACATCATAGAAAAGAAACGATATAAATTGCCTACACTACTATCAAAATAACAGACTGTACGTACGTGTGTGTGCGTGTCTACGCGCCGTTCGAACTAAAAGCAGTTTTTTCTTTTCTGTTTAAAAAACGTTGCCCTACACTAGGAATTACTCCTGTGTCGTGGGTGCGGTTACAAACATATAAACTCACGAACACAAACAGCCAGACCCGGAGCAACTATTTGTAGGCCATACAAATATTTGTTCCTTGCGGGTATCGAACCCGCGACACGCAGCTCAGCAGTCAATTGCTCAACCACTACGCCAACCGTGTCGTCAACCAAGTTCCCAGTACTAGTCGTTCGATGCGGGAAGAAGTGAGGAACAGTTTTGGAGGGAGGCGGAGCGTGTCGCTGAATACGGTAGTACTTATACTGTGGCCGTGGTTTCGCGCCTTCGTCCGCGGATCATGGCATTTATTCGACGACACGGTTGGCGCAGTGGCTGAGCGATCGACTGCTGCGCAGCGTGTTGCGGGTTCGATTCCCGCCCAGGGTAAATATTTGTGTGATGAGCACTTGTGTTTGCCTTGTGTCTGGGTGTTGTTTATCTATATATGTATGTATTTAAAATATATTTGTGTATGTATATCAGCTGTCTGACACCCATAGTACAGGGTCTCCCTAGTTTGGGGTCAGGTGGCCGTGTGTGAAATGTCCCCACATATTATTATTATTATTATTATTATTATTCCGAGCGTTAGCCGTTTCGCGCGGCAGAGACGCATATTTCCGTATCGGACATTATATTTTTTTTTTTCTAAATTATTTTATCCTTTTTTTTTGTTTTAGGTTTTGTTATCAACAATGTTTTTATAATATGCGCGTCACTTTCTCAGGAATAAATAGATTTTTCTTTCTTTTCTTTTCGTTCTAGATGTCTCCAAGCAGCGGTGACAGGTTAACATGAGATGGGAGGTTTACTTGTTTGCCTTCTAATAAAAATTAGGACACCGTCACAAGATCCTTCAAAAAGATCTGACTTCTAAACTACGGATATCGTGCTTATGGCAATCTAAACAGTTACTAATATTGTACTAGTAAAATATATTCAATAGATTTTCGTTAAGTTTGTTTGATGAAAAAATGGTTAATGGTAAGTAGGTAACAAGCTAGTTGCATGTGGGGTGTCCGGGTGGAATAGCTTCCAGCCGCCTATTTCATCCCGAGGGTGTCGAAGGCTTTCGGCTTTCGATATACTCCCCAAGGCGCGTGATGATGATGATGAAAAATGGTAACTTCCAATTTCAATCTTGAATCACCGATGCCATTATGATTACTCTGCCAACTATCGTAACATAGATTCCCTTACCTTTCTCTCTTTTTTTTTTTATGGGACTAGCCCGCCACACTATTCCCTAACCACTGTAACTCCTGTAAACCAGAATCAACAGTGGTGACCACCAGAAAAGTGCCAGAGCAATGAAGCTCGACGAGTATCAGAGTAACGATTCAACTGTCTTGGACCTCGCAACGAAATTAATCAGAAAAGAACAGCGGAGGAGTAAGGAAAACATATTTTCCACTTCCCTCCATATCAAGCAGGAGACAGAACAGAACTAGGCCAATGGGCACAAAGGGACGTTTACAACTGGGAAAAACCCAGTAGCTAAGCTTTTACCTTTTTGTAAATATTATACCATCCAAATATACCTATCTCTCGTGCATGTGGATAAAAGTATCATGTAACAGGTTTAAGGCTTAAGAGCGCCCATCCCGTCATATTTCCCATACAAACGGTCGTACGCGATTACGTTACGTTATAACAAATTATTTTCCAAATATTTTTAACACACGGGTATTTTATGGTTTAAATCTAGGTTTGTATGAAGCCAAAAGTAAACTTTTTTATTAATTTATTTTATTTTTTATTTATTTAATTTTTTTATTTTTACAATTTTAGGAAAGCTTACAGACTTATACACGTAAATAGTAACAAAAAATAACTATTGACAGTTGCTAGTTTTTAAGAAACAAATTCAGTAAACGCCCCAAAATCTGTTTTTTTGCACAATTTTGTTTGAACTTTGGCCGTTCATAATGCACTCATACATTAAAAAAGGTAAAAAAACAGCTGCTGTAATGGAGATTCTAATTTACAAACATTTTAATCAAAAACTTGCATACCTTTTTTAAAAACACGTAAGTATGTCCTGGAACAAGTTTTGTGAGATTTCCGTGCGCCAATTTTCCTGTGATGTTATCGCGTTTTCAGTCACTCGTTTGTTTTCGAGCTTTGCGTTGGTTGAAACAAAAAAAAATCAATCACGCTCGCGTTGGAGTTCCTTCGATGGGGAAGGTCGCTCTTAAGGCCAGGTAGGCCGAGCGAAGTAGGCATTTAACGCTACTATTATTTACGCAAAGCGAGCCGTGCGCTCACGTCGCCGGCGTGAACTTACATGAACCCAAAACCGAGCGCAGTGTCACAGTATAGGAAAGCGTGTATCGTGTAGGCAGTAGGTCAACTTATTTTATTAAATTGTTTAATCCTTTAATAGCTTGTTTACTAATACGTAGTAATCGTGAAAACCTTACAATTCTATGTAATAAATTAATTTGAATAGATATTGTAAATGCTATTTAAATGCTCTAACTCATAATTTGTTAATTATTTGACCTTTTTGTTTCGAAAATTGTTTTTATCTCACGAAGCGATATGCGCTTTATTTGTTGTATCCAAGTATAAAAACACGCTGTGATTGTGTGCGTGAAGACGAGTAACGTCAGTACATCACACACACACACACACACACTTTCGACTTACTAGGTAGTAGGCAGGTAGTAGGTAGCAGTAGGTAGGCAGTAGGTAGGCAGTAGGTAGGCAGTAGGTAGGCAGTAGGTAGGCAGTAGGTAGGCAGTGGGTAGGCAGTAGGTAGGCAGTAGGTAGGCAGTAGGTAGGCAGTAGGCAGGCAGTAGGTAGGTAGTTAAAACAACATAAATTTAATTTTAAATAATATATTGATCTCAAAATTCTTCAAAATGTATTTCTTTTGAGCTTGTACCCGGTTGCAATTCTGATTGTGGCTCAGAAGGTGATAAGGCTATGGACTGTAGCGAGCAGACAGAATCGTCTTTCAGTGACGTGAAGCTGCCCCTGTATTTGATAAAACCAGTTCGATTTCTTATTTATTGAGCTGGTGCAAGTATTTTTGTCGTATTTTAAAATTTGTATCTTATTTTGCTATATTGCATTTGTTAGTCCTTTTTTTACTGCAGTTAAAGGGCACTTGATTTCTACTAGCATATCATCGCCTACTAATCCGTCAGGAGTGGCTCCAATAAATGGATAAGTACTATCAATGAACAAACCGCAAGGCATAATATTTATATTTTCTTGCTTTTCAAGTTGTTGAAGTACTTGCCTTTCGTGCTCTATTCCATGTGCAACAGCTGTTACACATGTCAATTTTTTTTGGTATAATATGTTTTTCACCAAAGGAGCCGTATTTATACTAACTTTCCTTTTACAAATTTGCCCAAAATTTGATGCGGTGATTAGCTTTTTCCGCATTTCTAAGCATTTTTAAATTATTTAAGAACTCTTCTTCAGCTTTACTATCACCTATTTCAAGGCCTGCACCCAATTACCGATCACCCTGTATATGTAAAGTTCAATTAGCGTTTTACAAAAAAAAAAGCTAATTCTACAATCCATTTATGACATAAGTTTTTTTAATATTTGGAGCCATTTTACACACGACCACGACCCCTAACTAGGGAGACCCTGTACTATGGGTGTCAGACAGCTGATATACATACACAAATACATTTTGAATACATACATAAATAGATAAACAACACCCAGACACAAAGCAAACACAAGTGCTCATCACACAAATATTTACCCTGGGCGGGAATCGAACCCGCAACACGCTGCGCAGCAGTCGATCGCTCAGCCACTGCGCCAACCGTGTCGTGAATAAATAAGTAATAAAAAAAACCCCTTTAAAAAACACTAACTAAATACCTATCTTGATCTATGGTATTACGTACCTATTTTCGTTCGAATCCTCAGTTATCAGGGCTTCAAGTCTGCTATTACAATAGTGTCAGAATGGTCTATAATTGATTTCATAATTGTTTATTTTGACAAGTTTGGTAATCTACTAATATAATGGCGTCATTATGAAAATGAATGATAGACCATTCTGACACTATTGTAATAGCAGACTTGAGGCCCAGATTTGTTGCTGTGGCAGTGTCCATGTTAGTTTCTTGAGGCCCCACTGACCTATAACAAAAAGTAAATGAAGTACCTACCTACCTATTTCACAGATGAAATTGATAAGTAGTTATAGTATTAGTATTTACTTTTCGTTTGCAATTGCCAGGCTGAGATATCGATATAGACAAAATATTATGATTTATCAAAAATCTTAGCGTTGTCCAGTAGTACTGATATTTTATATAGTTGCTCGCCACTCGCCAGGCAGAGGCATAGAATGAACCAAAAGCAAAATATAAATTACCAAAAATCGTAGCTATCTTCGGTACCTACTGATATTCTTATACTATGGTACGATGATAGTAAGTTTTAGACATATATCTTTAAAAATTACCAATCAGAGTCTGAAAAACTGGACTGGAATATAAAATGTAATTTGAAGTCCAAATTACATTACAATATAAAAAAAAAACATTTAGGTAGGTACTTACTTCTTCTTATATCTTTGGAGTGCATTCTTTTTATTTGTTGCTTTACACGACTTTTTTCGCTTGCGTTGTTTATTGCCCATTTTATCTTGCAACAATTATAACTATGTAATTCGTCAAAAACAGATGGTATGGTGTGGTGTGCGAAATCGTCGCGGAAAAAATTGACACAGGTCCGTCGTCCGTAAGCGCCAGCGCGCGACTAATCGGGCCTGTTTGAGACGCCACGGTCGCTTTTAATTCATATTTAAACATAGTAATAAAGAAAATCATTTTATCAAGTCAAACCCTGCCAATTTGTCTATAACTAATTAGTTTCTTTAATTTAGTACAAAAATAAAATGTAAAATGTCAGTAATATAGTCATAATATGGAATAAAACGTTCTAAAAAGGGGTAACTTTGCGATTTTTTTCTATTGAGTGAAGTTCATCAGGTCTTGCAACTGAATGCGATTTTGAATAGGCAATATCCTTATCTTATACAGATATATTTTTTTAAATTTAAAACACTATATTCTTTGTCTCAGATGGTTTTAAAAAATGTTAAATGCGCGCCCACCTAGCCTTAAGGCCTTATGTGAGTACCTAGTAGCCGCGCAATCGTCAGGCTGTAGCTTTACCATTAGATTCAACTTTAATAAGCAATGGTTCACTAAAGGTTCACAAAACCTGGCCAAGTGCGGGTCGAACTTGCGCAGGAAGGGTTCCGTATCACTTTCTATAATAAACAAAAACTTGAGAGGTGTCAAGGGACACCCGGATGGAACGTAGTTCCTTTCGATTAATTAGTGAAGGAATTTTATTACAATTTTATTACAATTCCTTCACTAATTAATGTGATGCGTTAAAGTGAATTTAAGTGGCTTTAAGCCAGGGCAAAAAAAAGCGAGGAATGAAAAGTTATTATGGCTGCTTACATTGTAAGTAAGTAATTTTAAAGATTAACATTTTCTAACATGTTAGTACAATGCGTAGTTATTTAGATAGAAAGACCAATAAATTATTTCTGCGCCATCTATTGGCCGTTCGTAATTCGATCTCGAAGAGCACAGTTGCGCCAATAACGTTAATAGATGGCTCTTAAATCAAATGAATGACGAAATGTCAAATGTCGTGACAACTTTTCGTAAGAATTTTTTCCGTCTAGCCCCCTTTCACAACGCGCGATAAGGAACTTCGTTCCAACAACATTAGACATCGAACAAAAAACGGCAGAAAATCACTTTTGTTGTATGGGAGCTCCCCTTAAATATTTATGTTATTCTGTTTTTAGTTAAATATTATGTTATTTTTTTGTTGTTAAAGCGGCAACAAAAATACATCATCTGTGAAAATTTCAACTGTCTAGCTATCAGGGTTCATGAGATACAGCCTGGTGACAGACAAACAGACAGACGTACAGTGGGGTCTTAGTAATAGGGTCCCGATATTACCCTTTCAGTACGGAACCCTAAAAATGAATGACAAATTATCATTTTAACGACGTGTTATGGTACTCAGAATGACGCTGCAAAACCGTGTGGTGCCCGTAATAGCACCACCCCATTTTTACCCGTGTCGTAGAAGGCGGCAGAAGGATATTGACCAGAGGATGGGCAGCAGCGTACTACTTCTTATCATCCAATTCCATTAAGAATCGGTAACACTAAATATATGAGTCAATATCTTGAAAACTACTAAACCGATTTTGATTAAACTTGCACTGTTCTTTTAAGTTGAACTAAAGCCATTAAAATGGTCACAATCCGATTATTAGTTTTGGAGAAATGCGTGGTAAACCTACATACATACCAACATATACACCTAATATAAAATGTTGTACATTAATACTTTAAATATATAGCAGTTCCAATAATATTACATATTGACCGAAAAAATAACCTTGTATTTTCCGTAAAAAAAAAAAAAAATTTTGCTTCTTTATAAATAATAAATAGTGCACATGATAAAGTAAAAGTAGTAGCCTACGAACCAGTCAGGCCGTTGAAATACGATTAGATTCGATCTTAATAAGATACAAGATTTAAATAGAATTAGTTGAGAAAAAATTAAGCTTGCTAAGTGCATCCAAGTGTCCTCATAATTACATTACGACTCCATCGTTTCTAAGAAGATATTGATAAACTCATTAAGGCCCTCTTGCACCAAGAAATTAACTAAGAGTTAGTTGGTAACACGAGATTCAATTACAAAATACCATAATATTATTATGGAATCTTAAGCGCTGTATACACAGAAGAGACGTAAGACGAGGACGGGGCGCGGACAGAGCGCAGACGGGCGCCAGTGCCGCCGCCGCCGTCGCGACATTTTAAAACATAATAGAAAAGACGAGGCACGGACGTAACTCAGGCCGCCATGAGTGATTACGCAGGTATAATTACCGGCATGTAAGTTGGCCACAGATTTTGTAGTGGGGGAAGTTCGCGCACGCACAATTTCATACATTTTTACATGCGCGAACTTCCCCCACTACAAATTCTCTGGCCAACTTACGTGCCGGTAACTGTAGTTGTGTGTGACACAGCGACGCGCGCGCCGCGCTATTCCCGGCACTCGCGCCCCAACACGCCCACACCCCCGTTCTCGCCCGCCCCTCGTCCGCTCACGCCGTGCCCCGTCCTTTCTATATGTTTTTTCGGCGGACTAGCCTTCTCGAGGTTGCCAGCCCTGTTACTGGGTCTAGTTCATTAGGAAAATAGGCTCAAACAAAAAACACCGAGCGCTTTCATATATAAATTATGTATATCATATATCTATGTAAGGTTTATTTTATAGTATTGTTTTATATATAGCCCATTAATCGCGGCCCCTTGTGACTGGGTGGCCGCGAGCTCGCCCCAAGAGTGTTGGCGAGTAGGGGCAAGTAGTCACCTGCGCTAGGACCTGCGCAGTTGAGCGCCGTGTGCAGGGATGAAGGAGTCCTGGGGGGTTGAGCCGATCGGCGCTGGTGGTTATGTGTCCGTGAGGCAACACGCCCCCTTTGGTCTGGATTTCAGGCAAAACGGTGGCCTTACCCTCTAGCCAGGGGTAGGGAAATGGCCATTGTGTCCCGTCAGAGGGCCACAGGCGAGGTGCGTGAGGTCCGCTGTGGTCGTCCTTGGACGGCTGCAGCGGTAGGTAAAGGTCATGCTGACGGTGTAAGTGAGGGTTGATCAGCTCGTCTGGGGTAGGCCAATTCGCCTCATGACGCCAACCCGATCGAGCACCCGATGTCGCACTGTAAGCCAGCCTTGCGCCCCTATATCTCTCTGGTAGTCCTAACGATCAAACTTCTTTAAAGTGCGACGTTCCCAGTTGCGGGCTCCATGGAGGGTGGGAGCCAGAGAGATGAATTATTTTTCACACATACTATGGACAACTTCCGGCCTAGTATAAAACCACCTTCAGGAGTGGAGTTGGTGAAAGCCAACAAAACTCCTCAACAGAGTGCTTCTAGCACTTCTGTCGCCCCTGGCGTTTCGGTAGCGAAAGCTACTGGCGCTAGCGCGGGTGTCGGTCCGGCCGTGGCGAAAACCGCGGCTAAGACCAAAACTAAGTCCCTTAAACAAAAGGCAACGGCGCTGATTGGGACCAGTACCGGCCTTTCAAAACAGGCAAAGGCTGCGTCGCCGGGTAAAACTGGTGCCAGCCCTAGCCACAGTACACAAGCCCCGGCATCGGGTAAATCCGATACCGAGGTTACACTTACACACCCTCCTCCCACTGGGGCTCTTCAAGCCCCGATCGCTGCCCCTGACCAACCAGGGACGACTAGCACTGCCGACGCAATCGCTAGCGGCTGGCAGGTGCAAAAACGCAAGGGCAAGGGTAAATATACTCAACAAGCCCGTCGCCCTTGCACAGACCCTTCAGGTCCACCAGCTCATTCAGAGCAGGATAAGAGGAGGGGACAGACGAAGAAGGAGCGGCGCCTGGCTCGACATTTAGCCATAAAGACAGGCAAGGCCCTTTCCTCCAAACAAGTCAGCTTCACAGCCGGCAAACAGGCGCGGGCCGACGCTAGTCGACCAAGTTCGAGCCAACCACCAGCCAGTGAAGCTGACTCAGTTCCGGCAACGGGAGAAACACAGCAGCCCGTTTCGAAGGATCAGGCTGTAGCCAAGCGAGCTCTCAACGAGACGATTTCGCCTCGTGGGGAGCATAAGCGGCCGCGGCTTGATCAATCCAAACGGGCCGCCAAGAAAAGCTACGCTCAAGCTGCCGGTACTCCCCTGAACGTCGCGATCACTTGCGACCGTACGGGGATTATCGGCAAGGAGACGTCGGACCAGGTGCTCGCTGCCATCCAGAGGCAGATTATTAGCGAGGCCTGCTCCCCTATACAAGATACACCAGGACCAACCTTCAACGCGAAGCCACTGTTCGCCGAGGGAGTCCTGAAGCTATGGTGTGGCAACGATCATACACTAAACTGGCTGAAACGCACAGTCTCCGGCTTGGCTCTCCCAACCAGCGCTACGCTTGTCGTCAAGAGCCAGTCGGAACTGCAGACACGAGCACGCTGTGGTGTAGTAATCCCGGACGAGCAGGGGGTTTTCGAGGACCCGACGAACATTGGACGGGCTCTCTCGTACCAGAACCCCTGGGTCGATGTTAAGAAGTGGGTGCTGCATTTCGCGGACAAACAGGCCGCGGCCTGGTTCGTGGTGGTTAGCATCCCCGAGGACCAAATCCCGACCCTGATGAAGGCCGGACGCCGCCTCTCAATTGGATTGGGGGCGGTGTACGTGAGGTTTCAGGGTTGGAACGGCAGGTTTACTGAAGTCCCTCGGGGGTGGGACCCCGCCACCGAATCTATCCGCGACGAGCTGAAACGGCCGCCAACAACAGGGGAGACTACTCCCGATACACACAACCCGGCAGCAGTCGCGGCCACCACTGCTACAGCAGAACCGGTCGCTCCTGACGCCGCCGACGCGGCCGCCGCCTCTCAACCGGGTGAGGAGCCGGACGACTCTCTGTCCTCTGCTTCGGACCTGGAGGGGTGCGGCCTCGACGAGGGTGACGGTCTCGACGAGGACCTCTTCGCCGGGTTGCAGCTTGGGGGGGATGAGGAGGGATCAACCAGCGATGGCGTCCCCTTCGTCACCCTGTAAAATCATTCAGGCAAACCTCCACCACAGCCAAACCGCGACGGCTCAGTTGCGTAAGTGGTTGGAGGTTCAACACACGGCCATTGCCCTAATTCAAGAGCCGTGGATCAGGGCCGGCCGCATCCAAGGACTCTCCAATCTTGGCGGTAAGATCCTAGCTAACACAGACCAAGATCACCCTAGAGCGTGTATCTATGTGACAGGTAACCTCAAAGCACAGCCACTAAACGATTTTTGTTGCAGAGACCTCTCTGCAGCTAGGCTGGTCATACAACGTGGCGCCGAAGAAAAAGTGGTTGTCTTCGCCTCGGTCTACATGCCTGAGGCGGAGGACCCGCCCCCTTACGAACTAACCCGCCTCGTGAACGACTGCGAGAGAAATGGGCTAGAGGTCGTAATTGGGGCCGACGCCAACGCCCATCACCCGTTATGGGGCATGGACACACCAAACGAGAGGGGTAAGGCACTGGTTGACTACTTGTTCACGACTAACCTATCCCTACTAAACACAGGCTCCGAACCGACCTTCGTCACTAGACGCAGCCGCACAATCATAGACCTGACGTTAGCATCAGACGGTGCAGCGGAAATCACCACTGGGTGGCGGGTCTCCAAGGAGGCCTCCTGCTCGGATCACCGGTGGATCCGCTTCGACATTCAGGTCTGTATTCCACCAGCAACACCACGACGTAATCCGCGTAACACGGACAAAGTGGCATACACACGCAGCCTTGCAAGCGGGCTTGCGCCTATAGCTAACTCGCCGCCTCTTGAGTGCACGACACAGATCGATGCGCAGGTAAGCCATGTTACTAAAACCATTATAGCAAGCTACCATGCTGCATGCCCAGCGACCACCCCACCTAAGACACCGGGTAAACAACCCTGGTGGGGAGCAGAGCTGGAGCGTAAGCGCAGTAAGGTAAGGAAAGCCTTAAACAGAGCTATGAACACTTGTGCTGATGAAGACTGGGACGCATACTACGCGGCCAAATCCAGCTACAAGAAATGCATCAGATTCAGGAGAACAACGGGTTGGCGCAAATTCTGTGGCAACATTGAATCTTGCCAACAAGCAAACAGGGTAAGGAAGATACTGGCACAGCAGAATACACCTGGGGTTGCCACTCTCCGCAAACCTGACAACACACTCACAACTTCACCAGACGAAGCGAGACGGGTTCTTATCGAAACCCATTTTCCCGGATGTGTCTTCACACAGACGGTAGACTGGTCAGAGGTAACCTACACACCATCAAATGATGACTGGGTCTACGCACACAGGATGATCACCTTGGAGAAGCTCCAATGGGCCATTCAGTCCTTCCATCCCTTCAAGGCAGCCGGCCCAGACGGAGTGTTTCCCGCCCTGCTTCAGTGGGGGGGTGCCTTAGTCACCGACAGACTGCTGCCCTTAATGAGAGCGTGTCTGGCCTTAAGATATGTTCCCTTAGGATGGAGGGAAGTGAAGGTCATATTCATCCCTAAACCAGGTAAGAGTGACTACACAAACGCCAAATCCCACCGACCGATCAGTCTGACCTCGTTCTTGCTGAAGACCTTGGAAAGACTATGCGAAAGGGAGCTGAGGGATGGGCCTTTAAGAAACTTACCATTACACGGTAACCAACACGCTTACTGCTCAGGTAAGTCAACAGAATCCGCCCTCCATATGGTAGTTAGTAGAATTGAGGAGGACATCCACCAAAAGGGTTCTTGCCTGGGTACTTTTATAGACATCGAAGGGGCCTTCGACAAAACTAGTTTCTCCAGCATCAGCGCCGCCCTAACCAAACACGGGGTAGAACAGGTACTAATTGACTGGATTACTAATATGCTAAGTAAACGTGTAGTTCGGCTTGAGGAAGAGCAGCAAGTGGCCATGATTGCCAGAGGCTGCCCCCAAGGAGGGGTGTTATCCCCTCTCCTGTGGAACCTGGTGATCAACATTCTAATCAAGAAACTCAATGCCGAACGCTACTACACCATAGGCTACGCAGATGACCTTGCCATCCTTGTATCAGGGAAGGTGACGGGGACCATCTGCAACCTCACACAGCGGGCGCTACGCATCGTAGAGCGATGGTGCGGGGAATTCGATCTATCCGTAAATCCCAATAAAACCGAACTAGTCTTGTTTACCCACAAACGTGCACTAGGACCCTACCGCCTACCCAAACTTTTCAATACCGAGCTCCAGCTGGCCAACGAAGTAAAATACCTCGGGGTCATCTTGGACAGTAAGTTAAACTGGAGTAACCACCTAGACAATAAAATAAACAGGGCCTGCATCACCTTTTGGCAATGTAGGAAAATGATAGGTAAGAAGTGGGGCCTATCCCCCAAGATAATACTATGGCTGTATAGCGCGGTAATCCGCCCCATGATTGCTTATGGGTCGGTAGTATGGTGGCCGAGGACCAAACTTATCACAGCCATCAACAAACTCCAGCGTACGCAAAGACTAGCCTGCATGGCGACCACGGGCTGCATGAGGACCACTCCGACGGCAGCACTGGAGGCCATGTTAGAGCTCCCGCCGCTTCACCTATTCATCCAACAAGAAGCGACAACGGCAGCATTACGCTTAAAGACACTAAATCTCTGGAGCAAGACTAGCACTAGACACACTGCGTTACTAGAGGAACTTGGTAAGGAGTTTCCTATAACTAAGGCTACTAACGACAGGATACCAAAGCAATTCATATTTGACAAAAAATACAAAATCCAACTGCATGAGGATCGGCGGTGTGAGGGCCTTCGCCCGACAGAACTGCGGATCTTCACAGATGGATCTAAGACAGGTACCGGCACGGGGGCCGGCGTTTTCTCGGAAGACCTCAACATACATATAGCAACGCCGCTGGGTGCTTATAACACGGTGTTCCAGGCCGAGTGCATGGGCATCTGCTTGGCGGCCTCAGCTATACTAAACAGGCAGGTAGTAGAACAACCAATTCGCATATTGTCGGACAGCATGGCTGTACTACAAGCTCTAAACAGCTACACGGTCAACTCCGGGCTGATATACGAATGTCACCAAAGACTGAACGAGGTGGGTATTCTCAATGATACAACCATTCAATGGATCAAAGGACACAGCGGGTCGCGTGGCAACGATGCTGCCGACGAGCTCGCTAGAAGGGGGTCGAGTACAAGCGTGGTGGGTCCGGAACCCATAGTGCCAATCCCCTTCGGTCACCTACGCACCATGGTAAGGAAACGTACCAAGGATCTACACCAAAGACTTTGGATCGAGCATGGCGAGTGCAGGCAGGCCAAGGAGGCTCTTCCTGCGATTGAGGGCCGCTTCACAAGGCAAGCCCTCCGACTGTCCAAACAACAGCTACGTGTGGTCACAGCCGCCATAACTGGCCATGGGTCTTTCAATAAACATCTTTTTGTCATAGGAGTCACAGACAGCCCACTGTGCAGAGCCTGCATGGGGGCGGACGAGACAGCAGCCCATGTGCTTCTGAACTGCCCTGAGGTTGCGTCATACAGGGCAAAGTACTTCGGTAACCCAGGTAACCTACGGGAGATCGCCAGCGACGTCAAGGCGCTGCTGGCCTTTCTTGGGGAGCTCGGGTGGATCGAATGATTTACTTCCCACCTGTACGCAAAATACGCGCTGAGTCGTGGAGTTGCGGACACCGGCCCGTCATACTACTACTACTACTACTACTATGTTTTTACAATAGGGCGCAGACGAGTAAGCGTCGTGTCCCTGCCCTGCCTTTACTATATGCGTTGCGTCGCAAAGCTCTATACATTTTGTATGAAAGAGACGCGGAAGAGACATATGTCCGCGCCCCGTCCTCGTCTTACGTCTTTTTTGTGTCCAGCGGCTTAGAGGAACTCGTGGCTTAGTAAAAGCCGTACTTATTGATCGATCATAGTTAAGCTACGCTTCCCGCGGTTGGTCGGTGGATTTGAGATAGAGTCATTCATTTCATATCCAGATCCCTCAGTGCCTCGGAAATCACGTAAAGCTGTTGGTCCCGGCCACGAAGTAAGTAGGTATATCCCAGCTGTCATTCGTAGATCTTTGACAGTCGTTATGGGTAGTCAGAAGCCAGAAAGTCTGACAGGCTTTGCGTGCTTTACGAGACACGGAGGGTCTCGGTATAAAATGGATGGTCACCCATCCATGGACCGACCGCGACAAGCGGAACTTCTGCACATAACCAACTTTATTTCTATTGAACTCCGAAGATCAACAAGGGAATATAAAACATAAAACTCATCCAATACAAGAATAACAATTTAGAAATATTCAGCGCAGCTGCGGCGACGAACGAGTTCAAGATTTACATCTAAAACTTAAAATAAATAATGTTAACTCAAAGAGAACTCGTGAATGTCGGACTTAGTGAAAATTCAGTAGCAACTGAAATATAGTGAGTTCCCACACTGTCCCAGTTCCGAGGTATAAGCTTCTTGACTGTCTTCGTTGTTAGGAATATACGGAAATAGTTTTTGACGCCGATCCTTCTTTTAATTTTTGATTCAGTGTTTTATTTTTTATCGGATCCTTAAAAAGTGTTTGAACTTTCATAATCATTATGTGAACTATTTTATTTTGAAACAGCCCTAATGAGTTTTGTCTAAAGTTGACCGTCGCAGATATTCTTGAACCTTTCTTGTCCGCAGTTTTCGGCTTGCTTCCCTTTTCTTGTTGTTGCCTCTTCAACGGCTGAGCTGCGACTGACTTGAACCGTATGAAGTCGTCTCTGTGCACCCCGACATGGGGGCACGAGGAGTCGGTGTCGGGGTTGTAGCCCCTTGTCGTCGCGTCAATCTTGATGACGTGTTCTCGGTAGTTACACCCACATTATTTTTATATAGGTATGTACCACATATAAATCTCGTGTCTCGAAAAAAACGTTATTCCCGGCTGCCATTTCGTAAAACTTTGTCAGTCGTTATCGCAAGTCAGAAGCCCAAAAATCTGTCGAGGTCAGATAGGCAGTCGCTCCATGTAAAATACTGGTATCACCTGCATCCGGTTAGACTGGAAGCCGACCCCAACATAGTTGAGCATAGTAATATACAGACGAATTATATCAGATCAGTGACCTGCTCTCTGTGAGGAAATTATATATTATACAGACCATCTTGAAAACGCACAAAAGTTTACCGTTCGACTCCTCCAAATTAACAAAGAGACGAAAGGACAATATTATACAAATTCCCCAAACACGAACTCGCTTTGCTAGAATACAATTACGAAAACGTTCTGCCCAATTATATAATAGGATAAATATGAAAATATACATATATACTAAACAATACCATGACTGTAAAAAATCTTTAATTAGTTGGATAAAACTTTTGAATTATGACGAAACAGAAGCACTGTTAACATATGTATCATAATGCACGGATATGTCCGCTTGGACTGTTGCATGCAATTGTTTTAAGTATGGTGGATGTGCAATGGCACGTCCTCACCTCGCTACACATGCTGACACACATATTACACGCACGCACGCACACACACGCACACACACACACACACACACACATACTTTCACAAAAATATTATAATTATGTTATCTATTAATATCGGTATGGAAGAGCGGAGTCTCCCAACACAGGCATTACTTGCTTAAAGGGAGGCTCGAATCCAAAGTTGTTTTTGCAAATATTGTTAGTGAAATAAATGTTTTTTTTTTTTTTTTTTTTTTATACTTTTTATGAACTGTCAAAACGTGATTCCCCATAGACTTATACGGCAATTTATACTTATGACATCACTTCTGTTTAGTCAGTCATTTGTCAACTAAGTTAACTATAACCCATACTCCATTTATAATAGCATTAGAAAAAAGAGGCTTATAGAAGCAGGAATGCAAAACGTTTTATTTCAAAGATTAGTTAAAACAATTTTAATTAAACTTATTTTAACATAATTTTGATAAATAGATCTAAGATAGTACTAAATATGGACGTATAATAATATAAACAGAATAAAAGTATTTTTCATCCCACCATCTCGGAAAGAGTATTTTTAATCTTCAATATCTGAGTGGAAAAGCCGTTTTTATTCTCTAGAGGATAAAGTAAATTTATCTTCAATATCTGAGTGGAAAAGCCGTTTTTATTCTCTAGAGGATAAAGTAAATTGAATTTAGAACATCGTGTGCACTAAGTTTGTGAATTAAAAAAAAAACATTAAACCTATTTACTGCTACCTCTATGGTGCCGAATATATCATACAACTTTTTTTTAATTTGTTAAAAACTCAGACTTTGTAAACGTTTTTTTTTTTGCATTTAGTCATTTCCTCGCTGAGGTGGAATGAAAAGTTACGTGTTGCACTCGAGTGCAAAGATTTTTCACCTCGTGCTCTTTTGATTCCCTCGCTAACGCTCAGGATTCTAATTTTGAATCACTCGCTGCGCTCGTGATTCAATTTTAGCAAGCGAAGGATTCTAAAATTGAATCACGAGCGCAGCGAGTGATTCAAAATTAGAATCCTTCGCTTGCTCGGTCATCAAAATTGAACACGCGGTTAAAAAGCAACTTTGCACTCTTGTATAACAAATAACTATTAAAGATTCTGTAACATTTTAAATTCGGTAAAGTCAAAGTCAAAGTTATATCGTTTATTTCAATAAGACCATTAAAGGCACTTTTGAACGTCATATTGTAAAATTTGAATCTAGTTGTCCATTCCAAATGGTAGTTTCGTATGGAGAAGAATGGGCAAGAAACTCCATACATACTCTTTTAAAAAGAATATTGTTTACAATTTGCATTTACAATAATTATAATATATTCTGTTACGTGAATACGATGAACCTTATATAAAAATCATATTTTTTGATGTCAAAACAATTAATAATCGAATTTTACAGTCAATTGAAAATTATTTGGGTTGTCAGGCGTGATTTTTGGATAAGTTTTGTTCAAGAATGGTTACTGATGTTATCTACCCACGAAGTAAGTCATGTATCTACCCAATTGTTCAAAAAACAAAAGCCGCCAAACCGCCCAAATTCCGTATGTTTCCACACATATTCAAGGCTCGTGAGCTTGTTTGCTCGCATACTATAAGATATTTGCTCCACTACTTTTGTTACCGTGCATGAAGACGCGTGTATTGAAGGTAATATCTTGTTTGCTAGTTTTATTTAAAATACAAAATGCTTAACATTTATGGAATTTTTATTTCTGCTTTGAAACTAGGAAACTCTTGTAATTGTTTTGGTAATAGGCAAAGTAAATGACTACTCATGAGTAGCGCAATGAGGCAGAGTAGAAAACTTATACTCCAACTTCTACAACTCCGCTCCTAAGTCGACCCACTGACTCTGATTTTGCCTTCCACAGCGGACTTATTGTCAACATTGGAGCACCTTATCAATATAGGTCTGCCGCATGTGGCACCTTTGCTTGAAGTCCCCAGTCTGTGACACACCCTGATCAGTGGCGTGCCTTCCATACAAGCCTTCAAGCCGGGCTTGCATTCCATAATGCGAGACGATAAATATACAGAAAGCAAAAAAAATAAATTTCTCTTAGTAGGTATATAAGAATTGACAACAATAAACATTTTAAATTCCGCGCGTAATCCAGCGCGCGTGATGGTCGATGCTACTCGATCGTTATTGGCCGCAATCATTCATTCAATTCGCAACGCGCGCGCAACTTCACAATCTTGCTGTGTGACTTAGTGTATATTGCTATCTCGGTCGCACTCATAGGCTTCTTATGCGGCTTTTGGGATCTGATAGTTTTGCATACAAATTGTGTATGTACTCTTCGCACAACGACCGCCGAAATCAAGCCGAAATGTATGAAAATAAAAGCCGGGCTTATGTCATAGTGCGAGATGCAATAGATATCAATGTTTGTTTACGAGTGAAAGTTTGTGTGGCGCGAATTTGCGTACCTATTTCGATAAAGTAATACATTTTCAAATTAGTTCAAAATTTGTTTTGAGCTGTTCTCGTTTGTTTTTATAAATAAGTATATTGTTTTTGATATATTTTTTAATTATCCGCTATTTAAATATTTTGTATTTACCCTTTACTAGGTAGGTAGTTGTTTTAACGTATGTGATTACGTTCCTTTGTGAATAATATTTCTTTTAATATGAATTCGGGAATGCATGGAATTGGCTGTGTGCAATCGTTACTCGCAAAGATATTTCTTTTGAATTTTATATACCTACCTAAGTGAACAAATTTCATTTCGTTACTTTACCTAAGCCTACTCCTAATTTGAATATTTCCCATAAATCAAAATACAGCGTAGGTACAAGCAGCTTACAAATCTCCTTGGATTGTAGGAAGGCTTCTTTCATACCTCCTATAAACAAATGATAAGAACGCTTCTAAAACCGTCACGCTTCGATGTTTTAAATATAGGTACTTAACTTCTTTACTGCCCAGAAATCAATAATCGACGATAACTAATCGAAGATTTCTAGAGCGTGATGTGATGTTCGTTTCAAGCAAATTCTTACTCTTAACAAATTGACAACAAACGGCTTTTAACCCCTCCGGTGCGGGGTCGAGGGTGCGGTATCTGATATAGCGCGGGGAAGGGAGTGTCCCTTCTGTACGTAGTACTATTAAGTATTCTGTGATGTAAGTGTAACATAATTATACAATTAAACGTTACGCCAATGACGAAGTTCACAAATAATTTGAAAAAAATTGGGTGCGTGTACTTATGTACGAGCGTGAGAAGTTATACTTCTTTGGCATTATTAAAAAAGTATATAAGCACAATTTGAATTGTAAACAACGCCATCTCTGACGTACATGCTGAACTACTTACTGCCAAGGCAGTAAGTAGTTCAGCATGTACGTCAGAGATGGCGTTGTTTACAATTACTCCCGTGAGAATTTCGTGTGACGCTGTGCGCGCGCATGCGCGAATCGTAAAATTTCACTCTCATCATTTTTTCATAACGCGCCTAAAGAAGTATAACTTCAAAAAAAAAATTTGATTGGCAGAGAGTAACACGATTATTTATGAAGTAGGTACATATGTATTATATTTATTGGAAGTGTGGTGTGGGGGTGTGTGTGTAACTGTACTGTGTGGATTTTTTCAATTTTTTCAATTTCAATTTTTACAATTTCGATAAAATTTATATGGGACCACCCCTGAAGCATACCCTATCTATAAAGAATTTTCAAAATCGGTTTACGTTTGCCTGAGAAATCGCGTAACAAATTGCACACATACTTAATGCAAATTTAAGACTTATACGGTTTTCTCATGGATGCCATGGTCAGAACTGGACCAAAATGGGACTACACGGGAAGCACTAGCTTCCAAATAAAAAAAGAATCATCAAAATCGGTTCACCCAGTCCCGAGAAATCAGGTAACAAACATAAAAAGAAAAATACATACGACAAGATAACCTCCTCCTTTTTTGAAGTCGGTTGAAAACTCTAAGTTTTCTTCATTTTTTGGTCCTTTATAGTCACCCATGATGTCTCTGGTAAAATTAATGGCCTCTTCTGGTATTATTAACAGTTTACTGAACTATAGATCTGAAATATAGAAAAACAAAAACCACATTTTACGTTAACATCTTTAAATAACCTAAAATAAAAATGGCGCGCGTGGGCGTGGCATATTTTTATTGTAATTACTAATCTTTGATTATATAATGTCTACATGGAGCGTCGCCCTACAATCATAACAAAGAAAACGAATCAATAATTTCAAGTATGTGTGCGTGCAGGCGTCGTTTTACACTGTGCATCTACGTCTCTGTGTGCGTAAATAATTATTATATAAGCAATTATGTATATAATTATACATAAATTAATATTATTATACATATATTAATCATTTATTATTATTATTACGCATTTGGGCTTTGATTATTTAAGCACTTGTCAGCCAATAGTTGGCTGACACTTTTTGACACGTTTGCGTGCACTTGACGCTCCATCTAGACATTAATCAAGTTACTAATGCATGTCCTAGACATCATATCAATCTTAAAATAAAGTCTTGACAAGCCTTGACAAATAAACAAAAAGACGATTCAATAAATATTTTATGCAATTTCTTTTCAATTTTTCGGTTTATCTTTCGGATTTTTTTTAAACACTTAAATAAAACATTAACTAACTAATTGTTATGTTAAAATAATCAACATACCTTGTACTTCCACATTCAAAATGTTTTTTATCCATAATTTATCACACCAAAGTACAGTTAAGACTCCAAATCAGTGAAAATACCAACGCCGAGAACAAAGAATTGCGGTTGAAACAACGACTGGGTTCCGACCAAGTTCCGACTGTATGACCGAATTGTATGGGGAGAGGTGACTACTTGAGTTACAAATGTGTTTCTTATTCGATGGACCGGTTATTAAGCTGCAAAAATGTATGGCTATTATAGGTTTTTATTTAACTTCGATATTCCGACTTTTGACCGGATTTTACATGAAAATACTCCTTTGTCCCGTCTCCGTAGAGTTCTTCGAGATGTGGAGTAAATTGGCAACATTTCATATGTTTAACCTACTTGTATTATTACGTTGTATAAAAGTAAATACAAATATAGGGCACCCGTATTTTTCCGTTTTTCAAAATTATGTACTTTTCATTCATAATTTTAACTTTGAAATAAGGTGTATTCTAAAAAGACGTAAGCGCCAATTGACGTCATACTTACGGTGGAATAGCGTTTTATCCTTTTCTTTACTATGACCCGTCAAAAACTATTATCATTATTATTAGACTTCATATATGTGACATTGACTTGTGTCCTATTTGACGTTAATGTTTTCAAACAAACCATTGAAATGCTAATGCAAAGGTAACATAAAAAAAATTGAAAATATATTTTTGGACTCGGAATACGAAAATAAAGAAATGGTATTTTTGTTTTAAGGTCGTGTCACTTTTGAAATGTTGTCAATTGCGATCTAGCATGTCAACGCCGCCTTTTGATGTTATTGTAAAACATGATGTAAGCTAAAGCTCAGACCCGTCACCTTCAACTTCTGATTCGGAGTGACACTCGCCTTCAATGATGCGACTCACTGCAACATCCACCTCACTGCAATCTTCATTTGGAAAAAGGGAAAAGTACCTACTTACATGAACACACAGTTGCGTGTCGCCCATACTAACGGAATAATTTGAAAATCAAAATCGCCAGTCTCTGAGACGTCAGATTCTAAAAATGTGCCGTACCTTAGCGTTAGATCTGCCTATTTTATTTAAATTCAAAATTCACCCACTTTTTACCAATTTTGGACATGCTTTCTACATAGGTACCTACTTTACAAAATCTTTTATTAAATCTGTTGTGTGTGACAACCTCTATGGTGACAACACTGAGCGAGTCAGCACTCAGCAAACTAAATTAAGGTCAGTTGCCTTCCGGCCACCGCCGCCGCCATAGAGTATAGTAATATAGATTGCCGCCGCCGATGCGAGTTACGCGATTGTGTGTGTTAAATGTGTGTTGTGGTCGCGCGTCACCGCGGAACAAAAATGTCAATGACAACATTTGAAAAAGAAGTAATACTAGAAGTATTACAGATGTACAAACTTATGCCATTTTTATGGAATAAGAACCACGTAGATTATAAGAATAGAGTTAGAAGAAAATATGCGAACCAAATGTTGCTAGACATTTACAAAAAAATGGACATAAACGCCAATATGCGATATTTTACGAAAAAAATTCATTATTTTCGGGCTACTTATTACAAAGAGCGACGTAAGGTTTGTTCACAGAGTACTTTTATTTAAAGGGTTTGTTTCATAATCATTTGCTGGTTTTCTACAATACCTAACCTCAAAATATAATGTTTATTTTTGCAATGTTTTTTTTTTGTACCTAGGTCAAAGAAGCAGAGGAATTAAATGAGCCAGTGTATAAACCCAGATTATGGTATTATGATGCCTTAACTTTTCTGGGTGATAAAACAAGCTACTCTTGTCTTACCATGAAGGATCCTATAAAATCAGAGGTGAGTTAGTTCTGTGATGAGAATGAGAGAACGCAGCTAGTGTTTTCAATTAAGTATCGATTGACTCTCGATAGTATTTTAGTAGGTACTCTCGTGACCTCGAAAACTAGTACCTAACAAATCTAACAATATCGATAGCCTACCGATAGTATTGAAATTTAACAATAGGTACTGTCGATATAATGTAGCTACAGTTTGATTCAAACTCAATGGCGGCTGTGGAGAGTGTGAAGTGCGCTACTGGCTGCGCAGTACCCCGCCACGCCATGCTCACGCTGACACGTGACATTGTTACTGCGCAGCTACTCGCCTCGTGTTCAGGGCGCCATTAAGTGGATTGTGAGGTGCCGATACGCGGCGCGAGTAGGTATTTCCAAAAATAGTATATTCTGTTTCATACCGCTTGCTCTGCCTCCCTCCGGGTAAACAATGTAAATACAATATGACCCTGCCCCACGAACCGTATCGTGCGATAGAGAGAGTTACAAGTCTAGGATGCAAATACCTACATACACGTTCCTCGCCCAAACATTCACGAAATGAGACAATTTTGGTCTCATTAGATTCAGTAGGTACACCTTAGTCTAGGTCTGTACGTTTTGCTCTTTTAGTATTTCAGTACCTATACCTAGTTTAATTTTAGATACATTATAAACGCTCAAGGAAGTTTTTAAGTAAAAAATGTAGATATTTACATGATAATAATTACTTACCTAGTTAACCTACATAACTAGTTTTTTTTATAATAAGTATCTACAACATTTCAAAAAATTATGATGATTCGACTAAGTTTACGGGGGGTAAAACGTTATCGCTTTTTGTATGAAAATTTACAGTCTCACAGTCCTCTAAAGTTTGAATCATACCTACTATAATAACTAATAAGCGAGTACTCTGGCTTTGTGTATACAGCTAGACATTCATTTCTGAGCTAATAATAATATGCTTGTGCTATGTGAAGACACTAAAACCGGGCTTGACGGTTAACTTATAGGTTTTAGTTGGCTTCAACACAAAGGTACTTAGTTTCTTTCGGGTTAAACGCCTTATTCAGTATCCTTCTTGCTGTACGTCCCGCCAAGGTCGTACATCAAAAGTACCGTGAAAAAAAACAATTAATAATAATTATTGACGTACAGCAAGCTTATTCACGGTCGTTTTGCATCGTGCATCGTGCATGAAGGATGGTCAGTAAGACGCTTTTACCAAGCTTAATGGCAGGTAAGTACATAAATGTTTACATTTATTAGTATTATATCATCTGTGGTATTACTAGCTTTTAACTAAGTATGTAGATTTTAGAATTAAGCCTAAGACTTAAATTTCAGAACGTTACTCCCTCAACATCGAATGGAGAGGAAAGCAGCCACTCGGAAACATACAGCGCTCCGCCAGTGAATAAGAGGAAATTCACAAATCCAATAGTTTACAGTCGAACGAGTACGAACAGCAGTCTGGCAATAGCTGCTGAGAAACCTCCACACATGAATGATGAAGAGTGGAAAGTATTCGGGAAGGCTATTGGCCTCCAACTACGAGACTTGGATAAAAAACAATTGACGATAGCGCAAATACTCATTTCAGACTCCATTTATAACGCTAAGTTTGGTTTGTTGTCTCCACAGTCTTTTATCCACCTTGGAACTTCTTCAACCTGATTTTTTTATTTTTGCGTCGTTTTTTTATTAAATAAAACAGTAGGTATTGTAAAATAATTGTTATTGGAATTAAATTATAACCTTCTAAAAATACTTAAGGATTCTGTTTTTTATACTCATGGAACCTAAGCTCCCTTACCAAAAAAATACTAGACAAAAAAAAAACAAACATGTAGGAAAAAAAGAATTATTATTATGTTATGAATATGTTCATCATCATTTCAGCTGAAAGACGTCCACTGCTGGACATAGGCCTCCCCAATGGGGGGTTTTGCCATAAACGCCACGCTTGGCAGGCGGGTTGGCGATCGCAGTATGGTTGTTAAGGCACAGAGAACGCTGCTGCTGGCAATACAAAACAACAAACAGAACAAAGCCACCGCCACCGACTTCGGAAACTAAAGTAATGTGTGTTCTGTGCTAAAGTTATTCATCACTTTATAGTTTTTGTAGGCGGTTGTTTTTTTTTTTGAAAAAGTTTCATTTTTCGGTTTTTTGTAAGTATTGCCTTAACATTCAAATCCAGAAACGGCGACACAGTTAAATCTGAGATTGAAAGACCTCTAAAGATTGAAGAAACTAAAACATCCTATGTAATTTTTTCGGAGATTTTGTTGATTTTTTCAAAAAGCGCTGAATCAATTTCGATAAAATTATGGGATATGGGACCATTTCGGTATAAACCCCTTTCGAACAAAAAAAGGGTTTTGCAAATCCGTCTATATATGACGGAGTTGTGCCCGAACATACATAAAAAAAATACAAACATCCGAATTGATATGCTCCTCCTTTTTGACGTCGGTTAAAAAAATACAACAATATTTACTGAACAATACCTACACAAAACAAGATACTGTCACAAAATCTACACAATTTAACAAACGTGAAACAGAGGGACATCAGACGTCACTTTGACAATAGTTTGACAAGCGACAGTGACATTGTGGACATTACATTACACACATGCAGCAGCTTCTTGATTACACATTATTGACTGTCGCCCAAGAAGCTTATAGATAACAGTGGAGGCAACACTCTAAATACCTAAGTGAAACCAACTGTGGGCAGATGCTCTCTTTCTGATAGCATACATAAGAACGAGATAGTGATATGTGTTTTCTTTATCTTATCTTTATCTTATGTATGCATTCAGAAAGAGAGCATCTGCCCACAGTTGGTTTCACTTATTTGTTCAGTGTGTTGGCTCCACTTTTACCTATAAGCTTCTTGCTGTCGACTAACCTGACTGAGTTCTGAGCAAGAAGCTTATAGATAAAAGTGGAGACAACACTCTAAATACCTAAGTGAAGCCAACTGTGGGCAGACGCTCTCTTTCTGAAAGCATACATAAGATAAAGAAAACACATACCACTGTCTCGTTCTTATGTATGCATTCAGAAAGAGAGCATCAGTCAGCCCACAGTTGGTTTCAAGCTTTTGTTCTAAGTGTTGGCTCCATTTATACCTATATCTTCATGGTTCTGAGCAAGAAGCTTATAGGTAAAAGTGGAGGCAACACTCCGAACATCTAAGTGAAACCAACTGTGGGCAGACGCTCTCTTTCTAAATGCATACATAAGATAAAGAAAACACATATCACTGTCTCGTTCTTATGTATGCATTTAAAAAGAGAGCATCTGCCCACAGTTGGCTTCACTTAGGTATTTAGAGTGTTGCCTCCACTTTTACCTATAAGCTTCTTGGTTCTGAGCTGTGCACAGAGTACTTTTATATATATGGGAGCTGTGGTTCTGAGTTTCTGATCTGACTGACTCTGCCATGGAGTTAACAAATTATTAAACTTTAAAGTCCTAGTCCATGGACTCTGCCTCCTAGTGGTGGGTCGTTGACGTTTTTGCCGTCGACGAAACGAGACTCGTAGACCATAAACCAGTCGAAAAAACGGTCTAATTTTCGACTAGTTTAATCGTTGAAAGAACCGCGATCTAGTTTAGGTATGTCGTCGTAGTTCATCCACCGATTAGTAATCGACTAGATTAGGACGTTAAGTCTCGTCGACTGTCGTTTAGCAATGAACGGATGAAGTGATCAATGAATTTTGCCATTGTAATTTATTATAAATGTAATTTCACATCTGACCAACGCGTAACGCAACTCAATCAGGACTAAAAAAAAAAATTTTAAAATACCTATCGTAAACAAAATTTAAAAAGAATAAATTGAAACCAAAGAAATAGAAATTGTGTATTTAGTGTCCTATTGCATTGTAATATAGTCGATTTTGTCTTAGCATTCACTGAGCTAGCGGCACGTATGCCATCGAACATCTTCGACTCAGTTCGGCAGTGTTCGTGTCGACTCGTTCGTGCCATCGCGCGTCAATCGTGTCGACTAACCGTCGACTCGACTAGGCTAAACTACTTACCTACACGTCGACGACGCTATGCTACATAGTTCATGAATAAACTGGTTTATCTGTGGACTGTAAACTAGTTTACCAGTCGACACCAAATAAACAGTCCATAAAAACAGTTCGTTGTTCGTTCATTCAACGACCACCACTCAGCGTTGCCAACCATACTATTTAAATCGTATTTATACGACCTTTTTGGCTCTTGTACGATGTACGATCGAGTAATCGAAATCGTACGCAAAATATACGGCCTTTTCAATGAAATCTCCAATAAAAATATTTTTTTATTATAAAACAAATAATAACAAGTAGAAGACTTATTAATTGTACTTCATAAGAACGCACCCAACAATTATTAATATGCGCATAACGCATCCATGTCAAAGCTGGAATCCCCTCGCGCAACATAATATGTTGGCATATTAGGCCAACCAATATTACACTACGACCTACGTTCGTTCGGCGCTGATAACTTCTTTTCTTTCGTGCTGCTTGAAAAAGAAAGTAAATGGTGTATCTGTGCAATAAAGAATTTTCTATTCTATAATAAATAAGGCAATTTTATTTTTCTTGATAGTAAATTAAAAAAGTATATTGAAGTTGTTTTTAATCATCAAGGTTCAGTACATTTTTCTAATTTAAAAAATATATAATTTACTAATTTCCTAATGCCTTATGATAATTGATGATAAATATTAATTCAAAATTATAATTACATTCCGTTTTTTAATTGATTTACGTAGTTTTATTGAAATTCCGTTGCGTACTACTTATTTCCTTGAATTCATGGCAAAATACTATCTTTTTTAGTCTATGGTCTCTAAAAAATAAAGTTGGCAACACTGCCACCACTACTGCCTCCTGCCAGCAGCGTTGCCAACTCTACGTCTTTTTACGTAGATCTACGAACTTTAGGCCTTTTCTGAAAACCTACGAACTTCATTCCCAGAATCTACGTATTTTCTATCAAATTGTACAAACTGGTAAAATAACATAACTCATTAGGCTGAATGGGCATACCTTGCTTTTCATTTGCGAAAAAAGTTTTTATCGTTCCGTTTCATACTAAATCAAATCAAAAATCGCTTCCGCTTTAAAGATGAGCACAGACAAAGGCTGAAAAACTTATGGTATACAAGCCCTGACACATTGCTGGACCCAAATCCAAAACGTTCTGGACCATCTATAGCTCAGTTGGGGCAAATGTTTCCAGGTATTTATTTTCTCATTAATTTTTTATTTTTTTTATTTATGGGTCGAGTCTGCTGCACTTTAACGTTTTGATTTAATTTGCTTAATTTTCAGCACAGGTAATGGAGGACTCTAAAATTTACAAATCTTCCATTTGAAGAAGAACAGTTAGCAGACGAGTTTTGGCATCATAATTCAAAAATAAAAAAGGGTGATTCGTCTCAAATGTTTCCTAAATTTTGACCCAATTTGCACAAAATTTATTAACATTGCCACATAACAGTGCCAATGTCGAGCGACTGTTTTCTGTGATCAATTTAATGAAAACCAACACTCGTTTTATTCAGTTTTACCTACCCTACCCTCTTCATTTTACTCGGAAAAAAAGTACGTAGATCTACGAACTTTTCGGACGTAAATTTTACTAATTCTACGTAATTTTCTAATACGGGCTACGTCTTTTTCAAAATCCTAGTTGGCAACACTGCCTGCCAGTCCTGCCTCAAGAAGCTTATAGATAAAAGTGGAGGCAACACTCTAAATACTTAAGTGAAACCAACTGTGGGCTGACGCTCTCTTTCTGAATGCATACATAAGAACGAGACAGTGATATTTGTTTTCTTTATCATATGTATGCATTCAGCAAGAGAGCGTCTGCCCACAGTTGGTTTCACTTAGGTATTTAGAGTGTTGCCTCCACTTTTATCTATATGCTTCTTGTCCTGCCTGCTGCTGTCAGTGTTGCCGTTTTAGCCACTTTGTGGCTAGATCTAGCGGATTTCCAACGGTTTTAGCCAAAAAGAAAACCATTTCAGCCACCAAAATAAATCTAGCTACTTCTGGCTGATTTTTAGATTGTTAAACCTACTGTTATTACTATTAGAAGTCTGCCGACTAATGTCACCATACAGTGGTGCCGATTCCCTTGTTCACCAACTAAACTAAATAAATAGACAGAACGACGAACGAAAGACAGAAGATAAATTTTAGTGTAGTCCTGTCAAATTAAACAGCGATTAACGTAAATTGACGTAATTTTAGTAGGCAAGTTTTTAATCACGTCTAAACTTGTATGGAGAAGTGACAGGCGCTGATTAATTTGACAGGACTAAAATACAAATTATCTTCTGTCCTCTTCTTAATGGAATGCAAAGAAAAAGATGCACTGAACTTAAATTTAGTTTAGTTTGTGAACAAGGGAATCGGCACCAGTGTCAATCTACCACCAAACTAAAATGGTTAATTGCAGGCAACACCACCATCCTCATTATGGCGGGGGATTCCCCAATGAATGTTTATTTTTAACAAATGAAATTGATTTTTATTTTAAACTAAAAAAATTACAGTCATTAGGTTTCACTAGCTGTACACTTTGTTTTAATCAGCTTTTGATAAATGTTTAATACTATTAAAATTGTTTTATTTAACCCATTTATCCCCCTTGCCTAAATTGTAATACCTATCAATAGTAATAGATTACTTTACTCTATGGTAATAGGATAGCAGTAGCAGGCCAAAAGTACTTTAGCCACTTCTAGCGGAATTTTGAAAGAGATTTATTTACAAAACTGGCCACTTTTTTCTTACATGTAGCCACAAACTAGATTGTCCTAACGGCAACACTGGCTGCTGTAGTGTAAGTCCGTTGCCTTATGGCCTCAGAACATATTATATTATATATACTCTTAAGGCCACCGATGACGTGGTGTGTTTGTGTTAAATGAAAAGTGTGTCGCACGACACTGGAACAATAATGTCAATGACAACATATGAAAAAGAAGTGCTACTAGAAGTATTACAGATGTACAAACTTACGCCATTTTTATGGAATAAGGACCACGTAGATTATAAGCATAGCAATAGAAGAAAGTATGCGAACCAAATGTTGCTAGACGTTTACCAAAAAATAGACGTAAATGCCGATGTCCGATATTTATACAAAAGAATTCATAATTTACGGGCTAGTTATTACAGAGAGCGACGTAAGGTTTGTTTGTTTATTCATTTGCTAGTTAACTACAATACCCGACCTCAAAATGATTCTTTTTGCTACGATTTTCTTTTAATTGTAGGTCAAAGAAGCAGAGGAATTAAATGCGCCAGTTTATAAACCCACATTATGGTTTTATGATGCCTTAACTTTTCTGGGTGATAAAACCAGTGACTGTTGCAATACTGTGAAGGATCCTTTAAAAACAGAGGTGAGTTCTGTTATGAGAAAACGCATCTAACATCATGCAGCTGCTAGCGGTGTATATCTCCTGGTGGTACTGAATCAAAGGAATTAAAACTGGTGCTGGACACAATAAGCTTATTATTTTGTTTCTTCAAATCCAACTATATTGGGGTCGGCTTCCAGTCTAACCGGATGCAGCTCCTCCACAACCCAGTTACTGGGTGATACGATACCCCTTGGTAAGACTGTTTGTCGGACTTTCTGGCTTCTGACTACCCATAACGACTACCAAAGATCTACAAATGACAGCCGGGACCACCATCCACAGACCGACTGCGACTAGGGTAGCTTAACCTTTGACCGAGCTATCTGTACGGCTTTAACTTAGCCACAAGCTCCTCCTGATAGAAATTGAACAATGATTTGTGAAAACTACAAGTGGTTAGTTTTACAACACGTGTAGGTACTTAAGCTACTAAGCTAGCAAGAGAATACTCTGGCCTTAGAATGTTGATAGGTCTATCAAAGTCTCTGGCTTTACGTTACATACAGAACTAGACATTCATTTCTGAGCTAATAAACTACTGCTAACTGAAGACTCTAAAGCCGGGCTTGACTGCTAACTAATAGTTCTTTGTTGGCTTCGTAAAAATGATTGCACATCACATACACATCTATTTACATGTATAATATTTCTAGCTCTGTCTGTAGATTTTAGAGTTAAGAGAATTGTGAAGTGCAGATACGCGGCGCCAGGGAAGCGCGGAAAAATCCGGAGCAGAGAGAAGAATCTCAGCAACCGTTTGCGCAAAATCCGCGAAGGCAATAGCCAGCGCGTCGCGAAAACGGTTGTCGGGAAGGGAGTACGCGACCAGACGCAAGTACGCGAAGGGGACACCCAGCGCGAAAAGCGACCGGACGCGGAAACACATGGGCAGGGACCAGTACGCGAAGGGGAAACCCAGCGCGAAACGTCACTGTCCATGCCAGGGCCATGCGGGGACAGTAACCGGAACCGTACTGACACAACTCAACACCAACAACACACAAAAAAACGAGGCAAGCGAGCTGGATCTTTGCACAAGGCGCCCGCGGCACAGCACATCTCGTCGTGCCCCTCAGAACCGCAACCCGGACCAAGTGGCCAGGGTGCGGCAAAGAGGGAACGACCGGATGACACGGCTTCACCGAGCACGCTCCAGGGAGATGCCAAGCGTGTAAAGGTCCAGACCGCTCAAGGGGGACAAAGAACCTACGCACGGGCCACTCAGGACATTCCTGCGCGGCTCGCCGTAGCGATTTGCCTCTCGCCTCCAACCCGGGACATGAACACCGACGAGGTTGAGCACATAAAGCTCAGCCTCGAAGACCTCGTCATGGACGCTGACCCCTCAAAACCACTGCCGGCCTTCCGAGGTTACCCACGGATAGCGGACGGCATCGTCCAGATGTGGTGCGAGGACGAAAATGCCCTGACCTGGCTAACCCAGAACGTGCCCAAAATAAAACTGCCCAACACGGACGCCACTCTGACAGTTATGAAGCAGTCCGAGGTGCCGACCCGTGCCCGCGCTGCGCTCTTTGTACCCAGGTACAACGGAGACATAGCGCGGCTCCAGAGTGTTCTGAGCCGTCAGAACACGTGGTACAATATTGGAAGATGGACGCTCTACAGGGCGACATCGGTCGGTGGTGATAACCATGGGACCTACCTGACCCTGGGTATCCCACCGGACGAAGTCGAAAAGGTCTTGGGGCGGGAGCGACGTGTATCGTACCTACTAGGTTCAATATACGTCCGCTTCTACCCCAACACCCAACCCTCAACCCAGACTACGACCCCAAGCACGGCACCGACGACAGAAACACCGACGAAGCACGAGGTGACAATGGAGGAACTGGAGGACGAGATGGCCAGAGCGGCGATGGCTGACACGAAGGCAGTGAGTGCGCCACCCACATCACCTAGGTGGACGGAGCAACTGCTCGCCTCGTCGCCCGGCGACGGCCGGCATGGGTTGGAGGACGGGGGGGAACTTTCCGATGGATCGGACTCCTCCTAACTCCACCCCATTGCCGTTGTCGACCACGTCCAGTTCCTTCAAAATCATCCAAACCAACCTCCAGCATAGCCAGACTGCCACGGCTTGCTTGCGCAGGGCGCTGGAGGTACAGCCCCGAACCATCGCACTGATCCAAGAGCCGTGGATCAGAAACAATAGAATATGCGGCCTCAGTAACATCGGAGGTAAGCTAATTCTTGACACACAGAGCACAGACAAGCCACGAACCTGTGCCTATATACCTAGAGATGTACCTACCACAACACTCACGCAATTCTGTTCCAGAGATCTAACAGCCGTCAGGCTCAACACTGATAACGAAGCACCCGACATAGTCTTAGCGTCGGTATACATGCCAGGCGAACACGAAGACTGCCCACCTAAAGAGATGACCGACCTGGTGAAGCACTGTGAAGATGCCAACCTGAGCCTGGTCATTTGCACGGACTCAAACGCTCATCACCCACTTTGGGGCTGCAACAAAGCCAACTCCAGGGGCGAGGTATTATGCACGTATCTTTTCTCCACTAACCTTAACATTATAAACCATGGCTCAGAACCCACTTGGGTCACAGCCCGCGGACAAACAATTATTGACTTAACCCTTGCCTCAGAAAGCGCGGCAAATCTTATCTCAAACTGGCATGTATCTAACGAACCCTCCTGTTCTGATCACAGAAGGATTCGTTTCTCACTATTAGCTAACACAAAAAAACCCGAACCAAGGCGCAACCCGCGCCGAACCAATGTACCTGGCTACAAACGACTCCTGGCCTCCTTACTAGCCAGGGATCAAACACCTTTAAACATAAAGAATCCCAAACAACTTGAGGACACCGTAACAAAGCTCTCAGAATATATTATTGAAGCCTACCACACCTGCTGCAAACTAAAAGATCCGAACGCCAAGGGTAAGGGAAACTCTTGGTGGAATGCGGAACTAGGTAAGCTCAGGCTAGCGGTACGCAAACAATTCAACAAAGCCAAAAATTCCAGACTATCCGAAGACTGGGAGCTATACAAAGAAACCCAATACACATTCAAAAAACAAATCAGAGCTGCCAGCAGAGCAGCCTGGAGAAAATTCTGCGAAAATATTGAATCACACAACGAGGCCGCGCGGGTGAGAAAAATCCTAGCCACCGACCAAAATCGCACCCTCGGGTCGCTGAAAAACCCAGATAACACATACACGAAAACAGGACTTGAAACAAGTAAAGTTCTACTAGAAACTCACTTCCCGGACTGCAGCCTCTCCGAGGACAGGACATGGACAAGTGAGCCAACACATACGCCAAACAACCAGGACTGGTATAGAGCCAGTACCATAGTAACAGAAGACCGAATAAGGTGGGCAATTAAAACCTTCAAACCATATAAATCGGCAGGCCTAGACGAAATCTTCCCAGCGCTACTGCAATGGGGAGTTGATCTCCTCACATCGTGGCTGGTCTTAATCTATCGTGCCTGCCTAGCACACAATTACGTACCACTTGCATGGCGAGAGGTGAAAGTTATTTTCATCCCTAAACCAGGCAAAAAGGACTACACACAGCCCAAAGCGTACAGGCCAATAAGCCTGACATCATTCGTACTGAAAACCCTTGAGAGGCTCTGTGACCGACACATCCGGGACGGACCTCTCCGGGGGCTGCCACTACACAAGCAACAACACGCCTACTCCACAGGGAAATCAACGGAATCAGCACTGCACAGTGTGATCTCCAAGATCGAATGTGCGGTAGACCACAAATGTTCCTCACTAGCGGCTTTTATTGACATAGAAGGCGCTTTTGACAAAACCATATTCCACAGCATCAACGCAGCTCTCGAGGAACACGGTGTGGACTCGACCCTGCGAGGATGGATCACGAACATGCTCAGACTAAGAGCCGTACAAGTCACGGTGAATGATACCACAAGAGCCATTGTGGCGAAGGGATGCCCGCAAGGAGGCGTGCTCTCACCACTCTTATGGAATCTCGTAGTAGATAGCCTCATAAGGCGCCTAAATGACAGGGGATATTTCACAGTGGGTTATGCTGATGATATAACCATTATAATAAACGGCACACATGAAAACACACTATGTAACCTTATGCGCCAAGCCTTGAAGATAGTAGAGGACTGGTGCAAGGAGTACAAATTAGCAGTAAACCCTACTAAAACCGAACTTGTCCTTTTCACAAAGAAAAGGAAGTTAGCAACCCTACAGTTACCACACTTCTTTGGAACCACGTTAAGCCTATCGACTGAATCCAAATACCTGGGCATATATTTGGACAAACAGCTGACCTGGGCAAGACACACTGACTACATCACCACAAAAGCCAGCATAGCCCTATGGCAATGCAAAAGACTGCTTGGCAGGAATTGGGGCATAAGCCCCAAAATCACCTACTGGCTATACACCACAGTCATCAGACCAATTGTCACATACGGCTCTCTAGTTTGGTGGCCCAGGACCAATCTGAGCACAGCCCAGAAGGAGCTCGAGAAACTACAAAGATTAGCCTGTGTGGCGATCACCGGCAGTATGAGAACGTCACCCACTGCCGCCCTACAGGCGATGCTGGGACTGCCACCCCTAAATCTCGTCGTGAGAGAGGAAGCGACCCTAGCGGCTTTTAGGCTCGATATATCCGGCACCCTAAGCAAAGACTCCCGAATCAAACACACACGGATAAAAGAGGAAGCAATTAAACGACAGCCTATGATGGCATCACCCAACGACAGAACCCTGAAAACACACTGTTTCCAGAAACACTACAACATAGAGCTCACAGCGGAGCTATGTGACTACTCAGGCCCAAATGAGCTAAGGATCTATACCGATGGATCAAAAACCGACCTCGGTACTGGAGTCGGGGTTTTCTCTGAAGACCTAAACATTAAAATATCTAGGCCCTTAGGAATGCTAAACACTGTCTACCAAGCAGAATGCGTAGGCATCATCCAGGCAGCACACGCCATTGAGGCCAGGGAAGTCACGGATACGCATATCCGTATACTCTCCGACAGTGCCTCAGTCCTTCAATCCTTAGAGAGAAACCAGATCACGTCGAGACTAATACTAGAATGTCATAATGCACTGGAACGCATTACAGCACCAAATCGCAATACAGTGACACTACAATGGATCAAGGGACACAGTGGTTCACTAGGTAACGATGCGGCCGACGAACTCGCCAGAAGGGGTTCCAGCACAAAAGCCTTCGGACCCGAACCCATTGTGCCCATTCCGTTCAATCAGTTGAGAAGTTGGTTAAGAGATTACACACAAATACAAGCGGAGAAATGGTGGACCTCGACACCAGGGTGCAGGCAGTCCAAGGAGGCTATGCCATCCCTGGATACGAAGTTGACCAAGCGCCTTCTGCACCTGGACAGAGATAGCCTGCGACTGGTGGCGGGGACCATCACCGGACACTGCTCACTGAATAAGCACTTTCACACACTAGGTATCACTGATAGTCCTCTGTGCAGGGCCTGCATGGAGGCGGAAGAAACGGTGGCGCATGTACTGCTTGAGTGCACTGGCGTCACCCAGATCCGCAGGGAGACTCTTGGAACGCCAAACTCCCTTGCGGACGCACTGAGAAGTCTGGGAAGATTGATCTGCTTCTGGAGGGAGGTGGGCTGGTTGGAATAATCGGCCGCTATGGCTCACGTACAATGGTCCATTTTAAGGACTAAGTGCGGAAACCGAACCCCCCTAACATGTATAACATGTATGTACGCGGCGCCATGAGGTATTTCCAGAAAAGCTATCTGTTTCATACTGCTCGCTCTACCTCCTTTCGGGTGAACCATAGATATGGGGTAAACAATACAAAAACAATATGCCCCTGCCCCCCGGTCTGTATCGTGCGATAAAGCAATAAATAGTTACCTTAGGGATAATAACTAAAAAATAAATATTAATTACAAAATAAATAAATAATAATAAGTAAATAAATCAATAAAGAATAATTAAAAATAAAAACATAAGTGGTAACACACAGTTACTAAATAAATAAATGTAGGTATACTATCTATAAAACAAGCAAAAATTCTAAATTCAATTTTGTATTAATAAAACAGAGTAGCTTACTAACTACGTAATCAATAATATTTAGCATATAAAGCACCCAGTGGTCTTCCTCCTCTCTCCTACTTGATTTATGCTGTGCCCGACAGGGTCCATAATTGTGACTTATATAATATTTTCCTACCAACTACATGATACATTATGGTATGCAATAAAGAATTGAGAATTGAGAATTGAAGCATTTCAATGTTAACGCTAAATTAATAATTATGTTAAAGAATAACTCAAAGAATTCTGACGCGATGCCGCCATTTCAATTCCAGAACGTTACTCCCTCAACATCGGATGAAGAGGAAAGTTTCAACTCTGAGACGTACTACAGCGCTCCACCAGTAAATAAGAGAAAATTCACAAATCCAATTATTTACAAAAGTACGAACAGCAGGCTGGAAAATGCTGCTGAGAAACCTCCACATATGAATGATGAAGAATGGGAAGTATTCGGGAAGGCTATTGGCCTCCAACTGCGAGACTTAGATAAAAAGCAATTGACGATAGCGCAAAAACTCATTTCTGACTCCATTTATTACGCTAAATTTGGTTTGTTGTCTCCACAGTCTTATATCAATCTTGGAACTTCTCCTAACTGATATTTTTTATGACGCCATTTTAAGATAAGTGTTTTAATAAATGAAACTATATTGTGAAAGAATTGTTTTAGGGATTAAATATAATGACCACCAAAAAATACTTTGAGATTCTAAGATCTCTTATAATTAACCCCATGGCCGTATCAATCGTATTTTGTGTGCTTCAATGAACCCTATGGCTGTGTCGGTAGAATTTAGTTTGCTGAGATAGGTCTAGGGTGAGTAATATAAGTGCTTCACCTTATTATAATAAGTAATAAGGTGCAGCACTTATTACTTACACGTTTGGATATTCAGTATTTTAATAGTGGGTAATTTACCAATAGAAGTAAAAGGCACCAGCATTGATCACCAGGCTTGCTCAAGGGCGGATTGGCGATTTCAGACTTAGGTATTCATTTTACAGTTAATTAATACGGTACAGTACCACTTACATTAATTAACATAGAAACAATCAATTTAATAAAACTACAATGCAGACAATTGTCAACATAGCAAGAAAAGAAAAGAAAAACTCTTATCTCTCAAAATACAGTGCTATGTGGTGAATCCTGGGTGATACTTTAAACAATTGGGTTGTTGACACCATTAACCAATAATTCCAAAATACAACTTATCTTAAAATACACTTTATTTTAGCCCCGAAAACCCGATTAATATTTAATTAACTGTAAAATTCGATTTGAAGTAGCTTTAAAATCCATTAATAGTTAGTCAATTGAGTTGGTAAATAAGTGACGTCACAGGCCGCTATTGTCATACAAAATCTATGGAGAAATCTCGTTTTGACAGCTCATAAAAAGTATGTCAATTGATTGGTGGTGTCAAGAACCCAATTATTCACCACTTGTCAACATGGAACAGTGGACGTCCTGGCATAGGTACTGTTTCTAACAGAACATCAAACATACGCGTTTAACTTTACTCCATTCGTCCGCAAACACATCACATTCAGGGTTGGCCGTCAGGAGGGCATTAAGCATCTTTAAAGGTAGTGTGTCGATGCAGGATCTGGCGACCGTTCTGCAAGGCAGTTGCGCGAACAGATTGTGTCGGCGACATTTGCGGTGACCGATGTATATTTGTCGGGTACAAATAATAATACCAGTTTAATAATACCAGTTTATAATAGGGTATTACACCCATTTTTGAAAAGTGTCTTAATGAAATACTGTAGTGCTAATATGCCACCAAAAAAAAACACAAAATTTTTATTCAATCGATAAGTGCCATAAAAAGGCATCTAAATTTTAAATTTTCAAATTTCGCGCGTAGTTTGAAGAAAACGCCTCTTACTGGACGCCATATTGCTCAGCGTAAATGACGTCAGTTCGTTTTGTATCAAATGAGCTCATATTAAATATGATAATTGTATATCATTTAAAAATAATTAAAAGCATATTTTGTAATAGGTGTAATAGTGAAAAAATTACGTTGGTTACGAAAATAATAAAAGTACAAAGCCTTTATTACGCCAATCGGTTGACTGACAGTTGTAATTTTTTTGTTTACACAGCCGTACGGCGTAATAACATGGCCGCTACAATTTCACGGTGTTTTATAACAGATTAAAAATACTGAAAACTTTGAATTGAATTTAAAAATTTGTTTAGTTATTTTATGAACTAAAACTTACATTTTCAGACTGATTTATGCCTAAACTGTCTCGATAACATATTTATAGATTTTTTCTCGTATAGAGTAAAATACCCTATTTGTCCCACTGCAGGGCACAGGCCTCTTCTCAAATCAAATCAAAAATCAAATCAAAAATATTTATTTGCTCGAATATGGTATATAAGGTGTTACATTAATTTTATTTCAGCATATCCTGCCATAAAATGGCGTGCAAATGTTTTAGCAATTAGCAATGTCAATTAATCTAACTTACTTACAAAGAACAGATTCTATTGACTTGTCTTCTAAATAGTCCTTAATGGTATAATAACTTTTAAATACAAGTAGTTTGAAAAGCTTTTTTTTAAATAAAGTCAGAGGTAAGTCTTGGAAACAATTAGGTAAATGATTGTAAATAATAATCGACATGCAGTATACATTTCAGTATACATTCTCATACAGAGAAGGCGCGAGCATTGATCACCACGTGCGCTCAAGGCGAGTGGCGATTTCAGACTTATATTATATTAGGTACCTATAAGTGCAGGTTTCCTCACGATGTTTTTCCTTTACCGATGCTAATGATGTCCAAGATAAATTTAGAAAGTACATAAGTATGAATTGAAAAAGACACATTGGTACCTATTTGCCCGGTTTCGAACCCACAACCTCATGCATGAGAGGCGGGTGCAGGGCCGTCTTTAACCTGTTGGGGGCCCTGGGCAAATTGTGCCGCACAATAGGATAATGGGGCCCCTATGACCTAAACAGAGCACTAAGTTGTTAGTTCAAACAAAGAAAGTAGATAAGCAAAGTTCTAGGTTTATTTATTTTCAGTGACAATAAATAAATAAGAGATAACTACCTACTAGATTTGAGATGGGCAAAATCTTTAACCACTTCTTCACCTACATGGACATTAGCAACAAACTGGTTAAAATCTCTTGATGCATTAACATAACCTTTTTAATATGGAGAAGGAACGCTCGCCACTGCTGTTACAATCTTTATGCTTAAGATGATTTTCAATACGATTTCTGTTTTTTTTTCGATTTCTCATTTGGAAATGTGTCTTCAATTTTGTTTTTTTTTTTAATATATGTTCACAAAATTATTTCTTCCTTCATTTTCACTATGAACAATTTTCAAGTATTCTGTACCTATAATGTATATGATAAGGCTAATAGCCGAAGTGCGGCTACACCTAGTTTAGGCTGGCTACAACTTGGTGCAGCCGGCCACTTGCGGTTAAAGTTACATGTACTATCGTGGTCATACCAGCCTGACCACCACTAAGTTAATTTTTGTTTGCACTCAAAAGATGGAAGCGCTCTCTACCCCGCCCCGTTGACTTCGCAGGCGCCAAGGGATTTTTTTTAAAATGAGCAGGCGGGCAAGTCCGCGATAGTACATCCTACTTACCTCGTAGAACCAAGTTTAGCCTTCATCATAGCGGCTAGAACTAGGTGCAGCCACACTCCGGTGGTTAAATTGTCTGTTTTTGTGTTATTGAACCGGAAGAAGACAGATAGAGGAGCCGCGCGCTGCGTGGCTCCGTCGACTTGACGTCGACCGTCTTCTTCTGCTCAATGGTTTGGTAAAAAATAATCAAGTCGGGGTACCCCAAGTCCCGAGCTCGCAGGCTACACCTAAGTTTAGGACACGCCGTAATTTCGGCGGTAAGACCCGTCATGGAGGATCGGTTAGGGCGCCGGCACGGCGCCCTCACGTTCCGGCTGACGCAGATACTGACCGGACATTGCTGTTTTGGGAAGTATAGGTGTCGCGAAAAAATTGCCCGGTTGTCACCACTGCGGAGATTGCTTGGAGGACACAGCGCAGCACACGCTGGCAGAGTGGCCAGCATAGGCAGAGCATCGCCGTGAACTCTCTGCAGCAGTAGGTGACCTCTCGTTCCCAAACATCGTTCTTTCGATGCTCCAGAGCGAGAGTGCGTGGGAGGCTGTTGCCTCGTTTAGCGAGCAAGTCATGCACGCAAAAGAGGCGGCAGAGAGGGTGAGGGAAGCAACTGCCTCACTTCTCTCCAGGAGAAGACGCACCGGGCGCCGCAGGGTGCTTAATGACCTCGAGCCTTCATGCGTTGCCGGCCTGCGGGTGGTCGACTCAGAGGCAGTCCACCACCCGACCAGATGCAGGCCCCTGTAGGCGGCGCGCCGTGTTCCGCGCGCGCCACTCTAGAGGATTCGGCGGCGTTTAGACCGTCGACGGGACCCGCCTACATCATTGGCGGGTCATAGCCTGGCAGGGGCGCGGTCCATGCGCGAGCGAATCCCGTACCCCCGCCCATAGGTCAGTCGAGGAACACCGTGGTGGTTTTAGCCGGTAAGAGTCCGGCACACCCCCCGTCTTCCCCGGACGAGGGACAGTCCATGAGGATTTCCTCAAGTTAAAAAAAAGACTGCATCTAAGTTTAAGGGTAGAGATGTGATCTCTGAACGTCAGACCACGGTCAAAGGTCACTCTCAGATCCTTAACTTTGGCGACTCGACCAATTTTTTCGCCACCTAAGGTGTACCTAGTCAAAATGGATTGGTCGTAATCCTCCGAATAGCATGACGTAGCATTTATTTGTGTTAAAAAAACAGCTTATTTAGGGTGCTCCAATCGTAGATAAGATTCGCTTTACCGAATGTTAAAAGTAGTGAATGTAACGTTTTATTGAATAAGGACGTACTTGAATTCGTCGAAAAGACAGTTTTCCTAGGGATTACGCTTGACTCAAAGCTGCAGTGGGGTCCTCACTTAACATCTCTTGCAGAGCGGCTAAGTTCGGCCGCTTACGCTGTCAGAAAAATCAGGCAATTGACAGACGTGGATACCGCTAGACTAGTATATTTTAGTTACTTTCATAGTATCATGTTTTACGGTATTTTGCTTTGGGGACGGGCTGCAGATATAGATTCTATCTTTATTCTGCAAAAGAGGGCTGTCAGAGCCATCTATAATCTCAGCAGACGCGAGTCTCTAAGAGAATTGTTTAAACAAATTAATATCATGACGGTACTGTAGCACCTGGACTACACTTGTACCATATGTACGAATTACTGTAGGTCTAAGCTACGTTGAATAAAAGATATTATCGACTTGTAGAAGACTGTATTAATCAGATAAGCGAGAGGAAAACTTTAGGTAGCCCGCAGCTCTCAGCTTAGCTGGGACTAACTGACATCACATGTCATAGTATAAAGACTATCTTCTACATCATTCAAATGGGAACATCCAAATACTCCGAAATATTTTATTCCGAATTTCGATATTCCGATTTTCAAAAGTCCGAATTTCATAATACCTAAAAATTATAATCTCTATTATTTAAAATCACGAAAGTTATTTTACCGAATGTCGTAAATCCGATTTGTTTGTTTTCCGATTTTCATATGTTCGAAGAATCAAATGCTCGATGAGTTCTCGGTCCGAAAAACGAAATTCCGAATTTCAATATTCCGAATAAACTGTTAAAATTAGGATTCTGATTCAATTCAGCTACGCATATATATTCAAAATGGTGTCCCCTTGTTTCGCAGACAGAAATTTCATAGAATTTCGTTTCCCAGAAAATGTTTCATATAAGTAATATTTGGTTCTTGTATTTTTATTTCGACTATTATTGTTTCAAAGACTATTTACTTGAATGAAACATATTTCACAGAAACACAATTCAAAGAATTTTTAATACAATTTTTTTGTTTAACAAACTTATCAAACAGTAGAATAACTTTTTAACAAATATTGTTTATTCGGTGTATTTTTCTATGGAATTTATTTCAACAAAAATATATATATAAGGGATTTTCACAGGGAATGTCACAATTAACTAACGCACGGATCGGTAAAACAGTATATTATATTGTAGTCAATGCAATAATCACACAGAAACAATCAGGAATCACAAAGTACAGCGTCCGTCGCACGATCGCAGCGTGCGCGGTGGGTAGCGGGAGCCGACTGGCCATACGAGCGAGCGCCGCCGGCGGCGACCGAGAGCGAGCGAAGTGACCTTATACGTGCGGGTCCGCACGAACTAACTTTGACGCGACGACGCGGGCGCAACACAACGTTACACACTCCCCCTCTAGTTCGAACATAGCGCCCTCGCGTTCGGGCTAGCAATCAAATCTACGCGGCCGACCGCGTCTGCACTTCTCTCTAACCGGAGCCTCAACCTCACCGATGAATGGAGTCAAATCAGAGACGTGGTAACGTCCTACGTGCTCACCTCTAGTAACTCCTTCCACTATGTAAGTAGTAGGACTTACTACTTCGCGGATGCGATAGGGACCATCCCTCCTAGGTATAAATTTCGCAGACTGTCCGGGGCCGACGTCATTCATCCCTTGCGTTTTCAACAAAACGAGATCACCTACCTTGTATTCTGGAGGCGCGCGTCTGCCTTCATCTGCGTACTTCTTCTGCAGAGACTGGTTCCGTTCGTGGACATCTCGGGCGTCAAGCAGCACCGTCGATAACTTACGAAGGTAAGGTGTGATATTGTGGACGAAATTATCGCTATCCACAATGGTCTTCATGTCTGCCAAGACGTCCGAAGGCGCGCGTAGCTCTCTCCCGAAGGTTAGGAAAGCTGGTGTAAATCCAGTACTCGCTGTGACAGCGGAGTTCATCGCAAACCTTATGGCCGCGAGGTGAATATCCCAAGATGCGTGATCCTTTCCTACTAATATCGCTAGCTGTGGTTTAAGGTCGCGATTTTTCCGCTCAACGGGGTTCGCTTCTGGGTGATACAATGGCGTCAAAGACTGTTTGATACCCATCACATGACAGGCCTGTTGCATCACCTCAGCAACAAACTGAACTCCGTTGTCGCTGATCATCCTGCGCGGGACCCCATACCTCAGGAAGACCTCGGATATTAAAATCTCAGCGCATTCCACGCTGGTGGCCTTCTCCAACGCAAATAGCTCAACCCAATGGGAGCACGTGTCCTCTAGGATTAAAATCCAACGGTTACCCTTTGAAGTCTTTGGTAAGGGCCCGAACAAGTCGACCGATATCACTTCAAATCGCCGGGTGGGTGCAGGAGTCTGGAGTAGTCCTGCAGGCTTCCTGTTGTCTATCCTGTATCGCTGGCAAGCTGCGCAGCGTTTGATATAGTCTGTGACAAAAGATCTCATACCTGGCCAAAAGTATCGTACTCTGATGCGTTGTAAGGTACGTTCAGCACCAAAGTGGCCTGCTGTGGGAGCGTCGTGGAACTCTACAAGGATATTTTCTCTCTCGTGTTTAGGGACCACGAGGCAAGCAGAATCGGCGTCTTCGGATTCGGGTGCGCACCTGTACAACACACCATCAGACATCAGGTATCCTCTCTCTGACCACCCTCTCCCCCTGAAGGGATCATCGGTATTCTCTAGGTCTTCGACGATACTCTTCAACTCTGGGTCGTTGAGTTGGTTAGAGCGCACATCCTCAGGTGTCCTATGTGGCATATCTACGCTCACTAAGCATACCTCGCAACCAGCTGGGTTTTCCTCGCAACAAGCTGGGCGGCTTAGTGCATCGGCAATCACATTCACCTTTCCAGGAGTGTACTGTATTTGCAGGTTATAGGCCTGAAGGGTCAATGCCCATCTGGCAAGACGACCACTGGGAGACTTAAGGCTCATCAGCCAACGTAGCGGCTGGTGGTCGGACTTAACCACTACTTCCGAGCCTTCCACGTAACCCCTGAACTTTGTGACCGCCCAGACGACGGCAAGGGCTTCGCGCTCGGTAGTAGTGTAGTTGCGCTCAGCTGGCGAGAGTAGGCGACTGGCATACTCAATAGGTCTTTCGTCGGGGCCCTCCCCCTGCATTAAAACTGCACCGAGACAATAGCCACTACTATCTGTCCGGAGGGAGAAAGGCTTGGACTCGTCAGCCTGGCGAAGAATGGGAGCGGTGATCAGGAGCTCCTTGATGCGCTCGAAAGCGGCCTGCTGCTCATCATGCCATCTCCAACTGCTGTTCTTCTTGAGCAGGTCAGTCAAAGGCTTGGCGATTGCGGCGTAGTTCGGTACAAACCGTCGAAACCAGCTTGATGTGGCCAGAAAACCTTTGAGCTGCCTCTCGTTTTTCGGGGCAGGCATGTCAGCAATAGCCGAGGTTTTCCCTGGGTCTACTTGCAAACCTCCAGGAACAATTATGTGACCAAGGAATTTCACAGAGTCACGAGCGAAGCAACTTTTCTTTCGATTGACTCGAAGGTCGAACTTCTCGAGTCTATTGAAAACTGCTTCAAGATCTTCAATATGGCCTTCGAAACTCGGTGACAAGATGATGAGATCGTCAAGATATCCAAGAATAGTCACAGGCCTACTTCCTTGGGTGTCGGTTGGGATATCAGAGTCACTTACCTTGTGCCCTCGAATAGGCACGCACAAGTTTGACTTGAAACGATCTATCAATCTCTGAAACGTGGCGCCAGAGTTGCGAAGACCCATCGGCATCCTCTTAAACCTATAGGTGCCGGAGGGTGTAACGAATGCAGTTTTGTCGCGGTCCTCTTCTGCGACACACACCTGAAAGTAACCAGAGTGGAGATCTAATGTCGTCATGTAGCTGGTCGTCTTTGCTGCATGAAGCACGTCTTCCATGCGTGGGAGCGGGTACCTATCCGGCTCAGTCACGGCGTTGAGCTTGCGGTAGTCTACACACAGGCGGACACCGCCATCCTTCTTCGCGACTAATACGACGTTGGCAGCCCACGGCGACTCGCACTCCTCTATTACATCTGCGCGCAGCAGCTTCTCAAGCTCACCGTCCAACAACTCTCTCTTACCTTGCGACATCCTATAGGGTGGTGAAGCGGTCGGTTCCTGCTTCTCGTCAACCCGAATGTGATGAGTGGCGGAAGTTGTAGGAGGTCCTTCGGTGGCGAAGCGCTCAACTCTCTTCGCAATGAGTTGATTGAGTTGCGTCTTTTGAGGAGGTGACAGCTTCGTCCCTTCATCCTCTCTCAGCGCCAAGCCGGTGGTATCAACCTGCATCAGCTCTGCATCGCTGGTAGATGTAAGGCTAAAAGACTGCACAAACGTAAACTTCTCCATAGGGAAATTACTAAAATGCCAACAATTATGTTGGAGGTCCACTAATATACCTGCTCGAGCGATAAAATCCTGTCCTAGAAGCGTCCTATTATCCGCTTCTGGTATCACTAGGAAAGTGGTGGGGATAACGCGTCCCTGAATGGTTACGTTCGTGTCACATGATAATAATTCACGTACCTGCTGCGTTCCATCGGCGAGGCCGAGGTTACGACGTGTTTTCATGAAAGTTGTCCCACTGCCTAATAATATGCTATACAGCCCGCGACTAGCGAGACTTTCAGTAGCACCTGTATCCAGCACTGCAACACCTACTAAAGACGCAACTTCTATCTTGACCGTAGGGTGTGACAGGTCAGGCTCCTGGGTGATAGCACTTTGGAAACTCACCTTATCGGCGGAGGACGTGCCTTTACACGTCGGACACTTCGATCGTATAACCCCTTGTCGACCACAGCCGTAACAAGACAACGGTGCATTATTATCTGTGTCACCCGATTTTATTTTAATTTTACACTCATCTGTCGAATGACCAAACCGTTTACAGAAAGCGCAGCGCGGCCGTACACGTTTCGTATTCGAATTCGTATCGTTGCAAATATTCGAACTAGAGTCGGACATAGCGCGCGAAGGGTTACTTTGATTACCCGTCGTCGTCGGAGGGTTAATGTTTACATTTCGAGATTTCGCAGTACTCGCGGTATTATTACTATTGTTGGACGAGATACTCGCGGTATTATTACTATTGTTAGACGGGATACTCGCGTTATGAGACGGAATAAGTGATTTACTTACCTCGCCTAGCGTCTCCTCAACATACCTTGCTCGCTCGAGTAGACAGTCGACACTACCTACACTATCGCGTGACACTCTTTTACGAAACTTACGATGTAAAAGGCCGTAAAGTATATCTACTTGCATAACATCTGGTAGCTTATATGGTATACGCGACATTTCTGCCCGCACTCGCGAAATAAAGGAATCGACACTATCACTATCACTTTGTTCGCGCGCGAATATTTCTCGAAAGATCCGGTGGGCGGGGCGTGGGGCGCCGTACATGAATCGAAGGCGGCGTATCGCGTCGTCCCAGGTCTCCACGGTAGATTTCACTCCTTGCCACCACACTGCGGCGTCTCCGGTCAGCAACATAGGTAGACCTCGAAGGGCATGTTCGTCGGATACATTTGCGCACTCTTTGTAGATGAGCACGCTCTCGACAAATGCTTCTAGGGCTTCGGTACTGCGGGCGGCTCCGTCGAAGCGGGCCGTGCACCGGGTAAAATTGCTGTGCATGCCGTGCATGCCATGCACGGTCGGTCCAGTGTGTGCAGCGGCGTGTTGAGTCGGTCCCATAGGGTCGCCACTCGTTGACGTCGGCGTCGACGTCACGACGCTTCTCATGACGTTGGATAATAATCGTGTGAGCTGCTCCTCGGACATGGAAATCATGTTACCACATGCCGTTGTCGGGATAGGTGTAGCTGTTGCCGTGGTGTTCACGCTCACGGGGTTAGCTACCGCGTGACTTTCCTCCTCGCTACTGGAACTATCGTTTTCCTCCTCGTTTGCGTGCGCGCGGCGTGTTTTTGGCGGCATTTTCTCTCGCTAACACTCGGTGATGAACGCAAACGGTAATAACGACAATATGGTCCAGTAGGTACACAGGTTCGCGTGGATTTTTCGCACTCGCGACGGTTATTTTCCCGTATCGTAGGTATACTAGGTATTTGCCGTACGGAGCACGTGCCCCACGTTGGGCGCCATTTATAAGGGATTTTCACAGGGAATGTCACAATTAACTAACGCACGGATCGGTAAAACAGTATATTATATTGTAGTCAATGCAATAATCACACAGAAACAATCAGGAATCACAAAGTACAGCGTCCGTCGCACGATCGCAGCGTGCGCGGTGGGTAGCGGGAGCCGACTGGCCATACGAGCGAGCGCCGCCGGCGGCGACCGAGAGCGAGCGAAGTGACCTTATACGTGCGGGTCCGCACGAACTAACTTTGACGCGACGACGCGGGCGCAACACAACGTTACATATAGGTATAAAAAGAAAGACAATAACAAAAATAATCTTAGTCAATATGTTGTGCTACAAAAGTTAATGACAGAAATGAATTGCTGTGAAACCGACTCCACGTAGTCTTGTCTGCCCTACCCCTAGAGTGTAATTTAAATTCGCGTAGGCGCGGAGGGGCGAGGCGGCCAGCGAGCTGAGGAGCAGGTGGTTTTAACGCCCGCCGCCGCGGCTGAGGCTGGCCGGCGAAGCCGGCCAGCAAGCCGAAGCTGCGGTGGTGAGCGTGAATACCATCTGCGACGATAAGCTCGCGTGGTACCGCCGGAGCCCCGCAACGCCGTAGCCGTGACAGAAACCATGCCTGCTGCATGTTGCATGTTCGCTTGCATGCTCGCTTGCATGATGCATACTTGTTTGCTTGCATGCTGCATGCTTGCTTGCACGCTGCATACTTGCTTGCATGCTGCATGCTTGCTTGCACGATAAACGATTGCACGATATCGATAAAGATAATCGGAATTTTAATAATCGGAATTTTAATAATCGGAATTCGTATTTTTGATGTTCGGAATTTTCATTATGTCGGACTTTTTGTTATTCGATCTTTTGAAACTCGGTATTTTGAGAATAGTAATTATAAACGTTCGGAATTTTGAAATTTTAGTATTATAAAAATAGGATGAATGATAAATCGGAGTTGCCATATTAGGAATTTTGAACTATTCGGAATTATGAAAATCGGTATTCTGAAATTCGTATTTCTGACTTACGGAATAAAGTTTTTCGTATTTATGTAGTGTACCCCATTCAAATATATATTCCTAAGGTATCCAGAAGGTTCTAACCATAGACTAAATAGTTATGGCTTCATAACATAAAGCCTCGTTGGGCAAATCTCTACATCAGCTACGCCCCCTTCATGAATAAAAGGGACTAGTAGCTTTTATTCATGTTCTGAACGTTCTGGACACCAATACTAGTTTACGAAGTAATTGACTAACTAACCTAACAACTACCTAAACCTATAGTAAAGTCCCTACCTATGTGTGGGTTACATTGGGTCTGCCTCTCTTGAGGTGGCTTAACTCATGACGTACGACGTTATAACATTTATATAGAATAAAAACAATAGATGCGACCGTGCATCAGCTCAAATACAACGACATCATGTTTAAACCTTGCATAAATAAAACCACACTAAAACTTTATGTACAGCCCACTAGACAAATGACATGGATAAATCCATGTCCTCCTTTCTTGGTGACCTATATTTCTTCCTATACGAGGTTTACAATCAAATGAGAAAAGACTAACCTCGAAACAAACTTTGTTCACTTAATAAACCATGCGTGTTATAGACAGCTTACGCAGAGATTATACTCTGTTAGCGTAATTGGCTACGTCAGTGAACGAGGCCTGTTGGAGTCCTATTCCACACTATTACTACTACTTTAAATAATCTACTAAGTAAAAAAAAAAGAATAAGATACACGTTTTTGTATTAATTCTTGAAATCCAATAGACTTCAAGAAATGTGGGCACCATTCACCCATCAGTCTTCAGCTCGTAGTAAATATGAAAATACAAAAAAAAATCACGCATTAATATCATGTCGAAATATTTCTAATATATATATATATATATAATAAACTGTCCATCGTGACAGGCCTAAATAACCGTGGCAACTATGCTGTATAACAACCAATAATTAATAAAATGACAAATAATACACAACCTAAAAATATTATTGACAAAAAGTTTCTATTTAATTATAATTGTCGTAACCTACATATGTCAAGAATTATTATAAACAAAAAGTTTCAATTCAATCGTATCCATAAAAGATATTATGATACAAAACTGTTTAGAGCTAGCCATAAAAATTAAAATAAAATCATCTTTCAAAAATTGACAATAATAAAATTTACCTAAAGGAGAGTTCATACTACCGAATATTTTCTTCATCAAAGCTAGTCGTAATAAATTATTTTTAACCGACTTCGACGGAAAGAGGTTCTCAGTTCGACCTATATATTTATTAATATATTTCATTTTTATTTCACTCTTCTTCGAAATTAATAAGGATTTCGAACTCATGCGTGATACAATTACGTATCACGCGCGACCTTACTATCCACTTCAATAAAACTTTGGCTATCCGAACCAACATTAAACACGTCTCGCGATGACTCGACGACAACATTCTCTTCTAACACATTTTGGTGAACCGGACCAACATCATAATCAATTAGAGACAACTCGACGACAACATTTTCGTCCACCTCAACGAATGCCTTACCACTCGTCTTACATTCTACCATCACCAAGTTCTCTTCCTGAACGTCAGTGACAACACTATCTTGTACCTGCTGGTACAAAACATTAACTACTTCTTCTTCTTTCGGCACCTCGACATCAGGTTGCTCTGAAAGATTTCTACTTAGTAAAATAATCGGACCGGACTGACCCGATTCATCCTTCTCTTCCTCGTGTTCTAGAGGGGACGAGACCGACTCCTGTGCCTCATTTTCATCTAGGCTGCTCCCTGGACAGCTAGACACAGCAACCACATCTTTTTCAACACTGCCTGCTTGGCAGCCATCTTTTTCATTTCTATGGAAAAATGAACCATTAATATCCTCAGACTTAACTTCTTTCGCCGATTCCACTACTGGAATTACGGCCTGCTGCTGTAAACGTTGCCGCTTCTTTCTAGCGGGCCATCTCCCAGCGAATTCTTCCCTTATTCTGTCGCACAAATCTGTGTAATTCAAATTCTTATCATATAATATACAGCGATACAGTGCATGTGCAGTGCCTAGCAAAAAAGCTGGCAAAATTACTGCGTAATCGCATGGACGCCAATCTTTGCGAACTGCAACCGCCTCAAACTCTACGATAAAATCATCGAAATCCATACCCTGATCGCCATAATAGTAGGGCATATTTTCACCCGGAAAAATCTCACGACCAGAACAATGATACATCGCGATTTTTACACCAACACTTAATAAATTGACACAGATACTTCTCTGTTCTTCTTTTAGGCGATGCAAGAAAAATCGCTCGTCTGCAGTGCCCAACGCTTATGCGTATAATTCTTCGCTGCTATACCAGCGTAATCATCAATCTGGCCCTCTTAATAGGCCTTCCAGCTACTCCTGCTGGAATATTAAATGCTCTGGGGGCGAGCACTCGCTTTGCGCATCTGAAAAAAATACTTCTAACCGGCGCCTCTCGCCAATTTGTAGCACCTGGACTACACTTGTACCATATGTACGAGTTACTGTAGGTCTAAGCTACGTTGAATAAAAGATATTATCGACTTGTAGAAGACTGTATTAATCAGATAAGCGTGAGGAAAACTTTAGGTAGCCCGCAGCTCTCAGCTTAGCTGGGACTAACTGACATCACATGTCATAGTATAAAGACTATCTTCTACATCATTCAAATATATATTCCTAAGGTATCCAGAAGGTTCTAACCATAGACTAAATAGTTATGGCTTCATAACATAAAGCCTCGTTGGGCAAATCTCTACAGTACCTTGTCAATATATATACGAAAACATCATGCATGTTCGGAAAAATCTTCACCTGTTTAGTAAAATAAGTGACAGACATAAATTTAATACTAGAAATAGGAACAAATTATATCAACCAAGTTTCAGATTGTCAAAAGTTTATGGGGTATTGTGTAAAATGTTATAATAAAATACCGCTCGATATTTTGCAATTAAATGAAAGACAATTTAAAACATGCATTAAACGCACACTATGTAGGCAAGCATGTATTATAAGTTGGAAGATTATATCAATGATAAAAATGCTTGGCATAATGCTGGTCCTGCTCCACAGCCTCTTTAGGGAATTTCTTAATTGCAAGAAGATTATGTTGCTCACCCCTTATTATTGACATGATTAACGTGTACCGTTATTATTATTTACTTATTATATTTTATCCGTCGAATGAAATACTTACATACATTGGAAATTTTAACTTTGTATAAATTAATAGCACTATTTCAATTATTATGTAAATGTGAGAACTATGGAGCCATTTATTTATTCAATGTGTTTGACATAATGTGTTTGACCTGGCAAACTACAGACCTATCTCGCTTGCTACTGTAATAGCTAAAGTGCTGGACAGTCTGCTTGACAAACACCTGGATAAGCACATTCAACTTCATGACTCTCAATTTGGTTTCAGACCAGGCCTATCGACTGAGAGTGCCATCCTATGTCTCAAGCAGACTGTACAGTACTATACAGCCAGAAATACGCCGGTATATGCTTGTTACCTAGACCTGTCTAGGGCATTCGATTTAGTGTCGTATGACGTATTGTGGCAAAAGCTGAGACATGAAACTGATGTACCGTGTGATATTGTGTCAATTTTAAAATATTGGTACTCCAATCAAAAAAATGTCGTGAGATGGGCCGGCTTGCGCTCGGACGTGTATGAGTTGAGGTGCGGGGTGAGACAGGGGGGGTTAACCTCTCCTCGGCTCTTCAACTTATACATGAACAAACTGATTGGTATGCTCAGCAGCACCGGCATCGGATGTCATATAGACGGGGTGTGCCTAAATAACATCAGTTATGCTGATGATATGGTGCTGTTGAGCCCATCGATCAGCGCCATGCGCAGACTGCTACTAATTTGCGAAGAATATGTGCAGGCCCAGGGACTCAGATACAATTCAAAGAAAAGTGAAGTGATGGTGTTTAAGGCGGGTAACAAATCCTACTCCAGTGTGCCTCCTTTATATCTTTGCGGTGCCTGCCTAAACAAAGTAGATCGCTTCAAGTATCTGGGTCACTGGGTCTCAGAAGACCTAGACGATAAGCTAGATTTGGAAAGAGAGCGCAGGGCACTGTCTGTGCGCTGTAACATGCTGGCCCGCAGATTTGCTTGGTGTACTGATCAGGTTAAAGTGACGCTGTTTAAAGCCTACTGCCAGTCGTTTTACACCTGCAGTCTGTGGACGAAGTATACGCAGCGTACATACAGTGCCCTGCGTGTACAATATAACAACTCGTTTAGGGTGTTGTTCGGGCTGCCGCGCCATTGCAGCGCTTCAGCAATGTTTGCGGAAAAAAGCGTGGACGGTTTTCATGCCATCATGCGAAAGCGTTGTGCCTCATTGCTGTTGCGCATGCGCGTCAGCTCGAATAGTATCCTGAGCGTGTTTGTAGACCGCTGGGACTCGCCGATGTGGCGACACTGGATGCGGCTACATACTGCAGGTGGTCGCATCCTGGGCTTGGCGTAGGTTTGTGTTCCTGTGTTGTATACTTTTTGTTTTTGTATTTGTTTTACTAACACTAGTTTGTAAGGTATTTTTGTATTACTAACCAGTTATGGACTCATAGTCTGAATTAAACGTTATTATTATTATTATTATTATTATAAATGAGCATGGCAGTTGAGAGCATTGTTATGCTCGCTCAAATGTCTCACTGATGGTGGCGTGTGGGTTAGATCATTCGGTTCCCTTCAAAATCGTTGAGCTAAGTGGTGCTGATCCGCGCGTCATGTTCGTGAACGGGCGCAGTCAGTTGAGATTGGTCATCTCTTAACTGCCATGGCTTTTATATTAATTTATTTTTAATTACAATGTTTTGGATTTCTCTTCACTTACATTGTTTTCACATATAGAAGCAACAAGAATAATGTAGCCTGGATTTTGTAAAAGCTTGATTGAAAAGAGTGTCCGTGGAGTTTCTTGCTCGTTCTTCTCCATAGAGACCTACCCTACGTTTTGGAACGAGCAACTAGCTTCAACTTTCTGACTAACTAACTGACTCTTTGACTATTCAAAAGTGCCTGCAAATGGTTTAATTGAAATAAATGCTTTGACTTTGACTTTGAAAAACACACTAGTAAAGTAGCGAGCGAATGGTTCGGCCGCTCTCACACCAGAACTAGTCTTCCCATTGTGCACAACAATAGGTTCAAAAGTACCTACCCTTTGATCTGAGGCTAGAAACATGCTGCCAGAACTGACGCAGGTTCACACGCAATTTTTTTTTCGGCATGGTTGCAGAATAACCTTAGAAGCTTACGTTAGGTTCTTACTTTAAGATCCGATCGCAGACCACTAAACTCATCAAATCACATCGTGTTTTCCACTTATGATGGAGCTTGGTGCCTTTAATAATATCAGTGTAAAACCAGACCGAATATTGCCTGTTACCAGTGTTAATTTAAAATTTATTGTAAGTTCAGGTTTCCTGACGATGTTTTCCTTCACCGATGTCAACGAAAATGAATTTTGCCCGGTTTCGAACCCACAACCTCATGCACGAGTGGCGGGCGCCTTAACCATTCGGCTATAACGTAGGTAAGTACTGTGGAGATCTGATGTGTTTCTGAGATAATAGCCATTAGATATTATACTCTATGACGGAACACTCAGCAAACTTCTAGAATAAGTTTGAATAGTAGACTTGTATTGTTTTACGTTTGACATTAGGACTTCCCAGCCTGATCTTGTCACGGGCACACTTTGTAGTGTGCCGATTATATTATCAGATACTTGTGTATCTGATAATATAATCCAGTACCGAGTTTCAGTGCTTTTATTTATAGAATAATCATATTACGATCCCGCATATCCCGGTACCAGTAAGAATCCTATGTAAGGATCTCTTACAGTACTACTATACTTTTTTTTTCTATAAGCTTCTGTAACCTGGATTTTGAACGAATGCATTCGTACTAGAATTGATGTGTTCCAAATTGGTGCTGGCGCAAAATGTCCTATTCCTTTGCTGGCGCGCCACACAAACGCTTTGATTCTAAACGAACTGATAGTGAAATCTCGCCTATTGACGATGTGCATGAAACTACTCCTACAGTAGGTACTTCGGACACATGACAAGAAGACAACCTGATAATTTACAGAAGCTTATTGTATGTGGTCACATGGAAGTAAAAAGGAGCTGTAGCACAGCGATCACCAACCTGATGTGATGGGTTAAGAATAGGGTGTTTTTGATCCGAAACGACTATAACATAGGTTTTATCTATAAGTTGAAACAGTAATTTCACGAGATAATTGCTTTTGAATTTTGCAATCAGCATACATATTTATGCTCGTGACTGTGTAAACTTATGTCCTTACGCCCCCCCCCCCCCCCCGCACAGTATGCAGACCGAGCTGAATAAAAGTCGCTTATTTAATTTTATTTTCAGGATATTTAGAAACAAAAATAACCTTTGATTTACCTACTTATTTTTATCAAATAGCGCCATCTATTGTATAAGCCAATGACTACTTCTACAGTAAGTAGAGTTCTCGCACAAAATAACGCAGTTCAAGGTTCCATAAAATTCAACTATACGCTGTTCACATTAAGATTAGACATTTACTCAAACCTTTTTTACAGTCAGTTCAACCGATTTTGACTTAAATATTGCGTTGGTAGCATGACAAATGGCAACTGCAGTAAACAGTTGTTATTGTAACTACTTTTTTGCCTCTAATGTCATCCTTAAGTCTACGGAATAGAAGTCAAAATCGGTTAAAGGGACTGTAAAGGTTTGTGTTTATGTCTAATCTTATTGTGAACAGGGTATAAGAGGCTTTAAGATCCTTAATTTAAATCTGTCAAAGAGCAGAGCCGGCTCTCTCGTCGGTTGTCCAAAGAAGAATATAAGTTACAAAGTAAACACTTTCCACTGTCTTTCATAAAAATAACCATCCATAGGTAGATTGTTTATGCGTAAAAATTTTATCTATGTAAGTTTAAATAGGCAAGTTCTAACCTCCAATTCAATAATATGTATGTGTGTGTCTTTGTACTCATATATTATAATGTTTTTTTCCTTTGTTGTCTACTGTGTGTACATAAATAATAAAATAAATAAATAAATATACAGGGTAGCACAGCCCAGAATCGGATTTAGTGCAGGGCAACAAATGGGACTTTTACCATGGATTCAGTAAATGATTCTAGAGTCTAGATTCATTTCAAAAACTTTGTCGGCTGTTAAAAAAAAAGTTTGTTGTTCCAAACAAACAAAACGTGCAACACCTACACATGCGGTCAACATGTATGGAACAGCAGATTATTTTTATGACTGACAAAGAACGCTGGGTATTCCAGAATTATAAAAAGAAATTGTAGATAGGTAACTAAAGAGATGAATTACACAGTTCAATTCTTTTTATTACACTTTGTGCCTACCCACCACTGTATTACCTACCAACATACTTTTGCTCTACATTTAGGCTGGCCGGAACTTTAGCGGCAAAGGACAATGCCAGAAACTCTATAGAACTTTGCCCCACTCAATAAAAGTCATGTGCAATATGTAGCATCTTAGGTTTATTTATTGCTGATAACTACACATTAGTCTTAGTGACTGTAGAACTTGCGGTTTCCGTTTAAATCTATAAACAATAATGACATTGATTATAGGTTAAATTGTATTTTAGGTAAAAAGAGTTTGTATTTTGTGGGTAGGTATTTCGTGATCCGCAAGTTCTAAAGAAAAACAATTTAGTATAGAAAGGCCTATAATCATTACAATTTACTTTCATTAATTTACTTTTTCTGTACATGGATGGGGCAGGATCTGGCATTGTCATTTCCACATATGTGAGACAGCTAAACTTCCAAGTTTATACCTATTTACATCACTTACCTACATTGGTAAAGAATAACATCGTGAAGAAACCAGAACTTGTGGATTGGCGATTCCAGACACGGACTAGAAAAAAAAGAAGGACTCCGCGCCACGCATATCGAAAGTGATAAGCCGGACCGAGACGCACATTTATAGATCGGTACGGTGCATGGTGGTTCACTTTCGATATGCGTGGCGCGGAGTCCTTTTTTTGTTTTGTCCGTGACTATGATGTAAATGTGTGCCTTAGGCATGTTTGTACAAACGGTCGGGCTTACTTAGGGTGCTTCACATTCGATATGCGTGGTGCGGAGTCCTTTTTTTTCTTGTCCGTGACTATGATGTAAATGTGTGCCTTAGGCATGTTTGTACAAACGGTCGGGCTTACTTAGGGTGCTTCACTTTCGATATGCGTGGCGCGGAGTCCTTTTTTTTTTCTTGTCCGTGACTATGCTGTAAATGTGTGCCTTAGGCATGTTTGTACAAACGGTCGGGCTTACTTAGGGTGCTTCACATTCGATATGCGTGGTGCGGAGTCCTTTTTTTTCTTGTCCGTGACTATGATGTAAATGTGTGCCTTAGGCATGTTTGTACAAACGGTCGGGCTTACTTAGGGTGCTTCACTTTCGATATGCGTGGCGCGGAGTCCTTTTTCTTTTCTTGTCCGTGACTATGCTGTAAATGTGTGCCTTAGGCATGTTTGTACAAACGGTCGGGCTTACTTAGGGTGCTTCACCTTCGATATGCGTGGCGCGGAGTCCTTTTTTTTTCTTGTCCGTCACTATGATGTAAATGTGTGCGTGAGGCATGTTTGTACAAACGGTCGGGCTTACTTAGGGTGCTTCACTTTCGATATGCGTGGCGCGGAGTCCTTTTTTTCGAGTCCTTGATTCCAGATATATAGTGCGTTGGGGTAAGGTCGGGGCTGGGGTAATAAGGTAGAAATCAAATATCCCCGGCCCTGCAGTGACCGACAGTCGCAATGACTGCGGTCACTGTGGGCGGGAACATAATGACGTGGCGCGCAATGTGGCTAGCATTAAAAAATAAAGCCGGCTATAAACATAAACATGCCTCAGGCACACATTTACATCATAGTCACGGACAAGAAAAAAAAAGGACTCCACGCCACGCATATCGAAAGTGAAGCACCATAAGTAAGCCCGATCGTTTGTACAAATATGCCTCAGGCACACATTTACATCATAGTCACGGACAAGAAAGAAAAAGGACTCCACGCCACGCATATCGAAAGTGAAGCACCCTAAGTAAGCCCGATCGTTTGTACAAACTACCTTATAAGTGGGTTAATGATTTCTACGTTCTTACCCCAGCGCCGATCTTACCCCAATGCACAAACAATTTATTGTACATCATAGATCCAAGCCTTATGCTAAGTAGTTTACACTCGTACTACCATGATACGACCTAAATGTAATGTTTCAATATTTATTAGACAGGTACTTATTGTAAGTACATTGTATCGGGATAATCGAAAGAAAAATAATATATCCTTCCCTATACCTACCTGTATTACCTAATATTTGGGTAATACCTACCTATAAACTTACTTAATTTACGCTTTAAATTTTCGTCTAGTTTCAGTGAAAAACTTCTTTGAAAAAAGAGAACCGCCTTCAAAAAAATACTAAAAAGTGATAAATAACTTTAGGCACAGAACACACATGACTTTAGTTTCGGAAGTCGGTGGCTTTGTTCTGTTTGTTGTTTTGTATTGCCACCGACTTCCGAAACTAAAGTCATGTGTGTTCTGTGCTAAAGTTACCTATTTATCACTATTTAATATTTTTTTGAAGGCTGTTCTCTTTTTTCAAAAAAGTTTTTATTTTCCACTTTTTAGTGCCTCCTTATCACCCAAATCCATTAAGGAATTGAAGGATTGAAAATCCTCCAAAGATGGAAAGATGAGAGAAACGAAAACGTCTTTCCCGTTTTTGTTGTTTTTAAAAAAAAAGCGCTAAATAAATTTCTGTTTGTTATACACTAAAACCTTCTCCAGAATATAAAAAACACTTTTCTGAAAACCGCATTAAAATCGGATCAGCCAAACGGGAGATAATCGCGGACAAACATACATACGTACATACATACATACATACAAACGTACGGGTCGAACTAAGAACCTCGTATTCTTTTTGAAGTCGGTTAAAAAAGAGAACCGCCTTCGAAAACTCAAAAGATATAAATAACTTTAGCACAGAACACACATGACTTGCTTTGTTCTGTTTGTTGTTTTGTATTGCCACCGACTTCCGAAACTAAAGTCATGTGTGTTCTGTGCTAAAGTTATTTATCACTTTTGAGTACTTGAAGGCGGTTCTCTTTTTAAAAAAAAAAAAGTATTTTCCACTTTTCAGTGCCTCCTTATCACCCAAATCCATTAAAAAACAGCAACACTTGAAAGTCCTCCAAAGTTGGAAAAATGGAAGAAACGAAAACGTCTTTCCCGTTTTTGTGTTTTTTTTTCAAAAAGCGCTGAATAAATTTCTGTTTGTTGTATACTAAAACCTTTTCCAGAATGTATATATATATCATATATATCAGCCTATTGCCATCCACTGCTGAACGTAGGCCTCCCCCAGAGATCGCCAACCAACCCGGTCTTGGGCAACCCGCATCCATCCGCTGCCAGCCACCTTTTTTAAATCGTCGGTCCATCGTGCCGCAGGGCGTCCCACACTACGCTTGCCCAAACGCGGTCTCCACTCTAGAACGTGTCTGCTCCATCTACCGTCTGTCCGTCTGCAGACATGGCCGGCCCACTTCCACTTCAGCGTGCTAATTCGGTGCGCAACGTCGGTGACTTTAGTTCTCTGGCGAATGACTTCATTGCGAATTCTATCCACCAGAGAAACTCCGAGCATCGCTCTCTCCATGGCACGCTGAGCAACCTTGAATTTGTGGACCAGGCCCACGGTGAGTGTCCACGTTTCGGCTCCGTAAGTCATCACGGGTAGAACGCACTGGTTAAAGACCCTGGTCTTAAGGGATTGTGGGATCGACGATTTAAAGATACCACGTAGCTTCCCGAATGCTGCCCAGCCCAAGCGTATCCTTCTGTTCGCCTCCTTCTCGAAGTTGTGCCGCCCCAGTTGTATATTTTGGCCAAGATATATGTATTCTTGCACAACCTCGAGAACAGCGCCATTTAAGACTACAGGTCTCGGGAGGACATGACCATTGTACATGATTTTGGTCTTATCTAGGTTCATCCCGAGGCCCACGCGTCTCGAAGAATCGCTTAGGCCGTTCAGCATCACTTCCAGCTCCTGCAAAGACTCCGCCATGATGACAATGTCATCTGCAAATCGTAGGTGCGAGATGTACTGACCGTTGATATTTATGCCCAGTCCTTTCCAATTAAGCGTCTTGAAAACGTCCTCCAACGCGTTTGTAAACAGTTTCGGAGAGATGACGTCTCCCTGCCTTACCCCTCGACGCAGTTGGATTGGCTTTGTGCTACGTTCTTGTACTTGGACGGTCATTGTTGCGGCCTTATACAGACACCTCAGCACTTCAACGTATCGGCAGTCGACAAGGCATCTGTGCATGGAATCCAGAACAGCCCAGGTTTCGACGGTGTCGAAGGCTTTCTCGTAGTCCACATACGCAAGGCACAGAGGCTGATTGTATTCCTCGGTCTTTTGGATAATTTGCCTGAGGGTATGTATGTGGTCTACGGTGCTGTAGCCTTTTCGAAACCCGGCCTGCTCCGGCGGTTGGAATTCATCGAATTTTAGAGCGAGACGATTCGAGATAACCCTCGAAAACAGCTTGTATACATGACTCAGAAGCGAAATGGGGCGGTAGTTTTTAAGGAGCGTGTTATCACCTTTTTTGAAGAACAGTACCACCACTCTCCTGCTCCATGCCTCCGGTGTAATGCCTGTGTGGACCAGAATGTAACAAACACTTTTCTGAAAACCGCATCAAAATCGGTTCAGCCAAACGAGAGATAATCGCGGACAAATATTCATACATACATATAAGCATACGGGTCGAACTGAGAACCTCCTTAATTTTGAAGTCGGTTAAAAATAACGTGCTTATCACTACATAGTATAAAACAAAGTCGCCTTTTCTGTCCCTATATCCCTATGTGCGCTTAAATCTTTAAAACTACGCAAAGGATTTTGATGCGGTTTTTTCCAATAGATAGAGTGATTCAAGAGGAAGGTTTATATGTATAATACATGCATCATATACTAAGGCAACATTGCTAATTTTAGAGGTTTCTAACGTGATGTCGTAAATTAACCTATTTTTTTGGGCTTATTTAGCAATTTAGCAAAAACGCTGCCTAAACCCTACGAGTTAGATCAAATTAATGTACTACAGTATTGTACACCATAAAAAGGTCTACAAAAAAGTCCGCGATGGTATATGTTTATCTTTTAGGGATAACCCACATTAACAATTTTTATTGTTTACTTTTTACGTGAAAAAATGACTTATTTACGAAGCTATTTTAAGCAATACGGCATTAATCCTTATCGAATTAAGTACCTTAAATACAGTGTGCAATTAATATAGATCAATATGGTTCCTTACAGCATGTATATTAAACAAATATTTTCGGAGATATTACAAATTTAAAATTTGCGTTTGAGGCGGGCGGTACCGGTCGGACGGGGCAGTGCGGGGAGATATTTTATGCCCGTGCAAAGTCGGAGCGGGCCGCTATGTTTTTATATACAACGTTCATAGTTTTTCTGTAGTGTATTTAATTTAGTATTAGCATTGCACCCGTGCGAAGCCGGGGCGGGTCGCTAGTCTTATATATAAAAATCTTCTGTGCGTGTGTATGAAAGTGAACTCTTCCTAAACGGCTGCCTCGATTTTGATGAATTTGTTAGTGTGTACTGTTCCAGTGGATTCGAGAATGGTTTAGATTCACAATTGGACTCGGCAGGTGGCGCTATAGTCTGTTTGCAGGGCAACGTCTGCCAGGCCCGCTTGCTACACTATTTATTACACTATATAATTTGTAGGAAATCAATGAAGGAACCTAAGTTGTTATCACACTATGATGTTGATCATCACACTACACTAAATTGAATTTGAAACTGTACCAATTTAGAATTCAATTTAGTAAACCCTCAGATTATGAAACAAAAGGCAGATAGACCGCGCGGAACATTGAGAGTGAAGCCAAAAAAGCAAATACAAATTCCAAATTGAATACCTACAACGCGCTTCGTTCTGTACTGCCACGAGCCAGTAGGTATACCGCAAAACGCTGCATCGTTAACAAAAACAAATAAAAATACAAATACAACTTCAAAAGCGAATACAATCACGAGATTGCAGGTATTCAATTTTGAATTTGTATTTGCTTTTTTGGCTTCACTCTCAGTGTTCCGCGCGGTCTATCTGCCTATTGTTTCATAATCTGAGAGTAAACCATCAATTTACACTAAATCGGATCCAATCTATTCTAACTGCGATTACACCTGCCGATTTCCTAAATTGATTTCCTAAAAATTAGTTACCTGTCTAAACTGTGTAGGTACCTAATTGTTCCTGAAAATCTAAATAAAAATAATTCAGTGCACTAACTGAGTTAGATTACCTACAATACAATGCCAAAGTAATGGCGATGGCGCGTCCACTGGATGTCGGTATCGCTTCGAGTCTAATTAGTGTACAAGTTAGCGTAGTGTATAGTCAGTCAGCGACTCAGCGTCAGCGAACTAAAACAAGGTCAGTTGCCTTGCGACCACCGACGCGAGCGTGTGTTGTCGCGCGTCACCGCGGAATAAAAATGTCAATGACAACTTATGAAAAAGAAGTGATGCTAGAAGTATTACAATTGTACAAACTTATGCCATTTTTATGGAATAAGGATCACGTAGATTATAAGCATAGAGTAAGAAGAATGTATGCGAACCAAATGTTGCTAGAGGAACTTAGGAGTTTACCGAAAAATGGACGAAAACGCGAATATACAAACTTTGAATAAAAAAATTCAAAACTTACGGACCTGTTATTACAAAGAGCTACGTAAGGTTTGTTTTAATTATTTGCTGGTTATCTACAATACCTACCTAACCTCAAAGGCTCAAATAATGTTTATTTTTGCAATGTTTGTCTTTATTGTAGGTCAAAGAAGCACAGGAGTTAAACGAGCCAGTTTATCAACCCACATTATGGTACTATGATGCCTTAACTTTTCTGGGTGATAAAACAAGCGACTGTTGCCATATTGTGAAGGATTCTTTAAAAACAGAGGTGAGTTAGTTCAAGAAAACACGCAGCTAACATCCGTACTGCCATCGTACATGATATAGCACCGCCATTCCATTATCTGTTATTCTCCCTTCTCACTCACACCTATATATGTCTCGCTCTTGCATTTTGGGCGCTTGCAACTACGGGATCACTAATAAATGTAGGTATTCAACTTCATCAGTCTCTGTCTAACTCGATATGATAGACATATTATTATATACACGTCAACATAATTACTAAACACATTTAGCGCTAAGTGAACTGAAAACAATTCTGTTTCTGTCTATTTTATCGAAGTTGATAGAAATAGAACGATGTTAGGTATATCTACACAAAGTTAGTTTTACAAAACGTGTAACTAAGCTACTTAGCTAGCAAACGAGTACTCTGTCTAGAACAAGACATTCAATTCTGAGCTAGTACCTACCTATATGCTTGTGCTAAGTGAAGACGCTAAAACCGGGCTTGACTGCTAACTGTTCTTTGTTGGCTTCGTAAAACTAGCTACGGGTCAACCGAGCACTATTGGGTTATATTTACATTTTTAATATCACTAGCTTCTGTCTGTCTGTGTAGATTTTAGGTTTTGTCCAAAGACCTAAAATACTAAATTATCCCAAGGGAATACATAAACCAGATAACTTTCTACTCAGAATATGAAAGAAAAGGCAGAAAGACCGCGCGGATCACTGAGAGTCAAGGCACCAAAGCAAATACAAATTCAAAAGCGAATACAATCATGAGATTATAGGTATTCGCTTATGATTTGTATTTGCTTTGGTGGCTTCTCTCTCAGAGTTCTGTTTCTGAGACTTGCAAATATCGATTAGTTTAGTGGTTAAAACGTGAAAGAATAGAAAACATCCGTCCATCCTCCCAAACTTTCGCGTTTATTATTAGGATACGATTTTTTCTTTTAAATACTCGTATGTACTTTATTAAGTAGGATGAGTTTTTACTAATTGAATGTAAACAAATCGTGAATCTTTTACCGCGATACTTAGGTACTCCGGGAGCAGCAAACAGGTGATAGTCCAGGAGTACCTATAGCCTGATCTGAGTGGGATCACGATGGTTCTTTTGAACACATATAATCACAATGCATCTTGCGAGATAATTCGGATAGTATTTCGGCTCTATTCTGAGAAAACCCTCGATTTTGATCGAGGTCACACATAAGACTGGTTCTGTCAGTGGACTGTTTGGCTATGAGACGGGCCTATTAGAGCTTGTATTTCACACTCAGGTACATAGGATAAGAAGAAAAATATTTTTTTTAAATTCCAGAACGTTAGTCCCTCAACATCGGATGGAGAGGAAAGTTACCACTCGGAGACGTACACCACTCCACCAGCAACGAAGAGGAAATTCACAAATCCAATTGTTTACAAAAGTACGAACTGCAGTCTGGAAAACGCTGCTGAGAAACCTCCACATATGAATGATGAAGAATGGGAAGTATTCGGGAAGGCTATTGGCCTCCAACTACGAGACTTGGATAAAAAACAATTGACGATAGCGCAAAAACTCATTTCTGATTCCATTTATTACGCTAAGTTTGGTTTGTTGACTCCACAGTCTTACATCAACCTTGGAACTTCTCCTACCTGATATTTTTTTTGACGCCATTTTAAGATAAGTTTTTTAATAAATAAATCTGTATTATAAAATAGTTGTTTTTTATTTGAGAAAATAAGATCCCTTACCAAAAAAATGTACTGAACATCATAAAATCGCCCGTAGTATAAAAAAAAGGTAGCCTGAAATGGTTCTAGGTGTTTTAATTACTTAGAGGTATGCTTTATAGGCGGATCCATGTAAAGTCATGCCTGATCCGATCACCGTAACTCTAACGTAACCTCTCCAAGGAGGCACTTCCTGCGATTGAGGGCCGCTTCACAAGGCATGCCCTGCGACTGACCAAACAACAGCTACGTCTGGTAACAGCTGCCATAACTGGCTATGGGTCTTTCCATAAATATCTTTTTGTCATAGGAGTAACAGACAGCCTACTGTGCAGAGCCTGCATGGGGGCGGACGAGACAGCAGCCCATCTGCTTCTGAACTGCCCTGAGGTCGCTTCATACAGGGCAAAGTACTTCGCGGTCGCGTAGGGTCGCGCAAATGATTATAACATAATTATGTGGATCCACCTTTAAGTTGACATTCCACGCCAAACTGACGGTAAGTGTGCGTGCTTAGGTACTACTTTCTACTCCCTCCTCCTAGATTGTAGATCAACAAACTAAGACATTGTGCAGGAAGTCTATCATATCATACCTAATTGGAAAAGAAGGTGATGGATGATGTGTGTACTTAAAATGAATAGTCATTCAGTTGTAATTGCACATAGATCCGCATTGGACACTATCCATCGGGGAAATTTCGATATCATTAGGTATCGAAATTTCCGAAAGACTGATTCTCCTAATTGTGAAGAGTTTCGTGGGATTGAAGATGTCCATCAATTGCTTGAGACAGTTTTTAGTAAATTCCAATTAAACAAATTAGATGTAGGTTTATTAAAAGTATTTTAGATGCTCCTGAGTCCGACGCAGCTAAAATTAACTGAACAACTGCTGAATTTAGTTTCTAATGATGTAAGAATATGAATAGTTTGTAAAATGTAGCACTCAATGAAACTGACATATCCAAAGTCTCACATTTTAGGATCCATTATTATTATATGGCCCGTGGGGTGTCCGGGCTAGAATAGCAACCCCCATTTCATCCCGAGGGTGTCGTCGAAGGCGACTAAGGAAAAATCCGGAAGTCGGGCAGCAGCGGCTTCCGTATACTTAACAACTTCACTGAGATCCCCAGGACGCCTGCCAAGCGTGGGGATTATGGCACCGCCCCCTTTATAGGGGAGGCCTTTGTTTAACAGTGAACGTCTTCAGGCTGTAGATGATGATGTTGATGATTGATTGATGATGAACTGTAATTCGTGGTGCTTGGTAACTGGGCTTCTTTCAGTTGTAAACGTCCCTTTGTGCCTATCGTATTGACCTAGTTCTGTTCTATCTCCTGCTTGATATTAGAATAAGTGGAATGTTATGTGTTTTTCTTTCTTCTAGAAGAGAGAAAACTGTGGCTAAAGGATAAAAAAAACTAAATTAAAAAGATAAAAATGATTTGTATCATGAACAATTTTTTACGATACACATCATTTCATGCATCGTCACTATCATCAGTTAGAAGACGTCCACTATTGGACAAAAGGCCTCCCCCAAGTGGGGGAGGGGCGGCTTTTCCATGATCCCCATGCTTGGCAGGCGTATTTGGGATAGCAGTAAGGTGGTTATGCACACGGAATCCGATGCTGCCCGACTTCCGGGTTTTTCTTTCATCATCGGGATGATATGGGTGGGTACTATTCTGGCCCGGAGACCCCACGGGCATCATGGGATCATAATTAAAACAACAATTTTGGGAAGTATAAGTTATATTATAATAAAAGTTTATATAATTAAATTACAGCGTAAATTTTTCAGTAGGTACAATAATATCTAGCACAGTGTACGAAATACATTTTCACAATGTGAGCATATTTTTATCATGTTTTAGTAACAATAGCTTACAGTAATTTTATCTTTCCATAGTGAATGATCCATAGTATCGGCCATACGTCAATTCTTCCCCTTAATTGAAGTATTACCCATACATTTTAATGAAGGTGATGGTCATTTTTTAATTTATATATTTTTCCTATACATTTTCTTATGCTTTTCGCAGTTGAATTGCAGAACCACTAAATGTACTCACATTTTGTGCGCTTTGCATAGAATTTGGTCTAAGCTTCAGAGGTGCAATGAAGTAACTTATGTAATAGTTATACCTTTTTACTCTGTGTAAATTTCCCCGATTTACACAGTGATAAGACTAATGATACTAAAGAACTCAGTAAGTAATGAAATCTTAACTTCGATTCACAACTCTCTCTCATAGAAATGGTTTAAAGAAAAGCTTGTATTGCTCTTAACGCTAAAATTTAAGAAGTCTTATAGTATAGAAAGCAGCATCAAAGCTTCCACCATTCATCATTTATTTAAAATATCCACCGTTCAAAATTCTGATCGCTCCCTTATGGAGGATGGTCCCCGTAAATAAATATTTAGTTATACGATGCTTATTTTGTAAGCTAAATGTTATATCTAAGGCAGGGAGTAGAATCTAGCATATTGTGTACTTACACGGGATACTGAAAAGAAGAAACCATTACGACTTATCTAATTAATAATCGACAATTTAAAACTATCAAACTACAAAAATGTTTGCCAAAAAGCTTCCTTTTTTATTGCTAAAAAAGCTTACATAAGTAAACCTAATTCTTTTAATCTATGAATCGTTGAACTGTGCTCTACAACTATTAAACGTGACATAATATATTGGGTTGTGAATGTGTTCATAACTATTATTTTAAGATTATTTACTAATTTTGTGTTATTCATTTATCTTAGTAACGAAATTATAATAACGTGAGTCAAAATGTTCTGTAACTTTTGAGGCACTTTTCAAGTGGCTGAATTAACGACAGATATAGTGCGTTTTATTGCTATAAAATGGATAAATGTAAGTAAGCCTAAATATTTGTCGAACCATCGGTATAATATATCACAAATAATTTAAACGATGGACTGGTTTTTACAGTACTTTTACCATTTTTCTGACACTCTGTCTCATATATGCATGTTTATTATCATCACTTACATCATTCTTTACTATAGCTCGTAGAACTATTCGATCTTTATTTTTTATATCATCATTATATTCTTTTATTTCGATTTAATAATTGTCATGTTCATTTTACACATCTGGTGCGCGAATTTCGACAGTGACTGAAGTCGGTCCTGGGGTTGTCGGGGACCTAAGAGTAGCTGATCGCAGTGAGGTCGCTGAGTGCCCACTGCTAGCTCTAGACCCACGCCGGGACCCTGTAAGCAAAAAAATATCTGTAGGGACAATTTTGGCAGCCCTAACTGCTGAAGGCAAAGCATGCTTAGAGCATGATTTTAAGAAGGATCACATGCCGTGAAACCTACGTCCTTATAATGGAGTATCAACATTTTATGAATGAGAAGCTTTATTTGAATTTAATTTAACCATTCTAATTGATCCTTTTGCTAAAGTATAAAAATATATTTGTACAATATTCTTAGATTCTTTAACAGTTGAAAGTTATTAAAAATAGAAAGGCATGCAAGAATAACTCACATGTTTCTTAAATTGCATAGTTCTATGTTTTAATGGATTACTAATGGAAATTAATTCTACTTCATAATTTATTGGAGAACATTAATGTGACCTAATGATTTATTAAATGTTTTGTTTAAAAAGGCAACAGTAGCTTGGCTAAAGCAGTATTTCATTTTGTTAGTAATTCTATATAGCAGCAATCCAATTCAACAGGGCTAAGAAAATTTTCTAAAGATAAACCAAATACATAACGCCTAGGAACCTACCTCCCTACCAATCAGACTACAAAATTACCAATACGGCAGGGATATTTAGAAAATTAAGTCAATAATATCTGTAGATAACCTTTAAAATAACACTGTGATATATACATTATACATTTAAGATATAAACGATTTATCAAAGACTGCAGACTCTTTAAAAGCCATATTTCAATGTGTTAAATTCCATAACTTTTCGAAAGCAAGAGAGAGAAAAACAGCTCTATTTTCTAAATAGCGAATAGCGCCATCCCTTTCTTGTAACAGAAAAAATACGGGTTTAAAACGTCTTTATAGTTCAGTCTTTGATTGCTTGTTATATACATATATGCTACAACACACAAAACACATGTGAGATCACTTTTTACTGGGCGTGAGGAAGTATGTCATAAATATTTTCTACACTACGAAATTAATTTTAAATTGTATAGTGGAGATGTATGTATAAGTTGTACAATTTCCAAAATTGAATTAGTGTTTGTTGATGGTTACTGCATCATCTTTAATCAAGTAAATAAGAATAAACATAACAGTTAATTATAATATACAGAGTAGAAGGGATGTCGACGCTCTTACTTTGAACATGGATCCTGTAGGTTCATCATTCTAGGCCTTACAAAAGTAGTATTATAATGGTCGCTTATTAAATAAAAATTGTCTGTTCAATACAAAAGTGCTATGCAAGTGTTTGTGTTGCTTTGACTGCTGCAAGTTCAGAAATAATGTATGACGCTGTGGATTTTTTTAAATGTGGCGTTTATTTTTAAGAGAAGAGAATCTAAAATAGCATGTACTGTATTAAAGATTACGCGTCGATTTCCCTCCCATGAATGCATATCATCAACTTGGTATTTTCATAATACACTAAAGGGAACCCACATCTATTGCTTTGAGTAAAAACAGAAGTTTAATACCTATAAAAAAAACACTAGAGCTACTTTTATCTTGAGTGAGAAAATAACTACTTGTTGTTTTCTATCTAAGATTATTATCTCCAGATTTTACGACAAAAGTCTACCCTTCATGTAAATAAATTGATAAGATCTACTGAAATCCCAGAGTCGGCAGACCTGTGCCATTTTAGTATGGCTGAATTTGGAATAGATCGAGGAATATATGTAACAATATTGTCTGAAACATATTTTGTAAAAAATAACAGTCAAACTTCAAGGTAAGTGAGAAAGTTACCTGAAAATAGGCCTAGCATTAAGAGGGCCCATCCCAGTAAGCCTATCGTCAACGTGAGAATGATTGTAAGTTTTTTTTGGTTCATTCAACGCAATGTTCGAAAACAAATGAATGAGAAATCAAATGACGTTCTCAACGTTATTATAACCACAAAATATAAAGGGCGCGACACAGCCTTACGCACTTTGTGTTATAACATTGCATGAAAATTGGCTCGCGGAGATTTCACAAATCTTGTTCTTGGAAATACGTGTGTAAAAAAAGTCTTACAAGTTTTTGTTAAAATGTTTATAATTTAGAATCTCTACATGTGCAAGTATAAGTACCTACAATATGAACGGCCAAAGTTCAGATAAAATTTGTACAAATAAGCTAGAATATTCAGACGTTAAAAGTTCTTTTTTATTACTTATAACGCAGTAATGACTACGTTTGAGCGTTTATATGAAAATTATGATGGGTTGCAGGCCGCTCTTAAAGCTACCCTTGTCAACTACATATTCGTCCATCTACTGCCAAAATTTCAGCCAGGACCAGATGTAGGTCTAACATCTCTGAGATCTTAGACCGTTATGAATACGTGCGGTATATACCTATGTTATTTGAATCTATAGTAGTAAAGAGCATAACAAGCAAAATGATATCGTATGTAACCTGAGGGTTTTCTGTGTAGCTGATGACTTTGATGATGGCGTGCTGTTGATACATGAAATAATCATGATTAGCATTGTCAGTGAGAAGGGGAACGGGCAATATTAGTTCAAAGAGGATTTTGCGAACTGGCGGTACGACACGGGATTATTATGTGACGGAACATAATAAACCTTTGTAAGGACATGCCTTGCGTATCCCTATTATGACTGTCGCCGGTGCAATAACACGTCACGTTTCGCTAGCTAAGCTTAATCTACTATTTAAAAATAAGTCGGGTTTTCCTTCCTGACGATATAATTCCAGAACGCATGAACCGATTTCCACGGTTTTGCATTCGTTGGAAAGGTCTCGGGCTCCGTGAGGTTTAGGGTAGGTGTAGGGTAGGTGAGGGTAGGTGTAGGGTAGGTGTAGGGTAGGTGTAGGGCAGGTGTAGGGTAGGTGTAGGGTAGGCGTAGGGTGGGCGTAGGGTAGGCGTAGGGTAGGCGCAGGGTAGGCGTAGAGTAGGCGTAGGGTAGGCGTAGGGTTGGTGTAGGGTAGGTGTAGGTAAATAGGCAGGTAAGTAGGTAGATCGGGACAGGACAACGTCTGTCGGGTCAGCCAGTTATATTATAGAACTAAGTAATTTGTGCTTTAAGATTATTAATAAACCTAACTCCGTAATGAACACTTGTTTCCCTCAATCACCTTGACTACATTTCACCTTAACCTCATATTATCAAACAAAAGGCAGATAGACCGTGCGGAACACTGCGAGTGAAGCCACAAAAGCAAATACAAATTCAAAAACAAATACCTACAATCTCGTGATTGTATTCGCTTTTGAATTTATATTTGTATTAGTATTTGTCTTTTTTAGCAATGCTTCGCTTCGTGCTGTACTGACTCGTGTCAATACAGCGGGAAGTAAATTGTAGGATATTCGTTTTTGAATTTGTATTTGCTTTGGTGACTTCACTCTCTGTGTTCCGCACGGTCAATCTGCCTTTTGTTTCATAATCTGTGACCTTAACGTCATAACATTATAGTCTAAATTTCAAACCCGTACACGACATCGTATAGCATTTTTTGTAACTTCAACGATTAGTATTGAAATTTCAACTATAATGTCATGAGTTAATGGTGTATTATGCTGCGTTACATAAAATCCCCTGCCGTGCCGTGCAGTATTCGCAGACCCTACTGTAATAGTAGTCTGATAAAGTTAATGCGGGTGTATATAATTCTGTAGGGAAACTGCTTAAAACATAAACATTTTTTAACTGTAAATGCTTTCGTTCGAATAAATAAAATAAGCTCGAAAAAAATAACTTTTATTAACAAGTCGTAAAGTCCGTGTCAAACATTTTAAGCCAAAGTTTCAAAAAATATATAATCGGTATTAGGAATGTTAAAATCATTGTGTTTTGTGCTTTCAACCCCAGTTCCTCGAACGAAAAATGTGAGTAGCTGTGATTGGTTGTTTACAATTCAGTGAACCAATTACAGTTTAAGTACGCTTGACAATTTGTCAACGTCAACATACAACGTACATTTTAAGTTCGAGCAACTGAGTAGGGTAAGATTGATGGAAAACTATTAAACATTTCATAAAGTGTAAATAAATAATGTTCTGTGCGATTTTCTAAAATTTGAAATATTTTGTTTCCAGATTTTACTGTGTAAGTTAGTTAGGTACAGTTAGTGTTTTGAAATAAATGTTAAAGTTATTGTATACTTAGAAAATAAAAATACAAGTCTACAAACATTTGCCCGTTCCCCTAAAATTGTGTAACAAAAGGAATTTAGGAAAATACACCACATTTAGATATTTAAAAACGTTTATAATTTTGAAAATCTATCACATCATTGGTGCAGTACATAAGATACAGTCAGCTGCAAAAATAAAAGGCGAGGCTGCTATTGAAAAAGTGCACTAAATAATAATAATATAATATTCAAGCCTCGATACATTTCTACCTATTACTTCTGCAACTTACTGCACTAATAACTTTTCAATCAAAGGTAATGAAATCGTAACATTAGGAAAACAAAAACACATCATAACTGTAGGGGAACTACTCTTTATTTCAAGAAATATATCTACAGGCTGTAATACCCCCTCTATGATTAGGAATTATTTATAGTTTAGAGGCCAGCTCCTGAAATATAAATAATGTCGCTATTATTATTATTATTATTTGAATATTCTTACCTGTCTACAGATTTTTCTAATTTTCTCTTTCTGTGTCAATTGTTTTTGTTTATTTTTTATGATTAATCATTATTCCATGGTTGTATGATCAATTTACGTGTACTTATCTTATTTTAATATAATATTACAAATGCTCAATTCATGATTGTTGATATGTCCTTCTGTCAACAACAGAGCAACAGATGGCAGTGTTATTTTACATCAAAATTAAATAAAAGTATTTTTATTATTTTAACAACTACTTCTAAACTGGTGATTGAGGCCTCCCTTTAAGCAAACAAAGCCTGTGTTATGAGACTCACTCTTCCATATCTTTAAGTGTTAAAAAAAAGTTTAATTATTTTTCAAGTTTTATGTAGAGTTATTTTCATTTATTTTTTTTTGGATCTCGTTTGACTATTATCTCGCCTACTAGTAGCGATGAGGTCGACGATAAAACTAAAACTAACAGACTTGCTTAGACCTTTACCTATACATATTTTATAGCCCAGTGCGAAAGAATTCTTTTGTACCTAAAAATCACAGCAAAAGTAAGTAATAAAAAGTAGTTCCACCATACATCACAAAAATAAAAACAATACACCTACTATCTAAGGATTCAATCATGTGATTTGATCGGGTCTAGTACCTGGACTTGGCGAATGAGGTCTAAGTTCCTGCTGGCTCGCCTGCCTGGATGGCGGGCGAACACTTACGCGAGAACCACGACGATCCTGAAAACGAAAAAACCTCTACTAAGTACAATATTACTGAAACTAAATATAGAATCTGGTTGAGTCACTCTAGTCATAACAAATAGAGACGCTGCCGCGGGTTAAGGCGTCCTGCAACTTAAACCAAGTGAGTGATCAGGGGATGGCGGCTTGCCTTGCTTTGAGGCTGCTAATGACTTGGTGTAATGGTAACTATACGGTATCTCATACAAACTTTCAAGTTCAAAACCTCGGAAATGGATGACCGATTTAAATTATATACACATCATTATCATCATCATCATTTCAGCCGAAAGACGTCCACTGCTCGACATAGACCTCCACCAAGTGGCGCCACATTGACCGGTCCCGTGCGACTCGCATCCAGCGGATCCCCGCAACCTTTACCAGGTCATCGGTCCACCTAGTGGGAGGCCTTCCAACGCAACGTCTTCCGGTTCGCGGTCGCCACTCCTCATCATTCCTCCTCATTATACATCATCAATAATCATCATCATCATCAGTCGAGAGACATCCACTGAACAAATGCCTTCCCCTAAAGGGGAGGGGGTTTGCTATAATTCCCACGCTTGGCAGGCCTGGGGCAGTGAAGTTGTTGAGTACACGGAAGCCGCTACTGCCGGACTTCCGGATTTTCCCTTAGTCGTCTTTTACGGCAACCTTGGGATGAAATGGGGGGGGGGGGGTGCTATTCTAGCCCGGACACCCCACGGGCCATATAATAATAATGGGTCCTAAAATGTGAGACTTTGGATATGTCAGTTTCATCGAGTGCTACATTTTACAAACCCTATTCATATTCTTACATTATTAGAAACTAAATTCAGCTGTTGTTCAGTAAATTTTAGCTGCGTCGGACTCAGGAGCATCTAAAATACTTTTAAATAAACCTACATCTAATTTGTTTAATTGGAATTTACTAAAAACTGTCTCAAGCGATTGATGGACATCTTTAATCACATGATAGTCTTCACAATTAGGAGAATCTATTTCGCATTAGATGTCGAAATTTCCTCGATGGATTGTGTCTAATGCGGATCTATGTGCAATTACAACTGAATGACTATTCATTTTAAGTACACACATCATCCCATCACCTTCTTTTCCAATTAGGTACTTAAGATATGATAACCTTCCTGCACAATGTCTTAGGTTGTTGATCTACAATCTAGGAGGAGAGAGTGGAAAGTAGTACCTCAGCACGCACACTTACCGTTAGTTTGGCGTGGAATGTTGACTTAAAGGTGGATCCACATATACACGGGGGTAAAAATGTTTTGTAGTCAATGAAGAGGGATCTAATATGATTTATGTTTTCTAACCACTTCAAATCTCTTATTATGATCTCTTTGAAACCCTCGAAACAAACGCGTAAATGCTTTTAGCATTATGATGTTATTTTACAAGATTTATAACTGCATCATCATCTTAATAATTAGATTTGTTCTTTTTGTTAGACACTTTTCCAAAAGTAGGTGCCTAAGTAAGTAGTTAGGTAAAATTATGACTGTGTCTAATGCCTATTTACCTGTGAATGCAACAGCTTGGAGTCTCTCAGCAAGGACACGTTCATCAGTCGAGGATTGGGCGTATTGAAGATTGTACGGTTTTCCCTCCATCTCGCTCTGAAATAAAGGTAATTAGTAAGTTATTATTTTTTTAAGGTGCATTTTTAAAGAACTGTAGATTTTGTGAACAATAAATAAATTATTTATAATTTTGCTCGTAATTTATTATGTTGAAACCGACAACTTAAGATTTGTTAAATAAAACTGGATATTAGATTGGAAAGCTTTAAATTTTTAAGCATACTAGCAAAGCTTTAAAAGTACGTGTGTCGTTTTTCAAATTATCACGCCCATAAGTGACACTTTGATCAGCTCAGTCATGACGTAGTAGTAAAAGCGAGTTTCATAGTTCAAGTGAGTGACACATTTTTGAAGTGCAGTTATTCGTACTTTTCTTTTTTCACTATTGATAGGGATACGTTTGACCGCTATCTCACCTAATGGGAAGCGATGATGCGGTCTAAGATGGACGCTTGCCTAGAAGTAACCTTTTCACTTTTGACTTAAAGACTCCCAGGTTGTAGCTATCAAGAAACACAGACTCGGACAGGGAATTCCACTCCTTAGCAGTACGCACAATGAATGTGTTCCTAAAACGTTTTGTGCGTGTGGGTGGGATGTCCACCCACACCCCATATTATCTTATCAAAGTATATTATTACCTGCTGAACAGCCGTAGGACGACGCAGATGATGACAAACATAAGCGCCATACCGACCAGGACTCCGATCATCGCTGGATCTAAAGTCCTTGTCGATTCCTCTACCGGCTTCACGGCTGGAAATAACGTTAATACATTTTAATCAACAAAAAACATAATTATTGTTAAATTTTGGACCCAGTATGGATCCTTGTGGCATTCTTTACATAATATACTACATTACTGATATCTATTATCGGGTACACAACAATATGTACCTAACTTTAGTTGTTGGTACGGAGATATGAATTCATTATATTCTTACAAAATTGTGGCATACTGTTATTAAATAAACAGGACGGCCGAGTGTGTAAAATGCTTAATTAAAATCAACGAAACATTTTGTCTATCGCTATAATAAGTAATATTCAGAAATACAAAGCTTCTCGTTATATTTCAAAGATTTGGAAATTGATTACAATCTCCAATGAAATAACACAGAGTGCCTTAATACGAGAAGGCCAAATCTCGTAATTAAAAACGTTCAAAATCTAGTCGCAATCTTATTTTAGCGACAATGAGTGTCTGACTAAGATTAGAAATGCCAACGTTTATAATTGTCCCCAATCTACATAGGGCGTACTAAAAGTTTTGCGCTCCTGGCCGCTTATGAATGTTTGAATTTCGAATGTTATATTTTTTAAACATAGGAAACTCAATTATTGATTTGGATAAAAATGGCGGGAAATAGCGTGTCAATTGTTTTTTTTATCACAAGTTGAAGTTCGTCGTCCGTAGCAAAAACGGAATTAACGCGAAAAGATTTTAGGGCAATGATTTTTTATAATTTTAGAATTCACTGACGCCGCAAAAATGCGCTGCTCGTCTTCAAAATGCTTTTAGGAGGGAAACACATCATTTGAGTACCGTTAGGCCGGTTGGTACGCAGAATTTGATCGTGGTCGTGTTTCTCTTCATGATGAAATTCGCCAAGGTCGGCCCTCAACTGCGATCACTGAGGAAAATGTGGCTATTTTCAGGCAACTAATTAAAGGAAACCAATGTGTCACCTATGAGGAGATTTGAGGACATTTAGGGATTGGTATGAAACAAATGAAAAAAATCTTACAGAAACATTTAAAAGTCAGAGAACTTTGTTGAACTCTGAACTCACTCCAGAACAAAAACAGTCTCGCGTTGATTGGTGTCAAAAAAATGTTGTTAAAGTACGATCACGGACGTTCGACTGTGTATAACATTGTGACAGGAGGTGCAACATGGATATATTGTTACATGCCGGAAAGAAAGCAACAGTCTTCTGTATGGGTGTTCGTAGGTAACAGCAAACCAACAAAATTGAGTCAGGCGAGTAACGTAGGCAAAAAAGTAGTTGCGTTTTTTTCTCCCGGACGGGTCTTGGCTGCACGATCCCGCTTTAAGAACAAAAGACAGTTAATGCTGAATAGTACACCACCATTTGTTTGCCCAGTGTCTTTAAAAATTAAGAAAAAACGACCAAAGAGTCGCATCCTATTGCACCATGACAATGTTTTGGCACACACCACGAACAAGGCAAAGTCATTTATGGCTTCTGAAGAGATAAAACTAGTGACCCATCCCACACATAGTCTAGACCTGGCATCATGCGATTTCTTTATTTTGCCAATAAATCAAGATTTGATGAGAGATATGCCATTTACGGGGTCGGAAGAGGTCGTGATAGCTTTCAACCTGCACGTGAAAAACATGCCCATAGATCAATGGTCCTCATGTTTTCAAAAATGGTTTGACCGAATGAAAAAGTGTTTAAAATGTAATGGAGAATACTCTGAAAAGCAGTAAATATATTACTTTACATGTAAATTGTTTTATTAATGAGTTGCGCAAAACTTTTAGTGTGCCCACATAACTATGCGAAATCTACAAAAGTCAAAAATGCTAGATCTGAACGTGAAAACTTATCTCATATTCAACAAACAAACGAAATACAACGTGTTGAAACTCACAAGTACAGATGACGGCGCCATCTACCGTCACCTCGGGGACCATCTCGAACTTGCAGGCACATCGCTCGTTCCTGCATTCTGTCTTGAAGTACACGTCCTCGCATTGTTCGTTAAACATGCATGTTTCGTTGATGCTGGCAGCTGGAACGTGAAAATGTTTGAGGTCAAACATGAGCTTTGTTTTTGAAATTATTCAGTTGAAAATAGAACAGATGTTCAATGGTTCGGATACGATGAAGCTGAATAATTATGAAAATTTTGTAAACATGATCCTAAATACATAACGATTTACGCAAATGTCACTCAAGTTCAGCGGGTTGCTGTAAAGGGCAAAAGTCTGAAAGTTACATAATTAGGTATGTGTTGTCTGTTTGACTTGCTACGGCTATCTACGAAATGGTAGCGTATAGTGCTACGAGTAAATATCATTTTTATTGATCATTTTCCGATTTCTACGCACTTTGAAATTATTGTGTATACTTGTAGTATTTTTTTGGGTACCTATATATCGTCTTTACCTTTATATAATTTTTCTATACGTTGTGTATATTGTTATCATAAATACTGTAATACATTTTTTTAAGAGTATGGAGTTTCTTGTCCATTGTTCTCTCGACAAAACTACCTATACGAAGGGACAAGTAGACTCAATCCTTTTTTCTTTAAAATTACGATGCCATTTATTCGTCTCATTAAAATAAATGATTTGGCTTTGACTTTAAACACAATTCAAGTGTTACTTACTACGCAATAAACTTTGCTCTTATAGAGAAAATTACTATGACACCTGAGCCCCATACGCATCTAATACAGCAAAATCGTTCTGTAGCCTTAAATAATTATATTAACAGTAAAAACACAATATACCTTGTATGTACCACTGAAATTCAAATAATGAGCAGCTTATAAACCAAGTCAGAACCACAAGCTCCAAATAACACAAGCTTAATTTCAATACATGAAACTGCGGGTACACCTAAGAACTCTAAAGTTAGAGCTCAAACACCACGCTCTTAGTCCATCGGAACCTCGCTTAGTAAATGTTTGCCTTGTTATGTGCATAGTTAGCACCACTTTGGAACTTTACGGTACCAAATGTGTGTAATTTGAGACAGATATTAAGCAAACTAAATCGAAATAACGAATGGTGTTCTGGCCTAGTAAGTAAGGTGCTCGCCTCTCATTCACCAGGTTGTTGGGTTCGCGACCTGGCACTAGCAAGCAAGAACAAATGTGACTTTTTCAACTTCACATAAACTTTCTAAATTTTTCTTGGAAATCACTGACATCGGTGAACGAAAACATCGGGAGAAAATCTGTAATGATAATTAATATAAGTCTGAAATAGACAATCCACCTTGAGCAAACGTGATGATCAATGCTCTTGCTCGTGCCTTCTCTGTATGAGAAGAGGCCTTTGCCCTGCAGTGGGACAATTATTATAAGCTGGTGTTATTACTATTCAATGTACATGTGATGTCGCAATAACAGCGCTATTTTTTACCAAAATAAGCTTAGTTGACCAGTTATTAAGTAATATCTTGAACCCTAACATAATAGTAACATTCATATTGTCTGGCATCCCTTCTTATGCTGCGAAAATCTGTCGTTATATTATGTTTTCATCTTCCTGTACAAGCTGGTATGTAATGAAGTGTCGACATAATTATGTCCCTTCTGGGGCTGGAACGCTTAATTTTCAACCTAATGAAAACATTTCACGGGAATCATTCAAAGAATTTTGGGATGAAACCGAGGTTGTCACTTTCGCGTTTGTTCCTGAGTTAAGTCACATTGGTATTAGTGTTCCTTAAAATATTTTTAGATGTCTTAAAACTTCATATTTGTATATTTTGCACTTAAATTATTACATCCTCCTGTACATCCGTACATCCTTAGTATAAAACAAATATAATTATATCATAACAGCATAACTTCCCAGTGACTGCATCAAATTGATAATTATTTTTTTGTTGTGTTCGGTATTGCCAGGAAACCCGAGACCGAATTTTTGTCACTGTGACCATTCTAAATGGAGAATAACCAAGTACGCAGAAGGTATTATAGTGCCCAAATGTGTGCACAAACACAGGTGTACTCCTCCTACCTCCCTCTCTCTCTCTGAAGGAACGCCAGTCCGACACGTCCGGAGAGAGATCATTCGCAGGACCAACGGGTTTTTGTGGTGTCTCACCACAAACTCTAAACTCCAGGTCTCTACTAAAAAAATCCCAAAAGAAAAATCCAAAACCTTAGGACCCAACCCTTCTGCGACCTCAAGATCAACGGTACGAAATAAACGTTACAAGACAACAGAGTCTGTGTTTGTGTTACTAATGAAGGTTGTGTTTAAACAATGAAGTCTTTTCTATTTTTGAAAGGTCTATTAACACTTATTTTATCATGAAAGGGAACAACATCAAACAGTTTATCAAGTTTGTTTCTTCATCCATCATTCATTTCATAATCAAATCCTACCGCTCTTACAAACCCGAAAGTTTCTGAGGAAGAATGAATGTTTGTTGTTTTTTCACATTTAAATAGTTGAACGGAATTAGCTGAAAGAACATGGTCAAAAATGGTCTAGTAATCAACACGTATGAAACCTTTTCAATTACTACTAGTTTTTTTTTTATAGTTGACATTAAAATTATTACAATAGAATAGAAACTTCGGGCTTACTCCGCAGCGTATGTTTCTATTCGCCTAATTATAGCCTCAAAATCCGAAAGTGTTTTGAATATCACACATCTCTCAGAAGGAATTTTAATTTAGTTTAGTAGAGTTTTCTGTCGGTTTTTAGGCAAACGATATGGACGCCGAGCATTGGCCTTTAGCAAATATATATCCATATAACATTATGGATCTAGCTTAAATGGAGATAATTTTTACCTCGATTTTGTTTTCTGTGGGGTAATTTAGGACATTGATTTAATTTTAAATCAACCCAGACGAAGTCGTTGACTTGGATAAGCTTCTAGTTCTTCATCCTCTAAATTTAACATGTAAAGCCGTTCCTTAGGCAACTCTTATCCGAGGCACTTAAACATTAAACGATCCAATAAAATAGACGACTCTGATACTATTAAATGATACTTTAATGTAAAATTCCTTGAATATCGTGATCCATTCATTACGTACGATATTAGCAACCGCATTAAGTTCAGCGGAATAGTTTTCATCTGTGCTATCTTCTGATCCGATTAAAGTGTGGTTTCCTTTGTCTACTAGCCTTTTGTCACGATCGGAGTTTAGGCAACCTATTTCATTTCAAATAAATGCTCTCTTAACTAACATTTAGGTATTTAGAAAGGATTAAAGGGGTCGAAATTTTCTTCCTTTGAATATTTCAAAGGCTAAGTCAAAGCACTTTTTTTTCAATAAAACGTTCGGTTATTTAGTCAGAACGTTGAAGCTAGTTTCTCGTTCGCCTCTATGGAGTACAACAAGCAAAAATATATAGTTATTCTTCTTCTTTTCGAATTGATGGCTAATTTATATTTTTGTTAAACCACTGTTTGCACCACTCTACGAAGACTGAGGACATGGTGGAGTATCTCGGGTGAAGAGCAACTGGACCTTGAGGGTGGAGAAGTTGGAGGCGAGCCATAACACCAATTTCAAGTCGTTCGTGGTACGCGTTCCGACTCAACATTTGGTGAACATCCTCAAGGAAGAGTTTTGGCCGAAAGGTGTCGACGTTTCGGTGTGCTGCAACACCTCGCAGCCTAACACGACGCCGTCACTCCGTGTGCTGTAGTTTTTAAGTCTATTGTTTTAAAATATGTATTAGTTTATAGTTATCGTTTTTATGTATTATGTTTTTATGGGCCTTAGTTGCCTGAAATAAAGGATAAATAAATAAGTACATTTAAGGTGCCATCAGTGGCGTTTTCAATGTCCTATAAAATGCAGAATGCTCTCAGAATCAGCAAGCTGAAGTGGCAGTGAGATCGTCACGTCTGTCGCAGGACCGACGGCCGATGATGGAGCAGACTTGTCCTAGAGTGGAGATCGCGAATCGGTGGACGCAGCGTAGGCCGCCCTCCAACCAGATGGACCGATGACCTGAAGAAGATAGTCGGTGGTGGCTGGATGCGGAAGGCAGAGGGCCGGGAAAAATGGGGCGCCATGGAGGAGGCTTATGTCCAACAGTGGACCAATATAGTAAGCTAAAGTGATGATGATGATAATAAAATGCAGGTGTTAGTGTAGGGACACTTTGGGCACTATACTAAGTTCAGCTATTATTTAAGCTGCATGACCTCAATTTTCACCATAAACTGTCAATATAGCCTTTGTTTTAGATACAAAATAAAGGCTATATTCCAAGACCTCTGAAGATAAAATAGAAAAGGAATCGCTGGAACTTATTCCTATAAGTATTGAATAAAACATTCGCCCCATCAGCTAATGGAAACCTTATTCATAGACTACTTCCTACCGAGTTTCAAGATTGCATAGACTATAAATAACTAAATGATATCTGTGTTCTGGCAATTCGTTTTGACTCCTTATCTTCAAACAAAAGGTTGAATGGACATCGATGCGCTAGCTATTAACACTAAATATGGTTGGAACTCTGCATTTTTTTATAACATTTTTTTTCTGTTCGTCATGAAATGTCAATGTCTCATTTAACTAAAACGTGACAGTCGAGACTGATGACTGCTTGAAACTGCTTGATTGCCTATAAACGTAATGTCAATGTGTGCGTGAGTGAAATGGCGGTTTGTTCTGAGTGGTCTCTCTGCTCGGGCGCGACGCAGCCTTACTACTTTGTACTATTAACATGGATTCTAGAAACGCCACAGAAAAAATAATCAATTCCTTATTTATAAAACAATTGTTTCATACTTGAGTGACATACCAACAAGTTAAAAATATACTATGTTAACGCTTGGTTTTGTTTTTAAGAAGAAGCCCAATTTTTTAATTCTTGCGTTCTTAAATCATGTACTCGAGTTGACGACCCTGCTGCCACCCTATTTTTGAAATATCACAGAAGAAGGAGATGGCGAGGTGGGTTTGATTCCTCTCTGAAAATTTACCTAAGATAAACCGAGAACAATGGAAAAACGGAGCTTTTGCACTGAAGTGGTACAAAATATGCTCATAATAATACAAATCTCACATTATATACATTATGGATTCCGAACCACTGTCAGTTTGGGTGTTACCACATCGCTGCGGACGGAACAGTATTTTTCAATTTCATAGAGTATTGAATAAAAAAATACAAATTTCCTAAGTAGGTACAGTCAAATACATAACTAAAAAAGTAGTAGGTACTTCCATCACTAATGTTGCCAATAATTTGGCAGAACTTCATTTTGATATGAATTTTTTCATCAGCAGAATCTACCGGTGTGGATTTAAATGGAAATAGAACCTCCGCTGTGGCATGAATATTAAATACCTACTTTCCCGAGTCTTGTTCCTCATACATGATGAGTCAATTCTGAAGCAATATCGTACAATAACACAGCGCCGACATCGGTTTGAAAAATCCAACCGTTAGCTGTCAACGCGCCCCCCGCGAGGTATCGTCTTATTTATCTTGTCAAAAAAAAACATTTTAACGCACACGATTTATAGTCCTGACTTGACTGGCAAAGTATTTGCTGTGTCGGAGCCGTGTTGTTCTAATGTGCGATAACCATTACCTTTACCGACAGTATTGTATTGATTGATGCTACAATAACAACTCGTTGGGTCATTTTCCTGAAGAAAGTTAGTGATTTGATCAAATCTCTAAACTGGTTTAGTTATAGATTAAGAACAACGGATTAAGGTGGCCGTATGCCATCGAAACTAATCGGACGAACCCGGCAACACAGTGAGTTAATCCGTTGTTCTTAATCTATAATGTGTAACAATACTCACGTTTCGTTTACTGGTTTAGTTGGTTATTTTACCATGTTACTAAACCAGTTTAGAGATTTGATCAAATCACTAACTGTTTTCAGGGAAATGACTCAACGAAGTTGTTATTGTAACATCTTTGGAGCAATTAGTGGTACAGGGGAAAGTAGAAGGCCAACGTTCTCGCAGCCGATCACCCACAAGATGGTCAAACCTTATTAAATCGATGACTAAGTGTTCCCTGATTGAGTATACACTCAGTGCCGTGAACAGAAAGAGATGGAGAAGTCTCAAAAGCCTCAACCGACCTAACAGACGATCCATGACCACGACCACTCCGCCAGAATTGTACGACCAGAGAAGAAGATTGTAACATGTGCTTTAATGTCGCTGCGACGTATACAAGATTACCAGTGTTACTAGAAACTAACGAGGTTCAGTTCGAGTGAAACAAGTTGAAAGAGGGCGAAGAAACTTTATGTTACTTAGTTGAAGTGCTACAATGAAGTTGCAGAGTCGAGTTCTCACCTTTATCTAGAACTTGGTTGTTGTGTGAACTTTTATTTATTGCAAAAGAACTTTTGCTGGAAACTCAGTTACTTGTCTGTGTTTGTGCACTCCTGGAGGCCAATTCACGTAATTAAAATTGTTTGTCTTAGCGACAATCGATGTCAAAAAAGAGTAAAATAGAGGGATTATTGCCTGATTGTCTCTTAGATTTGAATGTGAATGTTGTTAAAAGTTACTAGAATCGCCCCCTGTTGTGTATGAATGCACCTCGTATGACTGTATGTCTACTTTTAAAGGTTAAAGTACTTAATCATTTTAATAACATTCTTGGATAAAAATAGACGAAAATCCTATGAAATTTTAACCCTACTTCAAAATGTCCTGATGTGAACTATCTAGAAAATTCATTCAAAAATGAAACAGAAATTGTTTGAAAACATATACCAAATAAGTTAAGCTTATGGCTGTGTCTTGAATATTGAGAAATGATACCAGTTTTAAGGACAGAAACAACGATGCCCTGAAAAGCTATAACGCAACAATTACTCCATAAATTACGAGCTCAGCGACGCCAAATCACGCCTTTTCCACCTAAAACTTTACAACCGTTTCCCTCCCCATACTTCATAAATTAAGCCTACATAATATCCAGTTACCATGGTAACTGAACGCGGGCTCCAAGAGCGTGACCCGCCTCACTTGGCTGCGAATGACTCAGAACCATAACGTGGAAATTCAATGCCAGATCGATAGCCGTTAGTTAATGCTTTGCTGGTTTTACTTCGTCTAATAATAAGTTACAGCGTGGTACTTTATTCGGTGGAGATTTGGTTATGTTCCGAATTTGAAGTGGATTGTAATCTTACACCTTATTTTACACTGCAGGGCAAAGGCCTCTCTACTCTCCTTCCACTTCTTTCTGTCAAGGGCTATTTCAGACCAGTCTTTGTCAAAAGAGTCTAGATCATCCCGCTACCTTCGCCTGGGCCTGCCGCGATGTCGCTTGCCATGTAAAAGGACCCATCGGGTCACGCGTTTGGCCCAGTGATCGTCTGACATGCGGTAGATGTGTCCAGCACAATTCCACTTCAGAGTGACAGCTTTCCATTGGGAAAGCTGTCATCACATCAGCTATATTTGTGATGTAATGGATGGTAGTATTCCTAACCCGGTCTTGAAGTTTTATGCCCAGAATACTTCGTTCCATAGCTCTCTGGCAAACCGCGAGCGTGGACCTCTGCTGATTTGTCAAAGGCCATGTTTGAGAACCAAATGTGAGCATGGGAAGAATACACACGTCGACGAGTCTTCTCCTAAGGGACAGTGGAAGATTGCCCTTCATGAGGTCCTTTATACTTTATTAAAACTTTTGTTCTTTTTTAAAAAGTTATCCCCTCACTAGAAATGTATTCTGTATCGTAGGTAAGTTTACTAACATTTATGAACTCACATACACATATAACCTTTCCTTTGAGACACATTCATTCATACTATATACGAAGAGAGTACCCTCCTCGTAAAAAGTATGAATGAATGTGTTGTTTTAAAAAGGTTTTCCTCCAAAAGGGTTCCTGTAAAGACGATTCCATAATAAGAATGTATAGAATATAAGCACATCTGGTACATACATGTGAGGCATGATTGGTAGATGGTAGATGTTTTTTGTTTTTTTTCCAATTTGTTACCATCCATCCATCCAGCCACTCATCCATCCTTACAAAACTTATTGCATGATCACCATAAATTATATAGGTATTTTCCTCTATACAAATTCTAGTTTTAAGAAGTTAGGTGCAGAATTAAACGTCACATAAAATTTTTCATATCAAAGATCTCCCCGATCTATCTAAATATGCCAAGGAAACTTCAAACTTAACTAATATTTTTAAATGAAACATGCGAAGGACTAATCCTGTGTTTAAAGCAAATTAACTGAACCAAGGACATTAGACTACTGCATAATATTGGGAAGCAAACACGCGACATGCATTAGGACCGCAACGTCAGTCTGAGTTTTTCCTTTTTCGTCTAGTTTTAATACCGTTTTTGGTGATAACACATCTTGCACGTGATACCAAGCTATTTGGTGACAGTTTAGTGTGCGGCAAAATAATAATTGTTCATTTATTTTTTTAGAATCGATTCCAGTTTTGGAACCTCTCTTTCTGTTGTGTGTACTGTTGACGTTTAGCAGAATAATAAAAAGAGTATACTATTTCATTCAAGCATTCAGAGCAGATTCGACCAAAATTGTATAAGTCTTATTCTGGGAATAAAATTCCTTATTACTCTAAACATTACCAGCTGACAATGACAACTCGTGTAAATATCATTGACAGTTGACACCATTATAAACCGGGAAAATTATGTAGACATAAAATCTTGCGCTCCGCTTTATAAACAACTTGCTCTTGCCCGCGACTTCGTCCGCGTGAGTTATTGCGAATGCACACGAAGACGCAGACACAGATGATATAACGCAGATAAAGAAGTAGCCAATTCCTGGGGTTCAAGCTATATTCATCAAAATTCGTCGTGAAAACGTAACAAACAGAGTTACTTTCGCATTTATATTATTAGTATGCAGAGTTACTTTCGCATTTATATTATTAGTATGCTTCCATACTAATAATATAAATGCGAAAGTAACTCTGTTTGTTACGTTTTTACGACGAATATGGATTGTATTGTATTGTATTAGATTGTATCTATTGTATTATATGGATATGGACTGTATTTATATTTTAGTTGGCTTACACATGTGATTCATCATTAATTCATTAACTCAAGAGTAACCATACCTAGTATTATCTACTCTATGTGTGTGATGGACAAAACGCAAACGAATTATCTGAGAGTAAAACTATTCAAGGGTTAGTTACTCTGGTATTACATGGCATTTGGTTGAATCCGCCCTTAAGCGCCATGTAGTGACATAACCGCATACGAAATGTACCGAAAACACAAACAGGAAACATGTATAAAAAAAAACAAGCAGTTTACTACATAACAATGATCCTGTTATATGAAATGAGGTAGATTGTAATACTATTATTAATAAAATGTTGCCAACCCATGGGTCGCCATAAAACACGAAAATAGCCTGTGATACACAAAAACAGATTACGATAATGGATTATCCCTTCGCAGAATAAGAATTTTCAAACAATGAAATTACAAACGAAAGAGCTCTTTATTATTGTCGTTTTGAAACGACTGTTTACTCTTTCTTGAAATCTTACATTCTGTTGAATTTATGAATTGCTTGTCGAACACTAGAGTACCTCAATATAATGGGTTGACTTGAAAGACTAAGTGGAATGAACCCTATGATAATATTTTGGTTTCTATAGAATGTGTTAAGTTCTAAGTAGTAAACACTTAACCTCGAAGTACAAGCTCGCTATTTTTATGACTATAAATCGACCTCTCTGTTCGTTGATAAATATAATCTCGGTATCTTCAAGGCCCGAGTGAACCTGTTCATCCTAGGCAAACGTGCTTCACCTTAGACTGCATCATTTCGGTGGATCAGGTGAGCTGCGACCAAAAGCAAGTCTATTAGAATATTTAAAAAAAGTCGTGAAACATTTGAGACCTGAATGCTGACTCCAAAAGACGAACTTAAACTAGCATTGTTTGAGAGTAAAGTCTTATGGAGAGTTTTCAAAGCAGTCTGAGAAGCCGACGGCACGTAGGTATCGTATAAGGAAGAACCACGAGCTAGAAAACCTTATTCATAGGGAAAATATTGTCTGGTTCAGATCAGGAGGCGATACTCAGGAAGGGTTGTTGTGCCGAAGGAAGTAGAAAAATGTTTCTATTGCCATACAAAGGGGCAATACTGCCAGCAATTTGGGCACTTGTCTCAGACTGCGGTGCGAATGAATATATTGATGCCTCACTCCTACATATCATAATTTATTCATGTATATCATTTATTTGTAAGTTTGTATATACAAAAATGATGTTTTAAGTTGAATGAAATACCATTACTATCTTTATTCCCTGCAGGTTTTCTGCAGATGATGAGTTTCCAGTCATAAAATGAATAAATTCCGACACATTATGAATACTTAGAGTGGTGGTTCCAAGAGGCACTGGAAAATAATATGTACCTGGTTTACCTGAAAAGGCTCTCACAAAAACACGGGTAGGTACCGTAGCACCTGAGCTACACTTGTACCAAGTACGAATTACCGAGGAATCTACGCTACGTTAAATGAAAAGTAAGTATTAATGACTTTCAGAAGACTATTTTAATATAATTAGCGAGAGGTAAGATTTACATGAACTAGCTCTTAGTAGAGCTGTCCGTCTGACCGTCTTGTCATAATATAAAAACTATCTTCTACGATTTGATTACTTCTCGAAGGATCCAGATTGTTTAACCATAGACATATTATCTAATGGCTACATGAGCTACGCCCCCCTCATGAATAACTAGTAGCTTTTATTCATGTACTGAACATCATTCTGCATACTTATACTACGCAAACTTATACTACTTTACTAACTACCCTAACGCTGCCTAATCTATAAGAAAGTCCCTACCCTAAAGAGGGAAATGACAATGAGGACGTCTCTGTAGAGATGGTTTAATCCATGACGCATGGGGTAATCAATTAAAAGAATTAACGAACAACAAATACGCTCATGCCATCATGTCCAAACCCCACTCTACCAAAACCCTCTCGAAAAGGTTAGAGTACATCCCGCTAAACAAAATGATATGGTCAAATCCATATCTTCTATTCTCGGTTGGCCTTTAAAAAAAAACTCACCATCTTAAATTACAACCACATCAGCCATAAATCTAGAGGCAAAACGTTTAGTGAATATTTGATATAACGAGAAACGGTACCCCTTTAATGCAATGATAAGGATATTCTGACTGAGATCAATGAAGCTGTGAGCTCCACGCACGATTGAGTTCAGCGTCTACTTCGGTGATTAAGGATTTTCTATAGTAAGATACGTGTTGGGTCGCTATCGAGTCGAAACATTCGATTACCGCATTTTTAATACAACGTCATCAGAGGTTATGCTGAGAATTTCTGAGAATGAATACCTGCGAGAAATTTTAGTATCATCATCGTCATATCAGCCTATTGCCGTCCACTGCTGAACGTAGGCCTATAGTATGCACCAGGGCATTTTAGTAGTCTTGAAAAGACTCTTGTCTCTTGTATTAGTTAATATTTAAAATTTAAAATATAATATGGTATTATTGGTAGTTCATTAGATTTGAATACACACAATACACATAAAACATGTGAACCTGACTGTACTTCAAAATATGATATTATTAAGGACGTTGCGGGTCGAATACGTCACTCCGGTCTTTGGCCGGTGGTAGTAAAAGCGGGGTAAAGAAACTTGACGTTAAGGGAGTAGTAACGGGACAGAAATCGTAGATTCGACGTAGAGGTAATAGAACCGAGACAAGGTTTTTGTCACGACGTAAAGGGACTTGACATAAAGAGAACCTTTCAAAATACGCTACGCGTTATTCTTATTGAATAATATTTTCATAATATCTTTAATTATTCAAATGTTCACAAATACTTTTTTTATGAATGGTTAGTAGTTATTTGAGACATGAAGTGGGTTGGGCTGCCGTTGTAAGTCAATTATAACGATACGGTGTTTAACCAGATATGAAAAATAAAAAAAAATCTGCGAGTCTATAATTTTGATCATGCTGTAGTGCATTTTCATATCGAACAGCTGACTTTTTTAATATATCAGAGTTGATAGTATAATAAAAGTATAATAAAAAAAATCATGAGCACATTTACCCTCTGAAATTAAATAAATAAATTGAATTAAAATTCAGCCTGTATACCTATCTAAGATGGCTTTGAGAAAATGTAAAATGATTTGAAAAAATATATTAGAAAAAGCTTTATTACAAAATGAATAATAAATTGTTTTTCGGATATTTAATTTACGTGCAAATTTCTGAATGAATCATAAGCTCATGAAAGGGTTGTAGGTAGGTACTTCAAATGTTCATTAATAATTCTAAGAAAAGATTTATTTATTAAAAAATAGTTTACATAGTAAACACGATATATTAGCATTTATATGAACCAACACGGCATTTGCAGTAAACTTTAATGTGTTTGAAGTTTGAGTCATGATGACTAACGAAGAACGTTTTGATTTCAATATAATGTTTACAATTTCATAAAAGTAGAAATACAAAGAATATTTTTTTAAGTTAAGTTTAGTTCTGCTAATACGAGGTAACCGACAATCTCTTAATAGATAAAGTAATTATGTCAAATACTCGTATTATGGTACATTATTGTAGCAGTAAAAGTTTAATTTATGAGTGTGTCACGATTGCTCGAAAATTGTTTGCTCGAATAAACGTTTACCTAAAAAGACAACCGCCTTCAAAAACCAAAAAGTGAATAATAATTTTAAAACAGAACACACATGACTTTAGTTTCGGAAGTCAGTGGCAATACAAAACAACAAATAGAACAGCCAAGCCACCAACTTCCGAAACTAAAGTCATGTGTGTTCTGTTTTAAAGTTATTTTTCACTTTTTGGTTTTTGAAGGCGGTTGTTTTTTTTGTAAAAAAGTTTTTTTATTTTTCGCTTTTTAGTACTTCCTTCTATCAACACAGTTCCATCAACACAGTCAAAACAGAGATTGAAAGTACAAGGTGAGAACATTACAACATCATCCATGTATATTTTATTGCTTTTTCATTTTTCACTCGATTTTTCATAAAGTACTGAATCAATTTCGAAAAAACTTATATGGGACCACCCTTGAGGTCACCCTTTTCAAAATCGCTTAACATTTGCCGGAGAAATCGCGTAACAAATATAAAAAAAAAACATACAGATAAATTGAGAACCTCCTTCTTTTTGAAGTCGGTTGGAAAACGATCGCTCGAACGAACGTTTGCCCGAAGAATGTTCGCTCGAAAGAGTGATTGGCCGCTACGGGTTTGAGTAGAAAATATCTCATAATTATTTTTATGTATTACACGTTGTATAATGACTGCACACAGCGAATATTTTTAATTAAAAAAAAATAATAATATAAATACATAGTCCGGGAACTTGAATTTACCTTAGTAGGTACTTTTTGTTTACAAGCTTTTATTTTAGACTCATATTCATGAGTATTTTACTTTATGAATGATTACTTGTCTTCAAATTACTAACATGAATAAATAAATCGACTGCCGCAACAAACACTATAGAAACTGCAAAAAAACGATTTTTTTTTACATATTTGAAAAGAGAATACTCAATACTCAATTCTTTATTGCATTCCACAATGTAGGCTTAGGTGGTAAACATTTGCCAAAAGAAACAATTATGGACCCTGTCTGGCACAGCAAAAGAAAGATATGTGAAGACGAGGACTAATCGTAAAAAAATATTATAATCTAACTTATATTAAACACATTTTTGTTAATTTTATACTTACAGAAGTAAGTATAAAATTAACAAAAATGAGAATTTAAAGAGATTTAAAACTACGTCCGAAACATTAATAAAAATAATTAAAAAGACATTATCAAAGAAGTTTTTAATTGAACAAAATCGAAACAGAACATATTGCGCGACGAACATGTTCGGAAGTGGTACTTACAATGATGTTCTGTGCGAGCGTATTGCGCGAGCATCCCGAATCTACTAGAACCGTTAGTGTACGCCGCGATGTGACTTAATGTGCTTTAACAATAATACTGTTTTGTTTAACTTAAAATAATAGTGCTTTTACTGTATTGTTAAGACAAGTAGACGTAATTCGAGGTTTGCAAGGAACATAATTGAAAGTGGTAGGTTCGATAATTGTGATGATTAATACATATCGAAAGTGGAACTTTCGATAATGTTCGTATAATTTTGTCAATTATGTACAGTTTTGTAACTATCGAAACTGTCAGTTTCGATGTTTATTGGATTTGACATGTGATCGAACACTATCGAATTTGGCACTTTCGATGAAATTTTGGCTTTTGTAAGCCAAAAACAAAATCGAAAGTGTAATATTTCGAAAAGTATAAGAAATATGAAATTTATTGTCAAAGATAACAAAACTGTATAAAATTTACTATTTAACCAATACATAATTTTACTGAAGTTAATAATACATTTTATTCTACATCAAATTACAACTTTGAATAGCTCTCCTCTAAAGTACGTGATTTTCAGTTTCGATAGTGTTTGTTGCGGCAGTCGATTAACATTATTATCATACGAATAGTTCAAGTAGAAACCTCTTATTATACCCATAGTTTATGTTGAAAATGTTTTTGTAAATCTATAACGTATTTTAATAAATAATTTCAATTTCTTTGAATACAAGTAGGTCTCAGGGTGTTACTACACCAATCGATCGATCATCGATCGATGCTATCGGTCGACATCGATCGACGTTGATCGATTGATGTGATTGCTTTAGCTGACCAACGGATACCGTTCGGCAAACTAATCGAACGATTGCCGGTCCATGGCATCGGTCTACATTGATCAATTAATTCCGGCTATCCATCACTAATAATAATTAAGCAGCTCGAAGCACAGTTACAGTTACACAGTTACAGTTCAAAGCAAGAACTTAAAAGTAATAAAAATAATTATCACGTGCAGTCACTGAAGTTTTAATTGACTTTTTAATCCAGTCATTAAAGTTTGTTGGTCACAAACAAAGGACTTGACTCAATCTTTTATTCGTAACGACTTCCAACAAACAAGTTGTGATGCAGAAGTTTCACACTTACGAAGCGAATACTGACAGAGTTATGTTTAGCTGATTTTTACTTTTGTTTATGATTACAGTGTAACGTCAAGTTAGAAAAACCCGAGATTTACTAAATATATTATTATTATTTTGTATTATTGGTCGGTTCTATGCCACACCTAGACAAGGGCCTCCCTACGGAGTGTAGAGAGGCCTTCCTTCTTTGGAGATTCCGTGCTTTGCCTCATTCCAGATATATTAAATACTCTCATAACATTTTTTTTACTAGACTACTGTGTTGCTAGTTCTGTATAGGTACTACTGTAGAGATTTTGGATGACATGAGATATACAACCTTATTTGTATTGGTTTAGATTATGAGATAACCTCTTTTAAAAGTTAGAAAACTTGATTGCCCGTCGTGTGATACAGAATATACCTAAAATAAAATATAATTATCCAATACATGAAGATATATAGTAAATTGTGTATCATTATCATGTTGCCTGTTCCGGTCGTTATAGTACTTGTTCTGGTACAAAGCTTGAAAAACATAAAAACTAGGTATTTCATTTCAACAAAAGATTAAATCATGACAGCAAATTTAAAGAAGAAATTCATTACACTCAAAATAAGGAGCAATCACGCTTGCATTTAAAATTGTATACACGCGATAGAACTCTTTTTGAAAGACAGCTCCAAAGTTGAATTACTGTTTTCGTTTTACACTGTCAACAATAAAACACGAACGGGGACTTGGCATCAGAAAAATCGAGAAGTTATTCGCAAGAAAATACTGTGCTAACTTTGTATTCCTCACAGTGTTCCCCATTACAGGGGACTGGAAAAAAAACAATTGTATGAGCCTCTGGAGGCAGAATACCGACTCAAAAATGTACATGTTCATAACACACATTTGGTTGGAAATAGGGGTTGTTTTTAGGGTTCCGTGCCCAAAGGGTAAAAACGGGACCCTATTACTAAGACTCCACTGTCCGTCTGTCTGTCTGTCGGGCTGTCTGTCACCAGGCTGTATCTCACGAACCTTGAGAGCTAAACAGTTGAAATTTTCACAGATGATATATTTCTGTTGCCGCTATGACAACAAATGAAAACAGAATAAAATAAATATTTAAGGGCAAAAAATCACGTTTGATGCATGGAGCCCTCCATACAACAAACGTCATTTTTTTGCTCGATGTCTAATGTTGTTTAGATAATGGTACGGAATCCTTCGTGCGTATGTCCGACTCGCACTTGGCCAGTTTTTCTATTTTTTACAGAAAAGCCATAATATACTTGAATGTGACATGTTTATTTTGAGGATAAGTTATATATTTTTACACACGACAAGGGTATTTTTGTAATACTTTTAGTGGATAAAGGTTTGTCTTCGTCGGTCGTTCATGGTTCATTCAGTTTTAGTAAGTACTACGAAAAGGTTCTATGTGAAAGTAATTTTAGGACTACGGTACAATTAATTTGAAGTTTGAGTAGTAGATCATCACCATCATCCCTTGAGCTTACTAGTAGTCCACTGTTGGTCACTGAGTGATAAAGTCGACAGTCCTTTCCTTCGACATTGGGTACATACGCATAAGTATGTGCGGTTCCTCTTGTAAGGATGGTCGGGGTGAAGTTGTGTTCGCAGTTTTGCCCAATATTATATTTGCATATTATATTTTAACCGTTTTGTCCGTGTGTCCGTGTGGACGTAAAGAATAGCACCATCCCATATTTTCCCGTGGGTGTCGTAAGACCATGAAAAATCACTGACCATTAATTAAAACAGGACCTATTATGAAATCACCTTGCATTAAATCTTGAAACGTAACACTTATCGTAATAGATTTTACACAGCCTTTTCGGTTGATTTGCTCCAGAATTTATTCACCGACGCTCAGCGCGCGTTATTTTTTTCTTTCTTTCGTTTATCAAGAAACAGCAATATATACAAAATAATCATCATGATCATTATCAGCCGAAAGACGTCCACTGTTGAACATAGGCCTCCCCCATAGAATGTCACAACGAGCGGCAGCTTGCCGCTTGAATCCACCGGTTACCCGCGACCTTGACGATGTCGTCGGTCCATCTGGTGGGAGGCCTACCAACGCTGCGTCTTCCAATTCGTGGTCGCCACTCGAGAACCTTTCTTTCCCATCGGTTATCGGTTCTACGAGCGATGTGGCCTGTCCATTGCCACTTCAACATGCATGTTCTGAGAGCTAAGTCGGTGACCTTAGTTCTTCGGCGATTTTATCGCGCATAGAAACTCCGAGCGTGACTTTGAGCTTCTGTAGGAGGCCAGCAGTTAAGGACCACGTTTCTGTGTGCATTAAGGCAACACTGGCAACTCACACTGATTATAAACCATCGTCTTTAGGCACTGTGGAATTTTGGACGGAAAGATATCTGTTAACGATGCGCGTGAATTTTATAAGTAATTTTGTAAAAAAAAATAAATTGTACCAACGAGCGCGGCGGCAGCAGGGTGCGACGAGTGAGCGCGCGGGGAGGGGTCCCGAGTCACGTGACAGACGCGAGCGCCGCCGGCCGGCCGACGGCGAACGGGCAAACAGTTCGGCTTAGCAACAGCACCGCATGCACGTACGCACACCGCTTCCGCACGCTCGCAAAACTTTATGTTATTTCGCTAGTTTCATTACCTATTCATACAGTCCCCGTTGTCTACATCCGCTGGTCCTTCTAGCCGGATCAAGAGAATTAGCACTCCGAAAGAAAAACAAGAAGAATTTGTTCGAGAACGCATGTTCCGCACGCCGCCGCGCACTGAAAACAAAATGGTGGGCACGCGGAGCACAGTACGGCGCGAACGCGAACAGCAAAATATGGCGAGCAAAAGCGAAGCTACTCAAGTTACGAAACAAGACGTAAAATACTCTCCACCTGCCAGTCAGACCTCGAAAATTACAAAGAAATCGAGCACATCTTCAGCGAAGGCAAGGAGAGCGCAGTTGCTACTAGAAGCCGCAAAAGAAAAAGCGCAAATACAATTGGAACTAATTGATAAAAAGCTCGCTGTGGACCTGGCGGAGCTCGAGAGCTCAAGATCTGAAAATGAACCCAGTGAGTTTCATCACCGTAATGTGGAAGAGTGGTTAGAAACCAGTCAGCAGGAACTGATGAAGGCCGCCGGCCCAATACCTTCTGCTGCTGAACCCGTACTCCGGCCAGAACGCATGACCGCCGCGCCCGCGCTCGACGGTACTGATGACACCATGCACATGCTGGCGAGTGCACTTAAGGACCTAGCCGCTGCCGCCACTACCGGAACCAATGGAACCAACGCAAATATGTATAACCGTCTGTGTATGCCTAAAGAATTACCAGTATTCAATGGTGACCCGTTGGAGTGGCTACACTACAAACAGGCATATGAAGAATCGTCCGCAGTCTGCAACTTCAGTGACAGGGAGAACCTATGGCGGATTCGAAAAAGTCTGCAAGGACGTGCTAAAGAAGCTGTTATGGCGCTGCTGATCGGCGCTACCTCCCCTGTCGTCGTAATGACTACACTGCAGCTGCAATTCGGAAATTCAGATGTAATAATATCAAGAATATTACAAGACATCAACAAACTCCGACCAATATCACAGGATTATCAAAGAGAAATTGTTCCCTTCTCAGTTAAAGTGAAGAACTGTGTCGCAGCAGTGACAGCTATGGGCTGTGAAGATTACCTGAAGGGCATGGCACTCATGTCAACTGTATTATCAAAATTACCTACAGTATTGATTTCTAAATGGACTGATTATAGTTACCCATTACTAGAACAAAATACGAAGCCAAGTCTCGTCGTATTATCTGAGTTTCTGAGTTTAGAAGCACTGAAAATAACACAGTGTAGTGTAAATCTGTTTACTTCACAACAACATAATTGTGGTCACAACAAATCGAAATCTCAAACAGTATTAGTGAACACCGAAGAAAATGAAAATAAAAACAACAGTGATAAATGTGGGTTTTGTCATCAATCAAAACATACATTACCCGAGTGCACGAAATTTAAAAAAGCACTACGTAAAAATAGATGGACGTATGTGAAACGCCGTAATATCTGTTTTAAGTGCCTGATGGCACGACACAGGAATGACACTTGTACTTCTGCCGCGTGTGAAAGTTGTGGCAAGAATCATCATCGCTTATTACACTACAACATAAAAGAAACAACCGAAGGCGAACAACCGGTCAGTGAGTCGTCTCAACCGACTTCGTCTACAGTTATTGAAACGAGTGATACAACAGTTGCGGAAACTATAACAAATATAAATCTGGACAATCGTAAAGTGTTATTAAAAACTGTACCTGTGTTAATAAATGGACCCAACGGAACGTCGCGCAGTGTAGCACTTTTGGACGACGGCTCGACAGTGACATTGATAAGCGAGTCGCTCGTAGCGCGATTAGGTTTGCGCGGCTATAAACAATCTATGCGTGTGTGCGGCGCTTGGGACAATAGTGAGCTAATACTATGTGACAGTGAAATAATAGACTTAAACATATCAAACTTTGAAGGAAAAATCTTTAACATAAAAGCGCGTAGTGTTAATAATATGAACTTACCAGTACAAAACAAAACCTTCGTCGACCTTAGTGATTACAGACTTAAACCTGAAATAAAAAGTGCAATTAGTGATGGACGAAGCAAACCTGAAATATTGATAGGTCAAGACAACTATCATTTGATCTTGCCGTTAGAAATAATAAAAGGCAAACCTAACGAACCTTACCTGACACGTACTCCTCTGGGCTGGTGTGTACACGGCTGCGTGCGCGCGCCGTCGCTGACAGGTGCTGCGTCGTCGCTGCATCTGCAATCTACATTTTTCATGTATGACGAAAACCTGGAAAGTGAGCGTATTCTGCGAAACATCCACGATGAAATACGCCAGTCTTACGCAATTGAAAACATTGGTGTTTCTGTTAAACCTAGACAGAACGTAGAAGATCTTCAGGCACTGGAGTGTTTGGAGCGTACCGCCGAATTAAAAGACGGCAGATGGTACGTCGGACTACCGTGGAAAGACTCGCTAAGTAAAATGCCAGACTCGTACACAAACGCATTGGCAAGACTGCGAGGCGTCGAGAAGAAAATGTCCAGCACAGGCTACGCTAGTAGATACAGAGAACGCATAGAACATCTGCTATCTAATGATTATGCTTCACAAATAGAAGACACGGATGGACCAAACAAAATTTGGTACCTCCCACACTTTGGGGTCGACAACCCCAACAAACAGAAGTTGAGACTGGTGTTTGACGCTGCCGCTAACTCTAACGGTGTGTGTCTCAATGATTATTTACTCAAAGGGCCCGACCTACTTATATCTCTGTATGGAACTATGTTGAGATTCCGAGAAAACAAAATCGGCATAACGGGCGATATTCGTGACATGTTTCTTCGAATAAAAATCAGAAACGAAGACAGAGATGCGCTCCGATTCTTGTGGCGAGAATCGCCGGAAGAACCTGTGAAAACTTATGCGATGAGTTCGTTGATCTTCGGTGCTAACTGCTCGCCATTTATAGCACAATTTATAAAAAACAAAAATGCGGAACGATACAAAACGTCCATGCCAGCCGCTGTACAAGCTATACATAAACAACATTACATGGACGACTACATAGACAGTTTTCAAAACGAAGAAACGGCTGCCAGAGTTGTGAATGAAATAAATCACATACATAAACAGGGAGGCTTCGAGATGAGGAACTGGACTTGCAATAATCACGCCGTGTTAAACACAATACCTACAGAATATTTACGATCGACGGCAGTGACGTTTAAAGTCGGACAACAATACGACGGCGAACGTACGCTCGGCCTTATCTGGAATCCGAAAGATGACACGTTAGGATTTGACGTGTCGTTTAAAAAAATCCCCAACAATATTATCACGGGACAGAAGAAACCCTCAAAAAGAGAAATGTTACGGGTGGTCATGTCCATATTTGATGTCTTCGGCTTCTTATCACCGTTTACCATAAAAGGAAAAATTATGTTGCAAGACGCATGGAGATCTGCTATCAGCTGGGACGAAGAGATAACAGACGACTTATACATAAAGTGGACACATTGGTTGAGCGAATTAAAAAACATAAGCAACGTGAGGCTGCCCAGACATTATCTATCAGCTACGAGATCGCCTGCTACGACTGCTACGAGAGCTACGCCTGCTACGAACGGCGATCTTCACGCACAGGCGGGATCAACCACGAGTGTGAGCGAGACGCATGGCGCGGTCAATGATAGCTATCAGTATTTACAACTACATGTGTTCTGTGACGCATCAGTCAAAGCTATGTGCGCCGTAGCGTACTGGAGATGGTTCGATCGTAATAAACAAATACGGGTGGCGTTTGTTTCTAGTAAGTGCAGAGTTGCACCTGTTAAATACGTCTCTGTGCCACGACTTGAACTTCAAGCTGCTTTAATTGGTGCCCGATTAGCAGACACAATAAAACAAGAACACAAAATGGAAATAACACAAAAGTTTATGTGGAGTGACTCCGCTACAGTTTTACATTGGATTTACAATGATAGGCGCACATATAAAGCCTACGTAGCACACAGACTCGGCGAGATCGACGAGTACACACAGATAAAGGAATGGAAATATGTTCCTACGAAGATAAATATCGCCGACGTCGCGACCCGCGAATGTTGTGACGTAAAAGCATTAGAAAACGAATGGTTATACGGACCGGCATTTTTATATGAAGATGAAAACCTATGGCCGCAGCAATTTAACGTACAGCTACCTGATGTTAGTGATGTGGACCTTGAATGCGTAAATACCCTTCACATTACTCCTATTTGTTTACCGGCTGTACCCGAACCAGAGAAGTTTGCCAGTTGGCGCAGACTACTGCGAGCTACGTGTGTTGTTATGTCCTTCGTAGAAAAGAAATGTAAGAAACGCGCCGGCACTATTGACGGCGCCATGATGGAGCGAGCAGAGAAGTTATTAATAAAATACTCGCAGATACAATCGTTCCCCGAAGACCTGGAAAATCTGAAACAAAATAAAACATTATTAAGAAAAAGTAAATTACTTACCTTATCACCAATTATTGATGACGATGGTGTTCTCCGTGTTGGCGGCCGCATCGACGCTGCTTCTGAAATAAAACAAGAGGTGAAACAACCTATTATACTTGATGGTCGCAACTATATTACTCACCTGATCGTGAGACAGTACCATGAGAGAGCATACCACGGCAACCAAGAGCTGGTGGTGAACGAACTGAAACAGAAATACTGGATTATACGACTTAGACCTACCGTAAAACATATAGCTTCAAAATGTATGTTTTGTAGGATCAAGCGAGCACAACCTCAACCACCTAGAATGGGTGATTTACCGAAAGCACGGTTGGCCCACCATCAGCGCCCGTTCACCTTCACTGGCGTTGACCTGTTCGGCCCAATGTACGTAGCCGTAGCACGACGACGGGAAAAGAGATATGGTGTGCTTTTCACGTGCCTAACAGTAAGGGCTATTCATATAGAGATTGTTAGTAGTCTTACCACTGATGACGTAATAATGGCACTCCGCAGGATGGCGGCTAGACGTGGATGGCCAGCATACCTTTATTCAGATAACGGCACTAATTTGAGAGGCGCTGACAAAGAACTGAAGAAATGTGTCTCTGAAATAGATGAAGACCAGCTAGCTCGTGACGCACTTACCTATGGTTCGACGACCACGTGGACATTTTCCCCTCCCGCCAGCCCGCATTGGGGTGGGGCATGGGAGCGACTCATACGCTGCGTAAAGAATGCCTTGAAGGTTGTCCTAAAGGAGCGAGCGCCACGTGAGGCGGTGCTGACCACATTAATGGCAGAGGTGGAACTCATGGTGAACAGCCGCCCTCTTACACACGTAAGTGTTGAACCCAATAGCGAGGAGACATTGACACCAAATCATTTTTTACTTGGTTCCTCTTCTAATCTACCAGTCCTGGGAAACTTCGACGAGACAGACATATACCTCCGTAAACAGTGGCGTATGTCGCAGCGGCTATCGGATTTATTTTGGAAAAGATGGGTGAAAGAAGTGCTGCCCGATATGCGTCCCCGGAAAAAGTGGCAGCAGGAACAAAGGCCCATACAAGTGGGAGACCTAGTATTGATTGTGGATCCTGCTTCTCCCCGTAATGTCTGGCCACGAGGAAAAGTTGAAAGGGTGATGCCTGGTCGAGATGGCCGAATCAGGGTGGTTGAGGTCAGAACGAGCTCAGGGTTACTGCAGCGGTCTGTGACGCGCATCGCACGGCTACCTGTTGGTAATGAGTGCTGACGCACTGGGGTGGGGTGTGTTAACGATGCGCGTGAATTTTATAAGTAATTTTGTAAAAAAAAATAAATTGTACCAACGAGCGCGGCGGCAGCAGGGTGCGACGAGTGAGCGCGCGGGGAGGGGTCCCGAGTCACGTGACAGACGCGAGCGCCGCCGGCCGGCCGACGGCGAACGGGCAAACAGTTCGGCTTAGCAACAGCACCGCATGCACGTACGCACACCGCTTCCGCACGCTCGCAAAACTTTATGTTATTTCGCTAGTTTCATTACCTATTCATACAGTCCCCGTTGTCTACAATATCTATCTCCATTCGAGTTAGATTCTTCGGGTACACCTGCGGCGCTCTATACGCTCATGAAACGATTGATTTACCTACACTACTACCAAAATAACAGACTGTACAAATACGTGCGTGTGTGTGCGTGTCTACGCACCGCTCGAACTAAAAGCAGTTCCCAGAGCAGTCGTTCGACGCGGGTCGAAGTGAGGAACAGTTTCGGAGGGAGGCGGAGCGTGTCGCTACTGTACGGTAATAGGTACAAATATTTCTACTGTGCTTCAGGCGACCTCTTTCAAGTCACATTTAAACTTGCTCGTGCAAGGTTACAAATCCACAGCCTCGTGCATAAAAGGCGGCGCCTTAAGAGCGTGTATTCGATTTGTGCCGAAAACTTCATGTTTTCGCGTTTTGCCCAGAGCAATATCGTAATGATGTGAGCAGATTATTTAAAGACAATTACAGTTTTAGAAAGATTAAGTCTTGATTTAGGGAACTACAGAGTAAAAGTATAATTTTTAATTATGGTTTTTTAAAGACAAGACCATCCTGACAAGCGAAAATAGACGTCAGAGTTAAATTGCAGGACGAATAGAACCGTTACAGTATGCCAAATTGTTATGTTTTATGCATTTTTCCACCAGGATATAATACAGTCTCAAAGTGAATAACAGAGCCAAAATTACGAAAATATTCGCGCGCTGTCGTTTGCCGATCAATTTGTGATACGTGCTTATTTCGTGCGTATTTTTTTTTCTGATGCACACAAACAGACCATTGTATTGTACTTTTGTGATTTTGAGTTGCGCTAAATCGAATACGCGCCCTCATGCTAATAACCTTGAGCATTTGGGCAGAGCAGAATTTGTGGACGAGTGCGGAGGTGATGTAGACGCAGTCTTTAATCGGTCGCATTTTAAATTTATTGTAACAAAAACAATACATATTTGTAAAAACGTAACAAAACCAAATCATTTTCCTTTGTATTGCAAAGCAGTAGAATTTTTTTTTATACTCTTTTGATAAGAAATTAAGAAGTAAAATGGTTTTATCTCAATGATTTGGAGGTGATTTGACGTTTTTTTTATTATTATGTGATACCGATAGAAAAATTGTGGCTAAACCAAATTACGTATCATATCATGTACCTAGATTCATAGATATCCGTGAGTAGATTACTAACAATTTTTTTCAGATGTAATTTCTCTGTAAATTCCGACGAAAAGTTGCTTCATCTGCATGCTTCTTTTAAGCTTTTTTTGAGAGCAGCCAGCACAGTTGAAAATTAAGTAGGTACTTCTTAAAAATACTTACGTTTTCCGCATTTGTCCTTGTAGTTGCTGATTGGCACGTCCGGGTGGCACTGGCATGTCTTTTGCACGTCGTCACAAACCGCCTCCGGGTAGTGACAGTCCTCGACCGTGGAGCACGGGTCACCGTACAAGCCCCGTCTTAGTGGGTCTGGGGAAGAAATCAGAGGGACATATTAGGAAAAGATCGACATTATCTTGTTAGGAAAGTTAAATAGTTTTAGGGGTTGTTTCATCAGCTATGAGTAGACACTCAAGTTACTATTATAAAATGGAATGGAATTTATATGAAATTATTTGTCAAGTAATTTAGTTGGACAAGGGAGATAAATCCTGAAAAAAAAAGCTGTTTGTTAATCTTAAGTATTATAAGTATCATCACATTGTCTACATTATACTAGCTATCCGATGTCCATTAAAAGTTATTTCTGCACATTATCACCACGTTTGGCCCGCGCAGGTCGTAGTTTAAAAACAACTAAATTAAAAAATATTATTATGGTGAATGTGATAATCAATCAAATTATTTATAAAAATCCATAAAAATCAAACACGTCATATTAAAATCTCAAAATTGAAAAAAAATAGAATTTATAAATAATAAAATTTAATCAAAAAACAACAATTATGAAATAAAAAATGAATGAAAAAAAAAAAAAAAAATGAATGAATTATGAATTTAAAATAATTATCATAAATAAAATAGGGACGCATTACAAATACATATTAAAGTTCAATAAGTGCAGGCGCTGGTATGCAGTTGCAGCCACCTCCGTAAAAATGGCGAGTCCCACCGCTCGGACAATACACTCAGAATCCCGTTCCTGCAGCCGCGACCACGGCTCAGAAGCGACGCCTATTTAGTATTCTTCTTTTTTAAAGGGATAAAAACTTAATTAATTTAATTGAAGTAACGAAATATTGCACAATTAAATATATTATATGCAAGGAATTATTACCTATACCATAATGACGAGTCATCATCATCTTCTTCTACTTAAGTGAAAGCTAAAACTCCAACTACGACTCAAACCACTGACGACCTACTAGGAAATAAGGCGTCAGTGTATAACAGCCTATTATTATTGAGGGCAATTGTGGTGCGTTCAGGACTGCACTGCGGTTCATTGCACCGGCCATATTGATTACATGGTGCCATGCCATGGGTTAATCGCCTCAATTGTCATTAGCCTAGGCAAATTATTTCGTATTAACTTAGTAAAAGAATTTTGTTGTTGTTTTATAGTTAACGTAATTAATTATTTGAACAAATTAAATTGTAAAAGTTTATTATTTGAATAAATTAAATTGTTAAAGATAATTATTTGAATAAATTAAATTGTTAAAGTCTAAGTGAATTTAGTTGTTAAAGTTTATTAGGTTAACCAGGGACATGCCTCGGCTTCGCACAGGTAGCACAAATAAACTATAACCTTCTACCTAACTAACTAACTAACTATTCCTTTTTCTATTGATGAAAAGTTTAAAATGAAAATCCATACAGTAGTTTTTGAGATTAGTTCAAACAAGTTCGGAGTTTATTTTGTTATAATTATGTTGTGATGTGTCTACTGATGTGTACTTTTAACTCAGGTGTTTGTTTATAACATGTTTTTTTTTTGCATCCACCAATGTAACTAGACACTGGAACGTGGACATTAACCGTGGGCCCGGTCCACAAATTCAAGGTTGCTTAGCGTGCTATGGAGAGAGCGATGCTCGGATGCAATAGATTTATTTATTTGCACTGAATGTAGGTAAATACAATGAGTTCTTAAATACTAAATAAGCGCCTGGTACATTCTACCGTTAAGCATGCAAAATTTGTCTTAAATAAATAAGATATATTTTATACTAATGATTCAAAAATATTACAATTTATCTGCTAAAAAATCTGATATGGAATAATAACATTTATTTATTAGGAAGGATGTTAGTTGTTTCTTAAACAGTCTTAAAGGTTGTACCTTAATATCATTTGGAATCTTATTATACACTACTGGTGCCATGCACATTACACTTTTTTTTAATAACGAGGTTTTAAAACTACCGGTACATAATAAATTTTGGTATTGGGACCTCATTGCGGTCGTACGTTTTCTTGTGTCTCTTAAACTAGGAAATAACTTACTATTAGCTTTTACAAAAACGGCAAGTTCCATTATGTAAAGACATGGAAAGGTTAATAAATTGTGAGTTTTGAAAAAGGGTTAGCAGCTGTCTGTAACTTTTAAGTTAAACATTGCTCTAAGACAGCGTTTTTGGGCTTTAAAAATATTTTCTCGAACTCTTTTATCGAAACAACTAAGCCATGGTAAGCAACCAGTACTGTATTAGTATTTACTTTTTTTGATAGATTATAGAGTACATACGCTGATGAGCCTAATTTTTTACAAATTGCTTCAGCTTGAGGTCTCCATGTTAGTTGGCTATCAATTAAAATTCCTAAAAAATTGGCAACATTTGCTTTGTCTACTGTTCTACCATTATAATTTAAATTTAAGTCTTCGGCAAGTATGCGTTGGTAAAAATGCATAACTTTGGTTTTATTTAAGTTTATTAATAAATTATTGTTATTAAGCCAATTGATTATCGTTTTGAGTACATTATTAACATCTAATTCATATTGTTCTTTATTCAGGCATTTTATTAGTGCAGTGCTATCGTCAGCGAATAATATCATAGGATTAGGAATTTGACGTGGCAGATCGTTTATGTATAGTAAGAACAGTAAGGGCCCTAAAACGCTGCCCTGCGGTACGCCAAATTTTATGTACCTGTAGGAAGACACATGTTTTATTTCTTGTTTGGATTTCATACATACTCGGGTTATTCTGTTATTTGCTTACGACCGTTTAGATAAGATTTTATTAAATCAAGAGCGTTTCCTCGAATGCCGTAAGCGTCTAATTTTTGCAAGAGTGAGTCATGATTGACATAGTCGAAGGCTTTTGACATGTCTGTAAATATGGCGCATACAGGTGTTTTAGTGTCTACATTTTCCATAATTATACTTAACAGATCATACACAGCCATATTAATATTTTTGTTTTTCCTAAAACCTTTTTGCTCGTCGCATAGAACATTAAACTTCGTTAAGAACGCATAAACTGACTCATAAAGTAGACACGCTTTAGAGTGGAGACCGCGTTTGGGCAAGCGTAGTGTGGGATGCCTTGCGGCACGATGGACCGACGATTTGAAGAAGGTGACGGGCAGAGGATGGATGCGAGCTGCCCAAAACCGGGTTGGTTGGTGATCTCTGGGGGAGGCCTACGTTCAGCAACGGACGGTAATATAGGCTGATTTAGGGATATGTAACTAGATAGCTAAATGAATTATCCTCTAAAAACTAATTAAAATTCGTCTGCTTATGTTTTAAATTTAAATCACGACCCATGTTGAAGTAAAACAACTTTAATTATTTTAATATTTTACGTGAACGTGAAAATATTATTATGTTTGTGCTTTGTTATACAATACAACAAATATAACAATTCTGAACTAACAACCAAAACAGAAAACAACAATAAGCCTTGTAATCCTAATCATTCTAAAAGTCTAAAAAGTTAATTATTTGATAAAAAGTTGGAATCAATTTCAGTTCGGTTTCGAAAAATAAAAGTAATTTTCAACAAAATATCATGAATTGAATGAACTCGGTATTGCGTAAAATATAAATTGAAATGTTTTTTTTTCGTTCTGGGAAAATTGAATGTCTGTCTGTCGACATGAATAATGTTGTTCCCTTTGTCCTTGATGAATATTTAATTTAATCGAAGAACAACGCAATACTTTTCGTAATAAGGACGTCAAAGTGACAAAGGTCAACTTATTTATCACAAGACTATTGAACTTTAACGTCTTACAAACAAGGGTTGGTTTTACAACTTCCGGTAAAGGTATCAGATTTTTTAAATTGACGAAAATTGTTTTTTTTTTCCTGTGTTATCAGCAATCATTAGTAAGACACTAAGCAGATGAGTTAAATGTATATTGCTTTTAGGCGAAGAAACTAGTATCTCGACGGCCTTTTTAGAGTACATCCTTTCTTTTCAGCCTTTTCACTGTTGGGGAAGGTTTTAAGAGATCGTTGGTTTTGAATTAACCGAGAGCCGAAAATTATGAAAGGGGATAGAACCGATCTGGCATATCGACCCGCCGGCATTTTGTTTTTTTTAGAAATCGCGGCGCACTTTGAACGTAGTATGTATGGGTAGAGGGCACATAGACAAACAAAAAATGACAGGTAATACCAATCCCAAAGTGTCACGTTACCGAGATATTTGAAGATAAAGACCGTCAACGACAATCATTAAAAATTGACCTTCAAATATCTCGGTAACGTGAAACTTTGGGATCCCATGTTACTTGACATTTTTTGTTCGCAATTATTTACGCAACCAATGATATAAGACCAACCAGTTAACTATCGAACTGCACGACAAAGGCCTCTTCTCACATTAATTCATAAGTCCTTTCCATCACGGATTTCAGTGGTGTCCAAGATAAAAAGAACCTACTAATAGTAGGTACACAGTAGTACATAATTATATTATTATGAATTGAACACATTCCTATATCTCAGGGGTAGCCAACTAGTCGATCGTGGCTATTAATCCAGTCGATCGTAGACGCAATGCAAACAGTAATATAAGTAGTTACTAAGAATAATCTTCAATTTTGTCGTATTATTTTATTTGGAAAACTTACAGCTGGGTACAAAAATAAGATAAAAATAGTGACAACGATAAGGCTAATTAAAAGTTTTCACAGATAGAAAACAGTACTTAAGCTAATTAAGTACTTATGTAGTAAGTATTTTGTTAAAATACTAATTACTTGTAAATTAGCTTATGTACTGTTCTATATATTCAGTTGGCCCATGTTAACTGGACGTCCACACTAAGCTCGGTGTTGATATGGATCCCCCAGAGAAGTCTGGGGGTTGCAAGTTACAATATGTACAGACAGCATAATCAACTGCTTACCCCCTATCCTATATAAGAAGTTTTAATGCATGGGGGGTACCCAGTTGATGACGCTGTCTGTACAATACGATTTGATGTAGGGTTATAAAAAATAGTACCTACCTCAAATGGGGTGAATAGGGATGCAGGGGAGGGGTGAATCGGGACGAAATTTTAAAGGGGATTCTAACGTTGAAATAATATAGTTTGTGGACTAACATGACTAATGAATGACTCAATAATAAATATTTTTTCTTAGTGTCCTTGTTGGCAACAAACTATATTATTTCAACGTTAAAAACCACTTTAAAGTTTCGTCCCGATTCACCCCTGCATCCCTATTCATCCCGTTATATCGTTAGTACTAATACTTATACTGTGATATCGTACTGATTATGCAATTTACCAATTGGCTTTTACCAATTTGACCACCCCTGCTATATCCTACTATCATAATGTATTACATACGAGAATTTTTATAATAATAATAATAACTCTTTTATTTCAGACGAATGTCCATTTGGTTAGTACAATACATAACTTAGAAACTAGTGTTAGCACTTACATCTACCAGGAAAATAAAACAATTAAAACTATTATTAAGTATACGCCACAGTGGCATGTAGGCGTATCCAATGCCCCAGTATGGGACTGTTCCACCTGTCCGCTATAGTGCTCAAGATGCTGTTGGGGCTGCCGCGTACCCTGCGCATGATGGAGGCGCATCGCTTGCGCATGATGGCGTAAAGGCATCTATACCCGCTTCTGTGAACATGCCGGAAGCACTGCAGTAGCGCGGCAACCCCATCAACACCCTGAATGCATTGTTGTATTGAACGCGCAGAGCGTTGTATGCCCGCTGTGTGTAGTTGACCCACAGACTGCATGTGTAGAACGACTGACAGTACGCTGTGTGTGTTTATGAGGATGAATGCATGTATAGACCTTTTGTTACTCATTCACGCCTAAATGGCTGAATGAAATTAGCTGAAATTTGGCACCCGTGTAGATAATGATCTAGCTTATTCCTACCTAGAATATACCTAAGCTACCTTCTCTTCTCAGTCGTTCACTCTTGACAGAGTGGTCATGGTCATGGGGCGTCACCCACAACTGCGGTTGCAGCCTTCGCGATCCTTCTCCACCGGTCTCTGTTGGCTGCATGGCGTGCACACTCTGCCACAGGGAGCTTGGTGGCAGATTTGATGGAGTCTGATCGACCACGTGGTCTCGTACCCTCTACCCTTCCCTGAATCACCAGACGCTCTAAGGAGTCGTTACTGCGGGTAACGTGTCCAAAGAATCTGAGGATTCGTAATTGCACAAGCGACGACAGTCTTTGTTTTATGTTGAGTTCGTTGAGTATTGACACGTTAGTCCGATGAGCGGTCCAGCTTATTCTGAGCATGCGTCTGCAATTCCACATTTTTGTCCGCGCTACCATACCTAGCGTTATTCCGAAGTCTTCGCAGACGAAGATCAAAGCTAGTCTATTTATAAATATACTAAATTGTTTCTATTGTTTCTACTTCTCGAACCTGATAGTTAACTTTTGATGCCTCAACAATAGTCTCAAAGAGAATAGTCATAAAATGAAATAGAATTGTTTATAGCAATTGCTATAAAAAGAGTGACGAGGCCTTTATTGAAGCACTTTGATTTGGCTGTCAATAAGATGAAGCTTTTGTTTCAGTAGTTTCTGCCCGCGGCATCGTCTGTTTAGTATTAAGTGAAGTCCTATATAATTTTACAGGACTACAACAAAGAGATAAAAATTATCTTATGCGATATGTGTGCACAAGTTTAAGCCTAAATAAAAGAGGAACAAATGTTCATCGATCTATCCGTCCTCACCAACTTTTGCGGTTTACTAATAGGTTTTATAAAACCGAAATTGAGTTTGTGTTTATTTTTTACGCTTTCATCAAACTCAAACTCAAATCATTTATTTCAAATAAACCATTTACAGGCACTTTTGTTCAGTCAATTCAGTCAAAAAAAGTTGCTCATTCCAAACAGTGGGTTTCTATGGAAAAGAACGAGCAAGAAACTCCATGAACACTGTTTTAAAATCAATAGAATATTACAAATTTAGGTTACATCATTCATGTTGAGTCTAGGGGTACAATGTGCGAACAATGTAACAAGTTGTGCACGTTAAAAGTGGTCTAAGAAAGGAGGCAAGCGGGCCTATGTAAAACAATACGGTATGAAGATACAATACGGTCAACGTAACTTGACGCGTCTGAAGTTAGCTGTTTGGCTGCGCAATGGAACTTTTAGGAACGAAATTGTCTACTGCGCAGCTAATCGGCTAACTTCAGACGCGCCAAGTTACGTTGACCATACTGTACCACCAATCCATTGGTATATTTTTTGTAAGCTCTCAAAACGTGATAGATTTAAAACGGCCTTAAGGGTGCTGTGACTTTAATTATATGCCAACTCAATTGACTAACAATTGATTAATCATCATCTGCCTAGCCTTTTCTGAACTATGTTGGTCGGCTTCCAGTCTAACCGGATGGATGCAGCTGAATACCAGTGTTTGACATGGAGCGACTGCCTGTCTTACCTCCACAACTCAGTTACTAAGTAACTCTGTACTCCTTAGTAAGACTAGCTGTCACTTTCTGTCTTCTATCACTGACTACCCATACCGACTGTCAAAGATCTACGAATTACAGCCGGGGCCAACAGCTTTCAGCACGGGTCTCGGTATTTACGGACCGGCCGTGGCAAGCGTAGCTTTACCATGACGGATCCGAACGGATCTATAAACGATGGATCCGCGCGGATTTTACTTAGCCACCACGAGTAACATGACATTGATATCAAGGCTAATTGAAATTGAATGTTACCAGACCAATCGATTGAGCGTCGATCGACGGCATCGATTGATGGTAGAATGGATTAGTCGACGTCGATCGACAGTTTCTACCAGACCAATCGATCGATCGTCGATCGACGGCATCGATCGATGGTAGAATGGATTAGTCGACGTTGATCGAGCTGCTTGATTATTATTACTGATGAATTATCCTCGACCGATGTCATCGACCGGTAATCGATCGATTGGTTAGTCGAACGGTATCTGTCGATCAGCCACAGCTACCACACCAATCGATCAACGTCGATCGACGTCGATCGATCGATTGGTGTAGTAACACCCTAAAAAAAGTAAAATTTTAGAAGTGAATTGAAAATAATTCGGATTCTCAGGGTTTTTTTGTAGAGACGTTTGCCTTGAAACTTTTGGTAAATGTTGCTTACACCCGTATTCATGTAGTCAACTCTAGGCTACTAGGTACAGTAATCCATAAAAGAGCTCATTCAATCACAAACCACTGTTAGCACTTACTCAGTAACGAGTCTTAGTGACGTGACAAGTCATTCTGTTTGATCGAAGCACTTCACTTGGTGGTGAAGTGAGCAACGAGCGCCATTATCGTGATTAGATCCAATGAAATGAGCAATGAAGTTTGTAGTGTAGGAAAAGTGTTGCTTTTACCTAGAACTTTAATATTCATAAAAAGACAATAATAATAGTGGTTTATTGTCACAAAGAAACATACATTTTTAGTAAACACTGATAAACAAGATGCTAATTATATGTTGCAGAAGTTTGTATACAGATATTGTGAGTCCTGCCTCTTAAACTAGGAATGCTAATGCTATGCATAAGATCTTAATAAATGGTGAAAATATTATAGAATGACAAATTAAAAACCTATGTAATATGAATGTGTGAATGTGTGTGAGAATTCGTTTAAGATGTATGTGTGGTGAGTTTTTGTATGAGAGTAGTGAGAGTGTGGTGTTAATGTGAAGGAGAAAAAGTGCAAAAATAATGCTAAATATTAGGTAATGTATTTGAGTAATGATTCAGTTTGTGCATAGTCCTGTTGAAGTAGCCATTCCATCTTCTCAGTTTTTAATTGAAATTTGTTGCGATATATAAGTGTACTTAATGTGAAGTATTGGTGTTTGGCGAAAGCAGTTTTGTGTTGTGTACCTGGGGGAATATTGGTTCGTTTATTGGGATCAGTGGAGTGGAGTGTCTTCTGAAAACGGATTGCAACACGAAGAGCTGACGAACTGTTAGGACCTTACAATCTGAGTAGAGGGGTTGGATAGCGATAAGGTTTTCGTTGAATTACTTTCAGTATTGCTCTCTGGGCTCTCTCCACTCTAAGAAAAGTAGTTTTAGCTGCACCGCCCATACAGTGATTCAGTACCCAAGAACGGACTGACACAGAGCATAGAACACCATTTTTAGAGTATTAGGGTTGGTTTGCTGATACTCTAAGTGACCTGAAGGTATGTATCAGTCTCAGCGTTCTCGAGGTTAGGACATCAATGTGTTTATTTCAGCGTAACCCGGCATCTATTTGAACACCGAGGTATTTGACGTGATCGGTACGCGTGAGTGTTGGACATTGGCATGAGAATGACAGTTGTGAACAAGTGTGTGCTATTATCTAAAAGATGTGATCTGGTGCGGTGCTCTGACGGATGGCGAATGGAATATAGGTATGATGTCTTGTTACAGTTGAGGGTAAGCAGGTTTATATTGAGCCATCTTATTATTTCACGCAGCTACTTTTAACACTACCCCACGTTGACCCGTCAACTATAACTGAAAAATGAAAAATAAATCAATAAATGAAAAATAAATTAATATAAAAAAAAAAATCTTAAAACAATAAATTCTAATCTAAGTAAAACAATTAATAAATGTTTATGTTTAGAAATAAAAATTAAATTTCCTACTATAAAAATAATAATAATAATAACTCACATATTTAAAATTATCATTTGTTTTTATAGTTTAAAAAAAACATTGGTCTTGTAAATCAAAATTAAGTTATTTACTTTTAAAACTTCAAAAAAAACATTGGTCTTGTAAATCAAAATTAAGTTATTTACTTTTAAAACTTCAAACATCATCAGCATATACAAAGATCCTCGAGTTAGGGAGGGACATCCTGCACAAGTCATTTACATAAATTTTAAATATGATGATGAAATATAATAGATGTACATAAGTCAATGGATGGTTCAGTGGTTAAGGTGGATCGCCTCTTATGCACAAAGTTGTGGATTCGCAACCGCGCACGGGCAATGTGACTTTTTTATTTCAAATGTAGGTACTTTCTAAGTATATCTTGGGCAACACTGACATCGTTAAAGGAAAACATCATGAGAAAACCTGGACTTAAAATAAATATTAGTCTGAAATCGCCAGTGCACCTTGAGCAAGCATGGTGATCAATGATTGTGCCTTGTCTGCATGAGAAGACGCATTTTCTCTGCAGTGGGTCAATAATAGCTTTATATAAAAACAAAATTGCTAGGTACTTAAAAACTATTTACGTAGATCGTAAATAGTTTTTAAGTTTCGTCGTTTAGACGATCCATATGGAAAGCACTCAATACACTGCGCACCCAGGTAGGCCGCTGCAAACATAACCAAGCAAAATGGGGGATAATAGATCCCACCGATACCCCGTGTGAGTGCGGTGATCCTGACCAGACAATGGCCCACTTATTACAGTGCTCAAAGTGCCGCTACACCTAAGAGGACATTAAAAACGCCACTAATGCTGCGATGAATGTGGCTACCTACTGGGCCCAAGTAGTCTAACAAAAAAAAGGAAAACCATCGATTCGAAAAGAAGAAGAGTACCTCCTTGGGTTTTAATAATAATAATAATACATTCTGGACACGGCCCGCATTGTCAGGAGGATTCTCTCTCTGGAACCCTGATCGCCGGTAGCTTGGACCCTGTTCCCGATACCGGTGGGCTACTATTTTTTTTTTTAATATTTCTAAATGTTTTTATTTTTTATTAATATTTAAAAATGTTATTTATAGGTAAATATGATGAATAAATATGGTGATAATAATAATTATTATTATTAGGTATTAGCACCATTATTTATTTTTTGTACTAATATTTAAAAATATAATAAAATATGTAAATAAAATTAATTCATTTTTGTTTTAAAAGCGAGTTATGTATTGTTATGTTACCGGTAGATGTAAGCTCAGCCGAGCCGAGCTGTGGCAAGCTGAGCGCTAGGAGCGTCGCGAGCGCGGCGAGCGAGGCCGCCGCCCGCTTCGAGCGCTCGCCTCGCATGCCGCTCACAGCACCCGCGTCACATGCCAATGAAGTGCCTGCAAACAAAAAAAAACACAATTTAATCGGAGCAATTTAAGTGGGCTGTTCCAAAAAATGTTAGTGAAAAAAGAATTAGAATATCAATAAAGGTTTTAAGGCGACGATATACGCCGGCGACCTTGAGCGACCAGAGAATCGTATGCTCTGCGTCCAAAACTTAAAAAAGGCGTATACTAAAAGGTAGATAATAAAATTGTCTGTAAGATAGTAAAAGTTTCGTTTAAATATTCCTGGTAGATTTTGTGTGATCAATGTTTTGTCCGCGTCAGACGCAACTTCACGATTTAATTAAACTATTTAATATGAAATCAAAAATATTCACATACTAAATAATTAAGAGAATGTTCTTGTTTAACATATATTTTTTTCAAATCATTTACACTACACATTTTGACGTGATTCTCAGTTTAAAATCTGCAAAGTCGCTTGTTAGCACCTGAACCCTTTGAGTACGGAAGGACCGTTTTTCAACATTTTTGCAATGCTCTCGTCAGCGTTGAAAGGTTTCGAAAACATTAAGTCCGGAAGACAGCAATATTTATGCTGTTCTGTCGTGACAACCAGCAATTCACATGTTGGATGGACCTATACACTAGTAGGTTGCGATCCATTCTTAATAACTAGCTCGGTAAATGATAGTGGAGTTTTGTGTTACTTTTTCCATTACCATTACTAGTATTATATTATATGTGGCATCCAGACATGAAACGAATCACAAGCGCGCCATTATCAGAACACGTAAACTACCACTACTTTTGACGCACTTCTACAGAGTCATGATGTTTTCAGCCCACAGCGAGCATGACATTCAGAATTAAGTGTCTGATCGCATCGGAGCTAAGACGTCCCGGAACTGTACTCGATTCGTTGTGTTTAAGTGTAACTATGTCTTTTAATTTGAGTTTGTGTTAAATTGTGGTTTTAATAAAAATCGTGTATAGTACCCAGTGTGTTTTCATTGCACGAAACCCATCTTCTGCCCACCCATCATACGTCGTATGTCGATGGATCGGGATGACCGAATCTAACGGACTGAATCCTGACGATCCGACATATATTGTATATTCTGGATTATTATATATTCTGGAGAGGAGCTCGTGACTTAGTAAAAGCCTTTCAGATCAACTGGTCAGGGTGGTTAAGCTACGCTTGCCGAGGTCGGTCTGTGGATGGGTGTCCACCTATTTGATACTAAGACCCCTCCGTGCCTCGGAAAGCCATTTGTCTCTACTGTCATTTGTAGATCTTTGACAGGCTAAGTAGTCAGAAGCTAGAAAAATTTACAAGCCAGTCTTATAAAGGGGTATCGTGTTACCCAGCAACTGGGTTGTGGAGGTCAGATAGGCAGTCGCTCCATGTAAAATACTGGTATTCAGGTGCCTCTTGTTAGACTGGAAGCCGACCCCAACATAGTTTAGAAAAGGCTAGTCAGATGATGAATTGTGTATATTCTGGCAAATAAAGTTAAAAATTCATTCATTCATACATTCGTCCGTTCATTAATACTCGTACCTTCCTTATTTTTGAGTTTCGTAAGCATAATTTTGAAATTAATGTATCTGAAGAGAAACTGGTTAACAACTTACCAAACCTAGACATATGTGTATCCGGGCTAAACATTTTCATACAGTATAATTAGGTCAGCACATCAAGCGACCCCAACCAGTCAAATTTCTTAAATAGTTTTTCAACTTTATTTACAAAAGAGTAAGGTTCATGTTCAATTGGGAAAATTTGTCAGTCTTGGACGTCTCGACCTGGCGTCTGTACTTATTGACTCAAAATATGACCATACTCGTTAGTATGGAACGGGCTGTCGGTCGCCTTTTTGTGACGTGACGTTGATACAATCTGACATTATTCGCTCACAACAAAATGCATGATAACAGTGTAAAACCACTATTATTAAATGCATAGATTTGACACGCATCTGATGACGTCATTATATGTCAACACAACCCCATAAAACCGTTATTTCAGCTATGAAAATTAGGGTTGAAGAATACATAAGCTTTAGGGCTCGGAGTATATAACGTATCATACGTATAGAGAATTTGCTCGGTTTTTTAATTGGCAGTAATCGTTTTGAACATAATGTTTATTTAGTTTGAATGCTTTATTCATATCAATGGATGATATTTGTGCTTCCCGTATAAATTAAACTATTTTATGATAGTCGAATAATCAATAAAAAAAAATACACGTCAACTTGAGGACTTCCTCCTTTTTCTTTCATTGGTCAAAAATCGACTCAAAGCGAAATCTTTTACGATTTTATTTTCTTAGCGACAAATCCATGACAATTCGTCTTAAAAATCTACAGATTTTGTGTCTGCCACGATCTTTGGGTACATTGACAATTAATCTGCCAAATTAACTGAGTATTTTTTTTTTTTAACTAAGGTACAACTTCTGAATAGTCCATCAGTGATACGCGTTTCCAATATTTTTAAATGATTTTTTATTATTTCGATATCTCATTTCATTTTCGAGATATGTATTTTTCGGACCCAAACGTGGTGAAAAACGGAAGAACTTTTCACATGTTTTCTATTAAAAATAAAAATAAAAATTTTTTTTATTTCATTTTGAGGTCTCATCGAGACGCTTCTTTTGACATCCCGATCAGTCACGTATTCCTAAAACCCACCACATTAGGGTAATGATCTTCGCTAAAAATAAGGCCTTTATACCAAAACGAAAAAAAAAAAACATTTCTAATATTAAAAAACAAATGAGCTATTTCAAATACGTAATTAAGTTCGAAATGGACACGACACTGCTAAGTGGCCGTCTATCATTTTATCTCATCGCAGCATTTCTCACATAATTTTCTCATCAAACCATTTTCCCGTTCGAGAAAAGAGGCAACGGCGCAGATGCCTCACAGCTCTATGATGATAGATCGCAGTAATAATTTGCGACAGCTCTTTCAGCAATCTATTTCCTTCAGAAGACTTGGTTCCACGATATGACAGGCGAAGACGAGGTACCGGTAATTTACTTCATATTTTACTTCCTTTCTATCAATCGGATATACGGTGTATGTAAATTACGTTATCTTTAGAGCTTGTCAAGAACATTAAACTTGAAAGACATTATCTATCTAATACGAGCAATTCTTGTATGTTATATACATATAATTATATAATCTGAATCCCGGAAACGGCTCCAACGATTTTCATGAAATTTAGTATGCAGGGTGTTTCGGGGGCGATAAATCGATCTAGCTAGGTTTCATTTTTTTAAAACACGATTTACCTAAAAAGGATACCGAGCGAAGCTTATAATAAATATATCGTCGGTGCACCTGCCAAAATCGCGTTTGTTCATTTTTTTATCCCATTTTGTTTTTCGCTTCCATCGATCCAAACATACCCAGGGCCAGAGAGAGCCAGGTTGCTAAGTAAACTCCAACTATTTCCGACGACCTGGATACTTAGCTCTTTTGGTGACTGTATATTCAAAAGTTATGCTTCGAACATATTTACAAATAATCAGCGTTAAATATCCAAAATCATTATAATTTCCTGTCCGACCTGCGAATTGTACTCATGACTTTTCCTTGCAATGTGTGTTTCCTGAAGATGGACAAACAGACACGGACAAAGATGCGCCATAAAAGGTCAGACCATATCTCATACCTCATAGATCTTACCTTTCATTTTAATATACAAAGGTGAAAACAGAAAAGAGATACAAGAAAATTCCAACAAATCCCTTCCAAACGATAGAATATTAGTCTTTGGAACCCTCACAAAATACCCACAGTTTTATTTCATAAGAAAGGATGACAAGATTCTGCTATCCTACCATTGAGAGACAATACAATTATATAGGACCAGTAGGACCCTTTTGGAACCCTTGCTCTATTTTGCTGTGTTTAGCAACATTGTGTACTGAAAGAAAACAAGGCTTTTGGAATTTTGAGACAAAATATGGCGTCAAGGGATTGTGTTCATAAGTGTACCGTACCTACACGGGCCGCGTACGCCAGCCAGTAAAAGTGGTCGAAAGTTTTTTCTTAAAAACGTTGCCCCTCACCAGGAATTTCTTCAATGTGTGTTTATTTGTTTGTTTGATACGCTGTCACGGCTAGATTTTGATGACAGTCTGCAGTCGCACTGCTGGCGCGCGACTAATTTGAAGGCGCCCTTAGTCAGCACCAAATGTCATCAAAGGCACCCTAAAGCTTAAACCCCAAGAAAGGACGGCTACTTTTTAATCTGCGTCTTTGTCTTCAGCCGCGATAACCAACATTCACGCGGACGAAGTCGCGAGCAAAAGCTAGTATACCATAAAATATAGCCTAACCACAACAAAACCACTTAACACACTGCGCAACAGCATTTGTTTTTAACCCCCGACAAAAACAGTGTGTATCTGTTCTGTGCCAACGTAGCGCCTTAACGACTAAACCGATTTCAATTTAGTTTTATTTGGTTTGAAAGGTGATTAGATCCGAAGTGTTCCTAGCTATGAACCAGGAAAATCTGCTAAGCCATTCGAAGAATACCAGCTCTTTTCTAGTTGATGAAAGGATTGGAGCATCTTCCACAGGTTTGATCGAGTCAAAATTTGGTCTTCCGTTACTTTAATGATATTAGAAGATCAGAGTAACCTTGAACTAAGAGGTTTTGATTGTGTCGAGGGTTTTTTTTCCATTTAGGTATGTATATGTATATGTTTTTGGTATATCAATGACGAAAACTGTAGTTCGAAACGCGGTAGCGTGTTGTAGATGTAGCGTAACAGTGTAGCCCGTGTGTGAAAAGACTAGGTGTATTTTTATCTTAGCCATTTTTTCCAAATGGTTCAAGGTTCCATTTTTCTTATCGTGTTTGGGCGCGTGTCGTAAAGACCTCGATAAGCTCCTTCTTTGGTGATGTTGGATATCTTGTTAGGCATAAAGATGGGATTTTATCTTGAGGCGTGACATATTTGTAGGAAAGGGTATAATGATTTTTACCGTTTATGAAAACAGATGATATTTATTAGAACCCCTAGAAGTTGCTTTTCGTTTTGGTCATCAGACATTGACAAAATTGCGCCGGGTTTCTATAATTCTACGATGTGATTACAATATTAACAAAACAGTGCAGGTCATTGAACTTTACCAACGATCACTAGTCTAGACTTCGTGTTTATTACTAAATCCTTTCGCATTAGATACAGCTAAGTGTACTATGTTCTTACAAAACATTTTGGTTCACAATAATAGATCAGTCTGTATTTTTCTCGTCTATACTTATCAAGGCTTAAGTCATGTTCTTTGTTAGAGAGGTTTTGGATTAGCGCCCACACACGATTAGTACTACTTTCTGCTGATACGTCTGCAAATTACGCCCGGTTTCCAACAAGACGGAGAGAAGAAGAGATATATGTCTCGAACGAAGGATACGGAATTGGGTTAAAGTTAAGCAGTGAAATGTGAAAATGATGCATGCCGGTTGGACGAGACATCTCTCCTTTCCGTTTTGGTGGAAGCCGGACCTCATGAATTAAATCCGGACTGTTTGTGGTTTCGCTCACAATTTCCGGAACTACTCGTCTAGTACTATTGGAAACAATCGTTGAAATTTAAACGGAATTATCCGACCTTTTCGTGGTAAAATTGGTCAAGTTTCATGTCTTCACATAGGTAAAAAACCCTCGGGTCCTGTGGTCTGAGTGCTCATCTCCTTTTAAAGAAAATATAATATTTCCCGTGACCCTTAGGTTAGCCAGAGGTCAACCATTGTCATCCAAAGTGGCACTGCCGCTAGCTAGTCTCTTGGATACATTCCCAGATGACGGTGATGCGGAGTAATATTTCGATGCTATTTTGTTTTCGTTTTTTTATTTTAATTGTGTTAGATTAATTAATTAATTGTGAAAATATAAGAGATAACACCTTTGGTAAGACTAGGGCATAACTGCACTTTTAGTGATTTACAGGAGAGCCATTTTAAGATTCAATATTGTATTGTTCTGCTTATACTGCGGGGGTGACAGCGCCACTGACCGTTGCAATTTTGTCGCGCCAAAATGAACTGCAGATGAAGTCCAGATTTAGCTCCAGGGGTTTTTTATTATTCCCACGCAAGAAGAAAATGCTTCGTGGGTGAAAATTGAACACGGCAGACGATGCCGTCGAAGAATTTCAACTGTTATTTCGCACGAATGCAGTGCATTGGGGTTGGAGGGGTTTATTTTGAAAAGCTATATTAGCTCAACGACTGTCGAACGAAAATGTTGAAGATCAAACCTGCTTATTAATCTATGCGGTATCATCGACATTCAAGAGGTTAATGGGGTGCAAGTCCAATTCGCACTTGACTACTTTTTCCGAAACACTATCAAAACTCGCAGAAGGAAAAGTTTTCGTAATAATATGGGTTAGGTACTGTCGAAATCCTACAAATTATTGCTGCAATCCATCATCATAGGATGTTTTTCTAAAAGAAAATTATATGAGAAAAGATTCGTTGTGGAGGTAATTTGGTCTGTGGTCATAACTAACCCGTGTACCTACTACTGATCAAGCAACACTAACGTATAAAAGCGAAAAATAAAAAGTATTTTCAAAAAAAGGAAAACCGCCATCAAAAACTAAAAAGTGATAAATAACTTTAGCACAGAACACACATTACTTTACTTTCGTAAGTCGGCGGAATAACACACATAACACTATATACTTTAGAATTCACCTATAAACTGTATTTTTTAGTGTCCCACACAGTTGGCAATGTTTATGTACATTCCTATCAGTGTCTATTGCCTATGTAAAACTATTACACTATAACACTATGTATTTTAATTGTCCCGCACAAATATAAACGCAAAAATTTGTGAGAATGGATGGATGTTTGCTTGTTTGACTCTTTCACCCTTTAGCGACTAAACGGATTTATTTGAAAAGCACACATATTGATCTAACTTAACAAAGGATTTTTATTCCGTCTTTGTTTATCTGTATATAATGTATATTATCAACATTGACGCGAATGTACTCGAAGATAACCTACCATCTTTTTCATGTCAAAATACTCAACTCCATGGTCAAAACCATAAGCAATCTATTACCCAATTACATTTTCAACGAATAGGTACTATACAAAATTGTTTGCACATTTAACAACGTAATTCTTGGTAGCTATATCCGAGAACAAAAGCCAGTAATTGATTAAAACAGAACAATACAGTTTAAATGTCGTTTTGTTTAATTACTAAGTGTTTAAGTGTTTACTGTAATTTAATTAAATACTGGTTTGTCTATTGCTGATTAAAAAGATAAGAAGGTACTTCATTTTGGTTAGAGAAACGACTATCAGGTTAGTTGGTAATAAAAAATCAGTATTGTAAAGTCGTGACCGTCATTTCTTTTTTTTTTTTTTTTTACAATTACCATTGAGATTTGGCTTGGCTGTATAGCGTAGTGTGTGGCAATATATGCCCACAGCTGTATTTAAAATTCATGTTTTTCCTATCCTACATGTATCAACTTGCCCCCCTTCCCCCTAAGCCATCAGCTGACGACGTTCTTCGACTACTTCATCTGTCGTGATTTGAATCTCTAACTGTACCATTGCCCTGTCCCTTTAGTTCCGTTATTTTATGTCGACACGTCACATGGCGTATTTGTGCAAATTTTCGTCTTATTTGGATAATACAAATTGTACCCTATGACCATTGAAATAAAGTCAATTTTGTATTATCCAAATAAGGCGCAAATACGCCATGTGAAGTCCCAGTATTACGATAAACACAAAACAATCTAAACTATTTTACTTAAAATACCTTAGACTAAAACACAATTATTGTACTTTTTCATTTCAAAAATACCTATGACTAAAATACAATTATAGAGATAATTTTCTTTAAATCTTTCTTTTTCTTTTAATTTTTTTTTTTTAATTGTCTTTTAGTCATAGGTATTTTTGAAATATAAAAGTAAAATAGTTTAGATTGTTCTATGTTTATAATAATTATTAGGTTACATTGTAGAGACAATGTAACCTAATAATTATAGTAATTCGGGTGCTTTTCGTTTAAGAATATAAAATTAACTGAGAGAGATTTTTACAGAGTAGTACACAGGTACACACACACACTCACACACTGCTGTACTCAGTCCATAGCTTTCATTACCACAAGCTGCTTAAGAAGCGGCAAAAGCGTGTTTGCCCGAAATAAAAACTTTTCCGTAATCCTGCTTAAGGCCAAGTGCTCAATTAAACTTGTCAAATCGAGCAGCGGTCACCGTTTTAACAGTGTGGGTTCTGTACTTACCTACAGTAGCAAAGATAAAGATCGGTTAAGTTTTTATTTGTTAGTGTTGGCCACTTAATAGCACAAATAAATTCAGAAAACCCACTTCAGAATGTTATAGGCCACACTACTCTTTTTATGAGTTTTTATTTTTATTAAGTATTGATATTTTTTATCGAGTCGGTGTAAATAATTGATTAAACACACCAAAAGTTCTTTCAATAAAGAAAAACGACGACGTATAATCGACGACACGGTTAGCGCTGCCGCGGGTAGGTTCCCGCTCGGAACAAATATTTGTATAGCCCACAGATGATCGTTCCTGGCATGGCTGTTTGTATATTTAATTTGATATTATTAATTCTTCTTTATTTATATAAAAACAGATTGTAGTACATGTAACAGTGTTCACAAAGTAGGTAGTATTGGGTTTTAAGCTCGTGTGAATTGTTTTTATTCGGTGATGCGGAAGCGGTGCGCATCCTTGGTCCGCAGGGTGCGAGGCAGCGCCAACAGCATCATGTGTATGATAGCGAGTAGGCTTGATTGTGTGTTTATGAATCACTGCTGCAGGGTTTCGGCTGGGCCTGTCACCTTGCGGCAGTGATGTCATAAATTGATTTTTATTGTGTGTTTTGTAAGTGTTACTAACGTAGTTTGTAAGTATATTGTTACTAACACTATGAGTCTTGTCACTCGAAATAAATGATTATTATTATTATTACATCTCTGGCAATCAAGTGGGCAAATAGCCTGTAATAAGGAGTAACAGTGCCGATCCCCTCTAATTGCATTAAGTAGTTATCTACTAGAATTTTATTTTTACAAGTTATAAGTTAACAAGGTAAAAGTTTACAAGGTTAAAAACTGATATAAGTGCGCGAGTGAATTTGTGTGTGTGTGTGCGTGTAAGGGTGAATTTATGTGTTTAAACTCACCCACGATACAGGAGAAATTCTTAGAGTGGGCAGTGTTTTTTTTTAAATAATAATAATATTCTCCCGACCCAATTTCGGTACCGGCGGTTAATCAAAATACAGACTAGTATACAGATGTCTACTATAATATTACTTATAGTGGACATCTGTTAGCGCAAACACTGGTGCACTCTTTCTTCCCTCATTCCCATATTCCGATTGAAAGGCAATACGAGTACAATACGACTGGGGAAAGATCAGGAGCGAGACTTACACGCTTTCCGAGGCTCGTGGTATCACACCTCGAGGTGGCGTTGAAAAAAGCAGGTAAAATTCCCGTTTCTTTCCAATTCCGTTTTTTGTTTCATTCGAAAGTTTAAAAAAAAATTGCCAGCATGTTTTCATGTTTTTTTTTAAATACGTACTTAGTACATAATATAACTAAGAGTAATATCTATGCTTTAATTAATTCCATAATAATATGTACTAAAAATACGTTATTTAGAAATTTTTCAAAACACTAACCCGAAATTTTGATAGAGTTCTGTTTCTTACCAATAGATTATTTCTATAATTTTTCTGTAACAAGCGATAAAAACGGAAACAAAAGATTTTTTTTCCCTCATTTTCAACGCTAATCAAACCATTAACTACAACATACTCCATATGAAAAAAAAAAAACACTTTTCTGGACCTGGGAACCAGACATAAAACCCTAACGTACAACTAAGTTAGTCAGTCTACTAGTAAGTATACTTTCTCATCAAAATTACATAATCTATTATTTGAATTACTTAGCTATTTAAACAACCGACTTACCTCAATGAATGACCTAATAAATCAGCGGTTCCTGAACTTTTACGGCATCACACAAAAAAAACTTTTCATATGAATTTATTATATCACACTTTTTCAAATAAATGTTCTAAGAGACACAGTTTTTTTTTTACTTCACTTATTGGGTAAACAATGTCTGCGCCAAAATAATATTCGACAGATATTAATAAGAACAGCTGTAAATTTAAATTAATCTAAAATGTTTATATACAATAATTACAGTTGTCATGTCAGAAAAAATTGATTAAAAACACCGCGAATTTCAAGTAAAAACTAATTTGACATCTCTAACTTAGTTCTTATCTGTCGCTGTCCTTTTCTACAGCTGCCTGGCAGTAAGAGATGGCAATTGTCCAATTTTCGTTTAGTTTGTGATCAAGGGAATCGGCCATGGTCACCAATGTAGAATTATCAAACAGTTTAAAATAATTTTATTTTACAAAACCTTGAGAACATCGCTATGGAACCCACTTTAGGAGTGGCTGTATTTATCACGCGACGATGGCCGAAACAAAAGCACATACTTAGAAAAATGGATCTTCTGTTTTTCTTTTTGTTTGACCAATAGTTTAAGGGCCGTTTGCTAACAACGAGGGGTTATCGCCGAGTTCACCCCTAAAACGACCGTCATACGCCTACTCCTTACGTAGGTACTCTTTTTGTGACAAAATACTCCCGACTAATAAGCCCGGTCTAGATTTTATGTACATACATATTTATTCCTGAATTTTTCTCAGGATTTACGCAGGGTTTTATATAAAGAAAGTAGTGCAAGAAATTCGGTAAGACTTTGGTAGACAAGAAGGCTTTATGTTATTCTTATTGGGTGTCAAAGACTCTAGCAAAGGCACTGTATATTCTTTGTTCAAAAATTAGAACAGCATGTGCGTTCCAAATTTCTTTTGTTTTGTTTTTTGTTTTCTTTTTTCTTCGACAAAAAGGTTGGTAGGTACTACGTGAGGGAAGGTAGTTCGTTGTTTCGCTTTTGTTTCAAGAAATAGATTAATTAATGTGAGATGTTGACTTGGGAATTTTCACTGGATAACAATATGTATACGAGAGTTTGCCGCTAAATGTGGTGTTCTATGGGAGAGGCCTATGTTCAACAGTGGACGTCTTTCGGCTGATGATGGTTATGATGAACAATACATAGATACTAATATTATAAATGCGAAAGTAAGTTTCTATGTTTGTTACTCTTTTACGGCTAAACTACTAAACCGATTTTGATGAAATTCGTTGCAGATTAAGCTTGAACCACAAGAAAGGATACTGGCTACTTTTTTTTATTCCGCCACTTTCTCTGCATTCCTTTTACCGACATTTGGGCGGTATAGTTTTTATTTTAAGTTATTTTATTTTTATATTTTTGGTGTCAAATAATCATATTACTGTCTCCCTTTATTTACTTCCATGACTTCCAATAACATTAACCCAAAGGAACATAAATAAATAAACCCCTTTATGCCATGGAACCCCCTCCTCCTGGATCCTACAAGTGCCATAACGCACTCGCATCACGTACACAAACATTGAAACACTACCAACAGCCGTTCGCCATACGTGAATTCATCCAGAGTTTTCGGACGAAATCAGGGTGCCCATGTGTCAGTTTTATTTATTTCGGACACTTTAAGAACGTTCTTAAAATAACACTTTTCGTTTTGTCACTGAATGGTTTATTTTTATATGTTATTTTTTTATATATTATTTTTGTATGTTTATTCTATGAATTTGCAAACAAAATATGCAATAAATAAAATAGTTATACTTACTGTGTTTACCTAAATAATTGATGTGGGTGTTATTTTGTTTTAAAGACGGAGGTTATATTTCTACATACGGTCATGATTAAAATCAATGCCAAATTTTTAACAAAACTTTGAGAAGGCAGATTATGACAGGTTGAGACTGAAATTAAAATGCGAACGTTACTAGGATTGCCCCCAGGTCTTGGGGTTTAACTAGAATTATTTATACGTCAAATACAGTGTAAATAATGGACGGACAAAATAATGAATCATTAAAAAATTATAATCAGATCAATCAAAGTCATGTCAAGAATAATTAAATCAGTTTGACTTTACACAAAACCATCAAAGTCAAAGTCAAAGCATTTATTTCAATTAAACCATTTGCAGGCACTTTTGAATAGTCAAAGAGTCAGTTAGTTAGTCAGAAAGTTGAAGCTAGTTGCCCGTTAAAATGTAGGGTAGGTCTCTATGGAGAAGAACGAGCAAGAAACTCCACGGACACTCTTTTCAATCAAGCTTTTACAAAATCCAGGCTACATTATTCTTGTTGCTTCTATATGTGAAAACAATGTTTGACCACCAAACAATGACCATCAAATCAACAGCACCGAAATAAACACCTTACTCCTTAATATTAAAGCTTACAACGTTTGACGTTAACTTTACAATAAAGACTTTATCCCGAACTGACAGGCAATTACAACGGCGCTTGCGTAGAGGTATACCCAATCAGCATAAATCAACCCTAAGGCCCTGTGCACACTGGCGGAATGTTTAATGTTTCCATGAAACTGGAGATTAATAGGCGTTTCTATACTCTATTGCTAAACAAAATTTGGCCTAATAACAATAAGATATTATATTGTTGAAATAACTCATCATCTGCCTCGCCTTTTCCCAAATATGTTGGGGTCGGCTTCCAGTGTAACTGGATGCAGCTGAGTACCAGTGTTTACATGGAGCGACTGCCTATCTGACCTCCACAACCCAGTAACTGGGTAACACGATACCCCTCGATAAAACTGGTTGTCAAGACTTTCTGGCTTCTACCCATAACAAATGTCAAAGATCTACGAATGACAGCCGGGACCACCGACTTTACGTGCTTTTCAAGGCACAGAAGGGTAATGGTATGAAAATGGATGGTCACCCATTCACAGACCGACCGCGGCAAGCATAGCTTAACCATTACCGATCGATCCTTAGATCCGGTTTTAACTTAGCCATGAGTTCCACCACTATATTGCTGAAATATTAATTTCAGTAATATTTTTATAATTTTAATGGCTACATTGCTTTGTATGTATTCTGAAATAACGAAGCCTATTACACGCTAACATTGGAAAAACAATAGCGTTATAACATTATTTGTCTAATGTTATAGTGAATGGATTATAGGATATTCGAAACACGTTCTATGCGTCACATAAATACTAATATTGGTGTTTGGTAGGACAATGTCAACCCTAAAAGGTGTGTTATAGGGGTCAATGTAATTTATCAGATATTAACAATTTCGGAAGTTCTAATAGAGGTTAGGATTTCTGAAGAACAATCTCAATCTTACACTAATTATAAGGTCAAGATCTCAGATAAACAGGATGTTTGCCATTCGAAACTAGCTGTAAATTGAGCCACTTGTGACAGTCTCAGTAAATCCATTAGTTGCCGCCATAAGTTGTGAACGAAACTTTTTATCCATTTTCTATGGCCACTTCGCAGCCTGTATAAGCTTAGGTCTGCAAAAACGATCCAATAAATATTTTTTCTAGAATTCCTCCCTCCTCCTTGCGTCGTTTCCCAAATGCCGGAGGTCATGTTTCACCAGGGAATCAACTTTCCGCGGAAGACGTTGCGCCATCTTCTCCAGCTGTAAGCAATGTGCGAATGTTGAGTGTTGTGCAGATTTGGTCTGTCGGGCGCTACGGTTTCAAGAATTAAGCCAAACTAATTCAATATGCTAAATGTGTTACATTTGGCATTGAACTCTTGTTGTACATTGAGTTAGATGTAATCGGTGGGATTACATCCAACTCGATGTAAACAAGAGTGATGAGATAATGAGAGATGAGTTCAATGCCAAATGTTTACTTAGAATCTTAGCTTACTAATATTATAAATGCGAAAGTTTGTGAGGATATATGGATGTTTGCTACTCTTTGATGACTAGACGGCTGAACTAATTTAGATAAAATTTGGCACACGTATAGATATTGATATGACTCTTGAATATTTTCATCATGTGTTTGAGATGCGGTAGGATTATTTAGGACATTGGTTTAATTCTGAAGTCTACGCTTTCAATTCGGTTTTTGTGTTCCCGGGGAATAATTTAAGCGTTCATGCATATGAAGTTACAGGCATCAGCTAGTAGATTCTAAAATAAGCGTTAAAAATCAATTAAAAACATTACTACGAGAAATGGGTGAAAATTTTGACGTGTGTTGTGTTCGGTCTTTCAGATCTAACCTCAAGGATTATTTATAAATAATGAATGATGAACGATGTATAATATTATATTTACACACCTGTTAAGGTAGAATATGACATTAGGAACCTTTGTTGTATGTAACACCTTATGTATCTACCCATATTCCCAGTGTGCGGAGGCACTAAATCTCTCACACCATAAATTACCCTTCCTACAGTTATATACGTACTGCGCCACTCGTCACCTAATCACCTAGTCTTCACCGCATAGCTATAATTTCAATGCCAACTACACTGGATTCATGCCAACTGACGTCATCAAGTCTAGACGTGGACCGTAACAAAATATGAGGGAATTCCCTGGAGAGGCTGACTTGGCTTGTTTCTGACTGAATATCGATATAGTTTATAAAAAGGTTCAACGAGTTTTCCTGGCAAAATCCCTAACTTTTCAATTTTCCTGCCATTCTGTGTATTTTTTTGCATGACGCACCGGCGATCCGGTCACCGCTGCCAATCATCTGTCTAGCTAGGGATCGGCTTCCAGCTAACCATATGCAGCTGAATACCAGTGTTTTACATGGAGCGACTGCCTATCGGACCTCCACAAACCAGTTACTGGGTAACACGATACCCCTTGATAAGACTGGTTGTCAAGTTTTCTGGCTTCTGACTACACTTAATAACGGTCGCCGCTGCTAAAAGACATCGAGAAATACCAGAGGCCTTGCAGATGCCATCACAGAAACGAACATAAAATGTCTTATGTATATCTAAGAAAATTATACTACCAATGGCAATGTTATGAACGCAATAAAAAGGACGAGTAAGTTCAGCCAGATCAGATTGAATGATCTTAAATTTAATTGTTGATATCGATTTCTTTTATTATTGTTTTATTTTTGTGATCTAAAGAATCATGGCAGGATTTGTACAAAAAAAATTAAGATGTTTAGAGAAGTTAAAATTCTAATTCTTATAATCTTGGGTACCTAAAGAGTAACTTCAGGCATTTACAATATTTTTAATACCCCGCAACGAAAGTGAATAGTTTAACGAAAAGTTCATTTATTTCAGAACGAAACGGCGACTGAGAGTAACAGTGACACAGACAGCCGCCGTTTCGCAGTTCTTACACTAAAATTGCATCGTTTTATGGGAAATATTTTTTTTCCACACCCTTGTCACATCACTTGTCTGCCAATTTTATAGATCCGTTAACTTGTCACTTTCTCTTTTTATAAACACAAAATGGGCATCGAGATGAAACGAAAAAGTGTTGTTTTTATTTCGTAATATTTTAATTATGCGGGGGTTTAAAAATATGCTAAGTATATCAATATATTCCTGGTAATGTATTCTTCATATTGGAAAATATTTTAAACTCTCACCATGATTGTTTGTGAGTTAAATAAATATTTTAATTTTTATTCATTATAATTATTGTTCCCTATCTAATAAAAAAATTCTGTCGTCCTGGTAGATGTCTAAAATTTATCCTAAAATTCATATTATTTGGTAACCCTGGTTAAAAGGTTCTTTGCAGTTATGCCGCCGAAACCTGAACAGAGGAACGTCAAATGGGTATTAAACCATTAGTTAAAAGCTACCAGGTGCCTTGTTGCTTATACAGATTTTAACTTAAGAAAGTGAGGAAAATACCTACAATATTTCCCACACAGTCAATTTATGTTAACGAAAGTAAGAACGTACGAAACGCACGAAAGTATACGGTAGGTATACGGTTTTTACGAAAGTGTCATCTGCTAAGATTCATAATGGTTTTCAGTGTAAAAATTAAATTATCTAAATATTTTCAAAGTTTCCCGGTTCTTTTCTACTTAAATAACTATATAGTTACAACTGACATTTTTAATATTTAACAGTTGTTAGCAGCTAAGTCTGAGTTAAGTTTTTGGCACAAAAGGGCCATTCAATATGTTAATAGCATCCTTAAACATCTCATTAGTACAGTCGCCAGCACGTAACTTGGCAAGGTTTTGGCGTTACGGGAGCAAATTCGCGCATGTATCGTATCGTAGTGCAACAAAAAAATTGGTCATAATTATTGCTTGTCATTATTCTAAGATTATTGCCATAATTTATTTTTAAACATTGCTGTTTCGAGTAAAAAAGAGAGGAGTGGAATTCGTTAACAATGCCAAGTTAAGTACTGTATTTAGCTAAATTGTGTAAAGCAAGCTTACACTCCACCACAGCCTAAATTACAACTTTAAACTTAGCTAAGTTGACGCCAAACGAACGTAGGTAATTTTGAGAATTGAGAGTCCCTGTTTTTGAGTCACGTAATTTACATTCAACTGAAACTGGCAAGTCATTTTGCGTCACCATGTGGCAGAAACAGTACTTTTGTATGGAAAGCGTAAATTGTGCGACTCACAATAGACAAAATTACGTTTGTTTAGCCACACACAACTCATTCAAAAGCTAGTATTTATGCACTAATCGTTTGTATATCGTAACGTATATTCGAATGTCTCACGGTCTGAGAAATGCAGAGTGGTTTTATGTAATTTTGATTTAGAGCGTTACATAATATATTAAACAAGAATACCTTAGTATAAAAGTTTTTTTAATCTAGACGCTGAATTGTTTTGGAGAGACTTTGCTTAAGACTAACTTTTGTTATTAAAACATTGGTTGGAACAATTTCAAATTTTCAAGTTTTCTGTTCGTCTTGGAGCTATACCCTCTCTTTCATAAATTTAGTTTTAAGTAGTTTTCAAGGGAATGACGTTGAAGTGCAGAGTTAAATGTATGCACCCAGAATAAAAAAACAACAACAGTAACTAGCTACATATCTACCTTGTTTTTGTACCTAGAAGTTTTAGGTAGACCAACCCCCTTTTTCTCAAATAAATAATTTATGCGGCAAATTAAGTTGTAACTACATCAGTTACATCAGCTTTCGCGTGCACATGCGATTCGTCGCATTAATTTGCGTGCGAGTAACCGTTAGGTAGACCCTGGTCTTCTGACACCTTTTATTTATTGTATCATGATGACAGACAAAATTCATATTTGCAAATCCCAAAATCTAATTATGGTCACCCTAACTGACGAAAACCGGCTCGTGACTGGCAAATGTCTGTGTTCAATCTGATACCAATATTACACAGTTCAACTAAGTCTAATCACTTTGACTGAAAGACGCAGAAATAAAGGACACGGTTGATACACTAAATTAATCACACTAATGCGGGCCTGAGAATGGTTGTTGGAGCGCCTGCGCAACTTCCATAGCAATAAGTTTTCTGTCCGTGCTAAACTATTAACTGTGTTAAGTAAACTGTAGTTCTAAACTGTCACTGTTATCCAAAAATACAAAGCTCATACACGACCTTGATCCGGCTCGAAAGACCAATATGTGCGGAAATAAGCGGGGTTTATAATAAAAAATGTGGCAACGAATTAGTTACGTGTATGAGCTTTGTATTTTTGGATAACAGTGACAGTTTAGAACTACAGTTTACTTAGCACAGTTAATAGTTTAGCACGGACAGAAAACTTATTGCTATGGAAGTTGCGCAGGCGCTCCAACAATGGTTTATAAATGGTGGTTCAAATCATTTTGGTTGATTCATCCAATTCTAATCGCATAAAAGAGACATGACTCGTGACTTAACATTAGGAAATTCTCAGTAGCAGCCTGTTTAGAAGTTGGTGGTATGACACCCAGTCGCGTGCCTAGGGGTCAAAGTTAGGGTAAGCCTGACAGTTTTAACAATAAAAACCCGATCAATTTTCAATACCTATTAAGAGGTATTTTCTTCTTGTGCTTTTTTTTATCGACTCGTGTTATTGATAGCAAGCCAGGTTTTCGGGTTTAATGAAAGGCACGCCATTGGTGACACCCCTGTGTCTCAGAAAGCATGTGGTCCGCGGTCGTGTCGGATTGCTGTCCCATCGGACTAGAAGTATGGGGTCACAACATAAGGTAACAAAACCTATTTTGTCTTGATTGCTTTTATCAATTTTATTCTGTAGTTCTAATTTCCAACTTCGCAAAACTGACGTTAATATTATGACAGTTGAAACAATAACAACACACCATTACACAACACAACACTGACCCCCCCTCCCTACCTCTTGAAAGGATCATGGCAGGATTTGTACAAAAAATAAAGATGTTTAGAGAAGTTGAAATTCTGATTCTTATACTCTTGGTTATCTAAAGAGTATCTTCAGGCATTCACCATATTTTTAAACCCCCGCAATAAAAATGGATGTTAAAGGTGAATAGTTTAAAGAAAAGCTCATTATTTCAGAACGAAACGGCGACTGACTGGAACAGTGATACTGACAGCTCGGTTTCGCAGTTTTTACTCTGAAATTGCATCGTTTTATGGGAAATAATGTCACAAATAATGATTATTTTTTTCCACACACTTGTCTCATCACTTGTCTGCCAATTTGATAGATCCCTTAAAGTCACTTGTCACTTTATTTTTTTTTTATATCCACAAAATAGGTAACAAAATGAAACGAAAAATACCAAATTCATTTCTAAATATTATAATTATGCGGGGGTTTAAAAATATGATAAGTATATTAATCTACTCCTTGTAATGTATTCTCTTTTTCAGAATTTGCGTTTTTTTTCTATAATTTCGTACCTTTGTTCTTAAGGTACACTGTACCCCACAATTATAGGGGGGTAAAACATCTCCTTTGGCAAATAATATCGTCTTATTCTATAAATACAGGGAAATGTCTGAAAGCTATACATTTGTAATTAAATCATAAAAATACATTCTTTAATTATTATAACGAGCTTTTGCCGCGATTTGGTCCGTGTGAATGTCAGTTATCGCGGATGCAGACGAAGTCCCAGATTAAAAAGTAGCCTATGAATCTTGAGGAAGGAAATAGGCTACTTTTTAATGGATTACTTTTTCTTTTTACTTTTTTGATGGCTACTTTTTTATTTTTATAAAGGAGATGTTTTACCCCCCTATAATTGTGGGGTACAGTGTACCTTAAGAACAAAGGTACGAAATTATAGAAAAAAAACGCAAATTCATGTTCATACCAAATTTCATCAAAATCAGTTTAGCCGTTTCGTCTTGAAAGCGTAACAGACAGAATTAATTTCGCATTTATAATATTAGTATGGAGTATGGATTAAGTACGGATTAAAGTATGGATAGTAGGTACTTATGGATTAGTATGGAAGTATTGATATGTAGCAGAACTCTCGGTGGGCGAGTCCGACTCGCACTTGTCCGGTTTTTCTTTTATAGGTACCTAATTGATGATTTTTTCTTATCTACTTGTTTAGTTTGTATGAATAAATTAATGCTCCTTGGCTCGCGCATATTTTGTAATTATTTTACATGACCCAGCTCGAAATCTTTTTCCTTATCCCTGATCTAAGTTTATTTTAAACTTCACTGACATCGGTAAAGGAAAACATCGGACTCATAATTAATCTATACTAATATTATAAAGCTGAAGAGTTTGTATGTTTGGTTGAACGCGATAATCTCAGGATCTACTGGTTCGAACTGAAAAATTCTTTTTGTGTTGGATAGTCCATTTATCGAGGAAGGCTATAGGCCCATGCGAAGCCGGGTCGGGTTGCTAGTATGTCATAAATCGCCAATCCGCTTTGAGCAAGCATGGTGATCAATTCTCGTGCCTGTCTGTATGAGAAGAGGCTCGTGCCCTGCAGTGGGCCAATAACAGGCTGTAGAGTATTTATTATAATTATTATAACTGTGTATGTACATATTATCTCAATAATATTGTAATTTTACCCACCTTATTATACGTTTGATAGTAATGATACAAAATTAGAGGGTAGGTACAGAGGGATCGCTCCCACCATCTTCAAAAATAATTACCTAAACTTGCCAGACTCACTAAAGCTGCTACTGTATTGACTCTGTAGGTTTTATTTGTGACAATATGAAATTTTGTTGACACTGGTTGGGACTCTTTGCAATTTTTTATAACAAAATTTTCTTGTTCGTCGTAAAATGTCAATGTCTCTCATTTATTCATTTAGACAACACGTAACAGTCGAGTCTGAAGTCTGCTTGAAACTGCTTGATGCCTATAAACGTAATGTCAATATGTGCGTGGTAAAAATGGCGGTTTGTTCTAAGCGGTCTCTCTGCTCGGGCGCGACGCAGCCTTACGTACTTTGTGGTAATGATAGCGATATAATAATTAATACCGAACTACCTGCTAAATATCTTAAAATATTTGGTTCACTGTTTGAGTGTGTGATTATTGGAGAACGAGGAAGACTGACCTACCGTGATACAGTTTTTACTAGTATGGCAGGTCAGTGTAAATTACTCCCTAAAACTATGGTTTTAGGAAGTAATTTACACTTACACACTTTTACACACTACACACACACACACACACACACACACACTACTTTTTATATTATTGAACTCTTTTATATAAATATGTTCCTAAGGTTGTTATTGTGCTGCTAGAAATAAATGTTTGTTTCTTTTTTTTATTGTGTCAAGTTTAACTGACCTGATGAAACTCCGGACACGAAAAAAGCAATCCAATCATCTACACACAGTAATTGTTATTTCCACTAAGTAAATAGTTCACACTGCAATCACACGAACAGCATAAAAAATAATACGATGTAATAATTTGTCAAAAACGTAAACAAAACAATAATCGACAATTTTATTTATCAACATTAACTGCGCAAAAAATCCCACAGCATCCGCGCGATACGTATACGCACAAGTCGTATCTCTCCAGTGTACAATCAAGGACAAGATAAAAATGTCTATGACATGTGTATAACTGGTTACGTATCTTAATAGGTAAAGTTGTTCTAACCACTTTTGATATAACTACGGTTGATTCACATATTATGTTCATAACACATATTGGTCGACTGAACTACTGGTTGACTGGCGTAATTTTGATTAAACTAAAATTAATTGCACTAACGAACGATTAATCTAATGGTTTTTTTTAAGGTTTTGTATATTTCAACTACGTATGAAATACCTAATGGACGACTCGCCTACAGTTTCTTAAATGGTGGGTAGGTAGTTACAATGTTTTAAGGTTTACGTGTATACACTTTTTTATATTGAGTGCAAATTGTTATTAATACTGTAATTATCGCTGAAAACGTTGTGAAATTATTGAAAACGCAAAGTGAAAAATTATTGAAGAAATAATGTCAATAAGGCAAATGGTCTGTAATCAAATGATTTATTACTGCAAACAATCTTTTGACAATAAACAGTTAGTCAAAATTCGAAACGACTAGGTTAGGTTACGTTAGATCTGTGGCCACACAACGCGCCAGTTTTCCTCTATTACATAGCAAATTGCATGGTAGATGAGGTTTATTTTTAGGTTTCCTTGTGAATATAAAATCTTCGCTTCAAGTTTTAGCTTAGAGGAAATCTGGCGCGTTGTATAGTCACAGTTCTAACCTAACCTAACCGTTTCAATTTACGAAGTCGGGGTGCCCCTGATATCGACCGTCTTCTTCTGGTTCAAAAGCACAAAACAAAAACAGACAAAATCAGGTTTTTGTTCAAAAACCAACAGTAAGTGAATCGTCCGTTACTTCAATCAACCTTGGTTTATTAATTGTAGGTGAATTAACCGTAGGTGAGTTCTCATGTATGTATTTCGTCCATTAGTTAGGTATTACAAGAAAATGTGAAACGATCTTTAGGTATTTTAGATCTTTAGACCGTAGTTATAACGAAAATAGTTAAAACAACTTTAGTTATTATGAGACGTAACCGTATAACTATATCCGTTGTATATAGTATTTTAATTTATTGATTCGGACGGACTATTGTTTATGTACCTACCGACCATTTTTCCGGGAGTAAAAGTACCTACCTAGTGACGTTTATGAAATATTCGATAGAGAGGGCAACACACAGGGAAGAGTGGAAGGTTATAAGGCAACCCTTTGCCCAAAAGTGGAACAACAAAGTTTAAACAAACACACACTGACTGTCACAGACTGGTGACTGGCATTTTGCTTTGTAGACGAATTGACAGCATTTCAAAACTGACACGACCTTAAAACAAAAATATCGTTTCTTTATTTTCGTATCCTGAGTCCAAATGTATATTTTTTTTATTTCTTCATTTCGGAGAAAAATAAGTAAAATAAAAAAATATGCGATGACGTCACATAAACGGCGGAATGAGGTAGTACCTTTGCATAAGCATTTCAATGGTTCAGATGAAAACATTAACGTCAAATAAGACACATGAAACACACACACATGAAGTGTAATAATAAAGATAACAGTTTTTTGACGGGTCACAGTAAAGCAAAGGATAAAACGCTATTCCACTGTAATTATAATATGCTTCTGTGTTTCGTTCTCGAGATTAGATATATACACTTGTAGTCACACATACCTACAATGTCGCCATAAATGCACTGCGACATTGTATGTGTGACTACAAGTGTATATATCTAATCTCTTCGAACGAAACACCTCGCATAATTATGATCGAACTTCACTTACAGGTAAGTTCGTTTAATCATTAACTATGGGCGTCTTTTTAGAATACTCCTAATTTCAAAGTTCAAATTTTGAATGAAAAGTATATAATTTCGAAAAACGGAAAAATACGGGTGCTCTATATTTGTATTTACTTTTATATAACGTCATAATACATGCAGGTTAAAAATATGAAATGTTGTCAATTGAAAGTTAGACACTCTGATCATAAAGGAGTGATACGAACAGAGTTTTAAGTTTTTTATTTACCAACACAATTGTTATATGTATAAGTACTTAAGGTTAATGTGGTTAGGTGTTAGGCTTAGGGTTTATCTCTGGGTCTTTGTAACCTGAAAATGGTTTATTATTATTTTATTTTACGATAAAAAGGACCCTTAAATAAAAACTATGGGAGCAATCCTGAAATATGATAAAAAAAAAACGAATTTTAATACGAGTCCCTATTTTTTTGTTAAAAAATATAACATAATTATGTTACTCGCTGATAAAGTAGCTTTTCGAAAGTGAAAGAAATTTTAAAATCGGTTAACTTTTTTTTGATTTTATCCATAACAAACAAACGAGCAAATCTTTTCTCTTAATTATATTAGTTTAGAAGTATTAAAAAAATTGTGCATACTCATGAGTTGATACTTATACTCTCTAATACTTGCATAAACTTACGCTTTTGTCCCAAGAGGACACAGAAACTACAGAACGCCATCTGCTCCGATCCTTACATATACTGTTTACGAACACTACACACCTGACCTTTTGTTTATATTGTTTTAACAAAAGTTAGAAAGTTTCATGTAAACAGCAGCCCACCCACCCACTTCAACCCGAGGGTCTAAGGGAAAATCCGGAAGTCGGGCAGCAGCGGCTTTCGCGTATTCAACAACTTCACTGCGATCCCCGAGATGCTTGCCAAGCGTTGGGATTATGACTACCGGGTCCCACAATTATGATGATAATGATGATGAAAATAATGTCCTCTTTGGGTTTGCCCACAACTTTTTTTTTGTCAATGATAGGCACACGTTTGACCACTATCTCACCTGATGGGAAGCGATGAAGCGGTCTAAGATATTGCACGCTTGCCTAGAAGTAACCTATTCACACTTGACTTAAAGACTCCCAGGTTGTAGCTATTAGGAAACACAGACTCGGGCAGGGAATTCCACTCCTTAGCAGTACGCACAATGAATGTGTTCCCAAAACGTTTTGTGCGTATGGGTGGGATGTCCACCATGTACCGGTGCCGCATCGCCGTACATCTTGTGGGCTGATGATGGAACGGGTTAGGCAGAATTAAATTATGCAATTCCGTCGCACACTCCCCAAAATGCAACCGATAGAAAACTGACAGGCCAGCAACTCGGCGTCGATGCTCGAGACTTTGACTTACTGTCATAATTATGAAGAGATGCAATATAGGATTCTCTCGCTAGGAGGACTTGGTAAGAGAGACAGGTCTACCTGTCGGGAGGCGTCTGATTCATCCAAATGTGTACGAAGACCGGCAGTGAGACACCAGTGGCGAGGTAGCTGTGTGAACTAGTATTTGTATGGCCTGCAGGTAGTTGTTCCAGGTCTGGCTATTTATATACGAGAGTTTTTACAAAACGTTTTTCTTTTTTAGAATAAGGAAGAAAGATAACCTTTTGGGCAAGCCACCTTCCAATACACAATATTACTACCTTAATGGTATTATGACGTGTCCTCGCTGTGGACGTGCATTGAGTGCTAAAATAGGCTATACATGTAAGCCACATTAGAGCACACGTGCGGAGGAATTTTGGAGCAAAAACTGTCACCATGATCGAAATCGACATGGTTATTATTACCATCATATTTGTCTTACCAAGCAGAATTGCTGTTCTATTTTAAGGGTAGTCAAATTGAAAATAACTTTTTGACTATAATTGACGTCGACAAATCTCTAGAAGTGTCTATGAACAGTCAAGTGGTAATCATTTTCAACGAAAACAGAGTTTGCAACCTATTAAAAAATGGTAATACATTTTTGTTCGCAATAACACACAAAATTTCAGAGTTAGTCCCAAAATAAAAGTTTTCATAAAGATGAGTACCTACAACGACCTCTTTCAGATTTCTGGTAAACAAAAAATAAGGTTGTATAAAAGTGAAAGGTCACTAACTCATTAGTAAAGACAAAACTTCGAAAACGTCTTGACCTGTAAGGTTAAAATTTACTAGTTTATAAGTAGCAGATCTTTTACTAAATACACCCTAACACACACACATACCCACACCTACACGAACAAACTTCCACACCTAACTTCACAATGACACTCACCACTTAAACACACGCGAGGTTTTTATAAGCATGCTGAATAGTATTGTAATTTCTTTTTTTTTGCGCATGAGTATTATAAATGGGAGACAAAACTGTAATACAGTGTTTTACATAGCCCAGAAGTCACGGTTAAGGCTGCTCTCTCCAAAAACTTTGAAAGAAGCATGCAGATGAAGCAACATTTCGTCGGCATTTACAGAGAAATGACATCTGAAAAAAATTTGTTAGTAATCTACATGATATGATACGTAATTTGGTTTAACCACAATTTTTCTATCGGTATCACATAATAAGAAAAAAAAATGTCAAATCACCTCGAAATCTTTGAGATGAAACCATTTTATACTTCTTAATTTCTTATCAATAGAGTATAAAAAAAAATATCTACTGCTTTGCGATACAAAGGAAAATGATTTGGTTTTGTTACTTTTTACAAATATGTATTACTTTTATTACAATAAATTAAAAATGCGTCCGATTAAAGACTGCGTCTACATCACCCCTGCACTCGTCCACAAACTCAGTACGGGCCAAATGCTCAAGGTTATTGGCATGTATATAATTTATTAGATCTTGCGACTGAGCCGAATTCCACGCGAACGAAATCACTGGACAAAGCAGTATCTGTAGTAGTAGAGTCAGTAGTATGAGTAATATTGTAATAACTTGCACTTTATCTATAACTATGTAAGTACGTAGGTCATTCTCAAGACAATACGCTAGAAAAAATCATGAGCATGTTAGTAAAAGAACTTTTCTTTGCGATAAGAAAAATCACGCGATACTTTCTTGCATACACCTATTTAAAGGTCTTGTATATTTACGTTATATCTGATGGCATATACAATGTATATAACAAACTAGAAAATACTGGCACACTAAACTTGTTGCTTATTTATAACATTAGCCTGTAATTAATGGTTATGAAACCATTGATATAATAAATAAACTTCCCAGCAATGATGCGAGGAAGTTTGCATATTATAACTTGAAATAAAATAAAAAGGGATTAGAAATAGAAGTTTTAAAGTAAGAGAAAGAGAGAGAGTGAGATGGGAAAGTATAAATAAAGTATTAAATAAACAATAACCTTTTAATGAACAAAAAGTGCTGTTTCTTAGTTGAATTACCAAAAGGTGCTGATTCTTTATTCAAGTTACTGATTTTTGAGGGACTAAAACTATAGTTGTACGCCACCTTTTCTAACTGCCTGTTGAATATAAACTTACGGCAGAGAATTTTATTTGAAAAAAAAAATTAGGGGTTCCGCCGACATCCGCGCACTAAATTAAAAAATCCTGCTGATAGCCGACATTCACGCTGGCGAAGTCGTAGGCATGTGCTAGTGTACGTACATTTAAAACTAAAATAGGATACACTCCGATTACTCAGATAAACCGTGCGGAACACTGAGAGTGAAGCCAAAAAAGCAAATACAAATTCAAAAGCGAATACAATCACGAGATTGCAGGTAAGTATTCGCTTTTGAATTTGTATTTGCTTTTTTGGCTTCAGTCTCAGTGTTCCGCGCGGTTTAACTGCCTTTTGTTTCATAATCTGAGAGGATACATAAGCCACATTAGAACACATGCTCGTAACTTTTAGTACAAAAACTGTCTCCGCAGTCAAAATCAAGTGACGTCATGCTAGAGACATTACTGTTGGGCACAGCTTCAAGAAATGATTGAAGGATTACAGGCTTAATGGCTACACACGCCTCAAATGGATATTGGACAGTGGCCAATATTCTTCTAAAGTCTACAGTACAAAATACATTACGTCTTTCGTCTGCTCGATCTTTGAATAAATTTCTTGGCACCAAAGTAATAATAAAATAATGCTTGGAAAGCGTAACAGCACACAGGGCCATTTTGAATGTTTTAAACCATAATTATTTCACCGTTTAATGGTAGATAATGCTTATAAAAACAGGGAAATCCTTTTAGCCAGTTTTGTAGAAATTGTCATTATCATATTCTTATCTATACCAGGCCTTCGTCACTCGTTTAGGGTTACGCGCTTACGTACCTGCGGCTCGCGTTCGTCCGGACGGACAAAATCCAGTCGGCTGCCACGCGCTTACTCGATATTACTCCACTTAATACTTAATCGAAGTTTGGGGGGGAGGGGTAAAAAGTTCATTGATATTATATTAAAGTGAGGCATTTATGATTTTCAATACATAAAAAAGTTCATTGACAAGGTACATTTTAAAGCGCACCAAGGGCTGTAATATTTATGTGGGTAGTTATAGCGTTAGGTATTTTTTTTTTTCTATGGAGTGAAGTATCTGTTCCAAAGGGGAACACCCAAATATTCCGAAATATTTTATTCCGAATTTCGATATTCCGATTTTCAAAAGTCCGAATTTCATAATACCTAAAAATTATAATCTCTATTATTTAAAAGCACGAAAGTTATTTTACCGAATGTCGTAAATCCGATTTGTTTGTTTTCCGATTTTCATATGTTCGAAGAATCAAATGCTCGATGAGTTCTCGGTCTGAAAAACGAAATTCCGAATTTCAATATTTCGAATAAACTGTTAAAATTAGGATTCTGATTCAATTCAGCTACGCATATATATTCAAAATGGTGTCCCCTTGTTTCGCAGACAGAAATTTCATAGAATTTCGTTTCCCAGAAAATGTTTCATATAATATTTGGTTCTTGTATTTTTATTTTGACTATTATTGTTTCAAAGACTATTTACTTGAATGAAACATATTTCACAGAAACATAATTCAAAGAATTTTTAATCAATTTTTTTTTATTTTAGTATTATAAAAATAGGATGAATGATAAATCGGAGTTGCCATATTAGGAATTTTGAACTATTCGGAATTATGAAAATCGGTATTTTGAAATTCGTATTTCTGACTTTCGGAATAAAGTTTTTCGTATTTATGTAGTGTACCCGTTCCAAAGGAACTATTAGTTAATTTGTGCAGATACTATATTATTTGGATTTTAATGTGGTTGTCACCAATAGACAGGTTAATTCAAGAGGAAGGTTTATACGTATAGTTTGATCTACATTGCACCCAGACGCTAGTAATTAATTTGTTCTCTTCTCTGAATAAGTTCATCAAATTATTATTTTATTTATTTTGAAGAAAGCTTACAGATTAATAACATATTTAAATAACAATATTTTCAACAAACGTTTGCAAAACAGATATCGTTGACATTACGTCTCATTGCCAGGGGCAAAAAATGGTATCGTTTGCAACATTGTTCGTAATCGACTGAGAATTGCTTCGCCTTAAAATCCAAGTACCGCAAATATTTCCACTGAATAGACTCAATGCGAGACTTGTACACCTCGTACTGAGGGTTCCAAACTTGAGAAGCGTACTCAACTCAAGGTGGCTGCGCACAAAAGAACAATAAAGAACCTTGATGGGTTTCAAAGAACGAAAGTTAGAGCAGTTTCTAATAATGAAGCCTAATGCTTTAGATGCTTTGTTAACTATGGACTCAATATGTTCATTACCTAAAATGATCAACATTGATAATGTTGTAAAATATTGTGAAAGACCACGCTACCGATTTGAAGTAGTCTGTGATGGTAGTTATGTTTTGAATAAATAATTAAATCTATAGCAACGAAAATACTATCTTCAATAGAAACGTGGACCATTGAAAAACTTTACCAATCTCAGCGAAAATGCCTATCAAAATATTAAATCCTATTACAAAATCTCTAAATTAAATTAACAACATCAAATTGAAAACAATTACGTTTTAGTTATTAAAAGAACTGGTTATAGAACCAATCAAAAGCACTGACGAAGCAAAGTAAGAGCACTGAAAATAATAAAACAAAGTTCGTTTTTAATGAATTAAGTTTTAATAAGCAAAATGTCTAAATCCTATTTTTGAATTGCTAATTAATATACCTACTGGTAAAGGTAAATGAACTTCTTATAGGTCGCATTCTAAACGTCCATTATGAGTTTATAATGTACTATTGAACGAATGCCTAAGACTTATTTTGAATTCCAGAATTGAACTAAAGAATTTCTAAATTGCCAAATAACGCAATAATGTTGATTTATTGTTACTTTAGTATTCGAATTATTTACCCATTTTCTAGTTTCTACCTAACTAGTCGGACTCTGAAATAACTCGACTAGAACGTAGTAAAAAATTACAATGTGACTTTTACTAGGGTTTGGACAATTTACTGTACTTATACTCCGTTTACAATAAGATTAGACATTTACACAAACCTTTTTTACAGCCCCTTTAACCGATTTTGACTTCTTTTCCGTAGGCTTAAGGATGACATTAGAGGCAAAAAAGTGGTTACAATAACAACTGTTTTTTGCAGCTGCCATTTGTCATGCCACCAACGCAATATAAGTCAAAATCGGTTGAACGGACTGTAAAAAAGGTTTGTGTATAATGTCTAATCTTATTGTGAACGGAGTATAGTTAATCTGAGTATCTTCAAGGCACGACTGAATTGGTTCATCCTAGGCATGCGTGCTCAACCTTAGGCCGCATCACTTACGATCAGGGGTGGGCTTAGAGAAAAACCCTTTTCTGTTAGCGTTAACGCCAACGGAAAAGTCAAATTGTATGCAGTTTACATATTTGCATCACGTGACATCTGGTAAGCAAACGTAAACTCCATACAATTAGATTTTTCCGTTGGCGTTAACGCTAACAGAAAGGGATTTTGTCTACAGGCCCAGGTGAGTTGCCGACAACCGCAAACCTGAATCTTTTTCTTATGGTTACGAACCTCAAAAAGAGAAAAAACGGAACCCTTCACTTCACTCGCTTTTTGTCCATTTGTCATGAAAGGGATCTATTCTATGTAGGAATATGAATTTTGCCACAGAGTGTTGGCAAGGTTTTGATAACGCGTACACATACTGTAATTCAAAAATAATTTACTTTTATTTTTTAACAGGTTTAGCCCACGATTTCATCCACGTGATTTTTTTAAGCATTTAAATTTTTTTCGTTGTTGTAAATATATACTTGAGGATAACGTAGCACCGAAAGAATTATCAGAATCGGGAATTATAGTTTCTTAAATTAGCCTGAACCCGAACGAACGTAACACCAATTAAAATACTTAATAACTAAACCAAACGACATAAAAGACGATTAAAAAGAAAAAATATTTATTAAACGGCTCAGAAAACTATTAGTGGAAAAATGCTATTATTCACTAAATGATTTTATTTATGACAATACCAAATTGGGATGATTAAGATACTGAATATTATTTTGCTTGCAGGTGATTTTTGATTTGATTTGTGACATGAATCGAATTTTGAATAATCTCTAATTAATATATTATATCTTTATGTGTTTTGAATTGTCCTACTACACATATTTTTTTTATTATATTGTTGTGCCCGACGGGTCCATGTGAATTGTTTAATCATTATTATTATTAAGACCTTGTGAACACATGTGATATGCAATAAAGATTTGAATTTAATTGAAATGAACATAAACTCAGTGCCATGGAGTATTGTAATTTATAATATGATGTAGTGACAATTCTTCTACAAAGGTATATAATGATAAAATACTGTACTGTCTATTTGATTTATTTAGAAACCGATTCAGTAGAAATGACAGATGTGACAAATATTTTATTAAACAGGCGACCCTATTACACTTCAGAAGAGTTAGTAATAGTTAGCCGCAGAATTTAGGGTCACGACAAGAAAAAATATGTTCGATAAAATTTAATTGGCGATAGGTATTTGAAGGAGTGCTATCTAAAATAGATAGCGAGAAATTCCCGGGGAAAAAATTGGCGAATCAGCAGTGCTATTCTATTACAATCTCCCTCGGTGAAGTAAGCTGCCATCCGTCCCGATGCTAGGGATTAATAAAGCAGACGGATGGATGACAGCTCACTTCACCTAGATGTTCATAGAGGGAGATTGTAACAGAATAGCACTGCAGGTCTGGTTATAAACAGTGTGAGTGAAAGTCGTGGGAAGTCGGTGGACGCAGGGCCGTTTCATTTAGAAATCTTTGTCTGTCTGTAAGTACCTATTTAATTTGTTAAGCTTTTGTGTAAATTGGTTGAAATATGACGATAATACCTTTGCAAAGCCACGACTGGTCGATAGTAAATAAATAAATTTATACTTCTATACTAATATTATAATGGTTTGTAAGTTTGTATGTAGGAGGCACTTAATCTCCGAAACTACTCATCCGATTTCAAAAATTCTTTCACCAATAGGAAGCTACGTTATCCCTATATTGCATTATCAAAAAAATAGAGATCCTTGAGAAAATTCAGGCGGATGTAGTCGCGGGCAATCTGGGGTCCTAGTACACAGGTGGCCCTATGTACCAGGAGACCAGAAAATAAGAGATAAAATTTGTTTGTAAGTTTGTAAAAATTCATGCGAACGAAGTCATGGTAAAAAATAAAGGCTTATGTTTAACGAACCTCCAGATATAGTAAATTACCTCCAAAAATAGTAAAAATGATCACCAACCTTTTTAACCAAAGTATTGTACAAAAGTATGAGTTTGACTGTCTAAAGCGATTTGGTTCTGACACTCGGTGGCCGCTGTCGCGGCACGCTCGCTCCGCTCATTCGCCTCGTGCGTAGGAGCTCACAGTTCTAACCTTACCATGTCGGATCCGCCCCAGGGGGGACTTAAGGGTCCTAAGATTTGGTGATCATTTACTATTTTTGGTGGTGTTTATATTTATTCCCATAATTAAATGTCAGGACATAATACAAAGTGTAACTTACAAAGTAATTTTTTTGTATTTATATGATAGTGACTTATACCGACAAACATTTACAGAGCACTCGTTACGACTATTAACATTACATTGCGATCCATCATAGCTTTTTGCCTGCTCATCACAATCGGACCCCGAAATATAATGTAAGTGAAGTCGCTGAAGATTTATGATCAGTTAACTACAACGATGTCTGTGTAGTTATTAAATAATAATCAGTTTCAGGGACGTTACTTAATGTTGGGTGAAATGATTTATTGAAAAAATACATAGTTAGGGGTGTTTGACTTTTTTTCCGCACAAACTTACAATACGTCGGTATTCGTTGAAGCATAATATGTTCAAAAATGGATACAAAACAAAATCTGTACTAAAAAAATCTCGCTAAAAGTATCAAGATTGTACAATCTTGATACTTTTCGACTGGGACAGAAATCTGTAATTATATGAGACTTTTTAAGATAAGACTAGCACTAAAAATACGGTTGCCTTTTGTTTTTCTTAAAAATAACTTTACAGAAACTAGAGCATATTAGCGTAGTCACTTGTTTTTATTAAATTATCTCTTTTTTTCTAAAACAAGTGATATGTCGTAGTTGTCAGAGGACCTAGCACATCGTATCGATATTCAAATTTGGAATACAACTATCATTTGATTTCAAGAAAATGCCATAATACGGACAATACTGCACACGTGCGCTTTGGTTTTTTACGACAAGCACATTTTATTAACACGAAATAAAAGCCATATGCAAAATAGGTATTTTCAAATAAAAAATCGATCTAATTTACGTTACATTTGCCCCTCTTTGTTATCTTTGACTTAGTACTCTTGCCAACAAATTTTATTCAAAGATTTCATAGCTTATTAATGGTTCTTACAACATTAAATTAAAACCAAAACCACAACTCAAAGGAATCATTAATCATGAAATAATTAGAGGTTATGAAAATGCTATTGTTCTGAATTTTAGAGGTGCAGAAGGTTTAACCTTTGTGAGAAACAAGTCTGCGGTCCAATTTACGAAATTCTAATATTTTATTGATTGAAACAATTTAGCCAATAAAATATTAGTATTTCGTCTCTAATTATATGACAACAACTTACTACTATTACTATTGCTATTACTATTACTTTTGCCGTTACTTTTTATCATGAAAGGTACCTTTTTGAAAACAAAAAATAAATACGAATTTATAGCTAAATCGACACAGTTATTTTAAGATTGAGTTATGCCGAAACGCTAACGTCAAGATTTCTCGAATTTTTCTTATTAATTTTAATGATTTTAGACATTAAATGGTTTAATTCATTGTAGGTAGATCTATTCTAAACGTAAGTTTTGAATGACATATTTTTGCTGGATAGTAATGTAACACATTTGGCATATTTAATTAATTTGTCGTAATTTATAAAATGGTGACGAACCGATAACCGATGGGGATGAAAGGTCTCGAGTGGCGACCACGAAGCGGAAGACACAGCATTGAAAGACCTCCCACCAGATGGACCGACTACATCGTCAAGGTCGCGGGTAACCAGTGGATGCAAGCGGCAGGTTGCCGCTCGTTGTGGCTTTCTATGTGGGAGGCCTATGTTCAACAGTGGATGTCTATCGGCTGATAATGAATAAAATGATGAGTTGAGACATTTTGGCAGAATTTAGCTCAATTTTTAGGGTTCCGTACCTCAGAAGGAAAAACGGAACCCTTATAGGATCACTTTGTTGTGGGAACGCGTGGAGGTATCGAGTTGAAATTAAAACCATATACTCAAGCCTACGGTCCCTTGATGCTGTAAAAAAATCAACCCTCTATGTTAACGTGAAAAAAAGATACGGTCGCAAAAACGCATTTATAATATTAAGTAGATAAAAGTGTGGATAGTAGGTATGGATTAGTATAGAAGTATGGATATGTACCTACAAATATGTACGGAACCCTCGGTGGGCGAGTCCGACTCGCACTTGTCCGGTTTTTTTTTTCCAGAAAAACTTACAAATGTAGCTACTATTATAAAGCTAAAGAGTTGTTTGTTTATTTTATTTGGTCCTGGTGGATGCTTACCCCAGATAGTAATAAAAAAAAAACGGATTGATAAGGTAATTCACGTGGATGATGTCGCGGGCTAAACCAGTACTCATTATACAGCTCATAAAATCTGTTCATAACTTCAAAACGACACACACAATCCTAACAGACAACCAGCATAAAACCAATACAGTTCAGCACAGAATCACTATACCATCTCACGTTTCCAAAAATACCGTTCATAAAATGTAATGTCCTAGCTTATAAAAGATTAAAAAGGTTTCAGAATTTACTGCGTTTCGCAACCTGATATCGAATAACCATTAGCTAAAACGACTTTGTCGAGTATTTCTTCAGTACAAGTTCGCGAAAGTAAAGCACCTTGCGATGCTATAATATCGGTAAGCGAATTTTAATGGGACTCTACGGTAATCATGTAGGTAGTTTTTTGGGGAAAAGATTACTTAGTAATGCCACGTCGTGAGTACGAATGTTAAACATGGAGCTTTGGGCTCTGGTCGGGAAAAGTTTTATTAGATTTTACCAGAATTTGTGAGTAACGGTTTGAAAGTTGGTGGTGTGACGCGTGCTCGTATCACACCACCAACATTCAAACCCTCGTCTTTGCCTTTTCAAACAAGCGTTGGTCCTGCGCGTGAGGTCTCCCCAGCCTTGCCGGTATACTGTCCCATCGGACTATCCTCTTGATTGTCAACTCGGATATCTATGATTGTCAAATGTACCGCGTAGGTGCATAAACGGAGGTTTCACTTTCACATGTTTCGCCCGACAGTCTTTGAGTTTAAAAAAAAACTAATTTTAAAGTTAATTATTATAAACCATAAAACAAAAAACCGTTTTCAAACGTTGCCCCACACTAGGACTTTTTCCTGTGTCGTGGATGCGTTTACAAACATATATAAACTCACATACACAAACGGCCTAGCCAGACCCAACTTTCAAGTATACCATTAATAGTTGGATAGATATAGCAAGCAGTTCATATAGAGAACCAACGAAGTGTCTATAAGAGTGAGAGAAGAGGGAGTGCACCTGTGTTTGAGAACACACAAGATCCTATATGCAGCAGACTGGCCGCCGTGACCGAAAGAATCATGGCGAGATTTGTACAAAAAAATAATAAGATGTTTAGAGAAGTTGAAATTAAAATTTTTATATTCTTGGGTACTTAGGTACCCAAAAAATATTCTCCTACACTCCTTAGGGAGTATCTTCATGCATTTAGAATATTTTTAAAACCCCGCAAAAAAAGTTAACAGTTTAACGAAAAGCTCATTATTTCAGTACGAAACTGCGACTGACAGTAACAATGACACTGACAGCCGCCGTTTCGCAGTTCTTACATTGAAATTGCATCGTTTTATGGGAAATGATATCACAAAATAATGTTTTTTTTTTCCACACACTTGTCATATCACTTGTCTGCCAATTTTATAGATCCGTTAACATCGCTTGTCACTTTCTTTTTTTTTATAAACACAAAATGGGCATCGAGATGAAACGAAAAAGTATTATTTTCATTTCGTAATATTTTAAATATGCGGGGGTTAAAAATATGCTAAGTATATCAATCTACTCCTGGTAATGTATTCTTCACATTGGAAAATATTTTAAACCCTCTAAATTACTTTTTTTTTCATACAAATGAATGTATGAATCTCGCCATGATTCTTTAGTTACCTACTCAAACTTTACGTAAAAACATACCTACCGACTACTAATTATAATTATACTCGTAGCTCTAACCACCAAGCTCCCAAATTACGTAAAATGCAAACGAGATCCGGAACCGCCACATTAAAAATTAAACTCTACCCCACAAAATTAAGGTTTAATTTAATTCGCGGCCAACGTAAGCAATGAACGGTCTTAGAAATTATAATTATTTTGTGCGTGAGGCACGCACTGTTTGCGACTGCTGAGCTACAAAATATTAAATCAATGCAATGCTCTGCAGTGGTACTAGTTGACACATTTATGTTAATCTTGTTTGTCAAGAAAGCACGCAGCTTAAGGTGGTGGATTGCGTTAATACATAGTAATAAATAATACAGTCTTAAAATTTACAAAAATGTTTCAACACAAATCACGAGAGGTCTCGAATTTCAGTGTGCCTCATAAAAGGCCGCTTCTAACAATTTTCATTTTTTCTGCTCAAAGAGAGCCTCTTCAGATGTTGATCGAGGCTCTTTGAAATTATTCCATTGGCCGTCACGACTATCGGCACAATGACTCACTTCCCACATGTCGACAACCTCGCGAGCAAAGTCAAGATACTCAATTTGTTTAGAATAATAAAGTCATGAAATTTACAGCAATGTTTACAACACTAATCACAAGATGTTTCGAATTTCAGTGTGCCATATGAAAGGCCGCTTCTTCTTTTCATTGCCGTCTGTCGCATGGTATCCCCCTCCAAACTGGAGCCAACAATAAAGCTGACAAAAGGTCCAAACCTTTTATCAGCTTTATTGCTTCCTCCCATCGGGAAAGCTGTCTTCCCCGGTTTCATTTGTCATCCCTTAGACACGATTCTGTCACTGCTATATTCCATTTTCTTTTAGTGTCCTGGCATCATTTGGCCTCTCCACTTCCACCGTTGTTGGTTGTTAACAAGAATATGGTTAGAATGTTGATTAGTTTTGTTTTGAACTGGTTTTGTATTGGACTTATTCTATCCAGTCTTTTTGAGCCTACTATGCTCCTCTCCATCCCTCTTTGACACTTGGCAAGTGTCCATATCTCACACTCATAATAATAAATGTATGCATAATTATGGTAGTTTGACGTTAATCCATCCCCCAATACAAATAGTATCAATACGAAATTGAGTTTGTTTATGTATTGGATAATTCAGCTCCCTCCAAAATGGTTGAGCTGAATGGTTCTGATTCACGCGTCATGTTCGTGAAAGGGCGCTGTCAGTAGAGATTGGTCAACTCTTAACTGCCATGATTTTTATCTTGATTATTTTTTTTATATTTTGTATTGCTAGATTACCTTCTTTGTTTACACAATAGAAGCAACAAGAATAATAATAATATGTGGGGACATTTTCACACACGGCCATCTGACCCCAAACTAGGGAGACCCTGTACTATGGGTGTCAGACAGCTGATATACATACACTAATACATTTTTGTTTTGTAAATACATACATATATAGATAAACAACATCCAGACACAAGTGCTCATCACACAAATGTTTACCCTGGGCGGGAATCGAACCCGCAACACGCTGCGCAGCAGTCGATCGCTCAGCCACTGCGCCAACCGTGTCGTCAGAATAATGTAAGCAGTATTTTGTAAAAACTTGATTTTAAAAGAGTGTCCGTGGAGTTTCTTGCTCGTTCTTCTCCATAGAGACCTACCCTACGTTTTGGAACGAGCAACTAGCTTCAACTTTCTGACTAACTGACCGACACCTTGACAATTCAAAAGTGCCTGTAAATGGTTTAATTGAAATAAATGCTTTGACTTCGACTTTGACTTTATTTCAGACTAAACCTGAACTCCAAGAACGGGACAAGCTACTTGTTAATTCACGACTTCGTCTGCATCCGCGGTATCTGACATTCAAGCAGACGAAGTTGCAGTTAAAAGCTAGTTTTCAAATGCGACAGGAAGATTATTTATATATGTTACGCATTTACAGCTAAACTACTGAACCGGTTTTAATGCATTTTGGTACAAGTTAAGCTTAAAACCTAAGAACGGACATAGGCTACTTGTTAATCCGCGACTTCGTGTTCTTCCGCGATAACTGTTTCATTACCATCACCTCAGCCGAAAGACGTCCACTGCTGGACATAGGACTCCCCCAAGAAATGGGAGGTTTTGCCATAATCGCCACGCTTGGCAGGCGGGTTGGCGATCGCAGTATGGTTGTTACAAAGGCACAGAGAACGCTGCTGCCCATTCTCTGGTGGGTCCTTTAGTCGCCTCTTACGACACCCAAGGGAAGATATGGGATGGTGCTATTCTTTACGTCTGACACTATACGGACAACCACCATACGATTAACTATTTACACAAGATTAACTCGCACGAAGTGGCGAGCGAAACCTAGCGGTGTAGTGAGGACATTTATTCCGCAAAAACTTTGATCGCACCTTGGGAAGGCCCATGCAATGGCACAGAGACATACAACACAGTCAGCAAAGTAGCCGATACCTAAATAGAATAACATGTGATCATTCACGAAACTACCGTAATTACAATTGAGGCAACTATACCCCTGGGGCCTTGGGGCAACTATCCAGGTTTTACCCTATATTTTCAAGATTAATCGCCCTGTTTGGTCTCAAAAGCTTGACTGCTAAGCATTGGGTTTTCCGGTCGCTTAAAGTATGTATTATTTGGTTTTTCCATTAGGGATTTCTTAACAACGACCCGGAGTTCCCGGAGCTTCGGAGTCCGTATGGTGTCGGACGTAAAGAATAGCACCATCCCATATCTTCCCGTGGGTGTCGTAAGAGGCGACTAAGGGACGTACCAGAGAATGGGCAGCAGCGTTCTCTGTGCATTTGTAACAACCATACTGCGATCGCCAATCCGCCTGCCAAGCGTGGCGATTATGGCAAACCCCCCCCCCCCCCCCCCCCCATGGGGGAGGCCTATGTCCAGCAGTGGACGTCTTTCGGCTGAAATGATGATGATGATGACCCGGAGTTTGGCAGTTGCTGGTGGTACACCCCCGTGGCTCAGGAAGTACCTACGGGGTTCGAAAAATGGGACACATCTTGCTTCGTTTTGGTAAAACTAAATAATTCTACAGCTAAAATATTCACAAAGATAAAAGTACTTCAGTAGGCAGTGGTTATGGTTACATATTATTTATTAATTTAATATAACACAGCTTTTTCACACAACCGGCGCCACAACGTAATACCGTTTTAATATACCTACTGCGTTTGCGCCATAAAAAAGAAAAATGAGGCTACGCATGAATATGAAACTGTTTTCAGGAAAATAAAAATGTATTACATAAATTAAAAAATGAAAGTGGAGCCATATTAAAAATGAACTTTATTTTTGTGGTACGGAGTTAATTATTTACAAAAGCTACTTTATCACTACATTTTATAAATTAAAGTCGCCTCCGCCAGTACATCTCAGAAACAAGTGTACGAATTTTGAAATGGTTTTCAGCAATAGAAGGCGATTATCTAGGAAGGTTAATGGTTATAATTATTAGTGCTATCTGTGCGATATCGGAGTGGGCGGTTTTGTAAAAAATGAGTAAGAAAGTTACGATGCAATTGACTGCTATTAAAAGCGCCAAAATATTGACAAAGTTCTGGGCCGAATCAATAGAAACAGTCATCCACACTCTTTAGAAAAGTATAAAATAACGTCATCATCAAAGGGGAAAATCTACAAGTCCGTGATAAGACCTGTCGTACTGTATCGTATGAATCGTGTTTTGGAATAGGCATGTGATGAGGCGGGATGAAACGCATGTGACCAAAAGAGTTATGAAAGTGGAGAGGAAGAAGAAAGCCGAAGAAAAGATTTGTAGCGACGTCTATCGCACATAATACGAACTAGCACCGAAGTTTTCTACATCGCGCAAGCAGAGTTATCTGCGACATTAGGATACATACTGTAGTGTATGTAGGTAGGTACATACGCTGCTCGTGTCTTGTCTAGTCTCGGGCGCACACATCGCTCGGTTATAAATACCGGTGCGATAAGTGGGGCGGTCAGTCGTTGTCGGGCTGCCGGCCTAAGCGGTGGTGCGCTGGCGAGCCAACTACTCTAGGAGGACCCTTTTCTACGGAGGATGAGGAACTTTACACTCTGATCCTTATACCTCTAAACTGGTGACCCCGACGTGATACGTCAACGCAGCCTTCGTGCAGCTCTTTCATGAAGACGTCACGTCCTCAAGCTCTCGAGCAACGAGTCACACAACCAGCCTGAATCCACGGCTTCTACGGGTATCCTGACCACCAGCATGCAGCGAACGCGCATACCTGGTCATCACCCTCAGCCTCATCAGCAGCCTTGGCACTGCACACTGCACTTCGGCCGGACAGCAAGCAGAGACGCACTGCTCTCCTGGTCGACGCAGCACCACGCACTGCACCACTCCGACTCACTAGAGCATATGTGCAGCAATCACCCCGACTCACTGGGTATCACCGCAGACAGTTCCGGCCCAACGTGAACTATGCGGCATCCGGTTCCGACTCACTGGAACCCTCCACTGGCCCGGCAAGCATCACAAGATGTACGGACGACTCAGCGTGCTTAGGGTATCGACCTCCGGTCTCGGAGGGGAGTGATGTAGCGACATCTATCGAACTACCACCGACGTTTCCTAGATCGCTCAAGAGTTATCCGCGACATTAGGATATATACAAAATAACGACTACAACCGTCGGGCAGTAGCCCACCAGACACAACACCCGTCTGGTCGGAGGATCCTCCCTTTTCTGCGGAGGATGAGGAACTTTACACTCTCTTCTCTGCCTCATACCTCTAAAGATGGATGGATTGTGTGAAGAATTATGAAAGAGGAGGGAGTCGTTGATATCTTGACGGTTGACGAACGAGATGAAAGAAGAAAACGTGTTGCACCGACGCCAAGTTAAATGGGATAAGGGCAGGAATACGATAATAAAATAACTTACTATACACCAATTCAGAAGTAATTAGTACCTACCTAAATATGTTGTTCCATCTATAAACCGTCCATATTCAAAATCAATAAAAATAAAGCCCTCAAATCATTTTTCAACCCGTGAAAATAAAATGTATCACGTAAAACAATTTCAACCGTGCTTTATCCAAGCACACGATCCGTTATATTCCACCCTATTCAACAAACAAACAAAGGCAAAGTAATACCAGTTAGATTGAATTGTTCCAGTGTTGAACTAATATTGACACAGAACTGCATTCTGACTTACCTACTTACTTTATAGTATTGTAAGCCACAATATAGTGCATTCGCGTTAAGACAATAGTGAGTCATCTGATATTAACCAATCAGGTCGCAAATAATATCCCACATACTCTTCAGTTGCATTGATGACTTACTATTTTCTTAACATTCGCGGTAAGAAAATAGTAAGTAAAACTATTAAAATTAGGTTATACCTACTTAAAGACTATAGACTGTAAAGATACTTTTAGGAACATTTGTACCACGAGTTACTTAAGTTTTGCGCTAAAAGTAATTCAATCAAATGTCTGTCTCTGTCAACTTTACATATATTGACAGGGATGCAGTAATATTTTGTATACCTTTAGCGCTAACATAAATGTATGTAGTACACGAGTGCAAACGGGCCAAAGTATAGGTTAGGTTATTACTCTATTCTCAAACCACTGCATCAGAAGAGAGTCGAGTTTCAACTCGACGAGTCCTGGAGAAATGTTACTGTCTCAGATTAAATGCAATACAATCATGCAATTAAATTAATTAGGAAATAATAGCAAAGAAAGAATAGAGGATTGTATCTAATATTGCAATTTTGTTTTTTTTTTTTTTGTATTCCTAAAAGCAGCAATAAAAAAATATATGTCGTTTCATGAAACAGGAAGGCTTGGAAGTTTAATTTTGACGTTATCAAGTAGTCTGTCAAGTTAAGCTGCCATATCTGCAGTCATTGGAGACTATTAGCACAGTATTAGTACTGCCGTACTATTTGAAAGCACGTTCTATCTGTCCCGGTTGCCATACGACACGATCACTGATCAGTTGAAAGCTTGAAAGCCTGACAACCGATTGATAGATATCCACCAGTATTGGATTTCAGAAGTCGATGGCGCTTTGATTAAAACTGTTGCAAATCATTTGCATTTGATCTGAAAGCCAATTCCAAAATAATCAATACGTATTAAACCTCAATTTTAACAATAGAGTCATAACAATAAGCCCTAATACGCGCCCATTCCTGAATGTGGACCCTTACGGTGCTTATTGCAAAAACACGTAATAACCACAACGCTTATCCAACGGATTAAGGGTTTTATAACTGTCTATTAAGGCGTAAAGTTATGCTGTTTTCATCTTTGACATAATCGCTTTGTCACTTAACTAAACCTCAGGAATGAGGGAGCGTCGGTACCAACACGTTGTTAGCAATTCTCTTTCACGTAATTTTAAGGGTTTGTGTATACCTGTAGGTAGGTACGGTCAAACAAGCTATTTGGTTTACAGGCAAAAATATTCATCTGTCTACTACACTCACACTATTTTTTTTACTTCAAGCACGTAGGTATCTACGTGCTCAAGATAAAAAAAATAAATAATTTATATTGTTTGGTGTGGGACGCAACATGTGTCGACACCCTTGGGCCATCTCATCTTCCTAGCACGACGTGTTGTGCTGGGGCGGTTGCTGCAGGTGCCGGAAACCTCAAACGGCGCAAATATAATAGCCTTCTTGGAAGCGATATATTTGACAAACTCAAGAAACTCTAGGGCCATGGGGTTCGAGTGCCCATATTGTTTTTCGGGACATCGCCAAGCGGTTGGTCGACTCTTCATGTTACCCGAAGGCTGGTCTATTCTTGGATCAAAGAATCAGCATTGTCATACAGCGTGGCAATGCTGCCAGCCTGTTGAATACGTGTCCCGTTGACAGCGATGTGGACGAGCTCCCCTGCCTTTTTTTGGATTTGTACATAATATTGTTATTTAGATTTTTAAGATTTGTATATACTTATATTAATATTATTAATGTAGTACAAGATGAATACTTTGGCCTGTAAACCAAATAGCTTTTTCGACTGTAGGTACCTAAATTCAATCTCCCTACGTAATTACTTACTAATGAACTGACCGTGTGTTTAATGAGAACACGAACAATTGAATTAACCCGACGAGTGTGACAATTAGCAGTTTCAAACAAAGGTTTTCATAATAGTATTATTTTTCGTTACTCGTTAATTATGTAGGTACTGTTATTTTCTTACTGATCTCGGTTTTGGAAGGTTTTCTGGTTTCGAGAAAAGTAGTTGTGTTGTCCAGTTCTTGAATCAATTTTGTTTCTTTTTTCTCTATATTACAACTGAGGGTCCAGCGTCGTACTGTACCTAAAGTAGCGTAATTCCGATCGATTTTTAAAATCGCATAAAATATTGAATTATTATTAAAGTCTTTGTTCCTACTAATGGGTAATACTTGCGTGCTCGTCATTTAAATTAAACACAAAATCCTATAGGATAGTCGTAAATTCAATTAAAAAATCGAATAGTTTTACGTTAGCGCACTGCGTGTAATACTTGTGTATTTTCATAGTATTTGGTGGCATGGTTGGTGCAATGGTCGAACAATTGGTTGCGCGGAACAAATATTTGTATCATATAGCCTACAGGCAGCAGTCTGTTCCGAGACTGGTTGTTTAGGTATGTAAGTATGTAAGTTTAAGTTTGACAAGGCTCCCACGATACAGAGACTAGTTGTCTTTTTATCTAAGTGTATTGGAAAAAATCACGGTATTTTTAGGTAGGTACCAAGGAAGTTTTGGTACCTATAGAACAGAAATTACTTTAACCTTGTAACATTTGTTCAATGTATTATTATTACAGATTGTAATAAATTATACATTACGTTATTTCATTAGCGATTAACACGGAATTTCCATCATACAATGTATGTAATAATTATGTAGGTACCCACCTATTCAATCACGGATATGAACGCAGTACGAAAACATAGAGTTTGTAATTGTGTGAACAGCCGCAGCCGTTGCGGTTGTAGAAAGGCAGTGCTTGCACGCTAGAATAATACGTCGGGTTGTTATTGAATTGGATTATTTCTACTTTGTTCCTAGTAAATAAACGAAATAATATGATCCTCCAATTAGGAATACAATTTTTCTTTAATATGACATAAAAATAAACTTTTTAAGTTAAATAAGTTATGCTGTGACCCTTCTGCAAAAAAGAACTGCGCTTAATGCATAATTTAATCAAAATAGCTATCGCCACATAGTACTTATAAAATTGGGTTACAAGCCTTCAGGCCAATACAGAAACTATAATCCTTATCGTTTTATGACTTCCGCAATAAACAGAGTAGTTAATTTACTTTATATTGTTTGTTACTCGAATACGCATCAAAAGTCAAGAAAGACTAAAATTGTTTAACTCAGAAGCAAGTTTTGTATTAAATGACTAATTTTGTATTGACAAGCGTAACTTCTTTGTAATTAAGAATTGACGCAACCATAGTATCCGAGACGCAACGTAAACGCGGCAGTGACTGTCCGAGAATCGTACCGTGTTATTTTACGTAGTGTTAGCATGAAATAATGAATCAGTTTATGAATCTTTTATAAAATATTTAATTGTTTAATCACAATTTTAGATCGTGAGATAATTTTATTATAATTAGGATATGAATTATAAACGATGAATGTTACCGACTGATATTTAATATAGGTAATAAAAATTACCTACATCATTTTAAACAAGAGCGAGTCGGACTCGCCCACCGAGGGTTCCGTTTAAACTCCGTGATTTGGTCACCCATACAATTATGACCGCGCATACCTCGATGATTGATTACGTACTTTAAATAAATAGTATATTTTTTTATGATTGAATTACAAATGTATAGATTTCAGACTTTTCTCTGTACTTGTAGTATAATAATAAATTGTGATTCCCTTGAGAGTGTTGAAATATACGTTTTTTGCGGCATAAACGGCCCGTATTCTAGTTATCTTTTTTTCACGTTAACTTAGAAGTTTGATTTTTTCACAGCTTCAAGGGACCGTAGACTTCAGTATATTTTATATTTCAACTGGATACCTCCACGCGCTCGCGAGATAAAGGGTCTTAACAGACAGACGAACAGACAGACAGACAGACGGACAACAAAGTGATTCTATAAGGGTTCCGTTTTTTCCTTTTGAGGTACAGAACCCTAAAAATGAACTAAGTGCCAATTTCTTTTTACAATTATAAATAAATAATAAATAAATAATATGTGGGGACATTTTCACACACGGCCATCTGACCCCAAACTAGGGAGACCCTGTACTATGGGTGTCAGACAGCTGATATACATACATAAATACATTTTTTTTTTGTAAATACATACATATATAGATAAACAACACCCAGACACAAGGCAAACACAAGTGCTCATCACACAAATGTTTATCCTGGGCGGGAATCGAACCCGCAACACGCTGCGCAGCAGTCGATCACTCAGCCACTGCGCCAACTGTGTCGTCAATTATGAAGTCGTATTCCAAAGAACGAGTGGTCTTCTGCTTATTGAAGGTGATAATATAAATACATACAAATGAGCCAGGAATTGTCAAGAAACAATTGATATCTTGGTTAAGAAAGTCAACGGCCTATATCTTCGCTATAAACCACACGATGACCTACATTTACCCGCATACAAACATTACCCTTCGCTTCGCTAAAAGCATTATTAGAGGACTTGGCACATAATGCATTAAAAGCTCAAAATGAAGATGGTGAACAAAAGGAATGAATTGCGCTCATTAGTTCCTAGGCATACCCTCTAACTTTACTATTGTTAATTTTCCATGTATACGTACTGCGTGAAATCACACTTTTTTCAATCACCTCGGAATTTCCACACTGAAATTGTTCACGTACCAACTTAAAACAAACTTTATCGCAATAAAAATAAAGTTGTTTTCGTCTTGAATGCTCTACGCATGCGTAGTTTTGTTACCGCAGTGCGCGGCGCCCGTAAGACCCGACGGCAGAGCGTGTGGACTCCCCATTACCTATAGAAAAAAAAAATAGTTCAACCATGTTTGCACATACATTTGTTCAAATGTATGGTCAATCGGAAACGGTTTAAAGTATTTGGGCCAACGTTTGTCACGAAGTTTGACGTGTCGAAGTGTCATTGGACTCGACTGCAGTGTTTAGCGAAGCTATTTCCGAGTTGTGTGCTGGTTTATTCTTGTAATAGAACTATTAGCAAATTCAATTTTTAGCATGTACATAGTTTTAAACTTAAATAAACCCCAAACTAACATTTTCAACTTTTTTCGAGAGGTCACACTGGGGTTCAAAACCGTCGTTTTAATAAATATTGACATTAAAACTGTAATGAAATTGAAGCTGAATTCTAGAAGTAGAAAGAGGCTTTTGATTTTTTCTTCAAATCAACAGTCAGCAGTGCCAAAGTTTATATTGTTTACGAATCCATTTTAAACATTACCACACACACACATACACACATTATTTTATTTTACCTACGAATCATTTAAAATCTCTCAGAGATCAAAGCAAAGTGGTCATATTCTTAATTGGTAACTAAATATTAAAAGGTCGAGCAGAGTTAAGTTGGTTCAAAGAAAATAATTTCCAGTTTTTTGGTAGCTGAAAGACCCGAAACAAGATACTATAAAAGGCCAAAAAGAATTAAGACAGATTTCGTAAATACGTTTTAATCTCAAAAGGAAATTATAATCATGGAAGATTTAAGTAATCAGAATGCTGCTGAAGTAATCTAAAAATAAAACCAATCTACTTTTACTTCCGATCTTGGCAATGTTTTGTTAGGCTGAAGCTACACAGATAAATGCTTCGCTTGGCGCATACGGTGAGTGGGTGACGAAGCTAAAGATACCAAGTGCCAATGTAGTAATTGCGATAGATTTCTACTATTGCAAAGGTCACATTGTCGCTTCATTTGGTCACGTTGCTTTAATATTTTGGTCACTTACTGAGTTTTAAAGAAAATAGGTTGCTTGGGGGCGGCTTTTCTTTCTTTCCTATATAAGCAGATCAAGCACCGGATACCTAGCAAATCAAACTGAAAGGTAGCTTCCCTATTGTAATCCCTGAACTGTGATTACTATACTCCTGGCGTTTGTGTGTGCCTGCGGGGTCGTCAAATTATACTTGATTTAAAGGCATGGGCTCCAATGTAAAAAAAAAACCAAACGAATATTATTTTTAATTTAAAACAAACTTTACTATTTTAACATATAAGACGTTAAAGTTAAAGCCTGTGGACGCTGATGCATGTCCAATATCTACACATTAACTGTAGTTAATGTACCAAGCGACACATCTATCTAGCTGTGTGGCTTCAACCTTACAATTTCGTCGGCAACTTCTCGAAATAAGTTGAAGTAATAATTAAGTTCACTTCAGAGATAATTGGAACCGCTTTCGTTCAGCGCTTTTTCGCTTAAATATCAAATGCAAATTAAAGGGTTCTCACTCTAAAGATGTTAACGATACTTTTGTATATTTAGGCAGAACACGTATTTTACGGGCTGGTAAGGAATCTAACGACAGTTTCTTGATTGCTTTTAATTATATTTTACGTTGAAAAGATGTGAAAAGTAACATACCTGGGATGGTTGAATATATATGTTGAAATGTGGGCATTTACAATGTACTTTACCTTTTTAAAATAACTATTTAAGGCGACGATATACGACTTTTACAGATTTTAAACTGACAATCGTCGAAATGTGCAGTGTAAATGATTTGAAAAAAATATATGTTAAACTAGAACATTCTCTTAATCATATAGAAAGTGAATATTTTTGATTAAGTTCATATTAAATAGTTTAATTAACTCGTGAAGTTGTGTCTGACGCGGACAAAACATTGACAATCACACAAAATCTACCAGGTATAATTATCCGAAACTTACACTACACAACAGTATACGCCTTTTTTTTATTTTGAAAGAATACTACTTTAATTTAATTTTTTCGACTAAATTTTGAAAGTTTTGGACGCAGTCTGCGTCCGTTCTGCATCAGTTTTGCGTCCAAAACTCTCAAAGTTTAGTCGAAAAAATTAAATAAAAGTAGTATTCTTTCAAAATTAAAAAAAAGGCGTATACTAAAAGATAGATAATAAAATTGTCTGTAAGATGGTGTAAGTTTCCTTTAATTATACCTGGTAGATTTTGTGTGATTGTCAATGTTTTGTCCGCGTCAGACACAACTTCACGTATTAATTAAACAATATAATATGAATATAATTTAAAATATTCACGTACTAAGTGATTAAGAGAATGTTCTAGTTTAACATATATTTTTTTCAAATCATTTACACAGCACATTTTGACGTGATTGTCAGTTTAAAATCTGTAAAAGTCGTATATCGTCGCCTTAACAATTGCTGTTAGACGACCAAGTGGAACAATATAATTACTAGATTCAATTTTACATGTACCAAAATGATGTTCAAAAGCCTATAAATATTCTAATTAAAATAAAAGATAATTATACTTTCAGTTTGAGGTGTACTACTTAAGTCATACACTCTTCTTCCGCCAGATGTTAAGTTCCAGGTTCCAACTGGGAACAAATACAGACTCAATACGTCTACAGAATAAATCCTTATGGAAAAAACCAATAACACAACTTTTAGCACTCACGTTGGCAACCACCAGACTAGCTTCGGGAATTGTGATAACATAGAATTTAATACTTTTTCCCTTAAATCAGAAAAAAGTTTTATTTTGCAAAGACTCGTATGGGTAACAAAACGTAGTTACGTATGGGTTGTTTTGAAATATCAAAGCCAAGCCACAAAAAATACCAAAAATTCTAATCGCTAATCGCGGGAACTACAGGTCCGATTTTGTGTATTCTTTATCTAATAAAAAGCTACGTTATTATTACTCCTATAGGTTATATTTTACTATAAAAAAATATTTCAGATCCGTAAAAAATATCACACGGTCCAAGTCGCAGGCAAAAGCTAGCATCCAGTACAATAAAGCTTTTCTTTGGGCAAAAAGTAATAGTCCTTATAATTATACTTGTAAAATAAATTTTCCTTTACTTTCTTAAAAAGTTTGTTATTAGTCTTCATAATATAATTGTAACTAGTTTGTGTGCCTACGGGGGTTTCTACACGACAATGCCTTTAGCAGCTTTAGTGCTTTTAATAATCAATTAGCTCATTGTTTATGTTTTAGGGCGCGTTCAGACGAGCGCGATTTTCTTCGGCGCGACAAAGCGCGCGCGTCGCGTACTCATCGCTCCCTCTTAGAAACATTGCAATCGCGCTTGTCTGAAGTTAAATGAAAGATTATAATCCATCCTAATATTATAAATGCAAAATTGAGTTTTGTTTGTTTAAACGGCCAGCGGCAACACATATGACCTTATATTATTGATAGATATCCACGCCTATCAATAATCTATGCATAAGACTTTAGTTTTGAAAGTCGGCAGCTTTTGTTCTGTATGTTGTTTTGTATTGCCACCGACTTCCGAAACATAAGTCAAATGTGTTCTGTGGTTAAGTAATTTATCCCTTTTTAGTTTTATGTGTCTTTTTCGTAAACAAAGGTTCTTATTCCGCGACTTCATCTACATTCGATAACCGACATTCACGCAGACAAAGTCACGAACAAAGGCATGTAAATAAATAATTAACTTACATTAAACGATATAAATAACGTTAGCTAAAAGGATTAAAATGTCAGATTGAATTCCGTTGTCAGTTGTAGCTTGCGTGAAATGATAAAAATCTGGCACATAGTTTTTACAATATCCAGCAATATAGGTCATGTAACGATGATAAGTATTAATATATTGTTATTGACTACCTTCCGTCCGTGACTTCGACTGTGCAGACTTCAGAACTAAGCCAAATTATCCCACGGAACCAGAAAAAAAAACTGCCTTTTACCTACTATGCTAGGGCAGCTTCCACTGTAACCGCACAGTATAAATATTAGTACTACCGTAAAGTAGCAACACGCTCCGCCTTCCTCTGAAACCGCTCCTCACCTCTCTCCGCGTCGAAAGACTTCTCTGGGAACTGCGTTTTTGTTCGAGCGGCGCGTAGACACGCACACACACACACGTATTGTACAGTCTGTTATTTTAGTAGTAGTGTAGGCAATTATTTCGTTTCGTTTCTATGGAGTGTCGCAGGTGTGGTGACCGTGTGCAGCTGAATACTAGTGTTTTACAAGGAGCAATTGCCTGTCTGTAATCCACAACCAGTTACTGGCAACACGGTATCCCCTGGTAAGACTGGTTGGCAGTCTTTCGAACTTCTGAGTACCCGTAACGACTGTCAAAGATTAACAAATGACAGCCGAGACTAACTGCTTATACGTGCTTTCCGAGACACGGAGGGGTATCGGTTTGAAATGGATGTTTACTGATCAACGGACCGACATATTTTAACCACGGAATACCAAAATGGGTTAAAATTTCTAAATCAGTATCAATTGGCGAAATACTCAAACGCTACTCAATTTTAAGATACCCTTAAGTCTCATGCTGTCTCTATCACTTTATGTCAAAGTAACTGTGATAGTTAGGGTCAAAACACACCAGAGTGGCAGCGCAGCGGTCGGCAGTTTTGATGCCAAACCATTTCCAACTTTATCTCTAAACGTCAAGACATAGTATCGCTTAAAGATTTGCGTGCGTCGAGTGGCAGCACGTGCCGCCGGGCGGCTCTGCGAGCCGATGACCGCAGAAGCGATACTATGCTTTGAGGTTTAAAGATAAAGTTGAAAATGGTTGGCAGCAAAACTGCCGGACGCTGCGCTGCCATTCCGGTGTGACTTGACCCTAAGAGACTTAACGACATCTTAAAACTGAGTAGGGTTTGAGTTTTTGGCCAATTATGTGTACTAAATTTCAGCGAATTCTGTTCAGCCGTTTTCACAGCCGTTTTAACATACATTAATCCTTTCACCCGTCTTCACAAATTGCAATATCAGCAACATTTTAATCATGATTGATCTACTTTGGTATCTTTTGCCCGAGGGCTGATGACCGGCAAGATCTCTTCATCCTTTAAAAGCCTTAGAGACCCTTTCATCGTTTAAGGATGTTTACAGGTAAAATATCTATTGCACGGGATCTTTTCAATGGATCCGCTTAGCTTATCGAAATGTTGCGAATGGCGAACATAATTTATCAGTTTTCTATATGATGCTTGAGAACAGGGAATGAGGATGAATTTTTTTTTTTTTTTTTTACCTATTATTAGGCATACGTTTGACCACTAACTCACCTGATGGGAAGCGACGATGCGGTCTAAGATGGAGCACGCTTGCCTAGAAGTAACCTAATCACTCTTGACTTAATGAATCCCAGGTTGTAGCTAAGTATCAGGAAACACAGACTCGGGCAGGGAATTATGAAGTTATTATTATTTATTGTGATGCGTTTAAGTATGAATACAATTTATGATAAATAAAATTCGTGTATTGCACATAATGGGGCTGTATATTTTGTGAAACTCAGATAGAAGGTGATCGTGGCGTGTGGTGGCGTTTGTGAGATGGTCGGGAGGTGAACAGTGAAAATACTCCGACCCATATCGACCAAGCACAAGTGTTATTATTTTAATGACTATTTGTCATGATTTACTGTAATTGATTTATATCCGTTTTAAATGAACAAATAAATAAACAAGAAATTAATTAATTTTACTGGTAAATTAGTAGGTTGAAAGAATTAGTTACAAAAGTCCAATTACGTGTCGATAATTTTGCAGAATTATTCCAAAGTTTGACCCGAAGTTCAGAAATGCAAAAACCGCTTACAAAAGTTTTACTTAATTATAAATTATACGTCGGTCTTGGTAGCTTAACATTTGTTACAATTGATTTACCATTTAATAAAGAAGTTGTTTTGGGACCTATAAGTAATTAAAAATAAGGCATCTTAAACATATTAAAACGTGTGCATGTTTGTTATAAATGTAAACACTAGCCTTAGTTCACTCTAATGTTCTTTGTATGTACCATTTTATATTAAAAAAATGTTCCGGCTAATAATTTTGTAGTATCATTTGCATTTACACCATTTGTATTTTTTTGTTTTGTTTTGTTTTTTTTGCGTTTTTTTTTTGTTTGTTTGCGTTTTTTTTTGCATTTGCATTGTAATTAACAAAGTGGACTACTTAGTGGTCTGAAATAAAGAATTATTATTATTCTTATTTACCCTTGATATCGTCCGCATGATTGTCGAATTTATCGCGTATGCAGACGAACGTTGATCTAGATTAAAAGCTAACTCCTAGGAATTAGCTACACTGATCACGGAGAATTTTGCTTGCCAATCAGTGTAGCATCTTCGTCGTGACGACGTAACAAACCAACTGACGTGATGTGATAATTGAACAGTTTTCACAAACAATAAACTATTTATCAATTACTACTACAACACGCCTTTTCATTAACAAAACAACCCATTCAAACATAATCTAAATCTGTCAGATACACAAAGAATCAATTACAATCCTAAACGAAGTTCAGTTAATAATTAATTGAATCGGAATTAGGTAAAAATGGTGAAGGTTTTCAATTGAACGGATCGTATCGATTCACCCAATCAATTGGGATTCGTGTGGCCTAGACAAGGTCAATGATAGCGGTGTTTTAGTGTATTTAGAAAATTAGACACTAGTGTTCTGTAACTATTGGGAGTTGTTGTGAGTCACGCAGCGAGCCATGGAGAGAGTTATGCTCGGAGTTTCTTTGCGCGATAGAATTCGCCGAAGAACTAAGGTTACCGACGTAGCTCTCAAAATAATGTAAGTTATAAATATATAAATAAATAAATTCTTTATTTCACCAAAAAGCCATCACATTCAGTACTTATCAACCTAGGCACATTATATAAGGCTTATTACTAGGTTACAATAAATTGAATACCCTGACTCCTAAACTAGGTGTATGTGCCTGTGACTTAGGAGTCACAGGCACATACACCTAGTTTCAAGTTTCATGATCTGCAGAATTTCGCAACTTCCTGAAGACATATATTAGTTTCCGTATGCGGGACGTGACCTTGATTACATGGGGGTGCCAGTTAAGATGCTGATCAATAAGTACTCCCAAATACTTTACACAGGAGGATGTATTAAGGAAGAGGCAGCTACACGGCATTAGCGAATTACACGCGTGTGCTTTTAGGGTAAGGGAGTTAGAGGGACACAAATTTGATCTAAGAGCAAAGGGAACGTATACCGTTTTATCAACGTTTAAGGTAAGCAAGTTGTCGGACAAACATTTCATCACAGAGGAAAGCGCAGCCTCGGCATTTTGGTAAGTCTGGGGCCAGTCATAGCCATCTATAACAAGTGCAGTATCGTCCGCGTACGTAAAAATTTTGCAATTTTCAAGAGGGAGTTTGCAGAGCTCATTGATATAAATGAGAAAGAGAGTAGGCCCCAGGATGCTGCCTTGCGGGACGCCGTATGTAATTGGAAGCTCATCACTTACATGCTGGCCAATTTTTACTTTCTGGGTACGACCACTAAGATAGTCTGCGAAGATTTTCAATGGATGTCCACGTATTCCAATGCTTTCCATTTTATTCAAAAGGGCTGGGGCAGAGACGGTGTCAAATGCCTTTGACAGATCAAGGAAAATTCCCAGGCACTTGTGCTTTCTATCTAGCGTCCTAGCTACGTGATTGGATAAGTCCATAACGGCGTCTTCGGTACTTACTCCATTTCTGAACCCGTATTGGTTATTGGCTAAGATATTGTTCGTTGCGAGAAAACTGGTTAGATTCTTGTTCAGTACGTGTTCTAAGATCTTTGAAATAGCTGTCAAAATCGAAATTGGACGGTAGTTATTGACATCGCCTTTGCACCCAGATTTATGAATGGGGTGAACTACTGCTTTTTTAAACGCCGACGGGAAAACACCCGCTCTTATACACAAGCTACAGACGTGTGTAATAATTGGGACTAATACGAGTCTCGAGGCCTTTATTATTTTAGACGGTATACCGTCTAATCCAGTTGCACAGTCAGTCCTGAGACCCAAAATAATGGAGTCGATGTCGTCTTCGGTTACCTCAAGGAGGGCCATAGAGCTACAAGACTGTGAGTTTGCCACGCAATTGGGCATCGTTGAGGGTGCTTTAAATTTTGACGCCAAGCTACTGGCTACTTTAGCAAAAAAGTTGTTGACGTGATTAAGCGAAGATTTAGGATTATCGAGTGTATGTAATAAGTCAAAAGAAGGAGAACACTGAGTCTGAAGATCTGACACTTTCTTAATAACATTCCAAGTAGCCTTAACATTATTTTTTGCATTACGAAACTGTTCTTTTTCATACGCGCGTTTAAGTTTTCTCAGCAGAGAGTTACAGAAATTACGATAGCGTGTGTAGGTGATTTTTAATATTTCATTATTCACCAATTTTTTTAGTTTGATATGCATGCGATCACGGCGCCGTATACAGCGGAGTAACCCAGGCGTAATCCAGGGCTTTAAATTACGCTCTCTTTTTGGAATTGTTTGTACCCGTGTATGCTTTATGACAATGGAGGAGAGACTACCTATTAATGCATCTGCGGCTTCATTAGGATCCAAGATAGACAGCATTGGAGACCAGTCATGGGTTTTGATGTTCTCTATAATAGATTCGTAGTCTATTTTTGACCTAGTACGGGTAACATCCAAGGTAGCACTCCTGGTTTGTAGAAAAAGTAGCAGCGGTTCATGATCTGTTATTGAAGATTCAATAACAAAAGTCGTAGCCGATTTATTTGTTTTAAGTAAGATGTGGCCAAACAGTTTGTGAGCCGTGTCGGAAACAGATGAGCTGGGAGAAGTCCGTTAGACGCAGCACAGGTTAAATACTCATCCGAATGACTATCAACATTGCCGATCTTAATGTCAATGTTCATATCACCGATCAAGACCACGGTAGGGGTTGTTATTTTGAGAACATTATCGAGACTATCAACAAAGTTGTTTATGTTTTTAAAAGAAGGAGGGCGATAAATAGCCACTATTGTAGCGTCTTCTATGCAACAAATAAGACAGTTTGCGTCAGCAAAGTTTGGTTCTTTGACGTCAGCTTTAATGGAAGATTTAACGTAGATGGCACACCCGTCATTTTGGTTGTATGTGTTTTTAGTGTAGTACGAAGTGAAGCCATCCAAGGTCGGCAAATGTGAAAGTTTGCTTAACCAGCACTCCGTGCATTGGAAACCGAGCAAACGCATTAACACTGAGACTTCATCGACATTTTTAGAAATGCTGCGTATATTTAAATGTAATATTTTTAAACCATTTGTTGGGTCTTTTATAAACTGCGCGCAACCCTCAGCTTGACACTTGAGTAATTTAGAAACATGAAGCGCGTCTATTTCATTATTAATAATATCTATATTACCCATTTATTAATAGGAAATGCAAGATAAACGGTGAGTCGAAAAGTCGTTGAAAACGTAAATAATAAAAAAAATAAATAAAAAAAAAACATAACCCTCTTTTTTGCTTCGCCGTAGTCGGGTAAAAAAGTTAGTATCATATGGTGTGTAGCAGACTTATGGACAGAGATATTTATGAACAATAGTGATCGAATTATTGATATATAATGGTATAAAACAGTTTGACATGTGCATATTGTGTTATTGTGTATGGTGATGGGATAAAGTATATTGTTGTAGACTTGTGTATATATAGTTTGTATGCGTTGTTGTGTTGTATGTAAGGTGTTCAATATAATTATAGGTGAGAGTGACTTGTTTCGTGTAAAAGTTAATTCTAAAATTGTAATAAAAAATAAACAAAGAGTGAAGACAGATAAATAATTAGGAACTTTCTGTAATACCGACCGACTACAAGCGACAGGTTGCCGCTCTTTGTGGCGTCCTATGTTCAACAGTGGACGTCTTTCCGCTGATGATGATAATGATGTTATGTATCCAGACCCACAATCAATAAGCATACATACATCCATAGGTATATACCAACCTAAACAATCGGTCTGTATTCTCTGAAAGAGAGGTTTGGGTAGCGGAGCAAACAAATAATCGCCAAAAAAATGGTCCACAAGGGATTTAGAAAACGGATTTGTTCGAGTTTTGTTACAATATATTTTATGTTAAAAATACACGTCAAATTATCCCATACCTAATTGTTATTTTATAGGTCGTATGTTCAATTAAGGTATTCAATTCAAATAAAACCTTGAACCTCAATAAATTTTATGTAGTAGCATTTTGCCAGCTTGATTTTTATAAATGTCTATTTTTTGATAATAAAACAAAGCAATTATAAAGTATATCATACCGCATGTTTTTATTGTTTAATTAATTAAAAAAAAGAAAGAAGAATCTATCTTTATATCAAAATTAATCAAAATCGGTTTAGTTGTTTTGTCGTAACAGGCAGAAAGAGATATTTTCGCATTTATAATCTGGTATGGATGGATATAGTTTAGATGAAATGAGAAGGTATTACCAATTAAAAAAATGTAGATTATAATATGCTACTTTTTTCCTTTTTCATCCTCATAATAAAATCACGCCAGCATATTTCTGTATGTCATTAGTAGGTTGTGTACAAGTAAATAGAAACTCTATCATCATAATTTCAGTAACAATTTTCCTGTAACTAGCTTTTAGTAACATAATACAGAAAAGTTACTATTACACACAACAACGTATATTTACATCAAATAGTAATCCATTAGGGTCAGATTACATGGCCAATATAAAGTGAACATGTCGTTAACCCGAATATTGGTTACAGTCAGTGATCAAGTAAGTATAAAAATGTGGTTTTCGGCAAATAGGTACAAGCCAATTTTGATGACATGGTTGGCGCAGCGGCTGAGCGATCGACTGCTGCGCAGCGTGTTGCGGGTTCGATTCCCGCCCAGGGTAAACATTTGTGTGATAATCACTTGTGTTTGCCTTGTGTCTGGGTGTTGTTTATCTATGTATTATAAATATGTATTTAAAAAATTGCACTCCGGGAGTGCCGGCAGAAGTGAAAACTTGATTATTAACGTTGAGCATGTTTGATATTTTGGAATGGTTAGGGAATAATTTTGCACCAATTGCTTTATCAGTATAAAAGTACTATCATTTATGTGGTAGAATACAATATTCATTTATTGCGCTATCGTACACAAACATGACAATTTATATTACATTAAAAATTTAACACTTTAAAACTATTACAATTATTTTACTCTACTCTCCATCCGTCTTACGCTTTTTCGATCAGGTCACGTGTCCTGACGCGAGTTTAAGATTTTATACCCATTACAGAAAAAGTGCTCAACGCCGCTAAAGAAGTTTTCACTTCAAAAAATGTATTTGTGTATGTATATCAGCTGTCTGACACTCATAGTACAGGGTCTCCCTAGTTTGGGGTCAGATGGCCGTATGTGAAAATGTCCCCACATATTATTATTAAAAAATATATTTGATCCTTAGTTCTTAGTAAGGGTCAGTTTCACCAAACTTTTATGCCTTGTAAATGTGTCGCAAGGAATAGTATATGTGTATTAGTAGTTTAAGTGTGTCAAATCCCTAAGGGATTTGGTCAAAGACTTATACCACAGATTAACTAATAGTTCCTTTGGCTTATACTTAGTTTAAGTGTGGTGAAATTGGCCCTTAGTAGTGCTGTATCGGTTCAAATGTAGTATCGGGTATTATTCTTATTTAATTCATACTATGTCCCATACTTACTAATTACTTACTTTACCTACTAATATTATAAATGCGAAAGTAACTTTGTCTGTTACATTTTCACGACAAAACGGCTGAACCGATTTTGATAAAATTTGGCATAATGACATTAACGGCTCTATCAAATTGGCAGACAAGTGATGTGAATCGTTGTTAACAATGGCGGAGATGAAAAAGTACATTGATTAATCATTATTTCTGACATTATTGCCCATAAAACATCCGTCAGTCCGTCCGTCCGTCCGTCCGTGTGGTGTCGGACGTAAAGAATAGCACCATCCCATGTCTTCCCGTGGGTGTCGTAAGAGGCGACTAAGGGACTTACCACAGAATGGGCAGCAGCGTTCTCTGTGCCTTTGTAACAACCATACTACGATTGCCAACACGCCTGCCAAGTGTGGCGATTATGGCAAAACCCCCCCTTGGGGAGGCCTATGTCCAGTAGTGGACGTCTTTAGGCTGAAATTATATCCCAAACTTAATTACTTTATCCATACTTACTAATTAATTACTTTACTCACTAATATTATAAATGCGAAAGTAACTCTGTTACATTTTCACGTCAAAACCGCTGAACCGATTTTGATAAAATTTGGCATAAAGATAGCTAAAATCCTGGGGAAGGACATAAGCTAATTTTTAACCCGCGACTTTATCTGCATCCACGATATCCGACTTTCACGCGGACGAAGTCGCGGGTAAAAGCTAGTATTTTATAAATGCCAAGCAATGCCGATGTCCACAATTCTGTCAATGACAAAAGTGGATTGAAATAGCAAGTGTAAGAGATAAAAAAACTGTATATGTACCTACTAAAAATACAAAAGGTTTTATTGATACAGTTGGAATTAATGATGTCATCATCATAATTTTCGTGTATTTTCCCATGATACTTGGGGTCCGCGTAACATGTTTTCTTCTTCCATTCCGTCCTGTCAACCATTAGGTATGCTTTCATTGACTCCCTTTTCTTTATAATATTTTATCCTTTCTTTCAGTCTAAATATTCTTATTCTTTCTTTCTTTAAGCCTCTTAAATAGTAAAAAAAAAAAAATAATCATGGCGAGATCCATTTCCACATTCATTTGTATGGAAAAAAAAATTTAGAGGGTTTAAAATATTATCCTATGTGGAGATACATTACCAGGAGTAGACAGAAATACTTACCAAATTTTTAAACCCACACATAATTAAAATATTTCAAAATGAAAATAACAGCTTTTCGTTTCATTTCGTCGCCCATTTTGGGTTTATAGAAAATAAAAGCGACAAGTGACATTAACGGCTCTATCAAATTGGCAGACCAGTGATGTGAATCGTTGTTAACAATGGCGGAGATGAAAAAGTACATTGATTAATCATTATTTCTGACATTATTGCCCATAAAACATCCGTCAGTCCGTCCGTCCGTCCGTCCGTGTGGTGTCGGACGTAAAGAATAGTACCATCCCATATCTTCCCGTGGGTGTCGTAAGAGGCGACTTAGAGACTTACCAGAGAATGGGCAGCAGCGTTCTCTGTGCCTTTGTAACAACCATACTGCGATCGCCAACCCGCCTGCCAAGCGTGGCGATTATGGCAAAACCCCCCCTTGGGGAGCCCTATGTCCAGCAGTGGACGTCTTTGGGCTGAAATGATGATGATGATGATCCGTCAGTGTCAATGTTACTATCAGCTGCGGTTTCGTTCTGAAATAATGAGCTTTTCGTTAAACTGTTTACAAACTCACAAACTTTTAACATCTCCATTTTTAATGCGGGATTTTAAAAATATTTTAAATGCCTGAAGATACTCTTTAGGGTACGTCAGAGTATAAGAATTAGAATTTCAACTTCTCTAAACTTTTTTTATTTTTTTGTACAAATCTTGCTATGATTCTTTGTTAAAAATATCAATAATTTACAAATATTTTTGAAAAAAAATTGACATTGATGGTCACTGAGATGACATGGCGACTAGATTTTGAACTTTTTTAATTGCCCATCAGGTCTAAGGAACTTTGAACTTTGACCTTAAACTTTGGCGCTTAAAACTTTCTCCATCAACACAGATTGGTGTAAATACCAGTAGAGGTAATTACTCCGATGAACCCCTCTACAGTTGTCTCATTTATAAATCATGAACTTGAGATAATAATGATTTATTTCGTTAAGACTCCATTGCGTTGTTCCGCTTGTCTATTGATATTGACTTTTGGAGTCATATTGTCATTGTTTAACTACTGCGTCTGCGAACAGTTGAGCTCTTGTTCTGGTTACTGCCCCATTGGTCTCGTGGTTGCAAACGTGACTGCTGAGCGTGGGGGTCTTGGGTTTTATTTCCAAAACAGGCAAAGTGTTATGTGAATTTTATATAACGAATTTCTCAGTAGCAGCCTGGAGTTTGGAAGTTGGAGGTGTAACACCCCCGTCTGCTGCCCCCTCATCTCTCTCCAGTCGTGTCGGATTGCCGTCCCATCGAACTATGAGAGTGAGGGAAGAGATAGCGTACTCGTCTCGGGGAGGTCGGGGCCTATTCAACATTGTGGGGCACGCACCCACCGTGTGGGATAGACTTGGACCGCCGGGCACTTCTTCTCATGCAACCGAGCGGGATGGCGGGTTGCGGTTAGCCTAGCACCGGATGTGCGACCGACCTCCGGACTGACGAGGTCGGTCCCACCTCCGGTGTGCCTAGTGTGGCCCCGGACAAGAGAAGTTCCCGAACGCCAAATCCCAGGCCTAAGGTAACCTAATTCCCCTTTTCCTGTGATCCTCTATCCAATTGAAGGGTTGAGTTGGTGAAGGTGTCGGCTGGTGAGAGGCTCTGGGTCGGTGGTGGTCGTTTAGAGGGCAGCGAATGGTCGAGCGAACTTGCAGTTGAGGCTCGTAGTCTCTTTGTATAAACGTACCCTGAGATTGGGAGCATTAGCTGCTAAGTTCGCTTGATCCGCTTTGTTTGCTGCTTCTCGGATGCCCATTGCCCGCTCGGAGCTGATTTTCGCTGGTTGGCACCTCTGCCTACTCAACCTTTCAATCAACCCAACTCCCTCCCTCCTTTTCCCCATTTTTCGATTCGGTCCATGAGGAGGGGTAACCTCACATCCAAAAAAGCCCATCACCTACAACCCCACTATGTCGCAGAAGGAAAAAATTTTTACCCAGGTGGGTCCCGGCCTTGCCGGGGAATCCCACACCGATCCGTCGGTCTGCCCCTCACGTAATCTGGGAGGGGGCAAAACTCTGCATAATATAGTGCCGCGCCTTCTGCGCGGCAGGCTGCTTTAGCGCCCATAACACTGGCTGCGACTTACGCGCCACATGACACGACCACGGCTGCGACCTACGCGCCTAATGACACATCGACCAAACCCCCCTAACATAGAACATAGATAGCGTACTCGTGTTAGTCCACACAATATCTCCTGTATAGGTACTTGGCTAGTCTGAGATTGGCCACCGAGACCGAAATTTGGTCGGGTGAATTATTATTCTGGTTTGCATTTGATATATTTACTGTGTAAACTATGTGTATCTGTTATCTAAGCTAAATAACTGTCAAACATGACAGTTGTGTAAGGAGTTTGACATTAGTTTGACATAAGTCACGCATTGAACAAGACAATCGTCTCTAAGTTTTAGTGATAACCCTTGTTAATTGTCCTCTTAATTAAGCTTCATGTTCTGATATTTTAACACCCTCGAGCAACCTCGTAAATTCGCGTCATTCTTAGAATTTACTTGCCTTTTCAGTCAACAAACGGTTATCATAAACCATATTAATATAATCTATACAGAATCTGAGATCTTTAATAGCAGTCATAAACCCAAAAACTTCGGGGTCGAGGACATTCGTTGACCTGGCGTCGCGCGTCGTGCCAATATATACGACCGAAGTGTCGCCCTCCTAAGATATGTTTAAAAAGGTCGTCGGTTCTTAAATCTTTACGCTGGTCTAGATTTAGAAGAGAAACATGAGAACCTTTTTTATATACTTACATAAAGACTTGCGTTTGACCGCAACTCAGTGATGATGCGGCCTAAGGTGGAACACGCTTGCCTAGGACGAATCGGTTCACTCGTGCTTTGTAGATACCCAGATTATACTTATTTTGACGACACGGTTGGCGCAGTGGCTGAGCGATCGACTGCTGCGCAGCGTGTTGCGGGTTCGATTCCCGCCCAGGGTAAATATTTGTATGATGAGCACTTGTGTTTGCCTTGTGTCTGTGTGTTGTTTATCTATATATGTATGTATTTAAAAATGTATTTGTGTATGTATATCAGCTGTCTGACACCCATAGTACAGATGGCCGTGTGTGAAAATGTCCCCACATAATATATTATTGTTATTGTATATTATTGTTGTTATTGTTGTGTATTTGTTTATTTATTATTATATTCTATTATAATATTATATTATATGGAACAAATTTGAGGTATACACTATCAATTAAAAAAAAGAATCATCGAAATCGAACTATACTGAAATAACACCCCGTCATTTTTTCGTCGGGGGTTAAAAAGCTATGCGTGGTCAAACTTTAAAAAACAAATGTCTATAAAATGAAAACTACTGGGCCAATGTATCTGATGGGACCAAATGGCATCTATTCCGTGTAAAACTAAAGAAGAATCACGTAAATCGTATCGTAAATTTAAGCGTAATCGGTGTAGATGCATTAAAAAAAATACCAATCGAATTGAGAAGCTCCTCCTTTTTGAAGTCGGTTAAAAATAAAGAGTAATCATAGAGTTTCTTGCTCGTTCTTCTCCATCGAAACCTTCTGTTTGGAACGAGCAACTAGCTTTAACTTTCTGGCTAACTGGCTCTTTGACAATTCAAAAGTCCTTAATAAAAGTACGGTTTTAGTTCCCACTGGAATGGCACATAATATGTGTACTAAGCGCCACTTGAAATAAGTACCGCAATGTGTTTGCGTTTGATATATTACCTACGTGGTGCGAATAAAATTATTGTAGGTACTCACAGTCAGTGGTGCTATTAGTAAGCTATGTGTGCCATGTCCTATAGGACATGGTTAACCTACCTTTGCCGCGGCCTGGGTGACAATCCATTTCATATCGAGACCCCTTAGGGCGGGTTGTTTCAAACAGTTGGTTAACGTTACAAACGGACAGTTAAAAATTGCTATGACGCGAGATGATTACCGTTCGTGAATTAATGTAACAGGTTGGTTCATGTCATAAAAATCCTTCAGTCACAGTTATTCAAAAAGAGAGTCCACAATATCTTGATGTTTGACGTAGCTGTTTGACAACACAAAATTACGATGACTGGTGGATGAAGCATCGGTTATGGTAATAGTAACTTTTTAACGTACGTTAAGGCCACCATTTTGTCACTAAATATAGAGGGTACAGAAGGACCGCCGCTAAACTTGCCAGACTCACTAGGGCTACTACTGTTTTGACTCTGCAGGTTTTATTTGTGACAATATGAAATTTTATTGACACTGGTTGGAACTCTTTGCAATTTAAAAAAAAAAAACTAATTTGTCGTAAAATGTCAATGTCTCTCATTTATTCATTTAGACAACACGTGACAGTCGAGTCGTAAGTCTACTTGAAACTGCTTGAGAATGCCTATGTCGCAGGCAATTTGTATGATTCCGCCGTTTACATACGGCGTTGTCAGTTTATAAACGCTCGCAGTTATGTATAATGCCGAAGGCAAAATCTATATTGCCGTGTCAATATATAAAATGCCGAAACATTTCATTGACAATTTAAACGCCGTATACATAATGCCGCGGCAAATTGAAGAATTTAGTTCTGATGATGATCAAAAACGCTAGGGTGTCAATCGAATCTGGTTCTCGGAGAACACCTGCAGAATACTATTGGTCAAAAAAATATGTTGCAACATGCAGCAGGCATGGTTTCTGTCACGGCTACGGCGTTGCGGGGCTCCGGCGGTACCACGCGAGCTTATCGTCGCAGATGGTATTCACGCTCACCACCGCTGCTTCGGCTTACTGGCCGGCTTCGCCGGCCAGCCTCAGCCGCGGCGGCGGGCGTTAAAACCACCTGCTCGTCAACTCGCTGGCCGCCTCGCCCCTCCGCGCCTACGCGAATTTAAATTACACTCTAGGGGTAGGGCAGACAAGACTACGTGGAGTCGGTTTCACAGCAATTCGTTTCTGTCATTAACTTTTGTAACTACGAACTACTTCTCTTCGAACTACATATATATGTTAGACTTTAGCACATAATTTTATTAAATTAATCTTGCTTGAAATCTTCATTAGTTACCTGATTATCGAAATAAAGTTGATTTGTCCAATCTGTGTTTTATCGTGGTCACCCTAAAACTACAACCAACGTCGAAATTATTACAATTGAACGAGTTATCAATTTGCCTTCGGCATTATACATAACTGCGAGCGTTTATAAACTGACAACGCCGTATGTAAACGGCGGAATTATACGATTTGCCTGCGACACCTATAAACGTAATGTCAATGTGTGCGTGGTAAAAATGGCGGTTTGTTCTGTGTGGTCTCTCTGCTCGGGCGCGACGCAGCCTTATGTACTTTGTGATTTTGTGAACTAACCCATTTTTTAGTTTGACGATAGTTAGCGCCATTTTGGACTATTACCCGTTAGTAAAGTACAGTTGAAGCAACCCGCCTTTAGTGCCTTGAAAAGTACGTAAAGACGTTGGTCCCGGCTGCCATTCGTAGATCTTTGACAGTCGGATTTGGTAGTCAGAAGCCAGTGAGTCTGATTTTACTATTGAAATTGGAAATGAACAAGTTGACTACTTTCAACATGCTACTTTCAACATGTATTTACTTGAAATCATTTATAATAGGAACAAGTTTCATGTAATGTATCAATTACCAAATGTAGGTATTTAAGCTACTCAACTACAGCTGCTGAAAAAGCTATTAAGTAAATCTAGAACAATAATAGGCTCAGCACGACCGCGCTAACGTAAAGGTAATAGTTTCTAGTTGAAATTAAAGCCATTTCTGTATTATTCCTATAACGTTTTGGTTTAATTTGAAACGACAAGCACAATTAATATTATCCATAGTATATGATTAAAGCCTTTAAACTAAAGTATTTTTCTTTCTGCCCTTATCCCATGTTACTTGGGGTCGGCGCAACACGTTTCCTTCTTTCATCCCGCCCTCTCAACCGTCATGATATCACTGGTTCCCTTCTATTTCATATCATTCTTTACCACAATCCATCCATCTATTCTTTGGTCTTCTTACCATCCATCCATATTTATATTCATATATTTATCACATGTGTCCACTGTCCAGAGCCTGCATGGGGGCAGACGAGACAGCAGCCCAAGTGCTTCTGAACTGCCCTTAGGTCGCTTCATACAGGGCAAAGTACTTCGGTAACCCAGATAACCTACGGGAGATCGCTAGCGACGTCAAGGCGTTGCTGGGTTTTCTTGAGGCGCCGGGTGGATCGAATGATTTACTTCCCACCTCTCTTTTTGGGACAAGCCCGCCACACTATTCCCTAACCACTGTAACTCCTGTAAGCCAGAATCAACAGTGGCGACCACCAGAAAAGCGCCAAAGCAATGAAGCTCGACGAGTCCCAGAGAAACGATTCAACTGTCTTGGATCCCGCAACGAAATTAACCAGAAAAGAACAGCGGAGAAGTAAGAAAAACATATTTTCCACTTCCCTCCAAATCAAGCAGGAGACAGAACAGAACTAGGCCAATAGGCACAAAGGGACGTTTACAACTGGGAGAAACCCAGTTGCTGAGCACCACGGATTATAATTGACATAATTAATGGGTCCTAAAAAGTGAGCTGTTACATTAAATTTGATTCCAGTAATAGGTATACTTCCCACCTGTACGCAAAATACGCGCTGAAACGTGGAGTTGTGGACACCAGCCCGTCATACTACTACTATCGCATGCGTTTCATCTCTCCTCTTCACATGTCCATACAAAGATAAACGATTCCCTTTCAAGTTTTCTGTCACTGGCGCAACTTTCAAACTTCCTCCGGTATACTCATTTCTGACTTGATCCATTTTGGTTACCCCACCAACATAACACCTACATTTAACTTAACGTTGGGAAAATTTAAAAAACATTTAACAGAATTACTGTCAAATAAATGCTATTATTCTGTGCAGGATTTCTTGGACTTCTTACCTTTAATGTAATTATGTAGTGTCACTTTTGTTATCACATTTGCATGCCGTCTTAAGGTAGAATGTACAAGGATTCTGTATGTATTGCATCAACTGATTTTTATGTACCTACATTCTGAGCAAATAAAGACATATTCTATTCTATTCTATTTAAACTAAATTATTATTATGTAGACATAGGCTACGAAACAAGAATTTCCAATTTAGGAATTGATCGAATTTATAAAATATTAACTTCGCGCGCTTGTTGCTAGACCTTTAGAAGAAGATAAATATAAAGACGCCAGACGTTATGTAACATTTTTAATTCGCCGGCTAGAAACAGCAAAGGTTAAGGGGTCGTCTGCGCTGTCTACCAGAGAAATTTATTCAATAAAAGTTTAGACTGACTGACGAACACCTGTATGTTCTTCATTCACAGTTGGTGGCCGGTTCGATACAGGGAAACTACTTACCCATCTGACATTTTCAAAAAATCTTGCGTAGGTACTTTCTAAGTTTATATTGGACATCACTGAAAAATGTCGTGAGGAAACCTGAAGGACAATTCTTGTATTTTTAAGCCTCAGTCACAATGTGTCAAAAAAAACTTTAATCCACCTACATTTTTCACAAGTTTTGACATCAATTGTTTTAAATTGCTGAAATGGGATGGCAACTAAACTTTAAACGTTATTATTTGCGTGTTTTTAATTATTTTGAACTAGCTGACCCGACAGACGCTGTCCTGTCAATTGATTTTTAAATTTTCTTACAGTTTATAATGGATTTCCACAATGGATTTCCCTGGATTTCCACAAATATTTCAATACCAAAATTATCCAAATAACCAGCCGTTCTCGAGTTTTACCGAGACTAACGAACAACGATTCATATGTATTTAATATTTAAAAGATTTATGGCTTCCTCAAGACAGATATGCAATTTCAGACTTACTTTAATGATATTCTTAGTTTGAAATCGCCTATTCACCTCGAGCAAGAGTGGTGATCATTCCTTTTTAGTATGAGTAGAGACTTTTGCCCTGCAGTGAGGCAAGGGGGCAATGGGGTATTTTACTCTATGTGAGAAAAAATCTGTAAATATATTATTGAGATGAGAATTGAGAGTCGGAAAATGTTAGTTTTAGTTCATAAAATAACAAAATAAATTTTAAAATTCAATTCAAAGTTTTCAGTTTTTTTAATCTGTCTTATAACACCTTGGAATAGTAGCCGCCATATTATTACGGCGTACGGCTGTGTAAACAAAAAAGTGTCAACTGTCAGTCAACCAATTGGTGCGTATAGGCTTTGTACCTTTATTATTTTCGTAACCAAAGTATTTTTTTAATTATTACAAAATATGATTATAATATTTTTTACATTTTAAACAATAATCATACAAAATATCAGCGCATTTGACTACACAGCAAACTGACGTCATTTCCACAGAGCAATATGGCGTCCACTACGAGGCGTTTTCGTCAAACTACGCGCGAAATTTGATTTATGGCACTTATAGATTGAATAAAAAATTTGAGATTTTTTTGATGGCATATTAGCACTACAGAATTTGATTGCGACACTTTTCAAAAATGGGTGTAATACCCTATTGTATTAGCTTATAGGAAGTTTCACATTCAAATGTCTGTGTCAATCTGTCAAAAATGCCTTTAATTTAACTAAATTTTTGACAAGATTTTGACATTAATTATCGCTGCTGACGCTGCAACTGGATTTTAAACATTTTTAATTAGTATTTTTTTTTAAACAGTGTCCCAGACTATTAATTTCTCGTGTGTTGTGGGTGTGTTTACAAACATAATTATAAACTCATATACAAAACAGCCAGACCCGGAACAACTATCTGTAGGCCAGATAATTATTTGTCTCGTGCGGGAATCGAACCCTCGACACGAAGCGCAGCAGTCAATCGCTCAACCACTGCGCCAACCATGTCGTTGGTTAGTTGGTTGGTATTTTTTTTTTAACTATACAGATTTTTACTGTCACTCACATTACATAAAAAGTATGTAATTTCAAACCAATGCACACCCTTCATCCCAATTACATTTTAACAGCTATTTGCACAATTTAGACCATTCATAATTCAATCGATAACAGGTTATTAATCGGTTTGGGAGCCGCCAACCGTATCCGGTGTGAGATAACGTAATATCCGCTGGCTATCCGTCACTTCCTGTAAGCAAACACCCTGTAAATGAACGGTTATTTAGCAGAATATTTGAACGTTGATTGTAAACGGATTTATAGGTAAACATTTTCTATGAAATGTTTTGATGGCTCTAATTCTACAAATGTTATCTAAGTCATCATTCATCATTTCAGCCGAAAGACGTACACTGCTGGACATAGGCCTCCCCCAAGAGCGGGGGTTTTGCCATAATCGCCACGCTTGGCAGGCGGGTTGGCGATCGCAGTATGGTTGTTACATAGGCACAGAGAACGCTGCTGCCCATTCTCTGGTAAGTCTTTTAGTCGCCTCTTACGACACCCACGGGAAGATATGGGATGGTGCTATTCTTTACGTCCGACACCATACGGTTATCTAAGTACTAACATCATAAATATGAAAGTATGTCACTCAATTACGCGTAATAGTTGAACCGATACGGGATGAAATTTTGCTCACAGAATTAAACCGTGTCCTAAATAAAATATAATACTTTTTGGAGTTGACATGTTGTACATGATAACACAGAAATGTAGTCATTAACTGCTGCGGCTTCCTAGAGAAGCTCAGAGTCACTCAGCTAGCCATGGAAAGAGCTATGATCGGAGTTACTCTTCGCGATAGAATTCGGAACGAGGAAATTTGCTGAAGAACTAAAGCCACCGACATAAGTAGCTCTCAGAATATTGCAAATTGAACTGGCAATGGGTAGGCCACATCGCTCGAAGAACCGATAACCGATGGGGAAGAAAGGTTATCGAGTGGCGATCACGAACCGGAAAACGGTGGATGCTAGCGGCAGGTTGCCGCTCGTTGTGGCGTTCTATGGGGGACGTCTTTTGGCTGATGGTGATGGTCTTTTGGGTTTTTTTGTCCGAAATGTTTTGCTATTTTCCAACCCTCTCCGACGTAACGAGGCAAGATAGTTTATTATATTTAATACACGTCTGTTCTGTCCCACTGTAGGGTAAAAGTCAAACTTTATTTTTAACCTTTATTTTAAAAAGAAGGAAGGTTTGACCACGTATAACTTTGTTTAGTATAAGTACGATTTCGATGATTTTTTTGGTGAATTGATAGTATAGGTATACTCAAAGTTGGTCCCATATAAATATCAAGAAATTATTCCATCCCTAAAGTTACAAAATTAAGGAATCACTGAATTTGTTTGGTGTCACCGTTTTAATTAATTTGTATGATAAGAAGTAGGCACTAAAATGCGAAAAAAAAACTTTTCTCCAAAAAAGACAACCACCTTCAAATATTAAAAAATAACTTTAAATTCGCAAATCGGTGACAATACAAAACAACAAACAAAACCGACTTGCCGATTTGCGAATTGAAAGTTATTTTTTAATTTTTGAAGGCGGTTGAGAAAGATTTTATTGTTCACTGTTACATCGGCACGCTAAGAAAACTGATTAAAAGGTTTTCTAGGTAAATTAAATCTTCATTTTTAGTAATGAGATACTCTGAAATGCTGTTTGAGATGAACTAGCTTAAAAGACTGTAGACTTTATCTTCATTATGATAGAGAGAGAACAACCTACCCACGTTTTGGAACGGGCAATTAGCTTCAACTTTTCTGATTAACCTGACTTCTTCGGTTTTTAGGGTTCCGTACCCAAAGGGTAAAAACGGTACCCTATTACTAAGACTTCGCTGTCAGTCCGTCCGTCTGTCTGTCAACAGGCTGTATCTCAAGAACCACGATAGCTAGACAGTTGAAATCTTCACAAATTATTTATTTCTGTTGCCGCTATAACAACAAATACTAAAAACAAAATAAAATAAATGTTTAAGGGGGCCCCCCAAACCTCCTATCTGATTTGTTTAAGCATTGTTAGTAGAGATAAGATAATTTAAGGTACGATGAGGCTGGCATGCCATTGTGGATAAAAGCCTCCTATAAAATTTAAGAATAAAAATAAAAAGTATTTTCAAAAAAATGAAAACCGCCTTCAAAAACTAAAAGGTGATAAATAACTTTAGCACAGAACACACATTACTTTACTTTCGGAAGTCGGTGGCGGTGGCTTTGAGTTTGTTGTTTTGTATTGCCACCGACTTCCGAAAGTAAAGTAATGTGTGTTCTGTGCTAAAGTTATTTATCACTTTTTAGTTTTTGAAGGCGATTTTCTTTTTTTTGAAAAAACTTTTTATTTTTCGCTTTTTAGTGTTGCGTTAACATCCAAATCCATTAAGAAACGGCAACACACTTAAAAGAGATTGTAAATCCTCCAAAGATTGAAGAAAGTAAAGGTCGTCTAAGTATTTTTTTTGGGAATTTGTTGATTTTCTCAAAAAGGGCTAGATCAATTTTGGTAAAATTTATATGGGTCCATTTCGAAATAAACCCCTTTCGAACAAAAATAGAATTTCGCAAATCCGTCTATATATGACAGAGTTATGCCCGAACATACATAAAAAAAAAAATATATATATATATATATAAACATTCGAATTGATAACCTCCTCCTTTTTGAAGTCGGTTAAAAAAGGCTCCCATACAAAAAATCGGATATTTTTTGCCCTTTTTTGCTCGATGTCTAATGTTGTGTAGATAATGGTACGGAACCATTCGTGCGCGAGTCCGACTCGCACTTGGCCAGTTTTTCTTTGGTTTTTGTAACATAATTGTGTTTCGACTTTGACTTGACTTTGACAGCCCTATATTATTGATTTAGGATAGAATTGTCTCAACTCTAGTTTCCATTTAATGAGATTAATTTTATGTAAATTATTCGAAAATGGGTGAGGTTTGTTCTCAAATATTTGCATAATGACTTGCGTAATTGTATAAAAGCTTTTCAACCTTTCGATTTTTTAATGGAACTTTGAATGTATTTTAAAGGTTCATTGTTACGCCTGAGCGCTTGTAAAAAAATATACGGAGGCCAGTACATCAAACTACAGCAATCTGTCTTTCTTTAGTAGATATTCAACTTTATTGCAAAAGGAACAGGTTTATATTCAACTAGCGACCCGGCCCGGCCTACAGCCTTCCTCGATAAATGGACTATCCAACACAAAATAATTTTTCAATTCGAACCAGTAGATCCTAAAATTAGCGCGTTCAATCAAACAAAAACAAACTCTTCAGCTTTATAATATTAAGTTTTGATTGGTAAAAATTGTCAGTTTGGTACTTATGGCTTGATGTACTGGCGTCTGTACCTATATCGTCGGGGATAGTGCAAATCCGCGTAACTAGCATTGGATAATTCCGCATATCTGACAAATTTCGCTGGCAATGTACGCACGATCGTCATTGGCAGACACCTCTTTGACGTGATTTTCGTCCGCCCTATAGAATGCAAGGAATCGCCCAATAACAATACCGCTTGTCTACGGCCGGCAAGTATCGACACCTCACGTATAACCTTCCCCTGTAAACTTAGACGTAGTGCAGATACGCGCAGTTTACGTATGGTAGATTCGCGGATTTGCACTATCCCCGACGATATGTAACTCTTAGGTTGGTACTCTGCACGTTGAAAAATTGGTACACAAACAATTACCTTCACGCAATTTTGCCGTGAAGAAGACACGGCAAAATTGCGTGAAGGGGTCCGATCACACAGACCGGCTCGGAGAGGAGAGCATATTTTATATTACGTTTAAAACAGAGTGTTGTTTCATTGTAATAAGGTTTATTTTTACTTGCTGCTACTTCTTTTATTATTGAGAATGCTTGAGAGCAAATCTAACGCGCTAAGTGTGAAATAATCGATCTCCGATTGCGTGCTCGTTCCCGGCTGCCAAATCTCAGTTCCAAGCGTATAACTCGCGCCGGTCTGTGTGAACGGAACCTAATTGTGAAGAGTCGTAGAAGGTGACACCTGCTACGATTTTTTCACGAAGATATTACAGATATCTAGCAATTTATTGACGCCAGGGTTGGCCCAGTGGCTGAGCGATTGAACGGCTTGCTTCGTGTCGCGCGTTCAGTTACCGCATGTAGCCAGGGCTTGGATACCGGTATATTTTTTTAAACGGTTTCGTCTGAAATATCTAAGAAACAGTTTATATCGGTTACGTTCAAACGGAACGTTATTTAAAACGTTTTTCAGTTTTTGAAAAAGAACAAAATTTAAATTGTTCTCGATTAATAAAACGTTTTTAACCGGAATCAATGCGCGATCGCATCGGAATAAATGATATTTTGAAATGAAAACATACCCTACCTAACTTAACAAGTTAATGCCGCCGCACACTATGTGCGGCTGCGTCCTGCGGAATAAAACGGTTTTTGAAAACATTCTCATTATTTCCCATTTCGTTTTCGTTCCGAACAAAATGTTGCACAAGGAACGGTTAGAAACATTTTAAAAACGTTATTTTAAATAACGTTTCCGAGCCCTGCATGTAACAGACATTTGTTTGACCGATAGGTAGTTAGTCCTGGCCTGGTTGGTTGTATATAATATGTTGGTTTATAATGTTAGTATCGCACCTACAATACATTTTTTTAAAGAAAAATAATCAACTATGTCTAAGTTTGAACATCAGTGACATCGGTGAAGGACCTAAATTGACAGAAACAAAATTCAGAAGGTGCTAAAATGGATCGTGTTTGGATCGCGTTAAGAGCTTGTGGTAGGTCTCCTGGATTTGTAATAATTAATATGTCTACTCTTAGCTTTTGCCCGCGACTTCGTCCGCGTGTATGTCGGTTATCGCGGATGCAGACAAAGTCGCGAATTAAAAAGTACCCTATGTCCTTCCCTAGGGTATAAGCTATCTTCATACCAAATTTCATCTTAATCGTTTCAGCCGTTTCATCGTGAAAACTTAACACACAGACTTACTTTCACGTTTATAATATTAGTATTAGTATGAATAATCGCCAATCCGCCTTGAGCGCACGTGGTGATCAATGATCGTGCCTTCTCTGTATGAGAAGAGGCCTATATAATACTTACTCGCCATGTCACACGGTCTAGTTTGCAAAACTTTTTATTTCTTTCTTAATTTACCACCTTAAAATTATCCTCAGGTTAAAAATTCGTTTGTTTGGTTCACAAAAATTCATAGGTGTACATGACAGTGACAGTGTGATTCATGACAGGGTTTGAACAAAAAAAAAGAAGTTGAAATTCTAATTCTTATATTCTTGGGTACCTAAAGAGTATCTTCAGGCATTTACAATATTTTTAAAACCGAAAACGAAACGGCGACTAACAGTGACACTGACAGTCACCATTTCGCAGAACTTACACTGAAATTGCATCGTTTTAAGGGAAAGAATGTCACAAATAATGATTATTTTTTCCACACACTTGTCACATAACTTGTCTGCCAATTTGATAGAACCATTAACGTCGTTCGTCATTTTTTATAAACACAAAATGGGCATCGAGATATGAAACGAAAAAGTGTTATTTTCATTTCGTAATATTTTTATATTGGGGTGTTTAAAAATATGCTAAGTATATCAACCTACTCCTGGTAATAAATAAATTCTTTACATTGTAAAATACTTATTAAACCCTCTAAATTATTTATTATACATATGAATGTAGGTATGGATCTCGCCATGATTCTTTCAACTTAATCGGTCCAGTAGATTCGGAGCAATTTGCCTGTGACAAAAGGACAGATAGAAACACGAGTGATTCTATAAGGATTCCGTTTTTCGTTCGGACGTAGAACCATAAAATTAAAATATTTATCGTAACATAACTCTGTAATAAAGAACGTGTAATGTAATTTCAACTCAAAACCGACTGACAGATTTCATACCAATCTTGTAAATTTATGCTTCAAGAATCATAAATTACCTAGGTACTAAAATATTTACAGAACGGGAGCTGGCAAAATCTGTACCGTGAGGAACATAACAAGTATTATTATGGTTTAGGATCCAAGAGTCAACTAACTGACTTACGTCATTTAGAATGGCAAACCTTTTGAAAATATGCCAAGAGAGGCATATGTGGTTCCATTAAAAAAAACGGATTAGGAATTTCTCCTGTATTGTGGGTGCAATCATAAACATGTAAACTCATATACACCAACACTCAGACCCGGAACAACTGCCTGTAGGCCTATACAAATACTTGATCAGTGCAGCAATCGAACCCACAATATTATAGCAGTCAACATCATCTTCCTGTCCTTATTATTTACTTGGGATCGATTGAACATGTCATTAATCGTCATCACTATTATGAATTAAAGTAGAGTAATTAGGCCTAATCTGCAGGACTACTGGTCTAATTTTGTAAATTATTTCGCTATACGAGTATTTAAAAATATAAATATATAATAATAAATACAATATCAGCCTGTTATTGTCCCACTTCAGCAAAGGCCTCTTCTCATACAGAGAAGACACGAGCATTGATCACTGCGTTTGCTCAAGGTGGATGGGCGATTTCAGACGTACATTCTGTCAAGAACGTATCGGAAATAAATAATTTAAAAAGCTCATATAAAGGCTTTGTCTGAATTCTTTTTCACGCTAAGTTGGCACAACTGTCCTCTTTATTCACGCGGAGTTCGAACGTCACTGGTCATTCTGTTTGTTCACAGTGCGCTATTTTGTCAGTTCATGTTAACAGTGTTGGGCGATTTTTACTATAGTTAAAAATATCGAACAAATAATTCGTTTTAAATGTTGTATTGCAAATAGAATTTCGTGTGCAGAAGCACTGAAAATGTTACACAAGGCTTTCAGTGAAATGAGTGGTATAATGCATTTATATGTGGTCGAGATGTGGTGTAAGATTTGCCTCGTTCTGGTTGGCCATCAACGTCTTTCACTGAACTAACAACGCTATAATAAAGGAAATGGTAACTGAAAATCGTCGTTTTAGTCTGGGAGAGATAGGCTGAAATTTCTGTATCTCAAGAATCAATAATCGTACCGTTTTAAACGATTATTTTGGCATGAAATGCGTTGCCGCTCGACTAGTACCGAAAGATTTGAATCGTTTGAATTTCATTCGCGTAAACGTGGCTGAAGATGTGTTAGAAAGAGTCAATTCCGACCCCACATTCATAAAACGCATTGTTACTGGTGACGAGACATGGGTTTACGAGTTTGACATCACAGACAAACCAGTCAGCAAGAATCGGAATGGCGCCTTCTCACTAAAAAAAAATCGCGACAACTACTGAAGTCGATTCCAAAAAATACCTCATAAATAAAATTTAATAAAATATTTTTTTTTGATTATTGGTTATTCGTTGGCGTTTGTGTATTATTACGGAATGAAACTACTTTGAAGGCGATAGATTAGACTTAGATATTTAATACATTATTAGGTTTTTTATTGAATAATTTCCGGTACTTCCTGGAGACAGTAGTATATTAATGATAAAGTCCAGGTTTCCTCACGATGTTTTCCTTTACCGATGTCAGTGATCTCCAAGACAATCTTAGAAAGTACATAATTATGAAATGGAAAAAGTCACATTGGTACTAGCTTGTGTCCCGGCACCACACGGCTAACTCGCGGTTTTCATTATGTTTTATAGGATATTATTCATAACTATTAATTATTCCTTTATAGCCAGACACTTTCCGTGAGCTATAACTAGAGCCTGACGACCTTATAATTTTCTTTTTGGTTTAAAACAGTCATACTAGAATTACGTAGGTCTGCTGGCATCTCAGTCTATAGTCAAGAAATTATTTAATACTGCCTATCGTAATTTAAACCTTAAATCTAAACGCTTTACTCACATTTTCACTAACAAAGTTCGAGTTTAATTGCTCGAAACCCAGTACATTATAATGTAATTCTACGGTAAAACTTTGGAGATGACAAATGGCTTTTAACCTATACAAGGGGCACGCAAGAATATTCCGTTCCAATTTTCTCATATTGAGGTACCCAATGGAAGCTTCCAGAATATTCCGAATTCTATTTCGGTTGTTTCATGATTATAAATCCTTTTACAGAGGGTCTGGTTCTGAAATTACACTCCACTCGTTTTTTAGTAAGATCGGAATATTCTATTTATTGGGAATATGTAGTATTATTTTATTATAAATTTATTATTTTAGTCGAAATACTCTCAGCAGAAATTCAGACATGGAACGAACGCGGTAATTTAAAAAAAAGCCGTACCAACCGTAAACACAGATATCTTATACCACATAGATATAGAAAAGGGGCTGAGATCAAGGGAACAATTTTAACATTTTACTAATAATCTTCATTTTCATAATTATTAAGGGGATATTTTTAAATGCATAACTGTACATATTTTCAGCACACTAGGTAACTCCACGAATTAACTGAATGCATACCAGAAAAATGAACGTTGTGCAAAAAAATCCAACTGATTAACTAAAAATGTCCTACAAAAAAAATTAAAATATCACACAAAACGAGGTGACCTTTTTTATCGAATTCACGCCAAAAATGTGGTTCGTACATCGGCTATATGATTTATAAAACAAAAATAAGAATTGTTTATCAAAAATACTAATTTGCACTCTAAATTGTACAATCTTACTACGCAAAATCTTTTTGACCCCCTGGGGCGGATCCGAAATGGTTAGGTTAGGTTAGAACTATGACCCCCTACGCACGAGGCGAGCGAGTTAGTAGTTCTGGAGGTTCGTTAAACATAAGCCAAAGTAAATTAGGTGATGGTTTTCTTGCTTAAAAATGTTTTATTATGTTTTTTGAACTAAGGAATTGTTAGATATTCTATTTTGATAATAGTTATTCGTTCAGTAAAACAGTTCTGCAAATATCATTAAACAGTATAATATTTAATTTGATTTATTTAGTGTGCATAATTTGTGTGCAAGTCAGTATTTTTGGTTTAACTTTGAAATATTTTGTTACAGATATCGATTTAATTACATGCCATTATTAAGTACCTAAAATTGACTTTTAACTCTGCGCCTTCACGTCTTCTGTTATCCGTCCGTCACAATGTCAATCCCAAACTCTTCTTCTAAAAACCCTTTTAATAGCATCCCAGGATTTCGTCTTTGGCATACATCATCTATCTCATTCACACTTAGACATCTTGCTCTTTCACACAGTCATGCATCATGCGACATCAAAGCATCATGGCAGGATTTGTACAAGAGTGTCTTCAGGCATTTACAATATTTTTAAAACCCCGCAATAAAAATGGATGTTAAAAGTGAATAGTGTAACGAAAAGTTTTTTTTTACTATGGTAAACTGTATAATTATCAATCTACACCTGCACGCGTAGCATGGCCACGCTTTGTCTACGGAAGAATAGACAAACTGTACTGACTTGTCTATTCTTGTTGTCAGTATGTCCATTCTTCCGTAGACATAGCGTGGTCATGCTACGCGTGCAGGTAATGAAAATATTTTAAAACCTCTATTTTTTTTTTCTTCGTACATATGATTGAGTGGATCTCGTCATGATTCTTTCCAATCTATATTTTCCTCTATACATATACATACATTCAAATAAATAAAATTGAAGTGTCTGTTTGTTACAACAGCTTTTTACTAAATGAAAGTATAAACGGTACTTATAACAATTCTTGTTTTTTTTTTTTCTTTTTATATTGATATAGGCTTGCGGTTAACCGCAACTCACTCGATCTTATCTGTTTGTCTGCTTGTTCTGGTTAATTTCTTAAATGGCTGAATCAATTTTGACTTTCACTGACATATAGCTGACGCTTTATGGAGTAACTTAGGCTATTCTTATTTTAGAATCATTCCTGTCGACATCCGGCATTACTCAAGATCTTAAAGAAATCGTATTTCTCCTGTGCATTCGTCGAAACTTTCGTCATTAAACTGTTATTGTTTGTGATAGCTTCAGGTCTCGGAGACTGAAGCGCCGATAAATAAACGTGCTTAACACGTACTTTGGTTTAGTTATGTTTCTGTCTCTATCTTCTATCTCTATCTAATGTTCGGAACTAGTGGTCGGATTCTGAAAATTATTTCGCTTATCTGTTTGACTGTTGACATGACTCTTGGAGTCATGCTGCTTTTGTTCATCGCGGGCCAGCCATACCACTGGCCACTGGCTGGTGGGTCTAATACTATACCACTCACCTAACTTAACCAAATGATTTACCTACAATAGAGGGGACGACGCGCCGCCTACCTGGGCCTGCATCTGGTCGGGTGGTGGACTGCCCCTGTCGCCCACCCGCAGGCCCGGCAACTCATGGAGGCCGGAGGTCATTAAGCGTCCTCCGGCGCCCGGTGCGTCTTCTCCTGGAGGGAAGCGAGGCAGTTGCTTCGATCACCCTCTCTGCCGCTTCTTTTGAGTGCATGACTTGCTCGCAAAAAGAAGCGACAGCCTCCCACATACTCTCGGTCTGGACCATCAAAAGAACGATGTTTGGAAGCGGGAGGTCACCAGCTACTGCTGCGGAGAGTTCAGGGCGCTGCTCTGCCCAAGCTGGGCACTCTGCCAGCGTGTGCTACGCCGTGTCCTCCAGGTAATCTCCGCAGTGGTGATAACCAGGTGATTGTTCGCGGCCTATGCGACACAGATACTTCCCGAAACAGCCATGTCTGGTCAGTCCTCCATGAACCTAAACCAAACGATTTTTTCAGTGATATGGTTTTAGACCCACCTTGTTTTAGACCCATACAATACTACTAGTGGTATGGTGGGTACGGTTTATTTGGTTTCTATTGCGTCTGCTAATTGAACAGTTCAATTTAAAGAAAGGATGCTACGCTATGCTGTAGGAAGATACGCTATCCCTGAGTGTTAAGTATAAGATTTCTTTTTGTTTAGAAAAATATATGATCCGTAAGATTTACCCGAAGTCGCGGGAAAAAGGCAGTTCATAAATAAAATAATGAGTCAACAGAAACTCAACACGAATAAAAATAATGAATACCTACGTTCTTCCCAACATTTCGAGAAGTTTCGAGAGCTCGTACTTGTGAACAGTGGTCTTTAATTAGATTTCCATTTGTGAAAATATTATTAAAACAAAGTTCAAACACATTGTATGTTTTCAGCATAATATGTATTATGTTACGGTAGAAAAGAGAAAATAATTATTCGGGATAATTTTGCAAAACATTTTTTTAAAGGTTTCTCTGTAATTTTCCATTTTGTGTTTGGTCGTATTTCTCTCATTTAATGTTACCATCGTCATCACCATCGTGTCAACCTTTAAACGCCTACTGCTGGGTATTGTCACCCCCAAGGGTTCAGCCGTAATGGCCATGCTTGGCCGATGCATGGTGATGATCGCAGTAGGTGTTATAGTACTCAGAAGGACGCTGCTGCCCATCCTCTGTATCCCTCTGTCGCCTTCTACGACCCCCATGGGTAGAAACGGGTGGTGCTATTTGCGGCCAGCCAATGGGAATGTCACAAGCGGCTATCTAAAGGGCAATAGGGAATTTTACTCCAAACGAGAAAAAATCTATAGATATGTAATTGTGTCAGTTTAGGCATAAAGCAGTATAAAAATGTAAATTTTAGTTCATAAAATAACAAAATATTTTTTATTCAATTCAAAGTTTTCAGTTTTTTTAATCTGTTATAAAACACCATGAAATGGTAGTGGCCATGTTATTACGCCGTACGGCTGTGTAAACCAAAAATTTTCAACTGTCAGTCAACCGATTGGCGTATACAGGCTTTGTACTTTTATTATTTTCGTAACCAACGTAAATTTTTAGTTATTACACCTTACAAAATATGATTTTAATTATTTTTAAATTATATACAATTATCATATTTAATATGAACGCATTTGATACAAAACAAACTGACGTCATTTCCACTGAGCAATATGGCGTCCAGTAAGAGGCGTTTTCGTCAAACTACGCGCGAAATTTGAAAGAATTATGGCGAGATTTGTACAAAAAAATTAAAATGTTTAGAAAAGTTGAAATTCTATTTTTTATATTCTTGGGTACCTAAAGAGTATCTTCAGGCATTTGGAATATTTTAAAAACCCCGCAAAAAAAGTTAATAGTTTAACGAAAAGCTGATTACTTCAGTACGAAATGGCGACTGACTGTAACAGTGACACTGACAGCCGTCGTTTTGCAGTTCTTACATTGAAATTGTATCGTTTTATGGGAAATAATATCACAAAATACTGATTTTTATTCTCCACACACTTGTCATATCACTTGTCGGCCAATTTTATAGATCCGTTAATATCGCTTGTCACTTTCTTTTTATTTATAAACACAAAACGGGCATTGAAATGAAACGAAAAAGTGTTATTTTCATTTCGTACTATTTTAATTACGCGGGGGTTTAAAAATATGCTAAGTATATCAATCTACTCCTGGTAATGTATTCTTCACTTTGGAAAATATTTTAAACCCTCTAAATTACTTTTTTTTTTTCAAACAAATCAGTGTATGAATCTCGCCATGATTCTTTAAAATTTAGATGCATTTTTATGGCACTAGTCGATTGAATAAAAATTTTGTGTTTTTTTTGGTGGCATATTAGCAGCAACTACAGAATTTTATTGAGAGACTTTTCAAAAATGGGTGTAATAAGTACCCTATTCTAGTAACTTTAAGGAACATTTGCATTCTAAAAAAACTACTCAATCTCAATTTGAAGAAAGAATATTTCTGATCAGATTACTACAACAATTGTCGCTGACATAAGATTGCAACTATACTTTGAACGTTTTTAATTACGAGAACAGGCCTTCAGTTAAATGGATTGGTTTCAGGGAATTTTGGCTGTCGTCTTAGGCGTAACAGTTTATCACATTACGAAGTTTATATTATCATAAGTTTTTAAGTGGTCATGTGCTAACAAATCTGTACTTTTATGGAATTTTATTCCGAAATAAAGATATTATTATTATTATTATTATAAGTTCCGAACCACTGGAGTGAACCACTAAGAGGTCGTAGAGTAAACTGCATTTTTTTTTAACTTTGTACTTTTTGCTGCCTATAGTTTGTTTTCCTACTTACAACTGGCCTTAAGCTCATGCGAGAGTGTAGTTATCAGGGTTTAAAATATGAAAACGACTTAATTTATATACATTATAATTAATTCTTGCTTTGGGTCACACACTGGTTCATAGGTTCATAGTTTGTTGAAAAGTATGGAGTGGTTGTCTACTTTTACAATAATTGTAAATAATAATATGTGAACACTATGTATCTATGTATACAACTTAGCTGTCATTCTTTATCTTGTAATACTTTGTACATACTTCAATATAGTGTTTTTATGCAAGGTCCATCGTATTCACGATTCACGTATAGTTATATAACTGTAAACTGTAAATGCAAAATATTGAACACATTTTTTTTTAAAGGGTAGGTATGGAGTTTCATGCCCATTCTTCTCCATACGAAACTACCTTTTGGAATGGGCAACTAGAATCAACTTTATATTTTTTTATTACGACGTTCAAAAGTGCCTTTTTAATGGTCTAATTGAAATAAATGATTTGACTTTGACTTTGACTATACTAGACTTTACTTTAATAAAAAAAAATGCCAAAGTCGAGGTAGCCATAATATGGCAATTTGTATAACTACGTACAAATCAGCGTATGTGCCACATGTCATCGGCTTCTTGTAGGGTTTACCTTAACTGGTAAAAGGGGTAGTAATTTCGAAAGAAAATGGGGGGTATAGCATATGGTAAAAGGTTGAGAACAGGCTGGGGGTCTCAACCTTTTTGTAAAGTTATTCTAAAGCATTCTAGACTAACTTTACTATTCCTAATTTATGTGCCTTTCTTAACATGATGCTATAAATTTTAAAACCTTAGCAACTTTGAACAGTCATTACAGTAAAACGATTAATTTAAGCATTCATTAGTGATAAACATAATATACCTAACTTTAACCGGTGAAGGTGGTACGAGGCGCCCCTTGGTACAAGATTGTGACATAAAATACATACCTACTAATATTAATAGTCTGAAGTTTGTCCGTTCGGAGAAACTTGGTCGATCAGAATATTTATTGAAGAACGACAGTTAGAGGAATAACTTGTTCTGTTGACTCAATGCTCAGAATTAGAATCAACTCAAAGAGTGTACCATTATGCTCGCAGTTTTAAATATTAATTGATTATGAATACTAAAACGATTACAAATAGAATTTAAAATTGTGTAAAACTCAAAATTTCATCGACATTTATCATTTTGCACGCAATTACTCTCTTTGTTTTTTCAGAGACCTCATCTCCTTCATGTAACTATTGTAAAAATTATCTATAGGCAAAATACATTTATTTTATGAGCATGTTGAATGATCAAGTATGTGCCGGGATGTTAAGCTTGATATATTCACTAATAGCGTTCAGAAATTTTAAGAAGTGTGGTGTGTATGGATCTTATTCTTTGAAAAACTTTGTTGTGTAATATATTTTATTTTTAAGATCTGTCTATATGAAACCGCAGATATCCATGCACTGACTTGGGGTCAGCCTTCAACCGCTTCGGTTGTCTTAAAATTGGAGCTGTGGTGGGCCGCATTTCTATTGTTATGAATTTTAATTGCGGTCGCGTTTAACCATCAAATAATGGAAAAGAATTAATGCTTGTAATTGATGACGACATGTGGTGGACCGCAATGGAACCGAGACGATACGGTTAGCCGGAATACGGCGTGCCGTTGCGGCAGACCGCATAATACTTTGAGAAAGCCGCGCCGTGCCCTCGTCTGTCGCTGTCGGCCGTGGTCGAGTCGATGGTCGACAGTACAGAGTCCTGGGACGCGATGGTTTCCTTCTGCGAAACTGTCATGTCGCAGAAGGAGGCTGCGGAAAAGGAGAAGGAGATCACATCGTCCCACCCTGCTCGCAGCTGGCGCAACGGGCGTCGGCGGAGGGCGGATATCGCTCTCTTCCAGCCCCCCTAAATGGGTCTAGGGATGACAGACTCCGGGACGTCTGTCGCCCCCCACATATTAGGACCCGAGGTGGCGGAACATAGTATTCCACGACTGCTACCGCCGACGTAGGTGTGAGATGGAACACCAGGGTGGTTTTTAGTCAGTAGGAGTTTGACTAGGCATTAACACTGATAGACCCCTCCGCCCACCCTAGGGCGGAGGACATCCATGAGGATTTTCCACTACGGCCTGTCGCAAGTGCGGTGTAGGTCTAATTTTCACGCTGTTTGTGCAGTTTTGACAATTTTATACATAAGTTTATATAAGTGGAAAACTTGTAATGCGCGTTCTTTTACATATTACTCCTTACTACTTAATAAAATTACGCAATTTTAAACTCTATTTCTGTAGAACCTTAGCTCATTTTAAATTAACAAATGAAAATCTTAAGTATACTGCTACTTTTTTCAGACAAAGAAGCCGTATACTTCAGCAGTCTTTCAGCCGACCGTAAGAATGAAACACAAAAGAAAATTATTTATTTAGGTCTAGAATGTAGACAATATAATATATCTTTAACGGCTATTTCAACATCTGAATGGAACGAAAAGAATTCTAGCAATTCTACGTGAATTGTTCAACTGTGAAGTCTTTATTACCATATGTTTATTTAATTATTTTCTTTTTATTTAATCTACTAGTTACGAAGCTATTTCATATAACTAGAACAATATCAGTTTGCTTATAAAAGTAGTAGAATAAATACTTAAATCACTTTGAAAAAAAAAAACAATTAGGTAGGTACCTACTGAAAGTCATCTGTGGTCGGTTTCCAATTTAACCGGATGCAGCTGAAATCCAGTGTTTTACACAGAGCGACTATCTTTCTGACCACCACAACCCAGTTACTCATGGGTAACGCCACAGTAACACCACTGGGTTCCCTTGGTAAGACTGGTTGTCAGACTTTCTACTGACTGGTAACGACTATCAAAGATCTACGGATTACAGCCCGTACTAACGGCTTTACGTGCTTCCTGGGGCACGGAGGAATCTCACATCCACATATCGGCTGCGACGACCGTAGCTTAACCATGACTGATCCATTTGTACGGCTTTTACACCACGAGCCTCTATTAAAGGCATCAATATTCTAACGTTTTCAAACATATGGGAGTGTACTTCGAATTTAAATCGAAATGAAGCCGATATATTCGGCTTTGTGGCACGGTTCAATGCACCGCCGAGTTCCAGCATATTAAAGAGAACGAAATCCAACTGACCGAATATACGCTGCTGAAGACTGGCTGGTTTAGTGAAATTCAACTTTATTGGTTCTAGGAGTTTTGAGACAAAATCTATTCTAAATTAAAATGAAACGGTCCGCTACCATCAGCTCACCACATGTAATAAGATGTGTTCGATGTGTTCGTCATTGTAATAAGAAGGTACATTATCCTTAAGTGCTATAGGCTATACTTTATTTAGAAAATAATAATTATGGAATCTATAAAAAAACACTCGTTTGAAATCGTGGGCAAAAAGTAGTAAAATATAAAAATTAGACCCAATATACGAAATAAAAAGGAAAATGCGGCGTGTCATGGTAAGGTAGAATTAGTGGTTACAGTACCTAAAATTCATATTTAGGCAAATAACGTAATAAGATAAATGGAAGATTAAGTCCTTGCGATAGGAGGAACGTATCACAATTTATCAAGTTCATTTATAAGCCCAAGCTGGAAAATGTAGTCTTTAACATTTTCCCGAGTCTCTTGGAACAATTACTATGATAAAAACGTTCGCTGGTCGGAATAAATTACAACCAGTGCAGTTTTAAGTGGTTTCATCAGTTGGAACTTTAGAGAATTGGCTAAAAAACGGTTGAAAAAAAAGGGAGAAGTTTTAATGGCTTATCTTTGATAATAGAGCTCATTTTCTTAGTCAATAATGAACTAATTCAATTTGCCAAATGCGAACCCAGCGAATGCGAATCCAGTAATAATAGGCCATATACATCCCAAACTTATACTTATTATTTTTTTTATTGTTAGCCTGTTCTGTCCCACTCCTGGGCAAAGGCCTCCCTCCATGCCTTCCATCTTTTCCGATTCTTTGCTTCCTCCCACCAGTTTTGGAGGAATCCGTCCAGTTCATCCCGCCATCTCCTTCGTGGCCTGCCGCGACGCCGGCTTACTGTCTCAGGGCTCCAGTTCTGTGTCACCTGATACCCACAGTTTGTCCGGCATGCGGCAGACATGTCCAGCGGTGCGGACTTATACTTATAATCAATTTTAAATTGATCAGCGTTAAATATACAAAACTATTACAATAAATACACGATAAGTACACTATTGTATCAGGATAAGCTGCTGTAATGATAGTTGTAAGATGGATAAATAAAAAAAAAAACTCTGAAAAATTTTGACGTGGGTTGATGAAGAAATTCCACAATGAGCTTTAACTTTGGTAAGTTCAAAGCTAAAATAACATCAATGTGCATTGGGTATGTATAGTTGCATAGTGCCGTGGTATAATCAGTACTAGAAAATACAAATTAACTAGGTACTACTAATCGTCGGTCGGTCGGTCGGTCGTGACTTGTGTAGGTACGTCGACCCCTAAACGTGCCTACGCTGATATCGCCGCCACGGAAAAACCTGTGTCGCAGCAAAAGAGCTCTTGTGTACCTGTCGACAAGGGTTCGAAACAGCAAGGACCATCGGACCCGTGTGACAAGGACAGCTTCGTGAAGGTAGAGAAGAAGAAGAAGAAGCCTCCTAGTCGAAACCAGTGCGGAACCGCGCTGGCAGGACCCAATATGCTGCGTCCGGCAACACCTACGACGCAGCTCTATGTGTCCCGGCTGCATCACACCACAAAGGTTGAGGAGGTCGTGGAGTATGTTCGAGCCAAGACCAGCTGGACCTTAAGGGTCGAGAAGTTGGAGTCGCGCCACAATACAAATTTCAAGTCATTTGTGGTGCGAGTCCTGACGCATTATATTGAGACCTCAAGGAAGAGTTTTGGCCGAAGGGTGTCGTGTTTCGGCGATTCCGCGGAAGGCTACGCGACACCACGCAGTGCAACACGACGCCGTCTCTTCGTGTACAATAATAGTTTAGTACCTAATATTTTTGTGGTTTTTATAAATATGTATGATAGTCTGTAAGGTATAATTATATGTTATGGGTCTTTTGTTACCCGAAATAAATGATATTATTATATTATTATTATTATTATTTAATAAACACATTAACTTGTAATTTGTTTGTCAAAGTCAAAGCATTTATTTCAATTAAACCATTTACAGGCACTTTTTAATTGTCAAGGAGTCGGTCAGTTAGTCAGAAAGTTGAAGCTAGTTGCTCGTTTCAAAACATACGTAGGTCTCTATGGAGAAGAACGAGAAAGAAACTACACGGACACTCTTTTAAATCAAGTTTTCACAAAATATTGGTTATATTATCCTTGTTGCTTGTATATTATGTGAAAACAATTCTGGTAAAGAACAATACAAAACATAAAAAATGAATGAAGATAAAAATCATGGCAGTTAAGAGTTGACCAATCTCTACTGACAGCGCCCGTTCACGAACATGATGCGTGGATCAGCACCATTCAACTCAACTCATTTTACAACTCACGTACAGTTGCTTTGATAAGCTTTGTTACATTAGTTTGACTAGTTGGTCTACATGTTTAGTTACTAAGCACAACATCCATTCGCTGTCAATTTTTACTGATGTATGTATGTATTAAGTAACTTTCCTCCGCTTTCCTTGGATACTAATTCAAAGGTATTCAAATGAATTCTGATGACGTCACAATTATATATTGGATGGTGGTGGAATACAATAAAGTAAAAAAAATGTATAAGACTATGATCTATATTTAATACTTTATTTAAATCCAAATTGATAAAGCATTAAAAAATAAAGTATTACAAAATGAAAGAAAGAAAATTACTGAGCTGAATGCAAATTGAAAAAAGTGTAATTTTAGTAAAGCGCTCAATAATAATAGAAAATAAAGACGCGATTACAAAGGAGAAGACGAAATAATGACAAATAACAATTTTACTAATGGAAGTTACACAGAAAACGTTTCAAGTAGAAATGAACTCAAATCATGTCTAAAGGAAATTGTCAAAATTCCAAGACAAGACGGCAATGAGACTAGTTTCCATTAATAAACAAAGTTCTTGTAACTTTAATGAATTTTGATTAGCAGATCTAGAGCTTCATGATGTAGAACTTGCTAACAATTTGCTTAAACATTAAGCAACCCCTGAAGTTGATAAGCAAACTTGTGTTCTTCATGCTAAATGAAGTTTGATTAAATTTGGTGTATCAACATACATTATGTATGTATGTATTATGACACGCTTGGCCGCACGTAGACATACATTCGGTAATTTGTCAGTGATAGTTCATGGATAACATAGGCAGCATAGCTACGTTTAAAAGCACAGAAGATTGCTGTTTGCTCCACATTAACCGGAGCAAGAAAAACCAGAGCCTTAGAATAAAGCATGACGTAAGCGGTTATTTCCTCGGTCCTAATTCTGTCTACAGATTAAACTATCTATGGCGCCTATTTTGGAAAAAAATATTTTAGGGACAGTGTCTGCCCGTAAATACAATTTATTCAGAAGTTTTTCTGTTTTTACTGCACAGCGATTTCGTCAGTCATTTAATTATGTCTAAAGGCTACATTACTCATAAACATATTCATCTGTCTACTCTTGAGAACTAGCATGATGCTATGAAAGATAAATTTAATAAAAGTTCGTTTATCGTGAAAGTGTACGCAAGAAACACAGGACGTGTTATTAAAGAATCTGTAATAATGACTACGTTCCTTCCTCGAACTTTGACCATTACATTATAACACATTTTTCTTAGTTGTATGATCCTCCCATCTCCGTAATAACCCTACTTATAGTTTCGCTACTAAGTCTTGTCCTGCAACTTGTCCGAAGCCATCAGCACGAACAAACTTTTCATACTTTTCTATACGTCTACACGAATCAGACTTTCTTATGTGCCATGTCTTCTAAAGAAAGTTGTACTCGTCTTCTCTCTTTCATTTTGTTATATTAAAAGGTTGTGATGGTATGGGCCTAAAAAAATATTTTCTTGAAAATACTTTCTTCATGAAAAAGGAACAATAAAAGTCTGCAGGTTTTTGTTTTAGTAAAGAACAATTATGACAAACCATCACATCATCCAAATAAACTACTTGAAATTTCACCTCCACTCTACGTTATAAGAAAAAAACACGTGAAAGCGAAACATTTTTATTTCACCCCTGTTTGCAGTACTTTCGAAATAAGCAATAAAAATAAAAGAGTAGGTACATAGGTACGTACTTCAACCAGCTCACTCTATGTAACATTTAAATGTTACGAATCAGAAATACAGGTCGAGAACTACGTGGCAAGAATTCAGTAGTCCGAAAAAATCCTAACGTTTATATTGTAAAAACTCTAAAGCCTCTCGTGTTTTTTTCTGGTCCTGGTCCTTCGAGACGGGATCAGTCCGGGAACGTGACTGGAGTCCGCACGAGCGAATAACAATAGACACATTTTCCTGTAATGGTTTCCTGGAACATTTTACGATATATTTTTGAGTGGCTTTGTGGATAATAACTGCAAAGGAAGGAGAATGTTTGTCGAATTGCAATTCGGGTAGAAAGGGGTGTTTCAATATGACTTATAGAAATGACTGTTTATTCGTAAAGGTGAGTCCAAAATGTGTATTATTATCTAAGATTGTATTGAGAATGCCGAATGCCATTTAAGTGTGTAGCGACTCTTATGGACAATGTAGTCAATTTTCTTTTCTTACTGACTCCTTTTTTTACTAGAGATGTGAAAACATCAACATCTGGCTGATTGCGCAAGAAAATTTAAATGCGTGAAAACTTATCACTATACATGTTCAATTCCAAGTAACATACATTAACACTTGCCATGATCACAACCTATGATTGGCGTAACCTTCTATAAACACTATTTTATATAAAATTTCTAATACTTCAGTTCAGAACACGGCAGTCACAATCACTGATATACTAATCCGAGTTTTTGATTACTATGTGGAGGAATTCGTGGCTAAGTAAAAGCCGTACGGATTAATTGGTCAAAGGTTAAGCTATGCTTGCCGCGGTCAGTTCGTAGAGGGGTGACCATCCATTTCATACCGAGTTCCTTCCGTTCCTCGGAAAACCCGTAAAACAGTTCACAGAGTCCCGGCTGTCATTCGTCGATATTTGACAGTCGCTAAGAGTAGTCAGAAACCAGAAAGTCTGACAACCAGTCTCATAAAGGGATATCGTGTTACACGGTAACTGGGTTGTTGAGGCCCAATAGGCAGTTGCTCCATGTAAAACACTGGTATTCAGCAGCATCGGTTAGACTAGAAGCCGAACCCAACATAGTGGAGAAAAGGCTAGGCAGGTGAGTTTGTGATTAATGTGTTGCCAAATAGTATCGTAACCCAAATTATAGTAATAAACAAGAAACTAAAGAAAAGAAGTATTACAAATAACACTAAGGCTTCTTTAGAAGACTATCAAGACAGAAATTGGTCAATAGTACTCAAAGGCGATGGCTCGATACTGTCAACACTGGAACACTATTGTGATCATTCAAGTCAAGTTACAATTGTCCTACGTTCAAATACTTATCTCCCCTGAGATGAACTTGAACAAAGCAAAGTGTCGGATACAGTAGATAATAAAAAAGACAATACAGAATTCCTTCTGGCCTTTGTTCCTGGTGAGTCTGTGGAAACAATGGTGATATATATACAAAAAGTTGGCGTAAATATTGCCAGAAGGTTTTCGGATTGAATTACGAAATGTGTTGACATATGCTTGAGTGAGAAGATTCCATTTCAGTTTGTACAGATACTTAACATTTTTTAGACTAACATCAAAGAAAAAGACGTTGTGATTCGATGATCTAATCGTAAAGACATCTTCTCCGCCTCTCGTGCACAAGATTGTGTATTCACAATTGGCACGGGCAAGTACTAATATGATTTATCTATTTCAAATGTATTTACTAACTTTATCTTAAACACTAGCGACCCGACCCGACTTCGCATGGGCCTATAGCCTTCCTCGATAAATGGACTATTCAACACAAAAAGAATTTTTCAATTCGAACCAGTAGATCCTGAGATTAGCGCGTTCAACCAAACAAACAAACTCTTCAGCTTTATAATATTAGTATAATTATATTACTGATAAAGTTAATCGGTGAATTAACAAAAATCGTAAGAAAACCTGGATTTGTAATTATTTTTTATCTGAAGTTGCCAATCCGCCTTAAGTTAGCTTGGTGATAAATCTGCCTTCTCTGATAGGAAGAAGTCTTTGCACTGCAGTGCGACAATGAGAAAGATGATGATGTATCAGCTGCTTGATACTTCGTCCAAGTTTTAAGAGACGTAGAACTGATGGCACTCTCTTCATTACTGGAAATGTACAGGAATTTTGCACTGGAATCTTTAAAATTAATTGTAAGTGGAGAAATGAGATTTCCAACTGAAATATTACTGCAGTGCGGACAAATAAGTAGCGTTTACTTGGAGAATAAATCTTCTTTTATAACAGCTAGAACACAAAATATTTTGTGAACATCGAGAGAAAATACAAACTGAACATATTTGTAGCGTTTATTGCAATCAAAAATTCAAATTCAACAACAAACGAATTGGGTAACCTTAATAAAAAACAAATAAATGTGAAATACAAAAAGGACACTGAAATATTGATAGGTATCGAGCGAGTTTTTGACGGTAATCGTGTAATACTTTGTTAAAAATTATTAATTTTCTCATGTAGGTACCTACTGAATGTTTTTTTTTTCTTTTTTACATTCCAATAGGCTTGCGTTTGGGCGCAAGTCTCCTGATCTTTAGTAATCATGCCACCCAAGGTTGAGCATGCTTGTCTTGGATGAACCGGTTCACTAGTGGCTTGTAGATTAAATACTGAAGCTGTTCGATATTCAAGGTATTTCAATCGATCTTTTGTAAAAAATAATCTTCATCTGAACGTAGGCAGAAGTCACAAAGCCAACATTCAAAAGTTAAAACAAACAAAACCACTTAACTCAATAACATCAAATATTAAAACATCAATTGTACTCAAACAAGAGCTTTGTTGTTTTTAAATCCGGTAAAAACGACATTGACGAAAAATCTAATTTCAAAGACTTTACAAAGAACATTATATTTACCTTATTTCCACATAAATCCACCATCTGGTTTCAACATAAACTTCTTACAATACAAAAACGTAAATCACATTTTCTTACAAAGTAACCGTTGTCGAATTTTCTTATTCTTTACATTCCGACCTAAATACATTTTCAAAGGGAAAAACATCATCCCAGGTGAAAGAATTCGAGACACTTGATAAGGGTGCATGATTTTTAAATAAGGTGTCGTACACATCGACCTCTGTATAAGCGAAGGTTTAAGCCCTCCCTGAAAACCCATTTCGCTAGCAAATATTTACTTACCCAGTCCAATACAACCAACTCGGAGTATACAAACGGGAAAGATTTCTATGTATTATAGGTATTATGTTCTTTTGATGTTGAAATGTTAGAGGAAAAGGAAGTAATAATTACCGCGGTTTTGAAAGAAGGCGGAATAATTAATTCATGGAAAAGCTTTGTTGAAATAAGTATTACCCTCCTTGCAAATAAACGCTGTTTAACTTTTCAGGGGCAACGAAATTCAATTCTTCTTTTAAATATTTTAAGAGTTGTTTACTTTAAAACGACCAGTATGTCCTACCTGTAATGACACACAAATTCAACCATCATCTCTGAGGGAGGCCTACGTTCAGCAGTGGAAAGCTGTATATTACTGTAAAAACGCGTATATTGCTAAATCTTTAATTTCACTAGTAAATCTTATCATTCACTGACATTAGTTGATAAATGTAAAAGGATTTTATAAAAATGAGACGATTTTCTGGGCTTTTATCATCAGAGTTTCGTACGTGTTACGTTTTACCAATGACGTTTAGTAGATGTCGGCAACATGGTTAAAGGTTGCGCTCTTGGACTAATTAGTCGAAAAATAACCGTCGGCGTTGGGAAAGGTCGACGTGGCTCCTATTTCTGTCTGAAGCATCAGATTTACCTAGTAAATGTAGGTTGAAGTTCGAAATGGATGATGATCACAAAACTTTTCGGATTTTTACGATTAATAGTTGATACATTTTAGGATTTACTGCAAAATCTTATGTTATTTAATTCTCTATGAGCTCCTTCCCTTTTTATAAATAGTACATCTATTTGCTTACAGAACATCAAATATCTCATCCGTATCGCTGTCTATGGGGCAAGTACACAACAGGCTGGCAGCATTGCTTGAATAGCAATAATCAGCATTGGCCCAAAAATAAGCCAGCCCTCTAGTCACGGAAATGTCGACCAGTCACACTATGTCCCGAAAACAACGGGAGTACCTTATAACCCTTCTGTTTTAACCCAAACGGTGTTATGTGCTTAAATTCGGACATCATCACCAAAATTTGTAGTATCATCATTAATATTAAATATATATATAATAAAATTCCAAGTGTTTTAAAAACTTCAGATCTAAGATTGTTTAAAAAAAAACTATTCCAATGGATAAACACTAATAATTTTTATTGTATAAAAGATTTTTTTGACAGGTAACATTTTTTAATGTAACCTATACCTACTTAAAATTTGCATGCTATGATATTAAGCAAAACATGTATGCTCTTTAATGTCTTTTAAAACAACTTTGTACACCATGTTTTATGCAAATAAATATTATTATTATTATTATTATTTACTAATATAAGTATTTACTTTTATATGTGTAGTAATAGCCCAGTAGTTAAGACGACTAGCTGCTTCTCAAGCATGACGGATTAATATCGGGAAAGAACGTATGTGATTTTTTCAATTCATAAATACTCATTCTGATTATCTTTTCCATCAGTGGCGTCGCTGAATAAAACATCATGAGGATACCTGAACTTCCAATTCACGTAATGTATAATAATATGCTTATTTATGCTTGTGATGATAGAGAAGGCTATATGAGAAGAGGCCTTTGACCTGCAGTGGGACAATAATAGGCTTGTATTATTACGTGTATTACTTTGATTAATAATTTTGCATGACCATCAATATTTACTGCTTTATTAACAGCGCTATAACAATAAAGTTGTATCTATACCAAGACTTTTAGCTCAGAAATAGTCCTTGATTGTCAGAACTATACTTCCAACACCAATGCTAACTAATCCTTATTCATTCTGTCTAACTTTTACCGCCAAATCGCTCAACCGCAGTGCTAAATTACACAAGTTTTGCTTTCGACATTTCTATTGCGGATGTAAGGCGTGGTATTTGGCGATCTGTTTCCTTGACTCCCTTTCCTTCGACACTTTCTTGTCATGGATAAATGGTGGCGCTTAGTTTCACATGTGCCGCTGGAACATTGATTAAAACTTTCTTTGTGTCTGTTTTGTATCATTTCAATCATTCATTATACATTCTGGTATTGTAGATGTGTGTAAGCAGGAACCAATTAGCCATCGGCTTATTTGTCATTCAAAGACATGTTTCCGGGTGTACAGACACCCGCACATCAAGCCATACCAAAAAATTCAATATGGACCTTAAGTTTCGGTAATAAAGTTGAAAATATATCAAAGAAAAATAACAGATTTTTGAAGCTTGATGTGCTGGTCTCTGTACAACCATTTGCTATTAAATATGTCTTGCAATCATTATGCTTTACTTTTTTTTATAAAACGTTGCTCGCACTATGAATTTCTCCTGTATCGTGAGTGCGTATACAAACATAAACCGACTCTCAAACACAAACAACCAGATCAGGAAATACTGCCTTTACAGCATACCGTCAAACGGGGTGAATAGGGATGCAGGGGTGAATTAGGACGAAACTTTAAAGGGGATTTTAACGTTGAAATAATATAGTTTGTTAAAAAAAAATGGCTCTAATGAATGATTCAATAATAAACATTTTTCCCTAGGCTCCTTGTTGGCAACAAGCTAAATTATTGCAGTGTTAAAAATCACTTTAAAATTTCGTCTCAATTCACCCCGTTATAAGGTATCATATAAATATATTTTTCGTCTTGGAATTTAACCCGCCAACGTAGTGTAGTAGCTACCACTTCAACCGTGTCATCAAATTCTATTTGATTTAATTGTATTATGTCCTTTCCGTTCTTGCTTTTCATCTTCTCTTAGTAATCGGTCATTTATTCGCGAAGCTTTATACGGCTTACCATTTATTTTATAAATAATCTCTCTCATAATAGCAGTGAATGAATTTCACGATGTTTTCATTTTGTTGTTTGGGATTTAAAATAATAAATGGCTTGCCGTCTTACCACGTAGCTGGAACTTCGGTATTTCCAACATTGACTTTAAAAATCTGTAAAGTACCATTATCTATACAACATTAGACATCGAGCACAAAAACTGCAAAAAATCACGAAAATTTCAACTGTCTAGCTATCACGGTTCATGACATTCAGCCTGGTGACTGACAGCCAGATAGACAAACGGACAGTGGAGTCTTTGTAATAGGGTCGCGTTTTTACCCTTTGGGTACGAGTCCCTAAAAAAAGAAATAACTTACAGTATAAGATCCTAAAACGTCACCAGGCTGATGCCATTTTAGCATGGCTGAAGGTAACTTCAAGCCGGACCTTTTACACCCTTAATGATATTTATATTCCTTTTCTCTTCGTTGCGTCGTTTCCTCAGAGCTGGGGATCGTGACCCATCAGGGAACCGACAATCCACAGACGATGTTGCACCATTTGCTCCAGCTTTTAGCAACGTGAACCGCTTCGGCAATATTTAAATTAAGTGTGGTGCGGATTTGGAAAGTCCAGCGCATTGGATTCCTTCCTCTAGGTTGTCTTCCATTTTCACGATAACTGTAAGTTTCTGGAGGTTTTCACCGGGCTTACGAGTGTTGTGACCAAAGAACTCAAAGATTTTTTGCAGACTCGATTTGGGGAACCTCGGCTTATTGTCCAGTTTGAGCTTTATTCCGTTATATTCCTCTATCTATTTTCAAAGTGTCAGCCATGTGAAAATAACGTGATAGGTCCAATAACTCTGGTATCTCAGATATTGTACACAGCGCGTGCAATCTCGTCTGCTTTTATTTATTCAATCTATGTAAACCTTGGTGCTCATAGCGAACAAGGCATTGAATGTACTGCAATCGAGAAGCGAGTCCTTCAGGCAATGAAAAACAGTCTTTATACGCGTGAACTAGAGCGAAATTCAATTCAAATATTCATTGCGAATAAAGGTCAATTGAATGTTACAATAATAGGTTCATTTTTCCAGATTTTCATTCATTCATTTCTAAAGAGTATTTGCAAGAATTCAAATAGCTAGGAGCAGAAATTTTGCGCAAAAAAAAGAAAATTTTCAATGTTATTGTTCATTGAACAGTAGGTAAAGGTTACCTAAATGAAGGTAGGTACCTAAAACAACACTAATAAAACACTCCTTACTTGGTAGATAATGGACTTACAATTTTATCATCCTACTAGTAGGTAATATAAATGCGTGGGGATGAATGATTGAATGGATGAATGTCTGGTACTCTTTTAAGCTTTATCGGCTGAATAGAATGAGCTGAAATTTTTATTCCTTTTTTATGTCCCGGTATATCAAGTTTGACGTGGATGAAGTCGCAGCAAAACTAAAGTAGGCGAAACCATTTTGAGGAATTTCAAAACCTTATAAAGCGAGAAAGAGAGATCAGAGACAGACAGAGAGAGATTACAGAGTTTTTGTTTCAAGAGTTTGGAACTACTTACAATACAAAATGCGCAATACGTACTGCGACAAAATTAACTTTCCTCAAAAAGTCTGGCCTCAAGTCTGCTATTACAATAGTGTCAGAATGATCTAACATTGATTTCATGATTGTTGATTTTGACAAGTTTGGTAATCTACTAATATAATGGCGTCACTTTGACTTTCCAATGGTCAACCACTGACACGCCATTGAAAGAAATGATATAGAATGGTAATCTCGTACAAAATGACAACTGAATAGGCTGACTTAGGCGATAATCTGCTAAAATTTTGATAGTTACTTTGATCAGTGACCTACCATTAAAACGTCATTGTGCAGTCATTGCTTTTAATTCGACCGACCAATGATCGACCATTATGAATTTAGCAGATTACGAACTTTTAGCTAAATGACAATGGGATCGTGTTGGAATGACGAAATTATACAAATAGCAGACTTGGTCCCCAAGAAAGATGTCTTCACACTGAAATGTTGGGCAAATATTTCATCAAAACCAATAATGTGAATGGTAAAATTGATTATTTGTTCGTAAGAGGTTATATCTTAAAGTACTGATGTGTGCAAAAATCTTTGACTGATAGAAAGCTACAGTATTACAGACAGTCATGTTTTATGGAAAAAAAATTAACCTTAGGTGCTAATTATACCAACATCGAAGCGGGCAGCAGCTAATAATAATCAATTAACTTTATAATATACCAACATACAATTATATGCTTTTACCCTCAGAATATAAAACAAAAGGCAGATAGAACATTGAAATTGAAGCCAAAAAAGCAAATACAAATTCAAAAGCGAATACATACAACGTGCTTCCTGCTGTAGTGACACGAGTCAGCATAGTACGAAACGCTGCATCGTTAAAAAAAAAACAAATAAAAATACAAATACTAATTCGAAAAGCGAATACAATCACGAGATTGCAGGTATTCGATTTTGAATTTGTATTTGCTTTTTGGCTTCACTCTCAGTGTTCCGCGCGATCTATCTGCCTTGTTTCATAATCTTTTTTTCAACATATGAGGTTGTCGGCTGCTTAACCGGACTTTCCTGTGGTGCCTTAAAAATATTATTTTTAGGGCCTCCAGCCAGGGCAAAATAACTTACAAACTAAGCGACTACACGCTAAGGGCACCCCCTGTGGGGTACGAGCCTCGGCTTAGGGCGTCGCCGGCGGAGGACAGCAAAGGGACAGGTTGGATCGGATTTCCATTATTTAGGGACGAATTTAAAGCTGCAGGCTCAGCGGCGCGGGCTGGCACGAGCAAGGGTCGGAGAGGGGACGTACGGGGCCGTCGCGGCGCGTCTCGGCGGCGAGGACGGAATGACGGCGGATCGTCAGGGTCGGTCAGAGTATGTCTCGGTCATCGAGTCTTACTAATACGGGAAGGGGTGTATCGGGCGGCCGATACGATCAACGGTTTAGAGTGCTTCTCAGCAGAGTCGAAGAAGCGTTTGGCGGAGCGCTTCATGAACTGCTGGATGGTGGGTATTTTTAAATCGAGATGGAGGTTCTTGTTGCGAAGGTAAAAAGGGGGCCCCTTTTTGCCCCTGTGTTTTTTTTGCAAGAATCTGTTTTGGAGGGTCTGCTTCCTATGGAGACGGTATGCTTTTGCGGGTGCGAATACTGCACAGGCGTAGGTCATGATGGGACGAATGCACGCCGTGTAAATGCGCAATTTGCACTTGAGTGACAATTTGCTGCGTAAATTAAACATGAAGTAGAGCCTACCGAGAGCGAAAGCGGCGCGCGAACGTACCGTCTTTATGTGCTCACCGAAAGTAAGACGGTGGTCCAGAATCACACCTAAGTATTTGGCTTGCTTCTCCCAAGGGATAGATTTGCCGAACATGGTGTTTCATAATCTGAGCTTTTACCTACATATATAGCCAAGCAAAGACTTCTCAATATTTCATGTTCTTTTCTTTTTGCCCTAGAAAGCTAGTAAGTTGGGCACCCCTCAACCCATCAATACGAACATTTTATTTTACCCCACAGACTATCCACCGACACTACATTTACCCGAGTAATTACCAACTTGGGCATTATTAAAAACACACAAAAAAGATGTTATTATGAACTCAACTGATGGCAGACACAAACAATCGCAATATGACTCTATGAGTCATGTCAACAGTCAAGCGGACCGTTCCTCTCTTCTACCCTATTGTTATGCCCGATACGGTCCATAAGACCCCACCATTCAAAGGGAATTTGAATTGATTGAGTATGAATTTGATTTGATGTGATAATTTGTTTCGTTGGTGTATTTATATTGTATTTATTCGTTTGTATTTATTTGTGTGTGATCCTAAATTTAACATTACGGAAAAGCAATTAAGATATTGAACATATTAAAAATCCGCAAAATTTACTAGTATGGTGAGGCATTGTCGTTATTTTCTTAATCCGTGAACAATGGCCTGGTTTCATGGTATCGTAGGCTGGCACCATGCCAGGGAAAAACGCATAATGTTACACGTAGTGCTACGAATGTATGGGTGGGTAAAGTGGGCGGTGACGTCGCGGTGCCGCCGTCTTGATTTTGCAGAGGTTTAAAGTTTTATGTCAGTGTAAAATTTACAGGAGCATTACATATTTACCTTGTTTTTTATATCTTGTTTTTTATTGTAGCTGCCGTGCATTTTTTTTTGTTGGAAACCATTTAGGTTTTTATACAGTAACAGACTAGACTTCTGATTAGTGGAAACGCTCTGAGAATACATGAAATTTTTTAGAAGACGCTGCAATTCCCTTTCAATTCATATCTTATTAGGTACCTTTGGTTAGATTTGGTATTGGAAGAAGGAATTCGTAATAAGGTACCTAGAATAATTTAGAACAATGATAATAATATCTAGATTTTATTCATATCAAGCCGGTTATTTAACAACTGTTTTTTATTCTATATTTAAATTAATGGTAATGTAAAAAATAACAGGCAACCAATCGGATCCTCCAAAATCGATGAAAATTCAAATTATAAATCCCTTAAATCATAAGCTGGTACGCACTCAAAATAAAGATCTGTGTGTTTTTGATTGCTGCCCTGGGATGTCGCCGCTTAAAAACGATTGTTTCATGTCCTTTTCTTTAGCTGCAATTAACCTTTATAAAGCTTCGTGGCTTAGTAAAAACCGTACAAATCAATAGGCCATGGTTAAGCTACGCTTGACGCAGTCGGTTCGTGGATGGGTGACCATTGATTTCAAATCGCGACCCCTTCGTACGTCGGAAAGCACGTAAAGCGATTTGGTCCTGGCTGTCTCCTAGATCCGTTACACAGTAGCTGGGTCATTGAGGTCAAATAGGCAGTCGCTCTAGGCAAGGCAATGGTATTCAGCTGCATTTGGTTGACTGGAAGTCGATCCGTACATAGTCAGAAAAAGGCTAGGTAGATAAGTTGCAAATAACATGAATTAATTACATTCATTATTTGAAATGATGACCATATTGTGCATGCGACGAAAGTATTTAAAAAATAATTCAAAATCTGCATAAATAAAAATGTATGCTTGTCCTATTATAAATGTACGTTCCTAAACCATCGATCCGATTTCGATTAAAGTTTGGTGGGTTACCCTACGTATGCCAACGAATGCTCCAAAAATAGCACCGTAATGGAGTCGCGGGATGCAGCTTGTTTAACATAATAATGTGATTATAGGTAACTAAGTTACAAGTTTTTCAATGTTTAAGATAGGATATATAAGCATGATGTAAGTATTAAACTGAAATACGTAACATGAGGATTGGCAAAAGTTCAGATTTACTTCAAAGTATACCTTACCTTTAGAGTTCATTGACATGACTGCATGAGAAAATTGTAGATTTCATTAATAAATTAGACACTGGTTATGTCCAGCCCTGCGTGGGAATGCTCAAAATATTTTAAATAATAGCGATAACATTGTTTTTAAAGTTCACAGGTCTAACTAAAAGTGTCAAACCAAACTTTTAAACTAAGAAAGTAGGAGAGACCTTTAACATCTCGAAATAGAAACCGAGAAACAACTCTATAGCTGAAAAACTTCACACATTTTGCCACAAAATGCTTCATTTTAAGACACATATATACCTGGAGCGTATTAAAATTAGACACACTCACCGTGTCATTCCGACGCACAAAGGGCTGTTTTTCACTGAGCTATCCAGGCTTGTGCCAAGCGGTATTGAATCTTATTCCCCTCTGCCACATGTGTCAAAATCGCGCGCACTTTTGCTCAAAACACTTGTCAACGCGTCACTTGCAATATTTTGATAATTGCATTTTAGGTTCGATATTGATGAGCAATGGAGGATGCAATGCGGAATATTTAAACAGGGAAAGTGGAAGCGGGTGCGGCCACTACCGTACGACCGCGAACTACCCTGCTCGACTGAAAGAGGGATGTGCTAGGGATGTTTCCCGGTAAAAATACGTAGTAAATTATCGGTAACAAAGTAGCGGTAATTTTAGTTTATGGTGTTGACTTCATAAAGGTTCAAACAATCGTTTAGCTGTTATTTAGGTAGTATAATTAGTGAAGGGCAGTTTAACGGTTGAAAAATGACGTTTTTATTTACAACATGAATTATTCTGATTATTCGGCTGCTCTACGTTGTACATGGATAAGAGGTATTTTTTCCCTTTGTGGAAAACTGACTCCTTTTGTTTTTATAGTTGAGGGTCTATATTAGCACAAATATTATCTACAGTTCAGTGTTTCCTGAACATAGGTTTGTAATACAATTTAATTTTCACTCTCATCTAACACATGAATTACAAAAGAATTCCAAGTATAAACTAATTCACAAGATTTCTTATCATTCAAAAATAACTTTATCAAAATTACCGACAATTACAGCATCGCCGTTTTACCGCCGGCTTGTGACTCCCCTCACTATAAACGATGCACGCATGCGCAGTGGGCACAGACAGACAGACCCCATCGTGTATAAATAATACATTCCTTTCAACTGTGGCATCACACTACTATAAGAAGCTAAAGCATACACAGCTTCTTACAACAGTCTGAAGCTATAATCTTTAAACTTTATAGGTACGCAGTTTGCTCAACGTCTGTCATATTTAAGACGTTGGAGTATGAGGATATTTGTGCCTTGTCTTTGGTTTCTGTTTAGTTTTTTCATGAGTATTATACTTAAGCGATTAAGCGATTTATTGATACAATATATAGATATTTATATGTATTGGTGAAGGTAAATACAAACCTCAATTACGTACCTACTGACACTTGCTGAGCTGGACTCCCATTTAGTGCAACCTTGAGACGCACACTGCACTTTGTCTAATTCTTATTTGATTTAAATGTTTTAATATGTGGGGACATTTTCACACACGGCCATCTGACCCCAAACTAGGGAGGCCCTGTAATATGGGTGTCAGACAGCTGATATACATACACAAATACATTTTTTTTGTAAATACGTACATACATAGATAAAGTAAGTATATAGATAAAGTAAGTTTTGAGTTGTGATATCTCATTCGTGTGCACTAAATTATCTATCTACTTGTAGCATGGATCGTATGTATCCGATTTTCTTTAAACGTTCCTCGACCGGCGACTGTGTTGGATTGTACAAGAAAACTTTCGCTATGAAGTCAAAGTCAAAGTCAAATCATTTATTTCAATTAGACCATTATAAGGCACTTTTGAACGTCAAATGAGAAAAAAAAAGATTCTAGGTGCCCATTCCGAAAGGTAGTTTTGTATGGAGAAGAATGGGCAAGAAACTCCATACTTGATGAAGTACCAGACTATAGTGTCTCAACGGGTATAAGCAGGGCAGCCGCGGTGGTCTGCAAGTTGACCCGGTGCTGGGGAACCGACGGCAGCAAGCATGACGACGTCTCTAAAGCGGCTACAAGTAGCGCTGGGACTGCCAATCAACGAGCTCCTTGATGCCAAAGGATTGCTTAGATATAACTAATAGGAGCAATATTTATATAAAATGCAGACTACATACTCAGATTACGAAACAAAACGCAGATAGACCGCGCGGTACACTGAGAGTGAAGCCAAAAAAGCAAATACAAATTCAAAAGCGAATACCTACAACGTGCTTCGTGCTGTACTGACACAAGTCAGTATAGCACGAAACGCCGCCGTTAAAAAAACAAATACAAATTAAAAAGCGAATACAATCACGAGATTACAAGTGTTCGCTTTTGAATTTGTATTTGCTTTTTTGGCTTCACACTCAGTGTTCCGCACGGTTTATCTGCATTTTGATTCATAATCTACTACAAATCTTTATCATAATTTACTCGATATGGAAAGAAGTAGAAAATATGTATACTTCTTACTCCTCCGCTGTTTTTTTCTGAATAATTTTGTTGTGGGACCCAAGACAGTTGTTTCGTTTATCAGGGACTCATCGAGCTTCATTGCGTCAGCGCTTTTCTGGTGGTCGTCACTGTTGAATTTGGCTTTCAGGAGTTGCAGTGGTTTTTGAATAGTGTGGCGGGCTTGTCAAAAAAACGAACTTATTTTTGCTGATGATACTGTACGTTAAAATAAGCAAGCATCTCGTACCTATATCAGATGTAATTATGCGAAGTACACTCTTTGTTCTGTAAACTCTGACACGCTTGTTTTCTATGTTCTTGCCGCTTACAAAGTTTGAGAGCGGCAAACATATTATACATATTATCCGCTGCCAAATTCAGACATTTTAAGCGTAATCAATACTTGGAGTATTGGATAAACTTTTACATGATTGAGTACCTGATTTCCAATTATTAGTTACTAGTAAACGGCTTTGAAATATTGAAGCAATTTGTTTATTAACCGACTCCAAAAAGGAGAAGGTTATCAATTTGAATGTTTATATATACCTATATATATATTATATATGATGGATTTGCAAAATTCTTTTTTTGTTCGAAAGGGGTTTCTTCCGAAATGGTCCCATATAAATTTTACCAAAATTGATACAGCCCTTTTTGAGAAAATCAACAAATTCCCAAAAAAATTACTTAGATGACGATTTATTTTTATCAATCTTTGGAGGACTTACAATCTCTTTTAAGTGTGTCGCCGTTTCTTAACGGATTTGGATGTTAAGGCAACACTAAAAAGCGAAAAATAAAAAGTAAAAAAAAACAAAACCGCCTTCAAAAACTAAAAAGTGATAAATAACTTTAGCACAGAACACACATTACTGTACTTTCGGAAGTCTGTGGCAATACAAAACAACAAACACAAAGCCACCGCCACCGATTTCCGAAAGTAAAGTAATGTGTGTTCTGTGCTAAAGTTATTTATCACATTAAAGTTTAAGAAGGCGGTTTTCTTTTAAAAAAAAAACTTTTTATTTTACCTTTCAACTATTCGGCAGATTGAAATGTAATTGTTTGTCTTCGTATAGGCATGTTAAGAGGAGGATTGAAACGCATATTACCAAAAGAGTTATGAATATAAATATGGATGGATGGAGAAGAGGAGAAAGACCGAAGAGAAGATGAATGGATTGTGTGAAGAATTATATGAAAGAGAAGAAGTGATATCATGACGGTTGACAAAACGTAATGGAAGAATAAAACATGTTGCGCCAACCCCAAAATAACATTGAACAAGAGCAGGATAATGATGAACTATTTACTAGGTTATATGAAATTTTTTACACGGTGCATCCTGAAAACAATTATCTTACATGGTAGTAGTATTCGTCATCAACGAACTCGGCCGTGTTTTCAGGATGAGTCGTTCATAAAATTACCATCAGACGTCAGTTTATGGTAAGTTAGTCTGATTTCCTAATTTGAAAATATAGCTCAAAAAATCATTATAATTGTAATTATTTACCACTACATAAACTGTCCGTGTGGTGTCGGACGTAAAGAATAGCACTATCCCATATCTACCCGTGAGTGTCGTAAGAGGCGACTAAGGGACTTACCAGAGAATGGGCAGCAGCGTTCTCTGTGCCTTTGTAACAACCATACTGCGATCGCCAATCCGCCTGCCTAGCGTGGCGATTATAGCAAAACCCACCCTTGGGGAGGCCTATGTCCAGCTGTTGACATCTTTTGGCTGAAATGATGACCACTACATAATTATATTTGAACTCTTACAGTAAGACCACTTATGTCCAGGGGGGCAATTCTAGAAACGTTCGCATTCCAATCTCAATCAGCCAAAATTGCCTTTAATTTTCCTAAGTTTTTAGACATTGATTGTCGCTGAGCGAAGTTGCAATTCGACTTTGAATTGTTTTTATTTACGAGAATAATGGGTCTATTTTTTCAAGTTTATTTTGTCTTCTTCAAGTGCTATTTGGGACCAGTCGCCCATGGCAAATATTTGTGTGATGAGCACATGTGTTTGCCTTGTATCTTGTAGTTTATATGTTTATGTATTAATTTCTATATTTGTATTTGTGTGATGTCCTCATATATTTTTATTATTTTTCTATAGCTCATTAGCTTCTCAACAAGCGTATATGCAAATCGTTTCGCTCCATCAAATGTTTGCTCAAGGCAGTGTGACAACTATTCCCCCTGTGTGACCACATTATGCAAGCACCCCTGATAACGGCCAACTATCAAACCTATTTCTAAAGTTCGGCCACTGAGAAGCGACGTGGGTATGCCTAATATTATTACAAAGATGTTCTTATCTAGTTTTTGGGCTAGGGAAAGTTTCGGAAGATATTATAAGTTTTCTACACTTACTTAGTTATAAGAAAAAAGCAAATTAGGTAGACTAAACGTGACGAGAATGGACAGTAATTACGTGCTGTGTGGGTGTATGCCACTTCAACGTTCTGCCAAAATGAGCTAACCACCAACTATGTAATTTTTTTCTCTTTAAAACGTTTCCTGACTCTAGGAATTTCTCCAGAGCCGTGGGTGCGTTTACAAACATACAAACTCACATACATCATACAGGCAGACACGGAACAACTATCTGTAGGCCAATAAATAGTTGTCCCGCCCGGGTATCGAACCTGCGACACGCAGCAGTCAATCGCTTAACCACTGCACCAACAACCGTGTCGTCTTTTTTTTCCAATCAAATGCGAAATGTTTTACGTTACTATCTAGCAATTATAGTTAAATGTAGGTACGTCACAAACTTAAGCTTAGAATTTATTTTAAACATCTTTACAAATATACAATATTTACACGTACAATTAAAAAAAAGAAAAACCTATAACTATTAAACCAAAAATAAACTAATATAATAACGCATCAAAAAATTCCTCCACATCGCCGTCATCTGGGAATGTGCCCAAGAGACTGACTGCATTGCCCCGTTGGATGGCAATGCTTAACCTCTGCCCAAAGTAAAAACCAGCTCTTGGATCACGAGAAGTGTCAACTAACCTTTTGGAAATTTCCTTAAAAAGGAGATGAGCACTCGGACCCCACGACCCGAAAGTTTCAACTCCAAACGGCTCGAAAATAAGGTTATCACCAAGGTGACTATACTTTCGCCGTTTGAGGTTTTCTGCAGCCGCAGCAGCAGCACCAGCACAGCACGCTGAGCTAGGAAGATGGGTTGGCGCAAGAGTGTCGACGCACGTAGCGTCCCACACTAAAGGCCTACCCAACTTCCAAGGAAATAATGACATGCCGTCGGGTCTCTTGCCATCGTCGCGTGCCAAGCCGTTGGGCTCCAAAACTGCTGGAACGCCGACGGCGACGAGAGCACGACGAATGATGTCATTTATATTCGCGTGCCGCGCTATGCGACCTGCACTCCGGTTGCACGATAGGCCGTGGTGTCCGAGGCAGTTGACAGCTTCCCCACAGCGACAGCGATGAGGAGAACAACAAGATGCTCCTAAACGTAAGGAAGCAGCGAGGCGAAAAGTAGTGTCGTCAAACATAGAAACAAAACTTAGAATAAACATAGCTTAGAATAGGTCACTGTAAAATTATACAAAATCATAGAACACAAGAAAATTTTACTTGGAATCTTTCGTTTCAGTAGAAAGAATCCTAAATTATTAGCTAGGTATATAAATAAAAAAAATATTTAAAAAACAAAAAACCCGACTGCGTGAAAAATTGTTAAACTCAAAAGATAGAAATAAGTAAAAACTTAAATATTTTTTTGGTTTTGAATCATCGTGGTTGACAGTGTTCACAAAGGCAGTCGGAGGCATCAAAAATGTACAATATGTTTCAAATCCGTTGAAAGTGTCTGTACATTTTTGATGCCTCCGACTGCCTTTGTGAACACTGTCAACCACGATGATTCAAAACCAAAAAAAAATATTTAAGTTTTCACTTATTTCTATCTTTTGAGTTTAACAATTTTTCACGCAGTCGGGTTTTTTGTTTTTTTAAATAATTTTTTTATTTTAATATTTTTAGTTTTCGCAGTGATTCAATTTAGAATTTAGAAAACTTTACGTCGAGTCTCTTTACGTTGAGCCGAGAAGCTTGCCTCGCTTCTATTATCCCTACGTCGAGTCTACAACTTCTGTCCCGTTTTTACTCCCTTAACGTCGAGTTTCTGTACCCGCTTTTCCGTGCACTAGCTATCGGAGGGCTAGGCGGTGCAGTGCACCAGGTCCCCAAGCTTAGCGGGCCCCTCGGCCCCAAACCTTGAACTAACCTAAACCTTAAACCGACTGATCTTTTTATTATTTATTTATATTTTTTCTCCTCCATGTTGTTATGTATTGTCCTACTAGTGTTGTTGGTGGGTGGTGCACAGATATTGGTGTAGCACCAAAAGATTTAATTATACATTAGACGCATTTTTGCTTCCAATGCTTCCTTTTATTCTTCCGCTGATGCAAGTTTTAGTTCAATAACCGACATCCTTGGTGACTTTGTGCGTCGGTGCTTCAGTCAATAGAAATACCATTTGTTTAATATCTGCCATAACAATGTAAGACACCTTTTCTAATGCCAACACGTTCACGCCCGTTCTGATTTGTAAGAGTTGGTATAAACCTCAATCTTCTTTCTACCATCTACCCCACTTCCCGGTTTCGTTTTTATCCGTCGCGATAGAATTGGAAAGAAGGAGGTTGTGTTGCTATTTAATTATCGTCGTAGTGATTTTCCTTTAAAAAACATTGCCTCTTCTTCTTCACTTTACGGTGCCTCCCCTGAGTAGGTACCTATTTCCAACACAAGAGAGGGACAGGTCGTTAGGATTAAGTCGAGCCACGTGTCATACCCTAAGATATTAAAACGAGTAGGTTGCAGAGGAAGAACATAAGAGACTAACAGACTCGATGATATGTAAGAGTTCTCGGGAACGACAGGTTGGCTGCCCAAGGTCTGTGTTGAAATCGCCCATGAAGACGCAATGTGCATACACTGACCCTACTGATTCTTAAAGTTGCGAAAGTAGTCAATGGCGGGCGGACATTAATAGACAACACCAAGTAGGGTTTTAACACCTTTGATATGGATAATATCATCCAAAGATAATATCATCATATCAAAGAATATGAAAAACCAACCTCTTCCTTCTAGTGAAGATAATACTTCTGAACCTCTCGGAACCTCTTCAAAGCTGCAAGAAATCGCTAAACTGCCATATTCTCGAAAACCTTTCTTCTTTTTCTCCTACTGATATCATCATAGTAAGTAAATTATAGTGTAGAGAAACGTTAAAAAACAAATAATAAAACATTATTTTAATGATACTGGTTTTTAATTTATATCCTGACTGTACTTATTATATAAACTCGACGTAACGGAATTAGATAGCGTAAAATAGCAATATTTTGCAAGAGCAATAGACTCTCAGACTCGACGTAAAGGAACTCAACTTAAAGGGAATCAACCTTAATTATTTGTTGTTTTTTAGCATTTCTGATTCCAAATTACATTTAAACAAATAGTTGTATATATATTAGTAAGGTATTTATAAAACCTACCCTACTCGATAGGTTTAAAGATTATTTTTTTTGAAAACACTAATATGTCGCCAAAAATTGGCTAGTTTAAATTTAATAATTTTGATGTACCCAGTGTCACTCACACAATTAAGACGATTGAAACGACACCTTTCAAGCTAAAAACTCTCAGACTCAACGTAAAGGAACTCAACTTAAAGGGAACGAACCTTAATTTATTTGTTGTTTTTTAGCATTTCTCATTCCACATTTAAACATATAAGTTATTTATATATTTGTAAGCTATTTATAAAACCCTTTATTTTGATACCCCACTCGATAGGTTTTGAGGAAAAATATTTTTATTTTAAACACTAATATGTCGCCAAAAATCGGCCAGTGTATTTTTTCTAATTTTGATGTACCCAGTGTCACTCACACAATTAAGACGAATGAAACGACACCTCTCAAGTCAAAATCCATTAAGCCGTTTGAGCTACAGAGCGTGCCAAAGAAATTCACATACATACATACATACATACATACACCCAAAAAACATAACCCTCCTTCTGGCGCAGTCGGGTAAAAATTTAACAGTATTTGTACGAAATGATCTGCCAAGTTGAATCGACACTGAAAGGAAGGAGGTGAAACAAACGCTAATTGCCTTAGTACCAGGGAAACTGAAGAGCTAAAAGTCTTTTCTTAGCAGTTTGAATCTAGTCTTAATTTTGCCGAGCCAGATGCTGAACAAGTCTAAAAAAATACAAATGTGCTTTAGACCACACGACTGAAGTAAAACTTCTTTAGCTCCATCTATATGTATGTTTCCGTTTGCAACTGGCTATGAGAGAAAGAGAGAAAGAAAATGTGTGCTCGCACCTCTCTCTCTTGCCCCTACAGTAATATACGAAACGTAACTCTCTCTCTTTATATCTGAATCACTAACTTATATCTCACTCTCAACTTCCGTTTACCTCGCCCGATCACACTTTTCCTAACGCTTTCGTCACGCATTCATCAGCTTACTCCCCAAGTCAAGCGTGCGTAAAGAAGTTTTACTTCAATAAAATTATAAGACTGGATTACTTTGATGCCAACACCATTTATGTACCAAACTAAATGAAGAAGAAACATTGTCGCAAGGTAATCAGTCATAGTTACAAACTCTATCACAACAAAGTCTTTCGTACGCACAACGACATTTCAAACTATACCAGTTCCAGAATAAACTGATCTCAAATTGCATGGAAAGTCTATACAATTTGAAGTCAGGTAATACTGGAACTTCGTAAGTACGTCGACACCCCAAAGGTTGGAAGCAAAAATATGAAAACATTATTTATGTTTCTTCGATACTATGTAAGCTCAAGATTTTACTTATTTCATACACGTACACAGCGTTTTGCTCACATAATAATATTAATATATAGACTTTGTTATATTTGTCGACAAAGTTATTTTACGTCATATTAGTTTAGTATTGTGATTGCGTGTGTTGAATTTGTTAATCGATAATGAACCAAAAGGCAACACAAATAGGGTTAAAAAGCTGCGTTCAAGATATCTTGGCTCAACATTTATGATCTTGCACGCAATTTTCAACTGTATTTCTGTTATTTTTAAATTCGTTACCAATTTTTAAAACTGTTCCTACATATTGCTGCTCGTACCAATAAGTACCAAATAAGAGAGGCATTTCATCCCGAGGGTGTCGTCGGAGGCGACTAAGGGAAAATCCGTAAGTCGGACAGCAGATACCAAGACGCCTGCCAAGCGAACTTTAATTTAAGAACTGTATTTACTACCTATGTTACACAAATAAAAAATGATTTGATTTGACTTGATTTGCGTGAGGATTATGGACACCCCCCCCCCCCCCTCTTCGGGAGACCTTTGTTCAACAGTGGACGTTTTAGGCTCATTGCTGAACTCCAGAGCCTTAAAAATCGCTGCATCGTTGCCAGCCTATCGATCGACTATCAGGTACATTTCGGAGAGTGTGCTTTGGCATTGCACAACTTAATTCCCCTATCCCCCTACCGTCATCGAACAAGCAGATATACGGCAAAGCGTCACCACTATATGGTTTGGAGTTCCACGGTTTCAAACCAAGCGCTTTGATTCCACAATTATTGCTCGAACTGCCAGACTTTGCACATCAAGGAACTGAGAGGCTAGCCTCTGTTCCTCGATAAGTATAATCTGGGATTCTTCAAGGCACGAATAAACCGGTTCATCCTCCTAGGCAAGCGTGCTTTAACTTAGGCTGCATCATCATTAATTTAAGATCAGATGAGTTACGGGCAAACGCAAGCCTATTAGAATACAAAAAAGACTTAATAAAGATTTCAGGCCACATGATGCGTGGCAACCAAGAAAAATAGATCCTAGGATAAAGAACTCTATGTCGATGGGAGGACAAAATAAAGTGGACTGAGGGTCCTAATTGGAGAAGAGCCACATGGAATAAAGCACAATGGAAAGAGTTGGGGGAGGCTTTTGACATAAAACACAGAGACGACACATATGCGCTGCGCAGCGTGTTGCGGGTTCGATTCCCGCCCAGGGTAAACATTTGTGTGATGAGCACTTGTGTTTGCCTTGTGTCTGGGTGTTGTTTATCTATATATGTATGTATTTACAAAAAAAAATGTATTTGTGTATGTATATCAGCTGTCTGACACCCATAGTACAGGGTCTCCCTAGTTTGGGGTCAGATGGCCGTGTGTGAAAATGTCCCCACGTCCATTATTATTATTATGTTTTATAACCAACGTTTTTTTTGCACGGAAGGAATCTTTTTCTAAAAACTAAAGTAGCCTATGTTACTCCGCATTGCACACCAGCATAAGCTAATTGCCAATGAAAGTTACGTCAAAATCGAAAAAGCCGTTTCGCGTGTAAACGTTTATCAAAAAAAACTATTATGTTGTTACAGTACAAACAGACCCTTTTTTATTATTTATTTGTATGTATGACGTATTTATAGATAAGTATAACTTTTTTCAGTGTAGTCCGATTTCGATGATTCTTTTTTTATTGATAGTATAGGTACCTACGTATTTTTTTTTTACCTCATATTTGGTCCCAAATTTCAAGAAAATATTCCACTCCTAAGGTTTGGACTGGAATTTTTTGGTGTCACCGTTTCGTAATTAATTTGTATGATAAGAAAAAGGCACTAAAAAGCGAATATAAAAACGGTCCGTGACAATACAAAACAAAAATTAAAACCAAAGCCGCCGACTAGCTAATTTCAAGTTATTTTTTTACCTTTTGAAGGCTTTTTTTCTAAAAAAGTTTTAGTAAATAAAGTTTATTTTATTTTTTTTATACAAAAATCTCAATTCACTGGCTAAGAATTTCTACAGAGCCTTTATAGCATATTTACAACCTTATAATTTTGTCTCGTAAATCCACTTACAATCTTCTTGACAATGTTTACTAACTTCCTAACCCTACAATGAACATTCGTAGCCTTTAAAAAGTTTTCTTGTAGGTAGATAAAAATAGAAAGGTTTACGATAATAATGACGTTTAATTTAAGAAATTATACTCTTAGGGTTACCTTAATTAACTTGTAAGTGCTGAAAGAGTTTAATGTCAAACTTTGTAAGCTACTTATAAAATTATGTTTTAACACTTGGCGCCGTTTACTGAACCGCCTGGTGTCAGCCGCGAATAGCACCACTCCATTTCTACCCGTGGGTATCGTAGAAGGTGACACAGGGATATGGACCAGAGGATGGGCAGCAGCGTCCTTCTGAGTACCTACACAACCTACTGTGATCGCCAACATGCATCAGGCAAGCATGGCGAATACGGCTGAACCTTCCCTTGGAGGAGACGTATGTACAGCAGTGGCTGTCTAAAGGTTGACATCATGATGACTTAGCGCAAATGATTGGCTGGTTAAGCCTGGTTTTCAGGGCCTGGTTTACAGGACCCTAATAATAAAACTTCGCTGTATCTGTCCGTCCATTCATCAGTACATCTGTCACAGGGTTGTATCCTTTGTTGAACTGTAATAGGTAGACACTTCAATGCTCACAAAATTTTTATTTCTACTGCCGTTAAAGAGGGGAGCTCTTTGTATGCCGTAATTACAGACAAGCTATTGTGTCTCGGGTAGATCTGCGTTTAAAGGACATGCGTTGCGTATACGAGGTGTTAAGCATTTGGTCCTGGCTGTTATTCGAAGGTTTTTGACAGTCCTTATGGGAAGTTAGAAGCCACAAAGTCTTATAACACAGTCTTACCACGGGGTATCCTGTTACCCAGAGACTTGGTAGTAGATGTCAGACATTACGGCTAAAACACTGAACCGATTCTAATGAAAGACATGGCAGCTAAGAATCTGAATAAGGATTTAGAGGCTACTTTTTAAATCCGCGACTAGACTTGCGTCCGCGACAACCAACATTTTTCTAAAAACCTGATAGAAAAAAGTGAAATTGTGTGATAATAACATTCCTTACTCAAAAGAAAGTCGACATAACAAAGTCCTACATCATATTATTATTCTGACATATTAATCAAATTGAATGGCAGTCGACCCAAAAAAAGAACATAATATTTTACGATAAAATGACGTCTGACAACAAAAGAAATCCTTAAAAAAGTTTGAAGTTTACGGTGACGCCTATAGGTAACCCTTAATTTCTCGTAAAATCTAGCAGATAGGCAAAGGGTTTACAATTAAGTAGGGTTCGTAAATAGTGTATTTTAAGCCAAATGTAAATTCCACCAATGTTTTGTTAAAGGCTTTGAACTTGCCCTGTGCCCCAAGTCCCAATGTTTATGTAAATTAGTAGGTACCTATGTAATTTGCGAATGTAATCGCAGTCCTACACCCTAAGTACTCACATAAATATCTGTGTAACAGTAGATAGCCATTCTATCTACTGTTCCATTAGGAGATAGTGAAACATCATTATACCGAATTAATTTTCTAGAACATAGAGTAAAGAATGAATAGAAGCGAAGCTTTTGCTCCGAACAAATTCTTTTTTATAAGATAAGGGGATAAACCAACCACACGGTTCCCAAATTACTGCAATTTCTGGAAGCCAGAATCAACAGCAGTGTACATCCACCCTCAATACGTCACACGTCCGCAGTAAGGGTGTAATGATACATGAAATATATAGGGTGACTGGTAATTAGTGTACGATACTTAAACACGTGATTGTGTTCATGATAACAAACAACTTTCCCGAAGAAAAAAGTTTTTTGTACTGGTTCACTTTTATCACAAGAACACAACAGCCGTATGAAATTCACGCGCGCGCACGCCTGTGACCTAAACTGAACTAGTACAAAAAACATTTATTCTTCGGGAAAGTGGTTTGTTATCATGAACACAATCACGTGTTTAAGTATCGTACACTAATTACCAGTCACCCTATATATGATAGGTTACAGGACCCTACTAAGACCCTGCTAAAGTCTCTACGACCCTAAACTCTATAAGCCCTACAGCCCTAACCTAACATATAAATAAGTAATATAGTAATACGTAGTATAAAATAAGTTCGGGATGTCTGCACCATGCGTCCTATGGTAGGTAGGAAGGGTACACTCATTGCCAGTCCCACAGACTCATGAGACTAATCAGAGATGGCTAAAGGTGTCTTGGCCACAGTGAGGGGTAATGAGACAAGAATATAAAATTCAAATCTGATTTATTTACAAAATAATAATCTTATATACTATTTTTACTCTACACACTACTCTACTGTACAAAACTCTATGTGTTCTATGCGTGTGAGATGCAACTCCATCATAATTTTAACTGGGCCGCACGAACGCCGGGCGAGTGCTGAGTCAATGTCCAAAGGTAACATTGAACAAGCAGTGACCACCAGCAATGCGCCGAGGCAATGCAGTCCCGCAGAAATGTTACAACTATCTTGGATCGCGCAACGAAATTAATCAGAAAAGAACAGTAGAGGAGTAAGAAATATTATTTTTCCACTTTCCTCCATATCCAACAGGAGACAGAACAGAACTATTCATTGTAATAATCAAGCCTTTTATTTCCCAAAATAACAGTACATTATTCCATAAACTTTTTTCATGCATTACAATACCAATTCACAAAATATAATCTACGAGTATATTCGATAAACCACGCATTATATCGCATTGTAAATACCAACATTTTTAGAGTACGGGGTGTAAGAAACGTTTGACACAAACCAGTAGGTACATTTGACATCAAACATCACCGACAACCCTATTTATTAGGCAATTGTAAGTCATTATTTGTACAGAATCAGTTCATTCAACAGAGCGCAAATCTCGTAACTATAAGGAGCATTCGCATTTTTATCTCAATGAGTAAAAAATGCGTCCTTTCACATTCATTTTTGACGATATTTTGATTGTCGCTGAGATGAAATTGCAACAAGATTTGGAATATTTCTAATATGGTAGATGACACCATCAAACAATTGAAATACTTTTTATGGGCTGTTTACACCTGTTTACACCACTACACCAATCGATCGATCGTCGATCGATGCCATCAATTGACATCGATCGATGTTGATCGATTGGTGTGGTAGCTTTGACTGATCGACGGATACCGTTCCACTAACCAATCGACCGATTGCCCATCGACGGCGTCGGTCGACGTTGATAAATTAACCCAAGCTATGCTCCATTAGTAATAGATAATAATTAAGCAGCTCGATCGACGTAGACTAATATATTTTTTTTACTCTATGGCCTAGACGTATTTAGCGACAGACGGTATGTTAATTCTAGTTTACAAAGAGAAATGGTGAGAAGATGGTATCGACAAAAGACTGACATTACACGATCTGTTGTCAAACATGTCGCCTCCCTGTTTAATCTGAGTATTTTCACGTTTCTCTAGATTTCATCGAAGTTATCGTGTGTGAGTTTCAAGTGGCGCTGTTCGTCAACAAACTTAAAAGTTCAATAAAAACAAACTTAAACGACGACCTTATGTCTTCTACATAGTAGTAGCTCTGCCATTGAGTAACTGCCATTTCACAGATAAGTGAAGATCACAAAATATGTAGTTTTTTTACTCTTACATCTCCAAATCACATTTATGTACTTACAATGCCACATCTAGTATTTACCTCCACTACGTAGAATTTTTCTCTTCTAATGTCCTATAACTCGCTGGTATCGCAGGATCATTCACGTCAAATGCAATCTCTTCTCATATTGAGAAGCACTACTCTTGCTCAAGGCGGATTGGCGATTTTAAAAATATATTTTTTACTAGCCTTTGCCCAAGACTTCGTCTGCGTGGAATCCTTATACACCAGAGGGTCTCGTAAAAACCCGCTTGCTAATGTCCCGAGATACAAGACGAGTACTCGGACCCCGAGGCCCTAGTGTTTCCACCCCAAACGGCTCATACCTACATATAGCTTCCGAGAAAGCATATTTCCGCCGTTTAAGATTTTCGCCCCAACACAACACGAAGCATAAAGATGTTGATTATGATTGAAATGAAAGAAGACTCTTAAAAAGACAGAGAAGGCAAATCACTCAAAACTTCGCATTTCCTTCCCCGGACCTTCTGGCTTCTTACAGTACCCTCAAAGCCAAATAAACTTATTGATTGTTCGCCTTTGGCAGGCTATCAAAACCCACCACCACATATCAAAATGAACTTTAAACTTTGAAGTCTAAAGTTGAATTCCGATTGTAAAAAATTCACAACCATTAAGATGTTTCCTTTAAAAAGAAGTAAACACGGCCTTTGAGATTAAAGGAAAATGGTGAAGTATAAGCCAGTTAAATTTTATTGGATCAGCCATTGATGGTTATTGCTTATCATTGCATATTATTGGGGTGGTGTACAATATAAATGGACCCGGTAGGTTTTTTTGCAGAAAATAATATTTAAGATATTGTATTAGTAGGTCGATTATTGAGATAGAAGTCGTTCGGAACATGTTTTTTTCACAAGGATAAGCTAAAATAACTAAAATCTTCCCATGTTACTTGGGGTCAACGCAAAACGTTTGCTTCTTCCATTTCGTCCTGTCAACTATCATGCTGTTTTTAAGCTAAAATTATTATAAAAAGAAATACGAGGATCAGTAATAATCATGGCTTCAACTCTTCATGAATGGCTTTTGTCGTACGTAGGTATAAGCATGGCAAAAGGCCGTGCTTTTGAAAAGCCTGACCACGCACTAGCGGATATCTTGGGGTCAATTGGGTATGGGGATACTATAGTAGTATTTGTAAGGACGGGTTCACAACAGTGCGGACAGCAGATGCCCGTAAATACTATTGCAGTGTCTGACCGCGCTCCATGTGTCCCCAAGCCTTTAGTTGGTTTACTTTCACCAAAGAAACACTAAAACTGCTATAAAACCTAAAGTAATCTCAGTTCTGTGACAAGAACTTGGTCTAGAATTTTTATTTTTGTTTTCAAGGAACTCAACTTCATTTAAAGATTAGGTGTAAACATTTTCTCCTAAAACTTAAAGGGACTGGGCTTAAGCAAAAAATGTAAATAAACATTGTACAAAGGCAGACCTTTACTAGTCTACCATAGGGTGATGCTGATGCTATATCTATCCTTATTTCTACTCGTGAGTGTCGAAGAAAGCGACAGAGGCATATTGACCAGAAGATGGGCAGCGCAGCGTTCTTCTGAGTACCATAACACCTATTGCGATCACCAACATGCATCGGCCAAGCATGGCGATTATGGCTGAACCCCCCCTTGGGGGAGACCTATGCCCAGCAGTGGGCGTTGATATGATGATGAGATTACCTAGAATCATGCATGCACGCACAAGAGGTGCGACGATAAACTCAAATGGTTGAGTTCTATTATTTTAACAATACCAGTAAATAAGAAGGTACATACACAAGGAACAACAAACAGGTAAGGAGTTTTCTTATAATTTTTTGCCGATTCGCCTCAATGACGTGGTAGGTTACATCTATTTAGGATTCTCATCGATATCCCAGACAAACTTGAATAGTGTCAGGTGCCTGGTTATAATCTAGACCAGAATTTCCCAAACCACTCCAAGGTCGCAAGCGAATATTAACGGGATTCAGAAAAATTATATTATCATACAACAGGGGATCAAATACATTTTCCTCACTCATCAGGACGGCCACCAGTCGGTTCACATTTAAGGTAAAAGCTCGCGAACACTTGCACAGGAAGTTGGCAGACTCATCCCACAATTGATTTATTATATTTCTCCATCGATGTATTTTTAGCTCTCTCTACTTTTTATATTTGGTTTGTATGTATGTATATATGTATTTATTAGTATATTTTATTCTTGTAAATTTTCTTTTCCTTTGCACCTGCCACATTTTGTCTCTGCATCACCTAAGGTAGACTGGTAGAAAATGCCCAAGGCATTAAGTCCCCCTTCGTACAATGTTTATTTAAATTTTGTGCATAAAGTTTTAATAAAATAAATAAATCATCATCATCATCATCTTCAGCCGGAAGCGTCCACTGCTGAACAAAGGCCTCCCCCATAGATTATCCCCTACAACGCCACAACGAGCGGAAACCTGCCGTGTGCATCCACCGGTTACCGGCAATCTTAACGATATCGTCGGTCCACCTGGTGGGACACACGCGGAAGACGTAGCGTTGGTAGGCCAACGCTGCGTCTTCCGCATGTGTTTGCGTGTTCTGTCTCACTGAATTTAATTAATTATTTAAGTTTTCTATTATAACTAAATGCCTCTTTTTATCTTATTTGAACAGTCAGCCTTCATTTATTCATGCACAAAAGTACAAAGGTGGACTTAATGTCTTAGGCATTCTCTACCAGTCAACCAAGGGGCGTGAAGCGATAACATGGCAGGTCCAAAACATAAAAAAAAAGACGGGTTGCACTCCGGGAGTGCCGGCAGAAGTGAAAACAGTAGGCCCAGGCATACATTTTCGCCGCGCCGTAGAGAGGGGATAGCTGTCTACTCTCCATCCGTCTTACGCTTTTTCGATCAGGTCACGTGTCCTGACGCGAGTTTAAGATTTTATACCCATTACAGAAAAAGTGCTCAACGCCGCTAAAGAAGTTTTCACTTCAAAAACAATTAAAATTATACAAACTTACAAAGATATAAAATAAAACATCCCTCCTGCCCTGTATTTCAATAAATTATAATAATGTGTAGTAAAGTTTATTTTTCCCAGCAAGACAGACACACGGACAGCTGAGGCCTGGTAATAGGGTTACCAGGCCTCAGCTGTCCGTCTATTTGTCTGTCTGCGAGCGTATCTTTTGAACTACAGTTCAAGAAAAAATCAAGTGTCTCACGTTCACTTGAAATTTTGTAACAGTGTGTATTACTATGACTACAATATCTCGGGTGCCACGCAGCCTTACATACTTTATGGCAATATCAACAAATAAAACAAAGTTAAAATGAAAAAAGGGTACCCGATACAAGAAACATGTATTTTTCGAGGTTTTTTCTATCTTTAGGACCTGTATTATAATTAATGTCATGTCCATGACTACTTTAATTTTCTTCATGACCGTCGAGTGATGAGTTTCAAATTTGATTTTTTATAAATAGGTAGCGGTACAGAACTTTGGAAACCACTGCTCTAGACATCTTTTATTACACCCACAGACAGGCTAAAAGGGATGTAGGATTGTAGGTACTTACTATTTTTGTTGAAGATCACAGAATAAGTATTTTCGAACAGAATAAATCTTTCTGGAACATTACAGCATGATCCATACAAAATGGATCAAGTTATATTTTAGTCATTACGTAAATAAATTCATGTTATTTTGTTGAAGATTGAAAACTGTTGATACATGGTTCTTGTAGATGGTAACTCAAAAACGTTTTAATCTCTGCCACTGGCTATGAAAGGTATAACATTTTAATGCTTTGATGAAAGCACATGAAATTATTTACACAATGAATTGTTGCAATATTAGGCTAGTCCTGTTTTGAGCCAACACAATAGCTGTACTGTACAATAAATTGGAAAAGTGTGCCAAATAAGTTCTAGAAAAATCTAGCGCAAGCTATATTTATATTTTTATATATGTTATTTATTTCACGATGCGACATTTGTTTGCTATCGAGATTAGACGGAACTAGCTATCTATATTAATAAAATTCTAGTTTTATTACGATATGTTCAAGAATATTATTTTTCCTTGAATAATGAAAAGACTGTCGAACAGATAACGTTTTAAGGCGACGATATACGCCGGCGACCTTGAGCGACCAGAGAATCGTATGCGCTGCGTTTAAAACCTTTAAAAATTTAGTTGAAAAAAAAGCTTTTTACAAAAAAGACAACCGCCTTCAAAAAGTGAAAAATAACTTTAGCACAGAACACACATTGACTTTAGTTTCGAAATTCAGTGGCTTTGTTCTGTTTGTTGTTTTGTATTGCCACCGACTTCCGAAACTAAAGTCAATGTGTGTTCTGTGCTAAAGTTATTTTTCACTTTTTGAAGGCGGTTGTCTTTTTTGTAAAAAGCTTTTTATTTTCCGCTTTTTAGTACCTCCTTCTCATCCAAATCTATTAAGAAGAGATTGAAAGTTAACTACTACAAAGATTGATGAAACTAAAACGTCGTCTATGTAAAATTTTTGGGTATTTGTTGATTTTTCAAAAAGTGCAGAATCAATTTCGATAAAATTTATATGGGACCACCCCTGAAGCATACTCTATCCATAAAAAAAAGAATTTTCAAAATCGGTTTACGTTCGCGCACATACTTAATGCAAATTTAAGACTTATACGGTTTTCTCATGGATGCCATTGTCAGAACTGGACCTGGATTAAAATGGGACCACACGGAAAGCACTAGCTTTCAAATAAAAAAAGAATCATCAAAATCGGTTCACACAGTCCAAAGAGATCAGGTAACAAACATATATATAAAAAAAAAAAGAAAAAAAAAAAACAGACGAATTGATAACCTCTTCCTTTTTTGAAGTCGGTTAATAGTATTCTTTAACTTAAAAAAAGCGTATACTAAAATATAGATAATAAAATTGTCTGTAAGATAGTGAAAGTTTCGTTTAAATATACCTGCTAGATTTTGTGTGATTATCAATGTTTTGTCCGCGTCAGACACAATTTCATGAGCTAATTAAACTATTGTTACACCACACCGCCTGAGCCAATCACAGGACGCCACTCAAGCCAGTCAATCCTAGCCAAGCCAAGCCAACCCAAGCTACCGCCATAACTACCGGACGCCTCCGGTGGGGGAAATGCTATTTAATGCCATGCGAGCTCATTTTCTCTCTCTTGTTGCTGCAATTATCCGAGTAAGCTAAAACTCTGTTTGATTGACTATTGATTATATTAAACCGGTGTGTACTAGACAGTTCTGCCTTTTTCATTTATGCCCTTCTGTTTCACTATTTATTATGAACTTAATCAAAAATATTCACATACAAAATGATATAAAAAATGTTCTAGTTGTTCATTTACACTACACATTTTGACGTGATGGTCTGTTTGATATCTGTTAAAGTAGCTTGTAAGGGCCTTAAGCCGTGTGAAATGTGCGAATAGCACTACTCCATTTCTACCCGTGGGTGTCATAGAAGGCGACAGAGGGATACCGACTAGAGAATAAGCAGCGTCCTTCTGAGTACCATAACACCTACAGCGATGTTCGCCAACATGCATCGGCCAAGCATGGCAATTACAGCTGAACCCCGTTTAGGGGAGTCCTATGCCCAGCAGAGGGCGTCTAAAGGTTGACTTGATGATGAACGTTATATTAAAATACCTACCTATGTTTTTGAATATAATGGACACATTATTTTATTTATTACATTTTATAAAGTAAAAAGTCGATTGACTGAAACTTGGCCATCTACTACGACAGTAGTATTTACTTAATAATCTTTGACTTAATCAAAGATTATTAAGTAAATACTACTGTCGTAGTAGATGGCAAGTATGGTATGGTGCAGATCACAGGCACTTGTATAAAATGTATCCAAACACAGTTTTGACATCTTCTAGAGTTTTCCATTACGATTTGATCCAATCCCTTAAAAATGTTAGCCCATGTAAGCACTTCTCCTGTACCGCGGCTGCGTTTACAAACATATAAACTGACTTACACAAACAGTCAGACACGGAACGACTATCTATAGTTTATAGGAACAAATATTTATTCTGTGCGGGAATGAAACCAGTGACACGCAGTTCCTACAGCAGTCAATCTTTCAGTCACTGCAACAAACCGTGCCGTCAAACTCCAAATCATTTATTTTGTTCCTCATAAGAGAGAGAATAGAGAGAGAAAGAAAGAAGAGAAAGCGAAAAGAAGAAGAGAAGGTGAAGGTGAGTAGAAGAGAGAGTGGAAAGTTCCTCATCCTCCGTAGAAAAGGGAGGATCCTCCGACCAGACAGGTGTTATGTCTGGTGGGCTACTGCCCGACGGTTGTAGTCGGGATTTTGTATGTATCCTAATGTCGTGGATAACTCTGCTTGCGCGATCTAGGAAACGTCGGTTGTAGTATGCTCCATGTGCGATAGATGTCGCTACAATTTCAAATAAACCATTTAATTGTATTTACACATATCAAGGCCGTGCAGTGTTAAGACTGTGCACTCAAGTCCCACCAGGGACTTTTTGTTCACACACGTCAGGGCTGTGCCCGGAACGTGACAGGGCTTAGGTCGTGTTAAGACTGCGCACTCGAGTCCTGTCAGGGATTTTTTGTTCACACACGTCAGGGCTGTGCCCGGAACGTGGACAGGCCGCGCCCTTCCATCTGTGCCCCTCAGTCACCACTTTGTACAAAACGCTAAATCGTACAAAACGCGTACCGCCTCTATTAAAAACTTGTCATTCATTTTTTATTTTTTAATATCTCCAACGTGCTTGGAAAATATCAGCTACCCGTGCACGTCACGGCGTCGGCCGGGACTTGGACATATGTAAACGAGTTCATATAAAATATTGACACACGTTCCATTCACGTCTTGGGCACGGCCTTTATATGTGTGAATACACCTTAACAGGCAGTTTTGAATTGTCAAGGAGTCAGTCAGTCAGAAAGTTGAAGCTAGTTGCTTTTTCTAAACTGTAGGTTTCTATGGAGAAGAACACAAGAAACTCCACGAACGTATTTTTTAATCAAAAACATAGCTTCAAATACTAGTTCAACATTTTCTTGATACTTCGAAAGCGTGAAGGTGAGATTATACCTTCAATCCAATATCATTACGTATTCCTCGAGGAAATCCTCCGAACCCGGTCCCTTCTAAAATTAATATTCCTTCAATATTCCATGTACCGTTATATTAGAAAATATCTTCAATTTCACCCCTCTCGCGTTGTTTCGGGAAAGAGGGGATGCGATTAGAATAATAAACGAGTTATTATTATGTTTAGTGTTACGATTTAGTCCATATTAAACCCCCATAATTTTTACCCTCGTCCATGTTGAGCCCCTAAATGCTGTCCATGTTCAATTTGTTTTTCCATGATTTCAATACATTAGTCATCTTTTCTTTGTCCATATTCAACCCCTTGTTGGTAGGTAACTAATAATGACATTAAAGTAATACCGAGAGCTATGATGTTATGTCTTTATATGTTTGTAAACGCACCCACGTCACAGGAGTAATTCCAAGTGTGGGGCAACGTTTTATTAAGCAAAAAAATATTAAAAAATAATCAGGTATGTTAACTAACGTAGTTAGGTTTGCCAAGAAACAATCACTGTGTTAATACAACCAGAACTATAAAAACAATTGAATATATAGTGTCCGTGGAGTTTCTTGCTCGTTCGTCTCCTTAAAGACCTAAATTCGTTTTGAAACGAGCAACTAGCTTAAACTTTCTGAGCACCTAACAGACTACTTGTCAATCCAAAATTGCCTGTAAATCGTTAAATTGATATAAGAAAATATATCGTGTGAGTTTCATGTCCATTCTTTAAGAACATTTTTCTTAACTAAGCTTGTTATATCTTACTGCTTGTCAAAGGCCTCCTCCAAATCTATCCAGATATTCTTTTCTTGCACCGCCTCGAAGCAAGCGTCGCATTACGCAGGTTATATCGCTACCTTCTCCTGAGGCCTCGGTGACGATAATCATCTGCAGATACTCAATGCGTGGATTCCTTTGCCCAACGGTCACTGTGTATGCTGCTGACCTAAGGTTGAATACTCAAACGCTACGCCACGCCGCCTACGCGTCGCTATGCCTTTTGGCCTCGTACAGGACCAATTTTCGTTTTCTTTTTTAATGTTATTTTTGTGTGTGTTTTTGTCCTGGGCGGCGAATAAATACTTTTTCTTTCTTTCTTTTTTCAAGATGCCGTTAAGTCTTGTACTGTTACAGTCACTGTGTCATTTATATATTTTATCACAAACACAACTAACTTTACAGGTTACAACCCAATGCGATAGCGTGATACTTAAGAAAATTATTACGTATAGCATAATACATACAATGTAATCTTTGTGAATTCATTCAGAGAGCAAGAAAAGAAATAAATTCTGTCGGTACTGTCATTGAGTGGATGCAAGGCTGAAGGCTCGTCAATGGCGCTTTGCTGAGGAAGTTGGTTCGTGCGCGCGGCATAAAGTGATAGAGACAGCCCGAGACTTATATGTGGCCATTAGTAACTTCCATTCCTATTTTCCTTTAGGACTAAATGACCGAATGAGGCAAACGACAGAGCTATCCAAGTTTCTTTATACGGAGGGTTTTCGTAACAAGCGCGAACAGTGAACGTAACGTAAATTCTATCCATTTTCAACCGACTTCAAAAAAGGAGGAGGTTATCAATTCGTCTGTACTTTTTTTTTTATTTTTTTTTTTTATTTTTTTTTTTTTTTTTTTTATGTTTGTTACTTGATTTCTCGGGACTGGGTGAACCGATTTTGATGATCCTTCTTTTATTTGGAAGCTAGTGCTTCCCGTGTAGTCCCATTTTAATTTGGTCCAGTTCTGACCATGGCATCCATGAGAAAACCGTATAAGTCTTAAATTTGCATTAAGTATGTGCGCGATTTGTTACGCGATTTCTCAGGCAAATGTAAACCGATTTTGAAAATTCTTTTTTTAATAGATAGGGTATGCTTCAGGGGTGGTCCCATATAAATTTTATCGAAATTGATTCAGCACTTTTTGAAAAATCAACAAATACCCAAAAATTTTACATAGACGACGTTTTAGTTTCATCAATCTTTGTAGTAGACACCTTCCCTGCGGCTACGCTAGATTAATACTTACTTCCAGTGCTGTACAAGTCACATACTTCCCGTATCAAGAATGCCTGATATGCGTTACGACGTCTATTTTCCCGTACGTAATCTTGACTTTAAACCATCACAGAGACATGGAAAGTCTACAGATATTTTTTTTTGTTGTACTAATCAATAGGTTACATCCTTGTGTATATATAGCTGCAGTCGCACGGGGTTTTAAGCAATATCTTAAAAGTTACAGGTATTTTGGAAAAGGTTGATATTACGGGAAAATACTTGTCGTGGCGCATGCAACAGTTACATTGCTAGGGATGGGGTGTAACAAGTAACATATTTTTCTGTTTCAGATTTATTATTGTTTATTCAGATCGTACACAATCAACGAAAACTATTTTTTAACAAAAGTAATAATTAATTATGTTAACAAAAACAGTAACTTCTTATTTTATATTATTATTTATTTTACTAATGGTCATTGTCCAGCGATACATTATCGCTGGACAATGACCATTAGTAAAATAAATAATAATAATAGGCTGGATCCGTCTTTTTATTTTTATTAATTATTACATCTTCTAATACACTAAATTCTCTTCCTGTTGATGGACTTAAAAAAATTGAACTGGTTTTTTTTGTATTAGATGGTTTCGATGAACTGGAACCACTACTCACAATAATGTTTTTAGCCTCTTCACCTTCTGTCTTTACACCTTTCCCCAAAATAAGTTTTCTACGTGAACGTTTCATTGTTTACTTATGTACAATTTACTCACTTACGCGTGACGAATAAAATACCTATCGCGTTCTGTAAAAACGTGTTTACTGGGCACAACACTACGGCTAACTGAGGGCCGCGCGCGCGCACGTTCAGTGCGGTACGGGGTTTAGGATACGGCCAAATAGTTCCCGTATCGCACTATTGTAAAATAATTACCTTTCTGTGCGTTACGAAAAAATAATTCCCGTACATTTTTATTCGTAAATTTTAATATACTTCAAGCAAGGACACCGGCAATACAGGCGTCTCTTTTTTACTTGTACGAATACTTGAAGTAATCATCCCCGCACGGAGTGCAAAACAAGGACAACTAGCTGCCGCACAGAGCGAAGCTCAATTACAACCAAATACTTCCCGTAACGCACTGAATGTGTTAACTTTCAATCTCTTCTTAATAGATTTGAATGAGAAGGAGGTACTAAAAAGCGGAAAATAAAAAGCTTTTTACAAAAAAGACAACCGCCTTCAAAAAGTGAAAAATAACTTTAGCACAGAACACACATTGACTTTAGTTTCGGAAGTCGGTGGCAATACAAAACAACAAACAGAACAAAGCCACTGAATTTCGAAACTAAAGTCAATGTGTGTTCTGTGCTAAAGTTATTTTTCACTTTTTGAAGGCGGTTGTCTTTTTCGTAAAAAGCTTTTTTTAAATTAAAAATACCTACCCATTTCGCACTTAATATTTACTAGCGCCCGCTCCGACTTCGAAATACTAGTAGTAGAGCATAGCCTACATAGCTCTGATATGCCATGAGTGTTTCTGCCACCTTCAACGACCATCGTCATATTTCCTCCAATTTACACAAAACCTTAGATTATTGATAGGTCGTTCCGACTAGATACCGCACTACATAAAAACAATAGCTCCGTGAATGAAGCAACTCAATATTGTAGTGTGTGTAATACAAATTGCAAGGAGGCTAGTGTGCGTGACAAAGGACAATGCCAGAAACTCTATAGAACTTGGCCCCACTCAATAAAAGTCATGTGCAATATGTAGCATCTTACTGTTTATTTATTGCTGATAACTAAACATTCGTTTCAGTGACTGTAGAACTTGCAGTTTCCGTTTAAATCTAAAAACAATAATGACATTGATTATAGGTTAAATTGTATTTTAGGTAAAATGAGTTTGTATTTTGTGGGTAGGTATTTTGTAATCCGCAAGTTCTAAAGAAAAACAATTTAGTATAGAAAGGTTCTATATTCATTACAATTATTTTCATTAATTTACTTTTCTGTACATGGGTGGGGCAGGATCTGGCATTGTCATTTTGTATGAAAAATACTCTGTACCTCCCACCTGACACATTGGTTGCTAGGAGACAGGCTCGAATACCTGTCGGATTTTCACTAGATATTTGACGTATCTATTGCTTCATTTGACAAGTACGTCGGCGTTATCTAGTCGTAGCGTGCGGAGACCTATCAATAATCTAAGCATAAAACGTTTACGAATTATGCACCTAAACCTTTCTCATGATTCACTCTGTCTAAATTAATAAAATAAATTTCTTAATTTGACTTACACAAAGTTATACCTATGCAACTGATTCGCAATCAAGGGCGTCGCCAGGACTCGCCAGCTGATGGCCTAGGGGGGGGGGGGCAAATTGATATTTGGTGGATAGGAAAAGTATGAATTTTAAATACAGTCCTTTTGGAATCTCTAGGGGGGGGGGCAGCTGCCCCTACCGCCCCCCCTTGGCGACGCCCTTGTTCGCAATGACATTTAACTGACACAGAACAATTCAGCAGGTATAACAGCGGGTCCCAAACTAGGCACAGCCTGTATCTTGGTGACCCAATTACAAAACAACTTAGTATTCATTTCTCGAGTTCTGCTAGCACAGGTTTGTGTCGCTGACAAAATTTAACATTTTAACATTAGAACATTATAAAATTTTAACATTTTACCATTTTAATATTTAACATTTTAACATTACACATTACAACATTTTAACATTGTAACATTTCATTTTTGGGTTTAGGTTAGGTTGTTGTTTATCTATATATGTAATAAAAATAATACATATTTCAATATACAATATTTACATTTAAAAATAAAAAAGGAAAACCTATAACTATTAAAAACAAAAAGAAAAGCTAAGACAATAAGGCATCAAAAAAATCCCCAACATCGTCGTCAACTGGGAATGTGCCCAAGAGACTGGCGGCATTGCCACGTTGGATGGCAATGCTTAACCTCTGTCCGAGGTAAAAACCAGCCCTTGGATCACGGGAAGTGTCAACCAACCTTTTGGAAATTTCTTTAAAAAGTAGATGAGCACTTGGACCCCACGACCCGAGGGTTTCAACCCCAAACGGCTCGAAAATAAAGTTATCGCTTAGGATACTATACTTTCGCCGTTTGAGTTGTGACGTTTGAGATGAGTTTTCTGCAGCCGCAGCAGCAGCACCAGCACAGCACGCCGTACTAGGAAGATGGGATGGCGCAAGAGTATCGACACACGTAGCGTCCCACACTAAGGGCCTACCCAACTTCCATGGAAATAATGACATGCCGTCCGGTCTCTTGCCATCGTCGCGTGCCAAGCCGTTGGGTTCCAAAACAGCCGGAACGCCGACGGCGACGAGAGCACGACGGATAATGTCATTAATATTCGCGTGCCGCGCTATGCGACCCGCACTCCGGCTGCACGGCAGGCAGTGGTGTCCAAGGCAGTTGATATGTATGTATTTACAAAATAAAAAATGTATTTGTGTATGTATATCAGCTGTCTGACACCCATAGTACAGGGTCTCCCTAGTTTGGGGTCAGATGGCCGTGTGTCAAAATGTCCCCACATATTATTTCATTGTCTACTGGTGAAATCCGCATAAAAATCCGTTCAATTGTTTTTTAATTTAAGGCAAACAGACAGACAGGCAGACGCGGCGGTGGTCTTTGTTTTATAATATTGAAGACTTCATTCGTATAAACCAGGGTTTCTTAAACTTTTTGTAGTCACGGACCACTTTCACAATTTAAACAATTCCACGGACCCCTGTCCAGGGATATTTTAGGAGAAGAAAACAAGCCATATTTCATGTTCGTGGCTTGGCTGAGAAATGCTGTGTTTACTACATTATTTCCAAATAAGTATATATTATACAATAAAATTAACAAAACATTAAATATCTACCCGTTGCCAGTAAGAAAATGCAAACAGACAGGCCAATATATACAGAAGCTTACTTACGATGAAACTGAAGTGCTTTTACGAATAACACAGTAAGAAAATTATTAGGTGTTCAAATACTCAATAATATCACACATGCACACACACCATATACACACACACACACACACACACATACACACACACGCCAACACAATTACACACCAACACACCGCACACTCACAATTACACAAATTTAAATGACACTATCTACACCTGTGCACATATCATGAAGAGATGAAATCATCACTTCACATCATCCGCAAGAAAGAGGATGTACCTAATAATGTAATAAAGTTTATAGTAGGTTTAATAGCAAGTAATAAAGTAATAAGTTTACCAAGTAATAAAATAGATTTGTAGGCTTGTGCTTTACAAATCAGTTCGAGGGGCCAGGCGCTGATAACCGAAATACAGGCGCTGGTGCCAATTCTGTTGTGCAAGAACTAAATTAATTTTAAGCTATGTATATCTCTTTCTCTCCAATAAAATAAGAAAGAGACATATATTATTAAGAGCTGTCAATTTAAATTGATCTAAAATGTACAATTATAGTGATCATTTCAGAACGTATTGATTAAAAACACTGCGAAGTTCAAGGGAAAAAGTAATTTGACATCTCTAACTTAGGCCTTGTCTGTCGTCGTCCTTTTCTTCAGCTGCCTGGTAGTAAGAGATGCCAAATGCCTAATTTTAGTTTGTGAACAAAGGAATCGGTACCACTGCCTAGTTCGATTACAGATGCTCACTTCTTCACTCCTGATACACATGACCCCTAAGGGGTCCGTGAACTCCATTTTAAGAAACCCTGGTATTAACGAACATTTATATAAAGGCTATAAGCTGCTAAGTGTGCAAATACTGTTAAGTCGGTTTTGGAATTGGAGACATGGCTTATCTTATCTACTTAGCATTTTGGTAAGGCTTAAAATGAATGCGCAAACGTAAAGTATTTGAATTGGAAATATGACTATTATAAAGCATTTTAAACTGTGTTGCTGTTGCGTAATAGTTCTGTATCAAGCCGTGGAGGATGGTAGTTAATATCTAGTGTTATTACTGGTTGTTACTATAATGCTTAAGTTTAAGTAAGTCTTTTCAAAATTCAAAAATATATACTTAACTAGGTAATATTTAAAGAGAATGTTTTTTTATTATGCAGGTATTTGTACCTACTGGTCGAACTAAAAAAATATTAACCGATTTCAAGAAATCTTCCATAGGAAGCTACCTACGTTATTCCTAGGTGCTTTTAAGAGCGCGTATTCGATTCGTGACGAAAACTTCATGTTTTTGCGTTTTGCCCAGAGCAATATGGAAATAAATAAATAAATAAATAAAAATAATAATAATAAATAAATAAAATATCGTAATTATGTAAGCAGATTATTTATAGATCATTTACAGTTTTAAAAAGATTAAGTCTTGGTTTAGACAGCTACAGAGTAAAAGTATAATTTTTAATTATGGTTTTTTAAGGCGAAGACAATTCTTTCATATCGTTCTACGAAAATAGACGTCAGAGTTAACTTTTAGGACGAATACAACCATTACAATATGCCAAAATATTTTGTTTTATGCATTTTTCCAACAGTATATACAGTCATAAATACAGCTACAGAGACAGCTACAAAAATTACAAAAATATTACTATTATGTATTGAAAAACAATGTTGAAAAAGTAGAAAATCGGTTCACTTTGACAATTTTTTTTCACCAGTATTTGAATAAAATCATAACTGATATATTTATTTTATGAAAGTAAATGTTATGCTTAATACACAGAATGTTTTTTAGTCCGTTATACGAGCTCATTTATTTTAGACAATTATTTTAAAAAGCCCTGTAAAACATCGCGCGCTGTCGTTTGAAGATCAATTTCAATGATTCGGGCTTGTTTCGTGCGTATTTCTTTTTCTGATGCACACAAACCGACCATTGTGTTGTACTAGTGTGTGTCAATGCTGCTACGCCATTCTAGCAATCATTTAGATTTTGAGTTGCGCTAAATCGAATACGCGCCCAGCTTTATTATTATATTTTCAAAACATTTGGAATCCATTAGAAATTCACGCGAACGAAGTGGCAGACAAAGTGCTAGGCTATATCCATACTTCCATACTAATATTACAAATGCGAAAGTAACTCCGTCTGTTACGTTTTCAAGACGAAACGGCTGAACTGATTTTGATGAAATTTGGTATGAGGATAGATTGAATTGAACTGGGCGGGAATCGAACCCGCAACACGCTACGCAGCAGTCAATCGCTCAGCCACTGCGCCAACCGTGTCGTCACTGCGCTAAATGCACGAGCGGAGTTTGCAAGCGGCTCGCGAGCGTCGCATTCGAGACGAATTCGCCAGTTCTGGACATACCTTTATGTATCATCCATTGACATAAATGAAGTTTTCAAACTAAATTGTTTAAATGGTTGACTGAAAATATTTTATAGTGTTAAGCTATTATTGGAACATAGACTGTAACATCGTCTTTTAGGGTTCCGTAGCCAAATGTAAAAAAACGGAACCCTTATAGATTCGTCATGTCTGTCTGTCCGTCGGTATGTCACAGCCACTTTTTTCCGAAACTATAATAACTATACTGTTGAAAGTTAGTAAGCAGATATATTGTGTAAACAGCATTAAGATTTTTACACAAAAATAGAAACAAAAACAATAAATTTTGGGGGTTCCCCATACTTAGAACTAAAACTCAACATTTTTTTTTTCATCAAACCCATAGGTACATGTGGGTATCTATGGATAGGTCAAAAATGATACTGAGGTTTCTAATATCATTTTTTTTCTAAACTGAATAGTTTGCGCGAGAGATACTTCCAAAGTGGTAAAATGTGTCCCCCCCCCCCCTGTAACTTCTAAAATAAGATAATGATAAAACTAAAAAAATATTTAAAGTACATTACCATGTAAACTTCCACCGAAAATTGGTTTGAACGAGATCTAATAACTAGTTTTTTTTTAATACGTCATAAATCGTAAACCGCAATTTACCTTTCATTCAATCAACTCAAATTTAAAAATAAAGAAACTTCTATATTATTATGTTACTTGCTGCTACGGAACCCTTTATGGGCGAGTCCGACTCGCATTAGGCGGCTTTTTATGTTTTTGTTTGTTCAATGTGTAATTCATAACGTTCTTTGCTTTAATTCTAAGCAAAACATGCTGGATCTTACACTTTTTTTAACAACTTATACTGTGTCCTTCGCAAATAAATATATTATTATAATTAAATTAATATCATGCATAATATAGGTATTTCCAGTTAATAAGCTTAAAAAAACAGTTACCACATTTAAAAAAATGTCCTTTATTATACTTTCAGTTCAAAGCAGGTTTTGTTCGTAATAAACTGCATGCTACCACGAACTACAATTTTAAATAATTAATGCTGCATTCAGGACTTCCCCTGTGGGAACCGACCGGCCAGTAGCTGGCGAATCAATTGTTAATGTACTGAAGGCGACAGCAGGCTTTGTTGTGCTTTGAATTCATTATAGTTTAATATTAAAAAGGTTTTATAAAAACCAATGTCGTAAAAGTTAAGGAAAAGTCAGTTTCAACCTTAAAAATCGCTGAAAAGTTTACAACTTCAGAAGATCTATTTACTTGATCTATATTTTTGATCTAAATGATAAAGATGGGACAGTTATGTCATGTAGGTTGACAGGACAGAATAAAATAAAATAAACTTTTTTACAAAGAGCCTTCAAAATCTTAAAAGTGATAAATAACTTTAGCACAGAATACACATGACTTTAGATTTGGAAGTCGGTGGCTTTGTTCTGTTTGTTGTCCTTAATTGCCACTGACTTCCAAATCTTTTTAGAGGTACTAAAAAGATTATCATCCAAATCCATTAAGAACCGGCAACACAGTTAAAACAGAGATCTCCAAAGATTGAAGAAACTAAAACGTCGTCTATGTAGATTGTTTAGTACTTTGTAGATTTTTCAAAAAGTGCTGGATCAATGTCGATAAAATTTACCTCTGAAGCATACCCTATCCATGAAAAAGAATTTGCAAAATCGATTCACATTATTGCCGGAGAAATCGCGTAACAAATATACAATAAAAAAATTAAAAAAACAGCACAGTTGAATTGAGAACCTCCTTCTTTTCTGAATTCGGTTGACCGCATCCCAAGTAACACGGGACCCCAAGTAACACGGGAGGAAGTTGAAGAAGTTGATGATCTAAATGCTGTTTACCAGAGACGGACAACAGTAATTGTAGGTGTGCGAAAACGAATACATAGGACTGTAATGATGAAATAAATGTCTGGTCCCCAAGATATAGGCACCGCCAAGTTTAAGGACCACTGTTTTTGTTACAAATGCAAACTGCCAAATAAAACGGAATTATAATTATTATCTCAACTTAATGATAAGGTAACTCATTGTAACAATCCTACTAATCCTACTAATATTATAAATGCGAAAGTTTGTGAGGATGGATGTGTGTGTGTGTGTGTATGAATGTTTGTTACCCTTTCACGAAAAAACTACTGGACCGATTTGAATGAAACTTTACAGTAATATAGGTTATTCATCAGAATAACACATAGGCTACAATTTATAATGATTTTATGTAATTTTGGTCATAATATAACGATACGTGTCAATTAAGTCGGAAAAAATCTTCCATCTGAGATCTATCTTGGCGTGCGCTGCCTTAACCAATGGAGTTGCGTAAAGATGATGTACCGCAGGATTGTTTGTCTTAAGTCGGTCTAAATAAAAGTCCGCGACAGCATATATCTACATTTTATGTGCAAGCCAGTAAGACCAACATTGTGAACCATAAATTTAATTAAATTTGGTACTATTTTACAATGCACATATTAGTATATAATTATCAAACTCTTATCAAAATGAATACATTTCTCGCATTGAGTATTTAATGTAGATAAACTTTGTCTTTCACACTAAGTAATTTGGCCGAATAGTTTAAAAGTTATCATGTTAAGATTGACTTAAACGGAGCGCCTAACGGCGGCCGGCGGCGGGCAGACGTCATTGATGGTTGTGTTCTGTATGCATTTTTATTGTCATGTCATATTTTATTCTTCGTCATTTATCCTAGATAGCGATTAATTACTTTTTATTTTTAATTCAGTCGTATAAGTCGTATAAGTTGAAAAGCTGCACCTTATCACCAACATGCGTGTCCGTTGGCGCGTATGCTGAAAAACTACTTGAGATAGGTGAAGGTCGAATCGAAACTGACGAAGAAGGTATGGTTCTATTCACTAACCAATTTTGTCACGTTGTGGATTCGGAAGACGCACTCATTGCTCAAGTTTTTCCAAATTTGCAACAGAATAGTGGAGTTTAAGGGCACGTCAACATCACAAGAAAAAAAAAAAAAAAAAAAAACTCTTATCTCTCATAATACAGTCCTATGTGGTGAATCCTGGGTGATACTATCTACCCTCAAGGGATTCCTTCTAAATATTAGGTATAGGAGTTCAAAGATTGTATGGAAACTAATTTTGAAATTAGAAGTCTGGGATATACGATGTGAAGGTACATTAAAAAATGTGGCACACCAAATTCTACGCGAGCGAAGCCGCGGGCAAAAGCTAGTGGTTAATAAACTAAAAAAAAATACTAAACTACTAATTAGTTTATGAATACCTGCATCTTACATGCCTGTCTAAAAATATCGGCTCACGTTTATCTCTTTATATTCCATGGAATACTGCAGAGAAGGCGTCTTAACATACAGAGAAGGGGAACCGATCACTTTTCCGAATTATTTTTGTCCGAATTTCATTTTACCGAAAACTATTGACCGACGTCTTTTTTGATATATGCATTGTTTGACATATTTTTAGATCATCGAAATATCATGTGTCATAGGTATTATTATATATAACGAACTACGTTTCTCCGATTTACAAAATAACTTTTTCCTATTGGCCGAAGTCTCTTTTGAACTATTTTCATTTGCCAAATGATTTATTTGCCATATTTTCACCCCGTCAAAACAACATTTTACGAAATATTATTTGATCACCGACTTTACGCAGTCTTGCCTGCCCTGCCCCTAGAGTGTAATTTAAGAACGCGTAGGCGTGGAGGGGTGGGGCGGCCCGCGAGCTGAGGAGCAGGCGCGCCGCAGCACGCCGAAGCTGCGGTGGTGAGCGTTAAAACCATCTGCGACGACAAGCTCACGTGGGGCCGCCCAGACCCCGCAGCGCCGGAGCCGTGACAGAAACAATGCTTGTGTATGTTGCATGCCTGCTTGTTTGCACGCTGCATGCTTGTTTGCATGCTGCATGCTTGAAGCAACAATCTTTGTCTGCAAGCTTCTTACTGGGACCACCTGTTTTATTAAATAATTAATGAAACAAAATAGTAGAAAACTAATCTGAAATCTCTCTATAACGCCACTGTAAATAAATAAATAAATACATTCATTTTGAAAGCTCTTTCAAACATTTAATTTCACTCAAATAGTCTTTAAATTTCAAAAGTTTTTTATTTTTCGTTTCTTTATCAACGTATTTTTTTTTTCTGGTGGAGTACCGGTTATCATTGACTCAATATATGACTATATAATGCGCTGATATAAATATCAGCGTATTTGTTAACCAGCGAACTGACGTCATTTCCGTAGAGCAATATGGCGTCCACTACGAGATGTTTTCGTCAAACAGGGCGCGAAATTTTAAAATTTTAAATTTAATGTATTTTTATGGCACTTAAGGATTGAATAAAAATTTTGTGTTTTTTTGGTAGATCTTTGGGCTACTATTATGGTTTTTCTACCTTGGTAAGACTGACTGCCAGAAAGTCTGGCAGCCAGTCTTACCAAGGTATCGTGTTACCCAGTAACTGGGTTGTGGAGCTTAAACAGGCAGTTACTTCATCTAAAACACACAAACTAGATAGGTAGACCGGAAGCTGACCCTAACTTAATTGGGAAACGGTTAGGCAGATGATGATGTAAATGGACCGGATCAAAATTAATGGAAATGAAAAGACGTCCAATTATAAGTTAGTGAGTTTAATTAGTTATTACACAGTCAGAGGTCAAACGTCATTAAAAATAAAACGGGTAGCACGTGCAAATGAAGGGTACAAAATTAAAGTGATAATTTGAATTACGATAATTAATTTTCACAGTACAAATGTTGTGAAGTTGGGTTATAATTATTCTACTTGGGCTGCTGGGCTGCGTATCTCAGGTTCTATTCTCGGATGAAATAATGGTATGGCCTACAGGTGTCCTTTGGTATTTATTTTTATATGCTTGTTATCGCACCCACAACATAATAGAAATTCCTACAGTGCACATTCTATAAAAAACAAAAAAACTATAATATCACTCATGTTTTAACAAAAATTAAATTAAAAATTTAAAAAACCCCCAACGCAAAACATAAATGCAATTATTTAAAAAGTAAAAAATAATATCTTTTGTTGAGCCATCAAATGTTTGTTCGTTGAAATGGCGCTATAATGTCGCGGCGGGGTACCGCTAAGTCAGCAATAGCTAAATAGGTATGAATTAAAAATTTAAAAAACCCCCAATTATAGCGCCATTTCAACGAACAAACATTTGATGGCTCAACAAAAGATATTATTTTTTACTTTTTAAATAATTGCTTGTATGTTTTGCGTTGGGGGTTTTTTAAATTTTTAATTTAATTTTTATTTGAAAGTTTTTAAATGTAATTTAGTCTGGATTTGAGAAGTTGTAAATACGTCTAAAGTTGTATTTCGTCACATGGATCTTTTTTGATATTAAAGATATCACCCTGAGAATGCGTTTGGTATATATAATTCAATTTTGGAAAAAGTGTGGATTGGATTCTTTTTGCGTAACTACGTCCAATTGGCACAACCGTACTCTGGCACAATCGTACCCAGTCTACCCTATGTTTAAACAGCCGGCTGTTTAAACAGCAGGGAACCGGTGCTTTGGCCCTTAGAGTTTATAAAATTATTTTTCAAGTTTTTAGTTTTCATTTCGTTAGTTAATTAATATTCCTCATTCCCTTTCAATACAGTATGCATTATTCTACTAGTCAAGCCCTTTCATTTGATATCCATATTGAGGGAGTCGTGAAAAAAAAAATGTAATTCGCCATTTTGTAGTGCCGGTCATCTTGGCTTTGAAATTTATCATAGTGTAAAGTATTCTACTAGTGAATCCATTTCATTTGATACCCATATTGATGGAGTTGTGAAAAAATATGTGATTACATGAAATAAATATGTGATTGATTATTTATGGCTTATCGAAAAAATATAAGAAAAACATATGTTTAGGTACTAATGAGGTACTATATTTCAACGAAAAGATGAACTAGTTATAACGCCTACAACTAGGTGAAACTGGATTGGTCCAGCCATTCATGTCAGAATGGCTGGCCACTTTCTTCGTAATAGTTTTCCCTTTTTAGCGAGGTACTAGTAATTTGATGCCAAATAGTATAAAATAGGTACAAGAGCATGGTATTGCTCAAACTTCCAAAAGTTCTCTTGGTCCAGCCATCCTGACCCACACGCTGTACGTCTATTGTATCGCTACATTTCACTGATGGAAAAATTAAAGAAGAACTAAAGAATTAAAGAAAAAGAACGAACGAAGAAGAATTAAAGAAGAAGAACGCCTGTATGTCTATTCTGTTACAATCTCCCTCGGTGAACACCTAGATGAAGTAGGCTGTCATCTGTCGGTTTGCTTTGTCAACGGGTCGGATGATCGCTCACTTCACCTAGGTGCAGTTCACCGAGGGAGATTGTAACAGAATAGCACTGGCTCAGTGCTATTCAGTGCTCAGCACCTACAAAGGTTTTATGTCAAATTAATCACAGTCGACCGGCGATCACTCGGGTCACGTGGTTCAATTCGCGCTCCAGCACACACCGTCTATTTATAAAGTGCAGGGAATGAGTTAAATCAAACTAAGTTTACCCTACTTTATGGTTTTGTGATTGGTGGTCCTTCTAGCATGCAATTTATCAAAGGGAAACTATTCGTGTGTTTTAATTTTTTCTTTCGGTCTAGTTTAAATATCGAGACCTCTCCGCGTCTCGGACGTAAAGCCGTTGGTCCCGATTGTCATTCGTTGATTTTTGACAGTCGTTATGGGTAGTCAAAAGGATTTTCAGCGACTAGGACTGCAATTAACTTGGATTATAGTCCCAGTTGCCGAATCCATTTAATTTTAATATTTATCTTCCGGCGACTAGGTCCACGTCTAAATGAATAAGAAAAATCTATTGTTCAAGTCCAAAACAGTACGGTCAAACGAAAAAATAGGTATGTAAAATAAAAAACCAAATATTTAAAGAACAGCCTTTGGATCCTTCCACCCTTTATATCTTTAATTACTATTTTAAATATTTTTAGGGTTCCGTACCTCAAAAGGAAAAAACGGAACCCTTATAGGATCACTTTGATATCCGTCTGTCTGTCTGTCAAGACCCTTTATCTCGGAAACGCGTGGAAGTATCGAGTTGAAATGAAAACCATATACTCAGGTCTACGGTTCCTTGATGCTGTAAAAAATCAACCCTCTATGTTAACGTGAAAAAAAGATACGGCCGTTTATCTCGCAAAAAACGCATTTATAATATTAAGTAGATTAAAGTATGGATAGTAGGTATGGATTAGTATAGAAGTATGGATAATATATGGGCAAGTCCGACTCGCACTTGTTTCGTTTGACTGTACTGTTTTGGATTTGAACAATAGATTTTTATTATTCATTTAGGCGTGATTCTAGTCGCCGAAAGAATAATATTACAATTAAATGGATCCGGCAACTGAGACTGTAGCTCGAGTTAATTGCAGTCCCAGCCGCTGGAAGCCTCGTCAAAAGATGGGAAGTCTGACAACCAGTCTTACAAAGGGGGATCGTGTTACCCAATAACTGAGTCAACACCGGCGGTTAAGGCAGACTTAATGCCTTAGGCATTCTCTACCAGTCAGACAAGGGTGGTGAAGAGACAGTATGGCAGGTGCATAGTAAAAAGTTTGTGAAATTGCCCTCCGGTTATCAAAACTCTATTTCCAACTTCATCATCATCATCATAGCAGCCTATTTCCGTCCACTGCTGAACGTAGGCCTCCCCCAGAGATCGCCAACCAACCCGGTCTTGGGGAGCTTGCTTCCATTCGCTGACACCCACCTTCTTCAAATCGTCGGTCCATCGTGCCGCAGGGCGTCCCACACTTCGCTTGCCTAAACGAGGAGAGGAAAAAGGTGGAATTATTAATACTACTATTCCCGAACGAATTTCCATCTCCTTGGACCCAGGCACGAGCTAAGATGTTTAATATTTAACGCTGATTAATTTTAAATCTGTTCTAATCATACCATTTGGATGTAAATTGAACTGTTATTGCAGGATACAAGCCCGCAACACTGTTCCAGAACCACTGCAACACCTGTGAACCAGAATCTACAGTGGCGACCAACAGAAAACTGCCGAAGCAATGAAGCTCGACGAGTCCCGGAGAATTGATTCGACTGTCTCGGAAACAACAACTCCAGATGTGATCAGGGGTGTGATTCTGTAAGACCTCATTTTAAACTTCGAATCTGAATCTGCTGTGAGTTTCTTGATTGGCATTCTAAAAACTCGGTTGATAATTCGAATTTACACTAACGCCACCCTTGCGAGCGCGTCAGCGAGTTGAACTTAATTGACAGGGAGATTTTGACACATAAAGTATGAGATGACGTAAGAAGTGGCATTCTGTAAGATATTTTCCCCATCACTTCGACGCTCACTTCGCACTCGAACCCGATTCAAAGTGTCAAATATATCAAGGTCATATTGAAACTTATGCGAAGTTAGAGTGAATAGCGATGTGAGATGCGAGTTGTTGTTTGAATTTTCAGAATCGACTTACTTACTGTACACTATCCAAAATAATATTGCGTTCTTTCTGCCTAAGAATATGCTGCCGTAAGATAATATGATGTGCAGATTGTTCGTATTCACAGTCAGATGTAGAATATTAACACAAAGGAGAAGCAACAAGTTTGAAAGAAAATAATTTACTCCATTACTATACAGCATTAATAGTGTTATTGCTGAATAGTAATGGAATACATTTGGCATACTGAATTAATTGATTGAGAGATTGTGGGTTGGACCATTTTCGCAGAACTAAACTCAATTATATTCCGTCCTGTATTATAATCAGAATTATCCAGAAATACAAGAAAAACTTTCCATATTAAAAGTTTTGCACGCCATAACAAAAAAAGTGAGAAAAACCCTATTTCGTACGAGGAAAGAAAATTCAATTTCTAAGTAATAATGAACTATATTTTATGATGAAGGTTTTACGTTTGTTTCTTCACCTTATTTTTTTCCGAATGTTTAGTATAGCGTGATTATTTATAATGGTCAGCCACGCACCACCACTTTACACGCACGATTAAGACGTGGTGACGTCATGCAAATACCTTCGAGGAGAAAGGGGTTAAGGTGACACTCCACCGAAGCATAGATGAGCGGAGCGGAGTGGAGACATGCAGGAAGCATTTAATAATAATAACTTAAAAAATATTGATAAATCAATGTTATTTTTGTAGTACATGAAGATGAAGTGTTTGGTAAGTACCGACATAATAAAAACAAAAATAAGAAAATGCGGTGTCAACAATTGTTGGGAAGCTAGATCACCAAGTAATCCGTAAATGGATAGTCCATTTATCGAGGAAGGCTAGGCCCATGCGAAGTTGGGCCGTGTCGCTAGTTAAAGATAATTTAACCTGGCCCATCCCCCTTAACACGGATTACTTGGTGATCTAGCTTCCCAACAATTGTTGACACCGCATTTTCTTATTTTTGTTTTTATTATGTCGGTACTTACCAAACACTTCATCTTCATGTACTACAAAAAGAATTTTTCAACCCGAACCTGTAAATCCTGAGATTAGCGCGTTCATCCAAACAAACTCTTCAGCTTTATAATATTAGTATAGAAGTATAGATTTTTTGCAATTTGCAGCTAAGTATTAAAGAAAGAAGAAGAAGAAAAAGCATTTATTAGCCCGCACAGGACGAAACACACAAATAACAACAAGGTTTAATCGGGTTGTATTGTAATAGAAATCATCATCATCGCTTAAGATCAGTTGAGTTGCGGTCAAACGTAAGCCTATAAACCTATAAAAAAAAATACAAATATTATTCACGAGAGTTACAAGTATGCATTTACAGAATTATAATTAATAAACTTGTCATAAAACATAACATTTACGAGCCTTTCTAACTCGAAGAGATATGTTGATGATTTTAATTATTATTTAGAATCAGAATCAGAATGCTTACCTTGCTTGCTGCTTGCTTGTTTTATAATAATAATAATATATTATTTCTGTAAATACATTTATATATTTGACGGCGTTTACGTCAAACGTCAGGTTGATAGGACTGTCGATGTCAACCTAGCGAAGCGTCATTGTCGATGGTAGTGCGGTCGGCCATCTTAAACTCACTTTTAAACGAGACGGCGCCTGCGCACCACGCTTGTGACGAATCGCTCAGAATCTTCGCCATCACGCTATTTGAAGATTTATTTAAGTTGATTTCGTATAGTAGTAATCGCTAATTACCTAATTACTTCGTGATTCCTGTGACTACTGATTGAAATACGTCGATTGTGATCTGAAGCCATTTATTCGGCCTGTTGGTCTAGTGGTCACTGAAACTGACTGCTAAGCCGGAGGTCGTGGGTTCGATTCCCACCCAGGACAAACTTTGTGTGATGAGCATGATTGTTTGTTCTGTGTCTGGGTGTTTATCTATAATATGTATGTATTTATAAATTAAATAAGTATGTATATCAGTTGTCTGGTTACCAAAACACAAGCTCTGCTTAGCTTGGGACCAGATGACCGTGTGTGAGTTGTCCCAAGATATTTATTATTATTATTTATTTATTATTATTGGTATTTCCGCGCCCACCTACCCACATAATCAGAAAGATGAGTTCTGGTGAAGGGCCTTTAGGTCATCCTGGCTTTTCATATTAATTGTTAGTGTTGTTGTTATTCTGTTAAATCAGAAATGAGGACATCCGCAAGAGAACCAAGGTTACCGACGTAGCCCGAAGAATTGCCAAACTTAAGTGGCAGTGGGCAGGGCACATTGCTCGCAGAACGTATGGCCGATGAGGCCAAAAAGTTCTGGAGTGGCGACCGCGAACCGGAAGACGCTGCGTTGGAAGGCCTCCCACTAGGTGGACCGATGACCTGGTAAAGGTTTCGGGAATCCGCTGGATACGAGTCGCACGGGACCGGTCAATGTGGCGACACTTGGGGGAGGCCTATATCCAGCAGTGGACGTCTTTCGGCTGAAATGATGATGATGATGAATTGTTATAACAAGATACTGGACTAAAATAAAAGTAAATCATAAACCAAAGTGGGTATCACGTGGTGTTAAAATTTGCAGTCAAAAGAAAAAGGATTTGCTATGGAAATTCAGATTAAACCCAACAAAAGACAACAAATTAAAGTACTTAAATTAATAGTCAGTTATTCAAAAAAATTATAAAACTGACAAAACGGGCGCAAAGCAACTATAAAATACTAACGTCTCAAAATAAAACTAGAACAGCGTGGCAGATTATAAACAAAACGAGACTTAACACCCCAAAAGAATCCATAGATCAAATAAAAATTGATGAAAACATCGTCCTTGATAATCCAACAGAAATAGCGAACGCGTTTAATAATTATTTTATTGAAAAAGTCAAACCCCTTCCGGGTGCCGGAAAAAAAGTAACGTCTTTAATTAATCACCGTTTAAATTCAATGTTTCTTGCACCGAGTTCAGCCTACCAGATTAATAAAATTATAAACAACCTTAAACATACCAACAGTGTAGGATATGATGGGATCTCTACTAAAATAATTAAAGCAGTAAATGAGGATATATGCCATCACTTAAGTCACATTCTGAACTTGTCGATATCAACGGGAATATTTCCACAAGATCTTAAACTATCCGTTATAAAACCTTTATTAAAAAAAGAATGCAAACAGTTATTGGTGAATTATAGGCCTGTTGCACTTCTAACAATATTTTCAAAAATTTTTGAAAAGTATCTTCATGGCGAATTAAATTCATATCTAGAAAAAAATAAAATTTTGTGCAATGAACAAAAGGGTTTTCGACAAAATAAAACCACGAATATGGCCATTTATGAATTCATCCAAAATGTTTTAGGCCACGTTGACAAAACAGTTCCAGCTTGTGCAATTTATTGCGATATGTCACAGGCTTTTGGTTATGTAGATCATAATATACTAATCAGTAAACTTGAAGCATATGGTATAAGAGGGAATATTTTAGATTTAATTAGATCCTATTTAACGAACCGACAACAGATTACAGTAGTAACTAAAGTGAATCCTAAAACAAAAAAAGTGGAAACATTTAGCTCCGAGAGGAGAAATGTCACATATGGTGTTCCTCAAGGCAGTGTCATAGGGGCACCGTTGTTTATTATCTATATCAACGAATTGCCAAAGGCAACGACTCAACCTATGACATTATTTGCTGATGACAGTACAGTTTCAATTGCATGTAAGGACATTAATAATTATAAATCTGACATAAATAATTCACTGACATCTATAATTTCTTGGCTTGATAATAATAATTTAAAAATAAATTTATCTAAAACAAATATAATGCACTTTGGACAAATATTGCATAATCCATTAAATGTAAATTTGATTCATGATAATTACACCATAAATGAAGTATCTAATGTCCGTTTTCTCGGCTTAATTATAGACAGCAAACTAAACTGGAAAGAACACATTGAAGCAGTATGTAAAAAAATAAGTAGCCAAGCATATGCTTTGTACCAACTTGCTCCAACTATCAACACAAATGTGTTACTATCGGCTTATTATGGACTTGTTGAATCTGTCCTAAGATATGGCATTATCTTCTGGGGCAACTCATCAAATAAAGATATGGCATTTAAAATGCAAAAGCGATGTATACGTGCCATGTTCGGTATCCAAAATACTGAGAGCTGTAAGCCTCTTTTTACAAAGCATAAAATCCTCACACTGCCGTCATTGTATATCTTAGAAATCGCCTTATTTGTGAGAAATAACCCCCATTTGTTTCCTCGTATATCGGACCTTGTAATACGAAATCGCAGGGATAATAGTAAACTTCGTGTTCAGCCAGCTAAGACAGCACTACTGTATAAAAGCGTTGTATGTAGAGCACCAATAATTTATAACAATATCCCTATCTGTGTAAAAAAATTAAATACTGGCCAGTTTAAGAAAACATTAAAAAAAATACTGACAGGAAAAGCCTACTATAATGTCAATGAATTTTTAAATGACAAATCGCTTGTAATGTAACTGACTGAAGATGAGACTAAAGATTGACATATTAATAAATGATAATATATTTTGACATGTTTAATAATAGTAATGAATGATAAATAATATATTTTCACATGAGTAATAATTAATTAATTATGAAGTATTTATGCATGAATAATAATAAATATTAATGTATACATTATAAATTATTCTTAAATATTGTACACCCTATGGGTATGTTACAGCGAACTATATGTATATTATTATGATAAGAGCTCCTTCTCCACCTGTGACAAACAATAAATGAATTTGAATTTGAATTTGAATTTAAAATCATAAAAATATTAGAATTACCCGGGGTACCTACCTACCCTGGCGTTTTCACTTTAAGGAGAAACAACGGTCAATCTCATGCACCGATCTGAGACGATGATGACGATGATGTTCCACCAACGTGATTGGTAGATTCTAGCACGTCACCTCTCCGCTTCGTTCATCACCGCCTCAGCGGAGCGTCATCCTTATAATCCCTTTTATTTACGGTACCTACTTAACAATAAACTGACTTATTTTCAATATCACAGGAAAATATTTCGCCTTTTTCTACTTTATCTACATAAAGTCAACACAGCAGCCGTATATGATACGTCAGCACAGCACATATCTTTTTAATAATTATGGTCATCAAGTGGTAACTTTTTATGGAAAATAGTAAACTTGTTGTAAAGCCGTAACTATCTTATTTAACATTACCTACACTGCCATCTACAATGACCACGGAGAACTAACCTATAGCTTAGTTTTTCTTTCATTAGATAGATGGCAGTATAACCATGATTATTTTTAAACATTTTTCCTCCTACGTTCCATTTAATTTTAACAAGTGTTCAGCGAAGAGCAGTACTATGAAAAGTGTATAGATGGCGTTATAAGACGTTACTATGAGATTTAATGGTGAATAGTAGATTTTGTACAATTTCACAACAAACGCATAGTAGGTACTTACCTAATTTAAAGAAACGCGTGTGAAAAATATTTTAAGCGAACAAAGCCTCTTTCGATAAGAATGATTTAATTTGTACAGCCTACAGGTACTCGTTGCGGGTCTGGCTATTTAAGTATACCTATGCATGAGTTTATAAAATGTAGAGGGGAAATCGCGACCAAAACTTTTACTCTGGAATCTGTTTACAATTCTGTTTATGATCAGGTGTTCCATATATAAGTGCAACACCTACAGTAAAAAAAATAAAGTTTAAAAACTAAAACCCGACCACAACAAAAAGTGATCTAAAAAGTACGAAACAAGAAAATATTTCACACAGAAATCAAGACATAGGTACAAAATGGTCAAGGTAAAGCCGTGGTTGCATGCCAGTGTCCCATATGGGTGCGATGAACATGAGATATAATGGCATGCAACCACGGCTTTACCTTGACCATTTTGTACCTATGTCTTGATTTCTGTGTGAAATATTTTCTTGTTTCGTACTTTTTAGATCACTTTTTGTTGTGGTCGGGTTTTAGTTTTTAAACTTTATTTTTTTATTTAAACCATTTTGGAGTTTAAATACAAGTAGTAGTTTTTTATTTTTATTTTGACAAGTCATAGCTAAATATTATATATTTAAAAGGTACTAGTAAACCCCTTTCCAATGATACCAAACACGGTATGCGTATCTTAATTTTTTTTTTAATCTTTCCTTTTTTTAAGTAATTTGTGATAAGTCACAACTAAATATTATATATTTGAAAGGTACTAGTGAACCCCTTTCCAGTGATACCCAACACGGCATGCTTGTCTTCATAATTTTTTTTTATCTTGGTTTTTTTGTCCGCCAGAGGGCGCCACATTGGATTCGGTGACACGTCATATAGCCTATAACCAGCGGACGATCAAGACGCTTCTAACGATACCTCATTTGTTCAGTTCTGATAAGTAGTTTAGGAGCTATGAGCGAACAGATGAACATATATACATACATACATACATACATACATACATAGTCTGTCAAAATCATAACATTCCTTTGGCTTTGCCGTAGTCGGGTAAATAGTACAAAGATTAGATAGTACACAGATTTTTTTAAAAGAAAACTCGATACCATAATTAAAAAACAGAAATCAAAATTAAAAGTTGGATCAGGCGCTGCTGACGTGTCCACTATTGGCATTGCAACGAGTGTCCACGCCAACTGTCAGTCGCCATGCCAAACAGCCGGTTCAACGCACCACATAGAACGATTCACATAAAAAAAAAACTAACAGATATACATTATGTAATTATTAGGTAGTTTAACATGTTCGATAATAACAAAAAACCTTCACATCACATGTTCAAACACACGCAAATTCACATGTTCTAGCACATGATCTTCTTTTTACGTAATTGTGTGGATCAAATTTTCTAAAAAAAACCAGTCTGTTGGTAAGCAATTTTTAGTTTCGATTTTAACTATTGACCGGTCCAACCAAGGACAGGTAACATAAAGATTTAATTAAATCTCGGTAAATACTCACGCTACCACCGCCGTTGGCGTAGATACGGATCCATCCTCCATCATTTCATACCGGGAGACACGGAGGGGTGTCTCGGAAAGCACGTGTCGTTGGTCCCGGCCACAAAATAAAGGTTACAGAAGGACCGCTCCCACCATCTTCAAAAATCATAACCTAAACTTGCTAGACTCACTAGGGCTGCTACTGTATTGACTCTGTAAGTTTTATTTGTGATAATATGAAATTTTATTGACACTGACTGGAACTCTTTGCAATTTTCATAATAATAAAATTTTCCTGTTCGTCATGAAATGTCAAAGTCTCTCATTTATTCACTTGACTGTCGAGAGTGATGCCTATAAACGAAATGTCAATGTGTGCGTGCGAAAAATGGCGGTTTGTTCTGAGTGGTCTCTCTGCTCGGGCGCGCCGCAGTCTTACGTACTTTGTGTCCCGGCTGTCATTCGTAGATCTTTGGCAGTCATTATGGGTACTCAAAAGCTAGAAAGGCTGACAGTCAGTCTTACTAAGGGGTATCGTGTTAACCGGTAACTGAGATGTGGAGGGCAGACAGGCAGTCGCTGCATATAGAAATGGTATTCAGCTGCATCATGGTTAAACTGGCAGCCAACCTGGCGGTGTGTGGTCGGAAAAACCGACCGACCGATGTCCGTGTGGTGTCGGACGTAAAGAATAGCACCATCCCATATCTTTCCGTGGGTGTCGTAAGAGGCGACTAAGGGACTCACCAGAGAATGGGCAGCAGCGTTCTCTGTGCCTTTGTAACAACCATACTGCGATCGCCAACCCGCCCGCCAAGCGTGGCGATTATGGCAAAACACCCCTTGGGGAGGTCTATGTCCAGCAGTGGACGTCTTTCGGCTGAAATGATGATGATGATGATGACCGACCGATACCGACCGATTACCGATTTTAATTTTTACTTCTGATGATAATTCGCAAACTAAGAACTCGGTATATTTTTTGCTGTTTAATGTGAATACACTGACGAGTCCACGTGTTCTCCATTAATTACAATTTCATTTTCATTGCGAACCAAGTAAAACAATTATAATTATTATTAGCAAGTAGGTAGGTACGCCCCTACTTGCAGACTAAACTTGATCCCCAAGAATGGTTTTACTTTTTAATCTAGTCTGGATCTGCTGTAACCGACTATCGGTACTAATGGGTAATTTAAATTTAGGTATAAACCAAAAAATGGGTTCTTTCACAAATGTTATTATTACCAAACCCGATGCTTCATCTACCAGTCAACGTAATTTTGTGTTGTCAAACAGCTACGTCAAACATCAAAATATTATGGACTCTCTTTTTGAATAATTTTGACTGACGGATTTGTATGTCATGAAACGACCCGTTACATTGAACGAAGGCTCACTTATAGCACAAAGTACGTAAGGCTTCGTCGCGCCCGGGCAGAGAGACCACTCAGAACAAACCGCCATTTCTACCACGCCCACATTGACATTACGTTTATAGGCATTCTCAAGTAGTCTCAAGCAGTTTCAAGCTGACTTCAGACTCAATTGTCACGTGTTGTCTCTCATTTATTCAATGAGAGACACTGACATTTCACGACGAACAAGAAAATATTGTTATAAAATACTGCAAAGAGTTCCAACCAGTGTCAATAAAAAATATTGTCACAAACAATACAGTAGCAGCCCTAGTGAGTCTGGCAAGTTTAGGTAAATATTTTTGAAGATGGCGGGAGCGGTCCTTCTGTACCCTCTATTTTTGCGCTCATAGGCAGTAATTTCAACCGTCCGTATGTAACGTTAACAAACTGTTTGCAACAACCGCCCTAAGTCTATAAAAACAGATCATCAGACATCTGCCAAAAAAAACCGACTCAAAATAATTAAAAAATTAAAAACAAAAACAAAGAACTATTAACAAGTGATTAGTTTAATAAACCAGATTTTTTTTTACCAAACTCGTTAACTTTTGATAAATAATTAGAGCAATTGACTTAATTGACTATTAAGGTTGCATTTGCATAATATTTCATCATCCTCATTGATAAGTTCATTGTAATTTTCCCTAGATTAATGTTACGGCTGTTATGAAGGCTTCAGATCGTTTTAAAATAAAGATATTTCCATACCAATGTGACAAAAGATTTTTAACAAAAAAGAGAATCGCCTTCAAAAACGAAAGTGCTAAAGTGATAAATAACTTTTGCACAGAACACACATGACTTTAGTTTCGGAAGTCTGTGGCTTTGTTCTGTTTGTTGTTTTGTATTGCCACCAAATTTCGAAACTAAAGTCATGTGTGTTCTGTGCTAAAATTATTTAACACTTTTTAGTTTTTGAAGGCGGTTCTCTTTTTTGTAAAAAGTTTTTATTTTCCACTTTTTAGTGCCTCCTTATCACCCAAATTCATTAAGAAACAGCAACACATTTAAAACAGAGATCTAAAGTCCTGCAAAGATGGAAGAAACAAAAACGTCTTCTTTGTATATTTTATTGGTTTTTGTTGATTTTTTCAAAAAGCGCTGATTAAATTTCTATTTGTTGTATATTAAAAGGGAACACCCAAATATTCCGAAATATTTTCCGCATTTCATAATACCTAAAAATTTAAATCTCTATTATTTGGAATTACGAAATTTATTTTACCGAATGTCGTAAATCCGATTTGTTTGTTTTCCGATTTTCATATGTTCGAAGAATCAAATGCTCGATGGGTGCTCGGTCCGAAAACGACATTCCGAATTTCAATACTTCGAATAAACTGTTAAAATTAGGATCCTGATTCAATTCAGCTACGCATTTGTATTCAAAATCTATAAGTAACGTTTAATGTATGGTGTCCCCTTGGTTCGCAGACAGAAATTTCATAGAATTTCGTTTCCAAGAAAATGTTTCATATAATAATGTGGTTCTTGTATTTTTATTTCGACTATTATTGTTACAAAGACTATTTACTTGAATTAAACGTATTTCACAGAAACACAATTCAATGAATTTTTAATCATATTTTTTTGTTTAACAAACTTATCAAATAGTAGAATTATTTTTTAACGAATATTGTTTGTTCAGTGTATTTTTCATGGAATGTATTTCATCGATAATGTATATAAATAGATAATAACAACAATATTGTGTTATAAAGTCAATATGTTGTGCTACAAAAGTTAATGACAGAAACGAATCGCTGCCAAACCGACTCCACGTAGTCGTCTGCCCTACGCCTAGAGTGTAAATTAAATCCACGTAGGCGCGGAGGGGCGAGGCGGCCCGCGATCTGAGGAGCAGATGGTTCTAACACCCACCGCCCCGGCTGAGGCTGGCCGGCGATTTTGCCGGCCAGTAAGCCGAAGCTGCGGTGGTGAGCGTTAAAACCATCTGCAACGACAAGATCGCGTGGACTCGCCGGAGCCCCACAACGCCGGAGCCATGACAGAAATCATGCCTGCTGCATATTGCATGCTCGCTTGCATGCTGCACGCTTGTTTACATGCTGCATGCTTGCTTGCTTGCATGGTGCATGCATGCTTGCACGCTGCATGCTTGCTTACACGCTGCATGCTTGTTTGCATGCTGCATGATTGCTTGCACGCACGCGCACTAAAAAGTGGAAAATAAAATCATTTTTCAAAAAAGAGAACCGCCTTCAAAATCTAAAACGTGATAAATAACTATAGCACAGAACACACACGACTTTAGTTTCGGAAGTCCGTTCAGTTCCACTTTTTAGTGCCTCCTTATCACCCAAATCCATTAAGACACGGCAACACAGTTAAAACAGAGATTGAAAGTCCTCCAAAGATGGAAAGAAGGAAGAAACGAAAACGTCTTCTCAGCTTTTGTTGTTTTTTTCAAAAAGCGCTGAATAAAGGAGAATGACAAGGTTTTCTTCAAGACTCGGTCAGAACCGACAACGATGAACTACATATATATCATTAAAAAGGAAAACAATTATAGAATTTGATAGTATAATTAGTTTTCTATATGAAGTACACCAAAAAAAGTTATAGTTCTTTAAAGTTGTCCACTTAATACTTCTAATTTTAACGTTAAAATAAATAAACTATTGAATGATTAATTGCATAATGATTTTTGGCACATTAACCACGCATAATTATGTTATCATAGTAAATATACATAATACTAACATACCTACCTACTTACATTATTTTGGAATGTAGGTATGAAAAAAAACATATGTTAAAAAAACATAGGTGACTTTTTAACCATTTATTATTCATCAAACAGTATATCATCATATTTAATTAATAAATCGTCTAAAAACTGGGCTGGAGGGGTTATATTTGTTTGATGTCTTGCCCAACCGTACCAATTGCCATTGTATGTGCACGGCAACCTATGGTTCTTCGCCCAATTATGCAATTACAACAATATTGCTTAATTTCCTCTCTCCCACTTCCAATATTATTAATTATGATATAAACATAATATATTTTTCGACTTATGTCTGCTTTGAATTTTGCCTCGAAGAAAAAGTAAAACTTTTTGACAATTATCAATGACAACTACAAGATAACAAGATAAAGTATTGCCAGTACTATAATAATTACTATTCTAAACAGTATCGATAATCGAATTAAATTATTTTAAATTATTTTAAATTATTATTACCTATATAATACATTCAAAAATATAATTAAACACTATTTATTATTATAAGAATGACGAGTTACGTCGGAGTCGATCTCTATTCGCTATTCGAGCCGATTTTTGTCATTGTTCTTTCTGTTTGTTGTATACTAAAACCTTCTCCAGAATGTAACAAACACTTTTCCGCATCAAAATTGGTTCAGCCAAACGGGAGATAATCGCAGACAAACATACATACAAACATACGGGTCGAACTGAGAACCTCCTTTTTTTGAAGTCGGCTAAAAAAGCTGACTCTTTCGCAATACATGCTGAAAAAAAGTGATCATATAATTTTTTTTTAAATTTTAAGGTAAATACAGATCAACTGTCAAGCGCGATTTATAAACTCGTGACGATAGAATTGATCGTTTTAACGGTGCATTTACCTCAACAGCCTTAGTTCCTCGCGCCACCACAGGCAGCGTCTGCCGGAAATCGCCACTGAACAGAACTGTGACCCTACCCATCATGTCTTGGTTTCTGCGGATGTCTTGCAGGGTTCTGTCTACAGCTTCCACTGCGTTCCTATTAGCCATACATGTCTTGTCACTGTTTCGTGGTACCCCACAAACAGGCTTCGCTCTCACAGCTCTCTCTTAATCGATGGGAATTTCAAACATGGTATCCACTGTTTTGCCCCCAGAAAGCAGTGTAGCAGCGCAATTTTAATTTGCCTCCTGACTTCTGCCAGAATGTGTGATTTGGATGTTAAGGCAACACTAAAAAGCGAAAAATAAAAAGTTTTTTCAAAAAAAAGAAAACCGCCTTCAAAAATTAAAAAGTGATAAATAACTTTAGCACAGAACACACATTACTTTACTTTCGGAAGTCGATTTTTGAAGGCGGTTTTGTTTTATTTGAAAAAACTTTTTATTTTTCGCTTTTTAGTGTTGCCTTAACATCCAAATCCATTAAGAAATGGCGGCACACTTAAAAGAGATTGTAAATCCCCAAAGATTGAAGAAACTAAAACGTCGTCTAAGTATGTTTTTTTTTTCGGAATTTATTGATTTTCTCAAAAAAGGCTCGATCAATTTTGGTAAAATGTATATGGGACCATTTCGGAATAAACCCCTTTCGAACAAAAATAGAATTTTGCAAATCCGTCTATATATGACAGAGTTATGCCCGAACATACATAAAAAAATATATATATAAACATTCGAATTGATAACCTCCTCCTTTTTGAAGTCGGTTAAAAAAACTTTTTAACAAAAAAGACAAGACTTTTTGATGGCGGTTGTCTTTTTTGTTTAACAGTTTTTTTTTTCGCTTTTTAGTGCCTGCTTCTTATCATACAAATTAATTACGAAACGGTGACACCAAAAAATTCAGTCATTCCTTAATTTTCTACCCTTAGGGGTGGAATAAACTCTCATCATCATTACCATCATCATGTCAACTTTAGACGTCCACCGCTGGGCAAAGGTCTCCCCCAAGCAGGGGTTCGGCTGTAATCGCCATGCTTGGCCGATGCATGTTGGCTCTGTCGCCTTTTACGACACCCACGGGTAGAAATGGGGTGGTGCTATTCGTGGCCGGCAACACACGGATTCAAGGTTTGAAAGGGTCCAGACCCTGACTACCCCTAGGGGTAGTCAAAAAAACCTCCGCTGTTATTTTCAAATTGGCATTCTTGCCTTGTTTCAATTTAGCCATTTAGTAAATCAGTTGACGGGTCGGGGACTTAATTACACAAATTCATCTATCAAAATATGACTATGTTTGTATGGAGGGCGTTGTTAAGAATATCCTCTTAAATCCCTCGAGGCAGATACTCGTATTTTAACAAAAATATTCGTTCAATCAGCTGGAAAACATCTCCCAGTGATTACGACGGGAGAAGGGCGAACTGGCAATGCTTTTAACTAAATTAGATGTTGTAGAATTACGTTGATCATGTTTTTTAATCATCACAATTTCAATCGACTCACATGTCTTTCATTTGTTAAAAGCCTCAATATTAACATAAAAATAAGATAAGAATACTGGACAATATGCAGAACTTGTACTTTATACGCTGAATGCATTGTCGGCTTTATGATAAATGTCTGTGATATTATACCGTTAGTGACTCACCGAATTTTTTTAATAAGATCTTTGTACAAAAATATGCATCCATTCTGACTTTTCGTAAAAATATATTTTATGCAAACCATGTCCAACCATGTGTGTGTGTGAATGAAAGTATTTTATTATATTCTTACAAATAAGTGATGACGTATTGGGCAGTGCGAAGTTGCGAGTGCGACGGGAGATAATACGAACCGCTCGCTCGGTCACCACCGCTGGTATATTTGGAGCAAGCGAAAGTCAGAGCATCGCTGAGCGAAGTTTCCCTTTGATTGCTCTTGTCATTGCGACAAACTAGTTAAGAATGAGTTCTCGCTAGCAGTGTGAACAGTAACACACGGGATCTACATCTTTTGTACGATTCTTGAGCGAGAAAAAAGTCGCTCCCTCGTCGACGGTGGGACAAATGCCTTGCCCAGCAAATCGAGTTGTGAAGATTAGATATTGGCTTTGACTGTAAAAGGTTAAGCGGGTTAGTCAGAAAAATATTTTCTGAAGGGGCTTAGGAACGCTAACCATCTACGAAGGAGGTCTTAAGAGGCAATAACGGCTGTACTAATTATACCATTAATATCTCATTGCCATTATCCTCTAAAACCTCAGAGAAATGACTAGAAGCTGTTCCGCATCAATGACGTCATTACACAAGCTGATGAAGTGAGTTGATTGACTGAACTCGCTTCGTTAGATCTTCTATGTAATCGGTTTAACAACTTTTAGCTTCGGGAGCTTTCGGCTTCAAATCGGACTAATTCGGGATAATGAATACGTTTCTTGTACCTTTTCCCTAATTTTTCTTTTTTATTTCTTTGGAAATTCGTAATTGGTACCGTCGGCGTTAGACGTGAGGGATGATTGTTTAAAGTTATAAATGAATTGTAATAATTATCTTAACAAAGAATATTTTATATAAAAGGACTGAAAAGAATAACAACGACTTGGCTAGGCAACTTAATAATGCCAACTCTTACCAAGCATTTAAGCAACACGAAGTGGGATCGAGTGCCGAAAGATTAATTCCTGAAACCAAAAGACGATCAAAGAAAGTCAAAAATGCCATTGAGTCATACCATTAATGGTATCGTCATTTATTTATAGATACGCAAGTGGGAACGTCTTTGTCGATATATTATATGAAATTCCTATACACAAGAATATCCATGTCACAAACGGAATCTTTTAATAAAATCGTTGGGAATGCCAGTACCTACCTACTATTGAAAACGGAAAAGGTTCCAAATCGCTTTAGAGGGAACACGGTACAAATGCTGCTTTGTACAGAATCCTTTGTGGAAGAGAATACGTATTAAGTTGTGCAGTTGCAAATGTACTAATAGTTTATTTAGTGGACTGTCCCATTAATATCGTGGTCGCAAGTGTGACTGATGAAACGTGGGGTAATGGATTCGATTCCTAGGTCGGGAAAAGTGACATTAAGGCCATTGGCGTGTATACAACACGCCAATAATCTTAAGCATTTGGCCCGTACTGAATTTGTGGACGAGTGCGGGGGTGATGTAGACGCAGTCTTTAATCGGACGCATTTTTAATTTATTGTAATAAAAGTAATACATATTTGTAAAAAGTAACAAAATCAAATCATTTTCCTTTGTATTGCAAAGCAGTAAACATTTTTTTTATACTCTTTTGATAAGAAATTAAAATGTAGGTAGTAAAATGGTTTCATCTCAATGGTTTGGAGGTGATTTGATTTTTTTTTTCTTATTATGTGATACCGATAGAAAAATTGTGGTTAAACCAAATTACGTATCATATCATGTAGATTACTAACAATTTTTTTCAGATGTATTTTCTCTGTAAATGCCGACGAAAAGTTGCTTCATTTGCATGCTTCTTTCAAGCTTTTTTCGAGAGAGCAGCCTTAAATTTTTCCATTGGGAATTTCTAAGTAGCCCAAAGTTTGGAAGTAGGTGGTGTGATACCCCCGTGCCTTGAAAAGAACGTGAAGCAGTTAACCTTGAGATTTCTTCCTTACTAGTTGTCACCTCCGTGTTAGCTAACCCCTTGAGGCCTTTTAGTAGAGTACGATTGGTTAACAGTTCGGTGTAGTTACCTATTTTGACTTACCTGTTCACAGCTGCTTGCCAGGTAGCCAGGCACAGAAATAAGTAGGCAAGCCTACCTAGGCAAGCACATTCTGTGTGTTAAAAATTATCAGTTGAGATGAAATTCATACGGTTATGAAAAGAATGAAGGTGATGAAAGAAAATTGATTAAAATTAATTCAATAAAAAATAGCTATGTAAACTTTTTGATAGGCAAGTTGTCATAGGCATGTTTGTTAATAATTAATTATATTTAATAAAAAATATGTCTCATCAAGTTATCTGATGGGTGAAGGTCGATCTTCCACGGCTCTTAGACTATTTGGTGTGGGACGCAACTTGTGTCGACACCCTTGCGCCATCCCATCTTCCTAACACGACGTGTTGTGCTGGGGCGGCTGTGAAAACCTCAAACGGTCCAAATATAAGCCTTCTTGGAAGCTATATATTTGAGCCGTTTGGGGTGAAGACTCTAGGGTCCGAGTGAATCTTGTTTTCAAGACATCGCCAAGCGGCTAGTCGACTCTTCATGTGACCCGAAGGCTGCTCTATTCTTGGGTCCAAGAATCAGCATTGCCATACAACGTGGCAATAGGCCACATCGCTGTCAAAGGGCACGTGTCCCTTTCACAGCGATGTGGACGAGTTCTTTGATGCCCTTTGAGCTCTCCTTTTTCTTGATGTACATAATGTTATTATTTTTATTTTTAAGATTTGTTTACCTCAATCTTCACATAGAATTCGTAAATCAGTGTTAAATAAAACCTGATGAATGCGAGTGTCACTCCAGTAATTTGTTTCAGCGCATTATATACACAAGGTTTCGTATGCAGTGACGACAGTACGTTTACTCAAGAGAATATCCAGTAAAACATTAATGCATTCGCTCTTTGTCTGTTAGGGTCCCACAGGATAGATGTAGAACGGATATATTATTTAATCCAGACTGTACTACGAATTTCTGGAAAATCTGTACAAATATTGTAATGTTTGTTTGTTTAAAAGGGCTTCCGAAGTACATGTCCGATTAAAAAAAAATCTTTCATTGATAGAAAGTTACAGTATTTCCGAATGCCACAGGATATGTTTTTGATATACTTGACCCCACTTCACGCGGCGGAAATTGGGGGCATAAACTAGTTCTTTAAAGAAGTAGTCATCATCATCATCATCAGCCGGAGGGCGGTCAATGTTGGACAAAGACCTCCGTTAAGAGGATAATCATGTCAAAATCCCCACGCTTGGTATTCAGCTTGGGGATCGCAGTGAGGTTGTTAAGTACACGGAAGCCGCTGCAGCCCGACTTCCGAATTTTCCCTTAGTCGCCTTCTACGACACCCTTGGGATGAAATGGGGGGGGTGCTATTCTGGTCCGGACTCACCCTGGGGAAATGAAGTAGCACTTTGCCCTAACTCATAAGAGAACCCAGCAATCAGTTTTTGAAGTAAAACTTCTATATGGGTATTAGAAATTTTCTGTCACGAGGAGCGTTACGATCGCGTGGATGGGGTAGACGATATATCGCGTATCTTTTCACTTGTCCGTTGAAGATTCACTTCTACTATGTGTCTCAGTACACATTTTGATTTTTTTTTCACAAAAATTCTTTCTATTATAGAAAGCTTCACTGTTGCCGAGTATCATTGAAAAACATTATATTTTATGGTACAGACGCCAGCACATCACGTTATCCTAAACTGTCAAATTTTCCCAATTTAATATGAACCTTATTATTCTGTAGTAAAGTTGAAAAACTATCCAAGAAATTCGACAAATTGGGGTAGGTAGTTTGATGGAGCTCGTGGCTAAGTAAAAACCGAACAGATCGATCGGTCAAAGGTTAAGCTACGCTTGACGCGGGCGGTGTAGATGGGTGACCATCAATTCCATATCAAGTTCCCTCCGTGCCTCGGAAAGCACGTAAAAGCCTTTGGTCCCGGCTGTTATTCGTAGATCTTTGGCTGTCGTTATGGGTAGTCAGAAGGCAGAAACTTTGACAACCAGACTCACCAAGAGGCATCGTGTTACCCGGTAACTGGGTTGTGGAAGTCAGATAGGCAGTCGCTCCAAGTAAAACACTGGCATTCAGCTGCATTCGGTTAGACTAGAAGGCGATCCCAACATAGATAGGAAAAGGCTAGGCAGATGATTATGATGGGGTAGTTTGAGGTGCAGTGTGGTGCCGTGTGATGCCGGTCGCAAATAGCACCACCCCATTTCTACCCGTGGGTGTCGTAGAAGACGACAGAGGGATATTGACAAGGGGATGGACAGCAGCGTCCTTCTGAATACCATAACACCTACTACGGTCGCCAACATGCATCGGCACTTTTGAATGGAATGAAAGAAGTATGGCGATTACGGCTGAACTCGCATTGAGGGAGACCTATGCCCAGTAGTGGGCTTCTAAAGGTTCACATGATGATGATGATGATGAGTTTGATGTGCTGGCCTCTGTTTATATAACTTTCACTTGATTGAAGCCGCGGGCACAGCTAGTATCAAATAAATATAGATTGACTCGTATTATAGTAAAGCTGAAAACCAACATGGCGTGATTCGAGGCGATAATCGTTTATCAGGACCGAGCCAGCCCCGTCTTTCTGTTTGTTTTAAACCAAATTAATTACTCCATTAATATAATAGTAAGCTGTAGTTCACTTGACAGGGATGGTAATAATTCTGAGGCAAAATGTGCCTACATTTTGCCTAAATTAAAGTTATGGTTCTGGTAACTTGGATGGTAAATATATCTTTACTAGCTTAATTTCGTGGCGGGATCGAAGACAGTTGTAACGTTTCTCCAAGACTCGGACTACTAACCGAACAAATGCTGGTGAGTGACCTCCACCTCGTACGCCTAGTAAAAATTATAATAACAACTTTTGTCATTTGGATATATTCTTTCTGCCTCAAAGCAGTTTAAGGAAAAAAAATTGATAGTTTGTGCGACGAGCAAAAACAAAATAAAATTTGATTAATAGTGTAATTGTAATTACTTAATTACTTTAGATGCTGAACCTATACCAAGCACAAGTTCGATCGTGCATGGAGTACTGTTTGCACCTCTGGGATGGATCTGTTAAGTACCAGCTGGAGGCGTTGGAAGTTATTGAAAGACGTGCCAAGAGGCTCATAGACAACGACTTCCTGGTTAAGGCTAAGCTCCAAAGCCTTGAACACCGCCGCGCCGTTGCCAGCCTATCGGTCTTTTATGGGGTTCATTTCGGAGAGTGTGCTTTGGAATTGCACAACTTTAATCCCCCATTCCCATTCCATCACCGGACGAGCAGGGATACGGCGAAGCGTCACCGCTATACAATTGAAGTTTCACGGTCTCGAACCAAGCGATTTGCTTCCACATTTATTGTGCGAACTGCCAGACTGTGGAATTCACTGCCCGCCTCTCTATTCCCCGATACATATAATCTGGGTATCTTCAGGGCACGAGTGAACCGGTTTATCCTAGGCAAGCTCCACCTTAGGCCGCATCATCACTTAAGATCAGGTGAGTTGCGGTCAAACGCAAGCCTATAATAATATAAAAAAAAACTTACCTAACTAATAATGCAATCAAGTAATCTGTGGAAACGTCGTACGTATATTTAGCCATAATGTCATACCAAATTGTATTGTAACACATTATATAAAATTGTTTGTTTTTCCCAAATAAATAAATGAATAAATAAATTACCTCGACGCTTTTTTGGTGGGCAACCAAACCACTACAACTAGAAAACCAGAATCGACAGTGGCGTTGATTGTGGGTTTCAGGAGTTGCAGTGATTTTAGAATAGTGTGGCGGACTTGCCGATACAAAAAATTCTTACTATAGCTTGTGTCCATAATTTAACCAGCATTAAGGTCGACTTTCGCGGATCAGGACTAAGACAGACAGACAAACCAATTTTGATAGCTACATACGTTTAGTGATACTGAAATGTCTATTCAAATCCATAATTAATCGCATTATGTCGCTACCACATAAATAGCAACTGCAAAACGCATTGCAATTCGTCTATGATAGTAACGAATAGTAGAGCTATTCTATTACAATCTCCGTCGGTGAACACCTAGGTGAAGTGAGCTGTCATCCGTCTCGATGCTAGGGATTTACAAAGCAGACGGACGGATGACTGTTCACTTCATCTAGGTGTTCAACGAGAGAGATTGTAACAGATTAGATATACTGCAGTTCTATTCTATTACAATCTCTCTCGGTGAACACCTAGGTGAAGTGAGCTGTAATCTGTCCCGATGCTAGGGATTGACAAAGCAGACGGACGGATGACAACTCACTTCACCTAGGTGTTAACCAAAGGAGATTGTAACTGAATTTCTATGTCAAAGTAAACTTAGTTTTCGTAAACGTGATCAAAATGTAGCCGGTAAAATCTGTGTGACGTGAACCGATATCAGAACCAACGTCTAAATTCGATCAAGCAGAACTTCGTTTTATTAAACTTGCTTTTCGATGTGAACGGTGAATTCGGCCCTAAGTCGCGGATTCAATAGTAGCCATTATTTTTTCTTGGATCTCAAGTTTATTAAGTATCAAATTTCAATACGGATTACCGTCATTCCGACCTCGCCGCCGAGGTCCCTCGCGACGACCCCGTAACGCCCCCCCCCCCCCCCGACCCTTGCTAGCGCCAGCCCGCATCGCTGAGCCCTTAGCTTTAAAATAGCCCCTAATTAATGGAGACCCGATCCAGCCTGTCCCTTTGCTGCCCTCTCTCAGTGGCGACCTAAGCCGAGGCTCGTACCCCACAGGGGGTGCCCTTAGCGTAGTCACTTAGTTTATAAGTTTTTGCCCTGGCTGGAGGCCCTAAAAGTCACTTTTAAGGCACCACAGGATTGTCCGGTTAAGCAGTAACCAACCCTCAGGTTGAACTGCGAGAAGCCATACAGAATAAAAAAAAAATATATCAAATTTCAACTAAATTGGTTTTGTAGGTTAGCTGTGAAATCGTGACAAACAAACAAACAAGCTAACTTTCGCATTTATAATATTACATGGATTTTCTTAACTATAATAGTGTAAAATAGTATTAGTTAATTTGCATAATACGTGTGACCTAGATCAGCATTTATGACTAGACTTAGTAATAGTTAGATTTGCCTTAATAATATCTAATACCTTCTGTCGTATTTCTTAATTTGTAATACTCTGTACATATTTTAGCATAGTAGTTTTAATCTAGGCACATCGTCTTCGTGTATAATTACTTTACTTAATTACTTTTATTTTAAATAACGTTGATCCACACTAGAAATTTCTCCTGTATCGTGGCTGCGTTTACAAACATATAAACTCACATACACAAACAGCCGGACCCGGAACAACTATCTGTAGGCCAAACAAATATTTGTTTCGTGCGGGAATCGAACCCGCGACACGCAGTGCAGTAGTCAATCGCTCAACCACTGCGCCAATCGTGTCGTCAAACGACATAGCGCCATATTATTGATATACCTATATAAAATTTTTATTTATATATATTTGATTTGACGAGGAAACTGTCTAACCACAATTCTAACTACAACTGCATCGAACTATTCTAACTACAACTGCAGCAAAATTGCATCGAATTTAATTACTTTACCAAAATGGAAGCAGTCAATACAGTCATGGTTAAAAACATAGTTCAGTCTACATTGAACCAAAGGCGTGGGTGGTGAACAATTTCGAAGCTTAAATGTTACTCGAATATCTATGAATGTTACCATAATACGATTGGTTATTATTACTTTAACAAATTAGTAATTTATTCAACAACACATTAGTAACTGATCAATGATCAAAGGCTCGTAATTAAAAAAGGGAAAAAAAAACTAAGGGTCAATTCACACCGGAATTGCAGCTGCCGGCAGTTTTGCTGAAAAACCATTTTCAACTTGATCTCCGTCTCACGGCTCCGCAAGCGGATGACCGTGAAAGAACGGCGCGTGGCTGATCGCCCACGCCGTGCCGCTACCGGCCGCTTCCGTTTCGGTGTGAATCGGCCCAAATAGGCTTACGTTCCACAACTTACCCGATCTTAAGTGATGATGCAGCCTAAGTTGGAGCTCGCTTGCCAAGGATTAACCGGTTCACTTGTGCTTTGAAGATATCCAGGTTATATTTATCGAGAACAGAGAGTCAGGCAATGGATTCCACAGTCTGCCAGTTTGCACAATAAATTCGATCCGTGGAGCTGTATCTCTGCTCGTCCGATGATGGAATGGGAATGGGGGAATTAAGTGGTGCGATTCCAAAGCACACTCATCACAATGTAGCTGCTATCTCATCTTGGCGACAATGAATTTAAAAATATTGTAGGTAAATGTAGGGTTTTTGGCAGATTAAAACTGAGGTTTAAAGCCAACATTACTTATTTGTAGAAGCCCCCAAGCTTAAAGCGCTAACAAGCGACTTTTACAGATTTTAAAATGACAATCACGTCAAAATGTGTGGTGTAAATGATTTGATAAAAATATATGTTAAACTAGAACATTCTCTTTATCATTTAGTATGTGAATATTTTTGATTAAGTTCATATTAAATAGTTTTATTAATTCGTGAAGCTGTGTCTGACGCGGACAAAACATTGATACCTAATCACACAAAAATCTACCAGGTATATTTAAATGAAACTTTCACTATCTTACAGACAATTTTATTATCTATCTTTTAGTATACGCCTTTTTTTAAAGTTAAAGAAAACTATCTTTTATTTCATTTTTTCGACTAAACTTTGAGAGTTTTGGACGCAGCGCATATAATTCTCTGGTCGCTCATGGTCGCCAGCGTATAACGTCGCCTTAAGGGCGCGTATTCGATTTAGCGCAACTCAAAATCTAAACGATTGCTAGAACGGCGTAGCAGCATTGACACACACTAGTACAATACAATGGTCTGTTTGTGTGCATCAGAAAAAAAAATATGCACGAAATAAGCACGAATCATTGAAATTGATCGGCAACAGCGCGCGATGTTTTAAAGTGCTTTTTAAAATAATTGTCTAAAATAAATGAGCTCGTATAACGGACTGAAAAATATTTTGTATATTAAACATAACATTTACTTTCATAAAATAAATATATCAGTTATGTTTTTATTCAAATACTGGTGAAAAATAATTGTCAAAGTGAACCGATTTTCTACTTTTTCAACATTGTTTTTTAATACATAACAGTAATATTTTCGTAATTTTGGCTCTGTTACTGTCTTTATGACTGTATATACTGTTGGAAAAACGCATAAAACAAAATATTTTGGCATATTGTAATGGTTGTATTCGTCCTGAAAGTTAACTCTGACGTCTATTTTCGTAAAACGATATGAAAGAATTGTCTTCGCTTTAAAAAACCATAATTAAAAATTATACTTTTACTCTGTAGCTGTCTAAATCAAAACTTAATCTTTCTAAAACTGTAAATTGTCTTTAAATAATCTGCTCACATAATTACGATATTGCTCTGGGCAAAACGCAAAAACATGAAGTTTTCGTCACGAATCAAATACGCGCTCTTAAAGACGGTTGAGAGCGGTGAATGCTTAAGCGAATCCCGCACCCCCGGTTATAGGCAGAGGTAGAAACCTCTGCCTATAACCGGGGGTGCGGGATTCGATTGACCACCGCGCTAGTTTTAGTCGGCAAGAGGCCGGCATGCCCCTCCGTCACTCCTACGATGGAGGAAACCCAAGAAGATTTTCACCGCGCAAAAAAATTCATAAGGACTTGACGCCTAGATACAATAGGCTAGAAGATGTAGGTGTTATCATGACTATAATTATCTAAAATATCATTATTAACATTTTCCTTCAAACAGGAATAATAATTATGAACCGTAAGTTTCTTTACGGTTCATAATACGTGGGTGGGAATACCCAATGGAATCTTCGTTTTCAAATTATTTAATCGACTTTACCAAAGCGTAGGAATTCAAAATGTAGGTTAAATTAACATACACCTACAGCTTACAGGAGGGTAATCGGTATCAGTTTTTAAATATCTTCCATCATTATTAACTCATTTCAAAATACTACATATTCCTACCAATCATGGTTCATCATCATCATCTGCCTAGCTTTTTCCCAACCCTTTTTCTTTCTTTTCTTTCTTTCCTAATAATTTTACTCACCTACTTAATAGTACATTTTAGTAGGTACTTTCCAAGGTTATGTTGCACGTAGAAACATCGATTGAGAAAAAGATCGTGGTAAACCTAGACTTTATCAAAACTAATATTATAAAGATAGAAAGGAAAGACAATTTTTAATATGTTCATTTTTAATGGATAAACTCATAAAATACTTAACCGATTTAAAAAAAATAATGTCACTAATAGTCAATAGGTAAGTTAGTAAACTGTCCCTGAGTGCTATAGGAGGTGTTTATTTTATTATCAAAAGATTGAGGATCGGTGAGAAAATACACGCAGGCCACGTCATGGGCAAAGTGCTTGTAAATAACATAAACACACCTAGGACACTCCATACAAACGAAACGATTTAATTACCTACACTGCTACCAAAATAACAGACTGCACAAATACGTACGGTCACCAAAGGAGATAAGTATCCATGTTGCTGGAAACAGTTGAAGTTTACTTAGAAACCGATAGGTTTTTATGAATAAAATAAAATCTAATTTATAGAGAATAAACAGTTCAATGATTTAATAAAATTTCATTTGAAGGCCCCCATTAGTTTCCAAGAAATCTTCAACTATTCCCGACGACATGGATACTTATCTCTTTTGCGTACTGTACATGTCTGCGTCTCTACGCACCATGAGATCTCGAGAGTGCGTTCGACACGGGAAGAGGGACAGTGTTTCGGAGGGAGGCGGGGCGTGTCGCTACTGTACGGTAGTACTAATATTTATACTGTGACATAAGTCTGAACACGCTTATCCGCCTGGAGCAAGCGTGGTGATCAATGCTCGTGCTTTCTCTGTAAGAGAAGAGGACTTTGCCCAGCAGTGGGACAATAAAAGGCTAGTAGGTATAAATTATATCATCTCATCTTCCTATTTGTTAAACTGAATGCACACCTGTTTCCCAACCTATCGGATACAGTTAAACGTAACAGGCGGAATGATATGTTACGCGAACGTAGAGCCAAAACCGCATTAATGTAGAAGAGCATATTCTGTATAGCCCCGCAAGTCTTTAACAAACTCCCAAAGCAAATGAAAAAGTTAAATTTAAATGGTTTAAAGAAGGAACTTAAAGAATTGCTATGTAAAAAATGTTATTATAATTTAAATGACTTTTTGAATGATAATTTGACATCCTAATTTAATTGTAATCTTTTATACTCTGACATCTCTCTTTGATAGTTTGACATTGTAATAATATTTTGACAATAATCTAGATATAATAGTATGTTTTTACCTGACATGCCCTACACTATTTTATTAGTACTTATTTTTAATTTACTTGTAATAATTTTATATTCTTACCAATGTACCCTAATATTTGCACGCCCCACGTGGCAGAATGTGATGAGACTGTTTAATAAATTTAAGACCATAAGTACCATATTCGGACAAATAAATGAATTTGAATTCCTGGCCTTATCCCATGTTACTTGGGGTAGGCGCAACATGATTTTTTCTTACATTCCGTCCTGTCAACTGTCTTGTCTCTGTCTCCCTAGTTCCTTCAATTTCATATCATTCCTCACACAATCTATCTCTTTTTTCTTAGCAATCTTTTATTCGGCCTTCCTCTTCCTCTCCATTTCCATTACACATTTATACATAACTGTTTTTATCCCCTCCCTTTCCATTCATATAATTCTTTACACAATCCATCCATATTTTCTTTGACCTTCGTTTCCCTCCATGCAGCCACACTTATATTCATAACTTATTTGGTCACATGCATTTCATCCCTTATCTTCATATACATACTTTACCTAGGTATTCTATACGTTGCCTAGGTATTGTGTAGAGTACTATAGTATTTACTATACTACTTACATGTCATCCATGATCACATTGTTTCCTTGTATTTTCTTACAAATGTACTTAATATACTTCTGGTTTTCATAGAATTAGCTAAAATTGAATATTTATTCATTCCTTTTCCTTGTATCTTCTTAAGATTTGTTTTATAAAATACTTATGTATCGTTTTCTTATTGGATTTAGCTGAAATTCAATATTTATTATTATGACTTATAATTATGTCAGTTGTCAACATTGTCAACTGTTAGTTATTTTTCTGTGACTCGGCTTCTGGGCTTTTGGTTTATTTAACTTAAATTATTTTCATTAATATTTAATTGTAATATATATGTAATTACGATTGTTACTAAATAACTAAACTACATAAAATTCTTTACGCACTCGTTATTTTATGAAGGTCTGATATAACTGGCAGGCTACACTTAATACTGGCTGATTTTACTTGTCAGTCAGATGGAATGATTATATTATGACGGCAAGAAGAAAAATCATATTTAGAAATATGAAAATTCGGAAGAAGCGGACTATATACGGCGCGCTGACAGAGATCAGTCAGTCAAGATTTGGGTTCTAACTAGTAACATCTTAAAACTTCAAAGTCTACTGAAGTCCACCAGCCTATAACAGAATCGGGAACAGTCATCATCAGAGCCGACGAGCTGACGCGTGCCTGCACTACCCAGGGCGGATCCTACTGGAAGGTCCGCCTAGGACCTCCGTTCCCGAGCTTAAAGCTGACTGCGCCCCAGTCTTCTTTCTTCGGTCCTGCCTTTTCCTGATTGACGTCCAGGCTGGAGCCGCCTGTGCGTTTTAGGCTAGACTTCTTATATTATTCTGTGTTTTTTTTTAATAATCATATTTTATTTATATAAAAACACAGATTGTAGTACATGTAACAGTTTCTGTGTTTTACCCGACTCATTTTAGAAAATTTTACATGTGTAAGTCTACTTAGCCTTTTATTTATTATGATCAAGTAGATTTGTTACAATACATGAATTATACAGATTGCCGGTAACACCCATACCAAGACAAACGATTCCCTTTCAACTTTTCTGTCACTTAGCAACATGTCTGTTGTACATTATAATAGTTAATTTATGATTTCGTTGGTGCGGATCTAGTTTCTAATAACTTAAAGTTTAATTTACTTAAACTATTGAGCAGTTTTGATATCTAAGTAAATGATGGATGACCAAAGTCAAACTTACTTAAAGTTTAGGGTCCAGTAAGGGTGTAGTATAAAGTGCTGAGTAATCTTAGAAATCCAAGATATGAATATTTGAGTGAAAGTTTATTAAATTGTGACTTTTGAATCGTTGAGTTGAACACAATCTCGCTGCTATCTACTTGTTGTTGTTTTTTTATTGTTTTTAGATTAAGGCTGCTCTCTCAAAAAAAGCTTGAAAGAAGCATCCAGATGAAGCAACTTTTCGTCGGCATTTAGAGAGAAATTACATCTGAAAAAAATTGTTAGTAGGTAATCTACATATTTTATTATATTATACGTAATTTGGTTTAGCGACAATTTTTCTATCGGTATCACATAATAAGAAAAAAAAATGTCAAATCACCTCCAAATCATTGAGATGAAACTATTTTACTCCTTAATTTCTTATCAAAAGAGTATAAAAAAAATATCTACTGCTTTGCAAAGGAAAATAATTTGGTTTTATTACTTTTTACAAATATGTATTATTTTTATTACAATAAATTAAAAATGCGTCCGATTAAAGTCTGCGTCTACATCACCCCCGCATTCGTCCACAAATTCAGTACGGGCCAAATGCTCAAGGTTATTGACATGTATACAAGCCTTAAAGTAACTATTGCGAGGAGCTCCGTGGCTAAGTAAAAGCCATATAGATCAACCGGTTATGATGGCTAAGCTATGCTTACCGCGGTCGGTCCATGGATGGGTGACCATCTATTTCTTACCGAAACCCCTCTGTGTCTCGAAAAGCACATGAAGCCGTTGTTCCCGGCTGTCATTCGTAGATCTTTGACAGTCGTTTTAGGTAGCTACTTGCCAATCGACAACATTTCATATTTTAACCTGCATGTATTATAACGTTATATAAAAGTAAATACAAATCTAGGGCACCCGTATTTTTCAGTTTTTCGAAATTATGTACTTTTCATTCATTATTTTAACTCTGAAATTAGGTGGGCACGAGTGAACCGGTTCATCTTAGGCAAGCGTGTTCCAACTTAGGCCGCATTATCACTTACGATCAGGTGAATTGCGGTCAAACGCAAGCCTATTTAATAGTAAAAAAAAGGTGTATTCTAAAAAGACGTAAGCGCCAAATGACGTCATACTTACGGTAGCGGTAGCGTTTTATCCTTTGCTTTACTGTGACCCGTCAAAAAACTATTATCATTATTATTACACTTCATTATGTGGCATTGATGTGTCTTATTTGACGTTAATGTTTTCATCTAAACCATTGAAATGCTTATGCAAAGGTCATCATCATCATCATCAGCCTGAAGACGTCCACTGTTGAACAAAGGCCTCCCCCATAAAGGGGGGGCGTTGCCATAATCCCCACGCTTGGCAGGCGTTTTGGGGATCGCAGTGAGGTTGTTAAGTACATGCAAAGGTAACTACCTCATTCCACCGTTTATGTGACGTCATCACGTTTTTTGATTTTACTTATTTTTCTCAGAAATGAAGAAATAAAAAAATAATATATATTTTGTTGGCACCACTGTTTCCGGTGACCAAACATAGCGCCAGTATCAAGAGTCAAGCGACGCACTGTGGGATCCAGTGCTGCCATCTGCCGGACCGGACGTTAGGACGCTAGCGTTTTTTTTTTTTTATTGGCTGTTTGCATCGGCGTACGTCACTTCGGCGGCAGATTACCAAGTCTTTAAAAACCCCGAGCTCAGTGGGCTGAGCTCTCTTTTGTCACTCGCGCTTCATCGTAGAAACAACACCTACATTGTTAATTATTGCCTAATACTTGTTCTTATTAATTCATTGATTGTGAATTAAAAGTTATCAAGTGTATTGTCTATTTACTCATTCTTACTTAAAGTAGAAGAACCTTACAGTTTGAACTCAGGATACGAAAATAAAGAAATGGTAATTTTGTTTTAAGGTCGTGTCAGTTTTGAAATGTTGACAATTCTTAGGGCCGCTCAAGGAAGCCGATCAAGTCCCACCATGTCTTTCGTGGTTTTCCGCAGTCTATATTATAAAAAAAAAATAGAGATCCGGTAGAAAATTAAAGCAACCGAAGTTGCAGGCAAAAGTTAGTTAATAATATCCCTGAAAGTAATTTTCAAACTTTAGCGTTGATGTTGGAGATTGTTTAGATCTCCGTAAAACTTTCTCATTGTGCTCGAGTAGCTACGGTACAAATGAAATGTGCTTGGATGCTGAATATTATGGTAATAACGAGATGAAGTTTACCAACCATCCTTTATATTATTTTCTGTAAAAAAATCTGTATAAAGGGTGTAAGGTAGGTACATCATGACAGAAACTATTATCATAAATTCAGTAGTTGATTCTAGACAACAGCATTTCTATAAAATAGCAGTTTCATGCAAAATAGCAACACCTGATCATCTTCCTTTCCTACCCTTGTGCCATATTACTCGTATTTGGAGACGGCGCCACATGTTCTCTTTTATAATTCCGTCCTGTCAACTCAAACTCAAACTTAAACTCAAAATAATTTATTTTAATTAAACCATTTACAGGGACTTTTGAATTGCCAGAGGCAGTCAGTCAAAAAGTTGAAGCTAGTTGCTCGTTCCAAACAGTAGGTTTCCATGGAGAAGAACAAGCAAGAAACTCCATGAACACTCTTTTAAAATCTGTAATATTTTACAAATTTAGGTTACATCAGTCACTGATACACTTGTTACATGTTGTTACTTGAAGACTTGTTACATTGTAATGTAACAAGTCTTGCATCATAAAAGAGGTCTAGAGAAAAATATAATTATAATAACAATTCAAACCAAAATTTAAAATAACCGAGGCAGCTAAGAGATGACCAGTCCCAACTAACGGCGTCCGTTCACGAACATGACGCGATAATGTAACCAATATTTTGTAAAAACTTGATTTAAAAGAGTGCCCGTGGAGTTTCTTGCTCGTTCTTCTCCAAAGAGACCTACCTACGTTTTGGAACAAGCAACTACCTTCAACTTTCTGACTAACTGACCGACTTCTTGAAAATTCAAAAGTGCCTGTAAATGGTTTAATTGAAATAAATGTTTTGATTTTGACTTTAACTTTGGGTAGAGGTTCAAATTTCATAAAAAATCGAACTTGAAATTGGCCGCCGTTTTCGAGACTTGATCGGGAGTATTATATAAAGGCATCAGCCTTTATATAATACTCCCGATCAAGTCATCATTCCTAAAATCATTGATCAACCAGCACGATACTTAAGAGAAATTTCTTTGTTACTATCGTTTGACAAAAAACAAAACAGATTAAGACAAAAGAAACAGTAAGAAACACCACAAAAACCACACAAAACTCTTAACTACACAAGTTATAAACACCATGACGTTTAAGAACAGTATCAAAATGATAAATGTATCAAGTTTGGCAACGACTTGCTTTGTTTGTTGATTCAAAGAACAAGTTTAGAAGTAATCTTTGATATGGGACTTCTAAGGACCGGCGCTGACTGACATCGTGGAACGGCACGGCACGGCACGTCACGGCGTGCTTCGGCAGTTCGAAGGACGTTTTAGTGTGTAGTCGTGGCGTCCCGCAGCAAGCCCAGTCACTCACTATTCAACTAGTTTCTCAGGCTCAGGCTGCGCGCCATTCGCCGAATACATCGCCGCACCTGTTTCAAACCTTATTTCAATTAGTTTAGTTGTCATAATCCTGTGACCTATGTGACTTGCGTACGCCACGGACTGCTGCAGTGTGACGCGGTGGCACACCGCGGCAGTCCGTGGAATGAGACGACATGTCACGACATGTCTGAATAATACAGGTCCGGCGGGGCAATTTTGATTAGATCCCATTGCAATTGTAACTATTATGGCTATTCCCTTAGGGCTCTTACACACGAGCGGCATGTTGCCAACGATAGAGGTAACTCCAATACGCGTCAGCGGTAGTTGACGACGCGTCGACTGTAACCGTCGATATGCCAATTTCAAAGTCCTTTGAAATTCCGCCGTCCGCCGGCATCGTTGTCGTTTGAAGTTGGTATGTCGATAGCTGCAGTTACCTCTGCCGTTGGGAATATGCCGCTCGTGTGTAAGGGTGTTACCAGACCAATCGATCGATCGTCGATCGATAGCATCGATCGATGGTAGAATGGATTAGTCGACGTCGATCGATAGTTTCTACCACCGCAATCGATCGATCGTCGATCGACGGCATCGAACGATGGTCGATTATTATTACTGATGGATTATAGCTGGGGTTAATCGATCGACGTCGACCGATACCATCGAACGACGTCGACCGATGGCATCGACCGCCAATCGATCGATTAGTTAGTGGAACGGTGTCCGTCGATCAGCCAAAGCTACCACACCAATCGATCAACGTCGATCGATGTCGATTGATGGCATCGATCGACGATCGATCGATTGGTGTAGTAACAGCCTAAGAGCTCTTAGTAATCATTGCCCCGTAGAGTAGACAAACAGTTGATTTATTGTGTAATTATTTTCATTCGTTAGAACACCGTGGTAGTCGAAATTGCCCCACCCGCCCGTCTTCAAAACAAAACCAAGACATTTATCCATTAATAGAACCAATTGGATTCGGTCAATTACTCGGAAAGTTATAGTTAGTTCCAAAATGTAGATAAGTCTGCATGTTAAAGAAAGCGTAAGAAACACCTCTCTTTAAAATCAAGTATTTAAGAAGAGCCTTGGTACTGAATTCAATAAATGACTGATGATCAAAAAGAAGGTAATCGAAATAGGAATTTCTGCGACCTTAAAATGCTAAGCTAAAGTGTGTACCTGTAATGAGGTCTCATATTATTAGAACTTAATATACATTAAGCAAATGATAGATATTGCTATTCTGTTTTATTCTAGGCATCCTGGGAATCGAACGTCATACCAAATCAAAAACGTCATACCCCCAACCGCGCGTTGCACTAAATAACGTACATACCCTATTAAAAATTCTAATCACCGCTTAACGAACAATCAAATTAACATTTTAACAACTTCACTAAGTGTTTAAGTAATTAATTCTACAGCCTTCCATAAGATTATGATGCAATATCTCAGTTCGTTGCTCTATCTTCTAACTAATAAACAAATCATTAATCAAACAAACATAATTAGATACAGTTTGTATTGTTTCCATTTACATTGCCGTTTAGGGTTCTTCTGGGGAAAATGGAAGGATTATACGGTATACGGTTTTCTGCAGGGTTATTATCAAATTATGCATGTATGTCGACGATTTGGGGAATGATGGACGCCTTTGTGGAGGGTTAGCAGATACGGTTCGATATATAATAATAATAATAATAATTTATTGCCACAATAGATTACATATTTAGGTTGAAGCCCTAGATCACACACTAGGATTCCCTGTGTCGTATGATCTAGGCTCTTTCATTCCGTTTACAAGAATTACCAGCACAGTATATTATAAAAAGATTATAAAATATTAAAGAAAGATGCGAACTTTTGTGTATATGGGAGTGTTCAGTGGTGTGTGGCGGTGTATAAGTACCTACATAAGTGAGGGGGTGTGTATGCGTGTGTGTATGTGTGTGTGTGAGTGTATCTGTGTGTATGTGTGTATGCGTGTGTGGGGGTGAGTGTGTGTGTATGCGTGTGTGAGGTTGTGAATGTGTGTGTGTGTGTGTGTGTGTGTTAGTGAGCTCGTAATTGTTACCAGATTGAGTATGAGTGTAACGCGTAATATTTATGTAGATATGTCCGTATAAAGATAGAGGTATTCATGTAGTCTAGGGTTGGGTCTTCAGCACATATCTGTCTAGCCTTTTCTAAACTATGTTGGGGTCACCTTAAAGTGTAAGGATGCAACTGAATACCAGTATTTTACATAAAGCCACTTCTTATCTGACCTCCACATCCCAGTTACTGGGCAAGACGATACCTACCGGTTATCATACTCTCGGTCTTCTGACTGATGGGTCTTCAGTACACGTGGAACATAAAAGCTCCAAAATCTCTCGTGATCCCTGGCATGGTGAAGGCTTTTGCTGCTAGATGCTGAAGTTTTTTGTTTTGAGAGAAAAGTGAGAGGTCAATGTGGTTCTTAGCAAGTCAAAATTGGTAAAAACGCTAAAATCATTCGCATTTCTCATCACAAAACATTGTCTGATGGTCAAATAATGATACATACCAAACAAACCAGGTAAACCAATGTTTAAATAGTGCCATTTTATGAACAATTACTCACATGCAGTGTAATAAAAAAGAATGCTAAAAATTTCACACTTCACCGAAGAAAAATACGCAAGTTTCCTTAATTATGACATTACTAAACATTATTGTTGCAGTAGGGAAAAATATTGAAAACAAAAAAAGTAAATGGGTTTGTTTGTCAATTGGATGTTAATCAGGAATTCAATGGATGTTTATTGATCTAGGTACCTCTAATATAAGGTAAACACTTTAAATGGTCATGTTTCCTTGTTGCGAAAACCTGAAGAATTATTGGATATTGTTTTTCTCTCTTTATCTGTTGTGATTGCCAAGGACACTTACTGGTTGATTATGAAAAAATATTTATTTTCAAAAAAAGAGAACCGCCTTCGATAACTACAAAAGTGATAAAATAACTTTAGCACAGAACACACATGAATTTAGTTTCGGAAATCGGTGGTATTTATTTTCCGCTAAAGATTGGAGAAACGAAGACGTCATCTATATATAGTGTTTTGGTTCTTGTTGCTTTTTTCAAAAACCGCTGAATAAATTTCCATTTGTTGTGTGTATACCGAAACCTTATCCAGAATGTAATAAATACTTATCTGGAAAATTTAAATCGGTTCAGCCAAGCCGGAGATAATTACGGACAAACATTCATACATTCAAACATACGGGTCAAACTGAGAACCTCCTTTTCTTTGAAGTCGGTTAAAATACAGGATATGCCTTAGCTTCTTTCCTGCTTACATGAAAAGTCATCTGCCCCTTCCAGGATTTGAAGGAGGGAAATAACAGAGCTGGCCAGGCAGCTACTCCCTCTACCTCTTCCTCCGTCTCCTCTCTTCCTCTTCTACTAGTGGCTCTCCAAACTAAGAAGATTGAGCACATTGCTCTGAGTACAATTTTTATACATTCTTTTTTTGGTACATCATCGTCATTTACCTAGCCTTTTTCCCAACTCTGTGGAGTTGGGAAAAACGCGGTGTGGGCTTCCAGTCTAAACGGATCCTGCCTTTCAGTCCTCTACAACCCAGTTACTGGGAACCACGATACTCCTTGGTAAGACTGGTAGTCAGACTTCCTGGCTTCTGACTACCCTTAACGACTGCCAAAGATCTACAAATGACAGCAGGGACCGACGAACTCGGTATGAAATGGATGGTCACCCATCTTCAGATCGACCGCGGACAGCGTAGCTTAACCTTTGACCGATCGATCTGTACGGCTTTTAGTTCGCCAAGAGCTTGGCTTTTCTTTGTTTGGTACATAATTTCTTTTTAAAGAAGAAAAAATGCGAAAAAATAATAATTTTGATATCTCTACTATACAGAACCTTAACAAGTATAAAATGATTCGTTAACACAGTGTTATACATATGCATTGAATTACAGACGCAGGACGTCAAGTTAACAAATTAATAACCATATGAAATACAAATTACAATAATTACTTAATCGCTTTGTACCTAAGTCGTACTTTATACAATGTATTTTTCATCTTATCATTAATCTAGATATAAAATATACTAACCTAACACGTGTATAAATTGTTGATATGTTCTGAGATAATTGAACTCAATGTGTATGAAGTTAGATCAATCACGTGCAATTTAATTGAGGCTTATATACTTGCTTTGGTCAGTTACTGCAAAGATTGGTAGTTCTTCTCTGTATACAAGAATGTCCCTAGTTAATAGACTAGCAGTGATTAGAACAATAGGATAAGTAATTAAAAAAGGTTTATTGGAATCAACAAAATAATGTTTATCTTACATTAGTGGTGATTGGAGCCTCCTTTTTAAACGTTTAAGGCGCTAACAAGCGACTTTCGCTGATTTTAAACTGACAATTACGTGAAAATGTGTAATGTAAATGAATTGAAAAAAATATATATGGTTAACTAGAACATTTTTTCAATCATTTAGTATGTGAATATTTTTGATTAAGTTCATATTAGATAGTTTAATTAAACCGTGAAGTGGTGTCTGACGCGGATAAAACATTGAAAATCACACAAAATCTACCAGGCATATTTAAACGAAACTTTTACTATCTTACAGACAATTTTATTATCTATCTTTTAGTATATTCTTTTTTTTTAAGTTAAAGCATACTATCTTTTATTTAATTTTTTCGACTAAACTTTGAGAGTTTTGGTTGCAGCGCATACGATTCTCTGGTCGCTCAAGGTCGCCAGCGTATGTCGTCGCCTTAAAGGCTGTATTAGGAGACTCCGCTCTTCCATGCATTAGTAAATGTGTTTTAAAAAATGTGTTTATAAAAAAAATTGTTTATTGCTATTTTACCATTTTCATCATCATCATCGTCATTTCAGCCGAAAGACGTCCACTGCTAGACATAGGTAAGAAATGGGGGGTTTTGCCATAATCGCCACGCTTGGCAGGCGGGTTGGCGATCGCAGTATGGTTGTTATCCGTGGTTGTTACAAAGGCACTGAGAACGCTGCTGCTTATTTTCTGGTGAGTCCCTTAGTCGCCTCTTACGACACCCACGGGAAAATAATATACCATTTTAATACAAATAAAATATCTTAAAACTATGATGGGTTACATTTATAGTTATGCAGAGGGTGTTTGTACGACTGGAATTGTGTGTGTGAGGGTGTATGTCATGTGTGTTGTATGTGTGAATGTGTGTGCGATGTGTATGGGTGAGAGAATGACATGAGTGAATGGAATTGAGCATAAAAATAATGATCAAAGGCCTCGCCAATTACGAGATTGTATTTTTTGAGCATGGACTATCGGAATATCAATCAACTTATTGGCAAATTATGACGATGAAACAAATACATTTTAGGAAGTGGAATCTTCTTCTTCTTGTTTTAGTGACTCTCCGAAATAAGAAGGTTGGTAGCTTTGCATACTTTTTCTTTTCTATTGCGTAGTGGAATAGTTACGCGTCGCTCGAGATATCAGACCCTTTCGTGGGTTCCTAAGAGGAATCTATAAATAAAGTTAGAGAGTTTTATTGTCTGTATGCATTAAACTCCGGAACCACTGATTCGTTTTGAAATTCTTTTGCTAATATATTAGCCTAGTCTACGTCATTTTTTGTATGAAAAAAAAATAGGAATCTGTTACAAAACAGATCTACGCCGAAGAAGTCGTGGGCAATAGCTAGTATTCTAATACAGGGCACCCAAGTTTGCTCTAGAACACACGCTCATTATAATCATCATCTTTATCATGTCTACCTTTAGTCACCCACTGCTGGGCTTTAAGGCGCTAACAAGCGACTTATCTGTAAAAGATATATTATATTTTTTATTTTTTATTATTTTTATAAATTTTATAAGTTAATTTTTTTTCAAATCATCTCATCAAATCAAATCATTCTCTTCATCATTTAGTATGTGAATATTTTTGATTAAGTTCATATTAAATAGTTTAATTAACTCGTGAAGTTATGTCTGACGCGGACATAACATTGATAATCACACAAAATTTACCAGGTAGATTTTAACGAAACTTTCACTATCTTACAGACAATTTTATTATCTATCTTTTAGTATGCGCCTTTTTTTTAATTAAAGAATACTATCTTTTATTCAATTGTTTTGACTAAACTTTGAGAGTTTTGGACGCAGCACATACGATTCTCTGGTCGCTCAAGGTCGCCGGCGTATATCGTCGCCTTAGTTTAACTGTAATCGCCATGCAATGTTGGCGAATGCAGTAAATGTTCAGAAGGTCGCTGCTGCTCTTCTGGTCAATATCCCTCTGTCGCCTTCTACGACACCCACGGGTAGAAATTGGGTGGTGTTATTCGCGGCCGGCACCACACGGCTCATTACAATAATATCGATCACAAAAAATAACATTCTTTAAATAACACGAATAGAAATACCCTTCAAACTGACCTTCCTAAGGTTTGTTTGAAGGGTATTTCTATTCGTGTTTTTTAAAGAATGTTATTCATAAATATTAAACAAATCATAATCATATCACCATGAGAAAATAATATTATTATGAATACAATTTACATAACCTGTATTCTCTTATGAAAGTAAATAATATATTGCATCATATCCTATAATATCCGTTCATTATTTTATTTACATGGGGAATTTAATTTAAACACCATAGTGATATTATTTCGTTCCCGTTCCTTATGTTAAGATCATTAAGATGCATACCCGTTGAGTTTTATCGTTTTATTGATTAAATAATCTTAATAACGTAATCTGAATACGTCATGGTCTTCTTTCTATTCGTATCACTGGCACGACAGTCTTTTACATTTGTTTGGCCGAAAATTTGGATACTTCTACGGCGTCGTCGTCGGTGGCAGCGCATAATTCACCCTGATCGCATATTTTGGGGCACAGAGGACATGACATGAGGTGGGACATGGTTTGCAACTCGGCGCCACATGCACATCCTGCTGGGGTGTGATTCTACTGGGTGGCGCAAAAGTAAAGACCCTATTTGGTTCAGCTATAACATTTTTTCTAAATTAGAAAACTAGATTTAGATTTTTTTAAATGTATATTTGTGCCATTAAATTTCGTACCATTAGGATTTAAAGATGATGTCTTTTAAATGGTGACCTCCAGAGTTGATACACATTTTCCTTCAAAATTGGTTATGAGTGACGAAGCGCATTTCCATCTCTCAGGGCATGTCAATAAGCAGAATACTCGGTTCTGGGGCACTGATAATCCGCGCATTATTCAAGAAACACCTCTACACCCACTAAAAGTTACTGTATGGTGTGGCATCTGTGTTGACAGAGTGATCGGACCCTATTTTTTCGAAGACGCTGGAGGCAATGCGATTACTGTCACTGGAGAACGCTACAGAACCATGTTACGTGAGTTTTTGATACCCAGTTTGGACGAATTGGGGCTGGAGCACATCTGGTTTCAACAAGACGGCGCTACGGCACACACAGCGCGCGACACTATGGACTTAGTGAGGGACGCTTTTCCAGGCCGAGTTATCTCTCGTTTTGGCGATTTGCCTTGGCCTGCAAGATCACCCGATCTGACCAGTCCAGACTTCTTTCTTTGGGGTTTTTTGAAATCTCGGGTGTATGTGAACAAGCCACAGACTCTCGCAGCTCTAAAAGAAAACATTCGTCAAGAAATAACGAACATATCGCAGGAAGTGTTACGGCAAGTTATGCAAAATGTCATAAATAGGGCTCAAATGTGTATTAACTCTGGAGGTCACCATTTAAAAGACATCATCTTTAAATCCTAATGGTCCGAAATTAAATGGCACAAATATACATTTAAAAAAATCTAAATCTAGTTTTCTAATTTAGAAAAAATGTTATAGCTGAACCAAATAGGGTCTTTACTTTTGCGCCACCCAGTATAAGACCTCACTCTAAACTTCGAATCTGAATCCACTGTGAGGTTGTTGATTGGCATTCTAAAAACTCGGTTGATAATTCGAATTTACACCAGCGCCACCCTTGCGAGCCGTGTCAGCGAGTTGAACTAAATTGACAGGGAGATTTGGACAGATAAAGTATGAGATGACGTAAGAAGTGGGAGTGAATAGCGATGTGAGATGCGAGTTGTTGTTTGAATTTTACAGAATCGACCTACTGCTGCTCTTTCGAGGTAGCCCCATTTTGCGATGTTGACGTTACACCTTCCTACTTGGGTTCTTAGGCGGTTCAGGGACTTCCAGATAGACCACGGAAGGGCCATGGTTAAGGCGCTTTCCTGACCACATAATCTTGACCACACATTTCCTCTTTGCCATTGAATCGAAATTCACACAATTTTTTAGTTTTTTGTTATAAAAAAAAGGAGAAACGATCTGTTGAAATTAAATAAAACGTAAATTATAAAGATTTTTAAGTTACCTATCTATTAGTGTTATCCTCAAATTAATAGCACGTCAACTTTAACAAAAGATACATGTTTTCAATTATTTTAGTCATTTTTTACAGGGAGATTTAGGTGTATATAGGGTACATAAAAGAAAATAAGAACATGGAATGTGATGATAGGATATTGAACATAAATTTGTAATATGCTATTAGATGTAGTTTGTTTTTCTTAATTAATGAGTTAATAGCCCCTGAATAACGAAGAAAAATGCACTTTTGGTTGGGGTAGCGCTTTAAGCTGCGCTTGTCCTAGATAGCTGACCATTCATTTCATACCGAGACCCTGCTGTCATTCGTAGACCTTTGACGGTCGTTACGGGTAATTAGAAGTCAACAAGTCTGACAATCAGTCTTAACAAGGGGTATCGATTTACCCAGTAACTGGGTTGTAGAGGTCTGATAGGCAGTCGCTCCTTGTAAAACACTGATATTCAGCTGCATCTGGTTGGATTCGGAACCGACCCAACATAGTTGGGAAAAGACTGGGCAGATAAAGAATATTTCTATGGGTACAATAGTTAAATATTTTCTCCTTATTATTTGCGATCCTTAGTAAATAAATAAACTAGTATTAAAACAGTAGTAAGATAGATGCCTTGGAAATTTGGTGTTGGAGACGCATGCTCAGAATAAGCTGGACCGCTCATCGGACTAACGTGTCAATTTGGGTATCTATGGTGTCAATACCCAACGAACTCAACATCTAACAAAGACTGTCGTCGCTTGTGCAATTACGAATCCTCAGATTCTTTGGACACGTTACCGCAACCATGCCTCTTTGGAGCGTCTGGTGATTCAGGGAAGGGTAGAGGGCACGAGACCACGTGGTCGATCGCCTACCCGATGGACGGACTCCATCAAATCTGCCACCAAGCTCCCTGTGGCAGAGTGTGCTCGCCATGCAGCCGACAGAGACCAGTGGAGAAGGATCGTGAGGGCTGCGATCGCAGTTGTGGGTGACGTCCAATGACCACGACCACTCTGTCAAGAGTGAGCGACTGAGAAGAAGAAAACAGTAGTACCTATTACAACTACCTATCTATATCCTTATTGACAATCAGTCGGCGCGTAGGCTTAAAAAAATAGGGTTACGTTGGCACCTTTGAGGGACAAAAACATCTCTAAGGTGTATAAAACACTTTACCTATATAAATTAGGTAGGATAAAAACTTTTCTTACTGCCTGTACAAATTACAAAATTTGTGAACAGGTCCAGTTGACCAATTCAAAATATGCAGTAGGTCGCCGTGTGGTGCCGGCCGCGAATAGCACCACCCTATTTCTACCCGTGGGTGTCGTAGAAAGCGACAGAGGGATATTGGCCAGAAAATGGGCAGCAGCGTCTTTCTGAGTAAAATTACACCTACTGCGATCGCCAACATGCATCGGCCAAGCATGGCGATTGCGGCTGAACCCCCCCTTAGGGGAGACCTATGCCCAGCAGTGGGAGTCTAAAGGTTGACATGATGATGATGAGTAGGTCAACTGAACCTACGGGATCAGTTGACTAAAGAGCCGACCAATTTACGGACTAAAGACCATGATTAGTAAAATGGAATATGTGAGACATGCATACTTTATGAGACACGACATAGTAACTATGCCATCATAAAGTTGTTTGTAAACAAGTACATTGACGTATTTTTTGCTCTGATGTATGACTAAACTAAATTTTAAAACAAGTTTTGAGTTTACGGAAGTTAAAAAACTAGGCCAATAGTTTGAAATACACATGGTCATTGCGAGTGGCGTTCTTATACTACTACTCTACTATTATAAACGCGAACATTTATATGATGTCTGGAGGTTTCTAACTCTTTAAACGGCTAAACGGAATTAGCTGAAATTTGGCACACATATAGATCGATATTAATCCAGGTTTACACATACAATAATATATTATCCCCTCTTTTGTGATCCCGTGGGTTAATGTAGAACTTAGGCTTAATTCTAACGTTGTCGCAAAGGAAGTTGCGGATAGTAGTTAGTAATGAAATAGTTCATTCATTTAAATCTAAATATATAAAAGCGAAAGGTCACTCACTCACTCACTGGCCGAAGGGTGTCGTGTATCGGCGATTCCGCGGAAGGCTACGCGACACCGCGCAGCGTAACACGACGCCGTCTCTTCGTGTACAATAGTTTAGAAATATTTTTGTGGGTTTAATTATAAATATGTATGATAGTCTGTAAGGTATATATGTTATGGGTCCTTTGTTACCCGAAATAAATGATTTTATTATTATTATTATTATTATTATATAAAAACGAAATTTGGCAGGGAGGTAGTTTATAGTGAGTAGACGTCCGCTTAGAACGGATTTAACGACAGGGTCGGATTAAAGAGGTCCTGAAACCGGGACCGGGAACGAAGTCGCGGGTAGCTGCTAGTATGTTATAAAAATCAGTCGGAGGACGTCCTCAGTAGAACAAAGGCCTCCCCCATAAGGCTTGGGGGCCATATTACCCACGCCTGGCAGGCGTCGTGGGGATCGCAGAGAGGTTCGATTCCCGCACGGAACAAATATTTGTATGACCAACAGATAGTTGTTCCGGGTCTGGCTGTTTGTGTACGTGAGTTTATATGTTTGTAAACGCACTCACGATACAGGAGAAACTCCTAGTGTGGAACAACGTTTTTTATTTTTAAAAAAAATGAGAAGTTCTTAAATTATATGTGCAAGCCGCTGCTGCCCGACTTCCAGATTTTCCCTTAGTCGCCTTCTACCCTCGGGATGAAGTGGAGGGGTGCTATTCTAGCCACGGGCTAATAACTTGTTTACTGCAACTAAATATCAGATGGACTGACGACATCGTGAAGGTCGCGAGTAACCGGTGGATGCAAGCGGCAGGTTGCCGCTCGTAGTGGCGTTTTATGTAGGAGGCCTTTGTTCAACAGTAGACCTCTTCCGGCTGACGATGATGATGTAGATGATCTTTGCTGCAACAAGTCTTAATTTATTAGAAAACTCCAGAATGTTGTGATGAAGAATGCCTCTCATGTTTGAGGTTGTGAGTTCTATAACTTCTGCACGCGTAGCATGACCACCAAGTCAGTACATTTTGTCTATTCTTCCTGTCGGTATGTCTATTTTTTACCCGACTACGGCAAAGCCAAAGGAGGGTTATGAGTTTGACAGGCTATGTATGTATGTATGTATGTATGTATGTATGTATGTTCATCTGTACGCTCATAGCTCCTAAACTACTTATCAGAACTGAACAAATGAGGTATCGTTAGAAGCGTCTTGATCGTCCGCTGGTTATAGGCTATATGAAGTATCACCGAATTCAATGTGGCGCCCTCTGGCGGACAAAAAAACCAATATTAAAAAAAAAAAAATTCAGTGTGTACTTATGTACGCGCGTGAGAAGTTATACTTCTTCGAGTCACAAAATAGCAACGAAGGCAGTAAGTAGTTCAGCATGTACGTCAGAGATGGCGTTGTTTACAATTACTCCCGTGAGAATTTTGTGTGACGCTGTGCGCGCGCATCGTAAAATTTCACTCTCATCATTTTTTCATAACGCGCCTAAAGAAGTATAACTTCAAAAATGAAGACAAGCATACCGTGTTTGGTATCATTGGAAAGGGGTTCACTAGTACATTTCAAATTTATATAATATTTAGTGGTAATTTGTCACAAATTATTGTAAAAAAAGGAAAGATTACCAAATAAAGTAAGATACGCATACCGTGTTTGGTATCATTGGAAAGGGGTTCACTAGTACCTATTAAATATATAATACTTAGCTGTGACTCCAAAATGGTTTAAATAAAAATATGAAGTTCAAAAACTAAAACCCGACCACAACAAAAAGTGATCTAAAAAGTACAAAACAAGAAAATATTTCACACAGAAATCAAGACATAGGTACAAAATGGTCAAGGTAAGCCGTGGTTGCATGCCATTATATTCATGTTCATCGCACTCATATGGGATATAGGCATGCAACCACGGCTTACCTTGACCATTTTGTACCTATGTCTTGATTTCTGTGTGAAATATTTTCTTGTTTTGTACTTTTTAGATCACTTTTTGTTGTGGTCGGGTTTTAGTTTTTAAACTTCATATTCCGTAGACATAACGTGGTCATGCTACGCGTGCTGTACACAGCAAGAACCATAAATGTGTTATTTCAATTCATATGTCAAATGTGAAAAAACAAAATTGAAAAAAAAAAAAGAATGATGATGATGTGTGAAATATGTTATGTGTGTGTGTGTGTGTGTGTGTGTGTATGTGTATGTGTGTGTGTGATGTGTTATTCGTAATAGCCGGGACCAACGGCTTTACATGCTTTCTGAAGCACGGAGGGAGGGGTCTCAGTATGACATGGATAGTCAACTATCCACAAACTGTCCGGGGCAACCGTAGCTTAACCTTGACCGATTCTTTCTTAGGGTGTTACCAGACCAATCCATCGATCGTCGATCGACGGCATCGATCGATGGTAGAATAGATTAGTCGACGTCGATCGATAGTTTCTACTAGACCAACCGATCGATTGTCAATCGACAATAGATCGATGGTAGAACTTATTAGTCGATGTCAATCGAACTGCTTCATTATTATTACTGATGGATTATAGCTGGGGTTAATCGAACAATGTCAACCAATGCCATCGACCGGAAATCGATCGATTAGTTAGTGGAACGGTATCCGTCGATCAGCCAAAGCTACCACACCAATCGATCAACGTTGAACGATGTCGATTGATGGCATCGATCGACGATCGATCGATTGGTGTAGTACCTAACACCCTTAGTTTATCTTGGACATCGCTGATGAATGAAGGAAGACATCGTGAGGAACCTCGACTTATATTAATGTTGTAGAAAGATGACAAAAAATACTTTTTGTTGAAATTACGTCACAGGATTAGCATTTCGAGGTTTGGTTCGCATTTTTCAGATTTTACAGAACATCTACTTTTCAATCACGGGATTTGGACGTAGATAGATATCATTTGTTTGAACGAATGAATCTAATATTTTTTTTTTGTCTTTGTATTTAATCTAGTCAAATGAAAACCAATCCATTTTCTTTATATAGTATCCAAATGGTTTTCAAAGGTTTCTTTAGATACTTAATTATTTTATTATACGAGAAGTCTGTCTGTCTGTCTGTGGAGCTCGTGGCTAAGTAAAAGTTGTACAGATCGATCGGTCAAAGGTTAAGCTACTCTTGCCGCGGTCGGTCTGTGGGTAGGTGACCATCCATTTCATAACGAGTTCCCTCCGAGGCTCGTAAAGCACGTAAAGCCGTTGGTCCCGGCTGTCCTTCGTAGATGTTTGGCAGTCGTTATGGGTAGTCAGAAGCCAGAAAGTCTAACAACCAGTCTTACCAAGTAACTGAGTTGTGGAGGTCCGATAGGCAGTCGCTCCATGTACAAATCTAGTATTGTACAAGCTTCAGAGTGGCGTCTTCCAACTGAACTGAAACCGAAAAAACACACCAAAGTCAATCAAAAGTCAAAGTCATGTTGACTGTTTTTTTTACTATCGCTCAGACTATGCACTCGTAATTCTTGCCGGAAGGTCAAACGGTAAATAAAGAATATTATTTGAGAATTCTTGGATTTTGCACCACGATAATGTACTATCGAGAAACCACCTTATTCACCACTCCAGCCGACTTCTTCCTTTTTTCTAAACTAAAATTACCACTTCGTGGCACCCGTTTTCATTCGGTAGATAAACGAAAGAGTTTAAAAAATGTTTTGATGATTGGATTATTTTTGTTTGCGTACCGTAACTGATTTTCGAACGTGTTTACTGAATTTATTTCTTAAAGAAATTTATTTTTGGCTTCATACAAACCTAGATTTAAACCACAAGATACTTGTGTGTTAAAAATATTTGGAAAATTATTTGTTATAACGGAAATATGACGGGATGGGCGCTCTTAAAAGGTGTGATAGTAATAAATGTATTTGTTCACTTTGACAAGTTGTTTGGAGTAGAAACCTACGTTTTTCCTTACAGGTTTTGTTTGTGTAGGAGTTCAGGCCCAAAACCGTTAGTCTCCTTCGCTTACCAAACAAAATGTGTGTGTGTCACATTACTTACTGTAAACGAAACACTTTCCAAGTTCATGGTTAGACAATGTCGATAGCAAATAAGTAGTTTGAAATCGAAGGTCACTTTATTATGAATTGTTTTACATAATATTTTGCAATGCGCTGCTGAGTCATATAAACAGTGATTTGCAAAAAGTTGATTTTTCATACACACTTTCTATACGAAACTACCTTTTGGAACTGCCTTGGGCAACACGATTTAATCCTTTTTTTTTCTCTAAATGACCTTCAAAGGTGCCTTTTAATGGTCAAATTGAAATAAATGAATTGACTTTGACATTGCTTATAGATAAATTGATATTTATATTAATAATAATAATAATAATAATAATAATCATTTATTGCAATAAGTATTGGTAGGTACAGCGTTGGTCTTAAAGTTAGTAATTCGGTTCCTAATACAAAGTCAGTTAAGTGACATGCAAAACATATTTTTTATGCTACAGAACAATATGTATATGTCCGATGGCATGCTTTAATATTAAAAAAAATTAAAATATTCAATAATTGTTGTCACATTAATTTAAAACTTATTATTATTTAACATTATTTATAAATTCATTTATAGAATAAAAACATTTTTCCAGTAACCATAGTTTAAACCTTATAAAAAATAAATTATTAGTTAGCTCTTTAAAGTCCTTTGGTATTTTATTATATATAAGTCCACACATATAATAACAATTCTTTTTATACAAGGCAGTTCTCGGTGGCCTAGGCACAACTATTCTATCTGGGTCTCTTACTTTACTTTTATTGTTTATATACCTACTTACTTTTTTTTCTGTGATTAAAATATAACCTGACAGTGTAGATTGAGGTTCCTTTGTATCGTGACTGATATTCGAAGGCACACTATAGGTATTATAATCCAACATCTTAAACAAGCCAGACCAGATCATTTTACCAGAATAAAATTGTGGTCTATAGAGACTATAGATCATATTTATTACGCCCGCGACTTCGTCCGCGTGAAGGGACCCCCTCAATCAGTTTGCGCAGAAACCTAATTCTTTTTTTAAAATTAAAGTATGGCTTTTTAATATTATTCCCAGTAACATCAGCTATCTACCAGTGAAAGTTCCGATAAATAAAGCCCAGCCGTTTTGGAAAATAGACGGAACAAAAAAACTTTTTTGAAAAAAGAGAACTGCCTTCAAAAAAAACTAAAAAGTGATAAATAACTTTAGCACAGAACACACATGACTTTAGTTTCGGATGTCGGTGGCTTTGTTTTGTTTGTTGGTTTGTATTGCCACCGACACCGACGACCCGTATGTATGTATACATACGTACATACATACAAACATACGGGTCGAACTGATAACCTCCATTTTTTTTTTGAAGTCGGTTAAAAAGAGAGAGACACTAATACGTACACAAAAATACGTAGGTACCTTGTAATATATTCATCATTATGCATTTAGGGAAAAGTTGTTATTTTGGCATTACAAAGAGACACTTTTGTTTTATTTATTTGTTTAGATTATGTAGTAATGATGGTATGCGTTCTTGCTAGTTTCAATGCCGACGTCACTTACATTGATTGACCGACGAAGATTTTTATCATCATCATCATCGTTATTTCTGCCGAAACACGTCCACTGCTGGACATAGGCCTCCCCCAAAGGGGGGGGGGTTGCCATAATCGCCACGCTTGGCAGGCGGTTTGGCGATCGCAGTATGGTTGTTACAAAGGCACAGAGAATGCTGCTGCCCATTCTCTGGTGAGTCTCTTAGTCGCCTTTTAAGACACCCACGGGAAGATATGGGATAGTGCTATTCTTTACGTCCGACACCATACGGAATCATCGGATTTTTTTTATAGAATCGCACTATTGATGTTGATACAAGTAACCATAAAACAGTAGCTAAACGTTATGATCACTATACTCCTGACAATCTAAGAAGTTGGATTTGACAAATCATATTTGAATATCATTCGTAGATCATTGACAGTCGCTATAGGTAGTCAGAAGCCAGAAAGTCAGACAACCTGTCTTGCTAAGGCGTATCGTGTTACCCAGTAACTGGGTTGTGAGGGTCAGATGGGCAGTAGATCCATGTAAAACCCTAATATTCAGCTGCATCCCGTTAGACTGGAAGCCGATTCCGACAATTGGAAAAAGGCTAGACTGGTGATGATTGGTGGTGATCACAACCAGAAATGAACCTAGAATCGTGACCAGAAATTGAATAGACACTTCAAATAATAGTACACGTCACGTCAATCTAGAAAGCTTTACGAAGTCATGTTATTCTAGAACAATCTATACTATAATATTATAAAGCTGAAGAGTTTGTTTGTTTATTTGGTTGAACGCGCTAATCTCAGGATCTACTGGTTAGAATTGAAAAATTCTTTTTGTGTTGGATAGTCCATTTATCGAGGAAGGCTATAGGCCCATGCGAAGCCGGGCCGGATCGCTAGTATATTATAATTACACAATAAATAAAAATAGTTAAACCATTATCAGTTACCGTTAGATAATGACTTGTTTAAGATTGTTTATAGTTGTGAAATAGTCAATTTGTTACGTAATATTAATTTGTAGAGTTTCTAATGTTATGGTTATCAGTAAACTATTTTATTCTACGAGTATGATAAAAACATTAACACTATTATTTCACCGACATCAGAATTTTAGGAAGTTTACGTTATACGCCACCGACTTCCGTAAGTATACGGAAGTCGGTGGCTTGGCTGTTCTATTTGTTGTTTTGTATTGCCACCGACTTCCGAAACTAAAGTCATGTGTGTTCTGTTTTAAAGTTATTTTTCACTATTGGGTTTTTGAAGGCGGTTGTCTTTTTTGTAGAAAAGCCTTTTTATTTTTCGCTTTTTAGTACTTCCTTATTATCCAAATCCATTAAGAAATGGCAACACAGTCAAAACAGAGATTGAAAGTACTAGGTGAGAACATAACAACATCATCCATATATATTTTTTAGCTTTCTGTCGATTTTTTCAAAAAGTGCTGAATCAATTTCGATATAATTTATATGGGACTACCCTTGAGGCATACCCTAACCATCAAAAAAAGAATTTTCAAAATCGCTTTACATTTGCCGAAAAAATCGAGTAAAAAATGTACAAAAAAAAACATATTAACGAATTGAGAACCTCCTTCTTTTTGAAGTCGGTTGAACAGGACAATCGCCTCTAAGAGACGGTGGCTTTTGTTTTTTATTATGACTGAAAAATCTACAGTGTAGAAAAGCTATCACATTGTGTCTCGTAGAGATGCAACAATTTGTATCTTTTAGCCAACGTAATTTCAATTAGTCACAAACTCATAAAACTACTGTGATGAACTCTCACAATTCAGATTCAGGTGTATAATAAAACTGCTTGCTTTGTAACAACGATTATATTATTCCAATCAATCACACTTGCTTATATTCTTACACAATTTCATTATAAAATAAATTACTAACAAACTCACAGCTATTAACACGCAGACAATATTAAACGACAGTCTCGGTCGAGCTAGTCGATCAGAATGCCTCACTTTTTAAAAATCACCGACCATTTGCATTTCGTTCCAGACTGAACGAAATGTATCCATCAATCTGTTCGTTCTTCATAGACTAACAAAGTGATGGCATTTTGAATCGACTAACTTACTAATACCGATTAAAATATAAATACAATCATCGAATAGGGTATTGTAAATTGAATATAAATATTGATAAAAATAAACTTGATTTAACTGACAAATTTGTAGAATAATATTAAATAATCATAAATTCATTACACTACAAAGTGTTTGATCTTCATGGTAGGGAATGACAGCCCCCGATGGATTTTCATTGGTTCGCAATAACGTAAAGTAGGTGATACGAAAGATCGTCAGTAACGCCAAGGCGTTGCTGGCCTTTCTTGGGGAGCTGGGGTGTATCGAATGACTTACTTCCCACTTGTACTCAAAATACACGCTGAAACGTGGAGTTGCTGACACACAGCCGGTTATACTTAGGTAGGTGAATATGTAGGTATAGTAAATTTTATTTTTTTTAATTTGTCGGGGGTTTTACAGAAATTTTATTTAATCCTTTTTACGATTACAAAGTTACGTTAAGTACGAAGAAAACATTTTAATTCATCACAGATAATGAGTTTACAGTCCTACAGATAACTCAATCAGTGGTTACACAGGTTAGATTTTACTCCGTAATCTTTATCTAAACCGTGAAATCTTAACTATAATACTAACAAAGTTTCCCTATGCATTTCAACGAAATAAACACGAAGTGGTTATTGTAACGTTCATCGCTGCCTTTCTATGTTGTTTTCTAACTTGTTGCATTTAAACACGGCAATGGATATATTTTGTGATGGGTTTTCCGTGTTGAAGACCGAGTAATCATGACTGTTAAATTTTAACAAATATCAGGTATTGTAATACCTAAGATATCAATATAGCATAATCGTGATATTTCTAAAGGATGTGGTTACAACAGGAAAAATAATAACACTGATATATTAGCGATCCTGAGAAATTAATGTGTTTGTTTTGTGGTTCATCAGTGCAAAAAAATAAGATAAGTCTTGGTTATCATATTCTTGCAATGATATGTGACGAAGATTTTAAATACCTACATAATAATATTATGGGTCATTAACATATCCTCATTTTTAGCATCCTGCATAGCATGGAGATAAGTGTAGAGAAATCCTTTTTTTTTGTTTGTAGTCGTTTTGTTTAAAGACGTAATTTTCTCCATGTGTGAAATATTTTTTTCACAATCGATAAACTCTTATAATTTTTTGGAGTGGATTTTTTTTTACCTTCTGTTATTATGAGTATAGTTTACCGGAATAAACAGATAGAGTTAATTCATAAAGTTTCATTTCTCTCCACGTACGCACCCCATTTCAATATTACTCTGCCTAAGGGTGTTACTACACCAATCGATCGATCATCGATCGATGCCATCGGTCGACATCGACCGACGTTGATCGATTGGTGTGGTAGCTTTGGCTGATCGACGGATACCGTTCGACTAACTCATCGATCGATTGCCGGCTGATGGCATCGGTCGACGTTGATCGATTAACTCCTGCCATAATCCATCACTAATAATAATCAAGCAGCTCGATCGACGTTGACTAGTCCATTCTACCATTGATTGATGCCGTCGATCGAGAATCAATCGATTGGTCTGGTACAAACTATCGATCGACGTCGTCTAATCCATTCTACCATCGATCGATGCCGTCGATCGACGATCGATCGATAGGTCTAGTAACACCCTAAGAGTTACATTACCCGCCACTTCATCCGCTTGAATGTCGGTTATCGAGGATTCAGACGATGTACCGGGTTAATAAGTGGTCAATATCCTATCTTGAGGTTCAAGCGACGACACGGTTGGCGCAGTGGCTGAGCGATCGACTGCTGCGCAGCGTGTTGCGGGTTCGATTCCCGCCCAGGGTAAACATTTGTGTGATGAGCATCTCGGTTCACGTCACACAGATTTTACCGGCTACATTTTGATCACGTTTACGAAAACTAAGTTTACTTTGACATAGAAATTCAGTTACAATCTCCTTTGGTTAACACCTAGGTGAAGTGAGTTGTCATCCGTCCGTCTGCTTTGTCAATCCCTAGCATCGGGACAGATTATAATAGAATTGAACAGCATTGTAATAGAATAGAACTGCAGTATATCTATTCTGTTACAATCTCCCTCGTTGAACACCTAGATGAAGTGAACAGTCATCCGTCCGTCTGCTTTGTAAATCCCTAGCATCGAGACGGATGACAGCTGACTTCACCTAGGTGTTCACCGACGGAGATTGTAATAGAATAGCTCTACTGTTCGTTACTATCATAGACGAATTGCAATGCGTTTTGCAGTTGCTATTACACGGTTGGCGCGGTGTTGCGGGTTCGATTCCCGCCTAGGGTAAACATTTGTGTGATGAGCACTTGTGTTTGCCTTGTGTCTGGGTGTTGTTTATCTATATATGCATGTATTTACAAAAAAAAATGTATTTGTGTATGTATATCAGCTGTCTGACACCCATAGTACAGGGTCTCCCTAGTTTGGGGTCAGATGGCCGTGTGTGAAATGTCCCCACATATTATTATTATTATTCACATTTATTCATTTTTTATACATATTATATTACATTTTTAAATATTAGTAAAAAAAATAAAAACATTTAAAAATATAAAAAATATTAGCCCACCAGTATCGGGAACAGGGTCCAAGCTACCGGTGGTCAGGGCTCCTGAGAGAGGAATCTCCTAACAATACGCGCCGTGTCCAGCAGTACCGCTTTCGGGATCAAGCCCTTGATCCAGCTGCCCAACGAGAGCCTCCTGAGATGTTGGTCAAGTCTCTTGGAGATTATTCCATTGGCCGTAACGACTATCGGCACAATGACTGCTGTATTCACATCCCACATGTCGACAACCTCGCGAGCCAAGTTAAGATACTTTATTTTTTTATCTTTCTCAGTTTTCACGAGGTTCTCGTCATGCGGAACCGATCTATCACCACTATGTCAGGCTTATTGGCAACAATAGTCCTGTCAGTGATGATAGATCGATCCCAATACAACGTGATATGGTCATTATCGAGAACTGGGTCGGGCACATACCTGTAGTACGGTACTTCCGACTCCACAAGCCTGTATTTTAGAGAAAGTTGCTGGTGGATAATCCTAGCTACAAGGTTGTGTCTATGCAAGTAGTCTCCGTTAGCCAGACGAGAGCACCCAGAGATAATGTGTCGGATTGATTCTCCCGGTCGGTGGCATGCCCGACAAATATCAACCGTGCCGTCCTTCACAATATACCTCCGGTAGTTGTTCGTCATCATAACTTCATCCATAATCGCACAGACAAAACCTTCGGTTTCCCCAAATAGGGCACCGGAACGCAGCCAGGATACGGACGCCAAGAAATCTACATCAGGCCCATGTAGGGCCCGGTAGAAGCGCCCGTGAAGCTCCTTGCTCCGCCTTACCTCCTTGCGGTCATTAGTATCGAGTACTACAGGTTTGCGTCAGTTCTCGTTCGCTTAGGAGAGCGGGGTGAGGCCCTTGTCCACTGAGACCGCATCTCGGTGCATACCCACGTCGGCTTTAAGGAAATACTCCCTGAGACTGCATACCTCACGGTTGTGCAGGCTCTTAGCATTAAGAAAGCCTCGACCTCCGCACTTCCGTGGGATATACAGTCTCATTACCGATGGCCGTGGGTGATGCATCCGTTTTGCAGTCAACAATGTACGTATCCTCCTGTCCAGAGCGTCAAGTTCAGTCTGAGTCCACTTGAGTATGCCGAAAGAGTACATCAAAACCGGCATGACCCATTCGTTGAAGGCGCGCACCTTGTTTCCGCCTGATAAAAGACTATTCAACACTTTATTCAGGCGGCCAAAGAAGCGCTCCCTCAACGATTGTTTCAAGTCGGCTGCATTGATGCCTAACGCTTCCGACATACCCAAGTATTTGTAGGTTTCGATTGAGGAGAGGGATTTAAGGTGTATGGAATCCGAGAGTTGGGTTCCCACGGATTCCAGAATCTCCCCTCGTTTCACATGCATAACTGCACATATTTGTCCACACCAAATTCCATCCTGATGGCGCTACTGAAAGTTTCTGTTACTTTCAGTAGCTCCATCAGTCGCAAATTGTTGAGGGCAAAGAGTTTCAGATCATCCATGTAAAGGAGGTGAGATATAACCTGACCTCCTCTTCTCAACCGATAGCCAAGACCTGAACCCTCCAGCAACGTGCTTAGAGGGTTCAAGGCCAAACAAAACCACAGTGGACTCAGACTATCGCCCTGAAATATACCTCGCTCGATCCTTATCGGTTCGCTATTCTCCCGGATTTGCCGACATCCTGGATAGCGAAGGACCGTCCTCCATTGTCCCATACATGACATCAGGAAGGTGCGTAGAGTTGTGTCAACTAACACCCTCATGAGCCATGTATGTGGCACAGAATCATAGGCCTTCTTATAGTCTATCCAAGATGTCGACAGATCCCTTCGGGAACGACGAACCTGCTGGTTAATGGCCATATCAATGAGGAGTAGCTCCTTAGTACCACGAGACCCTTTCCTACATCCATTTTGAAAGGCAGACATAATAGAATTTTTGTCAATGTGTTCATTAATTTTAGCTCTCAAAATGGATGTAAGAACTTTATAGGCCATTGGTAGGCAAGTGATCGGTCTATAATTTTTGGGTTCCGCAGTACTACCTGATTTATGGAGCAGGTGGGTTATTCCAGTTGTTAGGAATTGAGGCAACGATCCTGACTCTAGGGCTGACTGGAACTGGGACGCCAAGCGAACGTGCGATCTCTGGAACCATTTTACCTAGAAGTTGTGCAGCCCGTCCGGCCCTGGAGATTTCCAGTTAGGTAACGGACGGACTGCACGAGCTACATCTTGGGGGCTGATGGTAATTGCCCCCATTTCTGGTATTGTATCACACGCTCGCTCAACCTCCCGAGTCCAATCGCCCTCAGTGTGACTGACAGGCACCGACCAGATGCTGCGCCAAAACGAACACATGGCATCATCATCCGGCAGGCGCGCATCAGTCACGCCTAGGTCCGGTCGCTCCCAAGACCTATACACCCACCTCTCATCACTTTTGAATATGCGGTTCTGAGTGTACCGCTCTTGACTGATATCGGTCCCCGAGAATGCCCACCTCACAAAGCGCATCACTCTAGGGCGAGTATTGCCCTCCCTGAAGCAGATAAGCTTGCCGATGAGTGCTCTAGCCTCACCAATACGAAGCTCAATCCTGCACTGCCATGCTGGTACAGCTGGTTTTGGTCGTGCAGCTCCGTCACTGTTAGGGAATTTGACATGAGCTACACGACATGCTGCTACAGCCGCGCAGTACAAGATCGAGTGGGTATCGGCGATGTCTTCGCTGCTGTCAAAACAGTTTGACAACTGCAAATCTAAAGCACACACCAGCGCCCTGTTTTTCTTGTGCATGGGCAAACGAGGTAATCGCGGTCTTAGTTCAGGCGGTGTAGAGCGATATTCCCGGAAAGCATCCTCCAAAGCACTCCTCAATTGAACATTAGCCTGGGTACTCACGGATATAGCCTCGCCATTATCCTGTTCACCATCGTCGTCAGGTCGCGGTGAAGCACTGGGTAAATCTTGCGATTGTACCGCGACCGCAACTAGTGGCAAAGCAGACGTGACGTGACTACTCCGTGATTCAAGGCGTAGTCGATCAAGCACAACGTCATCCAGCATATGATTACGCTGGATGGCCCGCACCTGATCCCACAGTCGCTGTGTCGACACGTTGACAGCTGGCTCAAGCACCTGAAACAGAGAGAGCATCCGACCACGGTACGCAGTCAGGTTACTTCCCCCCTCTGTAGCCCCAAAGTATGAGCGCATGACACTTTCATTAAGAGACTTCCATCTCATGGATGTCCATGTCCATCTTAGGGATGGAAACATACAAATTTAATTTTGTATGTTTCCATCAATAATATATATGTAGGTACTGTAAGATATACTTCTATATTTATTTCGTTGATTTTTTTCATTTTTCATTTCCATTTGACAACTGTCATAAAATATTTTTCAACCACTTTTGTACATCCAGTTCCATTATGATATTGATATTTAATTTTATAGTTCCAATGCGTTGCCAAATATTATTTGATGGTTTCTAATCTGTTTTATGTAGTGTTTAAATAATTGTATTAATTAAAGAATAGCATCATCCCATACCTTCCCGTGGGTGTCGTAAAAGGCGACTAAGGGACTTACCGAGAATGGGCAGCAGCGTTCTCTGTGCCTTTGTAACAACCATACTGCGATCGCCAATCCGCCTGCCAAGTGTGGCGATTATGGCAAAACCCCCCTATGGGGAGGCCTATGTCCAGCAGTGGACGTCTTTGGGCTGAAATGATGATGATGAAATTATACCAAATCTCATCAACATTGGTAAAGTAGTTATCCGTAAAACCATAACAAACAAGCCAACTAAGTTTCGCATTTATAATATTAGTATGGATAAACTAAAACCGGTGGTTTCTTGTACGCATGCGCGACTGGGTTCGATTACCAGTTCGGGCAAGGTGATGTTGGGCTTTTCAATTACGCGTTGAATCAGCACGCTGAAGTGGAAGTGGGCCAGTAGATGGAGCAGACACGCTCTAGAGTGGAGACTGTGTTTATGCAAGCGTAGTGTGAAACGCCCTGCGGCACGATGGACCGACGATTTGAAGAAGGTGACTGGCAGCGGTTGGATGCCGGCTGCCCAAGAACGGGTTGGTTGGCGATCTCTGGGAGAGGCCACGTTCAGCATTGGACAGCAATAGGCTAATATGATAGTGATGACCCAGAGCCGTGGGCCACGTGACCGTGGCCGTGGGATGATACCCTTACATCACATTTTACGGAAACAAATAAATAACAAAAATTAAATTAAAAGTCAAACGTCAAACTCGTCACACCCCGTCGTCGTTTTTGCGTCGGGGGTTAAAAAGAGATTTTAACAAGATTGATCTAATTGGTTTTCATTAATGATAGTAATATTATTATGTTTTCCACTGACATTAATTTCTTAAGTTATCTAATTGGAGTGAATAAAATACTCTTAAAAATTGTCGATAACATGACCTGAATGTAATGTAATTTATGTTATTGTAATTAAGTAATAAATGCGATATAATTTGAATAAATGGTTTGCTAAAAAGTGTTAACATAATTATTAAAACAATTGTAGGTAAATGTCGTAGGTACTTAAAGTAAATGTACTTAAAGGTACTTAAATGCACAATCTTGTTTATTTCTGCTAAAACGAACAAACCGCAGAACAGATTTTCTGTTCTAGAACCAACACACGTTCACATAAGAAGGATTAAAAATCACCATTGTCCTATAACAGCAAAGATGAGTATCTCAAAAAAATTATAAAAAATATAAAAAATACTTCCGAACGCCTTTCTTACAGTCTAATCAAAACAAATGCTCTGCAAATTACTCCAGGGGCAGTAATATGATGAGGAGTATAGTCAATACTCAATATCTTTATTGATTTTCCATATGTACAAATAAAATAACAATGCCAGATCCTGCCCCACCCATGTACAGAAAAAGTAAATGAATGAAAATAATTGTAATGAATATAGAACCTTTCTATACTAAATTGTTTTTCTTTAGAACTTGCGGTTTATTCTTTAGAACTTGCGGTTTACGAAATACCTACCCTCAAAATACATACTCATTTTACCAAAAATACAGTTTAACCTATAATCAATGTCATTATTGTTTTTAGATTTAAACGGAAACCGCAAGTTCTACAGTCACTAAGACTAATGTGTAAATCAGCAATAAATATACAGTAAGATGCTACATATTGCACATGACTTTTATTGAGTGGGGCAAAGTTCTATAGAGTTTCTGGCATTGTCCTTTAATGTGGTCGGTGTTTAGTTACAGTACGGTCAACGTATCTTGGCGCGTCTGAAGTTAGCCGATTAGCTGCGCAGTAGACAATTTCGTTCCTAAAAGTTCCATTGCGCAGCCAAACAGCTAACTTCAGACGCGCCAAGTTACGTTGACCGTATTGTACCATCATTTTGAACCTTGTCGGGCACAGGAATAGGGTTGAAGAGAGCTCTGGTTTAGAATAATATTAAATTAACTTAAGAACTATGATGAAACAAATGTTTATGTGTACACAAAAAAACAGACACAAGTACACAAGGATTAAAAAAAAAAGATTGTACAACAGGGTCACATTAAAGCGTAAACTAATTACTCTTAAACTAGGCCCAAAGCCTACGTTTTAGGAGTCAAAGGTCCTCTAGATATAATGGCATACAAATTAAGCGTCATGCAAGTACTTATTTAAACAACAGCATAAATTAAACAAAAAAGCCTTAAATTAAATACAGTATTTAGTTACACTATGATACAATTGCAATAAGATTTTCGGTTTCTTCATACGTCAACTACTGCAACCATCTTGTGAGTTTGATTTTAACTGATGTATGGTATAACTTATATGGTATATATGGTATATATTATAAAATAATCAATGTATTCATGAATTCTCAATTACATTATTTATTTATTTATCATTTAAATATTAATTTATGGAATAATAACATTAATAATAGAATTTGTTAAATCTTTTTAAAATAATTTAAACTTTTCTTCTTCCTTTATTTTAGGTAGTTTGTTATAAACATATATAGACATATCGTAGGGACTTGTAGAGTGTATTTTTAGTCTAAAGATTGGTAAATAATAGCTAAAATATTGACTATCTTAGCTTCACTTCAATCCAGCATCGAAACTGAGACTTTTTTTATTTTTTCTCATTTGTTCGACCATCGAAGTAGCAAGAATGAATAGGTACCTACTTAATTGTTGAATCGTTAGTAAATAATTAATATTGTTAAATTTTGTTAGGGTATATATTTTGTAGGTTGTTTTAGAAGGTTAATATTGTAAGGACCGTGATCCGTCTTCATTCTTCCATCTTTCGAAGTAATTGCAGATACTTCATAATTTTGAATATTTTACGTTGATTAATTTTGTTTTTAAGTCTATTTTAAACATAAGTTTGGGTTAATACAACACATTTAGCATATTTAATTTGTTTGACGTAAATTAATTGTGATTGCTATCTGGCATATTTTTTATAGAACCATGATAATTATAAAAATGTAAATCAATGTGCAAAAAGATGATCAAAGGATAAAAAAAATACGTTTATAACAGGTTCCGAATACTAATATTTTTCGATCGACCCATATTACTGATGATAAATTACTTTTGCTATGTGCTTGTGGTTTCTATAATAAGAATTTTTAATTAACAGTCATCATATCAAAATTTAAAAAATAAATTACTATCAAGGTTTTGCAAATACCTACTGAATGCAATAACAACAATCTAAGTTAGGTAGGTACATATTTGTTTACAAACAAAACACGTTTTTATTATTCCGTACTATTTTGTAAGATAAATAATTATTATAATTGGACAGTATAAACTACCTTATTTGGGTATCTTACAGACCGATAAATAATACCTGAGCTTAAAGGACAGAACCAGATATTTACTTATTAAGTAGTTTCAGTGTGTTAACACTGAAACTACTTAATAAGTAAATATCTTCATGGTCATGGTTATGTTATGCTTGCCGCGGTCGGTCTGTGGATGGGTGACCATTCAATTCATATCGAAACCCCTCCGTACCTTGGATAGCACGTAAAGCCGTTGCTCACGGCTGTCATTCGCAGATTTTTGGCAGTCGTTAGGGGTAGTCAGAAGACACAAAGTCTGACAACCAGTTTTACCAAGGGGTATCGTGTTACCCAGTAACTGGGATGTGGAGATCAGACAGGCAGTCACTCCATGTCAGACACTGGTATTCAGCTGCATCTGGTTAGACGTGAAGCCGACCCAGACATTATGTAGTTGTGAAATGGCTATATTGAGATGATAATGATTTATTGAACAGTTTTATATTAATTTAAGTGCACGAAGGTAAATATTTTAATATATAAACTAGCTGACCCTACAGACGTTGTCCTGTCCCTATCTACCTAGGTAGGTAGATAGGGACAGGACAACGTCTGTAGGTAGGTAGCAGGGTAGGTAGGTACCTACCCTACCAACTTACCTACCTACCCTACCAAATATCTACCTACCCTACCCTAACTATACCTACCTAGCTACCTACCTACCTAGGTAGTTCATTAAACTTATTCATGAAACTTTTTATATTCAAGGAATATAAAAAGTTTCATACAAACTTTTATTCTCTATTTTACCCCCTTGGGGGTTAAATTTTGAAAAATCCTTCCTTAGTGGATGCCTTCGATCAGGAATACGTGTACGAAATTTCAATTTTCTAGTCTTAATGGTTTGGCCTATGCGTTGATATATCAGTCAATCACTTTTGCCTTTTATATTTATAAATAATAATTTAATTTTGTTTAAAAATAGTGAAATAATAATTGAAAATACAAAAAAAAAAACTCATCAGTCGAGACGAGAAAAATAAACTCGTAAAAATAAAATTCTGTCGTGTCATTGACAAAAAATAACTTGTTTTCTAATTAAAACTCAGAGTTAATAAAAAATAAAAAAAGTTCGAAATCCATTACTAAAATAGACAAAATAAAACGAGATAAAGACTGACATAAAACTTGCATAATATACGAGATTAGTATTATTCTTAGTAATATCGAAAAGTAAACACGACGTGTGACATACCTACCGGTGCGGTGTTATTAATACTTTACACTTAACCCTTCAGTGAAGACAGCGGTCGAAAGGACCCGGGATATATTAAATGTTATTTTTAGTAGCGAATGTAATGTTTTAAAATATAAATATTATTTTTAAAGCAATTTGACAGGGCAAATTAACAAGGCAAATTTTGTAGTAAAATTATGATTATTACTCATCATCTTATTTTTTTTTTGGGAGTATGGCTATCCCTGGAATAAAGTTACACCAAACGTATACCTTGAAAAATGTATGGTTATATCGACGATGAACGATGGTGTACCTTTAATCCGCGTTTATTAACAGATCAATCCTCGTGTCCTTTTTATATGAAAAGAAACTTTTCCCTACATAATAGTAATTGGCTATTACGAGTATTATTATAAATACAGCAAAACTTTTTCCTTCTTCATAACAATTAAGGCAGTCACCTTTCCCATGTCATGCTATTATGTAAAAACAATAAAAAAACGCTGTAATTCCGTCAACAGATAATACATACTGAAACTTAATCATTCGACCTACATCATTTTTGTACTACTAACAATAATATTCTACATTGTTTTAAAGTGTTAGTCATATTTTAACTTTTTATTTTTTTAATATGAAGAAATAAAAAGAGGCTCAAAAAGAGGTTTGAATCTATTCTAATATTATAAAGCTGAAGAGTTCGTTTGTTTGGTTGGTTGATCGCGCTAATCTCAGGATCTACTGGTTCGAATTGAAAAAATATTTTTGTGTTGGATAGTCCATTTATCGAGGAAGGCTATAGGCCCATGCGAAATAGTCACAAATAAAAGGGTTCCCATTCATTTTATTTTTACCATCTCAAATTATACCTACATAAGAGTAGGTAAAAATTACATAAGTACAATTACTTGTATTTTGATAATATAGTTCATCGCATTTTCTATACCAATCGACTATTATCAAAATATTATTTCTATAGTTTACATCAAAACAAAAAATAATGTCAATGAAATAAAATTCTTACAAAAAAAAGAAAAAACAAATCAATGGGCCTGAACGACCGACTCAATGTCACAGTGTTATAGTACTTAGCGTCGCGGTGGCTATTAATACAAATGCGACCTACTCAGTCTGACTGTTTGCATTCGATTCTTACCGCGAGTGCACGCTCGATCGATATAGATCGCAATTCGTATTCGTTTTCGTAATATTTGTAATACGGGGTAGTATTGGACAGTGTCGTAGTTATAGGGTTGGGAATTATAAGGTAGTGCGGGACTCACAGTGCCCTGTTAAGTGGTGAATAATTTATACAGTGAGGACGTCTCTTTTGTATTGTAAGTTTTATTTGTTTTTTTGTTGAATTTTAGGGAATTTGGTTTTGAAATGTTTCATAAATAGCAAGTCAAAGATAACGTGGGATACGTTTTATCAAAATAATGATTATAACTTTGTAACTGTATCATTCATGTCATGTCATTGTAACTTATTATTTTTGTTCTACCTACAAAAGTAATGTCTTTCTGAATAAGTCTTATGATTAGTGAAATTGCGTTCTTGTTATTTTAATGGTGTCGTTGACTCGTAATTTATTTAGATTTTACGTGTGGCAACATGTAAAAAAGCAAAACAGGTAATTACGGCATTCAAACTAAAACGGTAGTTAGTAGGTACACTAGTTTTATAAAAAAATAAGTTTAATAAACGAAAACACTATTCATTTATAAGCTACAGCTTCCAAAGATGATACAGACTCACCATACATTGTATATAATTGCCATGAATAAAAAACAAACAGCTGAAAAACGTCCTATGCTCGTGCTCATTTAACAAAACTGATAAAGGACCGACCCGGACTCGTCACATTTATTACAGAAAGTAATTACAAATATTAAACTTTATTTCATTACTAGCATTTGCCTTATTTTTTTTGATCGCATTGTGTACCTAGTGTGTGTGACCTAATACAAATAGTAACAGCAAGCTGATAAGCTTGGACATTGCCTAATCTAAAACGAAACAATAATGTACCCACTAATTAGGCATACAATAATGCCTAATTTCAAAAAGGCTGTTAAAAAATTTTGATAGTTTATCAGCAAACTGACATCGCTTTATCTTAAAAAAAATATGCGATTTTAGTTAAGTTTAATAGGTAACGTACTATCTGTAAAATTAAACAATAGTTTTTTTTTTTGTTTTTTGGTATCAACAATAAAAAGGTCATTATTTTGAATGACATAAGATAGTATCAAATGAAATAAAAATACAAATTGTTATTTTGTGAGAAAAATAAGACTGTGAAACATGAGATTAAACTTGTCAGATAAGATCATAATCTTGTTTGTTTTTATTCATTCAAATCTGACTTAAGTAGGTAGACACCTGACCTATTCTCATTTTATTTGAAAAACATCCGTTTTTTTTACATTACGCTGTGGTGGTTTTGGTACCAATACAACTTCGGAGAAGAAAGGGTTAAAAAGTATGGAACTTTTAAATTTTATTTCAAAGTTTGGCAAATCATTAGGGTTACCCACTTTTGGCAAAATGAAACCAACACAAGCCAACATTAATTTTCTTTTCTTTTTCGAATAGGGAACATTACGCGAAACTCAGCGCAGAGGGCGCCACTAGCACATACCCACGAGCATAACCTCGTATTCTTGTTTAATTAAGTTATTAATGATGAAAATATATCAAAGTTTTAATTAATCTTACTTACCTAACTGTACTTTTAACTAGATAATGGCATCCTACGGCCATTTGAAAGTGGATCCTAGGTTATGGTCAGAATAAAATCATATTTGGTTGTCTTACATGACAAAAGTGAACGTTATTCTGTAAATACGTCTATCTCACCTGAATACTTAACCTGAACATATTTTAGAGTGGTTTTTAGCTGCTTCCCAAAGTTTTCGAACATTTTCTTCGTTTGAAAATGAATAATTCCCTTCATTTCTACATCGAAATACACAGCACTGATGCATTATTGTATAATATAATACACTTTCCAATTTTGAACTCAATTAAAGGCAGAATTTCACGCTTTGAACGACTCGTCGAAAAACTGTTTACGGCAAGAAGGTTATAGGTAAAAGTGGAGGCAACACTCCGAACATTTAAGTGAAACCAACTGTGGGCAGACGCTCTCTTTCTAAATGCATACACAAGATAAAGAAAACACATATCACTGTCTCGTATGCATTTAGAAAGAGAGCATCTGCCCACAGTTGGCTTAACTTAGGTATTCAGAGTGTTGCCTCCACTTTTACCTATAAGCTTCTTGGTTTACGGTTTATGCTAGTGCTGCACTCTGGTGCCAGAATGTTGCAGTAATATCCCCTATTAGGTGATACATTTTAGATATTCATCGCTGATTATTTTCAAAATCTATTCTAATCTCTAGCTGATGCTCGCGACTTCGTCCGCATGATTGTCGGTTATCAGCGGGTTTTTGACGTGACAATGTCTTATAATTCGATAGAGCCGGCTGCACGCACGAAAAAACATGACGTATGCGGCGTTACCATAACGCCGCTCTGAGGCGTTCCATGTAAGGCTTGAAGTGCAAGCGAGAGCGCGGAATGAGCGACAAAGAAGCAGAATCGGTATGATTCCTTCGCGTTGTCACGTTCAACTATCGTCAGTAAACCGACTTTACAGACAACCAATTTTTTTTTTTGCACGGAACCCTAGTTTTTTATTCGACAATAAAAGTAGCCTAAGTTACTCCTCATAACTTAAAAATGTGTTTTTTTTTTATATAAGTATCGTATATACTTTCGTATGCATTCAGTAAAAAGCAGTTTTTTTTTAAATTGCAAACAGACACTTCAATTTTATTTATTTGTATACGTGTATATACTCCGTTCACAATAAGATTAGACAAATACACAAACCTTTTTTACAGTCCGTTCAACCGATTTTGACTTATATTGCGTTTGTAGCATGACAAATGGCAGCTGTAAAAAACAGTTGTTATTGTAACCACTTTTATGCCTCTAATGTTATCCTTAAGCCTACGGAATAGAAGTCAAAATCGGTTGAAGGGACTGTAAAAAAGGTTTGTGTGTATGTCTAATTTTATTGTGAACGGAGTATAGATAAGTTTGGGATGTATACATGGAACTATTATTGCTTTATTATTATTATTACTATCCAGTAATGTAACACATGTGATATAATAAATTAGTTTGGCGTAGCTCAATTAAAAGAGAAAAAACACGATCCGATAATTAAACCTTGACCTTTACGTATAGAAAAGTGGCTAGCAACAGCCATATTTTTTCAATATTCCATTTTAAATTTATATCATTAAAACAAATGAATTAATCTAGTTGATTGAAGTTTCTAATGGCCTCAACGATAATACGAGACCACAGAAAAACTTCATTGATTCAATTAGCATTGTCCTACCCACTTTTGATAAGTTTTATAATCACGCTAGATAAAAAAAAGTTAATAAAAACAGTTATCATTTTTGCGTTTATTTCTTCGTTGCATGTTAACTTGAAGAATATAAACAGGTACTCCATGTTAAAAAACTGAAGAATTTCCCTGTTTTTTTTTTTGTTAAAACGTGAAAATCTACGAAACTGCTGGTACGATTCAGAAAATTATTTGGCTAATACTATGTTATATTTTGGCTATATTTTATAAGAAAACCAAAATTTTGGATATCGCAGCGAGTAATTAAAAATAAAGTTAAGCATGTTTTAAAATTAAAACATTCTCAAATACCCATAAGGCAGTTTCCTTGAATAGATATACGGCCTTGTCACCCTAAGATACTATTATTCTATAGAGGTCAATGACCGACAGACCGCATAGGCATTTTATTTGATCGATTGAACCACAAACTTGTTTCATAACGATTTCGCCAGAATTTCGTCAAATCACGCTTATTTGACATTAGTTATCTTACCACAAATAAATAATTATCTTTACCATTAATTAGAACGATATTATAAACAATAATTAAAAAGTTGATATAAAAAAAATTAACCTATCAAGTCGACTAATAATAATATAATAATAATATGTGGGGACATTTTCACACACGGCCATCTGACCTCAAACTAGGGAGACCCTGTACTATGGGTGTCAGACAGCTGATATACATACACAAATACATTTTTTTTTGTTTAAATACATACATATATAGATAAACAACACCCAGACACAAGGCAAACACAAGTGCTCATCTCACAAATGTTTACCCTGGGCGGGAATCGAACCCGCAACACGCTGTGCAGCAGTCGATCGCTCAGCCACTGCGCCAACCGTGTCGTCAAATAATAATCACTTAGTTTTGCTCTTAGAACAAAGTTTGAGAACAATAGAGCTATGCAAACATCATACATTTATATTAAAAGAAACAAAACTAAACCTGCCTTTTCCTAAAATACCCCAGGCTAATAAAATTCGCGTTTTTCTAAAATGTAAATATTAGTGTTTTTTCTGTTTTCTCAGTCTGAGCAGAGGACAGGATGGATACGCATAACGATGACATTTTTTATTGACACCAAAGGAGTTGTTTTAAAATGTATGGAGCCTGGGCCCAGTCCTTGTACACCATACTTATTAATAGGGAAATACATTTTAAACAGTTCTCAACTGTCCAATTACTTAAAAATAGCTTTGTGAGCAGGTAGAACACAAGAAATTGCACTTGAAATTGCAACACACAACAAAAAAACAGTCATGGCGGTAAGCTGTCATTTTGATTGATTAATGGCGTTTGACATTTATAATTCTGATTTGTGGATAGCCCGGTAAACAGATGGGAAAGAAACGGTGTTAAATTCAAAAAACGAAAGGGAGGTTGTTATAAAGTACTCCAGAAACTAGAAACAAAACGAGACGAAAGTGACTGAAGTGACACTGTTGTGACACTGTTGTGACACTGACAGCTAACAGTTCTCTTTCTATGATGTGTGAGTTGTCCCAAGATTTATTTATTTATTTTATTTATTTATTTTATTTATTTATGATCAATGGTCGATCTATGGTTTATAGAGTAGCTAAATCTGAGTGATGCCATGTTTAAAATCCATAAAAAATATTGTGAAATTATTAATTTACTACCACAACAGTATACATTTAAATGAATTATCTGTATTTTTCCCGGATTGTATGGATTTTACTCTTTTATCTTGTATATACACCATTTCAAAAAAAGAGTAAAATCCGTACAATCCGGGAAAAGTACAGATACCTAATTCATTTAAATGTATACTGTAAAACAAGGAAAAAGGGAAGGGAAAGGGGAAAGGAAAGGGTGTAAAGGACATGTTTCATAATGGGCCCAGTCTTTATAGACTGGGCCCATTATGAAACAAGTCCTTTTGCTTGAGGACAATATGACTAATACGAGATTTTTTTATAGGGTCGACACCCTATAAAATAACAAGATTAAGTATGTCTGCACTAAACTAATATAGACCATAACTTGTCAACAATTCCTTAAACAAATAAACGTTGCATTAAGGATCGTTGATTTTAAAATGATAATGAAAACAATCAAAGTTTGTTTACGTTAAGATAATACCTACAAGGTTTATTACGCTTTTATTACAGGATACTGGCTTTAGATTGTAAGTGCGTACTTTATTGCTGTTTATAACTGGTTAGTGGTTGTATTCTGTTAGTGGCCTGTGGTGAATTTATGTGAAGTGAGCGATAGAGAGAATCTCTAGCATGACAGATAACGAAACATGAACGAAACTCTACAACACTTGCATACTACCTGTATTAACATACGGTTGCCAAACATGGGCTCCCACACAAGCACACATCAAAAAACTTGAGGTCTGCCAGAGATCCATGGAAAGAAGCATGCTGAGCATCAAAAGTTTCGACAGAATAAAAAACACAATTATAAGAGAAAGAACAAAAATAGAAAATGTCACCTATATAATAAGAAAGAACAAATGGAGATCGACTGGGCACATGTTACGCGGTGTAGACAAATGGAGTAAACGGAGTAATGGAGGAGACGGGGAGGGCAAAATAGAAGATGGGAAGATGAATTCAAAGCAGTAGCAGGTAAAATATGGTCGAGGAAAGCCAGAGACAGACAGAAATGGAAGAAGTTGGAAGAGGCCTTTGTCGATAGACAAACAGATAAACAGTTGTCGATTTTGTTAGATTAATTACTACTATATTTAGACTGAGGACTATATTTAGACTGTATTAGAATAAAGACTATTATTATTATTATTACTTAGATATTTATATTGACAAGCACTAAAGAAGACTAGACAACAGAATACCTAATTTACTTTACAAGATCCATGAGTTGAATCTAAATGCAGGGCGGCAAGTCTCCTAATTTGTAATTATGGCATCAATTAAAATACAACCACACTACTATAAATAAATTCGATTACTATCAATTGACTACATAATTGTTTCAATGAAGCATCAGTGGTACGAAAATGACTGCCTCATAATTAGGCCGTCATTTTTGTACCACTGATGCTTCATTGAAACAATAACGTCAACAATAAGTGTAAGGCCAAAGGAACAATAATTTTGTTATGAGTTGTGACAGAATTTTTGTATGAATAGGAATACAGCGTAAAGGCTTCATTCCACAGGCGTGTTTTTATCAGCCGATAATATCCGATGCGTTATTACGTCCTGATTCCTTGCTTTGCACATGCTGAGCTGGACCTCCATTTGGTGCAACCTTGAGACGGTCACCGCACTTTGTCGATTCGATTGTGATCTATGTGCATCAAATAAATATCTATCTATCTTACAGCTGCGATTTTATCGTCCAATATTTCTATCGCATGCGTGTAATTAGAATACAAGTTGGTAAAACCAAATTACTGAGGTACTACTAGTACTAACGTTATTTACGCAGTGGTGTGTAAGATCGTTGCCGTCTCCTAATACAAGTTATCTGATCAAAGTCAAAGTCAAAGTCAAAGCATTTATTTCAATTAAACCATTTGCAGGCACTTTTGAATAGTCAAAGAGTCAGTTAGTTAGTCAGAAAGTTGAAGCTAGTTGCTCGTTCCAAAACGTAGGGTAGGTCTCTATGGAGAAGAACGAGCAAGAAACTCCACGGACACTCTTTTCAATCAAGATCTGTTATCGACCGATAATAACGTGCCTGTGGAGTGGAGCCTTTACGCTGCATTCCTCTAAAAATTGCGTTTGTGCCACGAGTTGTCAATTTCAGTTACTTAAATGTAAATTATGAGACTCATATTTTTATGAGCTGTTAATGATTTTGTATGACAATTTCTACTTTTGACGTCACTTTTTTTCCAACTCAATTGACTAACTACTTTTTGATTTACAGGAAAGAAAAAAATAATTTTACAGTAAATGGAAAATTTATGGGTTTTAAAGGCAAAAAAGGGTCTTTTTGGAGATGTGTCGTAGAATTATTGTTTAATAGTGACGTCATCTACACGGTTGTCTAATCAGACTTGAGCCCGAGGCAGAAAAGAACCCACGTCAATCGATATCACGTTTAAATAAAATTACGAGAAATATATTTTTTTCAATACCAATTTCAGTTTCTGTGCCTAGTTACATAAATATTCTTTTTTAAAGGTTTTAGGGAAAGGTCAGATAACATACCATTTATTATAATTAAGGTTAAAATGCGGCTATAGTCTATAGATATAGATATACTATGATGGTCTAATTGAATCCATTTTAAAGTCCAACTTTCCGTAATGTCATGGTTTGACATTTCATATATAACACTAAAAGAATAACCACACTTCTTCATCTTACGTCAAAACATAAACAAACTCAGAAACGTGTTTATAGAATTTAATGAATGTCTGTACAATAACACGTAGGTACAGCTCGTTTGAAACAATATTCAATGTTTACATAACTGAACGTAATTTATCATCTGGATTCCGCGTTTTATGAGAATTTATAATTTTTTTATTAATATTTTTTTTGTAAACATGTAACTTTGTTAAGGCTACCCCGACCAAAAGTGTGTTTTCTTCATTATTCAGGGGCTATTAACTCATTAATTAAGAGAAAAAAAATACATCTAAAAGCATATTATTAATGTTCAATATCCTATCATCACATTCCACGTTCTTATTTTTTTTTTATGTACCCTATATACACCTAAATCTCCCTGTAAAAAGTACATGTTTTAAAATAATTGAAAACATGTACTTTTGCAAAAGTTGACGTGCCATTAATTTGAGGATTACACTAATAGATAGGTAACTTAAAAATCTTTATAATTTACGTTTTATTTTATTTAAAAAGATCGTTTCTCTTCTTTTATAACAAAAAAAAACACAGAAATTTTGCTAATTTCGATTCTGCGACAAAGAAGAAATGTATAGTCAAGGTTATTTGGTCAGGGAAGCGCCTTAACATGGCCTCATCACGGTTAACATTATGAGGTCGGTGATCAGCAATCTATTTTGTAAAAATCATTCTTGGTGAAGTTAAAGTTGGGAGGTGACTTGTCATTCCACCTGATGCATTGACAGCTAATGGTTAACCGCTCACTTCACTTCAATTGATCGAAGGAGATTTTTACACAACAGCACAAGGTTATCAAATGCTTTTTCCCAAGTATGTTGTGATACAATCGAACTGGACGCAGCTGAATTCCAGTATTTTACAAGGAGCGACTGCTTATCTGAGCTCCACAACCCAGTTACTGGGTAACACGTTACCCCTTGGTAAGACTGGTTGTCAGACTTTCTACGGCTTCTGAGTAACCATGATGACTGTCATAAATCTACAGGGGGATTTACAAAGCACTACAATCGGATGGCAACTCACTTCACTTTGGTGTTCACCGAGGGAGAATGTAACCGAATAGCACTGCAGGTGTAACTAATAATCACTAGATTTTTTTTGATGGCCTGTTCTGTCCCACTCCTTGGCAAAGGCCTCCCTCCATGCCTTCCATCTTTCCCGATTCTTTGCTTCCTCCCACCAGTTTGGAGGAATCCGTCCAGTTCATCCCGCCATCTCCTGACTCCCGCGACGCCGTACTGTCTCAGGGCCCCAGTTCTATGTCACCTGAGCCCACAGTTTGTCCGGCATGCGGCAGACATGTCCGGCTCAGTCCCATTTAAGTTGGGCAGCCTTATAAGCCACATCTGCTCTCCCTGTTTTGGAGCGCGGCAGTATAGTGTCTCGAACTCGATCCGTTAAGTTAACACCTAGTATACTGCGCTCCATTGCTCGTTGGCAAACCTTGAGTTTCGACTTCTGGGAATTAGCCAAAGACCAAGTCTGGCCATAGGTCAAAACGGGGAGAATACACATGTCCATGAGCTTCGGCTTCCGTGCCATGGGTAGTTCAATAGTTCAATCTCTAGAATAGTCTACGAAATATTTAATATGATAATAATACATTCTAACATATCTAATTATAGAAAAATGAGCCTGTTCTAGAATACCTGTATCCATTTGTATAAGTACGTCTTTACGCAATCATGCTTAAGCTAAAAATAAAACTGAATTGAATATGGCCATGCGTCGTATTGCCAAATATAATATTGGCAATAATATTATACCTATATTTTTTGTTTTCTATATTCTAATAGATTACACTAGGCCCTGGTGAATTTTTATTCGAAGTCGATCACGTTAACATAAACTATCGCTTATGTCAATTTGTATGGAATAATTCTAATTCCTATTGTTGCCACTAGCAACTTATACTGTGCTGCTAGACTGAAACTTAAACTGAACTAGAAACTGTTCAAGTTTCAATATAAATTCGAGTTTAGGTTAACGGAATCGATTTCGAATAAAAACTCATACTAGGCCCTGTGATTTTAAGTGATGATGAGGTCTAAGGAGGAGCACGTTTGCCTAAGATGAACCGGTTCACTCGTGCCTTGAACATATCCAGATTATATTTATCAGGGAACAGAGAGGCGGGCAGTGAATTCCACACTCTCGCAGTTCGCACAATAAATGTGTGCACAGCAAGGCGCTTGATTCGAGATAGTGGAACTTCAACCTTATATGCTAGTATCACTGATATATTTGCATAGAATATAAATATTCCCGTCTCAATTTATCAATAAACACTTTTTTTTGTAATTTAGATACCAGTTGCTGTGTTCTGTCATATCATTGACTTACCTACTTATTTGAACCCCCTGTTGACCCATTCAGGGGTCGAGGCTTTAACATTTTTTGTGTAGATTGTTAGATAGAATGGATATTCTTTTTAATTACTGTTATCTAGCCTTTGCCCGCGACTTCGTCCCCGTGTATGTCGGTTATCGCGGATCAAAAATAGTCGCTGATTAAAGAGTATTCTACATCGTTTCTTGTGGCTTAGTCCGTATCCAATTTCATCAACATTGGTGCAGATTCCCTTGTCCATAAACTAAATTAAAATTAGGCATTTGGCATCTCTTACTACCAGACAACTGAAGAAAAGGACGGCGACAGACAAGGACTAAGTTAAAGATGTCAAATTAGTTTTTCCCTTGAACTTCGCAGTGTTTTTAATCAATACGTTCTGAAATGACAACTATAATTGTATGAATATTTTATATCAACTTAAATTGACCGCTCTTATTAATATTTTGTTGTTGCTCTTATTATGTTTCTTTCTGTTTTTATTGGAGAGAAAGAGATATAAATTGCTTAAAATTAATTTAGTTCGTGCACAACAGAATTGGCACTAATGGTTCAGAATTTTAGATGTGTAATGGTAACAAACAAAAAACCAACTCACTTTCGTATTTATAGTATTAGCATCAATGATACAAATTACTAAAAAAAACAAAGGTGTTACTATATATTATAAGCAGTCGTATCGCTAAAAGTGGTATTTTACAGAACACCTTTAGTTGCGCTAGTGGTGCCCTAGCGGCGTAGTGCCCTAATTGCGTAGCACCCTTATGGCGTAGCACCCTTTTGGCGTAGTGACCTATTTGCGTAGTGTCCCAAATGCGTAATGCGCTAATTGCGTAGCGCCTTACTGTCCTTAAAAACGTGTGTTTGCCGTAATTTTACAGAAACGGCAAGATAACAACTAACACAGATAAGAGTGGTTTTAAGCTCGGAATAAAAGTATACTGTACTTACTAAATATGTATTAACAACTTAGCGATAAATATACAGCAATTTAACATAATTGCAGCTCTAAAATTGTTATTAGTGTCATAGAAGGTTAATCATTTACTTTAATTATTACTTGCATCAATTACCCCTTGTGTAGCAAATTTTGTGAATTATTATATCTTGAAATTTTGGTTTATCTTAATGTAAAACCATTAAACAAATATGTGACGTTAAATATTATAGAACTATTTACAGTGCTGTACTATATATTTTGAAGGATACCAACATTGTAATGACAAAACACTGCACTGTAGGTACAAGTAATTTCTTTGACATTCTTTGAAAGGCAAAAACAATAATATAAGTACCTAATCATTTTTATAAAAAAACATATGAATGCTATGCCAAGTCAGAAAGCAAGAATGCGAAAAATCTAACTTTTAAGTTAATGCAATCAAGAAACGGTGGTTTATGCTGCATATTTTGACACTTGCATTGGAATTAATACGTCCCGTTGACCTAGAATCATGAAATTTGGCAAAAGCCATTCATTGCTTTTTAAAGTCTGTTAATAAAGGGTCATTGAATCTTCATTAATCACTTCGTACTATATTTCATATTCAGGAACATTTACAAAAAAATGTTTAAGTAACCTTTAATCGCGATAATTTATCTTTTGTTTTTATGTTATCACTTAGTTTACTTAAATAAACAACTTACAACTGGTAAAGTAAACAGTTGATATGGATGTAGCATTATGTATACTTCCGAAACTAAAGTCAAATGTATTATATGCTAGTTATTTAGTTATTAAAGGCCGTTGTCATTTTTGTAAAAAAGTTTTTTTAATTACTGGAAATTACCTTTTGGTCTCTAACCATTACAGTTTAAAGGCTAGGAAGCAGTTTATTTATCTTAATGGCAATTAATAACATTTCCGTTAGCTTCCTCAACGTGAACTACTTAAAGTAGGTATAGCACAGGTACAGTCAACAGCAAAAGTAGATGATCAAAATCAGAAATTCAATACTAATTTACTAACACTAATTTATTACTAGTTTATTTATTAAAACTATGTGATTGTCACACACATACTTTTGAATCATTTCGACGCCACACAGTTCTGACGCGAACTCTGTTCATTAGTATTGAATTTCTGATGTTGATCATCTACTTTTGCTGTTGACTGTACATATAAGGTACTAAGTAAGTAGTATGTTTACAACTATGTATCGTCATTTGTATTACACTTATCTATGTTTATACGGATATGGAGCTATTATTATCTTCATTGTCGTCTTTACTTCCGTATGTGCGATATATATTATTTATCTGAACTGGAAAAAAAATAAGTAATACATAAGAATTGTAGATAAAGATGTCTAGAATAGATCTCCCATGAATTGGCTTATTAATGTACATCAAAATTAACAGTAATTGAACTTATTTGAACCTACGAGGAGCTCGTGGCTAAGTTAAAGCCGTACAGATCGATCGGTCAAAGGTTAAGCTACGCTAGCCGCGGTCGGTCTGTGGATGGGTGACCATTCCTTTCATTCCGAATTCTCTTCATGCCTCGGAAAGCACGTAAAGCCGTTGGTCCCGGCTGTCATTTGTATATCTTTGGCAGTCGTTATGGGTAGTCAGAAGCCAGAAAGTTTGACAACCAGTCTTACCAAGGGGTATCGTGTTACCCAGTAAGTGGGTTGTGGAGGTCCGATAGGCAGTCGCTCCATGTAAAACATTGGTATTCAGCTGCATCCGGTTAGACTGGAAGCCGACCCCAATATAGTTGGGAAAAGGCTAGGTAGATGATGATGAACTTATTTGAACCAACAGTCTCTAAATAATTCAATATTGTTGTTACATTAATACTGTAAGTAGAAACTTGTAATTGGTCTTAATTTTCTTTACTTTCTGTATATTCTTTGTAAGATTTCCAAATAAATAAACCAATTACGTCAAATGAATTAAATATGTCAAATGCCAAACACATTAATATACAACAATAAAATTCGTATTTATTAACATTAAATCAGCATTCATTATTGGAATGACGCTGATCAATTCATCATTAAAATTACTTCTTAAAAAGGGGGAAATTTTGGACGTGGGTTTTGGCATACCTATCTAAAACTAATAGTAATGAGTTACAAAGGTTTTGTAGATGAGAAGAAACCTTTGCTCTACAGTGAAACTATAATAGACCGGTATAATTTTACTACAATAACTTTTACTACATTTTAGATTTTGTCCGCATGTATTTTCTTACCGATCCCTAATTATTTTGTAAACAAAAAAAGTCTTTAAGCACTCAAGAGATAAAGTAGCTTATTAAATAGCGAAAGAATTATCAGAATCGCTCCAGTAGTTCTGAATATTTGTCTGGACGAAAACCAACTCAACGCGGCGGAGGACTTTACTTTTAAAAAGAAAATATCGCTATTGAAAAACGCCCTATCACAACTTTCAGCAGCCAGTTTTGTAACCACTAGGCCTCTTGGAGAATTATGATGACACAAAATTCCTTCCTTAAGGCTGCTCTCTCGATAAAAGCTTGAAATAAGCATGCAGATGAAGCAACTTTTCGTCGGCATTTACAGAGAAATTATATCTGTAAAAAGTTGTTAGTAATCAACATGATACGATACGTAATTTGGATTAAGTACAATTTTTCTATCGGTATCACATAATAAGAAAACAAATGTCAAATCACCTCCAAATCATTGAGATGAAACCATTTTATTCCTTAATTTCTTATCAAAAGGGTATAAAAAAAAATATCTACTGAGGAAAATGATTTGGTTTTGTTACTTTTTACAAATATGTATTATTTTTATTACAATCAATTAAAAATGCGTCCGATTAAAGACTGCGTATATCACCCCCGCATTCGTCCACAAATTCAGTACGGGCCAAATGCTCAAGGTTATTGGCATGTATACAAAGTCTTAAGTTCTTAAGTCACACTTAATCCGCGTAAGCGGAGACGCTGACACAGCTAGTTTTAAATAATATAGTATAGTGATAACGAAAGCAGAGTCATGAATATAAATTTAGATAGATGGAGAGTGAAAAGAAGGCCAAAGACGGCGGTTGGCGCAGTGGCTGAGCAATTGACTGCTGCACAGAGCGTGTCGTGGGTTCGATTTCTGCACGGAACAAATATTTGTATGGCCTACATACCGATAGTTGTTCCGGGTCTGGCTGTTTGTGTATGTGAGTTTATATGTTTGTAAAAGCACCCACGACACAGGACAAATTCCTAGTGAGGTTACGTTTTTTATGAAAGAATGAAAGAAAAAGAAATGATGGATGGATTCTGTGAATAATGGTATGAAAGAAAGGGAGTCAGTTATAGCATGACGATTGACAGGACGGAATGGAAGAAGAAACCGTTTTGCGTCCTAAGTAAAATGAGAAGGCGAAAAGGCAGGACGATGATGATAAAGTTATACGTGTTCATGGAGTTTCTTGCTCGTTCTTCTCCATCTACCTACTATTTGGAACGAGCAACTAGCTTCAACTTTCTGACTGACTGACTCTGACAATTCAAAAGTACCTGTAAATGGTTTATTTGAGTTAAATGATTTTGAGTTTGAGTTTGATACAGAAGTCACATTAAGAGCGTGTACGCCGTTCATGCACTGTTTAGCTCAAAAACTGTACTTTTACCATCAACTACTTATTTTACAAATATGTTAATTACCAAAAACTTTAGGGAATTTCGTTGTCTCAATAGTTAGTAAAGAAAACATTTCGATTAATGATTATTTGTATATTCTATCAAGATAACTTAACTGAGGTTTTCTAAATTTCCCTTTAAGCGTCAGTTTCGAAGCCTAAAATAATGAAACCGCTAACAGACCTAATTAGCAAAAACTTTTTACCAATTGCAAAGATCCTTAGGAAAATAGTTAGTTAAAAAGATTTTATGATTTGGGTATTTTACTATAATAAATTAAAAGGACAATGCCAGAAACTCTATAGAACTTTGCCCCACTCAATAAAAGTCATGGGCAATATGTAGCATCTTACTGTTTATTTATTGCTGATAACTAAACATTAGTCTTAGTGACTGTAGAACTTGCGGTTTCCGTTTAAATCTAAAAACAATAATGACATTGATTATAGGTTTAATTATATTTTAGGTAAAATGAGTTTGTATTTTGTGGGTAGGTATTTCGTAATCCGCAAGTTCTAAAGAAAAACAATTTGCTATAGAAAGGTTCTACATTCATTACAATTATTTTCATTAATTTACTTTTCTGTACATGAGTGGGGCAGGATCTGGCATTGTCATTTAAACAATGTAAAATATTAAGAAATTTAAAGTACTTTTTTCACCGATACAACTTACTTAATTTAATATAACATTAGCTTAATAAATAGAAGAACATCTTTTGTAAAACATACACTTTAAAATTTCAACTAATCTATAGATATTATTTTTCTATAAATATTTAAAAACGACTACAAAATCGCTGCGCGCCGTCATTTCAAATTACCTAACCTTGATGTCGCGTGCTAGACGTGTTTACGTCGATACGTCGAATAGTAAGAACATTTTTCGCTAATATCAAACTTCTAGTGCTTAAGAGCGAAAAATTTTCTTACTATTCGACTTTAAGTAACAAGAGTGTTAGTGTTATGTTTGCCTGTTTACTGAATAACCTGTTTATTGTAAAAATCATAAACAAATTTAATTGTCGCTAATTAAGAAATCAATAGCTTGAAGGTCAAGTTTGTGCCTGGTTTAGATAATTTATCTTTGCCGTGGAATTTTTATGGGAGGTTCAATCGTAGGTAATCGCCATGCTTAGCCGATGCATGTTGACGATCGCTGGGTGTTACAGTACTCAGAAGAACGCTGCTACCCATCTCCTGGTCAATATCCCTTTGTCGTCTTCCATGACACTCACAGGTAGAAATGGGGTGGTGCTATTCGCGGCCAGCACCACACGGCACATATCCATATTAATGATATTATAAATGCGAAAATAACTCTGTCTGTTATGTTAAACGTTTTCACGTCAAAACGGCTATACCGATTTTGTTGAAATTTGACATAAAGATATCTTCATCATTCATCATTCCAGCCGAAAGACGCCCACTGCTGGACATAGGTCTCCCCAAGGTTTGCCATAAACGCCACGCTTGGCAGGCGGATTGGCGATCGCAGTATAGTTGTTACAAAGGCACAGAGAACGCTGCTGCCCATTCTCCGGTAAGTCCCTTAGTCGCCTCTTACGACACCCACGGGAAGATATGGGATGGTGCTATTCTTTACGTCCGACACCACACGGACAGATATATTAAACCTTCGGTTTCACCAAAGGGAAATCTACCGTCGACGCGGCACTATCTGTTAGGAAAATTGTTAATTCGTCCGAACATAAATACGTCATTGGGATCTTTCTGGATATCTCAGGGGCTTTCGATAACGCATGGTGGCCTATGCTACTACTTAAGATGAAAACCCGTGGTTGTTACAGAAACATCTATACTCTTGTTTACTCGTACTTTTTAAACGGCTCCGCGAAGCTCAAACTTGGACATCATTCTATGTCGAAGGCTCTAACCATGGGATGTCCTCAAGGTTCAGTTATCAGTCCATATTTATGGAATGTAGGTTTTGATGATTTGCTTGCGATTCCACTTCCTTGCGGTTGTTCATTAACTGGTTACGCGGACGATGGCCTTCTGCTTATTCAGGCAAGTACCCGGGCTGAGCTTGAGAATTTGGCTGACACTTGCCTTCGCTTAATATCTCAGTGGGGCGACCGAAACCGTCTAACCTTTGCACCTCACAAAACCTATCAACTTATTTTAAAAGGTAATCTTAAATCATGGCCTAGTATTAAATTTAATAACGTTCCCGTTAAAAGAAAACAATCAGTGTGCTACCTTGGTCTGGTCTTAGAGAAAAACTTTTCATTTATTGACCACATAAAAACAGTTGGTGAAAAAGCTAAAAAGAACTTTTATGCCTTAACGAGTATATCTAAAGCCACTTGGGGTCTATCATTTTTAACTTTAAAAACTATTTATGGGGCTACCTATTTGGGATGTATGTGCTACGGGGCGCCTGTTTGGGCTGATAGGGCCACCATAGGGGCGGTACGACGTAAATTGCTTCAAAGTCAACGTTTGGCTTTAATATTTTTATGTAAAGCATATAGGACCGTTAGTACTGAAGCCCTTCCGGTTCTAGCAGGCGTGCTTCCAGTCGATCTTGAGGTGCAACGACGTGCTGCAATGTACTATTCCGCGCGAGAGACCATGGACGCAAACTTTTTAACTCAACGTGACCGCGCTAAGATCTTTAGATTATTTAAACCACAGACTGACGTCTGGGAGGAACTTTTATCCGAGTGGCAGTGTAGGTGGGATGATTCTAGCAAGGGCCGTCACCTTCATCAGTTCTTTCCATCCGTTCGTGAGCGGCTGGCCAGGACATGGCTGGAGGTGGACCACTGTGTTGCCCAATTTCTAACAGGACATGGCAACTTTAAAAGTAAATTATTTTCTTTCAAGCTTGTTGCTTCGCCTTTGTGTCAATGTTCTACATCTGACTGTGAATACGAACAATCTGCACATCATATCTTATGGGAGTGTATTCTTTGGCAGAAAGAACGCAATATTATGTTGGATAGTGTACAGGCTACATCCGGTGCAGTTTATTATGCGGACCTTGTGGAAACTAGAACTAATTTCCGTGCGTTCAAGCGTTTTTGCCATACCTATTATTGGAATCAAATTTAATGTAACAGCTCACTTTTTAGGACCCATTAATTATGTCAATTATAATCCGTGGTGCTTAGCAACTGGGTTTCTCCCAGTTGTAAACGTCCCTTTGTGCCTATTGGCCTAGTTCTGTTTTGTCTCCTGCTTGATTTGGAGGGAAGTGGAAAATATGATTATATGACTTACTCCCCCGCTGTTCTTTTCTGATTAATTTCGTTGCAGGATCCAAGACAGTTGAATCGTTTCTCTGGGACTCGTCGAGCTTCATTGCTCTGGCGCTTTTCTGGTGGTCGCCACTGTTGATTCTGGCTTACAGGAGTTACAGTGGTTAGGGAATAGTGTGGCGGGCTTGTCCCATTAAAAAAAAAAAAATTAAACCTTTTAAATAATAACAGTAATTACTATGATAAGTAATTAAGTTACTAAATTATAAAGGTTATCGGTCGGTGCAATTTGTAAATAGGTATAATTATTACAAAATATGATAATTATGGCCCAGTACTAAAGGCGTCCGTCTCTCGTAGGTCATAGATAATTGTCGATATAATTATTTATTTTAAACTTTACGCTCACAGTCGGTGACTGACAATACGGTTTGGTGTGACCTTGGCCTTAGGTCCACGTGAACGAAAACGCGGGCACAGCTAATAAAAAGTAATTAACTTAAGAGCGTGTATTCGATTCGTGACGAAAACTTCATGTTTTCGCGTTTTGCCCAGAGCAATTCGTTATGATGTGAGCAGGTTATTTTAAGACAATTACAGTTTTAGAAAGATTAAGTCTTGATTTAGGGAACTACAGAGTAAAAGTTTAATATTTAATTATGGTTTTTTAAAGCGTCAATCAAGACAATCCTTTCATAGCGTTTTACGAAAATAGACGTCAGAGTTAACTCTCAGGACAAATACAACCACTACAGTATGGCAAAATATAATGTTTTATGCGTTTTTCCAACAGGTTATACAGTCTTAAAGTCTACTACATAGCCAAAATTACTATTACTATTACTTATATTATGTATTAAAACACATACCTAGTTAAAAAAATACAAAACCGGTTCACTTTGTCAATTTTTTTTCACCAGTATTTGAATAAAAACATAACTGATTTATTTATTTTGTGAAAATAAAGGTTATGCTTAATATACAGAATATTTTCAGTCCGTTGTAGGAACTCATTTATTTTAGACAATTATTTTAAAAAGCACTGTAAAACATCGCGCGCTCTCGTTTGCCGATCAATTTCAATGATTCGTGCTTATTTCGTGCGTAATTTTATTTCTGATGCACGCAAAGCCATTGTATTGTACTAGTGTGTGTCATTGCTGCTACGCCGTTCTAGCAATCGTCGTCGATTTTGAGTTGCGCTAAATCGAATACTCGCCCGTAACTAAAACAATATTAAATTTGAAAAGAACTCATTGTGCGAAGCCCGCCTTTGTACTTAACATTAACTAGGTACAACAATTTCTTAACAACGTTAACGTAAATGGTTTACGTTACGTTATGGTAACGTTACTTACGAGTTACGGTTTGTTAAGGATAATGTTTTCATAATTTTATTATTTATAAAATAGGTACAATTCAAAAAAGACCTAATAGGTACAACATGAATAGTAATTGAAATACTTTGATTTGAGAGGTACCTAATCAAATTATTTGAATGAGGTATTATTCATGTTTTGCGGTTTTACCTATGTATTGTGTTCATTTTGGGTTTCCCACACTATGTTTGAATTAGTAAGGACTTTCAAAGCATAGGTAAAACATTATTTTTAATAATGAATGTGTCTCAAGGAAATTATTTATGAAAATGTATGATGCTATACTGATACCTAATTATAAACAGGTAAAGTAGCTTTGCTTTATTGTTTGTATAAGGTATACCTTCTTACAATAAATCTTTCATCATCCATCATCATTTCAGCCGAAAGCCCTTGCTTTGCCTTTATGGCAAAACGCCTCCTTTGGGGGACCCCAAAGGAGGCGGGTTGGCAGTCGCAGTATGGTTGTTACAAAGGCACAGAGAATGCTGCTGCCCATTCTCTGGTAAGTCCCTTAGTCGCCTCTTACGACACCCACGGGAAGATATGGGATGGTGCTATTCTTTACGTCTGACACCATATGGACACCTCTTCACTGATAGAAAACTGATACACGGATAAATCGTTCACTGATAGAAAACTATTGCCGAGTGGTATAGTTTATAGCATCCTAGAGGCCCGCCTAAGCTTTGCACGGGTGCAATTTTTTTTTCGAATTATCAAAATTTTATTTGCAAACCTTGTCCTGGCAAAACCGAATGCAACAAAAAATAACTATCCAATTTGTGACTTGGTTTTATACTATGTAAGGATTTGTCTTCCTATCGGACGAAGTCGCAAATAGAAGATAGTTCTTACTAATAAATAACGCGTCATAAGAAATTTATAACAAAAAATATTGAATTGAATATAATATAGGTAACCATATAAATATTGTCACATACGGTTGGTCATTTCTTAACTGGCATGAGATTTTTTTTTTGTTTTACATTTTTTTTTAATTTTAGATGTTTTGTATTGCTCGTCATCTGCATTGTTTCCAGAAATAGAAGCAATAAGACTAATGTTACCGGTACTTTGTAAAAGACTTGTTTTAAAAGACTGTCCGTGGAGTCTCTGGTTCGTTCTTCTTCTTATAGACCTACCTTTTGGAACGAGCAAGTAGCTTCCACTTTCTGACCATCTATCCGACTTCTTAATCATTCAAAAGTGCCTGTAAATAGTTTAATTAAAATAAATGCTTTGACTTTGAAACATACTAATTATTTTATTTTTATTTTCAGATTGTTGTCAAAGAAGATGGCGGACATCTATTTCTCAAACGCGACAGAGGTCAATGGCCTCTCCGACATAGTCAGCGATCATCTGAAGGGTATCGGACGAATGTTCTACCTTCACTCACCTAAAGAAACAATGTTTGAAAGGAAAGAGGATGTACCTAATTTTTTTAGACAGGTAAGTTTCTTTCTTTAATTATTCTAAAATTGCCAATCCACCTTGAGCTTGGCCATCAATGCTCGTACTTTTTCTGTATGAGAAGAGAAGAGCCTTGCAGTAGGATAATAATAGACTGGTATTATTATTATTTATTTACGATGATGTTTTTTGTTTTCTAATAGTCTTACGTTGAGTTGCACAACCTACCAGCTTCACATGATATTTTTACAGTCTCAAATTAAGTCAAAAGGACCCAAACAAAAATTGGTCCTTTGATCCAGATTTCTTTTAAATTATAATGATTACAAAGCCGTTCCTAAGCGACAGAAATTGCGCATAATTATGATACTGACATATGTGATACTATACTGCATCTCACGGATGTACCCAGCTACAATAAGAACCATATGAGTATAATAAAAATAAATAAAGACCATCATACAACTTGCTTATCTCAGCGAAATATGTCAACCACCCTGCCCACAAAAAAAAATCATGTGAAGTTTAACGGAGACTTTAAATTCATGCCATCCCTTACATTTTGTATGAAAAAGAAAGTGACAGCTTCAATTTAAAGTCAATCTGTTGATTTCGTGCAAACTAAAATTTATTTAGGGGATCATAGTTGCTCGTACGGGGGGGGGGGGGGGGGGGTACGGTGAAGATCATGATTAACTTTTACGATGGGACAAAATACTGAAAAAAAATGGCATCCCATCGTGTGGTGACCCTACACGAATATGCACTACAACCATTGGTACAATAACTACAGCATGATCAAAAAGTATAGAACATTTTTCTTTTCATATTTCTGTGTTGGTTCCATTGTAAAAGTGGTCTGTATTTATGAGGAGCCTTCCTGAAAAATGCAACGTCCAGCCCAAAATAAAGTTAGCCTGAATACGGTGTAATAAATAAATAAAATAAATAAACCTTTATTTCAGACTAATGTCAATAGAAATAATAATAAAAAAACTATAATACCTAATAATAAATAAACTAAACTAACTAAACTATGTTGATAATAATCAAACTTAGTTGAAAGGGCAATAGTCAAGAACTAAGTACAGACGCCAGAACATCAGCCATAGCAAACTGTCAAAGAATCATCGCAAGATCCATACATTCATTTGTACGAAAAATAAAATTTAAATGGTTTAAGATATTTTTCAATGTGAAGAATACATTACCAGGAGTAGATAGATATACTTACCATATTTTTAAACTCCCGCATTATTAAAATATTACGAAATGAAAATAACACTATTTCGTTTCATCCTGATGCCCATTTTGTGCTTATAAAAAAAAGAAAGTGACGCGACGCAAGCGACGTTAACGGATCTATCAAATTGGCAGACAAGTGATGTGACAAGTGTGTGAAAAAAAAAACATTATTTGTGATATGTCACAAAAAAGCAATTATTACTTAAAAAAAGTATACACAGATTTTATAGAGAGAATTAAATGTTTCTCCAGACTCAATTAAAAAGGTCATTGACCAGCATATCAATATAAAACGAATAGCTTCAACCACCTTGAATTCTTTATTGCCATTCAATAATAACGCCTAATTCAAATCACGTAAGGTCTATGAAATCTGCTTACAATTGCAACATTTTCTTCAAATATTTTATGTCACAATATCATTAAATATCTATTCATCAAGGCAATGTTAGTTAATATTTGATTTGTATGATTATTCTGGTTTTGTTGAAGTTTGTACTTGACATGTTGACACTAATTTGTGGAGTTTGACTTTCGCTAGCGAGGTTAGGTTTCTGTTTGAAGTTACCTTGCCGTATACTATGTTACTTATAGGTTAAGGTTCAGTCCACATAGAGCAATATGGACAATTTTGTTCCTCTGTCTGCGTTAACCCTCAGGTAGTTTTAATAATCCATACGTAATATTATAAATGCGAAAATAACTCTGTCTGTTACGCTTTCGCGATGAAACAACTGAATCGATTTTGATGAAATTTGGTATGAAGATAGCTTAAACCCTGGGGAAGGACATAGGACATAGGCATTTTTTTACCGACATTCACGCGGGCGAAGTCGCGGGCAAAAGCTAGTAAATAATAATAGACTAGTTGATTGTAGGTTACCTGCGGATATATATATTTTTTTGCGCGGTACCCTAATTCTTTTTCTAAAATAAAACTAGCCTATGTTACTATTTTTTTTTTTTTTTCTGTATGGCATCTCGCAGTTCAACCTGAGGTTTGGTTACTGCTTAACCGGACAATCCTGTGGTGCCTTCAAAAGTGATTTTTAGGGCCTCCAGCCAGGGCAAAAACTTATAAACTAAGTGACTACGCTAAGGGCACCCCCTGTGGGGTACGAGCCTCGGCTTAGGTCGTCACTGAGAGAGGGCAGCAAGGGGACAGCTGGATCGGGAGGGGACAGGCTGGATCGGGCCTATGTTACTTCTTAAAACATCAGCTATCTGTCAGTTAAAGTCCCGTCTACATCGAACTAGCCGTTTTGGTGATTAGCCAGAATAAACAGACAGACTGACAAATTTTTTTTTTTTGTTGGTATTGTTTTCATATAAACATGGTGTCAAAATAATAGCTTTTACTAAATGAATATGCATTTAGTAAAAAGCTGTTACTTTGATATTCAAACAGACACTTCAATTTTATTTATTTGTTAAGATTAATAAAAGAAATAGTGTTGAATGCTGTCTACTCAGATTACCAAACAAAAGACCAGACCGTGCGGAACACTGCGAGTGAAGCCACAAAAGCAATAACGAATACCTACAATGTCGTGATTGTATTCGCTTTTGAATTTTCATTTTGTATAAGTATTTGTTGTTTTTAAAAATGGTTCGCTTCATGCTGTACTGACTCGTGCCAGTACAGCGTGAAGCGAATTGTAGGTATTCGTTTTTGAATTTGTATTTGCTTTTGTGGCTTCACTCTCAGTTTTCCGCATGGTCTATCTGCCTTTAGTTTCATAATCTGGGACTGTCTGCAAGATAATATTCGGTGTTACATTTATATTATCCCCGTAATTATGCAATTTTAAACTATATTTCTGATGTATTTTAATTCATTTTGTATTACCCTGTTATGTCTTCCTGTAGGATAAAGGCCTCCCTTTCGTCTTTTCAATACACGCAATTAAATTGTACTTAGGTTTTCTGTCACAACCTTATTAATATCAAATTTCGAATATGGGTCAGAAATGCTTTGATTGATTTTGAATAAGGAACTTTTGATCGGACCAGGGGTGTGATTCTGTAAGATCTCATTCTAAACTTCGAATCTGAATCCGCTGTGAGTTTCTTGATTGGCATTCTAAAAACTCGGATAGTAATTCGAATTTACACTAGCGCCACCCTTGCGAGCGTGTCAGCGAGTTGAACTAAATTGATAGGGCGATTTTGACAGATAAAGTATGAGATGACATAAGAAGTGGCATTCTGTAAAGTAATTTCCCCGTCACTTCGACGCTCACTTCGCACTCGAACCCGATTCAAAATGTCAAATGTATCAAGGTAATTTTGAACCTTTTGCGAAGTGAGAGTGAGTAGCGATTTGAGATGCGAGTTGTTGTTTGAATTTTACAGAATCGACCTTCAGTATTGCCAGAGATTCCTTCCTTGTACGGTATTGTACCGTGCAGCTTTTACTGATAGAATGCTATGATATTAAATGATACGAGTCTATGAAGGTTTAACAGTTTATTATACTAAGTTAACACCAAAGTTCAAATAGATATAGTTTTTAAGAATAAATGATAGATGATACTGATATGATATTGATACGTGAGAACACACGGTGCGTTCGATGACCGGTAGTGAACTAAATTGTAAGTAGGTGAAAATGAATAATTAATGTTGGCGGATATGCTGACGTGGTATGTACAACAATTTCGCCATGTACGGTTGCACCGTACATTCCTCATATAAACAAACGATCAATTTTACCTTTTTTCATTTTTATAACAAATCCTCACATACAGATCTACTTAATATATCTATAGAAGACGATGCTAGAACACGACACAAAAGATACAAACGTGACATACATTAGTTCAATTCTCTTCAAAGCAAATGCCTTCAAATCTTTCGTCTTTTATTGTTGAAGAACAATTTACTTGAACGCGTTTGGAATAACTTCAATCTGTTTGCTGCTTTGTAGGTAATGTATTTCTGGTTTGTCGATCTGTATGTTTATGTGTGTAGAATTATAAATGTTTTTTTGAGGAAGACATTCTTTATGTAGGTTTATTCATCAATAACAAGGATAAACGAATTATGTTAATCTTTGGCCAATGCAACGGATAAGCATATCATTAAAATATAGGTTAAGTTAACAAGATAATTAATAATTGTACAAAAATATATCTAAAAAACCAATACACCTACGTATTACTACGTATCACTACGGTCCGTGTGGTGTCGGACGTAAAGAATAGCACCATCCCATATCTTCCCGTGGGTGTCGTAAGAGGCGACTAAGGGACTTACCAGAGAATGGGCAAGAGCGTTCTCTATGCCTTTGTAACAACCATACTGCGATCGCCAATCCGCCTGCCAAGCGTGGCGATTATGGCAAATCCCCCCTTGGGGAGGCCTATGTCCAGCAGTGGACGTCTTTCGGCTGAAATGATGATGATGATGACACCTACGTATTGCCAGACACTTTTTGTGGGCCATAACTTCAGCTAGACAGTTTAAAGTCCGACATTTAAAGTGTCTGGCTTTTTTGAAAATTCTGATTAAGGGGTTAGGAAAAGTTGAGGTAAGATTTTGATGCGTAAAATCTCAGATTATGAAACAAAAGGCAGATAGACCACGCGAAATACTGAGAGTGAAGCCAAAAAAGAAAATACAAATTGAATACCTACAACGCGCTTCGTGGTGTGCTGACACGAGCCAGTATAGCGCAAAACGCTGCATCGTTAACAAAAACAAATATAATAATAATATATGGGGACATTTTTCACACACGGCCATCTGACCCCAAACTAGGGAGACCCTGTACTATGGGTGTCAGACAGCTGATATACATACACAAATACATTTTTTTTTAATACATAAACAACACCCAGACACAAGGCAAACACAAGTGCCCATCACACAAATATTTACCCTGGGCGGGAATCGAACCCGCAACACGCTGCGCAACAGTCGATCGCTCAGCCACTGCGCCAACCGTGTCGTCCAAAAAAAATAGAAATACAAATTCAAAAGTGAATACAATCACGAGATTGCAGGTTGCAATTTTGAATTTGTATTTGCTTTTTTGGCTTCACTCTTAGTGTTCCGGGCGGTCTATATGCCTATTGTTTCATAATCTGAACGTAAAATGTGCAACAAAAATGGAATTTTAATTTCAAAATCAATGAATTTCAGAATCAATGAATTTCAGGTATGGGCTAAAGGAAAAAATCATAATGTTACAATAATTATGTGGTTTTCACTTTCGTTACTTAAGTCTTTTGCAGTTTTTCAGTTTCAGTCTCAAAATTGCACCCATGCCAAAATGAAGTAGGTCTAGCTACTCTAGGATCTTGGTCCATAGACACCATTACCGATACTTCATTAAAACTAATCGTAGTTCTAGCAATCACGAAACCAATAACAGAAAATCATCATAAACCTAATACAAGTTGATATTATTAACGGTTCTGACTGTTGCAATAGTTACAAAACCGACGGAACTCGATATATCAACATTCACTACGTGTTGAGACTCGACTAGGTAAAGTGATACATAGACATACACAGGTGTGGATAACGATATTACGTTACCTACCTATCGATTTTTGTGTGGTTACTAACTAACGCCGGGGTACACGGTTCATCTATATCTTCCAATTTGGGTGAAGCAACCAAGTTTAAAGCAGCGGTGGCCGTTTTTTGGTGGGCAGTGGTTTAAAAACTAGAGGCCTTTGCCTTTGTAGCATTGGGACAGAATCACGAAGTAAGTATTTACGTCGTGGACAGCATGGGCTAAAGAGTTAAAAAAAACGGGTGAGTTTAGGGGACCCTGTAATTTTAAAATTCACACGCGCACTAGAGAAAGAAACACACACAAAAAAATGGAGAAATGCGTATAGAAGGGTATAACACTAAAATATTAAGTGACGTTACATTTTTAATTTGTCATCACTCATCACAGTGCCAGCCATATACACGTAATAAAAAAGTGAATCATCAAATGTCAACAAAACTCTTTTATCTGCACCTTGCAATCAATTTGGTTGAACCGTCTAATATCCCCTTAAGCTAACTAGATGGAAAGGTGTACCTATTGCGATTTCTATTTGCACTAAAGGGTTGGTCTCGATCCGATCAATGTCTAGTACATTTTGTCTGAATGTGTTCTTGTTCAAATATTTACGTTGTAAGGTGCGACAGGTGTTTTAAGCACAGTCTTGTATGTTTTGTTGTAATCAAACATTTACCTACGAATAACATTATTTTCTTTTTATTTACAGTCATGGCCATACTTCTTCATCTTCATGATCCTGGAACACATAGTCCTGAGGATAAAAGGGAAGCCAGGAATTAGGCTAAACGATGGTATCACCAGCATATCACATGGAATCCTTCAGGAGTGTGGCAGGTAAGATGTTCTTCCAATACTTTAAAAATATGTAGTTACCTACACACGTGCAAAAATATTTAAACACTCAGTAAAATTTAAAAGCGATATCCTCGTTGAGTTCGGATTCAAAATATTTAAAGTATGCGTATGACACATGCACTTATGCAAAATATCGTCATAATTATGCACACTTTAAATTAATCGAATTAAGTCTACCAGGAAATTGATTTTAAATTTTGCCTCGTGCCTTATTTGTTTTGCACGTGACTGTAGTTTGTTATTTGGAAGAACCTAGTTGTCACTGCATTCAGTGAGGATTTTGCCACTCGTAACACCACAACTTCTTTATCTATAATAATAATGAAGCCTTTTTTATTTTCATATCTTTCCTTATTTTTTTTTACAATTCAAATGTTGTTAGTAGTAGGTATTAGTAATTTTTTGTTAGTACAGTTAGTTATTTTTCCTTGATATCAATTTTGTTATCAGTAAAGGCCTCCTCCAGCTGCTTCCATAGTTCTTTGTCTTCGCTTTTACTCATCCAATCTTTTCCTGCATTGTTTATTATATCATCAGCCCATCGTTTATTAGGTCTTCCAACTTTTCTTTATCTTTACATAGTATAAAACAAAGTCACTCCTGCTGTCTTTACGCTTGGATCTTTTAAACTAAGCAACGGAATTAGTGCAGTTTTCAGCAATAGATAGATTCAAGAGGAAGGTTTATATGTATAGTTTGATATTGTTATGTGTGTCACCACATTAGTATCAATATTGCACCCGTGCAAAACTGGGACGGGTCGCTAGTATATAGCGAATAAAAAACTTTATTATTTACACACTTATTTTAATTTCATTCATTTATCAACTTTTTGACGCCCACTACTGAGCATACGTCTCACCCAAAGAGTGGATTCCATTAGGTTTAGCCGTAATCGCCATGCTTGGCCGATACATGTTGGCGATCGCAGTAGGTGTTATGGTACTCAAAGGACGCTGCTGCCCATCCTCTGGTCTATATTCCTCTGTCGTCTTCTACGACACCCACGGCTAGAAATGGGGTGGTGCTATTCTCGGCCGGCACCACACCGCCAATTATTTACACAACGTCCTAAAATTATAAACCGGCCGAGTTTACACTGAAGTCTAAAATGTCAAAGCTATCTTGATGGTAAGCACTATACACTGGTTTTGTTTTCTTTCTCTTTCATATTTGTTATGTTAGCTTTGATTTTCCCACTGCAGAGCAAAGACCTCCTTTCCGATTCTCTCTATTTATGGCTATTTGGGGTAGGTAAGTCTTTACTGAAGGAGTTTAGATCATTCCGCCTCGTTCGCCTGGACCATATTTCATATTTATTATATCTCATATAATATTGCTGATTCTACGGGCAGAATAAACCTGCAAAAGCTTTTAGGAACTCAAAACCACGACTGAGCACTTCTCGCTGGCAACTTGCCATAACATTGTAGTTAATTTGTTATCGGATTACCTTTATTGCATCATTAGAATTGACCTACCTATTTTGGATTTAGAAACACTAATTATTTTGATGTCTATTATTATTGTCTTTTTAGGTTCAATCCTTTTGGAGGAGGGCTTTTTGAAGTTTTTGTTACAAAAATGTAGGTTAGTTCTCTGTAACCCTGTTCTGTAGGACAGGTCTCAGCCAGACACCTGTTCTCAATTATCAGATCATAGTCTACAAATTTTGTTTATATCTCATCTCGGGCCCGTATGGAGTACGGGCTAGAATAGCACCCCTGACCCCCTCCATTTCCTCCCGAGGTTGTCGTAGAAGGCCACTAAGGGAAAATTCGGAAGTCGGGCAACAGCGACTTCCGTGTGTCCAACAACTTCACTGCGATGCCCAAGATGCCTGACAAGCGTGGGGATTATGGAAAACATCTTCCAGCAGGCTGATGATGATAATGAATATCACAGTCAAAGCATTTATTTCAATTAAACCATTTACAGGCATTTTTTAATTGCAAGGAGTTTGTTAGTTAGTCAGAAAGTTCTTCTTCTTCTTCTTATCGAATCGATGGTTTTCCTTTTTGTTTCTTAGACTACTTGGGCCCAGTAGGTAGCCACATTTATCGGAGCATTAGTGGCGTTTTGAATATCCTAGTCAGAAAGTTGAAGCTAGTTGCTCGTTCCAGAACGTCGGTAGGTTCTATGGATAAGATAATAGTTCACACTAAGCTTATGCTTAGTATACCTTAATTTAAAATAAATCAGCGACGTATATTATTCAATGGCGAAATGATAGATTTGACGATTTGACTTGTGTGTTGTCATTGTGGTAGAACCTGTGGTGGAACTATTATGACCCAATTATACTGGCCGATAAAGTCCATAGGCCTTTTCCCTATTAAAATTGTGTTCCAGTACAATTTTAATAATCATAAATTGTGTGCTGCTATACAAATTGCTTAGCAAAAGTTATATCAAAGTTACTAAATAAACCTGTAATTTCCCAAGAGATTTGCGCTATTTGTTTTCAGTAAAATATCCCTCGTTTACACATTTTAATTTATTTTTTTATTCTTTTCAACATGGCGATGACCCAGTGGTTTAAGTGCCCGTCTCTCATGCATGAGGTTACGAGTTTGGTACCGGGCAAATATTAATGAGACTTTTTTAATTGATTTGTACTTCCTAAGTTATTCTTGGATATTGTTACGAGGTGGACTTCGGGATAAATAATTTACACCAATTTACACCAAACACAAACACTTTATTTAAAAAGTCACAAATATAGTAATGAGTCACTTACAAAAATCATTTAGTAATCACTTCAATCGCAGTAGTCGCAATATTCGCAGTTTTTAGTTTCGCATCCAAAAACTAACTCACTCCTCAGCACTTTATTTACAAGTTGAGACATACTCGAGAACATTCCAGCATATACAGGAATGGTGTGACACGACACTTCATCATTTAGAATAGTGTCGAAAGTTCCAGAACCTGTAGTTCTGCTACTCGACAATAGATGGCGCCAGTGTGTGACGTAGTTCTGCTAGTCGACGATAGGTGGCGCTAGCATGACATTTTTGGTCATACCGACCTACGTTACAATATCACTTGACATTGGTAACGAAAAACATTATTAGGAAACCTGGGCTTGTTATTAATATAAGTCTGAAATCGCCAATCTGACTTCAGCAGGTGTGGTGATCTATGTTCTTGCCTTCTTTGCACGAGTAAAAGACCTTTGCTCTGCTGTGACAATTTTATAGCCTGGTACTACCCCTTGTAAGACTGTTTGTCCGACTTTCTGGCTTTTAGCTACCCATAACGACTGCCACAAATTACAGCCGGGACCATAGAGACCAACGGCTTTACCGTGTCCGTGTCTCGGTAAACACGAAGGTAAAGGTATATTCACACGACAACTACACCACAACGCAGCAACAAAAAGTGGGCAAGTAGTGGTACCGTGTAAATAGTATCGCTGCAGCTTATTGCGCGTTGTGGTAACACAACCGAAACGTGTCCTTGCGATAAATCCCTTAAAATGTCTAGAAGCCCAATATTGGTCGTATGTCATTGTTTTATCGATTGATTAATTGAATCTCTTTTAACAGTTGAGCTCTCAGCTTCACTGCTTTGCTGCCCAAGACGAGAGGATTTTTTTTGTGTGTTAGGACTCATATCCGTTGTTACGTTAGGTTGCTTGGACCCAGTAGGTAGCCGTATTAGTGGTGTTTTTAATGTCCTAAGGTGCCATCGGTGGGATCTATAATCCCCCATTTTTGTTAGGTTGTGTTTGCAACGGCCTACTTGGGAGCACAGTCTACTGAGTGCTTTCTATTTAGGCTACTGCAAATCACTTCCGAGTGCCAGGGTTGAACGAAGTTCAGTGGCGGTGGGTGATGCTCCCATAACTTTCATCTGACCGTACGTACCGTACGCAAAACTTTTTCCACTCTTAAGTCTACCCGGAACTGTTGAGATGGCAAGAGAGGCCTTCGTTCTACAGTAGGCATCTTTCGGTAGATGATGATGAGACTGTTAATGTCAATTTTCTTTATTATTTTCAGGTTATTATGGCGTGGAGCGGAGTCATTCTTATATACGTGGATATACGCCAACTTTAGGCTAGTGGAGTTGCCCTGGGACAGTGCAGTGACGTGGTACGCGGCAGCATTAGGAGTAGACTTCTGTTACTACTGGATGCACAGAGCTTGCCATGGTACGCACACTTTTAGTTTTCTTTTTTAAACATTTTACAGTAAGACGTTGTCAATACGATGTCTTTGCCAAGAAGAACGTTACATATAAAAAATGTCATCAAGTCAAAGTCATCGAGGTTAGGTCTGCCAAATAATAATGATTTCTCCCAACCGAATTTTGGTCACAGTGGCTAATATCAATGAAGACCAGCCAAGTACTAGAGATACTCACACAGAAAAATTCCGAGGCACGGGGTTGTTACACTGTCAACTTCCAAACTCCGAGCTGCTACTGACAAGTCCCTTATGGAAAAACCCAATAACAACAAGAAAAATTAAAACCAAGAAAAACCTCAGTCATTTTGACAAAACTAAGCTTAATTGAAAAAAAATCTAGAAAATATGAATCCCAGAAATGTTCGAAAAACGATACCCAACGACTCATCTTAATATTATCGGCAATAAACTTCATTTTGCAATGTATTTCTTCAACAGAGGTGCACATACTATGGGCACAGCATCAAGTTCATCACACGTCCGAAGACTTCAACATGGGTGTCGGGATACGGCAGTCTGTGTTGCAAGGATGGTGTGGATTTGTAAGTAATAATCATTTAATAAAAATACTATTTTTAATATTATACAGTATGTTAATTAACGAAAGGCTTTCCCTTTAACTGGTAATTTTACATGGTTCATTCTAAACTAAAAAAAATATTACCATAAAAAATTAATAAGTTTTATTTTTTAAATGTCATACAAAATCGCATACACTCGATTCGAATCAAACACTACATTTTTGAATATTTATAATATTTTTTTTATATTCTATAAATGTATTTTTTAATCTAATATTGGTGTAGATTAACGAGTTTACGGGGACGCCCTCTGTTATCTCACTTACTGTGTAGGTATGCGAAAGTTTGTAAGGATAAATGGATGTTTGTTTGGGGAAACAAACATGCATTTAATTTCAGCTGAAATTTGGCACATATAATTATAAATATTGATCTGACTTATCACTTATTTCTTATCCCGTTTTTGTTTTCCCGTAGAATAATTTAGGACTTTTGCTTAATGACAGCCGGAATTAAGGGTTTTACGTGCTTTCCGAGGCACAGAGTAGCCTTGGTATGAAATGGACATATTCATCACGGGCCGACCGTGGCAAGTGTACAAGTGTAGTTTAACCATGACGCACTACGAGGGGTTATTCCTTGAAGCGCCATTTGAAACTTCCATTTTGAAACGCACCCAACGAAGCGCACTTAAAGTATTCCTCGAAACGCACCAGACAGGTGCCCTTAGGAAATTAAATTAAAAATATTAATAAAATCTTATTCCTTGAAATGCACCCAACGAAGCGCACCTAAAGTATTCCTCGAAACGCACCCGTCAGGTGCGCTTTTATTAATATTTTTACTTTAATTTCCTTAAATTAAAAATATTAATAACATCTTATTCCTTGAAACTCACCCAATGGTATAGGGATGGGTACTACTATATTTTCCGTTAGCTAACTAACGGAAAATATCGATAGCAAATAATGTACTTTTTTTAAGAGTCCGTGAAAATTATAATTATACTCCTTGAGCTTAGATGGGTTGCGTGTACTTCAACCATTAGAGAGCTAAGTAGTATAGCATAAGCAACTATTCCCATTTCATGTCTGTTTTCCTGATAGTTATAGGTATAGAACATTACAGTTATAGGTAAGATAGAACAGTTTTTAGGACTTCTATCGTATTGTGAATAATAACGAATACTTTGCATTCCAATTTGTGTTTAATCGTTAGTGCACAACATAGTCAGATTGTTTAGGCGCCTATTTTCTGTTAATTTCTGTCACCCTGGTACTTTTCAAAAAAGCAAATGCTAAATAGTGAGTAGCTTAAGCACTTACTTCCAGCCCATTTGCTTGCTCTCCTGCTAGTTTTAATAAACAGTTGGATTTTAAAACGTCTTCTATCAATATCATTCATTACGAATCCTTCATGCACTTCACTCGGTTTTACCGTCGGTGCGCTTCGTTGGGTGCGTTTTAAAATGGGTGCGCTTCGAGGAATACCCCCCACGAGCTCCTCACATCATATCGTGTCGTCATATAAAGTCGTAATCCGTCCGTTTAACTTCATTGGCAGTACATTTTTTATTTATAAATCACGAAACTCAGTCCGTTTGTTTAACTATATTTTACCATGGTTTCTGTCATTTGCTCATAAATAATATATAAGGAAAGTCGATGGCACTAAAACTTTTTGTTGAAGGATCGTGACGGTGAATATATTAAGGCAACGTCGTATTAACACTTTGTGGAGAGTTCGGCTTTAGGTTTTAGGCTTTTGGGGACGTTTTTATCGACGTGTGTGGTAAAACCTGTTTGATATTAGTAGGGTTTATAAAGGGTTATAGAATGTATGTAGTCTTAGGGCCAACGCAGACAGAGCCACAATATTCCTTTAAACAGTTTTCATCGTTTTTTTTTTATAATGAAATAAAACGCATTAGAAATAGAGAAAATAAAGACGTAATTGAATGCAGTAAAAAGATTTAAATGAAAACTGTAACTACAAAATCTTGTCATGTGTATCAGAAGACCAATTCTAATAACTAAAAAGGTTCATGTGGTGAAGTGGGAGTGGGCTGACCACGTTGCGCAAATGCATCCAGAGAGGTGAGCAAAGATGGTCACTCACTAGACACTTGAAGAAAGACATCGCCGCCAAGTTCGGCCGTGGCCAAGGTGGTGTGCCGGTATGACCATGTTTGAGGGGCAAACGTTCTGACGTTTGACGCGATCTCTGGATCGCAAAAGATCGCGAAGTTTGGAAGGAGAAAGGAGAGGCTTTTGCCCAGCAGTGGGACTCAAAAAGGTTATCAAAAATAAGGTCGCAATTTCAACTCAGCGACAATCAATGTCAAAATCTTGTCAAAAATGTGGATCAATAGAAGTTTTTCTGACAGATTGTGTCTGAGATGACAGAATTGCGAACGTTCCTAAAATCTATCAGAACTACCCCCATACCTAGAAGGCAGGATTCATTTTCTTTGATCCATAAATTACCTCTGTATGCATAATGTCACACTGGAAATTCATAACCGGTCAAAATTATTTTTGACTACAAAAGTCAGTCAATTGTACTTTTGACCGGTTTATAGTTATCCTTACTACTTAAAAACCGAGAAGGTAGGTAGAATTTTTATGTAGGTAACCCTTTTAAAAAGTTTTGTTTTGTAGTGATTCTTATGTTCTTTTTTTAAAGCGGGGATTTCATTTTAATTTTAATTTTAATTAATATATTATAAAATATTCTTTATAAGGTTAATAATATTATAAAGAATTTCATTTTAATAAAATTGTTTAAAGCCAATTAGAAGTAGTTTAAACCGGTTAAGAGTTTTGACTGTAAGAAATCTACTACAACAAAATATAGAGGTTAGCGCCGCCGCCGGCCGCAGCCGTACGGTACGATGTGCTACTAGGTACTACCTATCTACTGCAAAAAAATTTTTGCATGCACACAACAATTTTTTGTCTAATAGATACTGTTACGTTCTTCCTTAAGTAGGTATAAAGGAACATACAAAAGCATTTAGGAAAGGAATGAGCTCAGAATAATTTAGGAATTACATTCGCAAGATAGAAGGAGATAGGGGTGATGGAGTGCCGCTTCTAACTGGGCTAATATCATTATTTATTCATGTAGAAGCTTTGGTATAATTCTGTAGTCTGTGGGTAGGTACACACGGCTACACATTAAGGCGCTACCCCGAACAAAAGTGCGCTTTTCTTCGCTATTCAGGGGCTATTAACTCATTAATTAAGAGAAACAAACTACATCTAAAAGCATATTATTAATGTTCAATATCCTATCATCACATTCCACATTCTTATTTTTTTTTATTGTACTTATATACACCTAAATCTCCCTGTTGAAAAATTACTAAAATAATTGAAGACATGTATCTTTTGCTAAAGTTGACGTGCTATTAATTTGAGGATTACACTAATAGATAGGTAATTTAACAAGCTTTATAATTCACGTTTTATTTTAGTATTTCAAAGATCTTATTTTATAACAAAAAAGCACAAAAATCGTGGGTATTTCGATTCTGCGGCAAAGAGGAAATGTATGGTCAAGGTTATTTGGTCAGGGAAGCGCCTTAAGGTAAGTTACACATTTCCAGATCTCGCATTGTAGGTATATATTTTCCATATAATGAGAGCTCAGGTTTGATGTGTAGCCGTGTGTACATAATAGTGCCTTTTACATACTTAACAAATGTTTTTCCGTAAGTAGGTACACAAAATAATTAAACCAAGTAATACTAGGTAAAATGAGCTTAATTCTGCCAAAATGAACTAACTTACAATTTCTCAATAAAACAATTTTAATTATGACCTAAAAACGCCGCACAACAACGAGCCAACCAAACATCTCTCAATAATTAAATTAATTACATCTATTACAGCCATGACAGTTCAATTTTCATCCAAAACTCAGGCTTAAAAAATTAATTAGCGTTAAATATCCAAAATCATTACAATTACCTATCTACAAAAAAAATAGGAGACATTTCGAGATGGATTAACGTGGAAATCTTTTCTGTAAATGAATTATTATGTTTTCCCGGCTCCTTGTTAGTGACAAAGCATAGCATAGGTTCCTTTCAAGATGGTCTGTAGATGTTGGGTTGGAACTCGTACCACGAACGACTTAAAGTTAATGTTATGGCGCGATTCCAACGTTTCAACCTTAGAGTCCAGTTGGTCTTCACTTTCAAATACGCCACGACTTTCTCAAACCTCATGGCATAATGCAGAAGACAGTGTTTTTGTGTTACTTTCCATTCTCTCATTTAAACCTATCTTTCTCTCCAGGCCTTCTACCTTCCACTCGCGCTGGTGATCCCTCCAGCTCAATTCGTGATGCATCACCAGTTCAGTTACTTGTACATGTTCTGGATTCACACTGAAGCTATTACGAGTCTTGGACCTCTGGAGTACATCCTCAATACGCCGAGCCATCATAGAGTACATCATGGTAAGTCAACATTAAGTTCAACTGACAATTTAGGGAAAATGCTTTGTATTTCTGAATGGTGAACTGCAAGCCTAGCTTTGTCACATAGATGACATTATTAGGGTTCTGTACCCAAAGGGTGCTCAAGGGGACCCTATTACTAAGCCTCCGCTGTCTGTCGGTCAGAGGGCTGAATCTTTTAAACCATAATAGGTAACACCGTGGGCCTGGTCCACAAATTCAAGGTTGCTCAGCGTGCCATGGAGAGAGCTATGCTCGGAGTTTCTCTGGTGGATAGAATTCGCAATGAAGTCATTCGCCAGAGAACTAAAGTCACCGACGTTGCGCATCGAATTAGCACGCTGAAGTGGAAGTGGGCCGGCCATGTCTGCAGACGGACAGACGGTAGATGGAGCAGACACGTTCTAGAGTGGAGACCGCGTTTGGGCAAGCGTAGTGTGGGACGCCCTGCGGCACGATGGACCGACGATTTAAAAAAGGTGGCTGGCAGCGGATGGATGCGGGTTGCCCAAGACCGGGTTGGTTGGCGATCTCTGGGGGAGGCCTACGTTCAGCAGTGGATGGCAATAGGCTGATATGATGAGGTAACACTTGAAATTTTCACAGAGTGTGTGTCTACTTATTTTGTACGGTAGCACGGAGTTTTTAAATGCCAAGGCTTAAAAATTACCTCGTTATTGCGCGCATTCACATCTGTGTTTGATTTAGTAAATTGTTAATAACCAATAATAGCCGGTTCGTCACATTAATTTTGTGTTGATTCTCATTTGAAACACTGGGGGAAGTTTAAACCATCGCAGGCAGATACTACTGCAGTATCTGATCACGCGACCCGCAATACGTCCACTCCAGTGCGGCGGGAACTTTAGAGAAACCGACTTACCTATTATTCACGATTTTTTTTTTTCATTCAACTAGACTTCTTCTCTTTTTCCTTCATTAGGTAGTAACAAGTATTGTTTGGATGTAAACTACGGAGGGGTGCTTATCATCTGGGATCGCCTCTTCGGCACCTTCAGACCAGAGACAGACAAGATTGAGATTGTGTACGGCCTCATCTACAACCAACCTTCTTTCAACCCACTGTACTTACAGGTATTTATTTAAAAATGTAAACATTGCTGTGATCAAATTTTATTGTTTTTCTAAGTTAAACGGAATGTTTGTATGTCTGTCGTTCGTATCAAAAAATTAAGTATAGGGGGTTAGTGTTCTAGTAAAGTGCATATAATTAAATAGGTATTGGAACTGTACTTAATTTTCCAACACAAATACTTATCATTCATCCTGATCTTATCAGTTAGGATTGCACACATCCTACCATCATAATGCGAAAAACAATAGTGTAAGTTCATGGTAGCTTTTATCATAGTACATCTTAATAAAAGAGATTTGGTATAACAGATTATTCTAAGCTCAAAATCAGGACAAACAATCACTTTGAATAATCCTTTATCCAACCTCCCGTGGCCTATATAATAAACGGCGGACGGGGTCTCACGACAGAATTCTAGTCACGGTGGCTATCAATCTCAATAGAGACTAGCTAAGAATGCAGGAAATATTTAGCGTACAAGTGTGTGCGAAAACACAGGTGCTCTCCCTCTTCCCTCACTCTCATAGTCCTATGGGACAGCAATCCGCCACGACCCGAGAGGGATCAGACGCAAGACCAATGGCTTTACGTACTTTCTGAGGCACGGGAGTGTTAAGGAAACATTACACCAACTCAATGTCGACTCCACTCCAACTCAAGGCCGGGGCAGAATTTTATAAACAAGCTTTTTTTTTTTTTTTTTTTTTCTTCTCTGCTTTTCTTTTCTGATTAATTTCGTTGCGGGATCCAAGACAGTTGAATCGTTTCTCTGGGACTCGTCGAGCTTCATTGCTCTGGCGCTTTTCTGGTGGTCGCCACTGTTGATTCGGGCTTACAGGAGTTACAGTGGTTAGGGAATAGTGTGGCGGGCTTGTCCCATAAAAAAGCTTCCAACGGGGGTCACCTTGGTAGAGGCTGGTGGAGCCCACGGTTGGTGTTTGCGTATTTTTGTTGCAAACAAGTGTTTACACTGTTGTAAACCGCCGGTGGAGACCGATGTAGAGGGCTTGTTTACAACAGTTTGGCAAGGGTTCAACTCACAGTACGGCATTAAAAAAACTTTATTTCGTGTAACATACCTACATGTGAATTTTTCAACACATCTATAGTGGAACAACGCGTGGACCATGCGTCGTAGACTTTCAACTTGTGTTGAAAAAATTACCCGTATACAACACGAAATAAAGGTTACATTTCAATGCCATACTGTGAGTTAAGTTGGAGTGGAATCGACGTTGAGTTGGTGTTATGTGCCTTTACATCTAACCCCTACAACTTCGAAACTCCGGCTGCTTCTGAAAAATTCGTAATGCAATAACCCAATAACATTTTGCATAACCTAGGAATAGAACCAAAGACCCCTCGCACTTGCGACCAAGAAGCCAACAAGACAGTCAAAAGCCACCGTGGCCTATAAATCATCCCAAATACAAAAGGTCGATGGCACGATCTAACCTAATATGCAGATATCGTAAATAATGTTATAATGTTTGCTATACATCAAAGATTTAATCCTATTTTCGGAACTAAACAAAACACCGACTAATGCAAATATAATTAAGATTAAATTCTGAACATGCTAGAACAACTCGATGGGTAAACATTGCCTACGTCTGAAAATGGGGCAAGACAGCAAAAAGCTGTATTTTACAAGGAATTATAAAGACGTGGTTAGATGGAGCGGGTTTTGAACCTTAATATAGGTGAGGCGGGCAATATGGCCGCTAAATCGTAGTCCATCACAGATATAGATAGACTTAGATAACACAAGAGCAACTACTTCGCATGCCTATTTTCGTGCCTAACTTACGATAAAAAATCGTCAGTAAAAAAATAAAGTAGGTACACGTTTCCTTCCATCGGTAAGTCATTTTGTGATTTATATTATGCGTAATTAATTAAAAAAAAACGATTATTTATAATCTAATACCCTCAGTAATACCTGGGAATACCAAATTTATGAAAAATAAAACATTCGTATTACTTACATTGTGACGTCCAAAAAATGGCACGCTTGGTTTTCATACAGATCGTGATACTTGCGTTATCTAGGTCTATCATCTGTCCCGTATCGTCTGTCCCTTTGCACGCTTAGATGTTTTAAACTACTTAACAAATTTTAAAGTGGTTTTCATCAATAGTTAGAGTGATTCCAAAACAAAATTTATACGTATAGTTTGATTTACACTGCACCCGTACCACTGGCGTGCCTTCCATTAAAGCCGAAAAGCCTGCTTTGCGTTTAATTACGCTAGACGATAAAAAAAACAAAAGACACACTATGAGAAAATTCCTCTAAATAGGTATTGGTATAACCCGGTTCATTAAAGAAAGGAATCTTAAATGGCGGCGCTTATCATGTTCTCTCGCTCGCACACTAGTGCCGTCTATACTCACTCTTGCGCGTACCGTCAGACTAAATAACCGAGAAAAAAATAGTTATGGAACTTGAAAATGTGTTTTTTTGTTTGTTGAGATATCTTAACGACTTTGGTGTCAAATGAAAGGTATAAGTCTACAACCATATTATTCGTTTAAATTATGTAAATCGGTCCAAGTGTTTATGAGATAATCGCTAATTAGTAGAATGAAAATGTAAGCAAAACTGAATATTTGATGTCTGCCGTTGGCAGAAGCTAGTTTGAAATTAATGTGACCCAGTCTTGTTTTTATTATCTGTAATTTGAAAAAAAACTTTAACTTGAATTATATGCTGACTGTACTATCTGTCAACGCAAGTACATGCCGCCATTTTAGATTCCTTTCTCTATTGCACCGGCTTATAATAGTAAATAGGGTTTTTAATCTTAAATCTATTGGGTTTGCCCTAACTTTAACCCCTAGGCACGCCACTGACCCGTACGAAGCCGGGGCCGGGTTGATAATTTTTAATAATAATAAAATCATTTATTTCGGGTAACAAAAGACCCATAACATATATACCTTACAGACTATTATACATATTTATAATAAAACCAACAAAAATATTTCTAAACTATTGTACACGAAGAGACGGCGTCGTGTTGCGACGCGTGGTGTCACGTAGTCTTCTGCGGAATCGCCGATACACGACATCCTTCGGCCAAAACTCTTCCTTGAGGAAGGTTTCAATATAAAGTCTCAAATAATGCAATATAATAAGGTACTTTCTTAGACGAATAACTTTTTCTGGAAAATAAGCTACATAGCGTACATATTTGGATTCTTCTGGGGTGTTTTACAAAGGGCAAGAAAACTAAATTTAACTTTTGTTAATCTGGTTGTGTAGCCATCATCCTCTGCCTAAACTTGTCCCAAACTGTGTTGTGATCGGCTTTCTGTCTAATCGGATGCAGTTGAATACCAGTGTTTTACATGGAGCAACTGCCTTTCCTCCATATCTCCACAACCCACTACCAACTACTGGGTAACCTCTACGTCCCTTGTTAAGTTCAGCTTTATTAATCTCACCCTATTTTCAGGAAATTCTAAATAGTAGTACTAATAACATGAAAAGGCTAGAAAGAAACTAGATTGTTTTCAAAATATTTATGTCATTTTATAATACACCTTTCTTAAATTAGTAGGTACGTTAATTTATTCCACTTAGAATTTTCAGGGCAATATTTTCCTAAGTGCTTTCGTTGCTTACAAATTTTCTTCAGGCACACATATTGCGTAATCTAAACACATCCTTATTTTGAACATGCTATAATATGTTAACCTTTAACATAACGTTTTGTGCCCTGTCATGAGAATCATTGCTAACAAAAAAAAATTAATCCATTAATCGGAGATGTGCTTGAACAAATTTTCCGTTGGTTTTTTAATGTCACCGTTTCAGAATCGATTTTAATGATAAATAAGTAGAGACAGCGTAGAGAGAGAGAGTAGTAGAGAGTATGAGAGTATGTGACTTTTTCAAAAAGACAACAGACATAAAGATAATTTGTTTTTGTTTTCATTTTTTTCTATATTTTAATTGACATATTATTTTCTTTAAAATTGCTGTCAAACCGTTGTACATATTTGTTTCTTCGTTAGTGGACTAACATTTACATTTATTATCGGCCCTTTTTAGCCGACTTCAAAAAGGAGGAGGTAATCAATTCGAATGTTTATATTTTTTTTTTTATGTATGGTCGGGCATAACTCTGTCATATATATCGACGGACGGTTTAAAAAAAAATATAAACATTCGAATTGATTACAATTCGAATGTTTATATTTTTTTTTTTATGTATGGTCGGGCATAACTCTGTCATATATATCGACGGATCTGCAAAGTTCTTTTTTTGTTCGAAAGGGGTTTATTTAGAAATGGAAATCCCATATAAATTTTATCAAAATTGATACAGCCCTTTTTGAGAAAATCAACACATTCCCAAATAAATTACTTAGACGACGTTTTAGTTTCTTCAATCTTTGGAGGACTCAATTCAATCTCATTTAAGTTTGTCGCCGTATCTTAATGGATTTGGATGTTAGGGCAACACTAAAAAGCGAAAAATAAAAAGTTTTTTCAAAAAAAAAGAAAACCGCCTTCAAAAACTAAAAAGTAATGTGTGTTTTGTGCTAAAGTTATTTATCACTTTTTAGTTTTTGAATGCGGTTTTCTTTCTTTTGGTAAATTTTTTTTAAGAAGTTACAGACATGTTTTCATTTGCTGATCAAATTATGTACTTTACCTATTTTTATGTACCTACTACAATTTATTTTTGCGACAACTAACTTATGTAGGTACTACTCACATCTTTTCTCGCTTATGTCATGTCTGTCACCACCAGATCCAATAACTAAGTTCTTCTATTATTTACAGTCATTCTACACCAACTATGTAGTTGAGAAGTTCCGTCAACTGGACACCTGGGAGCACAAACTGAAGGCTATCTTCTGGGGACCCAGCTGGGAACCGGGAACCCCACGTCTGGGAGATGAAGACCTGAAGGTGGATGTAAGTATATCTTGTTGGAATTTTAATGAGGGGTCGTGCTCGAACAATGACGTTGTCGTGAATTTGGTATAGAATGTGAACATTTCACTCACACACCCGTACACAAACACACACTTTCGCACACACACGCTCTCACACACACACACTCACACACACTCACACACGCACACACTCACACACGCACACACTCAATATAAGCAAAACCTGGGCGACCGTATTTTTTTTCGAGTTTTTTAATAATGAAACCTAGCTAGATCGATTCAACGTCCCCGAAACCATTGCATACTAAAGAATCATGACGAGATTCATACATTCATTTGTATGAAAAAAAAAGTAATTTAGAGGGTTTAAAATATTTTCCAATGTGAAGAACACATTACTAGGAGCAGATTGATATACTTAGCATATTTTTAAACTTCCGCATAATTAAAATATTACGAAATGAAATAACACTTCTTCGTTTTACCTCGGTGCCCATTTTGTGTTTATTAAAAAAAAAGTGACAAGCGATGGTAAAGAATCTATAAAATAATCATTATTTGTGATATTATTTCCCATAAAAAGATGCAATTTCAATGTAAGAACTGCGAAACGGCGGCTGTCAGTGTCTGTCAGTCCCCGTTTCGTTCTGAAATAATGAGCTTTTCGTTAAACTATTAACTCTTTTTTGCGGGGTTTGAAAATATTTTAAACACCTGAGGATACTCTTTAGGTACCCAAGAATATAAGAATTAAATTTTCAGCTTCTCTAAACATCTTAATTTTTTTTTACAAATCCTGCCATGATTCTGTCATAAAAATCGTTAGAGCCGTTTCCGAGATTCAGATTATAATATATTGATTATATATTGAAACAAAAATTGCTCGTTTAAAAGGTATAGATGCGTGCATCTTTCATTTATTTTTATTTATCTGTATTTTTTTTTTACTGTGCTTTGTAAAATGTACCACAATTCGGCGAAGATACCGGCTCTTGTTATACAGGTTGCTACATAGCTCAGGAGCTAGGGCTTTAAATAAGTATGTAAAACCTGTATTTACAGTAAATAAAAAAGTATAGAGCCCCCTCCGCAATCCCCTGTGCAGTGGGCGCCATTATTGTTAAAGATGTTTGCCGTCTATATCTAGGGAAAGCCAGAGTAAATTCATTGAAATGCGTCGATCGACGATACGTACGATACGTCCTTACATTTAAAATTTAAATTCAGTCTCTGAGAGTGTTTAAATTTAAATCGAAATATTAAAATTCTTCGGATTTGTATGCAATATGGGTGTGTTTAACTTATAAAAAACCATATTATACGGTACGGTATAAAAAATCCTAAAGTATATTATATTTTAACACAATACAATAACCGATTTACTGAGTAGGTAGATTATACATTTCTGACTGAAATCAAAGAAACACCAAAATCTCGATATATATATATATATATAATTAAATACCTAAAAAGAAAACTAACAAATTACTTTTCTTGCTAACAAACCTAAAATTCAAGAATTATTTTAATATTATTAATTTTGTTACGTGGGCGTACAATTGAAAACAGACCACAATTCAAGTATTTATTTTTGTTTTCAAAGATGATTTTTGAAAAGCTAAATAAATTTTCAAACTTGGAAAATGAGGACGTAAAGTGTCGTATTCACGAGAGGACAAATACATCGTGACATATGTCTCTAGATATGTCGAGCAAAGTCAAGTGAATTTGCGGAATGTCGAATGATGTCGTCATGCATCTTGGGAGTACCTAATACCAAGATGTAGAACCGTAAATTAGAAAAGTTCGGATTCAAATCTCAGTTTCAATCTGATAATAACACCTGTATTAACCTATATTTTTGACAAGATTTTGACATCGATTATCGCTAAAATGAAATTGCTGCAAATTTTTTAACGTTTTAATGAGGAGAATTATTATTGGCCTGTCTTGCGAATTTTTCAAAGAAGTCACGACGAATCTCATGCAATCATACCATACTAAACTTGTCGTGGGACGTGTTTCGACTCCGCCCGACATCGGAAGCGACACGTGTCGCGAAACATTTGTCCTCTAGTGAACACGAGGCTTAAGTGGTCTTAACCAATTTCATAACGCCCACATTAACATCCTTTTAATATAAGCACATTTTGTGCAAATATTTGCATTTTTTTACCTAATAAAAATAACTTTATTCCAATTAACGTCGGGTTTGTTAAAACGAAACCTACGCAATATTTATAGGATGAAATGTTGAATGTTGATGAAATGTTTTTATTTGTTGATAATTTTCGAATATTTGGACAAATGTAACGCCAACTGAAGTACATACCATTCATTAATCCAATAATAATATAATATAATAATATAATATGTGGGGACATTTTCACACACGGCCATCTGACCCCAAACTAGGGAGACCCTGTACTATGGGTGTCAGACAGCTGATATACATACACAAATACATTTTTTTTTTGTAAATACTTACATATATAGATAAACAACACCCAGACACAAGGCAAACACAAGTGCTCATCACACAAATGTTTACCCTGGGCGGGAATCGAACCCGCAACACGCTGCGCAGCAGTCGATCGCTCAGCCACTGCGCCAACCGTGTAAATATGAAATAAAAAAAAAAAATAAAAAAAAATAATAATAAAATAAAAAATAAAAGTAATAAAAGTAAAAAAAAAAATAATAAAAAAAAAAAGATTAATTATAAAAGATATAAAAAAAGAATAAAAGATAAAAGTAAAAAAAAAAGTAAAAGTAATAAATTAATTTCCAATTTGAATAGTTAGTAATGAATGGATCAATCATACTTCAACCAGTTTGCTTAACAATTTAACCGAAGTGTGTTAAAAATAGATTACTTTAATATTGAAGCTTAATAGTAGGTACCTACTTAAGTACCCATTTTATTTTTTCTAGAAAAAAAAATTCCTCGATTCAGTGATTATTTTGTATCCTATTTTTCATTATCAGTTGTAGAAGCCAGAAGCACCAATTCCAAGTGGACGCCATTGAAAACTGTCTGCGTAAGAAGTTATTGCTGTTTACAGAAAAGGGTTGAAAAGTAATCTAGAGTCTAAATATAGGCACTTTCGTCGTTGCTCCTTACCGCATGTTTAATTTGGCATGTTCAACCAATTTCAACTCGAATGGAGCCTTTGATCTATTTGATTAGCTCTAAACAAGGTCCCAAACTCATATTCAAAATATTATTTTAGTTAGGAAAATTTGAAGTTCATTTGTAGCTGTTTTCGTTAGCGTCCAACTTTGGCAGCCGTATAGCAGAGTAGGTATGATAGTGTCCATGGCTTTCTTTTTCAGGCAGATGAATACATGATTTAAATGCCTCCTTTATGTCAAGCGGTTTTCGATATTTCGTGATGAGTGAGTGAATGACCTTTCGCTTTTATATGTATAGATAGATGTGACAGAAATCGCCAATCCACCTTGAGCAAGCGCGGTAATCAATGTTCATGCCTTTTCTGTATGTAAAGAGGCCTCTTTGCCCTGCAGGATGATAATTGGCTGGTAATATTATTATGTAGTTGTCACTGATTTAAAGATTAAATCTTATTCTTAATCTTATAGATTAAAGTTATTTTCTACTTTTTGAAGGCAGTTGTATTTTTTGTTAAAAAGACAACCGCCTTCAAAAAGTAGAAAATAACTTTCAATTCGCAAGTCAGCGGTTTTAGTTTTACTTGTTGTTTAGTATTGCCACCGACTTGCGAATTGAAAGTTATTATTTTCTTTTTGAAGGCGGTTGTCTTTTTTGTTAAAACTTTTTTTTTTTCTTTTTAGTGCCTACTTCTAATCACACAAATTCATTACGAAACGGTGACACCAAAAAAAAAACAATTATCCCTTAATTTTTCACCCTTAGGCGTGGAATATTTTCTTGAAATTTATATACCAAATTTGAAGTATACACTATCAATTAAAAAAATAATTATCGAACTCCGACCTCACTGAAAAAAGTTAGGCGTGGGAAAACAATAAAAAAAAATTCATTAAATGAAAACTATTGGGCCAAACTATGTTAAATTTTTATAGGACCAAATGGCAACTATTCCGCATCAAACTAAAGAAGAATCACGTAAATCGGATCATAAATCTCAGCGTAATCGTTATCGTAAAATAATAGTTCCTTGGACTTAGGTAAGGTAGTTGGCTATATTACCCAACGCATGTGTCCAGTTTAAGGCAATAAGTTAGGTTTTGTTTGCTTTCATCAATTAACTCTCTTGGCAGAACTCAAACTGGTGCTTTTTTCATTCGGATAGAGAAGAGTCGTTTGAGTATTGTTTATTAATTAAAAGACTTGTCATATGGAACGCTCATTACTTCGCATAGTATTGCTACATAGACAAGTATTGTTTGTGAATATGGGTGTAAATATAGTTTCTAAAGATACTAAGATGCTTTTTGTTCGCAGGTGGAGAACAGAGATAAATACGACGTGCAGTTGCCTGGCTGGTGTAACTTCTACCTCGTGACGCATTACACTATTGTGTTGTATGGTTTCTTCGAGCTGGCCTCTAGACACATGGTGAGTTCTTCTTCTGTTAAATAAGATGTGTTTTTGCCAAAACAAACGAACTCACGCCAAAATATCTCCTATTTAAGAGATAAGAGATAATTTATTTCGCAAATATGGGTACAATACATGATGTCAGATACAATTACACCGTTCAGCCACATTTTACCATTAGGCAAGCGAAAGGTACAAGACCAGCAACAAACAAATTGATTACAAACACATTTCATTCAGGCGTATTTACATTTCAATGATCAAAAATCAAACAAATGCATTCTCTTTTTCTGCAAGAAACTGAAATATTGTAATAGGTTTTATGTACTAAAAAGGAACATAGCTTTTTTTTAAATAACTGTAAACTTAAAGCCTTCCAAGATTGAGGTAACTTATTATAAATTAGTGGGCCCATGCAGAAAACACTTTGGCGCATGAGTGCTGTTTTTTTCGAAGTAATTCATGTTTTTCAGTCTATTCTAAGCCTACCTATTATTAACACATTTGGCGTATTGGATAAGTTTTACGTAATTAATTTAACTATTAAAGATATTGTTTAGAGCAGCGATTCCTAAAGTGGGTTTCGTGGAAAAGTCCCGAAAGATCCGCGAAATCACATTTATTATTGAAGTATCGTATAATTCCATTATTTACATTGAAAGTGAATATAAAGAATTGAAATGTATTAATTAGCAAATATTTTTAGTAATGGTTTTTTTCTTCGTTTTAAAATGCAGTGTCTATAATTTTATTAATAATGTGTAATTTCCTGATCCTTCATAGCCTTGCCTTTTACGTTTAGGAAATGCTGGATTAGTAGAACTGAACTTAATTAACTCAGATATCCTTATTTTAACCCACAAAAACAGGATATGTATTTATCGGAATTTTCTTCTACATCATCGCTCTTGATGAAATGTTACACAAATTCGCTCGTTGGTTTGTAAAATCAAGTTGTAACTGTTCTAGTGTCGTGATCAATACGGTTTGTGAAAAAGTGACATTAGAACGGATCGATGTTTTGTTACAAGTGAATGCTCTAGTATATACCTAATGTGTATCTTTAGATTAGTTCATTTGCAATCTCATCTACAATGACATTTTACAAATAGTACGACATTTACATACCCAGTCGGCTTTTCATGATGGCGTCGCTTTTACGCTTCAACAACGTAACCTGCTTGTTAATCTTATCCAATCAGGACCTTGGAATAACAATATTATAATAACCGATTAATAAGCCCACCTCCAGACGCAAATTAATGACTTTCACGTTACCACAGAATAAGTAGAGACAGAAGTTCAACTATACACATTGAGAATTTTAATTAATTGCGTACCTTTCTGGAAGTGAAAATGTTCATGAATACGAACAACTTTTACTTTGAGAGCAACCTTAAAATATTATAGACTCAAAAAAGGGATTAACTCACTGTGTTGCCACGTCCGACTAGTTTCGGTAGCATACGGCTACCTTTACCGAAACTTGTCAGACAAACCCGGGAACACAATGAGTTAACCTCTTTTTTAGGGTTCCGTACCTCAAAAGGAAAAATTTGAACCCTTATAGGATCACTTTGTTGTCCGTCTGTCTGTGGGTCTGTCCGTCTGTCTGTCAAGACTCTTTATCTCTACCTTATATGCTTTCCCAGGGTTCAATATATTTTCATACCAAATTTCATCAAAATCGGTTCAACCGTTTCATCGTGGAAGCATAACAGACAGAGTTACTTTCTCATTTATAATATTAGTATGGAAGTGTGGATATGTATTATGTACCTACATATTTGTACGGAACCCTTGGTAAGCGAGTCTGACTCGCACTTGTCCGGTTTTTTTTCAATATTAAAATGTGTAAAAATACTCACGTTTCGTTTAACCTTATAATATTAAAAAAAAAACAGGTTTTCCCTACAATAATGTCAACGCTATCAAAATGTAACATAAGTAATTAACAGCATACTTTTTTGAAAAATCAGAGTTTGTTCTTTAGTAAAAGTTGACCGAATTCATGAGTTCCACCCCCCCTGGAACAATGATTTAAAGTCAGCCTGTAAACACGCTATTTCGCACACTCGACACTTTCGACATTCGTTTGAAGATGGGTTAACACCATAAATGTGTTACCATACGAACGTAGGACCAGTTCTGTCATTTTTTAAGCATGTGCTAGCAGCTACGATTCATCATCATCATCATTTCAGCCGAAAGACGTCCACTGCTGGACATAGGCCTCCCCCAAGAAATGGGGGGTTTTGCCATAATCGCCACGCTTGGCAGGCGGGTTGTCGATCGCAGTATGGTTGTTACAAAGGCACAGAGAATACTGCTGCCCATTCTCTGGCGAGTCCCTTTGTCGCCTCTTACGACACCCACGGGAAGATATGGGATGGTGCTATTCTTTACGTCCGACACCACACGGACGGCAGCTACGATTGGTTGTTGCTAATTCAATCGACAAATCACATAAGCTAGGTATATTTTGTCATATTCATTTTTCGCTCACGAAACCGAAGGTTACCCAGGTTCTTACTCATTGTGTGAACCTTACCTTCTGTACCTGTCTATGTTCAACCCGCACTGAATCTTTGTCATTGAAATTGGAGCGCAGTCGTAAACAAATAAATATTAATATATACAGACATACCCACCTATGTAACATGGTATGTTTATGTTTACCTAATGTACGTAGGGATGTTTATTTTCCACTTGACTTGCTGTTTACGAAAACATTAATGAGCGTATTAATTTGAACTGATGAGCGAGGCTTAGTAGGTAGATAGGTATTTTAGTAAATATAGAGCTTTTTAATTCGTTTTTATTTCTGCGAATACAGACGCCTAGACTTTGTGGCGTGGCAGTCTCTCCGTAAGCTGTAGTTTAAATAATTTAGTAGGCACCAATTCCAGGTAAAATTGGTTTCTTATTTCTTTACGCATTCATTTGTAGCTATTCTTGGTAAGAAAACGAATTATGTATAGAATTTGTAAATGCTTAATTAAGAAGTTTTCTCTGTTGCTATTTCTGCTTGGGTAGGTATCTTCCACATTATAAATCCATTAGTATTGTCCCCTGACTTCATCCTCGTGAATTTTATTAAGGACTAGCTGACCCGACAGACGTTGTCCTGTCCCGATCTACCTACTTACCTGCCTATTTACTACACCTACCCTACACCTACCCTACACCTACCCTACACCTACCCTACACCTACCCTACACCTACCCTACACCTACCCTACACCTACCCTACACCTACCCTACACCTACCCTACACCTACCCTACACCTACCCTACACCTACCCTACACCTACCCTACACCTACCCTACACCTACCCTACACCTACCCTACACCTACCCTACACCTACCCTACACCTACCCTACACCTACCCTACACCTACCCTACACCTACCCTACACCTACCCTACACCTACCCTACACCTACCCTACACCTACCCTACACCTACCCTACACCTACCCTACACCTACCCTACACCTACCCTACACCTACCCTACACCTACCCTACACCTACCCTACACCTACCCTACACCTACCCTACACCTACCCTACACCTACCCTACACCTACCCTACACCTACCCTACACCTACCCTACACCTACCCTACACCTACCCTACACCTACCCTACACCTACCCTACACCTACCCTACACCTACCCTACACCTACCCTACACCTACCCTACACCTACCCTACACCTACCCTACACCTACCCTACACCTACCCTACACCTACCCTACACCTACCCTACACCTACCCTACACCTACCCTACACCTACCCTACACCTACCCTACACCTACCCTACACCTACCCTACACCTACCCTACACCTACCCTACACCTACCCTACACCTACCCTACACCTACCCTACACCTACCCTACACCTACCCTACACCTACCCTACACCTACCCTACACCTACCCTACACCTACCCTACACCTACCCTACACCTACCCTACACCTACCCTACACCTACCCTACACCTACCCTACACCTACCCTACACCTACCACTACCTAAGTGCAAAATTGACTCTTTGACGTTAGGAACATACCTACATTGTTTAAACAACAGTGACTGCTTGTAATTATGAACTTTATACAATAGCAATAAAGCTCGTTTTAGTTAGAAAACGTTTGTATGGGAAAAATAAAAGGGCTCTTTTTAGGGTTTTTCCGGCAATTATTCGATTTTTTCTCGCCGTAAAAACCATCCTTGAACTTCAACGAACATTTTAAAAAAAGAATTGGCCAAATTGGTCCAGGCGTTGTTGAGTTATGCGCTTACCAACACATTTTGCGATTCATTTTTATATTATAGATTCCTATTTAGATAATAAAATATAGCCTACTACACTCAGGGATATAGCGTCAGGAAGGCTAAGCTCCAGAATCCTGAACATCGCCAAACCGTTGCCAGCCTATCGGTTTTTTATAGGGCACGTTTCGGAGTGTGCTTTGAATTGCGCAATTTAATTCACCCATCCCCATTCCATCATCGGATACGCAGAGATACGGCAAAGCGTCATCGCTATAATGGTTAAAGTTCTACGGTCCTAAACCAAGCGCTTTGCTTCCACATTTATTGTGCGAACTGCCAGACTGTGGAATTCGATTCCCGCCTCTCTGTTCCCCGGTAAATATAATCTGGGTATCTTCAAGGCACGACAGAACGAGTTCATTCTAGGCAAGCGTGCTCCATTTTAGGCCGTATCATCACTTGAGTTTGTCTAAGTCTAAACATATTAAAAAAACCGGACAACTGCGAGTCGGACTCGCTCACCGAGGGTTCCGTACAAATTTGTAGGTACATATCCAAACTTCCATAATAACATTATAAATGAGAAAGTAACTTTCACGCTTCCTTCGTACGTTTTTTGCGACATAAACGGCCGTATCTTTTTTTCACGTTAACTTAGATGTTTGATTTTTTCACAGCTTCAAGGGACCGTGTGCTTAAGTATAGTAGTCTGTTTAGTAAAATAAGTGACAGACATAACTTTAATACTAGAAATAGGAAAAAATTATATCAACCAAGTTTCAGATTGTCAAAAGTACATACTTCTTTTATGGGGTATTGTGTAAAATGTTATAATAAAATACCGCTCGATATTTTGCAATTAAATGAAAGGCAATTTAAAACATGCATTAAACGCACACTATGTAGGCAAGCATATTATAAGTTGGAAGATTATATCAATGATAAAAATGCTTGGCATAATGCTGGTCCTGCTCCACAGCCTCTTTAGGGAATTTCTTAATTGCAAGAAAATTATGTTGCTCACCCCTTATTATTGACATGAATAACGTGTACCGTTATTATTATATTTACTTATTATATTTTATCTGTCGAATGACATACTTACATACATTGGAAATTTTAGCTTTGTATAAATTAATAGCATTATTTCAATTAATATGTAAATGTGAGAACTATGGATCCATTTATTTATTCAATGTGTTTGACATAAATGAGCATGGCAGTTGAGAGCATTGTCATGCTCGCTCAAATATCGCACTGATGGTGGCGTGTGGGTTAGATCATTCGGTTCCCTTCAAAATGGTTGAGCTAAGTGGTGCTGATCCGCGCGTCATGTTCGTGAACGGGCGCTGTCAGTTGAGATTGATCATCTCTTAACTGCCATGGCTTTTATATTAATTTATTTTTAATTAGAATGTTTTGGATTTCTCTTCACTTACATTGTTTTCACATATAGAAGCAACAAGAATAATGTAGCCTGGATTTTGTAAAAGCTTGATTGAAAAGAGTGTCCGTGGAGTTTCTTGCTCGTTCTTCTCCATAGAGACCTACCCTACGTTTTGGAACGAGCAACTAGCTTCAATTTTATTTTGACTATTCAAAAGTGCCTGCAAATGGTTTAATTGAAATAAATGCTTTGACTTTGACTATATGGTTTTAATTTCTACTCGATACTTTTAAGTGGTCCTGAGATAAAGGGTCTTGACAGACAGACGGACAGACAGACAGACAGACGGATAACAAAGTGATCCTATAAGGGTTCCGTTTTTACTTTTTGAGGTACGGAACCCTAAAAAGGCTTCTTATTAGCGAAATAATTTTCAGTAGCTCCGGAGATTAACGCGTTCAAACAAATAAAGCTACAAAGCTTTATATTATTAGCGAAGATACATTTTCACATCACATTATCGTTAATCTTAATTGCTGGAGGCGAGGCAACTTTCCGTCTCCATAATAACAAACTAGGAACATTTTTTCCAGTTGACGTCACTTTTGATAAACGATGAATATGGATTATTATAATGCACCTCTTTAAAATCTTTTTAAATTTTACAAAATTGAGCAAGGCAAGCTCATTATAGGCAAGCATATTCCACCTTAGCAAACGCAAGCCTATTAGAATATAAGAAAGACACTTACCTACGTAAATGAAAATTTTCTTGGACGAGTATCATTAATCCTTATTTAATAACGAATTGTTATCTTTTCAAACACACAATTTGCAAAGTGTCGGAATTATGAACTTCGCACAATAATTTTCCGTTCTATCCTAAAATTATACTAGCAACCCGTCGCTGCTTCACTCGGGTGCAAATTTTGGCATTTCCTGTGGATTTTTCAAAACCTATTACAAACACAACAACAAAAATTAGACACATAGGTCGAACCGTCCTCGAGTGATGATGTTTCTACATGACTTGTGACAATTGATCTTTATTTAAATACCTAACTTCTGCCCGCGACTTCTTACACGTGGAATTCGTAAACAATTAGGTTTAAATACAGGAAGAAAAGTTGCAAAATAGAGTCTCTTCACCAACTTTTAAAGGAATATCTCAGCATTCTTGAGCACGTGAATTTCTGCCAAGCTGAGCCTGCATAATTATAGTATAGTCATATTTTATTATGACTAAATAAACGTTTATTATTATTATTAATCACATTTATTAATTTTTTATACATATTATATTATATTTTTAAATATTAGTAAAAAAAATAAAAACATTTAAAAATATAAAAAATAGTAGCCCACCGGTATCGGGAACAGGGTCCAAGCTACCGGTGGTCAGGGCTCCTGAGAGAGGAATCTCCTAACAATACGCGCCGTGTCCAGGAGTACCGCTTTCTGTATCAAGCCCTTGATTTAGCTGCCCAATTATTATTATTATTATAATATATAATACCTATATTGCGAACTCATACCCGTGACTATAAAATTGCCCGTTTCGGCGAAGCATTCACCTCGTAAGCTAAGCTCGTAAGCTCTATACTCCTCGCGTCATCACGGGAGGCTTTCACCGGAAAGCGCCACTAACATAACTGTGACAACACCCCATCATCATTTAAGCCGTAAGACGCCCACTGCTGGACATAGGCCTCCCCCAAGTGTCGCCATATTGACCGGTCCCGTGCGACTCGCATCCAGCGGATCCTCGCAACCTTTACCAGGCCATCGGGCCACCTAGTGGGAGGCCTTCCAACGCAACGTGTTTCGGTTCGCGGTCGCCATTCCAGAACCTTTCGGCCCGATCGGCCATCCGTTCTGCTAACAATGTGCCCTGTCCACTGCCACAACACCCATTATATAATTATAGACAGAAATTTCATTTTAAAACACAAAATGGTAACACTAGCAAAACTTTATGACCTTATATTCGGTGATCGTTTACACTTTAAATTCTCTTCAAGTCAAATGTTGTTGAAATCTCAACTTAAAAGCTCCAACGAATTAAGCTGAATTTACAATTACTTCACCATCGTTGGCGTTAAAATTTGAACAACTCATCAATTTACTGAAAGAGTTGTTTTGAAGGCTTCTGAAAACTTGGCAAAGCTTTACAAATATTTTATCATTCAATAGCTGTCTATCTTCGTGGTCTATCTCTACATTTTGATTTTTATGATTTTATATTTTCATAATAACAAGCACACTAAAAATTGAGCCTAATTCTGTAATACGAAACGCTTTAGTTTTCGATAACCATGCGAACGAAGTCGCGGGCACAGCGAGTTCTGTAATATGAAGCTTTATTTCCTTTTTAATGTGTGAGTACATTATGAACGTCAAAAGTTCAGATAAAATTTGTGCAAAAATACTGATTTTCAGATGTCTTTACCGAATTAATTTCTCAAAAAAGTTTATTTTGTGTTACATAGGAACCAAGATGTAAATCACAAGATACCTATGTTTGAAATATCTGGAGAAACATTTGCTATAACCCCATAATCACGTACGAGTGTTTGTACGGGAATGGGAAATTGGTCGGGTGGTCGCTCTTAAGAGCTAAACGAAATGGTCCCAAACTTTCAAGTTTCAAAACCGACTATCATACTTGAGCGTAGTTATGCTAGAACGAGCCAACCTACTATCATAATTAAATTAATTACGTCAAACAAATTCAACATGCCTAATATGAGTAGCAATGTGGTGCCGGCCGCGAATAACACGACCCCATTTCTACCCGTGGGTGTCGTAGAAGGCGACAGAGGGATATTGACCAGAGGATGGGTAGTAGCGTCCTTCTGAGTACCATAACACCTATCCCAGCAGTGGGCGTGTAATGGTTGACATGATGATGATAATGAATATGAGACATTCTTACGTGGGTTGATTCGTTTGGGCGGAAAAAAATACAATTAAAGATAAATGTAGAGCAGATAACTTACAGATGAAAAATGAGATAAAAATAATCACAAAAATTTAAACCAAGAATCGTACAGATGAAGACAACAACTAATTTTTAAACGACTTCAAAAAGGAGGAGGTTCTCAATTCGGTTGGTTTTTTTTTATGTATGTACATCGATTACTCCGAGATTTATGATCCGATTTAGGTGATTCTACTTTAGGTGGAAGCGGAACTGTTGCCATTTGGTCCCATAAAATTTTAACATTATTTAGCCCAGTAGTTTTCATTTTATGAACATTTTTTATTTTTTTATATATCTATTTTTATGTTTGACGATGCATAACTTTTTTTAGTGTAGTCCGATTTGAATGATTCTTTTTTTAATTGATAGATTTGGTCCCATAAAATTCATAGTCCCATAAAAAGTCTATTCCAAGAAAATATTCCACCCCTAAGGGTTGAAAATTAAGGGATGACTGATTTTTTTAGTGTCGCCGTTTTGTAATTAATTTCTATGATGAGAAGTAGGCATTAAAAAGCGAAAAAAAAAAAATTTAACAAAAAAGACAACCGCCTTCAAGAAGTATAAAATAACTTTCAATTCGCAAGTCGGTGGCAATACAAAACAACAAGCAAAACCAAAGCCGCCGACTTGCGAATTGAAAGTTATTTTATACTTTTTGAAGGCGGTTGTCTTTTTGTTAATTTTTTTTTTGTTCTATGAATACAAACGTTGCTGTTCTCTAGCTCGATATTTCTCCTGTACTGTGGATTCCTTTACAAACATATATAAACTCACATAGGTACACAAACAACTGTAAGGCCCGGATTCCACCGAAGCGGAGAGGATAGGAGATGACTCGTAAACAACCAATGGGGCACTGTATTGCGTTGAAGCTAAGCGGTGAGATGTGAAAATAACGCAAGCCGATTGGTTGTCCGAGACATTTCCTCTCCTTTCCGCTCTGGTGGAGTTCGGGCCTTACATTGTTGTGGGGATGAGGGGCTGAAACCAAGGAAACACTTCTAATATTACTATTTTCTAGTTTAATCTTCTTTAAAAATAAGTAGGTATCTAAAAATATCGTCTATACATTTACGTCTTCACGTCTTACTTTTATTTTCTCCATCAGTCGTTCGTCAATTTAATCTATTACTGTCCTCGCAGACTACGTCTTTAGCATAATTCATCTTTCTCACTCACACGTATACATTTACCTCTTTCACAAAGTCATGCATCATAAAACTTCCATTCCTACTTTATATAATCACAGCCGACAGCTTCACAACTATAAAACGGAATGATCCCAAACTTCAAAGTTTCAAAATCGTCAATCTCACTTTATATGTTTCAAATCCATAATAATGTCTTACGTCGTAAAATTTTAGATGAGACCTTGTACTTTGTGAAGTTCTATTCAAATATACTATGAATCGCTGTATCTTATCTTCGAAGGCATTAAACTTAATCTGTATGCAGTGAATGAAGTTATGTAATAATAATTTTGCAAACTTAGAACTAAATCCATAAATAAATGAATACAAGATTGAAAAATAACAATATTTGTTTTATTTGCTAGGACTTTGCCCGCGACTTAGTCCCCGTGAATATAGTAGATACAGATCTCAATATTTTTTGATAATAAAATAACATTTACATTACTGGCACCCATTTAAACAAAAGATTAACCGAGTAACTTTAGGAACTTTAGAAGAAGTATTGTAGAACTCGATAGCTTCTGGTCCCGACTTTGTGATTTTCTTCAACAACACACATTGCACTCAGTACCTGTATCTATACTTTCTAGTGCCCGCCCCTTTCCAGCATGTGTGCCACAAGATAGCACAAATGTGCTACGCATATTTTATTGTTTGCGTGCGAAAAAGAATCATGTGTGCCGTATCTATTTCTTTCGTTTTTGTGTGAGTTAACACAGATTAAATTTTTCTTTGACAATAAAATATAATTTAAGCATTCAGGGATAACGTAACTTCTTATTAGCAAAAGAATTTTCAGAATCGGACTGGTATTTCTGGAGATTTAAGCCCAAAAAAAAACAAACAAAAGAAAGAATACCTTAATAACTATTATAATATTTATTCGCCAAGCAGAACGTTCTGTTTGACTTCTAAGAGTTTTCTCTCATCTTCGTATTTATCTATGTGCTTTCCAATACTTTCCAACCAATGTTTTTAACAGTTTGTTCTTTCTCTTACAGGGTATGACACCAATATCAGTCCTGATCTGCGTCCTCTACATCATCGCATCACTCACTATCATCGGAATGGCGTTCGACAACTCCAAATACGCCCCTATCTTGGAAGTCATTCGCTGTTCTGCCCTGGCCTTCCTCACCAGAAGTGTCACCATGACCAGTCCAGCATTCGCCACCGCTTTACAGATCTTCTTCGTCGCCTCTGCTATGTTTTGGTGCTTGAATATCTTAAAGTTGTTGGAGATCAAGAAGACGAGGAAGGTGGATTGAAGTCAGAAGGCTTGTTCTACTAATTCAAAACGTTCATAATCTTGCCCTTATCTAAACTCAGCGACAATATCTTGACAAAAATATAGGTAAGAGTCATTTCTGACGATTGAGACTGCAATTAGAATGCGAACGGTCCTAAGAGTTAGTAGAATTGCCCCCTAATGTTCACGACTGATTTTTTTGTTTTGATTGTTAGAATAATTAATTATGCGATATAGATGGTAGATGATGGTAAATGGAATCTACTGTTAGATATAAGAAGATTTTTTTACTTGAAATTCAACCTTGTGGTTTTACCAGACTAGACGCTGAATCTGTTTAGTTAAGTCAGTCTTTAGATTGGATATTTTGTACTTAATTATTGTTATAGCTTGTAGTTCCTGTTTACTATTCATCTAGTTTAGAATGCATGTGATCTAGGGAAATGTTAGATAAGTGCCTATCAACGAATAATGCAATAAATATGCCAATTTATGCCTTAATAACGTAAGTAATAATAGAATATTTTACATACAAATTGTAGCATGACCTATTATGAAAAAACTGACTATAATTGTGAATTTAAGTTTCACAGGAATTGGATAGTGTTGACACTCGATCAACAATGAATACGTGTCGAATAATACCCGTTATTTCAATTTGGCTAATGATCGCAGCAATGGAGTTACCTACTAATTGCGTGTTTGTATTATTTTGTATCCATCACTTGTCATTTCAATTAAAATGTTTACTATTAACTGATACGTAATTAAAACCATTCAACCATTATATCCAATGCAATTGTTGTCATTACGAATTTTCAGGGTAAATTATACAAAATTTTGTTTGTTTAACTTTTTGTTTAGATTGTGGATAACTTTTGTATTAAACCATTTATTTTAAATTATAATTATAAAATTGCAGCTATTAATATATTGTGTATTATAATATTGTATTTAGCTCTTAGAAAATCCTATCCCACAGACGTGTGGTTAATTATTGTACTATAAACTTTATTTATATACCTTTCTACCGTAGCGTACGGTAGATGATTAAACAATACTTCGTATTACAGACGCGACGGATACGTTTAATATCGTTCAAAACTCAGTTTCTGGACGTGCGAGACTTTTGAACCAGTTCGATTTTTTTTCTATATCCCGGACAGAATCTAGCTTGGTTTTGAACGCGTTTAAATCATTCAATTTTATGATGTATAGTATTTTTGCTTCTATATGTACCTAGTATAATTTCTTTATGTATGCGTGTACCACGAATAAATATAAATCCACAGTTTTTTGATAAATAAATACGCAAATATTTGAAATGCCATAAAAACTTGGCCCTTGCTGTGTATCTTAAAGAATGCTTGCTGTGTATAAGATGGAAATGAAAAATACTTCATTTGCAAATATAGGTACTTGTCATGTCTTCAGCCAATTTTTTTAATTATAGAAATATATTTGTTCGCCTGTAAGCATGTATAAATATTTTAACGGATATTTGAGATCAAAACAAAACCACGAACAAAGCAAAGCCCTATTTGTTAATAATTTTCATATAAAAATAATTTTTATATTTGTACAATAATCATAATAAATTTTAATAAAAATAAAACACTTTTTATATTGTTACGAGAAAACACCAAATAATTAGAATTCATAAGATATTAATTATATCTAATTTAAGTTAATTATAATTTCTTGAGTGTACAGCTGATTTGTATAAGAATAATTAATTCGTAATTAATTATTTGAAGTCGCCTTAGCATTTGAATAGTTTATAAATTATTGATAAATTATGTTGTTTAAAGTAACTATTGATAACTTATTTGTTACGATTTTATTGAATATATTTTTTTAAGCAATATGTGTGTTTGATTGCTAAATACTACATGAATGACATTAAGATATTTAATATTAAGATTCGCAAGGGCCTCACGCGAAATTTAAATTTGCTTAAATTTCTTGCAATCTGCAGCTTAGTATCAGGTTCTATTGTAATAAAAAAAATATTCGCGGGAGTAGGTAACAAAAAAAACCTATGATTTTAAAGAATTATAATAATTAAAATATTCTACATCATTTTCTAAGTTAGAAAAGCGCGTAAACGGGTTTGACGCAGAATTGTAAGCAAACGGTTTTTATTTTGACCCATTGTGATAAAATTCACACTCATTTTAAACGGTGCTCATTCTAAGAAATGCTAATTTTGGAAAGTGCTCATTTTGAGAAGTGCTATTTTGAGCAAAGCACATCTTGCGAAGTGTATATTTTGCGAAGTTCACATTTTGCGAAGTGCACATTTTGGGTCATGCACATTCTTAATCTCCCTTCGTAAACGTAATTTTCATTATATAGCCACATTTGAACACCAGACCTGCCGTCTCGGGGATTAGGCGGAACAAACAAATAAACAGAAACACCAAAAAAAATATATTTTAATATACACTTGCCGTGTAAACTTTCATATGCATTTAGAGTAAAAAGATGTTATTGTGTCATGACAAACAGACACTACAACTTTATTTCTTTGTGGTAGTATTTCTATAGATTGCTCAATTACTTAACACAAATACTGTAATATCGATTCTTATTCACATCTACGAACCTTTTGCCACATTACAAAAGCACTTAATATAAGTGGGGAATATCATTACCCTATCTACTGCAACTGTTGGCTCCCGTGCTCGTAACATTATATGACTATAACAGTTATCTAGGAGAACAGGCTTAGACTTAAAGAGGATCGCACAGTAAAAGTTAAACTTAATATACAAGTATGTACGTTTATTTATTTATTTAAAAGCCTTTAAAGTTACCATTACAGGTTGCTTAACCTAATGTGATAGTTAGCCACACACACCTAAGTACAATATACACAGAGGATAAACTTACACGCGTAAAAAAAAAAAGCAGCCAAGTGTGAGTCGGACTCGCCCATGAAGGGTTCCGTAGCAACAAGTAACATAATATAAAAGTTCTTGTAGTCCGTTGTAACTTGGATCGATGTTTGATTAATAGTGTATTTTTTTAAATTGCGGTTTTCGATTTATGACGTGGTAAAAAAACTACTAACTAGATCTCGTTCAAACCAATTTTTGGTGAAAGTTTACATGGCAATGTACATCATATATTTTTTTTAGTTTTATCATCACACACATTTTACCACTTTGGAAGTGTCTCTCGCGCAAACTATTCAGTTTAGAAACTAATGATAATAAAAACCTCAATATCATTTTTAAAGACCTATCCATAGATAATGGGGTTGATGAAAAAAAACAGTTTCAGTACTAAGTATAGGAACCCCCAAAATTTATTGTTTTTTTTTTCTATTTTTGTGTGAAAATCATAAAGTTTAGTTCATAAAGTTTCGGAAAAAGTGGCTGCAGACAGACAGACATGACGAATCCATAAGGGTTCCGTTTTTTGCCATTTGGCTACGGAACCCTAAAAAGGCTTATGTTTAACGAACCTCCAGATATAGTAAATGATCTCCAAAAACAGTAAATGATCACTAACATTTAACCAAAGTATTGTAGAAATTTAGTTAGACTGTAAAAAGCGATTTGGTTCTGGCACACGTAAGGGGTCACAATTCTAACCTAACCTAACCATGTCGGATCCACCCCAGGGGGGACTTAAGGGTCCTAAGTTTTGGTGTTCATTTACCATTTTTGGTTGTCATTATATTATTTAGTGACTAAGATTTGGTGATCATTTACTATTTCTGGTGGTCATTATATTTATTTCCTTACAAAAATAGCTGACTACCAGACTACAGGCATAAGGCATTCGCTCGATGTAAAACATCGAGCAAATGGCTATCTGAACACCACAATCCAGTGACTGGGTAACACGCTACCACTTGATAGGACTGGTTGTCTGACTTTCTGGCTTCTGACTATTCAAAGTGAATGTCGAAGATCTACAAGAAGACCAACGGCTTTGCAAGCACGTGCTTTCCGAGACACGGAGGGATCTCGGTATATAATGAATGGTCACCCACTCACGGATCGACCGCGGCAAGTGTAGCTTAACATCATCTTTCACGTCTGACCACTTGCTTCCTTTTTTCAGGTCACTTTTCTATTGGTCAGAGCACAACGCTCAATTTAAATCAATCAAAGAGTCATCTGGACCCAAGGGCGTCGCCAGCCGATGGCCTAGGGGGGGCAAGTTGATATATGGAGGATGGGAATAGAATAAATTTTAAATACAGTCAAAAGCACATGAAGCCTTACTGGAAGAGCGTGTTTTACCTCTATGGGCGGCGCTTGTACTTAGGGCCCCTTCACATTAGTGTTTGACCAGCGTAGGCGTTCGATGATCGTATGCAGATTTGAACGCTGCGCTAGCGTGCCGCAGACGTCGGCGGTATTATACCTATAGTATACCTATACCGAAACGACAACGAAATTGTATGAGGTCTCGGAGCGTCGCGTTGTGCCGGCGTTTCTACGCTGGGCTGCGCATACGTTCATCCAACGCGTAGGTGTTCGATGAACGTATGCGTAGCGGTTGTCCAGCGTAGGCTTGACAACGTGGGCTGGACAACTGCTCGTGTGAAGGGGCTCTAAGAACGATGCAAAGTCCAATGTGTAAAGCTTCACAAGCTCTTGACTATACAATTCAGTGGCGTAGCTATGAGACCAGTGGCCCCTATCTAAACTGGTTACTTTTCATTTTATCAAGTAAAAACATAAATACTTATATAAAAGAAAAGAAAGGAGGTTTATAAGATGTCTCGGCTTATTTGTGCTAAAATAAACTTACATCTTTCGCTTAAATGCATAGGACGGCCTCCAGTCAGTGGAGGATATCGAGAGGAAGCGCATTTCAGAAAGTAATGGACTGGACATTAAAGAAGGAATGAACAAAATCAGAAGTATGAGAAGGGAAAAGCAAGATAAAGATTGTTAGAAGACCGTAGATTCGTAGAGTGTGAAGAACATAGATATTGAAAGTGGGGAAGTGGGGTGGGGGTGGGAGTGGGGTGGGTGGTTAAAAGAAGGAGGGGAGAGCCAGTGGAGCAGGGAGGAAAGCGTTGTCAACGCACGCAAACTTTTTTGGCGAATGAGCAATTATTTTAGCTCGTACCTGAAGACACATGGTCATATTTCCTCAAGTTGAAGATAAACCTGATGCAGTTATTGAGGACCCTATCCAACTTATCCGTCTGAGACAACATATGAGCACCCAAATGACCAGGGGTTGTGAAGTGACGGTTGATATGTTATCCAGGTAAATTGTCTTCGGGAAGTCCGCATAACGTGAGCTGCCATTACCAAGATTTCCGAAGAATTTCCAGATATCAGCAAGAGAATAAAGCAAAATTGAATTTGAATTTAAATGTTTTCGAGGATATGGCGGCGTTTGGCGTTACGTACCTATAATCTGATTACAGATTTCTTGCAGCTTTAAGGAGGTTCGGGTGAAGAACCCGATCCCTGTGCCTCATCGCCATACGAACCCCTGTCTTCATCCAAGGAGCAGGTGGACGCCTAAGCTAAACCCTCTTTACAGGAACGTGTCTGTTGTAGACAGCAATCGATTGAAGTTACCCAGCTGGTCGTCTACGGTTGTTGTAGTTGCAAGGTGACCCCCATCGAGTTCCGACGCATCCTGACGTAGCTTCTCCACATCCATCAGAGGAAAATAAGGTCAAGGTTGGAAAAGCCAGGTGCAGAATACTGACCATAAGTGGACACAAGAGAGAGAGAGGTTGTTAGTACTAAGTTGAGCCACGTGTCATCCGCTGGATATTAAAATGAGTAAGTAGGTTGCAAAGGAAGAACATCGAGACTAACTAACTCGATGATGTGTAGGAGTTTATGGGAACAAGGGGCATATTGACGCAATGTGTCCATTGTCATCTGACAATGGACAACTCTAAGTTGGGTTTAAACACATTTGATATGGATTTTCAGAAAGGGTACCTACTCAGCGGAGGCACAGCTGTAAAGTGAAGGAGAAGAAGCAAAGATTTTGAAACGAAAATCGTTACGAAGACAAATAGCAACATCATCTCCTCCCTTTCCATTTGTATCATTACGGATAAGAACGAAACCGGGAAGAGGGTAGGTTGTAGAGAGAAGATGAGGTTTGAGCCAACTCTCAGAAATCAGAACGGTGTGCGTGAACGTAGACATCAGAAAAAGTCTCCTAACAGGTCAAGTGACTTGACACACTTTGACCATTGATGTGGCAGACATTAAACAAAAAAAAAGCCTTTCTGTTGAACTTCAATTAAATAAAACTTGCATCAGCTGAAAAATTAAAGAAAGCATTGGCAGAGTTGGAGTCATTATCAGATGACATAAAATGATAATATAAATTAAAGAAATTGAAATGTCACGCAAATTCATAAATCGATTGCATAACAACTGATTGGTTGAAGTGGAACAACAAAAACACAAGAACCTACACAACACAACAGAAAGAATTTGTATTTATATTCTAAAGGTGGAAGAATTTGTTGCTAGATCAGTTCGGGGTTTGCTGGCCAGGAGCGGGGCCCCTTGAGCTTAGGGGCCCCGATGCATCGGACCGCCTAGCCATACGATAGCTACGCCACACACAATGAATAAAAATTGTAAAGAAAATTATTATATTTATTACCATAAAAAGAATTTTCGACAAAATATAGGATAATAGAATCAGGGGATAAAAAGAATTTGGAAGCAATTACATTTTCAATTAGGTGCAAGATTTTAATAATGAAGAATTCATTTTTGTTTTTTAATTAGCGTCTAGGGGGCGGCAGCTGCCCCTACCTGCCCCCCCCCCCCCGGTGACGCCCTTCACCAGCGATTAGTTATTCAACAGGCAATCCAACAAACATAATGTAAATCTGTAAGATATTATTAATTAGAGAATAGATTGATTGTTTGTTTGCTATAGATAAACTCAATAAAACTGAACCGATTTTATATATTTAACTTTAAATTGTCATCATCGTCATAATCATCATCATCATGTCAACCTTTATGCACCCACTGCTGGGCATAGGTATCCCCCAAGGGGGGTTCAGCCGTAATGGCCATGCTTGTCCGATGTATGTTGGCGATTGCAGTAGGTATTATGGTACTCAGAAGGACCCAATATCCCTCTGTCGCCTTCTACGACACCAATGGGGTGATGCAATTCGTGACCGGCACCACACGGTTTTCAATTTTCAACTTAGGCCAAATTTCATAATTTTTGGAAATTTTGTAGATATAATGAAACACTAAGTCTGTATGTTTTTATTTTAAAGAAATATTGCGTACGATAGCAGTAGTTATCATCTAAATATCTACATTTTTGACTTAAATACTGCGTCGAGCGTTTTTGGAACGAAGTTCCTTATCGCGCGTTGTGAAAGGGGGCTAGACGGAAAAAATTCTTACGAAAAGTTGTCACGACATGCTATAATAAGCTAAATTGAATCGTTGGAACTGTCAAATAGAGTTCATTATTAGTTGAATGGCGGCTTTTCTATGAAAATATTGGAGCGAATTAAAACCTTATTTTTACACATTAACCGTGAAATTCGGTTGCACATAGCTCCTATTGTCCGGTCGGGCACCAGCCTATACGTTTCTCAGAATAATTTTATCATACCTTTTTTGGTAAAATTTCAATTTTTAACCGTTTACGTTTACAAAATAAAGTCCGAATTCCCTTTTCGTAGAATATGTTTATGTATTTAAAGGCGGCGCGGCGAACTCTTTGAACTAGGTACCTACGGCGATATGTTTAGTACCTAAGTTTATTCGCTCAAATAGTGGCGGTACCTACCTCAATGACATCGGAATTATCATTGCGTGATAATTCCGATGATAACGACCTACGAGATAAGTCCACCTTTCACTGTGAGACTGTGTGGATTGTGAAAACGAGTGTAAATTTTAAGTCGATAATTAAGCCATAGAATACGTAGGTTAGGTAGGTAGGTAGTTACTGTACCTACTTCTATGTTTTGTTTAGTACCTAGGTACCTATTGAAAGTTTGGGTTTGGTAATCATGAGCTTTCTATCGGTCGCGGTCGTCAGTAGGTAACCACTGCACCATATCGCTCTAGGTCACAGAGTACTTTTCTCTAGGTTTTACTAGCGACAATAATATTTTTTTTTGATTCGATTAAAATGTTTTGGTTTAAATTAAGCCAGTGGGAGCTTAGGTGGGTACCTAGGTAGGTAGTGGTACTTACTTTTATCATTGGCGAATTATTTGTACCTAGTTGTAAGTAGGTAAGTGAGTAGGTACTCTTTTGCTAGAAAAAGAAAGGCAGGCAGGCGTAGGTACCTATAGGTGCTATAGGTAACCTATTTAAATAAATTAGAGCTATTCACAAACACAGTTTTAATCAACTTTGGCTTAATTAAAAAACTTACCTATTAGGTATAAAATTTACACTTCCCTGTATCGAAGCAACTGCTCAATATGGAGTCCATTTCGCTCGATACATAAACGGGCACGTTTAATTAAATTGTCTTTAAATTTTATTAATGTGTCTCTGTCACTTTTCACAATATTAAAAGCGTTCACTATCGCACTTCTTAAGTCATCTCGAGTAGTATACTCCTGGGTATAAACGAGCCTTTTAATCTCGGACCACAAATAAAAATCCAGCGGTGTCAAGTCAGGGCTCCTTGCGGGCCAAGGCACTGGGCCACCACGACCTATCCACCGCTCACCAAACTCACTATTTAAATGTGCACGCACTGAAGTAGCATAATGAGCGGGACATCCATCATGCTGATAGAACATGCCGCGTAAGTATGCCAGAGGCACATCCTCTAACAACTCCGGTATGGTATTTTGCAGCATCTCCAGATAAACGAAAATTGAGCCTACTGATTAAGTTTATATAACATTATATTTGTTAATAATAAAAAAAAATATTATTATAACTTAAAAAAAAAAAAATTTTATTACAATTCCTTCACTAATTAATCGAAAGGAACTTCGTTCCATCCGGGTGTCCCTTGACACCTCTCAAGTTTTTTTTTTTTTTTTTAAATTAAGCTATACTGATTTACTTAAAAAGCAAAACATCAGTACACCTTAATCTAGGGTTTAGATTAAGGTGTACTGAATCTAATGAGACTCATTTCGTGGTTCAGGTTTAGGAGAGGAAAAACGTTATAGCCAAATACCATATTTCAATATGGAAATGTAGGTAGGTAGGTACCTAATTGCCTCCTAGACTTGCATCTCTCTGTATCGCGCGATACGGGTCGGGGGCAAGGCCACATCGTATTTTTATTGTTCACCCTGAGGGAGGCAGAACAAGCGACATGAAACAGATAGCATTTTTGGAAATACCTACTCGTGCCGCGTATCGGCACCTCTCAGTCCTCTAAGCTACATTATCAGCAAGTAATATAGGTCCCATACCTTCCCGTGGGTGAAATTACCAGAGAATGGGCAGCAGCGTTCTCTGTGCCTCTGTAACCACCATACTGCGATCGCCAACCCGCCTGCCAAGCGTGGCGATTATGGCAATCCCCCCCCCCCCCCCTTGGGGAGGCCTATGTCCAGCAGTGGACGTCTTTCGGCTGGAATGGTGGTGATGATATTAATATATTATATTATAGAAATTATATATTATAGGTTATATGTACTTATCAAAAAATCACAGTTGAAAATAAAAAGCATTGTAATACTTGTAATATTACGGTTTTACGAAGGTATATAAATATAAAATGGGTCGAAACAAACGCCTCCACTGTAAAAACATGAATAGATACAGCGTGTTTTTAAAAGAGAAAGAAACATTCAGTGTTGAATAACTCAACCCGTTGATAAAACAAGACGTACTTATCTACGTTTCACTCACGAATTGAAAAATAAACGGAAACATTTTGTTCGTATTGGAATGAATTTTGTAAAACACAGTTCTATTTATCAATAACTTTTGTTTGAATTCTAATAACGTTTTGTATCTCTGTATTTCCATCCGACACCATCGCCTACTGGACTGGAAAAACGGAACAAATATTTAACTGATTGCTGAACCGGTTATTGTATTCTATAACTGAAGATAATTGAATTTCCCTTCATAGTTCAGTACACCCGCCATTGTGACGAAATTGATAAAAAGCGGACCTCATAAAACCGTATTCGGATATGAAATTGTAAACCAATAGAAAGTTCAACCAATCAATTATTGTGTTGATCGAATGAAACAATTTGTTGTTGTTTTATTGAAAAAAATCTCTTGATTGAATCGAATTTATATGGCGGATAAGGTTGAACCGATGACGTTCATATGTAGTACCTAGCAGTGGTGCTATTCTCTAAGTAACACAATCTAAAGCTCGACGCTGCAGCAGCGGCGAGTTATCATTGCGTTTTCATTAACCTTAGCTTACGCAGCGTTATCGCCACATGAATTATCGGTTTTTGAAAGAACTACTGAAGGTAGATATTTATTTTCAAACCACTTAATTAAATATACACAAAGAACAATGGCAAGGCTCCATACTTCATTTTACCTGACATCGATTTGAAGCGTCTATGTTGGAACAAAATATAAAACTTTAGGGGTTTTATTACTTAAACATAATCACTGAGATTTTTCATTATAGGGACTTTAAAAAAAAAGATATTAACATTTTTTGTATTTTGAGGTTATGAAAATATGTCATTAAGTAGTCGTCTACATAACATTGATGCATTATGTCAAAGAAAATCCCTTAAAATACAAATTAATAGCTATCTAAGTATAGCATTATTTTAAAATAGGTCTATGTTTAACAGATACAACAGATGCCGATAAAAGTTAAGGATTAAAAGTCCCATCCCCAATCCTTATCATATCTATCAGCATAACCTTATTTGTAAGCACCTGCATTAAAATCGCCCTTGCCATTGTGAAAAGATTAGCCAGTCGGCATAGGAGGTACCTATAGAGGCTTATTACCCTCAGTGCACTCGTGGAGGCTCTTTCCTAATCCTCCATAATATTTATGAATCCTGGGTAGATGACAACTGCAAGGCTAACAGGGATAATACTACTATCCAGAATTTATGGGTATAATAAAACAGAAAATAAATTAAAACAGAATAAGTATCATGATTTTTTATTATATTTTATTCATCTTCTCTTATAATATTGAACTCTGCCCCTCCGGAACTCTGCTATCTGAAGGAGTCAGCTGCAATGGAAATAAAAAGAAATTAGGAAATGTGTGTAAATAAGCACAAGCCTATCCGATTAAAGGAAAAAAAATGTATATTTTGGATAAATAGACTTTAATATTTTGTACAAATAATCATTGCAAATACCAATAAGTACGTAAAGGATATTTGTAGTTATAGGATTTAAGATTTTTCAATTTACATTTATGATCTTTTGCTTCCTGATTATATATTTTTATACCAATATGTCATGATATGAAGTAAAAAAATGTTATCCCTATAACTGTTGATTGCAATACTCCACCAACAAACAATTAATTATTTTTGCATTGTCTGCGAAGTGGCAAAAAATAAAAAGATGAATTACATACCTGTTGGGGTTGTTTTTCATTTGAATATATTTATCATATTATTCTGCTGTAGGTCTGTAAGGTTGTCTCTTAAGTATTTTGTAGCTTTGCCTTCTTGCAATTGAATACCCACACAGAAAACAAACATTGCTATGGCTTTGTTGACTTTGTCCGTCTTGTTCATCACTGGCAGAAATATCTTGATGCAAATTCCGATTTCCAGGAGTCATTGCCACTTCCCAACTTGCTTTTGCAAACATATTTATATCAGTAATCTGAAAGTTAATGGATTATTATATGTATGGAAAAACCTACCACATTAAACACACATAGATAACTTGGTGCATACATCATATGCTATACAACCCAAATATTAATGATATTTTCATATCAATCATTATGCAGTAACATGATGATTATTAATATTACAGAATTGTGTAATCTTTTTATGATTATATCAGCAACAATCATTATTATTTACAGATCAACTTACTGTCTGTGGACAGTATTGAGCACTCTAAGTGTACAATATTTAGTTATGATAATAGACAGGTTTGCAAAATATGCATTGAATCTGTATCAATGATAATAATTCTATCACAGATTTGCTGTTTAAAAACGTAAATGTAAGAATACAATAAAATTATTTAGAATGAAAAGAAGTGGTAGGTAATATGCACAGGTAAAAACTATACTAGATCCACAGAATTTGTATGTAAATAAATAGGTAGGTAAACTTACGATTCGGTGATAAATCCAGTTGCAGAGCAAGGTACAAACTAGTATTTTGATCCAAGGCCCGATCTCGTCGAAGATTATTGACGCAAATATTATAATTCACGCACAAGATGCGTGTAGGTCTGCTACGACTTTCCATCTTCAACCAGGCAACAATATCAAAATCTTGAGGCACAATCGTAGTCCGTATAGAGAAAACAATTTGTTGTTACAGTTAAGTACAGAAAGTTCGTAAGAAAGCACCAGTCGTCTTATGGGGTAGTGAATCAAGTCCGGGGGCAATGCGTGGGTCAATAATAAGAATAGTTAAATAAACTGCGAAACCAACAACAACCAGTAACAGTAACCTAAGCAATTTAAAACAAAAATACGCAATTAACGCAATGTTGTCAAAATGTCATTCTCACAAAATGTTGCCAGTGTATTTTCTTTCATTTACAATTAGTGGTGGTTATAAATAATTATTTTATCTTTATAAAATATTATTCCTGCTAGTCCAACACGTAATTTATAACTACGTTAGATGGTTTGATATGTTTATTGTCCAACAAGCCTAAGGAAGCACTTTAAAATATATCTTAGTTATGGTTTTTTACCGAGTATCGTCTGTTTGTTTCATAAAGTGGTAACTCTGGTGATTCAAAATAGTTTTTTCCACAGATAAAACAGACACCCGACACCGGATATGTATTTAATCAAATAAAAGTTCATTAAATTCATAATTTAAACTAAAGTTGAACATGTAAAAGTAATTATGGATAAAAAACATACAAAAAATTTGACAAAGTTTTGCATAAGTCATATTTCTAGACGCTTCCTAAAACATTCAGGTAAAGAATTGCCATTATTCTTTAAAAACAAATTCAAAAATAAAATAAAAAATATTATGTACAGTGTACAGTAGTGGAGGACTCACATGGCAGCAAACGTGGTAGGTAATGCTGCTAGCCTTTTGGGCACTTGTCTCATTAACAGCGATGCGCGCTACTGAAGGTTGAATAATTTGACACTTTTGATATTCACTAAACAATAACAGATACTGAGCTCGACGTCGATTTACGGCTGATACGATATCGAGTTCACCGTCGAGCACAGCAGGCTTAGCCAAATTATCCAAATTAACAATCTACATTCGATAACGCTAATAGAAAACTAATCAAATGTATGCATAGACATTGTACCTCTTTGAATGTATGGGAATGACGTCATATCAACGATAAGTCACGTGATCGAAAATCAAAAAAAGTTTTTCCAAAAAAAAGAAAACCGCCTTCATAAACTAAAAAGTGATAGATAACTTTAGCACAGAACACATTACTTTCGGAAGTCGGTGGCGGTGGCTTTGTGTTTGTTTGTATTTGTATTTTATTTTAGTTTTTGAAGGCGGTTTTCTTTTTTGTTTTTAATTTTTTATTTTTCGCTTTTTAGTGTTGCCTTAACATCCAAATCCATTAAGAAACGACGACACACTTAAAAGAGATTGTAAGTCCTCCAAAGATTAAAGAAACTAAAACGTCGTCTAAGTATTTTTTTGGGAATTTGTTGATTTTCTCAAAAAGGGCTGTGTCAATTTGGGTAAAATTTATATGGGACCATTTCGAAATAAACCCCTTTCGAACAAGCATTTTGCAAATCCGTCTATATATGACAGAGTTATGCCCGAACATACATAAAAAAAAATATAAACATTCGAATTCATAACCTCCTCCTTTTTGAAGTCGGTTAAAAATAGATTACGACGAGGCGTTAATTATTGTCGAAAGAGATACGATACGAAACGTTTGTAAGTTGGCTAGGCTGGGCTTAGATTTAGAGCAACACGTATGCACCAACACAACTGTTTATTGATTTATCAATATTACGCACTTCACAAGGTTATGTATACGTTGATTATATAGTTTCATAGTTTTTAATTTAATTGTACGGAGCGCATGTTACACGAATGGCTGTACCAGAGTGAGAGAGAGGGATCGTGAGAGAGGGATGGATAGATCTCAATATAAATTAGTATGGCAATACTAAACACTTTGGAACATGTTTATGTGTCTCGAAAACAAACATCCATGTCTCAAAAATATATACAAGGAAGGCAGAGGCAGCTACATAGTTTAATAAAAAAAAGGTTGGCATGAATAAATTCACTAACTGACCGCGGCAATCATAGCTTAACCGTCAGCGATCGAATTATTAGATATTATTTAATGATCATTACTTAAACACGAGACCAATCATTTTACAAAAAAGCTTTTGAAGGCGGTTGTGTTAATATTTGTAAAAATTGTTAATATTTACCGGTTTCTAGTAACATCTGGGTAAACATTTGTGTGACGAGTACTTGTCGTACCACCCCTAAAACATACCCTATCCATTATCCATATCCATAAAAATACAAAATCATTTTACAATTGCCGGAGAAATCGCATAACAAAAATTCACAAAGAAACGAAGGTACCGGCACGTAAGTTGGCAAGATATTTTGAAATGGGGGAATTTCGCGCATGTAAAAATGTATGAAATTGTGCGTGCACGATCTTCCCCCACTACAAAATCTCTTGCTAACTTTTGTGCCGGTAATTATACAGTCATATTGAGAACTTCCTCCTTTTTAACAGTCGGTTAAAAATAAACGAATTAAGTTTAATGTTAAGTGTAAACCACAACACGAGCTAAACTAACTTAGCTCACGTTACTATCAAGTCTTTGTTACTTCAGCTGACACCGGGAACTACAAACCGATCAAATTATTGTTATTTATGCTTCTTCATTATGTTAATTACAATAATTTGATTAAAAAAGAAATGAATGATTATGCATGAATAATGTCAGGGCTAGTCCGCTTTTGGCGCCCCAGGGATGCGCATAATTTCCGCCTCGTGGTGATCGAAAAAGCAATCGACGCGAACTTCAGCATACATCCCTAATGAACTTTTCAGACTGTAATATAAATAAACCTTTAAATTAAACTGAAAGTTATTTATTAACATAACATAATATTAGTATCTAGTTGTATAATAAAACATATTCAGGACTTTCTAATAATAAATTTTGTTCATCTAGCAGAATGAAGAGAAGGATGTTTTCCATTGCATAAATAGAAAAGATTTTATTTTTTGTTAGTTTGTTTTATCATCATCATTAACTTTAGATGCCCACTGCTGGGCTAGGTCTTTGTTAATGGGGGGTTCAGCCGTAATCCCCATGCATGGCCGATGCATATTGGCGATCGTAGGTGTTATCGTACTCAGAATGAAGCTCTTCTTCTTTTCGAATCGATGGTTTTCCTTTATGCTAGACTACTTGGGCCCAGTAGGTAGCCACATTTATCGCAGCATCAGTGGCGTTTTTAATGTCCTCTAAGGTGCAGGTGTAGGGGCACTTTGGGCACTGTAATAAGTGGGCCATTGTCTGGTCAGGATCACGAATGACGCTGCTGCCCATCCTCTGGTCAATATCCCTCTGTCGCTTTCTACCACACTCGAGGGTAGAAATAGTCTAGTGCTATTCGTGACCGGCACTACACGGCTCTTTGTTTGTTTATATTAGATAAACTCAAAATAAATTATCAATTTAAAACATTATGTCATCACTAGGAACGCACTTTATTCCTGAGTGCCACAGGATATATTTTGTTTGTCAAAAAATAGGTCTTTCTCAAGAAGTTTCGAGGAAAATGCTAATTATTAATCCATTCTAATCCATATTTATTATTTTTAATATTATAAATGCAAAAGTAACTCTGTCTGTTATGCTTTCACGATTAAACGGCTGAACCGATTTTGATGAAATTTGGTATGAAATGAAAATAGCTTATACGCTAAGGAAGGACATAGGCTCCTTTTTAATCGGCAACTTCGACTGCATCCACTATAACCGACGTTCACGCGGACGAAGTCGCGGGCAAAAGCAAGTAATTAAATATATACAGAACTTATAAATAATAAATATCTGAATGTTTAAGTTCACCAGACTGTACAATGAGCCTGTGGTTCAAATTTGGCTTCATAACTTTAGTAAACAGGGTTTGTTCAACAACCAAACATAAACTTTAGAATAACAGAACCATATTGAATGCTTGGAATGTCTAAGCTGACTCTATTCTCACTACTTTCCTACTAAATACTACACTCGTCTGTAATTATGGATGAATGGATGGATTTTTTATTGTTTATTACCCTTTGTCGCTTACTTTTTATTGACGACACGGTTGGCGCAGTGGCTGAGCGATCGACTGCTGCGCAGCGTGTTGCGGGTTCGATTCCCGCCCAGGGTAAACATTTGTGTGATGAGCACACTGTTTGGCTTGTGTCTGGGTGTTGTTTATCTATATATGTATGTATTTCCAAAAAAAAAATGTATTTGTGTATGTATATCAGCTGTCTGACACCCATAGTACAGGGTCTCCCTAGTTTGGGGTCATATGGCCGTGTGTGAAAATGTCCCCACATATATTATTATTATATTATTATTTTTCGATTGAAAGTCCGTATCAAAACTGTTTCTGAAGGGAACCATAAACTAAAACGTCATCTATGTATATTTTTTTTGGTTTTTGTTGATTTTTGTTTTTTTCACATAACAAACATACCTACACAAAAAAAAAACATACAGTAGTATTAATTCCTAAAACGTCCTCTTTATTTGCAGACCACACCACGAGCTGAACTAACTTAGCTCACGTAATTATCAAGTCTTTCCTACTTCAGTTCACACCGGGAACTACAGAGATACTTTTAAAAAGCACTAAGCTACGAAGCTTAAGCTAAGTTAAGCTTGCTTGGCTTACGGTTGCTTTAAACTCCGTTATAACATAATAATACGCACGAAAATTCTGACTCTAAATTTTCTTTGCCTTTTAGAAATAGTTTAATTTATTGTCGTGCTAGTGCACAATAGTAAATTAGTGATTAAGCGTTACGAATTATTTGGTTCTTGTTTTATATTTATGGTTGTTTTTAACTGCGTATAAGAATTATGTTTTTGAAGTTTGGTTTCAGATAAACAGAGAACACATTTATTGGTTGAAGAATTACAAGTCACAATTTTTATGTTCAAAAATGAATCGTTACCTTAATACTCGTATTACGCTTGATTCTCACACATTGTAACTGTTAAGGATACCGTTCCTCAAAAGGAAATAACGGTACCATTGCAGGATCACTTCGTTGTCCGTCTGCCTGTCCGTAGGTTTTTATCCCTTGCAACAGGAAAAAGACAAAACTTCTAAGTCAACTCAATCAAAAGAAACGGCCGTTTATGCTCTATTTTATGCTGCATAATGTATTCTAACACTTGCAAAGCAATTAAAACCTATAGGATACTCCCGTTGACCTAGAAACATGAAGTTCTCACATCACAAAAAAAAATACTTCATTTTTCGCAATTATAACTTATTTTGCTGTTAGTAAACTAACCGATAACCACAAGTTTGTACGCCACTCTCGGTACGCGAGTCAGACTAACACTTGAGCGCTTTTTTATTCGTGTGTCGTGTACATCTTACTTTCATAACTTTATTTCGTTTCAACCACATTATACTCTCACCGCATACAAAGGTACCTACATTGTTCAATAAACTTGTACTTAGTTATCAAAACAATAACGATTACATACAAGTTTAACAAAACACTTGAAACATTCAAAGTATTTGTCCAAGACCACAGAGATGTCAAACCTGCGTCATTTTAAGCCATGGACTTAATTTTTATGATCGATAGAGATAGTTATTAAGAAGGTATCTGTTCTGACTAGCCTTAATGTTAAGGTCTTTAGGTGGTGGTGGTGAACAGAATATTATATTTAGTAATTTTCTTAAAAAGAAATGTGTTTATCTGTAATTTACGAAATAATTAATCTTAATTTCCGCCAGGGTTACTGCAATATAGTTAAATTTTTATAGTTTCGAACCAAGTGCTTTGCTTCCACATTTATTGTCCCAACTACTTACTAGATTGTGGAATTCATTGCCCGCCTCTCTGTTCCTCGACAAATATAATCTGCGTAGCTTCAAGGCACGAGTATACCGCTTTATTCTAGGCAAGCGTGCTCCACGTCACTCGTACCGATGTCTCAACGACATAATTTCCTACCTTTACTCAAATTTCAGCCATGTTTAAATGACGTAGGTCTATCAGCTCTTGGATCTCAGCCTATATACATATTTCCTTGCTTATACAAACATTTTGAAACGCAAACATAATTTTCTTTGCGTACAGTCGCTCAGCAATTTCAGTCTGTAAATAAACAAATAATCGTAGTTTCAGAAACAACATTGTTTGCGATTGTACGCAACAGTTTACTGAAATGGGAGTGCTTGGTGATTAGTTTTGATTTTGGATAGGGTGAGTTCGACAGTAGGCAGTAACAGTGATTTGCGTGGCTCAAGATGAGTAGATGAACTTATGGGGGAGCAAAACAAACGGTTAATAAGCGCTTTCCTTTTTTGAGACAATTGTGCTACTTTTTTTTAAACTACTTTTGAAATCCAGAATCGACTTTGCCACCACCAGTGGGCTAATTCACGTAACTAAAGAAGTGCTGTTGCAGTGCAGTTGCAGTTAAGTTTCGATCAAAACAACGCTTTTCTTATTCTCTACCGCTGATAGACACGCTCGCGTCAAGTTAGTGTCACGGGAGCGCAATAATGGCATTCTGCTGATGCGCGTCTTTGGTGCGTGCGACGGATCGCAACATGATCGGTATTCTACTATTCGTTTGTCGTCTCAAAATTACAGTTAAAACACTGAAATCTGTACTGGGGTATTATTTTAATATTATAATAACGTCAAATTCATTGAAATGTAATCGATTCTATTCAATTATTTAGTAAGTAATATTTTATCTCTCATGTGGCTACACCATTAGTAAGTTTGATAGAGTTTGGTTGTCGTGCAGTTGACGTGCAGTTCACGCGCAGCTTACGCGTAGTTTAAAGATTACAAGAATACCGTTTACCACTCAAACTTGAACTTAACTGCAACTGCACTACAACTTCATCGGCGCGTTATAAAATTATCTACGTGAATTAGCCTTCAAAACAGCGCCGAGGTAATAAAGCTCGACGAGTCCCGGAGAAACGATTCGACTGCCTTGGATCTCGCAACGAAATTAATCAGAAAAGAACAGCGAAGGAGTAAGAAAAAACATAATTTTTAGTTTCCTCCATATAAAACAGCTGACAGAATAGAGTTAGTACCAAGCACAAGTTCGATCGTGCATGGAGTACTGTTCGCACCTTTGGGATGGATCAGCAAAATACCAACTGGAGGCATTGAAAGTCATCGATAGACGTGCCAAGAGGCTCATTAACAACGACTCCCTGGTTAGGGCTAAGCTCCAGAGCCTTGAACATCGCCGCACCGTTGCTAGCCTTTCGGTCTTTTATCGGGTACATTTCGGAGAGTGTGCTTTGGAATTGCACAATTTAATTCCCCCATCCCCGTTCCATCATCGGATGAGCAGAGATACGGCGAAGCGTCACCGCTATATGGTTGAAGTTCCACGGTCTCGAACCAAGCGCTTTGACTCCACATTTATTGTGCGAACTGCCAGACTGTGGAATTCCCTGCCCGCGTCTCTGTTCCCTGATAAGTATAATCTGGGTATCTTTAAGGCACGAGTGAACCGGTTCATCTTAGGCAAGCGTGTTCCAACTTAGGCCGCATAATCACTTACGATCAGGTGAATTGCGATCAAACGCAAGCCTATTTGATAGTAAAAAAAAAAAAAAAAATACGAACAAAGAGACGTTTACAACTTACCTAGGTACTGAAGTACCGTTGCACTATGTGGTAAGACCACAAAAATGTACTACCTATACAAAAAAAAAATATAACAATGTACTTAATCGCGTATTGTTGTTTTATGCCCAGTGTAACGCCTTATAGTCTTAAAACATTTGATATTACGATTTACAAGCTCATCTAAAAAGCCAATCTAAATTTTACAAAATATTTATGTTTTTACTGAAACAAAAGACTCATTATGATATAAAAGTAATTAAGTAAGATGGAAACTAAAGAAACTTTATTTTAGTTGTGATTTTCACAAATTAAATTATTGTTTTTATAAACAATAATACGTACCGTCAACTGCTGTAACATTGCCTACACGCCCAACATTGTCTACACTCCAAAAAGCTCAATTATTGCCGCTGAGAAATATTTTTTGCCATATAGATAGCCAACTTGCTTTTAGTAATACCATACACAGCAAAAACATTTTGGGCGTGTAGGCAATGTTACAGCCGTTAACCGGTAGGTACTTAGTTAATTTTAAGCGTACATAATTTATTTTAATTTTATTTACAAACTAAAACAGATGTTTTCTTTACAAAATTAACATAATCTCTGACACACACATACATATTTATTTTGTGAAAATTGTATTACCGTACGAAGAAAACTTACATTAATTCATTCGATTTAATGAATAATAAAATCTAGATTGCTTTTCTTAGTATTGAATAGTTTAATGATAATACATATGGTTTTGTAGGAATAGCATGAGCATTCATCACAGCAGGAATAGCATAATACCTATTTATATACCTTCAGGCTGAAGTTCACCCTCAGTTGCTGGAGAACCTCCGAACTTTCCGGACGTGGCGTATCGTTAGTCGCCGAATCGTTTCGTTGTCCGTTGAGCTTTCGTATTTATTGTATTCGAAATTCAAAAGAAGTGTTTTATTATTTTCTCCTCTAATAAAGTGTTATTTAAATTCTTAATTTAAAGTTTAAAGTGTTTTGTTTGTGTGAAGTTCTGTGTTTACAAATGAGGTAAGATTTTGTTATTATAAGTTTTCTTTGCATTTTTTTAAACTTTTTGTCGTATCACATCAATTTAGGCAGTTTTATTTCAAGTCTCTTTTTGATATCAAGACAAATTACTTATGTCTTTTTTTCCAAGTTCATTAGAGATTATTGGCACTATCTATTTACCGGTGAAATGTGTTAATACTTATTTTGTTATTGATTTTTATAAGGTTTTGTTTTATTTGTAATTGCTTATTTGAGACCACACTTATGTTTCATCAGAGACAAAATTCAATGTTGATAGAATTCTGCAAAAAAAAAAATTCAAAAAGTTTATTGTCAACAGAAAAGGTGATGACAGACGGTAATTTCAATTTGGTAATTCTCTCTGATGGTTTCTTGACATGCGTTATAATTAAATATTATGTCGTTGTTTCTAAACACTAACACAATTATTAAATTTAAAAAAAAATGTGTGCTCAGGAGATGTGGGGGGACATATGAAGATAAAAAAATAAAAATGCGTTTATTTGTGGTGACATAAAGAGTTACAAAAAATGTTACTTCTGCCAAACTGTAAAGCAGTTTGTTGGCAGAAGTAGCTCCCATATACAATTTTATTTTAGATTAGTATATACATTACTGATTCCGTAAAAGAAATTGAAACTGTGACATTCAATATCTTTATAATCTTAGGCATAGTCCAGAACAGAATAATCGTAATGATGGCACTTTTTACACCCATTGTATTGCTAAAATAAGATAAAACAATAAAATATAAATATGTATAAACGGCATCGTCATAGTTTAGTACCATAGGCATTAACATGCAAGCTTTTACATGTCACTATGGAATGCAATTATCGGGAAACATCGGGATAATTGCATTGCACCGCAAATGGAATGTTTCCATAACTAAGCAGGCAAGTTAATTCACAATCAAATTAAACTGTAACAATAGGTTTCTGCCGTTTATTTAATAAATCGACATAAATCAATTTAGACTGCAGTATTTGCATAAATAAAAGCTCTTAGGAAGTAAAAGTTATAACCGGAGTAAATTACTAGAAAAAAGTAAATTACCAGAAATTATAACAAACTTTTCCAACACGTTGACATGTTTGCTCTCTATGCTGGTAAATTTAAAACAGACACACACACACACATACACACACACACACACATTATATTAGAGACACTACGCATTGGTTAGGTACCCACCCTAATAATTAATCAATCGCAAGCCTTGATTGTTTTTGCTTTGTTTATCCTCCTGTTTTTCAGTAAAAACACGAGGTTTGTCATAACATCAGTATGTTATGACAAACCTCGGTTTGTCATAATATGAATATTAGAAATACACAATATTCTAAAATTATTGTAAGTAGTTTGTAAGTAGATTTAAACCCGCAAGGGTAGCTTGCAATATTGTTATTTTTTATGTATTCCGTGGAAAATGTGGTTGGTAACACATTTGCGCATTATTACTTGTTTTTATTACTTTTTTATATTGTTGTAATGTGTCACTGTTTGTTTTCCCAAAGAAATAAAATAAAATAAAATAAATGTTTGCTTGGCGAAAAAAACGAACCTAAAGTCGTACATTCCTTAATATGACTTGACCTACCAAAAAATACTTACTTCAAGAAAGCTAAATAAGTATCTTATCAGACTCGACACGATTTATGAAAATTATGAAAATGTACTTTTTCATTGCGCCCCTAAGACCACCCATTGATCCTTCATTTTTTTAGCGACTCTGCATCACCCTAGTGCAGACTGGTAGAAAATGCCCAAGGCATTAAGTCCACTTTTGTACAGTGTTTATTACATTTTGTGCAAAATGTTTTAATAAATAAATAAAAATATTCACAATTAAAAATTCGAATCCAGAATCGAATTCTTGTGCGACTTTTGTCAATACACGATGTAGGCATCCATATTCTGGCAAATAAAATTCATTCTTTCACGAGCAAGCGGATTAAAGACAAAGTAAATAAATTTTAAATTTAGAAATACTTTTTTTACACATAACAGTCATTTATTTTATTCCAAGTGGCTGTTTGAGTCTTCATATGACCCGAAGGCTGGTCTATCTTGGGTCAAATATCAGCATTGCCATACAAGGTGGCAATACTGCCAGCCTGTTGGGCACGTGTACCGGTGACAGCGATGTAGACGAGTTTTTTGATGGCCTTTGAGTTCCACGCCTCCCTTTTTCTTGGATTTGTAAATAGTAATATTATTTTAATTTTTAAGGTTTGTATATAATTAATAATAATAATAATATGTAGGGCCATTTCACATACGGCCATCTGACCCCAAACTAGGGAGACCCTTTACTTGGGTGTCAGACAGCTGATATACATACACTAATACATTTTTAAATACATACATATATAGATAAACAACACCCAGACACAAGGCAAACACAAGTGCTCATCACACAAATATTTACCCTGGGCGGGAATCGAACCCGCAACACGCTGCGCAGCAGCCAATCGCTCAGCCACTGCGCCAACTGTGTCGTAATAAAATTAGTATTTGATTGATATTAATAATAAAGTTATAAAATAGGAATTATTGAAAAATATAATTTTATAGGCTTTATTCATATTACAACGAATGATTCTTATTGTGCTTCATCCCTTCACTACGTCATAATAATTATAAATTAAAGAATCATGACGAGATCCATGAAAAATAAAAATCATTTATAGAGTTCAAAATGTTTTCCTATGTGGAGAATACATTACCAGGAGTAGATTGATATACTTACCATATCTTTAAATCCCCGCATAATTAAAATATTTCGAAACGAAAATAACACTTTTTCGTTTAATTTCGTTGCCCATTTTGTGTTTATAAAAAAAGAAAGTGACAAGTGACATTAGCGGATCTATCAAATTGGCAGACAAGTGATGTGACAAGTGTGGAAAAAAATTATCATTATTTGTGACTTTATTACCCATAAAACGATGCAATTTCAGAGTAAGAACTGCGAACAGCGCTGTCAGTGTCACTGTTACTATCAGTCGTTGTTTCGTTCTGAAATAATGAGCTTTTCATTAAACTATTCACTTTTTTTTGCGGGGTTTTAAAAATATTGTAAATGCATGAATATACTCTTTAGGTACCGAAGAGTATAAGAATTAGAATTTCAACTTCTCTAACCATCTTTATTTTTTTGTATCCGGCCATGATCCTTTGAGTTTGTGTTCGATCGAACTAATCTCCGAAACTACTGCTCGAATTTTGTAAAATCATACGTTAGTAATAAACTACGTTATCCCTGATTGTTATAGGCTATTTTTTTGAACAGAAAATGAATAATACGGATACCCTAGTTATATGAATCACTACAAAAAAAAAGCAGCCAAGTGCGAGTCGGACTCGCCCTTGAAGGGTTCCGTAGCAGCAAGTAACATAATATAAAAGTATTGCGGTTTACGATTTATGACGTATTAAAAAAAACTACTTACTAGATCTCGTTCAAACTAATTTTCGGTGGAAGTTTACATAGTAATGTAGATCATATATTTTTTTTAGTTTAAATCATTTTCTTATTTTAGAAGTTACAGGGGGGGGGGGGGGACACATTTTACCACTTTGGAACTGTCTCTCGCGCAAACTATTCAGTTTAGAAAAAAATTAAATTTGAAACTTCAATATCATTTTTGAAGACCTATCCATAGATACGCCCCACGTACGGGTTTGATGAAAGAAAAATGTTTGAGTTTCAGTTCTAAGTATGGGGAACCCCCAGAATACATCCACTTACCAAGGTTCAACTATGTTTGAGTTTCAGTTTAGTTCTTATAGTTTCGGAAAAAGTGGCTGTGACATACGGACGGACAGACAGACAGACATGACGAATCCATAAGGGTTCCGTATTTTGCCATTTGGCTACGGAAACCTAAAAAGCTTTTAAAGGGGTCACGAAAGAAAAAGCCACCAAAATAATGGGTTTCTGAATAGTAAGGATAAATTTAAACTGTTCATACGGACTATTGACTGATATTTGTAGTCAAAAGTAGTCTTGAATCATCAAGAGATATGACTGTGACATATAAAAAAAGACAACCACCTTCAAAAACCAAAAAGTGAACAATAACTTTAAAACAGAACACACTTGACTTTAGTTACGGAAGTCGGTGGCTTAGCTGTTCTATTTATTGTTTTGTATTGCCACCAACTTCCGAAACTAAAGTCATGTGTGTTCTGTTTTAAAGATATTTTTCGTTTTTTGGTTTTTGAAGGCGGTTGTTATTTTTGTAAAAAAGCTTTTTTATTTTTCGCTTTTTAGTACTTACTTATCATCCAAATCCATTAAGAAATGGCAACACAATAAAAACAGAGATCGAAAGTACGAGGTGAGAACATTACAACATCATCCATGTAATTTTTTTTGCTTTCTGTCGATTTTTCCAAAAAGTGCTGAATCAATTTCGATAAAATTTATATGGGACCACCCTTGAGGCATACCCTATCCATAAAAAGAATTTGCAAAATCGCTTTACATTTGCCGAAGAAATCGCGTAACAAATATACAAAAAATAAATAAAAATAAAAAAACATACAGACGAATTGAGAACCTCCTTCTTTTTGAAGTCGGTTGAAAAGAATCAACATAACTTAAAACGCCTTGCTAACATTTAGTTTCTTTATTTAAGTACGTATCATGGAACATGAATTACAGAAATAACAAAAACAACAATATTTCTGCTAAAACAATGAATCATGTTTCATTGTTAGCAGAAATATCGAAATTGTATTTCCAACAACTAAATAATGCCCAATAAGTACATTTTAATGTCGGCTTCACGTTTTGATACCTACCCAAAAATGAAGAGATTAAATATTAATCAAAATGGTAGAAAAAGCTTTTTATGTCAATAATTTTTTATCTTTGCTTTTAAAAGATAAAAATAACTGTAATTGGGTTTTGTGTTTGTCAAAGCAAAATGAAATTTATGTCAAGTCACAACGGTTTCTTTTTTATTTGTGGTAATTTAATCTTGCGACTACCACGTTTGTTATCTATTATTATTATTTGCGAGTAGGTTTAGCTCTCGAGGAGCATCCAGCTTCATAATAATAATAAGCCTGACATAGTGGCGACAGCTCGATTAGAGCGTCGCGCAATAATTGTTGATATAGCGGTTCCGCATGACGAGAACCTCGTGAAAACAGAGAAAGATTAACAAATAAAGTATCTAGACTTGGCTCGCGAGGTTGTCGACATGTGGGATGTGAATACAGCAATCATTGTGCCGATAGTCGTTACGGCCAATGGATTAATTTCCAAGAGCCTCGACCAACATCTGAGGAGGCTCTCGTTGGGCAGCTAGATCAAGGGCTTGATTCAGAAAGCGGTTCTCCTGGACACTGGGCGTATTGTTAGGAGGTTCCTTTCTCAGGAGCCCTGACCACCGGTAGCTTGGACCCTGTTCCCGATACCGGTGAGCTACTATTTTTTATATTTTTAAATGTTTTTTTTTTTACTTAATATTTAAAAATGTAATTTAATATGTGTATAAAATGAATAAATGTGAATAATAATAAAACAATCCGACACATTATCTCTCGGTGCTCTCGTTTAGCTAACGGGACTACTCGTGTCTATGCACAACCTTGTAGCTTGGATTAACCACCAGAAACTTGCTGTAAAATACAGGGGACCAAGTCTGCTATTTTTATAATTTCGTCATTCCAACACGATCCCATTGTCATTTTGCTAAAAGTTCGTAATCTGCTAAATTCATAATGGTCGATCAGTCGTCGGTCAATGATCTCGTAATAGAATTGTGTTATAATGACATTGTCGTATTGCCATTATTATGAAACCCGTTAGTAGAAATGATTTTTGAAAAACTACTACTAAAGAACATTAATTCATGTCAGATTTCATTTATAATATATATTTTTACATATTATTATAAGTGTTATAAGCAATCTGAAGTGGTAAGAAGTTCGTAAACTAAGTCAGTCATTCATTTGTCATTATGTACGAGATTACCATTCTACATCATTTCTTTTAATGGAGTGTCAGTGGTTGACCATTGGAAAATCATAATGACGCCATTATATTAGTAGATTACCAAACTTTTCAAAATCAACAATTATGAAATCAATGATAGACCATTCTGACACTATTGTAATAGCAGACTTGAGGCCCTGGTTTGTGGTATCGGAAGTACTATAGATATGTGCCCGACCCAGTTCTCGAAAATGGCAATATCACGATATATTGGGATCGATCTATCATCACTGACAGGACTATTGTTGGCAATAAGCCTGACATAGTGGTGATAGATCGATTAGAGTTTCGCGCAATGATTGTTGATATAGCGGTTCCCTATGACAAGAACCTTGTGAAAGCTGAAACGAATTACATATTATGTTGACTTGGCTCACGAGGTTGTCAACAAGTGGGATGTGAATATAGCAGTCATTGTGCCGTGATAGTCGTGAGGGCTAATGGGATCATCTCCAAGAGCCTCGACCAACATCTGAATAGACTCTTATTGGGCAGCTGGATCAAGGGCTTGATACAGAAAGCGGTACTCCTGGACACGGCGCGTATAGTCAGGAGATTTATCTCTCAGGAGCCCTGACCACCGGTAGCTTGGACCCTGTTCCTGATACCGGTGGGCTACTATTTTTTTATATTTTTAAATGTTTTATGTTATACGAATACTTATTTAAAAATGTAATTTATAATTTGTATATTTATAAAATAAATAAATGAGAATCATAATACATTCTTTATTTTGGACAACAAAATCCACTGTGTTAGTAAATTTCTTCTAATTAATGTTAGTAAATATTATGTTATCTATATTAATGCAAAATTGTATAAAAGTGAGTTCGCTTCATGAGCACGACGCACAAGCAAAAAGAAAACACTTCATCATGCACAAAACGTTTCAGAATAGGAGAGTAGATCTTCTCCGCCACTGTCCTCAGAATACTGTTGTCACAATCCCACATTCTTGAATTGATAATGATTGACAATTGAATATGGCGGCGAAACAAAAGAGTTTTTAGTCCATTTCACTCACACAGTATAGTCAATGAGTAAGAGAGCAAGAGACGCCCCACCATTTCCAATTTGTTTCTATACGGGTAAACATATCAAAAGTAACTGTTGTGATGTTCTCAATCCTTAGCATCAGTGACACGGCCACCTTACCTCAAGCTTACATCACGTAGATACACCGTGAGATATTTTTAAAGATTATAAAGTGTTAGATTATTAGTGTTACTGTGACTGTGTGTTAATTAAAATTCAGTTTTAAACCGTGGCAAGGGAAATCGTTAACCATGAAATCAGTCCATGGTTCTAGAAATTTTTAGTTGGTGATTAAAATAAAACTGGGGCTTTATATAAAAGTGTAATACTCATAAAAAGAATAAAATATATGTTTCTCTTTTTTAAAAACCGAAGTAAAATTTTAACTTTATGGTGTCTAGAATCAACTGAACCTATGAGGAAAATTTTCGTCATGTGTCATGTCCCATACACCATACCTCTATTTATTGATCTGGCACATCTTTGAGTATCTGTCAACAGTTTTCAACAATGGTGCTACTAACAATGTCCGAGCTTCCTGTCATTGAGAATAAAAACGACGACACGAGGGCACGATACCTACTGTGTGATTTCTTGAAAGAACTCCATTAGTTCGAGAAAATAGGGTTTCTATGCTAACTCTCTTTTTATTTTTCCAAAAGCGATTTTATTTTCTAATCAGTAATATTGTTAAAAATTGTGTGTGTTCAATTCATACCATCCCTTACATTTTGTATCAGAAAGAAATTGAAAGCATCAATTTAAAGTCTTTGTTAAACTAATGTTGGTTTAGTGCAACTCACCGTTAGGCCGACATGCTCCAAAATTGAAATGTTAGTTGCTTATACGAGATTTAATTTAACAATGTCATAAAGATTGAATGAATTCATTATAATAATGTGAATTTATGAACATAATAAGTACCTAAACTTAGTTGTGTTTTAAATGTATCTTTTTTCTTTACATTTTAAGGACCATATAATCTGTTGAATTGGGATGCAGAGGTGAATCAGGACGATACTTTAAAGGTGATTTTAACATTGAAATAATCTAGTTTGTTGCCAAGAAAGACAAAACAAAAATATTATTATTCATTACAGTCCTTCTTGTCATAAAACTATTAATAGTAATAATAACGTTTATTTTGACCAAACAAAGATCACAGCACACACATTACACATTGATAATAAAATAATGACAAAAACACATACACAGTTTAATTACACACGTTGTTACAGATTTCGATTGCTCAGCAAGTGAACCATACAACAATGGTTCAGGTTCACAATCGAACCTCTGCGCAAATGCCTTTAGGATGCCGTTGGAGCTAGAGCGCTGCGCATATTATTTTAATGTCAAAATCCGCTTTCAAGTTTTGTCCCGATTCATCCCTGCCCTATTCACTACGCTTTACAATATTGTGTCTCTACTATTGTAATTGGCCTAAACCATTGTAATTAAAGTAAAATTTATTACTGTAATTTAACTTCGTATTGGCAGCTAACTCTGATATAAGTTTTCTGGCACAAAGGGGTCTTACCATAAAGAGTGCATTGACTTTTTAATGTAATATTTTGTGCAACTATCCAAATAATATTATTGCCATTATGCTAAATGAGTTCAAGCCAACACGCCACATGTGATCTCATAATCTTTTAGCACTCCATAGTCTGGTCTAGATGTTGTCAGTTTAAATAATAAAGAGCTTCAACCGAGTGGTCGCATTTAAGATGCAGACATGAGCTAAAGCGCAAACAATGTCAGACTACAAAGAAGAGAAAAGCGATGCAAAACGGGTACATATTACAATATCGAAAATTAAAATGTCTACACATTAAAATGTAATGATTGATAGCAAGCAAGTGCTCCTGATTGTCAAATCTTAGTCCAGTTTTGTCCAGTCTTAGTGACATTTTATACACTGTAGGAAAACGATTAGGATATTCGTATAATTTTTCCATTATTTTAAAATATCTATGCTCTTGTGACATTTTTCACATAGGATGCAGAGACACCGAAGATATTGCTTTGGTGTCTCTGCACATTAATGAGTTCCAGCAAAGCTAGCGCATCTTCGTCGTCTGAAGAGGAAGACATGCTATCACGACAAAATCAGCCTGTATAATGACTACTTGCGGCGTCTCTTCGCCTCTTTGATAAAATTTAAATTGCGTCCGTGCCTTATCTGTTCCACACCTGCTCTGCGCCTGCGCCGCCTTCACCGTACGCCGTTTCTGTGTAATTCGCGCCTTAGGGAACTTCGTTCCAAAAATAAGAACATTCTAAATATATTCTAGTATGCTACGTTATATTGTTATTATTATTCAATGTAGGTGCCATTTCCATTGTTAAGGTAAGAAGTTACTTTTCCGTTTATATCGAGAATTTTTATCTAAATGTGAATGTGTTGTGTCTAAAATATGTTTAAAATTACCATACGTATATTTTTCCGCTGCTACAAGTACAAACACGATACATTTTTATAAAATATTGAAATAGGCTTATTTGTTTTATTCGGGTTTTGTCTGCGCCTTAACATGACCTCGTAATGAAATGCAGACAGTTCTCTATGTTTTTGCATAATTGTATTCAGAGCGACTGAATAAATTATGAGTAAAATTCACTTAACACCTTGTGGGCAGTGAACGGAACTTGTGGGTTAAGTCAATTATGGAGCGATATAAGCTTTTCATTCGTAATTTGTTTACATTTTTATCGTTTAAAAGCATAAAGTATGAAGCATTTATTATTATCATTTATTATGCATGAAGTGAGCGGGACATTCCTTGATTTGTCTCCTCTAAAATACGATAATAATTGCCATTCATTCTTTGTTATTTTTTTTTATATTGTAGTTAAAACGAACTTGGCAATTGGGTCTCATTGCAACTGTTATGAGACCGTAAAACATCAAAATTAAAAATCTAAAATATAAATAACTACATACATCCATATGTATAAGTTTACATTTAACTTTAATTAATACAGGACTGTATAATAAGTACGAGTTTATGTTTGACAGAGATGTTTTGTATTATTGACATAATTTTTGACATATTTTGAATGTTGACATTTTAATACAATTTATAAATTGTTCTAATTTGTATTGTTTGACATTGTAATTCTTGGTATTATTTGAAACCGTGTCATTTAAACATATTTATGAACGTTTTAAAATTTGAATTAGTAATTTCAATGTTTCAGTATTTTATGTAAAATGATTGAATGTTTCTATTGAATATTTGTACGCCGATACTTACGGCTAAAGATGACTGGACTTTAATGAATGAACTGACATAATATCTTGCTTGCTCTTGTATGTGTACACATGTTTACCAAATAATAAATCTATTCTATTCTATCTATATATATAAAAGGCAAAGGTGACTGACTGATGTATCAACGCACAGCCTAAACCGCTGATCGTAGAGACCTGAAACTTGGAGGGTGTGTTCTTTGTATGACGTAGGCATCCACTAAGAAAGGATTTTCCGAAATTCTACCCCTAAGGGGGTGAAAAACGGGGGGCAAAGTTTGTATGGGACAACGTGATTCCTTGGTCCAATCTACTTCAAATTTCGCATAAACATTCTTTAACAGAATTGATGGAAGATGGGTTTCGTATTTTATTGAAATTCAACACCTAACGGAATTAAAAATGGGAAGAAAGTTATTTTGAGGGTGATTTGCATCGAAGTTGATATCAATACTTCTTAGTGCTTTTGATTTAAATACATTTTATTTTGACACATGTCATGTTTGAAAACTCAACTCAAAATAAATATTATTAGCAAAAAGTAAAATATATATTTATACAGAATTATAACATTATACTGCAGAAGAATTACATATAATTTTTAATACATAAAATAAAACGATTATAAAAATAGTGTGGGTTCGAAAATTCCCAATCGTCAAAGACATTTGTTTGTTTTGTGGAATTGCAAACCCACGAGTATTTTTGTGGAAGAAATATCGGCATCATCTGTCCGAAGACTTCTTGCGAGTTTTGAGATCAACTACTAAAGGTGACATTGACAATGAGAAACGTATTCTAAACAATTCTTACTTCTCTTCAAAACGTGGTCGTTTACATCGGCGTCATTCCTGTGGTCAAGTTTGGGTTACCGGCCGCCCCGCAATCACTGGCACATCAAAATCGTGGAAATCGGAAATACACTGCCGAAACCAATTACTACCACCAAGTACTATCGTAAATAACCACGTCAGCGTGTTCACCTCAGAGTAATTGCAGAGCAATGAATGCTCTTGGTTGAACAGAAAAAACATTAATTACCACTGGTATTCTTGCAGAGGTCAGGAGGCAAGTTAAATTGCGCTGCCACACTGCTTTAAAATTCTCATCGATTAAGAGTGTAATGCCAGTGAGAGCGAAACCTATTTGTGCGGTACATATCACGAAACAGTGACAAGAGACATGTATGACTAATAGGAACGCAGTGGAAGCTGTAGAACCCTGCAAGACATCCGCAGAAACCAAGACATGATGGGTAGGGTCACAGTTCTGTTTAGTGGCGATTTCCGACAGACGCTGCCTGTGGTAACGCGAGGAACTAGGGCTGACGAGGTAAATGCATCGTTGAAACGATCAATTCTATGGTCACGTGTTTATAAATCGCGCTTGACCATCAATATGCGTACTCAGCTTGGAGGCAATTCACGTGTTCAAGAATTCTCCGATGTTCATTTAAAAGTTGGTGAAAGCTCTCTACCAGAGGAGAGAGGGCAGGTGGATCTAACAGAGACTCTTAATAGTGTAGTATCTACAATAGAAGAACTGATTCATGTGTTGTACGGCGACATAAGTCAAATACCGCATCAAGAGAATTTGGGTGTGTGAACAGGCTATTATAAGTATTATAACACCCAAAATTGATCAAGCTGCAGCGATCAATATAAGCATTTTGTTTCTCTCAAATTGAAGGGAGAGAAGTAGTATACATCTACGTTACGCCGTAAAATTTAGAATAGAATTCGCTTACGGCAAGTGGACTTCTAGCGCACATCTTCCAGCTGAAGGTCGGTGTACCTATTATTTTGTGTAACAGGAACCGACTCGAAGTCGTCTGTCTGCAGAGAAATATCATTGAAGCTGAAATTGTAACAGGTTGTGGCGTTGGTGAGAGTGTTTATACCACGTATACCACTGATTCCCCACAATTACCCCTTCCAATTCAAGCGTGTGTAATTACACACAGGAAATTCCCGGAATTCAGGGAATTCCCTGTGAGCGTGTGCTTTTGCATGACTATAAACAAGTCTCAGGTCGGTCGGTGTTTGTCACACTGAAGGCTGCGGTTGTCGATCTCAGGACCAGCTGCTTTTCTCACGGTCAACTGTACGTTGCTTGCTCTCGTGTCACCAGTCCTGACTCTCTGTACATTTTGACTAACGGCAAAACTACAAATTGATATAGTTTAGAGAGAGTTTTTATAAATATATAGCTAAGCTTCCTTAATGTTTTTTCTTCTTTTCAAACATATTTGGGTTTGGAGTTTCAATATTTGTTGTGTACATAAGTGTAATAAAATAAAAGTATATTTGCGTACAGTATAATATATTTGAAAGAACGACAAAGAAAAAAATCGTTTTTAAATCGTGCAATGTACGTACGGGCTCTGTTTTTACCTTAAAATGTAAAAAAGAAACAATTATATGATCACTTTTTTTTTTTCAGCATGTATCGCGAAAGAGTCAGCTTTTTTCAGTCCGTGTGCACGACAGAATTTCCTATTGGCATACAAGACAAATCTACAAACTTTCGTCTCCTTTAGCTCGGAAATTTTGAAACATCTTTCCTTAGCAAAAGTTTCGTGCTTCTAGACCAAGCTGTACACTGTCTGTCAGTGAAATTTATAATTGCTATTGAGTACTCAAGTTTTTTACGACTTCCACGCGAACGAAGTCGCGGGCTTAAGCTAGTTCTATATAGAACACCGTTAAGTATCATAATACATCTTTATCTTTACATAGTATAAAACAAAGTCGCTCCCTCTGCCTGTACATTTAGATCTTTTAAACTACGCAACAGATTTGAATGTGGTTTTCATCAATAGATAAAGTGATTCAAGCGGTAAGTTTCGACGTATAGTTTGATATTGTTTTCTGTGATACCACATTATTATTTGCATTGCACCCGTGCAAAGCCGGGGCGGGTCGCTAGTATCATATAAAAAAAGAAAAAAAGAGGCTTTTGTAAATAAACGTTTTGACTTTGACTTTGAAAGATGTTTCTATTGGCATACATAGACATGCATACAAACTAGAGCTAATCGTTGGTTAGTTCGTAAATTCAACGAATTACTTTCACGAATTCCATTGAAAGACAAATACGAATGGACTGCAGTAACGGAGAACGTAGAATGAACCTGTACTACTCTATGATATAGAAATACGAAAACCGATGAATAGAACGCTGGTGAACAGAGAAAGCTTGATGAATTTAAAGCAGGATTGTTGAAAGCGTTATCTCTGTCGCGGTTAGATTGAGTCTTGTTGCATACGTACCAAAACCACCCCACAGTCACCACACAACCACACCGTAACCACACCAGACCACGCCAAAACCACAACACAACCACATCACAACTACACCACCACCACAACATAACCATACCGCAACCACACCACAACCACTCTACAAGAACAACACAACCACACCATAACCACACCACACTACGCCACACCGCACGCCAACCAAACTACAACCACACTATAACCACACTACACCTACACCACCACCACAACACAACTACACCACAACCGCCAACCACACTACAACAACTCTACAACAACAACACAACCACACCACAACGACTGGTTTAATTCACACGGACCACTTTTTGACGTCATTATCACCCGTGTGGACGATATTAAACACTTCATACACACTAACTACCTACATATAAATCGCAAAGACACGTTTTTTTAACTACCACAAACCGCAATAGGCTGCAGTGAAACCATTTACACGGTACCACTGCTCGCCAAGTTTTTATTGTAGTGTGTGAGGCTGTGGTATGTGTGTAAATATATCTTAAGTAGTCTTACAACCAAAACAATATGGTGTATAGTAAAAGTAAACGAACAATTTATTTATGATTTAATTAATAATACTGTCTGTCTGTCGAGTCTAGCACTGGTCCGTGTGGTGTCGGACGTAAAGGATAGCACCATCCCATATCTTCCCGTGGGTGTCGTAAGAGGCGACTAAGGGACTTACCAGAGAATGGGCAGCAGCTTTCTCTGTGCCTTTGTAACAACCATACTGCGATCGCCAATCCGCCTGCCAAGCGTGGCGATTATGGCAAAACCCCCCCTTGGGGAGGCCTATGTCCAGAAGTGGACGTCTTTAGGCTGAAATGATGATGATGAATAATACTGAAAACATATAAAAACAATCAACAAAAAAAAAAATATAAAAAGTTTTTTCAAAAAAAAAGAAAACCGCCTTCAAAAACTAACTAGTGATAAATAACTTTGACACAGAACACACATTACTTTACTTTCGGAAGTCGGTGGCGGTGGCTTTGAGTTTGTTGTTTTGTATTACCACCGACTTCCGAAAGTAAAGTAATGTGTGTTCTGTGCTAAAGTTATTTATCACTTTTTAGTTTTTGAAAGCGGTTTTCTTTTTTTTGAAAAAACTTTTTATTTTTCGCTTTTTAGTGTTGCCTTAACATCCAAATCCATTAAGAAACGGTTACACACTTAAAAGAGATTGTAAATCCTCCACAGATTGAAGAAACTAATCCGACGTATAAGTAATTTTTTTGGGATCTTGTTGATTTTCTCAATAAGGGCTAAATCTATTTTGGTAAAATTTAAATGGGATGGACCATTTCGGAATGAACCCCTTTGAACAAAAAAATTATTTTGCAAATCCGTCTATATATGACAGAGTTACGCACGAATATACATAAAAAAAAAAAAAAAAAATACAAACATCCGAATTGATAACCTCCTCCTTTTTGAAGTCGGTTAAAAATACCAGTTCTTTTTTTCGTTAGTCCAAATATATATTTTTGATATATTTTTATTTCTTAATTTCTGAGAAAAATAAGTAAAATCAAAAAACATGTGATGACGTCACATAAACGGTGGAATGAGATAGTTACCTTTGCATAAGCATTTCAATTGTTTAGATGAAAACATTAACGTCAAATAAGACACATGTCAATGTCACATATATGAAGTGTAATAATAATGATAATAGTTTTTTGACGGGTCACAGTAAAGCAAAGGATAACGCTTTTTCACCGTAAGTATGACGTCATTAGGCGCTTACGTCTTTTTAGAATACACCTAATTTCAAAGTTGAAATTATGAATGAAAAGTACATAATTTCGAAATACGGAAAAATACAGGTGCCCTAGATTTGTATTTACTTTTACATAACGTAATAATGTAATTGCCCGTGGGGTGTCCGGGCTAGAATAGCACCTCCCCATTTCATCCCGAGGGTGTCGTCGAAGGCGACTAAGGGAAAATCCGGAAGTCAGGCAGCAGCGGCTTCCGTGTACTTAACAACCTCACTGCGATCCCCAAGACGCCTGCCAAGCGTGGGGATTATGGCAACGCCCCCCCTTTAATAACTTATATGGGGGAATACTTTGTTCAACAGTGGACATCTTCAAGCTGATGATGATGATGATGAATGTAATAATACATGCAGGTTAAAAACAAAATGTTGTCAATTGGCATACAAAAGAAACCATACCTATTATACATGTTACTGTAAAACCCAGAATATAAGGGGGGCTCGTGGCAAAGAAAAAGTCGTAAGGATCAGATTAAGTCATGGTTAAGCTATGCTTGCCGAGGTCGGTACTTGAATGGGTGACCAGCTATTTCATAACGTGCCTATGCCTTTTTAATGAAAATATTACGTTTATGAGCTTTAAAAACTCGGAGAGTTATGTTCGTGATTTTATTTCTGTAATTCTGTAATTGCATATTTATTACTTTCGTGAATATTTTTTTATTACAATACAATCTAAAACTGAGCTGCAAATTACAAAAAAACGTAAGAAAATTTGAATTCCGAGGGCTGCCTAGGCGCGTTCCTTTAAATGCTACGGCGTAGCACCGGTATGCAAAGCGTAGCAGTCTCGTAGCACAGCGTAGCAGCCGCGTAGAGGTCGCATAGCTAACTTATAGATGTCGCTTAGGTACTGCATAGACGTATCGTAGTCGCTTCTACGTAGTTGTCGCGTAGACGCCTTACATAATACCAATACCAGCCTCTTCTCACCCAAAGAAGGCACGAGCATTGATCACCACGGTTGCTAAAAGCGGATGGGTAATTTCAGTCTTATCAGTTGTGTCCTCTCAATGTTTCCTTCACCAATGTCAGTGACTTTCAAAATAAACTCGCACTTCTTAAAATTGAAAAAGTCACAATAGTTCTTGCCCGGTGACGATACACATGCTCTTCTTCTTCTTTTTCCTGCCCTTATCCTATGTTACTTGGGGTCGGCGCAACATGTTTTCTTCTTCCATTCTATCCTGTCCAACGTCTTGCTATCACTGACTCCCTTTTCATTCATATAATTCTTCACACAATCCACCCATCTTTTCTTTGGCCTTCCTCTCCCTCTCCATCCATCCAAATTAATATTCATAGCTCTTTTGGTCACATGAGTGAGTATGACACGATACACATTATTATTATGTCCGAACAAGACCTTCGCAACGTCTAATGCAAAACCATCCCTAATCATAGTCGTCTGCAAAAATCCTTAACAGCCAAGTTTCTTATTACACTCCTTTCATTAGCCCCTTAATAAGACAACGTAACAGACAAGTATCTCATAACGTAGACATTACTGAAGTAAATATGGCTCAGTAATAAGTAGCTCTTAAAATACTTCGTATATAAAATATTAAGGGTCACATCTTCGGGGTTTATGGGGTAATAATAATATAAGGACTTTGAGAACTTTGCTGCCATGGAATCAGAGCTTCAATGCTCCAGACTTAACATTCTTTTTCAGTTAATAAAAAGCAATAAATCTGGTTTTTGGAACATTTTGACCGAGTAGGTATTGCACTTCGATATTGACGAAACATTTCACCGCTTGGGTGTTTAGGTTAATGAACATAATTCATCAAAGTCATTCTTTTTTTTATCTTTTTTGATGATGATGAAATCATGAATGTTTTGAATTGCCATGGAGTCGGTCAGTTAGTCAGAAAATTGAAACTAATTGCTCGTTGCATAACGTAGGTAGGTCTCTATGGAGAAGAACGAGCAAGAAATTTCATGTACACTTATAAATCAAGTTTTTTACAAATTACTGGTTACATTAATCTAGTTGCATCTAAGTCTTTTACGCAAAATACGCGCCAAGAAGTGGAGTTGCGAACACCAGCCCGTCATACTAATACTAATCTAAGTCTTTGTCATGATATCTCATCTATCCTATACAATCCCGATCGGTTTCGGTCACGGTGGACCATCTTAAGGGGCTATTAAACGACTTTTACAGATTTTAAACTGCCAATCACGTCAAAATGTGTAGTGTAAATGATTTGAAAAAAATATAATTGTTAAACTAGAACATTCTCTTAATCATTTAGTACCTATGTGAATATTTTTTATTATATTCATATTAAATAGTTTAATTAACTCGTGAAGTTGTGTCTGACGCGGACAAAACATTGACAATCACACAAAATCTACCAGGTATAATTAAACGAAACTTACACCATCTTACAGACAATTTTATTATCTATCTTTTAGTAGACATCTTTTTTTTAAGTTAAAGAATACTACTTTTGGAGAGTTTTGGACGCAGCGCATACGATTCTCTGCGTCTAACACTATTATCAAAGTTTAGTCGATGAGTCCACAAGTGTGTACGCTAACACGGGTGCACTCCCTCCTCTCTCAATCTCTTAGTCCAATGGAGCAACAATCCGACGCAACCGGGGAGAGATCAGATGCAGGACCAACGGTCTTACGTACATTTCGAAGCACGAGACTGACGCACCACCAACTAGCTGCTACTAAGAAGTACCTATTGAAAAACTCAAAAACACTGCTTGACCTGGGAATCAAACCCGAAACCCCACCAAAGTATAATTATTAGTACTACCGTACAGTAGCGACACGACCCGCCTCCCTCCGAAACACTGTTCCTCAACTCTTCCCGCGTCAAACGTGCTCTTGAAACTGTTTTTAGTTCAAACGGCACGTAGACACGCACCCACACGCACGTATTTGTACAGTCTGTTATTTTGATAGTAGTGTAGGTAATTCAATCGTTTCGATTGTATGGAGTGTCGTAGGTGTGATTCCACGCTCAACAGTCGCGCTCGCAACAAAGACACCAACGCTTTTATGAGAGGGTTTATGGGGTATTAACGTTAAGTAAACGGTTGATCTGGCTTTTAGTTGGGCAGCTGAGTACTAGAATGGAAGGTATACAATTTAATATCCTCCATCAAATAGACAATATTATTGAGATCTTCGTCTTTGATCGTTTATTCCTTTTTACATCTTGATGCCTAAGTATTTTATCGACGTCTACTACTTGTTCTTCACTGCGAATTGATAGTAGTAAACACAATAATAATGGCGCCGCCGCCGATACCTTTGTTTACAAATTAAACTAAAATTAGACAATTTCTTATTTCTACGCAGCTGAAGAAAAGGATTACAGATAAATTGAGGAGGCTACAGATAAAAACTAAGTGAGAGATGTCAAATTCGTTTTTTCTTAAACTTCGCCGTGTTTTTAATCAATACGTTCTGACATGACAACTACATATAATCCTAGGAACATTTTAAAGAAAGATGGCAGGATTTGTATAAAAAAAATTAAGATGTTTAGAGAAGTTAAAATTCTAATTCTTATATTCTTGGGTACCTAAATAGTATCTTCAGGCATTTACAATATTTATAAAACCCTGCAAAAAAAAGTGAATAGTTTAGCAAAAAGCTCATTATTTGAGAACGAAACGTGGACTGACAGTCACAGTGACACCGACAGCCGCCGTTTCGCAGTTCTTACACTGAAATTGCATCGTTTTATGAGAAATAATATCACAAATATTGATTATTTTTTTACACACACTTGTCACATCACTATTGTCTGGCAATTTTATAGATCCGTTAACGTCGCTTGTCACTTTTTTTTATAAACATAAAATGGGCATTGAGATGAAACGAAAATGTGTTATTTTCATTTCGTAATATTTTAATTATGCGGGGGTTTAAAAATATGGTAAGTATATCAATCTACTCCTGGTAATGTATTCTTCACATTAATAAATATTTTTTTTTTTTTTCATACATATTAATGTATGGATCTCGCCATGATTCTTTGATTAGGTTTCATTGGAGAAAATCAGATAAAAATGGCTTAAAATAAGTTTAACTCAGTGCACAATAGAGTTGGCACCAATACCAACATATTATTATTCCACTGCAGGGCATATAGGCCTCTATCCAGTCAGAGAACGTCTGTGCATTTATTATCACTCTTGCTCAAGGCGGATGGGCGATTTGAGACTTATATTAATCCTCACGATCATTTTCTTCGCTGACTTGCGACGACGACCTACCGGCCTATTACTTATTAGGCGATTAACACACGACCCCGCGCACCGGCGCGGTTGGCTCACATTGCATTGGCTTTTATGTAAGCCGCTGATGACTAACACACGTTGTACACAGCCTGATCGTACGGACCAGCGCGCGGTGTACCGCGCGGAGGGGCGGCGCATGGCACACGAGACGACTGTATTATCGCGCGGATTACTGATATATCACATTTTTTGACGTGACAACGTCTTATAATTCGATAGCCGGCTGCACGAACGAAAAAACATGACGTCATGCGGCGTTACCTCGCTCTGCGGCGTTCCAAGTGAAAAGTGAATGTGGTGTCAATTGTTTATAGCAACGATAATTACAGCGATAAAGGTAATGATTCTTTCGCGTTGTCACGTTCAACTATCGTCAGTAAACCGACTTTACAGACAATCAATTTTTTTTTTAAATGGACTTCGATTTAGGAAAGTTTATTTATTTATTTTTTTATACTTCATGCACAAAGGTACACAGGCGGACTTAATGCCTTAGGCATTCTCTACCTGTCAACCAAGGGTGATGAAGAGATAATATGGCGGGTGCATAACAAAAAGTAATAATTATAAAGTTAAAAAGATGTAAACTCATATACATAATTATATATTATATCTGGATACTATATACCAATATAAACATTTACATACGTACATATATATGTTAGAGTGTGTGTGTTAGTGTTGTTGTTATGTGTGTACTACTAACAATTCTTCTAACGCTATCTGTGTAAAAAATTATGGAGGTATTGTCTAAAATAAAGATAAATTATTATTATTATCCTACTAATATTATAAATGCGAAAGTTTGTGAGGATGGATGTATTGGTGTGTGTATGTTTGTTACCCTTTCACGAAAAAACTACTAGACCGATTTGAATGAAACTTTACAGTAATATAGGTTATTCACCAGAATAACACATAGGCTACAATTTATAATGATTTTATGTAATTTTGGTCATAATATAACGATACGTGTCAATTAAGTCGGAAAAAAATCTTCCATCTGAGATCTATCTTGGCGTGCGCTGCCTTAACCAATGGAGTTACATAAAGATGATGTACCGCAGGATTGTTTGTCTTAAGTAGGTCTAAATAAAAGTCCGCGACAGCATATATCTACATTTTATGTGCAAGCCAGTACGACCAAAATTGTGAACAATAAATTTAATTTAATTTGGTACTATTTTACAATGCACATATTAGTATATAATTATCAAACTCTTATCAAAATGAATACATTTCTCGCATTAAGTATTTAATGTAGATAAACTTTGTCTTTCACACTAAGTAATTTGGCCGAATAGTTTAAAAGTTATCACGTTAAGATTGACTTGAACGGAGCGCCTAACGGCGGCTGGCGGCGGGCAGACGTCATTGATGGTTGTGTTCTGTAGGCATTTTTATTGTCATGTCATTTATTCTTCGTCATTTATCCTAGATAGCGATTAATTACTTTTTATTTTTAATTCAGTCGCATAAGAATTGTCCTTTATTGTTTGTTTAAATATAGGATCGTAGATTTCGTTATTTAGATATATAGTTTTTATAGGTGAAAATGTTCTTATTCCACGCATCCCAATAATACCCAATAACTTACCCTTCAATTTCAAACGTTTACAGTTCCCACTTAAAGTTGCATTTTCTATGACTATTAATAAATCGCAAGGGCAAACTTTGAAGGTAGCTGGGAATATATTTAGGCACGCCCTGTTTTTCCCATGGGCAGCTATACGTAGCTTGCTCACGTGTATCTAAATCCCAAAACCTACATATTGTAATAAAAAAATACATTTAATTAATTAACTATGTGTGTGATTCTAAAGATGAGAAGTTAGGGAGCTCGAATTAAACAAAAGTAACTAAGAGAAATGAGAATCGGGCGCCAGAGCTCACTAGGTAATTAAAAACAATGAATCCTGGATAGCGGAAAGGAAAAGATAGGACTTTTAATCTAAGGTCGGAGGGACGGAAATTAAGCTGCAATTTCTTAAACAATAGCTCATTTATTTCTAACACCGCAGGCAATATGGTGAACACAACACGAGAAAGTCCCTTTCTTTAGAAGGGAAAGTTGAGTTATAACTATTAAATTTTAAATCTAAAGTTTATGCTACAGCTGTCAGTATTGCACGATTTTAAATTGAATCTACAAAAAAACTAAAGTGACATACCACAGGCTTGGGGAAAGCTATATAAATTAAACCTGAGTTGTGGATTGGAGACTCGAGGCGAAACGCATCAGCTCATCTCCATGATGAATTTAAAGGAGAAACCCGTTTCTGGGCCTAACCGTTCCACGAATCAGATTTGTACCAAAAAACTCTTCTTTTTTTCTTAATTAACCTATTTAAATCTTAGCCTCAATAGCAATGGCCAACTGTAGAAAATAAGTTGATTTCTATTTTTTTGTTTCAAACAACTTTTGTAAACAGTTAAAACTCTTATTTCATTATATATCACTAACTTCACAAACGCTGGCATTAAATCAATAGAGTGTACCCTAAGAATATGATCGATTTAAAGGAAATCGATACTATTTCAAATAATAAAATAATAGTCTATTGTATTAGTATATTTTTTTTAGGTATAAAACCATTTCAATATTAATAAAACTAGTATAAAACAATCAATAAATAATTTTTAATGTCATAACATAACAATCTAAATCATAAAAAAATGAATAATCGATAAAATCGATTGCACCACGGATTGCACTAGTAAACTGCAAATGTCAATGTCATATGTCATATCTGTCAACAATCAATATTGTCACAGAGTACTTTGTTGTCATTCGCTTTTCGTATTTTTGAGGAAGTTAATGTTTTTTCCATATTTCTCGGGATTTTTAATTCGACTTCTGGTCGAATCCGTAATTGATTGCTTTCGGACTGACCCTCGCTTGAACATTGGTACTGTACCCTGCCACTCCTGCTGACCTTTTCTGGAAATCGCATATCAGTATTTTGCTCTTTTGTGAACATCATGAGCCTGTGCCTTGCCTGTGAATTAATTGCAGAATAGCAACGGACCGTTGCAATACAATGGGAAGGCGAAGATTGGAAGATAAAATGCTTTTTTCAATTGTTCAGGAATGGGTGGCGCCTCAAACGGTAAGTAGGTACATATCCAATATTCTTGATCATAACATTTTGTACTATGTAATTATTTAATACAGTCAAACTGAATAGTTTGATCGCTTGTTGTCTGTTGATAGTTTTATTTTATAAAAGATATCAGTATGTGCAACAAATTCATTTTCTAAGACATGTGACATCACCAATCCAGACTGAACCTGCTTGGTTAATTAAGGCTTATTATCTCTCCCAGAAAGGCGGCCTGTGTCTCTGCAGTGGGAATGTAATAAAGCCTCTTATGTTTACTCAAATGTGCTACTCCGTTGTTTAATAGTCTATAATGATACATGATTGTTTCAGGATAAAGACTATATCGGCCAAGCTTCATGGAATCATGCCAATGCTGTATCTCTTGATGGAAATAGAATAGAAGAGAGTGAGCAAACACCTATAGGACATTAACAAGTGTGTATTCACTGTGGATGTTCTCTTCAGAGAAGAGTTTTTTGCCATCAACTTAGAACTGGTAAAGTGCAAGAACGCAGAATACATGAAGTTATAAGAGAATGGATCCTATCATACACGGTTAGTATCTTAGTTTTATTCCCAGTTTATTAGTAACATTATTTAGTTTAGTTTTAATAACAAGGGCATTAAAAATGTTTTTTGGTATGTTAAAACATTTATGAGAATTAGAATGACATTGTGACAATAGTCAAGCTTTTGCATCAGTATTTCTCAATTGTAGGATTTATTTAGATCAGACTTTTACTTTTCAAAGTGTATCACATCACACATCTATATTAATAATTAATAATTTATTATTATTTTCAGGTGGGTGCTTCAAATGTTGTCTGTCACTCTTGTTGGGTGCGAGCAAATAGGACATAATCACCAAGACATTCCTCATTTAGAAGAATTGCCAACTAAGCAAGAAACATATTCTGCGACAAGGACACCTACTGTTGGAACTCTGTTTTGCCCGATTATTATAGAGCTGATGAAACTGAAAGTGGATGTTTTGTGGAAGGATGATTAATAAAACCACTTATCGGAATAAAGTGTTTTATTTTATTTTATTTTACCATAATCATTATTACAATCTCATGTTACTGTAATCTGAGATTCTATCAAGTACCCCTTGTAGATGCAATATTAACAAATACAAGCCAGTTTTGATGTAAATGGGCCTTGTCATTAGAGAAACTATATTTATAAAAATATAGTTTTCACTAAGATTAATATCAGATCAATCTGGAGTCACCCCTGAGCCTTTTGTATGTAAGTACCTAAAGCCTCATTGTGATAAACTGCAGGCGCTGAGTACTTAGGTACCTATTAGAAAATAATATTTTTGAGGTTTTCTCATAGGTACCTAAGTACTCAGTTTATCACAATATCATAATATTTTTGAGGTTTTGAACCTCAAAAATATTATTTTCACATCATTTATTGCATTCCACAATGTTTTAAGTTGTTTACATTTTATCGTTATGAGCTAGGCACAATTGTGGACCCTGTAGAGCACAGCAACATATCTAATTAGTACACTAAATAAAAATAAAACAACAGCAACTCAACCAACATAACCTATAAGTCAAATGATAAAAATAACCTAAAATGTAGGGTGTAGGTAGGTAAATATTGATTGATTTTACCAATTTGGCCATTGTTGGGAGACGTGAAAATTGAGCTGGCGAATCCTTCCTAAATGCCTTAATTTCTGGCCAAATTCCAGCCCTGTAACGCCAGGCCCAAGTTTCTATGGAGTTTGGGTTTCTCCTTTAAAGATGAAAATCCAAAGTATAAATAAGAACGCCTTTGGGGCTGAAAACAAAACGATTTCTTTTGTTAGTCAAGCCCACACGTCGAACAAAATGGCGACGAGGTAGTAAATCGGAAACTTTAAGTACTCACCGTTCTTATCGAAAACAAAGCATGCCAATCACTCGTGCTATGGGCACAACCAAAACGCGATGGCGATATAGGTGCTGTAACAATGGAAAATCGACGAGGGTTAGGTTACATGACCTCAAGTTTATTGTCAGGTCATGGCGATGAAGAATCAACCAACAAAATACTCATGATTGCCCAAAATATTGAAGTAGCACTGCTGCTATCATTGAAACAAAGAGGTTCCCACCAGCGGTGGACCTTTGAAACATTTCAATCTCGTGATTGAAACGGGCGAAATTTAATTTTGCATGATCTTAGCGAAGGCGGAACGGAAAGTGAGTCCTAATTATGCCAAAACGGAAACGTCAAATTCATATCGAATGACAGCAGAAAAAAACAATACACCTGTCAAACTAATGGTCTATGGTTTTATCGATTACTCTACTAAATCCTAGCCAATCTATAAAATATCTACAGTGGGTCACGGCATTACCGAAAACTTCGAAAAAGTGACGAGAGAGGTCGACACTATGTAGCGAGTAGAAAATACTCGTTACAATATTTACGCTGAAAAAAAAACACAAATAACATAGTATACAGGAGCATATTGCAGTAAAAACACAGATAAATTAACACAGATGTTCACCTATTCCAATTACATACTACATAATTCTTTACTTATTACAAAATCTATTAAAGAAACCGCATCAAAATCCGTTGCGTAGTTTTAAAAATGTAAGCATACATAGGGACATAGGGACAAAGAAAGCAACTTTGTTTTATACTATGTAGTGATTAAATAAAAGTAACATTGGTCCGACCTGATTGTTAGTCAGTGTTAAGTAATCCGTTTGTGCTGGATTGGATAATCTCAAGCCCGGGGAAAGACATAGGGCTACTTTGCATAAACACACCATACAGGTAAAGATTGATGAAGAAACCACTAGACTTAGCATTTTGAAATTTGCAGAGTTCTATTATAGCTTAAAGTAATGAGCACTTAGAAAGGAATTCAGATAATTCTACCCTCAAGGGACTCCTTCTAAATATTAGGTATAGGAGTTCAAAGATTGTATGGAAACTAATTTTGAAATTAGAAATCTGGGATGTACGATGTGAAGGTACAATAAAAAAAAAGTATTAAAAAAAAATGTCGCGTAACTTAATGTGGCAGACCAAATTCTACGCAAGCGAAGCCGCGGGCAAAAGCTAGTTATATATATATAAAAGAAAAGGGGGTTTATGAGACGACTCTGCTTACTTGTTCTGAAAATAAATTCTCAATTTCCGCTTAAATGCATACCGACTGGTGGCCATCCTGATATCAAGAGGAAGTGTATTCCAGAGAAGAATGGCTTGAATATGAAAGGAAGTATGGATGGAAGGAGTTTATTTCGGAAACCCATCAACCACGTGGACACGCGCGCTCCCCGTCTCTTCGCGCGACGCAACGCTACAAAATCCGCTTCGCCGCCTCCTCCCTCTGTGGCGGTAGGCGGCGTCGTGTGAGAATCGCCTAAACATCTTATTTAAACGTTTAACACGTAATACAAACAATGTAAATGCTGTTTTATTTATTGTTCCGAGACAGCTACACGCCGGCTTACGCTGAAAACTGGCGCCTTACCGTGCCTTCGTGCTCGGAGCGTTGGCCTTTTCGCGCGGTTGTGACGCATATTTCCGTCTAGAACATTATATATTTTTTATAATATAAATCAACTTGTTTTGGATTTTGGGTTTTTTTCTACAAGAATGAACGTGAAAGTGACACACATTTATAAAAATGTGAGTCACTTTCACGTGAATAAATAGATTTTCTTTCTTTCTTTGATGAAAACCTAATAGGAGTCTCAGGTAACAAAATCGTCAAACTTTATGGCGTCTCTAAAGTACGCCTTCCCTTTTAAAATACCACCCTCCGCGCCCTTGAATCCTGTTGACACGTGAATTTGTTGCGCAATCGCTTGTCTCGTGTTCAGAGACATCAAAAAATGTGCTTATAGGGTCAACATTTCAGTGCTTTTCAGTATTTCAGATCAAACATAAAAGTTTATTTTATCTTGATCCGTTCAGTATTTAATTTAAATTGTAATTTTTTTATTTAATAATAATGATTTAAAAATCCGAAGTGTTAATAAACTTTTCTTGCTGACCGTACCTACCATTCAAATAAAAACCAAATAATTCTTCCCTCTCCCCTCCTTCTTTGTGCAAAATTATCGTAATTTTTATCATAAAACAAAAACACGAAAAAGAAGTTAAATTCACAATGGCAAAACTGAGAAAAATGCATTTTATTGCACTTAGTTCTAACTCTCACTAGTTTAGTATGGATAAAAAGACATTGTGTCAGATTTTAAAATGCATGTCATCATCTGTCAAACATGACCTGAAAGGTCAAGTCATTCGCTTGGTTGAGCTTGCGCCGGTGAATGTGTTCTGTTACGTTATTCGTATTTTCTGTGATTTTACCAACAACTTCATCATAAAATAAAAACACGAAAAAAAACCAATTCACAATGGCAAATCTGGGAAAAATGTTTTTTATTGCATTTAGTTCCAACTCTTACTAGTTTAGTATGGATAAAAAGACATTGTGACAAGTTTTAAAATACATGTCATCATTTGTCAAACATGACCTCAGACGTCTTGGTAGGTACTACAAAAAATACGAGGTTTCGGTATAATCACACATAAAACGAAATGCCTGTAACTAGTTTTTCATTACAAACCAGCTAAATAAGAGTTATATTTGATTTAATCGTATCGTTGTTTGTCACTTAGTGCCTTTTCTAACCTAATTTAGCTATAAATTCAAATTAAAAAATTTCAGATATGCAATTGTCAATTCAATTGAAATTAAATCAGATAATACCTGGTGTATTTGTCTAAAAAATGACACCAATTTCATGACTGTAACAGGTGGGCCCAGAGATGTAGGAAAAATGGGCTTTCTCCTTTCATCAAAATCGGTTAAGCCGTTTCGGCGTGAAACCGCAACAGACAAAAAGACAAAGTTACTGTCGCATTTTTTAACATTACGTATACTCCATTTACAATAGCATTAGACAGAAGTTAAAAAAGGTTCTTTATAATGCACACTTTGTAACAAAAGTACAATAAACATGTTAAAGTTACGATAGACACCGAATTTATTACAATGTATTTTTACCTATTCTAATAATTTATCATGTATAATTAAGTGGCTTTCATTTAGTTGTATATTTAATTCCAATTTAAAATTACAGTGTCAATGCTAAAAACCTAACAGAAGCAGGGATGAACAACACCCGGAACGTTATTCGTTTCACTGTAATTCTGCCAAATTTAAAATGTTACCTAATATTTAAAAGACTTTTATTCGGTTTATATTATTATACGTCCATTATCTTAGATCTATTTATCAAAATTATGTTAAAATAAGTTTAATTAAAATTGTTTTAACTAATCTTTGAAATTAAATGTTTTGCATTCCTGCTTCTATGAGCCTCTTTTTTCTAATGCTATTATAAATAAGGTTATAGTATAGTATAATATGGAAGTATGAATAGGTACCTAGATTATAAATATTGTATGTTTTGTTATTTTTTTCATCGGAACTCTATTGTTTCACAAAATCATAATTATTATTAATGAAGTACATAGTCATTATTTTGTATTTACTCTAAAATATTTATGACTATAAGAAACTTTTTAATGTTTCTTTATCTATGGAACCCACAGTTTTTATCATCAAACGCAGCTGGCGGGATTATTTACTTAAAAAGAACTTCCATTAACAAAATTGCAGCCATTTTGTTTAACTATCATTTAGTGAAAAAGGAAAATATCTTAACGCTACATAAACAGGGAGACGGGAGTGGGTAGTATAGTAAAACAAGGAACTTAGTAATAATAAAGTTTTTACGCTCTTCGTGTTTTCCTTAAGGAAAGTGGAGAGGTTATCCAATTTCCTTTGCTTGTTAAGGTGATAACAAAATGTATTATGTATATTGTAAGGTAAACGTGACTGTTGTTGTATCATTTATTGTGTGTGATATTAGGTAAATACAAATATTGTATTTATCGTCATGTCTACCTTAAGACGCCCACTGCAGTGTATAGGTCTCCCCCAAGGGGGAGTTCAGCCGTAATCGCCATGCTTGACCGATGCATCTTGGCGGTCTCAGTAGGTATCACGGTACTCAAAAGGATACTGCCGCCCATCTTCTGCATATCCGTCTCTGTCGTCTTCTGCGACACCCACACGGCTTATGCGGAGGTGTATAAAGTAAATAAATCATCATCTTCTTTAATGGGACAAGCCAACCACACCATTTCCAAACCACTGCCCCTTCTAAAAGTCAGAACCAACAGTGGCGGCCACCAGAAAAACGTCGAGGTAATGATGCTTGACGAGTCCCGGAGAACATTACAACTGTCTTGGATCTCGCACCGAATTTAATCAGAAAAGAACAGCGGAAATCAGCGGAATCATCATCTGCCTAGATTTTGAATAATAATAATAATACATTTTATTGTCAGGCAACTGAGGCCCATAGAAATAATACACAAATAATCTTAAACAACCATAAACTTATACAATTAAAAAAACTTATCAACTAAACGTTTACTAAACTGAACACTTTACGTTATCGGCGTCGTGTTTTGCTGTGTGGTGTCGCGTAACAGTCCTCGGAAACGTCAATATACGATACCTTTCGGCCAAAAGTCCCCCTTCAAAAACGTCTGTAGATGATGGGTTGGAACTTGTACCACGAACGACTTAAAGTTGACGGTGTCCGCGATGACACTTTATTTATTCATTACTAGCTTTTGCCCGCGACTTCGGCCGCGTGAATGACGGTAACCGCGGATGCAGATGAAGTCGAAAATTAAAAAGTAACCCATGTCCTTCCCCAGAGTTCAAGAGATCTTCATACCTCATCAAAATTGGTTCTGCCGTTTCATCGTGAAAGCGTAACAGACAGAGTTACTTTCGCATTTATAATATAATAATACATAATATATAGTATGGATAAAAATATGGAAGTATGGATTAAAGCCTGCAAACAGCTTTTGCATACATTGAATCTTACATAAAAATATCCTGTGTTCAGCTACATCAATGTCTGTCTATAGGAGTGCCAAAGTTTTGCCTATTCCAATCAGCCGTTTTGGTGTGAAAGAGAAACCAACATCTATTTTCACAAACTTTCGTATGTATTTCTCAGCTTTCCCTTGAGGTAATACGAAATGCCATTAGACATTAGACCACGTACACAAGTCTTATCAAAAACATTTTACTTATTCATGAAAATCTCAGTCAATTTATCAACGTTACTTACCATACTCGTCTGCATTTTCCACAGAAAACCGCCACCATTAATGGCTTACTTAACAAATTTGTCACGGCAATACGTGACGTGTCGGCAGGTGCTTCGAAAGATAAATTGTTGAACACATTAGCTGTGTGCAGCCGCGCACAGCGTGTTTAAATAAAGCTTGGTATTCAATGTGCGAATGTTTCGTTGCGGCCACGAAGGTTGATGAGGCAGGACATAAATCTGTTGTTGATGAATAAAAGCATTTTATGATGACACTAAATTGCTTAATAATGGCTTTTTAAGTCGACAGATCTACATAATTTTTGAATGACTGAGAAATTTTACGAATAGGTAGAAGAATATGAATAGGCCGTGGGTGTTATAGAAGGCGGCAGAGGGATACTGACCAGAGGATGGGCACCAGCGACCTTCTGAGTACCATAACACCTACTGCGATCGCCAACATGCATCGGCCAAGCATGGTGATTACGGCTTAACCCCCCTTGGGGAGACCTATGGCCAGCAGTGGGTATCTAAAGGTTGACACGACGAGAAGAATATGTCGATAAGAATGTAAGCAAACATTCTGGGGTTTCTTTCAGGTATCGGAAAGTTAATTTTACTAATTAAAAACGTTCAAATCTAGTTGCAATCTCATCTAAGAGACGATCAATGTCAAAATCTTTTTGAAAATGTACGTAAATAAAGGCGTTTTATACAAATTGAGCACCTATGATGAGAATTATATATAATAATAATATGTGTGGTACATTTCACACACGTCCATCTGACCCCAAACTAGGGAGACCCTGTACTATGGGTGTCAGACAGCTGATATACATACACAAATATATTTTAAATACATACATATACAGATAAACAACACCCAAGCACAAGGCAAACACAAGTGCTCATCACACAAATATTTACCCTGGGCGGGAACCGAACCCGCAACACGCAGCGCAGCAGTCGATCGCTCAGCCACTGCGCCAACCGTGTCGAATGCAAACGGTCCCATAACTTACTAAAATTGCCTTTTAAGTATTAAACCTACCTTACTCACTTAGGGTGTTACCAGACCAATCGATCGGTCGTCGATCGACTGTATCGATCGATGGTAGAATTAATTAGTCGACGTCGATCGATAGTTTCTACCAGACCAATCAATCGATCATCGATCGACGGCATCGATCGATGGTAGAATGGATTAGTCGATGTCGATCGAGCTGCTTGATTATTATTACTGATGGATTATAACTGGGGATAATCGATCAACATCGACCGATGCCATCGACTGGCAATCGAACGATTAGTTAGTGGAACGGTATCCGTCGATCAGCCAAAGCTACAACACCCATCGATCAACGTTGATCGATGTTGATTGATGGCATCGATCGACGATCGATCGATTGGTGTAGTAACACCCTAACCCTTTTTATGAATTTGTTTTTTACAGAAACTTTTTTCATTACTAAATTCTGCCGAAGTCAAGTTTATACTTGACTTCCACGCGGGCACGCGGATGTTTAGTTTTGTATTGTGGCTATAAAGCCACAATACATAGCCTACAGTCGGCAAAACTGGGACTTTCTATCTGTAAAAGATTTCAGATCAGTAATTTCAAAGATTACCTCACTTCCACCATATTAATTTCAGTCAGACACTTAAAAGTGCTTTCGATTTAATTTAGATTAAAGATAACTCTTCTCTGTTTCGCTATTCCTAAACTAGTCATAATAATCAGGTGAATTAAATTACCTATCCAAGTTTTGTTAAAATTATCTGATGGGTCTCATCAATATGTAGGCCACATAATCTATCATGCGCAAGCACTATAACTTGTGCTGTTGTTACGAAAATCGAAAGAGGTTTTGTGTCAAAAATGTTTGTTATGATATTTTCCCAACAAAAGATAAAATTGCTGAACAGTGCATTTGCGTCCACAATACAAATGCACATGAATTGGAAAAATTCATTGAGCTCCACTGAGGCACTGAAAAAGTAAAATTAAGAGCTCTTAACTTACGTACATTGTAAAATACACAGTGGAAGGGGGACACCGTATGATTCTAGACCCCAAAACGTTACCATCACAGATATCTATGGATACCATACTTCGTCAGTTTACAAAAATGGCAAGCGGTTCCATACAAAAAGCTATCACTTACACGGTCAAAACTTTTGTACAGAACGCGCGTCAATAAAGTCCTTATACTTATACTCCGTTTACAATAAGATTAGACATTTACACAAACCTTTTTTACAGTCCCTTCAACCGATTTTGACTTCTATTCCGTAGGCATAAGGATGACATTAGAGGCAAAAAAGTGGTTACAATAACAACTGATTTTTGCAGCTGCCATTTGTCATGCCACCAAAGCAATATAAGTCAAAATCGGTTAAACGGACTGTGAAAAAGGTTTGTATATATGTCTAATCTTATTGTGAACGGAGTATAGGTAGGTACTGTTGGCCAAGTACTTTTGTGCGGAGTTAACGTAACGTAAATATGTTTCGCTTACAATATTATATTTTTGATTTGGGGATACACGTTTCTTATATCATATTTATTTCATTTAAAGTCTCAATAGGTAATACCAATTATTGTGCTTGGTGTATAAAATTAAACTAATATTTTCTAAATCGACTCGAATCTCATACTTTTCCTCAGCGCCTACAGGTTATTATTATTATTATAGTATCGTCAAAACCGTTTACAGGCTTCAACTTACCTATAAAGTAATGCTGTGTTTTGGCTAAGGCTTTATTAACTTAATTAACCTCTTGAACTTAAAATCACAAGGCATTTACAGACAACATAATATCTCCCATTATTTGCATAAAAACGTCTAGACTTGAGCTTAGCTCGGCTTACTGAGAAAATTACTTTAAATAATTTATCATTTTGTTGACATGTACAATTTTGATGCGTAGGTATATTTTGATTTGACTCTTATTTGCCTGTTTTTGGGAGTTTAGTTTTGCTAATATAATTCTTCTCTTTGTACGAAGTAATTCTATATAATTTCATCGTTGTCATAATCATTATCAGACGGGAGACGTCCACTGTTGAACAAAGTCCTCCCTCATAGAATGTCACAACAAGCGGCTACCTGCCGCTTGCACCCACCGGTTACCCGCAACCTTGACGTTCTTCTTCTTCTTCGTATGTCTTTATATTTGTTTGGTCCAAAATTGGATTGCAAGAAAGGAGCCTCCCCGAGCAACGTTAAAATTCGGTAACCAACCCCCTAAACGTCCGGCGCACCCTAGACACTTAGCACTCGGTAACGCTGAGACTAGGTGGCTCATCCTTTCACCGCGATGGTATGAACCGGTCTTTCTCAAGTCTGGCTCTTCCAAGAGCAAATCCCCGAATCCGGACGTTGTTGACGGTCCATCTGGTGGGAGGCCTACCAACGCTACGTCGTCTACGCCACTCGAGAACCTTTCTTTCCCATCGGATCTTCGACGTAGAGACAATTCACTTCAACTTGCCTATTCTGAGAGCTATGTCGGTGACCGTAGTTCTTCGTCATTTATACTATTTGACATACTTGACTAAATATTTAACGAAAGTTGCTAGATAATATATGTTTCCACAACGGCAGGTCCTGAGACGCTTCCATCTAGTGCCTTCCAGCAGTATTAATAAGATCAACTGTCCACCTTGTAGTGGCTGCAGGATATTTCTTGATTAAGAGCTTGAAGTTTGCCTCGTTTTGATTGTTCTAAGTTTATTTCCATTCTTTAAATTTTTATAGTTCAACTATTTTACTTTTCACTTTTAATGGAACGTTTCTTGTATTCATTATATTTGATTTCGTTTGCATTCAAAATAACGATGACTTAGGACATTTTTGCAGCTTTTAGTGCCTTTTGAAGTTAAATATATTGTGTTTTATTCTATCAGCATGTCTATTCTGTAAAAATCTTCAGCGGTGAATTTAGGTGAGGTAACCTAGAGATAAGTTGTCAATTCATAGCATTATGATGATAATTTCTTTGGGAGATTTCTACAGAGTAGCACTTCAGGATAGTCTTTCTCTCTGTCCCAATTAATCTTGGCAAAGGCCACTACTTGATATAAGACTATCCAAGTTGTTGTGTTTTTTAGCCATCCGCTGATTTAAGAGCTCCTATCTTAACATGCAGAAACTGAAGAAAATAAGACGAAATTTATTGGAATTGGAACGCTCACGTAACTGAATACGATAGTATAATGAGTTTAAAATAGGTTTCTTATTTTAAAAGGTAGGACTTCTTTTCAAAACGGACTCTTATGTATGTGTATATAATTTGCAGCTCAGTATCCGGATAACGGTAATAAAAAGATTTAGAGGCAACAGTAACGTATATTTGTTCAATTATGCTCACTAAAATAATCGAAATATCTCACCAAGTTTCAGTTACCTGCAAATGTGCATATTTAATGAAAACATGACGTTTTGCGGACATTATAACTTACGGTGAATTTGTGCAAATGTCATGTTAAACCAGAGTAATTAACCCTAGACTAATTTATTAGCCTTACTCTCAGACAACTTCGTGAGCGCGTGTCCATCACAAACGTAGAGTAGCCAATACATATTGTTCCTGGGTTGATGAATGAATGATGAATGACATGTGTAAGCTAACTAAAACAGAAATACAATGTTTAAAAAGCGGAACTCAAGATTTTATATCTGTATAATTTTGTGTATAATATGTGTAGGATGGAGGATGGAACGTATGAATGGTGTGCAGAATGAAACGTAAAGGTGTGAGTGAGGCAAAAGATGGAAAGAGAGATAGAGAATATAAAAGAAGATGGCGAGGACGGTTGAATAAGCGGTGTGTTTGAACGTTAGGAAGGTATATAAAATGTTTAACAAAAGTTAGTTCGTTTATATTCATCGTTTTTCATTGCCACGATCCCCAAACTACATATGTTATGTTTGTACGTTTGTAAGTTTATATAATCTTCTTTTTACTTTATAATTATTCACCCGCCACATTATCTCTTCACCACCCTTGGTTGGCTGGTAGAGAATGCCTAATGCATTAAGGCAGCCTCTGTACGTTTGTACATGAAGTTTAAATAAATAGACAAATATATATTTTTTTTATATATTGATTTACAAAACTTTTGTTTATTATTTGTTACTGTTGTTTCTTAGTTGTTTGACAGCTTTAAAATCAATTACAGGAAAGTTTTCAAGGAAATACTTCAATTTGAAAGATTTTGACGAAAATTAAGTATCCGTTACATCATATGTTTGAAAAGGTCGTCTATTCGACGAATTAATTAATTCAATGTTTATTTATAGGAAGAAAGACATTTAAATTATTGTGTGTTACATTATTTAGCCTGCTGTATTAGAATGGTAAACTGTTTTAAAAGCTTAGTTTCCAGTTTTACCTACCAGTCACCCAAAGATAGTGAAGATTAACTTGGCAAGTGCAATATTTTTTGTTAATTTTGTCAGAAAAACTTATAACAATATAGCCTCTTTAAGTAATGGTATTTGAAAGTATGTGAAATGCATGTGCATTTGACTAATAAATTAAGAACAATTATGCATAATTATGTAATTATTCTCATGTACCTACGCATGTAGCGGGTACGAGAGAAGATTGCAAAATAATTGAAGTCGGATTTTCTTCATAGGTACCCGTCATTTCTGGATGACCTACTTAGGGCAGATTGCTTCAACTATTAACATTACTGACCGGTAATAGTAAAAATTGGCGCTAACTATCGACAAATAAAAAAAAATGGGTTGTTTCACAAAATCGTACGTCAAAAAGTTACTATTACCATAACCGACCTATCAACGTAATTTTGTGTTGTCAAACAGCTACGGCAAACATCAAAATATTATGTAATCTCTTTTTGAAAAACTTTGACTGACAGATTTTTATGTCATGAAACAACCCGTTACATTTAACGTACGTTCATCTTTTAACTGTCTGTGGGCGGGTTGTTTCAAACAGTCGGTTAACGTTACATACGGACGGTTAAAAAGTTACTATGACTGATGATGTTTAACGTACGTTAAATGTAACGGGTTGTTTCATGACATAAAAATCCGTCAGTTAAAGTTATTCAAAAAGAGATTCCATACTATTTTGATGTTTGAAGTAGCTGTTTGACAACTCAAAATTACGATGACTGGTTGATTATGGTAATAGTAACTTTTTGACGTATGATTTTGTGAAACAAACCATTTTTTTGATTTGACAATAGTCAAATTCAAAAATGGTAATAGTCAAAATGGCGCTAACTATCGTTAGCGCCATTTTTGACTATTACCGGTCAGTAAGGGTTAGTTGAAGCAACCCGCCCTTACCGTCCGTATCTATCGTTAACCGACTGTTTAAAACAACCCGCCCTTATATATTATTGAAAGAAATGCCTTTGTTTTGTTAACAATGACTCGTCGGTATTGTTGTTGTTGTCATAGACATTGTTCGACCATGATTCGCGAAAAAACAATTATTATGGAACACTTATAATATTGGTTTGGCCTCCTTTCTTTGTCGGATTCCGCAACTGATGTGCAGGTATACTTACCTTGATTTTTTTTTTGCACCCAATTACGAAATTTTTTGTAATTGGTTTTTATTATATTTCAGTATCAATTACTGAAGCGCTCGTGACTCTTTAAAAACCATATGGATCGTCCGGTCTTTACGAAGACAGGTAGTCACGACAAAGTAAAACACTGGTATTGAGCTATATTTGATTAGAGTACCTACGTCTACAGTTTCAATACTTGTAAATAATGTGATATACTCTAATAGGTATCTATACCCTGTTCACAATAAGATTAGACATTTACAAAAACCTTTTTTACAGTCCGTTCAACCGATTTTGACTCATATTGCGTTGGTAGCATGACAAATGGCAACTGCAGTAAACAGTTGTTATTGCCACTTTTTTGCCTCCAATGTCATCCTTAAGCCTACGGAATAGAAGTCAAAATCGGTTGAAAGGACTGTAAAAAAGGTTTGTGTACAATGTACCCTGTACCACTATACCCTGGGTATAGTGGTTTTATGTAAGGTACATTGTATTCACGTAAAATTATGTAATCACTGTAATTTTACAAATATTTTTATCAATTATTTTGTAAGAATAAGTATAGACTTTCTTGCCTATTCTTCTCCACACAAAACTACCATGTGGGAGTGGCAACCAGATTCAATTTTTACTCGAAAAAAAAATGATATTTTGTCTTATCTGACATTGGCTTTAGACTGGAAGCCGACCCAAATATAGTTCAAAAAAAGCTTGGCAGTTGATGATATTTCTAAATATAGCATACATTAATACCCGTGTTACTATAAAAAACCGAATATCGTACCACAAAATATAGAGGGTACAGAAGGACCGCTCCCGCCATCTTCAAAAATAATTGCCTAAACTTGCCAGACTCACTAGGGCTGCTACTGTATTGACTCTGTAGGTTTTATTTGTGACAATATGAAATTTTATTAACACTGGTTGGAACTCTTTGCAATTTTTATAACAAAATTTTATTGTTCGTCGTGAAATGTCAATGTCTCTCATTTATTCATTTAGACAACACGTGACAGTCGAGTCGTAAGTCTGCTTGAAACTGCTTGAGAATGCCTATAAACGTAATGTCAATGTGTTCGTGGTAAAAATGGCGGTTTGTTCTAAGCGGTCTCTCTGGTCGGGCGCGACGCAGCCTTACGTACTTTGTGATCGTACCCTATATCCATAGATTTGACGAAGATCAATCGTTAAACACTTCAAAGCTTCAAAGACATCGAGTGACTCAATTCGCGTCGAGTGATGTCATAATTAACCGAACAAAGATGGATGGCACCACAGGCGTCGTTTGATTTCCTTTCGTTCAAAACATTTGAGGAAAACTTGATCAAAACTCCTTTGTTTATTTTGAATAGAGGTTGGTGTTTTTAATAAGAAGGTATTTTGTACCTTCTAAAATGCTCAAGAATTTACATTTAAATTCAAATTCAATTTTGTTTAGGTTTTTTGCAATTTCCAACTCTCGGGTGTTATGGTAATTAAAAAAATATACAAATATGCACATTTGCGGATAACTCTCTCGGAGAGTTATGTTGATAATTTGAATGATCAAAATTGTGTCATATTCGTTACTATCGCGTCTAATTACCATACGTCCGAATACTAGGTAACCACGAACCTCAGATAATGAAACAATAGGCAGATAGTCCGCGCGGAACACTGAGAGTGACGCTAAAAAAGAAAATACAAATTGAAAAGCGAATACCTACAATCTCGTGATTGTATTCGCTTTTGAATTTGTATTTGTTTTTTTAAGGATGCAGCGTTTCGTGCTGTACTGAGATGAGTCAGACGTGTCAGTAAACACGCGAATAAACGCGCGAAATATGCGAATGCCTACTTACAAGCGCGTTGTAGGCATTCGCTTTTGACTTTGTATTTGCTTTTTTAGCTTCACTCCCAGTATTCCGCTCGGTCTATCTGCCTTTTGTTTCATAATCTGAGTCACAAACCTAGATATCATCATCATCATCATCATTTCAGCCGAAAGACGTCCACTGCTGGACATAGGCCTCCCCCAAGAAATGAGGGGTTTTGCCATAATTGCCACGCTTGGCAGGCGGGTTGGCAATCGCAGTATGGTTGTTACAAAGGCACAGAGAACGCTGCTGCCCATTCTCTGGTGAGTCCCTTAGTCGCCTTTCACGACACCCATGGGTAGATATGGGATGGTGCTATTCTTTACGTCCGACACAATTTTTACACAATTTTACCATTAAACGAAACGTGAGTATTGTTACACATTATAGATTAAGAACAACGGAAACGGAACGGAAAGGTGGCCGTATGCCATCGAAACTAGTCGGACGAACCCGACAACACAGTGAGTTAATCCGTTGTTCTTAATCTATAATTTTACCATTAATTAAATTTCATCCAGTTTAATTAATGATTACCCAATATGACCTACATTTCATATAGAGCTACTAATAAAGTCACTTCAATTTGTTAAGAAAAATACAAAACTACATAATAATAAGCAATAATAATACCAGACTAATATATTGCCCCACTGCAGGGCAAAGGCCTCTTCTCATACAGAGAAGACACGAGCATTGATCACCACGTGCGCTCAAGGCGGATTGGTGATTTCAGGCTTATATCTGTATCTTATACAATATGAAACTCACTTTTATGCAATAAATGAAACCTCAAGTAATACTAGTCCACAGAAGTATAGCAAAATTAAATATTAAATTAAAAAACGAAAATTAAAACAGTTTAATTTTCAAACAAAATAAATTCAGTTAAAGTAAACACTCTGTTTATACAACGTACCTTGACACCGGAGCGAATTTTATATTTAGGCAAATAACTAGAATATAGTTACGTAATAGCGTCGTGATAGTTTGTAGTTTTGTTCTACGTAGCAGCGTCGCTTTTAAGTGTTAGAGGATTCAAGTTCATTGAGTCATTGACCTTGTGATCTAATTCTACAGAGTGATCAATTTTGTTCAAAATCAAAACTCTACTTTTTGACCTAATTACTGGACCGATTTGGTTCATTTTTTGTATATCGTCAGAAAAGGCGATAACAAGTATGCCGTATAATTTATTGCATATATGTGGTCCCCATTCTGTATATAAAAATCTTCTCTGTGTGTGTGTATGAAAATGAACTCCTCCTAAACGGCTGGACCGATTTTGCTGAATTTGTTTGTGTGTGTTCCAGTGGATTCGAGAATGGTTTAGATTCACAATTGGACCCGGCAGGTGGCGCTATAGTCGGGTTGCAAGACAACGTCTGCCAGGCCCGCTAGTACCTATATAAAAGGCAAAAGTGATTGACTGATGTATCATCGCACATGCCAAACCTTTAAGGTTAGAAAATTGAAATTTCGTACACGTATTCCTCATATGACGAAGGCACTAAGGAAGGATTTTTAAAAATTCAACTCCCATGGGGCTGAAATAGGGGATAAAAGTTTGTATGAAACTTTTTATATTCCGTGGATATATTTGCATTAGGTACCACCTACCTACCTAGGTTGATAGGGACAGGACAACGTCTGTAGGGTCAGCTAGTTAATTATAAGTCCAGGTTTCCTTACGATGTGTTCCTTTATCGATAATAATAATAAATAATAATAATATAATAATAATAATATGTGGGGACATTTCACACACGGCCATATCACCCCAAACTAGGGAGACCCTGTACTATGGGTATCAGACAACTAATACACAAATACATTTTTTTTTTGTAAATACATACATATATAGATAAACAACACCCAGACACAAGGCAAACACAAGTTTAGTGCTTATCACACAAATGTTTTACCCAGGGCGGGAATCGAACCCGCAACACGCTGCGCAGCAGTCGATCGCTCAGCCACTGCGCCAATCGTGTCGTCTCATCGATGTCAATGATATTCAAAATAAACTTAGACAGTACATATGAAATGGAAAATGACGCATTGGTACTTGCCCGAGGCCAGATGCAAACCCGCAACCTACGTTAAAAAAAAACTACGTTATCTCGTAGAAATTAAGCAATAACAGTGCCTCTTGTAATTGTAGTGCGTCTCAAATGTTCACGGTAACCCACACCGATGGGTTTCATGCCATCATCCGCAAGAAAACGGCCTCGCTTCTGAGTAGAATAAGAGGCAGTCACAATAGCATCCTCAAGACTGTGGCGGCCGATATATCCCCCACAATAGTGAGGCAATTTGTGAGAACACTTATATCCTAATATTTTGTTGCTCTAGTGATGGGTGGTCCTCTCATTAATTAGTCTTTAGTTACGGTACTAACAATAGTGATTAACAATTTATGGATCTCGTTGTTGTCCGAAGAAAATGATTATTATTATTAATAACAGTCAAAATATTTTTCTCGTTCCAACACCTGACTGTTTAAATAGGTATTCGAAATTCAATTTCAACATAATCCGACCCTCATGTCGCTAGGGACCCAATTACAGCTGTGAAAGGATAAAAAGAGGTCAACATTGTAAAGAATACTTATAAAATCTTACCTTTTTCGTAATATCTTTTATGTCCATTGTGTTCCAAAACATGAATAATGGCATATCCTTCGTCAAGACGGTGGACCATTTGTGAAATGTTTTGTTTTTTTTTATTAGAGAGGGTTAGCAAATAGGCAGGTCACCTGGTGGGAAGTGATGACCGTTGTCCATTACAACCTGTAACTCAAGAGGAAATATAGATGCGAAGCCTGCTTTTAAGATAGGCTCGTTTCTTGAAGGTTCCTAAGTCGTATCTGGGTGGAACTATCGACGCTGGTAGTTGGTTCCACAGTTCGACAGTCCGTGGTAGAAGCCTCCTCAGAAACCGCACAGTTTCTCCGATCACAGTTTCAGTTCCTTCAATCCATACTTTATTAATATTCTAAATTCCAGTGTGCGAAATAGAGGGACTGCCTGTTTGTCGGTATAGTATCTTGATAATATTGGTTGTCAGTCTTTCAGGAATTTCAGGCTACTGACTACACGTAAAGATTGTCAAAGATCCACGAATGACAGTTGGGATCAATTGCTTTTACGTGCTTTCCAAGACACAGTAGAGTCTCTGTATCAAATGGATGTACACCCATCCACTGGCCAACCACGGCAAGCATAGTTGAACCACGACTTAACCACGAGCCCCTTATGTATATCATTTTTATTGGTCTAGAATCCGAGAATTACCAAAAACCTTCGTCATTTTAAAGTGACTGAGATTTTTGACTGAAATTAAGTAAATCATGCATGAGACTATTTTCTTCAACGCGTTTGACTGATACGTTACGACGTTTACTGTACATGTATGTGTGAAAGTGCAAAATGAATCATTTATCTAGGTCAGATGAGCAATTAGGTCATTCTATATGAATTAACAATCAATTCGATGAGTTTCGACTAGTTTGCACATTAGACTAATATTGTATCTAACATAACTTGAAATTGGTGTCATAATTTTAATTTAACTAATAAAAGGCTATCGTGTTACCCAGTAACTTTACCCAGTAACTGGGCTGTGGAAGTCAGACAGGCAGTCGCTCCATGTAAAACACTGGTATGCAGTTACATCGATTTGGAACTGGAACTCTGGAAACTGGAAGCCAACCAAGCCAAAAGCGCGCACTACGAATTTTAATCGTTGCGAATAATAATAGCCAATCTGTGTTTAGAGGTATGAGGAACAGAGTGTAAAGTTCCTCATCCTCCGTAGGAAAGGGAGGATCCTCCGACCAGACGGGTGTTGCGTCTGGTGGGCTACTGCCCGACGGTTGTAGTCGGGAGTTTGTATATATCCTAATGTCGCGGATAACTCTGCTTGCGCGATCTAGGAAACGTCGGTTGTAGTTCGCATTATGTGCAGTAGATGTCGCTACAGTGAACAATACCAATATTCTAGAGTTCACGCACTGCGAAAACAATTCGTTTGCGACTTTCCTTTAATTTCAATCGGTTTCATTTCGTATTTTTAAAATCGCAACGAATTAATTTCGTAGTGTGCGCTTAGCCTAAGAATAATATAGATAAAGTCCGTCACTTATGTAGCTATAATATATATATGATAAGCTAGCCACCACACCACACACGGCAGCTAATAATATAATAATATATTTTCGCCCTTATTACGTCTGCGATCGTTGTTTGTTTTACATTTTTTAAATATATGTTAAAATGTCCACATATTTTAGTGACGTAGTTAAAATATAGTATATTATAGCTGATCGTAATATGCCTTGCTATGAATTATATTAATATAATGTTAGGTATGTAGCTATACGTCTAACGTATATTAATATATATTATAGCTACGTGACGGGCTTTGGTTTTAATTTATTGTTTTCTGATTCTAGAACTATACAAGACCCTACTAAAGTGGGTTTTCATTTGTTCAAAGCCACAGTCAAAACTAAATAATATTTTATTGAAATGAAAATATTATTGTCGACATTGAAATTACTTTTCATTGTTCCACAGTTGAATAAAAATTACGAGATCACAGCAAAAAAGAAACGAATTGATTAAAAAAAAGTTTTTTTTCCATTTTGGGAGTCAACTAATTGGAAAAAGTAATTGAAAGAAACCCCGTTAAATTTGTGCGAAGTAATCATAAAGTTGATGAGACTTGGGTTGAATCAAGTCACATCCTAACGAGATCAACCTTTTTCCTGTTCAGGATAGAAAGGGCGAGAATTAATTAATTCGATTTCCGACAAAGTACTGAAATGAAGGCAGATTTTAATTGTATTTAAACAATACAAAAGATTAGTACGTATTTGGGACAAGAAAAATAAAGAAAAAACACCAGGTAAGCCATCCATACTATCTATATATATAAAAGGCAAAGGTGACTGACTGATGTATCAACGCACAGCCTAAACCGCTGATCGTAGAGACCTGAAACTTGGAGGGTGTGTTCTTTGTATGACGTAGGCATCCACTAAGAAAGGATTTTCCGAAATTCTACCCCTAAGGGGGTGAAAAACGGGGGCAAAGTTTGTATGGGACAACGTGATTCCTTGGTCCAATCTACTTCAAATTTCGCATAAACATTCTTTAACAGAATTGATGGAAGATGGGTTTCGTATTTTATTGAAATTCAGCACCTAACGGAATTAAAAATGGGAAGAAAGTTATTTTGAGGGTGATTTGCATCGAAGTTGATATCAATACTTCTTAGTGCTTTTGATTTAAATACATTTTATTTTGACACATGTCATGTTTGAAAACTCAACTCAAAATAAATATTATTAGCAAAGAGTACAAATAGTTATACAGAATTATAACATTATACTGCAGAAGAATTACATATAATTTTTAATACATTAAATTAAACGATTATAAAAATATTGTGGCGAAGAGAAACACTTTCAAAAATTTTCGAAAATTCCCAATCGTCAAAGACATTTGTTTGTTTTGTGGAATTGCAAACCCAGGAGTACTTTTGTGGAAGAAATATCGGCATCATCTGTCCGAAGACTTCTTGCGAGTTTTGAGATCAACTACTAAAGGTGACATTGAACACAATGAGAAACGTATTCTAAACAATTCTTACTTCTCTTCAAAACGTGGTCGTTTACATCGGCGTCATTCCTGTGGCCAAGTTTGGGTTACCGGCCGCCCCACTATCACTGGCACGTCAAAATCGTGGAAATCGGAAATACACTGCCGAAACCAATTACGACTCAGGTTCAATGAGTACTATCGTAAATAACCACGTCAGCGTGTTCACCTCAGAGTCATTGCAGAGCAATGAATGCTCTTGGTTGAACAGAAAAAACATTAATTACCACTGGTATTCTTGCAGAGGTCAGGAGGCAAGTTAAATTGCGCTGCCACACTGCTTTAAAATTCTCATCGATTAAGAGAGTAATGCCAGTGAGAGCGAAACCTATTTGTGCGGTACATATCACGAAACAGTGACAAGAGACATGTATGACTAATAGGAACGCAGTGGAAGCTGTAGAACCCTGCAAGACATCCGCAGAAACCAAGACATGATGGGTAGGGTCACAGTTCTGTTTAGTGGCGATATCCGACAGACGCTGCCTGTGGTGACGCGAGGAACTAGGGCTGACGAGGTAAATGCATCGATGAAACGATCAATTCTATGGTCACGTGTTTATAAATCGCGCTTGACCATCAATATGCGTACTCAGCTTGGAGGCAATTCACGTGTTCAAGAATTCTCCGATGTTCCTTTAAAAGTTGGTGAAAGCTCTCTACCAAAGGAGAGAGGGCAGGTGGATCTAACAGAGACTCTTGATAGTGTAGTATCTACAATAGAAGAACTGATTCATGTGTTGTACGGCGACATAAGTCAAATACCGCATCAAGATAATTTGGGTGTGTGAACAGACTATTATAAGTATTATAAGACCCAAAATTGATCAAGCTGCAGCGATCAATAAAAGCATTTTGTTTCTCTCAAATTGAAGGGAGAGAAGTAGTATACATCTACGTTACGCCGTAAAATTTAGAATAGAATTCGCTTACGGCAAGTGGACTTCTAGCGCACATCTTCCAGCTGAAGGTATCTATTATTTTGTGTAACAGGAACCGACTCGAAGTCGTCTGTCTGCAGAGAAATATCATTGAAGCTGAAATTGTAACAGGTTGTGGCGTTGGTGAGAGTGTTTATACCACGTATACCACTGATTCCCCACAATTACCGCTTCCAATTCAAGCGTATGCAATTCCCTGTGAGCGTGTGCTTTTGCATGACTATAAACAAGTCTCAGGTCGGTCGGTGTTTGTCACACTGAAGGCTGCGGTTGTCGATCTCAGGACCAGCTGCTTTTCTCACGGTCAACTGTACGTCGCTTGCTCTCGCGTCACCAGTCCTGACTCTCTGTACATTTTGACTAACGGCAAAACTACAAATTAATATAGTTTACAGAGAGGTTTTATAAATATATAGCTAAGCTTCCTTAATGTTTTTTCTTCTTTTCAAATATATTTGAGTTTCAACATTTGTTGTGTACGTATGTGTAATAAAATAAAAGTATATTTGCGTACAGTATAATATATTTGAAAGAACGACAAAGAAAAAAAATCGTTTTTAAATCGTACAATGTACGTACGGACTCTGTTTTTACCTTAAAATGTAAAAAAGAAACAATTATATGATCACTTTTTTTTCAGCATGTATCGCGATAGAGTCAGCTTTTTTCAGTCCGTGTGCACGACAGAATTTACTATTGGCATAAAAGACAAATCTCTATACAAACTTTCGTCTCCTTTAGCTCGGATATTTTGAAACATCTTTCCTTAGCAAAAGTTTCGTGCTTCTAGACCAAGCTGTACACTGTCTGTCAGTGAAATTTATAATTGCTATTGAGTACTCAAGTAGTTCTTAATTTTCTACGATTTCCACGCGAACGAAGTCGCGGGCTTAAGCTAGTAATATTATAAATGCGAAAGTAACTCTGTCTGTTACGCTTTCACGATAAAACGGCTGAACCAATTTTCATGAAATTTGGCATGAAGATAGCTTAAACCCTGGGGAAGGACATAGGCTACTTTTTAAACTGGCACTTCGTCTGCATCCGCGATAACCGACATTCACGCGGACGAAGTCGCAGGCAAAAGCTAGTTATTAATAAATTTAAAATAAAAAACACGCTTTCCTAGGCACTAAGAATAAAAAAAAAAACTTGAGAGGTGTCAAGGGACACCCGGATGGAACGAAGTTCCTTTCGATTAATTAGTGAAGGAATTGTAATAAAATTTTATTTTTTTTAAGTTATAATAATATTTTTTTTATTATTAACAAATATAATGTAATTAAAAGACAATTTAATTAAACGTGCCCGTTTATGTATCGAGCGAAATGGACTCCATATTGAGCAGTTGCTTCGATACAGGGAAGTGTAAATTTTATACCTAATAGGTAAGTTTTTTAATTAAGCCAAAGTTGATTAAAACTGTGTTTGTGAATAGCTCTAATTTATTTAAATAGGTTACCTATAGCACCTATAGGTACCTACGCCTGCCTGCCTTTCTTTTTCTAGCAAAAGAGTACCTACTCACTTACCTACTTACAACTACAAATAATTCGCCAATGATAAAAGTACTAAACATATCGCCGTAGGTACCTAGTTCAAAGAGTTCGCCGCGCCGCCTTTAAATACATAAACATATTCTACGAAAAGCGAATTCGGACTTTATTTTGTAAACGTAAACGGTTAAAAATTGAAATTTTACCAAACTAGGTATGATAAAATTATTCTGAGAAACGTATAGGCTGGTGCCCGACCGGACAATAGGAGCTATGTGCAACCGAATTTCACGGTTAATGAGTAAAAATAAGGTTTTAATTCGCTCCAATATTTTCATAGAAAAGCCGCCATTCAACTAATAATGAACTCTATTTGACAGTTCCAACGATTCAATTTTTCTGTTCGAATTGTCTGCGTTTGTGAAGTAATAAAAATAGCAAAAATAAGGTTTTAATTCGCTCCAATATTTTCATAGAAAAGCCGCCATTCAACTAATAATGAACTCTATTTGACAGTTCCAACGATTCAATTTAGCTTATTATAGCATGTCGTGACAACTTTTCGTAAGAATTTTTTCCGTCTAGCCCCCTTTCACAACGCGCGATAAGGAACTTCGTTCCAAAAATAAAAATGCTAGGATAATTTTTACCCAAAACAAAAAAAAAAAACTACAATTACAGTATGTTAATAGGTATACTACGTGATAGGTACTAATGTATTTATGAGTAAGTACATTTTACCCCCAAAAAATATTATAAGGTCTAAAATCATTCTAAAGTCATTTTTATTTTACTACCATTATGTAACTATACACCCATCTTCAACACGTTAACACTAATTGCGTCCTTATTAGTAATGAAACATGATATTATATTCAGCGTTATGTTAACAGACATAATCTTACCGCCACGCACGCGCTTCCTTACCTAGCGAAATAAGACATATTTATCGTGATAAATTACTGCGCAGTTACTATCGCGAATACCGCCTCGTTTGCCGCGTATAAAGAGAAGTTATCACCCAACTAATTAGCGGTGGGAAACCAAAATCTAAGACGTAATATATTCTTGTAAGGACCTTTCTTCGTAATATTGTTAGAGAATTTTGTGTTTATGGGGAGGGAATTAGGGAGCTAAATTACCGGCTTACGTGCTTTTGACAATATTAATTTTGCGTTGAATGTCGTGAAGGCTGAGGAACATGCCACTTGTCTCTCATGCATGAAGTGGCGGTTTTTGTGTGACGTGTGAATTCATTATGTAGGTACTTTCTAATTTTATCTTGGACATCCAAGAAGAAAAATATCGTGCACGTCCAGTCTACTATTACAATAGTGTCAGAATGGTCTATCATTGATTTCATAATTGTTGATATTGACACTACTATCGGTAATCTACTAATATAATGGCGTCATTAAGACTTTCCAATGGTCAACCACTGACACGCCATTAAATGAAACGATATAGAATGGTAATCTCGTTCAAAATGCTAATCAAAATAATAATGCTAATCTGCTAAAATTTTGACAGTTCCTTTGATCAGTGACTACCATTATAACGTCATTGTGCAGTCATTGCTTTTTATCGACCGACCAATGATCGAACATTATGAATTTAGCAGATTACGAACTTTTAGCAAAATGACAATGGGATCGAGTTGCAGTGACGAAATTATAAAAATAGCAGACTGTCTTGTCCCCCAGGTGAGTTGCGGCCAAACACAAGCCTATTAGAAGATAAAAAACTAATTATTTCGATGTCTACGGCATACGAAGTAGAAGTAAAGAGTTAGTGACCCCATAAAATTAAAGAATCAGAAAAGGCGTACTAAAAAACTAAGGGCCACTGGCGCCAAAAATATAACTACGAGTTATGTAGTTGCACGAGGTTAAATGACAAAATATCACACATAATCGGTCCGTGTTAGCAACTAATTTGCAGTTAAGATAACGTTGGTTGGAGCAAGTGGGCCTGAGTATGGAAAAAAACTGGACATGTGCGAGTCGGACTCGCTTACCGAGGGTTCCGTTCAAATTCGTGATTTGGTCACCTATAGGTACAATTATGACCGCGCATACCTCGATGATTGATTACGTACTTTAAATAAAAAATATATTTTTTAAGATTTCATTCCAAATGTATAGTTTTCAGACTTTTTCCTGTACTCGTAGTATAAGACGATATTACTTGCCAAATTTCATAGGGCTAGGTCAACGGGAAGTACTATTAATTTTGATTTCCTTGAGAGTGTCGAAATATACGCTTTTTGCGGCATAAACGTTAACTTAGAAGTTTGATTTATCACAGCTTCAAGGGACTGTAGACTTGAGTGTATGGTTTTTTCAACTCGATACCTCCACGCGTTCCCGAGATAAATGGTCTTGATAGACAGACGGACAGACAGACAGACAGACGGACAACAAAGTGATTCTATAAGGGTTCCATTTTCTCCTATTGAGGTACGGAACCCTAAAAATCACACAAGGCTTGATTCCATTTAATATCACTATTTTTTTATGGGTACTATTTATACTATTATTATTATATTGTACTTACAGTTAACGCGACTTCGTCCGCGTGAAAGTCGGTTATCGGGGTTTTTTTTTTTCGCGGACCTCTAATTTTTCTGTACGCAAAATACGCGCTGAGACGTGAAGTTGCGTACACCAGCCCGTTATACCAGTGAAAGTCCCGTCAAAATTGAACCAGCCGTTTCAGAGATTAGCTGGACAGACAATCAGACAGGCCGACAAACAGACAGACAAATACATTTTAGTTAATGTATTTTTTTTATTTACCGTGTATATATTCATATTAACGTACATTACAAACAGACACTTAAATTTTATTTATTTGTAAAGATTTTAATTTGGCCTCTTTTTGTCTAAATTCAACAAATGGAGTATAGTTAGTAACAAATCAACTCGTTAAAGGAACAAAAAAGAAATTTCTCACCAAAATTACTGACGAACAAAATCTTAGAAACCATTTTCTTGCACGAAACCAAGACCCTCGTCGAGCGAATGTAGCAAAAATGTCCAACAATGAAATATCGACTGGACAAAAACGTGTCTCATTCCATTAGTTTCCATTTAGTTCCATTAGTGTATTGGCCCACTATTATCAATAGAATAGAAGTGCCTAATGGACGTCAATTAGTATGTGTGAAACGTATAACTACATCCAAACTTCCAAACTAATAATATAAATGTGAAAGTAACTCTGTCTGTTACGCTTTCGCGATGAAACGGCTGAACCGATTATGATAAAATTTGGTATGAAAATAGCTTGAGCCCTGGAGAAGGACATAGGCTACTTTTTAATCTGCGACTTCATCTGCATCCCCGATAACCGACATTCACTCGGACTTAGTCGCGGGCAAAAGCTAGTACAAAATAAATGTTAAAACAAGGCACATCATTTACAGCAACGAAAGTATTTGTTTTTTTATCTTTGCTTGCCTCGGTCGGTCTGTGGATGGGTGACCATGCATTTCATACCCGGTTCCCTTCATGCCTTGGAAAGCACGTATAGCCGTAGTCAAATAATGACAGTACCTACTGTATGACTCGAAGAGTCATACTGTCATTGTTATTCGATTTAAGCGATTATTTGTTAATTTGTAATTTTTCTAGGATTTTAGAAAAGAAACCGATTTTTATCCAACTTCGAAAAGGAGAAGATTCTATGCTCTGCAGTATGTTTTTATAGTATTACATTATGTATAATTACAATAGATACACTTACAATGCTACTTCTACAATAGTTTACATGTCAAGTTAGCGTAGACAATCTGCTACTGTTTTTTTTTACCTTGTTTAATCAATCCCACAAAGCATAAGCGATGTAGGCAAATATAATATCATTGGATGTAGGTATATAGGTATAACTAGAGGGTACATAACGAACTGGTCAGTTCACGTGAGCAAATACGCCCCTGTAACGAAGTAGGTTTGTTCAATAGATTGGCGGATATAACTTTGTTTATACAGTTTTATTTATTGTACCCAACTGTCCATTTAGTTCTTTGCACGACTTATGGTTAATCGCATATTACAATAGCACAGCTGCCGAGAGCTAATAATTTACTTAATAATAATTAGACAGTATGTTTTTTTTTTGTGTGTTTGATAAATGCGATATCTAATGTAAATCGATTTTAAAAATTATTTAATGTATAGGGTAAGCCAGGCGTAGTTACATATAAATTAAATCGCAACTGATTCAGCGATTTTTGAAAAAAAATACAATAACAAAAAAAATGCATACCTACATATTGACGACACGGTTGGCGCAGTGGCTGAGCGATCGACTGCTGCGCAGCGTGTTGCGGGTTCGATTCCCGCCCAGGGTAAACATTAGTGTGATAAGGACTTGTGTTCGCCTTGTGTCTGGGTGTTGTTTATCTATATATGTATATATTTACAAAAAAAAATGTATTTGTGTATGTATATCAACTGTCTGACACCCATAGTACAGGGTCTCCCTAGTTTGGGGTCAGATGGCTATGTGTGAAAATGTCCCTACATATTATATTATTATATTACATAGATGTCGTTTTTGTTACTTACTTCAATCTTTGGAGGACTTTCAATCCCTGTTTTAACCGTGTAATTTGATACTAAAAAGGTACTAAAAAGCGAAAAATAAAAACCTTTTATAAGAAAAACTCAACCGCCTTCAAAAAATAATACTACACTAAATAGTGCTAAAGTTATTTATCACTTTGTAGTTATTGAAGGCGGTTGTCTTTTTCTTGAAAGAGCTTTTTATTCAATATTAAATGTACTTTCTATATTTATCTTGAATATCATTGACATCGGTGAAGGAAAACATCGTGATTGACCGTTCTCGGAGACGCTATTGATGTGCCTATTATGACCTAAATAATGTATTAACAAACATAGACACTACACTCTAAAGGTGAGTATACACTTGAGCATTTACATGTAACAGAACAACGAACCGCTCTATGATATGTGTTCTAGTGTATCACCCTTTTACGAACCAAAAGTCGAGCACGCTCGCCGCTTTATTACAAACTAATTGTACAAAACAACGAGCCTATTGGTGTAACATTTCACCGAGCCTTTGCACGAGCGCGGGCCATGCGCGGGTGACGCGGAGGATGAAGGACGAACGACGGGGTCGTTACCTGGGGTGTGATTCTGTAAGACCTAATTCTTAACTTCGAATCTAAATCCGCAGTGAGTTTCTTGATTGGCATTCTAAAGACTCGGTTGATAATAGGGGATATTACTGTAATGTTCTGGCACCAGAGTGCAGCACTAGCATAATCCGTAAACAGTTTTTCGATGAGTCGTTCAAAGCGCGAAATTTTGCCTTTAATTGAGTTCAACATTGGGAAGTGTATTATATTATACAATAATGTAACAGTGCTGTGTATTTCGATGTAGAAATGAAGAGAATTATTCATTTTCAAAAGAAGAAAATGTTCGAAAACTTTGGGAAGCAGCTAAAAATCACTCTAAAATATGTTCAGGTTAAGTATTAAGGTGAGATAGACGTATTTACAGAATAACGTTCACTTTTGTCATGTAAGACAACCAAATATGATTTTATTCTGAGCATAACCTAGAATCCACTTTCAAATGGCCGTAGGATGCCATAATATAGTTAAAAGTACAGTTAGGTAAGTAAGATTAATTAAAACTTAGATATATTTTCACAAAATACCTAGCTATTATAACTAATAACATAATTAAACAAGAATACGAGGTTATGCTCGTGGGTATGTGCTAGTGGCGCCCTCTGCGCTGAGTTTCGCGTAATGTTCCCTATTCGAATTTACACTAGTGCCACCCTTGCGAGCATGTCAGCGAGTTGAACTAAATTGACATGGAGATTTTGACAGATAAAGTATGAGATGACGTAAGAAGTGGCATTCTGCAAGGTAATTTCCCCGTCACTTCGACGCTCACTTCGCACTCGAACCCGATTCAAAGTGTCAAATATATCAAGGTCATTTTGAAGCTTATGCAAAGTTAGAGTGAATAGCGACGTAAGATGCGAGTTGTTGTTTGAATTTTAAAGAATCGACCTACTGTTCAAGTTCACATTTCAACAGAGAGTGACCACAAGAACGTTACGGCTAAACGCACACTCGCTGTGAGCATGACGCCGAATATTGCGTCGAGCATTTGCGGAAAATGACACTACATGGAAAGTGAGCTTTTACCTCTATTGTAACGTTCATAAAAAGTTACTTTACATATAAATGTTCGAGTAAATGTTCAAGTGTATACTCACCTTAATGGGCAGTGCGAAATCAATGAGTATAACGTTACCTATGCCCATTTACTCATGACAGGGGGATAATAAAGTAGGTAGGTAGGTTACAATATTTATAGTTTTAGTACCAACATTAATTTACTTAGCTTTCAACTTTATTGGTCGTATGTTTCAGCGATTTATCTATGAAAATGTCTGCTATATCTCTCGTTGACTCTATTTCTAATGTGATAATGGATTTTATAAAAGGCATGGGTGTGTATTGAAAACATTATTGTCTAGATAAATAATGTAACAATACGGTATTATGTCTGTTACCCGAGTGCCCAAGAACATGTTTTTGTTTTTCTTTTACAGTTGATCTGCTTGTCTTTTCAAGGGAGTATTTTGGGTGTCAAACTTGAAGAGCAGGCTCAGGTTACGACAACACCTACAACGCGCTTTTTGAATTTGTATTTGCTTTTTTGACTTTCACTCTCAGTGTTCCGCACGCTCTATCTGCCTTTTGTTTCATAATCTGAGAGAGCAGGTTTAAAATACTACCCTCCGTTCCATCACAAATATAACTGATGTCACTCGGATAGCTGCTACTGGAGGAGCTCGTGGCTAAGTTAAAGCCGTATAGGTCGATCAGTCAATGGTTAAGCTACGCTTGCCGCGGTCGGTCTGTGGATGGGTGAATATCCATTTCATATCCAGTTCCCTCCATGCCTCGGAAAGCACGTAAAGTCTCGGTTGTCATTCGTAGATCTTTGGCAACCGTTATGAGTAGTCAGAAGCCAGAAAGTTTGACAACCAGTCTTTCCAAGGGGTATCGTGTTACCCAGTAACTGGGTTGTGGAGGTCCAATAGACAGTCGCTCCATGTAAAACACTGATATTCAGCTGCATCTGGTTAGACTGGAAGCCGACCCCAACATAGTTGGGAAAAGGCTACGTAGATGAAGACTCGGAAAGCTGCTACGCTATAATGGCATCGGCCAAGATACATTTGCCGCTTGTCAGACGATCATTGGGCCAAATGCATGACTTAGTCCCTTTACATGGCTAGCGACGCGACATTGCGGCAGGTACAGGTGGAGATAGCGGCCCCTTTAGCAAAGACTAGTCCCAAATAGCCCTAAATAGAAATGGAAAGAGATTAAGGGAGGTTTGTTAAATAAAAAAAATAATTTCAGCCCATTTTTGCTCTAAGGCCTCTGCATGAGAAGAGGCTTTACCTGCAAGGCAAAGCCTCTTCTCTTCTTCTTCTTCTTCTCTTCTCATTCAGAGGCCTTCTCTACAAGCACTGAACACCACGTTTGCTCAAAATGGATTGACGATATCTTTTATCACTACATATTATACAAAATCCCCCGCTGCGTTTGTCTGTCCCTATGTATGCTTTGATATTTAAAACTACGCAACGGATTTTAATGCGGGTTTTTTAGTAGATAGAGTGATTCAAGAAGAAGGTTATAGTATATAATTTGTCAAGCGGGCGAAGCCGCGGGCATCAGCTAGTTAATTATAAGCCCAGGTTTCCTCACGATGGTTTCTCACACCCATGTCAGTGATATGTCCTAGATTAACGTAGAAAGTACGGTCGAACAAGGTATTTGGTTTCAGGCAAAAATATTAATCTTTCTACTACACTCACAATATTTTATTTTATTTCATTTACAGATAAAAAAATTCCAATGAGAGAAATCCGTCATCCGCCCAGCCTATAGTTGTCAATAAAACAGTTTTTAACCGGATTTTATCGTTGGAACTTTTTTCTATTTGACTGTACAAAACAGCTTTTTATTGGTGTCGAATCAGGAGTCAAAAAATATCGTTTCGGACACTGTGTCCAAACATATTGTGTCGAAACCTTCAGTAAACCCCACATTCTCATGAACGAGATGCGGGCGCTTTAACATCAGAATACTAAAACACCTTTGTTAAACGTGATGTCAAAATTAATTATTATACTACGCATTCATCATTCCCAATAGTGTTAATTAAATTGTAAGTAACCCTAAACCATGAAGTTGGCAACTTATGTAAGTAGATGAAAGTTATTAATTTAGACTTCACAGCAATGTGTGGCTAAGTTTGCTCGTAATGTGTCGCTCTGAGGGCAAAGTTCAAGAAACATTGCCAGCTTAGAAATTAATTTTAAGTTACGCTGATTGTTTTTAGACTGTGACTTTTCAAAGGTTAAAAAGACATTAAATTAAACCTTCTTGGATTTTACGCTGACTAGAGTTAAATTGAGTCATTTTTTAATATTTCTTTTTGTGACAAAATTTATCATTTATTCGTAATAGGTACCTATGTTAGTTCATTCTTTGTCTCATCATTACCCTAGAGTTATGAAGTTATAAAGGAACACGTTGTATAGCCACTAGGGTTGGTAAACAGATTGGTTTTACCAAACCCGCGCTGTCTCTGCCATCGTAAAACGCACTCTCTTTAATTGACACTTAGGTACTTTTACGAAAACAGCCGATAAGTGCCTTTCATCTTTATTTCTTCCTTATTTTTAGACACAGAGAAAGTTTGTTTGTACAACAGACGTCTCTATTGGACGATAGAATCAATAATGGCGTCTTTTTAACAAGTGTTTGACAAGCCCTCGGTCGACAGGGCTACAGTATACATTGAAATGACACCGCATTTCAATTAAATATTTCTCTTTGTCAAGATAATGTCTCAGTCTGTTTATTTTATAACTAGCTTATGTCTGTGTCTTCGTCCGTGTCAATGTCGGTTATTCCTTGCAGTGGGAGAGTGATAATTCAGTGATGAAGTGCCTTTCAAGTAATATCCTAACCTTAAATCTAAATAAAACGGTATACTTACCTTTCTCCTTATATCGTTTTAGTGTTACCGTTTTTCAGGCTTACTAAAGATTCGGACTTAATATACTCGGACACAATGTCCAAAAAGATTTTTTTATTTTATTTTGGCTTTAATGATCATTAAATTTGCTGAGCTTGTTTTCTGAATATTAAGCATCTCAAAAGTCGTGCTTTTGAGGTGCTTGCAAAAATGGATATTTTGTTATAAGTATGAGTATTACGTCTGTGTGCCCTGGTTAATTTGCTGCTCAATCAGTATATTTGTTATGCAAAGAGTATTTTCGTCATTGGACAAGGTTTCTGCGGCGCATTAGAGGAAAAAAAAACAATAAAGTATTGATGCATATTTTCGAATTATTTTTAGAACTAGTTTTGTTAAACATTTGGTTCGTTTGCATTACAATAATTATTTTGATGTAAAAAATATTTAATTGATGTAAACAAATTGACGGGAGATAGTGCACTTAAAAATAAGTCAATAAAAAAAGATAAAAAACCTATAGACTGGGCGGAAGATTGATTTCGGTCGTTGGACGTTTTTTATCTGACTGTACAAAACGGCTTTTAATTGGTGTCTGAATTGGTTTCGAACATTGTGTCCGAATATATTGTGTCCGAATCTGTAGTAAGCCAGTCTTTAGGACTTTGTTATATAGGTATAATTTTAAAGTATACGCAGATGAAATCTGGAGCTAGTACCTATATGTAATATTTATGAGAAAATTAAAATCAATTAACACGTTCAGCAACCTGCACAGTATTCAGTCATAATTCTTTTGAACAGTCTTGTCAAACTTTAGTCTGTTTACTCTCACGGTTCTAAACTAAAAATAACTAACGAACTAAATTAGACTAACTTTAGTTTATCAGGTAAACTATTATAAATGAGTTCGGTAAGTGCCACAGGGTTAATACGAGTTAGGGTTTATTTATTATTCTAATGAAATTCATCCAAAGGACCCTTTGTTGTGGAGTTATTTTAATTAACTTGCTTCGAAATCAATTATTATTTTATTATTCAAAGGAAGTGTTGGGAACCACGAGCCCCCGTGGCAACTTAAAAGCCGTACGGGATCGATCGGTCATGATTAAGCTATGTCTGCCGCAGTCGGTTAGTGGATGGGTAACCATCCATTTCAAAACTAAGACCCCCCGTAACTTGGAAAGCACGTAAAACCGTTGGTCCCGGCTGTTATTTGTAGATCTTTAACACTCGTTTTGGGTAGTCAGAAGCCAGAAAATTTGTCACCAAGGTCTTACTTACCAAAGGGCATCGTGTCACCCAGCAACTGGGTTGGAAAGGTCAGACAAGCAGTCGCTGCATGTAAGACATTCATGTTCAACTGCATCCAGTTAGACTGAAAGCGATTCCAATATAGCTGGGAAAAGTTATGCAGATGATGAATAAAATTAATACTGGCAGTGTTGTAGAATGGTATCCACTTTTAACCGACTTCAAAAAGGAGGAGGTTCTCAATTCGGTTGGTTTTTTTTTATGTATGTCCATCGATTACTCTGAGATTTATGATCCGATTTACGTGATTCTTCTTTAGTTTGATGCGGAATAGTTGCCATCTGGTCCCATAAAAATGTAACATTGTTTGGCCCAGAAGTTTTCATTTTATGAACATTTTTTTATTTTTAAAATATTTATTTTTATGTTTGACCACGCATAACTTTTTTCAGTGTATTCCAATTTCGATGATTCTTTTTTTAATTGATAGTGTATACCTCAAATTTGGTCCCATATTAATTTCAAGAAAATATTCCACCCCTAAGGGCTGAAAATTAAGGGATGACAGATTTTTTTTTGGTGTCACCGTTTTTACCTGTTTACTAAAGAGCTTGGTCAACGACATTTCGACAATTTTTATTCTGTCAAACTCAAAACCATTTATTTCAATTAAACCATTTACAGGTACTTTTGAAATGTCAGAGTCAGTCAGTCAGAAAGTTGAATCTAGTCATGGCTTAGTAATTCTGTTAGAATTATAGTCTAGTATAGTAGAGTTCTAGTATAGTAGGTAGCTGTGGTTCAGTGATTCTGTTATATAGTCAGTTCAAAAAAAAAAACTTGTGTGGTCGGGGGACTCCACGTACTTACGTATCTGTACAAAAACTTTTAAAATTATTTTCACGGGAAAGTTAGATGGAAAAAGACCTAGGGTCGCAGCCCTACCAAACCAAATATGCATAAACCTAGATGGTTCGACCAAAAACGCAAAAACCTAAACACGACGATCACAGATGCTCTAAACCACGCCATGGATCGAGGGAAGTGGAAGCAGCTCTGTCGTGGAGAGTCTGGTGGACGGGAGCATCACGACGCTCAGCAGTAAGCTTACGACTCGAGGAGGAGGATATAAATAATAATAATAATATTTGCTAATAATAATAATTTAAGCTCATTTGTTTGTAGTAGGCTCGATACACGCACACATACACACACGCATTTCGTTACGTGACGATTTCTACTAATTCGCACTACCCGTAAGCCGCGTAGGAACTTTGTTCCAAAAATAAGTTATAGTCACGTTCAATTTTTCCAAACCACAAAATAAAAATTGTCGAAATTGAAAACTGGCTTTAACATCAACATTATCTTTACGAAAAGTGGTTTGTAAACCACGATCCATTACAGCATCGTTAAAAATAGCGATGTTTTTATTTTAAAAATTTGCTGGAATTTTCGATGAGAGCTTTTCGGTGAATAATGTAATTATGGCGGATTAAATAATTATCAGTGACGTGGTTAAAGTGACGCATGATGAAAATTACATGTAAATTACGTTAAGGTAATTGTAGGATTAAATTTGAACTTAAACCGTACATAGTTGAAAGGAAATTTCATCAAATAAATTATTGAGCTTGGTATGTAATATTTAATCACGTAATATAATTTCATCAAACGTCGCCCCAACCTTTCTCCGACGACCATGGCATGTCATACTCCGACCCGTCAATGAATTTGTCGCGTTCCAACGATGGGATGCGTTCACTTTCCGTTATTTATTATTCTAAGCAGCACAAAATATGAAAATTACCTAGTTTGTACATAATGGAAGTTGTTGTGTTTGTGAAGTCGAACCCAAATCGTTATAAACGTCTGGCTGAATGACGTAATTTCACGTACTAGACTTTTATCTTTTTAATTAGGCATAATTATGTTCTTGTTTCCATATTCAAAATATCAGCCATTTTAAAATCATATAAGTCCGGTGACTCTTGGATCTTAGACCATTAACTCAACGACTGTCGGGCGAAAGTGTTGAAGGTCAAACCTCTGCTGCTTATGTCGGACTGTGTGACATAAGACATTCGAAAGGTTAAGCAAGTATACAACATAACAATAAAATATTTACTTTTCTTCCTGTACAAAATCAGTACGAAAAAATTTATTATAAACTGACGCCATATTGCTTTCCTCAACTGATAAAAATATCACGAATTTAAGACAAAAACATTGTCCTTGTTGTGAAGGCCATCAAGTAAGCAATAGACTTTTTATTATAGGCCTCATGAAGTAATAAATAGTTGCCCGAAGCCATCTCTGACCTGCCTTTGTACCGACTTTTAATCAATTCCCAAAAGAGGCCTTATGTAAAATACTTTTTTTTTCGCGGCACGAGTACCTACCTTCTTGTTAGGAGTTTTGTATGAAATTGGAAAGTCATGATTCTGCGAGCTAAAAGTTTTGAGTTTACACATTTTTCTTTTTAATAGCCCTTGGAATATGAAATATTGCAAGTTTTCAATGGTCTAATTCTTTTTGAATGGCCACGTCGAAACTTTTTCTGGGCGTTATTCATACGGCGACGCATTCCGCAATGCCAGCGCGCTTGTTATGTTGACGTATGTTACAAAATTAAATAAAGAAAAGAAATAATGGGTAGCTCAGATTATGAAACAAAAGGCAGAGACCGTGCGGAACACTGAGAGTGAAGCCACAAAAGCAAATACAAATTAAAAAACGAATACCTACAATTCGCTTCGCGCTGTAGGTACTGACACGAGTCAGTATAGCACGAACGAAGCATTGTTAAAAAAAACGAATAATAGTACAAATAAAAAATCAAAAGCAAATACCTACAATCATGACATTGTGGGTATTCGTTATTGATTTGAATTTGCTTTTTTGGCTTCACTCGCAGTGTTCGGCACGGTCTATCTGCCATTTGTTTGATAATCTGAGGTGGGTAGTATGAACAATGCCTTACTCCTTTCTTTTCGATTACAAAAATTACAGTACATAATGTATTTGTTAGAAATAACCAGACAGATATTATTGTCTCCGACGTATTTTCTGAGTCAGAGAGATTAAATAGCAAAATGTAATCATAAAGTCAAAGTCAAATCATTTATTTCAATTAGACCATTAAAAGGCACTTTTGAACGTCATATTGTAAAATTTGAATCTAGTTGCCCATTCCAAATGGTAGTTTCGTATGGAGAAGAATGGACAAGAAACTCCATACATACTCTTTTAAAAAAGGGTGTTTACAATATTTTCATTTACAAGAATGATTATGTTATGTGAATACGATGTATCTTGTATAAAAATCACTATATTATGGTATGTACAAAGTATCACAAGTTAAGAAAATGACAGCTAAGTTATGAACATAGACACACAGTGTTCACATATTTACAATTAATAATACAGTAGACGATTACTTCTTCTATTCCAACAAACAATGAATAGTGTGTGAGCCAGAGTAATCTCTTAAGTACAATAAAGAATAGTATGTACCTATATTATATGTAGTATTAGATTTAGTCATTTGAATTAGCAATCAATTGATTTTGTCTATACTAAATTATGTCCTATGGAGCCGGACCAGCATGTTCCCAAGCATTCTTATCTTGGATATATTCCTCTAACTTATAGTATGCCTGTTTACAAAGTCTACCTTTAATGTATCTTTTAAATTTTGTTTCATTTAGTTTTAATATATCACAAGGTATATAAGGGTACCTTTGCACCGCTGCTGTACAAGGTAGCTAGGCGGTGAAGAAGTACTACTACTAGTGTACTAGCATACACTCCATAGAAACGAAACGATATAATTGCTTACACTAATATGAATATAATATACGTGCGTTACTGTGCGTGTCTACGCGCCGCGCGAACAAAAACGCAATTTCCAGAGCTAGTCGTTCGACGCGGGGAGAGGTGAGGAACGGTTTCAGAGGGAGGCGGATCGTGTCGCTACTGTACGGTAGTACTAATACTTATACTGTGGTACTAGTGTGTCTATTTCCACATTTTCTATTAAAACGATCTTTTCTTTATCAAAAACCTGAAAACGATCTCATGGTAAAAGTTGTTTGTAATAATTAATATAACCACCAATTTTCGTGTTTCTGGTAATCAAAACGGAAGATTGTATTTTATTTCGTAGTAAGCGGTGACAGATTACCACCGTTCTGTGCATAATGGTATGCTCAAGCTGCGGGAGACATTTGAACTTTTACGGATAAACTGGGCCTCAAGTCTGCTATTACAATAGTGTCAGAATCGTCTATCATTGATTTCATAATTGTTGATTTTGACAAGTTTGGTAATCTACTAATATAATGGCGTCATTATGACTTTCCAACCACTGACACGCCATTGATAGAAATGATATAGAATGGTAATCTCGTACAAAATGACAACTTAGGCGGTAATCTGCTAAAATTTTGACAGTTCCTTTAATCAGTGACCTACCATTAATATCAACAATCATTATCATAATCAACTTAAATTGCTGTCATAAAACTATCACAACTGCAACTTTATTGAAGCCAATGACTACAATGGCGTTTTAGAGCAACTATTACACAAAATTAATGATGTCCAATACCACAATAAATACCTTCACTATAACGATAAAGTAGGAATAAGTTATAAACCGTTATATTCAGAACAAATACAAAAATCATGTCAAATCACGAAATCCATGTCACATCCGGCAGTTAGTAAGTTCGAACTAAATCGACCACTCAAAGGTACGATTCCATATTACTTTTCTAAAGTCTCTAAATCTGAAAAGACACAAATAAACATGTCTGCAGAGGATGTTATGGTAAGTAAAGAACATTTTTTTCGTAACTAATAATAAAAAACATATAAAAAATCACAGAGAAAAATTTAGTAAAAGTAGTTTTTCATTACTACATCAAAATATTGCAGGAGTCCTAAACAAATTACAAGATATTGATCTAACTATTAATGAGATGGGAGAGTCTGATATAAAATTAGACGTTTTATGCTTAAGCGAACACTTTATTATTAGAGGGGAAGAAAGATACCTCAATCTTAATAATTATTATGTTGGTGCCATTTATTCGCGGCCTGATCAGAGGCGAGGGGGAACTTGCATACTATGCAAAAATAATCTACAGAGCACTGAGTTGAAAGAAGTAACAGAATTCTGCGTAGATAAACACTATGAGATTTGTGGGCTTGAAATTAAGTCTATACATGTGATTATATTATGTATATACAGAACGCCCTCATCCAATTTAAATATCTTTTTTGAAAACTTAAATAAAACCTTACAAAAATTACAAAATAAAAAAAGTAAAATAATTATAGCTGGAGATTTTAATATTAACCTCTTGAGTAATGACAATAACTGTACAAAATTCAAAGAACTCATTTCAAACTATGGTATGCGGTGCCACATTAAAGAGGCTACCAGGTTGAACACATGTATCGATAACATAATCAGTAATATTCCAAACATAATAGGTAAAACTCATAATGTCTGCTTATCTGATCATAACACAGCACAGGTCGTTAAATTTGAATACAACCAAAAACCCCTATTAGGCTATTACTTCATGACCGTAAATGACTTAAGTAAAGACAATGTCAAAAAATTCATAGAGCATATAAGTAAGTTATCTTTTTCCGACGTTTACAACATTTCTGACACGAATGATGCTTTTCAATCTTTCCATGATACAATAACTTTATTTTATAAACTATGCTTTCCTCTCATCAAAGTAAAAAAGCAGTACAAATTTAATAATCTAAAATGGATAACAAAAGGAGTTAAAACGAGTAGTAACACTAAACGAACATTAAGATATAAATACTACCTTAACAAAACCAACGAAAATAAAAGTAGATTTAAGAAATACTCTAACATGTTAAGAAAGTGTATTCATAATATGCAATCTTTATGTAATTTAAAGCACATTGCGTACTCAAAAAATAAAGGTAAAGCCTCTTGGGATATTGTTAAACGTTGTACAGGTAATGAAAAGTCTCGAGAATATATCAATAATATAGTTGACAGTGGTGTTACAGCTACATCGGGCTCAGATATCGCAAATATATTCAATAATTTCTTTATTGATACTGTTGAAAATAACGCAACCGTACAAAATACCTCTTACAATCTAAATATTAAATGTAACGACAATAGCATATTTTTAAAACCAACTGATCCTACTGAAATTTTTAGCATCTTGAAGTCATTAAAAAACACCAAGTCAACTGGATACGATAATATATCTACAGACTTGCTTAAACAAATATCTCCATACATCGCAGAACCTCTTTCATATGTTATAAATTTATCTCTAGAACAAGGCTGCTTCCCAGATAAACTAAAAACATCTATAATTAAACCATTGCACAAAAAAGGCTCTAAAACAGATAAAAACAATTACCGACCAATAGCTTTGATTCCAATTCTATCCAAGGTCTTTGAAAAAGTAATGTACAAGAGAGTTCTCTCTTTCTTGGACAAATATAATATGCTTGCAAAAGAGCAATATGGGTTTAGAAAAAACAAATCTACTTCACTGGCAGCCTTTAATTTAGTTAAATCCATTATAAATAACATCAATTCGAAAAACACGACTTCAGCTCTGTTCTTAGATCTAAGCAAAGCCTTCGACTTCGTAAATCATTCCAATCTTATCGATAAATTGAGTAAAATTGGTATAAGAGGTCCAGCCTTAGAATGGTTTAAATCATATTTATCAAATAGAACTCAGTTTACGAGAGTCACAAAATTTGATGAAAAAATGAACAGTATTACCAATTTTGATTCCCATCCTCGTCACAATTACTTTGGAGTTCCACAAGGAAGTATCTTAGGACCACTATTATTTCTTGTATATGTTAATGATCTTCCCCAAGCAATAAAAAAGAATTGTGTTCTGTTTGCTGATGACACAACAGTTATCCTAGATTGTAAGAAGGATCAATCACACGAGTCTGATATTGACGACACGTTGAATAAAATTATTACATGGTTAAATATAAACGCCCTAAAAATTAATGTGGAAAAAACTAAAATTTTAAATTTCAAAACACAAAATAGTACATATCTACACCTTAAAGTATCACATAGGAACCAAATAGTTGAACAGGTACATAAAACAAAATTTTTAGGTATAACACTTGATGAACACTTTACCTGGAAGGAGCATATTGATGAAATTTGTATAAAAATGAATAGATTTGTATTCGCTTTAAGAAAAGTTAAAGACGAGACATCCAGGCCAACTGCTTTAATGGTATACCATGCTTATGTTTGTACTTTGATTCGGTATGGGATTATTGTCTGGGGAAACTCTTCTGAAACTTCAAGAGTTCTATTAGCACAAAAAAAATGCATGCGCGCCATTTTCGATATGGACTGGACTGATTCCTGCAGACCAGTATTTAAATCTCACAACCTACTCACAGTTCCTTGCATTTATATATATGAAGTCGCCAAATTTGTTAAAACTAATTACTCACTTTTTGAATCTAAAAACAATAACAACAAACGAAAAATTACACAGTTTCCATTAAAAATGCCCGTACCTAGAATAGAACTGTTCAGACGCAGTTGCGTATATATGGCGCCACTTATTTATAATTCTCTACCAAATTTTATTACTGACTTACCCTACAGAAAATTCTGTATAGTTCTGAAAAAATGGCTTATTTCACATAGCTTTTATTCAATAGCTGAATTTTTAAAAACCTCGTCATGTCAGTCCTATCATTTTAGGAATGCATTGTAGAATTAGTTGCCACTGTTCCTACATAGGCTTTATTTTATGTTATTATTAGGTAATTTAATTGTCTATTGTTTGTTACTTAAAAAAAAAAACAAAAAAACAAATTTATGTTAAACCTACTTGTTATAATGAGTATTACTTAGCAATGCAGCAAATGCGCTCATGAAATAATGCTCAAATATATTATGTTTATTTTGTGAAGAGTAGTTATTGCTCCAATATTTGCATGCCAATTTGTGGCGAAATGTGTCTCTGCACTACAACAATGTACCTAACATCTTTTATAACCGCATTTAAGCAAATAAAATTTTTTGACTTTGACTTTTGACTTGATTAACGTCATTGTGCAGTCATTGCTTTTAATTCGACCGACCAATGATCGACCACCATGAATTTAGCAGATTACGAACTTTTAGCAAAATGACAATGGGATCGTGTTGGAATGACGAAATTATAAAAATAGCAGACTTGGCCCCCTGGGTTTGTTGATGAAACGACAAACTTATTCCACTGTTTAGCTACGTCACACAGTTCTGGTGGAAAAGCACTTTTATTATTTACGTTACGTAAAACAAAAGTTTGTATAATAACTTAAATCGAAATATATTTTTTTTGATTAGCTACCCGACCCAGCTTCGCATGGACCTAAAACCTTCCGAGATAAATGGACTATCCAACACAAAAATAATTTTTCAATTCGAACCAGTAGATCCTGAGATTAGAGCGTTCAACCAAACAAACAAACTCTTCAGCTTTATAATATTAGTATAGATTTCCTTTGCTAAATAAATGTTGAAAGACTATTAAGTGATGAAGGTTTTTCGTCAAAGGCCTATACATTGTTCCAGCTTAACACCGCTATTCCGTCGCTCGTAACTTAAGTAATAATCTTGGGGGATATTGTCATTGTCATCGCACTTGGGGTTATTGGCGATCATCATCCCTTTCATGATTGTTTTAACGATCATTCTGTCTTGAGATGGAATCCGTATTCTTTCGTAATGTTGTGTTGACCCACTGAAATTGTAGATTGAAGCCGAGCAAGTACCTACTTATATCACAGAATAAATATTAGTACTACTGTAAAGTAGCGACACGCTCCGCCTCCCTCTGAAACCGTTCCTCTCCTCGCCCCGCGTCGAACGACTGCTCTGGGAACTGAGTTTTTGTTTGAACGGTGCGTAGACACGCACACACACGCACGTATCTGTACAGTCTGTTATTTTAGCAGTAGTGTAGGCAATTACATCGTTTCGTTTCTATGGAGTGTCGCGGGTGTGCTAATAATATGACTGGACTTTTTCAATTCATAAGTACGGAGGCCAGCACATAAATGCTAAAACAATCTGTCAAATTTCTTTGATAGATTTTCAACTTTAAAACAACACGATAAGGTTCATATTCAATTGGGAAAATTTTACAGTTTGGTATGCGTTGATTTGCTGGCGTCTGTACATTCTGAGTTTGTGGGACTCGTGGGTAAGTAAAATCCGTAAGTACTGATCGATCGGTATTGGTTAAGCTACGCTTGGATGGAAAATGGATGGGTGACCATTCATTGTATACTGAGAACCCTCGTATGCATAAGCTTAATCTTATGCATAAGCACGAATAAACAACGGGTAATTGTCATCAGTTGTCATTTAATGGTTATAGGTAGTCAGAAGCCAGAACTATGACAACCAATCTTACCGTGGGGTTTCGTGTTACCCAGTAACTGTAGGTCGATTCTGTAAAATTGAAACAACAACTCGCATATCACATCGCTATTCACTCTCACTTCGCATAAGGTTCAAAATGACCTTGATATATTTGACAGTTTGACTCGGGTTCGAGTGCGAAGTGAGCGTTGAAGTGACGGGGAAATTACCCCACAGAATGCCACTTCTAACTCATGCTTTATCTGTCAAAATCTCCCTGTCAATTTAGTTCAAATCGCTGACACGCTCGCAAGGGTGGCGCTAGTTTAAATTCGTAAGTGTAAGTTTTTAGAATGCCAATCAAGAAACTCACAGCGGATTCAGATTCGAAGTTTTGAATGAAGTCTTAGAGAATCACACTCCTGGGCTGTAAAGGTCACGCAGGCAGTCGCTCTATGTTAAAAACTGTTATTCAGCTTCATTCGGTAAGACTGGAAGCCGACCCCAAAGCAATTAGGAATATTGCAATTGCAAATAAATAAATAAATAAATTACTTTTCCGCTAAAGGCACCACCGAAATAAAACGTAAAAACCAAATGACATTGAGACATCGATATATAAGTAGGTGGAATTGAATGGTGGAAAGCTGTTTTTTTTTTGCGCTGTTTGAGTTGGCTCCATAATGAAAGTTGTTCAGGTTCGTGGTCTGAGTCACTTCTTAAAAATTTACTAATGAATACAATTTCATCCTGTATAATATTATGTATTCTATGTATTGACAAGAAAATAATTTTTATCTGTTCATAAAAAATATATTCTTTTTGAATTGAGAAACTAGTAAATATTAGGTACATATTTATTATGCATAAGTCTCGTTCATTTTTAACCGACTTGAAAAAGAAGGAAGTTCTCAATTCGATTAGTTTTTTTTTGTATGTACACCGATTACGCTGAGATTTATGATCCGATTTACGTGATTCTTCTTTAGTTTGATGCGGAATAGTTACCATTTGGTCCCATAAAAATTTAATATAGTTTGGTCCTGTTGTTTTCATTTTATGATTTTTTTTTTTATTTTACATATTTATTTATGTTTGACCATGCATAACTTTTTTCAGTGTTGTCCGATTTTGATGATTATTTTTTTTATTGATATATTGGTACCTAATTCGGTCCCACATAAATTTCAAGAAAATATTCTACCCCTAAGGGTAAGAGATGATTGAATTTTTTTGGTGTCACCGTTTCGTAATTAATTTGTATGATAAGAAGTAGGCAGGCTAAAAGGCGAAAAAAAAAACACTTAACTTTCAATTCGCAAGTCGACGGCTTTGGTTTTGCTTGTTGTTTTGTATTGCCACCGACTTTTGTATCATACTCTATGTTAAACACTATAAGCGCGGAAAAATTCAGTTCAATTGAATTCTATATAATTATTATTAATATTTAAACAAAAAAGACAACCGCCTTCAAAAAGTCTTTTTTGTTTCAATATTAATAATAATTATATAGAATTGAATTGAACTGAATTTTTCCGCGATGTTTAACATAGAGTATGAGTGTTACGTTATACTTCGGTGGCGCCCTCTGAGATTAGCATTGCGTAAGCAAACCAATTTTTTTTTTTGGGACACGCCCGCCACACTATTCCGAAACCACTGCAATTCCTGTAAGCTAGAATCAACAGTGGCGACCACCAGAAAAGCGCCAGAGCAATGAAGCTCGACGAGTCCCAGAGAAACGAATCAACTGTCTTGGATCCCGCAACGAAATTAATCAGGAAAGAAAAGCGGAGGAGTAAGAAAAACATATTTTCCACTTCCCTCCAAATCAAGCAGGAGACAGAACAGAACTAGGCCAATAGGCACAAAGGGACGTTTACAACTGGGAGAAGCCCAGTTGCTAAGCACCACGGATTATAATTGACATAATTAATGGGCCCTAAAAAGTGAGCTGTTACATTAAATTTGATTCCAATAATAGGTATGGTAAAATCGCTTGAACGGACGGAAATTAGTTCTAGTTTTAAATTAAGCAACCCTATTGGGAAAAGGCTTGGTAGATGACGATGTACTACCAAGCTTATCTTGGACATAACTGAATCGGTGAAGGAAAACAGCTTGAGGAAACTAGGACTTGTAATTCTACTAGCTTTTGCCCGCGACTTCGTCCGCGTGAATGTCGGTTATAGTGGATGCAGACGAAGTCACTGATTAAAAAGTAGCCTATGTCCTTTCCTGGGGTTTAAGCTAACTTCATACCAAATTTCATCAAAATCGGTTCAGCCGTCTCATCGTGAAAGCGTAACAGACAGAGTTGCTTTCGCATTTATAATATTAAGTATGGAAGTATGGATTAATGTTAGTCTAGAATTGCCAATTCGCCTTGAGAAAGCGTTGTGTTTAATGCTCATGATTGCCTTCTCTCTGTAAAAAGAGACCTTTGACTTGCAGTGGAACAATAATAGTCTGATGTTATTTTATCCTTTTTTTAGGGTTCCGTACCTAAAAAGGAAAAAACGGAACCATTATAGGATCACTTTGTTGTCCGTCTGTCTGTCTGTCTGTCCGTCTGTCTGTCAAGACCCTTTATCTCGGGAACGCGTAGAGGTATCGAGTTGTAGTTAAAACTATGTCCTTTCGGGAGTTTTAAGCTATACTCATAGCAAATTTCATCAATATCGGTTCAGCCGTTTCATCGTGAAAGCGTAACAGACCGAGTTACTTTCGCATTTATAATATTAGAGTATCGAAGTATGGATAAATATGGATATGTGCCTACAAATTGTACGGAACCCTCGGTTAGCGAGACCGACTCGCACTTGTCCGGTTTTTGTTTATCCTTCCCAAGACAAGCCCAAGACAGACAGGCAACAATTCAACTCAACTGTGTACTGTGTGTCTGTAATTCAACTGTCTCCAAGACAGTTGAAGCATTTCTTCTGGACTCGTCGAGCTTCATTGCTGCGGCGCTTTTGGTGGTCGCTACTGCTGATTCTGACTTACAGGAGTTATTGTAATAAAAAAAAAAACTAATATATGTGTGTGTGAGATGATTCTAAGTGTTCAAAAAGTTTAGGAGAAGTAGTATGTTTGTAAGCTTTACAAGTATCACAAGACAAAATGTATTGGTGAATATGATTAAACATACCTTTCCAAAAATAATGTTAATTAATAGTAAAGTAATTTAATTTCTTTAAAGTTTTATGAATACCTAAATGACCTGAATTTACATCATCATGATTTGACCTAATAGTATCTAAGATATTCTCTTTTCTTCTTTCCTTTTTTTATATTCTTTTTTTTTCTTTTTTCTCAATCAGTCATTCGGCTCCCTTTAAAATGGTTGAGCTGAATGGTGCTAATTCATGCGTCATGTTCGTGAACGGGCGGTGTCAGTAGAGATTGGTCAGCTCTTGTCTGCCATGGACTTAATCTTGCTTCTTTTTTATGTTTTGTATTGTTAGATTACCTTCATTGTTTTCACATATAGAAGCAACAAGAATCATGTAACCAGTACTTTGTAAATAACTTGATTTAAAAGAGAGTCCGTGGAGTTTCTAGCTCGTTCTTCTCCATAGAGACCTACCTACGTTTTGGAACGAGCAACTAGCTTCAACTATCTGACAAACTGACCGACTCCTTGGCAATTCAAAAGTGCCTGTAAATGGTTTAATTGAAATAAATGCTTTGACTTTGACTTTGATTTCAGTTGAGTTGTTGAGTTGAGTTGGTTTGGTTGAGTTTTGTTTTCAGTTTGGGGTAGTTTGGTTGGATGGTTCGCGTCCAATACAATAATGCTTTTAGGATGTTGCTGGGATTGCCCCGCTACTGCAGCGCTTCAGGGATGTCCGCTGAAGCTCGTGTTCATTGTTTTTACTCGGTACGGGGCAGCGGCAACAGCATTATGTGTATGATAGCTAGTAGGCTTGATTGTGTGTTTATGAACAGTGCTGCAGGGTTTCGGCTGGGCCTGTCACCTTGCAGCAGTGATGTCATATACAGCTTCTGATTCTGTTTTTTTTTTGTGTAAGTGTTACTAACGAAGTTTGTAAGTATATTGTTACTAACACTTGGTATGAGTCTTGTTGTTCGAAATAAATGATTATCTTTTATATAAAAATCTTCTGTGCGTGTGTATGAAAGTGAACTCCTCCTGGACGGCTGGACCGATTTGGATGAAAGTTTTTGTGTGTGTTCCAGTGGATTCGAGAATGGTTTAGATTTACAATTGGACCCGGTAGGTGGCGCTGTAGTCGGTTTTATTATTTTCAGGACAGGACAACGTCTGCCAGGCCCGCTAATTATTATTATATAGGGTGACTGGTAATTAGTGTACGATACTTAAACACGTGATTGTGTTCATGATAACAAACAACTTTCCCGAAGAAAAAATGATTTTTGTACTGGTTCACTTTAGGTCACAGGCGTGCGCGCGCGTCAATTTCATACGGCTGTTGTGTTATTGTGATAAAAGTGAACCAGTACAAAAAACATTTTTTCTTCAGGAAAGTTGTTTGTTATCATGAACACAATCACGTGTTTAAGTATCGTACACTAATTACCAGTCACCCTATATAAAATATATTAGTATACTAATATTTTTTTTTACACTGTATACCTTACAGCGTGGTGGGCTTGAATTACTCTTTAAAAATTCATTAGTATCTGTTATGACTTTGACGTGTAGGTAATTAACATGACCTCATTAAGCTCGTAATTAGCAAACACTCGTCAAAATATATATTTTTTTGCAATCTCATTAGTTAGTAATAAGTCAGTGGTAGTAATTATGAATGCCACTAGTCATCAGTCAGGCCTCATTACGGTTGATATAGAGCAGTAATTTATGCTCTAGCAGTTTTCATTTTTTTATTTCTGTTGAATAAGTATCGTTATGGTCCATAGTTTACAGCAACCGCCTCTCTTGCATAAGGTTGTAGGTTTGATACAGGGCTAAAACCACAGATATAGATAGACCTAGATAACGCAAGAGCAACTACTTCGCGTGCCTAGCTTACGTAAAAAAACCGTAAGTAAAAAAGTAGCCTCCTTATAATTTCAGTTACCTGCCAATGAAAGTCTCGCCAAAATCGGATCCGCCGTTTCAGAGATTAACCGGAGTAAAACGACAGACATACATTTTAAAAATATGGAGTTTATTATTATTATTATTATTCATTTATTTCGGACAGAATCCATATAATGTGTTAGTAACAATTCTCTTAAATCTATGTTAGTAGGTACATAATGTAAATATGAGAAAATAAAACAATTACAATCGTCCCGTCACTATTCCCACCCAGTGTGCCTGTATGGGACAGTCATGGCGGGACGCAATCATCTGCAAAATGCTGTTGGTGCTACCGCGCAGTCTTTGAAATAATGATGCCACCTTCTTACGCATTACAGCGCGGAAGCCGTCAACGCGCGCATTTGTAAACATTTGTGACGCACTACAATAGCGCGGCAACCCCAACAACACTCTGAAAGCATTATTATACTGTATACGCAGGACGTTGTAGGCTCGTTGCGTATACCGAACCCACAGGCCGCTCGAGTAAAAAGATTGGCAATACGCCCTGAAAAGTGTTATTTTAACTTCCTTAGTACATCGAGCGAACCTACGGGCCAGCATATTGCTCCTTACCGCCAACGCCCTGCGTTCTCTTTCTATATCTGAATCATCTTTTAAGTCCTCCGTGACTAGATGACCCAGATACTTAACTTTCTGCACAACTTGCAATGCCTTTCCCTTTGACCAAGATCGGAGGCACTGTACAAGGTCTCTGATTAAAAACATGCGTGCATTTAGTGAAAAGTTGATATTTTCACATTTCAAACAGGCACTTCAACTTCATTTATGTGTTTAAATAAATTGATCAAAGAATAATACAAATTGAAAACCAGTTACAAATAATACTTAAGTTATCAAAATTGACAGAGCGAAACTTACTTTTTCATTTTCTTGTTTTGTCTTTTGAATATATTACGTTTTATTTAACAATCCTGTCATTGACACTTTCCTTCTTTTACTTACGAAAACACTTAAATCTTCTGGGAATTGTAATCTACAATTCTATGTCATTTATAAACTTATTCATTCTTGGAAAGTGCGGTTAAAGTTGTTTAAGTTACACTCAAATTCATTTTCTTTGCGAAAAAAAAACAAAGTGAGAAAGTGTTTTAAGACAAGATAATGGATCTTTCGTGTATTTTTTTTATAAAATTACAATTTCTATAAAAGGAAAATATATTGAAAAATCCCTTATCTTAATGTTTTGTTAGAATTGTTATATTATCTGATAAGAACGGACAGCTGACGTGAAGTTAGTTTCAGGAAAACCAAATTCAAAAGAGATGTTTACTAACTTTCTTTATTGAAATCTCATACGCCGCACTCTTAGGAGCTGCCAAGTACAGTTTCTTTTCCTATTATCCAGAAAATTGATAACCCACAGGTACTTTCCTTGTTATCAGGTAATCGATATCTAGTTTGGCTATGTTTGTTTACCTGATTTGGGTTACCGAGATTCAGTTACTTGGTTTCGGTTACCGGGGTTCGTTTTCGGAACAAAGTTCTTTAACGCGGCTTGCGATAGAATAACAGATGTGTTTCATACGTCCTTCTCTTTCGCTTAGTGTATGAGCAGTCTTTTTTTTCGGAATGACCTCTCTCAGGTCAGCCTAGGAGGTTGTCTACTGCTTAACCTGACTTTCTTGTATAAACTTAACAGGAAATTGAAAGCCTTCAGCCAGGGCAAAAAACTTATAAACCAAGCGACTACACGCTAAGGTCACCCGCTGAGGGGTCCGGGCCTCGGCTTAGGGCGTCGCTGGGGGAGGTCAGCAAAGGGACAGGCGGGATCGGATATCTATTATTTAGGGACGAATTTAAAGTTACAGGCTGAGCAGAGCGGGCTGGTACGAGCAAGGATCGGGGAGGATAGACTCCCTGTAGTGTTTCTTTATAACCGCATACCGCGCACTCCCTTTCTTCTCTTTCCAATGTGTCAGCGTGTGTGCGTAACAAAAACTATATATAAAAAAAACCGGACAAGTGCGAGTCGGACTCGCCCACCGAGGGTTCCGTACATATTTGTAGGTACATATCCATACTTCTATACTAATCCATACCTACTATCCATACTTTAATCAGCTTAATATTATAAATGCGTTTGCGACATAAACAGCCGTATCTTTTTTTCACGTTAACATAGAGGGTTGATATTTCAGCATCAAGGGACCGTAGACTTGAGTATATGGTTTTAATTTCAACTCGATACCTCTACGCGTTTCCGAGATAAAGGGTCTTGACAGACAGACAGACAGACGGACAACAAAGTGATCCTATAAGGGTTCCGTTTTTTCCTTTTGAGGTACGGACCCCAAAAACGGGAGTCCCTTGACACATTATATTTTTGTTTTAAGATTGGTATGAAAAGCGAGTTACATCATTGAAATAGACATAAAATATACGTCCAACGCACCTAGTGTAGTCTGCCCCGTAAAATCTTGCTGAACGACTAATATAATACGGCAAGAGATACATTCATAAACTGTACTTTACGATACGGTTGGGGCAATGGCTGAGTGATCGACTGCTGCGCAACGTGTTGCCGGTTCGATTCCTGCCCAGGGTAAATATTTGTGTGATGGGCACTTGTGTTTGCCTTGTGTCTGGGTGTTGTTTATCTATATATGTATGTATTTAAATAGTAGATTGTATGGCAAGGGAGCAAAATATTTTTTTTATGGCGAGGGCGCTATTTTGAATCCAGAGCGAAGCAAAGGTGTCTAAAATAGAATCCTGAACGTAACGAGGGATTCAAACTACATCGCCTGAGGGAAACATATTTTTGCTCTCGAGCCATATACTCTACTTTTCATCTCCTTCTATGAGAAAATATTTCTCCCGGGATTTGGTAGGTATTACGTTTTGTATGACGTTATTAGCTTCTATTTTTTTTTGTTTTAGGAGTTAATGCACTATCACTTTCAGAACTCGACGTAGAACTATTTTTTTTGCAAAATACAATAACGTCCGTACCGATTACAAGAACAGTGAAGTAAATCGCGCGCTTTTGATTTTTTTTTAGTTACCGCGCCTCCCCGCACCGTACTGTCAACACTTACGGCCAATAATTTATACAATTTGCGTTCGATTTCAATGAACGATTCATGTTCTAAATTCAAATCTCATTACTGCCCGCTAAAAAGTCTAGTGGAGAAAAGAGCTACTTTGCTCCCGCTTATAGAGGAACAAAACGGCACTTTTCGAATAGAAGGGATGAAAAATGTGTTTGTGTATAGGTATATCAGCTGTCTGACACCCAGTACAGGGTCTCCCTAGTTTGGGGTCAGATGCCCATGGCCATGTGTGAAATGTCCCCACATATTATTATTATAGTACTACTTAAACTCATCTCAAATATACGAAATAAAAAGTTTTCAAAGACAAAGATGAACAAAGACGAAGATTTTTTATTGGTAGAACATAGGTAAACAAAAGATGTCAAAATTAATAAAATAAGCGCCAAGAGGAATTTGCTGTTTAACATACTTTAATTTACTCAAAAAAAGAATAATACATATTCACTTTTATGAGGAAAAGGAAAAAACAATAATTAAAAAACTTATAAGCAAGATATGGTGCTTTAATAACCTTGGTATGGTATCTCGGGCTGGTGTGCGCAACTCTACGCCTCAGAGCATATTTTGCGTACAGGTGGGAAGTAAATCATTCGATCCACCCCAACTTCTCGAGACATGCCAGCAGCGCTTTGACGTTACTGGTGATCTCCTGCAGGTTTCCTGGGTTATCGAAGCACTTTATTTATTCATTTATACTTAAGGTACAAAGGCAGACTTAATGCCTTAGGCATTCTCTACCAGTCAACCAAGGGTGATGAAGAGATAACATGTCAGTTGCATATGAAAAAAAAATATTAAAAAAGTTAAAAAGAGATAAACTTACGAATATATAAACTACACATACATAATTTAATATCTGGTATACCTATAACATCCCCACCCACCCCCATCCCCATTCTCACCCTGTTTTATTAGCCTTTTAGAAATTGGAAGAGATTTTGATTCTATAGATTACAAAGATTATGCTCCCCTATATAATATACGACAGTCTTTTCTCTGAGGTACCAAATAAGTTTTATTTAGAACCTATTGTTAAATAGCGCATACCAAATGTCAAAAGTTTAAAAGAGATAAACTTACGAATATATAAACTACACATACATAATTTAATATCTGGTATACCTATAACATCCCCACCCACCCCCATCCCCATGCTCACCCTTCTTTAATAGCCTTTTAGAAATTGGAAGAGATTTTGATTCTATAGATAACAAAGATATGCTCCCCTGTATAATATACAACAGTCTTTCTGTAGTATGTTCTCCTAATGGTGGTTAATTTAATCTTACCAAAAGGGTTACACGTGATTTTCTTTTCATTTCAATCACGCATTCGAGATGGAATTGCTATCGAGTTTTTATTATTAAATCCCGTTTCAATCAAATATTTAATACCCGAAATAATCGGTTCCGTTGTGAGTATCGAGTGGGTTTGATTTTTCGATAACTTCCTTCCCACGCGACAATATTTTTTCATTTTCTTTGCAATTGCTTCGGATTCTAGTACCCTAATTATAAGCTTCTACTTCGCTAGTAATTTAGTGAGTTCATAACCATTTTTAAAAGTGTAACCTCAGAAACTCAAGGTGTTTAGGGTTCCGTAGCCAAATGGCATAAAACGGAACCCTTAAGAGGAAATACCACGGGCTATAGAATTGAAAATTAGGTATTTGTAAAATCTATTGCTGTCGCGCGATGCCCGAACACGAACCGCAGAGCGCGATAGAGACAACTGCAGCTTTGACCGAAAATACCTATTAAAAACAACAAAATCAATTATTCGTAGTCCCCTGATTTCTTCTCCAAAACTTAACCAATTTAACTGCTTTTTTCATTAAAAAATAAAGAAAGGCTTTTGCCGTGTTGCTATGTTTTCTATTTTTTATATAATCAAGTCAAATTTGTTTTCTGAATGTTAGAACACAGCGAAAAATCATGCCATTTTTTAAGGTTTTTGAATATTCATATCTCTTTTAATAATAAATTTATGAGAAAAAGGAAAACATAGGGACATGCCAATAGTAGCCATGAATATTAAAAAAAAAAAAATTGATCTACTGGCATTATCCAGGGAGGAACCAAGGGACTAAGTTGTATGGAAAAACGGCCCTTGTGTTTCCTCTTAACCGGAAACTATAAGAACTATACTGTTGAAACTAAGTAAGTGGATGTATTTTGTGAACCGCATTAAGATTTTCACACAAAAATAGAAAAAAAAATAAGAGAATGACAAAACAAAAAAAAAATGTAAACCATGTATGTATCATATATGTATTACTATGTAAACTTTCACCGAAAATTGGTTTGAACAAGATCTAGAAAGTAGTTCTTTTTTAATACGTCATAAATCGTAAACCGCAATTTACCTTTCATTCAATCAACTCAAATATAAAAATAAAAAAAAATATGTTACTTGCTGCTACGGAACCCTTCATGGGCGAGTCCGACTCGCACTTGGCCGCTTTTTTGTAAGTCTTTAAATGTCACAAGTTACTACATCTTCATGAACATCGTATTTTCACTGGTAAGGTTAAGCTACGCTTGCCGTGGTCACTCTGTGGATGGGTGACCGACCATCCATTTCATACCGAGTTCCCTTACCGGCTCTGAAAGTACGTAAAGCCATTGGTCTCGACTGTCATTCGTAGATCTTTGGCAGTCGTTAAGGGTTGTCAGAAGCCAGAAAGTCTGAAAGCTACTCTTACAAAGGGTATAATAATAATAATAATTAATATAAATATAATAATATTTATATTTTTTAATGTTTTTATTTTTTTTCTACTAATATTTAAAAGTTTTCTGGGAGTATAAGTCTCCATAAAACTTTTCGACCTCAGCGAAGTGGAAGTGGGCCGGCCATGTCTGCAGACGGACAGACGGTAGATGGAGCAGACACGTTCTAGAGTGGAGACCGCGTTTGGGCAAGCGTAGTGTGGGACGCCCTGCGGCACGATGGACCGACGATTTAAGAAAGGTGGCTGGCAGCGGATGGATGCGGGTTGCCCAAGACCGGGTTGGTTGGCGATCTTTGGGGGAGGCCTACGTTCAGCAGTGGACGGCAATAGGCTGATATATATATATATATATAATATTAAAAATGTAATATAATATGTGTATAAAATAAATAAATGTGAATATTAATAACTTTATTGAGCAAAACATTTTGAGTACAAAATAACTTATACACTACTACAGGATAATAAGTAAAGAAACATGGCATGTTAGAGTGGACAGCAGAGTAAGACCCAGTCCCGTGCTAGGAATAAACCTGTATTACAAGAACTCGTGTTACCCAGTACCTACCTAAGTTGTAGAGTTCAGATAGGCAGTCGCTCCATGTCAAACAGCTCCAGCTGCTTTATTTAGGGTTCTGTACCTCAAAAGGAAAAAAACGGAACCCATATAGGATCACTTTGTTGTCCGTGTCTGTCTGTCTGTCTGTCCAACTGTCTGTCAAGACCCTTTATCACGGGAACGCGTGGAGGTATTAAGTTGAAATTAAATCCATATACTTATGTCTATAACGGTCCCTTGAAGCTGTAAAAATCAAACTTCTAAGTTAGCGTGAAATAAAGATACGGCCGTTTATGTCGCAAAAAACCTACATTTCGACACTCTCAAGGAAATCAAAATTTATAGGGTACTTTTCGTTGACCTAGAACTATGAAATTTGGCAAGTAATATCGTGTTATATTATAAATACAGGGAAAAGTCTGAAAACTATACATTTGTAATTTAAATCATAAAAAAAATATTCTTTATTTGTTCAGGTTCAGCCGTTTCATCGTGGAAGCGTAACAGACAGAGTGACTTTCTCATTTATAATATTAGTATGGATATGAACCTACAAATTTGTAAGGAACCCTCGGTGAGTGAGTCCGACTCGCACTTGTCCGATTTTTTTTTATACTGTTATTTTTTTTATATATATATTTATACTAGCTTCTGCCCGCGGCTTCGCCCGCGTAAAAAGAACGATTATCCCAAGGGAACATAATACCGGGATAAAAAGTATCCTACATGTTAATCCAGGAAATGGTCTATCTATGTGCCAATTTTCATGCAAATCTGTTCAACGGTTTGCGCGTGATTGAGTAACAAACATCCAAACATCTTCACAAACTTTCGCATTTATAATATTATAGTAGGATTTGTTCAGGTTCAGCCGTTTCATCGTGGAATCTTAACAGACAGAGTCACTTTCTCATTTATAATATTAGTATGTATATGTACCTACAAATTTGTACAGAACCCTCGGTGAGCGAGTCCGACTCGCACTTGTACGGTTTTTTTTATATCGTTATTTATTTTTTTAATATTTTTATATTGGCTTGCGTTCGGCCGCAACTCACCTGATCTTTTTTTTTATATTGTTAAAGGCTTGCGTTTGACCGCAACTCACCTCCCCCCCCTCCCCTTCCTCGCTAAGTGATGATGATAATCATGATCTTTGTCATGTATCCGGTTAGACTAGAAGCCGTTCCGATCATGGGAAAAGGCTAGGCAAATGCTGATACATTTTTCTTTTTCATTTCAGATGCTGATCTTCTATCTTGGTACCGTCATTCAGTGAATTTATTTGGATAGTAGATCTAAAACCAGCACATATGAAGCGTAAACTATGCAGAACATCATTTAACTGTGAAGATATGGAGGAGCTCAATGTGGTAAGGACATTGTTTGTATTAAACACTTTGAACGCTGAACTAAAACGGTTATTTTTCCTGTAAGCCTTGGCAGACATCATGTGTATCCGATAAATCTTAAGCTGGGCGATTTTCAGTCTCCGAAATACACTTTTCGAAATCAAAGTCCATTTTGAAAAAGTGTAACGCAATCTTATCCCGCAGTGATCCGCGCGTTAACGCGGTTGTCTCGTGTGCCAAAAGCCGTTCCTTCGCGCGCACGTCGCGGTCACGCCGCGGTCACGCCACGGTCACGCCGCTGGTCCGTACGGTCAGGCGGTGTACGTGTGTAAGGCATCTACGGTTTCTATACATGCCAATGCGTTGTGAGATCCGCTTCACCGCCCGCCGCGTCTATACGCGGCATCGTGTGACAATCGCCTAAAGTATAAATAAATAAATGCATCTGATTACCGCACTGGAATTGGAACTACTGCCTATCTGATCTACATAAGAAGGCCAGTAACAGGGTTCTGAATTAACACGATACCCTTTGGTAAAACTGATTGTCAGACTTTCTGGCTTCTACCCAAAACGACATCAAACATTTACGAATGACCGGACCAACGGCTTTCCGTGCTTTTCAATGCATGAAGGAGTAAGGTATGAAATGCATGGTCACCCATCCACAGACCGACCGCGGCAAGCATAGCTTAACCTTGACCGATCGATGCGTACGGCTTCAATCAAATACTTTCGTTGCTTTAAATTATGGCCTTTTTTTTTCACCCATATTAATTGACACCCAATAGGCGCTTCAATTGATAATACAAACAAAACAAAACCAAATACCGATTGATACAATGTTCATTCTCACATCAACCTCTAATTCATTAACTAGTTATAACAAAAAATAGTCAAGTTCGACACGTTTAGGGTTCCGTAGTCTGTACCCAAAATTTAAGTATAGCATAATGTTAATATCTTTGATGTGTTTAACTTCAATTACCTATCTAAAAATAAAATAAAATACAAAAATATTAATATTATTATTTTAATATGAGTTATTATCATTGCAAGCAAATTATAAATTAAAAACAAACTTAAAAATAACTGTATTTTGATTAAAATAAATTATAATTTATTGTACAGACGCCAGCAGGTCACCTACCCGAAACTGTCACATTTTCACAATCAATCTTGAACCTTATTCTTCAAACATAAAGTTAAAAATCGATTAAAGAACCGTGACAGATTGTAGTAGCTTGATGTGCTGGCGTCTGTACATATCTTTGTGTCATATAAACTACTCATAAAAGAGGTATTACTGAATGAGAACATAGTAAGCCAATTATATTTCAAACGAGAACAAAAAAAAAATTAAAACAGGCAGTATTATTAAATAAAAAATAAGATAAATAAAGACATTATAGAAGTCACCTGAACAAATCATAAAAAAAAATATTTCTGCACCTCTTGAATTTCCCATTTTATTATATCAACTGACAGTTGGTTAGTAAAAATGAAAACTAAGGAAAATACCTATCTTAAAGTAAGTAAATCAAATTAACTGCACACTCAGAGACGCCACTTAATAATATTAAATCATTAACTTTAATTGACCAACATAACTTGGAACACTGTCAGTTAAAAATATTGTTGTTGACTTGTGCCAAATTATGTTACTTGTGTGTCTTTAATCGTTACACTCTCGTGTTACGATTAAAGACTTTCTTATACCCATAGTTTCATTACACAAAACATCCATCATAATTATTTGCTTATTGCCATCTACTGTTGAAGGTAGGTCTTATGATGATGATGTTTAAAAAAAGTATAAATACCTACTTGTGTGTCTTTAATCGTTACACTCTCGTGTTACGATTAAAGACTTTCTTATACCCATAGTTTCATTACACAAAACATCCATCATAATTATTTGCTTATTGCCATCTACTGTTGAACGTAGATCTCATGATGATGATGTTTAAAAAAAGTATAAATACCTGCACGACCAACACACACTAAGCAGAGTGCTACAATGTTGGGGCTTGAACGAATAGCATTAACGGATACTGTACCAGATAAAACGCAGGCCCAACGGCTTTACATGCTTTTCGAGATATGGAAGTGTCACACAGCCAACTTCAAACCAATCAGCAGACGCGCTTGCACTTTAGTTGGTCAGTCAGACCAAAAAAGAAAAAATAATTGCATTAAGTGAATTAATGTAAAAGAAAAATAACGCAGCACAATAAGCAGTCACAACCCTGCAAACAAAAGTATTGTTTAACTCACAGGTGTCTTTCTAATACGTATATTATTATGTATTATTAGTTCATATACAATTACCTATTAATAAAGGTACTACATGTATATACCGTTCATAGTAGAGTGTCAAAAAGTTTTTAAACTGCGTCAACGGGCTTTTCACCATCTTTTTCTTCTTCTTCTACTCCCTCTAGTTTAGCAGATTTAACAGACATCTGTTCCTTTAGAAAGGATACTGACATCGCTCGTCTGAATTCCTCTTCAATTCTTAAATAATGCATTTTCACTATTTTTTCATCTGCAATCAAAGCAGTTAGTCTTTCTTTTCCCTCAGTAAGGGTAGCATCCCATCGGAACTCTCTCTTATATGTATTATTCTTTATATGTTCTTTAGCCTTTCCATAGATGTACTGATAATCTTCTAGATAATTTTTTTTGAGTGTTTCTTTATTTTCCGAAAATAGACTTTTTTTCGGGACATATGGCTTCTTTACAGCCTCAGGAAAAAGAATGGCAACTGTGTCATTAAAAATAGCTTTTTGATTTTTCATTATTTCTAACATTCTTTTCTCTTTTTCTAAACGCTGCGTTTCTAATTCTCGTAATGGTTTCTCGTGCTCTAGTAATAATGCTCTGTTAATTCTTTTCTTTACTGCTATTGTTCTTTCTATCAATTTGGTAATTATTTGTTGCCATTTCTCTTCCGGACCTACAATTTTCATTTTTGCCAACCTTCTTAGTTCTAATTCATTCTCAAGCATTTTTTCCTCATGTTCCTTCTGCCTACGCTTTTCTTCTTCTTTTTCAATCAAAAGCAAATCTTCTTTTCTTTTTATTTCTAGCAAAACGCCAGGATTTTTTTTTATAAAATCTGTTTGCCAAGCTAAAAAGGAGTTCATTACATTTAATTCTCTCTCTATCATAGCCTCCATGCGTTCTTTATAGGATGGTTTTTCTAACATAAATACTGGTGGATTTAAAAACATTCTAAAGGACCCGTGAATGTCACTGACTCCAATTATATTTTTCGCCAATGGCAACGTATGAAGAGTAACACCGGTAAGCATAGTTCCTGAAAGCGTTTGCACAGAAATAGGTTTGTCGCTTCTTAACAACAGATCCCAAGTTTCAAGACCCCCTTCATCATTAGTAACAAAAAGTATACTAGGTTTATATTGTGACCATACTCCGTCAGTTAAACGGTAAGGACGCTTCTTCCATATTAGTGGTCGACCCAACAATTGGTCGGACCAAATTGCAAATATTTTACCACCAACGGATAATGTTATAGAATCAATATGAGGGTTTTTTTGAGTGGCCACTATAGTTCCATCATGTATAATATTAACGAACTTTATATTACCATACTCGGAATTTACTACTTCACCAGTGTTAAACTCATGACCGTCCCAAGATGCTCGTAGAAATGAGCCAAAAGACGAACCAAAATAAAAAACCGGATTCATGTCAACCTCTGCTTTTTTTAAAATTTCACACTTAAAATATTTTCTACCGGCGCCAATATTTTGTGGAGTATAAATATATTTAACACTTGGAGGAGTCATACCAAAACTTTGTACGGAATAAGTCCAAGGATATTCATGTGGACCTAATATAATTTTGTAACTTGGCTTTAGAATGCGATCTAAAATTTTTAAAGGTGAAACATCAGTTGTTAACCCAGATGGTCTTCGTGCAACTCTTTTAGATTTCTTAACTTTCTTGCCTTCAACGAATCCTAAATTTTCAACAGACAAATTCCATACTAAAACTGTTCCTTCTATTCCAGTAGATATAAACTGCAGCGACAAACTGTCATCTGGTGCCGGATTCATTTTTCCGGTAGGTAATACTACAACATTGGGCGACAACCAATGTATTGCAGTTACTGTATGAAAATGACAATTCTGTAAATTACAACAAACAGTAGCACTTACTACCGCCTTATCTTGGACCGGTTTCATCCAGCCCATATGAGCATTCATAGCAATTCTGAATTTTTCTCTCTTTTCACTCAGCACTTTAATTTTTTCGACATTTTCTAGCTTGTTAGTTAAATCCCATATCACTACTTGCCCGCTTATTAACCCACCAACCAGAATATTTTCATTAAAAGGGCAAAATGAAAGAACCTTGACTTCACGGGGTGCTTCCAAAGACAGTTTTGGTATTAAACTGTCTATGTGACTCCAAATTAAAACAGGGTTTAAACCATAGATAGCTCTTTGAATTGGATCTTCGCGTGAGGTCGAAAGTGTCTTCATAACAGCCGGGTGATCATCGGCGTATGCAATAGCTACAATACCAGACCACATCGGATGAAATGCCGCACAGGATACATATTTGTTTTTTGCCCTTACATCTGCAAAACAAACATATTCTTCAAAACTCATGGTACCAAGTGTGTCGTCATGTTGTCTTTGGTTAATGAGATTAGGATAATCGTTACAATACATATCCATTAATGTGTTAAGTTCTATCATGGACTCAAATTCTCTGTACCGCGATGTTACGTAACTATTCAACATTTTTACATAAGACGGTCTACGAGTACGCATCAGTGCATCTTTATACGCAGCCACTCCTACTTCATCAAGTGGAACTTTTGCCGTCTGATTCTCATCATCCGAACTTTTTCCGTCATCCTTTTCACCACCATCAGCTCGAGCAACGTCAGCGCCAGCTACGAAATCTGCCATCTGACCTAAAGAGTCCGCAATCGATTGTGTCCACATGTTTTTTGGATATCTAAGATGTGTTTGAGCATATTTGTCTAGAAACATTGGAGTAATCTGAGCACCACAATCTACTCTTCGCTTCATAACTGTATTGAACTTCTGTCTGTACGGTTTTAACTCTATAAAGCCGTCCCTGATGGAATAAGTATCCCTGACGTTAAAGTTTTCAGGTTCGTATTCAGTAGGAAACTTAGCCTGTACCTCTACTTCTATTAAAGGTCTACTATTGATGGCTACTAGTTGGTGAATTTCTGCATCACTTCCCATATCGTTCCAGGGTCTCGGTTTCTTTGAAACAGATTTTTCTAATTTTTTTTCCTGTCTTCTGATAAATTTGTCGGACTGTTGCTTGCAGTGATCTCTAGCTGTTAACGTACAACATACATAAAAGTCGTCAGTATTACTTGATTCATCTACTATGTATCCTATTAAAAGTTCTGGTTCCTTATAGTTCTCTATCTGCTCACGTATAGGATAAAACTCAGATAAATTTCCAATTAATGAAATAGATTCCATTAGTTTGTCCTTGCTTACATACTTCCAAGGGTACTGGGCATAAATATTAACTCCTACTACCATTTCTATTAGCACTTGTGTCTCTTCACTTAGAGTTATTTTGTATACACCTTCAACATCATACTTTGGAATGAACCTTTTTCTTCTGGGCTTAGGCTGAAGTTCAAAAAGCGACATCGACATCTTAGTTTCGTTGGTTTGCACTCTAACCAAAAGATATAATTATAAATTGACTATTATTCTAATTAAAATGAAATAATAATGTATTGATTAATGACTGTGACAAATGATGACTATTATTTATTTTTAATCTTTTGACACTGAAGGAAAACTGAAGTTTAAAGAGTCTAACAAGGATACTTTTTCATTAGGGCTCTAATGACAGTTATTTATCTTTTCAAGTGGAGGCGAGTTGCGAATCACCTAAAACATTGTTGAAAAATACATAGTTGATCTATGTTTCTCCTAATAAAAAATGTTGCAACTTCTGTTTATCATGAATAATATGTATGATTCCAGGAACACTAATATTTTTATATTTTGCTCACAATTTATTTGACGCTTATACGAGGGATTGGTCCACACTGGTAGAGAGGGTTGGAAAGGAGAAAGGGTGGCCTTTGCCCTGCAGTGGGACAATACAGGCTGAAAATAAATAAATATATTGATATTTCCGGCAAAACAAAAATTGTTACAATAATTTTGAAGTTTTTTTTTTATTGAAAACCTATTTTTCTTTCCTATTGAATCATGACTTAGTTTAAAAAAAAACAACCATTCGATACGTTAGGTCGGGAAAGGGGCCTCAAAATGTTCCGTAGACGTTGAAAGTTGTGGAGAGGTTCAAGTACCTTGTTCACATACTGACATCGAACATGAAAAACGATGCAGATATTGATCGCCAGCGACGTGCTCTATCGATTAGCCAGAAGGTTTTATAAGGCGCAAGTACAGACCAAAGTACACCTGTATGGGGTACACCTATAGGATGTATGCTACCAAGACCTACAAGCGGTGGCTGGGTATACCCGCGTAAAATTTAGGACATTGTATATTTTTGGATTTTATTTAATAATGAATTTAATTGTTTATTTTTTGGATTGTGACATTTCTTTTCATCAAAATAAAAACACAATTCCAAAAATATACAATATATAAAAGTTCGAAGTAAAGTTCGATTTGAGGTGGCGTGGCGTTGTTCGTCAACAAACTTAAAAGTTCAAACAAAAGACGACCATTTATGTCTTTTATTTACAAAGTATTTGTTCCAAAAACTGGCATTTTACAAATAAGTTGGTACAGTACGATTCAAATTTTAGGGCAGGTCTGAACACGAGGCGAGTGGCTGCGCGGTAACAATTTCACGTGTCAGTGGGAGTGAGGGGCGGGGTACTGCGCAGTCAGTAGCGCACTTCACAGCTATCATTAAGTTTGAATTGAACTGTATCCCTGTATTATAAACTAGCATTTTGACCACGACTTCGTCCACGTGAATTTTCTTAAGGACCTTTGAATTTGATAATGTGTTATACTTAAAGAACTCAGAGATAACGTAGTTTTGTAGTGGTGAATGAATTTTGGAAATCGGGCAAATAGTTTCGAAGATTACCCACTATGTATAGTCTCCAAAAGAGATAAGTATTCATGACTTCGGAAATAGTTGAAGTTTGCTTAGAAACCAGTAGATATTTTTAAATAAAATAAAATAAAGTTAATAGAGAATAAACAACCCAACCATTTAATTAAATATCATTCGAAAGTACCATCGGTTTCCAAGTAAACTTCAACCGTTTCCGACGACATGGATACTTACCTCTTTTGCTGACTGGACATAAACCCTCTAAAAAAAATTTGCTCTTTATGCCTTTAAGTCACGGATATCTATGTATGTGTGTGTGTGTGTCTATGTGTGTATGTATCGGTTATATGTATGCTTAGGTTAAGATATTTATCTATGGGTCTTTGTAACCTGAAAATAAATGTTTTTTTTTTATGCTCCCAGTAGAAGCAGCTCCTCGTCGTGAATGACTAACCCTGGTCTGGCCCCAGGATCACACGACGCGACGTTTCAAACGAATTTCATTCCTAGTTTGCATTAACTGAACTGCTAGATGACAGGGATGGTATGCTAGCCTCTTTTTGTAGGGTTCAGTTTTGCATCGGATTTCTTCTTTCACGGTGTCAATTTTGCATGTTGCCATGTATCTCAATCTTTGGGACAAATCATGTAGCGCTTGTTATTGTTTTGATTATAATGTCTCGAAGTCGTTGTAGGATGATAATTGTTGGAGTCAATAACGCTTCCCCAAAGCTGCATACCATTCATCGAAATTGGTCTCAGTACTTTTTGTACATCAGGAGTTTATCAATATGGAGTTTTGAGTTTCGTCTCAGTTTTTAGTGGACGGCAAAGCGTGAGCGTGATTATTCCTTTCTCATTAATTCGTAGACAGAGGACGTTAACTAGCTAAGTACTCACAGTCCACCAAGAAGCTTATAGGTAAAAGTGGAGACAACACTCTGAACAAATAACTGAAACCAACTGTGGGCAGACGCTCTGTTTCTGAATGCATACATAAAATAAAGAAAACACATATCACTATCTCGTTTTTATGTATGCATTCAGAAATAGAGCGTCTGCCCACTGGTGTTTTCACTTAGGTATGCGTGTTGTCTCCACTATAAGCTTCTTGCAGTCCACCAAAGTTGGACGCAGAGGACTCAACCCACAAAATGTCATTTTTGAGTAATCAAAGTTTGAAGTTTAAATGATAACTTTCTGTAATGATGTTACATTTGGAATATTTTGAAAATTGACACATATTAGCTAATAATAGTAGATTATGCATCAAGGGGATAAAGTAGTGTCTTATGGAGCGGGCGCCGTATTGACTCCCGAGCAAAACGAAGGATTCTATTAACTCCAGAGCGGAGCGAGGGAGTTTAGAGTTAACTCCCTCGCTTTACTCGGGAGTTAAGACAAGAATCCTGAGTGCAGCGTGGGATTCAAGGTCGCCCAAGACGAAGACACCTTTATCCCCGAGGAGCATACTCTACTTTTCACACCATCTACAAGACAATAAAAACAATAGTACTAGAATGAAGAGTAGATTGTTGGTAATACCAATGGCTTAAATTCGGAATTAATGTACTCCGGAGTCAAATCACTATAATGTCACTCGACATTTTTGTGAGAATTTGCTGATACCTATGTAATTTGTTGTATAACAAAGCAAAGCAATTTTCAGTTTTCGCGCCTCAGATTTTGAAACAAAGGGCAGATATAGGTACAGCGCGGAACACTGAGAGTAAAGCCAAAACAGCAAATACAATCACGAGATTGTGGGTAAGGATTCGCTTTTGAATTTGTATTTGCTTTTTTGGCTTTACTCAGTGTTCCGACCGGTCTATCTGGCTTTTGTTTAATAATCTGAGATTCGCGCCTCTTTTTATTTAAATTTTTTCCTCTTATTTATATTCTATTAGTGGTGGCCAGTTCGATTTTCGAACAATTTATTTTTTAGTGCAGATCTCTCAGATTATGATACAAAATGCAGATAGATCGCGCGAGACACTGAGAGTGAAGCCTAAAAAGCAAATACAAATTCAAAAGCGAATACCTACAATCTCGTGATTGTATTCGCTTTTGAATGTGTGTTTGTATTTTTATTTGTTTTTTTTTAACGATGCGGCGTTTCGTGCTATACTGACTCGTGTCAGTACAGCACGAAGCGCGTTGTAGGTATTCGCTTTTGAATTTTTATTTGCTTTTTTGAGTTCACTCTCAGTGTTCCGCGCGGTCTATCTGCCTTTTGTTTCATAATCTGAGGCAGATCTTAATGGTGAATGTTCGTATGCGACTTTTACTTTATGTTCCAAATTCAAATCACATTATTGACCAGCGGGTCATAATGAAATTCAGTACAATATTATTGCCTTGCTAGACTTCAGGCCTTAAATGACTTACTTTAGGTTAGGTTTGCATGACATATATTTTGACATTATCGAGCAGGGGGTGTGAAAATTAATATTATTATGACTGACTAGAATACAAATGAAACAGCTAACCATTAGGACCTCTTTTGTAAATCAACTCATTTTTGACCTTGATGTGGGTTGAGTCCCTTCTGCTCAACTACGTCCAGTTATCTGTGAAGTGAGTGGTGGCGGTGTTCATAAACAAACTTAAAAAATTGAAGCACAAGACGACCGTATGTCTTTTACAGAGTATTAGCAAAGATAAGTTGGTATCTTTGATTTGAAAGAGGCATCAACCACGAACATTGATGTCACTTTCACCGCCACTTCCAGATGCTTCGTCATGTTGGTAGACTGGGTCTGGGAAGGCAAAAAGTAAAAACACATAGCAATAGTCTACTTCCACGATTCCTAACCTGGGGGTAATTACCCCTGCGGTGGGTAAAACTGGTACTTTGCGGGGGTAGCTGGTAATATACGTATATAACAAGGATTGGACCAATAAGACCGAATCTAGCTCGCCAGTGCATTTCATGCCATAACTGTGTAATCAAATGACAAGTCGGAGTCAATCAAATGACTCATAATAACATTTTTAAGGACGAAGAAGTAAATCACTTTCCCAAGCTTAATCATCGGGGTGACAAGTTTAAAGGTTAGGAACAACTGGTCTACTTCCTTATGTAAGTTCTTTTGCTTGTTTCTTTTTTATCGATCTGCAAAAATTATGGCTACTACATGCTAGTTATATTCTATGCGCGCAACTGCTCTTTTTATGTCTGCCAAAGGGATAAAAAGTACGCTCTTCTATACCGCCAATCTTCGGCCAATAATAAAGCTGAAATATTTTTGAGTATAGCCTGAACATTACTGCCAACGTATTACAATCATACGATGCTATGAAAATGTGACCCATCTAAAATCGTCATTACGATTATATACAGGGCGTCCCACGGTTATGCCACATGGAGGGAAATTACATTGAATTTTGTAGATGGAACGTGTTACTGAAAGAAGACTTTATTTGAATTTAAAAAACAATTTAAACTGCATTCATAGATATTTAAATAATTACATGGTTGAACCCGGAATCGAATCTCGTTACATGAGAAAAATAATCACCTGTAGCTTTATCATACCGATCAAATAGCTTCATCATAAGGATTATATTTTGGCTAAGTACCATAGTGTCAGAAATAAAAGGAAGACCATGAATTTTAACATTTTTAATACCTAATTAATCAATTTATCAAATGCTCAAAATGAGTCCCTTCCTGTTGAATATAAAGTCGCATTCTTTTGATTATTTCGTCCCTGTTGATTTTTTGATCTTGCTGTGGTGGATACTTAGAATAATACGTCTAAGTTCTGCTTGTAGCTCGTGAATACTTTCATACTGGTTCTTGTAAACTACATTTTTAACATAACCCCTAAAAAAAAAATCTAACAACAAAATAACAAACTGAACAAAATTTCACATCAAGTGTTAAAATTCATGGTCTTCCTTTTATTTTAGACACTATGTTATTCAGCAAAAAATAATCATTATGATGAAGCCTTTCGATCAGTATGATAAAGCTACAGGATGGTTATTTTTCTCGTGTAATGAGATTCGATTCCCGGTTCAACCATGTAATTATTTAAATATCTATGAATGCAGTTTAAATTGTTTCCTAAATTCAAATAAAGTCTTCATTCAGTAAAATGTTCTACAATATTCAAGGTACTTTCCCTCCATGTGGCTTATCCGTGGGACCCTGTATACTGTACTCTTTGATTACGATGCTGTTTACCTACTGCAGGATCCTGCCGTTTTACCAAAATTTCATTATCCAAACAAATTTTAGCAACCTTATAAAATTTGTCTGGATAATGCCAATTTTATTAATCCAATGAAATATTATTTAGAATGATTTTAGTACGTACATTTTCATTTGGTCAATTTTTTATTTGGCAGAATAATACCAAGAATAATAATAAGATGTCATTATGATATTTGGTCTTTAATAAAATGATTTATTACAGAAACATTAGGTTTGCGTTACAATTATTAATTTATGAAGAGTTGATTTGCTGAGTAATAATTTGACAAATGAAATTATGTGGAAAATTGTTTGGGTAGCGATATGATGTAAATTTTTATTTTTTTAAAGGGTAACCCGTTTACTGCATACAGCACAATACAAATAGAAACTACGTACATATAATAAAAACAATTACATTATACAGAACATAATTTTTATTTGTAATAGTAAAAATTTAACATAACAGCTTTCACTTCACATTTATATAACCTATTCAACTTATCATGCAAGACATAACATACGAAATAGAAATGATTATCTTCCTAGCGGATCTTTATTAGTTGTGATTTAAAGAATGATTATAAAAAGATTATGCAAAAAAAATAGTAGTAAAAAAATGATTATTAAAACACGACAGTAAAAAATAAAACCCGTATTAGTAAAACAATAATAAATAACATAATACTATTAAAACTGTTACATTTTCAAAGACAAATATGAATAAACTCAATTGATGGTATAAAAATAATTTCTCTTAAAATATTAAATAATAAAATAAATGATGATACTAAAACAATTAAAAACAAATTTATACTTAAACCTAAATATTTTTTATAATATGTCTTAGATTATTGATAGGTCGCTCCCGCGCGCAGACCTATCGATAATCTAAGTCTGCAGTGATTTCCACAGGACACCGGAAAAAGATACGTCTTCCTAATAAAGTAATCGAAATTATAACAACAAGTTTTGCAAATAATGTAAGTTCTAAGGTAAGTCCACGGATTCATCATCTTCATCTTCCTCTATTAATTTCTTAGGTAACTCTTGTGCAGGTCTTGAAGCCACGTCTACTACTCCTGTTTCTTTTCGAATTCTTAAACGATGCATTTTAACGATATCATCTTGAGCATTCAAATCAGCTCGTCTTTCCTTTCCTTCAGCAAGTGTGGCATCCCACCTGAATTCCACTTTATACGGATTTTTTTTTACTATTTTCGCTGCAGTCTTCTTTATGTGTTTGTATTCATCCAGATATTGCTTTTTCAGTGCCTCTTTATTATCTGTTAGCAAACTTTTCTTTGGTTTAGGTGGCTTCTTTATAGCTTCAGGGAAAAGAATGGCAACTGTGTCATTAAAAATAGCTTTTTGATTTTTCATGATTTCCAACATTCTTCTTTCTTTTTCTAAACGCTGCGCTTCTAATTCTCGTAATGGTTTCGCATGTTCTATTAACAATGCTCTGTTGATTTTTTTCTTAACAGCTATTGTTTTTTCTATTAATTTGTGTATGATTTTTTGCCATCTCTCTTCCGGGCCTAAAATTTTCATTTTCTCCAATCTCTTTGCTTCGACTTCTTCTTCATGCTTTTTTTCCATTTCGTCCCTCTGTCTACGTTTTTCTTCTTCTTTTTCAGCCAAAAGCATAGCTTCTTTTCTTTTTATTTCTTGCAAAACGTGTGGATTATTTTTTATAAAATTGTCTTGCCAATCAATAAAAGATTGCTTTACTTTTAACTCTCTCGCGATCATAAACTCCATGCGAACTGCATAATTTTGATTTTCTAACATAAATATCGGCGGATTCAGAAACATTTTGAAGGCACCGTTAACGTCACTGACTCCAATAAAATTTTTGGCCAATGGCAACGTATGAAGACTAACACCGGTAAGCATGGCCCCTGAAAGTGTTTGCACAGAAATAGGTTTGTCGCTTCTTAACAACAGATCCCAAGTTTCAAGACTCCCTTCATCATTAACAATGAAAAGTATACTAGGTTTATACTGTGACCATGCACCGTCCGTTAAACGGTAAGGACGCTTCTTCCAAATTAGTGGTCGCCCCAACAAATGGTCGGACCAAATTGCAAATATTTTACCACCCACTGTCAATGTTATAGTGTCAATTTGAGGATTTTTATGTGTGGCGACAATAGTACCATCATGTATTATACAGCGGGATTTAATATCAGCGTACTCCGAATTAACTACTTCACCAGTGTTAAACTCGTGGCCTTCCCAAGTTGCTCGTATTACAGCACCATGTTGCGAACCAAAATAAAAAATTGAATTTATATCATCTTCTTTTTGTTCTAAGACCTCACAAGTAAAACGTTTTCTGGTGGTGTCATTGCTCTTAGGGTTATAAATATATTTAACACTTGGAGGAGTCATACCAAAACTCTGTATAGAATATGTCAACAGTTTACCTGCTTCGCCTAATATAATTTTGTAGCATGGCTGTAAAATACGATCTAATATTTTAAAAGGTGAAACGTCAGTTACCAGCCCTGATGGTCTTTGTGCAATTCTCGTAAATTTCTTGACTTTCTTGTCTTCCACGAATCCTATATGGTCAAGTGTCATATTCCATACCAAAATATTTCCATTTACTGAACAAGATATGAATTGTTGCGACAATTTATCATTTGGTGTGGGAACCATTTTTCCCGTAGGTGTTACGAAAAAATTTGGTGACATCCATTTTATAGCAGATACTGCATTCAAATGACAATTCATAAGGCTACTACAAACAGTAGCTTTTACCACAGCCCTATCCTCTACAGACTTCATCCATCCCATATGAGCGTTCATAGCGATTCGGTATTTTCCTCTCAGTTCACTAAGAATTTCAACCTTCTCGACATTTTCAAGCTTATTGGTTAAATCCCATATCACAATTTGTCCGCTTACTAAACCACCAACCAGAATATTTTCATTAAAAGGGCAAAATGAAAGAACCTTGACTTCACGGGGTGCTTCCAAAGACAGTTTTGGCATTAAACTGTCTGTATAACTCCAAATTAAAACAGGATTTAAACCATAGACGGCTCTTTGAATTGGGTCCTGGCGTGTGGTCGTATGTGTCTTTAAAACAGTTGGAGAGCTTTCAGAGTACGAAATAGCAACAATACCCGACCACATCGGATGAAATGCCGCACAGGAGACATACTTGTCTTTAGCCCTCACATCTGTAAAACAAATATATTCTTCAAAAATCATACTATCGAATGCATCAGTATGTACTTCGTTAACCAGATTAAGATAATCGTTATAATACAGATCCATTACTGAGTTGAGTTTTATTTCTGACTCTATTTCACTTCGTCGCGATGTCACGTAACTATTAACCTTTTTTATATAAGACGGTCGACGCATACGGGTCAGTGCAGCTCTGTATGTAGCTAGGCCTACTTCATCAAGTGGTTGTTTTTCCACCTTATCTTCGCTTTCAGTACTTTCATCTTCATCGCCCTCATTTTCCATCTCCACTTGACTTGCATCACCGGCACCCTCGATATCTTCCATCTGACCTAAAGCGTCAGCAATGGTTTGTGTCCACTTGTTTGTTGGATATGTAAGTACAGTTTGAGCAACGCCATGTACCAAAGCTGGAGTAATTTGAGATTCACAATCGACTCTTCGTCGAAAAACATTTTTGAACTTCTCTTTGTTTGGTACTAGGTCTAAAGAACCATCCCTGACGGAGTAAGTATCTCTTACATCAAACTTTTCAGGTTCATATTCCATGGGGAACTTACTTTGTATCTCTATCTCCATTAAATTTCTTTTATTGACAGATATCTGTTCGGTAATTTCTACATCACTTCCTAAACTTTTCCAAGGTCTTGGCTTCCTTTGGATAGCTTTTTTTAATTTTTTTTCTTGCCTCCTTATAAATCTATCAGATTGCTGCTTGCAGTAATCCCTAGCTTCTAGTGTACAACATACGTAAAAGTCATCAGTGTTTGTAGACTCATCTACTATGTAACCTATAAATACCTCTTCTTCGTCGTATGCCTCAAGTTGGTCACGTATTGGGAAAAATTCTGACAACTCTCCACCTATGTCTATAGATTCCATAATTTTAGCTTTGCTTGCAAATTTCCAAGGATACTGGGCATAAACATGAGTTCCTACTACCGCTTCTATATGCATTTGTGTTTCATCTCCTAGACTCACTTTGTAAACACCATCGATTTCATAATTTGGAATGAACCTTTTTCTACGAAGAGGAACCTGTGGGCTTATCTTCGACATTTCAGTTTCTTCGATTTGAACTGAAACCAATCAATGTAAATAAATTAACGATTATGAAAGAAACACCATAATTTACCCAATATCGAGAGAAATAAGAACGATGACTAACCATCAAACGCTAGAAATTATTTTCATCCCTAAGACGACCCACTGACCGAATTAATTTTAAACAATGAATAGAAGATAAAATATGAAAATAATTAACTGAAAATGAAACTATTTCTACAATGATGCAGACGGGGACAGAAATTCAAAAAATCTACAAAGTTTCACTGTTTCATCAAGATGGAACTTTATTTAATAAATTTCAATAAACTTACATAGTTTAGATAAGATTTATTTAAATTACAATCACGATTGTTGTATTACGTAACTTTTGTGTGTGCCATGCACTGACATAATTTGACAGTAATGCCATTTCATATATTTCATTTCTTTGACATGCCTCCTCATTTTCACATAAAACCTATTTTGTGATAAAATCAAAAAGTTTTTTATTCATGTTCTTTTATTATTACTGTTTTTAAATGTTTATTTTTTCATATTTTTTTTAACTAGATTATGACGTCTATATAATAATGCTCTCATAATTATGGGCTCCACATTAGGCTAAGTACTTAGTGATGTTGGAGCGAGTCCAGAACAAATTCACGCACCATCAGTACAGCAAAAATTCTGGGGTATACCTATTTTACCCTTTGATGTACCCCACTCTATTCGTACTGGGTATGGTGGGGTACAATCAACTCGGAGTGCGACGAGAGATAGCACTAGTGTCGTACGTGGTAAAGTGGCTCCGAGGCATTGAGCACAACCCATGGGTGCTACAGCGGTTGCACTTGTACGTGCCTGGTCGCTATGTATGGAGGCGACGACCCCTGTAACTATTGGTCGTACCTTCAGCCAGGACCAATTTGCTGGCCAAAACCCGAATCTGACGATCTCACTCGAGCATTTCGCACTATCAACTTTATTCATGTTGAAATGGATATATTCAGATGTCACTGGAGTGAACTCGCAAAAAGACTATTGTTTACACTTTGATACAAACAATGTTTTTTAGGATCTTTAATGTATTTTGTGTTTTAATTTTATTTTGAGTGTGTGATTTGACTATCGCCTTAGGTTAAAACCTATAAGGTTAGTTTTAAGGAATTTAAATAAATAAATATATACTGTAGCAAACCGCCCGTTTATTGGAATTGAAACTACGTAAAATGGCATCGATTGTTTGTGACTGTAATTATTGTACACCGACTGCGCCGCCACGCGCCGTCTACGAACCGGATGAGGTAGCTGCATTTGGGTCAGATGAGTTTGTAACACTATTAACCAGATATTTGACGTTAATATACTAGGTATCTGTAATTTAAAATACAAATCTTCCAGGCACGAGTGAACCGGTTCATCCTAGGCAAGCTTGTTCCAACTTAGGCCGCATCATCACTTAAGATCGGGTGAATTGCGGTCAAACGCAAGCCTATACGATAATAAAAAAAAATTATATACATTTTTTCAATAGATGAAGCTTAAAAGCGTATTAACGGCTCTAATGCCTTCGTTATTTAATTCTGTAAACAATTCGGGTAAAGTAATCTTCAAGTGAGCTACGTAACTATTTCTTAGAATCACTCACTTCACCGTAGCTCAGCTTGCGAGATTTATACGAAAATTCCGGCACGATAATAAAAAAAAAACTATATATTTTTTATCCAATATGCTAAAATGTGTCAGTTATTTTAACATCCTTTGTCTCAAAACTGTCTACGTTGTTAACTTTATAACCCTTATCATACTCAAAGTGTCAGAGCAGGATGCTCCAGGGACATCCCGACGTCTGTCTCATGACATCCACCCAATACCTTTAACGCAACTTGGGTTACCTTTTATAAAAGTCCTGAATCTATTGTTACATTCGAACAATTTTAAATGAACGAAAAGGAATTATTTAAGAAATTAATTAGTCTCATATGATAGAAATAGTATCTAAACTAGTTGGCTAATGGTGACGTTTACCGTGTTCACAAACCAACTAATCTAAAATTAGACAATTGGCATCTCTTACTACCAGGCAGCTGAAGAAAAGGACGACGACAGACAAGAACTAAGTTAGAGATGTCAAATTAGTTTTTTCCTTAAACTTCGTCGTATTTTTAATCAATACGTTCTGTAATGACTACTTTATTGTATGAACATTTCAGATCAACTTAAATTGTCAGCTCTTATTATTATCTGTCTCTTTCTTATTTTATTGGAGAGAAAGAGATATAAATAGCTTAAAATAAGTTTAGTTCGTGCACAACAGAATTGACACCAATGTCGTGATTAAGATTAAGAGGGATATTGACCAGAGGATGGGCAGCAGCCTGCATCCTTCTAAGTACCACAACACCTGCTGCGATCGCCAACATGCATCGACCATGCATGGAGATTACGGTTTAGACCTCTTGGGGAAGACCTATGCCCAGGAATGGGCGTCTAAAGGTTGACATGATGATGTGCAGGCGACAGTGCATGCGACGCAAGATAAAAGGTGGACCTTGGTCTGTGGAGAGACGACGCATACTTAGGCACTGAATAATGGCATCATCTGAGAACCCGCACCTGTAGAGATTCTCTTTGCAGCGGCTGACCTGGGTGTGGACCTTGGTCAATTTATGTAAAGTAAGATTCATTTGAGGTGTCAGTCCTTAACATATGGGATAACAGCACACCTCAAGGTCACCTCACCGAAGGAGATTTTTACAGAATGGTACTCCAAATATAGGTACGTTAAATTCACCTTTCATAGAACAAAGTTTAATATTCTTGCTGCTACTGGTGCTCAAATGCCTATAACTAGTCTATAACTACCAAATATTTACAAACAAACACACCCTCAAAAACCCACACCCTCAAACACCTACTCACACATAGCTCCAACATACACACTAGAGACATACACAAACTTTTGTTAATGTTGACGACACGGTGGGTGCAGTGGTTGAGCGATTGACTGCTGCGCTGCGTGTCGCGGGTTCGATTCCCGTACGGAACAAATATTTGTATTGGCTATAGATAGTTGTTCCGGGTCTGGCTGTTTTTGTATGTGAGTTGAATGTTTATAAACGCACCCACGACACAGGAGAAATTCCTAGTGTGAGGCAACGTTTAAATAAAAACTTTTTTGAAAAAAGAGAACCGCCTTCAAAAACTAAAAAGTTATTAGCACTCTTTAGTTTTTGAAGGCGGTTCTCTTTTGTCAAAAAAGTTTTTATTTTCTACTTTTTAGTGCCACCCAAATCCATTAAGAAACGACAACACAGTTAAAACAGAGATTGAATGTCCTTCAAAGATGGAAAGATGGAAGAAACGAAAATGTCTTCTTGGTTTTAGTTGTTTTTTTCAAAAAACGCTGAATACTTTTCTGTTTGTTGTATACTATAAAAAAACCTTTTCCAGAATGTAACAAACACTTTTCTGAAAATCGCATCAAAATCGGTTCAGTCAAACGGGAGATAATCGCGGACAAACATATATACATACATACAAACATACGGGTCGAACTAAGATCCTCCTTTTTTTAAGTCGGTTAAGAAGTATTATATTTTATTTATTTCTCTTAAACTAGCCCTAATGGAATATTGTTGTATGTTGTTGTATTGTTGTTGTTCTATATGCACATCAGTTTGAAGTTTTAAGGAATACAGGTACATAAACCTAGTTTACAAGTCAGGGTTTATTTTTCACTCTGGAACAAGATCTAAATAATTCGCTTGCATTTATGGAGAAGTAAAGATTTATTTATTAAATCCCAATGGCAAGAGGTCAAATGCAAATTCCTGGTGATCAAATTTCAATAAAGTCAATGCAAGGACCTACAGTATAATTATATAGGGGTGTTATTTAAATGGTTAGCATAGTATTCGTATTTTTGTGAGCAGAAAAATATAATCTGTGAGCAGAAATAGCTAATTGATCTGCAACTCATGGCCAGCAAACATTCCAAAATCAATCAGCAGTTTATGTCAGCTAAAAGACATCTGGCGCTCGGCGACCGCTGCCGCGGCACGCTCGCTATACTCGCTCGCCTTCGCACGTTGTGTGGTCACAGTTCTAAGCTAACCTAACCTACCCTTTTCGATTTTTACTAACTTGCCGCTCGACTCTACAAAAACGCAATCCAATTAGTTATTTTGCTCATCATGTTTTAAATAAGCATACCAATCAAATACACTGCTTATAGACATGTTTTCTCTGCTGATCAATCATAAAATCTTGCTGATCAAGTGGCTATTTTGCGGACTGAATGTTTATTATGCAAACTCATGTTATTCTAAGCTGCCTATTTATGATAAAATTTTTGACCATTATCGCATTATAGCGGAAAAGAGATTGCTGCTTGTTTTTTTTAATTGCAAACAAAATCTTTGTATGCCGATCAAATTATTTAAATGCTGTTTTTTTGTGGCTCACCAAATTTTATAATTGGTAAACATTTAATTACTTCTCATTATATAGTAAGCCAGAATTAATGTATATTACCTGCTTGAACCAGCGTTTCATGTACTTTCTCTTTTTCAATAGGCGCCATCTTAGTTTCTTCTTCATCTTCATCGTAACTGGTCTCTGAAGAAGAATTACGAGTTGGTATCGGTTGTGGTTCCTCCTCACTGTCATCTGATTCCACGATCATTTTGTTAATGTTTTACTGTCTGAAAATAGTAGATAGTAAAAAGCGAAAGATTTATGTGTTTTGAAGGGGGAACCCAGGAAAAAAGAATTAGTAGATACATTTGGTAGATACCTACATATACTTCATTTGTCAAAGTATTAGACAAAATGCGGCCAAGTAACGCTGGTCATTATCATAGGTTGTTAAAATAATTGCATTTTAGTGATATTTTTTAAAAAGAAAATAGTAAATGTTTATCTGGAAATAAAGTTAGTTCTTAAGTAAAAATATTCTTAATTTACATGATTATTTTACTTAAATTGTTAAATTAAGAATAATTTATATTTTTATCTGATACAAGTACCATACAATTTAAAAGCAACTAACTCTATTTTTATTTTACCAAGAACAAATTGAACTTTGAAAGAAAACTTGAACACAATATAAAATCAGTTCCCAGATGGAAACAAAGTGATTTCTCAAATGTTTCTCGCCTAAAGATTTTCCCTTCCAAAATTGTTGAACTCACAACACATCTAAAAACTTTGACAAGAGATATAAACTAAAACTTTTCATAACGCACAGTATAATAATAATAATAATACAGCAGTCATTGTGCCGATAGTCGTTACGGCCAATCGACTCATTTACAAGAGCCTCGACCAACATCTCAGAAGGCTCTCGTTGGGCAGCTGGATCAAGGGCTTGATTCAGAAAGCGGTACTCCTAGACACGGTGCGTAATGTTAGGAGATTCCTCTCTCAGGAGCCCTGACCACCGGTATCTTTGACCCTGTTCCCGATACCGGTGGGCTACCGACTACTTTTTATATTTTGAAATGTTTTTTTTTTTACTAATATTTAAATATGTAATACAATATGTGTAAGAAATACATAAATGTGAATAATAATAAATTTATTGCATAAAAATTAGACAGGATTTAACATTGGCCCCAAACTAGGCAAGCCTGTATCTTGAGTACCAGTACATTTACAAAGTCAAAGCATTTATTTCAATTAAACCATTTACAGGCACTACAGAATTGTCAAAGGATAGTGGTTAGTCAGAAAAGTTGAAGCTATGCAGTTGCTTACAACAAGTACAAAATTAATATTATGTGCGAAATGGTAAGGTATTCCGAATTAAAAAATCGATCGAATTTTAATGACGCTTACTCCACGCTCGTCCCTCCTTTAATAAAATTAATACGTACCAAATCTGAACTTGTTTTAAAACCACAACTTGTACATTTAACGTAATTATTTTTAATTTAAGTCACGGCCAAATGCTTCGTAAATAAAGACTATTTGTAGGTCTTTCAACGTTACTAATCTGTATATAAACAAGCGGTTACTTTGATACATTTCGGTGTACGCATGCGCGAAAAACGAGCCTGGTACTATGTGGTACCAAAGGAAACCCTTGATATAAAAAGCTTGCCAAGGATGTTTATTAATTGCCCTCCCGACCCTTACTCGTGCCAGCCCGCGCCGCTTTAAATTCGTACCTTATTAATCGAAATCCGGTCCAGCCTGTCCCTTTGTTGCCCTCCCCCAACGATGACCTACGATTTTTTTTAAATATAATAATAATAATAATATGTGGGGACATTTTCACACACGGCCATATGACCCCAAACTAGGAAGACCCTGTACTATGGGTGCCAGACAGCTGATATACATACACAAATACATTTTTTTTTTTTGTAAATACATACATATATAGATAAACAACACCCAGACACAAGCCAAACACAAGTGCTCATCACACAAATGTTTACCCTGGGCGGGAATCGAACCCGCAACACGAAACATAGACACGAAGTTCCTTAACACGGCTTACGGGTAGTGCGAATTAGGGCGGGTTGCTTCATTACATTACTGACCGGTAATAGTAAAAAATGGCGCTAACTATCGTCAAATCAAAAAAATTGGTTGTTACACAAAATCGTACGTCAAAAAGATACTATTATCATAACCGACCAGTTAACGTAATTTTGTGTTGTCAAACAGCTACACCAGAAATCAAAATTTTATGGAATCTCTTTATGAATAATTTTAACTGACGGATTTTTATGTCATGAAACAACCCGTTACATATAACGTACGTTAAACATCTCACGTCATAGTAACTTTTTAACCATCCGTATGTAACGTCAACCGACTGTTTGAAACAACCCGCCCTTAGTAGAAATCGTCACTTAACAAAATGCGTGTGTGTATGTGTGCGTGTATTGAGCCTTCTATTTACAAACAAATGAGCACACGAGCAGACGATTGGAACTTCGTTCCTTACGGGGGCCCCCCGACCGCACAAGTTTTTTAAAATAGAATTGCCAAAACCAATTACACTATTTAAACAAAATTGTTTAATTTCTTGGATGTTATGTCTGTTTAAACATAATTATATAATTTAACACAGTCATGCATTCTTTTCGCAAAAAATCAATTCTGACAGTATCGTCTTTTATTCATCCGCAAACATATTTAGGTCTGTGGTTGAGTTCAGGAGAGCGTTAATAGCGGCTAATGTCCGAGGAATAGGTGAATTGGAGTATGCAACATCACGACGACTTGGAACAGACAGTTAGTGGTGTTTTCTGCTTCGACAATAATTGTCTAGGACCTGATCTGCATAATTAAATCTAAAATCTATTTATTTTAGATTCAATTATGCAGATCAGGGACATCAATAATCCCCCTAAGAAGTTGAGGCTCGTACCCCACAGGGGGTGCTCTTAACGTGTGCTTAGTTTATGCTATTTTGCCCTGACTGGAGGCCTTAAATTATTTTTAAGGTACTACAGGAAAGTCCGGTTAAGCAGCCGAGAACTTCCTAGGTTGACAGGCCAGATGCCATTCCGAAAAAAAAGAAAACAGTTTAAAATTATCACGCCAAAATAGGTACATCTCCCCCACTAAAGACCTGCTTTACCTTTTAATAAGTTTCGATTAAATTAACCTGGCAGATCATTTTCGATTTCGTATCCCCTGTTCAATAGTTATTTATTTATATTAAAAGAATGTAAGTGTATAATCGTGCATTAAACAAATATCACAAACAGATATTTTACCTGAAAATAATTATAGTTCTAAATTTGGAACTAGATGGCGTTGTACAGTGAGCTCGAAATCCTGAATCACGGTATGGTTTCGTTACCAATCATTGCATAAGGTCTCGCGAGAATTATAATTAAATGTCTTCGTAAAAGGAAACATTGGTTTTTATTCAGTAAGACTATTCATAAGATTGAAATTGAAGTCATTCACACATCCTCTCCCACACGCACACACGCACCCTGGCATCAAACACAAACAGAGGTTCATTACTCTTTAGTACTGTATGTTTTTAATTTTTAGTTCTTGTGTTCATGCTATTATTTTGTAGTTACTTGCATTATTTGTATTAGGAAGGCTAGTCTGATCTAATTTGTCTTCGGGGAAATAGCCTCTAATGCTGAAATACAGGTTTTTAACCAAGTTTGGCAATGGATTCTGTCTTCTAATTATTGCCTTAAAATATCTAGCCCATTTAACCATGAAAACTTTTGTTAAACACTATTTGTTAATAAACTTATATTATAGAGTCCAGTAAGAAGTGATGAAACAGGCCCTTTAATCTTTAAAACCCTCTAAACCTTTTAAAACCGTCCACCGAGCCGTATAATCCGGATTGTAGAGAAAAGGCTCAAACTGATAAATTGTTTCAGACTGCCCTGTCTCGACGGAAGGAGTCCGCCGCTCCATTAACGGGAGAGAGAGACAGCACGATATTCCGTCACGGATTCGGATATCCTCTCGCTCTGGTGTTGAGACTACGGGTGTTACAGGTGAGTGTTTAAAGTGTTACTATACCCTGTTCACAATAAGATTACACATTTACAAAAACCTTTTTACAGTCCGTTCAACCGATTTTGACTCATATTGCGTTGGTAGCATGACAAATGGCAACTGCAGTAAACAGTTGTTATTGTAACCACTTTTTTGCCTCTAATGTCATCCTTAACCCTACGGAATAGAAGCCAAAATCGGTTGAAGGGGCTGTAAAAAAGGTTTGTGTTTATGTCTAATCTTATTGTGAACAGGGTATAGTTGTTTCCCACGACTTTGTCTGCTTGGAATTCAAAACCCCCTTAACTCGGAACTGTCACAAAATCCGTACTTAGCCTCCTACCTATAAACTGCCTGCTATTTATTCTGAAAGCTTCCGTCACTGTCTAAAATTTCAAGTATCTGTCTATTACGTTTTAAAAGATACATCCCAGATAGACAGACAGACAGTGGGGCAGATTGTAATAAATTATGGGGTCTTGTCGACATCGTTTAATTAAAAACGGAATTAGGTACGAAAATGGTTCTTACTTTGTCAATAAAACATTTTGTACAACGGGCTTAGTACGAGTGAAACATTTTATGCAAAGGGCTTAGCACAAGCGTAACGTTGATTGGTTTTTTTTTTGTTTGAAGGCTTTATTTATATAAATGGGTGATAATAATAATAGCTATCGTATAAAATTAAACCTAAATGCTTTAAGATAGAGTATACCTATGTGTGTGGATTAGACTATATTATGTAGAGGAAGTTTGAAAATTTCGCCAGTGACAGAAAAGTTGAAAAGAAATCGTTTGTCTTGATATGGGCATGTGAAGGGGAGGGATGAAACACATGTGGCCAAAAGAGTCATGCATATAAATGTAGATGGATGGAAAGGAAAAAGAAAGAAGCCAAAGAAAAGATGGATGAATTGTGTAAACAATGATATTAAAGAGAAGGGACTACCTTCTCTGTATGATATCATGACGGTTAACAAGATGGAATGGAAGAAGAAAACGTGTTGCACCGACCTGAAACAAAATGGGATTTGGGCAGGAAGATAATGATGATGATGCTATAGGATAATCATTATATATACCGCTATACGGTTGAAGTTCCACGGTCTCGAACCAAGCGCTTTGACTCCACATTTATTGTGCGAACTGCCAGACTGTGGAATTCACTGCCCGCCTCTCTATTCCCCGATACATATAATCTGGGTATCTTCAAGGCACGAGTGAACCGGTTTATTCTAGGCAAGCGTGCTCCACCTTAGGCCGCATCATCACTTAAGATCAGGTGAGTTGCGGTCAAACGCAAGCCTATAACAATATAAAAAAAAATATATATATATATATATATTTCAAATTCGAATATCCACTCGTATGGAATACTTTTATGTTAGTGCGCTAGTGCCAAGCCTGCAGGGTACCTAATGTGTTTTATAACGTTTTTGATCGCTTTAACATAAACTTTTAATTATGTAAATTTGTATGGAATTATTGTGTTCTCCCACAGCAAGGCAAGACTTAGGGGGTACGTTAACAAGATCGAGTACGAATAAAAACTCACTCTTTACTGATTGAATATTCGTTACCAGTATTTGAGCCATTAGAGCGAGTTGCGAGTTGTACAAACCTGTCATTTAGGGTTCCGTACCCAAAAAACGGGGCCCTATTACTAAGACTCCACTGTCCGTCTGGCTGTCTGTCACCAGGCTTTATCTCATGAACCGTGCTAACTAGACAGTTGAAATTTGACAGATGATGTATTTCTGTTGCCTCTATAAACGCTAATGTGTTTCAGGAATAGATCGAGTTATGTTATGTGTCATCGAAATTATTAGACGCCAAAAATGACCCGCCCTTATGGAAATACTATGTACTGTAGCTATACTACAACCTGATTCTGTAATTTGCTATGTATAATTTATAATTTTTTATCTATGGTAAAAATAAATTGTAGGATTTAATACAAATTAGGTTCCTAAGTAGGTTTTAAAGGATAATAACAAATACCCATAAAATAAACTTGAATCTTTGCCATTTTTTTGCTCGATATTTAAAAAAGGTTATAATATAGTGTCTAATTTTGTATAGATAATGGTGCGGAACCCTTCGTGCGCGAGTCCAACTTGCACTTGGCCTGTTCTTTTTAGGAATAAATGTGACAGATGACATTGAATGATGAGGCTGTATAGCACCAATACATCTCGTAGATCCGGGCTAATGACAGAACGTCTTTCCTCTTATATAGGGTAACCGTTTTGTTAAAAGATCTGTCTCCCTGTTATTGATCTGTGACCTGGCCTTGGGGATCTTAATTCGAGGATTAATCTTCCCAAAATAAAATGGTTTTTTGTTATGGTGTTTTTACGTACCACTTGGGCTTGTATCTAATATAATTTAACTTACGCAAAAGTTTATGAGAGTTGATGAATAGATATTTTTGTTACTCTGTCACGTTTACACGGCTCAATGAAATTCGCTAAAAATTGGCACACAAATAAATATTGATCTAGATCAACACATACAATCCTACGCGATAACACCATCAACCTCCAGTCTGCTACTGCGAAATTCCTATTAGCCCGACATAGGAATCAAAACCCCTACGCTTGCGACTATGAGACTAACGGGCCAGTAAACATTATGAATAGGTCCTCATTCTCAAGCCTTTTACCAGTAGGTCGATTCTGTAAAACTCAAACAACAACATAACTCTATACCTTGATATATTTGACACTTTGAATCGGGTTCGAGTGCGAAGTGAGCGTCAAAGTGACGGGGAAATTACCTTACAGAATGCCTCTTCTTACGTCATCTCATACTTTATCTGTCAAAATCTCCCTGTCAATTTAGTTCAACTCGCTGACACGCTCGCAAGGGTGGCGCTAGTGTAAATTCGAATTATCAACAGAGTTTTTAGAATGCGAATCAAGAAACTCACAGCGGATTCAGATTCGAAGTTTAGAATGAGGTCTTACAGAATCACACCCCTGAACCTAAAACAAGTGGTGTTCAAATCCATAATTCTGAGCTGCTATTCTGGCACACAGCAATGTTTTTTTCCACATACATATTCCAACAGACCGGTAGAATTCGATGATATCCAAAGCAATGAGCTGCGAAATAAAATCGTTCTCGCTATAACTATCACAAGAAAAACTTTCCTCTTTACCAAGTTAGTATATACTTGTTAACAAGTTGTTAATAACTACCTAGACAGTCGGAATGAAGTTATCTTCTATCACTATAAAGACGGTTCTATTAATACTACTTACTTATTTCATGTATTTTCGTAGACACGATATTCTTCTCGTTAATAAAATATGTTTGTACACCAGAAATGGTACATGGTCTCAGCCATGACAATCGCAACACCTTATTGTACTTTGTTCTTACAAATAAATTATTCTTTCTTTCTTTCATTCTTCTATCTATTTCTGTAGGACGATTCTGTAAAATTCAAAGAACAACTCGCATCTCACATCGCTATTCACTCTCACTTCGCATAAGGTTCAATATGACCTTGATATATTTGACACTTTGAATCGGGTTCGAGTGCGAAGTGAGCGTCGAAGTGACGGGGAAATTACCTTACCGAATGCCACTTCTTACGTCATCTCATACTTTATCTGTCAAAATCTCCCTGTCAATTTAGTTCAACTCGCTGATACGCTCGCATTGCCACCCTTGCGAGCATGTCAGTGAGTAAGTGTGCTAATGTAAATTCGAATTATCAACCGAGTTTTTAGAATGCCAATCAAGAAACTCACAGTGGATTCAGATTCGAAGTTTAGAATGAGCCTAGGTCTTACAGAATCACAACCCTGAAGGCCAACGTCTACTAATTGAAAACGTTAAAAATGTAATCGTAGGCTTATTCCAGGGACAACCGATATCCATTTCTGGTCAAAAATGTATGTAAATATGAGGTATTTTTGACAGAATGATGTTGAATGAGATTTTAAAATCGAACGTTCTTATAAAGTTAGTAGAATTGCTGTTTGTGTCCATCATCATCATCTAATCCGCATCATCATCCGCTTAGTCTGTTCCCAAAAATGTTGGGGTCGACTTCTTTTTTTTTTTTTGTACGGGGTGGAAAATCCTCATGGATGTCTTGGAAGACATCCATGAGGATTTTCCACGGCAGAGGGGTCTGTCAGGCTCTTAATGACTAAAAACCACCCCGGTGTTCTATCTCACACCTACGTCGGGGGTCGCGGAACTGGAGATACTTCCGCAACCCCCGACTGGTGCGGGCCCGCTACGGCGGGCCTCATCTCGCAGAAGGAAACCACCGCGTCCAAGGACTCTGCGCTGTCGACCATCGACTCGACCACGGCCGACAGCGACAGGTCACTGCCTACTTCTGAGACGAGGACACGGCGCCGCTCCTCCCAAGCGACACATTCCACCAGCGTATGCCGCGCCGTGTCCTCCCGGCATTCGATGCAGTGGTGACACCGGGCGTCCGGCTCCCTGTTTATGCGACACAGGGGGTCGACTTCTTGTCTAACCAAATGCAACTGAATGTCAATATTTACATGTAAGGACTGCCTGTCTGTCCTCCACAACCCAGTTACTGGGTAACCACTGTCAAAAATGACAGTCGAGCCGATTACCTATTACGGTTAAAAAAATAGAACCCTTTGACAGATGGATAGACAGACAGACAGACAGATTCTTTAGGCTTGGCATTTGGCCCGTACTAAATTTGTGGACGAATGCGGGGGCACAGTATTACTGTGGCGGGGGTGATGTAGATGCAGTCTTTAATCGGACACATTTTTAATTTATTCTAATAAAAATAATACGTATTTGTAAAAAGTAACAAAATCAAATCATTTTCCTTTGTATTCAGTAGATATTTTTTATACTCTTTTGATAAGAAATTAAGGAGTAAAATGGTTTCACCTCAATGATTTGGAGGTAATTTGACATTTTTTTTTCTTATTATGTGATATCGATAGAAAAATTGTGGCTAAACCAAATTACGTATCATATATCATATAGATTAGGTACTAACAATTTTTTTCAGATGTAATTTCTCTGTAAATGCCGACGAAAAGTTGCTTCATCTGCATGCTTCTTTCAAGCTTTTTTTGAGAGAGCAGCCTATACGGTCCCATTTGGCATCTTACGGATACAGAACCCTAAAAATAAGGATAATAAATTAACATTACAATTTTAGTATTGAAACCCCAAATCGAATGGAATCCGCCAATATTGACGGATGTTTTTTTTTTGAAGAATGTGAAAAGAAAGTGGTCATGAATGCAGACCCTGTACAATATCAAGGCTAACATACCAACAAATAAGAATTTAAATAAAATAAGATGTAACATAAATACACAGAGATGAAAACCAACAAAGCCCATATTTGATCAAAAATCAAATAGAAATATCAAATGCAATTCTTCCCTCGCGAAACGTATCTTGGTAGAGGAAAACCGTTGCTATGGCAACCATAGCCGTCGGGAAAATGAGTTGTTGCTGCGAAAAATTCAATTTTATTTCTATTAACACAAGAAATGTTGTGTTTTGATACATTGGGATCAAAGTATCAGAACCAAGAGTATCTATGAGAAATCGTTTATTTTCACATTTCTATCAGCCGGTATCATCATCTGCCTAGTCTATTTAAAACTATGTTGGGGTCGGTTTCCAGTCCCACCGGATGCTGAATAAGTGTTTTAAATAGAGCAATCGCATGTCTGATCTCCAAAACCACACGTACGAAAAGCACAGAAAGCCGTTGATCCCGGCTGTTATTCGTAGATCTTTGGCAGTCGTTATGGACAGTCAGAATCAAGAAAACTGACCAGTCTTACCAAGGTGTATCGTGTTACTCAGTAACTATATGTTGTGGTGGACAGATAGGCAGTCGTTCTATGTAGAATACTGGTATTCAGGTGAATCCAGTAGGCCGACCCCAATATAGTTGAGATAAGGCTAGTAATTTTTTTCATGTGGTGCTTATAAAATGTAATTCATATTTATTTTTAACCAACTTCAAAAAGGAGGAGGTTCTCAATTCGGTTGTTTTTTTTATGTATGTACATTGATTACTCTGAGATTCATGGTCCGATTTACGTGATTCTTCTTTAGTTTGATGCGGAATAGTTGCCATTAGGTCCCATAAAAAATTTACATTGTTTGGCCCAATAGTTTTCATTTTATGAATATTTTTTTTAGTTTATATATATATTTATTTTTATGTTTGACCACGCATAACTGTTTTCAGTGTAGTCCGATTTCGATGATTCTTTTTTTTAATTGATAGTGTATACGTCAAATTTAATCCCATATAAATTTTAAGAAAATATTCCACCCCTAAGGGTTGAAAATTAAGGGATGACAGTTTTTTTTTGGTGTCACCACTTTGGTGGTAATTCATTTTTATGATGAGAAGTAGGCCCTAAGACCAAAAAAAAAAATAACAAAATAGACAACCGCCTTCAAAAAGTAAAAAATAACTTTCAATTCACAAGTCGGTGGCAATGCAAAACAACAAGCAAAACCAAAGCCGCCGACTTGCGAATTAAAAGTTATTTTTTACTTTTTGAAGGCGGTTGTCTTTTTTGATATTTTTTTTTTACACAATGTACAATATTTACACACAAAAAAAATAAAAAAGGAAAACCTATAACTATTAAACTAAAAAAAACTAAGACAATAAGGCATCAAAAAATTCCTCCACATCGTTGTCAACTGGGAATGTGCCCAAGAGACTGGCAGCTTTGCCACGTTGGATAGCAATGCTTAACCTCTGTCCGAAGTAAAAACCAGCCCTTACATAGTTGTGGTGCTTGTCGTATATAGTTAAACCAAAATGCTGTAGCATAGTCGTGTTTCCGATTCTATCATTACATCAACTCACTTGTTTGAGGCGAGTGCTAAGCTCTCTGTATATTGATTCATGACTAAAACAATACAAATAACATTTCTAAATCATTAACATCGTTGACGTCACAGACAGACAGCAGATCATGAGATCAGATTCATAAATCAATTCAAGACAACTGGGAAGATTGCTCATTAGATATAGAAGACTTTCAAGTTCTTCAATAAAAGCTTGGAATATCGATTGATCATTCTATCATTCACTTGTCGAGTGCCAGGCAATTATATTTCAAACATTGAATATTCATAGCTCAGACGACATCGGAGAGACAGAAATATCTTGTGTTATTAATATTTAATGGAGCAAGATTCTGCGGCTCCGCAAGTTCGTTTTTTGCCCGCAAGTTCGTTCACGTGGAAATCAATTCTACTATAAAACATCGCCAATGGCACTGTTTTAAATCCGCTTTTGGCCGCAACTCACCTGCTATGCTATTCTGTAATAACTAACTTCAGTTCTCACTTCTGATTCCGCGGTGAAAACTGTCTTAGGTATTCTGTAACTTGATGAAAACTACGCTAGCACCACTAAATGAGAACATAATTGAAACAAGCCATATTTACCTACATAGATATTTTAGCGAATACGAAATACTTTTACTTCAGGTAGGTGAAATCGGAAATCGAGATAGGATTCGAATTCGCAGGTGATTTCTTACAGAATTGCACTGCTGATCTTAAGTCATTATACGGCCTAAGGCAGAGCAAGCTTATCTCGGATGAACCGGTTCACTGTTTGCTTTAAAATATCCAGATTATATTTCTACTGCATTGCTGCACTGCAGTACACTGCTGCTACTACTTCTGCTGCTTGCTGTTGCTGGTGCTATTTTGTAAATGCCAATAGTGTAGCAGTCTATCAGTGGAAGATTTTTTGTAATTGGTCATGCATTTCCAGAGTTCTTCCTTAACCTTTTACAAAAAAAATACCTTTTTTTTTGTTTGTTGATACTAGTCAGTGCTATCCTACTACTAGCAGCAGTAGGATGTACATGTGGCGCCGAGTCGCAAACCATGCCCCACCTCCTGTCATGTCCTCTTTGCCCCAAAACATGCGACTGGAGTGAATTATGCGCTGCCACTGACGATGCAGTGGAGGTGGCTAAGTTCTGGGCCAAACAAATTTAAGACTGTCGTGCCAGCGATACGAAGAAGAAGAAGTGCTATCCCACTGCTAGGCAAAGCTGTCTTTCCAGGAACTGTTTTCCTGCTCCACTTCGAACAAACTCCTGGTGGTACGGATTCAGGTTATCTTGCCACCTTTTTCTGGGCTGTTCTCGGCGACGCTGTCCATCGTTAGACATCATTGTGTGGACTCTTGCCAAGCGGTTAATGTGAATGCGGCTGACGTGACCAATCCCATTTAAGCTTGGCAAACTTTTGGCCCACGTCTTTTATGCCCGTTTTGGAAAGCAGCTTGGTGTTTCAGATTCTGTCCTGGGTATATAAAGACCCAGAATGCTGCGCTCTGTTGCTCGTTGACAAATAACAATAAACACATTGTTTCACCAACTCACATTTTGTGATGTATGCCGATGACATCAAAATCTATAAGTCATGCAAGAACACACAAGACTGCATACTACTTCAAGAGGATCTTGACAGGCTCTCCAACTATTGTAGACATATTAAACTCCACCTTAGCATACCAAAATGCAACGTAATATCTTACACAAAAAATAAAAATGTTACAAAATTCTGTTACACTTTACAAGGTACCTGCCTTCAAAAAGTTGACCACGTCCGTGATTTAGGTGTCATTCTAGATTCTAAACTGCATTTCAATCTTCACATAGATAACGTCATTAACAAAGCGTATAGAATGTATGGTTTCGTAATGCGATCTTCAAATGATTTTAAACGTCCGCATACGTTTCTTACTTTATACAAAACATTTATACGTTCCCAATTAGAGTACGCAGTCCCAAATTGGTGTCCTCTATACGATAAGTATAAACATAGTCTCGAAATGGTCCAAAAAAAATTTTTACGGTCCATGCACTGCAAGTGCTTACTTCTTCAATTCTTCAATTAATTCAAAATTGTCTTACATAGCATTATTAAAACAATATAAACTTCTGAGCCTGGAGTCCAGACGCACGTTATTGATGGCCATGATGGTTTATGGTATATGTAATAACAAGTTTGACTGTTCCGATATTACAAATAAAGTTTGTTACACTGTACCCAGAACTGTAATGCGGCGAGGGGTGCGCGTTCCCCGGCTGTTCCACACTGCACAGTGCAGAACCCGCGCTGGTGAGCGGGCACCTCTTCACCGTCTCTTACAAACATATAACACACACTTTACTGATCTTGATGTATTCTCTTTATCCCTTACAAAATTTAAAAAAAATGGCCGTCGAATTGCTTCAATAATTTCAATTCCTCAAAATGCTGCTTGTGGCCTGACGCGCGTTCTTTTTCAAACTTACCCTAGTATATTTATTCTGCGGACATTAGTGTGGATTACATGTTTACCCTAGCCCACTTTAGTTCATAACTTTTATAGTAATATTATAACATGTAATTGTTTTGTGTCCCAATGTACCTAGTAAAATAAAAAAATAAAATAAAATAACATAATTTGTATTTTTTTTTAAATTGTCTTTAAAATACGTATTCACAAATGTGCCTTATTCCATAATTGTTTTACAACACTACGAGTGATGCGGGAATGGCACATTATTCACGAAGGCATTCACTCAGTTTCACGTTAATTAAAAAGGCTTTTCATCTGTTCCAATTTCGACAGAATAAAATGTTTTAAAAATGTCGGCATTTCAAATTAATTGGGGTTGGTATTCAGGTTAGTAAATAATATGATGTGTCGGTGACCTGTAGGCCTATCATGGGGGCGCTAATTGAATAGGCCAGAATATGATATAATTGCCTCAATAAGGAACATTACGCGAATCTCAGCGCAGAGGGCGCCACTAGCATGTGCTAATACCCACGAGCATAACCTCGTATTTTTGTTTAATTATGTTATTAATTATAATAGCTAGGTATTTTGTGAAAATATATCAAAGTTTTAATTAGTCTTACTTACCTAACTGTACTTTTAACTATTTTATGGCATCCTACGGCCATTTGAAAGCGGATTCTAGGTTATGCTCAGAATAAAATCATATTTGGTTGTCTTACATGACAAAAGTGAACGTTATTCTGTAAATACGTCTATTTCACCTGAATACTTAACCTGAACATATTTTAGAGTGATTTTTAGCTGCTTCCCAAAGTTTTCGAATATTTTCTTCTTTTGAAAATGAGTAATTCCCTTCATTTCTACATCGAAATACACAGCACTGATGCATTATTGTATAATATAATACACTTCCCAATTTTGAACTCAATTAAAGGTAGAATTTCACGCTTTCAACGACTCGTCGAAAAACTGTTTACGCTAGTGCTGCACTCTGGTGCCAGAACATTGCAGTAATATCCCCTATTAATATTTGGTATACAAAGATAATATTTAATCATCTCTATTTTTAAGTTTTGTATACAGGGTAATTGAAAAAATACCCAAAACCACTTAATCCTGACTTCGTATCATCACCCTGAACAACGTTATTTTGTTCTACGACTTTTCAAAATTCGAAACATTTTTTTTCCATACAAAACATATAAACACGCTTGAAATTTTGCATAATATTTTTTTCAGACACGGCCGACGAAAGGCCTGCAATCAGCTGTGCCTGTACATTAGCCTACCTACTATCTACATCATATTCGCTATCATATACACTCGGCGTCACAAAAATCGCACCTTTTCGAAAATAAGTTTAAAACATGTCCCGCCAGTAACGAATACATTAAACCCAATTAATATTGGTATCAATTAAAAGTATGTTTAACGACCTTTAAATTAACAACAGTTAGAATTCCTAAACACAACAGATCTCATTAGCACGTAACGTTAAAAAAAATGTTGTCAAAATACGCATTACAACGGCCACTAATTGCACCTCCCTACAAGGGTATAAAACGGGCGACCCGGGTTAAATGTGGGTCATTCGCTATTCAACCTTTGAAGTGAACACACGTGAACAGCTACAGCAAGAAAAATACCCCAGAAGATGGATACCACTGCAGATGAAGCCGCTCAAGTCATTGCACTACTGCAATCAGGGATGCGGCAATGTGATGTTGCTCGGCAACTGAACTTGAGTCGTTTTGCCGTTCGACGAGTGTTCCAACGTTTCCAAGAGACTGGTGGCTATATCCGAAGACGTAGATCTGGAAGACAACGGTGCACATCCGAAAGAGACGATCGCTTCATTGTTTCGACGTCTTTACGTAATCGGTTCTCCAATGCTGTTGAGCTGCAACAACAACTGCGATCAGCTCGCAGAACTTCTGTAAGCGTCTCCACGATTAGAAGAAGAATGCGGGAGAAGAAAATTGCAGCTCATAGGGCTGCTACAGGGCCCAAATTGACTGCACAGCATAGGAGAGACCGGTTGCAATTTGCCCGTGACCATGTGGATTGGACAATAGACCAATGTAGGGCTGTGCTCTTCTCGGATGAGACGAGGGTGTGTCTTTTCTGCAACGACAGGCGTCGAAGAGTGTATAGGAGGCAAGGGGAACGATTCGCACAAGCCTGTATTCAAGAGACAGTGGAATACGGGGGTGGCTCGTGCATGTTCTGGGGCGGCATGTCAATCGACGGTAAAACGAACCTTGTGTGTGTTTCTCGGACTGGAAGTGCTCGCGGGCAAGGGTCGCTGACTGCTGCTCGGTACATAACAGAGATCTTAGAGGAGCAGGTTGTCCCTTATGCGGGTTTTGTTGGCAGTGGGTTCACGTTAATGCACGATAACGCCCGTTGTCACACCGCTTTAATTGTAAGAGACTACCTGCAAGAAGTTGGCATCCCTGTTATGCGCTGGCCGGCGCGAAGTCCAGACCTGAACCCTATTGAGCACCTTTGGGATGAACTGAAACGGCGAGTACGGGCACGAAATCCTGCCCCTACCACTCTCCAAGACCTTCAAGATGCCGTCGTTGCAGAATGGGACAACATTCCACAAGAGACTGTTGTCACATTAATAAGGTCCATGAGAGAACGCATAGAAGCAGTCATCAGGGCTAGGGGGGGTAACACTAGGTTTTAAGTTAGTTTTAAGGACTTTGTTGTAATTTTTGCTGATAAAATAAAATTTAACTTTTTAATCATTTGCATTAGCTTGCTTTTTTTTATTCCCTGGTAAACAAAAAACCAAATCCATTGATTTATTCTGAAATTTAAATAAATTGCCTTTCCAATTATACCTTATAGTCATATGTATACCATTGATTAATAGGGTTAAAATTACTTTGAAGGGAATTCTTAAAGAGGTGCGATTTTTGTGACGCCGAGTGTAGGTGCGCGCGCGCGTAGTATACATACATTTTACAGACTTTAAATAAATTGTTTTTGGCTACGTTATTTAGTTGAGGTCAAAGTCGTAGAACAAATGTTATTCAGGGTGATGATACGAAGTCCAGATTAAGAGGTTTTGGGTATTTTTTAAATTTCCCTGTATATGGGATTCTGATCAAGTTGTTAGTTAAAATTATAAATTATATGAGCAAAACGTGTATTTCCATTTTAAAAATCGATCGAATGTACGCTACGTTGGGTGGACGCATCTCTAACGGCAAATGCGTCAGACGTAATGTCATTAGTATGCTCGGCGCCCTAATGCATCATCTGTTATAACTGCCAGTTCGACAGTAGTCGGTGAGCCGAACACTCGTGCGCGTTGCTAATTGTTACTGTTTTAAACCGCGACTTCACTTGAGTTTCTCAAAGTTACGATACTTGCTACCTAATATGTTTACTTGTAAACGCTGTGATCTGGATTCAAGAGATGGAGTCACCTGCACGGCCTGTCAGGCGCAGTTCGACTTTCCTTGTGCAGGCATTACTGAAGGCGAGTGGAGAAAGCTTGGAGACCGCAAACTAACATGGAAGTGTCAGAGCTGTAAATCTACCCCGGCTGCCAGTCCTCAAACTAGTTCCTTAAAGGTACCATCAACTGATTCAGAAACCATCTTGTCCGAACTCAAACGTCTGTCAACTCAAATGGAGGCGTTACCGTCTTTGATTGACAGTGTGAGAGCTATCCAGAGTGAACTAGCGCAACTCAAAACTATGAGGGAAGAGTTCTCGGAAGTGAAAAGATCCTTTGAGTCTTTCGGCCTAGAGTTGAAAACATTAGCAACCAAAATGTCAGGCCTGGAGGTTGAAATCGAGGCAATGAAGAAGACCAAAGAAGAAGTAGGCAATCTACGAGATAGGATAGTTAAATTGGAAAATCAGCAGTCTGAGCATGAACAGAGATACCGCATGAACAATATCGAGATGAAGGGAGTGCCTGTGTCTAATGATGAAGACTTGTTTGTAATTATGGCGAAGATTGGGGATGCTATCGATTTACACATTCCGAAGGAACGCATCAATTACATAGCGAGGGTACCAACGCGTAACGACAAACAAAATAAAAATATCATTTGCTCTGTTCACAATACTTACCTCAAGAATGACTTCATAGCGGCCGCCAAAAAATACAAGAAATTATGTTTATGTTTATGTTTATGTTTATGTTTATGTTTATTTATTAGTAATTATTAAAAATTACATGTCATGTTTTGTACAAAAAGCAAAAGAAAATAATTGAGAATACACAAAATTATCGAAACAAATAAATACTATAGTCTACAGGGTCTACATCAATGATCACCTAACGCTGGAAAATAGACTGCTTCTGAACAAAACCAAGATGCAAGCTAAAGAACGCGGTTTCGAACATGTGTGGGTTAGAGGATGCAAAATTCTAGTACGAAAAAACATGACTTCCCCTAAACATCACGTTAAAACGGAGCAAGATTTAAAAAAGTTTTTATGTTAACTGTATCGGTTCAACTTCTTTGCGGTTTGTTTACTTGTTTCGACTCATTTAGGATTAAGGATCATGTACATGTTTGTTCTACACATTCCTTTCTCGCCTGCCTTTTGTTCGCTTATCGCTCGGTGTCGACCGGTCTGCACATCACTGCTATCATGATTTTGGTCTTTATATCTTTGATTTCAAAGTTCAATTAAGCTTTTTAATGAGATATTCTTTAACTTCTCCTAATTATGTTTTTTATTTATTTGCTTCCGTTTGCATATTATTTTTTGCACCTAATTTCAATTTATACAAGGTTTTTATTTGCTTGTTGCTCTTGCTACCATTACTCCAAAAGTTTAAAATCATTACTTGTTTCCAAGATTTGAATGTACCTTACATTTTAATTTTAATTTTTTTTGACGACACGGTTGGCGCAGTGGCTGAGCGATCGACTGCTGCGCAGCGTGTTGCGGGTTCGATTCCCGCCCAGGGTAAACATTTGTGTGATGAGCACTTGTGTTTGCCTTGTGTCTGGGTGTTGTTTATCTATATATGTATGTATTTACAAAAAAAAAATGTATTTGTGTATGTATATCAGCTGTCTGACACCCATAGCACAGGGTCTCCCTAGTTTGGGGTCAGATGGCCGTGTGTGAAAATGTCCCCACATATTATTATTATTATTTACTTATTCGATTGTTTACGTATTTGCATAGTTTTAATGGCACCTATTAGTATTTATTATCAGAATGTACGGGGACTGCGAACCAAAACAAACATCTTCTACAGAAACGTGTGTCTTAATGTTTTTGATGTTGTTTGTTTAACCGAAACATTTATTTTTTTTTATATTGTTATAGGCTTGCGTTTGACCGCAACTCACCTGATCTTAAGTGATGATGCGGCCTAAGGTGGAGCACGCTTGCCTAGAATAAACCGGTTCACTCGTGCCTTGAAGATACCCAGATTATATGTATCGGGGAATAGAGAGGCGGGCAGTGAATTCCACAGTCTGGCAGTTCGCACAATAAATGTGGAGTCAAAGCGCTTGGTTCGAGACCGTGGAACTTCAACCGTATAGCGGTGACGCTTCGCCGTATCCCTGTTCGTCCGGTGATGGAATGGGGATGGGGGAATTAAGTTGTGCAATTCCAAAGCACACTCTCCGAAATGTACCCGATAAAAGACCGATAGGCTGGCAACGGCGCGGCGGTGTTCGAGGCTTTGGAGCTTAGCCTTAACCAGGAAGTCGTTGTCTATGAGCCTCTTGGCACGTCTTTCAATAACTTCCAACGCCTCCAGCTGGTACTTGGCAGATCCATCCCAGAGGTGCGAACAGTACTCCATGCACGATCGAACTTGTGCTTGGTATAGGTTCAGCATCTGTTCCGACGTGAAGTACTTTCGCACCTTTGCGAGGACTCCTAGCTTTTTGGCAGCTAGTTGGGCCTTTGACTCGATGTATGACCCAAAATTGAGACTCGACGTCAAAGTAACGCCAAGAAGCTCAAGATGGTCGGTGATCGGAACGGATACATTTCGGAAAGCAGGGGCCAGATTGAAAGGCCTCTTCTTGGCAGAGAAAAGACACGCCTGGGTCTTGGTTGCATTAAACTCGACCAGATTGGCATCGCCCCAATCGGAGACAGCCTTGAGGGACAAGTTTAAGCGCTCGACCATGGACTCCCTGTGAGTCCGGATTTCAGCCGCACTGGCACGTGCGCTGGATATGTAACTCTCTACAACTGTGCTGTCATCTGCGTATCCAATGGTACCGGGTTTCAGCAAATCGTTAATATGCAGCAGAAAAAGGGTTGCAGAGAGTACCGAGCCCTGAGGGACCCCGGCATTTATAGCCATTTGAACAGACGAGCAGCCATCAATGACTACTCGTATTGAACGATCTCTCAGGAAATCCGATATCCATACACAGAAACCAGCGGGCAAGCCAAAAGATGGAAGCTTGCTAATTAGGCCATCATGCCATACCCTATCAAAGGCCTTCGAGATGTCCAGGGAGACGGCAAGCGCTTCCCCATATTTCTCGATGGCCTCACTCCAGATGTGAGAGGCGTACGCGAGAAGATCCCCAGTGGACCGATTTCGGCGAAAGCCATATTGACGATCACTGAGGAGGTCATTAGCTTCAAGGTACGCCAGGAGCCTGTTATTAAGGACACGTTCCATTGTCTTGCAGACAATGGACGTGACCGAGATGGGCCTGTAGTTGGTAGGATCGGCATGACTACCTTTTTTGGGCACGGGCTGCACGTTGGCAAGCTTCCATGACTTCGGCACTAATCCAGACTCGAGAGAGAGCCGAAAGAGGCGTGTCAGCACAGGAGACAATTCAGGTGCACAGGTCCTCAGAACTATAGCCGGAATACCACCTGGTCCACTGGCCTTATTCACATCAAGATTGCATAACGCTTTTCGAACCTCCTTTTGGCGAATGCGGAAATCAGACATCGATGTCGTGCTCCTGCATCAAGATGCGAAGATTCTGCAAAAAAAGAGGCAAATAGGTTTGCTTTCTCTTCTGCAGTGTGAGCCAGAGTACCATCAGGCTTCAGCAATGGAGGAAGTGAGGGGCGACAGAAGTTCGACTCGACCGATTTAGCTAGGGACCAAAACGCTTTGCAACCCGCAGGGTACGAGGCCAGTTTGTTTCCTATTCGACTAATGTGGTCGAGCCTTCTGTAAAACCTTCTTGCAAGACTTGGCAGCTCTATTAAAGGCTGTCTTCTTCTGGCGTAAGTCTCTTGCTTTACGGTGACGAGCATCAACCCAGGCTAGGTAGGCCTCATGCTTCTGCGCTTCTGCGCGTCTGCATTGGGAACTAAACCATGGGCGAGCTTTGCCAGACAGAGATACGTCGGAATAAGGTATAAAAAACTCCATACCTTGACGCAACACTTCCGTCACGGCATCCACGCAGGTAGAGGGGTCACCAGAAGAAAAACGGACAGGCTGCCAAGGGTAAGACGCAAAAAAACAGCGCATCTCATCCCAGTCTGCTGACTTGTACCGCCACATCCGCCGGTAGCCACTTGGGCTAGGAATGGATGGAGAGTAGATGGATACAGATTTCACCAGACAGTGGTCGGAGCTACCCAGAGGTGAAGAAACCGACACAGAGTAGAGGTCTGGATCAGTAGTGAGCAGAAGGTCCAAGCAATAGGCTGTGTGCGTCTCAACATCAGGAATCCTAGTAGCCCCTTGGACCAGTTGGGTGAGATTTAACGCTAAGGCAAGCTTTCGCATCTCTCTCCTAGCATGGTCAGTGTCCCGGTTTGGGAACAACCACTCCTTGTGGTGGGCATTGAAATCCCCCAGTAACACTAATTGGGCAGTAGGGTACTTTTGCTGAGCCGCATTGGCCGCCTCACTGAGATAATCTGTGAGTCTGGTCGTCTCCTGGTCTCCGCTGTGCGAACGGTAGACACAGGCATAGAGAATTTTCTCCATACCAGTATCCACCAGAACCCAAAGTACAGAAAACCTTCGGTCTTCAAGGTTACGGCTCACATCACACAACATGACTCATAAACGGAATTTCTGATTCTGAATTGTTTGATAACAGATATCTTGTTTGGAGACGGGACCGGGATTATTCTAATACTGCTCAAGTGATGGGTGGAGGTGTGATTATTGCTGTTAATCGCGAACTAGTCGCTGACGCTCGCAGCGAATGGTGCTCGTCCGCTGAAGACTTGTGGGTCACATTGACATTACGTCATAAGAAACCTAGAATAACCTATAAAATGCACATTTGTGTTGCTTATATTTGTTGTCAGAATTTGGGTAATTCATTAATGACATAGTTAGGTAACTTCTCTGACAATATGGTAGATATAGTTTTAAATAATATTACTGATAAAAATGTTATTCTGGGTGACTTTAATCAGCCCAACACAATGTGGCTTCCGGCCAGCGATAGTTATTCTTTATATCCCACTAATTTACAAGGAATTGGTCAGTCTAGCCTAATTGATAACTTTAATACATGTAAATTATTACAGTATAATCGCCACTCCAACCTTAACGGAAGGATCTTCGACCTGGTGCTGTCGAATAACGAAATCACTGTTAACTGCTGCAGCGATCCTTTGGTACCCGAAGACCCCCATCATAGAGCTCTGAGTATCACCGCGGACTTTGTTCAATTACATAATCTACCTATTCGTCCCTATGTGAAGTTCTTATATCGGTTGGCTGACTACGATGCGATTAGAGGTGAATTAGATCGTGTAGATTGGCAGCATGAGCTTGATAGCAGACCGTTTGAAGATGCTGTAGCTTATTTTTATGAGGTTATCAACAAAGTACGGGACTCCTTTATGCCAACAAAAATAGTTCGGCACCAGGCTAAGTATCCTCCATGGTATAAAAACCCTCTGATCAAGGTCTTAAAAGAAAAAGCTAAATATCACGCCAAGTTTAAAAAATATAGCAATATCTCAGGTTATCAATCATTTGTCACATTGCGTCAAAGAGCTAAAGACTTAGAGAAATCTATGTTTGACAATTACATCAATAAAATAGAATTGGATATACATAAAAATCCTCGGGCCTTTTGGAACTATGTCAAATCAAAGAAACAATCCAACTCTTATCCTTCAGTGCTGCAGTGGTTTCGTCGAGTTGTGGGGATGAAATATGCAATATGTTCGGTGATTACTTTCATTCCTTTCTCATTAATAATAACACTGCCAACCTATCGTCTCAAAATATGCAAAGTCTTGGCGCGAAGATATGCTATAGCTTTAAGATATGTAGGTTACTTAAGCAGGTGGATCACAATAAATCAGCAGGACCTGACGGAGTCTCACCGGTATTTGTAGCAAATTGTGCCAAGGGCCTCTCCGTCCCCCTTTCGCTCCTATTTAGGCGTTCGCTGAATACTGGTGTTGTACCTACATTCTGGAAGTCGGCATATATAACTCCAATACACAAAAAAGGCTCTAAAACTCAGGTTGAAAACTATAGACCAATCTCAAAGTGGTGCGTGTTTGCTAAAATTCTGGAAAAAATTGTTTATAAACAGGTTTACTCAGCTCTTAAACACAGTTTTAGTGAGCAGCAGCATGGCTTTTTGAGGGGTCGGTCAACAACTTCTAATTTGATAGTTTGTAGCGACCTTCTGTCGGAGTGCATGTCACAAAGGTCTCAGGTCGATGTTATATATACTGACTACAGTAAATGTTTTGAGCGAATAGATCACGACATCCTAGTCCGAAAACTTGTCTTGATGGGTATAAGTGGTAGTCTCCTTCGCTGGTTTACGTCTTACGTGGAGAACAGATGCCAGACTGTGGTACTCAACGGTTACTCGTCTAGGGCAATGCGTATTCCATCCGGAGTGCCGCAGGGTTCGTTATTGGGGCCTCTTTTATTTAACATTTTCATTAATGACGTCACTTCTTGTTTCCAACATTCGAAAATATTACTTTATGCTTATGGTATGAAGATAATGAAACAGGTTTACACTTCAGAAGATGCCCTTTTACTTCAAGAAGACTTAAATAATTTCCAAAATTACTGCATACTCAATAAATTAGAATTAAATGTCTCCAAATGCTATGTGTGCTCCTTCAGTCGCAAACCAAATCCATTTAAATTTGTTTATACTTTATTGGGTTTCCCATTAACAAGGGTGAACTTTATTAAGGACCTAGGAGTAACCTTTGACTCAAAACTTATCTTCGATAAACACGTTGATAGTGTAATAAAAAAAGCTTCTAAAGCACTAGGTTTTATCCTCAGAATGCCATCGGAATTGAGGAACATCAAAACCATTAAGATACTGTACTGTTCTTTTGTTCGTAGTCACCTAGAGTATGGCTCTCAGGTGTGGAACCCCAACTACAACATCTACATCAACCGTTTAGAGAGCATTCAGAAAAAGTTCTTGAGGTACATTCAATTTCGCTCAAGACTGTATTTGCCTGATTATGTCACACGTTGTAAAAAACATCATATTCTTCCTCTTTATGAACGCAGGAAAATTGCAGATTTAGCATTCTTGTTTAAGTGATGAACGGATTGGCAGACATTCCCGAGTTGGTGAACAAAATAGGATTGCGCGTACCTTGTGTATCTCTTCGTAGATCTCACCTATTGCACACGCCGGCGGTAAGAACCTCTTACAGACAAAACTCATACTTGATAAGAGCGTGCCGTACCTATAATGAGAGCTGCCAGGAAGTTGACATTGATCTTTTCAATACAGGAGTCCGTAAATTGAAAGGAACTCTTTGTGATAACTTTCTCGATGTGTTGTCATAGTTTTTATTGATTTTATTTTTTTTATTTGTACTCTATAAATTTAGAAAGGTAATATATACCTATTCTTTTTCAAAGATGTCAAAAAGCCCTACTTACTGTCATCAATATTGCGCTTACATACTATGTGTGAAAACTTGTAATTGGCCTTAATTTTATTTTTTGTGTCTAAATATTCTTTGTTAATAGCTGTAAGTTTTCCGAATAAAATAAAATAATAATATAGGTTAGAATGACGTTCTAGTATGTACCTACTCGATTTTGCCCTAGAATTCGTCTGTGTAGATTTCAAAATAAAACCAGAGTCTTAAATTATCCCACGAAAATTATACAATGGTAGATGTTCAGTTGGACTAAATGGGACTGGGCGGAGCATATTTACCTGATGCCGGCTGTGGGCCCGCATATCGCAAGAATGGAGCCCTGACACAGTCAGGCGGGGTCGCGGTAGACCAAGAAGATGGCGGGACGCCTTGGATGGCTTCCTCGCGAATGTGCCTCATCCCGCCAGGATGAGGCACAACATCGAGAGGAGCGGAGGGAATGGGGGGAGGCCTTTGCTCAGGAGTGGGACAGCAACGGCAAGCAAAAAAAAAAGATGTTCAATTAGATCAATTTCTGTAGGTATGCTAAATTTCAGCCATACAGCCGTTTACTCGGGAAAGAGTAACACACAGCCATCCATCCTCACAAAATTTTGCGTTACCGTACGACCCGATCGATCATGGTTAAGCTACGCTTGCCGCGGTCAATCCGTGGATGGGTGACCATCTATTTCATACTAAAACCCCTACTTGCCTCTAAAAGCACGTAATACCGTTGATCCTGGCAGTCATTCGTAGATCTTTGGGGTCCATTTTGGCTTACCTAAAGTTCTTTACCCGAAATTGTACTTCCTAAGGATTTTTAATCCGAATGATCACTCTGCCTAAAATTTTTCATCCTAAAGTTTTTATTCATACTATTTGTAGTGCTACCGGCGATGTTCATAACACTTATGTTTCCGAAAATTGTTATTAATAATATCATTAATGTAAATATATTTAAACTCCTACTGTTTTTTATCATAACGCTTCTGTCCCTAAACATAATTATTACCATAATATTTTCACTCATACTCGGAAAGAAACATTAACCAAGTGTAATAAAAAATATATGTGTGTAGAAGATGATATTATAGTTTTAATTTGAGGGTATGATTATTATTTGGGGGTATCCTTTACATAACGTACTGAGTTGTGTCTATTGCTAAGTTCAAACCTACTGCGCGTGCGTGCAAGCGAGCATGCAGCAGGCAAGCAAGCATGCAGCATACAAGCAAGCACGCAGCATACAAGCAGCATGCAGCGCGCAAGCAACCATGCAGCATGCAAGCATGCAGCGTGCAAGCAAGCATGCAGCATGCAAGCAAGCATGCAGCGTGCAAGCAAGCATGTAGCGTGCAAACAAGCATGCACCATGCAAGCAAGCATGCAACATGCAAGCGAGCATGCAACATGCGCAGCAGGCATGATTTCTGTCACGGCTCCGGTGTTGCGGGGCTCCGGCGGTCCCACGCGAGCTTATCGTCGCAGATGGTATTCACGCTCACCACCTGCTCCTCAGCTCGTGGGCCGCCTCGCCCCTCCGCGCCTACGCGGATTTAAATTACACTCTAGTTGTAGGGCAGACAAGACTACGTGGAGTCGGTTTCGCAGCGATTCGTTTCTGTCATTAACTTTTGTAGCACAACATATTCACTTTATAAGACAATATTTTAGTTATTGTCTATGTATATATATTTTCGTTAAAATAAATTCAATGGAAAAATACACTGAACAAACAATATTCGTTAAAAAATAATTCTACTGTTTGATAAGTTTGTTAAACAAAAAAATGTGAATAATAATTCTTTGAATTGTGTTTCTGTGAAATATGTTTCATTGAAGTCTTTGAAACAATAATAGTCGAAATAAAATTACAAGAACCAAATATGATATGAAACATTTTCTGGAAAACGAAATTCTATGAAATTTCTGTCTGCGAAACAAGGGGACACCGTTATACATGTTATGTGAAAATAAAGTTACGCAAAATTAATGTATATAGTACTGATTATTATTAATAAAAAGAAATCTAAACAAAAAATATATGACTTTGAATAATAGTGTAAAAGATGGTTATGTTGAGAAAACATAGGAAAACAAATAAAAGTTTAATAGATGTTTATTGCTACTGACATTATGAAGTTGAATGCTTCGGATTATGAACATTAAAGACAGAGTAGTTAGGAATTGTGATTGTTAGGATGAAAAATGTTAGGAAGAACATTTTCGGATTTCCAATTATCGGAATTAAAAATTTAGGTGAACTTTGGCGCACCCAGATCTTTGACTTTGTAGTCAGAAGCCAAAATTTGACAACCAAGAGGTTATAGTGTTTTCCAATAACTAAGTTGTGGTGACCAGACAGGCAGTTGCTCCATGTAAAACACTGGTATTCAGCTGCATCCGGTTAGACTGGAAGCCGACCCCAACATAGTTGGGAAAATTCTAGGCTGATAAAGATTTGACTGTTCTAGCGTTACGCGACCGAAGATACGCTGCGCATTTTCCGTCCGGTATCGATACTCTGATAAAAAGTAATGGCTTATGTTTATCGAAGCTCCAGATATAGTGAATGACCTCCAAAAATAGTAAATGATCACCAACATTTAATCAAAGTATTGTAGAAATGTGTGAGTTTGACTGTAAAAAGCGATTTGGTTCTGGCCACAGAACCAAATCGCTTCTGGGGGTCACAGTTCTAACCTAACCTAACCATGTCGGATCCGCCCCAGGGGAGACTTAAGGATCCTAAGATTTGGTGATCATTTACTATTTTTGGTGGTCATTTGGTGACTAAGATTTGGTGATCATTTACTATTTTCGGTGGTCATTACATTTATTCCCAAAAGTAATTACTGTCTCCTAAAGAAGTTTTCTTCGTTATATTGAAGACCATGAATTGGATTAAGTCGCTTTCCAATCTTTACTTTGCGCTCAATCAGATTACGGTCAATCGTCAAAAGTATCTTGTAAAAAGCCAATGGAGTCTCCACTATGGCGGCTAGTAAAAGCGAAAAAACGACGATGCTCTACTGTTTTTTTTAGGGTTAGGTTCCGTATGAAATTCTATTTTGTATAGATATGTAGTTATTTATTTCCGAGAACGCATGTAATCTACCATGTTATAATTATGGTAGAACTAGCATTTGTCCGCGACTTCGTCCGGTTAGACGAAATCTCCTATTAAAAGATAGCGTATGTCTTTCCCCAGGCTTCATAGTATAGATAGATTTTGATAATTTTATCAAAATCGGTTCCTCAGGCGGTGATAAAGCGAGCTGACAAACAAAGTTTTAGGCTTGTACACCTATTAAGGTGGTGGCATTGAAAACATGAATGAACACATGAACATGAACAAACACCTTTGGGATGGATCAGCTAAATACCAACTGGAGGCGTTGGAAATTATTGATAGACGTGCCAAGAGACTCATTGACAACGACTACCTGGTTAGGGCTCTTTTCGAGAGCTTTGAACATCGCCGCACCGTTGCTAGCCTATCGGTATTTTATCGGGTACATTTCGGAGAGTGTGCCTTGGAATTGCACAATTTAATGCTTCCCCATTCCATCACGGGACTAGCAAAGATACGGCGAAGCGTTACCGCTATATGGTTGGAGTTCCACGGTGTCGTACCAAGCGCTTTGTTTCCACATTTATTGTGTGAACTGCCAGACTGTGGAATTCACTGCCCGCCACTCTGTTCCCTGATAAGTTTAATCTTCAAAGCACGAGTGAACCGGTTCATTCTAGGCAAGCGTGTTCCACATTAGGCCGCATCTTGACTTAAGATCAGGTGAATTGCGATCAAACGCAAGCCTATTAAAAAAAGAAACATGAAATATAATTACAATCGAATTTTAATTATCTTGTTCTCGTAATCCAAGAGCTGGATTTTACTTTGGGCAGAGGTTAAGCATTGCCATTCAACATGGCAATGCAGTCAGTCTCGTGGGCACATTCCCAGATGAAGGCGATGTGGAGGAATTTTTTGATGCCTTATTATATTAGTTTTTTATTTTGTTTAATATATGTATAAATATAATTACAATTAAATACAAAAAAAATATACATTTTTTTTTGCTAGTTTGTAATGTCCCACTGCTGAACAAAGATCTCCCCATAGTATTCTTAGTATTTTTGCTAACCTAGAAGAAAAATACAGTAAATTAGCATATCCCTTGATAGAGGGAGTACAGCGGCTTGCGGCTTACAGCGCCTTACAGTAGGAAAACTCAGGCTGACAAAAAATAAATTAAGCAAAAATAAAATATTTTTCACGGAACCCTAACTCGATTGAGGGCGAAACGGATTATTTCTTTTCACATTGTGGCTCGCCCAAGCAATAAAGTTGAGCAATAAGTGCCTACTACCAACGTTGCTCGAATAAAACTCGTTAATATTGCCTTTGCCTTCCGAGTCTGTCCGTTTACAACTGTAGCTCACTAAAACGCAAATGTATTAATGTGACTTTATAATCGCGTTACGATTTGTAAACACAAACTCACTGAGTTGCTCTGAAAAAATTAATAATAAAATAACTAAGCGACATTTCGAAAATGAAAAAACTACAAATTGTAGTATGAATGTTAAAGATTAATATGAATTCAAGTTTGTGAAAAAAAAATACAGTTTACTAACAAAACTCAACTAAATACGAGATTTTTTTAAAGATTTTTGTACAACTTTACGTATTTTTGTTTATTAAATTAAACAGTATTCTTATTTTTTGCCAACGATAATCGGTTAACACATTCACTGTGGTATTCATTACATATTTTTTATGGCAATTATGGTAAAAGTATTGATTATATCACTTTAACAGTGACAACTGTTTTGAATTATTTTGCTCGGTACAGTCTTAAAAGAGATTCTAAGTCCTCCAGTTATTGAAGAAACTAAAACGTCGTCTAAGTAAGTTTTTTTGGGAATTTGTAGATTTTCTCAAAAAGGGCTGTAACAATTTTGATAAAATTTATATGGGACCTTTTCGAAATAAACCCCTTTCGAAAAAAAAAAAGAATTTTGGAAATCCGTCTATATATGACAGAGTTATGCCCGAATATACATAAAAAAATATATATGTATATATATAAACATTCGAATTGATAACCTCCTCCTTTTTGAAGTCGGTTAAAAAAGTAGTAATTTTATGTTCATGTAGTCGGTTAAGCTACGCTTGCCGCGGTCCGTCTGTGGATGGGTGACCATCCATTCCACACCGAGTTCCTTCCATGCCTCGGGAAGAACGTAAAGCCGTTGGCCCCGGCTAACATTCGTACATCTTTGACAGTAATTATGGGTAGTCGGAAGACACAAAGTTTGACAACCATAGTCTTACCAGGGGATAATATCGTGTTACCTAGTAACTGGGTTGTGGAAGTCCGATAGGTAGACACTCCATGTATAACACTGGTATTCAGCTGCATCCGGTTAGACGACGCCGGCCCCAACATAGTTGGGAAAAGGCTGGAAGATGATGATGAGTTTCAGTCGGACGTATGTGAAAAATGGCAAATGCTTGGCATAATGCGGGTCCTGCTGCACAGCCACTTTAGGGAATTCCTTAATTGCAAGAAAATGATGTTGCTCACCCCTTATTATTGACATGAATAACGTGTACCGTTATTATTATTTACTTATTATATTTTATCTATTTTGTCTGTCGGTTGGCGCAGTGGCTGAGCGATCGACTGCTGCGCAGCGTGTTGCGGGTTCGATTCCCGCCCAGGACAAACATTTGTGATGAGTACTTGTGTTTGCCTTGTGTCTGAGTGTTGTTTATGTATATAATTGTATGTATTTAAATTAAAAAAAAAATGTATTTGTGTATGTATATCAGCTGTCTGACACCCATAGTACAGGGTCTCCTTAGTTTGGGGTCAGATGGCCGTGTGTGAAAATGTCCCCACATATTATTATTATTAAAATACATTGAAAATTTTAGCTTTGTATAAATTAATAGCACTATTTCAATTGTTACAGAAATGTGAGAACTATGGAGTCATTTATTAATTCAATGTGTTTGACATAAATGAGCATGGCAGTTGAGAGCATTGTCATGCTCGCTCAAATGTCTCACTGATGGTGGCGTGTGGGTTAGATCATTCGGTTCCCTTCAAAATGGTTGAGCTAAGTGGTGCTGATCCCGCGTCATGTTCGTGAACGGGCGCTGTCAGTTGAGATTGGTCATCTCTTAACTGCCATGGCTTTTATATTAATTTATTTTTAGTTAGAATGTTTTGGATTTCTCTTCACTTACATTGTTTTTGCACCATCCCATATCTTTCCGTGGGTGTCGTAAGAGGCGACTAAGGGACGTAGGTACCAGAGAATGGGCAGCAGCGTTCTCTGTGCATTTGTAACAACCATACTGCGATCGCCAACTCGCCTGCCAAGCGTGGCGATTATGGCAAAATCCCCCCTTGGGGGAGGCCTATGTCCAGCAGTGGACGTCTTTCGGCTGAAATGACATGATGACATTGTTTTCACATATAGAAGCAACAAGAATAATGTAAGCAGGATTTTGTAAAAGCTTTATTGAAAAGAGTGTCCGTGGAGTTTCTTGCTCGTTCTTCTCCATAGAGACCTACCCTACGTTTTGGAACGAGCAACTAGCTTCAACTTTCTGACTAACTAACTGACTCTTTGACTATTCAAAAGTGCCTGCAAATGGTTTAATTGAAATAAATGCTTAGACTTGACTTGACTTGTGATAGAAGGTCCCGCGGCCCACGCCACAGCTTATTTTACCGGTACCATACAGCCTCTGGTACAGTTAAACATGTCTTGGTACAGTTAAACAAGTGTGAACTTCTTTTACATGTTTAATGGGCTAAAAAGCTGGCTTATTGATCTAATACCAGTAGTTTATAGCCGTGTGATGCCGGCCGCGAATAGCACCACCCTATTTCTACCCGTGGATGTCGTAGAAGCCGACAGAGGGATATATTGACCAGAGAATGGGCAGCAGTGTCCTTCTGAGTACCATAACACATACTGCGATCGCCGACATGCAATGGCCAAGCATGGCGATTACGGCTGAACTCCCGTGAAAGTTTGACATGATGTAGTTTCACGGTTCACTCCACAGCCTATTGTACCGGCTCTACAGAACCTCTGCTACAGTCAAACATGTCTTACGTAAAATACTCCCTGCGGTAAACTCGAATGAAGTGCGAACTTCTTTTACATACCTACGTATAATGGGCTAAAAAGCTGGCAATTTAATCTAATACCAGTAGTTTTTGAGTGGATTTAAAATCCTTTACTAAATATCTAAATTGTTATAGCTCATAGGAGTTGAGCTCGTGGCTAAGTATACCATACAGATCCAACCGCCAAGGTTAAGCTACACTTGTCACAGCCCTTGTGTGGATGGGAGGCCATGTTTGTGGCTCGGAAAGCCTGTTAAGCCCCGGCTGTTATTCGTGAATCTTTGACAGTACCTTTGGGTAGTCAGAAGCCAGAAACTCTGGCAACCAGTCTTACCAAGTGTCGTGTTGCCAAGTAACTTGGCTGTATTAGATCCGGTAGGCAGTCGCTAACAATAGTGTTCAATCAAGTTATACTCAAGTAAGATGGATTATGCACTTAACATTATTTCGCTTAAATGATAATCCATCTTACTTGAGTATAACTTGATTTCTTATTATGTAAGATAAGTTCAACAGATAGTTATTATGTTTAAGCATTAAAATATCTCTTTGCCCTCTACCCTTTCGAAAGATCCCCTGAAAAAGGGACTATGATTTTATTATCATAATCTATTTGGGTACGGTCCAATTTCGTAAAGTTGTTTCTGGAACTTTCGACTCTATTATAATGTACCCACTTACAAATCTATTATGGCGCCTAAAACAACCATTTTACTTAAAACGGCTGTTGAGTATGGGATTCTGGCTTCTATTCCAAGGTCAGGTAAAGTATTTTTGGTTTTTTTTTCTTTAGAAATTTCACAGTAGTAGCTAGAAGTTTGGACGTTGGTGGTGACCAACGGTGGTGGTCGTTGGTGGTGAAATTTAACACCTTACAACCCCGTGCCTCAGGAAACACGTAAAGCTGTTAGTACTGCGCCTGATCTCTTCCCGGTCGTATCGAACTGCCGTTCCATCGGATAATGACAGTGAGGGAAGAGGAAGTATTCTCCTGTTTAGTTAACCAGGCTCCATTGATATCGGCCGGTGTCATAAAATATAAAGGTTGCAGAAGGACCGCTGCCGCCATCTTCAAAAACAATTACCTAAACTTGCCAGACTCACTAGGGCTGCTACTGTATTGACTCTGTAGGTTTTATTTGTGTTTTAATTTAATTGATACTGGTTGCTGGAAACTCTTTTCAAATTTTTTATGACAAAATTTTGCCGTTCGTCATGAAATGTCAATGTCTCTCATTTATTCATTTAGACAACACGTGACAGTCGAGACTGAAATCTGCTTGAAACTGCCTGAGAATGCCGATAAACGTAATGTCAATGTGTGCGTGCGAAAAATTACGGTTGTTCCGAGTGGTCTCTCCGCTCGGGCGCGACGCAGCCTTGCGTACTTTGTGCCGGTGTTATAATATATGGTGCGAAATTTGGTCGAGAGGATATCAATCTTCAAGATTAGCTATCTGCCTAGCCTTTTCCCAACTATATTGAGGTCGGCTTCCAGTCTAACCGAGTGCAGCCGAATACCAGTGTTTTACATGAAGTGACTGTCTATCGGACCTCTACCACCCAGTTTGGGTGGTAGAGGTAGAGGAACACCCCTTGGTAAGACTGGTTGTCAAACCCCATGGCCTTTGACTATCCATAACGACTGCCAAAGATCTACAAATCACAGCCGGGACCAACGGCTTTACGTGCTTTCCGAGGCACGGAGGGAATTCGGTATGAAATTGATGGTCACTCATCCACAGACCGACCGCGGCTAGCGTAGCTTAACCTTTGACCGATCGATTTGTACGGCTTTAACTTAGTCACGAGCTCCTCCAAATGTGGATACTAAAGTGCGCCATTTTATTTCTCGAAAGGTAATGCGTGTGTAGTAGCTCTTACAGTCTTACCACATCGCAAACTGATCAACATTTTACCCTCTTACGAGCATAGCTTATGTGGAGTCAAACAATAGATGAGAACTTCTGGGTATTTCTTTTTAGAATCAAGCATGTTCTTGTCTCTTTCAAAATAATTATTTACAACTGGCTTAAATTATCAACGGCTTTGCAAGTACAAAGTTCCGTATTAGGGAACTATCCCGGAAAATTGATATGCCATGAAAATAGAATTTTTATTCCTGTAGATACATACATAATGTGAAATATACAAATCCATTCATCCATTGCCAAACACAGACTTTTTCAGTATTAATAGGTAACTATTGAAACAAATCTTACAAAATCAAAAAAGTTGTTTAAAAAAAAATTAAACCGCCTTCAAAAACTAAAAAGTAATAAATAACTTTAGCACAGAACACACATTACTTTAGTTTCGGAAGTCGGTGGCGGTAAAGTATTTTTTTTGGGATTTCGTTGATTTTCTCAAAAAGTGCTGGATCAATTTTGGTAAAATTTATATGGGACCATTTCGGTGTAAACCCCTTTCGAACAAAAAATAATTTTGCAAATCCGTCTATATGTGACAGAGTTATACCCGAACATACATAAAAAAATATAAACATCCGAATTGAAAACCTCCTCCTTTTTGAAGTCGGTTAAAAATGATAATAGAATTTACCATCCTAGTTTTCATCAAGTAATTGTCTCCAATGGCCTTCGACGCCTCGCCCTGGTTTCCAGCAATCCTATTAAGATTAGTGTCACTCCGCTTTGTGCTAGATCCCCTTTACCATGCAGGCCCGCTGATACGAGCTAATTAATTGATTCATTAGGTAGATGTAACAATATAATATAATGCTACTAGGACTTTGCCCGTAAGTTCGTCCGCGTGGATTTTCTCAAGGATCCCTAATTTTTCGATAATGTAATGTAGCTTATAGCACTCGGGGATAAAGTAGCTTCCTATTGGTGAAAGAATTTTTAAAATCGGATGAGTAGTTTCGGTGATTACCCCCTACATACAAACTTACAAACCAATTTTACCTCATTCATTATAGATTGAGAAAAACGAATTAACTCACTGTGTTGCCGGGTTCGTCCGACTAGATAAATGCGGTGCAGTGTGGTTAAATTTTACATCTTTATCTGAATGACGTATTTAATTATCATTTATTTGTCAGATGTCTATTCTGTTACAATCTCCCTTGGTGAACACCTATACCCTGTTCACAATAAGATTAGACATTTACTCAAACCTTTTTTTACAGTCCGTTTAACCGATTTTGACTTACATTGCGTTGGTAGCATGACAAATGGCAACTGCAGTAAACAGTTGTTATTGTAACCACTTTTTTGCCTCTAATGTCATCCTTAAGCCTACGGAATAGAAGTCAAAATCGGTTGAAGGGACTGTAAAAAAGGGTTTGTTTTAATGTCTAATCTTATTGTGAACAGGGTATAGGTGAAATGAGCTGTCATTCGTCCGTCTCCTTTGTTAATCCCTAGCATTGGGACGGATGACAGCTCACTTCACCTAGGTGTTCACCGAGGGAGATTGTATCAGAATAGCTCTACAGTACAATCCATTATTGTTAGTAACGACATAGACAACTTACAAACTAGTGTTAGTACATATACTTCTGTCATTTAATACATTTAATAAACATGTCTAGAGTTCACAATATACACACCACTTTTGGGCACGGTTTGAAGTCAACAGTAGCGTCCTCGTCCAGTGCTTCCATATAAGGCTGTTAGTCCTATCTGCTACGGTATTGTCCCAGTGGTTGAAGCGAGCAAGTACCGATGTATTTTTTCAATTTCATACGCAAAGAGAAGAGAGATCACTTGAGAGAGCGCATTGCCAATTGCCATTCAACGTGGCAATGCCGCCAGTCTCTTGGGCACATTCCCAGATGACGACGAGGTAGACGAATTTTTGAATACCTTATTGTATTCGTTTTTAGTTTATTAGTTACAGGTTTTTTATTTATTGTAACAAGTCTCTGCAGACATAAAAGAAAAAGAAAATTATAATGTACTTTCTTAATTTATATCAGACATCACTAACATCGGTGAAGGAAAACATCATGATTATGCTCCAATATTCCACTAACACGATACTCGTAACGAGTTAAAAGCAATGACTGCACAATGACGTTCCAATGGTAGGTCACTGTCAAAGGAACTGTCAAAATTTTAGCAGATTAATAATAATAAATAATAATAATAATAAATATCTTTATTTCCAAAAATACAGACAAATGTACTAAGATTACATTTATATGGGTTTCTAATTGGTAATCAACATTTACATTAAAAAAAAAAAACAGTTGGATGCTGTAGAAATCTGTACACAATAAATTAAACTCTGTCTCTTAAACTAGGGTATCCTGTATCTTAAGAGGCAGTGTTTTGCGATGAGGTTCCAATTGCTATTATCTATAAGTGGACTGTGTCGATTTACCTTCAGAATGAAAGAAAGTTATATTTTATTTTAGTTTTAAAATTATGTATGAGTATGTGATAGTGTGAGGGTGAGGGTGGATGAATGTGATTGTAGGTGTTGTGTGTCAGTGTGAGATTACCGCCTAAGCCAGTCATTCATTTGTCATTATGTACGAGATTACCATTCTTATCATTTCTTTCAATGGAGTGTTAGTGGTTGACCATTGGAAAGTCATAATGACGCCATAATATTAGTAGATTACTAAACTTGTCAAAATTAACAATTATGATCAATATCCCTCTGTCATCTTTTACGACACCCACAGCTGTAATTTAGTTATTGATAATTCAAACAGCCAATCCCAGCAGCTTTGACTTCAGACAATTTGTCATATAAATTTAACGTTATAGAAACCGCTGGCACGTATCTAAACGTAATACTTAGATTCTAAGTGTTTAATACGTGTTAAGCTATGAAAATTAGGTTTAGATAATGTTGAAGATATCAAAGTTGGTATTTGATTTAGATAACAGAGCCTTTGTCCTTTGATTTTATGTACAGCTCTCTAGGTATGTGCAGAGACGATGATTTAAATTTTGAAACAGAACTTTAGCCATGAATTTTAATTAAAAACCAACCAAGTATTTTTCGAGAAAACGTAAATATTTTATGTTAGAAAAGTATTTCGTACAGACTTCTGTTCGCGACTTCGTCCACGTAGGAGGTATACCATAAAACATACTATATGGCACTCACCAATAAGTAGCTTTTTATCCATTAAAAATGTTTTTTAAAGTAACTTCCAAAGACTACCTCTAATGCACTTTACATGGCATATTTGTGCAAATATTCGCTTAATTTGGATAATACAAAATCGACTTTATTTCACAAAGAATAAGGTATATTTTGTATTATCCAAATAAGGCGAATATTTGCAGAAATACACCATATTATTATGAAGGGCATAACAAACAAAAAACCGATTTAAGCCGATTTATCGAAGTCTTCTTCTGCTATACAAATGCAAATAAATAAAATTAAAGTGTCTGTTTATTATGTCAAAATAAAGTTTCTACAAAAGGCCTATATCAAAACAACAATGTTTTATTTTTTTGTCTAAATGTCTGTTCCGGCTAATCTCTGAAACGGCTAGCCCGATTTTGACGGAACTTTCACTGGCAGATGTCTGATGTTATAAGGAGTTAGAAAAAAAGGGATTCTGCGCAAAAAAAAATTAAAACTTCACTGGTAACCGCCAATCGCGCGGACAAAGTCACGGGCATCAGCCAGTTATAATATAAGTATAGATTATACCTCCATATTCTTTTACAGATTGTATGCGGCATATCAGCAATGGTGATGGGGAGCGTGGCCTTCATAGAAGAGAGGCAGAAGTTCAACATGGGGCTCGGGATACCAGCTGGAGGGATCAGCGTTTTAGCTGCAGGTGAGACAATCTTGATCCTACTATCCTGTCCTTCTACCCTATCCTACTATCCTGTACTACTTATCTTATCCTACTATCCTATCCTACAAATCAATCCTACTATCCTATCCTACTATCCTATCCTACTATCCTATCCTACTATCCTATCCTACTATCATATCCTACTATCCTATCCTACTATCCTATCCTACTATCCTATCCTACTATCCTATCCTACTATCCTATCCTACTATCCTATCCTACTATCCTATCCTACTATCCTATCCTACTATCCTATCCTACTATCCTATCCTACTATTCGATCCTACTATCCTATCCTACTATCCTATCCTACTATCCTATCCTACTATCCTATCCTACTATCCTATCCTACTATCCTATCCTACTATCCTATCCTACTATCCTATCCTACTATCCTATACTACTATCTTATAATACTATCCTATCCTACTATCCTATATTGCTATCTTATCCTACTATCCTATCCTACGATCCTATTGTCCTATGCTACTATCCTATCCTACTAGGTACGGTAAGAGCTCAACTTGACGAGCTCTTACCGGGCTAACAATCTCCCTGGCATATAAAAATAAGATTAACGTTCTAAAAATAAAAAGGTTCTAGAAAGAATGCAGTGTTCTGTGGTTTAGACGAAGAATGATTTCGACCCGCATGCCAAATGCATGCAACGTTTACAGTACTGTAAAACTTCAGACCGTGCTAAGCCTTACGGTACAGGATCGTAATTGATGTTCTGGTGAGTTATGGTGTACTAGGAGTCGGAGATTATTTTAAATTAAAGAGGGGAACCGAAAGAAAATACTACTTTGATGAAAAGCACGTCGGGACTCTGACAGCGACAGGCGAAACAATGCCTTGATATAAAAATAAGCCTATTAATTCTAAATTCAAAATAATTTCTAGAACAAATCCAAAGTGTATAGACACAAAATATAAAGGTTCAGAAGGACCGCTCGAGCCATCTTCAAAAATGTTTACCTATACTTGCCACACTCACTAGGGCTGCTACTGTATTGACTCTGTAGGTTTTATTTGTGATAATATGACATTTTATTGACACTGGTTGGAACTCTTTGCATGTTTTTTTAACAACATTTTTCTGTTCGTCATGACATGTCAATTACATCATTTATTCATTTTGACAACACGTGACAATCAAGAATGAAGTCTGCTTGAGAACGCCTATAAAATAAACGTAATGTCAATGTGTGCGAAAAATATCGGTTTGTTCTGAGTGGTATTTCTGCTCGGGCGTGCCGCAGCCTTACGTACTTTGCGATATCTAGACGAAACATTTTATCAAATGATTTCGACTAGCATGACATGCCTTTACAGTAAAACCGAAAACGCGAAAGTTTGTGAGAATGCATGTAAGGATATGTTTGTAAGTCTTTCATGTATAAGTAGCTGAACGGAATGAAATGAACATAAACATTCAGCACACATATTGATCTAGTTTAATACATAAGATATTTTTATCCCGTGGATAATTGAGGACTTAAGTTTAATCTTAAGTCTACGCTCATGAAATTGTGGGCGGCAGAAACTAGTACAAAAGTAAGCTTTCCTTAATCTCCAAATAATACCACCACCTAAAACCTGATACAGGCGTTTTAAAAGCACTTAGAATATATAAATTATGCGCCGGGATTCGTTAAATTCTAATTACCTACTCCAAACGTGGTCTATAGATATAAGACAAAACCCCTACCGTTTTTAAACCAATGATCGGTTTTTGAACTGTAGGCGCGATAGTTATAATTTTATAGGGTCGCCCTATCCGATACGGAATTGTCAAAATAATAATTGAAAACGACGTGGTATTAAAAATGCCGAATCGCCTGCTTATACTCTTTCAAATATGTTTTCTTACTCTTCCGCTGTTCTTTTCTGATTCATTTCGTTGCGGGATCCAAGACAGTTGAATCGTTTCTCTGGGATTCTTCGAGCTTCATTGCTTTGACGCTTTTCTTGTGGTCACCACTGTTGATTCTGGCTTACAGGAGTTGCAGTGGTTTGGGAATAGTGTGGCAGGCTTGTCCCAAAAAAAGCTCTTTCATGCTAAAGTGGCTGAACAGAAACAGCTGAAATTTGGCACACATATATGTCGGATCAGTCAGGATTTAGTCCGTTAGATTCAGTCATCATGTGGGCAGAGGATGGGTTTCGTGCAATGAAAACACACTGGGTATAGGGTACAATACACGGCATTTATTAAAACCCCAATTTAGCACTGGGTATAGGGCACACGGCATTTATTAAAACCACAGTTTAACATATTCTCAATTTAAATAAACTCACATTCAAAATTCACATAGTTCACTTCACTTCAACAACGAATCGAAAGTACAGTTTCGGGACGTATTAGCTCTGTTGCGATCAGACACTGGATTCTGAATGTCTTCCTCGCTCTCGGCTGAAAACATCACGACTCTGTAGAAGCGAGCCAAAATGGTGGTGGTTGATCACGTGTTCATGATAATGGCGCGCTTGCGATCCGTTTTACCATGGACTATTTATTTTTGCGTTTCACGTTCATACTATTGACCGGATACGACATATAGATATGGCCGTGTGGTGACGGCCGCGAAAAGCACCACCCTATTTCTACCCTTGGGTGTCGTAGAAGGCGACAGAGGGATATTGACCACAGCATAGGCAGCAGCGTCCTTCTGCGGTTACGAACATATATAATATAATATATATAATACATATAATATAATAATAATATGTGAGGACATTTTCACACACGGCCATCTGACCCCAAACTAGGGAGACCCTGTACTATGGGTGTCAGAAAGCTGATATACATACACAAATACACATTTTTTTTGTATCGGCTAAGCATGGCGATTACGGCGGAACCTCCCCTTGGGGTCTCCCCCAAGGGGGGGGGCATGTTTGGCCAGCAGTGGGCGTATAAAGGTGGATAATGATGATAACAATAGATATTGATTTAGCTTTACACATAGGATAACTTTTATGTTCTCTTATGTCTTCCTGCGGGATCATTTTGAACTTTGGCTTATTTCTGTCTTGTATGAGTACGAGAGCACGAGTACGAGTATATTACTTCTCGAACCTGTGTAGCTTTGAGTATTAGAAAAAGCTTTTTCAAAAAAAAGAACACATATTACTTTACTTTCGGAAGTCAGTGGCGGTGGCTTTGTGTTTGTTATTTTGTATTGCCACCGACTTCCGAAAGTAAAGTAATGTGTGTTCTGTGCTAAAGTTATTTATCACTTTTTAGTTTTTACAGGCGGTTTTCTTTTTTTTTAAAAAGCTTTTTATTTTTCGATTTTCAGTATTGCCTTCCAAATCCAATAAGAAACAGTGACACACTTAAAAGAGATTGTAAGTCCTCCAAAGATTGAAGAAACTAAAACGTCGTCTAATTAATTTCTTTTTTGGGATTTTGTTGATTTTTTCAATAAGGGCTGGATCATATGTAGTAAAATTTATATGGGAAGAATTTTGCAAATCCGTCTATATATGACAGAGTTATGCCCGAAAATACATTAAAAAAAAATATAAACATTCGAATTGATAACCTCCTTCTTTTTGAAGTCGGTTAAAAAATAAACAATTCTTCTTCTCTTCGAATCGATGATTGTGTTTAATATTTTATTGTGTTAGACTACTTGAGCCCATTAGGTAGCCAAATAATAAACAAAATTAAATACATTCAAAACATTCGTGCAAAATTTAAATTTTCACCAATTAGGAGTTTACCTAGTTAGAAGGTGCTTGTTAAAAACTACGACGCAATACGACAAACTGTCTGCACAGTTATGAAGTTAATAAATGTTGTTATTTACCTATTATTGTTTGAAGGTAAATGTAATTTTCGTTCAAGGATTTGTTGTTTTTGCGTAATTATTTATACAAGATGATTTTTTATGCACGCACCAAATTTCTCAGGGTGATAGTACCCATGAAATTGAATAACTTTCTCCAAAAAACATGGGTCGAAATATTAAAAAAAAAATCGGACTTCCCATACAAAATCGATCAGCTGACTATTGATTTTGTATGGGAAGTCCGATTTTTTTTTAAATATTTCGACCCATGTTTTTTGGAGAAAGTTATTCAATTTCATGGGTACTATCACCCTGAGAAATTTGGTGCGTGCATAAAAAATCATCTTGTATATACACAATATTATAAAGCTGACTAGTTAATTTTATAAAATAGCAACCCGACTCAGCTTCGCATGGGCCTATAGCCTTCCTCGGTAAATGGACTATCCAACACAAAAAGATTTTTTCAATTCAAACCAGTAGATCCTGAGATTAGTGCGTTCAACCAAACAAATATTTTTGGTTGCCATAATCGCCACGCTTGGCAGGCGGATTGGCGATCGCAGTATGGTTGTTACAAAGGCACAGAGAACGCTGCTGCCCATTCTCTGGTAAGTCCCTTAGTCGCCTCTTACGACACCAACGGGAAGATATGGAATGGTGCTATTATTTACGTCCGTCACCACACAGACGAAAAGAATAGCCAAGGACCTTCTAAATCCGGCCCTGTCGTAAAAACCGTTCTTAGCTGACATCCTACCTATAAACTAATTTCAGCAGTTTAATAGGTCAAGTAGTTTTAGAGAGAGAGATTTCGTGATTAGGTAGTCATCGACTGAATGAGTGCCCTTTGGCTTTTTAGGGTTCTGTAACTGAATGGTGCTCAACGGGACCCTATTTCTAGTCAAAGATCACCAGGCCCACGCAGGAGCTGCGAATTAAGACTGTGCCGAGCAAAATAATTCAAAATAGTCGTCACTGTTAAAGTGATATAGTCAATACTTTTACGATAATTACCATAAAAATAAATGTAATGAATACCACAATGAATGTGTTAACCGATTATAGTTGGCAAAAATAAAAATACTGTTTAATTATTATCCTTCATGAGCCGTGTGCATGAATCTGACAATGGAATATTGAGAGCCATAAATGAAGCTAATGTTTTCTTTGTGTATGGCTGTCAATATTCCAGCTAGCCAATATAAAATAATAATTATAATTATATAACTTGTTCCTAATTTTGTATTGTAGAATCTATGGGTGTATGCCTGCAAATAAATAAATAAATAAAATAAATAAATAATTTAATAAACAAAAATACGTAAAGTTGTTCATAAATCTTTAAAAAAATCTCGTATTTAGTTGAGTTTTGATAGTAAACTGTATTTATTTTTTACAAACTTGAATTCATATTAATCTTTAATATTCATACTACAATTTATTTTACAGTATTTACATTTTCGAAATGTCGCTTAGTTATTTTATTATTATTTTTTGTTTTAATTCACGCGCTGTTTTGAATCATACATACCTACATACGTTGCGTATGATTCAAAACAGCAACAAAAATCCGGCCCTGTCGTAAAAACCGTTCTTAGCTGACATCCTACCTATAAACTAATTTCAGCAGTTTAATAGGTCAAGTAGTTTTGAGATTTGATGATAAGGTAGTCATTGTCTGAATGAGTGACCTTTGGCTTTTTAGGGTTCTGTAACCGAATGGTGCTCAACGGGACCCTATTTCTAGTCATAGATCATCAGGCCCTCGCAGCAGCTGCGAATTAAGCGCGCGAGTTTGGGCGGAGAATCTCTGGAACTCACCACGACTGCTGCGGCGGTCTATGGCCATATCTTACGTCAGGCCAGTGATCCCCTTTCGTTATTTTGCTCCTACCGGAAGAGGCGGAAACAAGTGTTCCAGAACCAATATTATGTTCCTTCGTTAGTTGCTGTTTTATTTCACTAACTGCTAACCCCCAGGGGTCACAGTGGCCCTTAAATCCGGCCCTGTAGAAAAACCGTTCTTAGCTGACATCCTACCTGTAAACTATTTTAAGCAGTTTATTATGTCAAGTAGTTTTTGAGATTTGATGATAAGGTAGTCATTGTCTGAATGAATGACCTTTGGCTTTTTAGAGTTCCGTAACCGAATGATGCTCAACGGGTACCTGTAACTAAACCTCTGTTGTACATCGGTCTGTCAGTGGGCTGTATTTTTTTAACCGTAATAGGGTAGACATTTGACATTAGGTAATTATAGTTCCCACATACCGACTTCAAAAAGGAGAAGGTTATAAATTAGTTTTTTTTTTTTTCACCTGATGATACCACTATCTCACCTGATGGGTAGCGATGATGCGGTCTAAGATGGAGCACGCTTGCCTAGTAGTAACCTATTCACTCTTGACTTAAAGACTCCCGGGTTGTAGCTATCAGGAAACACAGACTCAGGCAGGGAATTCCACTCCTTAGCAGTATGCACAATGAATGTGTTCCCAAAACGTTTTGTGCGTGTGGGTGGGATATTCACCATGTACCGGTGGCGCATCGCCGTACGTCTTGTGGTCCGATGATGGAACGGGCTCGGCGGAATTAAATTATGCAATTCCGTCGCACACTCCCCAAAATGCAACCGATAGAAAACCGACAGGCCAGCAACTTGGCGTCGATGCTCAAGACTTTGGAGCTTTGACTCGACGAGCCTATCATTGCCAATCATCCTCTTGGCTCGTTTCTCAATTGACTCAAGGGAATCAAGCTGGTATCTAGCAGATCCGTCCCAAAGATGAGAGCAGTACTCCATACACGATCGAACTTGCGCTTGATAAAGTTTAAGTAGCTGTTCTGGCGTGAAGTACCGTCTCACCTTTGCTAGGATCCCCATCTTTTTGGCAGCCACTTGAGCCTTTGCCTCTATGAAAGGGCCAAAATTGAGGGTAGATGTTAACGTAACACCAAGAAGTTTAAGTCGGTCGGTTATCGGCACGGTTACACCTCGGAAAGATGGAGCTGGGTGGAATTGGTTCTTTTTAGCGAAAAAGAGACACGCTTGGGTTCTAGCTGCATTGAACTTGACCAGACTGGCATCGCCCCATTCAGAGACAGCCTGTAAGGACAAGTTCAAGCGCTCAACCATTGCCTCCCGGAGAGACTGGATCTGCGACCCACCAGCTCGTGCATCGGACACGTATCTCTCAGCAACAGTGCTGTCGTCTGCATACCCAAAGGTACCGGGTTTTAGCAGATCATTAATATGCAGCGAGAATAATGTTGCTGAGAGCACCGACCCCTGAGGAACCCCGGCATTAATATCCAGCAGTCCGGACGAGCAGCCATCTATGACCACTCGAATAGACCGATCCCTCAGGAAATCTGCAATCCAATCACACAATCCGGCGGGCAGACCGAAGGAAGGAAGCTTATTAATAAGGCTATCGTGCCAGACCCTGTCGAAGGCCTTCGAGATGTCAAGGGAGACCGCTAGTGCCTTCCCGTGCTTCTCGATGGCCTCACTCCAGATGTGAATGGCATACGCTAGTAGATCCCCAGTTTTTCGATTTCGGCGGAAGCCGTATTGTCGGATGTGTATTTTCGGGCGTAAGGAAACGAACAACAACGAAACAACGAATTTAGCAAATTCGTCTATATATTATATAGACAAATTTGCTAAATTCGTTGTTCCCCCATTTTGGAATAAGCCCCTGTCTTGAATCAGTTTTGATAATATAAATTTTATCAAAACTGATTCAGGTCGTTTTGAGAAAATCAAAAAAATACTATAAACAATACGTAGTTTTAGATTCTTAAATCTTGTGTAATCTGTTTTAAGTGTGTCGCCGTCTTTTAATGGAATTTATTGTTAAGGAAATTATACTAAAAAGCGGAAAATGAAAAGTTTTTTCAAAAATAGGAAAACCACCTTCAAAAACTATAAAGTGATAAATAACTTTAGAAAAAACTTTTTTTTATTAACGCACCGTTGCATCGCAATTGCGTCTGGCTATTGCCATTTCCGGGGAAATGTCCTATCATGTTAACCTTAATTTATAATATTAACTATTCAAGTATCCCGACCCCTTAGCATCATTGTTTATCATCTAATGACATAAAAAGTACATCTTGTGAGGTTTCGTTGAAAAAAAAAGCAAGGACTATTTGGTTTTTTTTTCACAAAGTACGTAAGGCTGCGGCGCGCCCAAGCAGAGAGACCACTCAGTACAAACCGCCATTTTTAGCACGCACACATTGACATTACATTTATAGGCATTCTCAATCAGTTTCAAGCAGACTTCAGTCTCGAATGTCACGTGTTGTTTAAATTAATAAATGAGATACATTGACATTTCATGTCGAATAGGAAAATTTTGTTATAAAAAAATGCAAAGAGTTCCAACCAATGTCAATAAAATTTCATATTGTCACAAATATAACCTACAAAGTCAATACAGTAGCAGCCCTAGTGAGTTTGGCAAGTTTAGATAATTATTTTTGAAAATGGCGGGAGCGGACTTTCTGTGACCTCTCTATTTTGTGCCTTGGTATCTATAGCGTTCAGTAAATACCACCCTTTTATGATATTATAACTCAAGTTATTTCCCACAGCGGTGTCAATCCACACATCACGTGGTTGGAGCGCAATGTCAGGCGTAGCGGGAGCGGGCGCGGGTGCAGCGAGCGTACTGTGGGCAGCTGCAGCATGTCTATTGCTAGCACTCGTCGTGCAGTGCTGCAGAACTATTCTAGACCCGCCTGGTATTGATCATGGGTAAGTACAGTTGGGCATGGATAGAGCTTTTATCACAGGGTAGGCCTAGTAGCCTGAAAGTCTGTAGTGCTTTTTCGATTTGCAACAGAAAAATAAGCGTAAAGTCATGAACAAAACCTGCACATTCCTAATGCATAACCAACAATATTTAATATAAGGCCTTTACCATAATTTTATTTTAGTTAGTTACCGTTTAACAACACTGGCCATTTGAAACGTAATCTATGTATGACTGGCAATAAATTCAAATTAAGTCATTTGTTTATTGATTAGTGTTTTGTTTTCACTACTTTGCATCTTTTAAATCAATATTGACACGATAATAATATGAGTTATCATAGAATACGAGTTCCAACCACGAATGTTTTGAAGCACGTAGCTGTAAATATAAAATGCTTTTGTCATTCCACACCTACCAAATCACATTGTTGTCACCAGTAGCTTTTATTACGAGTGTTAACTTTTCTATTCTTTCAGTGACGGCCCTACAGAAGAAGACACAACACCGTCTTCCCGCGATTTAGTAGTGATCGCTTGCGTTCAAATCGCGCTCGCGGCCGCTACGCTACTCAGCGCAGCGATATGCGCGCGCATCGACTGCACTACATGACGGGAACCACAGCGCACGCTCACACGAAGGCGAGTGAGCGAGGCGCCTGTACTACCCGCTACCGCGCCCGCTACTGCAGACATTGTAATCCCTCCCGAGGAAGTTATAGTCGAACGCGAGGGCAGTCGGGTCGCCTGGCTCATATAAATATTTGCATTGGAGTTTGATGGTGAAATAAAGTTTTAATGTGTGCGAAGGACGTTTATCTTTAAGTAGATTCTATGTGGAGTAATTGTAACGGTAGGTTACAGATGATACAGATAATTAAAACTCATCGAGAACCTTTCAAATGACAAATACACATCGTACAGATTAAAAATATAAAAATCGCATATAATAAAATAAAATTTACAAATAAAAACTCTATTGGAATAAAAGTGAAGAGATAATCCAACATTCGTAGGTAGTCGGTACTGTTAAGTGTAAACTTTTCTGTAAGTTTACATTTCATTGCTCGTAATAACACGCAACTTTGTCCACTGAATTTTGTTCGTCCAGTATTTTTTTAGCCATGGAAATACGTACCTTTGATGTAGGTACCTACATTTTTTTAAAGCTGTCAGTAAATGATCAGTAGCTCAATAGAAAAATAAAATTTTGGAATGAAAACTTTCCACTTCTGATTCTTTTTAAGAAAATGTAAAGACCAATGTTTTTAATAAGGCTCATGTTTTAGTTTTTTATCATAATAATAGAAGACACGATAAGCCCACTAAACACAGAAAGAGAACCATTTTGCCTAGAATATTTACATTTCTAACAATATATTGAGGTGTCCCCCAGGGCACTATAATTTGACTCAACACGACGATAACGTTAAGCGAAAATAAGAAAAATATCAGACAAAAATATTTCTCTTTTACTCTGAATCGTATGTTTATTGTATTACCAAATAGAATATCAAAAACATTTTACTAAGATAAAAAGCAAGAATAACATTTACTTGGCAACATTTACAAGAAATACAGATACGAAAAATAGAATGATTAAAACGCAGTAGGTTATGTATTAAATAATGTTTATGACACTGCTGAACATTGTCTAGGGATATTTGAAAATGGTACAGATAGCGAGAATGATGATGTATTTTAAAATAATTACCGTGGGGCTTCATCTGATCTGTAGGTGAGATATTTTTGTGGAACATACTCTACCTAAAGCAATCATCATTCACGCTATCTAAATCATTTTCAAAAATAAGAAAGAAAGAAAAAGCGTTTATTGACCCGCACAGGACAAAACACACAAATAACAACAAGGTTTTAGTATTATTATGAAAAATAAAATAAAAAATAAATAAGAAACGAAATCGGTCCTGTACGATGCCAAAAAAAAAATAACGTTTGGAACACCATTTTCACGAACACGTTAACGAATGCCGTCTATGTGAACAGAAAGAGTAAAGACAGTACTTGCCAGCCTTGAAACTTTCTAAAATTGAAAAATATTCAATATTCATGTTTTCTATGAAAAATCTTCATAATATTCCTAGACAATGTTAAGCAGTATATATTTCTCGATATCATAATTAAATGCACCACCATATCCACCTGCATGCACCATCAACACGTCATCATTCATACATGCACCTGTCATTATCTCCTCATCACTCTTAGTTGACTGATAGAGAATGCCTAAGGCACTTCATGCAAATAGGTACAAAGGCGGATTGCCTCTGTACCGAACAGGAGTTACTTTCTCATTTATAATATTAGGTCTTTACATATGAAATTGCCGCTCGGTATAAAAAATTAAAAATAACATTTTTAAAAGAAATTATATATTTAGTCAATCGAAGTATGTACCATTGTTATCGATACACTTTCGCCATTTTATCGGGAGCTCATTGATCCCTTTGGTAAAAAAATCCTGGGAGCGAGAATCGATGAACTGCTTGAAGGCTGTTTAAACTGCCTCATCAGAATTGATTTTTTTTCCTTGTAAAAAGTTGTCCAAATTTCGGAATAAATGGTAATCGTTTGGGGCAAGATCTGGAGAGTATGGTGGGTGACGCAGAGTTTCCAGTCGCAGCTCCTCTAACTTGGCGACCGTCTGATGTGCAGTATGTGGTCGAGCGTTATCCTGAAGGAGCAATGGGCTAGAGCAATTGACCAATCTCGGTTGTTTAATGGTGAGCTTTTCCATCATTGTTTGCAACTGTTGACAATACATGTCTGCAGTAATCGTTTGGCCTGATCTCATGAAGCTGTAGTTGATGACACCAGCACAGGACCACCAAACACTAACTAGAATCTTCTTTTTGGTCAGTTTTCGCTTGGGGCAAGGTTTTGCCGGTTTTCCAGGGTTAAGCCATTGTGATGATCGCTTGCGATTATCGTACACGATCCACTTCTCATCACAAGTGACAATACGATTTAAAATTCCCTGATTATTGTGACGATTGAGCAAGGAAGCGCAGCAACCGACGCGTGTTTGTTGGTGTGTTTCAGTCAATTCGTACGGTACCCACTTTTCTAACTTTTTTACTTTTCCTATTTGACGCAAATGGATAGTGATTGTTTTGTCACTTACTCCAAAGGCTGCTGCTAATTCAGAAGTGGTTTGAGATGGATCCGCTTCAACTATCGCCTTTAATTCTTCATTATTCACTTGAGTATCCGGTCGTCCACGAGGCTCATTTTGTAAATCAAAATTTCCAGAACGGAAACGTTGAAACCAAAAACGCACCGTTCGTTCGTTAGCGGTGCTTGGCCCGTACACGTCGTTAATCCTTCGAGCCGTTTCTGCTGCACTGGTGCCACGGTAGAACTCATATTCGTAAATATCGCGAATTTTTAATTTCTCCATTGTTGTTGCAATAGCAATTTTCAAGCCCAAACAAATGACGATAAAACAAATGAAACACGAATTTTAAAACAATATTCTTTAGTCTTTATTTTGAAATAATTTTGAATTTGGAATTCCTAATCAAACACAAAATATTTGATTTCAAAGTTGCCAGTATTAAGTATCGGCAATTTCATATGTAAGGACCTAATATTAGTATGGAAGTATGGATATGTATTATGTACCTACAAAATTGTACAGAACCCTCGGTGAGCGAGTCCGACTCGCACTTCTCCGGTTTTTGTGATAATGTTTGTTTCTCTTATAAATGCATATTGTAAAGTTCGTTTAGAAAAAAAATCTTGAAACCGAATATCTTGAAATCGGTGAGATTGGTCGGAATCTAATAAGTTATTTAAGTTAATTTCTTTCTTCAATGTTGTAACCCGTTCGTAATTAAACTAGTCGATGTGCCTAGGGCTTCACCTACTTGACTCTTGTGTATTCCTTTATGTACCCTGAAATATGAAAAAGAAAACAGGTGCTCCATGTATTGTGATCGTGTTGCGTTTGTAAGGAACTGCTGATTGTTTGATTTCATATTTCAGATATTTCTAAACAAATAATAATCCACTGACAGTAGTTCGCATTACCAGTAATGTTACTAGTATACTAATATTTGTAGCAGTGTATATAATGTAGATAATTTTTGTCACTTAGAATAAAAGTAACATTCATAAAACCACTAAATTGTCTGAATATTCTGTGTTCATGATTATCAAGCACTGTTGTTATCTTTCAGCCGTAACGAATCTTTCAGACAGCTTCACAATAGACGCTTTGTGTTTATCCAAACATTTCGTGAAACAACAAAGAAAATAATACATGAAACAGTATTTGCTGTGAAAACATTTAACGTTTTGTTATTATTCTCGTTTTGTTGCTTAGTTACTTGATTGTTATAACAGTTAACGGTAAGGTCTATTTTACATTGCGATGTTATAATAGCTAACAATTTCTTTATACAGGGTGTAAGACACATTACATAGCCGCCAACATGCATACAGCGCCTCGAATTAAATGAGCATGCCTTTTTTGCTGGGAAACGACTTTTAGTTTTGGTGTGAAAAATCAATGATGACGAGTAAAGTAACGCATGCAAAACATTGAGCTTATGGGTGCATGCAACAGTACAGGGGCCGTGAGAGGATTGTTATATTAGTAATCTGCGTTTAAAACTTGTTTTCGTATACAAAACATAATCTGGTTGCTGACAGATTAGACTTGTTCCCGTGTTCGCTGAGTGAGTTCACATAATTGAACTGTGTTCTGTATAAAATTGTCTGTCATTTGTTGTTGTATTAAATCAAGGGCGGTACTGTATTGCTTGGCACTATTTTTTCAAGAAGTTCCATGTAAAGTGTACGTGTAAGTGTACATGTATTGAAAAAATAAAATAAAAATGGAGTTGGAACTTTGATCAACAATATCTTCGTAACTGGTAGGTGCCCAGGTAGGGATCCCTCCTTTTTGCATAATGTTATTTTTCCTAATATACTTTGGCATAACTGTTTTGGCATAAATTGTTTAGTCATAATAATACTTTGCTATATTCTGTTTTTGGCATACAGTTTATGTTGGCATAATAATCTATAAGGCTAATTTGTTTTGGCATAAATTTATTTCGCATAATGTTACTGTGCAAATCTATTGTGCCACGCTAAAGTATTGTCTTAAAAATTCAATATGTTGTGCTATAAAAGTTGGTGGCAGAAACGAATCGCAGCAAAACCGACTCCACGTAGTCTTCTCTGCCCTACGCCTAGAGTGTAATCTAAGCTCGCGCGGGACCGCTGGAGCCCCGCAGCGCCAGCATGCTGCATGCTTGCTGCATGCTGGCTTGCATGCTGCATGCTTGCTGCATGCACGTGTGTATGCTGCATGCTTGCTGCATGCATGATATATGTTTGTTAGGTCAGTATGGTAAAAATATATTTTAATATCATTTTATGCTTTAAAATGTTATGCTTAATTATTATTATAATTAGAGAAATTATGCTTAAAAAAATTATGCGTAAGCTGTTATGCGTATATAATATTATGCGAACATATAATTATGCGAAACAAAAGTATGCCAAGTTATATTAGGTCTTAAAATTTTATGCCAATGGATAGGGAACCGCCCAGGTAAGGTCCAGAACAAAACAATGATCGCCATGATGGGAAGAATATGTAACCTTTGGCTTCGTTATGTGACTTTTTTACACCCGGTATAACGATATTTTAGTGTCAATGGAAATTCAAATTTAACATAATAAACCTAATCAGAGTTAACTGTTTTCTATTATGAATGAATTAATGAAATTGAAGCCGTTTAAATGGGATTGGCAGATCACTTGGGATCATCGGAATCCTCGGTATATGAGCTAGTTGACCAGCTGCTGGGCCGGTGATAATGGTTCTACAGTTAAATTGTCCTTCAATTCCTTAATAAGCAGCCTCGTCCCGTTGCACATGCTTAGAGGGCTAAAATTCCTCAAAAGCATAATTGGGATTCCAAGTTTTAAAGTTAATTCATGTGGTGGCAGTCCAGAAGGGTTTAATGAATTTAAAAACTCCTGGGGATAATGAACTGCGTCTTCGATATTAGTCACGGTGTTTATCGATTTGTATTTTTTCATTTGTCCGGGAACTTTTTGAATAATTAGATTGTTTATTTCGTTGACATTAACATTCCTGGGTGACACTATTGCCTTAGAACACAAGTAATGAAAGTCCTTTTCGTGCAATTTCCCGATGTCAGGGTATACTGCATCTATTAAAATTTCTAAACTATGGACTATTTGGCCTAGAGACTCATCATCAAGGATGTTACAATTACTGCTTGTGGGAAAAATTTGATAGTTTAAAGTTACAATATATTATTTACCCACTGAAAAAATTTAGTTCTGAAAAGAACTGTTGTTTAGTTCTGAAAAGAACTTTGTATATTTTGAATAAAATAACTTTTTTTTGGGTTGAATTACCTGCTATACGAATTTAAAGCATATACTGACAATTTATTCTAGTAAAATTTATTCAATTCCGCACACGACTGCTGCGTACTGCTGCGCGACCGCGCGACTTTGAAATAACTTATATTTTTAAACTTGTGATATTATCTTTCGAATGGAATGTCTAAATTGAATAATTTAAAAAGTCATATAATGGTATTGAAGCAGACTTAAATATGCAATCATTTATTTTGATAAGGATTAATTCCAAAGTATAAATAAAAAACTCTTATTGTGACATAACTATAATAGTTAGACATATGCTGTCGCCATATTTTTTGTAGATAATTATATGTTCTGCAAAGACGTAGTACATTATTTTGTTCTATAATAAATAGTTTTCTCAGCGCACGCGATATAAGAAAGTTTTTTGGTAATTTGTTCACACCTTGGGTTACATTATTGGAGCTTTAGTATGGATCCCTAACTTTTTTGAAAATTTAATATAGCTTATGTTCACCGGAGAAAGTGTAGCTTCCCAACAGTGCAAGATTTTTTTAAATCGGTCAAGTAGTTTCGGAGCCTATTCAATGCAAACAAACAAACAAAAAAACAATCAAATCTGTCCTCTTTATAATATTAGTGTAGACAAAGTATTCAAATAGGCAAACAGACAAAGAATAACGCACTTTCACCATGATCACCATTTAGTACTAAACGTCTTCCGAGCATCGCTGCATCCTTGCCACATTGTTTGAAATTGCAAAAAACAGAATGACGATTTCAATATATTTAGTGTTAAACGTGTTTAATGACTAGTGTGGCAAGTGGGCCTTAGCGTTACATGTATTGAGTAGGAAGATATTTTTATTATTAAAATATGTATAGTTATTAATAAAAATGTAAAAATATTTTCTTATAAAAATCTTGTAAATAGTGTAAAATATTTCAAAATATTATGTATGTACTTAGAGGAGTAGCTAAATGTAGATTAGTATAAGATTACTTGTAGATGGAACGTCTGTCAAAAACTATCACTTTTCTATATTTAAATAAATCTTTGAAAACTGTTTGTGTATTATTTTTTTAAGAATTCTGTCACAAAATGTAAACGTTACCGAAGGACTGCTCCCGCCAACTTCAAAAATAATTACCTAAACTTGCCAGACTCACTAGGGCTGCTACTGTATTGACTCTGTAGATTTTATTTGTGACAATATGAAATTTATTGACACTGCACTGGTTGGAACTCTTTGCAATTTTATTATAACAAAATTTTCCTGTTCGTCATGAAATGTCAATGTCTCTCATTTATTCATTTAGACAACTCGTGACAGTCGAGACTGAAGTCTGCTTGAAACTGCTTGAGAATGCCTATAAACGTAATGTCAATGTGTCCGTGTAAAAAATGGCGGTTTGTACTGAGTGGGGTCTCTGTTCGGGCGCGCCGCAGCCTTACGTACTTTGTGATACTGTCTCCTATAATTACCAGCACGTAAGTTGGCAAGAAATTTTGTAGTGGGGGACTACAAAATTTCTTGCCAACTTACGTGCTGGTAATTGTACAGATTATTTTAGGTACAAACGTCGTAAAGGGACACTGTCTTCAAGCACTAGAGTGCTAGCAGACTACGGGTGAGTTATGAGGTACATACCTACACCTACAGATTTGTATAGGTATACAGACGGGCCCTAACTACGAAAAAAGCTGCCGCTTTGAGATAGAAAATGGCCGCCAAATAGTATGCGCTTCGACACGTACGAATATGAACCTTATTTCAATCGATAACTGATACTCAAGATGGTGGACATGACATAATGTCACTTTCTTACAGGTATTTTCTTCATATATAAAGTACCATTCCAATTCTACTCCTGGTAATGTATTGTACACATTGGAAAATATTTTAAACCCTCTAGGTAAATGATTTTTTTTTTCATACAAATAAATGAATGGATCTCGCCATGATTCTTTTAACTCAACTTTCCTCAAACACACCAATTTATTATTTTAGGACAAAATAAAATCACTTTAATCAGTGTTTTTTTTTGGTTTTGATCTTTGGTTAGACGTACTGAACGCTACGTTTAAAGGATCATGCCAGGATTTGTACAAAAACATAAAGATGTTCAGAGAAGCAGAAATTCTAATTCTTATACTCTTGGGTACCTAAAGAGTATCTTCAGGCGTTTACAATATTTTTAAACCCCGCAATAAAAATGGATGTTAAAGGTTTCGCAGTTGTTACACTGAATTTGCATCGTTATATGGGAAATAATGTCATAAATAATTATTATTTTTTTCCACACAACCTGTCACATCACGTGTCTGTCAATTTGATAGATCCGTTAATGTCACTTTGTCACTTTCTTTTCTTTTTTTATAAACAGAAAATGGGCAACGAGATGAAACGAAAAAAGGTTATTTTCATTTCGTAATATTTTAATAATTTAAAAATATGTTAAGTATATCAATCTACTCTTGGTAATGAATTCTCCACATTGGAAGATATTTTAAACCCTCTAAATATTTTTTTTTCATACTGGGAATGTATGTATCTCGCCATGACTCTTTGTACATCTATTTTAATGGGACCATATATTTAGATGTTAAGAACGGCCAACCCGTTATAATTCCCAAACAATCGTACGTGATTATGACGTTTTACTGCTCCTCCAGATATTTCGAATACACAGGTACCTGTGGTCTGAGAAACCACAAGATACGTGTGAATAAAAAAGTGAATGCCTATGTGAATCCTGCATCCCCGGCCATAGGCAGAGGTGGAACACTGTGGTGGTTTTAACCGGTAAGAGTCCGGCATGCCACTCTGTCACCCCCACAATGGGGGAAGTCCATAAGGATATGCAACGCGCAACGAAATAAGTTATCTTATGGTTTATATCTAGGTTTATCTAAACTAATTATTATAAAGAGGTAAAAGAATCACGGCAGGATATGTACAAAAATAATAAAGATGTTTAGAGAAGTTGAAATTCTAATTTTGATACTCTTGGGTACCTATAGAGTATCTTCAGGCATTTTAAATATTTTTTTAAACCCGCAAAGGCATTTAAAATAAAAATGGATGTTAAAGGTGAAAACTTTAACAAAAAGCTAATTCTTTCAGATAAACGGCACGGAAACGGCAGATGATAGGGACATTGACACTGACAGCCGTTGTATGGGAAATAATGTCATAAATAATGATTGTCAATGTACTTTTTCAACTCCGCCATTATAAAACAACGATTCACATCACTTGTCTGCCTATGTGATAGATCCGTTAATGTCTCTTGTCATTTTCTTTTTTCAATAAACACAAAATGGGCGACGATATAAATCGAAAAACTGATATTTTCATTTGAAAATATTTTAATTATGCGGGGGTTTAAAAATATAGTTAGTATATCAATCTACTCCTGGTAATGTATTCTCCACATTGGACAATATTTTAAACTCTCTAAATGAATCTTTTTTTTCATACAAATGATTGTAGGTATGGATCTCGCCATGTTTCTTTGTTTTTAAGTAGAGGGCAATCTCCGGAACTTCTCATGCGATTTCAAAATTAATTACTATTCTACTCCAATCATCAATCACATTCAGGATTGGTGGTAAGAAGGGCTTTAAACATCCTATATACATATTGGTACCTATATGCTGCCCCTTTACAGTCGGATTTGATGCTAATAGCACAGTATAAGTATTAGTACTACCGTACAGTAGCGACACGCTCCGCCTCCCTCTGAAACCGTTCCTCACCTCTCCCCGCGTTGAACGACTAGCTCTGGAAATCGCGTTTTTGTTCGTGCGGCGCGTAGAACACACTCACGCACGTATCTGTATAGTCTATTATTTTAGTATTAGTGTAGGCAACTATATCGTTTTGTTTCTATGGAATGTCGCGGGTGTGCTAATAGAGCAGATTTTATCATGAATTAATTTGCAGAACATACATAGTTCTACTTTAGCCCCTCAAGTTAAAGGGGAAAATCTACAAGTCCGTGATAAGACCTGTCGTACTGTATGGATCGGAATGTTGGGCCGTGAAGAAGATGGATGAAAAAAGATTGCACGTACCGGAGATGAGAATGTTGAGATGGATGTGTGGAGTTACCAGAATGGATAAGGTGAGAAATGAATATATTAGAGGAAGTTTGAAAGTGGCGCCAGTAACAGAAAAGTTGAAAGGGAATCGTTTGTCTTGGTATGGGCATGTGAAGAGAAGAGACGAAACTCATGTGACCAAAAGAGCTATGAATATTAGTTTGGATGGATGGAGAGGGAGAGGAAGGCCAAAGAAAAGATGGATGGATTGTGTGAAGAATGATATGAATGAAAAGGGAGTCAATGAAAGCATGACGTTGGACAGGACGGAATGGAAGAAGAAAACATGTTGCGCCGACCCCAAGTAACATGGGATAAGGGCAGGAAAAAGAAGAAGAAGAAGACATAGTTCTACTTTGTCAGGTAACTCAATAATGTACTATTTTTAACATCAATTTATTTAGCCCAAGCTGGATTTATATTTCATCGTTCGTTTACTTAAGTGAATGCTGAGGCTTTGACAAGTTGAGCTCAGGACACAATAGACCTTCTTGCCAATAATAAGGTTTTACTTTTATATATAAACTAGCGGGCCCGGCAGGCGTTGTCCTGCCCTCAAAATCGTTACAAAAATCTAGGTCTGGCCTACCCTACCCTACCTACCTACCTACATACCTACCCTACCTACCTACCTACCCTATCAACCTACCAATTAATTAAAATACCTCTTCACTGCGAAGAGCCACCTTGGCGTTCTCGAGTTAGAGCATAAGTTATGCGCTCCTAGTACCAGGGTGACAGTTATGCGCTCCTAGTACCAGGGTGACAGTTATGCGCTCCTAGTACCAGGGTGACATAAATCTAAGAAGTTCTACAACTCGACTGCAGCGCCACCTACCGGGTCCAATTGTGAATCTAAACCATTCTCGAATCCACTGAAACACACACGATAAAAATCATCAAAATCGGTCCCGCCGTTTAGGAGGAGTTCACTTTCATACACACGCACAGAAGATTTTTATAAATAAGAGTGACAGTTATGCGCTCCTAGTACCAGGGTGACATAAATCTAAGAAGTTCTACAACTCCACTGCAGCGCCACCTACCGGGTCCAATTGTGAATCTAAACCATTCTGGAATCCACTGGAACACACACGAAAAAAAACATCAAAATCGGTCCCGCCGTTTAGGAGGAGTTCACTTTCATACACACGCACAGAAGATTTTTATATATAAGATATCATAGTGACGCTCGTTGTGGCGTTCTATGGGGGACGCCTATGTTTAACAGTGGACGTCTTTCGGCTGATGATGATGATGATGATGAATGACGATTGTGGTCGATGAGACGATGAGTGGTCAATCTGTGAGGGTGTTGCTCGGTCCTACTCCGTGTCTATAGGAAGGTCCAGGACAGAGTCAAATGGCGTGCAATGCACAATGTCTTCACTCAGCATTGGGTGACAGTAGACTGAGAAGAGAGAGAGAGAGCTTGTGTTTATCCCGACTTTATTTTATCCACTTCAATGTCACAGCTAACTAGGTAATTAAATTACCTTTGGTCGAGTATATAGTTCCTGAGAACAACAGCAGTTTACATACGTACATACATGGGATTAATTTGAACAAAAACACATTATCGTTTTCATCGTCCAATGGAGCATGTAATGTTTGACGACACGGTTGGCGCAGTGGCTGAGCGATCGACTGCTGCGCAGCGTGTTACGGGTTCGATTCCCGCCCAGGGTAAACATTGATGTGATGAGCACTTGTGTTTGCCTTGGTGTCTGGGTGTTGTTTATCTATATATGTATGTTTTTACAAAAAAAAATGTATTTGTGTATGTATATCAGCTGTCTGACACCCATAGTACAGGGTCTCCCTAGTTTGGGGTCAGATGGCCGTGTGTGAAAATGTCCCCACATATAAAAAAAAAAAAAAAAAAATGTACAAATACACAAAACCAAAGCAATACATGAATATGTCTAGATAATCAGTAGGTACAAAAAAAAAACATTGAACAGAACGCTCAAATGTAAATTATGTATTTTTCGCGAAAATTAAAGTCTTGTTTACAAACCCTTTTTTAAATCCGCTTAGAAATATGTTTTAGCCTAACGAATTTCACCTTATTACCATTATTCATTAATTACCAGAACGAATTGTCCGATTTCACTGTTTTTTAGGGTTCCGTACCTCGAAAAGGTACGCTTATAGGATCACCTTGTTGTCCGTCCGTCTGTCTATCAGTCTGTCTGTCCGTCCGTCTGTCTGTCTGTCTGTCGAGACCCTTTATCTCGAAAACGCATAGACATCGAGTTGAAAGTCTACGGTCCCTTGAAGCTGTGAAAAAATCAAACTTCTAAGTTAATATGAAAAAAAGATACGGCCATTTATGACGCAAAAAACGTACATTTCGACACTCTCAAGGGAATCAAAATTATTGGGTATTTTCCGTTGACCTAGAACTATGAAATTTGGCAAGTAATTTTGGCTATAAATAATACTATAAATATAGGAAAAAGTCAGAAAACTATATATTTGTAATAAAACATAAAAATATGTTCTTTATAAGCGAGCTTTTGTCCACGATTTGTTCCGTGTGAATTCAGTTATCGCGGATGCAGATGAAGTCCCAGATTAAAAAGTACCCTATGCGCTTTCTCAGGCTTTAAGCTATTTTCATACCAAATTTCATCAATGGATGTGTAGGATTTTACATATTTGTACGGAACCTTCGGTGAGTATGTGTTCGTAAATCGCCTGGAAAAGGTTTGTCTAAACCACGAAAGTATAACAGTGTAAGTATAACAGTGTAATACTGTTATGTTATACATACTTTGTGGTCTAAACTATCTAATCAAAACTAACATAAAGAAGAAAGATTTGTTTGTTTGTTACGATTTAACTCAAAAACTACTGGTCCGATATCAAAAATTCTTTTATCAATCGAAAGCTACATTATCCCTAAGTAACATAGGTTACATTTATCAATTGAAAAAAATAGGGATCCTTGAGAAAATTCAGGCTAAAGTAGTCGCGGGTAAAGTAATAGCTTGTTTTTTTTTGAAAATTTTATAAGGGCTCTTTTATTATGCAAATACAGGAACAGGGGGGGGGGAAGGGGCTGGTCGTTGATAGAATATAATTAAAATTCTGTGAAGACCATACCTCTGTCATACGTTTGTAAAACAATGTAAACTATAATATAATATTAGTAATAACAAATTGACTTTGGTCTTACAACAGTCATGTACTTAAAATCAATTTACGAACTGTATAAATATAAGTCAAAATATGTACAAATGTTGTGTTTTAAGTCGCTTTATTCTTGCGCATGCGGCGATGAAGGTTGTCGGGTTTGTGGCACTATTCTCTTTGATTGTGTTACAGTCTAGAATCAAGGCTTTTTTCTTCGATTTATTTTCATTAAATTCTGATCCGAACAGTGAGTAAAACAATTTTATTTTTATTCACACCATAGTCGTTGCGGAGAAACATCTTCATCTTTTTAAAAAGTTGCCCTACACTAGGAATTTTTCCTATACCGTCAGTGCGTTTAGAAACATAATAACGTGGCATTTATGCTGAGCGTTGGCCGGTTCGCGCGGTAGTGATGCGCTGGTTCTATTTTATTTATTTTTATTATTTAGAATCCACTTGTTTTAGTTTTAGGCTTTGTAACAATGTTTATGTAATAGGTGCGTCGCTTTCGCGTAAACAAAAGGTTTTTCTTTCCTTTTTAAGGTTCCGTACCTCAAAAGGAAAAAACGAAACCCTTATGGGATCACTTTGTTGTCCATCTGTCTGTCTGTCTGGCTGTCAAGACCCTTTATCTCGGGAACGCGTAGAGGCATCGAGTTGAAATTTAAACCATATATACTCAAGTCTACGGTCCCTTGATGCTGTAAAAATCAACCCTCTATGTTAACGTAAAAAGAGTCTCGGCCGTTTATGTCGCAAAAAACGCATTTATAATATTAAGTAGATTAAAGTATGGATTAGTATAGAAGTATGGATGTGTACCTACAAATATGTATGGAACCCTCGGTGTGCGAGACCGACTCGCGCTTGTCCGGTTTTTTTTTCTTATAAACTCACATACACAAACAACCTGACTCGGGTCAACTATCTGAAGGTCATACAAATATTTGACCCATGCGGGAATCGAACTAGCGACACGCAGCAGCTAAAGCAAAGTCTTTGGTATTGTCCAACAATGACAGCATCAGTTTTTATCAGATGTTCTCATGTTTTCATATATTAGCCATCCAAAAAGCATGAAAAATAAGCGACAGCCAAACCTGAACATAATTTTATTTGCAGCTGTATACTGCAGAGAAGACAATGATTGCATAAGAGATATAGATCCACCTTGTTTTTGCGTTCATATGCAACATATATGTGGATGTCAAAGCTACGGGGTTGGCACCATAGAACAAACCATAAAACGTTCTGATCTTTCTCCTTCAAAAACCCCAACACACGAAGTTATTGACATAGAAACTACGACCGCTGCTGCCAGGCAAACTAAAGAGACAAATATGTCTAAAAATGGTACCAATCACATAACGAACGATATGATAAGAAATTTGGATCTATCAACATTGTAAGGAAATATTGAAGCCAATTTTAATTATTTTTGTACCTACGTATCTACTTGTTATCTAAGCACAGAACATTTTGGGATTAGAGGCAACTGTCCTACGAGTAAGTGACTAGCTAACGACTATTTCATCTGTCAGGAAAGGAACAAAAGATTAAAATCTGGAATCAATAAAAGAGATACATATAAATAGTTGATCGCTGACTGTTCGCGGGCCAGAACTATCGTCCCACTAGTTTGTCGCAGCGACAAGAAAGAACTCGCTCAGCGATGCTCGCTTTGCGGTCAACAGTCGCCGAGAGCCTCTAGAAGCTAGAGAGCTTGATACGTACCAACGGTGGTGGATGAGGAACTGGTGAGAGTAATCGCACGTTATCCTCGCACACTCGCTTATAGCCCAATGGCAAAACTGTTGGAGCAACACACTTGGTAGCTGCTCGCCATCTCATTTCTGGTTTCTAGCTCTTAATAGCAGATCGTCGGAAGTGTAATTCTCTGCCTTATTCTGGATTTATCATGGAATTGACAAAACAAGTGGAAGTACCCACGGTAGTATGCACTTCCACTTGTGTGTCACAGTTATGCGGAAAATGTGTCAACTAATAACAACCTTCTTCAGTTGTAATAAGTCTTCATTTTGTTTGATCAACGAATAAGCTTTTCCACAAAAATGAATTTGTTGTTCATTTAAAATCAAGACTTATTACAACTGACAAAGTTTTGTTCTTACTTTACATATTTTTCCGCATAATTATGACACGCGCGGTGTACTAGCATGGGCACTTTTACTTGTATTTTCCATTCTGTGATGTTTACCTATAGTCATAAAAGCCGTAGAAGTCTAGGATAAATAAGTACTTTAAGGCAATCGTGCTCCATCGTCGATCACGACATTGTCTATCATCAGGCGAAACTGTCTATTATTAAAAAAAAGCATTAAAATGACGTAACTAGTAACTTGAAAAATATAATTGTATTTGATAAGAAATATATATATAGAAATAATGTTGTTTCAATTGGGTATCATTTTCAATTTCCTCCGTCGTGCTCTTGCCACCTATTGCTTGCTATTTTAGAATCTAATGGCTTTGCACGCGACGATGGGAAGAGACTAGATGAGATGACGCAACATGTGACGACACCCTTGCGCCGTCTCATCTTCCTAGCACGACGTGTTGTTCTGGAGCGGCTGCTGCAAGTTCAATTATGTCAATTATAATCCGTGGTGCTTAGCAACTGGGTTTCTTCCAGTTGTAAACGTCCCTTTGTGCTTATAGGCCTAGTTCTGTTCTGTCTCCTGCTTGATTTGGAGGGAAGTGGAAAATATGTTTTTCTTACTCCTCCGCTGTTCTTTTCTGATTAATTTCGTTGCGGGATCCTAGACAGTTGAATCGTTTCTCTGGGACTCGTCGAGCTTCATTGCTCTGGCGCTTTTCTGGTGGTCACCACTGTTGATTCTGGCTTACAGGAGTTACAGTGATTAGGGAATAGTGTGGCGGGCTTGCTGCAAGTGCTGGGATCCTCAAACGGCGCAAATATAATGATAGTCTTCATGGAAGCTATATTTTTGAGCCGTTTGGGGTGGAAACTCTAGGGCCATGGGGTCGTGCCTATCTTGTTTTGCGGGATATCGCCAAGCGGTTAATCGACTCTTTATGTGACCCGTAGGCTGGTCTATTCTAGGGTTAAAGAGTCAGCATTGCCATACAACGTGGCAATTCTGCAAGCCTGTTGGGCATGTGTCCCGTTGACAGCGATGTGGACAAGTTTTTTGGATGCCCTTTGAACTCCCATCTCTTTTTTCTTGGAATTGTACATAATATTATAGGCTAGCGACCTGATCCGGCTTCGCATGGGCCTATTATAGCCTTCCTCGATATATAGACTATCCAACACAAAAAGATTTTTTCATTTCGAACCAGTAGATCCTGAGATTAACGCGTTCAACCAAACAAACCAACTCTTCAGCTTTATAATATTATAATTATTATATTTTTGTAATATTATTATTATATTTTCCTACATAACACTTTGCAGTTTGTATGAGTATTGTGAACATTAACATATTCACAATACTCATACAAACTGCAAAGTGTACTACACATGAACGCTAATTTAGTTGTAGTAGAGTCATTTGTGTAGGATATCGTCCGGGAAAGTACTACCAGCACTATTGATGCCTCAAAGCCAGCTAAACTTTCTTCGAGAATTAACGTAGCGATACTGTTAAGTATTTTATACCTTGCCCGCCAGCCCCCGAGCCTGCTTTTTAGTAGGTACCCAATTCCCTAATTTATCTGGCTGCATATCTGTCGCTATGCTCCCTCCATTAGCTGTTTCTATTTGAATACCTTTTGCTAAATTGTTTGGAACTTGTTTCGAAATTAATAATCACGAGACGGGGCCGCGGTGGACCACGTAAGAGATGGCGGAATGACTTGGATATTTTCCTTAAGAATTGGCAAGAAATAGCTAAAAGTCGAGACCAATGGAAGGAATGGAGGGAGGCCTTTGCCCTGCAGTGGGACAGTACAGGATAAATATAATAATAATAATAATCACGTATGGGTATGATGAAAAAAAAAATTTGAGTTTCAGTTCTAAGTATGGGGAACCCCCAAAATTTATTGTTTTTTTTCTATTTTTGTGTGAAAATCTTAGTGCAACTCAAACTCAAACTCAAACTCAAATCATTTATTTCAAATAAACCATTTACAGGCACTTTTGAATTGTCAAGGAGTCAGTCAGTCAAAAAGTTGCAGCTAGCTGCTCGTTCCAAACAGTAGGTTTCTATGGAGAAGAACGAGCAAGAAACTCCATGAACACTCTTTTAAAATCAATAGAATATTACAAATTTAGGTTACATCATTCATGTTGAATCTAGAGGTACAATGTGAGAACAATGTAACAAATTGTGCACGTTAAAAGAGGTCCTAGTGGCAATGAAATTAGACAATTCAAAATAAATTTAAAATAACCGAGGCAGCTAAGAGATGACCAGTCTCAACTGACGGCGCCCGTTCACGAACATGACGCACGGATCGGCACCATTTAGTTCAACCATTTTGAAGGGAACCAAATGATCCAACACATGCGCCACCATCAGCGAGACATTCAAGTGAGCATGACAAACACTCAACCGCCAGGGCATATTCAAGTCAACGAAAGACATCTCGTAAATGGTGGCTTTAAAGTACATAGTGCTCACATGTATGTGCTATGCAAAATTATATAATACTAATAGTTTGAGTTTATACAATGCAAAGATAATGTAGTTCTACATCTTCAGCAGCTCCAAAAAAATTGTCACCAATGCTAATCAATAAATCTATGAACCCTTATGGCTGTGGAGCTAGACCAGCATCCAGCCAAGCATTTTTATCAGTGATGTAATCATCCAATTTATAATATGCTCGGCTGCATAGTGTGCGTTTAATATAGGACTTAAATTTTGTCTCATTAAGTTGAACAATGTGGGGAGGTATTTTATTGTAACACTTTAGACAGAACCCCATGAAAGAAGAACTTACTTCACTTATCAAGTTTACAACAGTATAGTTCTTATAGTTTCGAAAAAAAGTGGCTGTGACATACGAACGGACAGACAGACAGACAGACAGACATGACGAATCCATAAGGGTTCCGTTTTTTGCCATTTGGCTACGGAACCCTAAAAAGCGATTTGGTTCTGGCTGGCGAAGGTTAGCCTTACCATGTCGGATCCGCCCCAGGGGGGACTTAAGTGTCAAAAAAATTTTGGCTATCCATTTCGGCAAGCAAAAAGCCAAGGCGAGAGCTTCGCAAGATATCCCTTTTTAGATTTTTTTTATTTACGAAGAAAAAAAGCTCCGTGGTCCCTTCCAGGGAATACGAGAAGGGACCACGTAATTTTCCAGTAATTTAGGGACCACGAAGAAAAAAAGCTCCGTGGTTCCTTACAGGGACTACGAGAAGGGACCACGGGCGACCGACTGCTAAGCCATATACCTATATTATGACTACGATTACGACTTAATATTATTACGACTGTTTTACTCCAAGTGTCATCGAAGTCAATTCATAATGGTTCATCGACCTCTTTACAATTCTTGTGATTGTCATTCGATAAAAAATCATTTGACCCAAATAAATGTCCATCCATTTGACTCTAAATAATCATTAAAAATAAGTTCACGTAAGTAGCATTCTGTCCTCGAAATTTCCACAACTTGTTTAATAAAGAAATTAATTAGTTCACCCCGAGGCGAGGCTTGGGTTATATTTAGTCATCCCTAATTGGTACCAACCCTTTCGTTAAAAATAAATTTAAAGTTTCAAGTAAAACGTGTTTTAGACTGGTGAACTGCCTGCGTTTAAGTATGACCATACTTACCGCGTCACGTTGGCTTTGTAATTAGTATTTGGTTGACAGTAAAATGAAACACGCAGTTAGCGTGCATAAATAATGCCTACTTCACATACTTAGTACATTTAAAAACCTGATAATTAGAGTGCATGTTGTTCTAATTTATAGAAGAAAGAATACCTGTAAGTTAGAAAGTAATGTCATCTATGTAGTCATTTGTAGGTACGATGTATACGCTACGAAGTACAACAAATATTATTCTTACTTTTTCGTTGTGCTACAGTTAATATTATAAACGCTCTAATTTTATTTAGTCTAAAATAGAAATACTTACCTATCTATGGTCTAAAACGTCTTTTTTACTCTGTGAAAACCTTGGAATCAACTGCACTTACGTGTTAGCGTCTGTATTTTATATTACACCTTTTTATTTATTATCTGGCAACATTTCACTTCGCAACTTGTCGGACTTCAGTTTTTATTACCTGGCAACGCCGAATCGCTCCTATTGGTCTGTGATTTCAATTGGCGGATATCTAACCAATCAGAGCGAGGCACGCGTTGTGGCGGGAGTTTGGAGTTGTGAGGTAAATCATGTCTGGGAATGTCTGGGATTCGGTATTCATTCTATCGTCGAGCGGTCTCTAGTGAACATCTGCGGAAATAGTGTACGCGTTTACTCGATGTTAATTTTAAAGGTTATAATGTATTTATCCTTATGTTATTTTAACTGTGAAATTTTGATATTATGAAGTAAATGTTTTCTGAACTGTTTATGGAGTCTTTCACTTACATACGTCACTGCTTAGACTCTCGATGATTGTCACTATATTTGAGTGTCGAAAGCAGTTTCTCCAGCACACGTAAGTATATACTTACTAACTACATTTTTAATCAAAAACTATAGTTAGATAGTTTCTATACCTACCTGTAAAAAATCTAACTTAGTTTTTGTAAATCAAGTAGCAGTGTGCAAAATGAACGTAGTAAAAAAGGGTAGTTGAGATGCGTACCAAATATTATGGTAAAACGTTTACTCCTGAGGTAGAATAAGCACAAAGAAATATTTAAAAAAATCCTGCGTTTCTTTAAAAATTGTGAGTAGCGTAATTAATAGGTACCTATATAATTCAATCACTTAGCATCTTGTTGTTCTCCTCATCGCTGTCGCTGTGGGGAAGCTGTCAACTGCCTTGGACACCACGGCCTGTCGTGCAACCGGAGTGCAGGTCGCATAGCGCAGCACGCGAATATAAATGACATCATTCGTCGTGCTCTCGTCGCCGTCGGCGTTCCAGCAGTTTTGGAGCCCAACGGCTTGGCACGCGACGATGGCAAGAGGCCGGACGGCATGTCATTATTTCCTTGGAAGTTAGGTAGGCCTTTAGTGTGGGACGCCACGTGCGTCGATACTCTTGCGCCATCCCATCTTCCTAGCTCAGCGTGCTGTGCTGGTGCTGCTGCTGCGGCTGCAGAAAACCTCAAACGGCGAAAGTATAGTCACCTTGGTGATAACTTTATTTTCGAGCCGTTTGGGGTTGAAACCCTCGGGTCGTGGGGTCAGTGCTCATCTGCTTTTTAAGGAAATTTCCAAAAGGTTAGTTGACACTTCTCGTGATCCAAGAGCTGGTTTTTACTTTGGGCAGAGGTTAAGCATTGCCATCCAACGGGGCAATGCAGTCAGTCTCTTGGGCACATTCCCAGATGACGGCGATGTGGAGGATTTTTTTGATGCCTTATTATATTAGTTTATTTTTGGTAAAATAGTTATAGGTTTTTCTTTTTTTAATTGTACGTGTAAATATTGTATATTTGTTAAAAATAATAATGTAAAATCACTTAGCTGAATTTTAAGATTTATTACATTTCTATACATCATCATCTGCCGAGCCTTTTCCCAAAAACTATGTTGGGGTCGGCTTCCAGTCTAACCGTTTGCAGCCGAATGCCAGCGTTTCACATGGAGCGACTGCCTATCAAACCTCCACAACCCCGGTACTGGGTAACACGATACCCCTTGGTAAGACTGGTTGTCAGACTTTCTGGATTCTGACTATCCTTCATCATCATAATCATTTCAGCGGAAAGATGTCCACTGCTGGACATAGGCCCCCCCAAAGGGGGGTTTTGCCATAATCGCCACGCTTGGCAGGCGGGTTGGCGTTCGCAGTATGGTTGTTACAAAGGCTCAGAGAACGCTGCTGCCCATTCTCTGGTGAGTCTCTTAGTCTCCTCTTACGACACCTACGGGAAGATAAGGGATGGTGCTATTCTTTACGTCCGACACCACGCGGATCAGTATAATAATAATAATAAATAATATAATTGACTAGAAGGAAGGAATCTAGATCATCCCGCCATCTCCGCCTGGGCCTGCCGCGATGTCGCTTGCCATGTAGAGGAACCCATTGGGTTGTACGTTTGGCCCAATGATCGTCTGACATGCGGCAGATGTGTCCAGCCCAATTCCATTTCAGCATGACAGCTTTCCGAGTGACGTCAGTTATTTTTGTAATGGAACGGATGGTGGTATTCCTAACCCGGTCTTGCAGTTTTATACCCAGAATACTCCGTTCCATAGCTCTCTGGCAAACCGAAAGGGTGGTGATCTAGATTCCTTCGAAAAAGACTGGCCCCAATTAGCCCTTAACAGAGAGAGTTGGAAGGAGAGTGGAGAGGCCTTTGCCCAGCAGTGGGAAAATCCAGGCTGAAATATATATATAATTAGAAAGAAAAGAAAGAAAAGAAAGAAAAACCATTTATTCACGAGATAGTGACGCACATTACAAAATAAATGCTGTATATTATATTACTCTGTGAACAAGACCTAAAACTACAACAAGTGGATACATAATTATATTGTATATAACAAATAAGTACTTAAAATAAAATAAAAAACTATAATAACGTACGAGACAGAAAATATGCGTCACTGCCACGCGAAACGGCTGACGCTCAGCATAAATGCCGTGGTCCGCGCACAAAGGCGCGAAGTCAAGGCGCTGGTTTTCAGCGTAAGCCTACCTACGTGTCGCTGTCTCGGAAAAATAAATAGCACGAAATTTACCTATTTATTGTTCCGAGGCACAGATCAATACACATTTACACATTCTGTGGACACAAAAGACGCTGTATTTGGCACGGGGCGCCCACAAATAATATTTTAATAGTATTTATATAATAATTATGTAAAACAACAAAAACAAACAAAATAAAAATAAAAAACAAAAAGACAATAGACAATAATGAACTATTAATTAAATTAAAAAGTGGCAACATTTGGCCGCGTCCTGAGCCAAAGATTTAATACTAATAATATTTTAAGCGCTTGCGTTGCGTAATGATTTGACATAACAAATGCCCGACCAATGAGTTATGTAACCAGAAAATGGCGTCAACAATTATAAAATCATGATGTAATAACATGTAATATGTGTGCGACAATATTAAGTGACTGTGATATTGTTTATACAGAGATTTTGAGTGAAAGTGGAAATAGATAATAGATAAACTCAAAATAAGACAAACCTCAGGGTTGGAGGGTGACCCGATCTGAGCAATATGTGCAATTCTATCCAAAAACGGTAAGATAATATGAAAATAATGATTAATGCATAAGTACATGATACGATTACTATGACATAATTTGAATTATTAATAAAATTGTATATATATTAAATGTATAATAATAAGATTAGGAATATAGAATTTATGAAGAATTTTATTATATTGTGTACAGGTTTACAACACAGAAACAGAGTCACGAGAAGCCATACTACAGCGCTGCTGAGGATCCAAACCAAAGACGGAAGGCCATGATCCTTGAGGTAAACAACACAAGATGTAGCTGGATTATCATTGTAAAGAAATTTGTGCATGTAGTAGTAACTTCTTATGTTGATATTTAAAAGACTGTAATGTTTTCAGGCCTCGTATTGGTGGCGGAAGATCATTCCAGCAGTGCGTAGCTGCAAATCTGAAACTACCCCTGAAGGCCGTGGTTCTGTGTTGCGGAGCTCTCAGCGGACCAACTATAGAACGAAGCCCATACTTGTAATAAGATTGTCTCCAAGTGAGTTTCTCATATAAATAGTGCGGCTTATGGGTTGTTACAATGCCAAACATTAAACTCGCTAGATGATGCTTCCGCCTGGCAGCCATTTTTAGTACTTTGAGCTGATTTATGTATGGTGTCACATGATGCCTACGAGGGACATGGACACAGAAACGAACACATGCATTCTGAATTCGCTGAATTAACCTGTCTGTCCTAGCAAGCAGGCAAGGCCCATAGACAGTGTCACAGTAATTAAGCTTAGATAGGATCAGACTATCTACCAGTTGTTTCCTGAGTGGTACGCTAAGAAAATTACGTATACCATATAATACCTTCAGCCTGTAAAAACAGTTTCTTAGTACATTTTTTATATGAGCCTCAAATCGCAGCTCTGGATCTAAGATTAGACCCAGACTACATGCCTGTTCTACTCGTTCAATTTTCTCCCCTTTAATTACAATTTCCGGTTTGGCAGACAATATTGCAGCAACTTGTTTCCTTGTACCCAACACCATGTACTTGGACTTCAGTGGATTCAGAACCAAAGAGTTAACTTCAGACCAGGTCACTACTCGTTGTAGGTCCTCATTGATTCCTTGCACTGCCGTAGCCGTGTCATTCCCTCTGAATGACATGTACAACTGGATATCATCAGCATACATGTGATATTTGCAGTTTACAAAGGAACCAATAATATCCGCACTGTAGAGAATGTACAACAAAGGGCCCAAAATTGATCCCTGCGGTACTCCCCTGGACACATGGAGTGGAGGGGATGATACAGTGGATCCATCTTCCTTATGGATTTGCACATACTGGGACCTATTTGTTAAATAGCTTTTAAACCACTCCACCACATCACGGTCAAAACCATAATATACTAGCTTGGACAGCAGTAGATTAGTATTAATTGCGTCGAAAGCCCGTGAAAAATCCAGTAGGACCAGGATCGACCCCTCCCCCCGATCACGTGCCTCCAGGATATTGCCCACAACATCTATCAGAGCCGTTGCAGTGCCTCTACCTTTACGGAAACCGGACTGAAGGTCGGGGAGAATGTTATTAACCTCCAGGTATTCAATTACCTGTAAGTACACTACACGCTCCAGAATCTTTGACAGGCAGGGCAGAATACTAATTGGCCTGAGGTCTTTCAAAATGGCTGGATCACTAATTTTTGGGATAGGGCGGACAATTGCGCTTCGCCAAAGGGCAGGGAACGTGCGCGATTCTATCGATCTGTTGACGATATCAGTAATGGCTTGCAGGGTATTCGGCAATGTGAGTGTTAACATGTCCAGACTGATACCATCAACACCCTGAGCGTTTGATCCAAGACTCTTGATTATCTTTAAAACCGTCTCCTGGTTAGTTGCAGTGAGTGAGAACTTGGCTGGACTGTGCCTGTGAGAATTAAAATACAACATTTGCGAGATGTTATCATTAGAATTTCCCGGAACGTCCAAAAAGGCCGCATTGATACTGTCTGGATTGTCAAAATGACTTGGAAGGAGCCTTTCCATATGGTCTGGAAGAACATCAGACTTCAAATTGCGCCACAGTAGTTTAGGATCCTTACTTAGACTGTTGATGCTTTTTGTAAAGTATGCTGTCTTTTCCCTCACCAGTGCGGCAGCGGCCTCATGTTTAAGATCCAGACAGTATCGCTTATGATGCGGTTCCTTTGTTTTCCGATATCTGTCCCTAGCTTCATCTCGCAGCTTGAACATGAGACGCATATTATCAGTGATCCAAGGCGTGGGCCGCTTACAAAAAGTCTTTTTCTTGATGGGAGCGTGCAGATCAAATAGCTGGATCATATAGGAGTTAAAAGTATGTACCATGGTATCAACATCACTCATATCTCCTATAGTGGACCATGGTATCATGTTGAGGTCATTCTGAAAGTGATCCGGCAAGATGTCTGAAAGGGGCCGAAATTCAACCATCCTAGGCTTGATCTTGGGCTTTTTAAAAACAGTTTCGCATGTAACAAAGGAGTGATGGCCAAGCTCACTGATATAATTCACCCTCACATTACGTGTTGAAGCGTCAGTGCATATGATGTCGATGAGCGAACTACTGTTACCCACGAAGTGCGTCGCAGTTGTTACTAGTTGAGCAAGGTTCAGGTAATCAAAAAAGGCCGTAAGCTGTTTGGATTTAGAGCTATTTGCATTCAACAGATCAACATTCAGGTCACCCAACAACACTAGCTTATCATATGGAGCTAATGCACTGATACTAGTAGTTATAGCGTCAAGAAAAAGCTCCAAGTCCTGCCAAGGCGGACGGTATGCGGTTCCAATAAGAAGCTTTTTCTTGTTTACGGTCAGGCCCAACCAGAGCTGCTCCACACTAGGGTGATCAGGATGAGCTTTTACACGCGCGTTAATGCCGTTTTTTATATAAAAAGCAACTCCTCCGCCACGCCCACCTCGTATAGTCAAAGGTCGAGGTATGTGCCTGAATTTGTATCCAGGCACACTAGGAGCGCGATCTTCTTCCCCCTTGCGTAGCCATGTCTCATTGACAGCCATGATGTCCACTGAGTGGTTGCCCATTGCGATCAAAAACTCATCCTGATTTGTTCCTAGGGAGCCCGCATTCAATAGACCAAACTTAATATGCTTACTAGGAGCCATCAGTACTAATAGGTGTAGGTATTAGACATAGAAGTGTATAAGTATGGTACCAATATATATGATAGTATGAGGGTGTTGTGTGGATGTTCGGTTGGGCATTATTTTCTACTGTGAGTTGCCAGCACGTTGTATGAGTGAGTGATATCACAATTCTTTTATGATAATAAAAGCAAAGAGTTATAGTCATTAAGAATATTACTTTTACATATTTAGGATTAAATAGATTAATTGTAAATAGACTTTGTGCATGTAATTTTAGTAAATATGGTGTAACAGTGAAATAATGTAACATAGGCATGTAAGCTCTATGCCCACCCGGCCTATACCTGAGCACACAGTACAATGAGTTGCGACGCACACTTCCACAAGCATTTAAAATTAAACTATACATATATAAAAAAACACAATAATAATTAGGCCATATCATTTTCAGTACCGAAGACACGGGATAAGTCCTCCTCAGTGCGGATCCTCTGCGCCTTGTCACCCGGCATCTTCCTGGCGAGGATGCGACCCTGCTTGGTCCACACAAACTTCCAGTCGAGGAGGCTGGCAGTGTCCCGTGCCCTACGAAACAACAGACGGTTGGCTTTCGTCAGCCGCTCGTTGAGGAAGAATCTCTGCGCTGGGACGGGCATGTCGAGGTCTGCAGTGGTCGCCCCACGTCGCACTCGCGCGCCTGCCAGAAGCTGGTCGCGCAGGTCCCGACGAGCAAGGCGCACCACTAACGGCCTCGGACGAGATTCAGTCGGTCCGGCTGAGCTTGTCGCGTTGAGCTGCCTTCCTCCAACGCGTTCTGCACTGACGATATCGCGATCATCAAGGCTGACGCCCAGCTTATGACCTATGACCTTGATAATATGAGCTGGGTTTTCACCGTTTACTTCCGGCAAGTTTGACACCTCTATGTCATTGGCAAGAAGATCCTGGTCCCTGTCATTGATCTCTCGCCTCAGGTCCTCCACAATCTTGTCCACGCTGCCTGAATACGCGGAGCCCGAAGTAGCGCGTTGTTCCAGCGCGTCCACCCTGGCCTCCAGGCCGTCGATGCGCGTGTTGCAGGTACTAAGTGTGGTTTTGAGATCCGCCATTTCCACCTCCATCTCCTTTCTGAAAATCTGAATCTCCGCACGCACTGCCCTCAGCTCCACAATGATCACCTGCAAGTCGGTACCAGCGATAGGCGACAATTCCCGAGTGGTGACATTGATACAAGAAACAGGCGACGCCCCAGTCGCGGCGGCATTAACTGGGCTGGCAATCTGTGTGAGTTCCTTTCCAGAACTTGCCCCGGGGCTCTTCGGTGTACTGGAGCCCGTTATAATTGCTTTCCCTGTATTTTCGGCGGGGGGACTCTGCGTGGGACCTCGGACAGGGGTTTCGGCCCTGTTGTCACGAGCAACATTTTTCTTGCACTCGGGACAACGCCAGTTAGCTGCTATATTGGCCTTTGTAGGGACACCCACACACACTCTGTGATAAAGCAACTGGCACTTTCCACACCTAGCGCCCTCCAACGTCGAAATGAAGCGACCGCAACCTCCACACTTAGTGCCTGGCATGTTTTGCGTCGAAGTTTGTGGAGTTCCTTATCAGGTGGTACTGGGAATGTTCGCCAGATGGCAGCAGTAATGATTCCCGTCACGGATCTATAACGTCGTTTGCGGCTGGCTGGACAGATGGCTCTGTTGTCAAGGCTACGCACTATGGAAACTCTAGGTCGATTTTAATTATTGGCGGGTAACCATATAAAATAAGTTAATTTTGGTTATAAAGTTTATATGGGTTACGAACTTTAGACGCACTATTTATCGCTCACTCCAATGTATGTTTAACAGATTGGCACTATAAACACTATTAAACTGTATATATTGCACACTGACTTTTATTTATATTTTTATTTGTTTAAAAATTCGACAGAGAGCCGCGCCGATACAGACGTCAAACGTCAAACTGATTGTTGTTAATTGACTACCCTTAACAACCGCCGAAGATCTACGAATAGATACGAAAGAACGGCTTTACGTGCTTTCCTAGGCTGAAATGGATGTTCACCCATCCACAGACCAACCGCGGCAAGCGTAGCTTAACCTTTGACCGATCGATCTGTACAGCTTTTACTTAGCGACATTTCCTCACATTTTTAGGTGAAAAATGTACAGAGGCCAGCACATCAAGCTACTACAATCTGTCAAATTTCTTTGATAGATTTTCAACTTTATTACATAAGCATAAGGTTCATATTTAATTGGGAAAATTTGACAGTTAGGTATGACTTGATGTGCTGGTGTCTGTACATTAAGAATCATAAGTATTGCAAACACACAAAAATAAAATATTAAGTATAAACCACACAGTATGACGTGTTTGTTGTTCTCATAAAATACCTATACGTGGCGTGGTTTACAACCTTTTGTACGGGTTACATCTATATATATAAAATGCAAAAGTGATTGACTGATGTATCAACGCACAGGCCAAACCCTTAAGGCTAGAAAATTTAAATTTCGTACACGTATTCCTCATATGACAAAGGCATCCACTAAGGAAAGATTTTTCAAAATTCAACCCCCAAGGGGGTGAAATAGGGGATAAAAGTTTGTATGAAACTTTTTATATTCCTTGGATATATTTGTATTGTAGGTATAGGTAGATTGGTAGGGTAGGTAGGTAGGTAGATAGGGACAGGACAACGTCTGTAGGGTCAGCTAGTCTGTCAATAAACTGTCTTGTAATTTTCACTGCTCCCAATAAATTCTAATAGTTGCATATTTATTCCAGGATTACTATTTCAAAACTCATCAAAATAAACAATCTTAAGAACTCTCTCTCTTCTTCTTTTTTCTTATCATGAGGAGGCAATCCTCCTCGCTCCTCTCCTGACGATGTATTATATACCGCTGCTCGGCAATCGTACAGCAGCGTATCGAACTCATACCTATATTTTTGAAGGGCAGTCGTTAATCGGCGAAATAGGCTATAGAAAATAAGCGTTCTCATAAATGTCATGATTGATGATGATTAACTGTTTTTTAGCTCCTTGTGATCCGTAATGAACGATAAATCTATACATATAATAAAACAGTAACAAAACTGTGTCTGTACATTGAATATATTAAAAAAAAAAATTGAGGGGGATTTAGGAACAGTAAAAGAGCACGAATCCAAAAAAAAAATCTGTCTGTCTGTTTGTTTGTACACGCTACTCTTCGGAACTACTGGGCGCATTTGAATGGTTTTTCTTTTGTTGTATAGGTAGGTCTGGGCAACATATAGGCTATATTTTTCTTGGAAACTTGAACACCTGATGCAGCACCGCAACAGACCAGCTAAACTATAAGAGATACAAAAATGGTACCATAGCAAAAATTGTTCCACGTGATGAGCATTTTCTGCTGAGAGAATAAATTTGAAGATCTGGAACACCTAATGTGGAACTCCAAGAGCCCAGCTACACCATGACACATATAGGAATGACGTCTTAGCAAAAGTTATTCGGTCTGACGGTCATTTCCTGTTGACTTATAAAAATCGAAGATCAGAAACATCTGATGTGAAAATCAAACCTATCACTAATTGTAATTTCACTGTATCTTATAAAATAACATAAGCTGGGAGTACCTCCACGCGGTGAAGGCGGTGACGGTCATTGAAAATTTGACTCTACCGGTCAAAATTCCCATTTATTTTTTTATTTTATCGAATAAATATGCCTTCGGGCTTATGTTATTCGGGTGTTTAATTTCCTTTTCCATTTATCTTCGTGACACGGTAGCCTACCCGGTAACGCAGGGGAGCAGTCACTTAGATTTTAATTGATCAGGTATCTTCTTTACAATAAAACTATAACCATGCCTAGAAAGAGGTCAAATCTTTCCCAATGTTCCAAAGGAGCTAAAAGATTGAGGATCATAAGATCCCAAGAATCTACCGAAGAGCGTCAGGAGAGACTTGATGCTGTTCGAGAACATCAGGCTGCAACTCGCTCCGTGGAAACCTCTTCAGATCGCGAAGCACGCCTGCGTTCTCAGCGTATTTACGCATCTACATCCAGGTCTGTAGAGACCAGTGAAGAGTATGATGCGCGACTGACCGCTGATCGTGAACGTCATGCATTGTCTCGCGAGTCGGAGATGTTCACGGATAGAGAATTGCGCTTGAGTTCTGAGCGTATCTACGCATCTGCTGCGGAGCGTGATGCGCGACTGTCCGCTGATCGTGAGCGACATGCATTGTCTCGCGAATCGGAAACGTTTACCGATACAGAATCACGCTTGAGTTCTCAGCGTATTCGCACATCTACTAACAGGTCTTTTGAACCGAATGATGAACGACTAACTGCTGATCGAGATTATCATACACTAGCGACCCGACCCAGCTTCGCATTGGCCTATAGCCTTCCTCGGTAAATGGACTATCCAACACAAAAATATTTTTTTAATTCGAACCAGTAGATCCTGAGATTAGCGCGTTCAACCAAACAAACAAAGAAATTTCAGCTTTATAATATTATAGTATAGATTGTCCCGAACACGCACACAACAAAATATTCAAAATCAGTTAGAAAGTGAGAGAATAAGAATTGCTGGAGTACGGCATGAAGAGACAGAAGACGAGCGCAACGAACGTTTGAATTCTGATCGACTTCGACATCCTCTGAACAGAATGTCGATATCATCTGAAGAATCGGATGTGTCTCAAGATATAGCCGTAGGTCATGGCGACCTTCCTTGGGTTGGTAATGAACGGAGTTCATTTACGTATACTCCTATGATTGACTACTTGATTGATTCAAAATTGTACTTATTGAACGTCTCGAATCATCTCGCGCATCCCGTTGTTTTCCCGTCCCCGCGCTCTTAGGATTCGACATCAGACGTTTCAGATCTTCGATTTTGCCGACCCCGTTGTCGCTGGCGTAAGCAACAGGATCCGCGTACGAAGTTGCGGGCAAAAGCTAGTAATTAATAAGCGATATTGTAACTTTTGTTTCGTCTCATAACAATTCCGCGGTAAACAGTTCGAGAATAACGAACAAATGCAATAATGTTTACACTCCATTACAGATAGCGTGATAATACTAAGCGTAGGTGTTGACCTAAACGTTAAGGAGTATTTTTGCAAAAATTGAGGAAATTTTATGCAGTACATAAGTGATATTAACATAGTCTTAAGTTTTATTTACTAACACAATTATTGTTGTTTTGTTTTATGTATACTTAGGTTAAGTGGGTGTTTGTAACCTGAAAATAAATGGTTTTAATATTAATAATAACATTTTGAAAAAATATTCAATGTACAGTTTTGACATCGCTACGATTGTGGATTTTTGAGACGGAACAGTAAGGGTAGGTATCGGATCAAGATAATATAAACCCTATTATAGCTCATCTCAGCGAACGATTACGCGACGGCAAAATTTGGTTAGCCACGTACAAAAACACAACGGATTAAGGACAAATTCACAATAACCCATGTTTTCATATGCAAGTTTTTATTTATTAGGTATCTGTGAAATCCAGACAATGACTTAAGATCATCGCTCATTATTACAGCACGGCTCCAACATAGCAAACAAGGCTTTAAATCGTGTACGTTAAAATAATATGGACGGCTTGCTGGCAGCAAACGGTTGAAGTTTTCAAAGCGATTCTGGCTGAAAAAGTGAGCGATGAATATAAATCGTTGATCGTGCCCAATTTTTATCCAAATCGAAGACGGCCACCACCTCTTCGAAGATAAGCAATTTTGCAAGTCCTTTGTCCAGACTCTCCAAGTGAGCAATAGTGGAAGGCTGGGCAGTCGCCAACATTGTTGCAGGGCTTTCCGGTATCGTCATCTAAACAATAAATGAAATTAATTGATAAGCGGGTTAAAGTGCCTACACCAACACGCACCTTTAGTATAGTTTGTGACGTGTTAATTTTGCCTCCCGACCGAATTCCAGTTACGGTGACCAAGTAAAGAAGAGATGCCGAGTACGCAGAAAATATAACAGTGCACAAGTATGTGGGCATACACAGGTGCATTCCTTTTTCGCTCACCTTCATAGTCCGAAGAGTCAGCTGCCCGTGGTCCCTTCTCGTAGTCCCTTAAAGGGACCATGGAGCTTTTTTTCTTCGTGGTCCCTGTAATACTGGAAAATTACGTGGTCCCTTCTCGTATTTCCTGGAAGGGACCACGGAGGTTTTTTTCTCCGTAAATAAAAAAAATCGAAATAGGTAAATGTTGCAAAGCTCCCATCTTGGGTTTTTGCTTACCAAAATCTTTTTGACCCTTAAGTCCCCCCAGGGGCGGATCCGACATGGTAAAGTTTCGGATCCGCCCCTTAGAGGTGGGACCTGCTGACGAACAGCAGGTCATGGCCTGTCGGGGGAGCGGTGAATGCGCATGCGAATCCCGCACCCCCGGCCATAGGCAGAGGTGGAACACCGCGGTGATTTTAGCCGGTAAGAGTCCGGCATGCCCCTCCGTCACCCCACGACGGAGGAAGTCCATGAGGATTTCCACCGCGCAAAAAAAAAAAAAAAAAATGTTAGAACTGTGACCCCCTACGCCAGAAGAAAATCGCTTTTTACAGTCAAATTCATAAATTTCTACAATACTTTAGGAAACACAATTTGGTGAGCATTTATTCTTTCGTACAGGCATTTTGATGACCGCATTTCAAATATCTAAGTACAATTTAATTTGGCAGTATATATTTCTTGAGGAAACCTAAGGGAAAACTAAGGGACCGGGACCACGGGCGAAAAAGGGTCCGAAGTGACGGCAATTCAAACACGACCGTGAAAAGATCAGCTGCACAGACCAACGGCTACGTGCTCTCAAGCACAAGGGTGTCACACCACTAACTTCTAAACTTCGTGCTACTACTGAGAACTTCTTATGGAAAATTTAATATAAATTTATTCAGTTTGGGAATCAAACCCACGGCGCTCAGCATTCGCGGTTGCAACTAGAGACCAATGTAGCAGTCCAAAATAACGAAGAAATGAGAAATGGAAGAGTAAAGATATTGGAAAGATTTGTAATAACTTGATATAATTTACCCAGGTCGTCGGCAGCTACACCAACCAGCAGAACCACGAAAGTGAACAACAGCGCGACTCGCAAGAACTTCATAATGACAAACAGTACGTAACACTTCTACTAGTAAAATGTTCTGCATGTTTTTACCTTTTTATAGTATAAGTTATTATCCAATGAAAAATTGATTTGAGACCATAGTTTGGATTAGTTAAGCGTATTTATCCGATCCAATTTTCTATATAATAATCTAATATACGCGCTATAATTGTGCTATTAGCCATGGGTTAGGCAAGTAGGTATTTGGGTGTTACTTACCAGACCAATCGATTGACCGTCGATCGACGGCATCGATCGATGGTAGAATGGATTAGTTGACGTCGATCGAGCTGCTTGATTTTCATTAGTGATAGATTATAGCCGGAGTTAATCGATCAACGTCGACCGATGCCATCGACCGGCAATCGATCGATTAGTTAGTCGAACGGTATCCGTCGATCAGCCAAAGCTACCACACCAATCGATCAACGTAGATCGATGTCGACCGATGGCATCGATGGATGATCGATGTATTGGTGTAGTAACACCCGTAAAATTATGATTACCACCAGTATATCTTATCACCTAATACTTATCACCAGTATAACGTACAACAAAACAAAAGTGATACCCCATTTTTTTTATTCTAACCAAATGAGATAACAACCAAAAGTCTCAGTCTCGACGGTAATGACAAACACACTACACTAGTATCATAATCCTGTTTCTCTCAAAAAGGTAACTTTTTATGTGGGTTAAATTGGATTAATTCTTAATAACTGTTATCTCAAATATATTAGTTTGACACGGTTTAACACGTTTTCTGTACAAAAGTCAAACCGCCATTTTTAGGGTTCCGTACCTCAAAAGGAAAAAACGGAACCCTTAAAGGACTTTGTTGTCCGTCCGTCTGTCTGTCTGTCTGTCAAGACCCTTTATCTCGGGAACGCGTGGAGGTATCGAATTGAAATTAAAACCATATACTCAAGTCTGCGGTTCCTTGATGCTGTAAAAAAATCAACCCTCTATGTTAACGTGAAACAAAGATACGGCCGCCGGCCGTTTATGTCGCAAAAAACGTATTTATAACTTTAAGTAGACTAAAGTATGGATTAGTAAATAGAAGTATGGATATGTACCTACAAATATTTACGGAACCCTCGGTGGGCGAGTCCGACTCGCACTTGTCCGACTTTTTATTTCTCCGTTCGATTGAATTAAAAATAATTTTAAATTTAATTTGTGGCTCGGATTTGAGGCTTGTGGCTAAGTAAAAGCGGTACAGATTGATAGGTAATGGTTAAACTACGCTTGCCGCGGTCAGTCCGTGGATGGGAGACCATCCATTTCGTACTAAGACCCCTCCGTGCCTCGGAAAGCACGTATAACCGTTGGTCCGAACTGTCATTCGTAGATCTTTGACAGTGGTTTTGGGAAGTCAGAAGCAGGAATAGTCTGAAAACCAGTTTTAACAAGGGGTATTGTGTTACCCAGTTACTTAGTAACAGTTGTCAAAGTCAAAGCATTTCTAAAAAGTATCGTGAATGGATGATTTGTTTATGGTTCCAAATTATTTTTTTTGTTTTTTTTTTGTTGTTGTTAGATTGGCACAGCTGTTTTCCATTTTGGCGCGGAGTTTGAGTTACATGTGCTATTCCATTACAATCTCCCTCGGTGAACACCCGATGCTAGGGATTGACAAAGCAGTATGTCTATTCTGGTACAATATCCCTCGGTGAACACCTAGGTGAAGTGAGCTGTCATCTGTCCGTCTGCTTTTACAATCCGTGTTTACCGAGGGAGATTGTAACAGAATAACACTACAGACGGACGGGTGGCAGCTGCTGCTCACATCACCTATACTCCATTTATAAGAGCATTAGAAAAAAGAGGCTCATAGAAGCAGGATTGCAAAACATTTCATTTCAAAGATAAGTTAAAACAATTTTAATTAAATTTATTTTAACATACTTTTGATAAATAGATCTAAGATAGTACTAAATATGGACGTATAATAGAACAGAATAAAAGTATTTTAAAGATTAGGTAACATTTTAAAAGACATTGCCCATTTCAGGCCCTCCAGTGAACATTAGACTAGAGAAAAAATAATTGATGCATTAATTTTGTTATAAAAATATGTATTTACTTTCTTCCAAATGAGCGCCACTACAATTTACAACAATTCGTTAAAAAAAGTAATTCTATTGGAAAAACAGGAAGTTTTTTGATACTGACGCAGGCATAATATTGCCAGCATCAAAACCATATTACGAGTATATCATTAATCAATCGATTTGAATCGATTTATAAACAAACACAATAACCTCAACGGCATACCCTCGAGACTTTACTGGTATTATAATCAAAATCCCACTAAAAGAAAACATTAAAAGAATTGCAAAAAAAAGTCTAGTCGGACGAACCCGACAACACAGTGAGTTAATTCGTTGTTCTCAATCTATAATATGATTAAAAGAATTGAATTGAATATGTATATAAAATTAATGATGAAAATAAAAAAAGTAAAAAAGAATACCAAAAATAATTCAATTATCGGTTATTTAAAAAGGTAACCGACATATCGATATACGTTATTATTTTTGACGTGACAACGTCTTATAATTCGATAGAGCCGGCTGCACGCACGAAAAAACATAACGTCATGCGGCGTTACGGCGTTACATGACGTCATGCGGCGTTACCTCGATCTGCGGCGTTACCTCGCTCTGAGGCGTTCCAAGTGAAAAGTGAATGTGGTGTCAATTGTTTATAGCAACGATAATTACAGCGATAAAGGTAATGATTCTTTCGCGTTGTCACGTTCAACTATCCATTTACACTTACCATTTTTTTTTTCGTTATTGTGACAACACTGAATTGAATCTGACTCTTCGTTTGTTGTCTATGTTGTTTACACTCAATGTGGATGTGTTTTATTTAGTTTTTCATTTACGCACGGCATTGGCTTTTTTTTAATTATTTTGTAATCACGTTCGACGATAACTTTGACTCTATAATCAAGGATCACGACTGCTTTCGATTTTAGATAATGATCAATAACATTTAATACAATGACTGAAGAACATTGTGTGAGTTGTGGTTTTAATCTGACCGAGATTCAAAATCATACCATGGAACCCAAAGAAATAAGCGTGATACAGCAGTGGGCTCAGCAAGTATAATTATTCAAACCATAAAATAATTTTATTATTGCATACATCATACAATTATTTACCTAAAAGAATATTGTTTTAGGTGTCAACAGATAATCTTGTTTCATATAACGTTACGATTCTAAAATAGTGGCGTCAATTTGAATATATTTTTTAGATGTCTAATACTATTAAGATTTTGGAACATTCCATTTTTATAGTAATATTTGATGTCCAATCTTGGGCCTAGGACAGTATGGAGACCAGGCAATCCCCTTTGGCAGAATTACAGTGAAACTAATAACGATCCAGGTATTGTTCATCCCTGCTTCTGTTAGGCTTTAAGCATTGACACTATAATTTTAAATTGGAATTAATTACACAACTAAATGAAAGCCACATAATTTTAGAAGAGAAATTATTAAAATGGTTACAAATACGCGCGACGGTTACTGTTAAAAATAGATTATAATAAATCGTAACTTATCATGTTTATTGTACTTTTGTTACAAAGTGTCCATTAAAAAGAATCTTTTTTAACTTTTGTCTAATGCTATTGTAAATGGAGTAAGTGGTGTTCACTGAGGGAGATTGTAACAGAATAGACTTACTGTTATATAGATAAATATCTAGTGTGTATAACATTATCACATATGCCGATGACACTGCTTTAATTGTGCAAGGAGATGACTGGAAGGAGGCTCAGCATTATACAGAGCATGCGATTAAGGAAACAATGACTTGGCTTAATCATAACCTGTTGACACTGAATGTTGACAAGACTAGATATATCACTTCTACTCACCGTAGCAATACCCAGCCTCCACCAGAATTCGAAGTTAAAGTACATTCTTGTCACTTAAAAGAGAATTATTGTAATTGCCCTAAACTAACCCGTACTACCAATATAAAATATCTTGGTCTCATAATAGACGACTCCCTAAAATGGACTACACATATAACTCAGTTAATTGGCCGAGTAAGAAAGTTGATGCCAATCTTTAGAAAAGTCAGGAACTCAGCTGATCACGAAACCTTATTATGTGTGTATTACGCCCTTGCTCAAAGTTTACTGCAATACTGTGTCGTTGTATGGGGAGGGGTGGGTAAGACTATTCTGCTTCCCCTAGAGCGTGCACAAAGAGCTATATTGATGGTCATGCTTGGACGACCACGAAGGTACAGCACTGATCTTTTGTATAGTGAGTGCTCTGTTTTAACTGTTAGAAAGCTATTTTTATTATCAACAATACTCCGTAAGCATAAAAATACTGTATATATCCCGATTTCAAAGCGAGACAAAACAAGAGTTTGTTCAGGGACACCTTACAGAACGTTACTTGCTAGGCAACAGTATTATGTCGCAAGTAATATTTTATACAATGTAGCAAACCGTCTGAACCACATTTATGCACTTCCTAATAATAAATGTAGGGACGTTACAAGAGACTGGCTCCTACGATTAAATTATAATGAAACTGAAGACATTACTAAAAGTTAAACATGTTTTAAGAAAGATACACACCACCTCCTCTACACCTACTTTACATGCACACCCTCACACACATTACACACCTCACTCTTTAACACACTACACACTACACACTGTACACACACATTCTTCACTCATCATTGTGGTAACGTACGTATTCTAAATAGTCTGTTTTCCCTGTAAATTTTAGTTCATTTTATTAATTTTACTAATTTAGTTTTCCAATCGTTTCATTTCATAAATATTACAAATACTGTGTTTTTATCAATGAATTGTGTTTTTGATAATTAAGTGTGGAAGGCGCTGACGACTGTGACACAGTTTATACTAGTATAGTCGTCAACGTAATCTCTTAAAAATATGTATTCATTGCCATGATTTTGTACTTATACTAAGAGAAATCTGTAATTTAAGAGTGATAAATAAACTATTATTATTATTATATTTTATATACTTTATGTATCTCGGGACCCAGAGGTCCCGGGCCTTTGTAAGGCGTACGAGGAGCCGAAGCCAACTCGCAGAGGCCCCTTAGGTAGCTTTATATGAAATAAGACATCAACCGACGATTATCCCTGTATGCACTATGCAAGTGCACCCAAGGACAACCCCCGGTTGGTGCAGGACTATTACAGGACATGGAAACTAACAGTACTGGACTATGGGTATGGGTTGCTAAAGTGACTTGGTTACCTGGAACTATGAAGTGACTATGGCCCCTGCCGAATCAATGTTTGTATACATGGATAAAATAGCAGGGGGTGACTTGCACACTCACTAAATGGGCCCCCTGAAACAGTCGCTAGCACGAAGTGACGTAGCGACAAGGGGGCAACATATCTTGAGGTGCTAGAGGAGTGGAGAGGTATTCCACGGCTATCAGGACAATCCCGGAAGTACGGTCAAGGTCCCTACCAGCGTCTTACTGGAATACTTCCTTATACCCCGAGCACGAATGCTCTCGCGAGTTTCCACTCTAACCGGCCAATTAAGGCAAGATAGAGGTTGGAGCTCCGTTCCTCATCTCTGGCTTGCCCTTATTGAAAGGCAAGCCAGAGATGAGGAACAAGACTTCTCCCGGGAGATCAGGTCCGTGGGGTCGCTACTGCCCAACAGCTCGCCACAAGCTGCCCTGCGGGTTTATTATTATTATTATTAATGTTATAATGGACAAACACATCGAACAAACAGTTTGCCTTAAATTTGTTTGCATCGCCAATGGAATTTCTTGTTCGGAGTCACTGAAAATGTTACAGAAGGCTTATGGTGAATCGACTTTATCAAAAACACATGCTTATGAGTGACTCGCCAAAATCGATCAAAAGTCAAAGTCGTGTTGATTGTTTTCATTCACTATCGCGATATTGTGGACTCGTAATACTTGCCGGAAGGTCAAACGGTAAATAAAGATTATTTGCCCGATAGAGCAAATTAGACGAAAAAGGCCAGATTTGTGGAAAGAAAATTCTTAGATTTTGCAGCACGATAATGCGCCTACGCACAAGGCCATCATTGTGAACGAATTTTTGTCCAAAAACTCAATAAATACCATCGAGCAACCACCTTAACCACCAGATATGGGTCCAGCCGACATTAACTCTTTCCTAAGCTCAAATTACCACTTCGTGGCACCCATTTTCATTCGGTAGAAGACATAAAAGCGTTTAAAAAATGTTTTGATGATTGGATTATTCGTGGGAGTAAGTGTATCGTTTCTGAAGGAGCATACTTTTTGAAGGTGATATAATAAATTTGGAAGAATAACATTTTGTGAATTATTGATCTTTTCCCGGTACTTTCTGGACAGAGAAGTATTATAGACTACTAGCTTTCGCCCGCGGCTTCGCCCGCATGTTTTTTTATCTACTCCAAAAGCAGTCATATATAAAAGCACGTATTGCATTTTCTTTCTTTTTTTTTTCTAGAAAAGTTCTCTCAAAGGTTCAACTGGCTTGTCTATAGAAGGAATGACTACTTTCCCGCCCGAACAACACATACCTGCTGCTTTTTCTTTCCACTTAAGAGTTACGCAAAATTTCTCATTGCTTCTATTTATATTATAAACTTGTGACTTTTATAATCAAAAGTCTCGTCATAGTCAAATGCAGGTTTACCAAACACCTCCCACGTGTTACTTGTAAATGTTTCACGTCCCTGTGCTACCCTTTCAGCATCAGCACGTCTGCGAGATTCAGCTACTTCAAAGGTTTCAGTGGCTCGTTGGGACGCCATGTAAGTCGCCTGCTGCTGACGCCGATGTTGGGACTGTTCTGGAGTCACCGCAGTCCGTTGTGACACCAGATACTCAGCATGGTATTGAGACGCGACATAATCAGCGTGTTGTTGACGTCGATCGTGGAACTGTTCTGGTGTTCTGTTCTGCTCTGTTCTGATCAGTTGCTCTGTGTGCCGCCTCATGGACCGCCTGCTTAAGCCTTAGCAGCTCGGCTTGTTGAGACGTCTTTATGTCTAACTATTTACATAGCTCGGGCTTTATTAGAGCTTTGTGAAATAATAGAATTACGATTGCGCGGCATTAATTTTAAAAAAAAAACACAAAATGGGTTGTCATTTTCAAACTAACAACTAAAACAATTCCAATAACTAATGAAGAGAAAAACGAAACTTTCTTCACACAACCTATACCTAAAACTAACCGTTATTCTTAAACTAACAAAATTGTAATTATCTAATGAAAACAAAAATGAATCTTCTTCTTCTTCCTTCCCTGAATCCCATTATTTGGGGTTGGGTCTTCTCACTTTTCTGCGCTAATTCGGCCGATCTTGGGTTGTCGGTTCTGGCAATTGGGCTTTCTTGAGGTCTCGTGTTATGTTAGACCACCAGGTCGCTAGCTGGCGGACTCTACCACTTTTCTGTTCTGGTAGGTTCAGCGCAATTTGTAAGACGAGACTCTTAATTATGAAACTCACAAGTTTATTTAGATAGAAGCGATGAGATGAAGATTGCAAATTTTGCGGAGTTCTTAAGTGGAAAGAAGAAACCTAAGCTAATCATTCTATAGACGAGCCAGTTGAACCTTAAAGAGAACTTTCCTCTAATGACACATACGGGTTTCGCTGTTTCCTAAGAAGTATAACAAAATGCAATACGTGCTTTTATATGTCTGCTTTTGGAGCAGATAAAATTGTCTGAATGCCAGGATTTTGCCCAACCTTCACAATACAAAAACAAGTTTACCATCGAATCGGTTCTTTTACTTCCTATGCCAGACGCCAGTTCAAAACATGTGGATAATTACTAATGTACTTATTAATATATTCTAATCCTTTCCGTTTAAATTTTTTGCTGCTACCGTACGAGAAGTAACCCTCTCCAAATTAATAGTATGTGTCTGTCCGTTTGCTTATCTGTGTGAATGTATGTTTCATGGCTTATCTGTTGAGCCGTTTGTGATAAAATTGATTTGGATAGTCTGAAGCCTGTGGAAGGATATATACTACTTTTTTATCAACCAACTAAACGAAACGAAACCCAGTTGTCTGTAAAGCGGCAAACTGTTGAAATAAATGGATTTTAGTGATATTTTGTTATGTAAATGGCAATTGGTTTACATTGCTTTGTAGTATTTATCGTACTACCTAGAAGCTCGTTTTTAAGCAAAAGCCAAACGGATTATGGTTAAGCTACGCTTGCCGCGGTCAGTCCGTGGATGGGTGACTCGGAACAGGCCAAAGTAATAAGAGTTTAACATGTGAACGACATTCTAATCTCAGTTGTAGTCTGTCAAAAATACCTTTAATTTATCTAGATATATTTTTGATTTTGATTGTCACTAAATTAAGATTGACACTATATTTAGACTGACGTTTTTATTTACTCGAAATTGACCTTCCTATAAGTTCAGAGAATTTCCTCCAGGAACTTTTAGGGAAAAAAAGAATCATAGGTAGGTAGACGCCAGCACATAAAGCCATACCAAACTGTAAAATTTTCCAAATTTAATGTGAACCTTATTTTTTTGTAATAAAATTGAAAATCTATCAACAAAATTTGAGCTTGATGTGCTGGCCTCTGTAGCTCGTGCTTATCCCTGAAGTGGAACTTCCTTTCACATATCCCTACTTATATATTAGCCTACTCGTAAGTATAACATCTCTCAAACAGTAATCCTATTTCACCCACCGGAAATTACAAGATTGTGAACGAGATAAGCTTACATAAAGACCACAAAAGCTCAAGCAAATTATAACGATTGTATTCAGCTGTCTTTACGCTTCCAACCACAAGACGACAACGTATACCTACCAATCTCGTGATTGTATTCGCTTTTGAATTTGTATTTGTTTTTTTTTAACAATGCGGCGTTTCGTGCTATACTGACTCGTGTCAGTACAATACGAAGTGCGTTGTGGGTATTTGCTTTTGAATTTGTATTTGCTTTTTTAGCTTCACTCTCAGTGTTTCGCGCGGTCTATCTGCCTTTTGTTTCATAATCGGAGTTGGAAACATACAGAGTAAACGCCACGCTTTTTTTAAAATAAAATAATTTATTAAAATTTATTTTCTATTTTTTAGTTTGGTTTTCTATAAAAAGCGTGTTTTTAGTTTTTTTAACTATTATTTATTTTTTACTTTTTAGTTTGGTTATATCTATATCTATAAATATTATGTACATTTATTCTACCAGGGGCGCTTGATAATAGCTGTTTTTTCGGCAACTAATTTTGAACGACTTATGTTTTTTTTTTTTTATTTTTTTTTTGTAATTTTATCAAATTAGTGTATTGTCATCGGTCCTCGATAAATCTACAAAGTTTGAACGAAATCTGGCCGTTTAAAGTGGGTCAAAATCGCGCCGAAAGAAGTCGGTTACAAACAAACATACAAACATACAGGTGAAGCTAATAAAAAGCTGGTAATAATAATAATAGTCTTCCGACCGAAATTCCGTCAATGCGGCCGGTTTCAATGGAGACTAGCTAAGTTTGCAGGAAATATTGACATCTCATTTGGCGCTGTGGCTCAGCGATCGACTGCTGCTCAGCTTGTTGCGGGTTCAATTCCTGCCCAGGGTAAATATTTGTGTGATCAGCACTTGTGTTTGCCTTGGGTCTGGGTGTTGTTTATCTTTATAATGTATGTATTTAAAATGTATTTATGTATGTATATCAGCTGTCTGACACCCACAGTACAGGGTCTCCCTAGTTTTGTCAGCATGACTCGTATGTAAGTACATACCTCTAGAGCTGATTGTTTTTGAAACCCGAAAGCTTGTCGGTTTGTTACTTCTTAACGCTTAAGGGCGCGTATTCGATTATGGCCATGTGTGAAATGTCCCCACATATTATTATTAAATTATAGTACACAAGTGTGTGCGTATACAAAGGTGTGCCCTACCTCTTCCCACATACAGCAGTCGCGAGACCGACGGCACTGTCAAAAAACAACAACAAAAAAAAGGTTATGGCGCGGAGGTTAGTCATGGGTATATTAATTTCAAGAGTTGAAATCAACGGTAATCGCCGGTTTCCATTTGTGGGCTAAGGGCTTACGCGCCGCCCACCAAACTTGAGGAAGGCCTCCAAACGTAGGTATGTGCATTAAACGCTGCTGTACTATACAATAATTTCTATGCACAGGCAGCGTTTACGCGACGTCAGCGCTAGAAGGCACATTCTAGTTTAGTTATGTAGTTACTTAAAAAAACATGCAATATTAACTCAGTTACAAATGAATGTTTTTTTTTCCGTAAATTTGGCACTTTTGACAGATTAGATTGCGAACGTTACGAACAGTTACTAGAATTACCCTCCTGATACAAAGGCACTCTAAAATTGTTTATGGGCGATTAATTTTCATACATCGGGTAATACCGTTTTCCTGCGCCGTATGTTTCTGTGGTTCAGCAAGTACTCAGCGATGTCGGAAGATATTTGATTGTGTTTGTGTGCACTGCAAGACGTCAGACGCAGGTAACCAAGTTTGTGCTTTACTTGTCGACTGAGACTTCTGAGGTGTTACGAAGTCTAATCATCTATTAAATGTTTTTAGCTTTTCTGTTTATTTGTTTATTGAATACTAGCTTTTGCCTGGGACTTCATCATCTGCCTAGCATTTTCCCAAGTATGTTGGGGACGACTTCCAGTCTAACCGGATGCAGCTGAATACCAGTGTCTTACATGGAGCGACTGCCAATCGGACCTCTACAACCCAGTTACTGGGTAACACGATACCTCTTGGTAAGACTGGTTGTCAGACTTTCTGGCCTCTGACTACCCTTAACAACTGCCAAAGATCTACAAATGACAGCTGGGACCAACAGCTTTACGTGCTTTCCGAGGCACGGAGGAACCTCGGTATGAAATAGATGGTCACCTATCCACAGATTGACCGCGGTAAGCGTAGCTTAATCTTTGACCGATCGATCTGTCCGGCATTTACTTGCCTGCAATTTTTTACATTTATTTCATTTATTACATCGTCCGCGTGAATATCGGTTATAGCAAATTTAAACAAAGTAGACGACAAATAAGTAGCCTATAAATCTTTATTGGGGTTCAAGCTTATTAAGTTGGTACCAAATTTCTTTAAAATCGGTTTAAGAGCGCGTATTCGATTCGTGACGAAAATTTGCCCAACCCACACACACACACACACACCCACACACACATCCACCCACACATTTGACCCAGAGCAATATCGTAATTATGTGAGCATATTATTTAAAGACAATTTACAGTTTTAGAAAGATTAAGTCTTGATTTAGACAGGTACAGCGTAAAAGTATAATTTTTTATTATGGTTTTTTAAAGCGAAGACAATTTTTTCATATCGTTTTACGAAAATAGTCGTCAGAGTTAACTTTCAGGACCAATACAACCATTGCAATGTGCCAAAATATTTTGTTTTATGCGTTTTTCCAACAGTATATACAGTCATAAAGACAGGTACAGAGCGAAAATTAAGAAAATATTACTATTATGTATTCAAAAACAATGTTGAAAAAGTAGAAAATCGGTTCACTTTGTCAATTTTTTTTCACCATTATTTGAATAAAAACATAACTGATATATTTAGTTTATGAAAGAAAAAGTTATGCTTAATATACATAATATTTTTCAGTCCGTTATACGAGCTCATTTATTTTAGACAATTATTTTAAAAAGCACTGTAAAACATCGCGCGCTTTGGTTTGCCGATCAATTTCAATGATTCGTGCTTATTTCGTGCATATTTTTTTTTCTGATGCACACAAACAGACCATTGTATTGTACTGGTGTGTGTCAATGCTGCTACGCCGTTCTAGTAATCGTTTAGATTTTTAGTTGCGCTAAATCGAATACGCGCCCTTTAGACGTGAAATCGTAACAAAACCAGGAGTGGCTACGTCCTCGTGGAATTCTAGTACTCGTATTTATAGCATAACACTAGCCTACTATGCCACTCGCAGCTTTATATCAGTGAAAGGGATTGAAGGATTGTATTTGAATCAACACTTTCAGAGATTACGGTTTAAAAACAAACAATTTTACCTTTTTTTGTAACATTACTTAGTTTAGACTTACCGTTTACTGAATTATAATTTTAATTAGAACCACGTATCAATTTGTCTCATTACTCGCCATTAGCGTCATGGCGTGTCTATATACCAAACAATGTCCGTCATCTAAATCTAAATTTAAACCACTCTACAAGCCTGGCTCCAAAGTCAAACATACACCGCCACAGAAGCCCTCTTTGAGGTACCAGTCTAATCACATACATCCGGAACCCCGTAAACAAAACACACATTTACACACACACACACACACACACACACACACACACACACCTACACCCAAACATTTACACCCAAACACCTACACCCAAACACCTACACCCAAACACCTTCACCCAAACACCTACACCCTCATACAGAACCTAACTTACTCTACTGTCTTATTTACTCTAATGATTAAACTCACTAATTTGTGTCATTTAGCATTTGTTACTCGCTGTCCAATAAATGTAAGCTATCAAATAATGTAACTAGGAATAGGTGGGGACCTGGTGACCTGTATTACAGGTGTTACTACCTACCACAGGCACCAGCGATCCACAACCAGAAATTGTTTCGAATAGCTACTTGTTGTTTTTGAAAAATTTTGTCTGTAATTTTTGGCTTGTGGTGAGAAATAAACACTTTTTTTTATTTTATTATTATTATTATCTTTTTGTAACTAACTTTTACAGATGTCAAACAGTCACTTCGAATTTCCAGAGAGGTTGTTCAATACAAGTAGTCGTCGATGGCTGTTTTGTATTTTATTTGTACCTGTGGCTGTAATAATTTAAAGGGGCCATTTGTCCGTCCTGTGAGCAGTAACGAAGCTGGCCCTAGAAGAGCCCTGTACCAAAATTCAGAGGGCCCTTCTACCCGTCTTCATCACTTTGTATATTGTATTTTAATATTATTGTCCTCATTATTTTCTTAATATTATATTATGTTGCGTTACTTTATTCGCAAAGTATTAAGATTGTTAGTTATTTTTGTAAATTCTTTTTAGAAGCCAAATCTTAGTTTGCAACGTTTCTTTCGTTATTGTAATGTTTAAGGGGCTATTAAACGACTTTTACAGATTTTAAACTGACAATCACGTAAAAATGTGCAGTGTAAATGATTTGAAAAAAAAATATGTTAAACTAGAACATTCTCTTAATCATATAGAAAGTGAATATTTTTGATTAAGTTCATATTAAATAGTTTAATTAACTCGTGAAGTTTTTCGACTAAATTTTGAAAGTTTTGGACGCAGACTGCGTCCGTTCTGCATCAGTTTTGCGTCCAAAACTCTCAAAGTTTAGTCGAAAAAATTAAATAAAAGTAGTATTCTTCCAAAATTAAAAAAAAGGCGTATACTAAAAGATAGATAATAAAATTGTCTGTAAGATGGTGTAAGTTTCGTTTAATTATACCAGGTAGATTTTGTGTGATTGTCAATGTTTTGTCCGCGTCAGACACAACTTCACGTATTAATTAAACTATATAATATGAATATAATTAAAAATATTCACTTACTAAGTGATTAAGAGAATGTTCTAGTTTAACATATATTTTTTCCAAATCATTTACACTGCACATTTTGACGTGATTGTCAGTTTAAAATCTGTAAAAGTCGTTTAATAGCCCCTTAAGAGATACATTAACTTTTTTTCTTGTAGAAGTATAATGATACCAACGTTCGATACCCGTGCAGAACAAATACATAAATGGCCTACAAGCCTTCGACTTCCAGGTCTGATTGTTTGTGTATGGAAGTTTGTATGTTTGTAAACCCACCTATGGTACTGCAAAATTTCATAATGTCGGGTAACGTTTAAAATCAATTGCGAAGGCCACTTGTTTCTTCAGTTCCTTCGTACAAACCCAACTAAAGACCTTGATATAAACCCATACGATAACAAATACTTAGGAATTCTGGTTTTGAATTGATACATGAGAAAAATATGTCACTCACTGCGGTAAGACTGCATCATTACATAAACTTGAAGCTAGTATGCAGTTTAACTGCAAGTTGACTGTGCAGTCGGTTGATAGTTTTGATGCAGATCAACTGCATCCAAATCGCATTGAAACTGTAATTAATTGAACATGTTTTTTAAATACACTTACATTATAAAAAGGCAAAGTTTGTGAGTTTTGGATGTAGGAGGAAATCTCCGTTACTCTTCATCCGATTGCAATAATAAAAAGCGAGTTTTATAAGACATGGGGGAGTGGAGTATTATAAGATATATTTGACTTCCACACGGACATAGTTACGAGCAGAAGCTAGTATATCCTAAGATTACAGAAGAAGTCGAATAGACCTTGTTGAATGACTCAATGTAGTCGTAAGCATAAGGATATTAAGTACGATCTGCTAGATTTCTGGATTTAGAACGACGTAGAACTAATATTGTTGTACGATAGCTGATTGTTGGTTTCTGATTTAGATTCCCAGGTCAGGTAGAACTATCGAAATTTTCAATTAGTCTTCTGTGTGCACAAGAGTGATCAAAATAAATAATAACACAAATGTTTGACAATATTAAAATTCATTATATCACTAAGTTATATAGTTACATTAGTAACATCGACTGAAGTTAAGAAGCTAACAGATGAGCAGACCGTCCACCGGACAGAGAGACAGTGCTATACGCCGAAAAATAATTCTGTTCTTCTAATTGCATGTGACCCTGTGTCCCTCTGTCGGGTGAACGGTTCGACCGTCTATTAGCACTTTTACACTTTGCATTACGATCTTGATATCTTATTTATTGAATTTATAATTCAGTACAGCGGCAGTAACATTTATTATCAATGTTACCTGCCGGTCCAGGCTCCACGGACTCCGCACATGCTTGGTAGAGGTATTCCTGTGTCCCGGGGCGTAGTGTGAAACCCAGCTCGTCACAATCGAAAAAACAACCGAATTTGGACCAGCGGTCTTGGGTTATGTAAACGGTTCGATGCTCTATTATACACTCAGTACGTGGAAACGCCATCATTGCCAGAAGCACAAATAGTAGAATCTTGTACATGTTGAATGTTCGATAGGTACTTCTTTACGTGATGTGTAGAGGGTAGTGATACGATGTGAACTTGTGAGTGTTATTTTATACCCGCTTGTTAGATCATTCCGGGTTTTCCCAAGTTGTTTCTTCTGATGAACTAGCATATATCTATTCATTTTTAACTTACGATAACCTCCACTTTTCAAACGTTCGGGTCAAACAAATATCTTAATGATGGCGAGGTACCTAATAATAAAAAAAATATTTATACAAGCTATGTTATTCTGTAAGAACTCACTCCAGTTCTCACGTCTGATTCCGCGGTGAAAACTGTTTTAGGTATACTGTAATTCGATAAAAACTACGCTAGCGCCACTGAGTACCAACTTAGGTGAAGCGAACTATTATTACGTTACTATTTTAGCGAATACCAAATACTTTTCACTTCAGGTAAGTGAAATCGGAAATGAGATAGGATTCGAATTCGCGGGTGAATTCTTACAGAATCGCACTGAAGATTTGTTATCTTTGTACGGAATTTTTTTTGCCTAAACCTGGACATAAGCATACAAGATTTGGCCCGCGACTTCATCCACGTGAATTTTCTAACGATTTCCATTTTTTTTTTTTGCATTATGATTTTCTCTATAATTCTGTTTGTCTGGCCGCCTACAATTTCACGGCTAAGCTACCTACTAAACTGATTGTTTGAACCCCAAAAGACAAACAATTTTATATTTACAGGGGAACAGAGAAGCAGACAGTGAATTCCTCAGTCTGGTAATTCGCATAATAAATGTGGAAGCAAAGCTAACGTTTTGCATGCTTGCTTGCTTTGTTTGCTTTGTTTGTGGTTGAGTTCCACTCTTAACAGAGTGGAACTTCAACCACATAGCGGTGAAGCTTCGCCATGTCTCTGCTCGTCCGATGACGAAATAGTGATGGGGAAGTAAGTTGTGCAATTCCTAAGCACACTCTCCGAAATGTACCCGATAACAGACCGATATGCTGGCAACGGGGCGGCAATGTTCAAGACTCTAGAGTTTATTCATAACAAGGGAGTCGTTGTCTATGAGCCTCTTGGTACGTCTATCAATGGCTTCTTAATTCTCAGAATCGGAGCAGTACCTCTCTATGGCGGCGTTGGCGTCTCGTGCCGGGACATGCAGCGAAACACCCACTAAACTAAGCATGTCGTCAAGTTCAATATTAAGTTGTCCCAGAAATTAGCCACGTTTGGCATAATCATTCGGTCTAGAAGGGTCACAGCTGTCTTAGAGTCATAAAATATTTTTTTATATATCTAATTCATAATTAAATCGTTTGTTACTGTGACCCCAATTTTAAACGTAACGGGGAAAACCAAAACTGATAAAATAATAAAAACAATGTTTAGCAAAGACGATATTATAATTAAAGATTATTAGATATTAGGAGAGCAAGAGGTCACAACACAATTATCTTTGAACTGGCTTTTGCCCGTGTATTCCTCTATGTTCATTTTATAAAATACTAGCTGACCCAACAGACGTTGTCCTGACAAAAGATTTTTAAATTTTCTCACCGCATAAACCTTCCCTGGACTTCCACAAATATTTCAAGACCAAAATTAGTCAAATCGCTCCAGCCGTTCTCGAACGAACAACGATTTATTTTTAATATTATAAAGATAGGTAAATTAAAAAAATTAAAAACCCCCGTTACACACTAAGGCCTCTTAGCTAACAGTTACTACCTATGTACTTCTAGTTTTACTGAAGTAATGGAATATAAAATTTCGAATCGATCAGACCTGTGGAAGATGCTCAAATCCGAACACGGCACGGAACAAATATTTGTATAGCCTACAGGTAGTTTGTTCCGGGTCTGGTTGATTGTGTAATGGCCAAATACTCAAAGGCTACTCAATTTTAAGATGCCGTTATGTCTTGGAGTGTCACAGTCACTTTGACACAAAGTGCGGCATAACGGCATCTCAACATTTTAGGCAGTTTATGTTTGTAAACGCATCCACGACATAGTACAATAAGTTCCTAATGTATTTTTTTTTAATAAAAGACTTTACTGAACGAAGTCATACAGGTTTTCATCTCATTTGGTTCAGAGAAAACAAACCAATTTGATTTTCATTATTTTATAAAAAAATTGTTAAACGGCTGCTTCCATTGGACTCTAATTAATCATTAAAAAAATAGGTGACGTTAATAATATTCTGTACGCAGAATTGCCACGAAATCTTTATTAAAGGATGAACGGGTCACCCCGAAGCGAGCTTTGGGCTATCTTTAATCATCCCTAATTTGTACCAACCCTTTCGTTAAAAGGTTATTTGAAGTTTCAAGTAAATCGTGTTCTAAGCTAGTGAACTTCCTGCGTCTATCGCTATTTTAGCTTTTGTAATTTGTATTAGGTTGGAAAATACGTACTATTTATTATACGAGAGTTCGGAATTAGCTTTTTAAAAAAAACTATTTTTACGGCTGGAAACAGACTTTATTTGTATTATTGATTGTAACGGAACGTTACACGGATATCGGCGGTGCGAGGTGAAGTGTTCGGGGGGAGAGGGTATAAAAGGCCATTGCGCCCGCGCAGCCCACGGTCAGTCGCATCTAGGTTGATGTGAGACTGCACGTTTGTTTAGCGTCTTGTCAAGCGCACTAGCAGACACGAGCGTTAACAATTTATTCTCCTTGTTTTCCTTAACCTAATTAAAAGTGCAAATAAGTGTAGTGTTAATCCCGAACTAGGGTAAGTTTTGAACAGCACACAAAACACACATCATTTTCAGGCCATCTTCTGCTTACTGTCATTCTGCCTATTTATCTTGTTCTTTTGTTAATTAAATAATTAATTTGCTGTTGCTTATTTATATTTTCATCCTAATAAGCACCATCTTAGAATACCTCAGTAATTGCAAGTAATGCTAATTTTTGTTTCTACCTTCAAGCTCAATAAAAATAATTTTGAAATTTTAAAAAACCTAACGTTTTAGCTTTCGTTTCCTACTTTTGTAATTCTTCTTCTCAAGCTTGTTCACGATGTAAACTCCGTTCTGGTAGGTGCCACCGCGACAGTACTACTACGAGTAGATGGGTACTTTCTTGTCGTCGTCGGTGGTACCCCCCAGCACGGAACTGCAAGGCCAACTTTTAACAAGCTGGAATGGTGAATTCCAGGTTCTACGACGGGAATTCCAGGGTACGAATTCTACCGCCACCTCAACCCGCTTTGGGGAACTGCGGACCCGAGGTCCCTGTCGCTCCGCACCTGGGGTGCTGAGCGAGACGACGGCCGCACCGTCAGTTCATCGTATATTTTCACCGTTCACCATCTTCCCGAGCCAGCCAGCTTCCGACTCCGGGAATTACTTCTGGACTACACGGGAAGTACCTGTCCCTGCAGAAGTGACAAATAGACGACCGTAACCCACGACCCTACAAATCTTGTGTGCCTCCGACCTAGTGAATTAAATGCTTGTCTATTATAGTACACACTCGTTTTTTTATTCATTTACCGCCACTAGGGGAGGAATAAAACGGGTGGAGGCTACACTGGCGCCCAATTACGTGGTTCTGTCTATTTTCGCTTCTGTAGTTAGTAGTTAGTTATTGTACGGTGAGCGGGTATTTTTTTTTCTTTTTGTAAAACGCTTTGTTTTTATTTTATTTTTTGCCTTGAAAAAGAAACGCTTTGTTTTTTTTGTTATTCAAATTAAAACATCGAAACCCTTTTGTTTTGTTTTATGTTTAATATTTTGTTTTCGGTAGCAAGTTGTTATATATTTTTGAATTGTCTTGTTCCTCAAATTCTCTGAACATTGTTGTAAGCTACCTTCTACTTGCATTTTATTTAAAGCGTTTTTTTTTTTGGGAAATTTAATTTTTGTTTGCCATTTATTTTTGTTTTCTTTCATTTTCTTTTCTTATTCATTCATGCTTTCATAAACACAACACAGCGTTCTGTTAGAATAGATTGTATTGTAACGGAACGGAGTACCTACTTTTAACATTGATCATTAGTGATTTGTGTGCTATTCGCAACTTCTTATAATACTCCTAGTAATTATTCCAACGTAGTAGTAGAGTTTTTTTGTTAACGGCTCGCCCCGGGGAAGTACTACCACCAGTCCTATTTCCACTGGTAAGCAGCTTTGCTGTATGCCGGTTTGAAGGGATTGGGTGCCGGGTTTATTTTACTGGTACAAAGGACATTCCATCTTTGTCTCAAGGTGACTACAGTGACTATACCCATAAGGGTTCACTTGTAATTGTCTACCTGACTATTTTTAAACATAAACTTTTAAACATAATGTTACCAGTAAATTCATTTTTTTTAATAACATTAACTCAATACAAAGTTACAATCCATCTTTTCGTCAAAAGACATTCTTTATAAACAAAGGTAATATATTATTCAATAAACCAACTTGTTATTACTACGCGTAGAATCGTTTAAAATAAATTGTAAACAATTTGCACAAAAAATTCCCACGCTAATTAGCTAATGACGGTCCGAGCTCGCTTCTTATCTAAGGAATGCGGTAGTCCTTTGTTCTCGACGCCCGAACACTTTCACTACGGTACACTATAATCCGGTTCGATTTTCGACTATATTGTGATGATATAAGATTGCAAATCGTTTACCTTGGTTTTTTTTTTTTTGTGTGAATGATATGCGTACTTTTTTTAAGTGGACAACATTTTTAATGCGACTAAATTCAATAAACAGTTTAACGTCTTTATAAAACGGTTATATTGATTCAATCATTTATTTTTTTAGTATTTTTATTGGTTTGTTATTAAAATGGCATATCCTATAAAATCTTTATCGTTACAAAAGTCGGAGTATTTGACTTCACTACTTACAGCTTTCAACATTTACCCACTATTTATTATATTATACAATTCTGTTTTTATTTTTTTTACAAAACGTCACTGCATGTCGTTATGGCTCGTCCACATATATATGTCAACTACTGTCATCAAGAAATTCAAAAACAATGTTTTTCTCTGAGGACATTCGGATACATAGGCTTTTGGCACATAAAATACTTTAATTTGGTTAGTCGTTACAAAATCAAATTAAAAATAAAACTTAATAATATATTAATAAATTGTTAATAAATTATAATTCAATATTAAAATAAAACTAGAATAATATTTGTTCATACCACTAGTAGTCTTTAATAATTTTTGATCATTTTTTTTTTTTTGGTACCAGCTTACAGCTATTTCATTTATTTAATTAGTTAGGTTCATTACTGAACATAACACTTTCGCTCAATAAGCAGCGATATTTTAAACATAGAGGGTTCGATTACTGAATTGGTTTATTTTCAAGTACCTACATTCTTGCTTAACACTTCTACTTTGAACCAAGTTTTTTTCCTTATATAGCTATTGGTATTTTTATCAATAGACATTATTTATTTTACTATCAGAGCGGTTTGCAACTCATTAAATAAGCCATTGCAGGGGCGGTATAGTTACTCCATTAACCAAAGCCAAAACTAGAAAAAACTTTACTTCTTGATTTTATTTATTTATATTTGAGCGGATCGCAACTCATTCAATAAGCCTATGCAGGAGCGGTTGGATACTCCAAAAATAAGCCTACATCCAATATTTATATACACTCTTTAGTAACTTCTATATTTATATACATGGTTCATAGTAGTAAGTAGCCACTAGCTCAGTCTGACTTGCGCGAGTATTTAGTCAACTTCGGACAATCTACTCTCACATACTTGATAGGATGCGGACCCACCTCCTTATTAGGTGGTCTGCTGGGATATTAGGTGAACGAATGCAAGAAATGGATGGATGGATGAATGAAGATGTAAGGAAGGGTCGCATTTCAGGTGGTGGCTAGTGCAACACCACAAGGATTTTTACCTAGGTAAAAACCCTACCTAAGCGGGGGGGTAATGTAACGGAACGTTACACGGATATCGGCGGTGCGAGGTGAAGTGTTCGGGGGGAGAGGGTATAAAAGGCCATTGCGCCCGCGCAGCCCACGGTCAGTCGCATCTAGGTTGATGTGAGACTGCACGTTTGTTTAGCGTCTTGTCAAGCGCACTAGCAGACACGAGCGATAACAATTTATTCTCCTTGTTTTCCTTAACCTAATTAAAAGTGCAAATAAGTGTAGTGTTAATCCCGAACTAGGGTAAGTTTTGAACAGCACACAAAACACACATCATTTTCAGGCCATCTTCTGCTTACTGTCATTCTGCCTATTTATCTTGTTCTTTTGTTAATTAAATAATTAATTTGCTGTTGCTTATTTATATTTTCATCCTAATAAGCACCATCTTAGAATACCTCAGTAATTGCAAGTAATGCTAATTTTTGTTTCTACCTTCAAGCTCAATAAAAATAATTTTGAAATTTTAAAAAACCTAACGTTTTAGCTTTCGTTTCCTACTTTTGTAATTCTTCTTCTCAAGCTTGTTCACGATGTAAACTCCGTTCTGGTAGGTGCCACCGCGACAGTACTACTACGAGTAGATGGGTACTTTCTTGTCGTCGTCGGTGGTACCCCCCAGCACGGAACTGCAAGGCCAACTTTTAACAAGCTGGAATGGTGAATTCCAGGTTCTACGACGGGAATTCCAGGGTAGGAATTCTACCGCCACCTCAACCCGCTTTGGGGAACTGCGGACCCGAGGTCCCTGTCGCTCCGCACCTGGGGTGCTGAGCGAGACGACGGCCGCACCGTCAGTTCATCGTATATTTTCACCGTTCACCATCTTCCCGAGCCAGCCAGCTTCCGACTCCGGGAATTACTTCTGGACTACACGGGAAGTACCTGTCCCTGCAGAAGTGACAAATAGACGACCGTAACCCACGACCCTACAAATCTTGTGTGCCTCCGACCTAGTGAATTAAATGCTTGTCTATTATAGTACACACTCGTTTTTTTATTCATTTACCGCCACTAGGGGAGGAATAAAACGGGTGGAGGCTACGGGTGGGTTTTACTGATACAGAATTAGTATTAGAAATAGGATATAGTAGACTTAATTATTATGACACTTCCGACCCGTACCGAGATTCAAACCGAACTGAGGCTGCCAGCCAGTGAAAGAAACGTCTAAGTTGCTTAAATGCTGATCGTCAAGATTGAAGTGCTGGTCAGCCATTCTGCTAGCATGGATAAGGTATAACAGCCCCCCCCAGAAGACTGAAATTCGGGGATAAAAGGGCGAATTTTCAGTGAATTACACGATTTCCCGTAGTCCAGGTGGAGACATTGAAATGTTATCGGGTTCGTCGTTATTGACGTCATCAATCGCGTCATCGGTATGGGTCGTCGTTTTACTGATACAGAGTTTATACTTATGTTTATAGATTAGTTTACATAACTTAAACACTATAAAAGAACCTATGATTATTAAAATACATAAAGTTAATACAGAGTAATGTGTCGCATATTTTACTATAAACGGTTTTTCGCTAACAATTTGATTTAGGTCTGAAAGCATCTTATCATTACGTTTACTTAAACTTAAATCATCTAGATCGATGTTTTGCAGTAAAATAGGAGGTATATTATTATCTAAAATAGTCTTAGTAGCTATATTACAACACGAATCATTAATAATGCTAAAATCTAAATTAGGGCTAGGAATGTCTATATTGATTTTATCCTTGGATGATATAAGTCTCGCACTTTTAGTATAAACAGTACACCGTTTAGGAGTTTGTAAGATACCAGTCCCGGAAACTATTATTTCGCGTAATTCAGAGTTTTCACAATCAATTGACACTTTGCTTGAATGGGATTGCACGAAAATCCATTGGTTATTCACAAGTGGTTTCCAAATGTCTAACGCCAACAAAGGTTTTAGTATCGCACTGCGCGGGGATAGCACTGATTGTTTTAGTTAATAATTCACTTTCACACGTAGGGTTTCCGTTCGTCAACAATACCATAGGTATCTCACACAGAAAGAACTCAGAGCTTATCGTCTTACACTTATCCAAATTATCTAGATTACAGAAACTTAACTTATCCTTAGAAATAGCAATATACGAATTAGAGGGTAAAATTAAGCTAAACATATTCGGATTACTTGATCCATGAGGAATAGGTAATGCTAGATTATGATATAAATTGAAATCGTCATTAGAAGCTAAAGGAATTTGTAGAACAAATACAAGTTTATTTTTGTAATAGTAACAAGCAACTTTAGAAATACTTAAAATTAAATGTATATTATCAAGGCTTAGCGTTACAGGAATTTCAGTGTTTCCAGGTAAATACCGGTAATTGTCAACGAGCTCTTTATATAACTGGCTCGGGCTCAGGATGTTTGGATGTAGAATGTTTTCGCTACTTATTATAATAGCATTGGTTAAGTCTTCGAGCTGAAACGACAATGTAAGCAAAGAGCCTTCGAGGCTGGCTAGAAGTGAATGTATTTCCGTTTCAGATATTAAAATTGTGGAAGTTTGCGTGATATTATTTATTTGTAATACAAGTTGACTTAATGCACCTTTAAGCGAGTCTTCGTAGTTCTTAGTTTGTTAATTGTTTGTTTGTATGATTCTAGAGTAGAAGTCGTGATTAAAATATTTTCTTTCACTAATTCCGCGAGCTTTTTCTCGTTATTTTGAATGGCTTCAATTGCAGAATCGTATTTGGATGCATCGTCTTCGTCTAAGGTACCGAAGACATGTTTAAAAACAGTGCCAATTCCACCGAACCATGCTGAACGTTTACTACGTTTTAATAATAAGTGTGAGATTGAATCATACTCGCGTTTGATATCGTTTGTAACGAACTGTAAGTGGGGATAGTATGTTTTCGCATTGAAGGTTGCTTGCTTTTTGGCATGTCATCTTTGTGATATTTAATATTTCATCAATGTTAACAAGATGAGGGTTTACAAAGGAAATGTCTACGTGACTGACAATATTTAATTGTCCTTTGATTATTTTAAGTTTTCCTGAGCTATCGAAGTATATGCCGGAACTAGAAGGAAGTGGCTTGGTAAAGTCTTGATGCGCATTGGTTGAAGCGCTGAAATAAAATGAATAAAATTAATTAGACTATGCTAATGGCTTATTAGTAAATACTTAACCTATAACGATTTTATGATAGACAATTGCTGACTTCGGCGTGTTTATTTGGTCAAAATGATAGGCCACATGACGTCTGTTAATAAGGAGTATAGCAGTATGGTTATCGTGGACCTTAATTATTTTATATGGCCCCCTCCAGATGGGCGATAGTGCCTTTTTGAGCCTATGGTGTGCTTTTAGGTAGACGTAATCATTTACTTTGTATTTAGGTGGTGATTTAGTATGCGAATCATAGTAAGATTTGGAAGATTCCTTGGATCTTAGTATATTTACTAAGGCTTTCTCTCTGGTATATTTGAATTTGTGTTGTAGCATTTTAATATAGTCGGAATAAGTAGTACTAGATTCTCTTTCATATATCGAGTTAGGAATAAAGGGTTTGTGTCCGAATATTAATTCGTAAGGAGTGAATTTTGTAGTGGAGTGTGTAGTTGTGTTATATGTAAGCATATCTGTATATACATAAGTAGGCCAATTATCTTGATTTTCGTTAACAAATGATTTTAGGTATTCCTTAAGAGTTGAATGGCTACGTTCTAAAGCGCCTTGCGTCTGTGGATGGTAAGGTGAAGACCATAATTGTTTGATTTTAAGGAATTGGCAAGTAGTTTTGAAGAGGTCTGAAGTGAAATTAGTTCCTTGATCAGTAAGGATAGATTTTGGGATTCCAAACAGAGATATGAAGTGGATTAGACAATCGCTAGTTTCTTCAGCGGTTGTACTACGTATAGGGTATGCAATGGAATATTTTGTTAGGTCATCTTGTAAGGTAAGAATATATTTTAGTTTGCTAGAACCAGATTCAGGTAAAGGACCTACTATATCTAATGCCACTCTTTGAAATGGTGTCGTAGACGTGGTGGTGATTTCCATAGGGGCTTTATTTAATTTTCTAAGAGCTTTATTTTCCTGGCATAGTTTACATTTCTTAACGTATTCTTCTATATCACTTCTCATGCCTTTCCAGTAAAACTGCTCTCTGATTCTAGTGTACATTCGTGACGAACCTAAGTGTCCAGCTGTAGGGATGTCGTGGTTTTCACGCATTATCTTAGGTCTTTCACTTAAGGTAGGGTACATTGTTTTATTTAAATACACGTGGATTTCAATTTTAGTGTGATTGAAAATGTAGGCTAGAATATTATAGATTTTCGTATAGGAGTGTTGGTCAAACGGATTTTTAAAGTCGGAAATAGCAATGTCTGTTATTTGTTCGGATTTTAGGATTTTATTTCTTATTTGTTTCAGGGTATCATAGATAGCGGGATAGGATGATTCGTCAAAGTGATGGACTTTAGTGAAAATGAAGTAAACAGTTTTATCTTCGTGTTTAGTTTTCAGGAAACGGTGAAGTTCTTTTTCAGAGTTCAAAATCACGTCTTGATTTTCAGCGCTTGATAGTATTTCAGACACGTAGGGATTTGACTCGTCTAGGTCTATGGATGTCGGAATTAATATTGTCTTACAGGTAGTTTTTAGGAGGTTTTCGTTATGTTCTCTGATTATAGTATTGCTAACAGTTTCTTTATTTGGAATTGTTTTTAAAAATTGAGGATAAGTGTCGTTATTTGGATTAGGAGTTTGCGTGTTAGGCGAAGGAGTTTGTAACGAATCGAAGTCAAGGTTAAGGTTTGCGCTATCAGGACTTATATCGAGATAAGGTGTGTCTACCTGTAGATCTATGAGATCTGGGGGCGATGTTGATTCGATTGCGAAGTATAGGATAGGGCGTTGTATTAGAGTCGGTGTTAATATCCGGGTTTAGTAAGTCGTCGTTATCAAACGAGAATGGAATGTGTGGCGGTAAGTTTAATAGAGGGTCTTCTAAGGGGTTATCAAGTTCGTTGTCGAGATTTGGTAGGAAAGAGTCAGGTGTTATTGGAGGTTCGTCTTGAATAGGGTTGACTGGAAATCGGGACAGTGCATCGGCGTTAGTGTTTGTTTTGCCTTTTTTGTGTGTGATTTTATGATCGAATTCTTCTAGTTTGAGTCGCCATCGAACTAGCCTAGATCCAGGATCTTTGCAGTTAAATAGCCATTGTAAGGGTTTATGGTCTGCGACTATGGTAAATTGATTCCCGTAAAGATAGGGACGAAATGCTTTGGTTCCGAAAATAATGGCTAAGCATTCCTTTTCGGTAACACTATAATTGTATTCAGCTTTATTAAGCGTGCGAGATGCATATGCAATTGGACGGTCCTTTCCTATCGAACCTTGAGAGAGAATAGCAGAGATGGCGAAGTTAGAAGCGTCACAGGTAAGGATGAAGGATTTTGTGAAATCAGGATATGCCAGAACTGGTGAAGTTATTATTTTTCCTTTTAGGTTTTCGAAGGCAAGTTGCTGTTCGTTTTTCCAGTTGAATGGGGTGTCCTTTTTAAGGAGGGAAGTTAATGGCTTTGCTAATTTTGAAAAGTCGGGAATAAAACGCCTGTAATAGGATACGAGTCCAAGGAAAGATTTTACATCCTTTGGGCATTTTGGTATTGGGAAGTCAACTACGCATTTTACTTTATTAGAATTTGGTTGTACGCCGTCCTTATTGATAAGGTGACCAAGATAGGCGACTTCTTTGCATAGAAATTCACATTTGTCAGGTTGGAGTTTTAGGTTGTATTCTCTGAGTCTGTCAAATACAGCAGATAGGTTTTGCATATGGCTAGATAGGTCTGGAGAGTATACTACTATGTCATCTAAATAAACGAAACAGCGCGATCCTTGTAGGCCACACAAACATGTGTTCATTAGTTTTTGAAAGGTGGAAGGGGCGTTCTTTAGCCCAAACGGCATTCTTGTGAATTGGAAGTGACCTTGGGGTACGTAAAACACGGTTTTAGCGGCGTCTTCTTTAGAAACTTGAATCTGATGAAAACCTGAGGCTAGGTCTAACGTGGTGAAGTATTGGCTTTTCCCTAGTTGGTCTAGAATTTCTGTTATTTGGGGAATAGGGTAAGTTTCCCCAATAGTGATGTCATTTAGTTTTCTGTAGTCGATGACAATTCTCCATTTTCGTTGTCCTGAAGCGTCTTGTTTTTTAGGGACAACCCAAATGGGTGAGGACCAGGGTGAATTTGAAGGGACCACTATTTTTTGTTCTAACATTTTGTTAATTTGATCCTCGACTTCCTTTTTGTGGCATTCGGGGAATCTATAAGACTTAGTTTGGATAGGGACATCTGTATTTGTTCTAATGTTATGTTCAGCGGCTGTAGTATAAGAAAGTTGGTCATCTGGGAGATAGAAGATATCGGAAAAGTCTGTACAGACTTGTAATAGGGCACTTGATTCCTCGTCGTTAAGGTGAGAATTTCTAAGTTGCTTAAGGACTTTGTTAGTTCTTATCGAGGCAGTGGAAGGAGACAGTGTTTCATGAGGATTCAGATAAGCTTCATTATCTATAGGTTCTATAGTAAGATTAAGATTAGATTGAAGTATGACGGACTCTTCAGAGATATTGACAACTGTAATATTGATACGATTATTTTGTTTTACAGTTACGATGCAATTTGCGACTAGTAATGCAGGAGAAATGCGTTGATCTAGTATTATTCCTTCTTTAATGTTAGGATTGTTAACCGTGCATTCAATAACGGTTTCGGAGCGAGGCAGAATATTATATAATGGTTCAGCGAATTCTAAGTTGATACGATCTTTACCCATAAGCAAAACGACAGTTAAATTTTTTGAGAAAGTCATTGCCTAATATACCGTCGAAACTAAGACTGATATTGTTTTTGACAACATGGAATTCGTGTTTATGGGGTTCATTTGGTTTGGATTTTAGAAATATTTTCATGTCGAAACTGCCTAGAGTTGATGTTGTTTCGTTTCCAGGGTCGATTCCCTTAATGATTATTATGTTATCGCTTAACTCTGGGATTCTGGACATGCACTCTAGTTTCAGCAGGCTTATGCTAGAGCCGGTATCGACTAAGAGGGACAATGGTTTGTCTGCGAGGGAGGTTTGAATCGTTACCTGAGGTAAGTATCTTTTTTCTGTGTTTCTGTTTATTGTATGTATTTTCATATTTTCTTTATGTTTCAGGTTTTGCGGGTTATCTCGAGCTGGAGTACGCGAGTTGGGCTCGGCTGAATTAGAAACAATGGATTTTGTATTGGATTTTAGAAATTCACAGGGTTTAGCATGTAATTTTGTAGAATTAGTATTTGATTTAGTAGATATAGTATTTGATTTAGTAGATTTAGTATTTGATTTAGTAGATACAGTATTTGATATAGTAGGCTATAGTATTTGATTTAGTAGATTTAGTATTTGTTTTAGTAGATTTAGTATTTGTTTTAGTAGATATAGTATTTTTATTACGTGATTCAGGGGAAACAGTGGGGACAGAGGCATCGGCTTTGATATAGTAGGGATAATTTCCCGGGCGACGCCGATCGGGAAATTCTACTCGTTTAAATCGTTATGATCGACTTCATCGACTCCTTCCTTATCCTGGTTTATGGTAAAAAACCTTCCGGGCTGGATTAGTTGTAGGTGTTTGTGTAGGGTATGGTTGACGTCCATATGAAGTAGAAGCGTTATATTGGTTTCTATTGTTGTTGTATTGCCTTTTGCGACAATTTTCAATGGTATGACCGATGTTTTTGCAGTATCGGCATACCATATCGTTGGTATGTACTGCGTTAGGGTGATCGAAGCGATAGTTTCGCGGACTCGTTTGGGATTCGCGACGATAGTTCAAATTCTTGGACCTATCATAAGTATTAGGTGTGGATTTCCTATTGATGCTGGAAATAATTTTTTGTTCTTCGACTGCAAAGCTTATAGCAGAATTTAACGAATCTGGATTGCGACATCTGACGACTTGCGAATACCGAGTTCTATTTTTTCTTCGATTTCGACCTTAGTATCTGCTTTGGAAGTCATGATGAACTTTTACAACAATGATTAATATTTAAATACAATTTATAGTTAAAATAAAACTATAACGAAATTAAACTAGTACTACAACACAGGCTTAGATAAGAAATGGCGACAATCACTTATTGTTCTCGCGTCCGGAGCGCGTAGTCTAAACAGTATTACAATGTATGTACAGGATAACGATAAGTAGGAATGGAATGCGGCTCTGAGTTAATTCTGGTATTCGTTTATAGTAGTATTTACTCACAGGAACGCCGTGATTATCAGGATGCTCAGCGTCATTGTGACCGCTTTATCAACGATGGATGTGGATGTAGTGGAACAGCAGGTCCACTGGAGTAGCTGGTCTCGGTTTGCAACTACGAGACAGGAGCAAGCACTTTCATTCACATTCACAATATGCACTTTTTGCACTTTTGGCACTTTTATAACTTTTGACTTTTTGCACTTTTGGCACTTTTACAACTTTTAACTTTTATGATTTTAGCACTTCTGGAGACGTATTCGGGTAGGGGATTTTCGTATCCCACCGCTGCCACCAAATATTATACGAGAGTTCGGAATTAGCTTTTTAAAAAAAACTATTTTTACGGCTGGAAACAGAGTTTATTTGTATTATTGATTAATACAGAATTAGTATTAGAAATAGGATATAGTAGACTTAATTATTATGAGACTTCCGACCCGTACCGAGATTCAAACCGAACTGAGGCTGCCAGCCAGTGAAAGAAACGTCTAAGTTGCTTAAATGCTGATCGTCAAGATTGAAGTGCTGGTCAGCCATTCTGCTAGCATGGATAAGGTATAACAGTACGTTCCTTCCCCAAACCTTGTTGCTCGTGCCAGCCCTTGTCGCTGAACCTGCTGCTTTAAATTGCCCTATATAATCAAGATCTGATCCAGTCTGTCCCTTTGTTGTCTTCCTCCATAAGTGCTCTAAACCGAGATTCGTACCCCACAGGGAGTGCCCTTACCTCGTAGTCGCTTAGATTAAAAGTAATTTTGCTCTTGATGGAAACCTTAAAATAAAAATAATAGTACTTTTAGTCTCTAGAACATAATTAAACTGAAACTAACTCCGATACAGTGGAACCAATCTTGTTACTCTACTTTTAAAATAATCGATTTGTTTAGTATAACAATTTTGTAGTTATGTTTTTCTTTAGTTGCAGTATGTATGCAGTAGTATCTAGAAGAGGCATAGTGTTTGCACAGTTTCATGAAATTCAGTAAATACTAATAGCTAATATTATGTTACTATTCGGTAATAAATAGCGTGCTACATTGATGTGGGTACTGTCGAATAGAGCAACGGCTTGCAATAGCATTTTCACTTTGTTTCGTTGCAATAGGGGTGATTTTAACATTTCTGTTCTAAAACTATAAATTCTTGGCTAAAGAGTCATTTTTAGCAGTAAGTATTTGAAATCATGAAGTGCCTGATATTCTCAATGTATACCTTCTTGTTGCTAGTGACTTATGTCGTAGCTTACGACCTCAGAACAAATGACAATAAGCTTCAACGTAAGTACCTTTTATTTTAGTTCTATCTATGAACATTGCATGATGTCCCAGTGGTTTAACCTCGCCCCTAATGTAGTACGAGTTTGTGGGATTGTTTGTAACCTAGGCACGGGTACCAATGTGACTTTTTCCGTGTAATATGTAAGTACTCGTATCTACCTTTTAAATGTCTGGGACATCGTTGTAGGAAAACATCGTGATAATTAAACTAAGTCAGAAATCACCAATCCACTTTGAGCCGAGCGTGGTGATTAATGCTCGTGCTTTGTATGAGAATGGTTTTTCTAGCAGTAGGATAATAGTAGGCTGGTATTATTATTATTATGGTGTTTCATTCAAGTCGGAGGAAGATCTGCATTGTAGGCGCCTTTATTGTTTAATATTATTGTCACCTATCATATTATCTTGATATCCAGTACTTGTTGAACAGTATTGCATGTATAAATATTTTTATTTTACGTCATGGTTATTAAACAAAATCTGAAATCACCAATCCGCTTTGAGCCGAGCGTGGTGATTAATGTTCGTGCCATCTCTGTATGAGAAAGATTTTTCCAGTAGTAGGATAATAGTAGGCTGGTATTATTATTAATGTGGTGTTTCATTCAAGTCGGAGAAAGATCTGCGTTGTAGGCGCCTTTATTGTTTAAGATAATTGTCACCTATCATCATCATGTTATCCAGTTTTGTTGTTGTATAGTTTTTCACAGTTTACAGCACAGTTAACAGTTTTAACATATTTTTATAATAGTGATTGTGATTAGTAAAATAATCGTATAAGTCTGAAATCAGCAATCCGCTTCGAGCCGGGCGTGGTGATTAATGCTCGTGCCTTCTATGTATGAGAAAGATTTTTCCAGCAGTAGGATAATAGTAGGCTGGTATTATTATTAGAATAATAGTAGGCTGGTGTTTCATTCAAGTCGGAGGAAGATGTGCATTGTAGGCACCTTTATTGTTTAAGATAATTACCACCTATCACATTATCATGCTATTCAGTAGTTGTTGTACAGTGTTGCATGTATTAATATTTTTATTTTACATTGTGATAAAGGACAAAAAGTCAAAGTCAAGGTCTGAAATCGTCAATCCGTCTTGAGCAAGCGTGGTGATTAATTCTCGTAAAGACACCGCCATTAACTGGTTACCCCTCACGCATTAAAATTTGATCGGATAGAGTAACCACTTCATCAACAGCATCATCATGCTGTCCGAACCATGTTTGTCTAAGAGAGACTCTTGCCCCGCAGTGGACAGTATTTTTATTCAAATCAGAGGAAGATCAGCGTCGTAGGTGCCTTGATTGTTTAAGATGTTTGCCACCTATCATATCAAGTAGAGCAATAACGAAAGTGCACGTATGGATCTGCAACAATATGGACCTGTAAAGGTCACAAACGACGAAGAAAGTTTCATCCAGGTCAGGAAGAAGAAGAGGATGAAGAAACCAACTTGTCTGAACAAGTGTGGGACCGCACCGACCGGACCGAACCATCTGGTGCGTCCTGCTGTTCCAGTGACGCTGCTGTATGTGTCTCGGCTGCACTACCCTACAAAGGTTGAGGAGATTGTAGAGTACATCCGAATTTTACTCTGAGGGTCGAGCGGTTGGCCTCCAGCCACAATGTGAACTTCAACTCCTTTGCGGTGAGAGTACCAACTGAACATTTGTCGACCTTCACGAAGGAGAAATTTTGGCCGAAAGGTGTTGTGTTCCGGCGCTTCCGAGGCCGGCTACCTGCTGACGACTCACGACGCCGACTTTACGTGTGACATAGGATATATTTAGATATAGTTGATAAGGTTTTAATATGTATTAGTTTGTTATTGTTTATGATTATTTTGTGTATTTTATGATCTATGGGTCACAATTGCCTGATAATAAAGTTATTATTATTATATCATGTTAGTCAGTGTTGTTGAACAGTAATGTCGTAGGCAAGAGACGTCACATACGAAGAATTGTATGAACATTTGTTATTTCATAAACGCACTCTAAACTTTGTACGCGTTTCAGAATATTGCGTGGATGACGGCGATTGCGATCAACCAGTAGGATGTCGCTGCGCTGTAATGAATGTCGGACCAAAACAATGCAAGTGCGTCACCCCAGACATCGTTATTAAGACAGAATGGATAAGAAGATCAAATTCACACTCTAAATTAATTTAAGGGCTCATTAAGTACTTGAAGAAGACGTTTATTTACAAAATGTTTGGAGCACGTACAACTTTTCTATTATTATAAAAAAAAAACATGTCTTATTATGTGCCCCTATGCTTGTAACATAAAGGTGCTGTTTGTCAGTCCTGTGACTTTAAATATTTCCAAATTTCGGTTAAAATTATCGAAATATTAAAATTCTTTGGGTCTTATGCTTTCGTTGGTCTACAACGAAAGCATAAGACCCAAGAGGTAAGGCTTCTTAAGGTAAGGTAAGGTAAAGAAGAATTTCTTCTTTTTTTCGACTTAAACTTTTTGTTTCTTTGGCCGCAATCAATTACTAATAATAATATGTTGCTAAACCAATTTTAGATAAATATGGTTTATACCTAATTTTGTTTTATTCTTACAACAAGTAACGAGAGTAGTGTACGAGAGTAGGTAAACTCTATTACTTGTCGTAGGTATTACGTAAATGCTTAAATAACTGATTTCACACTCCAAATTAGCGAGAAATGTATCAACAATTTCTCAAAACTGTTATTTTATTGCATAACTAGCTGTGCCCGCGACTTTACTCCTGAATAGAACAGAATAGAATAGAATAGAATAGGTAGACTTTTATTTTGCAAATATGGGTAATACACAATAGTTGTCTTCCTGTGGACCTAAGTGAGACTTGCGGACCTTAATATTGAATTCTATGTCATCATAGTCCTCGAAGCTGGTCTTGTGCCGTAACTGTTGAAAGATGTGATACTTAGTGGATATTTGCAGAATATTTTTTTTCTGGTGCTTTGTGTCTGGTTGGTAATTAATTAGCACCATACCTAGAACTAAACATCTGGCAGAAGGAGAGTGTATGATAATCTAGTACACCTGATCACCTGAACTCCAATCATCCTATTATCGGACGACTAAATAATTTTATTCATTCGCTAAACGGACGACAAATTAATTTTATTCATCCGTTTAGCGGACGACTAGACACTTCGATTAAAAATATCGTAATCGTGTATCTATAACCTATGATATGTTATGTGTTGGTCCGACCTTTCAGCATTTTGAAAAGTCTATTAAATAGGTTTTGCTTGATGCTGGAAAATAGAAGTATACGTAGTTAGGTAAAAAATAAATATTTAACTATTATTATCGCTTAACTATTATTATCTCAGTTTCTTTTGATTCAGATGATGCAATTCAGAAAACTGATGGTAACGAAATCGGGTGATACAGTTATGTGTTATAGCTCTTCATATCTATCATCTACATCCAATGTTTAATAACACCACTAGATAGATCAACGATCAAAGACGTCGTTACAATTTTCAGTTTGTTCCAAAATTATTATGATACACTTATAAATACGCTCAATGAAAATATTACCTGCACGTACACGTTTTCATGTAAAACACACGGCTGTGTCCAAATTATTATGATACACTTATAAATACGCTCAATGAAAATATTACCTGCACGTACACGTTTTCATGTAAAACACACGGCTGTGTCCACGACAGCAAGACGAAAGCTAACTTAATTTTTTTAAATTTCTAAACAAAACTGTACAAGGATAAGGTATTTAAGTATAGATATTATTTTCTGTAGAAATATTGAACAAACATAAAAAAATAAGTAAGGAAATTAACATTATGCTAAAAGAATGCAAACTTCTATTTTAGTATTATTTGGAAATCTCCTAGTATAAAATGAATATATTTAAAAAATTACGAAAAGTATGGTTGTCGCATTGGATTGAAGTCACGACCAGCAGCTTGCAAGGCAGTCGAATTGTTACGCAAATTACTTCGATGACAATTGGACTATAATATTTGTTTTGGCTATTCTCTCTACTAGAGCCTATTTTTCCCGAAGGTACCTTGAAGTCATTATCATTTTGAGTAAATAGGTTATTTCTGAGCAAACATGTTACATCGTCGTCAGCAACTTGATTTACTTTGAGATGATAAATAAGTAACAGGATCAAGTCAATCTAACTATATTATATACCAACAACACGACACAAAAATTTTGTCGACAGAACAAGACAGGATTAATTCAAAATCACCCATGTTTTTCTAAGTTTTTATTTATTCGGTACCTTTCAAATTCAGACATGGCAAGAGGAATACAGATCATCATAACAGCAGGGCTTCGTCAAAGCAAATAGGGTTAAATCATGAACGTTAAAATTATTTTGATAATGACAAGATAAAAAAAGTCGACGGCTCACGAATGGCGTATTTTACGCAACCGTAATGCGAGTTGCAGACCAAGAGCTAAGCTAAGTTAGTTTAGCTTAGCTCGATAGCTGACGCAGTTTTTCATACTGTTTACATAGTTTGCAGTCTGCACACAAGTATGAAAAACTGTGTCAGCTATGCTAGCTCTTGGTCTGCAACCGGCATTAAAGTTTTCAAGGTTATCATAGTTTCGTAAGAATGCTGTAAAAATGAGCGACGAACGTAAGTCGTTAGTTTTGAGCCCAAATCATACCGAACAAAGCCTGTGTACGTCTTCGATTGGGTTAGATTAAAATCGGTTGGCAACCCCATTGCCCGGATTCATAGCGGCAAGCTGTCATTGGCACTTCTTGGCAGTCCCTATTAGTCTTGCAGGGCTTCCAATCTAAACAATTAATGCAACTCATTAATAATAGGGTCAAGGGTGCCTCTCATGCATGAGGTCAAAGTCAAAGCATTAATTTCAATTAAACCATTTACAGGCACTTTTGAGTTGTCAAGAAGTCGGTCAGTTAGTTAGAGAGTTGAAGCTAGTGTTGCTCGTTCCAAAACGTAGGTAGGTCTCTATGGAGAAGAACGAGTAAGAAACTCCACGGACACTCTTTTAAATCAAGTTTTTTACAAAGTACTGGTTGCATGATTCTTGTTGCTTCTATATGTGAAAACTATGAAGGTAATCTAGCAGTACAAAACAAAAAAAAGAAGTAAGATAAAGTCCATGGCAGATAAGAGCTGACCAATCTCTACTGACAGCGCCCGTTCATGAACATGACGCGTGTATCAGCACCATTCAGCCCAACCATTTTGAAGGGAGCCGTATGATCGAACACACGCGCCACCATCAGCGAGACATTTGAGCGAGCATGACAATACTCCCAACCGCCATGTGAATGTAGAGGAGGTGGGTTCACAACCGAGCACTTTTAAAGGTTTGTGGCTTTCTCTATTACCTATGTTGTTACTTTCTAAGTTTATCTTGGACATTACTGACATCGGTGAAGGGACCTGGAAACCTGGGATTACATTTATTGAGTTTACTGACATCGGTGAAGGGACCTGGAAACCTGGGATTACATTTATTGAGTTCGATTTAAGTATATCTTTACCAAACAACTCACATTTTTTAAGTAAAATAGCTTTACAATATTGAACTTGTTAAGGAGGGTTTGTTAAGGATGTCTACACTAGGACACCTCTTGCTGACCAACTGCAGACCTTTAGCACAAAGTACGTAAGGCTGCGTCGCGCCCGAGCAGAGAGACCACTCAGAACAAACCGTGATTTTTCGCACGCACACATTGACATTACGTTTACGGGCATTCTCAAGCAGTTTCAAGCAGAATTCAGTCTCGACTGTCACGTCTTGTCAAAATGAATAAATGATGTAATTGACATTTCATGACAAACAGGAAAATTTTGTTATAATAAAATTGCAAAGAGTTCCAACCAGTGTCAATAAAATTTCATAATTTCACAAATAAAACCTACAGAGTCAATACAGTAGCAGCCTTAGTGAGTCTGGCAAATTTAGGTAATTATTTTTGAAGATGGCAGGAGCGGTCCTTCAGTACCCTTTATATTTTGTGCCTTTAGGCATTGTTGTCCTGATGATCACGACGTTCTGTTTTTCCGCCCGAATTCTGTTCACTGTAGCCAACTTTAATGAAGACTAGCCTAGTACCTACGCTGAAGACATTATAGTGCACAAATATGTGCACAAATACCGGTGCGCTCCCTCTTCCCTCACTCTCATAGTCCGGTGGGACCGGGGAGAGATCAGACGCACCGACCACCGGCGTTACAAGCTTTTTGAGGCACACCACTAGCGTCTAAACTCCTGGCTACTACAAAACAATCCTGAAGGTGGCGACTGACATGAATATTTGCTCGATGTGAGCACGTTACAAATCGAATATTCGGTTTGTTAGTACAGCGAGTCGAGCAGCTCGATGACGAGCGTCGAGCACCCGAACGCGCTCCATTGACGAATCCCTTTGAATGTTACACAAGCCAGACAGTCATTAGCGTGAGCATCCCTGCAAGCGCACGTGTCGGGTTGCGTTTTCGCATTTAATTGCTGTTTAGTGTGAGTGCGGTGATCCTGACCAGACAATGGCCCACTTATTACAGTGCCCAAAGTGCCCCTACACCTGCACTTTAGAGGACATTAAAAACGCCACTAATGCTGCGATAAATATGGCTATCTACTGGGCCCAAGTAGTCTAGCATAAAGGAAAACCATCGATTCGAAAAGAAGAAGATGTTTAAGTTGACGTATTTTTCATAATGCAGTGGAGTCAAGAAAAAACTCTTTTGTTTATTAATAAATAGCACAGTAAGTTGTTCCCAACTGTAGTAACGGATAATAATAACGGATTAAAAGGAACGCACCACACATTACCTTTTCGTCCGCCATTACAACTACAATTACTGCATGGTCGAGCATTTATATTTGTTGCGAATATATGCTCGGTGTCATGAGCAATTGCTCACTGTTAAAGTAAGTAGAAGTATTTGATGCGAATATTCACATCGAGCAAATGCACATGTCAGTCGCCACCTTTAGGATTTCTAAGGCGTTATTGAAGATACCCAGAAACCGATGCTCAATAATCGCGCTTACGACCAGAGACCCGAGGGACAGATAACGAAGAAACAAGAAACAGAGTAGTAAAGATATATGAAAGACTAGCTTCTGCCCGCGGCTTCGCCCGCGTGAAAAGAACGATTATCCCAAGGGAACATATTACCGGGATAAAAAGTATCCTATATGTTAATTCAGGAAATGCTCTATCTATGTGCCAATTTTCATGCAAATCTGTTCAACGGTTTGCGCGTGATTGAGTAACAAACATCCAAACATCTTCACAAACTTTCGCATTTATAATATTATAGTAGGATAGTAGGATTGACGAAGTCATCGTTAAAAAAACTAGGTATAATTACTTTGTCGGCTTGATGACCTCCGATTGTAAGCAGCTACATCAGCCACCAGTATCAGGAGAGTGAACAGCATCGCGACTTGCAAGAACTTCATAATAACAAAAAGTAACTAACACTGCTGCATAGTTCTAACGTTGAACAACTGTTTTTATACTATAAGTAATTATAACATAAAAAATTGATTTGTGTTTACATTTATGATTACTTAAGGGGCTATTTAACGACTTTTACAGATTTTAAACTGACAATCACGTCGAAATGTGCAGTGTAAATGATTTGAAAAAAATATGTGTTAAACTAGAACATTCTCTTAATCATTTAGTAAGTGAATATTTTTAATTGTATTCATATCAAATAAATTAATTAATTCGTGAATTTGTGTCTGACGCGGACAAAACATTGACAATCCTTTTTTTTTAAGTTAAAGAATACTACTTTTATTTAATTTTTTCGACTAAATTTTGAGAGTTTTGGACGCAGAACTGACGCAAAACAGACGCAGTTTGCGTACAAAACTCTAAAAATTTAGTCGAAAAAATTAAATAAAAGTATTCTTTAACTTAAAAAAAAAGGCGTATACTGAAAGATAGATAATAAAATTGTCTGTAAGATGGTGTAAGTTTCGTTTAATTATACTTGGTAGATTTAGTGTGATTGTCAATGTTTTGTCCGCGTCAGACACAACTTCACGAGTTAATTATACTATTTAATATGACCTTAATCAAAAATATTCACTTCCTAAATGATTAAGAGAATGTTCTAGTTTAACATATATTTTTTTCAAATCATTTACTCAGCACATTTTGGCGTAATTGTCAGTTTAAAATCTGTAAAAGTCGTTTAATAGCCCCTTAAGCTCCATTTACATGATTCGATTTCCGTGGACCGAATATTATACACGCAATAATTGCCTTTAAATAACTATAGGTAAGCAACGGCTTAATGCAGGTATAGGCATACCCATAAAATTGTACACAAATCTGTGCACGAAACAGTTGAAGCGTTTGTTTACATCGTGGCAATTATTTTAGAAGAATAGTTTTCAAGTCTTGCCTTATCTAAACCCACTATGTAGTACGTTATTGTAACATTTTCTGACACGTTGCATTGCTTTGCACAAACCTATTTGGTATTATATATTGATGCCCAACGCTTCCGCCATACCCAAATATATAATGTATTATTATATATCATTATTTTCATTTACTCATTTTTATTTATTTTATTTATTATTATTCTTTTTTTTAAGAATACGAATTCTTGGCAACTACTAACCAAAGTCCTAAGAATACGCGTAGGTATGAAGCATAAAGTACTAGGGCAGTAAAGTTGTTAATTTAGTTACCTACGCGTACTCATAGGGTGTTGGCTAAAACGTTTTTCTCTTGCCTGTACAAAATCCGTCTTAAAGCGAATCTGTCCTAAACAGAATCTGTCGAAAACCTAATCTGTCCTAAACAGAATCTGTCCTTAACCGAACAAAGGAATATATCAATCAGGTAAATATATCAATCAAAAAATATTTTACTTTAATAAAAATATGAAAAACTGCAACTGAACGGTTGCAAGTTTGCATATAGCGGAGATGAGTATGTTGAGATGGATGTATGAAGTGATCACAATGGATAAGGTTAGGAACTAAGTAGTATATTAAAGGAAGTTTGAAAGTGACCCCAGTGACTGAAAAGTTGAAAGGGAATCGTTTGTCTAAGTATGGAAATGTGAAGAGAAGGCATGAAACGTATCTAAAGAAAAGAGTTATGAAGGTAAATGTGGATGAATGGACAGAAAAAGGGAGAACAATAAAAAGTTTTTTTCAAAAAAAAGAAAACCGCCTTCAAAAACTAAAAAGTGATAAATAACTTTAGCACAGAACACACATTACTTTACTGTCGGAAGTCAGTGGCGGTGGCTTTGTGTTTGTTGTTTTGTATTGCCACGGACTTCTGAAAGTAAAGTAATGTGTGTTCTGTGCTAAAGTTATTTATCACTTTTTAGTTTTTGAAGGCGGCTTTCTTTTTTTTGAAAAAACTTTTTATTTTTCGCTTTTTAGTGTTGCTCTAACATCCAAATCTATTAAGATACGCCGACACACTTAAAAGAGATTGTAAGTCCTCCAAAGATTGAAGAAACTAAAACGTCGTCTAAGTAATTTATTTGGGAATTTGTTGATTTTCTCAAAAACGGCTGTATCAATTTTGATAAAATTTATATGGGACCATTCCGGAATAAACCTCTTTCGAACAAAAAAGAATTTTGCAAATCCGTCTATATATTACAGAGTTATGACCGAACATACATAAAAAAAAATATATATATATATAAACATTCGAATTGATAACCTCCTCCTTTTTGAAGTCGGTTAAAAAAAAGATTGAAGGCTTGTGTGAAGAATAAAATGGAAGAGAAGCTAGTCAGTGATGTCATAACGGCTGACAAGATGGCGGAAGAAAACTGACATGGGATAAAGGCAGGAAGACGATGATGCTCTTTGCAACAAAAAAAGGAGAAAAAGACTAATAAGAACAACAGCTGTTGATTATAAATTTATTTTTCAACACACTTGCTCATAAAATGGCTTTAATTTCACCGCAATTAGGCACATAATGACACCTGTAATCAAACTGTGACTTTTTCATTGCTATTATTCACAAGTGAGTTATAGGGTTTTTTTTATTTTATTGGTTGAGTTGCTTTGATCTTAAAAAAGTTTCGATACAAAAAAGATCGTGTTCAATAGTACAAATAAATAAATGAACCTATTGCTTGCTCATTTCATGCAACTTCGTATTTAAATAAATAATTTCAACTTGTACGTTTTTAATAAATAAAACTTTCAAATATAACTTTTGTCTGTAATAAAGAAAACTTTGAGTTCCCCATTTTGTACGTGGCTAGAACGCTATCCGCGAAAAGACAAAAAAAAAGAAACCTCATTCTTTTAGTCTATGGCCGATCGCCATTATTTGATGCGCGCGCATAGGAAAACTGTTTAATTTTTCCCGCCATTGCGAAATTTTTTTCACAAATTGGTTTTCACTGTTGAAAAAAATTTTTTAGCAATATTTTCTTCACAAGTGTGTTGAAAAACGTCGTATGATACACGTGTGTATTGATGATAACCGTCCTCGGCTCTCTTAAGACCCTCACCTAACGGCTCGGGTCTCAATGGCGCCTCAGCGGTAATCACCAACATTACACACTTGTACCATAATGTACTATTATTATCATTTCTCATGGTGATACAATAGTAATAACTACAATTTTATACTATCTACTGGTTACTATACTACTACTTCTACTTACTACTTTTTATTTATCTTGACTACTGAGGACCTATCATGAGCACATTGACGACACGGTTGGCGCAGTGGCTGAGCGATCGACTGCTACGCAGCGTGTTGCGGGTTCGATTCCCGCCCAGGGTAAACATTTGTGTGATGAGCACTTGTGTTTGCCTTGTGTCTGGTCGTTGTGTATCTATATATGTATGTATTTACAAAAAATAAAAAATGTTTTTGTGTATGTATATCAGCTGTCTGACACCCATAGTACAGGGTCTCCCTAGTTTGGGGTCAGATGGCCGTGTGTGAAAATGTCCTCACATGTTATTATTATTATTTTATTATTATTGACGTTAAAGTACTGTAGCAATTATGATGCAGTAGCCATTAGATAATGAACTCTTTGGTTAGAACATTCTGAATGTTTCTAGAATAAGTTCAAATCGTAGATGATAGCTTTTATATTATGATAGACAGATGGCTGTCATACTCGAGGAGCCGCTTCGAGGCTGGGATCATGTCTTTCACCTGGTACGTAACGAGTACGTTACAGTACTAATATGAATAAAGTAATAAACGGACCTTATACGATCACTTTTGTCCGTCTGTCTGTACGTCTGTCTGTCAAGACCCTTTATCTCAGGAAGGCGTAAAGGTATCGAGTTAAAATTAAAACCATATACTTAGGTCTATAGTCCCATGAAGCTGTGAAAAAATCAAACTTCTAAGTTAACGTGAAAAAAAGATACGGCCGTTAATGTCGCAAAAAACGTACATTTCTACACCCTCAAGGGACTCATTTATAGGGTAGTTTCCGTTGACTTAAACTATGAAAGGGGAATGCCGATTTTAGGCCCAAGACTGCCCACGAAATTCGTTTTATTGAAAAAACTTATAAAAATTTTACGTAATTAACTCTGCTATTCACGACCCAATTCAAGTTGGAAACATTAAAAAATAAATAAAAGTAACTATTATGTTAAAAAGTTAATTAGTTAAGCTCACGTCTATTACCTGTGAACCTTACCTACGATTTTGATATTATCTATGTATCTGAATAAAGTGGAATTACGTTTTTTTATGTAAATAGAAAATCACAGTTTCATTTGAATATAATCCTAAACCATAATAGCGATTTATAATCGACTTAGAATACTTATTATAATAAATTCAATGATCTACATAATGCGCCGATCGATACTTTTTTTTTATGTAATGGCAACACTAAAACTTGTCAATTGACAATAGAAGTGTCAATAGCTATTTACTTACATTACTTTGCTTGCCTTTGCATCATAGTGATCTGTGCGTGTATTTTGCTAATAAAAATCGACTTTTCTGACCATGAATACTGACTCTGGCGACTCTCCTAAACCTGACGACCACGGCCTGAATATGGATTCCGCTCCTGCTGATAACGACAACCCCGCGATAACTTGGATTTGATGTCAGTACCTATCGATGACCCCGGCATTCAACCAGGTTCGAGTTCTTCACAGCAAACAACTGTTACAAGTGGTTATGTACGCTGTGTTAATTGTAATTTAAACATATCAAGAATGCGAAGACATCCATTCGAAATCTTTGAAGTTCAATCTTTCATACAAAGATGGGTGGGACAGGTAATAAGTAATAAGTTTCACAACTGGAATATAAATATGCAAATAAGATGAGCATATTACCATCTAAAATCTTAAATACTATAATATGCTATAATAATTATGTTATGTAGGAAGAGTTTGCAATAACTTTTTAACACTTGTGTACGGCACATTAAAAAATAAAAAACCTTATAATTTGGAAACTCTGACTTTTTTCAATAAGTTTCTTTTGCCAATAAATTATTTGTGGTCTATACTAATATTAGCATTCGGTCTTACATGTGGGCACTCAGGGCCTAAGTCACTATGGCGGCCTGGCATTCCCCTTTGTCAAGTAATATTGTCTTATACAAACACAGGGTTAATACAGGGAAAAGTCTAAAAACTATACATTTTTAATTAATAATAATAATAATAATCTGGATCAAGGGCTTGATTCAGAAGGCAGCACTTCTGGACACGGCCCGCATTTTCAGGAGGTTTCTCTCTGAAGCCCTGACCGCCGGTAGCTTGGACCCTGTTCCCTATACCGGTGGGCTACTATTTTTTATATTTTTAAATGTTTTTTTTTTAATTAATATGTCGGAGACAGTTTATTAATCACATTGTGGGTGTTAACTAAATTTGTTATGATTTATGTTTCTTATTGTTAATTTATGTGATTTTACTATCAATTATTGTCTATTAATTCGAAACATGATTTATTGTGTGTGCACACTGATTTGTGGTTACTTTATTTCGATAATTGTTATCGATGGTTTTATTCAAAACAATTGTTGACACGTTACTTTGAATGTAAAACGAATTACTTTATGAAATCACTATTGTTTATTCATGACAATTATTAGTGTGGTATTTGATTGCTTTATAATTAAATCTTATTAGATTTAGTACATTGTAGTGTTTTGTATCAAGTAAACGCGTGACGCACTTCCGTGCGCCAATGGATGGACTTGTATGGAGAGGTTGTAAGGAGGGGGGCATCGCCTTATAAAAGAGCGTGCACTCCGTAAGTATGGCAGTCGATCCTCGGATTCGACTCAGTAAAGAGTTCCTGCTCCCGACAATACTGTCGGTTTACCTGGTACAGCGCTGCTGTATATTCACATAGCTGTATAGGCTTGCTGCTAGCGAGCGATACACTTTGTATTTGGGTGGCTTATGCTACTGTACGAACTATGAACCTTAAGGGTTTGTTCGTTTATCATTGGGTGGCTTAGGCTGCTGTACGAACTATAAACCTTAATTAAGGGTTTGTTCGTTTATCATTGGGTGGCTTGCCCACTGTACGAACTGTGGGACCTTAATGGTCTGTTCGATTAACTGTATTGTTGCTGTACCTTTAACTTACTTTATTCTTGTTACTGATTACCATTTGTATTATGTTTTCTTTACTAATAGTGTGTAATTGTTTTTACAGATCCTGTTTATCGATAATGGGATAATGGGAACGCCTATAGTCCTGACGATGTACTATACCGCTCGGCACTCCTCCTCGATCGCTCAGTGACGATCCAACAAATATATAATAATAATAATAATAATAAAACCGCAGGGCAGCTTGTGGCGAGCTGTTGGGCAGTAGCGACCCCACGGACCTGATCCCCCGGGAGAAGTCTTGTTCCTCATCTCTGGCTTGCCTTTCAATAAGGGCAAGCCAGGGATGAGGAACGGAGCTCCCACCTCTATCTTGCCTTAATTGGCCGGTTAGAGTGGAAACTCGCGAGAGCATTCGTGCTCGGGGTAAGGAAGTATTCCAGTAAGACGCTGGTAAGGATCTTGACCGTACTTCCGGGATTGTCCTGATAGCCGTGGAATACCTCTCCACTCCTCTAGCACCTTAATATGTGTTGCCCCCTTGTCGCTACGTCACTTCGTGCTAGCGACTGTTTCAGGGGGCCCATTTAGTGAGTGTGCAAGTCACCCCCTGCTATTTTATCCATGTATACAAACATTGATTCGGCAGGGGCCATAGTCACTTCATAGTTTCAGGTAACCAAGTCACTTTAGCAACCTAGACCCATAGTCCAGTACTGTTAGTTTCCATGTCCTGTAATAGTCCTGCACCAACCGGGGGTTGTCCTTGGGTGCACTTGCATAGTGTATACAGTCATAATCGTCGGTTGGTGTCTTATTTCATATAAAGCTACCTAAGGGGCCTCTGCGAGTTGGCTTCGGCTCCTCGTACGCCTTACAAAGGCCCGGGACCTGTGGGTCCCGAGATACATAAAGTATATAAAATATAATAATAATAATAATATGTGGGGACGACGCTGCTACTTGTATTGATAATGTTTTTTGTAGCTGCGACTATTTAGATAAAGCTATTGTAAATTATCTCCCTTCAGATCACAGCGGTCAAACCATTGTTTTTGAGTCCAACACACCCTTGCAAAAAATACAGATACAGTCAAGACCAATAACATCTAGTAATTTAGATAAATTTAATAAGACTTTAATTAGTAAGTTACCCGTTCAGGAACTTAATATGAATAATGGTAATATTTTGTATAAAGATTTTTTTTCAGTTGTGCAAACAGAGTTTGATAATATTTATAAGAAAAAAACGAAAACTATTTGCCCTAAGTTTTTATTTAGTGACTGGGCAACTAAAGGTATCAGGAAAAGTAGAGAAAGGCTTTTTGAGTTGTATGGCCTTAAGCCTTATATTAACACCGAAACATTTAATAAGTATGTTTCGACTTATTCTAAAACTTTTAAAATTGCTTGTAAAGCAGCTAAAGCCTTATACATTAGCAACAAAGTTAAATCAGCTGATGATAAAATTAAGACTGTTTGGAAAATAATTAATAATGAAACAAACAGGAACAAAAAACATAATACTGATTACACTCTGGAGACTTCCCGTGGTCTCTTAAGTACTAATAAAGAAGTTGCTCAGGAATTTGCAACATTCTTTACCGATATTCCTATTAAAACTACTGAAACTTTAGATTCTTCGCCCTCACTTGCTTTAAACTTACTAAGTTCGAATGTTTCAGCTTGTCCCACGGAATTTAAATTTAAACATATAAACCCTGCAATCGTTATTAAAGCTTTTAAACAACTCAAGATCAAGGGTACTGAAGATTTATGGGGGATGTCTACTAATGATTGTAAATCAATTATTGAGACAGTGGCGCCCTATTTAGCTTTCATTTTTAATTTGTGTGTAGACCAAGGGGTTTTCCCGGATCTAATGAAGTTCAGCAAAGTTATACCACTTTTTAAATCCGGCGACTGCAAAGACTCTAATAATTACAGACCCGTTTCGGTTTTGCCGGTTTTTAGCAAAGTGTTTGAAAAAGTAATGCTTGATCAAATGCTCAGTCATTTTAACTGTCACAAAATTTTACATGATCAACAGTATGGTTTCACCAAAGGACGTTGCACTACTGACGCCGGTGTCACCTTAATCAAGCATATGTTTAAGGCTTGGGAGGATTCTCAAGATGCTATTGGTATCTTTTGCGACCTCTCCAAAGCATTTGATTGCGTGAATCACGAAACACTACTCTTAAAGCTTGAGCATTACGGACTGGGTGAACTAGCGCTTAGCTTAGTAAAATCATATTTGACTGATAGACTGCAACAAGTTCAAGTAAACGGTGTAAATTCATCAAGCTTAAAAGTAAAAATGGGGGTACCGCAGGGCTCAATATTGGGTCCGTTCCTCTTTTTAGTTTATATAAACGATTTACCTTATTTACTGAAAAATCAACCACAAATGGTGTTATTTGCTGATGATACTTCCTTGATATTTAGAGTTAATAGACGGGCACAGCACCTTGACGACGTAAATGACGCTATGCTTAAGGTTCATAATTGGTTTACTGTAAATAATTTAGTATTAAATGAGAACAAAACTAAATGCATAAGATTCGCTTTACCGAATGTTAAAAGTAGTGAATGTAACGTTGTATTGAATAAGGATATACTTGAATTCGTCGAAAAGACTGTTTTCCTAGGGATTACGCTTGACTCAAAGCTGCAATGGGGTCCTCACTTAACATCTCTTGCAGGGCGGTTGACTTCGGCCGCTTACGCTGTCAGAAAAATCCGGCATTTGACAGACGTGGATACCGCTAGGCTAGTATATTTTAGTTATTTTCATAGCATCATGTCCTACGGTATCTTGCTTTGGGGGCGGGCTGCAGATATTGATTCTATTTTTATTCTGCAAAAGCGGGCTGTCAGAGCCATATATAATCTCAGCAGTCGCGAGTCTCTAAGAGAATTGTTTAAACAGATTAACATCTTGACGGTACCTTGTCAATACATATATGAAAACATTATGCATGTTCGAAAAAACCTTCATCTTTTTAATAAAGTAAGTGACAGACATAATGTTTATACTAGAAATAGGAACAAATTAGATCAGCCAAGATTCAGATTGTCAAAAGTTCATACTTCTTTTATGGGGTACTGTGTAAAATTTTATAATAAAATACCTCTTGATATTCTACAACTAAATGAAAGACAATTTAAAACATGTATTAAACGCACACTGTGTAGACAAGCATATTATAAATTAGAAGACTACATCAATGATAAAAATGCTTGGCTAAATGCTGGTCCTGCTCCACACGCAATTTAGGGAATTTCCTAATTGGAGGAATGTTGTTTCCTACCCCTTTTTTTTTTAATTGACATGACTAACGAGTATCGTTATTATTATACACAAATATATATTTTAATTATTTTTTCGACATTAATTCATTTTAGAAACATTGGAAACCTTAGTTTTGTATAATTTAGCAGCATTATTTGAATTTTGTAAATGTGAGTACCATGGAGCCATATTTTAAGTAAATTATTATGTGTTTGACTTGAATGAGCATGGCGGTTGAGAGAATTGTCATGCTCACTCAAATGTCTCGCTGGTGGTGGCGCGTGTGTTGGGTCATTCGGCTCCCTCTAAAATGGTTGAGCTGAATGGTGCTGATTCACGCGTCATGTTCGTGAACGGGCGCTGTCAGTAGAGATTGGTCAACTCTTAACTGCCATGGTTTTTATCTTGATTATTTTTTATGCTTTGTATTTCTAGATTACCTTCATTGTTTTCACATATAGAAGCAACAAGAATAATGTAAGCAGTATTTTGTAAAAACCTGATTTTAAAAGAGTGTCCGTGGAGTTTCTTGCTCGTTCTTCTCCATAGAGACCTACCTACGTTTTGGAACGAGCAACTAGCTTCAACTTTCTGACTAACTAACCGACTCCTTGACAATTCAAAAGTGCCTGTAAATGGTTTAATTGAAATAAATGCTTTGACTTTGACTTTGACTTTGACGACGTTATATATATCGTTAACATCCATATATTGTTAGTAAAACATGAACTTAAAACTTATGTTAGTAGAACATGCAGCTTCGGCATGGAATGCATTAATGGGCAATCAAATTTCCCCGCAATGATAGTCCGGAGACGATTCGAGCCTCGGACCCTCTGCAGCAGCGAGGCGGTCGCTAGGAAGCCGTCAATGTGCGCATCAGCAAATATTTCCGAAGCACAGCCTGAATGCATTGTTTTATTGCACTCGAAGAGCATTGATGGCTCTTTGCGTACAGCTTGTCCAGAGGCTACACGTGTACATATTCTGAGAATATGCTATAAAAAGCGTCACTTTCACTTCGCCTGTACAACGAGAAAACCTACGGATAAGCATGTTGAATCGAACCGCCAATGCTCTACGCTCCCTTTCTACATCCAGACCATCTTTGACGTCTGCAGTAACAATATGGCCGAGATATTTAAATTGTTGAAAACGATTTAGGACATTGCCGGCTAGCTTAAAAGAAGGGTAACTTTCTGAAGACTTTGTTCCAAAATAAGAACCTCACTCTTTTTGGTATTATATCTTAAACCGTGCTCCTCATCATACCTCTCACAAACATTCAACAGCTTTCTCATGCCTGATACTAATGGGCTTAATAGGGCCATATCATCAGCGTAAGTAATACTATTAAATTAAAAGCCACTCCATCAATACAGCAACCGGCCTGCAAGTTACTGAGCTCATCAATGAGACCGTCTATGTACAGGTTAAACAAAATCGGAGAAGTCAAACCACCCTGTCTGACCCCACATTGCAACCTATACTCATCAGAACAAGCATCCGCCCAACGCACCCAATTCACTTGGTGACCATACAAGTACCTAAAAATATTTATTAGTTCTGAAGGCATATTTGCTTTGCGTAATTTACCCCATAACAAATCATAATTAACCATATTAAAAGACTTTGAAATATCCCCTCGTCAGTCAAGCGACCGAATTACGGTCGATTCAAAAAGTCCCTGTCTGTCAAGCGACCGTATTACGGTCGCGTATTTTGGTTGTCAGTGTCAGTCCAGTTTTCCGTATATCTTTGATTTTAGGGTATCGGTACTGCTCTAACTTGCTCAAAATGTAGAATGAAATGACAAGGATGGCATACTTAACGCTGGGACGTCACTACAATACGTCAAATATTTTAAATCAAGTTTCTAAAAATGACGTATTTCCTGTCTGTCGAAAACAGTGCCGTTTTCAGTTGTTTTGTAAATAGTGTTTGTGCGTATTTAAATATGGATTCCCACCAAGAAGAGTAAGTAATAAACAGTTTTTAATGCATAGATTGTGTATTTGGTAAAGATTTTAGTCCCAAATAGTAATTTTGACAAACATCGTTAGCCGTTTTGTACGCCATGTTGGGGCCATGCGTGATGCGCGTATATTTTCCCGGGTATTTACGAATAATAATTATTAAACTGTTTATTACGTATGTTATTAATCATAGTTTTGTTACTAATAATTGAATTACAACGTGTAACGTGGAAAGTTTGCAAAATTGAAATTTAAAAATTCGCAGGTCAAGGTCATTCATTGATATTTTATTTTTGTTTCTTGATTTCTGGAATGTTTTTGTTTAGGCAGCATGCCTTTTATTATGTTTTCGCTAAGTAAATCTATTCAAATTGTAGAATGTTCATGTATATTGGCTATTTTTTTATTTATAGGGACCTATAACAATAACCTGGAAAAATTTCCTCACTCTGATTTCAAACAATATTAAGAATTTATTTCAAGGCAAAACTGGCCTAATCTACATTAACGTGTGCGAGCTATGTAATAACGATCCCAACGACATTATCAAGAAAGCAAGAGAAGACAGGACTCTGATTATCTACGTAGTAGCCTTTTTCAAACACATGATGGCAGTATCTGTTGACAGTCCCTGACGGAAACCGCGTTGAGCATCACGCAATGCAATATTTTTCCGTAGAAAGGCGTTCAAGAGACTGTCAAAAACCTTTGCGATAATCTTCGCCAGGGAGATCCGTCTGTGGTTTGACTTGTCCGACATGTCACCAGTTTTATTTTTAATAATTGGCACCATTATAGTTTTCATCATGTTACTGGGCAGATTAGAATGCGAGACAGAAATTATACAGCAACGCTAGGACTCTGGACAGATCTTATCAGCGTGTCTTAAATGTTCCACACTGAGTCTATCGTGTCCGGGTGACTTACCACGTTTCATCTGACTAATTGCATTGTTTACTTCTTTGGTTGTAAATCTTATGGTAAGATTTGTCGGTTGTGATGGCGTGGTACTATAGCCAAAGTCACCCGACGATGGCGAGGGTCCCAGGGTGGAATCAATTACAAAAACATCTTTAAACAAGTTAGATATTTCAGTGGCCTCAGTCAGTCCATCGACACTCACCAGGAGGACAGTTGCATGGTTAATGTCTTTAGTACATTTCCAAAATTCCCGAAAATTATTCAGTCCGATCCGATCCATGGCGATTTGGTCCTGGTGGTCTTCATCATTTCAGCCGAAAGACGTCCACTACTGGACATAGGCCCCCCCAAAAGGGGGGGTTTTGCCATAATCGCCACGCTTGGCAGGCGGGTTGGCGATCGCAGTATGGTTGTTACAAAGGCACAGAGAACGCTGCTGCCCATTCTCTGGTAAGTCCCTTAGTCGCCTCTTACGACACCCACGGGAAGATATAGGATGGTGCTATTCTTTACGTCCGACACCATACGGACTGGTGGTCTTGGCACCAGTTTATTTTATTTTTAAACATATTTCTAGTTTCAACCATATTATTGTAAACCCTTTCCCCCGATGAGCCCCGCTAACATGCTGATTACAGCCTTTTATATAACCCTATTTTCTTTTACATTGCGGTCCATCAAATGACGCAATTGCAGCGTTGCTCAGAATCAGAACTAAATTATTATTTAACTTGTCAATAACTAATTGTACAATAACTAGTTGTAACAATAAATAAAATTCATGTCACAACAATTACGAAAGGCTTCAGGAAAATCAATAAATTTTAAATTATTACTACATAGTTCAATAAAGTCAACTGTTGCAAATGTCTATTACCCCATAATATTTTATTTAATTTTCTGTCACTATTATTTATAGAATTCAAAATCAATTAAATCATAAATAATTATATTCTTTAGTTATAACGAGCTTTTGTCCGCGATTTGGTCCGTGTGAATGTCGGTTACCGCGGATGCAGACGAAGTAACTTAAAAAAGTATCCTATGTGCTCTCTCAGATATTTTCATACCGAATTTCATCAAAATAGGTTCAGCCGCTTCATCGTGGAAGCGTAAAAGACAGAGTTACTTTCTTATTTATAATATTAGTATGGATATGTAGTACCTACAAATCTGTACGGAACCTTTAGTGAGCGAGTCCGACCCGGACTTGTCCGGTTTTTTTTTCTCTGCATCGCCTTTATCTGTAATTTACAGACGAAGGCGATGCAGATAAAACACACATTTATGCCCAAGAGACTGATGACATTGCTACGTTGGGAGTATAATAATAATATTCTTTGAAATATAAATAATATTGTCCAGAGGATGGGCAGCAGCGTCCTTCTGAGTACCATAACACCTATTGCGATCGCCAACATGCATCGTCCAAGCATGGCGATTATAGCTAAACCCCTCCTCGGGGGAGACCTATGCCCAGCAGTGGGCGTCTAAAGGTGACAAGATGATGATGAATATTCTTCTTTTTTTTTTTTTAAACTTTGCCCAACACTTGGAATTACTCCTGTGTCGTGGGTGCGTTTTACAAACATATAAACTCACATACACAAACAGCCAGACCCGGAACAATTATCTGTAGGCCATACAAATATGTGTTCCGTGCGGGAATCGAACCCGCGACACGCAGCGCAGCAGTCGATTGCTCAACCACTGCGCCAACCGTGTCGACAGTATGTACCAGGATTTTGATAAACTTGTACATATTAAACTATGATAAGCTAAATATGACGGGATATGGGCGCTCTTAAACGGCTTAACTAAATTAGTTGAAACTTGGAATACTTTTAGATATTAGTAGATCAATAGCTAAAAGTATTCCAAGTTTCAGCTATTTCAGTTCAGCCGTTTTAGAGCGCCCATTCCGTCATATTTCCTGTAGAAACTTTCGTACGTGATTACGGTGTTATAACAAATTTTCCTCCAAATATTTTTAACAGACGGGTATCTTGTGGTTAATATCTAGGTTCCTACGTAACCAACTAAACAACTTATTCAGAAACAGATTCAGTAAACACGTTCGAAAGTCAGCTTTTTTTCACAATTTTATCTGAACTTTGTCAGTTCATAATGACCTGATCCCGATGACCAGAGGATCATCGTTCATCTTGTTTTTCTTCAGTTGTGTGTGTCTTTTATTCAGCATAAGAAAACGATTCTTCAGGTTCAGGTTCAGGTTCAGCTTCAGGTTCAAGTTCAGGTGCATGTGTTGCGTCTGTTGTTTCCAGTGGTATGGTGGTGGTAGTGGTGGTGGTGTGGTGGTGGGGGCGAGGTGGTGGTATGGTGGTGGTGGTATGTGGTGGTATGTTCACTTGGTATTCTGAGCACTTGCATTGTTTTGGTCCGACAGTCATAACTGCACATCGACAACCTGCCGTTTCATCACAATCTTCGTTATTAACGCAGTATTGTGGTTGACGAAAAATACCCGTTTTTTGTGGTTTCCGATAGAAGAGTTTGGTATATTCTGAAAAAAGAAACTTTAGTTAATTTTGTTGCATGATAAAGAACGCATTGATTGTACGCGATTATTCCCGATCAGTAACATCTTGACCATATATAAATTGTATATATTATATATCTATGTAAGGTTTATTTTATAGTATTGAACGCGCCTAAATGCGCTGTTCAAGAACGCACCCAGAGCGTGAGGGGCGCGCGGGGAAGGGGGCACAGTTTATTGACAGACAATTTGATGCCGCTTCACTGGCGTATGGGTCGTGTCAATCAATTATACCCAGGAGCGGACGGGATCTGCAGAGTAGTGGACATTTATACGACTAATGGCACCATCAAACGGGCGGTCAATAAACTGTGCCCCCTTCCAGTACATCAAGAGTTGAAAGATTTCAACGGCGCGGAGGATGAACGCGCCTAAATGCGCTGTTCAAGAACGCACCCAGAGCGCGAGGGGCGCGCGGTGTGACGCCGGCGCCGGCGCGGCGGCGACGACAACGACAGTCGGCCATATTGATTATTGAGGTTTTGTGCGCACACGTATCTTTAATGCCGCGATCGCGTGTGTCCAAGCGACCATTGTTAAAGTGCCGTCTCATTTTATACAATATATTTTTATTAAGAAGATAACGTTTAGTCTTTATTTCAAATATCTAATCTCAACAAGTATAGTTTTATATATAGCCCATTAATCGCGGCCCCTTGTGACTGGGTGGCCGCGAGCTCGCCCCAAGAGTGTTGGCGAGTAGGGGCAATTAGTCACCTGCGCTAGGACCTGCGCAGTTGAGCGCCGTATGCAGGGATGAAGGAGTACTGGGGTGTTGAGCCGATCGGCGCTGGTGGTTATGTGTCCGTGAGGCAACACGCCCCCATTGGTCTGGATTTCAGGCAAAACGGTGGCCTTACCCTCTAGCCAGGGGTAGGGAAATGGCCATTGTGTCCCGTCAGAGGGCCACAGGCGAGGTGCGTGAGGTCCGCCGTGGTCGTCCTTGGACGGCTGCAGCGGTAGGTAAAGGTCATGCTGACGGTGTAAGTGAGGGTTGATCAGCTCGTCTGGGGTAGGCCAATTCGCCTCATGACGCCAACCCGATCGAGCACCCAATGTCGCACTGTAAACCAGCCTTGCGCCCCTATATCTCTCTGGTAGTCCTAACGATCAAACTTCTTTTAAGTGCGACGTTCCCAGTTGCGGGCTCCATGGAGGGTGGGAGCCAGAGAGATGAATTCTTTTTCACACATTCTATGGACAACTTCCGGCCTAGTATAAAACACCTTCAGGAGTGGAGTTGGTGAAAGCCAACAAAACTTCTGCCACTTCTGTCGCCCCTGGCATTTCGGTAGCGAAAGCTACTGGCGCAAGCGCGGGTGTCGGTCCGGCCGTGGCGAAAACCGCGGCTAAGACTAAAACTAAGTCCCTTAAACAAAAGGCAGTGGCGCTGATTGGGACCAGTACCGGCCTTTCAAAACAGGCAAAGGCTGCGTCGCCGGGTAAAACTGGTGCCAGCCCTAGTACACAAGCCCCGGCATCGGGTAAATCCGATACTGAGGTAACACTTACACACCCTCCTCCCACTGGGGCTCTTCAAGCCCTGATCGCTGCCCCTGACCAACCAGGGACGACTAGCACTGCCGACGCTATCGCTAGCGGCTGGCAGATGCAAAAACGCAAGGGCAAGGGTAAATATACTCAACAAGCCCGTCACCCTTGCTTAGGGCTCCCGCCGCTGCCTTAGGGCTCCCGCCGCTTCACCTATTCATCCAACAAGAAGCGACAAGGGCAGCATTACGCTTAAAGGCACTAAATATCTGGAGCAAGACTAGCACTAGACATACTGCGTTACTAGAGGAACTTGGTAAGGAGTTTCCTATAACTAAGGCTACTAACGACAGGATACCAAAGCAATTCATATTTGAAAAAAAAATACAAAATCCAACTGCATGAGGATCGGCGGTGTGAGGGCCTCTGCCCGACAGAGCTGCGGATCTTCACAGATGGATCTAAAACAGGTACCGGCACGGGGGCCGGCGTTTTCTCGGAAGACCTTAACATACATAATATAGCAACGCCGCTGGGTGCCTACACAGTGTTCCAGGCCGAGTGCATGGGCATCTGCTTGGCGGCCTCAGCTATACTAAACAGGCAGGTAGTAGAACAACCAATTCGCATATTGTCGGACAGCATGGCTGTACTACAAGCTCTAAACAGCTACAAGGTCAACTCCGGGCTGATATACGAATGTCACCAAAGACTGAACGAGGTGGGTATTCAATGGATCAAAAGACACAGCGGGTCGCGCGGCAACGATGCTGCCGACGAGCTCGCTAGAGTGGGGTCGAGAACAAGCGTGGTGGTTCCGGAACCCATAGTGCCAATCCCAGCATGGCGAGTGCAGGCAGGCCAAGGAGACTCTTCCTGCGATTGAGGGCCGCTTCACAAGGCAAGCCCTCCGACTGTCCAAACAACAGCTACGTGTGGTCACAGCCGCCATAACTGGCCATGGGTCTTTCAATAAACATCTTTTTGTCATAGGAGTCACAGACAGCCCACTGTGCAGAGCCTGCATGGGGGCGGACGAGACAGCAGCCCATGTGCTTTTGAACTGCCCTGAGGTTGCGTCATACAGGGCAAAGTACTTCGGTAACCCAGGTCACCTACGGGAGATCGCCAGCGACGTCAAGGCGCTGCTGGACTTTCTTGGGGAGCTGGGGTGGATCGAATGATTTACTTCCCACCTGTACGCAAAATACGCGCTGAGTCGTGGAGTTGCGGACACCAGCCCGTCATACTACTACTACTACTAACACCTTGTCGTCAACACTGTTGACACACGGGAAAAAAAAACCATTTCATCTTTAATTGAATACTAATCGTTGACTGTTGAACAGACTAATAATAATATGTACGATCGCGAAAAAAAGTTACTTCTATCACTGTGAACGAATGAAACTTTGTTTTCCCGATCGTCAACAGTGTTAACGACAGGGGTGTTCCTGAACGGGAATAATCGAAAAAAGGTCCCGTTCGTCAACACTGCGAACGAATTAAACTTTTTCTTTACCGTTCGTCAACAGTGTTTACGAAAAGGTATTACAGATCGGGAATAATCGACTATACCGACCGAGGTTAAGGATAATAGAATATAAGGAGGTAACTACGAGAACCTCGCAACAAAGTCCTCAGCTCGCTGGCCGCCTCGCCCCTAGGCGCCTACGCGAATTTAAATTACACTCTAGGTGTAGGGCAGACAAGACTACGTGGAGTCAGTTTCGCAGCAATTCGTTTCTGTCATTAACTTTTGTAGCACAACATATTGACTTTTTAAGATTATTTTTGTTACTGTCTTTCTTTTCATACCTATATATTTTTGTTGAAATAAATTCCATGGAAAGATACACCGAACAAACAATATTCGCTAAAAAGTAATTCTACTGTGTGATAAGGTTGTTAAACAAAAAAATGTGATTAAAAATTCTTTGAATTGCGTTTTTGTGAAATATGTTTCATTCAAGTAAATAGTCTTTGAAACAATAATAGTCGAAATACAAATACAAGAACAAAATATTATTTGAAACTTTTTTTGGGAAACGAAATTCTATGATATTTCTGTCTGCGAAACAACAAAAAACACACCATTTTGAATGCGTAGCTGAATTGAATCAGAATCCTAATTTTAACAGTTTATTCGAAGTATTGAAATTCGGAATTTCGTTTTTCGGACCGAGAACCCATCGAGCATTTGATTCTTCGAACATATGACAATCGGAAAACAAACAAATCGGATTTACGACATTCGGTAAAATAACTTTCGTGATTTTAAATAATAGAGATTATAATTTTTAGGTATTATAAAATTCGGATTTTTGAAAATCGGAATATCGAAATTCGGAATAAAATATTTCGGAATATTTGGGTGTTCCCCTCGTACAGCCATTGATCCCACTATCATTTGTAGATTTTTGACAGTTGTTATAGCTAGTCAGACGCCAGAAAGTCTGACAACCAGTCTTGCCAAGGAATATCGACGAGTTATCCAACAACTGGGTTGTGGAGGTCAGATAGGCAGTCGCTCCATGTAAAACACTGGTATTCAGCTGCATCACGTTAGACTGGAAGCCGACCATAATATAGTTGGGAAAAGGCTAGGCAGATGATGATGATGAATTTTAACTATTCCAAGCTTGTTTATGGGAAATAATGTCACAAATAATGATATTGTTTATGGGTTTGCGGGTCAGACTTCTTCAATGATTCGATTTATTTTTATACTGTTAAGACGTTTATTAACGAATTTACATGTGTAGTTATAAATGAATAAAAAAGATTTCGATGGTGAACCGACTACCATGTTTTTTCTTCTGTCTCTGAAGACAGACGCGCCGTGGAACGAACGAATAGAAGCTTCTCGGCGCGAGTTCCTCAGCGCCGACCAATCAGCGCTCCGCGCACTGTCGTTGCTCCGCTCCCATTCGCTGTTATTCGCGACCGCCAAGCCTCGGTCCACTTGACGGTAGAGGGCCACACATAATTTAGCGTCCTCCTCCGCTAGATGGCGTTAACATATGCCCCCGGCCTTGGAAGTTCCTGCCTTCCAACGAAGTACCGATGACGTTGACAGCTTCGAATGGATAATGGATGTTTATTGTGTATCCGTCTTCTTCTCTTCTGGCGGTAACAAAGGACATATTTTTGAGAATGCCCTTCGCACCGTCCCGGTCGCCGTTTTGATGTCAGCGACTCTTGACAGGCCATCTTTCCCAGGACAGGTATGGAGAATTCTTCCCAAGCGCCACTTGAGAGGGGGAAGATTATCCTCCTTGATGAGTACAAGAGTGTTAGGTATCAATTCTTCCTTACTTGTCTTCCACTTCGTTCTGGTCTGTAGCTCCGCTATGTACTCCTTTGACCATCTCTGCCAGAACTGCTGGCGCATCTGTTCCACACGGTCGTAACGGGATAGGCGATGTGAAGCTGTAGCTGTCAGGTCTGGGCTGGCATGTGCGGTGAGCGGTCGGCCAATCAGAAACAGAGAAGGGCTGAGGGGAAGAAGGTCAGTTGGGTCTGTGGACAGTGGATACATGGGTCCAGAGTTTAAGACGGCCTCGATTTGTGTTAAGATCGTGCTAAACTCCTCGTACGTTAAGTTCGCGTTGCCAATAACACGACGGATGTGATATTTGCAAGACTTTACTCCTGCCTCCCACAATCCCCCGAAATGCGGTGTATACGGTGGTATGAAATTAAATTTTATATTATCCTCAGCTAAGATCTCCGTAATATTATCACGATTATTCTTAAGAAATTGTGTAAGTTCCTTCGTTGCTCCAACAAAATTCTTACCATTGTCAGAAAATATTTCTGTAGGTTTACCCCGTCGAGACATAAACCGTTTTAGAGCTAATATGTAAGCATCAGTTGTTAAATTAGTAACTAATTCTAAGTGAACTGCACGCGTTGAGAAACAAACAAATAAACAAATATAACATTTCTCCAATTTAGCGCCCCTCCCTTTACGGTTCAAAATAAACATGGGTCCTGCATAGTCTACACCGCACCTTATAAAGGGATAACCTGGTTCTAACCGCTCTACAGGTAAGTTTCCCATTTGAACTGAAACAGTTTTACCCTTAATACGTGTACATGTCACACATGTATGTACAGCGTTTCTAGCCAGATTGCGGCCTCTGAGGGGCCACCAATTTTCTCGTATGCTAGCTAACAATAATTGAGGACCGGCATGAAGCTGGCGCTTATGCTCATATTGAAATAACAGGCGTGTAAAAGTATGTTTGCTACACAACAGGATGGGGTGTTTTTTATTGTATGAAAAGTTTAAAGAATTATCTAATCTACCCCCAACTCTAATAATGTTATTATCATCAACAAATATGTTAAGACCAGAAATACTATGGTTAGCCTTTAAGGTTACATTCCCCTTTGATGAAATATCATGATCAGGAAACGATTGACTCTGTGACATTTGAGTTAATTTATTAATAGATTTATTTAACTCATCTACTTGGAGCGGGCCGTATTGACGATTTACCTTTATTTTATTACGGACGTTATCAATGAAACGCAAAATATAAGCACATACACGCTTCATGCGAGTAAAAGAAGAGAATCTCTCGAACGGAAAAGTATTCTCATTAGTATGATGTACTAACAGTGTAGTGGTTACTTTAATATCTGGCAGTTCGTTAAAGTTGACATTATGACAACTGTGATCATAACTAAAATCACACAGCCGTTCGTGCAAAAATGTTGGGCCGTGCCACCAAATATCAGCTGTGCGCAGCGCGTCCAGCGTGACCCCGCGTGACACCAAGTCAGCTGGGTTGGATTTACTTCCTACGTGTAACCATGGTAAACTACCCGTAAGTTCATTAATTTGAGCCACCCTGTTCTGTACGAACGTTTTAAGAGTGTTAGGTGGCATTCGTAGCCATCCCAGCACAATTGTGGAATCGGACCAGAAATAAACATTAGTGAATTTCGAACGAAGTGAACTTATAATTTTCGTGTACAACTTTGCACCTAATAGTGCCCCACATAATTCCAAACGCGGTATGGTTATCGGTTTGACAGGCGCGACCTTCGACTTAGCGCATAACAAAGCTACGGATACATTAGTATTGCTATCCGAGTACATACGCACGTAAGCACAAGCGCCGTAAGCACATTGAGAGGCGTCAGTAAATATATGTAATTCTATATATTGTATTTTACTGTTTATAACCTGACGTGGTATACGTAATTTACCCAAATAGTCAAGAGTGTCAACGAATTTTTGCCAATTAATTAAAATATCATGAGGTACCGGATCGTCCCAACCGATTTTATACATCCATAATTTCTGTAGTAATATTTTTGCAAGTATTACAATAGGCGCTAATAGACCTAACGGATCGTAAACTTGCGAGATTGCCGATAACATAATGCGCTTAGTAACGTGACTCCCGTTTAATTTAAGTTTAGTTGTACTGGGTGGCGCAAAAGTAAAGACCCTATTTGGTTCAGCTATAAAATTTTTTCTAAATTAGAAAACTAGATTTAGATTTTTTTAAATGTATATTTGTGCCATTAAATTTCGTACCATTAGGATTTAAAGATGATGTCTTTTAAATGGTGACCTCCAGAGTTGATACACATTTGAGCCCTATTTATGACATTTTGCATAACTTGCCGTAACACTTCCTGCGATATGTTCGTTATTTCTTGACGAATGTTTTCTTTTAGAGCTGCGAGAGTCTGTGGCTTGTTCACATACACCCGAGATTTCAAAAAACCCCAAAGAAAGAAGTCTGGACTGGTCAGATCGGGTGATCTTGCAGGCCAAGGCAAATCGCCAAAACGAGAGATAACTCGGCCTGGAAAAGCGTCCGTCACTAAGTCCATAGTGTCGCGCGCTGTGTGTGCCGTAGCGCCGTCTTGTTGAAACCAGATGTGCTCCAGCCCCAATTCGTCCAAACTGGGTATCAAAAACTCACGTAACATGGTTCTGTAGCGTTCTCCAGTGACAGTAATCGCATTGCCTCCAGCGTCTTCGAAAAAATAGGGTCCGATCACTCTGTCAACACAGATGCCACACCATACAGTAACTTTTAGTGGGTGTAGAGGTGTTTCTTGAATAATGCGCGGATTATCAGTGCCCCAGAACCGAGTATTCTGCTTATTGACATGCCCTGAGAGATGGAAATGCGCTTCGTCACTCATAACCAATTTTGAAGGACTCAAATGTGTATCAACTCTGGAGGTCACCATTTAAAAGACATCATCTTTAAATCCTAATGGTACGAAATTTAATGGCACAAATATACATTTAAAAAAATCTAAATCTAGTTTTCTAATTTAGAAAAAATGTTATAGCTGAACCAAATAGGGTCTTTACTTTTGCGCCACCCGTTATAATGTAACTCGTCTGTATTTGCGAACCAACCTAAACCTAAAGTTTTACTTTGACAGGTTTCGCCTAGAGATAAATTCTTTGACGCGTTTAAAGTTGACAAATCGAAATTAAATAACCATTTTCGTAAACAGAAACAACCCGATTGTAATACCGTAGAAACTTTATTACAAATGTCTAATAATTCCATTTTATCGTCACAACCCGATATCAGATCGTCAACGTAGAAATCTTTGTTTATGATATGAGCGATGTCGTTTTCAGTGCATTCCGACGCCAGCTGTTGTAAACATCGCATACTTAGGTATGGCGCGGACGCCGTACCGTACGTTACTGTGTTAAGCCGGTACACACCGAGCGCATCTAACGGGTTTTCTCTCCATAAAATTAATTGTAAACATTGTTGATCGGGTTGAATTAGTATTTGTCTGTACATTTTTTCGATGTCTGCACAGGCAATATATGTGTACTGACGAAATCTTAAGAGAATGGCAACAATATCATTTTGTAAAGACGGGCCAATCAATTGTATGTCATTTAGCGATTGACCGGAAGTAGTTTTAGCACTAGCGTCAAATACTACTCGTAATTTCGTAGTTGTACTATGTTCTCTAAATACACCGTGATGCGGTAAGAAGTAATGTGGAGATGTATAAGTATCTATTTTTGTCATATGACCGAGTTCCAAATATTCACGCATAAAATCAAAGTATAATTTTTTATAACTCGGTGTGCATCGACCCAACTTGCGTTCGAGCGCGAGGAACCGACTCTCGGCTTGTAAGTATGAGTCACCTAGTTGATCAGCTGATTCGCGTAGTGGAATGCGCACAGAGAAACGACCGTCACTATCACGCGTAGTTGTTTTTATAAATAAATTTTCACAATCATGTTCTTCTTTAGACATATAACCGGTTTTTGAACTTATCTCCTCTAATTCCCAAAATTTAGTTAATTGAATGTCTAAGTTGTCGTGCGTGTGCGTAAAGTTGCATTGGACTCGATTAACGGATGAACCTTTTATATTATGTATGACACCAGATACAACCCAACCTAACTTAGTATTTTGTAAGTATGGGCCATTTGTTAGTCGAATTAATCCTTCACTTAAAAGTTCCCAAAACTTATCTGCGCCGATTAATAAATCGATTCTGTTGGACATAAAAAATTTAGGATCGGCGAGTGATACATGACTCGGAATCATAAACTTTGCGATATTATGAGTAACAGAAGGTAACGTTGCAGTAATGCAAGGTAGGACGAGACAATTTAAGTGTGTGTTAAATTCACTATTTTTAGATCGCAATTGCACTTTGCATGATTGTGTAGATTGGGTTACCGAATTACCTACCCCTGCGACTTGTACTGTGGACTGTATCAAAGGAATTTTTAATTTTTCGCATAACGATTTTGTGATAAATGAATGTTGACTGCCATTATCTAGAATAGCACGAATAGTGTGATACTTATTATCACGATCTAATACTTCTAATAATGCAGTCGAAAGAATAACGGGTTCTTGAAATGAATACTCGTTGTCAACTTGTTGACGCGTAGAAGTTGACGCACTGTGTAGCGCTGTACTATGTGCGCTGCCCGTAGCTTCGGACTCGCGACACGATGTGGACGCCGGCGCTTGCGCGTCGTGCGGCCCTACAGGTTTTGACATGTTGCCGTTATCACAGCACTCACCATGAAGAAGCGAATGGTGTTTACGATTGCATAATTTGCAGGCGCCGAACCAGCAATGAGACACTGTATGTCCAGCACGCAAGCAATTTTTACATAATTTGTTCTCGTCTACAAATAATAATTTGTCCTTCATAGAAAGGTCATTGAACTTGCTGCACGAATAAAGCGGATGATTCTCTTTGCACATAATACACCTTTGGTAACGTTTTGAATCATTGTTCGAAATAGGTTTTTGTGATGATTTAGACGAATTATTATTATTACGTGTTGCGACGTAACTATGTGAGTTAGCATGCTTTGATGGATTGGATGATGATGATGATTTCTTTACGGAACCATCGGAGGTTTGCTTACCAGAATCATGTGTACCTTTAATAGATTCTAACATGTCCGCCCTGTCAGTAAGGAATGTAATCATATCGTTTAGAGTTATTTTTTTATTAGCGTGAGTTGGTAATTTAGAAAGTGCACTTTTATGGTTTTCCCATTCTTTTTCGGTAGTTGAATCCATCTTAGTAACAATAAGGAATATGATTAACGTATCCCAATGATCTGTGGGCTCATTTAGACCTTTAAGAGCACGAATATTTTTTAGTACGTTATCTATCAACTTACGAATATGAGATGCAGATTCTTTGTGTAAAGACTGCAATGAGAACAGAGCTTTAACGTGATTTTGAACGAGTAATCTATTATTATTAAATCTGTTCTCCAATAAACTCCAGGCTATTGTGTAATTTTCAGCAGTAAACTGTAACGATTTTATTATTTGACTAGCAGTGCCAGTGAGCGCGGAACGCAAGTAATGGAATTTTTGAATATCGTCTATAGTTTTAGAATTATGAATCAAGGATAAGTAGGTATCTCTGAATTCTAACCACTGTTCAAATGAACCGTCAAAGGAAGGCAATGAAATAGTGGGTAATTTGATGCTAAAGGTCTTGTTGGAACCTTCAACATCGTTATCAATAATTTCTTTACTCTTAAGCGTGCATTTCGCCTTAGATGTGATCTCATAGAATAGACTTTCAAAGGTTTCTCTTTCAATTAATTGTTTTTCTAACTCTAGTTCAGAATCCTGTAAGTGAAATTCTATATCATCCTGAATGTTTGTAAACTGTTCTAATAGTGACATAATGTTATTACAACGATCTTCTAGAGCTATCTTTTGAGATTCTGTTATTTCTAGATCTTGTAACGATTGCACATATTTAACGAACACAGTAAACTTTCCTTTCACTACACCTCTTTTCTTAACCAAATCTTTATAATCGTCGAGTGGCATTCTGGGAGATTGCAAGAGAAAGAAGAAAGTACTTACAGATTTTGACTTGCTCGATCGAACTCGAAGCAACGCCGCTCAACAATATGGCGGTAGTTAGGTACTCGTATTTCAAGCGCGGGCTCGCGGCACGTCTATGTAACTGGAATTTTGCACAAGATACACGATATTAACACAAATGATCCTTGAGGATGGGTTTGGATAGGAACACTGAATGGCCTGACCGTTTTAATTTCCTGCTGGTTGCCGACTTCCACCTGTACGTTTTCTTGAAGCCGCTCCGATCCAGTTCGAAGGTCCAATATGTTTATGGGTTTGCGGGTCAGACTTCTTCAATGATTCGATTTATTTTTATACTGTTAAGACGTTTATTAACGAATTTACATGTGTAGTTATAAATGAATAAAAAAGATTTCGATGGTGAACCGACTACCATGTTTTTTCTTCTGTCTCTGAAGACAGACGCGCCGTGGAACGAACGAATAGAAGCTTCTCGGCGCGAGTTCCTCAGCGCCGACCAATCAGCGCTCCGCGCACTGTCGTTGCTCCGCTCCCATTCGCTGTTATTCGCGACCGCCAAGCCTCGGTCCACTTGACGGTAGAGGGCCACACATAATTTAGCGTCCTCCTCCGCTAGATGGCGTTAACAGATATTTTTGTCCACCCACTTGTCACATCACTTGTCTGCCAATTTGATAGATCCGTTAATGTCGCTTGTCACTTCCTTTTTTATAAACACAAAATGGGGAACGAGATGAAACGAAAAAGCGTTATTTTCATTTCAAAATATTTTAATTATACGGGGGCTTAAAAATATGGTAAGTATATTAATCTATTTCTGGTAATGTATTCTACATTACCAGAATATTGCATGACATCACATTGAAAAATATTTTAAACCCTCTAAATCAATGTTTTTTCATACAAATGAATTTGTGTATCTCGCCATGATTCTTTGACGGTTTGTCAGCTTTTATATAGGAAACTTACTTTTGCCCTTGACTTTGTCCGTATGAATGACGGTTATCGCGGATGCAGACGATGTCACGAATTATAAATTAGCCTATGTTCTTTTTTCGGTTCAAACTTAATCTGTATCTGTATCTGTTTTTTTTTTTCAGAAATTTAGCAGAGCAAACGTAACAAACTTAAAAGTCAAGTTGGAGTATTATAATAATAGTTGTCACAAAAATTGTACCGACCTAGTCATAAATAGAACTAAAAACACTTACCGAAGGAACCTTCATCATCGCCGAATTCGTCATCATTCCTTCTGAGGTGGTTATTAGAAACATAAGTTACTAACATCAGCAAGGTAAACATTAAGATTCTATAAAACTTCATGTTTCATGGCACAAACGCCTCTGTTCGATGGGACTCGTAGAGCTGTAAATTACTAATATTTATAAAATTACGTACTACCTTCTAACCGCGACTTTTTCCATGTGGTAGTTCAAAATATCTAATCAAGTTATTATTTTTAAAAAGAAAAGTTTTAATTATTTTATGCGTTTGGTTGTAATGGATCAACTCGTAAAGTTTAAAAAAAAAAAGAAAACCGCCTTCAGATACTAAAAAGTGTTAAATAACTTACCACACACACACACACTTAGAACAGAACATACATTAGGTACTTTAGTTTCGGAAGTCGGTGGCGGTGGCTTTGTTGTGTTTGTTGTTTTGTATTGCCACCGACTTCCGAAACTGAAGTAATGTGTGCTCTATGCTAAAGTTATTTATCACTTTTTAGTTTTTAAAAGCGGTTTTCTTTTTTTTTTCTTTTTCGCTTCTTAGTCCTAAATCTAAATCCATTAAGAAACGGCGACACACTTAAAACAGAGATTGTAAGTCCTCCAAAGACTGTAGAAATTAAAACGTCATTTATGTAATTTTTTGGGGTGTTGTGGATTTTCTCAAAAAGAGCTGAATCAATTTTGATAAAATGTATATGGGACTATTTCGGAATAAACCACTTTCGAACAAAAAATAATTTTGCAAATCCGTCTATATATGACAGAGTTATGCACATACATAAAAAATATAAATATATAAACACTAGCTGACCCGACAGACGTTGTCCTGTCCCGATCTACCTACTTACCTGCCTATTTACCTACACCTACCCTACACCTACCCTACACCTACCCTACACCTACCCTACACCTACCCTACACCTACCCTACACCTACCCTACACCTACCCTACACCTACCCTACACCTACCCTACACCTACCCTACACCTACCCTACACCTACCCTACACCTACCCTACACCTACCCTACACCTTCCCTACACCTACCCTACACCTACCCTACACGTACCCTACACCTACCCTACACCTACCCTACACCTACCCTACCCTAACCCTTAACATTAAGGGGGATGAAAAATAGATGTTGGCCGATTCTCAGACCTACCCAATATGTACACAAAATTTCATCAGAATCGGTCAAGCCGTTTCGGAGGAGTACGGGAACGAACATTGTGACACGAGAATTTTATATATAAGATAAACATCAGGTTAAAAAATACTTAACCGATGTCAACAATTCTTTCACAAATAAGATGCTACGTTATTCCTGAGTTCTATGGGCTGTATTTTCATAGGTGTCAGTGACGTCACGATGATGACATGGCTGTTGATAGGACGAGATGGAAGGAGAAAACGTGTTGCACATAGTAACTTCAACAACCCTCCTACACACACACATTCACGTACATTCTACACACAAGGAGGCCATATCCCTATTTCAACTTAGGTATATAGGGTGACTGGTAATTAGTGTACGATACTTAAACACGTGATTGTGTTCATGATAACAAACAACTTTCCCGAAAAAAAAAAAATTTTTTGTACTGGTTCACTTTAGGTCACAGGTGTGCGAGTGCGTGAATTTCATACGGCAGTTGTGTTATTGTGATAAAAGTGAACCAATACAAAAATCATTTTTTCTTCGGGAAAGTTGTTTGTTATCATGAACACAATCACGTGTTTAAGTATCGTACACTAATTACCAGTCACCCTATATATTTAATTAAATTTGACCTATTTTATTGTCTTTTTGTGTGATCTAAAGAACTGGCTAGCTTTAAAACGTGTATACTCTTAGGGAAGAGCGCTGCTGCCTGAGTTACAGATATTATTTTATCTAGTTCGGGCACAGATGGCTTGTTGATTTGTACTAGACTAAGCTTAATTTGATTATGTAATTGTGTTTTGTGGTATGCAATTTATAGAAATAAATTATTATTATTAAAAAAAAAAAAAAAAAAAACATGGGATAAGATCGGGAAGATGATAATATCAGATATAGTCTATAACTCATTATTAAAAAAGGGATTCGTAAGGTTAATGAAAACGTAGGCGACTACGTTTTCATTAACCTTACGAATCCCTTTTTTAATAATGCTACGGGCAAAGTGCTAGTCTATCATACAACTATAGCCTATGGAAATCAGAGACATAGTTTTCTATTAGATAAATAATTTCTGTAATCAGACAAAAATCCTCTGAAGGTACTGCTTCCAGAGGTTTTTTCCAACGATCAGAAAAAAAAACTTTATGGATGTATATATAATATTAGTTTAGGTATTCGAAATTTAAACATTCGAATTCAAAACCAATCGTTTTTATATACCTGGCACATAAAACATGAAAATACGGTATTTGTTTACACTATATTATTTTTACGAAAATGTGCAAACTTTGAGCCCATAAAAAACTGCCATAAAAAAATTGCTTACCACAGTACCGTACCGATCGATCGTTAAAATGAAGTTCACGATTAAATTTTGACAAGCAAATGTCTTCGTGTTTTGAATACTGAAGAATTTTTTAACCGACTTCAAAAAACTTTATAATTTTTATCAATGATTTTTATTTTATGTCTACGTTATCAAAAGTAACACAGAAGTGTTAGGAAAATGTATTGAATATAAAAATCGAGTAGAAAACGAGTTAAATAAAGCGGTAAAAAATTTACGTAGCCATAACAGATTAGAGTATGGCAATAAAAACTTCAGTAACTACTTAAAGAATAATAGAATATTGCATCAGGCTTTCAATATATACACACCACAACAAAATGGACTTATGCCCAGTTTCTGAGGTGATTTAACTGCACTATATCTATTCGATAGTGCTATTGGTTCGCTATCACGTTTCCGAGCACTCAGTTTAAGGAAACTATCACTCAAATACAATATAATATAACTTCATTTTACTACAATAGAATGTAATTGTAATTGCTATATATGGGTATACTTACAAAACTTCAGTCCGCGTATAAAATTTTGCCACAACACCTGTCAACGCTAATATATCTCATCTACTCGACAACCGTATGTCACTGTAGGGATTTAGCAGAATATCAGCGTTAGGTATACTTGCCTGACGGCTTTGGTGCAACCTTCCCATTTGGTGCAACCTTGCGACACACACCTCGCTTTGTTCTAATCCTCATTTGATTTGTATTTTTTGTGTACAAATGTGTCTTTTGTGTGCACCGAATAAATGTTTTATCTATCTATCTGTCTATCATAACTTTGTCGAATGAATAGCTATCGAAAGTTTATCCGAAGACCTCAGAAACCTGGCATTAGTGAGAGAATGAACCGGACTCTTATCTAATAGGCAAAATGCATGATGCTTAATGCTGATTTACAGAAGAACTTTTGGATTAAAGCCGCAACGACTGTTGCATATATAATTAATCGCTCGCCCACACATGACCTTTCAGACAGAATATTTGGTTGTCCTGCTATGATGCACATACCCAAAGAAAAGCACAAAAATTAGTTGCAAAATCTCGACCACTAAATCTTTATTGGGCATATTAAATGTACAAAAGACTCCCGGCTGTTTTTTTATTTTCCTTGTCTATAAAAATAGACAAGGAAAATAAAAAAACAGCCGGGATGTAGGTAATTTTTCTCAAAGACAGTGTCACAAAAGACATGGTAGAATCATCTACTATTTTAGCACCACCTGAAATAAAAGTAAATGGCATTAATTAAGAAAAACATAAGATGTAAATATTAGCAGTAACAGACAAAAAAATCATAATGTTGGAAGAAAATTACTTCAAAAATATTTACCATTAACAAGGCGAGCGTGTGTGGTCAAGAAAATTACATTAATAATAATAATAAACTTTTTAATTCAAACAAGGCTTATAGTGTTAGTAACAAATAACTTAACATTGAATGATAGTAGGTACATACATACACAGAAAACAACACAATTAAAATTAAGAGTGGAGCTGCAACCACCTTCGTACTATCGCGGTGTCCCACTGGTCAGCGAACACACTGAGAATATTGTTGGTGTTACTACAGACACGTGTCATCAGAGAGGCGTACCTTTTTCTAACCCGTCAATATGATTCCGCAAACATCCCTGACGCACTGCAGCGCTATGGCAGCCTCAACAGTACTCTCAGTGTGTATACTTTATACGCAGGTCGCAGTATGCCCCTGAGTAAAAAGAAATTATTAGGTATGTCGCAGGGTATGCCGTACCCAGACTTTAATACACTCTTTTGAAATGTATTGTTGGAGTTATTTATTTTCATGTTTAGGATTACACTAATAAAGTATTTCTAATAAAATTAAGAAAACAAAACAATCATCTTACCCTTGCATTTTAGCCTTATTAGTAGCCTAATAAGCCTTATTTGCAATTTTCGGATCTTGAACGTGTACACTCTATTCGCAGTTTAAATCTGTCAAAACACTTCTAATTTGACATGCTTTTGACATTGATTTTCACTGAGATGAGATGTAGATCTGGAACATTTTTGATTTCCGGAATCGGCCTTCAGATATTCATAATTATACATATACAAGTCCAAATGCCAATAGAATCATCTTAGCCTATGTCCTAGGTCTTAGCCTAGCATTTTCCCAACTTTGGGAAAATGCTAGGCTAAGGCCTAGGGCAACGGCTTTACGTGCTTTCCGAGGCACGGAGGGGTCTCAATATGAAATAGAATGGTTACCCATCCATAGACCCTACGCGCCCTTTGATGTTAAAGAATCATGGCGAGACCCATACATTCATTTGTATGAAAATTTTTTTTTTTTTTTTTTATATACCTATTGTTATAGGCTTGCGTTTGACCGCAACTCACCTGATCTTAAGTGATGATGCGGCCTAAGGCGGGCAGTGAATTCCACAGTCTGGTAGTTCGCACAATAAATGTGGAAGCAACGCGCTTGGTTCGAGACCGTGGAACTTCAACCGTATAGCGGTGACGCTTCGCCGTATCCCTGCTCGTCCGGTGATGGAATGGGGATGGGGGAATTAAGTTAAAATAACAGTTTTTCGTTTCATCTCGTTGCCCATTTTGTGTTTCTAAAAATAAGAAAGTGACATGTGACATGTGACTTGTTAACTTCGCTCCAGTCATTGTTTCCCAAAAAATGATGCAATTTCAGTGTAAGAACAGCGAAACGGTGGCTGTCAGTGTCACTGTTACTGTCAGCCGCCGTTTCGTTCTGAAATGATGAGATTGTCGTTAAACTTTTCACTTTTAACATCCATTTTTATTGCAGGGTTTTTAAAAATATTGTAGGTGCCTGAAGATACTTCTTACGTACCCAGGAGTATAAAAATTAAAATTTCAACTTCTTTAAATATCTTTACTTTTTTTGTACAAATCTTGCCATGATCCTTTGTGAATAGTAATAATAATATTCTTCCAACTGAATGTTGGTCACTAACTCAATGAACACTAGTCAAGTACGCAGGAGATTCAATAGTGTACAAGTGTGTGCGCAAACACAATTGCAGTCCTCTCTTCCCTCACTCTCATAGTCCGGTGGGACGGCAGTCCGGCACGACCGAAGAGGGATCAGAAGAGATCAGGGGTGTGATTCTGTAAGACCTCATTCTAAACTTCTAATCAGAATCCGCTGTGAGTTTCTTGATTGGCATTCTAAAAACTCGGTTGATAATTCGAATTTACACTAGCGTCACCCTTGCGAGCGTGTCAGCGAGAACTAAATTGACAGGTAAAGTATGAGAAGACGTAAGAAGTGGTATTCTGTAAGGTAATTTCCCCGTCACTTTGACGCTCACTTCGCACTCGAACCCGATTCAAAGTGTCAAATATATCAAGGTCATTTTGTACCTTATGCGAAGTGAGAGTGAATACCGATGTGAGATGCGAGTTGTTGTTTGAATTTTACAGAATCGACCTACAGGACCAACAGCTCGACGATTTATGAACTCTCGAGCCTGGTTATTAGGTAAGGTTTATTTCATATTACTCAACGTACTGACTTAATTGAAAAACACATGGAAATGCAGGTTATTCGGACAGGGTATGCAGGTCAAGGCCTGTCGGGGGAGCGGTGAATGCTTATACGAATCCCGCACCCCCGGCCATATAATAATAATATAATAATATGTGGGGACATTTCACACACTGCCATCTGACCCCAAACTAGAGAGACCCTGTACTATGGGTGTCAGACAGCTGATATACATACACAAATACATTTTAAATATGTATTTAATTTTCCTTGTGTCTGGGTGTTGTTTATCTGTATATTTATGTCCATATATAGATAAACAACACCCAGATACAAGGCAAACACAAGTGCTCATCACACAAATATTTACCCTGGACGGGAATCGAACCCGCAACACGCTGCGCAGCAGTCGATTGTTCAGCCACTGCGCCAACCGTGTCTTCAAATATATCATCCCCAGATGGTAGAATTCCATGAGAATATCCAAAAAAGAAAGGGTTATTTTCAAAATCCTTTTTTATTTTCTTTACATTTCATTTTATTACAGAAATTGACGAATTAGAAAGCCATGAAATATGTCGACAAAAAGATGTAAATATCATAGAGGTTTCAGGTGTTGTGGTGTGTTTAACACACAAATCTACCCTACCATGCCAGGAATTAAGGCCCCAGTGCATTCACATTGGCCGGGTGAGTAAATTCCTTTTCCGATGCAGAAGCAGTGGACTTTCTCGTTGTAACATTCAGCGTCTGAATAGCAGTAATATGCTGTAAAATAAATAAATAATTTTAGATACTAGTTAGCCCAACACATGTACAACCTAGTCGTTTAGATTTAAATGTCGAATAAAGTCTATACCGAAAAGAGAAGGGTAGATAGGTAGGTAGGGTAGGTAGGTAGGTAAGTAGGTAGGTAGGTAGGTAGGTAGGTAGGTAGGTAGGTAGGTAGGTAGGTAGGTAGGTAAGTAGGTAAGTACCCAGGTAGGTAGGTAGGTAGGATAGGTAGATAGGTTGGTAGGTAGGTAGGTAGGTAGGATAGGTAGATAGGTTGGTAGGTAGGTAGTTAGGTTCGTATGCAGTGATATGTTTCGCAATGGTCTGGTATACTACTGTGTCAAGAAAGTACTTACTGGGAATCTTTAAGTCGCAGTAAGATGGATAAAGCCGTAATATCTATACTATCTCACTAGGAATATAGTTATAAAACGGTCCAAGTTTAGTGATATACTTATATTACTAGATTAAGTTAAGTAAAATGGTTCACCCTTGTTTGGTCGAACAACGTTTGATACAATATTACTAAATCGAACAACGTTTAAGAAAATCATCACTTAGTATAATATCGTTTGAAAGAATTTTCTATTCGTCGAATATTTATTTGCTATAACAACATTTGTGCTAATGATCAAAAGGTATAATGTTCATTTGATGTAATGTTCAGATGGTATAACATGTATTTTATCGAATATTCAATTGGTGTAAAGTAATGCAGCATGCAAGCAAGCATGCAGCATGTAAGCAAGCATGCAGCATGCAAGCAAGCATGCAGCGTGCAAACAAGCATGAAACATGCAAGCAGGCATGCAACATGCACAAGCATTGTTTCAGTCACGGCTCCGGCGCTGCGGGGTCTGAGCGGCCCCACGCGAGCTTATCGTCGCAGATGGTTTTAATGCTCACCACCGCAGCTTCGGCTTAAATTTTTTTATGTTTTTTATCCTATAAAAAACATTTAAAATCACGAATAAAAAATAAAGTCAACAAAAAGTATTCAACGGATGCCCTATCCATTAGTTCTAACGATCTGTGAAATCGTGTGACGTCATGACCTTGAATGCGCATTCCGGCTCTCTGATTGGCTAGCGCGGATTCGACGATTCTGGTAGTTTTGCGTAATTTTGATGTTCAAATTGACCACAAGAAAAATACTATAATATTCAAATTAAACGCCTAATATCTATAATACGACACATAAAAACACACGTAGTATCGCCACTTTGCGTATAAAACAATCATGTAGACTACAAATACCTCGAATGAATCAGCGTCTCTGCAACGGTTTTCCATGTTCATTGAAACGACTATTTCGGGCCGAAATCGTCTGTTTCTCCAATCTAAAATGTTTCTAACACAACCAGGCACGTTTTTATTACACGAAACACATAAAACACACACAATTCACTCACTTTTAGATACTTAAAAGCACAAACAGAACAGAGCAGCAACCTGTCGGTGCGCTGTAGAATGATCAACTGGGGATCGAAAATTGGTCGCTTCAAAGTGTTGCTGTGACATTTAGCTTATGTTATACTTGTATCTCATTTATCCCCCTAGACTCTGTGCAAGTTTGAGCGAGTTAGCAAATACGTAGAATATTTAATGTCACTTAATAGCCCCCAAGGAATGCTGCCACACAATGTGGGTTCTAACAGACAAGCATTAAATTAGACGTCAACACAAAGTGAGTCGCAACAGATGAAGGTGTGTGATGATGGTGGTGTTCTACTAAAAGATGTGCCTGTAAGAAGCATTCAGTGCTATGTAATTCTAGATGTCATGATTCCTCTTCTTGTCTGAACAAAAATTTAAAAATACTTTTAAAGAAACCAACATCTCAACTTGTTGATAAGAAATAAAGATATCTCAAAACTGTTTGGCTTTAAAAGATTTTTAATGTTTGATTAGTTTTAATTGTATTGTTAATATTTAAATTCCAAAAAATATGATCGTTGTAATTATAATTACTTTAATACGTGTTAATGTCACAAAGTATTGTAACTGCAGGATACATAAAGTTGATTTATTAATAAAGATAAAACCAATAAAATTTTGTTTTATTTAATTATATACGGTAGATTTCTATTTCACTAAGCTTAATCAAGTAATGGGTCTGTCTCAAAAAAGTGGCACACTTTTGAATTTTTTTCAATTTTTCAAGAATGTTTGAGAATAAATAAGCTTTAATATACTACAATATGATGACAATATGATACAATATGACTTTTTTGAGACAAACCCTAATATATTTATAACACTGAACTTAATCTAGTAATATAAGTATATCACTAAACTTCGACGGTTTTATAACTATATTCCTAGTGAGATGAGATAGTATAGAATCGCTTTCGTATAACTATGTTACGGTATATAATTATATCCCTAGGGATATAACTATATTACGGCTTTATCTATCTTACTGCGACATATACATATAATAAAACAGTAAAAAAACTGTGTCTGTACATTGAATATATTAAAAAAATAATTATTGAGGGGGGTTTAGAAACAGTAATAGAGCACAAATCCAAAAAAAAAATCTATCTGTTTGTCTGTTTGTTTGTACACGCTAATCTTCGGAACTGCTGGACGGATTTGAATGATTTTTCTTTTGTTGTATAGGTATTAAGTCTGGCCAACATATAGGCTATAATTTATCTTGGAAACTTGAACACCTGATGCAGAACCGCAACAGACCAGCTAAACTATAAGAGATACAAAAATGGTACCATAGCAAAAATTGCTCCACGTGATGAGCATTTTCCGCTGAGAGAATAAATTTGAAGATCTGGAACACCTGATGTGGAACTCCAAGAGCCCAGCTACACCATAATACATATAGGAATGACGTCTTAGCAAAAGTTGTTCGGTCTGATGAGCATTTCCTGTTGACTTATAAAAATCGAAGATCAGAAACATCTGATGTGGAAATCAAAGCTATCACTAATTTCACTGTATATTATAAAATAACATAAGCTGGGAGTACTTCCACGCGGTGAAGGCAGTAACAGTTTAGGCCTGATTTTTGATGACGCTGGTATATCATTGAAAATTTGATTCTACTGGTCAAAACTCCCATTAAGTTTTTTTTATTTTGTCGAATAAATATGACTTCCTGCTTATGTTATTTGAGTGTTTAATTTCCTTTATACGGTAGCCTACCTGGTAACGCAGGGGAGCAGTCACTTAGATTTTAATTGATCAGGTATCCCTTCACAATAAAACTATAACCAGGGCTAGAAAGAGGTCAAATCTTTCCCAATGTTCCAAAGGAGCTAAAAGATTGAGGATCATAAGATCCCAAGAATCTACCGAAGAGCGTCAGGAGAGACTTGATGCTGTTGGAGAACATCAGGCTGCAACTCGCTCCGTGGAAACCTCTTCAGATCGCGAAGCACGCCTGCGTTCTCAGCGTATTTACGCATCTACATCCAGGTCTCTAGAGACCAGTGAAGAGTATGATGCGCAACTGACCGCTGATCGTGAACGTCATACATTGTCTCGCGAGTCGGAGACGTTAACGGATAGAGAATTGCGCTTGAGTTCTCAGCGTATCTACGCATCTGCTGCGGAACGTGATGCGCGACTGTCCGCTAATCGTGAGCGACATGCATTGTCTCGCGAATCGGAAACGTTTACCGATACAGAATCACGCTTGAGTTCTCAGCGTATTCGCACATCTACTAACAGGTCTTTTGAAACGAGTGATGAACGTGATGCACGACTAACTGCTGATCGAGATTATCATACATTGTCCCGAACACGCACACAACAAAATATCCATAATCAGTTAGAAAGTGAGATAGAAAGAATTGCTGGAGTACGGCAGGAAGAGACAGAAGAAGAGCGCAACGAACGTTTGAATTCTGATCGACTTCGACATTCTCTGAACAGAATGTCGATATCATCTGAAGAATCGGATGTGTCTCAGATATAGCCGTAGGGCATGGCGACCTTCCTTGGATTGATAAGGAACGGAGTGCATTTACGTATACTCCTAAGATTGACTACGCCACATATTCCGCCATCGGAGGTATGATTCAAAATTGTACTTTTTGAACGTCTCGAATCGTCTCGCGCATCCCGTTGGTTTCCCGTCCCCGGGCTCTTAGAATTCGACATCAGACGTTTCAGATCTTCGATTTTGCCGACCCCGTTGCCGCTGGCATAAGCAACAGGATCCGCGTACGAAGTCGCGGGCAGAAGCCAGTTATTAAATAAAAAACAAAATATGTATTAAATATCTAAATTTGTTGTATCGCTTTCAGAGTAGGTCCTTTTCGTAATAATATACTAACGCCAATGAATAACCCAATAATCAAAACATTTTGAAACGCACTTTTTGGAATCGATTTGGTAAGTACTTGCCGCGAATTTTCTTTTACTTCATCTTTTTTCAGAAGGCGCCATTCCGAATTTTGTAGATTGGTTTGCATGTCAAACTCGTAAACTCATGTCTCGTCACATAAACACAACACACAATGCGGTGGCGGTTAGGTACAATGCGTTTCACGAATGTGAGGTCGAAATTGACTCTTTCTAACACGTCTTCAGCCACCTTTACGCGATTGAGATTTTGCTAACGATTCAAATCTTTCGGTACTAATCGAGCGGTATCGCATTTCATGCCAAAACAATCGTTTAAAATAGTACGAATTGATTTTTGAGATACAGAAATTTCAGCAGCTACCTCTCCCAGACTAGAAAGACGATTTTCAGTCACCATTTCCTTTATTATAGCGATGTTAGTTCAGTGAAAGACGTTGAATGCCGACCAGAACGAGGCAAATCTTACACAACATCTTCACTACAATTTAATGCATAATACCACTCATACGAACGTGTTTTTGATAAAATCGATTCACTGAAAGCCTTTTGTAACATTTCCAAGCCTTCTGCACAATTCTATTCTATTTGCAATGCAACATTTAAGACAAATTAATTGTTCGATATTTTTAACTATATAGTAAAAATCGCAAAACACATTTGTCATGAACTGAAAAAATGGCGCAATGTTAACAAACAGAATGAACAGTGACGATCTAACTCCGCGTGAGTAAAGAGGACAGTTATGCCAACTTATCGTCAAAAAGAATTTAGACCATGCCTTTAAATGAGCTTTTTAAATGATTAATTCCCAGTACTTTTTTGACAGAATGTATATAGCATGACCGATATTTAAACCACATATTCTACCAATTGAAGGATCTTTTTTTTTTATTTTAGGATATACCTAAGAATCCACTAGTTCCGGTCATTATACACCCACCAGGAGTATGGTCAGTGGTTTTATGGGTTCACGTTCTGATGATATTAAAAGCCAAAGTTGCAATTTTATTTTTGAGTTTTTTACAAATACGTTATTCTAAATGGCATTACTAAATTTCCTTAAAATGTTCTAATGTTCTAAACAAACTACGCTTTGAATTTACAAAAACGCAATGAATATCAACCGCACGATACGTACCACTACAGCGAAATTTTGTTTGAAAAAAAATTGTACCGGTAATTGAAATAATCGTACGTATTCGTACAAAACTCAAAAAAGAAATAGCTATTTTAACGTTCAATCACTTCAAAACCAGTGGATTCTACGTGTGTGGTAGTAAAAAAAAAAGAAATGGTCCGAATAATTGTTATAATATGTGGTTTAAATAATAATAACTATTATAATAATCACCAGCCACCACTAAGTCACCAGTCATTATATACCAATAATAGATAAATATAGACTGGAAGCCGACCCCAATATAGTTGGAAAAGGCTAGGCAGATGATGATGTACCAATAGGGTTGCCAACTTTTTTTGCAAGAAAAACAGTATATTCAGGTTGGATAAAGAAAATCAACAGTACTTCAATAAAATAAAAGTATGTATATAGTAAGTGTATAAGTATATATTTATAAAATAAAGTACTATATTTTTTTTATGTTTTAAAAACATATTTCTCGGTGTTTCGCGCTGAACTTAGTGTCATTTCTGAAGGCTTCATGAGGAGCTCATTTTTTGTTAAATTTATGGAAGATTATTTCTGTCGGCCCGCTACTTTGCATTCTTGACAGAAAAAAAAAATTTCTGTGGCGGGAACAGAAAGTAGTAACAATTTTGTAATATTTTAAATTGTTCTGAAGTGTTTATCAATTATTATCAATTAATGTTTCAACTTTTCGCCAGTACTAATTTCGATACATTTTTTGTCTTCTTCTGATACTCTTTCATAAATTACTTTGAACTATTCTAATTCTGAATTAAATCATCCATGCCAATACAATAGTAGGTCATTTAAATTTAAATGACCTATAATTTTTTCAAAATGCGTTTTCGTTCTGAAACGAGGGAGGCCTGCACTGCATGCACTAAAAAACAGTATTTTTTATACTGTTTTTTTGTCCGACAGTAAAAAGTATAATTTAGTGAAAAAGAGTATAATACTGTTTTTAACAGTATGGTTGGCAACCCTATGTACCAATAATAAATACTTACCACCAATATTTGCTCTTTGATTAGAACCGGCTACGTCTGCCACCAACATCAGGAAAGTGAACAACAGGGCGACTTGCAAGAACTTCATGATGACGAGGTAATACTGAACTGTTAATATATTTATTTCAATCGATATTTATAGTTAAATAAAAATAACCAAATATAAATTGATTATTCATGTTAATTTGGTTTTATTAGTAGAAACATTAGGTACTGGTAATCATGATCTGGATCGAATGTAGAGCTTGAGAATTTAATCGTATATGCATAAATGGTACACTTACATCGTGTTAATGTTTTAGTTTTGATTACACTAATGCAGTAGTACCTAACCTTTACAATCTTGTCACCAACAACAACAACAACATAAACAGAAATAACAACAGCAAACCAAATGAAAGACAAAATACAATACAAACAACACAACACTAACAAAACAATACAATACAACAACAACAATACAACGACAACGACAATGAAAATATTAATGAAACTGATGATAACGCACTGAAAGTAATGTTGATGCTGCCCCTTCCCGAATCTTGCTCGTGCCAACCCGCGACGCTGAGCCTGTAGCTTTAAGTCCGTCCCTAAATATTCAAGACCTGATCCAGCCTAACCCTTTCCTATCCTTTTTTTTTTCCGGGGTGGAAAATCCTCATGGATGTCCTCCGCCCGCCCCAGGGCGGAGGGGTCTGTCAGACTCTTACTGACTAAAAACCACCCCAGTGTTCCATCTCACACCTACGTCGGGGGTCGCGGGAACTGGAGATACTTCCGCAATCCCCGACTGGTACCGGCTTTGCTGTCCTCCCCCAACGATGCCCTAAGCCGGGGTCTGTCCACCTCGGGGCTGTCACTTAGTTTTTAAGTTTTTTACACTAGCTGGAGGCCTTAAATTCACTTTAAGGTATCACGGGAAAAAACAGAAAAGTCCAAGAAATTTCGGTTAAACAGCCGGACGACCTCCTAGGTTGACCTGTGAAATGCCAATCCGACCAAAAAAAAAATCTATTGAGTCTGACTTGGCGCTGCAGTCTATCAGGGATGTTTGTGGGATATTAAAGGGTTTGCCGCCATTATAAGGAAAACGTGCCCCTTTCTGAAGATACATGTCCACGATAGCAACACTATTCTCAGTGTGTTCGCTGTTCGGTGGGACTTCCCGACAGTACGAAGGTGATAGTTCCACGCTGAAGTTTTTGTTTTGTTTTTGTGCATATATACCTACTTACTAACACATTGGACCTAATTGTCTGAAATAAAATAAATATTATTTTTATTTATTCTCTCTATTCAGGCACATATAAATTTATTTTTTTAATAATAATTAAAGAAATAGTACTTAAAATAATTAAGTTCTGATAAGAAATATACCATTTTATAGATTATATCCCATTTCTTAAAATGAAAGCGCGTTACCCCTTCTTTAATTCTCTTGCCATCAAAATGTAACACGCTTTTATTAAAAAAAAAATGGATATAATACATGCACCTATAAAATGGTATATTTGTTATCAGAACTAAATTATTTTAAGTTCTTTTTTTTTATATTTATTAAAAAATGTTATTGTTATTTTACTTTATTTTTTAATAACAATACTAAAAGCTTGTTTTAGAAAAGTGTTTTTTTTTTTAATTTATCTTTATTTTTATCTTTTTAGTATTCATGATTCGGGATTTACTACGGCGTTTTTTCGTAGCCCGTACATTGTAAGGGGATAAGGGCTTCAGTCCAACAGGGTTCGCCCTGGTACCCTAAAGCGCAACGTTAGCGATATGACATGTTTATACGGATTTACCCTGCTCACCTTGGCATTGGGGCATCTATCTAATCAAATATAATTCACATCCATAACAAATGGGACGACCCCCGCAAATACTGGTCGTACCTTCAGCCAGGACCAATATGCTGGCCAAAACCCTTCTGACACGAGCAATTCGTACCATTAACTACTTTATGCATGTTGAATGGATAATTATATTCACATGTCACTTCACTTATTTTCCCAAATCTGATGACAACCACATATGGACGACTCATCAAGAGGAATCAAACGAGCCCAAACTCGATGAGAATGTGTCGTTTTATTACGGACTTTCTATGGCCACCTTCTAGCTCCATCATCATACCCTAGATACCATCTAGAGACAAAACACTCTTCAAGACGAATCATACGAGCCTAAAGTCGATGGGGTTGCGTCGTTTCATTACAAAGTTCCTATGACCACCTTCCAGCTCCATCATCAGATCGGCTCCATGTCATCATAATATTACATTGTCACGCGATATACATATTCTTGCAAAATTTAACTTAATGAAATTAATTATTTATTTATTATTATTATTTTATTTTATTTTATTTAACTTGCAAGATTCCATGACAGACAACGGGCAGTAATAAAATAATAATAAATAAAATAATAAAAAAGCTTGTAATATTTTAAAATATAAATAAAATATAACAAGCCGTCGGTATCGCGGAAAGGGCCCAAGCTACCGATCAAGGCCAGAAAACAAAATCTCTTAACAATGCAGGTCGTGTCCAGAAGTAGGTAATCAAGCCCTTGATCTAGCTGCCTAACGAGAGCCTCCTATGATGTTGGCACAATTATTGCTGAGTCCATATAGCAACAACTTTGCGGGTCGTGTTAAAGATACTTGATTTGCTGAACTGTCGTCACACGGAACTGCTATGTCAATATTCACTGCGCGCCTCTCCAATCGATCCATATACACCACTCCATCACCACTATATCAGGCTAATTTTCTACAGTAGTCATGTCAGTGATGATGTATTGAATACAATTAAGTCGGGCACTTAACCATAGTATGTTACTTCTTGGAACTGAGACGCCACTCGTCGCTTATACCTTCAACTATGGTTTGCCTACATACACCTTATGCTTTAGAAAGTCAATCCGCTCTGTGACCTAGGATGTAATATAGTCTCTAAAACTGATTGTCGTACCCGAAAATGTCCACCTTATGTCACTTTTGGGCGAGTTTTCTTTTTCAACCTGTATTGTCCCACAGCAGGGCAAAGGCCTCTCTACTCTCCTTCCACTTCTATCTGTCAAGGGCTATTTGGGACTACCCTAAATTTTCAAATCGAATTCACTTAGATGTGTAACCATATAACCATTTTATTACTCCCCCTCATTAACGTGACTGAGTATTGGGAACTGCAATTTGATTGAACTGTGGTTGTGCCACTTCCACAACCTGCGACCAACTGCAATCTGAGTTGCAGAGTAACCATGTCGTTACCGGAGGAAAATAACGCAGTATCTCAGTTTGGAGGCGATCAAGAACAGAGTTATCCAACAAATGCTGGATGAATCACACCTGATCCGATAGTCGTTGCGCCGAAATATTGATAGCTAGTTCAAGCACCCGAAACAGAGAGAGCATCGGAAGACGGTACGCGATCAGGTTGCTGCTCCCCTCTGTAGCCCCAAAGTATGAGCGCATGACATTTTCGTTGGTGGATAGTGTCCATTTCATGCACCGCACACTTCCTTCGAGAGCTGGGACCCTATCAGAGGCTGGTGGGCTTCGAGGTCCTAAGCAGTCTCGCGACCGGCGACGTTCGCGTCGACGAGCAGATGGTGGCGTCGTGTGTGAAGAGAAATACTCGTCCGTCGAGCTTGACCACCTACCGAGGTTGGTATTTTTTGGGTAGAAATAAAATAGGTACTAAACAAAGCGACACACAGTGTAGCTAGCAGTTTTTTTATTAGTAATTAATTTTCATAAAATAAATGACTACAAGTATGACTTATTACTGGGCGACCGAGCTTAGCGCGAAATTTTTTATTTTCGTGTTTTTTAAAAATGATACTTAGCTAGTTCGATTTATCGCTCCCGAAACCCCCTGCATTCTAAATTTAATGAAAATCGTTGGAGCCGATTCCGAGATTCAGATTTTAGAATAAGTATATATTCAACAAATAATTAAACATTAAACGCATGAGTGTCGCATTTCTGGAAATAAATGTGTTTTTTATATTTATTTCTCACTATATCTGAACACAAAATACGCGCTGAGACGTGGAGTTGCGGACACCAGCCCGTCATACTACTACTACTTCTTAATTGACTGCCTCGTTTGGTCTCGTGGTTGCAAGCGCGACTGCTGAGCGTGGGGTCCTGAGTTCGATTCCCAGGTCAGGCAAAGTGTTATAAGATTTTTCTATTCATAATTTCTCAGAAACAGCCCGGAGTTTGGAAGTTGGTGGTGTAACACCCCCGTGTCTCGGAAAGCACGAAAAGCCGTTGGTCCTGCGCCTGGTCTCTCTCCGGTCGTGTCGGATTGCCGTCCCACCGGACTATGAGAGTGAGGGAAGAGGGAGTGCACCTGTGTTTGCGCACACACTTGTGCACTATAATATCTTTTGCGTACTTGGCTGATCTCCATTGAGATTGGCCGCCGTGATCGAAATTTGGTCGGAAGATTACATTTATACTTCCTATTTATATTTGTCCCACAACTGGGCACAGCGGCACGATGGACCGACGATTTGAACAAGGTGGCTGGCAGCGGATGGGTGCAGGCTGCCCAAGACCGGGTTGGTTGGCGATCTCTAGGGAAGGCCTACGTTCAGCAGTAACGGCAATAAGCAGATGTCATGATGATGATGACGACAGGGCACAGGCCTTTTTCCACTCAAAGAAGGGACTGATTATATTGAAAACAAAACATAATTTAATGTAGGTAAGTGATTTTAAAATCTTTAATTTATTTTCTCTTCATTTCAATTTGGTATTTCACAAAGAACAATGCATTGATAAACTGAATAAAAGATTTGCAGTAATAGAAGTAAAATAGTAGAATCTTCAGTTGTTGCAATTGTGTAGATGTATTTATACTAAAATGTATCCAAAGCCTGGTCTTCAATGATTAATTAAGGCTCCCAAGCATTCACACTCGCCGTTCGTGCAGAAACAGTAAACGTCCCCACTGCTACAGTCGTTGTGTGAATAGCAGCTTGGTTCTGTAAAATAAAAAGAATTGTTATTTATTATCTTCTTAACTTTGAAAGATTTTGTTTAGAAGCTAGATAGATTAGACTTGAACATTATTTGATTAGAAGACAGATACTTATAAAAAACTGTAACACTTGGTCTTTACATAAAAGTTGTCTATCTGTTAAAAAAAATTGGAATCCTACCGTTATGGCAAAATAATTTTGTCAAAATTTCAATATCCAAACAAAGAATCATGGCAAGACCCATACATTCATTTGTATTAAAAATATTAATTTAGAGGGCTTTAAATATTTTCCAATGTGAAGAATACATTACCAGGAATAGATTGATATACTTACCATATTTTTAAACCCCCGCATAATTAAAATATTACGAAATGAAAATACCTAACACTTTTTCGATTCATCTCGATGCCCATTTTGTGTTTATAAAAATAAGAAAGTGACAAGCGATGTTAACATCATCATCATCATCATTTCAGCCTAAAGACGTCCACTTCTGGACATAGGCCTCCCCAAAGGGGGGGGGGGGTTGCCATATTCGCCACGCGTGGCAGGCGGATTGGCAATCGCAGTATGGTTGTTACAAAGGCACAGAAAACGCTGCTGCCCATTTTCTGGTAAGTATCCCTTAGTCGCCTCTTACGACACCCACGGGAAGATATGGGATGGTGCTATTCTTTACGTCCGACACCACACGGACTAACGGTGAACGACAACGACTAACGGTAACGAACGTACACAGCGATGTTAACGGATCTATCAAATTGACAGACAAGTGATGTGTGACAAATGTGTGGAAAAAAATAATCATTATTTGTGTTGTGACATTATTTTCCATAAAACGTTGCAATTTAAGTGTAAGAACTGCGGAACGGCGACTGTCAGTGTCACTGTTACTGTCAGTCGCCGTTTTGTTTTGAAATAATGAACTTTTCTTTAACTATTCACTTTTTTTGCGGGTTTTTAAAAATATTGTAAATACCTGAAGATACTCTTTAGGTACCCAAGAGTATTAGAATTTCAATTTCTCTAAACGTCTTTATTTTTTTTTACAAATCCTGCCATGATTCTTTTAGCAGCGTATGCAATGTAATGTTTGGAGTGATTTTAGTACGCACATTTTCATTTGGTCAAATTTATACTTGGCAAAATATTAACAAGGATTTGGTCTTTAATAAAAAAATTACCCCGACTGCAAGGAAACGGTTTTGTTTTTCGCGCCTGTCTTTGTAGGTATGTAATATTCTTTATTACCTGATATCTTCCAAACTACTGAAAGGATTTATTTCATTAAGGCATCGTTAGATTCGTCTCATTAGTCCAAGTTTTCTAAATTGGTGACGAAAAAAAAATCGTGGCAGCTGGGAAATGCCATTGTTTGAAGTAAAAAGAAAAATATTTTTTTTTTCAAACATATACCTAATATGGGTATCAAATTAAAGGGATTTGAAGGATTCTAAAAATGTATATCATCATTAAAATAATTGAAAAAAATAAATAATCATGTAATAATACAATTTTTTCTTCGATTTCTGCAATGTAGGTATCAAAACAAAGAGCTACAAAAAAACCGGCCAAGTGCGTGGTGGGCTACGCGCAATGTAGGGTTTCGTCGTTGCCACAATTAATTTCTACCCATGCAGTTCATGCTCAGCCCCCATATTTTGCATTTTTACAGACAGACAACAGACACCGCCGATGCGATTGTCGCTTGAGACGTCATTGAAAAATAATGAATAATACCTAATGGTATCTAAACAATTATCAACATCTATTTATTTCTTAGTGTCACTTAATATTACTCTACTTATTTGAATTTAATGAAGGTATAGTCGGTAATAAATAACCTATTTGTAATTGTATTTTTATAATATAATTATAGTGTTTTTTAATTAACCAAATAAATTTGGCAATTTCTACATAGTATAAAATAAAGTCACTTCCCACCTTCGGTCCCTCTTTCGCTTTGATCTTTTAAACTAACACCGATGATTTTAATGCGGTTTTATTAACAGATAAATCGATTCAAGAAGAAGGTTTGTACGTATAGTTTGATATTGTTTTGTGTTAATTTGTTGAAATATAACGATAATTGATCAAGATGTCAGGAGAAATCAAGCACGGCAACCGTGCGAAGCGACGGGTAGAAATTATTATCATAGGTTTTTTCATTTTCGCGCTTTATTTACCCTACCTGCGCACGAATTAGACCCACGCCAATAGCGATTTGATCAGTCGGGATCCAATAAAATCTAGATCAGCAGTGCAATTCTGTCTTCAAGAATTCACCCGCAAATTCGAATCCTATATCATTTCACTAAACCTGAAATGAAATGTATTTGGTATTCGCTAAAATAGTAACGTATTAATAGTTCGCTTTACCTATGTTGTCACTCAGTGGCGCTAGCGTAGTTTTTATCGAGTTACAGAATACCTAAAACAGTTTTCACCGCAGAATCAGAAGTGAGAACTGGAGTGAGTTCTTACAGAATAACATAGCAGCTCAAATCTTCCCTATAATGGGTCCTGGTGAAATCGCTATTGGCGTGGTTTTTATTGGTGTTGCGGGTTCGATTCCCGCCCAGGGTAAACATTTGTGTGATGAGCACTTGTGTTTGCCTCGTGTCTGGGTGTTGTTTATCTATATATGTATGTATTTACAAAAAAAAAAAAAGTATTTGTGTATGTATATCAGCTGTCTGACACCCATAGTACAGGGTCTCCCTAGTTTGGGGTCAGATGGCCGTGTGTGAAAATGTCCCCACATATTATTATTATTATTATTATTATTATTATTAGTTATTGAACGCCTGCAAAGTTAATTTCAGACCAAATATTTTATCTTATCAATTTTCAATTTAGTTATTTTTGCTGATTCCCATGAGGCCCGGACCTCCTATTCTTGAGCGGTTTAAAAAAAAAACCACGAAGCAATAACCTAACTTGTCGGAGTCGGGGTGCCCTAAGTTCACCCGGTTCAAGTTACGCAAAAATGATGTATGACAGAAAGTTCTCAAAAAAAGTCCGCGACAGCATATAAGCCTATCTTTTAGGGTTGACTCACTATAACCTTTTTTATGACAATCAATTGTGTTTTAAAGTAATGCATTATTGGCGAAGATGTTCTATAAACATGATATAATCCTTATCCAAATGAATACGTTATTCATCACAAGTATTCAATTTTAACAAAATTGCCTTTGACGTCATTTGATTCCAATGAATATTTTAGGAGTTAGCGTAGTTTTAAGGTACTTATTATTACTAACCGTCATATCACATGTCATAGTATAAAAAACTATCTTCTACATCATTCAAATATAGGTATATTCCTAAGGTATCTAGAAAGTTCTAACCATAGACTTGCCCGCCAACGAGGCTTTATGTAATGAAGCCATAACTATTTAGTCTATGGTTAGAACTTTCTAGATACCTTAGGAATATACCTATATTTGAATGATGTAGAAGATAGTTTTTTCTATCTTCTACATCATTCAAATACCTACTGATTTTTTTTATTTTGTAGTTTTTTATTTTGTAGTAATTTTCTATTGCGTATTGTTTCGCTAATTCTTTTGTTTTTTTTTTCTTTGCTATATTTGATTTTTTTTTGTAATAAAGTTAAAAGTCTATCAAAGAAATTTGACAGATCGGGGTAACTTGATGCGCTGGCGTCTGTACCTAAAATAGCATCTTAATGTAATGTACTAAAAATAATGTAAGTATTTAATACTCTTAAAGAAATGGAATATATTATTTCAGTAGTTTTTTTTTCCTCAAAAGAAGGCAGGTGAAACCGCGGGGCACTGCTAGTAATTTATATAAAGACTAGCGGCCCGTCCCGGCTTCGCACGGGTGGACTTTTTTTTTTTAATTTTGGGATAAATAAAAGTAATTCAACTTATAAGTATGCTAGAATGAAACGTACATGACTCAATTTGTTCAAATGTTTAAAGTTAAAAACAATGACCTTTAAACTAATTTTCATTTAAGTTTATTTTTTTATTTTTTTACTTTTACATTTTTTACCATAAACCTATTTTTTAAATATTTTTACATTTTATTTAATTATATTTTTTGTTGTTTTATATATTTTATTTTCAGGCAGTGTAATTTTTTCTGTACACTATTTTGGCAGTGGTATTTGTAGGTGGCAACAAAACATCGTTATAGATTTTCAGGAGATCTTACTCGAGAAAGAGCAACATACAATTGCCCATGAGAAAAGCACTATTTCCTTAGGTCGATGCCAAACATCGAGCAAGTTTGTCCCTGTGATTAATTTATTGTAAGGGCAAAGGATATCTTTACAGGAAACTGTAACCTTTTAAAAGATATAAGCAAATCTGTCGATATTTTTTTTTTTTTTTTATCATTTGATACGCATACGTTTGACCTCTATCTCACCTGATGGGAAGCGATGATGCGGTCTAAGATGGAGCACGCTTGCCTAGAAGTAACCTATTCACTCTTGACTTAAAGACTCCCGGGTTGTAGCTGTCAGGAAACACAGACTCAGGCAGGGAATTCCACTCCTTAGCAGTACGCACAATGAATGTGTTCCCAAAACGTTTTGTGCGTGTGGGTGGGATGTCCACCATGTACCGGTGGCGCATCGCCGTACGTCTTGTGGTCCGATGATGGAACGGGCTCGGCGGAGTTAAATTATGGAATTCTGTCGCACACTCCCCAAAATGCAACCGATAGAAAACCGACAGGCCAGCAACTCGGCGTCGATGCTCAAGACTTTGAAGCTTTGACTCGACGAGCCTATCATTGCCAATGATCATCGGGATCCGCGGAATGTGAGCGTGCTGAACGGCCCCGGGGCCCGTGATGATAGTTGCTACAATGCTCTTAATTCCTTTATCAAAATTCTGGTACCATTACACATACTGGGAGGGCTTAAATTTCTCAATAGCATAATGGGAGTGAGATCTACTTTTAATTTTAGTTCGTGGGGAGGCAAGCCGGCAGGATTGAGGGAATTTAAAAATTCTTGTGGGTAGTGCACTGTATTTTCGATGTTGCACACGGTGTCAACAGATTTGTAACATTTAAAATCACCGGGTACTTTTTCCATAATCACATTATTTATCTCATTTACTGAGTCGTTTCTTGGTAATAATATCGCCCTCGAACAGAGCCAATGGAAATTTCTTTCTGTAAGATTTTTGATGTCGGGATAGATTGTGTCTATAAGAATTTCTAGACTGTGAACAGTTTGAGCCAATTCATTATGCAACAATACTTGGGAGCTGTTTGCAATTGGAGTGGGTAATTTTCCGTCTCCTAATTTAAGTTTAGTATTTTTTGTGAGAAATTGCCACCGTGGTTATTACTGAAATGTGCTCTCATATTCGTGCAGATATTGAGTTTCAATTGATTGCCACAAAGGTGATGATTTAGGGAATGCTTTAATAACTTTTGCACCTGCACCTTTTGTTATAACCGGTAGTATTTGGCGAATGTCTCCAGCGAAAACAAAAGTTACGCCCCCCATCATATTGCCTGAGTTTCTGATGTCTTTTAATGTGCGGTCCGCTGCTTCTAAATGAGCTCTATGGCTCATGGTGCACTCATCCCAAATAATCAGCGAGGTGTCCTGTAAGAGGTTTCCCAGTGGATTTTTGCGGATTGAGCATATAGACTGTTCTAATTTAAAGGTAGAGTGAGCTGTTTTGCCATCATTTAATAGGGTTGCGGCAATTCCAGAAAATGCCACTGCCAATGTTTTTCTTCCAGATGGTCGTACTTTTGCCAATACTAAATTGGCCACCGGGCGCGTCCAATAACAAATAGTCGAGCACTGTTATTTTCCACACTTTCAATTATAGCATCGAACGCTAGTTTTTGATCTGCCGCTAACTTGGGTACATTATTTTGAGTTGACAAATACTGACAACTCGTTAACATCATAAACATCGTGTATCGGTATGGCATCAACTACATTTTGTTAGCGATTCGGAGAAGGTAATCCAAAGTCTCTTAAATTTTTATCATTCAATTCTAAAAGTTTGTTTTTATTTGCATCAAGCCTTCGATAAATACTCGTACATCATAATCCGGACCTCGTTGTTAGGCTACATGTCTGATGACTTGACACAAATCTTATTTAAAAGTCTCACATAATTTGAGACGTTCCGAGTGGAAACAAAATAATAATATTACCACAAACAACTCTCTCAGCCTTAACGGACATTGGGAAATCGAAGCTTCTCTCAAAGTGATTTCCCATTAGTTTTCATTTTCTAGCAAACCCCTTATAGTGTTTCGGTTCAACTCGAAAAACTATATTTACTTTTCATAGGCATGAAATCATTCATCGCACGATATGTCTACATTTTATAATATTTGTTGTATGGATTCTTGGAATCTTATAAGTAATATATAATGTACCCACAGTTATATGTGCTGGTTTTGTCTGTGTTGTAATTGTATTCCTGTATCATCTTCATTTCATAATTATCATTCATTGTTTAATATTTACAAACCCTTACGCTTTTTTATGCTGTTCCTGTCGTCATCCTTTGTAATTTATTCCGGTATAATTGGATCAAATTAATATTTTCAAACCTGAAAAATAAATAATGTTTTGCTTTGACATGTCTGTCAGTGACAGTCGTCAAATTGACGACCGCAAACATTTCTTCTAAAATAAGTTTTCGGCTACTAACGTAAAACCTCTATGTTGTATATCTTGTAAGCTTGTTTGTCTGTGTTAGATAGTAAACGGCTGAACACCCGCTGTATTATCGTGTGTTCCTTTAGATCTGATTCGCACTATTATTAAATAAAAATAAATGGCATTCGACAATTATTGAGTCTGGCCGTTGCTATATAAAAAACGATTTGACCGTTCTAGAAAGAAGATTCATATTTGGATTTTTTATGAATGTTGGAAGAGCGGTCAGAAAAGGAACCTGTCAAATGGGAGTCTGGATTTCGGAGCCGTTTGATAAACACGCGGATTGCTCATACGCATACGTTGCTGGAGTCTAGTTCTTGGAGCCGTTAGTTGAACACGCTGATTGTTCATACGCTTACGTTGCTGCAGTCTAGTTCTTGGAGCCGTTTAATGAACACGCTGATTGTTCATACGCTTACGTTGCTGGAGTCTACTTACTGAAGTCTACCAGTCTGCAACCGTCGGTTTACTAGGATAAGTCGAGCTGTCGCGTGCCTCTTGCTGCCCAGGGCTGGTCCTACTGACCGCCTGGGGGGGCCTCCGTCCCCGAGCTGATCGCGTCAGACTTCTCTTCGGCTGATCCTGTACGCCGGCCAGGCTGGGGATCATAATCCTCCTGGATACTGCCTAACCATAGTGCGTTTAGGTCAGTCCTTATTTTTATACTTACTTGTTTTTGATACTCATCACATTTTAACTTTCGTGTGAGAGCTATTAAATTCTATACGTACAATTCTGCATAGCCTTTTATTTCTCGTAAATTATCAGAATTGTTACACCCTATCTCGGCAAGCGGCTTGGTAAGTTTCTTTAACAATTCCTTCAACGGTTTTTAAGTCTTGGAACGATGTTGGGCAACGTACATGATGAAGAAGTATCCTGAGATAAGATACACTCTAACTGGGAAGGATGAACTCTTCCTATTGCCGCATCTTTTATTATACCGGGATGTCCAATTACTTCTTGGCCACGTTTCCTTCTAGAGAATTTATAGTTAGCCCATGTATAATAATTTTTAATTTCGAAATAATATATCTTTTGAATGGAATGTCCGATTTCAATAATTCAAAAAGTAATCAATAGGTAATGAAACAGTCTTGAACACGAAATAATTTATTTGGATAAGAATTTATACAAAGGTATGAATAACATGGCCTGATTTTGATAGGCATTTCTATCAACTTTTAAAATGAAAAAAAGTAGTTATAGTGACATAACTACAATAGTGGGACATGGTCTCGCGAAGTTTTTTGTGAATATTGATATGATCTATAATATTGTAAAACTTTTTTTTGTCCTATCATCAATACTATCCGCAGCGCATGCGATGAAAGACGTTTTAGGGCAATTTTGTTACAACTTGGGTTGGTTTTAGTAGAGATTTCTAAGGATCTCTAATTTTTTCTTAGCCTATGTTACTCAGTGATAATGTAGCTATCTAATGGCAAAATAATTGTTAAAATCGGACCAGTAGTTTTTAAGTTTATTCGTTACATACAAAAATACAAATCTTTTCTCTTTATAATATTAGTGTAACTAGATAATAATATTTTAATAATAATAAATATAATAAATTCTTTATTTTCTCTTCCACAAATAAAAATTACAAAACACAACATAATATGTAGACACCAAATTCCAACTAATAATAAAAGGAACTGAACTTACAAAGGACAACATTGAGAATTTGAGCAAGGTGTTACAAAGGTGAGAATATTTTATTCGTGGGAGACTGGTGCCTAAACTAAGCCGAAGCCTGTATTTTACTAAGTACTTAGTCTTAGGGTTATATTAATTATTATTATATTTAGCCTGTACTGTCCCACTGCAGGGCAAAGGCCTCCCTCCGTTCCTTCCATCGGTCTCGACTTTTAGCTATGTCTTGCCACTATCCAAGTTATCCCGCCATCTCTTTCGTGGTCTACCTAAGTATTAATAATATTAATTTATTTATTTCAATCAACTTTGGATCATAAAACATTTAAATTGAAATTGAATATTCTACATAATATTAATAATACACAAAATTTAAATAATAAATTAACCCTAGTCTGTAAGTGAACCATGCAGCAATGGTTCACGTACTGACAGTCAAATCGTTCTGCAAATGAGCTCAGGATACTGTTGGGGCTGGCCCCATGAAGATATAGGTATACATGGAGCCAACACTTGGAACAAAAGCTTGAAACCAACTGTGGGCTGATACTCTCTTTCTGAATGCATACATAAGAACGAGACAGTGATATGTGTTTTCTTTATCTTATGTATGCATTCAAAAAGAGAGCGTCTGCCCACAGTTGGTTTCAATTAGGTATTTAGAGTGTTGCCTCCACTTTTATCTATAAACTTCTTGGCTGGCCCGCACCCTACGCACCAAGGATGTGCACCGCTTGCTCATGATTGTGTGGAACAATCCACACGTGCCTCGGCAAACATCCCCGACGTGCTACAGAAGCGAGACAGTCCCAAGAGCCCCCTGTCTAATAATTATTTTGGTGGTCCTTTAAATTATACCCCCGATTATATACTTACCACCACCTCTTCTATAAGCAGCCACACCAGCCACCAGCATCATAAAAATGAACAACATGGCGACTTGCAAGAACTTCATAATGGCGAACTTATACTGTACTGGCAATAAAGGTGTTTCAATCGATATTTATAGTTAAATAAGGAACCAAGTGAAAATTGATTATTTAATTATTGAACAAAATAAATGGTTCAGCACTTCAATTAGGTACATAAGTTGAGCATGCGTCTTTCGTTCCACAGTACGGTGTATTCAAGTGTAACATGGACGATAAGACGAAGACCTTTCGATGTTTATTAATATATGTAATTGTTTGAAAAACACTCATAAAATTTCGTCATACTTATAATACTCAACACACTTCCATGTAAAGTGGTTCTTGTTGCACCGTTTTTAGGTTTGTAATGCATCATTTATTTCAGAAAGTTATTCCCATATTTAAAATTACGAAATAAATAAAAACACACAAGAATTCATTACACATAAAAACATTTGAGAGAGTTGCAAAGAGTTTTTGAAACTCTGTTGTGAATGAATATATGATATAATACTATAATGGATTTGTTTTATTTTTTTCCGATTTTTACCTTAGTCGCCTTCACGCGTCGCAAACAACACAAACAACAATAACAATAAACACACAAACAACAACAGCAACACAACAACAAATATAACTCACAACCAAAAACAACGATATACAACAACAATAATAACACAAACAACAACAAAACAAAATAACAACAAAAAAACTAATACAACACTGAACAATAATTTGTGAGCATCTGGTATAATTATATGTTACGGCTAAACCTCGAAGTGCGGCTAAGTCTAGTTTCAACAGGCTAGAACTAGGTTTAGCCGGTAGTACATCAAGACCCGAGGTGGCGGCGCGTATTGTTCCATGCGCGCCCCTCTTAGACGTCCAGGGGGAGTCTTACATCTCACTCCCCCCCCCCCCCCCCCTGACACCCGAGAAGTAACCTGCACTAGCGGGCCGGCACCAGCTGGGGGTTGCGGAAGTATCTCCAGTTCCCGCGACCCCTGACGTAGGTGTAAGACGGAACACGGTGGTAGTTTTAGCTGGTACGAGTCCGGCACACCCCCCTGTCTTCCCCGGACGGGGGATAGTTCATGAGGATTTACCACGATAAAAAAAAAGGTGTTGCCGGTAGTAGTTGATTAAACTCAGGTGCAGCCTTCAAGCTCGAGACTTGGTGCACCAAATCATTGAGCAGAAGAAGACGGCCGTCCTCTGGTCAACGACTTTGTCTGCAGGGTTTAAAGGAACATAACCAAACAGAATCCCGGTGCCTCTCACATCGGTGTGCGGCTGCACCTAGTTCTAACCGCTATTATAAAGGCTAATCCTAGTTCTAATCGAAGATAAGAAGGATGCATGTGGCCTAAAACTAGGTGTAGTCGCACTTTAGCTATTAGCTGTAACATATACGCAGAAAAGTGTTGACGTGATACTATATGTTTCAGCTACCTATATCTGAGAAAACTGTCACCTACGTACGTACTTAATAAGGAAAGCGAAGTTGCTGATTCCACGTCCAAAAAATACCTAGAAAATAAATCGCGGTCTACAAACTACTACTTATAATACGAATGCTGACACAATGATTATTTTGTTGTGTGTGTGAATGTTATTGTTGCTGTAATTGTATCACTAACATAGTTACAAGTTTATTTTGATTGTTACTAACACTAACTACATGAGTCTCATTATTCTCAGCAAATGATTTATTTCTTTATTTATTTATAACTAGCTTTTGCCCGTGTGACGGTCGGTCACGTACTCTTATTTAGAAATCATCACATGGTTTGAGCCACTAAAATCCTCATAAATCTTGTGTAAAGTTGTAGTATTTTGTAAGTGAATTGTAATCAAATCCATTTGATAGTTATGTTCTTCTAAATATTATTTCTTGTGCAGGTTTATTTGTATTGTAATTTATAGGTAGAAATCAGGTGATACTGTTATGCTTTATGACATAATAGTGTTGAATAGTATTGTAAATTATGTCCGCCCGCATAGCAACCTCAGTGTAGTAATGTTTGCATAGATAATAGCAATCTGCATAGGCGCATCAGCGAAGCATTCTGCGTAGTTGAGTAAGCGTAGCATAGAGCAGTAGCTTTGGCGTAACTCTAAAGTATTTTATGACATGATAGTGTTTAATATTAGTGTAATTTATCCGTACATTATGTGTCCATATCCTAATCCATACCCTGGCAGGGAATCATTATAAGCATTTGATTTTAGAGAAACGGGGAAGGCCTTCCGCTACACTCTACCCCGACTGCTGACGATAATTGACTTTTAACTGACACACAAAATATGGAAGGCGGAATCGTAAATACTCAGTGCGTTTAGATCTTTATGAGCTTTAAGCTTTTATCTATATAGTCAATAGAAGGCTGACCAACCTGCGTTTCGCCGACGATATCGTACTATTTTCATCTTCGGCAGTTGAATTAGGTGAAATGTTGAGTGACCTAAATAAGGCGAGCCTCGAGATTGGACTTCGGATGAACATGTCGAAGACCAAACTCATGACTAACAGCGCCCAACGGAAACTGTATGTGGACAGTGTGGAGATTGCATATGTTCCAGAGTACATCTACCTAGGCCAAATAGTCTCATTCCAGGCGAGACAGGAAAAAGAAGTTGCTAGACGCACCAAAAACGCCTGGAAGAGCTATTGGTCGATGAAGGCTCTCATGAAAGGAGACCTTCCAATTTGCCATAAACGCAAGTTAATGGACATGTGCATTCTGCCTATCCTTACATACGGCGCTCAAACCTGGTCTTTAACTGTTCAGCTGAGGTCCAGGCTCGAGGTTTGCCAGCGAGCGATGGAGCGCAGCATCCTGGGAGTAAGATTAACGGACCGCGTTAGGAATTCGGAGCTGCGCTCCAGGACACGGATCGCCGACGTCACTCAAAAAGCAGCCAAGCTTAAGTGGGACTGGGCCGGCCACATCGTCCGCATGTCGAACATATCATGGGCTAAAGCAACCACAATGTGGGTCCCAGAAAACGTCCAGCGACATCGAAGTAGACCTAGGCGAAGATGGCGGGATGAGCTTGACGCTTACAGGAGGGATTGGTCCACACTAGCTCTGGACAGAGAGGGTTGGAAAGAAGAAAGGGAGGCCTTTGCCCTGCAGTGGGACAATATAGGCTGAAAATAATAATAAATAAATTAATAAATAATAATAATATAGTAGAATTATATTTATACCAACCTAGGCTACAATGTCGAAATAAAATAATGCTAATGGTATATACCTACTCTAATTAGACCAAATGTTTTTGATGTTAACTGCTTTCTATAGAAGGTTTCGCATTGAGAACTTTGCGATGGACCTGTTGTACGCACATCTCGGTAGTGCGGGTAAGCTCGGCTAAGCAGCTCTACTTAATTGGTAGTCGTTCTATGAACGCTAAGGTCCGTGTCTCATTAAAAATACCACCCGGCTAATTCTAATGGCCAGTTTTATGCCTTCGACACTTTAGCGAGACACGTGATTTGGACGCTTAGCGGCTGAAATATGCTGCGACGCAACCTCTAACTGGGGAAGTTTAAAGAGATATGAAATGACGACATACCATTTCGGCGTATACCAAGAACAACAGCAATTTATTCTGCTACAGACTTAGTCTACGGTGCACTTGTGCTAGTTTTGTGTTAACTTTGTAAACGTGGTAGTCTGCCGTAAGGGCAATCACATTAGTACGGGAATAGGAAAAAATACTGAAATCTTATCTTCCTCGATGGCAGTTGGGATTCGGATGGAGTAAGGCATGTAGATATAGCCTAGAGAACGTGCTTCGCTAGAATCGTAGCAGTGTCCTTAGTGGACCTACGATTTCAGGTCTAGCCATGCACGTACAACAGTACAAACATATTCGAATAGCTGCCCGTTTGAATATGGTTGTAAGTCACTGGGGCGGGTTTTAGTACTTTGTGAATAAATAAATTAACGTAATCTGGAATAATGAATTTCTTAAGCGCAAGTGTAGCGATCCTGTTATCACCCCTTATATTTTATATTATACTTTAGCATACCCTCTTGTCTTCTAAACTTCACTGCATAATATCTTTATTCATATGTCCTCCTTGAGAGAATTCCTATACTAACATCTTTGTCTCCCCTCCTTATCTCTTGTCGGGACAAGGCAGTATAGTTTCATGGGAATTCAATTCATATTTATACAAACGGTGGGAGAGTGACCAGTTTGGGACGAGCTCTACAGGGCCACGCGGATTTGGAGGGGCGTGGCCTCTTCTCCGTATACATACGAGACGCCGATCTATAACACTATTTAAATCACTAATTTCAACACAATTAGGAAAAACGAAAATTTTATTAGCCTAGGGTATTTTAGGATCAGTCACACCTGCGACTTCATACGTCGCGGTTTAAAAAGTACCCTATGTGCTTCCCCAGGGTTCAAGCTATTTTCGTTCCAAATTTAACCAAAATCGGTTAAGCCGTTTCATCGTGAAAACGTAACAGACAGAATTACTTTCGCATTTATAATAATAATAATATGTGGGGACATTTTCTCACTCGGCCATCTGATCCCAAACTAGGAAGACCCTGTACTATGGGTGTCAGACAGCTGATATACATACACAAATACATTTTTTTTTGTAAATGCATACGGATATAGATTAACAACACCCAGACACAAGGCAAACACAAGTGCTCATCACACAAATGTTTACCCTGGGCGGGAATAGAACCCGCAACCCGCTGCGCAGCAGTCGATCGCTCAGCCACTGCGACAACCGTGTCAAAAATTTATAATATTGGTGTGGATATATCATGTCAACCCACGGATATCTATGTGTCAACCTTTAGCCGTAATCGGTACATTATGTTCTTAAAATGTATGAAAGGGGTTAAATAAAATAAAATCCAGGAGACTTTATCATTTTATTTATAGTTTCTTCTACACTAATTCAGAATGACGTTAATCAGCGAATGCCGTAAAGAAAACAAGAATCACAATTCAACAAGTTTGTATTATTTTATCCATACATTTAATCGTCTTAAAAAAAAATAGGGATGTAATGCCTAACCTAGGGTAGTGTTCCTATGCAGTAGCAATGCTTGAGCCTGTCAGTTCCTACTCCGCAGAAACAGTCGTCAGTGAAGTAGCGGCAGTCCGAGTGAGAAGTACAAATGTTATAGTCTTGTGGAGCTGTAAAATAATATAGAATTTTATAAAAAACTGGCCAAATGCGAGTCGAGCGAGTCGCTCGACATTAAAAAAACCGGACAAGTGCGAGTCAGACTCGCTCACCAAGGGTTCCGTACAAATTTGTAGATCCGCGATAACCGACATTCACACGGACCAAATTGTGGACGAAAGTTCGTTAAATAAAGAATATATTTTATTATGATTTAATTACGAATATATATGTATAGTTTTCAGTCTTTACCCTGTATTTATAGTATAAGACGATACTACTTGCAAATTTCATAGTTCTAGGTCAATGGAAAGTACCCTATAAATTTTGATTCCCTTGAGAGTGTCGAAGTGTACGTTTTTTGCGACAAACGAGCGTATCTTTTTTCACGTTAACTTAGAGGTTTCATTTTTTCACAGCTTCAAGGTACCGTCGACCTAAGTATATGGTTTTAATTTTAACTCGATATCTTTACGCGTTCCTAAGATAAATGGTCTTAACAGACAGACAGACAGACGGACAACAAAGTTATTCTATAATGGTTCAGTTTTTTCCTTTTGAGGTACGGAACCATAATACGCAACGTATGTATGTATGATTTAAAACAGCGCGTCAATTAAAACAAAAATTAATAATAAAATAACTAAGCGACATTTCGAAAATGTAAAAACTACAAATTGTAGTATGAATATTAAAGATTAATATGAATTTAAGTTTGTGAAAAAAAAATACAGTTTACTATCAAAAAAAACTCAACTAAACACAAGATTTTTTTAAGGATTTTTGTACAACTTTACGTATTTTTATTTATTAAATTAAACAGTATTCTTATTTTTTGCCAACCATAATCTGTTAACACATTCATTGTGGTATTCATTACATAATTTTCATGGTAATTATGGTAAAAGTAATGATTATATCACTTTAACAGTGACGACTGTTTTGAATTATTTTGCTCGGCGCAGCCTTAACAGTTGGTTGTATGGGAGCATTCCTTATATAGTTATTCTATTCTGTTTTTAATATTTGTTGTTATAGCGGCAATAGAAATACATCATCAGTGAAAATTTCAACTTTCTAGCTATCATGGTTCATGAGACAGACAGACAGACGGACAGTGGAGTCTTAGTAATAGGGTTCCGTTTTTACCCTTTGGATACGAAACCCTAATTAAAACCTTCCTTATAAATAAGAAAACGGCCCAACACTACATATAAATAAAATGCGTTTCTTTAAAAATGGAGAAGAGAGAACTCCTTAATTTTTACTTTATTTTAACCTTCGCGTGAATATCGGTTAACGTGTATTTATCATGTAAAAGTAGTCTTTGTTCTTTTCCGGGGTCCAAGCTATATTCATACCAAATTTAATCAAAGTCGATTCAGCCGTTTCATTGTGAAAGCGTAACAGACAGAGGTACTTTCGCATTTATAATATTAAAAGTATGGAAGTATGGATTAGTATAGATTTGTATTTATAATATTAAAGTATGGATGGATAAGTATAATATAATATAATATATGTGGGGACATTTTCACACACGGCCATCTGACCCCAAACTAGGGAGACCCTGTACTATGGGTGTCAGACAGCTGATATACATACACAAATACATTTTTTTTTTTTGTAAATACATACATATATAGATAAACAACACCCAGACACAAAGCAAACACAAGTGCTCATCACACCAATGTTTACCCTGGGCGGGAATTGAACCCGCAACACGCTGCGCAGCAGTCGATCGCTCAGCCACTGCGCCAACCGTGTCGTCATGTATGTAGTATGGATTATAGTGGCCACACATTGTGACACACGGAAGGACACGGCATTTTATGCAGCATTTCAGTGTCAGTAAAATAGACTGGATTTTGAATTTTGGGAATGCTCTTGAGAATTCCTCCCGATAGAAAAACCATTAACACTAGCTCATAATTATACCTAGGGCCTCTCACTCGAAAGTCACACGATATGACATGACCACAACACCAATGAAGCAGCTAAATAAAACAAACATTATATTAGTTTCAGCCTTAATCTTAATTATTGGACTGGACCACCCAACTTCATTTAACCCCAGGAACACCTGCCACTCAGAAGTGATATGCAGCGGCCTACCTGGGTACGCCCCAGGTAGGCTGCTGCAAATGCAGCCTAGCAAAATGGGGGATTATAGATCCCACCAACACCCAGTGTGAGTGTGGTGATCCTGACCAGACAATGGCCCACTTACAGCATTGCCCAAAGTTCCCTGCACCTTCAAGGATATTTAAAACACTACCTACCTACTGGCCGGGCCCAAGTAATGTAGCAAAAAAAAACCGTCGATTCGAAAAGAAAAGACGAAGATACTAATTCTTTTATAGTATAACTTTGTTTCCAATCATAGAATTGCATTATTACTTACTTACTGTGTTATCAAATTCGTATTTTATTGCATGCGATTTTTTTGTGTGTATTTTTAAATTTAGTCTTGTATTTAGAACGATTCTTATGTAAAGAGTTTTTATTTTTTAGACGATAGTTAATATTATAAACGCGAAAGTAACTCGGTTTGTTACTCTTTCACAATAAAACGACTGAACCGATTTTGATAAAATATGGCATGAACAGAGCTTAAATCTAACATAGGCTACTTTTTAATCCTGAACTTCATTTGCATCCACTATAACCGGCATTCATGCGGACGAAATCGCGGGCCAAAGTTAGTCCGTAAATAAATAAACATAACTTACGTGTGATAGCCTGAGGGCCAGGCGAAATCAGGTTGAAGGCAGCAACATTCGAAACTAGGACAACGGTAAGCAGCAAACCAAATAGCAGACACCTCATTGTGACCAGCAATGTACTACTTGCTTGTAATGGTAGAGTAGATAAGTACATAACTACTGCCATCGATATTTATATGAGAACGAAACATGAATTATTAGTATTAAATTGATTATAAATGCGTCTAACATTACTCGAGATTAAAACTGAAATTGGATTACTTGGCTTGCGTAGTTAGGGTGTAGTTAGACGGCCGTCAGACGATGATATTTTAAGGCATAACTTTTTATTTGCTGGTTTTATCTAAGTTTTTTTTTTCATTTAAAAAATTATAAAAAATCTATAATTATTTTCAAAAGAAGACAAATTCGACGAATCTTTCATTCCTAGTCATCATCATCATCATCTTGTCAACCTTTAGACGCCCACTGATGGGCATCTCCCCTAAGGGTGGTTCAGCCGTAATCGCCATGCTTGGCCGATGCATGTTGGCGATCGCAGTAGGTGTTATGGTACTCAGAAGGACGCTGCTACCCATCCTCAGTTCAATACCCCTCTGTCGCCTTCTACGACACCCACGGGTAGAAATGGGGTGGTGCTATTCGTGACCGGTACCACACGGCTATTATTCCGTTTTTTTCCTAGTAAGTATAGTAATAAATCTTATTCTGCCATTTTTTTTTTAGGTAAACTGTAAAAGTTTTAGTTGCCCCACGCTAAGAATTTCTCCTGTACCGTGGGTGAGTTTACAAACATTTAAACTCATATACACAAACAGCCAGGAATCTCACACAGATCTGTAAGCCAAACAAATATTTGTTCCGTGCGGGAATCGAACCTGCGACATGCAGCGCAGTAGTCAATCACTCAACCACTGCGCCATCGTCTTTTCGATTTTCTAACATTTTTTGTACAGAGAATTGTGATTTTAACAATTATTTTTAACAAATTGTAACAAAGTTTAAAGTTCTCACTAAAATAAAAAAATACGTGAAGTTGTGTCTGACGCGGACAAAACATTGACAATCACACAAAATCCACCAGGTATAATTAAAAGAAACTTACACCATCTTACAGACAATTTTATTATCTATCTTTTAGTATACGCCTTTTTTTAATTTTGAAAGAATACTACTTTTATTTAATTTTTTCGACTAAACTTTGAGAGTTTTGGACGCAAAACTGATGCAGAACGGACGCAGTCTGCGTCCAAAACTTTCAAAATTTAGTCAAAAAAATTAAATAAAAGTAGTATTCTTTCAAAATTAAAAAAAAAGCGTATACTAAAAGATAGATAATAAAATTGTCTGTAAGATAGTGTAAGTTTCGGATAATTATACCTTGTAGATTTTGTGTGATTGTCAATGTTTTGTCCGTGTCAGACACAAATTCACGAGTTAATTAAACTATTTAATATGAACTTAATAAAAAATATTCACTTTCTATATGATTAAGAGAATGTTCTAGTTTAACATATATTTTTTTCAAATCATTTACACTGCACATTTTGACGTGATTGTCAGTTTAAAATCTGTAAAAGTCGTATATCGTCGCCTTAAGATAAAGCTGGTACAGTATTATTCAAAATGGCGACTTTGAACACGAGTCGAGTGGGTGCGCAGTAACAATTTCACGTGTCAGCGGGAGTGAGGGGCGGGGTACTGCGCAGGCAATAGCGCACTTCACAGCTGCCATTAAATTTGAGTCGAGTTGTAGTAACTTCTGTTCTGCAGACACCAGGATTTAGGGCGCTTTGCAGACGAAGCAACTTTGATTTCCGAGTTGCGTCAACAGGCAATTTGCAACTTCATGACGTTATTCTTACGATTTTAAGAAACTGTGTACTGCAAACGCTGCAAAATATATTGGTGTAATTAGCTCAGCTCAGCTGCCTTCCGATTACCTACTTCAAACTATTTTGCTCTACATCGATTTCAACCGCTCCAGATTCATTCGACTAGAGTAAAATTTAATGTTAACTGCTTAATTTTCAACTTTAATATGATTTTTTTTATCAGGCGTCAAGTCATAGTTTTTATACTTCTTCTTTTTCTTCTGTTTTACTCTGAATTATTTTAACGAATCTACCTACATGTGAAATCTTCTTTATCTTGATCATTAATAAAATGTTTATTTTTTGTTAAGAGAAAAATACAATTATTCAATACCAAAAATCCGTTCCAAAACGTAGGGTTGGTCTCTATGGATAAAAACGAGCAAGAAACTCAATGAACAATTTTTTCAATCAATTTTTTATAAGGCCCTGGTTACATTATTATTCTTGCTTTCTTGTTGCTTCTTTGAAGTTTGTTCATTAACACAAATAAAAAAATTTAAAAAAGAACAAAATAACACCCAAATATTTTTCTCGTACATAAATTCTCATTTTCATCCGATTTAGTTATTCACGGGGATAAGTCCTACGGAATCAATAACCCGGAAAATTCTAATACCTCGAAATATTTTTGGCTAAAATGGCGGCCATTTTTCGCAGCAAACCGTTAGAGCTAATGGATGGTATCGAATTATCGTTACTTTGGACGAAATACTTTTTCACAACCATTCTAGGGTCTCTCGAAATTTCCACAATAATGTCAAGGTCTCGATACTAAGTAAGAATATGGTTTGTGATTATTGAATTTATTTTTTACTAGCTTTAATTCGCGACTTCGTCCGCATCAAGGCTGATGTATTTAGTAAGAAAACTCAAACATCTCCCATGACTCGGCAATAGGTACTTGTTTTTATAAGGGTACAATATAAATGCTCACCAAATTCATTTTTAGACTCTTTATTTATATATTCTTTTCACTTACTAAAATAGATACCTAAATGCTCACCAAATATTGTGTGAGCACGGAATTTGAGGCACCTGGACTCATAAAATATTTGGTCCGAAATTAACTTTAAAGTTTATATATTTACATTGCATAGAAAAAAAATAGTTTCATTTCTACAATACTTCGTGAAACACAATTTGGAGAGCATTTATACCTACCAATACATTAGAATGTATTGGTAGTAAAAAATACACAAAGTACAGGCGTTTAAACACAAGCCTTTTTATAAATCGAACTAGCATTTCCAAAGATTACCTCTTACAAACATAAAAAGCTTTTTACAAAAAAGACAACCGCCTTCAAATACTAAAAAGTGAAAAATAACTTTAGCACAGAACACACATTGACTTTAGTTTCGAAATTCAGTGGCTTTGTTCTGTTTGTTGTTTTGTATTGCCACCGACTTCTGTGCTAAAGTTATAAAAATAACTGTTTTATAGTTTTTAGTTTTTGAAGGCGGTTGTCTTTTTTGTAAAAAGCTTTGTATTTTCCGCTTTTTAGTACCTCCTTCTCATCCAAATCTATTAAGAAGAGATTAAAAGTTAACTACTACAAAGATTGAGGAAACTAAAACGTCGTCTATGTAAAATTTTTGGGTACTTGTAGATTTTTCAAAAAGTGCTGAATCAATTTCGATAAAATTGATATGGGACCAACCCTGAAGCATACCCTATCCGTAAAAAAAATTTCAAAGAATTTTCAAAATCGGTTTACGTTTGCCGGAGAAATCGCATAACAAATCGCGCACATACTTAATGCTAAGACATATACGGTTTTCTCAGAGATGCCATTGTCAGAACTGGACCAAATTAAAATGGGACCACACGGGAAGCACTAGGTTTCAAATAAAAAAAGAATCATCAAAATCGGTTCACCCAGTCCAAACAAATCAGGTAACAAACATAAAAAAAAAAAAAAAATACAGACGAATTGATAACCTCCTCCTTTTTTGAAGTCGGTTGAAAAAACAAACAAACTTCATTTCTTTATAATACTACTATAAGTACCCAAATGTGGGTGTTTTTCTGAAAAACTTGCCCGAAACTAGGGGGTGCGTTTACAAGCACAATAATATAAACTCACATAACTCTTCTTTTTTTGTGGATCTGGTTGTTCGTAAAGTCAAAGTCAAAGATTTATTTACACACAACACACACACACGCGTTTACACGCACGCACGTACACATGTGTTTCTTTTATTGTAAATGCATCCACGTTAAGTACAGGAGAAATTCCTTTTGTGGGTCAACAATAAAATAAGTACAGGGGTGTGATTGTAAGACCTCATTCTAAACTTCGAATCTGAATCCGCTGTGAGTTTCTTGATTGGCATTCTAAAAACTCGGTTGATAATGAGAATTTACACTAGCGAGTTGAACTAAATTGACAGGGAGATTTTGTCAGATAAAGTATGCGATGACGTCAGAAGTGGCATTCTGTAAAGTAATTTCCCCGTCACTTCGACGCTCATTTCGCACTCGAACTCGATTAAAAGTGTCATAATTCTACTATCACCAAGTTCTCTTCCAGAACGTCAGTGACAACATTATCTTGTACCTGCTGGTACGAAACATCAACTACTTCTACTTTCTGCAATTGATCATCGCTACTATGATCGTCAGCGATGTCTTCATCATGTAGAAGTAGTTGCCCAGCAGGGAGTCTTTATGTAATGAAGCCATAACTATTTAGTCTATGGTTAGAACCTTCTGGATACCTTAGAATATATTTGAATGATGTAGAAGATAGTTTTTATACTATGACATGTTATGTCAGAGTGAGAACCAGCGAGGCTCAGAGCTGCGGTCTTGTTGATCTTACCTCTCGCTAATCTTAATAATATAGTCTTCTGAAAGTCGTTAATACCTTTGATTGAACGTAGCGTAGATTCCTCGGTAATTCGTACTTGGTACAAGTGTAGCTCAGGTGCTACAAACAAGGTCATTTTGAACCTTATGCGAAGTGAGAGTGAATAGCGATGTGAGATGTGAGTTGTTGTTTGAATTTTCCAGAATCGACAGCTCGCTTTACCTAAATCCAACGTGGAAGTTTTTTACACAATGGACCGGCTGACACACAAAATACCCAGCAGTGAGAGGAATCAATCGTGTAAAAAATATTTACCTACAACATGTATTCAGAAGATAACTACTTAAATAATAGTAAAATTTAATAGTCAACATTTTATTTTGATGTGCTGATAAGATGACTTTTTTATTAAATTCCGTTGTAGATTTAAAAACATAGGTTTTAAAACAGTTCACTCATTTATCTACAGGCAAAGGGAAAGAGCATTTTTTCCTTTGCATAAATCCTTAATAGTTTTCAAAGTGGTTGCCTTCAGAAAATAGCTAAAACGTCGAAGAGATTAAGGCTAGTTCTAAAAAGCTCTTTTTAAAATAGTAGGTACTGTACCGCCATGAAGCCGTGTGGTGCCAGCGGCGAATAGCACCACCCCATTTCGGCCTGTGGGTGTCGTAGAAGGCTTCAGACGGATATTGACCAGAGGATGGGCAGCAGCGTCCTTCTGAGTACCATAACACCTACTGCAATCGCCAACATGTATTGCGATAATGGCTGAACCCCCCCTTGGGGAAAATCTATGCCCAGCAATGGGCGTTTAAAGGTTGACGTGATGATGAAGTACTGTAAGGTAAGCTATAAGTATGCTTTACGGGACCAGTCGTATACCTCTATGTGCGTTATATGAGGAGGCGGAAGATTTCTATGCATTAAAGAAGGACCGAATGATAATACTAGTATCTCTACAAAATGTCAACACTCTACGAGTGTAAGACCAAAAAACTACTTTATATAAACAAAATCGTGTTCAAAAGTTCTGATACATACAACTGAAGCTAATAAAAGCGAGATAAAAAATATCAAGCGCTTCTAATTTCAAAATACTTCTAGAATAATTTCAGAGTGTTTAGAAGAAATATGCTTTCAACAATTTTTAAACCGCCGGTTGCATTACGTATACACCCTTTACAGTAGGTACCTAAGTGTGGAAAGAGGGAAATTATTCAATCCCGGATCTCCTTTAAATTTCAAGACCTACTACTAAAACATTGAACCTTGATAAGAATTCAGCTCACTTCCCAACTCGATAGCGCGTAAAAATCTCATCGGCGTACATCAAAAACTTCCCCAGAACATGAAAGCAGTGAATGCCAAACTTTCGACTAGAGTGTCTTCCGTAAAGACCGCGACCCGAAAATGGCCGAAAACACCCGAGCACTTAAGAAGCCGGAAATCTTGATGGATGACGAGCTCCCTTGATCTATGCTTTCGTGTTTTATTGAGCGTAAAGATTCCATTCTCTAAAAGTTTTCTCGATAATCCTCGAGATAAAGGAATGAAAATGTTAAATGGTTTTGTTTGATTTTGAATAAAATAATTTAAAGGCTGGTTGGCATGCAAGTTTGACCGTTGTAGCGAACAAGTTAAAGTTACTCTTTTTAAAGCTTATTATCAGGTGTTCTACACATGTCTTATGGACCAATTTTACTCAGCAGACCATCAGCGCCCTACGGGTACAATACATCGATGGATTCAGGATGCTGTTGGGGTTGCCTCGTTTCTGCAGTGCATCTGGTATGTTCACCCAGGCTCACATTGATGACTTCCATGCCATTTTTAGACTAAATCCTCATTGCTTTGTAGATTGCGGGCGAGCTCTAACTCCATCCTGAAGATCATAGCAGGGAAGTACGAGTCTCAATTACTTTTTTTTTTTTTTTTTTTTTATTCTATATTTATTTAGAGGCTTTCACCTTACAAAGGTATGTCAGCCTCATCATACCCTAATCTAATTATCTTATTACCTATACACTTATAATATTATTAATTTGTACGTAATTGCGTAAGCGAAGGGGATAGTGATGCAGCAACCATTTCGTAAACCAGTTTCGCTTCTCCCGCACTAGGTATAGATAATATTCTAATGAAAGCCCCAACATCATACGTATTGACTTTTAATTCCTGCATCACTAACTCTCTCTCTCTCCTGTTCTTTTCACATTCCATTAGCAAATGTTGGACATCTTCGACTTTGTTACACACTTGGCAATTAGGGGAATCGACCTTTTTCATTAGGTATCCAAATTTCCTAGATGGAAAATGACCAGACCGCAATCTATGTGCCATAACTACATACGACCTCTTCAAACGACTTTCAGCAAACCAAGGGATTCGAGGAGGCTCACTTTGTATGGTCTTATACCATATGCCTTTTTCTTTAGACCTTCTGTCGAAATACTCTTTAAAATGATTGCAGCATATATTTTTGTAGAAGTTAAGTATTTCTGTGTAGGACGGAGCGATGTCGATTTCTAAACCTTCCAAAATTGCTTTCTTTGCAAACATGTCAGCCTTCTCGTTACCGCATATACCAATATGAGACGGAATCCATTGCAACCTCAAATTATTGTCGCCAAGTTCATCCAATAGTTTAAGAACTACATAAGCTATCGGTACACCTCTGAAACCAGAGGCGCATCGAGCTAAATGCATTAAACCACTTCTGCTATCCGTACATATAACTATGTTTTGATTCACAGAAAGGTCACAACTAATAATGTTCTGTAGAGTTTTCGAGATTGCAACGAGTTCCATCGTCATTACAGATACGTTTGCATCAGTAGATTTAAACAAGGCCGAAGTTCCATCACTTAAACTATAATAAGCGGCACCACATCCACTTTTGCTCTTAGACCCATCTGTAAAGAACATTTTCCACCCCGGGTACTTTTCACTTAGTTTCTTAATAACATCGAATTTAAGTGATGTAACCTCATGCCTGCCTTTTGCTACTTTAATACAGTCTAAATTACATCTAATTCTGTCCCGTACGTTTATACCTGTTACCCATTTCTCTAGCGAGTACATATCTAAAATCTTTGAACAATGTATATTACGTGTCTTACACTCATTGTATACAGTCACAAGTAATGGTTTTTTCTTGTTGTTCCAATATCTTGTGACTGAAAGGTCATTTAACTTATCTATTAGTGTAATAGTTACATTATTCATAAATGACATACTTTTTATGCAGAATTTTTAAGCCAAATATAATCTTCTAACGTACAAAGGAGGAATGCACATTTCTGCTTCCATTACATGTATTGGAGAGCTTTTAATGAAACCACCTATACACCTCAAATACTGGTTTTGAATTTTGTCCAGTTTACCCAAATGACTTTTTGCACTATTATCATAGAGAAAACAGCCGAAGTCAATCCTACTTCGTACCAACGAAATATACAAAGATCTCAAATGTTTCGGATGGATTCCCCAAGTCGGCCCCGCCAAAACTTTAAATAAATTTAAAAACTTTGCCGTCTTTTCATGTATTTCATTAATATGCCTTTTCCATAGGAGTGACCTATCTAACCAAATACCTAAGTGCTTCACACAATCTACTGAGGACACTGGAAAGTTGTCAATAGTAAGTTGCAATTGTCGTCTCCTTCTGCCTCTACTGAAAAGACACATCTTTGTTTTATCCGGTGACATGTCCAGACCCATCTCATCGAGCAATACGACCATGCTATCAAGGGCAATTTGCATTTCCGATTCCGCGTGACCTAAATCTTTATGACTAAGATAAAATACGAAATCATCCGCGTACTGCGAAACAATAACATTCTCAATCTGTTGGCAAATTTTTGATGTAATAATATTAAACAGCATCGGTGATATTGGATCGCCTTGTGCCAACCCCCTGCAGGCTCGCCTGACACCAATAGTACGTCCATCACTACAATCTCTTATCATCAAATATCGCTCTAATAGAAATGAATAGAGATAACTACAAACTTTTGAACCTATTCCTAAATCATCTAGTGTCTGAACAACCTTTTCGACCAAAACATTGTTATAAGCGTTTGTGATGTCTAAAAAGCAAGCCAACGTAGGCTCATTCCTGGTGAAACCCAATTGGATATACGAACATAATCTTGAAAGGCAATCTAGACAAGACTGAGCTTTCCTAAAACCAACCGTGTAAGGTGACAAAATGGAATGTTTCTCAATATACCATTCTATTCGTTTACCCATCATATTATGGAATATCTTACACACACAGGATATAAGAGATATTGGTCTAAGTTTTGTCTCTGAATTCGCGTCGTGCCCAGCTTTAGGAATAGCAATAACTGATATTGAACGCCATTGTTTCGGGATATCTCCAGTTCTGTAGATATCATTATATAACTGGAGTAGAAACTGCTTCGCTACACACGGAAGGTTATAAATCATAGAATACGTTATTCCATCATTTCCTGGAGAAGTGTCCTTCTTTTTTAAACTATTCTCAAATTCATCCATTGTAAATGCTGATTCTATTAATAAGTTCTGTGATTTGAACACTGGTGATATATTTGTCACGGAATCCGGCGTGAGTGATTGAAGCAAACCTTTTAACTTTTCCTCCGATACATTAGATTTAGCTTGACGATTACCTTTGAACCATCTCATCCTTCGCCACATGTCAGAAACTGAGGAAGTTTCATCTATGCTACTGCAAAAATGTTTCCAACTCCTATCTTTTGCTTTTATTATCAAACTTTGTGCATGTGCCCCTTTCTCTTCTAGTCTTGTAAGATTGTCAGGTGTAGGATTTCGTCTAAACTTGGCCAACGCCAACCTGCGTTCGGCCACTGCTCTAGATAATGATGGATCCCAATACTCTTTTGGCTTAAAATTCTTTAAAGGACTAGTACAGATTTTAATCATAGGTATGTGCTTATTCGCTGCCTTTTCAAGTTGTTTTAAAAAATAGTCGTACATTGCCTGAATATTGTTGCTGACGTCAACTACCCCAGAAAAGGAATCTATAAGCTCATGACGAAAAGCTTCCCACTTTACTTTTTTGAAGTTCCGTCTTTGATTATATTCAATGTTCTCTTGAAAATTCATCGAAATCTTAATTACGAGGTGATCACTACCTAAATTTTCGTTCATTATAGCCCACTGAAACTTAATAGCGATATCAGATGACGCAAATGTGATGTCCGGGGAAGATCTTTGTATATTTCCATTAACTAACTTGACTCGGGTTGCCTCTCCATTATTTAATGTTACAAATCCGTGGTCCAAAGATGTGTCTAATAATTGAATTCCACGCTGATCCGTTTTATAAGACCAATTCGTATGGTGACCATTAAAGTCACCTGCAACTAATGATTTTTTAGGCAATAACGAGAAAATATTGTCCCAATCTGCAGTGGTTGTACGCACCGAAGATGGGCAGTAAATAGATACAACATGTTCTAAACTCTTACAATTAATTATTTTTATACATATAACCTCTATACCTACATTACTTAAATTAATTGGGCATACATACGCCTGTATAGATTTATGGATAATTATCGCAACACCCCCATAAGAATCCTCTCTGTCCTTTCTATGTATATTATAACCCCTAAAATTTAAACGAATGTCTGAATTTAGCCAAGTTTCACTAACTATAACAATATGTATTTTTTCTTGCCCAAGTAACGCATCTAAACTAGCCGATTTTGGTTTCAAACTTTGACTATTCCATTGTAATATATTAATCAACGCGTCTTTGCGATAATTATCCATTTAAAGATTTTAACAACAATTGACATAAAGTTCCTCCAATAAAAAAATCCTTAATAAATACCTTGCATTCCTCATATATTACTTTCAACACCGACATTATTATTTCTTCAAACCCTTTCTCTGAACCAATTATTTCTTTAATTTTTCTAAATATTTCTCTAAATCTGAATTTTCTTTCCTTCTTCTTTTCACCTTCTTCTTTTCTCGATTGTCCATTTTTCTGATTACTTTCAATCATCTCGTCTTCCGTAGAAAAAGTTTCCCACTCTGTTTCCATAAATGTAGTTTGATTGTCTCGCCCATCTTTATATTTATTTTGCTTCTTTAATTTGTCCACTTTTTGTTTTTGTATTTGTCTGTTGCCTAAGTTTTCTGTTAGACTGCATCTATTTTCATTAATTAATATTTCTTGTGCAGTAACTGTTGATTGCACAGCACTACTGTATGTTTTTTTAAAAGTAATTTGACTTTCCCCCGTTTTTTCTTCAGATACCTCAGTTGCTTCAAACGTACTACCTTTATTGTTGTTCTTAAGATATATTTCTAAGGCTTTTCTATATGAAATGTTCTCTACACTCATCAGCATCCGAATTTCCTTTTCTTTGAGGAAGACAGGGCACGTCTTGTCAAGTGCCATGTGAGGTCCTTTGCAATTAGAACATACAAATACATCAGTTTCACAATTTTCATGCTCTTTGCCGCATTTAGGACACAGAATCTTTTTCAATGGGCAGAATTTCTTAATATGTCCGAATTTCCAACATATGGAACATTGAGAGACAGGAAATACATATCGCTCTACTCTAAAACGGCATCCATAGGCCAGAACGTATTCTGGAGATGTTGGGCTCTCAAAACAGACACGCACAGTCTCACTGTCCACCCACTCCCTGTCCTGACTGAAACGCCTTAATCTTCTAACTGATAATATTTTGCATGAACTTTCTAATGTTTGTAATATTTCTGACTCACTCAGTTCTAAATCTACACCCCTAATTATTCCGTAAGATAAGCCCAATTGGTTAACAAATTGAGCCCTAACTTTTAATTCAACGAACTTCTGACATTTGATTAATTTTTCTCCGTCTTCTTTATTAGCAACTTGAATAAAGACCCTGTAGGGACTTTTATAGCTGATTCTCAGGATGTTACCTATATTTTCATTTTTCAATAACTTGGCTAATGCCATTTGTTTGGGCAATACTTGTAAAGATGTTAAGCTAATCTTGTATGTGTCTTCCATATTTTCTTCTCCTATCCCCTTTTCCGGTTCACATTCGATTCCAGACTCACTCCTTAACAAACGCTTAGGTCGCCTTCTGATCACCGTTATAAAACCCTCTTCGCTGCTTTCATCACCCTTTTCTCTGGCCCTTTTCTCTGCAATTCTTCCACTATCCATCTCGAAATCATTCCTGTTATTACTATTGTTAGTCCCACACGTAAATATACTAGTAATCTCCAAATCACTGTTATCCGCGTTGTTTCCGTCACTTTTTTCTTCCATTCTCAACTTAAGAGGGTACTCGGAAAAAAACTTGACTCAAACGATACGGAGTAAACAAACTACGTGCGCTCGCGACAGCGTCTCGCGCGCCACTGAGTCTCAATTACTTGTGGCATTATTAGGAGATGTATCTCACATAATCATCTTGTCACAAAGTAACACAATGATATTTAGACAAAAAATTTCAATGATAATAAAACAAATTAAACGGTCCGCGTCTAAGAGGGGGAGAGATGACCTAGACGCGTAATGTGAAGGTTTGAGGTGGCGCAAGACAAGAATATCTGGGAAGGCTTGGGGGAGATATTTGCCCAGCAGTATGACAAAGAAACAATGGCTAGGATGTCTAAGTTATTAACTACGTCATGTACCTGCTATAGAAATAGAAAAACACAATAGACAAACACACATTGCAACACAAAAACACAAACAATAATACCATTTATTGCTTAATTTCAATTTAATGTTTTTGACAATTCTTCTCACTATTGAATTAATTTAATTCCTATGACGTTAATTAAATAAACTTAAATGATTACTTTCTAAATTATTAAGATTTAATTTAATAATTTTTTGGTAATTCTTGTGACTATTTAATTTTTAATTAATTCAATTCCTTAATTAAATTTTATTCTATTCCTTGTAAAGGTCGTAGCATATTACACCAACTCAACGCCGACTCCACTCCAATTCAACTCACAGCATGGCATTGAAATGTAAACTTTATTTCGTGTTACGTACGAGTGAATTTTTTAACACACAAGTTTAGTTGAAAGTTTACGACGCGTGACTGACACCTGGTGAACTAACAAAATTTATTTGTATGTAACACGAAATAAAGTTGACATTTCAATGCCATACCATGAGTTGAGTTGGAGTGGAACCGACTTTAAGTTGGTGTAATGTGAGATGACCTTAATTGTGAGCAATACCCTACCGAATCATTTAAGCGTTTTAGTTTTTTAGTGTTAGCTTATAAATAATAGAGTTGTTAAAATAAAACAAATAAACTAAAATTTCAACGTAGGAAAATAAACTTTGAAAACCACAGTGCCTACTACAAAAAAAAACCAGACAAGTGCGAGTCGGACTCGCTCACCGAGGGTTCCGTACAAATTTGTAGGTACATCATCCAATACATTTATAAATAAATGAGAAAGTCTGTTACGCTTTCACGATGAAACAGCTGAATCGATTTTGATGAAATTTAGTAGTAAAATAGCTTGAACCCTTGCAAGCACATAGGGTACTTTTTAATCCGGGACTTTGTCTGCATCCGCTATAACCGACATTCACACGGACCAAATCGCGGACAAAAGCTCGTTATAAATAAAGAATATATTTTTTTATGTTTTAATTACAAATGTATAGTTTTCAGAATTTTTCCTTTATTTATAGTATGAGACGAAATTACTTACCAAATTTCATAGTTCTAGGTCAACGGAAAGTACCCTATAAATTTTGATTCCCTTGAGAGTGTCGAAATGTACGTTTTTTGCGAAATAAACGGCTGTTTCTTTTTTTCACAGCTTCTAGGGACCGTGAACCTAAGTATATGGTTTTAATTTCAACTCGATACCTCTATGCGTTCCCGAGATAAAGGGTCTTGACAGACAGACAGACCGACAGACAGACAGACGGATAACAAAGTGATCCTATAAGGGTTATGTTTTTTCTTTTGAGGTACGGAACCCTAAAAATGTACTGCCTTCATTCAGCTTGTTCTTCACAATCTTCTGCATAATGAGATTGTTTCAGCGTCATATTCTAAGAACGCGCTGTCTCTCTAATGAAGCCTATTTAAAACTGATTGAGACACGCTTTAAGATTTACACTGTTTAATCTTGATACTTTTGCCTTGCGTCACAAAATACGCCTTACGTACTTTGTGCTTGCGTTCTTTTTCAAATGATTGCCAATAATTTTTAAATAATTTACATTGACATGACAGACAATGTTGGCTGCCTTTCATCTATTATTAAATGACACTGTAAAATGACTTGTAATTTATATAATTACTAGCTGACGCCCGCGACTTCGTTTGCGTGGTTGTCGGTTATTAGCGGGACCTTTTTATTGCGCGACACCTTAATAAAATTATTTTCTAAAACAAAAGTAGCCTCAGTTACTTTTTAACCGACTTAAAAAAAGGAGGTTATTAGTTTGACCCGTATGTTTTTGTATGCATGTATGTATGTTTGTCCGCCGTTATCTCCCGTTTGGCTGAACCGATTTTGATGCGGTTTTCAGAAAAATGTTTGTTACATTCTGGAGATGGTTTTAGAATACAACAGACAGAAATTTATTCAGCGCTTTCTGAAAAAGCAACAAAAACCGAGAAGACGTTTTCGTTTCTTTCCTTTGAGGACTTTCAATCTCTGTTTTAACTGTGTTGCCGTTCCTTAATGGATTTGGGTGACAAGGAGGCACTAAAAAGTGGAAAATAGTAACTTTTTTGAAAAATGAGAACCGCCTTCATAAAAAAAAACTAAAAACTAAATAACTTTAGCACAAAACACACATGACTTTAGTTTCGGAAGTCGGTGGCAATACAACACAACAAACAGAACATATAATAGCCACTGACTTACGAAATTAAAGTCATGTGTGTTCTGTGCTAAAGTTATTTAGTTTTTGAAGGAGGTTCTCTTTTTTCAGAAAAGTTTTTTATTACATCAGCTATCTGCCAGTTGAAGTCCCGTCAAAATCGGTCCAGCCCTTTTAGAAATAGCCAGAACAAACAGACACACAGACAGACAAATATGAAAAAATTGACTATTTGATATGTGTACCATAATATTTACTTTCATATACAGGGAAATTGAAAAAATACCCAAAACCTCTTAATCTGGACTTCGTATCATCACCCTGAATAACATTTGTTCTGCGACTTTGACCTCAACTAAATAACGTAGCCAAAAACAATGTATTTGAAGTCTCTAAAATGAACGCATACTACGCGCGAGCGCTCCCATATGATAGCGAATATGATGTAGATAGTAGGTACGCTATTGTACAGGCACAGCTGATTGCAGGCCTTTCGTCGGCCGTGTCAGAAAAAAATATTATGCAAATGACAATGCCAGATCCTGCCCCACCCATGTACAGAAAAAGTAAATTAATTAAAACAATTGTAATGAATATAGAACCTTTCTATACTAAATTGTTTTTCTTTAGAACTTGCGGATTACGAAATACCTACCCACAAAATACAAACTCATTTTACCTAAAATACAATTAAACCTATAATCAATGTCATTATTGTTTTTAGATTTAAACGGAAATCGCAAGTTCTAAAGTCACTAAGACTAATGTTTAGTTACCAGCAATATATAGGGTGACTGGTAATTAGTGTACGATACTTAAACACGTGATTGTGTTCATGATAACAAACAACTTTCCCGAAGAAAAAATGTTTTTTGTACTGGTTCACACAACACAACAGCCGTATGAAATTCACGCGCGCGCACGCCTGTCACCTAAAGTGAACCAGTATAAAAAACATTTTTTTCTTCGGGAAAGTTGTTTGTTATCTTGAACACAATCACACACACACACGTACACGTACACTAATTACCAGTCACCCTATATAAACAGTAAGATGCTACATATTGCACATGACTTTTATTGAGTGGGGCAAAGTTCTATAGAGTTTTTTCATTGTCCTTTAAAGTTTGTTTATATTTCTGCATGGAAAAAAAATGTTTCGAATTTTGAAAAGTCGTAGAACAAAATGTTGTTCAGGGTGATGATACAAAGTGAGGATTAAGTGGTTTTGGGTATTTTTTCAATTACCCTGTATATATATGTTTATGTCCGACACCATACGGAATGGTGTCGGACAAAAACAACAGCACCAACATAATCAACAGGTGCCATTTTCTCACGTCATCCTTTCTGCTCTGAAGAAACGTAAAAATATACCCATCTTACGCGGAGACGGTGAAGATTAATCGCGCGTCAATCATAGTGATCTACGCTCGACGTTTTGAGTAAGTATTCATGTAAGCTATTAAATGTTACCTTCATACTTTAGCATCGTAGCAGTAGATGTTATTCTTAGCTGTAGAAAAAGAATTCATTTGTTTTACGTATTATTTTCTTTGACAGGAAATATTATTGGTTACCCTCTTTATTAATATTATTCTCGATTCATGCGGCAGTTATTTACATAAGAAAATACATGGCATATTTGTAAGAACAACATTTGAGCCTATTAAAAACAAATTGAGACAGATACAGCGCAGTTTATCGTGAAATTGTTTACATGTACATCTATGTGAAAAATTAAAGAAAATATTACAGATAATAATAATAAATTTCGTTTATTTTCTCCCTTAAAACATATTATTTACAATTTAAGTTAGTACAGAAAAGGAAGAGATACAGGAGCCCAAACTAAGCAAGGCTTGTATCTTGGGTCTCCTGGCCCCAACCAAAGATCTTAAACGCTACTACTAATTTAATACATCGGAGGGATGTATATGGGAGTGAGCTGGACGAGTGCCGTGTGTATGTAGGTGTGTGTATATGTAAATATTTGTGTATGTGTGTGTGTATATAATGTAAATAATTGTGTATGTGTGTGTGAGAGATAGAGTGTGTGTGCGAGTGTGTATTTATGAGAGAGAGGGAGATTGTTGTGTGTATTTGATAATGCAATCTCTCGCTAACAAAATTATGTTTTTGTGCAGACCCTAGATGTCTCTGTGTCTGTTTAGGAGTGTTTCTGTTTTATGGTAGCCAAGAGTGAGAAGCCATTGTGTGATATTTATCTTGCAATTCATTTTGGTTTTGTGGTAAATATGCAGCATTTTGTTGGCAAGGTTGTATAGTCTTGGCCCTTGAAAAAAGAAATAATTTGCGCTAGCTGCTGTTTTGACTGGGTTTGTTTGGCAGACTTGGAAGTTACGACGTCGGGTAAGCACTTGGTTGTTTGGATCAAATTGTAAAAGTTTATGTTGTTTCAGAATAACAGTTAGTATATAAAGCTGCCTGACTGATAAAACTTCCGCTAGTTCAAAAAGTTTCGCTGTCGGAAAAAGTCTCGGTTTGAAAAGACTTATTTTCAATATGAGTCTTTGAGCCTGCTCAAGTTCAATTAGGTGACTTTTAGCTGCTCCACCCCAAGAGGAGATACAGTAAGCGATGAAACGGATATCCGGCAACTATCCACTATGTATCTGTCTGGCCGAGTTTTACTATCCGGCCGGATACTATTATTTCTCATTCACACAAGAAACATGCCACAATAGCTTATAAACACCGTTTATTTATTTATAGAAGATACAAATGTTTATTACAGGCAATAATCACTTACCATAATAACATGACAATGACGATGACTCCCGAACGCGCTCGAAGCTAGCCAAATATCCAGTATCCGGCCAAACTACTATCCGTTTTATCTCTAGAAAATATAAGTAGGTCCCTTTATTATACCAACTTTTGCTAGCATAGTACCAACATAAATATGATGAAGGAATGCCATGAAGACAATAGCATGAAGGACGGTTGTAGCAGTGTCTTAGAGCGTGTATTCGATTCGTGACGTTAACTTCATGTTTTCGCGTTTTGCCCAGAGCAATATCGTAATGATGTGAGCAGATTATTTAAAGACAATTACAGTTTTCGAAAAGATTAAGTCTTGATTTAGACAGCAACAGAGTATATTTATTTTATGAAAGTAAATGTTATGCTTAATATACAGAATATTTTTCAGTCCGTTACACGAGCTCATTTATTTTAGACAATTATTTTAAAAAGCACTGTAAAACATCGCGCGCTGTCGTTTGCCGATCAATTTCAATGATTCGTGCTTATTTCATGCATATTTTTTTTTCTGATGCACACAAACAGACCATTGTATTGTACTAGTGTGTGTCAATGCTGCTACGCCGTTCTAGCAATCGTTTAGATTTTGAGTTGCGCTAAATCGAATACGCGCCCTTAACCGAGCATTGTTGCGTTACGTAGAGGCTACATAGACGTTGTATATAGGCTATATAGACGCTGCATAGAGGCCACGTCGCCGTAGCGTAGTTGCGACATGGACATTGCATAGAAGTTACGTAGACGTTGCATAGAGCCCACATAGATGTGGCATAGAGGCCACGTGCACCCACTACGGTAGCTATCTTTTGATTTTTTAAGATATCAAGAGTTTACTTTCTTTACAGTTATTTTTCTTTTTAACCGACTTCAAAAAGGAGGAGGTTATCAATTCGAATGTTTATATACATATTTTTTTTTTTATGTGTGTTCGGGCATAACTCAGTCATATATAGACGGATTTGCAAAATTCTTTTTTTGTTCGAAAGGGGTTTATTTCGAAAAGGTCCCATATAAATTTTATCAAAATTGGTACAGCCTTTTTTGAGAAAATCAACAAATTCCCAAAAAAACTTACTTAGACGACGTTTTAGTTTCTTCAATCACTGGAGGACTTACAATCTCTTTTAAGTGTGTTGCCGTTTCTTAATGGATTTGGATGATAAGGCAACACTAAAAAGCGAAAAATAAAAAGTTTTTTCAAAAAAAAGGTAACCGCCTTCAAATCTAAAAAGTGATAAATAACTTTAGCACAGAATACACATTACTTTACTTTCGGAAGTCGGTGGCGGTGGCTTCATGTTTGTTGTTTTGTATTGACTTCCGAAAGTAAAGTAATGTGTGTTCTGTGCTAAAGTTATTTATCACTTTTTAGTTTTTGAAGGCGGTTTTCTTTTTTTTGAAAAAACTTTTTATTTTTCGCTTTTTAGTGTTGCCTTATCATCCAAATCCATTAAGAAACGGCAACACACTTAAAAGAGATTGTTTTTTTGAAAACCTTTTTTAACAATGGAGTTTTAACAACTTTTAGATACATTTTCATTTACGACAATCCTGTTTCATCTGAAAGTCTGTCTGTTTATCAGTCAATTGCGCTTTAATAGCTCAACGATTTGCATGAAAGGTACACGGATAGACCATGACCTGAATAAGTACATATTTAAGAAATGTTTATATGGCACCTCATAAAAATCTTTCAAATTAGAAATACCTACATTCTACTTATATCGTTCTCGTATATCATTTTATTCTCTTTTAACTTACACCACACCACATATCGTGCCTCAACAGTAACTCGCCCCTAGGGAAACTTGCATCGCCATTGTGTTTCACAATACACGACCAATTCCTGGCTTTTTGTATCTCTCTGTGAGCCACGCGGATAACTCTATCGCTACCGGGTGAAAGAGCCCCAGGGGACTATTAAGGGGGCTACCTACAGCTTGCAGTGGAATTGTATGGCTCAATTTATTATGCTTATGTGACTTTTTCAATACATATGTACTTTCTTAGTTTATCTTGGACATCATTGACAATGGTTAAGAAAAACATCGTGAGGAAACTTGAAGGCTAATTAACGTAGTTTTATGACGCGCCGATGAAGTTGTAGTGCAGTTGCAGTTAAGTTCAAGTTTGACTGATAAACGGTATTCTTGTAATCTTTGAACTGCGCGTAAGCTGCGCGTGAACTGCACGTCAACTGTACCACAACCAAACTCTACCAAACTTTCTTAAGGTGTAGCCACATGAGAGAAAAAAAATTACTCACTAAATAATTGAATAGAATCGATTACATTTCAATGAATATGACATTATTATAATATTAAAATAATACTCCAGTACAGATTTTAGTGCTTTTTAACTGTCATTTTGAGACGTCAAACAAAGAGTAGAATATCGATCATGTTGCACCAGAGACTCGCAACGGTAAAATGCCGTTATTGCGCTCGCGTGACGCGAACTTAACTCGAGCGTGTCTGACAGCTGTAGAGAATACGAAAAGCGTTGTTTTGATCGAAACTTAACTGCAACTGCACTGCAACAGCACTTCTTTAGTTACGTGAATTAGCCCACAACACGCATTCCTTTCCAGTCAGAACACAATAACGCTTCTGTGTGGCAGAAATAGATATGGCGGTGCTACAGACGCCAGCACATCAATTTAATATGAACCTTATTCTTCTGTGATGAAGTTGAAAATCTATCAAAGAAATTTGACACATTGTTGTAGCTTGATGTGTTGGCCTCTGTACATTCTCTGGCCGAGCTCACAAAGAGATCTACTAATACAAATAACTATAACACTGAATAAACATTTTATTAATAGGACTGATTCATTTTAATTTGATGCACTTACAAAGTAAACTTGGTGATTTAGAATTTACACCTCTGCGAGCAGCGTTTGGGCAAGCGTCGTGTAGGACGCCCTGCCCCTGCGCCACGATGGACCGACGACGATTTGAAGTATGTCGGTATTCTACTATTCGTTTGACGTCTCAACATGACAGTTAAAAAGCACTAAAATCTGTACTGAGGTATTATTTATCATCATCATTATCATTTCAGCCGAAAAAGCATAAGCCTCCCCAAGGGGGGGTCTGGCATAATCGCCACGCTTGGCAGGCGGATTGGCGATCGCAGTATGGTTGTTGCAAAGGCACAGAGAACGCTGCTGCCCATTCTCTGGTAAGTCCCTCAGTCGCCTCTTACGACACCCACGGGAAGATATGGGATGGTGCCATTCTTTACGTCCGACACCACATGGACTATTATTATAATAACGTCATATTCATTTAAATGTAATCGATTCTGTTCAATTATTTATTAAGTAATATTTTTCCTTTCATGTGGATACACCATAAGTAAGTTTGGTAGAGTTTGGTTGTCGTACAGTTGACGTGCAGTTCACGCATAGCTTACGCGCAGTTCAAAGATTACAAGAATACCGTTTATCACTCAAACTTGAACTTAACTGCAACTGCACTACGACTTCATCGGTGCGTCATAAAATTACGTGAATTAACCTTCTGGTGTAATTACATACACATGAGACATTTCGACTTTGTTTCTGGGAAGGTAACGCATCTACAAGGCCTCGGGTATTGTAGATGTCTATAGTATAATAATAATAATAACTTTATTATCAGGCAACTGTGGCCCATAGATAAAATACACAAAATAATCTTAAACAATAACAAACTAATACATATTAAAACCTTATAATCTATAACTAAATATATCCTATTTCACACGTAAAGTCGGCGTTGTATGTCGCGCGGTGTCAGCAGGTAGCCGGCGTCGGAAGCACCGGAACACATCACCTTTCGGCCAAAATTCCTCCTTCGTGAAGGTCGACAGATGTTCAGTTGGTACTCTCACCACAAAGGAGTTGAAGTTCACATTGTGGCTCGAGGCCAACCGCTCGACCCTCGGCCACAAATGCAGCAGTTCTGTTCTGTCTCCTGCTTGATTTGGAGGGAAGTGGAAAATGTGTTTTCTTACTCCTCCGCTGTTCTTTTCTGATTAATTTCGTTGCGGAATATCTCTGCAACTTGTGTTGTTAGAAATGCTTTTTTAGCTCTGAAAAATATTATTAGTAGATTTCTATTCACCAAATGATTATCCGCAGAAACATTTGAAAAATAAAAAATAAAGTCATGTTAGTAAATTTTTGGACTTTATGTTAAGACTTGGTAAGTATACTTACTTTTTTTAATTTCGGTTTTAGGTACTGCATCGAAAAATGCATAATCAAACAATCAACCATTGGGGATCCAACACACATCTAATGTTGTGGAGGATAGACATTTCCATTCATGATTTCGTTTTCAGAGGATTTCATATCAAGTCTACAGTATTGTTACATTTGTTTAGTTTTGTAGCAATACCGCGGTAAAACTGTTAAAATAATGTAATTTTGATCACCTTACTTACCCCCATTAGGTATGTACATATATAGCGTTATCATGTATATAGCCTATGACATGGGTAGATCCAAAATTTTTGCAAAATTTTAAAGTCTATCAAATAGTTTCCATATCAGTAGTGAAGCTGGCACATACAGATAGAAGTAGCTACAGACAAATATCCTACTAATATTATAAATGTGAAAGTTTGTGAAGATGTTTGGATGTTTGTTACTCAATCACGCGTAAACCGTTGAACAGATTTGCATGAAAATTTGCACACAGGTAGACCATTTCCTGGATTAACACATAGGATACTTTTTATCCCGGTAATGTGTTCCCTTGGGATAACCGTTATTTTTACGCGGGCGAAGCCGCGGGCAGAAGCTAGTGCTTTATAAAAAAATCACTTTACTTTCGTTTCCACAATTTCTTTTGACGTGAATACGTCTTTAATTTTGCTTCCATCATCATCATCATGTCAATCTTTACACGCCCACTGCTGGGCATAAGTCTCCCCCAAGGTTGCTTCCATAGCAAGAGGCAAAACTGATGAAAACGAAATCGGGGTATACAGTTAGGTCTTTCTAGCTACTTATCTATCATCTACATCCAAAATTTAATTACACCACTCGATAGCATATAAGGATCAAAGAGTTTATAACAGTTTCCAGTTCGTTCAAAAATGATTATGACACACATATAAATACGCTCAATGAAAATATTACCTATTATGTCAGCAACACCCCGATATTTTCACTTAACTTATTTTTCAAATTTCCAAACGGAACAGTTACATAGATATTGTATAATAATTTTAATCATCATCTGCCTAGCCTTTTTTCAACTATATTGGGGTCGGCTTCCAGTCTAACCGGATGCAGCTGAATACCAGTGTTTTACATGGAGCGACTGCCTATCGGGCCTCCACAACTCAGTTACTGGGTAACACGATACCCCCTGGTAAGACTGGTTATCAGACTTTCTAGCTTCTGACTACCCATAACGACTGCCAAAGATCTATAAATGACAGCCGAGACCAACGGTTTTACGTGCTTTCACGCACGGAGGGAACTCGATATGAAAGAGATGGTCACCCATCTACAGCCCGACCACGGCTAGCGTACCTTAACCTTTGACCTATCGATCTTTACGGCTTTTACTTAGCAAAAAGCTTATTAAAAATAAGTAAGCTAATCAACTTTAAGCTAAAAGGTTGCAGATACTGTTTTACTGTTTTTTGGAAATCTAGCATTAAAAAACAACTTTAAAAAATTGCGTGATTAAGCTTACGGCCAGTTGCTTTCAAAGCGGTCGCGGGGCGGCGGGCGGGATAATTGGAATGCACGGTCAAGTGCGGACGTGTTTTCGCTGCTCGTTGCGAATATTATATTCACGTGTTGCGCGGCTTTAACCGCTGCCCGGTTTATGTCGCTATGAGGTCACAACCGCTCATAGCCAACGAGGTCTTGGCATTTATCAATCATGCCATCGACTTCATGGACGAGGTCAGCATATTGCAGGTCTGCAAATCCAGTTTCAAGGAGGTGGAGATCAGCAGTGCCAAGCTGCTGCTGTACCAGTCGCTCGGCAAAGTCGAGCAGATGCAGTCCCGCCGGAGGGATGGTGGCCAGAAGTGTGTGCAGGACATCATCACATTGATGAAGAGCACCGACCCAGACGACGTGCCCGCATTTGTGGCGAAGGAGCTTCATAAGTTGCCCCCAGTCAAGTTTGACCACGTCGACGTCACCAGGTTGCTGAAGGACATAAGATCTCTCCAGGCGAGTCTGGCCGTGGTACAGTCCAAGTTGGAGGTGTCGAATAACACCATTGGTGAGCTACGTACTTAAGTAGAGTTGTTGCGCAACGCTGTTGAGGTAAATAGGCCGCCTGATGCCACCAACGAGACCGCACATCACGCAGCGGGAAACGCTAGCGTCGGCAGTTTTGATTCAGCGAGCTGCACTGCGTCACCCGCTGCTGATATCCCTTGCGTTACCGGCGACCGGTCGAGGTAGTGACTTGTGTAGGTACGTCGACCCCTAAACGTGCCTACGCTGATATCGCCGCCATGCACCAACCTATAGAGAAGGGGAATAAGAAGAGCTCCTGTGAACCTGACAACAGGGGTTCGAAACAGCAAGGCCCAGCAACGGGCATGTGTGACTAGGATGTCTTCGTGAAGGTGGAGAGGAAGAAGAGGAAGAAGCCACCTAGTCGGAACCAGTGTGGGACCGCGCTGGCAGGACCCATTATGCGGCGTCCGGTAATACCTACGACGCAGCTCTATGTGTCCCGGCTGCATCATACCACGAAGGTTGAGGAGATCGTGGAGTAAGTCCGATCGAAGACCAGCTGGACCTTGAGGGTCGAGAAGTTGGAGTCGCGCCACAATACTAACTTCAATAGGGTATTACACCCATTTTTGAAAAGTGTCGCAATGAAGTTCTGTAGTGCTAATATACCACCAAAAAAAACACAAATTTTTTATTCAATCGATAAGTGCCATAAAAATGCATCTAAATTTTAAATTTTCAAATTACGCGCGTAGTTTGACGAAAACGCCTCTTAGTGGACGCCATATTGCCCAGCGTAAATGACGTCAGTTCGTTTTGTATCAAATGAGCTCATATTAAATATGATAATTGTATATCATTTAAAAATAATTAAAAGTATATTTTGTAATAGGTGTAATAATGAAAAAATTACGTTGGTTACGAAAATAATAAAAGTACAAAGCCTATATTACGCCAATCGGTTGACTGACAGTTGACAATATTTTGTTTACACAGCCGTACGGCGTAATAACATGGCCGCTACTATTTCACAGTGTTTTATAACAGATTAAAAATACTGAAAACTTTGAATTGAATTTAAAAATTTGTTTTGTTATTTTATGAACTAAAACTTACATTTTCCGACTACTTTATGCCTAAACTGTCTCAATAACATAGTTATAGATTTTTTCTCGTATAGAGTAAAATACCCTATTCGTTCGTGGTGCGCGTTCCGACTCAGTATATCGAGACCTTCCTTAAGAATGAGTTTTGGCCGGAGGGTGTCGTATTTCGACGATTCCGCGGAAGGCTACGCGACACCACGCAGCGCAACACGACGCCGTCGCGTCGTGTTCAATAGTTTAATTATATTTTTTGTGGTTTTTTATAAGTATGTATGATAGTCTGTAAGGTAGTTATGTTATGGGTCTTTGATACTCGAAATAAATGGTTTATTTATTTATTTATAAAATCGTTATGCTAAATACTTCGACGATTTATCGATTAAAATAGCCGTTCTAATTTGGCATGATCCACTGATTCGCTCCTTGGAGGTATAGCGTGATGATAATTATTCCCAAAGGTATATCTTCTTCTTAACCTTACAGACTATCATACATTACAGACTATTATATTCAATGTACTGTTTCGATTTTATTATATGTATAGATATCGATTTCACATGAAGGTGTAACCACGCGTATGCTTAATCTACTTGGAATCCTGAAACAACAAACATTTGACGTGATATCGCTGTTATTCGTTGGTCCCGGCTACCTAACAAAGGAGATTTTGATAATGGAATTGTTTATTAACCCAGTAATCTTTGCTTGCTTTTTTATTGTACTTAGGTAGTATTTATAGTATTTATGCCCACTTACTAATATTAGTAGAATTTGAAACATTTTTTAAGTAAAAGTAATTGAAATTCTTCACTTCACTGTAAAAATCTTCTTCACTTCATCTAACTTTCACTTCGCTCCCTTCACATAAATTCACCAAGGGAACTTTTTTCAGAAAAGACCTGACTGGCTGGTAGCAAATTTAGGTATTTATTTATTTAAACTTCATGCACAAAGGTACAAAGGCTGCCAGTCAACCGATGGCAGTGAAAAGATAACACGGCAGGTGCATTGTTAAAAAAGTAAGAAAAATATTTAAAACATATTAACTTTAAAAGTACAAAAATAGGTAAAATACCAAGTTATATATTCGCTACGCTTGACGCGGTCGGTAAATAGATGGATGACTATCCATTTCATAATGAGACCCCTACGTGTGAGCACGTAAAGTCGTTGGTTCAAGCTGTCATTCGTAGATCTTTTACAGAAGTGTTATGGGTAATTAGAAGCCAGAGAGTCTGACACCCAGTCTTACCAAGGGGTATCGTGTTACCCAGTTGTTGTTGTTGTTGTTGTGGAGGTTAGATAAGTAGTCGCTCCACGTTAAACACTGGTATTCAGCTGCATCTAGTTAGACTGAAAGCTGACCCCAACATAGTTGAGAAGAAGAAGAAGAAGGTTAGGCAGATGATGATGACCAAATTATTAATTTAATACATAATTATCTAATTACCGAAATAAATGTAAATATTAAAATATATTTATAATTCTAGATATATGTAGCTGTATGAAATGTAATAAATTCTTACCTATTACTCGGATATTTCAAGTAATTAAATCTTTGAAGGCGTATTATAAGGTAAACGCAGCTATTAACGACCCATAGAAAATCCGCAACTATTACCGATCCATTTCATTATTTTGTAAATTTTGCCTTACACAATGTATGCTGAAGACACTTGACGAAACACGCATGTTAGTTCATTGAGCATAGAAAAAACATAATGTTAGTCAGCGCGTGACATCCCGGGAAAGAGGCAACATTCTTTAGTTTAGAACAGTAAGATTTAAATCGAGTGTTTTTGGTATTGGAGTTACAATATATAACAAACTCCCAAACTGTATTAAGAATATCTCATCACTGAATATTTTTAAATTAAAGCTAAAAGAATTTCTCATAGCTAAAACGTATTATTCAATTAACGAATACCTTAATGATCGAAATATTGACTAAAATTGGAACGAAGTTCCTTATCGCGCGTTGTGAAAGGGGGCTAGACGGAAAAAATTCTTACGAAAAGTTGTCACGACACTTTTTTGCTATTTTTATTACTTCACAAACGCAGACAATTCGAACAGAAAAATTGAATCGTTGGTACTGTCAAATAGAGTTCATTATTAGTTGAATGGCGGCTTTTCTATGAAAATATTGGAGCGAATTAAAACCTTATTTTTACACATTAACCGTGAAATTCGGTTGCACATAGCTCCTATTGTCCGGTCGGGCACCAGCCTATACGTTTCTCAGAATAATTTTATCATACCTAGTTTGGTAAAATTTCAATTTTTAACCGTTTACGTTTACAAAATAAAGTCCGAATTCGCTTTTCGTAGAATATGTTTATGTATTTAAAGGCGGCGCGGCGAACTCTTTGAACTAGGTACCTACGGCGATATGTTTAGTACCTAAGTTTATTCGCTCAAATAGTGGCGGTACCTACCTCAATGACATCGGAATTATCATTGCGTGATAATTCCGATGATAACGACCTACGAGATTAGTCCACCTTTCACTGTGAGACTGTGTGGATTGTGAAAACGAGTGTAAATTTTAAGTCTAGAATACGTAGGTTAGGTAGGTAGGTAGTTACTGTACCTACTTCTATGTTTTGTTTAGTAGGTACCTATTGAAAGTTTGGGTTTGGTAATCATGAGCTTTCTATCGGTCGCGGTCGTCAGTAGGTAACCACTGCACCTTATCGCTCTAGGTCACAGAGTACTTTTCTCTAGGTTTTACTAGCGACAATAATATTTTTTTTTATTTGATTAAAATGTTTTGGTTTAAATTAAGCCAGTGGGAGCTTAGGTGGGTACCTAGGTAGGTAGTGGTACTTACTTTTATCATTGGCGAATTATTTGTAGTTGTAAGTAGGTAAGTGAGTAGGTACTCTTTTGCTAGAAAAAGAAAGGCAGGCAGGCGTAGGTACCTATAGGTGCTATAGGTAACCTATTTAAATAAATTAGAGCTATTCACAAACACAGTTTTAATCAACTTTGGCTTAATTAAAAAACTTACCTATTAGGTATAAAATTTACACTTCCCTGTATCGAAGCAACTGCTCAATATGGAGTCCATTTCGCTCGATACATAAACGGGCACGTTTAATTAAATTGTCTTTTAATTACATTATATTTGTTAATAATAATAAAAATATTATTATAACTTAAAAAAAAAAAATTATTACAATTCCTTCACTAATTAATCGAAAGGAACTTCGTTCCATCCGGGTGTCCCTTGACACCTCTCAAGTTTTTTGTTTTTTGAAATTATATGACCGTAATAATTATGTCTAATAATACAGGTAGTATTAGGTTGACCAAAACTTTACTTGATAAACTTATTTTTTTTTGTTTTTACTTATTTAATATAGATTGCATGACCGAAATCATGATGATACACATGAGACTAAAGATTGACATATTAATAAATGATAATATATTTTGACATGTTTATTAATAGTAATGAATGATAATATATTATCACATGAGTAATAATTAATTAATTATGAAGTATTTCTGCATGAATAATAATAAATATTAATGGATACATTCTAAATTATTCTTAAATATTGTACACCCTATGGGTATTATAGATTAAGAACAACGGATTAACTCACTGTGTTGTCGGGTTCGTCCGACTAGTTTCGATGGCATACGGCCACCTTTTTCAAGGAGTTCCACAGGATGACACACCGCCCGTCGCGTTCCTGCGGACACTGCGCGCGGCCGCGCGTTGCGCCCGCGCGGACAACTGCGGCGGTGGCGGGGGTGACGCGGGCGAGGGTAGAGGTGGTAGAAGTGGCGGAAGAGTATCTTGCTTGAAACACATACACACTGAGCTGACCACATCATCACTTTTTAGTTCCTCCTCTGTAACGGGTCTCACCATATAAAGCAGTGGCTTCCATGATGGAGATATGGACCAACCCCCGTCTCTATTAAAGTTAGGGCGTCGACTTATTTCAATAGCCTCACGTATTTTCCGCGGAACAAAGAACTTCTCTCTCGCTAGTACGGAGGCTTTGTCGAACCGTATAAAGTGATTCGGCCCACACTCCATCACATGCTCGGTGACTGCTGAAGCATTGCTATCTCCGCTCCTGACGCTTCTAATGTGTTCCTTGATGCGTGTGTCAATGTGTCTCTGCGTTTCACCCACGTAGCTTTTGCCGCATTCACAGGGTATTGCATATACCCCAGGTCCCTTCAATAACTCACTGTCCTTCGGAGAGCGTAGCCATTGCCTCACTTGTGTTAGGGGACGGTAGACTGCCTTGATATTATATCCCTTACGCAATATGTAACCGATCCTATCCGTCACTCCTTTAATGTAAGGTAGATAGATGGGCAAACCCTATGGGTATGTTACAGCGATCTATATATATATTATTATGATAAGAGCACCTTCTCCACCTGTGACAAACAATAAATGAATTTGAATTAGTTCCTGTTACGACAGCGAGTTTGCAGGCCATGTAGTACAAGACCTAGTTACTTACAGATAAGCACATCAAATTTTTGCTCAAGTTTTTTTACAGAAATACACGAAACTTGCACTTGTTCTATATTAATTAATGTACTCATTTAAGTGTAAATTCTTCTATAGTATTCCATTAAGTTTAAGTCATTAAATAGGATAAAACTTGAAATTTAAATAGAGCGATAATAGCTTCAATGATTTTAGTAGTAGCAGCTATTGCCGATCCATGGATCGGTAATTACCCTGTACATTACATTTAGTTTTAACTTTTTACCGTCTATATGTGACAATAAAACAAATATTTTAATATGATATTTTAATCTCAAAAAAACAGCCTTTGTTACACATTATTAGCGACCTATACTATTTTGTCTAGTTTACTCGTTTTACTGTTTTATGTTTACCACTTATTACAAAATTAGTCATTCATAACAATGAATGACTAATTTGTAATAAGTGGTAATAAGTGGTTTTTAATAACAATTAAAAAGGTACTAAATTAATAAATTACTTTCTTTTAAAAAGAAAGTAATTTATTAATTTAGTACCTTTTAATTGTTATTAAAAACCACTTATTACCACTTATTACAAATTAGTCTTCTTTCTTTTAAAAAGAAAGTAATTTATTAATTTAGTACCTTTTAATTGTTATTAAAAACCACTTATTACCACTTATTACAAATTAGTCATTCATTGTTATGAATGACTAATTTTGAATTTAATAACTAATTTTTAATTTAGCACTCTTTGTGATGACAAAGAGTGCATTCATTAATAATATTTGCTAAATCAATAAGTTACAATTTCTGATATAGTTAGAAAATTTAAATAAATACATATTGCCCATTTTTAGTGAGTCGGTGAAACATTTTTATTTATTTACATGCATAGATTATTACCGATCTATATGAGTCGGTAATAGCAAGTTTGGGAACCTATCACCGATTATATTATACACATTATTCTCCTAAACCTTTTGACTTCCGCAAACACAGATCCACGCGAGACACAATGGCTTTTTAAATGTGTCTGTAATTATGGCATACGAAAGGCTAATATTACATTACACTGGTTAGCTTTACACAGAATATGTTATTTTTTTAGATAATTTATTATTGTTATTTGCTAATTCTAACTCGAACTATGCCAAATGATATATGCTCTCATTATATAAATCTGCAAATTTCCTTTACGAAACCACATTAGCATGTTCTTATTTTTTTTGAATACCAATCTATACATCCTCTTGTTTCCTTACACTCTGTAATATCTTCATAAAAATCGTTAATAGCTTCATAGCTGTTCCTATGGGTTGGTAATACAAACAATCAACTAGTTCAATTTTTTTTTTTTTTATTAGAAGTAAATCTCCTTTTTTAGGGCATTTAAGTTATTAATCATAAACTAGACAAGCAAAAGTTTCATATAAAATCAAAACACAGGGTGTGGAAGCAACCACCACTCTTAATAATTACTGTCGATTTTAAAATTCTCTTAACACCTGCGTTTACCTCACTTACTTTAAAAATCCTTATAAAAATTGGTTAAGAGAATCCTCCTTCCAGTCCAGTCTGTTTCACAAGTCGGAATGGCAATTATTTCCGCTTGTCAACTCACTCGGAATTCGTTTTAAGGCGTCGACATCAAAAGATGCATAGATTACAATAAAGAAAAATCCAATTTCCGTTCTACGAACGGTCTGGATTAAATGGATATTTTATATAGAGTTCTACCTACGTGTATGTTCAAACAAAATTTGAAAATGGAACGAGACGTGTTTGTGCCTTCATGCAATATCTTTTAGGCCTCTGCCTCGAATCTCGAGAGCAGCGGGGCGGCGGCGGCGCGGGCAACGCAGACCGTTCTCGAAACGAGCGGGCAGATCGCGCGGCACTATAGCGGCGTAGTGTTGTGTTCGTGGTTGTGTAGTCGAGATATTTGTTTTTATTCGCGAACGAAATGTTTGAACAACGGCGACAACATCTTTTTGATTCAAATTTATTTCCTAACGCTAAAAATAAATTGCACAACACTGCAATGCAGACCACAGTTCACCGCTTGACTGGAGTGCACCGCTTTTTGCCCGCCCCCGCGCCGCTGTTTTCGAGGGCCGGTTACGCATTAGATCCTGTCGCTGCCGCGCCGCCGCCGCCGCCGCCCCACTGCCCGCAAGATTCGAGGCAGAGGCCTTATAGTCTGTTCAGAAGAGATTGCCAAACACTAAAACAAAAGAAAGTATATAGGCCATCCGTTAACTTATAATCTATCACATGCTGTCAGATTTAGAACTTGTTTCAAAAATTGATAAATAAATTTAAAAATGGAACAGAATTAGTATAACATTTTCTGTCAAGCTATTGTCCACGGCTGGGTGACCACCCTTTTTATTAACCCCCGACGTAAAAACGACGGGGTGTTATAAGTTTGACGTGTCTGTGTGTGTGTGTGTGTGTGTGTGTGTGTGTCTGTCTGTGGCATCGTAGCTCCCGAACGGATGAACCGATTTTGTTTTTGTTTTTTTTATTTGAAAGGTGAATTAGTCGGGAGTGTTCTTAGCTATGTTTGATGAAAATCGGTCCAAGATGGCCGCCGCTACAAAATAGCTAATCACATTATTTTTTCACAACTCCATCAATATGGGTATCAAATGAAAGGGCTTCACTAGTAGAATACTTTACACTATGATAAATTTCAAAGCCAAGATGACCGGCACCACAAAATGGCGAATTATATATACCAAACGCATTCTCAGGGTGATCTTTAATATCAAAAAAGATCCATTTGACGAAATACAACTTTAGATGTATCTACAACTTCTCAAAACCAGAATAAATTACATTTAAAAACTTTTAAATAAAAATTAAATTAAAAATTTAAAAAACCCCCAACGCAAAACATAAAAGCAATTATTTAAAAAGTAAAAAATAATATCTTTTGTTGAGCCATCAAATGTTTGTTCGTTGAAATGGCGCTATAATGTCGCGGCGGGGTACCGCTAAGTCAGCAATAGCTAAATAGGTAAAATAGCGAACTCATGGATTTGCAATGAGATTTGACTAACGCAGTACCCCGCCGCGACATTATAGCGCCATTTCAACGAACAAACATTTGATGGCTCAACAAAAGATATTATTTTTTACTTTTTAAATAATTGCTTTTTATCAAGACGGAGGGGCCGTGCCTCGGATATCATGGAAAGCTGTTGGTCCCGACCACAGATATAGATAGACCTAGATAACGCAAGAGCAACTACATCGCGTGCCTATTTTCGTGCCTAACTTACGATAAAAAATCGTGAGTAAAAAAATAAAGAAAACGTTTCCTTCCATCTGTAAGTCATTTTGTGATTAATATTATGCGTAATTAAGTAAAAAAACAATTATTTTTAATCTAAAATCCTCAGTAATACCTGGAAATACAAAATTTAGGAAAAACAAAACATTCGTATTACATTGTGACGTCCAAAAAATGGCACGCTTGATTTTCATACAGATCGTGATACTTGCGTTATCTAGGTCTATCTATATGATCCGTGCGTCATGTTCGTGAACGGGCGCCGTTAGTTGGGACTGGTCATCTCTTAGCTGCCTCGGTTATTCTAATTTTATTTTGAATTGTTTATTATGATTATATTTTTATCTAAACCTCTTTTAACGTACACGACTTGTTACATTGTTCTCACATTGTACCCTAGATTCAATATGAATGATGTAACCGAAATTTGTAACATATTATTGCTTTTAAAAGAGTGTTGTTCATGGAGTTTCTTGCTCGTTCTTCTCCATAGAAACCTACTGTTTGGAACGAGCAACTAGCTTCAACTTTCTGACTGACTGACTCTGACAATTTAAAAGTACCTGTAAATGGTTTATTTGAAATAAATGATTTGAGTATATCTGTGGTTCCAACTGTCATTTGTGACCTACAAATGACAGTAGGGACCACAGATATACTCAAACTCAAACTCAAAATCATTTATTTCAAATAAACCATTTACAGGTACTTTTAAATTGTCAGAGTCAGTCAGTCAGTTTTTACAGTCGTTATGGATTAGTCAGAAGCTAGAAAGTCTGACAACCTGACTTGCCAAGGGTTATCGTGGTACCCAGTAACTGGGTTGTGGTTGTTGTATGTAAAACAGTGGTATTCAGCTGCATCCAGTAAGACTGGACTGGAGGTAGACCCCAACATAGTTGAGAAAAGGCACAAAGTACATAAGGCTGCAGCGCGCCCGAGCAGAGAGACTACTCAGAACAAACCGTCATTTTTAGCACACACACATTAACATTACATTTATAGGCATTCTCAAGCAGTTTCAAGCAGACTTCAATCTCGACTGTCACGTGTTGTCTAAATTAATACATGAGATACATTGACATTTCATGACGAACAGGAAAATTTTGTTACAAAAAAATGCAAAGAGTTCCAACCAATGTCAATAAAATTTCATATTGTCACAAATAAAACCTAGCCCAAGTGAGTTTGGCAAGTTTAGGTAATTATTTTTGAAATGGCGGGAGCGGGCTTTCTGTTCCCCCCCCCTCGCACCCGCGCTTGCGACAGGACGTGTTTTGTGTGGCCTCCGTGATCTAAAATCTTTTAACTAGTTTTGACCCGATTTACATTAAACATTTTCTACTTAATAAGCATAAATCACCATAATAAACAATAATAGTTACATAACAAACATTATAGTGAGTGAAAACAAAGTCAGTTTGGTGTTTTAAGTTTTAAAACATCGTGATAATACATGTGACAATCGGACAGTGCCAGTGACATCGTTTACACATTTGACCTTGACTGTCGTCACCCACTCAGAGTCCTTTCACCAATTTGTCGCTTGTGTTATATGAGATTAGCTATTTTGCTTTACAAAGTAATTGATCGTTTGGCGCGGTGGCTGAGAGCTGCGGTCAAACCGTTTCGTACGCGTCGAGTCGCTGGTTCGGAATTGCTGATCGGAACTTTTTGCGCGTTTACTGATAACATTGTTAAAATTGCTAAGACAAATTAAATGCAAAATATGTCAACACCTAGAACGCCACCAAAAACAGTTCCTTCACGTTCTGAGTCGGACATTCCTAAGTTGTACGCAAAAGATGAGCTGTCAACCAACGTCACTACAGCCAATATTACCCAAAGAACAAAGCGACGATGCCCATCAAATGACGACAGTACAAGCGACTATTTGGCTGACTTTAAGAACGAAGTAAGAGATATGATACAGAACTTGGCTAGCCTACAGAATGCTCGTATGGACAAACTAGAGAGCCACATAATCGAAATAAAAACCTCAAACTCGAAAATCGAGGAGACATTTACAGAAGTGGAAATGTCATTGAACTCTGTGTCCGACCAGCTAACCTCGCTGGAGTAAAAAAATATTGGCCTAGAAAAAGAACGTAACACTATGGTAGCCAAAATAACTGCCCTTGAAGAAAAGTTGGAGTCGCTTGATAGTGCCCTTGTTAAAACATGCGTCGAGTTGCGCAACGTACCAAAAAGAACCAAAGAAACTAAAAAGATGTTATATGATGCACTGCTCGAGCTTTCAAAACAACTCGAAATTAAAATCCATGTGGCTGACATACGGGATGTCTCACGTCAGCCATCAAAGAAAGAAAGTCCAACTTCAAGCTTAAGTGTAGAATTTACAAATACGTTAACCAAAACGAGTTTTTTATCTGCTATTAAGGAACACAACAAACGAAATCCCAACAACAAGTTAAATTCAACTCATCTGGGTATTGAAGCTCCTAAAACGCCAACATACGCCGCTGAACAATTAACTGCAAACTCTAAACGACTTTTTTTTCTCGCTCGAAATTTCGCCAAGGCAAACCAATACATGTTTTGCTGGACCACGGATGGACGAATCTTGATGAAGAAGAACCCTGACAGCCCGTCTGTCGTGATAAAAAGTGAACTACAAATGCAAAAGATGTCGTCACTGTCTGCACCGAACAACGTTTGACTAGTCCATCCCCCGAAAAGATCGATTTTTCTGTTAACGGCTATTATTTCAACTGTTATTTATTGCGTTAATATCTCTTATGTCACTATATTTAAGTTAAGTAATCTAAACAACTACACACCAATTATTAAAAAAAATAACACATTAAACAAACACTTTTCGAAGTTCTTCACAATTACTTTATTTACACACCACACCAATACACCATATTCACCATCACTAAAAATCTACGTCTCGAAGCCTTTGTTACCCTATTCCTATAGCTTTATTTTTTATACATTCTTACCCTTAATTGTATATAAAAATGTCTAATATTACAAACCAAATTATGTCAAATGTCGACCAATATTCTGTATCTGACTTGTACACATGTACCCCTGAGGATACCAAAATGTATGTTAAGAACGTCAGCACCTGGTCTACAATACTAACGCAAAATATCCGATCCATTAATTGTAACTACTCAGACCTACAGACTCTTATTTATCGTATGAACATTGACTGCGATCTGTTGGTTCTGACAGAAAGTTGGCTACCCTGCGCAAGCAACTCAAGTATCCCCACCCTACACAACTATAATACTTACAAAACCACCAAACACCTTAACCAGAGCGACGGGGTGGTTGTCTATGCCAAATCTAATTTAAATACCGTATGTGAAGAGCCAGACTTTCTTGGATCAGCCTCAGGTCTACTGGTTAAACTAAATTCTGATGCAGCTATACTTTGTATTTATCGTTCGCCGTCCAACGATAACATTCATACATTCCTTACAGCACTTAATAACATTCTTCCAGCCCTCAACCCCTACAAATCAGTTATCATAACTGGAGATATTAACTTGGACATTAAACCGGATACCCAAGACACACGATCTCACGAATACCTTAGCACGCTGGCATATCACGGATTTCTAGCAGCCCATACACAACCTACTAGGGGCAAAAACTGTTTAGACCATTTAATGATTCGATCCAACGCAACAATCCTTACTCTAGTCTATGATACAACGATTACAGATCATTGCTCTTCCCTGTTATGTCTAAATAATAAAAAATCTAAGTCAACCCCACTTAAAACAGTATCTAAGGTAGATTATGACGCACTTGACATCACCATGAAAGACTTAGATTTTACCCCCCTTTTTCTTATCTGTGACCCAAACTATGCTGTAGACGAACTAATACAATTAACAAAAAATGCTTTATCAGAATGTACGAACATAGTTAAAGTACCAGCTAGTAAAATAATTCTGAAACCATGGATTACTCCAGGCTTGCTGCGCTGTATTCGGAACCGCGACCGCTTACATAAAAAAGTTAAGCAGTCACCGGAGGACCAAGTATTAGGAATCACATACAAAAGATATAGAAATTTTTGTACAACCCTCTTGAAAAAAATTAAAAGAAAGTATGATTCTGAAGAATTAAATAAAGCTATGCACAATCCTAAAAAACTATGGGACACTATAAAAACCATCACAAATTCAAAAAAAGCTAAAAACCCCTCAAATCAACTTTTAACTCTCTCACACTTACCCGATCAGTCTTGTAATGATGTAAACGACTTCTTTGTTAACATTGGAAAAAAACTAGCAGAAAATAACAAGAGTGGCCAAAACCACACACCTCCCTCCCATTCATCAAAATTTAATAAATCTTTCGTCTTAGAACCAACCGATCCCGATGAAGTTTTTAGTACCATAAACCAGCTTAGGGTCAACGCGGCGGTAGGTTGGGACGGCATATCTCAAACCTTCTTAAAAAGATACGCAGGGATCCTTATACCAATTTTATGTCACATTTTCAACCTTTGCTTCCAACTGTCAATCTTTCCTACTTCTTTTAAACGGGCAATCATCCATCCTATCTTTAAGGGAGGCGACGGGAGTTTGCCAAACAACTATCGCCCAATAGCAGTTCTTAGTTCCCTGTCCAAAGTGCTGGAACGCCTGATAAATAAGCGATTAGTTAACTACCTCGAACATTTCAACCTACTGTCTTCCCAACAGTTTGGGTTTCGCAAAAATAAATCTACTTGTGACGCTGTCCATGTATTAATTAACAATATAGTAGAAAACCTAAACAGCAGTAGGAAGGTTCTAACGATATTTATGGATCTTGCGAAAGCATTTGATACCGTTCCAGTTTCTACTCTTTTACTTAAACTAGAATGTTTGGGTGTCAGGGGGTCTCCACTTGATTTTTTTAAGAGCTACCTTACGAATCGCACACAATTTGTCACTATTAATAATTTCAAAAGCGGTGAACTACCCATTCAGTATGGCGTACCTCAGGGAAGCATTTTAGGGCCCACACTCTTCCTTGTATTCATTAACGACCTTTGCAATCTCAAAATTCCAAATGCCACAGTAGTTTCATTTGCAGACGATACTGCTATCACGTTCTCCGCAAAATCATGGTCAGAACTTCAAGTAACTGCACAAGAGGGCTTTAATTCTGCCATGAAATGGCTTTCCTCCCACTCTTTGACTCTCAACGCCAGCAAAACTAACTTCATAAATTTTACAATTACCAAATCTTCTCAACCAAAAACCTCAATTTCAATCAAAGCTCATTCTTGTCCCATACACTCTCAACTTAATTGTCAGTGTCCTTCTTTAACCTCAGTAAAACAAATTAAATATCTTGGCATAATTCTGGACAAAAACCTTAATTTTACGTCACATATTAACTCACTTTCCGGACGCATACGTAAGTTGATATTTATTTTTAAAACCCTGCGACACGTAGCCAATCCTTTAATTATTCGTAACGTATACTTTGCGCTGTGTCAACCAATTTTAACCTATTGTATTTCTTGCTGGGGAGGTGCAGCAAAGACCTTTCTTAAACCTCTGGAGATCGCACACAGAGCTATTCTGAAGGTGGCTACGTTTAGGCAGATTTTATTTCCAACTTCCGAACTTTATAAGTCATGTAACGTACTTAATGTAAGGCAACTATTTATTCTACATATAATTCTACTACAACACCAAAAAACTCCATACCAAGAAATCGCCAAACGCCGCAAAGACTTAATCTGCCCAATTCCACCCGCTCGCACAGCTTTCATAAAAAAATTCGCTCTCTATCTTGGCCCCTCACTATACAACAAAATTAACAAAAAACAACCTATTTACGGCTCAACATACTTCATTTGCAAAAAGACTGTACGTTCATATTTACAAAATCTAAACTACGAAGAAACTGAAGAATTCCTTAAGAAGTGACCATGTAACACACACATTCATCACACACTACATAAACATAACACACACCACACTAATTACATAAACACATTCACTTACTACACAAACTTCAACAATACTCATTTCTAATTTAATTTTGTTTTCTTGTTTTATAATTTTTTTTTTTTTTTTATTGTATTTGTATATTTTGATGATACCCAGAGTATTTCAACCTATCACGTGCTGTAAGTCATCCATTACGGCAGGGGACCGGAACCGTTTCTTCTTAACACAGGTTACTTCGTAACCTATCTAGAAGAACGGTACTTTACCCACTAACTAGATTTTAAAAACATGCCTGTGGCCTGTGCTATATCCACTTCGTCATAAATCTGGTCTAAGTTGAACAATAAATCATTATTATTATTATATTATTATTATTATTTCTGTAACCTCTATATTTTGTGGATGCTGACCAGGCAGTTGGTGACAATAACCTCTTTTCAAATTTAAGGTAAACAAAAACGAATCTTGCGTGATGAAACTCTTTCGAAACTTTATGCAAATCATTCAAAACCGTTTCATAATTTGTATTCCTCGTGCGTCGTCTTCCTCAAAGTCGGGTTAAGTAACATTCTGAACCCAAATCCCTTCTAATAGCTTCTTCAAACGGCGGGACCCTCCATTTTGTTCCACAATTTCTTTCTATTAGATAATATTTTACGTAACAGATCCCCGTTTTGATTTTTGTTTACCCAAAAGAGAACCCTTCGGTGATTCAATTTCGAAGTCATGGGTTGAAAAATGATATATGTTGCTTGTCTGAACCGAAAAAAGGGAATAACGTAATACAAAGGTTTAGGAGTAAATGTGAGCTGAGAATTGCATTATTTTAAAAGAGAACTAGAAAAATAATGATGGATGGCGGCTGCCTAAGATAGGATTGCTTGGCGATCTATGGGGAGGCCTATGTTCAGCAGTGAACAGCAGTAGGCTGATATGATTATGACAATCCTGAGTTTGAGGTAAAATGTCATTCCACTTACCGGTCGATTCTGTAACAATCTCACTAGTAAATTTTTGGTGCAGTGAGTTTGAGATGAGTTGTCATTCCACCTATCGATCGAACCTGTTACAATCCTGCTTGGAAATTTTTGGGCTAAGCGAGATTCCAGATCATTTCACTCAATGCTAAGCATTGAAAACTCTCTTCAACTAACTTTATAGATGGATTTTTTTCACAATAGCAGTGTAAACTATCTTACTTGTTATTACATTTTCCAACAAAAGCTTTATCCTTTGTGCACAGCCAGTTGCCCTGTGGAACACTTCAAAATGATTTTGAACTAAACGGACAAGTTTCCAACAATATTATCAAACGTATTTCCAGCCGAGCACGCTTTGTGTCAGATTAAAGAACTTTCGAATCATTCAAATGAAATCACTGTGATGTTGCAAAAGTCAAAAGTTCGCTTCTTCGTGAGATTTTTTCTTTTAAACTCAAGACGAAGAAGTTTAGATTAAGTTATATTAGATTTGAGTGAACAGTTCTAGATCTCATCAGTTTCACCAGGTTTTCATGATGCGTTTCGAATTTTATTCAATTCTATATTTACACGAAAAAATAAAAAAGGAAAACCTATAACTATTAAAACAAAAAGAAAAGCTAAGACAATAAGGCATCAAAAAATTCCCCCACATCGTCGTCAACTGGGAATGTGCCCAAGAGACTGGCGGTATTGCCACGTTGGATGGCAATGCTTAACCTCTGTCCGAGGTAAAAACCAGCCCTTGGATCACGGGAAGTGTCAACCAACCTTTTGGAAATTTCTTTAAAAAGTAGATGAGCACTTGGACCCCACGACCCGAGGGTTTCAACCCCAAACGGCTCGAAAATAAAGATATCGCTTAGGATACTATACTTTCGCCGTTTGAGGTTTTCTGCAGCCGCAGCAGCAGCACCAGCACAGCACGCTGTACTAGGAAGATGGGATGGCGCAAGAGTATCGACACACGTAGCGTCCCACACTAAGGGCCTACCCAACTTCCATGGAAATAATGACATGCCGTCCGGTCTCTTTTTTTTTTTTTTTTTTTTTTTTTTTTTGTTTTTTTTTTTTTTTTTTACGCGGTGGAAATCCTCATGGACTTCCTCCGTCGTGGGGGTGACGGAGGGGCATGCCGGACTCTTACCGACTAAAACCACCGCGGTGTTCCACCTCTGCCTATGGCCGGGGGTGCGGGATTCGCATAAGCATTCACCGCTCCCCCGACAGGCCAAGACCTGCTGTTCGTCAGCAGGTCCCACCTCCCCGTGCGGCCATTTCCATAGCGGCCGCACCCACCCTCGAGTGGCGCGCGTGGAACACTGCGCCGCCAACTCGGGCCTATCTGGTCGGACGACGAACGCCCCTGGTCCACCGCCCGCAGGCCACCTCTCATGGAGGTCGCAGATCGTTTTGCGCCCTTCTCGGGCGCCCGGTGCGTCTTCTGCGGGAGGGGAGAGAGGATACGGCTTCTCTCTTCCGCTCGGCTGCCTCCTTTGCAGACATGACCTCCTCACAAAAGGAGGCAACCCCGTCCCATGCACTCTCGCTCTCGACCATCGATTGAACGACGGCCGGGAGCGAAAGATCGCTCCCGCCTAATGCCGCAACGAGGTCGCGGCGCAGCCCTGCCCAGGCTGGGCACACCTCCAACGTGTGCTGCGCCGTATCCTCCGGGCAGGCAGCACAGTGGTGACACACCGGTGTCTGCTCCCGACCTATACGACACAGGTACTTCCCAAAACAGCCGTGGCCAGAAAGTACCTGCGTTAGCCGGAAGCTGAGGGCGCCATGCCGCCTCTCGATCCACGCCTCCATGACTGGTCTTACCGCCGCTATAACGGCGTGCCCCGCAGTGGGTTGCGCGAGTCGCGTCGCCCTTCCGCCCTCAGGGCCCGGTGGAGCTCAGACCGCCGTGCCTCGATAACCCGGGGCAGGGGTCTTCCGTCGCCCTCTTGCGTCTCCCCGCGCCACTGATATAGTGACGCGAGTGCTCTCGCCTCCAGGTCCCAAGGCGGGGATCCAGCTAATAGGCTGGCCCCCTCGAATGAGATCGTGCGGTACCCTCGAATAATCCTGACGGCCATCGCCCTCTGCGGTCTTCGCAAGATTGCAATGTTGCGGGCCGTCAGGTTGTTTGCCCACACAGGCGCCCCGTAGAGCGCCATTGGCCGCACGATACCCATGTACAATTTCCGGCAGGACGTGTCGGGCCCCCTCAGATTGGGCAGCAACCGCGACAAGGCACCCGCGGCGCCCAATAATTTTGGGGCCAACTGCCGAAAGTGCGGGGCAAAGTTCCATCGACTGTCGAGGACGAGTCCCAGGTACTTCATCGTCGACCCGACAGCGATGGTAACACCTCCTACGATTAAGTTGGATCCTGGAGGTGGCGCACGCCGGGACCTATGGAAACAAAGGGCCTATGCCGTCCGGTCTCTTGCCATCGTCCCGTGCCAAGCCGTTGGGTTCCAAAACAGCCGGAATCGAATCGAAATCGAATTTAGATAAAAGTACGTGTAGACTAGGCAGACAAAGTGTTCTGAATGAGTAGTGATATTCTATGGTGAAGTAAGCTACGACTAACGGTTAGTTCTAACCGGCTAGCCTCGGTGTTTATATATATACAGTACTTATGCCCAGCTTTAGTAATTAATTAGTTTTTTTTTAAATGTAACTAACATAGTTTTAAGTCATTGTACTAACAATATTATGGACAGAAATTGTCTGAAATAAAAAGACTTAATTTTTTTTTTTTTGGTAATCTTCTGTCAAACTCAGTTCACTTTTCCAAAATTGACACTGGGAGTTTTTACAGCTGACCCGTTAAATTTTAAAAAAGCAACACGATAGTTAGGTTTGTTATTCTCCGAAGGGTTTCTGTACTGTTTTAATGAGGGTGATGTACACACCTCATTAAAAAAAAACGGACAAGTGCGAGTTGGACTCGCCCACCGAGGGTTCCGTTCAAATTTCGTTTGGTCACCCATAAATTTGTTACCGAGCATACCTCGATGATTGATTGCGTACTGTATGATGTTGATGTTGATTATGTATAGTTTTTAAACTGTTCCTGGTATTTGTAGTATACGACGATATTACTTGCCAAATTTCATAGTTCTAGGTCAACGGGAAGTACCCTACAAATTTTGATTCCCTTGAGTGTCGAAATATATATATATATATTTTTTTATATTTCACGTTAATTTAGAAGTTTGATTTTTGTACAACTTCAAGGGACTGTAGACTTGAGTATGGTTTTTACAACTCGATACCTCCACGCGTTTCTGAAATAAAGGGACTTAACAGACAGACGAACAGACAGACAGACGGAAAACAAAGTGATACTATAAGAGATCCGTCTTTCCCTTTAGATACGGAACCCTAAAAAACGGCCAAGTGCCAGGTGGACTCGCACACTACGTACGGACCATGCCACCGTAGCCGTAGCGTTCTTGTATGGACTCCCTAAAATTATTTATTGTTATATCTGCTATAGAAATACACACTCTGTGACAATTTCTTACTATGGTTCAAAAGAGAAAAAGAAAAGTTGTTGAAGTGCTAGTAAATATCATAATAATACACATAATAATATACATACGGGACCGAAACGTGGTCGCTCACAATGGGCCTCATCAGAAGGCTTAAAGTCACCCAAAGGGCAATGGAGAGGGCTATGCTCGGAGTTTCCTTGCGTGATAAAATCAGAAGTGGGATATCCTCATTTCTGATTTGCAAGAGAACCAAGGTTACCGACGTACCCCGAAGAATTGCCAAACTTAAGTGGCAATGGGCAGGGCACATTGCTCGCAGAACAGATGGCCGATGGGGCCGAAAAGTTCTAGAGTGGCGACCGCGAACCGGAAGACGTTGCGTTGGACGGCCTCCCACTAGGTGGACCGATGACCTGGTAAAGGTTGCGGGGATCCGCTGGATGCGAGTCGCACGGGACCGGTCAATGTGGCGCCACTTGGGGGAGGCCTATGTCCAGCAGTGGACGTCTTTCGGCTGAAATGATGATGATGATAGTAAATATCTTCTATCTATATAAATAAAAATGGATCGCCGAAATGTATGTACGCGCATAACTTCCAAACGGATGCTCCAAATTAAAAAAAAAACCTTTTTTCTTTGTTCGTCTTTGTCAGGACAAAGTATGTATAAAAGAAAATTTAGGTAGGTATGGTAAGTAGGTAGGTAAGGTAGGGTAGAGTTGTAAGGTTGGTAGGTAGTTAGGTAGGTAGGTTAGGGTAAGTAAGTAGGGTAACGAAAGATTAAGTCTAATTTTTTTCATCACACCACCCGTGCAAAGCCATGGCGGGCAGCTAGTATAATTAAATATACTACTAGGATTGTAACACCATCGCCAATTATTATTTTTTTTAATCTTTATTTAAGGGGACTCGGTCAACAATGACGATGTCGCCCCGTAATTCTTATTATACTAGGTACACCTTCTATTTCTTATTCTATACAACCTTATCATATATAAGCTACGGAGTGGAAGCATCACCCAACCGTTGCTTCAATTATTGTATTATTCATCTCTTACCTCTAGCCTGAACAAAAGCCTTACTACGTTCGTGAATATTATAATGTAGGTAAATATGAAACTGTTCATGAATATTCAGTTTATTTAGTCTGAATATTCATTGTTAAGCACATAACGCTTGTCGTTTAGGCACAGCGCTGAATGCCCACTTCAGTCATATACTTGACTCAAAGTTTATCGCTAAGCCGAGGTTAAATTACCAAATGTCACACATTTATTCCGGTTTAACAAGTTATTAATCTGCCTAGCCTTCTCCCAAATATGTTGGGATCGACTTCCAGTCTAACCAAATATATATAATATATAGGGTGACTGGTAATTAGTGTACGATACTTATACACGTGATTGTATTCAAGATAACAAACAACTTTCCCGAAGAATTTTTTGTTTTGTAGTGGTTCACTTTAGGTCACAGGCGTGCGCGCGCGTGTATTTTGTACGGCTGATGTGTCAGTGTGATAAAAGTGAACCAGTACAAAAAACATTTTTTCTTCGGGAAAGTTGTTTCTTATCATGAACACAATCACATGTTTAAGTATCGTACACTAATTACCAGTCACCCTATATATATTATATCAAAAATATCAGATTTTTATCCGTGTGGTGCCGGTCACGACTAGCACCACCCCATTTCTACCCGTGGGTGTCGTAGAAGGCGACAGAGGGATATTGACCAGAGGATGGGCAGCGTCCTTCTGAGTACCATAATCTCTACTGCGATCGCCAACATGCATCGGCCAAGCATGGCGATTACAGCTGAACCCCCCCTTGGGGGAGACCTATGCCTAGCGGTGGGCGTCTAAAGGTTGACATGATGTTGATGATGATGACCAGATTTTTACATTGAGCGACTGCCTCTCTGTCCTCCACAACCCAGTTACTGAGTAAGACCTTATGGTAGGACTTGTCAGACTTTCTGGCTTCTGACTACCCATAACGACTGTCAAAGATCTATGAATGTCAACCGATCTACGACAGACCGAACCATCGGCTTTACGTGCTTTCCGAAGCACGGAGGGGTCTCGGTATAAAGTGGATGGTCACCCATCCACGGTTGACCGCGGCAAGCCCAGCTTAACCTTTACCGATCGATCCGTACAACCAGTAGGAGTACTTAGCCACTAGTCCCTCACCTGAAATTCCGAGTTGAGATTATTCTCATACGAATATGCAGGAGAGGCCAGCACATCAAGTTACAACTATGTGTCAAAGTTCTTTGATAGATTTTCAACTTTATTACCTCACTACTACCATAAGAATAAAAAACCGAGCAGAAGGCAAGCTTCCTAACAGTGTTCAAAATTCTTACCTACTTTTATAGGGCTGTCACTTGGTAATACATACTTCCATACCACGTAGTAAGTATAACAGTATAACTGTTATATTTACTTCGTGTTTCGTACTCCCTGTCCGATCCAGATGACGCTATTACCCTCCTTCAAGAACGAAAAGGGCCACTAGCACATTAGTTAAACACATACAGAATACCGTCATTTCGACCTCGCCGCCTAGGTCCCTCGCGACGACCCCGTAACGCCCCCCCGACCCTAGCTAGCGCCAGCCCGCGTCGGTGAGCCCTTAGCTTTAAAATAGCCCCTAATTAATGGAGACCCGATCCAGCCTGTCCCTTTGCTGCCCTCTCTCAGTGACGTCCTAAGCCGAGGCTCGTACCCCACAGGGGGTGCCCTTAGCGTAGTCACTTAGTTTATAAGTTTTTGCCCTGGCTAGAGGCCCTAAAAGTCACTTTTAAGGCACCACAGGATTGTCTGGTTAAGCAGTAACCAACCCTCAGGTTGAACTGCGAGACGCCATTCAGAAAAAAAAAAAATGTGTTTCATACTCATATTATAAATGTGAAAGTAACTCTGTCTGTTATATTTTCACGACGAAACGGCTGAACTGATTTTGATGATATTTGGTATCAATATAACTTGAACGCAAAGGTCATAGGCTACTTCGTCTTCTTCTGCGATAACCAACATTTACGCGGAAAAAGTTGCGGACCCTAAGCTAGTCTATATCTATACTTATATTACAGAGAGGTAAAATTTGTTTGTTAGTTTGTAAGTTTGTATGTAGGGGAAATTTCCGAAACTTCTCATTTCAAAAATTAGTCAAGTTTGCTTTGCTTTGTTTTAATTTTATTTAAGTTGATTGTTTTAAGTTGTTTGTTTGAACTTCGCTTTAATTTATTTAATAAGTTTTGTTCAGTGCGGAGTTTGCCTATAAGTGATTGTTACACTTTAGTCTGATTTGTCTTAAGTTTCATTAACTTTTTTTAGTGTTTAATTGTTGGTGAACCAAATAAATAAGTAAATAAATAAGTTACAAAAGAATAAGGTTCATATATATATTGGCAAAATTTGACAGTTTGGTATGGCTGGATGTGTGGCGTCTGTACATTCGACATTCACTTACATGAGAATATTAAAACTATACATAGATTATTTTGTTGGGCGTTTTGCAAAAAGTAAACATAATTAAATATTTTGGGGTAGTCTTAAAAAATATGCAATGTTGATTCAAACACAAAGCAAAAACAAGTTTCCGTGCAACACAGATAAGCGTAGCTAAGAAGTGGCTCAAACTTAGTGTTGTAGATGTGAGTTTTTAATGATGCATTGTTTTAGTATTTTTTTTAAACTGTACATAGTTTTTTACTAAAAACTTAGCCACCAGCCCCTTAAAAAAAATACGAGAATAGGGATGAAGACTCCACTTACGATAAATTCCTAAACCAAGACCTTTCTAAAAAATGCTCTACGTTAGCTCTGAAAACACTATTCATTTTAAATTAACTGTTAAATTAATTATTCGTTGCTTTGAATTGTATTACTGTTTGGGTATGTGTGACTGTGTGAGTGACTTACCGACGTGAACTATACAATCTCTGTCATTTTCCCTACACTTTGTGCAAGCTAGAGCAGTACCTATAGTAACATTAGGAGCATAGACAAACGGTAGGTAGGGACACAGCCGATATGGCTCTTGGAGTTACTGTAACATTTGACAAATTTCGACAGATGACTTCAGGAGTCATCCCTAACATTGGAGCTGATAAATAGTTGACAAACAATAAGTGGCAAATGCATGCCATGTGTTGAGTGGCGTGGGGTTTATGTGCGTCGCTTTCGCGAGAATAAAAGGTTTTTATTTCTTTTCTTTCATATCTGTAAATCGTCGATCACACAAGCCCATAATCCCTTGACACCTGGGTCTTTAACCAGTGCGTCCTACCCGTAAAGACTTACGGAGCCGAGCCAAGCGATGCTTGGGGTGTCTCGGGTGGTTAGATTCGCATTGTAGTCATTCGCCAGAGAACTGAAGCCACCGACATTGCGCGTCGAATCTGCATGCTGAAGAGGAAGAAGGCTGGTCACGTTTGCAGACGCACAGACACACAGTGAAGACCCTACGGCAGGTTGGGCCGGTGATTTATACAGCAGCATATTGTCCTACAAAATCTATGACAAAATCGCGGTACTAACAGCTGAAAAAGTATATACACCAGAATTATTTGAATGTTCAATGTAAATCGAGTGCCTTAATTTAAACTTCGCCGCCGGCTCAAAGTTTTAGTAACCTCTAAAACTTTCCGTTGGCGTTTAATTTAACGTCACCTCTTTACACATACAATGTCCAATAATACTGTCCTCATGCGGGTGTACTGAGCCACTTTTGTAATAGGATTCTGGCATTCATCATCCACCACAGAGTGTGGAAATTGTATGTGCAGTATGTACTCGTAATTACTGAAAAGATAGGCATTTGATCATCATGTCAACCTTTACTTAGACGCCCACTGCTGGGCATAGGTCTCCCCTAAGGAGGGTTCAGTCATAATCGCCATGCTTGACCGATGCATGTTGGCGATCGCAGTAGGTGTAATGGTACTCAGAAGGACGCTGCTGCCCATCCTCTGGTCAATATCCCTCTGTCATCTTCTACGGCATCCACGGGTAGAAATGGGGTAGTGCTATTCTCTGCCGTCACCACACGGCTTAGGCATTTGATATTATTTATTAAAAAATGTATGCCTACAACTCAATGGTTAGGTATCTAAAAACAAAAATGAATGTTCGTAAATTTTTTGTCCTCCATGCGATCCTCTATTGATCAAATTGTGGTAAAACTTTTGGAACGAAGTCGAACACGAAAATGCAAAAAAAACAAATATTACTTATCACAGTTTTTATTCATCTAAAATATCAAACGCATTTACATTCGCCGATAATGCTGTCATCATACGGATATACACAGGAACACGAATTGTCCTCCCCCTTAGTGCACTCTTGTTTCGCTACGCAGTATCGAGCTGAAATAAAACAGTTATTTCAAATACCATGCAAGGAAGTTTACCAAGTATTTACCGAAAGAAAACCAAGAGCCCTCTCCTGGATTTCTTTCGGAAGAACAGTTGGACCTGCGCCAGACCTCCGATCGTGTCGGATTGCAGTCCCAAATCGTATGTTGAGTTTGCTTAAAGTTTTCGAGGTCGACCAAGGTAACGCGTGCCCAGGTGGAAATCTCTCGTGTCTTACTATCCATCCATGGTTTTACCATCAGACTCCGACAGTTTTACTGAGAGAACTAACGCATTCAAAAATCTTTTCGGTTTGTTACTCGAGGTGGTGGTGCCACCAGAAATCCCGCATCCAAGAAAACTGTTCGGCCTGTCTGGTGCACAGAGCTATAATTGTGCATTGGGTGGTTGGTGTGTATCGTTTTTCATTTTCGCCCTTTCTATGCGGCTTGCTATTGTCCAACTATTTTTAAGAGGCGCAATGCCGATTACTGAATGCAATACATACGTACCGGGATCCCTATCAATAACCAAGAAGATCGCGTAAAAAAAATCTAAGGTCCTGTATCACCACCTCCAAATATACACTCATCATCATCTGCCTAGCCTTTTCCCAACTATTTTAGGGTGAGCTTCCTGTTTAAGCAGATGCGGTTTAATACCAGTGTTTTACATGGAGCAACTGCCTGTCTGACCTCCACAACCCAATTACTGGGTAACACGATATCCCTTGCTAAAACTGGTTGTCAGAAATTCTGGCTACCTATAACGACTGTCAAAGATCTACGAAAAACAGCCGGGACCAACGGCTTTACGTGCTTTCCGAGGTACGGAGGAATCTGGGTATGATCTGGATGGTCATACAGACAACGCGGTAAGAGTTGTTTAACTATAACCGATTTGTACAACTTTTACTTAGCCACGGGCTAAATAGACACTCATTAGATTTATTTCAAAATGGAACAGAATTTGTATGAAATGATGGAATTATTCCGATCTGTCACCCTGCTTTGTCCTCTTTGGAGTACAGATCAGATAAAAAGTATAATCTGGCTCAGCTATTAGCAACGAGGGGGCAGTTCGAACTTAATTCAGGAGTGAATCTGTCCCCCTATCAGGGATAGGAGATCACGGATCCCCTGAAGGGACAAAGCAGGGTGACAAATCGGAATAATTCAAATGATCTCGCCAAGTAACTTAATCGTAGCTGAATTCCTAAGGCGCTTGCCTCTCATTCAAACAGACGAAACTTCGCAACCAAAGTACCAATGTGACTGTGTTTCATAATCACTTTCTAAATTTTTCTTGGACGTCACTGACACCATTGAATGAAAACATCACAAAGAAACTTTATTTTATGATTAACACAAGTGGAAGTGGCAGCGAATGGATGCGGGTTGCCCAAGACCGGGTTGGTTGGCGATCTCTGGGTGGGGCCTACGTTCAAAAGTGGACGGCAATAGGCTGATATGATGATGACGATGAACACAAGTGGAAATCCTCACGGACAGGAAGTCCGTGAGGATTTCGTCCATCGTGGCGTTTCCCCCATCGTGGGGGTGACGGAGGGACATGCCAGACTCTTACCGGCTAAAACCAGCGCAGTATTCCACCTCTGTCTATGGCCGGTGGTGTGGGTTTCGCATAAGCATTCCCCGCTCCCCCGACAGGCCTTGATCCGCTGTACTTCAGCGGGAGGTGGGATCCGCGTGTGGCTATTCCCACGTCCGCTCCCACTAACGAGTGGCGCGCGTGGAACACTGCGCCGCCAAATTGGGCCTATCTGGTCGGACGACGGACACCCCTAGTCCGCCGCCCGCAGGCCGAGAGACCTTTACCCTAGCAGTGGTATGTACAATAGGTAATTGCCTGGTATTGTTAATAATGTAAAAGTGGTCAAATAGGCCTTTAGCTTCGGTACCTACGTTTAACAGACTCCACTACCACCAGGGCAGCTAACAGAAGTAGCACAGAAAACACAACTTTCAAGAACTTCATGATTCACAACTGTAAAGGTAAAATGTTTTTTTCATTCTCGTATTATATACCGGAGAAAATGGTCATGAAAATTGATTGTTTACGCTATGTGCGATATCATTTGTTCATCACAAAAAACAAGTGCTATTGGTGTAGTAGCAACATGTACAGGTTGGTACATAAATCATGGCGCGATCCATACATTCATTTGTATGAAGAAAAAGAAATCATATATAGGGTTTAAAATATTTTCCAATATGGAGAATATATTATTAGAAGTAGATTGGTATACTTACTAATTTGTAAACCCCCGCATAATTTAAATGTTTCGAAATGAAAATAACATTTTTTCATTTCATATCGTTGCCCATTTTGTGTTTATAAAAATAGGAAAGTGACAAGGGACATTAACGGATCCACGGAATAATAAAAAAATAATAAAAACAAGTGGAAGTGCCACGCAGCCATCGAACGTGTGGCACAATTATGTGGAAATGATCAACATTGGTTCAGTCGCGATCAAATACTTGCTGCGACGTGACATATCGCACAATATCGCAAGTAAGGAAAAAATATACAACCATGCCTTATTGTGCAATTTTTACATGCAAAAATGATAGCAGGTCAAAGAATGTTTCTTGCAGAGGTACATCGTATCACCTTTCACATTTTATTGGCACTTTTAAACGTCAATTACAAGAAAAGAGAATTTAATGTAGTTGACACTTTTAGAAGGTACCTACTTTTTCTCGAGAAAATAAGGGATAGAAACACCATACTTACTCTTTTTATTATACATTGTTATACATTATTTAAATCTAAATTTAAAAAAAAAGTAAGCTGCTTATACTTTTAATTAGCAATAGCATTTCGATCGTAAAGCTTGAAGCATAAAATCAAAGATTTGTTTAACAAATTCCACTTATATGGTCAATTTTAGTCATTTTGTTTAACACCTAAAATAACTGAATGGTAATTCTACTGACATGGTTAATTATTGATGTGATGGTAATTGACATGATTTCTGCTAATCCCCTTAAATGAACAGTGTCGACGAAGCAATTCATGCGTAAGAAGTCATATTTTATTTAATCAGTTAATAAACTCATTGATTTTTTAAATAATAAGTGATAATAATAATAATGGACTTTACCCGCGTGACTGTCGGTAATCTGCAGGGTTTTATTTTTTTGTAATCTGCAGGGTTTTATTTTTTTAGTACGGAACCTAATTATTTTTTAAAATAAAAGTATCAGCTAGATTCCTGTGTTCCAGTGTTTCAGTGATTAGACCAAAGAAACAGACATACCAAATATACAGAAATTTTTCATAAAAATCGGTCCAACTCGGATATCTATGGGTCCACCAAATAACTTAAAATCCAAGCTGATTAACCGAAAAATTAATTATTAGTGTTGATGTCCTTTCTCCAAATCATCATTTTCCTAGCCATTTTCATAACTATGTTGGGGTCAGCTTCTAGTCCAATCGGATGCAGGGGAACCGATCACTTTTCCGAAATGTTTTTTTCCGAATTTCATTTTACCGAAAACTATTGACCGATGTCTTTTTTGCTATATGCATTATTTGACATATTTTTATATCATCGAAGTATCATGTGTCATAAGTATTATTTTACCGAACTATTTTTCGTCGATTTACAAATTAACTTTTTGCTATTGGCCGAAGCCTCTTTTGAACTTTTTTCATTTGCCAAATGATTTATTTGCCATATTTTCACCACACCGAAACAACATTTTACAGAATACTAGCGGGCCCGGCAGACGTTGTCCTGCCTGAAAATAAAAACAAGTCCTAGAACTACAACGCCACCTATCGGGTCCAATTGTGAATCTAAACCATTCACAAATCCACTGGAACACACACAAAACATATCATCAAAATCGGTCCAGCCGTTTAGAAGGAGTTCACTTTCATACACACGCACAGAAGATTTTTATATATAAGATTACCTGATAGCATTATCAATATAAAATAAAATAGTGTCATAAAAAATCAATAGGCTACAAAATTTTAGTGACAGAAACGAATCGCTGCAAAACCGACTTCACGCAGTCTTGTCTGCCCTACCCCTAGAGTGTAATTTAAGCCCGCGTAGGCGCGGAGGGGTGGGGCGGCCCGCGAGCTGAGGAGCAGGCGGTTGGAAGCCGCCGAAGCTGCGGTGGTGAGCATTAAAACCATCTGCGACGATAAGCTCGCGTGGGGCCGCTCAAACCCCACAGCGCCGGAGCCGTGACAGAAACAATGCTTGTGCATGTTGCATGCCGGCTTGCATGTTTCATGCTTGTTTGCACGCTGCATGCTTGCTTGCATGCTGCATGCAAGTAAGCAGATAGCAGAAGGAAGCAGAAATGAAATAGTGTGCACAAACTTTCTAGGCGCTTGATGAAATGAAAATATGGTAATTAAAACAGTGGCATAATGAATGTTTGGAATCATAATACTTCGAACAAATGTTATTCGGCTAAGTCTAACTTCGGTAATAAGTTTATCGACCAAATGAAACGTCGGAATAACGAAAAATATCGAATTGATAATAGGTCAACTGATCCAGTGGCAGACGTGACTTCGATGAAGTAAAAAAAAACGAAACGATAATAGTTGAAAAGTTTTAGGTGAAATGAAATTCGGTCAAATATTTTTCGACCTTATGATAGGTAACCCATGGAGGATGCAGCTGAATCACCAAACCAGTGATTTACATGGAGCGACCGCCTGTCTCAACTCCACAGCCCAGTCACTAAGTAACACGTTCCTATTTGGAAAAACTGGTACTCAGATTTATAACATTGACGACTGTCAAAGATCGACGAAGTGGTAGGTTAGTGGTAGGCAGTTCATCTTCTAGGGGAATGCGGAGCACTAATTCACAAGCGCAACAACCATCTGGGCAAACACCTGTTATGCCCGGATGAAATAATAGCGATTGCCCCAAAGCAGATCCTGCAGTTCATCACAGCTGCAGGGTTTGGTGGCGATCTCTAACCAACACAAGCGGCGATCACAATATATTAATCCTGGTGTGTATATTTTAATGGGCTGTACCCATTAAAATAATAATAAAAATAAAAAATAAAAAGCCGGCCACGTGCGAGCCGGACACGCCCATGAAGGGTTCCGTAGCAGCAAAGTAACATAATATAAAAGATTTTTTATTTTTATGTTTGAGTTGACTGAATGAAAGGTAAATTGCGGTTCACGATTTATGACGTACCTATTAAAAAAAAACTACTTACTAGATCTCGTTCAATCCAATTTTCGGTGAGTTTATATGGTAATGTATACATCATATATATATTTTTAGTTTTATCATTCACTTATTTTAGAAGTTACAGGGGGGGGGGGGGGACATTTTACCTCTTTGGAAGTGTCTCTCGCGCAAACTATTCAGTTTAGAAAAAAATAATATTAGAAACCTCAATAATTATCATTTTTGAACTATCCATAGATACCCCATACGTATGGGTTTGATGAAAAAATTTTTTTGAGTTTCAAGTCTAAGTAAAATTTATTGTTTTTTTTTCTATTTTTGTGTGATCATCTTAATGCGGTTCACAGAATACATCTACATACCAAGTTTCAACAGTATAGTTCTTATAGAATACATCTACTTACCAAGTTTCAACAGTATAGTTCTATTTTCGGAAAAACGTGGCTGTGACATACGGACGGACAGACAGAAAGACAGACATGACAAATCCATAAGGGTTCTGTTTTTTGCCATTTGGCTACGGTACCCTAAAAATCGACGAATGATAGCCGGAACCAACGGCTGTACGTGCTTTCTGAGGCACGAGGGGATGTCGGTATGAAATGGATGATCACCCATCCACGGACCGACCGCGTCAAGCGTAGCTTAAATCCATGACCGATCGATCCGTACGGGTTTTACTTACCCATGAGCTCCATAGTCTTTCTCTAAAATGTCAGACTTTATGGTCTGTGGGGCAAGTTGATTTATAGGGGGGATGGGAAATGTATGAATTTTAAATACAGTCAAAAGCACATGAATCTTCACACTGGTTTTATAAGGAGGTTTTCTGCGACTGAGACTGCAAATAACTGGGACTACGGTCCCAGTTGCCGGATCCATTTAATTTTAATATTTTTCTTCCGTCGACTGGGACCACGCATAAATGAATAACAAAAATCTATTGTTCAAGCCAAAATCAGTACAGTGAAACGACAAAATATTTAAAATAATATTTAAAGAAAATAAAAACATTTTTTTTTTATATTATATTATAAATAAAATTGAAAAGATGAAAAAATTACGATGCTGTTAGTAACTTACTGAATCGTAAAATATATTATTCCGTGGTAAAATATGTATTGGCCATTGCTCGGAGAGATTACGATGACCACTTAATTCTTAATTCTGAATTCTCAAATAAATGATGTTTCTAAATTAAAGCTTTTTCCTTTAATTATTACTATTTTTATTTTTTAAAATCATCTAACTGTACTGTTTTTGGCTTGAACAATAGATTTTTCTTATTCATTTAGGCGTGGTCCTAGTCGCCGGAACAAAAATATTAAAATTAAATGAATCCGGCATCTGGGACCGTAGTCCCAGTTAATTGCAATCCAAGTCGCCGGAAATCTCGTAATAAGAACGGTACAACGTCCAATATGTAAAACTCCACGAGTTTTTCTCTGTACAATATTGAAACCTTGTCAGCCAAATAACTATATTTAAATTATTTATAAAATAAAAAAAAACATATAAAATATTGAATATGGAAATTGATTTGAATAAAATGGTCCAATTGACAATTTCAAGGTTTTAATAACAAAATAGTCGAGCGTGATCCTATTCTTTTGATTACCCTAATTCTTTTTAATTACATTTTTTTAAATCTCTCTCTCCCCTTCGCGATGCCCTTGAAGTGTACTAGAATCTAACTAAAATTATCCCTACTTGCCTACTTGCCACCATACAAATGTATACAGTCTAATGTATGTTTCATGCAAATTAATAGCTTCTAGTCCTCTATGTAAATGCCTGGATGTCGCGAGTAAAGATTTATAACACCGATTTGTCCTCCAAAGCTGTACGACCATTTTAGTTATTAAACTCGGCGATAATAAATTCGGCAGCTGCAGCACTGTGATACCTTTTTTTACATTTTATTTTGGCATTTTAGGTACCAGACCGAGCAACACAAAAATAGACAATGTATCACTTTTAATAAATTATATGGAATGGTATGTTATAACGGGCTGGTGTCTGCAACTCCATGTCTCAGCTCGTAGGTATTTTGTATACAGCACTTTTAGTTAATAAATCTACAAAATATAATTAATTTTGATCTTTAATAATAATAATAATAATTCATTTATTTTCAGGCTACATAGGCCCATAGATAAATAAATCCCTTAACCTAAACATACATCTAATATATAAAATTCTCGTGTCACAGTTTTCGTTCCCGTACTCCTCCGAAACGGCTTGACCGATTCGGATGAAATTTTGTGTGCATATTGGGTAGGTCTGAGAATCGGCCAACATCTATTTTTCACCCCCTTTTCATCCCCAGTAGGTAGATCGGGACAGGACAACGTCTGTCGGGTCAGCTAGTATTTTATAATGGAATATAATTAATTTTGATCTTTAATAATAATAATAATAATTCATTTATTTTCAGGCTACATAGGCCCATAGATAAATAAATCCCTTAACCTAAACCTACATATTTTATAATGGCTTGTCTTGTGTTGTTGTCTTGTAATGTGTGTGGTCTTTGCCTGTATGAGGCAGTTAAGGCAAGTACCACTGTGACTTTTCAATTCATTATGTACTTTAGTAACTGGATGGATTGTGTGAAGAATTATATGAATGAAAAGGGAGTCAGTGAAAGCATGACGTCGGACAGGACGGAATGGAAAAGAAAACAAGTAACATGGGATAAGGGCAGGAAGAAGAAGAAGATGTACTTTCAGTAACTGGGGTGTGGAGGTCAGATAGGCATTGGTGCCAATTCCCTTGTTCACAAACTAAACTAAAATTAGGCATTTGGCATCTCTTACTACCAGGCAACTGAAGAAAAGGACGGCGACAGACAAGGACTAAGTTACAGATGTCAAATTAGTTTTTCCCTTGAACTTCGCCGTGTTGGAACGAAGTTCCTTATCGCGCGTTGTGAAAGGGGGCTAGACGGAAAAAATTCTTACGAAAAGTTGTCACGACACTTTTTGCTATACTTCACAAACGCAGACAATTCGAACAGAAAAATTGAATCGTTGGAACTGTCAAATAGAGTTCATTATTAGTTGAATGGCGGCTTTTCTATGAAAATATTGGAGCGAATTAAAACCTTATTTTTACACATTAACCGTGAAATTCGGTTGCACATAGCTCCTATTGTCCGGTCGGGCACCAGCCTATACGTTTCTCAGAATAATTTTATCATACCTAGTTTGGTAAAATTTCAATTTTTAACCGTTTACGTTTACAAAATAAAGTCCGAATTCGCTTTTCGTAGAATATGTTTATGTATTTAAAGGCGGCGCGGCGAACTCTTTGAAGTAGGTACCTACGGCGATATGTTTATTACCTAAGTTTATTCGCTCAAATAGTGGCGGTACCTACCTCAATGACTGTCGTTATCATCGGAATTATCACGCAGTGATAATTCCGATGATAACGACCTACGAGATAAGTCCACCTTTCACTCTGTGAGACTGTGTGGATTGTGAAAACGAGTGTAAATTTTAAGTCGATAATTAAGCCATAGAATACGTAGGTTAGGTAGGTAGGCAGTTACTGTACCTACTTCTATGTTTTGTTTAGTAGGTACCTATTGAAAGTTTGGGTTTGGTAATCATGAGCTTTCTATCGGTCGCGGTCGTCAGTAGGTAACCACTGCACCTTATCGCTCTAGGTCACAGAGTACTTTTCTCTAGGTTTTACTAGCGACAATAATATTTTTTTTGATTTGATTAAAATGTTTTGGTTTAAATTAAGTCAGTGGGAGCTTAGGTGGGTACCTAGGTAGGTACCCACTTAGTAGTAGTACTTACTTTTATCATTGGCGAATTATTTGTAGTTGTAAGTAGGTAAGTGAGTAGGTACTCTTTTGCTAGAAAAAGAAAGGCGGGCAGGCGTAGGTACCTATAGGTGCTATAGGTAACCAATTTAAATAAATTAGAGCTATTCACAAACACAGTTTTAATCAACTTTGGCTTAATTAAAAAACTTACCTATTAGATATAAAATTTACACTTCCCTGTATCGAAGCAACTGCTCAATATGGAGTCCATTTCGCTCGATACATAAACGGGCACGTTTAATTAAATTGTCTTTTAATTACATTAAGTATATTTGTTAATAATAAAAAAAATATGATTATAACTTAAAAAAAATAAAATTTTATTACAATTCCTTCACTAATTAATCGAAAGGAACTTCGTTCCATCCGGGTGTCCCTTGACACCTCTCAAGTTTTTTTTTAATCAATACGTTCTGAAATGACAACTATAATTGTATGAACATTTTAGATCAACTTAAATTGACAGCTCTTATTAATATATGTCTCTTTCTTATTTTATTGGAGAGAAAGAGATATAAATAGCCTAAAATTAATTTAGTTCGTGCACAATAAAATTGGCACCAGAAGCTCTATATAAAACACTGGTATTCAGCTTCTTCCAGTTGGACTGTAAGCCAACACAAACATAGTTGGAAAAAGGCAAAGCAGGGGGCCAAGTCTGCTATTTTTATAATTTCGTCATGCCAACACGATCCCATTGTCATTTTGCTAAAAGTTAGTAATCTGCTAAATTCATAATGGTCGATCATTGGTCGGTCAATGGTCTCGTAATAGAATTGTGTTATAATGACATTGTCGTATTGCCATTATAATGAAACCCGTTAGTAGAAATTATTTTCAAAAAACTACTAGTAAATTTGAACATTTATTCATGCCAGATTTCATTTATATATATTTTTACATATTATTTATAAGTGACATAAGCAATCTGAAGTAGTAAGAAGTTCGTAAACTAAGTCAGTAATTAATTTGCCATTATGTACGAGATTATCATTTCTTTCAATGGAGTGTCAGTGGTTGACCATTAGAAAGTCATAATGACGCCATTATATTAGTAGAATATCAAACTTGTCAAAATCAACAATTATGACATCAATGAAACACCATTGTAATAACAGACTTGAGGCCCAGTACCTATGAATTTTAAAAATATTGTTTTTTTTTTTAAGTGTATAATTCGATTGCGATCGATATTATTTGTCTTTGCAGCTTACGTCAAGATCAAAAGATTTAAATTTAATATTTTTATTGCTGGAAAAATCTAACCCATATAAGAGTGCCGAAAAATAAACTACCTGAATCAACAAGCGATATATTTTCAAACTACCCTCAACTTGTAACAAAGGACACATTAACCATTTTGTCAACACCCTCTTGCCGACACAATATTGGTTCAGTACTCGAGAGGAACACTCAACAGTGTCCGCTTAACCCTGACCAAACAAGTCCGAAGTTAACACAGAGACGCCTATTCGACATTTGAAACTATGCCTTTGAATCCAGAATGAACGTAGCTTGCTATACTATGCAAGTTCAACAGTTTACAGTACCTACTGTTAAAGTTACTATAAACAGGGTACCAGGGTAAACACCATTGTCAGTCAAACCACAGGTAGTAGACTTAAGTATTAAAATTACTTATTCGAACAAATCTTAGAAAGCGGCCATTACTACACGCTCCATCTGCAACTACAAATTATAGGGGAAACTCTTTCTGCATACGCAGTGTAGTAGCCTTCAATAATCTACTATCACACCTAGAGATTGATCTGTTTAACACCAGCGCACGTAAAATTAGAAATATTTTGAATAGATATAGACATAGTTTTGTTTTGTTTTTTCTTTTTTCTTCACAGTTTATTTTTTCTCATATTTTTTTTTCTTTTCATTTACAATTATTCTAACCGGATCTAGAATGGATATGCCCGTCCGAACCGTATTATTTATGTAGGTACTTATTCGTTAGTCGCTAAATTGCATTATATAAATTTGGAAGTTTGTAATTAGCAAAAGTTTGTTGAAAATATTGTTATTTAAATATGTTATTAGTCTGTAAGCATTCTTCAAACTAAATAAAATAAAATATATGACAGGAAAAAAGAAAAGTTACATTATTTTCTATAAAAAAAATATATATCCGAAACCCTCCGTACAATCATGCACATACACCCGAGTGACGTAATGTCAGTAACAATAGCCACACGCCAATGACATGTATAAATAAATACATAAAAGTATTTAAAAACTTCATCACAATTTTATGTACAGTTGGATTAAAAATTACTAATTAAATTGACACTGATTGAGTGAATACACTTACATTAATCTAAGATTCAAGATTTATTTATTGAACAAAAAATAGTTGAACAATCAAACACTTATAAACAACACCATGCGTACAATAAGAGCGTATTAAAGGGTTTGACGTAGAATGTGCATTTCGAAAAATGTGCACTTGACGCAAAATATGCAAGTACCAGGGATACTTAAGTGCTCAAGATAAAAAAAGAAATAAAATAAATCATTGTCAGTGTAGTAGAAAGGTGAATATTTTTGCCTGTAAACCATTAAGTTTTAAGCCATTAGGCTTGTTCCACCGTACTATAAATGAAACTAAACCACTAGTTTTAAGGATGACGGTATTTATCTGAACACACTGTATAAGGTGACTGGTCATTAATCGATGATACTTAAAGATACATAGATCGATACTTAAACCTTATATTGTACCGATTATTAGGACCATTTTGGGGTACCGTACCCAAAAGGTAAAAACGGTACACTATTACTAAAACTCAAGTGTCCGTCTGTCTGACTTTCACCAGGCTGTATCTCAGCTAAACCGTTGAAATTTGCACAGATGACGGTATTTCTGTTGCCACTAACAACAAGTAGTAAAAACAGAATAAAATAAATATTGAAGGGGGGCTCCCAATGCTCAAATATAACAAACGTTTTTTGCTCGATATTAAACAACGGTTATAATAGTATCTAAATGTTTTATAGATAATGGTACGGAACCATTCTTGCGCGAGTCCGACTCGCACTTGGCCAGTTTTTTTTCTAGTAGGATACACCCTAGTTTTGAAGGATATTGAAGGTCAAAGTAGCAATTTCTTTTTTAATTTTAATTTTTTAAATTTCGCAAGAATGGTGTGTAAGGTAAATAACATATCAGACTATTGACGTCCACTGTTGAAGAAAAGCCTCTTCCAGAGCTCGCCAACCAGCCCAGTCTTGGGCAGCCCGAAACCATTCGCTGCCAGCCACCTTCTTCAAATCGTAGGTCCAAGCAGCAAGGCATCCCACACTACGCTAACTTGCCCAAACGCGGTCTCCGCTCTAAAACGTGTTTACTCCATCTACCATCTGTCTGTCTGCAGACATGGTCGGCAATTCTGAACTCATCATCATCCACCGAACATTCACTATTGAACAAAGGCCTCCCCCATAGAAGTGGGGTATGCCATAGTCCCCACGCTTGGCAGGCGTCTTGAGGATCGCAGTAGAGTTGCTAAGAACACGGATGCCGCTGCTGCCCGATTTCCGAATTTTCCCTTAGTCGTCTTCTACGACACTCTCGGGATAAAATGCGGGATAAGTGCTGTTCTAGCCCAGACATCCCACGGGCACAGTATTAATATTAGTACTACCGTACAGTAGCGACACGCTTCGCCTCCCTCTTAAACCGTTCCTCACCTCTTCCCGCGTCAAACGACTGCTCTGGGAACTGCGTTTTTGTTCGAGCGGCGCGTATACACGCACGCACACGCACGTATCTGTACAGTCTATTATTTTAGTAGTAGTGTAGGCAATTATATCTTTTCGTTTCTATGGAGTGTCGAGGGTGTGCCACGGGGCTATTAACATGTAACTCAGACAAACCACGTCGATTTTTAACCCCGTGCTGTTTCATTTAACCACAAACAGCAGTTCAAAAGTAAATTGAAGCACAATTTTAAAAAAAAATTATTTAAAAAAACAAAAAACCCGACTGCGTGAAAAATTGTTAAACTCAAAAGATAGAAATAAGTGAAAACTTAAATATTTTTTTGGTTTTGAGTCATCGTGGTTGACAGTGTTCACAAAGGCAGTCGGAGGCATCAAAAATGTACAATATGTTTCAAATCCGTTGAAAGTGTCTAAACTTTAACTTGATGCCTCCGACTGCCTTTGTGAACACTGTCAACCACGATGATTCAAAACCAAAAAAATATTTAAGTTTTCACTTATTTCTATCTTTTGAGTTTAACAATTTTTCACGCAGTCGGGTTTTTTGTTTTTTTAAATAATTTTTTTATTTTAATATTTTTAGTTTTCGCAGTGATTCAATTTAGAATTTAGAAAACTTTACGTCGAGTCTCTTTACGTTGAGCCGAGAAGCTTGCCTCGCTTCTATTATCCCTACGTCGAGTCTACAACTTCTGTCCCGTTTTTACTCCCCTAACGTCGAGTTTCTGTACCCGCTTTTCCGTGCACTAGCTATCGGAGGGCTAGGAGGTGCAGTGCACCAGGTCCCCAAGCTTAGCGGGCCCCTCGGCCCCAAACCTTGAACTAACCTAAACCTTAAACCGACTGAACTTTTTATTATTTATTTATATTTTTTCTCCTCCATGTTGTTATGTATTGTCTTAGTAGTGTTGTTGGTGGGTGATGCACAGATGTTGGTGTAGCACCAAAAGGTTTAATTATACATTAGTCGCATTTTTGCTTCCAATGCTTCCTTTAATTCTTCCGCTGATGCAAGTTTTAGTTCAATAACCGACATCCTTGGTGACTTTGTGCGTCGGTGCTTCAGTCAATAGAAATACCATTTGTTTAATGTCTGCCATAACAATGTAAGACACCTTTTCTAATGCCAACGGTCACGCCCGTTCTGATTTGTAAGAGTTGGTATAAACCTCAATCTTCTTTCTACCATCTACCCCACTTCCCGGTTTCGTTTTTATCCGTCGCGATAGAATTGGAAAGAAGGAGGTTGTGTAGCTATTTAATTATCGTCGTAGTGATTTTCCTTTAAAAAACATTGCCTCTTCTTCTTCACTTTACGGTGCCTCCCTTGAGTAGGTACCTATTTCCAACATAAGAGAGGGACAGGTCGTTAGGATTAAGTCGAGCCACGTGTCATACCCTAAGATATTAAAACGAGTAGGTTGCAGAGGAAGAACATAAGAGACTAACAGACTCGATGATATGTAAGAGTTCTCGGGAACGACAGGTTGGCTGCCCAAGGTCTGTGTTGAAATCGCCCAAGAAGACGCAATGTGCATACACTGACCCTACTGATTCTTAAAGTTGCGAAAGTAGTCAATGGCGGGCGGACATTAATAGACAACACCAAGTAGGGTTTTAACACCTTTGATATGGATAATATCATCCAAAGATAATATCATCATATCAAAGAATATGAAAAACCAACCTCTTCCTTCTAGTAAAGATAATACTTCTGAACCTCTCGGAACCTCTTCAAAGCTGCAAGAAATCGCTAAACTGCCATATTCTCGAAAACCTTTCTTCTTTTTCTCCTACTGATATCATCATAGTAAGTAAATTATAGTGTAGAGAAACGTTAAAAACATATAATGAAACAATATTTTAATGATACTGGTTTTTAATTTATATCCTGACTGTACTTATTATATAAACTCGACGTAACGGAATTAGATAGCGTAAAATAGCAATATTTTCCAAAAATCGGCCAGTTTAATTTTAATAATTTTGATGTACCCAGTGTCACTCACACAATTAAGACGATTGAAACGACACCTTTCAAGCTAAAAACTCTCAGACTCAACGTAAAGGAACTCAACTTAAAGGGAACGAACCTTAATTTATTTGTTGTTTTTTAGCATTTCTCATTCCAAATTACATTTAAACATATAAGTTATTTATATATTTGTAAGCTATTTATAAAACCCTTTATTTTGATACCCCACTCGATAGGTTTTGAGGAAAAATATTTTTATTTTAAACACTAATATGTCGCCAAAAATCGGCCAGTGTATTTTTTCTAATTTTGATGTACCCAGTGTCACTCACACAATTAAGACGAATGAAACGACACCTCTCAAGTCAAAATCCATTAAGCCGTTTGAGCTACAGAGCGTGCCAAAGAAATTCACATACATACATACATACATACATACATACATACATACATACATACATACATACACCCGAAAAACATAACCCTCCTTCTGGCACAGTCGGGTAATTACACTAATGACTTCTAAAAATTACTTTACTTATCGCGGAAACAATTTCTATTTATCTTTTCCCAAGCACCGCATAAAAGATAAATAAATACGTTTAACTTGGTACTGCCATAACATAAAACAAACTTATCCAAGTTGGTTTAGTAACTTACGCTTTGATATAAACTCGAAAGTCACGTCGTTTGCATGTTGTTTACATAATTTTGGAAAATGTGTACAAAGATAATTGCAGAGTGCTCTTACGTAAATAATAGGTCAGTACTTAAGGAAGGGACTAAGTACCTAATAGAGGCATTGGTTACTTCTAATGGCATTTTTAAAAGGGTTGAAGTTCCTATACCCGTTTCCTACCTGTGAGCCTTGCACGAACGCGCGCAGAAAATGTTATGTAATTCCAATCGGTTTTTAAATTGGATATATCCGTTTGGTACGGAGGCCAGCATAGCAAGCTACTACAATCTGTCAAATTTCTTTGATTGATTTTCAATTTTGTTACAAAAAAAAAAAGGTACATATTCAATTGGGAAAGTTAGAGACTTTGGTATGGGTTGATGTGCTGGCGCCTGTATATACAATTTATTTAGTTTGAAAGCTTTATTCATGTCAATTTATGATAGAAGTTGTGCTTGTCATATGGAAATAAATTAAAATGCCAAAGAATAGTCGTAGTAGGAAATATGGTATTATCGTCATATATCAACCAATTTACACAAAACCTTAACAAATTATACACCTAAACCTTCCTCATGAATCACTCTGTATATTGGTGAAAACCGCATGACTGTTCATTAGTTTATGAGTTTATCGCGAACGGACAGAGAGACGTGGCGGAGCACTTTGTTTTATAATACGTATAGGTGAAACGTAAATCAAAACGTTCACTTTAAGAATCATCTCAATTTCTCCAATCTGATACTACAATTTGGACTCGAAACATTGTAGTATTAGATTGAAGTTTAGATGGTTCTAAAAATGGTTCCAAGTAATATGTAGAGAAACAGCGCAATTTTATATCACAATATGCACAAATCCCACGAGAATCATAATCTTTATCTGGGGTAAAACTCATTACTACTATTTAATTATGCATAATCACGTTAATTGTCCCTAAATATCCCCGATATTTAAGTTGAAAATCCTTATTTCAGACATTATATTCATGAATTAATAATAATAATAAATAAATGAATTTTGACTTAATTTGCAAGTATACAGATGTTATAGTATTTGTTTGTTACACTTGTGCAGTGGTAGAACAGCTGTTTTTTTTTCACGCTGTTTGAGTTGGCCCCGTAATTAAAGTGGTTCAGGTTCGTGGTCCGAGTCACTCCATAAAAATTTGCTCATGAATTCAATATCACCCTGTATACCTACAACCTTTCGTGCAATTGTTAAATAAAAATAAGTACTTTTTATCTATTTCGTTTTTTTTTTGACAACTTTTTTTAGCTTAAAGACTTTATTCAAATCAATGGATAATTCTAAATGTGCTCGTAGTATTTTCAATTCGAAAATCGAATCGAATCCGAAAATAATTTACGTAAGCGCGTTCCTGCTAGGCCTACAGTTGAGTGACAGCCTACTGAGCATTGTAAACCCTAATGTGATTGCTACAACATCTGACATGTAAATTGCTATTACGTTATATAATTGGGAACGAGTTCACGAACAGATGAAGTGATTTACATTATCAGGTAAAGTGGTTTGGTGAGAGGAATACTTAATGGAAGTAATTTTGTTGTTACGTATATAATATTAATATGACATTTGCTCTCATTTTTATTTATTTATCTATTTAAAGACTCTGGAAGACTTACACTAAATACATTGATGATAAATAACAGTATGATGATCTGACAGCCAATTACAAGTCTTCACGTCTAAAACTTGTATATAGTATAAAAAGTGCCTATGGAACTAAATATACAACTGCCAAATAAAACCAAAAAATTAAAATATACACATGTAGGTAGATCACCACCAAAAAAAATGTTTTTATTATTCCCGTCTTTCGCATTGCGATGGCATTTTGAAGAGTTTGGAATAATAATAAATTTACCTTACATAAATACACGAAGATCATAGTGACTAAATAACCAGGTAAAGCAAATTGGAGTCAGAGACACATATAATATTAATATGACATTTAATATGACACACTGTGTAACTTTACAAACAAAGATTCTGATTCTGATTACATAAAAGAGAGCTGACATCTAAACTAGGTAACAAACCTTTATCTTGGGAGTCAGTTTTCTTCCATTTCTATTTACTGCCTACTCGTGTATTTCATTTATAGTGCTTAGATAATACACTATTACTAGCGGGCCCGGCAGACGTTGTTCTGCCCTGAACATCGGTACAAAAATCTAGGTCCAAGCTACCCGACCTACCTACCCAATCAACCTACCTACCCACCTACCCTACCATCCTACCTACCTATCTACCCTATCAACCTACCTATCTAAAAGAAATATATAAAAAGAAGATAAGTACTACTAAGTTATGCGCTCCTAGTACCAGGGTCATATAGATCTAAGAGGTCCTAGAACCCGACTGTAGCGCCACCTACCGGGTCCAATTGTGAATCTAAACCATTCTCGAATCCACTGGAACACACACAAACAAATTCAGCAAAATCGGTCCAGCCGTTTAGGAGGAGTTCACTTTCATACACACGCACAGAAGATTTTTATATATAAGACTAGCGGGCCTGGCAGACGTTCTCCTGCAACCCGACTACAGCGCCACCTACCGGATCCAATTGCGAATCTAAACCATTCTCGAATCCACTGGAACACACACAAAAATTTCATCAAAATCGGTCTAGCCGTTTAGGAGGAGTTCACTTTCATACACACGCACAGAAGATTTTTATATATAAGATATTTACTATACCTAATATAATACCCAGCTTTGATTTATTGAACTTTCCAAATAATAGAAACTGCATTTATGACGTACTCAGCAGTATAATATGGAGTTGGACAATGGAGCAGTAGCGCTGATTGCCTAGGATGCAACACTGGTGCCAATATTCTGTTGTACACGAGCTCACTTATTTTAAGCTGTTTATATCTCTTTCTATCCAATAAAACAAGAAAAAGGCAGATATTAATAAGAGGTGTCAATTTAAGTTGTTCTAAAATGTTCATACAATCATAGTTGTCATTTCAGAACGTATTGATTTAAAACACGGCGAAGTTCAAGGAAAAAACTAATTTGACATCTCTAGTTCTTCGTCTGTCGCCGTCCTTTTCATCACCTGCCTGGTAGTAAGAGATTCCAATTCTTTAATTCTAGTTTAGTTTGTGAACAAGGGAATCGGCACCAATATATTGTTATGATTTTATAAACAAACTAGCTTAAGCCCGCAACTTCGTTCGCATAAAAGTCAAATACTACTACGACAGACGAAGTCGTGATTTAAACAAGTAGCCTATTTCCTTATCCGAATCCAAAGGATTATTGGTTTTGCCTAACAAGCGGACAGAGGTACTTTCGCATTTAAAATTGTGCTATGGTTGCATACAAACATGTGCATCCAATCTTCCAAAGACATTGTTAGATTCGGGGCTTCAGTGTTGTGAGTGAGATGAGGGGTATTCTAGGACATGTGGTCTGAAAGGAGCTCAACCTAGCTTTAATAAGATTAATAATGCTTGTAGGAGAGGCGACAAGCGGATGCGGTGGTCCAAATAAAAAAAAAACTGGTCAGTTACCAAAAAAAAGGATGCGTAGTCAGCATCGGCCATTCTAGAACTTCTTCATTGGCATTTTGCGCCATCCTATTTTCTTAGCACGTCGTGTTGGCTCTTTAGTCAACTGATCCTGTTCGAAACTGATCCCGGGGGATGAGTTGACCAGTTCATTATTTATATAATTTTTCTTTGGTCGGATGGACCCGTTATCAATTTGGGGGAAAAAATTTGTTTAATTTCAAATGTACCCGAAACCGAAAACCTGAAACAGCGTAAATATAACAACCTTCTTGAAAGTTATATGTTCATGTCAAGCCGTTTGGGGTTCAACCACACACTAGGGCCATGGGGCCCGAGTGCTCACCGTGTTTTTAGAGACATTGCAAAGCGGTTGGTCGCCTCTTCACGTGACCAGACGGCTGGCCTTTTCTTGGGTCAAAAAATTAGCTTTGCCATTCAACATGGTAATGCTACTAGCCTTTTGGGCACTTGTCACATTGAGAGCGATGCGGACGAGTTTTTTGATGCCCTGTGAACCTTTCTTTGTACGTAATATGTATTTTTTTTATTTTGAAGCTTTGTATTTATTTAAATCGGTTATGTAATATTTAAACGCTTGTTAATATAAATAAACACTTATAATTACGTTTTATCATTTACTAGCTTCCAGCCATCTCGGTTTTGGCATACAATGAGTTGGAAGTTGGGATCGTAGTACACCGTGTTCTAAAGCTAGTTAGTTAACACATGCGTACCCCTTGTGATCTGCGGTGTGATTCTGTAAGATCTCATTCTAAACTTCGAGTCCGAATCCGCTGTGAGTTTCTTGATTGGCATTCTAAAAACTCGGTTAATAATTCGAATATACACTAGCGCCACCCTTGCGAGCGTGTCAGCGAGTTGAATTAAACTGACAGGGAGATTTTGACAGATAAAGTAGCATTCTCTCAGTAACTTCGACTCTCACTTCGCACTCGAACTTGATTCAAAGTGACAAATATATCAAGGAAATTTTGAACCTTATACCAAGTGAGAGTAAATAGCGATGTGAGATGCGAATTGTTGTTCGAATTTTACAGAATCGACCTACTGGTCATCCTGCTGAAACGTTTCGTTAGAATGGAAAAGTTCAACATTTTTATTTGAAAATAAAAATGTAGGGCATTATATTTGGGGAAAACTCGGTATACGTAATGAGTTTTCCCCAAATATAATGAACTTTTCCATTCTAACGAAACGTTTCAGCAGGATGACCAGATCACCAGGGGTACGCATGTGTTAACGTAGCTTTAGACCACGTTGTACTACGACGGGTACGGACATAGTATGCTAATTAAAACTCTCTCCCTGTTAAATATACGGTTCAAAATCTTTTCTGAACGTTTGATATCGATGCCCTATCAGAATGATAGAAATGCTTTATTGTTCAGTCAAAGCCTTAAACTAAAGATGTCTCTATCCTTTTTCTATTACTAAAAATTGGTCAGGTGATGCAGAACAACGATTGAAGTTACACCATTTCTGATACCAATGAAAACTTACAGCCTGCCTACTGTTCCAGCGACGACAAATAATTAACCATTCAAATTAGACCTTCAAATCGTGTGCGTTAAAATATTCTTCATTGTAATGACAAGGCGCGCTGTTACCTAAAGCTTCACGATAAAAAATTTGCTTTTTTTTTTGATGATACAATGAAATTGAGGCACCCGATTACTTGCATCGTCTAAACACTGTTCAACTTTCATTGTGGCTTCAACGTATTGCATTAAATAGGCCACTATATTGCACCGTGTAAATGGAGCTTTACAGTTGGACTTTTCAAGGCTATACTGGCCAGGTCTCCGATAAGTCATAACCATTATGCTGACACACTATTCACAAGAAACATTTATATCTCTTCAACTTCTCAAATACCAGCTAGAGGCGTTAGAAGTTATAGAAAGACGTGCCAAGAGGCTCACAGACAAGGACTCCCTGGTCGAGGCTAAGCTCCAAAGCCTTGAACATCGCCGCACCGTTTCCAGCCCATGAGTCTGTTATCGGGTACATTTCGGAGAGTGCGCTTTGGAATTGCATGACTTAATTCCCCCATCTCCATTCCATCACCGCACGAGCAGGGACACGGCGAAGCGTCAACTCTATACGGTTGAAGTTCCACAATCTCGAACGAAGCACTTTGCTTCCCCATTTATTGTGCAAACTGCCAGACTGTGGAATTCACTGCCAGCCGCTCTATTCCCCAATACATAATTATAATCTAGGTATCTTCAAGGCACGAGTAAACCGATTTATCGTAGGCAAGTGTGCTTCACCTTAGGCGGCATCATCACTTAAGATCAGGTGAGTTGCGGCCAAGCGGAAGCCTACAAACTATAAAAAACAGCTCTCGAATGAAAACCGCACTTCCGTCCCGCTGCCGCTTGTAACTTACATTCATGAACATCTGTCATCTACGCCACTAGCTGTTTCCCGCGTATTATCTCTTAATTGGAGCTGGTTCACGACGTACTGAAGTAACGTAAGCCACAGGAACAGCTGGCTTCAAAATTATATGAATACGAGTACCTACTGAGAACAACATAAATAACATGGGTTCCGTTTATTAGGTAATAAAATAATACAAGCCTATAACTGTCCCACTGCAGGGCAAAGGCCTCTTCTCATACAGAGAAGATATGCGTATTGATTATCAGGCTTGCTCAAGGCGGTTTGGCGATTTCGGACTTCAAATTTACCAAAACTTATCACGAAACGACGAATGCACGTTTTCTTGAAAACGAAACCAATATAAAGACATCATCATCATTATCTTTAATTTTTTACTATATTGGATACTAGCTTTTGCCCGCGACTTCGTCCGCGTGAATGTCGGTTATAGTGGATGCAGACAAAGTTGCGAGTTAAAAAGTAGCCTATGTCCTTCCCCAGGGTTCAAGCTATTTACATGCCAAATTTCATCAAAATCGGTTCAGCCGTTTCATCGTGAAAGCGTAACAGACAGAGTTACTTTCACATTTATAATATTAGTTTAAGGATTACTATTTAAATTATAAACTGCGAGTAGTTTGATCATGGAACATTTAAGTCAAACTCTAAAAAACATAAACAAATAATAGGGATATTTTTGACGACACGGTTGGCGCAGTGGCTGAGCGATCGACTGCTGCGCAGCGTGCTGCGGGTTCGATTCCCACCCAGGGTAAACATTTGTGTGATGAGCACTTGTGTTTGCCTTGTGTCTGGGTGTTGTTTATCTATATATTGAATTGGTGAATTGCGGTCAAACGCAAGCCTATAACAATATAAAAAATAAAAAAAATAAAAAATATGTATGTATTTACAAAAAAAAATATGTATTTGTGTATGTATATCAGCTGTCTGACACCCATAGTACAGGGTCTCCCTAGTTTGGGGTCAGATGGCCGTGTGTGAAATTGTCCCCACATATTATTATTATTTATTTCATTCCCTTTCATTTCTATAAAAGAGTAACTAAAATAATACCAACCTTACAGCATTATTATTTATTCATTATTATCGTATCAGCCTATTGCCGTTCACTGCTGAACGTAAGCCTTCGTCAGAGATAGCAAACCAACCTGGTTTCGGGCAGCCTTCTTCAAATCGTCGGTCAATCGTGCAACAGAGCGTCCTTTTTTTTGTTCCGGGGTGATAAATCCACCTGGATATCCTCCGCCCTGGGGCAGGGGAGGGGTCTATTAGACTCTTACTGACTAAAAACCACCCCAGTGTTCCATCTCACACCTACGTCAGGGGTCGCGGAACTGGAGATACTTCCGCAACCCCCGGCTAGTGCGGGCCACTTCACTGGTCAGGGGGGGGAGTGAGGTGTTAGACTCCCCCCCGGACGCCTAAGAGGGGCGCGCGTGGAACACAACGCACCGCCACCTCGGGTCCTGATGTATATGGGGGGCGACAGACGTCCCCGAGTTTGCTACCCCTGGACCAATTTAGGGGGGCCGGAAGAGGGCGTTATCCGCCCTCCACCGACGCCCGGTGCGCCTGCTGTGGGCCGGGTGGGAGGTTGAGATCTCCATCTCCCTTTCCACAGCCTCCTTCTGCGACATGACCGTTTCGCAGAAGGAAACCACAGCGTCTCAGGACTCTGCGCTACCGACCATTGACTCAACCACGGCCGGCAGCGACAGGTCACTGCCTATTTCTGAGACGAGGGCGCGGCTCTACCTAAGCGGCACACTCTGCCAACGTATGGCCACAGGGCGTCCTACACTAAGCTTGCCCAATCGCGTCTCCACCCTAACACGTGTCTGTCCATCTGCCGTCCAGCTAACAACCTTACGTTATCATTAAACACGTTTAGTATAGATGATCCAACGCAACCAACTAAATATATAATAGGAAAACATTATGCATGTTCTAAAAAATCTTCACCTCTTTTATAAAATACGTGACAAATATAATTTTAATACTAGAATAGGTACAAATGATATCAACTAAGTTTCAAATTGTCTAAAATACGTTCTTCAAAAATACGAATTCCGATTATTAAAATTCCGATTATCTGTATCGTTATCGTGTAATCGTTTATCGTGCAAGCAAGCATGCAGCATGCAAGCAAGCATGCAGCGTGCAAGCAAGCATGCAGCATGCAAGCAAGCAAGCATGCATCATGCAAGCGAGCATGCAAGCGAACATGCAACATGCAGCAGGCATGGTTGGACGAATTGCTGTGAAACCGACTCCACGTAGTCTTGTCTGCCCTACCCCTAGAGTGTAATTTAAATTCGAATTTAAATTACACTCTAGGTGTTTCAATTCGTTTCTGTCATTAACTTTTGTAGCACAACATATTGACTTTTTAAGATTATTTTTGTTATTGTCTTTCTTTTTATACCTATATAATTTTGTTGAAATAAATTCCATAGAAAAATACACCGAATAAACAATATTTGTTAAAAAGTAATTCTACTGTTTGATAAGTTTGTTAAACAAAAAAATGTGATTAAAAATTCATTGAATTGTGTTTCTGTGAAATATTTTTCATTGAAGTAAATAGTCTTTGAAGCAATAATAGTTGAAATAAAAATACGAGAACCAAATATTACATGAAACATTTTCTGGGAAACGAAATTCTATGAAATTTCTGTCTGCGAAACAAGGGGACACCATTTTGAATATATATGCGTAGCTGAATTGAATCAGAATCCTAATTTTAACAGTTTATTCGAAATATTGAAAATCGGAATGTCGTTTTTCGGACCGAGAACTCATCGAGCATTTGATTCTTCGAACATATATGAAAATCGGAAAACAAACAAATCGGATTTACGACATTCGGTAAAACAACTTTCGTGATTTTAAATAATAGAGATTATAATTTTTAGGTATTATGAAATTCGGACCAACATTTTACAGGGAACACCCAAATATTCCGAAATATTTTATTCCGAATTTGGATATTCCGATTTTCAAAAGTCCGAATTTCATAATACCTAAAAATTACCGCTCATTTAATTACCGCTCGAGATTTTGCAACTAAATGGAAGGCATTTTTTTTACATTTCGTTCATTAATTTCAAACAAAATAGTTTTAATAGTGTTGGTTTGCTCACATTCCAAATTTTAACACGTTTCTAAACGCAAAGACTTGTAATTGACTTTCTACTATTGTTTCCTTTTTGTTACTTATTGAGTTTTTTTTTGTAGCTGTAGGTCTTTCATACTTCAATAAATAAATATAACATGCATTAAACGCACACTATGTAGATAGCTCTTAGAGGGCAATAAAATTTCCGACTTACTTGGTACTTATCGTAATATTATGGCCAAATTACACAAAATCTTTATTAATTGTAGCCTATATGTTATTCTGATGTATAAGCTATATTGCTGTAAGTTTTTATTAAAATCCGTTAAGTAGTTTTTGCGTGAAAGAGGAACAAACATCCATCCATCCATCCTCGCATTTATAATATTAATAGGATGAAATAACAATGAATTTATTAATTAATACTATTGTAAGTTTTAACAAAACTTCTTCAGTACAATTCTTGAAATATATCAATTGTTAAGGGAACCTGATGACCTGACTTACAGGTTTAAAAAAAAAATTAGTTAAGGCACCTATGACTTCCACATATTTGTTTGGGTTGGTTCACAAAATCGTCCAGTCAACGTAATTTTGTGTTGTCAAACAGCTACGTCAAACTTCAAAATATTATGGAATCTCTTTTTGAATAACTATGACTGACGGATTTTTATGTCATGAAACAATCCGTTACCTTTATCGTAGGTACGTTAAACATCTCACATCATAGTAACTTTTAACCGTCCGTATGTAACGTTACGCCCAAAGTTAACTTTAAGCTTTAATTTGTGGGAAGGAAATTAAATATATTCTATTCTATAATTCTATTCCTAACAAAGGCAATACAAAACCCTTATCTGTTTTCACTCGTTTTATGAAGCTGACCTTCAGTTCGCATTTTCGTCGAAACATTTTGACACGTTTCGCAATATCATCACCTTCTGTCGTAAATATATGACATTTATACGTTCCTTGTCTCGACATTTTTGTTATAAGTAACACTTCAGAGTGATAGGTACTTACCTTTTCGCATCACGTAAAATGGCCGGGGGAATATTACAGGTGTAAGGGTTTTTAGGGATCCGTAACGAAAGTATGTCAATCGGGATTTATTTATTACTAAGCCTCCGTCGTCTGTTTGTCTTGATTCAATATTCTGTCATGATTGTCATGATTGTCTGTCATGATTAAATATGTTAAGCTACTTTGGAAAGAAGTTCGTTAACGCGGCTTACGGGTAGTGCGAATTAGTAGACGATTTCTACTGCGATGCGTGTGTGTATATGTGCGTGTATCGAGCCTACTACAAACAAATGAACACACGAGCATATTATTGTTATCATTCTTGTAAAAACCTTTAAACCCAGTTGTAATTCGTAGATCTGTAGCAGTCGTTATGGGTAGTGGTAGAAGCCAGAAAGTCCGACAACCAATCTTACCAATATCGTGTTACCCAGTAACTGGGTTGTGGAGCTCATATAGGCGGTCGCTCCATGTAAAACACCAGTATTTAGCTGCCTCCGGTTAGACTGGAAGCTAACCCCAAAATAGTTGGGAAAAGACTAAGCAGTTGATGATAACAACAAATAATAAAAATGAATTTAAAATTAAAGGGGGTATACGTACCTACTGTAAAGGTTGCATGCATTTGGCATACAGTATGTCTATTCTGTTAGAATCTCCCTCGGTGAACACCTAGGTGAAGTGAGCTCTCATTCGTCTCTCTGCTTTGTCAATCCCTAGCATCGGGCGGATGACAGTTCATTTCACCTAGGTGTTCACCGAGGGAGATTGTAACAGAATAGCACTGCTGGTCGAACCCATTGATTATATGGTTTTGTCTAAACTCTCTGCATTCATTCTAGAAGTAGTTCATATTTAGAACGTTTGTCTTATTTTTATTTCAGGCAGATTGTTAAGCCGGCATCCGTCACAGGCACACGTATTATTCTATTACAGAGCGATTTTAACTAGAAGTCCCTCTTTCATTGAAGTATCCCTCCGATATCCTCCCTGTTAAATAATATTGAAAGAATTATAATCTATAAAGACAGTAATTTATCTAATGAATAGTCGATGCAGTATGTCTGTGGACATCGTTCAATTACTAGTTTACCTCTATGCCTACTTTGTCTGTGGTAGGAGATATTAAAAAATAACCAAATCTCTCTGTGGGCTGGTATAAAAACGGCAATGTGTATTTTATTAAATAATTAATACTCTGCTACTAAAAACCCTAAATCATATAAAATACCAAATAAAAACATAACACTCCCATATTATACCACGTCCCGGTACCTTAAGGGTTCAGCTAGTGAGCTCTTCCAGTACCCATACATGAAATTTGCTTTTCAACCGATTTCAAAAAGGAGGTTTTCGATTCGACTGAATGTTCGTTTTTGTATATTTGTTACACGATTTCTCCGGCAAATGTAAATCGATTTTGAAAATTCTATGAGATTTCTTTTTTGTTCTGTAATAAAGTTATTTTTCACTTTTTAGTTTTTGAAGGCCGTTGTTGTTTTTGTAAAAAAGATTTTTTTGTTAAATATTATGTAGTGTAAAATATTTTACGGTGGTACAGAACCCATCGGGTGCAAGTCGGATTCGCACTTGGCAGGTTTTTGAAGATAAAGTTTAGATTAAATTGTAAAAGTTAGCTCGACGAAAGATTGAAGTGCTTCGCTTGAATATGAAAATGAATTATCTATAAACAGGTATAAATCAAATTGTTTGTTTCATGTCTGCCTGAATGTTCGGTTTTTTTTATTCTTTATTCTAAAAAGAGGGTTTGATCAATATAACCATGTCACTCTCATAGGGGTTTATGTTCGTTTAGTTCTTCAAAACTACATAGTGAAAAGCACATATCAAATTATATTAGCCTTAATATTTATATGACTACACTATTTTCTTTTTGTCATGAATAAAAGTTTAGTTTACAAGTTTATATATTTACACGAATAATAAAAAGAAAATCTATAACTATTAAAAAACTAACACAATAAGGCATCTAAAAAATTCCTCTATTCTTCATTGCCGTTATCTGGAAATGTGCCCAAGAGACTGGCGGCATTGCCAATGCTTTACCTCTGACCAAGGTCAAAACCAGCTTTTGAATCACGGGAAGTGTCAACCAACCTATTGGACATTTCATTAAATAGAAGATGAGCACTTGGACTCCACGCCTCGAGTGCTCGAGTGCAAATACAAAAAAAAAAAACATACAGCCGAATTGAGAACCTCCTTCTTTTTGAAGTCGGTTGAAAATAATAGGGATTTGCAAGAAAATTCCCGCTGGCAAAGCCGCGAGCGAAGTGCTAGTGTATAATATTAAAATGCTTTGGTGGTTTATCGTTGTTATCATATTATAAAAAAATGCTTCAAGCGGTTTACCGTCTCTGTTGGCAGTACTATATTGTTCACTGATTTATTTTCTACTATTCTGTTATTTATTTGTGTAGACTACTTAATTGGTTGTCAGTTACATTTCCAATTTAATTTTTTTTTACTGTAAGTCATTAGGTGGGATTTTCCATTGCGACCACGCTTGGTATGCCGGTTGGTGATGCATACGTGGAATGCTTTCACTAATAGTTGCTACGCCGTGGGCCACCCCATTTATACCCGTGGTTGTCAGATGGCGACAGAGGGATATTGACCCGAGGATGGACAGCAGCGTCCTTCTGAGTACCGAAAAACCTATTGCGATCGCCAACATGCATCGGCCAAGCATGGCGATTACGGCTAAACCCACCCTTGGGGGAGTCCTATGCTCAGCAGTAGGCGTCCAAAGGTTGAAATGATGATAATGAGGATATTATAATATCTACCACCAATATTGCACAGTCAACAGCAAAAGTAGATGATCAAAATCAGAAATTCAATACTAATGAACGGAGTTCGCGTCAGAACTGTGTGGCGTCGAAGTGATTCAAAAGTATGTGTGTGACAATCACACACATACTCACTCACTTCACTTCACTTCACTTCACTTTTAATAAATATTCTAGTAAAAAATAGATAAATTAGTGTTAGTAAATTAGTATTGAATTTCTGATTTTGATCATCTACTTTTGCTGTTGGCTGTACCCGCCATGTCACCCCAAGACATTATAATAATAATAAATCTTTTATTTCAGTCTATAAGTTCATTTAAGTTAGTATTCACGCAACAACACAAAACTAGTGTTAGTACTTTAGATCTACCAAAGACATTACTTAAGAACTAAAATACTACGCCCCAGTGGCATGTAGGCGTTTCCAATGTCCCAGTATAGGGCTGTCCCACCCACGAATTAAGTATAACAACAGACTTACTGCGTGGTCCTACCTGTCTGCTATAGTTTTTATTATAGGTTTGCAAGTCTGACCCATCCAAAAGTTTAACACGTTACGACAAAGGGATGCTTTCTCTGTATAACAGTGTAGTTTTATTCACTTTTCGTCATAACTTTGAGAATTATTTCTGAAGGTTTAAATGCGACTTGGATACAGCACAGAATTCTCTAATTCCATAACTACATATAAGTAACTACATATTAAGCCTCCCTTCTCGCGATACTACCGCACCTCAATTCCGACTACACCTATAAAATACACACATTTTCCTCTATTTCACCCTCATGGGAAAAAAGTTATAGACTAGACCTTGTATCTTCAGCGAGTGTTCCCACTGTGTCACGACGACAAAATATGTCGAAGAATGTCTTATATGTCGCATCCGGTCAATAGTACGAACATGGAACGACGAATCGAAAGCCCACCATTATCGAGAACACGTGATCTACCACTACTACTTTTGGCGCGCTTCTACAGAGTCGTGATGTTTTCAGCCCACAGCGAGCAGGACATTCACAATTCAGTGTCTGATCGCATCGGAGCTAAGACGTCCCGGAACTGTACTCGATTCGTGGTGTTAAGTGTTGCTATGTCTATTTAGTGTTACTGTGCTAAATTGTGGTTTGCATAAACACCGTGTAGTGTACCCTATACCCAGTGAGTTTGCATTGCACGAAACCTAAATTCTGCCCACAATGACTGAATCTAGCAGACTAAATCCTGACGATCCGACATATATATAAAAAACTTTTTATATAATTAAAAATAATTTTCAGAATCGGTCCACAAATGGGGAAGAAATCGGTGAACATACATAAAAAAAATACATACAGTCGAACATAGAACCACCTCCTTTTTTTAAGTCGGTTAAAAACGTCGATATCGTGACTTGGTAAGTAGGTAAGTACTTGCAATCTTAGTTTATTAGTAGTTTTTTTGTAGTACTGAACCGATCAACCTGAAATTTTGCACATAGTATGTTTTCAGCTGTACAGAAACGGACATAGGATACCTTTCACCCCGAAAAAATATAACGTTTCCGAGGAAAACAACAATAACTTTCTTATGATAACAGATAGGGCATAGATTCTCCAGTCTCCAGCATCACTACCGGAAGTCTGCAGCAACCTGAAAGGGCTGCTCGCCTTCTGGGAAGAAATGGGACGGCTAGAGTAAAAGACGAAACAATTTCTTAAGCAATGGCTCAATCAAGCGGCTAAATGCGGAAATGTTCAAATAAACTAATTAACTATGATAATAGATAGCGCCACGTCTCATTCGAAACATAATTGAATTATATTAATATGGAAACTTTAGTAGTGAGTGTAGTAGTGAGTTTAATTTAAGTACCTAATACATATAAGTCTACATAAACAAAGTCGCGGGCAAAAGTAAGTCAATAAAACATAGATAATCTACACGTCAATCAATGAAATTACTACACTAAATTATATCATTTACATACACTTTTGAATTGTCAAGAAGTCAGTCAGTTAGAAAGTTGTGCTCATTTTAAAGAGTAGTTATATAAAGATGAACTCGAAAATGGACTGGGGTCGAATACTTTAAGGTTGTTTGCCTCGCTGATGGTGACGCGTGAGTTGGATCATTCAGCTCCCTTCAATGAATGGTGCTGATCCACGCGTCATGTTCATGAACGAGCGCTGTCAGTAGATATTGGACAACTCTTAACCACACCCGCGACACTCCATAGAAACGAAACGATATAATTGCCTACACTAATACTAAAATATTAGACTATACAGAGACGTGCGTGAGTGTGCGTGTCTACGCGCCGCGCGAACAAAAACGCAATTTTCAGAGCTAGTCGTTCGACGCGGGGAGAGGTGAGGAACGGTTTCAGAGGGAGGCGGAGCGTGTCGCTACTGTACGGTAGTACTAATACTTATACTGTGTCTTACCTTTGTTTTGTATTGCTAATTACCTTCATTGTTTTCACATATACAAGAAACAAGAATAATGTAACCAGTATTTTGTAAACAATTGTAGTGGTTTGTTGTTGTTGTTTTGTTAAATCAATTGATTTAAAAGAGTGTCCGTGGAGTTTCTTGCCCGTTCTTCTCCATAGAGACCTACCTACGTTTTGGAACGCGCAACTATCTTCAACTTTCTAAATGACCGTCTCCTTGACAATTTAAAAACAGCTGTAAATGGTTCCATTGAAATAAATGCTTTGACTTTGAATTTGTTCGGTCGTGGTACTGATAACGTCAATCCTATGTAGAAATGTCAGTTGTCCAACGATAAAGAAAGTCACTCACGATTTCACGGCACAATGAGAACAGACCCCTATACATTTTGTTATCACTGTGTTCTGGTTCCGACAGAGCCACGGTGCCAAACAAGTTATAAAACTAATTTACTTCGCGACCCAATACCCTTTGTTTGTGAGCTTTTAATGAAAAAAGTGTTTACTTAAATTGCTTTATTTTTTGTACAAATACGAGATGACAGCTATGGTTCACTTGGTTTTTCTGTGCACGTTGTTATTTTTGTTTTAATTAGGTCAGCTTTGTTAGGTTTGTGTCGTGATAGCTCGGTGGTGCCCCTAATACATGAGGTTGCGGTCCGTCGTCGCCTCGGATAGCACCTGAAGCAGCCACGCCTGTAGGTCGATTCTGTAAAATTCAAACAACAACTCGCATCTCACATCGCTATTCACTCTCACTTCTCTTAAAATGACCTTGATAAATTTGACACTTTAAATCGGGTTCGATTCCGAAGTGAGCGTCGAAGTGACGGGGAAATTACCTTACAGAATGCCACTTCTTACTTATCTCATACTTTATCTGTCAAAATCTCCCTGTCAATTTAGTTCAATTCACTGACACGCTAGCAAGGGTGGCGCTAGTGTAGATCCGAATTATCAACCGAGATTTTTGAATGCCAATCAAGAAACTCACAGCGGATTCAGATTTGAAGTTTAGAATGAGGTCTTCCAGAATCACACCCCTGATCTCTCTCACAGCAATCCCACACGACCGGCGCACGTGTAGGATTGTCGTCCCGTCGGACTATTAGAGTGAGAGAAAAGGGAGTGCACTTGTGCACTATGATATGTCCTGGCTTGCCACTGTGACTGAAACTCGGTCGGGAGATTTTACATGGAAATTTACATGGAGCGATTGCAGGCAGGAAGACTGTAAAACGCTGTGTATGTATTCAGCTGCATCCGGTCAGACTGGAAACCGAACCCAACATAGTTAGAAAAAGGCTTGACAGATAATGATAAAAGAACCGTTTTCAAAAACGAATACATATTTTCAAATTGAAATCATTTATTCACTCAACAACTTTATCAATCTTCAGATGGGGTTTAGTTTATTTTCGCAATAAAAAAATTAATATGAAACGATAAAAGTAAATCTTCAAAATCTCTTTTTAATAAAAACCGAACAACACCTTAAATAAAAGCTGACTGACTTCTCAAGTTAGAAGATTATTTTCTAAACAAATTGCCTTAAACCAGTATAGAAAGAGCTCCCTGAAAACGAAAAAGCAACTGTACAAAAGTTTTTTCTATATTTGTCAGCACATCCAAACAAGAAAAGCACATTAGGCTGAAGAAATTGTTATTTAAAAAAGGTCAAAGAATACTGGATTTTAGAGTAAGTAATTTCACTTCAAGTATACACCTATCTCGCATTGTTTACTGAACAATATGGCCGTGAATTGCCTATTTCTGTGATGAAAATATTCATAGGAAAAGTTAATGAAATACTTGACTTTTGTCTGAAGGGCTGTTTCAAGTTTTTCGTAGAGATATTGAATAACTTTCTTGTAAGTACTTTGCTATTTCGATGGAAATCTTTTCCTATTTGAGGTTGAAGAGATGTTGGATTTACTCCAGTGATATATAGGTAATTCGAAGGACATTGCTCTGAATCGCCCTGTGCAACAGAAGTGTCGGACCTACACGATCATAGGTAATTGTCTATTTTATTATATTAATTGTAAATACTTTTGTAACACGGACTACCTGCATGCCAAAATGAACATTAATGATCGACAATACAACACAACATTTTCCGATGCTCTTGATTCCAGGATATTACATAAATATGATATTGTTACAGACCAATATCTTTTTCATTAACAGCATTGCCATCTTATCTGAGACTTTTAAATAAACCAGATCTAGATCCAGACCAGAATAACCGGATACCTATTTTTTTGATATTAAAACCTTTTATTTATTATTATATAAATATTTTATTTTATTTATTATTATATATGTAGGATCGCCAGGAGCGAGCGATCGAGGAGTGCCGAGCGGTATAGTACATGGTCAGGACTATAGGCGTTCCCATTATCCCATTAGGGATAAACAAGTCCTGTAAAAACAATTACACACTATTAGTAAAGAAATCACAATACAAATGGTAATCAGTAACATGAATAAAGTAAGTTAAAGGTACAGCAACAATACAGTTAATCGAACAGACCATTAAGGTCCCACAGTTCGTACAGTGGCCAAGCTACCCAATGATAAACGAACAAACCCTTAAGGTTTACAGTTCGTACAGCAGCCTAAGCCACCCAATGATAAACGAACAATTAGGTTTACAGTTCGTACAGAGGCCTAAGCCACCCAATGATAAACGAACAAACCCATAAGGTTTATAGTTCGTACAGTAGCATAAGCCACCCAAAGTGTATCACTAGCTAGCAGCAAGCCTATACAGCTATGTGAATATACAGCAGCGCTGTACCAGGTAAACCGACAGTATTGTCGAGAGCATGAGCTCTTTACTGAGTCGTAGCCAAGGATCGACTGCCATACTTATTTTTATTGGATTGGCATCTCGCAGGTCAACCTAGGAGGTTGTCGGCTGCTTAACCGGACTTTCCTGTGGTGCCTTAAAAAATATTATTTTTAGGGCCTCCAGCCAGGGCAAAATATCTTACAAACTAAGCGACTACACGCTAAGGGCACCCCCTGTGGGGTACGAGCCTCGGCTTAGGGCGTCGCTGGGAGAGGACAGCAAAGGGACAGGCTGGATCGGATTTCCATTATTTAGGGACAAATTTAAAACTACAGGCTCAGCGGCACGGGCTGGCACGAGCAAGGGTCGGGGAGGGGACGTACGGGGTCGTCGCGGCGGGCCTCGGCGGCGAGGACGGAATGACGGCGGTCTGTGTCTGTGTTTCTTAACTGTACTGGTGGCCTTATTGCTCTCCTGGAGGAGAGTAATAGCATCGTCAGGGTCGGTCAGAGTATGTCTCGGTCGTCGAGTCTTACTAATACGGGAGGGGGTGTTCCGGGCGGCCGATACGATTAACGGGTTAGAGTGCTTTTCAGCAGTGTCGAAGAAGCGCTTGGCGGAGCGTTTCATGAACTGCTGGATGGTAGGTATTTTTAGATCGAGATGGAGGTTCTCGTTGCGAAGGTAAAAAGGGGCTCCTGTGATTCTTCGCAAGAAACGGTTTTGGAGGGTCTGCATCCTATGGAGACGGTATGGTTTCGCGTGTGCGAATACAGCACAGGCGTACGTCATGATGGGACGAATGCACGCCGTGTAAATGCGCAATTTGCACTTGAGTGACAATTTGCTGCGTGCATTCAACATGAAGTAGAGCCTACCGAGAGCGAAAGCGGCGCGCGAACGCACCGTCTTTATGTGCTCTCCGAAAGTAAGATGGTGGTCCAGAATCACACCTAGGTATTTGGCTTGCTTCTCCCAAGGTATCCCTTGGCTTACCGAACATGGTTATCGGACTGGGCAGAGAGGGGGACAAACGCGGTTTGGAAAAGAGTACTGCCTGACTCTTGATGGGGTTTACCTCGATTCTCCATTTCCGGAAATAAGCGCCTAAGGCTTTTGCCGCGGATTGGAGGGTACGAGCTATGCAGTCTGGGTTGCGACCCGAGTAATAGATGGCCGTGTCGTCAGCGAATAGAGCCAACTGGGCCTTTTTATCTATGGGGATGTCGCTGGTGAACAGCGTGAAAATGAGGGGGGATACTACGGAGCCCTGAGGGACGCCAGCGCGTATCGGGTGGGGTGAAGAGAGCTCACCCTCGATGCGATAGCGAAAGGTGCGATTCGACAAAAAGTCACGCAAGATGAGCACGAGACGATCTGGCACTCCGAGTTGGTAAAGCTTGTATAGTAAGCCGTTGTGCCAGACTTTGTCGAATGCTTTCGCTATGTCAAAGAAGAGCGCACCCGTCATCAAGCCACGCTGAAAACCAGCGCTTATGTGCTCGACGATGCGGTGGACTTGTTGGACGCAGCTGTGTTCGGTTCGAAAGCCAAACTGCTCGTCGGGAATGAGACTCTTTGCTTCGGCAAAGTCTTTGAGCCGCTTATAAATAAGCCTCTCGTAGATTTTGCCTAGAACATTGAGTAGACTAATGGGACGAGCCTCTTGATATTATCGTGCACTTCGTCGGGAGTGACAGGAGGCAGAGGATAATCAGGGTCTTCAACGGGTGGGAGAGAGGCTCTACGTTCGACTTCGGCGTCGACGCCGAAGTCGAACGTAGAGCCTCAGACCTCAGAAAGGTGAGCTTCGTCTACTGGTTGAGAGCTGGGGGTGCATTGAGACTCTAGGCTGTCGGCTAGACATTCAGCCTTTTCATCGTTGTCGAAGGCGACGCTACTGTCGGAATGAATGAGAGGGGGCATGGAGGCCTCGTTAGAAGAACGGAGCTTCCTCTGGAGTTCCCAGAAGGCTAGGTGGGTGGGCTCGAGTTCGCTAAGTGTCTTAACCCAGCGGCTGGAGCGCAGCTCCTCGATGCGTTTCTTTACAGCACGCTGTAAAGAGCGCATGTGAGCCTTGTTCGCATCGCAGGGGAAGGCACTGTACGCACGGACGGCCGCGTTCTTCTTGGTTAACAGATCACGCACATCGTCAGGCAGTTTCCAGCGATGATCGCTCATCGCCGGAACCTCCCTTGAACAATCGTTCAAGACGGATTGTACATGATTTGTGAACGAGTCGATCGCGCCCGTCGTGTCTGCGACTGTCACCAAGTGGTCGGGGATAGCGTCCAAGTGAGGCGACGTGGTGGATTGTAGGCTTTCGCTTACTTTCCTCCAGTCGGTAATAATTTAGGTCGGAGGGGGCTGGCTGGGGTCAGAGTTACCTGAACGGGGAGCTAGTTCTAGTATCACTGGACGATGGTCGGAATTAAGCTCGAGTAGCGTCTTAATAGATTGCAAACGGAGGTTCACATTCTTGAGCAGCGCTATATCGTGGATGTCGGCAAGATGGTTGGGATCGTGGGGAAAATGAGTGGGAGTCATCGGGGCGATGACGTCGAAGTTCAGTTGGGAACAGAGGTTAAACACGATCCTACCTCTGGAAGAGGTCCTGTTACTATTCCAGGAGGGATGTTTGGCATTGAGATCGCCCGCCAGTAAGACGGAGTCACCCAGGCCAAGAAGAGCAGAAAGGTCATCCTTGAGGAGGATAGGATCATCCTCCGATGGTGATGGAGGGACGTATGCAGATATAATAGTTAACGGCTGATGACCGGTCATGCCGAGCCGACAGACAGAGACCTCGAGGCGAGCGAGAGGAGGAGGGTCCATAGGAATGCAGTACAGAGCCTTTCTATAGTATATTAGGGTACCGCCCTTGTGACAACGAGACCTATCATTGCGAACTATACGGTAGTTGGCAATATTCGGGTCACGATGATGGGGCTTAAGAAAGGTCTCCTGTATGAGGAGGATATCAAGTTGATGGTCGCGGAGGAAATTGGCGATCTCATCACGTTGGTTAATAATGCCATTGGCGTTAAAGAATCCTAACTTAAGGGATCGGGGTTTGGTAGTACACGGCCTTTCCTTATCCATTGGATTAGTTAGGGTAAAGTTTATCTAGGGCTTGCGTAATCTCCGGATACGCTTTGAACACCTTAAGGATGTCGCTAATATTAGCTTTGCACGCGAGTATATCCCTAGCCATAGCTTCAGCAGCGGGGTTGCGGTAAATTTGGTAGGCGAGGTTGATGACTTCGCCTATCCTCTCGGTAGGGAGAGATGCAGGTACGCGGGAGGCTGAGGGCGCGGTTGAAACGGCGGGGGCGGCCTTAGAAGGGGCGCGGGTGGCTATAGGAGCGGCGGCGGCGGGCTTAGGAGCGGCGGGGGCGACCTTAGGTAGGGGGGGCGTGGTCGCGGAGGCTAGGTTCGGCGCGGGGACTGGCGAATCCATCAGCGCTGGCATGGGCAGAGATTGGGAGGGCCTCAATGCAGGGAACGCTCTCTGATGATTCAGCGAGTTCCATGGGGAGGGCCTCTGAGGGCTGAGACGCTCGGGCATCTCTGAGGAGGGAATCTTAACAGAGGGGCTTTCCCTTTGTTGACGAGCGTTCGCACGCTTGGTCAATTTGGGAGGAGAGGATTTTGGGGCTTTGGGGCAGCCGCGGTAATTGGCGGGGTGACCTGATTGGCCGCATAGCACACAGCTGGGAGGTTCTGTGCACAGATTGCGGTCTTTCGGACGGGGACAGTCAGCAGTTGCGTGCTCAGCCAGACAATTGACGCATCTAGGGGTCGCGTAGCAATTGCGTTGGGCGTGACCGTAAAGTTGGCAGCGGTGACACTCCAACCGTATCGGATTTATAAGGCCTCTCGATCGAGATGCCCGACCAGTGACATACCGACTTTACTTTAAAGATCGGATGGTGGCCGTCGGTGTGATCGCACACGACAAGAACAGAGTCGTATGCAATCGCACCCCTAGCTTTGTGCAGACGATGCACAGCGGATACTCGGACATTTTGCGACTGAAGGTCGGCGAGAATCTCTTTCGTTGAGATTTCTTTAGGGACGCGTCGGATTACCACACGGGTGGGTTTGTCATCGGGCAGGGAATAAGTGTGGAACGAAATGTTCCTCACTTTTAACAAGGAGGTAAGTTCCCTGTGGTCGTTCACCGTGGGAACTTGGACTTTGATACCCTGTTGGGTCGAGCGCGCGTTTGTGTATTTGATCTTACGATCATTACACAATTTGGACACGTCGGTCCACTTCGCCTTGTCCTGGATGAACAAGGGAGGCGGGGCGGGTAGTTTCTTTTTTGAAACCGAAGGATTGGGGGCAGCAGTGGACATGGGACTAGCGGGACGGCTGCCCTCTGGACGAGAGGTAGCTGAGACGGAGGGGGCCGAAACCGAGGGGGTGGAGGAGGGGGTGGGCGCGGCTACGGCTTTCTTGGCCTTGGTGGCCTGAGAGGGACTACTGCCATACTTACGGAGTGCACGCTCTTTTATAAGGCGATGCCCCCCCACCTTGCAACCTCTCCTGAACAAGTCTGCCCAATGACGCACGGAAGTGCGTCACGCGTTTACTTGATACAGAACACTAAAATGTGCTAAATCTAATAACATTTCATTATAAAGTAATCAAATAACACATTAATAATTGTCATGAATAAACAATAGTAATTTCGTAAAGTAATTCGTTTTACATTCAAAGTAACGTGTCAACAATTGTTTTGAATAATACCATCGATAACAATTATCGAAATAAAGTAACCACAAATCAGTGTAAATACAGTGAGTACTCAATGTATTATCATGTTTCGAGTTAATAGAGAATGATAATAAAATCACTTAAATTGATAATAAGAGAAACTAATCATAACAAATTTAGTTGACTACCCACAATAATAATTGAGATTAAAAACCATCTCCGACATATATTTATTTTATATTAAAGCTTCTTATTAGCAAAATATTTTTAGAATCGGACTAGTAGTTTCGGAGATTAGAGCGTTCAAACAATCGAAACCTTCAGCTTTACAATATTAAATGGGAATTAATATAATGACCACCAAAAAATACTTACTAAATACCAAACGTAGTAAATTATTACCAAAATTAAATACCAAATGTAGTAAATCATCACCAAAACTTAGTGTGCAAAATAACCAAAATCTTTTTGATCTTTAAGTAGTTTTAGACCCTGGGGCGGATCCGACATGGTTAGGTTAGGTTAGAACTGTGACCCCCTATGCACGAGGCGAACGAGCGGTTCGAGCGTGCCGTGGCAGCGGCCGCCGAGTGCCAGAACCAAATCGCTTTTATTTCTACAATACTTTAGGAAACACAATTTTGGTGGTCATTTACTATTTTTGGTTTATTTTATTTCCTATTTTTGGTGATCATTTACTAGATCTGGAGGTTCGTTAAACATGAGCCATATTAAATATAGATAGTCTGAAGCCGCCAATCCACCTTGGCCAAATGTGGTGATCAATGCTCGTGTCCCATTGTGTGAGAAGAGGCCTTTTCCCTGTAGTTGGACAATAACGGCCATTTTTTTTCATGCAAGTATCATGTACTACTTAGCTCATAGAATACTTAGGAATGATGTAACTTGCCTCCCTTGGCATTAATGTGGAAAGGATTTTAGTCCATTTTTTTTGTTGACAATTTTTAATAGAAATCTTAACTACTGTTTTTTTTGTTATTATTTTTTTTGCATTTCCGTCCAACGTAGCAATGCAGTCAGTCTCTTGGCCACATTCCCAGATGACGGCGATGTGGAGGAATTTTTTGATGCCTTATTATATTAGTTTTTTTTATGTTTAATAGTTATAGGTTTTTCTTTTTTTATTGTACGTGTAAATATTGTACATTTGTTACAAATAAAATGGAATTAAAAAAACTACGTAATAAAGAGAAAAGATAACATTATTATTTATTTGTATGTTTGTTTGAAATGGGTTAACTCAAAAAATACTAAACTAATTAAAAAAATTCTTTCACCAATAGTAAGCTACGTTATCAGGGAGCAACATAGGCTAGATTTTTTTATTTTTTTAAATAGGGATTCATTCGAAAATTCACGTGGACGTGACGTCACGTCGCGGCAAAAAACTAGTATCATATAAAATACTAGCTGTTGCCCGCGACTTCGTCTGCGTGGTTATGAAGATAGATAAAGATAAGATAGAAGATAGTTTAATGATGTTTAACGCAAACTATTTTTATGTTTTTAATGTCAACAGGAAATGCTTATTTTATGTCACTTTGGGCACTGTAGTAAGTGGGCCATTGTCAGGTCAGGAGCACCACACTCACACTGGGTATCAGTGGAATCTATAATCCCCCATTTTTAACCGACTTCAAAAAAAAAAGGAGGTTCTCAGTTCGACCCGTATGTTTGTATGTATGTTTGTCCGCGATTATCTCCCTTTTGGCTGAACCAATTTTGATGCGGTTTTCAGAACAGTATTTTTTACGTTCTGGAGAAGGTTTTAGTATACAACAAGCAGAAATGTATTCAGCGCTTTATGAAAAAAACAACAAAAACCGAGGAGACGTTTTCGTTTCTTCCATCTTTCCATCTTTGGAGGACTTTCAATCTCTATTTTAACTGTGTTGCCGTTCCTTAATGGATTTAGGTGATAAGAAGGCACTAAAAAGTGGAAAATAAAAAGGCGGCGGTTAGAAGGCAGTTTTGAAGGCGTACATACTTGCTTTTCATATCACTTTTAAAGTGCCAGGTGGTCCTGGGTTGAACGAAGTTCAGTGGCGGTAGGTGATGTTCCCACAACTTTCGCCTGCCGTTCGTGGTCGGTCCTGGTTGGCCTGTGTGCTGCGAAGAAAACTTTTCCGACTCTTAAGTCTTCCCGGAACTGTTGTATGTTTGTAGAGGGGATGGATAGTAAAGATTTTACATGTGAACTTTCGAAAATGATATCTATAGTTTTACAGAAAACGATGGTGAATGTGGGATAAACAAAAATGTATAAAATGTTGTCTGGAATTTGGTAATGATGTGGTGGTATGTGAATACCAGGTTCAATGTATTATAAGATACTTTTAACCACGAAAAAGCATCACAGTGGTATCCAGGGGAAAATAAAAATAAATATTTGAGATATAACTTCATGAAACTAATAACCTACGTAAATGTTGTTGTAATAAAAAATATTATGGTCTCCATTCATTTGAATTTCATTTAGTTGGTATTTTCTATTTGTAGTATTATAAGGCATCAATAAAAGTTTGTTGATCACATAGAGTTAGATTATATTGCCTTGAACAGGCCCTGTCGTACAATCTGTTTCTACCTGACATGTCTTAACTATATTCTATCTCTATACCAATTTTCAGGTACAAAAAGCCAAGGATTAATATATATAAACTTAATAGAGCCCTAAATCTAGGTTGTCACAAAATTATTTCTTAGAGAATGTCTCCTACTCATAAACCCTAGACTTGCTAAATTTCAGGTCGGTAGTCAAAAATAAATCAAAACTTTCATACAAACTCAGTCCGGCCCTGTCGCAAAATCCATTCGTAGCGGCACGTCTACTAACTACCTCCGTGCCAAATTTCAAGTTTATTTATTTTATTTTTATTCAAGAGGTACAACAAACAGCAACAATATAAAAATAGAAACAATAAATAAACAAAACGAAAAGACAATATTGCAGCCCACAACGTTGTACACAGATAAACAAAAGAATACAATAAAATGAAAATAATCGCTAAGGTTACAAATACGACTTAATCTTTTTATTTCTTTTTTTACTAACTTGTTATATTTTCAAGTGTGAGATGTTAATAAGTGTGTAGCACAAAAAATGAAAGACTTTCATACAAACTTGCAAGAGCCATTACACCTCCTTAATCCGGCCCTTTCGCAAAATACGTTCCTAGCGGACGTCTAATAACTACAAACTACCCTTCTTCCAAATTTCAAGTTTGTAGCACAAAAAATGAAGGACTTACATACAAACTTGCGAGAGCCTTTAGACCTCCGTACTCCGGCCCTGTCGCAAAATCCGTTCTTAGCAGACGTCTACTACTTATTAACTACCTCCCTAGCAAATTGTAGGTTTGTAGCGCAATAAATGAATGACTTTCACACGAATTTTCTTAATCCGGCCCTGTCGCAAAATCCGTTCTTAGCGGACGTTTACTACTTATTAATTACCTGTTTGCCGAATTCAAAGTTAGTAGCGCAAAAAATGAAGGATTTTCATACAAACTGCGAGAGCCATTAGACCTCCTTAATCCGGCCTGTCGCAAAAGCCGTTCTTAGCGGACGACTACTACTTATTACCTACCTGTCTGCTGAATTTAAAGTTCGTAGCGCAAAAAATGAAGGACTTACATACAAACTTGCGAGATCCATTAGACCTTCTTAATCCGGCCCTGTCGCAAAATCCGTTCTTGGCGTACATCTACTAACTATGTAATACCTCCCTGCCAAATTTAATCTAAATATGTCAAGCGGTTTTCGATATTTCGTGATGAGTGAGTGAATGACCTTTCGCTTTTATATATAAAATATACATACATACTTACTTTTACATACAGTTTTTTTACCTGTAGGTGTAGTAGACGGCGACAGAGGGACATTGAGCAGAGGATGCGCAGCAGCGTCCTTCTGAGTACCATAACACCTACTGCGATCGCCAATATGCATCGGCTAAGCATGGCGGCTACGACTTCTCCCCCGCCATGGGGAGACAACTATGCCCAGCAATGGGCTTCTAAAGGTTGATGATGATATAGAATATGGATAATAGTAAACTACCTATATCCAAATTTAAATGGTACTTTAATAACAGTAATAAACCTCAAACTACTTCTTGAAGTCAAACTGTTTCAGTGACCTCAAACTTCCTAGTAATTTACCATATTCAGTTGACGACACAGACAAAATACCCAAAATATTTAGTCTTTGTGTACCTAAACTTGTTAGTGGAAACTATTAGGAGGAATGTTGGTATTCGTCGGAACGCAGCTAGAACTAACCACACGCTAAACAGTATAAACATTCCTTAAACCTGATTCAAAGTAAGTTCATAATGTCGTCATAACACACTTCGCGCACATATTTACAAAAAAAATCACAAAGACCTCAACATCCGTGACCTCAACCGATATCAGGTAGAGTCGAAGGTAACAGAATGGCTACTTCAGCAAGACTATTTACAAACTGAGTCCTTACTTAAATACATTGCTTAATAATAATTATAACCATTCCTCGCTGCTCACTCATAATTACACTTACCCATACTCTCCATACACACATGGGTGTGCAGTCACATACATTGACATACTTTCACACACACTGTCATACTCTTGAGTTGCACTCCCTTCTCCTCCCTTTTCTTCTACCATAAATATATGTTTAGGAAAATACATAGTACCTATAATTATAAACAAAACATTCAAAAGTAAGATCTGTAAACACATTCATGGCAAACTGACACACTTCACAGTTCTGTCTATTTTATAAGATACACTATAGCTGATCACTGCCTTTTAAGATACAGGTCACCATAGTTTAAGAGGCAGGGTTCTCCCAATTTATGTACAGACCCTGTGCTTACACCATAATTTTATGTAACACCTGTCGTTACTTCTATGCCAATCACTTGTAACATCTTTTTGTTAACCGTAACAACAACATACTTTCGTCTGTAACTTATTTTTGAAATAAATAAATTATTATTATTATAAGGGTAGCAATAAAACGAGTGACTGTAAATTACAATTTTAAGTGTCAAAATTAATTAAATTGGGTTATATAATTACTAAGTGAGCGACTGACTGTAAGTGACGAAAAATCAACAGAATAGTATCTTACAAACATTAATTTGAGTTACTTAAAATACAAAATGAGCAGCTTCATAATATTTGAGCGACTTAATATTTGTTTGAGTGTCAACGTTACGTCCTGCATTTTTTTCAATATTTGGCAAATGTATTTTTTATACTGAGCGGCATTTTATCTTAAATGAAGTGTTTCGAATACAAAAACCACTTTGAAAAATACACTAATGAGCAATTTAGCGATAAGACATTCACGAGAGTTGAATGTTCAATACAAACTTCAATACAATAGAGGGGATCAGGCGCTCGGCGGCCGCTGCCGCGGCACCGCTCGCTGCGCTCGCTCGCCTTCGCGCTTTGATGGTCACAGTTCTAACCTAACCTAACTCAAACGACCCATCATACCACCAGGGGTATGGCCTGTGGTACGGTGGGCCACAGGAAATCGATTCTATCTTAATATTGAAGTTGCCCTCTCTGTATTTCCAGTCGCTCACTTAGTAATGTAGTCGCTCGGATAAAATTTTAATATATGAAATGGATTTATCACTATCCACTTTTTGTAAGCTTGTTCTGGATTTTATTATTAATCAATATTCGTCGTTAGTTTAGTTAATTTTTCGCTTACTCAAATTCATACCGCTCAAGTTATTAATACAGTATGTCATCATCAGTCGCAAAGCTTTTTTTTAATCGCTCGTTTTATAATTCCCCTTATTATAACAAAACAGAACGAGCTTTTGAGTAATATTTACAGTCAAATATTGTTGACTAATTATCAAAATTATAATGTACAGTAAGTTAGATAACGAAGAAAGCAAATATTGTAAAAAAATAGGTTCTGTAGGAATGGAGTTTCATGCCCATTCTTCTTCATACGGAACTACCATTTGGAATGGAAACTAGATTCAAATTTTCTAATATGACGTTGAAATGAAATTAATGATGTGACTTTGATTTTGAAAGGGCATTCCTTTATACTCGTTAGTCTACATCATTATTAGACTTAAAAAAGTATATCAGCATAAATAAAAATGTACAGAGTGTTTCATTTACGCATCCGATTTTGTATGACATTTGAAAAATAAAAACTTTTTTATTTTTCATGGGATTTTCTTTTTGTGTCTATATACGATGTAGTATTACTGAGGCTGGTACTGGTGACTGGTTAAAGGGAACGCCTTTCGTTAATTAACATACTGTATATTACATCAGACTGTATCAGAAACTATGTAGGTTTCCACCCGCGACTTCATCTGCATAGACTTAGTTCTAAATGTCCTAAATAGAGAGTAAATAGAGTCCTAAATGATCCTACACAAACACACAAATAGGATAAAAACTATACTCTGGTCAAACTACATCAATATACATGTGTGCCAAATTCCAAAAATTATACAGGCTGTAAAAATACTCACGACATAGCCGTTAACCCATAACCTTCCTACTCACAGTACCTATAAAACTTAATTTATAAATTGAGTAAATGTTTTGTTAAATGAAAAAAAAATGGTTTATTATAATAAAAGAGAGTGTTAGTAAAAGCAGTACTTTAACAGAAAAATGCAATAATTATTAACAGACAACACTGTTGTGTGTCTGTTGCAACAGTTGCTAGACAAAGTTAACAGAAATGTAACACAGTTGCTCGTATCTCCGTGTCCGCTTAGTTTAGAAACACAATTTTGCAACTCCGGGAAAGACGAACGACGACGACGCATTTGAAATTCGAAGCAGAAAAAGTAAAAAGAAAGATGGCGAACGTACATCTTCTTTTTGAGTTGGGTTTTCAACCAATCACAGTGCAGGAATTAGGCTTATTTCATATTACATTGTGTTAGCTACCGTCCGCTGTTAAGCCAGTTTACTTTTCAACCGACTTCAAAAAGAAGGAGGTTCTCAATTCGTCTGTATGTTTTTTTTTTTTGTATTTTTGTATTACGCGATTTCTCCGGCAAATGTAAAGCGATTATGCAAATTCTTTTTTTAATGGATTGGGTATGCCTCAAGGATGGTCTCATATTAATTTTATCAAAATTGGTTCAGCACTTTTTGGAAAAATCGACAGAAAGCAAAAAAAATACATGGATGATGTTGTAATGTTCTCACCTTGTACTTTCGATCTCTGTTTTGACTGTGTTGCCATTTCTTGATGGATTTGGATGATAAGGAAGTACTAAAAAGCGAAAAATAAAAAAGCTTTTTTACAAAAAAGACAACCGCCTTCAAAAACCAAAAAGTGAAAAATAACTTTAAAACAGAACACACATGACTTTTGTTTCGGAAGTCGGTGGCTTGGCTGTTCTATTTATTGTTATGTATTGCCACCGACTTCCGAAACTAAAGTCATGTGTTGTGTGTCACAAAAAGCTTTTTTTGTTTATTTTATTTGGCTATGGCCGACCTAGGCTGCATTTTGAGGGCCTTTTTCTTGTCGTGGGAAAATGCTCATGATATAAAAAATACGTAACATTTTAACCCAGCCTGCCAATATCAATGTTTCTTTTATATTCCATACAGTTTCTTGAGGCTCAGCATGAATACCCTCCATCAGGGGAGATAATTGCATCAAATACTCTTACTTCTCCGACAAATAAAATAATTTACCAGATTTACCCCGTAGACCTTGAAATCTCTTTACCCAAATACCCTTCTCAAGAGACTAATAAGGAAAGTCGGAAAAGGTACTTAAATTGGTAGTCCAAGTTCCTGATAACATCTTATAGCTATCACAAATCCACCTTCGCGCCGTAGAGATTACAGCTTTATGACTTTATCCCTTCGATTTTATTAGTTCGGACTTTCGGAGGTCGAGACCGAACTTTTAGCAAGGAACATCACGGTGCTACTATCTGAAGGAAAAGGCAGTACTGTACAGTGTCAGCATAATTAATCTTCCTATTACAAATAAATAAATCGAGGATAGATGGGTCATCATCATCGTCAGCCGAAAAGCGTCCACTGTTGTATAAAGGCCTCCCCATAGAACGTCACAACGACCGGTATCTTGCCGCTTGTATCCACCGGCTACCCGCGACCTTAACGATTTCGTCGGTTCTTCTGGTGGGAGGCTTAACAACGCTGCGTATTCCGGTTCGTGGTCGCCACTCAAGAATCCTTTCTCATCGGTTATCGGTTCTTCGAGTGATGTGGCCTGCCCATTGCCACTTCAACTTGCATATTCTGAGGGCTTTGTCGGATGGATGGATGAATGTTTGTTAGTCTTCCACGCTAAAACGGCTGACGAGAATTAGCTGAGGCACACCATATAGATATTGATCTCGCTTAACACAAAGAATATAATTTTGATCCCGTTTCTGTGTTGCCGTGGGATATTTTTTAGAATTTTGGCTTTATTATGAAGTATACCCAGACAGAGTCCTGGGTACAAACTCGTTCATCGTCTGCCTAACCTTTACCCAGCTATATTGGGGTCAGTTTCAGGAGCGACTGCCTGCCTGACTTCCACAATCCAGATACTGAATAACACGATACCCCTTGGTAATACTGGTTATCAGACTTTTTGGCTTCTGACTACTTAAAACGAGTGTCAAATATCTACGAACGATAGCCGGGACCAACAGCTTTACGTGCTTTCCGAGGCACGGAAGACAGTCGGTATGTCTGGTAATTGAATGGTCACCTATCCACAGACCGACATCAGCAAGGATACCTTGACCTTTACCGACCGGTACACCTAGCTTACTTAGCCAAGAGTCTCTACAAGCTAATCCAATAAATAAAAATCTCGTGTCCATTGTGTTTGCTATCGAACTCCTTCCAAACGACTTGACCAATTGTTATTATTTATTTTGTGTATATTTAATAGGTCTGAGAATAGGTCGTAGGCTTTTTTTTATTTGTATGGCAAAACAGCGTTTGCCGGATCCGCTAGTTATGTTATAATTCTTACGTTTGTGCAAAGCCTAGAGATTATTACACCACCTCACTAGTTACAATGAGGGCTACAATTTTTATGCTCTCCAGTTGGCGCCACTGTCGAGTAAGGTCTCAAATTTTGTCATTACGCATCAAATCATATTTAATACCTTAAAATAGTGCCGTAAAGATATCGAGCATGCCATAGTGTTTCGCAGTCCCGTTTTATTCGGAAAAAAGGAAGACTTACATAATTATTTAATTTATTAATTTATTGACCCGTAACTGATATTTTGCAATAATTAATTTCAGGTATTGCAAAATATTCACAACATTATTCTAATTAGAAATAAACCCATTTGAAAAACATAAAATAAAAACATTTGACGTTTCGGAGATGTCACGCTACACTAGCGCCTCTAGCGGCGAATTCATACACGATAGCCCTCATTGTTCTTGTATCAAAGAAGGTAAATGGAAAATTGAAACATATTTACAGTATAGAGACATAAAAGTTTCAAATAGCAATAGTTATACCGAAACCTGCATTAATTGAGGACCTCTCACGCATACAAATTGTTTACAAGCAAAGGTAGACCATTAACAGAGGTCTCTGAATATTCTGAATTTAGAGGGAGGCATCTGAACGTCCTGAATATTAAGGAGGTATGTTTGGTAAAACAGTATTTCGAATACAAATGTGCATTTACCACCTGAACACTTCATCGGGCCAACGGAAAGACTTTTACCTAGGCACGCACTACCGTAGTCGACCTGGAAATCTTTCAAACTCAAATTCAAAACCATTTATTCCAAACTAGCAACCCGACCCGGCTTCGCATGGGCCTATAGCCTTCCTCGATAAATGGACTATCCAACACAAAAAGAATTTTTGAATTCGAACCAGTAGATTCTGAGATTAGCGCGTTCAACCAAACAAACAAACAAACTCTTCAGCTTTATAATATTAGTCTAGATAACTTTTGAATTGTGAAAGAGTCAGTCAGTCAGAAAGTTAAAGCTGGTTGCTCTATGGAGAAAAACGAGCAAGCATAAATACTCTTTTAAAATCAATAATATTTTGTCAATAATAATTGTCTCATCATCAAAGGTTGACATGATGATGGATCATCATGTCAACCTTTAGACGCCCACTGCTGGGCATAGGTCTCCCCTAGGGGGGCTTAGCCGTAATCGCCATGCTTGACCGATGGGAAAGAATGGAACGATATGGTAAAGTACTAGGAAGTTTGAGGTCACTGAAACAGTTTGACTTCAAGAAGTAGTTTGAGGTTTATTATTGTTATTAAAGTACCATTTAAAATTTAGATATAGGTAGTTTACTATTATCCATATTCTATATCATCATCAACTTTTAGAAGCCCATTGCTGGACATAGGTGTCTCCCCATGGCGGGGGAGGTGTCGTAGCCGCCATGCTTAGCCGATGCATATTGGCGATCGCAGTAGGTGTTATGGTACTCAGAAGGACGCTGCTGCCCATCTTCTGGTCAATATACCTCTGTCGCCTTCTACGACACCCACGGGTAGAAATAGGGTAGTGCTGCAGGTAGGGTAGTGTAATAATATTATTGTCTAATTGTCAATAATTGTAATGTGTTTGATTGCTGTGGGTTGATCTTCGTGAATAAGAGTCAGGCTTCTTTTATCTTCATTTATTATCCCGTAACATGTAACGTGTAACGCTTAACACAGAGAGGTACAGTACAGAGGTCGGCCGCAGCAAAGGGAATCTCCTCAGATGAGAGTTCTGAGATGACATCGATATTCAGTGCCTATGCGGCAACTCCCCTCTGCCTGCGCTATTAACACTGATTTTTTTTTATCAAGGATAGCATAGCATAGCATGCATACCTTTGACCACTATCTCACCTGATGGGATGCGGTCTACGATGTTTCACGCTTGCCTAGAAGTAACTTATTCACTCTTGACTTAAAGACTCCCAGGTTGTAGCTATCAGGAAAAACAGACTCGGGCAGGGAATTCCACTCCTTAGCAGTACGCATAATGAATGTGTTCCCAAAACGTTTCGTGCGTATGGGTGGGATGTCCACCATGTACCGGTGTAAATTAATTTAAAAAGTATGCACTAGTTTGGAACCTACATTGAACTAGTATTGCTAGATATTAATACAACACATTTGATATGTTAAATTAGTTTGAAAGAATTAATTTAGTTATTGAGAGATTTTTGAAACTTAATGCAGCTTACGGTGGGAATAATTTGGGTGAAAATGTAACGTCACGTAAGATGTTTGCGTATAGAGGGGGTGTATATGCCTTGAACTTCATTACTGACGGGGTGCCACCCTCCCGCTGCAGCACACGTTTTTAATTTTTTGTCACAAATAAATGCTCATTCGAATAAAAACAATCGCTCTCTCTCTCTTGTAGTCCTTTTAAAAATGTCCCCGTCATTCCCAAAAACAAAATAAATTAATTTAGTTCATTTATTTCGTTTTCTATTCCCCCCAAATTTCTTAAAACAACCCGTCTTCTAACACAATTAGCGTTTTCCAAACGAAATGTACCAACGAAGTCCCTCTTTTGTAACATTAGTAGGAACGGTTCCAGTAAAACACGGACCCCGTGAGGTTCCGTCCAATCTGCTGGCACGTAATTACAAAGCTCGCGGCTAACAAAATAAACAGGGAAGAATAAACACAACCTGTATCGTTCACCTGCTCGTGTTTGTCCGGTAGTTTAGCTACAAATGTTGTTCGAAGTTTGAAAAAAGACAGAGGGACGCTAGTATCCCATAAAGTTGTATTGTTTGTTTTCTTTTTGTTTTAAGGGGCTATAAAACGACTTTTACAGATTTTAAACTGACAATCACGTCAAAATGTGCAGTGTAAATGATTTGAAAAAAATATATGTTAAACTAGAACATTCTCCTAATCATTTAGTATGTGAATATTTTTAATTATATTCATATTAAATAGTTTAATTAACTCGTGAAGTTGTGTTAGTATACGCCTTTTATTTTTAAGTTAAAGAATACTACTTTTATTTAATTTTTTCGACTAAATTTTGAGAGTTTTGGACGCAGAACTCACGCAGAACGGACGCAGTCTGCGTCCAAAACTCTCAAAATTTAGTCGAAAAAATTAAATAAAAGTAGTATTCTTTAACTTAAAAATAAAAGGCGTATACTAAAAGATAGATAATAAAATTGTCTGTAAGATGGTGTAAGTTTCGTTTAACTATACCTGGTAGATTTTGTGTGATTGTCAATGTTTTGTCCGCGTTAGACACAACTTCACGAGTTATTTAAACTATTTAATATGAATATAATTAAAAATATTCACATACTAAATAATTTAAGAGAATGTTCTAGTTTAACATATATATTTTTCAAATCATTTACACTGCACATTTTGACGTGATTGTCAGTTTCAAATCTGTAAAAGTCGTTAAATAGCCCCTTAACGCAATTATATCCGGAACTACTAGTCCGATTGTGAAAGAAAGAAAAAAAAATGTTAACTTGACACAGATCATGTGTAATTTTAAATTAAAAAATCATATTTTGTTCAATCTATTTCAGATCATAAAATGACCGATCGGTCTGTACGGCATTAACTTTGCCACGAGCTCCTCTAAAAGCAGACAAAGTAATAACTTAAAATCTTTCTCAATCAAAGTGTAATTTTGTTACGCTAAGCTAAGTTTAGCTACTTCCTGAAACAGAGTGCCTAAATTCTTGCAAAACTTCAACAATAAAGACGGATAGCAACAAACTTAAACCACACAATGGCTCTCCAAAGTGTATCTGGCGGTGACTTCGGCATTGGATTGAAAATTGATGAAACAATAGAACTCCTATTGTTGTTTCATATGGGTAGATAAATAAATATTGGGAAAATATAATTAATTAAATATTAACATGTTTTGCAAAAAAGTAAGGAAAAGTACCTACTCATACAATTTAGCGACAAAAAGAAAGAAAATCACTAACAATAAAAACACTGTTTATTTTTTTGTATTTTTTATTGTATATCTTTTTCTTACAGTGAAATAAACGTACACTTGAAACACAAAATAATGACGCAGCCTCGTTCAACTTGAATTGTGCTCGTAATGTCGAGGGTCTTCTACACTGGCGAGCAATTAAATTATGTACAAACATAATTTAATTAGTTAGCTTCTAATTAGTTGTGGCACTTATGAACAATTTCACAGTAGATTTAATTTACAAGTTAAAATTAAATAATTATTCAAACGTGCTGTAAGTTTTAATTAAATTTAATTGTGTCAGGTGTGTATTATACAGTTATTTAAAAAAAGCTAAGTTCCTTTTTAGTGCATTACAATATTACAAGTGCATAAAGCCTATTACAATATTTCAGAGTTTTTTTTTTGCAGAAAAAGAGAATGAATTTGTTTGATATTTTGATTATTTTGAAATGTAAATACGCCTGAATGTAATGTGTACGTAATCATTCTATTTGTTGCTGGTCTTGTCTTGTACCTTTCCCATGCCTAATGGTAAAATGTAGCTGAACTTTATAATTGTACCTAACATCATGTCATCTGGCTAACCTTTTCCCAACCATGTTGGGGTCGGCTTCCAGTCCAACCGGATGCAGCTGAATACAAGTGTTTTACATGGAGCGACTGCCTATCGGACCTCCACTACCCAGTTACTTGTTAACACGATACCCCGCGGTAAGACTGGTTGTCAGACTTTCTGGCTTCTGACTACCCATAACGACTGCCAAAGATCTACAAATGACAGCCGGGAGCAACACCTTTACGTGCTTTCCGAGGCACGGAGGGAACTCGGTATGAAAGGGATGATCACTCATCCACAGACCGACCGCGGCTAGCGTAGCTTAACCTTTGACCAATCGATCTGTATGGCTTTAGCTTATCCACGAGCTCGTCGAATTGTATCTGACATCCACATTTGCCAAATAAATTATCATATCTTAAAACTATATTGACTTGAAGTACTATAGTGCTCGCGTAAGGGCTAGTCACCATCTGAGGTATGTGAGTAGTGCGGGAGGGGTGACATTTGTCACAAGTTAACGTATCAGTGAGCTCTCGCATCACATCCCCACACCCCTGCGGTGGCTAGCACTTGCGCGCTGACTAATGGCAAATCAAGCAAGAGACAGAAGAGAACTAGGCCAAAAGGCACAAAGGACGTTAACAGCTGGGAGAAGCCCAGTGGCCAAGCGATTGCCAAGGTTGAGAAAAAGTGTGGCAGGCTTGTCCCATGAAAAAAAAAAGACTAGTGACAGCCCTACTCGACACCCGATACAGATGAGGAACTAAAAAGGGTTGATGTGGTCAGCTCAGTGTGTATGTGTTTCAATCAAGATACTCTTCCGCCACCTCTACCACCTCTAACCTCGCCCGCGCCAACCCCGCTACCCCCGCAGTTGTCCGCAGGAGCGCGACGGGCGGTGTGTCATCCTGTGGACCTCCTTGAGAAAGGTGGTCGTATGCCATAGAAACTAGTCGGACGCGGCGCCCGCTATCAGTGTGCGTGAACTTGAACGTGAATGGTCTATATGAAAGCACTACAAACTGGACGCCCCATCAAGCGCGCTGTAAACTTGACGGTAAACTGGATCGTGTATGAGTGCCATAACCATACTTCCTGCCGCAAAGCAGCGTTGCTGTGTTCCAGTTTGGGGGTGGGAGCGGTAATTACGGACGTAAGGTCTCTGGCTTTGCAAATGTCTACAGGCAGCGGTCGTCGTGCCATCGTGCTGTCGTGCCGGCCGTCGTGTTGACTCGTTTTTCATCCAACGACGTAAAATCAAACAAAGTCATCATCTGCCTAGCCTTTTTTCAACTATATTAGGGTCAGCTTCCAGTCTAACCGGATGCAGCTGAATACCAGTGTTTTACATGGAGCTACTGCCTATCAGACCTCCACAACCCAGTTACTGGGTAACACGATACCCCTTGGTAAGACTGGTTGTCCGACTTTCTGGCTTCAGACTACCCATTACGACTGCCAAAGATCTACAAATGACAGCCGGGACCAAGGGCTTCACGTGCTTTCCGAGGCACGGAGAAAACTCGGTATGAAAGGGATGGTCACCCATCCAGACAGGCCGTGGCTAGCGTAACTTAACCTTTGACCGATCGATCTGTACGGCTTTAACTTTGCCACGAGCTCCTCTACAAGCAGACAAAGTAATAACTTAAAATCTTTCTCAATCAAAGTGTAATTTTGTTACGCTAAGCTACGTTTAGCTACTTCCTGAAACAGAGTGCCTAAATACTTGCTAAACTTCAGCAATAAAGACGGTTAACAACTTAAACCACACAATGGCTCTCCGAAGTGTATTTGGAGTTGACTCCGGCATTGGATTAGAACTCCTATTGTTGATTAAATAGGTACATAATTAAATATATTTAAGGAAGCCCGGAGTTTGAAAGTTGCTGGTGAGAGACTCCCGTGTCTCGAAAAGTACGTAAAGCCGTTGGTTCTGCGCCTGTTCTCTCCCCGGTCGTGTTGGATTGCCGTCCTATCGAAATATGAGAGTGAAAGAAAAGAGAGTGCATATATGTTTGCGTACACACATGTGCACTATAATATCACCACTATAATTTAGTTCAGCCGGCCAACGACACACGACGACACGGCACGGCACGGATGGCGCAGTGGCTGAGCGATCGACTGCTGCGCAGCGTGTTGCGGGTTCGATTCCTGCCCAGGGTAAACATTTGTGTGATGAGCACTTGTGTGTGCCTTGTGTCTGGGTGTTGTTTATCTATATATGTATGTATTTACAAAAAAAAAATGTATTTGTGTATGTATATCAGCTGTCTGACACCCATAGTACAGGGTCTCCCTAGTTTGGGGTCAGATGGCCGTGTGTGAAAATGTCCCCACATATTATTATTATTATTATTATTAACCATACATCCTTTGTAGCATATTTCGGCGGAAATTGCTATATCTGTAAATAATGGTGAGGACTACTTAATAGTTTTTTAGTTTAACCATTTAATGGTGAACAATGCTTTCTGGAAGTCAAAGTCAAATCATAAATTTATAATTTATAAGAACATTAAAAAGCACTTCTGAACGTCAAATATTTAAGAACAATTAAATCTAGTTGCCCCATCCAAAAGGTAGATTCGTTTGGAGAAAAATGTATCGTGCAAGAATAATTTTATATACCTTATGGGGCTCTAGGAGTGAAGCTATTTTCGTACCTCATACATACCCAACTATTGTTTATAGTTCCTAAGATATTAACACCACGTCTTAGTAAAGTACACAATAATTATTTAAGAAGCTTAGTTATATTGTATCTACGTCAGATTATAAAACGGGGAAACTCAACAGTTAAGCCACAGTTGCTTGCTAACTGATACGCGTATACATACACGACGGCATAACACGCTGGAGAGTATGTTTGTTTGTTTTATTTATTTATTTATACTTTATGCACAAAGGTACGAAGGCGGCAGAGAATGCCTAAGCCTTAGGCATTCTCTTTCATTTCTTAGGCCGTAAGGCATTACCTTAGGCCTTCTCTACAAGTAAACCATAGGTGGTGAAGAGGTGCATTGTTACAAAGTAATAAATAAAAGTACTCTTACAATAACAGGTAAACTACACACACATACAAAACTATATACCTATGTAATATAGCATATAGGTACCTATATAAATATACGTAGAAAGAGGTTTATGAGATGACTGCTTATTTTTGTTGAAAATAAAATTGCATTTTTTTATTTCAACGCGCGAATGTTTTGAGTCCCTGCCTGCTATTAGTGCTAATTTTATCAACGAAAAAATTAAGAATTCGTAAAAAAAATACGCGACTAAACTCGCGAATAAATACTAGTAACATAAATTATTTTAAATGGCTTTCAATCTTATAGTAACAGGTAGGTAAAGTTAGAAATATATGGAGTAGGGGTTTGCTCGTAAACATCCGCGTTCGTAGATAAACTTGGGTACCGTAAAAACACAGAAAGAAAACTTTTGTCTTTTCTCCGCTTTCGGCCCTAAACATGGGGCATAGACACGATACTTTATTCGTGAAAAATGAGTATAATATGTAGAGTAAGCAGGTTGTTCGAGTTTGTTTTTATATCAGTCATTTTCAGCAATGCAGGGTAATAAAAAAATACCCAAAACCACTTAGGGCGGGTTGTTTCAAACAGTCGGGTAACGTAAGTTACTATGACGTGCGATGTTTAATGTACGTTCAATGTAACGGGTTGTTTCATGACATAAAAATCCGTCAGTTAAAGTTATTCAAAAAGAGATTCCATAATATTTTGATGTTTGAAGTAGTTGTTTGACAACACAAAATTACGATGACTGGTCGGTTATGGTAATAGTAACTTTTTGACGTATGATTTTGTGAAACAACCCATTTTTTTGATTTGACGATAGTTAGCGCCATTTTTGACTATTACCGGTCAGTAATGGTTAGTTGAAGCAACCCGCCCTTAATCCTGTCTTCGTATCATCACCCTAAACAACATTTTATTCTACGACTTTTCAAAATTCGAAACATTTTTTTTTTCATACAATAAATATAAACACACTTTAAATTTTGCATAATATATTTTTTTTGACACGGCCGACGAAAGGCCTGCAATCAGCTGTGCCTGTACATTAGCCTACCTACTACCTACATCGGCTGTACGTTGTTTCATAGCTAATAGTTTTATAGAATTTCGGTTCACATAAAATTTTTATAATAATTTCGTTTCATAGAATAATCAATACGCAGAATACTTACTTTCAAGATTTTCAAATCATTGATTTTTGTTTCATATAAAGTTTATTGTTAGAATAATCATATCATAGAATAACAAATCAAATATTATTTATCCTTATATTTTTTATTTAATATAAAACTTATTCCCAGGAATGGGACTCTCAGTTCTAACCAAACTTACAGCGCGTGCGTGCAAGCACCCACGCAGGATGCAAGCAAGCATGCAGCGTACAAGCAAGTATGCAGCATGCAAACAAGCATGCAGCGTGCAAGCAAACATGCAGCGTGCAAGCAATCATGCAGCGTGCCAGCAAGCATGCAGCGTGCAAGCAAGAATACAGCATGTAAGCAAGCATGCATCATGCATCATGCAAGCAAGCATGCATCATGCAAGCAAGCATGCATCATGCAAGCGAGCATGCAACATGCACTACTTTTTGATAAGTATGTTAAACAAAAAAATGTGATTAAAAATTCATTGAATTGTGTTTCTGTGAAATATTTTTCATTGAAGTAAATAGTCTTTGAAACAATAATAGTCGAAATAAAAATACGAGAACCAAATATTATGTTAAACATTTTCTGAGAAACGAAATTCTATGAAATTTCTGTCTGCGAAATAAGGGGACACCACCTACATCATATTATTCGCTATTATATGGATGCGCGTGCGTGTAGTATACGTAAATTTTACAGAATACAAATAAATGAAAACAAATTGTTTTTGGCTACGTTATTTAGGTCAAAGTCGAGGTCAAAGTCGTAAAACAAATGTTATTCAGAGTGATGATACAAAGTCCAGATTAAGAGGTTTTGGGTATTTTTTCAATTTCCTTGTATGATGAAAATGAAAATTCCAAATTCATTTATTTTAGGTCAACTAGGTATGTGTGTGTGTGTATAATGCTGATGACCCACTGTGTACCGAACGCTGTTCGTACACAGTGGGTCATTTTCATGTATTTTTTTATTGCCCTTATATTGTCTACTGGTACCAATTTTGCACTACTTTTAATGGCATTCTAGTCCTTACGATTCCTGAGCAAGTGGTTTTCATGTAGTTGTAATCTATTCAAATATTATAAAGAGACCGATAATCGATGGGGAAGAAAAACTTTCGCTCGTAGGCCTCCCACCAGATGGACCGACAACATCGTCAAGGTTGCGAGTAAGCAGTGGATGCAATCGGCAGGTTGCCGCTCGTTGTGGCGTTCCATGTAGGAGGCCTTTGTTCAACAGTGGACGTCTTTCGGCTGATGATGATGATGATGAGAGGTAACCTCTTGAAGTAGGTACTTGTCCGATTACAAACATTATATCACTGATAGAAAGCCACGCTATAATAATCCAAATCTAAATCTAAATCTATCGGTGCTATGAGACGGCTTCTTAAAATTTGTGAAAGTTATGCGGTGGCTCATGGGCTCAAATACAATACCGATAAGAGTGAATGGTTGGTTTTTAGATCGGGTACGTTAACTTACAATCAGCTGCCTGAACTCTCACTCTCTGGGACGCCTTTACATCGAGTTTCGAAGTTTAAGTATTTGGGTCACTGGGTCACTGAAGACTTAAAAGACAATGCAGACATAGATAGGGAGCGCAGGTCGCTGGCTGTCCGTTGCAACATGCTGGCCCGCAGGTTTGCGCGTTGTACTGTGGCTGTGAAGATAACGCTTTTTAAGGCCTTCTGCCAGTCGTTTTACACGTGCAGCCTGTGGACCAAGTATACCCAGCGGGCATACAGCGACCTGCGTGTACAGTATAATAACGCATTCAGGGTGCTTTTGGGGTTGCCCTGGCGATGTAGCGCGTCAGGGATGTTTGCGGCAGCGCGCGTCGACGGGTTCGCCGCGATTATGCGGAAGCGATGCGCTCTTATGATGGCGCGTTTGCGCTCTTCCTCCAATGGCATCCTGAATGTGTTTTCGGACCGATTGGACTTTCCCCTCGTACGAAGGTGGGTAAGAGTCCAGACACACTGATCGGGTTGTATAATATTGTTAATTTAATTTTAATACTAACAATAGGCTAAGTAATACTACTAACATTATATGGATATTTTTTTTGAAATCTGAAATAAAATATTTGAATATGAATTTGAATAATAATAATAAACATTTCATCGTCAGCATAGATATCCGAGTTGTCAGGCAAAAAGACAAAAAAAATACACAAATAATCAAAAACATAACAACAAATCAACCACAAAACAAAAACAACCTGGTGGTCTGGCGACCTGGTGTCTAAAACTTAAAAAAAAACCTTATCAACTAAAAGTTTACGTAGTAGTAACCAAAAGTATAAGTAAATCGTGAATCGCTGCGTTGTGTCGCGTAACCGTCCTCGGAAAAGTCGATATACGACACATTTCGGCAGTAGATGTTGGGTAGGAGCTCGTATCACGAATGACAGGCGATGATATACGCCGGCGACCTTGAGCGACCAGAGAATCGTTTGCGCTGCGTCCAAAACTCTCAAAGTTTAGTCGAAAAAATTAAATAAAAGATAGTACGTATTCTTTATCTTAAAAAAAAGGCGTAAACTAAAAGATAGATAATAAAATTGTCTGTAAGATAGTAAAAGTTTCGTTTAAATATTCCTGGTAGATTTTGAGTGATTATCCGCGATTATGCGAGCGATTATGTTATGTCCGCGTCAGATACAACTTCACGATTTAATTAAACTATTTAATATGAACTTAATCAAAAATATTCACATACTAAATGATTATGAAAATGTTCTAGTTTAACATATATGTTTTTCAACTCATTTACACAACACTTTTGACGTGATCGTCAGTTTAAAATCTGCAAAAGTCGCTTGTTAGCGCCTTAAAGTTGATGTCTGTTGTTGTTGTTGCCTATTACCATAGGCTATGTTTTATGGTATACCTACTTGACGTCTAGGCAGACGAGGTCGTGGGCAAAAGCCAGTAATGCTAAAACTAATTGCAATGGTAGCCTTCGAGAAATTTAATGTAACATCTATTTCAGTGTTGCTAAGGTAAATGTCATCTACACACAATATGAACGGTTTGTTGTCAAGAATCAGCTGAGAACACGATAAGATAAGTAAGTAATGCTCATATTTATCTTACCGTTTTAGAATAATTATCTCCAGACGACGCCCATAAACAGTTAGCACGCTGATCCTAAAGTTCATATAATCACGAAAAACCACAACCTTGACTGCCGTAGTTCAAGTTATTATAAATAGATTCTGATGAAATTATTTTTTCATTTACAACCTAATATGTTTTATAGAGGTAAGAATAAGGAAGTTTTTTTTGTAAGATATAGAAGTGCAGACTTGTTTGATTATTAAAACTTTCAACGAGAGAAAGCTACTTTATCGCCTAGTGCCATATGTTTTGTTTATTTCTTTATTTATTATTCACAAAATTCACAGCTCTTTGACAATCATCTTAAAATATACCTAAACCGATCTTACAGCCAAAAAAAAACCCGGACAAGTGCGAGTCAGACTCGCCTACCGAGCGTTCCGTACATATTTGTAGGTACATATCCATACTTCTATACTAATCCATACCTACTATCCACACTTTAATCTACTTATTATTATAAATGCACACATAAACGGCCGTATCTTTTTTTCACGTTGACATAGAGGGTTGATTTTTTTTTACAGTATCAAGGGACCGTAGACTTGAGTATATGGTTTTAATTTCAACTCGATACCTTCTCGCGTTCCCGAGATAAACGGCCTTGACAGACAGACAGACAGGCGGACAACAGAGTGATCCTATACGGGTTCCGTTTTTTTCCTTTTGAGGTACGGAACCCTAAAAATACACGCAGCAGAAACAGACATGCTGAATAAACTGCTAGCATCAACAAAGCATTGCCAAGTGAGTGTGTGAGGAGTTGCAAATAGGTGTATGAGTAGGTGTGTGTATCGATATATGTAAGTATTTACAAAAAAAAAAAGAAATGTATTTGTGTATGTATATCAGCTGTCTGACACCCATAGTACAGGGTCTCCCAAGTTTAGGGTCAGATGGCCGTGTGTGAAAATGTCCCCACATATTATTATTATATTATTATATTATGGTGGTGGGTGACGATTGTGCGTATTTACCTACTTTTCAATTTAAATTATTTTTGTTTATGAGTTAAGTCACACTGTCGCAGACTTCGTGGTCGCAGAGCTGACCTACACCTACACTTAAACTTATAACATAATAAAAATACTCTAACTTTAACTCATACACACTACACACCCTCACAGTAGCACACTCACCCATGCATCCACACATCTCACATGAACACGCATTGTTGCCTTTCCTCTATTATTTTAAATTGTCTATAATGTATAACCACAGGTATAACTTAACCAACTAATTTTACTTATTTAATTGCAATCGAATGGTTAATGCTAAGTGGAAGGTCGAAATCGTCTGCGGGCCATCTCGGGTCTGCGGGGGAATGAGGTGTTGGACTCCCCCCCGGGCGTCTAAGTAGGTACTTGGGGGGCGACCGACTCCCCGAGTCTGTCGTCCCTGGACCCATTTAGGGGGGATGAACAGGACGTTGTCCACCCTCCGCCGAAACCCGGCGACAGGTCACTGCTTACTTCTGAGACGAGGGCACGGCGCGGCTCTTCCCAAGCGGTACACTCTGCCAGCGTATGCCGCGCCGTGTCCTCCCGGTAGTCGAAGCAGTGGTGACCCCGGGCGTCCGGCTCCCTGTTTATGTGACACAGGTACTTCCCGAAGCAACCATGCTCCGAGAGCACCTACGTCGCCCAAAACGAGAAGGAGCCATGAGCCGTTATGTTACACTAGCTTTTGAACGCGACTTCGGCCGCGTAACTGTCGGCTATCGCGAATACAAACGAAGTCACGGATTAAAAAGAAGCTTATAAACTTTCTTAGTCTTCAAGCTTAATGTGTAGAAAATTTCATCAAAATCGGTATTGTAGTTTAGCCGGTAAATCGTACCAAACAAGCTCAATTTTGCATTTTTCATATTAAAATCAAGTCCACTTATCTGCCAAAACACTCTAAACGTTCCATTCCTACATAAATAAATCTAGCATTGGAAACATTAACTTACATCACAAAGGCTTACTTCATCGTTAATCACAGACTAAATTGAGTTTAAAACTCGGTCGCCATCACTCTCAGCTAAAAGCCATTTACATCCGTGGCGCATGACGTGGTAACTATTAAAAGCCAACTCTGATCAGCTGGAAATTGAATTTAAAAACCACTCCTTCCATTATTTTGTTTATTTAATACCAGCACTTTGCTCGCGATTTCGTCCGAGTGTTTTTTTTTACGGTGACCTACATTTTGATAGTAATATAATATATCCTACCTATGTTGTTCGCTGCTAATGCGGAACGTAATTCGCTGGTATTGCTCTCTATTGATGAAAGAATTTTGAAAATCAGTTTAATATTTATTGAGTTTTGCCATTACAAACAAACAAACAGTCAAATCTATTCTCTTTACACCATTATTATAGTTTATATTTTAGTATATTTACAGTATAGTTTAAAGTAGCTAACTATATTATAGTGTAGTATTAGTATGTATTTACATATAAGTAGGTATAGATAGAAATATAGAATATACCACTGCTGTCGCTTGAATATCAGAGTGAGATAGAACACCCGTCTTAAGAACAATTTCGTGTAACTCTGCCAAATCGAACAAGTCAAAGTCAAATAATTTATTTCAATTAGACCATTTAAAGGCACTTCTGAATATCATAGGAAAAATTTAATCTAGTTTCCTTTCCAAAAGGTAATTTCGTATCCTGGAGAAACTCCATATCACAAAATAACAGATAACAATATTTTGTAATACTTTCTAAAAATTTTAATAATAAATACCATTAGTTTTTTGCATACTTGACGCTGATTTATTTTTAAATTGAATCGGGAAAAGACCACTGACTTATGGTAAAGGAAAAAACGATAAATATAATCATAACAATCATAATTCTACCCGTTCTCCTCATGAGAAGACATCTAAAGACCAAAATCTATAGTTAGTAGTTCTCAATTTTTGGCAGAAGAATGAGTCTGGAGTACGAGTTCTTAAAAATACGGGTCTTGCCCCTCTGCATTGCAATACTATCAGACCGGCTTAATTTAATATTTACAATGTATACCCTTTCCAAAATTTGCTCGACTGTGGTTATTATTTAAGCTGTACCATTTTTTCTGCTCGCCACAACACGTAAATCTTGAATGGCCATTACTGTCATTACTACGATCCTTTTAGTATACACTGGCGGCCGATTTTATTTGCAAACATTATATTAATACCTTACGCTCGAATCGTAATATCCCAAACCGAAAATATGGAGCTTTATTGTCTCCCAAAGTTATTATAAGTATAATCCATAACCTTGTACATGTTACTTATTAGTTTTGTGAGAAAGTTTCCTTAATCTGAAGGATAAGGTCGCTTTTGCGGTAGGTAATGCCTTATAGTAGGAGTTAGTGTTATATTAATAATTTTCGATATTATATTTACTTAACGTATTACGTATTATACCCCAAGGTCGAAGGGTTGCGGTTAAGTACAAGTCGGGAAAATCGATTGGTTCTGGTGAAGGAACGCTTGCCACGGTCGGTCCGTCGATGTCGATCTATTTCATTTTTTTTTTATATGGGACAAGCCCTCCACACTATTCCCTAACCACTGTAATTCCTGTAAGCCAGAATCAACAGTGGCGACCACCAGAAAAGCGCGTTTCTCTGGGACTCGTCGAGCTTCATTGCTCTGGCGCTTTTCTGGTGGTCGCCACTGTTGATCTATTTCATATATAGACCTTCGTGCACACAAACACAAGCGGAGAAATGGAGGACCTCGACACCAGGGTGCAGGCAATCCAGGGAGGCTATGCCATCCCTGCATACGAAGCTGACCAAGCGCCTCTACACCTGGACAGAGATAGCTTGCGACTGGTGTCGGACACAATCACCGGACACTGCTTACTGAACAAACACTTTCACACCTTAGGTATCACTGACAGTCGTCTGTGCAGCCTGCGTAGAGGTGGAAGAAACGGTGGCACATGTACTCCTTGAGTGCACTGGTGTCACCCAGATCCGCAGGGAAACCCTTGGAACACAAAACTCTCTTGCGGACGCGTTGAGAAGACTGGGAAGACTGATCTACTTCTGGAGGGAGGTGGGCTGGTTGGAGTAATAGGCCGCCATGGCTCACGTACAATGGTCCATTTTTAAAAGACTAGTGTGGAAACCAAACCCCCCTAACATAAAACAATAGAAAACCTTCGTGTCTCGGAAAGCACGTAAAGCCGTTGATCCCGGCTGTCATTTGTATAACTTTGACAGTCCTTAAGGGTAATCAGAAGCTAGAAAGTCTGACAACTAGTCTTACTAAAGGGTACCGTGTACCCAGTAACTGGGATGAGGAGGTCAGATAGACAGTCGCTCCATGTAAAGCACTGGTATTCAGTTGCATTCGGTTAGATTGCAAGCTGACCCCAGCATAATTGGGAAATGATTAGGCTGATGATGTTTTGATCAGAAAACTGACTAACCACAAGCGAAGTTAGATTAAAATACGATATTTTCTATCTTTCGTTAATTAAATACTTACATACTATTACATACGACGCGGTTGACGACACGGTTGGCGCAGTGGTTGAGCGATCGACTGGGTACATACAGGGTAAACATTTGTGTGATGAGCACTTGTGTTTTCCTTGTGTCTGGGTGATGTTTATATATATATGTATAGTATTTAAAAAAAATGTATTTGTGTATGTATATCAGCTGTCTGACTGACACCCATAGTACAGGGTCTCCCTAGTTTGGGGTCAGATGGCCGTGTGTGAAAATGTCCCCACATAATTATTACATACATTGTAACTTAATTTTACACAAATCAGCTCTTTACATTTCTATTTCATGCTTAGCTGATGTGCAGACCAGCTGCCATTACTTATTCAGCTACGGTCTACAGCACAATTCCTTATACACAGCTGTGGCCGTAAATTGTAACGAAAGTGTAGTGTTTTATACCATACTAGCTAAAACTAATCACGCTTCGCAAAAACTAATTTCCCAGTTCCATTGGAACTTCTAAATAAAAAGGGTACAAAACTACAGATCTGTTAAAATGTAATTTTGTGTAACAATTTAAAGTAATTAAGTTTCGCGGACACAAACATACGGAAATATAACCTAGTGTTAGCAACTAACCATGACAAAAGTTATTGGCTCTAGTGGGCCTTAAAGAATTAGCCTCCCATAATGACAACGGATGGGGAAGAAAGGTTCTCGAGTGGCGACCACGAACCGAGACGCAGCGTTGGTAGGCCTCCCACCAGAAGGACCGATGACATCGTCAAGTGGATGCAAGCGGCAGGTTGCCGCTCGTGGTGGCGTTCTATGGGTGAGGTCTGTGTTCAATAGTGGACCTCTTTCGGTTGATGATGATGATGATGACGATGAATGACAACCGTAATTCGATAATTTGAATGACAAAAATGTTCATCAGTCTTTAAAATTGATCTTCCTAACAAGTTAACATTATGTAGGTAATTTTTTTTTAATTGCATCCACGAATAGTCTCGCTTTTCGCATACTAAGCCGTATCAAAAACGACAAAACCAAGCCACATTTCCCATCTGCCAATCTACCAAAACTTGGAACCAATATTGTTGTCAAACTTATTCTAAACGAGATCATCAAACAAGTCAAACTAATTCAATTTATGAAAAGTACCAAAACTCTAAACTAAGACTGGACGTTTTACGACATACTGAACCCTCTCGGGAAGTATCGATAGGCACATTTGTTGGCCACATATTATGTAAATACAGTCCCAAGTGTAAGTGACCATTAAATTGGAGAGGGTTTTAAGTAGGAATGGAAAGCGTATTAAGGCGCGGACTGTCTACGATTTTAATACCTACAACAGACTGCACTCACACAACTGCGTGAATAAGGTTGAAAACTGTAAGAATATTTGTGGTGACGATGTGATTATTCAAAATATTATAAATATTTCTCTGGTTTAGTTAAAAAAAGGCTAAGTCAATCGGATTCTTAAAAAAATATCGCTGAAAATACGAAGAATTTTATGTTAAAGCTCTTATAATTAAGGTGCATTCATTCCGCGGTAGATTGATGTAAACCGTGATCTCAAAAACGTCACGATATCTTCTATCGACCGCGGTCCGGTTGCACCCTTACCGAAAGGCGTAGTGTGCAAGTAGCATCACGGTGCCAACTTTTCAACAATCGATAAATGTGATAACGGGATAAGGTTTAGTCCATACCGAATACTGCGCGACGTTAAGCTACATAAAATTCGCGAAGCTCAGCACCGGCATAAAGCGACGATATCCGCCGGCAACCTTGAGCGACCAGAGAATCGTTTGCGCTGCGTCCAAAACTCTCAAAGTTTAGTCGAAAAAATTAAATAAAAGATAGTATTCTTTAACTTAAAAAAAGGCGTATACTTAAAGATAGATAATAAAATTGTCTGTAAGATAGTAAAAGTTTCGTTTAAATATTCCTGGTAGATTTTGTGTGATTATCAATGTTTTCTCCGCATCAGACACAACTTCACGATTTAATTAAACTATTTAATATGAACTTAATCAAAAATATTCACATAGTAAATGATTAAGAGAATGTTCTAGTTTAAAATATATTTTTTTTAAAAGACTACACATTTTGACGTGATTGTCAGTTTAAAATCTGCAAAAGTCGCTTGATAGCGCAGTATGGGGCTTTTCCACGCCCACGTCTACCGGCGGAGCATCGATGCGTCGCGCTTCAGCGTGTTATACATCGAGGCTCAGCACAGTACTGCTGAGCTTATTCGAGTTCTAACAAAACCAATTATTTAAAATAAACCATACAGGTATTGGTAATAATACTATATCTAACATATCAGGTACTTTTGAATTGTTATAGAGTCAGTCAGAAAGTTTAAGCTGTTTGCTCGTTCCATGCGGTTCCTATGGAGAAGAACGAACAAGAAATTTCATGAACACTCTTTTAAAATCAATGATGATGATACTCCCATCTAGTCGATATCGGCCACAGTAACTGCAATCCGGATTATGTGTTACTCTTTTATGTGCCCTCAAGTATCGTACCTAGGCTGAGAGACTTTGAGCACAGAATGGATATTGTATCACTACCTAACTTAAGGCGCTAACAAGCGACTTTTGCAGATTTAAAACTGACAATCACGTCAAAATGTGCAGTGTAAACGTTCTCTTAATAATTTAGTATGTGAATATTTTTGATTTAGTTCATATTAAATAGTTTAAATAAATCGTGAAGTTGTGTCTGACGCGGACAAAACATTGATAATCACACAGAATCTACCAGGAATATTTAAACGAAACTTTTACTATTTTACAGATAATTTTATTATCTATCTTTTAGTATACGCCTTTATTTTAAGTTAAAGAGAAGTTTTTTCGACTAAACTTTAAGGGTTTTGGACGCAGCGCATACGATTGTCTGGTCGCTCAAGGTCGCCGGCGTATATCGTCGCCTTAAACGAAATCAATTGATTTTGAGCAATTTTATTTTGGGCATTGTTTGTGAGAAAGAGAAAAAGAATTTAAAGAAAAAATTGTTTGTGATTTGAAAAGTCAATTCCTTGTTTTGCATGTGGCGGAAAGGATTTATTTAAATAAATTAAGGATTCATAGAATATTCGCAACACGCAGAAAGTGAACGTCCCTTCACATTACATCCCGTGTCGGTGTGAGCTGACCCCAAGACTTGAGTGCTCCACAAATTGTGGCGTAGGTTAGGGGCACTTGTGTATTCCATTCCACGATGCTCACTCTAGAAGACTTGGTATATGTAAAGTGCTCGTACCTCAGATTATGAAACAAAAGGCAGATAGACCGAGCGGAACACTGAGAGTGAAGCCAAAAAAGCAAATACAAATTCCCAAGCGAATACCTACAACGCGCTTTGTGCTCTACTGACACGGGTCAGAATAGCACGAAACGACGCATCGTTAGAAAAAGCAAATAAAAATACAAATATAAATTCAAAAGCGAATACAATCACGAGATTGTAAGTATTCGCTTTTGAATTTGTATTTGCTTTGGTGGCTTCACTCTCAGTGTTCCACGCGGTCTATCTGCCTTTTGTTTCATAATCTGAGGTTTGTGCTATTGAAACAGTTAACTAGTCTGTAAAGTTATGTAGATACTTATAAGACTTTCTGTGAAATTCTGAATTCTACTTGTGTATGTAAATCTTGAGAACTACACTCGTTATGAAACTAACTTAGTTAGTTTACATTTCAGCGTCTGCTGATGCTAAAAAAAGTCTTAATAAGATCTCTAATTTTTCCAATAATAAATAGCAGTCAGGGATATAATAGCTTCCTATTAAAGAAATATTTTTTAGAATAGGAACTTTACCTAGTTACGAATATTAACGCATTCAAGCAAAAGAACAAATATTTACAGTGCGAACTGCCAGACTGTGGAATTAACTGCCCGCCTATCTGTTCCCCGATAAGTATAATCTGGGTATTCACAAGGCACGAGTGAACTAGTTCATTCTAGAAAAGCGTGCTCCACCTTAGGCTGCGTCATCACTTGAGATCAGGTGAGTTGCGGCCAAACCCATTAGAATATTTAAAAAAATGTTTCATTCAAAATTAAACTATTAACTTTACCACCAAATCCATGAATACCTATTGAAAGCTTCTAACATAAACTCTAAATTAATACAATTCAGTTTATCTACAAGTAAAGTTTCTAAACTTCGCTTTAGCTGCCTATTATTCGGAAATTAACAATTATAATAAACTTTGTCTCAAGTTTAAACTAAACATCATTTTGTATTCAAAATTATTTACTGCCATGACACTGTACGTCTGATTTGAAGGTATTGAATGCTAATTAATTTAAAATCCATTGTTTACCTTTGCGAAGTTTGATTATTGATATTTTGTTATATTTAAGTTTGTTGTTTATGTAAATTACAAATACATAAGTAAACATAAAGTCGTTATGTGGTACCGTTGTAGCGACATCTATCGCACATAATACGAACTACAACCGTCGGGCAGTTGTTCACCAGACATAACACCCGTCTGGTCGGAGGATTCTCCCTTTTCTATGAAGGATGGGGAACTTTACACTCTGTTCCTCATACATCTAAACCTTTAAATAAATCACATGGTTTAATGCAGTCACTTCAGGTAAAACACTGGTATTCAGCTGCATCCGGTTAGACTTTAAGTCGACCCAATATAGTTGGGAAACGGCTAGACACATCATGATGAGTGCTATGATGCTTCAGCGCCATTATGCTTTAGTGTCATGATACTTTAGAGCCATGATGCTAAGCACTAACATGACATGGCAGGGTGTCAAGTCTAACCGGATGCAGATGAATACCAGTGTCTTATATGGAGCAACTGCTTGTCTAACCTTCACAACCCAGTAACTGGGTAACACGATACCCCTTGGTAAGAGTGCTTCTAAGATTTTCTAGGCAGGTGCCTAAAACAACTGTCAAAGATGTACGAATAAGAAACGGGACCAACGGATTTATGTGCTTTCCGAGGCACGGAGGGGTAATCGATGGTCACCAATCCTTGGAACGACTGCGGCAAGCGTCGCTTAACTATAATGACCGATCGATCCGTACGTCTTTTTTTTTGCCACTAGCTCTTCCACTAAGCAACATGGCAATTAAAGCATTAAATACTGCTAAAAAGAATTCATTAATAGATATTACTAGCTGACCCGACAGACGTTGTCCTGTCCCTATCTACCTACTTACCTACCTACCCTACATACCACCCCACATACCCTACCTACTCTACCTACCCTACATACCCTACCTACACTAATTACTCCAATTGAATCCTCCAAAAATTAAAGAAATTAATACGTCATCTAATGTATAATTTTTTTGGTAAAGAAATCAAAAGGTCATCTACTACATAATTTTTTATTGTTGATTTTTTGATTTCTGTTGATTTTTTGAATGTTTCGCGCAACTTTCTTAGTTTTTTCTTTTATATTCTTCTTCTCCTTACAATAACATACACAACAAAAAAAGAATTAGCGATATTGGTCCAGCCGTTCACGCGTGATGCCGTGATCAAGGGAAATAGGGATTCATTTTTATATATATAGATTGTCGGCCTATTACCGTCCCGGTGGATGCAAACAGCAGGTTGCCGCTCGTTGTGGCGTTCTATGGGGGAGGCCTATGTTCAACAGTGGACGTCTTTCGGCTGATGATGATGATCATTATTGTACCACTGGAGTACAAAGCCCTCTTATCAAACAGAGAAAACACTGACATTGTTCACCACACTTGCTCAAGGCGGATTAGCTATGCCATAGGTCGCTGGTTCAGATCCGGCTCGAAGGACCATTAATGTTAGAGCTTGAATGAAACACTGACTGTTGTTAACACAAAGTTTATTGAGCACTGATTACACTTAAACACTTTTATTGATAGGTAAGGTAACTAGGTATTATTTTGTTAGGAAAACTGTGCGAGTCGTGACGCTGGTACGGAGACCGAAACGGAAGCGGACATTGCTTAGATCAAGACAGATTACATAGATAATTTAGTAGAGACTGCCATAAACAATTTAGTATTGAAAATACTAAACAGCTATTTCAAACTTATATTAATTAGCCAACACTTCCTCGATAAATTGACTATTCAACACAAAAATAATTTTTCAATTCGAACCTGTATATCCTGAGATTAGCGCGTTCAACCAAACAAACAAACAAACAAACAAACTCTTCATCTTTATAATATTATATTATATATAGTATAGATAGTCCAGGTTTTCTAACGATGTTGACCTTCACCGTTGTCAGTGTGGTCCAAGATAAAATTAGATGAAATATTTTAATTGAAAGAGGCACATTTATATTTGCCTGGTTACTCTCCATCTTATGCATGAGTTACAGGCGTATTCATAAAGAAAGAAAAGAAAGAAAAGCCATTTATTCACGCGAAAAGCGACGCACACACCACCACTGGGCAATCGGCAATATCACAAGACAGAGTTGGGAAGCCTGATTTAGTCGGTTTTTTTTATTTCTTTTTTCGGATCATCTCGCAGGTCAACCTAGGAAGTTGTCGGCTGCTTAACCGGACTTTCCTGTGGTGCCTTAAAAATTATCATTTTTAGGGCCTCCAGCCAGGGCAAAATAATTTACAAACTAAGCGACTACACGCTTAGGGCACCCCCTGTGGGGTACGAGCCTCGGCTTAGGGCGTCGCTGGGGAGGACAGCAAAGGGATAGGCTGGATCAGATTTCCATTATTTAGGGACGAATTTACAGCTACGGGCTCAGCGGCGCGGACTGGCACGAGCACTTTTTAGGGGACTGAGTCGCCCTCGTCCGTGGGAGTACACCCTTATCCCGAATCCCCACACGTGGTCCCTGGGTGGTGCAAACCAGGCGACAACATACTGGTGGTAGGCTTCGGCCGTGGCTAGTGACCACCCACTGGATAAAGCCGCCCCGCCAAACGGCCTTGCCGTGTTTCGGTGCGATGTCCAGTGACGCCGTCTGAGTAGGGTGGGTCGGAATAGCTGCTTCACTAGCTGTTAGACCGTATTTGACACGCATAACTGTAGCTGCATCGGGTACCTAGTCCTGGAGGGTAGCGGGATCCGAGGCACGGTGTACCGCTGGCCGACCGCAGTTAGTAGGGGGCCCGATCGGAGCTAGCCACTCTCGGGAGGCTGCCCCGCCAACTCGCGAAAAATCCCGGAATGCGCCATCGTGCCAGTTGGCGACCGGACGATAGGGCCCGATGGACATCCCCGGGGGGGCTCGGGCGTCCCCGCAGTCTCCAGATTAGTTACCCACTAATGTCGTTGCGTTGTGTGTGTCTGCTGGTCAGCAGCGTGAAGCCTCATTCTACTTCCACCCTACTCACCGTAATTCATTCCATAATGCCCAAAAGAAGCAAGAGACATAAGGTAGTACAGCGGTTGCACTCCCTGTCACTGAAAGTGCACCTCACCAATATTAGAGGGTTGCACTCAAATATCGTGCCGGTCCACTTCCATCTTGAGACCGAAAAGCCAGCTCTCTTGTTTCTAACGGAGACGCAAATCAGATGTCCGACTGACACGGCGTACCTATCGTACCCAGGGTACTCCCTGGAACACAATTTTAAGGCTCGGGCCGGAGTGTGCTTGTACGCCCGGGACGACATCTGTTTTCGCCGTCTCCGTAACCTTGAAGACCGAAGGTTTTCTGCACTTTGGGTTCTGGTGGATACTGGTATGGAGAAAATTCTCTATGCCTGTGTCTACCGTTCGCACAGCGGAGACCAGGAGACGACCAGACTCACAGATTATCTCAGTGAGGCGGCCGATGCGGCTCAGCAAAAGTACCCTACTGCCCAATTAGTGTTACTGGGGGATTTCAATGCCCACCACAAGGAGTGGTTGTTCCCAAACCGGGACACTGACCATGCTGGGAGAGAGATGCGTAAGCTTGCCTTAGCGTTAAATCTCACCCAACTGGTCCAAGGGGCTACTAGGGTTCCTGATGTTGAGACGCACACAGCCTATTGCTTGGACCTTCTGCTCACTACTGATCCAGACCTCTACTCTGTGTCGGTTTCTTCACCTCTGGGTAGCTCCGACCACTGTCTGGTGAAATCTGTATCCGTCTACTCTCCATCCATTCCTAGCCCAAGTGGCTACCGGCGGATGTGGCGGTACAAGTCAGCAGACTGGGATGAGATGCGCTGTTTTTTCGCGTCTTACCCTTGGCAGCCTGTCTGTTTTTCTTCTGGTGACCCCTCTACCTGCGCGGATGCCGTGACGGAAGTGTTGCGTCAAGGTATGGAGTTTTTTATACCTTATTCCGACGTATCTCTGTCTGGCAAAGCTCGCCCATGGTTTAGTTCTCAATGCAGACGCGCAGAAGCGCAGAAGCATGAGGCCTACCTAGCCTGGGTTGATGCTCGTCACCGTAAAGCAAGAGACTTACGCCAGAAGAAGACAGCCTTTAATAGAGCTGCCAAGTCTTGCAAGAAGGTTTTACAGAAGGCTCGACATGACCACATTAGTCGAATAGGAAACAAACTGGCCTCGTACCCTGCGGGTTGCAAAGCGTTTTGGTCCCTAGCTAAATCGGTCGAGTCGAACTTCTGTCGCCCCTCACTTCCTCCATTGCTGAAGCCTGATGGTACTCTGGCTCACACTGCTGAAGAGAAAGCAAACCTATTTGCCTCTCTTTTTGCAGAATCTTCGCATCTTGATGCAGGAGACGCGACTCCTCCGACTTTGCCTGGCAGCACGACATCGATGTCTGATTTCCGCATTCGCCAAAAGGAGGTTCGAAAAGCGTTATGCAATCTTGATGTGAATAAGGCCAGTGGACCAGATGGTATTCCTGCTATAGTTCTGAGGACCTGTGCACCTGAATTGTCTCCTGTGCTGACACGCCTCTTTCGGCTCTCTCTCGAGTCTGGATTAGTGCCGAAGTCATGGAAGCTTGCCAACGTGCAGCCCGTGCCCAAAAAAGGTAGTCATGCCGATCCTACCAACTACAGGCCCATCTCGGTCACGTCCATTGTCTGCAAGACAATGGAACGTGTCCTTAATAACAGGCTCCTGGCGTACCTTGAAGCTAATGACCTCCTCAGTGATCGTCAATATGGCTTTCGCCGAAATCGGTCCACTGGGGATCTTCTCGCGTACGCCTCTCACATCTGGAGTGAGGCCATCGAGAAATATGGGGAAGCGCTTGCCGTCTCCCTGGACATCTCGAAGGCCTTTGATAGGGTATGGCATGATGGCCTAATTAGCAAGCTTCCATCTTTTGGCTTGCCCGCTGGTTTCTGTGTATGGATATCGGATTTCCTGAGAGATCGTTCAATACGAGTAGTCATTGATGGCTGCTCGTCTGTTCAAATGGCTATAAATGCCGGGGTCCCTCAGGGCTCGGTACTCTCTGCAACCCTTTTTCTGCTGCATATTAACGATTTGCTGAAACCCGGTACCATTGGATACGCAGATGACAGCACAGTTGTAGAGAGTTACATATCCAGCGCACGTGCCAGTGCGGCTGAAATCCGGACTCACAGGGAGTCCATGGTCGAGCGCTTAAACTTGTCCCTCAAGGCTGTCTCCGATTGGGGCGATGCCAATCTGGTCGAGTTTAATGCAGCCAAGACCCAGGCGTGTCTTTTCTCTGCCAAGAAGAGGCCTTTCAATCTGGCCCCTGCTTTCCGAAATGTATCCGTTCCGATCACCGACCATCTTGAGCTTCTTGGCGTTACCTTGACGTCGAGTCTCAATTTTGGGTCATACATCGAGTCAAAGGCCCAACTAGCTGCCAAAAAGCTAGGAGTCCTCGCAAAGGTGCGAAAGTACTTCACGTCGGAACAGATGCTGAACCTATACCAAGCACAAGTTCGATCGTGCATGGAGTACTGTTCGCACCTCTGGGATGGATCTGCCAAGTACCAGCTGGAGGCGTTGGAAGTTATTGAAAGACGTGCCAAGAGGCTCATAGACAACGACTTCCTGGTTAAGGCTAAGCTCCAAAGCCTTGAACACCGCCGCGCCGTTGCCAGCCTATCGGTCTTTTATCGGGTACATTTCGGAGAGTGTGCTTTGGAATTGCACAACTTAATTCCCCCATCCCCATTCCATCACCGGACGAGCAGGGATACGGCGAAGCGTCACCGCTATACGGTTGAAGTTCCACGGTCTCGAACCAAGCGCTTTGACTCCACATTTATTGTGCGAACTGCCAGACTGTGGAATTCACTGCCCGCCTCTCTATTCCCCGATACATATAATCTGGGTATCTTCAAGGCACGAGTGAACCGGTTTATTCTAGGCAAGCGTGCTCCACCTTAGGCCGCATCATCACTTAAGATCAGGTGAGTTGCGGTCAAACGCAAGCCTATAACAATATAAAAAAAAAAAAAAAAAAAAGCAAGGTACGGGAGGCGGAAGGGGGAAGAAGGGGACGACCCCGTATGTCCCGTACGGGGTCGTCGCGGCGGGCCTCGCGATGACGGAATGACGGCGGTCTATGTCTGTGTTTGTTTTCTGTACTGGTGGCCTTATTTCTCTCCTGGAGGAGAGTAATAGCATCGTCAGGGTCGGTCAGAGTATGTATCGGTCGTCGAGTCTTACTAATATGAGAGGGAGTGTACGGATCCGCTTGTTAGAAGCGTGGACGCGGACAATCGGATCACATTTGGGTAGCACTAATAAAACCCGACCGTTGAATATTTATACAATTTTGTATCTTTCTTGTAAGTACTTATAAATAATCAAAATATAAAGGATAGTTTAACATTAGTTTAATATAGGAGCTTATAAAGGATTTGGAGTTGTTGGGCCGAATAATTACAGAGCTATATTCACCAAAAGATCATATGAGTAACCAGTGTCGTCGGAAATAGTTGAAGTTTATAGAAACCGATGGATGTTTTCGAATGAAATTTAATTTAACAGGCTGTTTATTCTCTACTGATTTTATTCACTTTTTTTTCCAAAACGTGCATCGTTTTCTTTCTTTCTGTTTACAAAAAACGTTGCCCCACACTAGGAATTTCTCGTGTCTCTTTATCGTGGATGCGTTTCCAAACATAGGTATACAGGGCGTCCCACGGATTCGCCACATGGAGGGAAAGTACCTTGAATATTGTAGATGGAACATTTTACTGAAAGAAGACTTTATTTGAATTTAAAAAACAATTTAAACTGCATTCATAGATATTTAAATAATTACTTGGTTGAACCGGAAATCGAATCTCGTTACACGAGAAAAATGATCAACCTGTAGCTTTATCATACCGATCGAAAGGCTTCATCATAAGGATTATTTTTTGCTAAATAACATAGTGTCAGAAATAAAAGGAAGACCATGAATTTTAACATTTGAATACAAAATTTATCAATAATGTCAGTTGTATGTCCTTACGGCAATGTCAGCTTTTCATTTTTCTGAACAAAATTTCACATCAAATTCATGCTACTACTTACAATATTGAAGATACTTTCCCTCCATGTGGCATATCCGTGGGACGCCCTGTATACCTGCTCGTTATACTTACAAACGCCAACAGCCAGACCCGGAACAACTATCTTTAGGCACACCTCGGACACTTCATACAAAACTTGCAAAATAATTACCTATTACTACTACAAAACCAAATGACGTCTGTACACGTGCAAATGTGTGCGTGAATTTTAGTAGGGTTGAATCAGTTGGATGTCGTGGCGTACAAAATGGCGCGTAAAGTGCAGCGCTTTGCGTCGGGTGAACCGAACGACGACGGAACTACCCGAACTTTTCGAGCATTATTATGAAGTGATCTTGTCCGAGCGTTCAATTATTTATTTCTTAAAGAAATAAAATAAATGATATTTGATTTTGAATACTCGGATTTGTAATGACATAAAAGTAATATTATAATATTTATTATGTAAAGAGGTTTATTTATTCATCAATAATGGTAAATTAAGGTACAGTACGGTCAACGTAACTTGGCGCGTCTGAAGTTAGCCGATTAGCTGCGCAGTAGACAATTTCGTTCCTAAAAGTTCCATTGCGCAGCCAAACAGCTAACTTCAGACGCGCCAAGTTACGTTGACCGTATTGTACCTACCTAATTACAAAATATGGAATTCACGATCGCCCCGTACCATTACGCGGCAACGCAATTTTTTTTTTTTTTCATTTATTTCGGGACCAGTCCATGTATGTTAAGTTCAAAAGTATTCAAAATAAAAATTAAGAATTAAATAAAATATTACAATAATAATAATTACAATGGGGCGACGCGACAAGGTTAGTGCGTAGGGTACTACTTTTCAATTTTTTTTTAACCCGGCAACAGAACCCACTACTACTAAGGGTAGCCAATAGATATAAACTTTCAAATATACAATGTATGGAGATAGAACTGTGGCTACGTATCCACAAATATGTACAATGGACACACCTGATCCTCTTACAGATGTGGGCAGGACAATAATAATAATTACAATGGGGCGACGCGACAAGGTTAGTGCGTAGGGTACTACTTTTCAATTCCAAGAATGAATAGAACTTGAAAGAAAGGGACATAAGTACATAACTAAGACAATAAAGAGAGAGAGCAATATTAATAGCTGGTAATGTTGGTATGTTATTATTACGGAAGTTTTAATTGTATTATTATAAAATGACGAAAACTTGGAAAATAAATGAATCATCGAAATTAAAACTAATAAATAAAACTTAAAACAAAATAAATCGCAAAATTGTGTGTTTGTATCAGCAGTACCTACAGCGCTGCAGTTCTTACGATTTTGAGCGCCCTGGCTAAAGAGTCGGCGGTTAGCCCCTCCGGTGCGGGGTCGAGGGTGCGGTATCTGATATAGCGCGGGGAAGGGAGTGTCCCTTCTGTACGTAGTACTATTAAGTATTCTGTGCTTTAGGCTAACCAAATATTTGTTCCGTGCGTAAATCGAACCGCGACCACCATATCGTCAACTACATCAGACGACATTGGTTACTTATCTTTATTGGTGACCGTACCGTATAGGTAGGTAGGTACTTATTTATATTGTTCCTCCGAGAGCTATTTTTTAGAACCCATTGAGAGATTTTGTTTGTTTTGATAAAGACTCCTGAGACTAAATTCGCATTATTAAAAACGTACAAAATCTAATCGCAGCCCCATCTCATCGACAATCGGTATCAAAAACTTTTTTAAATGGTGGACAACCTACTGTGATTAGAATGTCATTAAAAATACGAGATTTGTCTCTCTGAGATGACACACATCTGACGGCCATATCCCTTAAATCAAAACTTTTTAAATCTAATCGCAATCTTATGTCAAGGACATTAACGTCAAAAAATTTAGGTAAATTATAGGTATTTTTGGCAGACCAAAGAATGAATATTAGAATTTAGAAATGAATCGGATATCTGACCACTATTAAACATTATAAAAAAACTATTATTTCTTATGAACACAAGATAAAACATGCCACCATAGCTTATAAACACCATTTATTTATATAAGTATAAATTTTAAGCTTTGTTTCTGACAATTATTACCTATTTGCCAAAATGACATAACATGTGCTCGAATCTTTCCAATCTCATTCAATCGAATCAAACTCGTCAGATATTTGACCAAATATCCGCCCATCCGACCCCGAAGCTTGGCGAATATCCGATATCAGGTATCCGGCCAAACCACTATCCCACTATTCGTTTCATCTCTAATTTAGAATGCGAACGTTCATGAATATGAGAATTGTCCCTCTCATTGCACGTATATCCGTTGATCTACTTTCTGCAAAAAACGTCGTGTGTTGTCGTCCTTATTGTAAACGCGTACTAGCTACGCACTAACACTATTATTTCAATTCAATGTCAAGACAAAGGGACAATAAAAAAGATAGGTGTTTGCCGTACCCGCTTTTCTTTTTTGTTTTTTGTTTAAGGAAAGGAAAATGGATTGATTAAATAGTGCCATTTTAACTCGATTTTAGATGGACATCGGTTTTATTTTGTTTTTTTTTAGTTAGCCTTTAATATTCCATTGCTGGGCAAAGGCCTCCACAGAGTCTTACCAGGTATTATTTTCTTGCGTCGGCTCGAACCAGCCCTCGCAGTGCGCGTATAGATCATCTCGCCATCTCCTCCTGGGCCGGCTTTACCCTTAATAAGACATCACTTAGGTTTAAAGAAATTTAGTCTCTCAAAGACAAATGTACTAAATTATAAGATTGTTGTTCATTTTGATTTTTGTAAGTGTAGGTACTTCTATGATGCGTTCAATAGTAATAAGTTGCTTGCTAGTACTATTGTCAATATATTTCGACTATATGTCGAGCAATATTTACTTTCAAATATTAAAGAAGCTTACATTATTAATTGATTATACGAAATTGATCTTGAAGTTAATATAATCAATATATAAATCAATTAATCATATTTAGATATGACAAGGCTTGCTTGATGAGGTTTCTTTCAATTAAGTACAGGTACATTAGGTACAGGTTCGCAGATCGCAACAACTATTTGCCTCCTTAAACCGACAGTGTATCAACCCTTCCCCCCTCCCCCTGCATTGAATGCAGTACCACCCCTGTATATGAAATGGGTTTCCCACATTATCCCGGATCAATGCATTATTGGCAGAATGCCGGCCGCACCACGTCTTTACATAAATCACATGAAATTGGAATTAAGCCTGTAAAAGTAATACCAAATTGATGTTAGTTACCAAATATTTTCCTCACATAAGGTAACGCACATCGAGGTTGAACAAATATTTGTTTTTAATTTCGAAAGAAATAGCAAAGCTACGTCAATACGAGCAATCGGCAGCGTCGTTCCTAAATCAAACATACCAAGTTACCTGTGGAACAAATCATAAATAAGTCGACGCAAAACCAACATCAAGAAATACGTCAGAACCCGATTAGAGTGTTTTATCTTCGACCGGAACATGAATTTCTCTTGAGAACATCAGCTGAAGTAAAAATTTAAAGGAACGTTGTACGAAGTCAGGCTCTGAATTTTATTTCAAAGTTGCTAAGTTTGTTCTACAAGTAGGTACGTACTACATTCGGAATAAAAACAGGAGGAAGTACGAACAAGTTTCGAATGTTTTAACTAGACTTTAAATTCCCACACTTATGACCCCTTTACTGTTTCATGGATTCGTAAGCATAATGACTTTCTATGCCATACCATAAACAACATAATGTAAAAAAAAACTGTGTCTTTATTGACAAAGTATGGCACACTATTTAAATGTAAAAGATTTTATTTATAGAAACTCCTATGTTTAACAAACATATAACTTATCCTTCTTATTCTAATGTCACACAAAAAATAAAAGTTGTTTAGGTTAGGTTAATTTTCACATCTGCCCATCAAACCAATTATAAAATTATTTTACTTTTATCACACACCTAGCAATAACGTTAAAATTAAAGTTTAAAATCAAATTTAAAAGTGAACGACTTTTGGTTTTAGTGTGAAGAAACACTACAGGTATAATTTTAGCTCAATGTTACTACTTAGTTTGATTGGCAGTACCTAGGTGGAATGACTAGCCAGTCTGCATTCTTAGTAATAGGAATTATTGATCAGGATGAATCAACAGTTTATAGAAAGGTATAGTTTGTGTGTGTAACGATGAAGAAAGAGAAACTGCTTTTCATAGAGCTTCTATTTCGTCCGAGTTTTATTTATTTTATATCGATCAATAAATCTTTACATTTTCTTGAAAAGCGATGTTACTATCTCCTTTTTGTATAAATAAAATCTGAAGTATCACAAAGTGTAATATTGATTTGATATAAGATGTCTCCAAAATGCGTTAAATATTTGGTTACAAGTAAAAGATGATTTTAATTTCCAAGCCACATATTGAGTAGGGCATTCACATATATATTAGCCAGTAGACAATACTTCACATTCGGAATCAAAACTTTCAACAACTTTTTCCTTTTTCTGTTTTCTTAACTCCAAAAACGGTAACGTCCAAAGTCGTTGATTCTTCGTAAGATTCTCTGCATCATCAAATGTCTGTGGCATATCCTTTCCTGCCGTCTCAGGCAATCCAAATGATACTATGGCAGCTAACCCAGCAACAGAACCCACTACTACTAAGGGTAGCCAATAGATATAAACTTTCAAATATACAATGTATGGAGATAGAACTGTGGCTACGTATCCACAAATATGTACAATGGACACACCTGATCCTCTTACAGATGTGGGCAGGACCTCTGCAGCCCATTGCATGGAAGCACTTAACGACATATTAACAGCAAATCTGGCGATAACTGCGAATACGACTGTTTGTACACCACTAGTAAATGTAACAAGTAAACAGAATATACAGCTAATTGTCATCATGACGATTGTTAACCATCTTCTACCCAAGGGGTCCATGATAAAGGCCGTTAAAATCATCGATGGACACTCACTAAAAGATATTATTGAGAATGACAAGAAAAAATCGAAATCCAACTGACCTAAACTCCTCATTAATCCATCAAATACAATAGTACAACAGACGAAGTCAATACTTACTAATATAAACATTTTTCTCATGATTGGTCGCTTGAAAATCTCTAAACAACTTTCAGATTGCTCTTCTTTTGCATTTACCGCTGATAGCTTAAATTGTTGGATAACTTTCGGTGGTATTTCCTTTTTATTGATCCGACCGATTACAAGAACTTGACTTACAACTTCATCAATACGACCTTTTGATAACAACCACCTTGGACTTTCCGGCAAGTACAATGGTGCTAATAAAGCTAAGGCTAAAGGTAGACTAGTGACTAGAGAAATAGTTTTCCAATGGCCGCAGGCTAGTACCAACCAGGGAAGCACAGTGACAAACAGACAGTAAAATATAGCAAAGGACAGGCTTGCTAATATAGTTCTATACTTAGGACCAACGTATTCTAAAATGAGGATAAATGCCATCATCATGCAATTATCGTAAGACATACCCATAACAAAACGTGCAGCAGCAAACTGAGCCATATTTTGAGCATAAGTGCTAACTACGCCACCAACACAGCCAATAACGTTACTGATTACAGCAGCTGGTACTCTTCCGAACCGATCAGCGATCCATCCAATAATGAATCCACCTAATATGGACCCAACGAAGAATATTGCTTGAGCCGTTGCTTGGTAACTATTCTTGTCACAGACCCATTCCATCTCGCTTGAAATAGTAGGATACGGTATTTCTGTTTTGTTGAATTCCCATCCATATTGGCACGGCACTGTACTCCACGTCGGATCAGGCGTTCCTCCCGTTGCTAACACCTCAGTCCAGTTGGCTTCATACATTTTACATTGTGAGTATCCAAATCTTGCTCTCTCATCTTTAGGCACACCAAGATCTCTTCGTTGTATGGCAGTTAAGTTTTCTAACTCGGGGATTCTGCACCAGTGGTTGGGCGATACTTCTGTCATGAACATCTGTGAGAAGTACACGAAGGTTCCAAAAGCGTAGAAAGGAAACGTGGAAAGGAATAGTAGTAGTTGGTATCGCCCAAATTCTCCAGCGTAGGATATAAGGTCATCGTAATCAACAGTTTCTTTTGCCTTGTTCCCTTTGTTTTCTATTTCTGTATCAGTCTTTTCTGAAGCCATTTTTGTTTATTTTTCCCCTAGTGTGTCTTCTTCGACAAACTTTATTTAACTAATTACACAAATTTCGGTCGCGTCTTTTATTATGTCGGTTATTTTAATAGCTAAGATAACAAGCAAAACTTGTATTAGTGGTTTGTTGTAGGCGTTCTTAATCAAATAGTGGCTTATCTTTGACGCAAGAGTAATTTAACAGAATTATATTATAGTGATTAGTGTGTTTTTTATATTATTATGAATATGACGGGTACTTACGTTAGATAATATTTCTTTTATATTTACGCATTATCATCAATTACTCTAAGCTGGTGGATTTCTAAATAGTGATATGTAAGTAGTTATAACCCATTGTATTTGTTGCCAGCTCTACTGATATACATTCTAAAAACATTTTTACATTTATACATTTTTGAAGTCGAACTCTAGTAAAAAAATAGAGCGTTTGACCGTATAATATCGAATATTCAGCAAGCTTAGAGGCTAGATGACCGGTGTTGGGTCCTTAAAAGGTAAAATTCACTGAATATATAAAAAAGAATACGACAAAATCTTAGCCGGTCACACTCAGCAACATGACAGTCGAAAAAAAGAAGCCACTTACGAATAAAAATAAGTAGTTGTTGTTGCCAGTGCTGGAATATTATTGGATCACCACTACTCACTACATCACTAGCAACAATAAATATTGTGGCGACATCTATCGCACATGAAGCAAACTACAACCGACGTTTCCTAGATCGCGCAAGCAGAGTTATCCGCGACATTAGGATATATACAAGATCCCGATTACAACCGTCGGGCAGTAGCCCACCAGACACAATATCCGTCTGGTCGGAGGATCCTCCCTGTTCAATAGAGGATGAAAGAACTTTACACTCTGTTCCTCATACCTCTAAACTGGTGACCCCGACGTGATCGTCGACGCAGCCTTCGTGCAGCTACTTCATGAAGACGTCACTTCCTCAAGCTCTCGAGCAACGAGTCACACAGCCAGCCAGCATCCACGGCTTCAACGGGTATCCTGACCACCAGCATGCAGCGGACGCGCATACCTGGTCATCACCCTCAGCCTCATCAGCAGCCTTGGCACAGCACACTGCACTTCGGCCGGTCAGCAAGCAGAGACGCACTCTCCTGGTCGACGCAGCAGCCAGCCACTACGCAGCACTGCACCACTCCGACTCACTGGAGCAATATTAAGTTAAGTTTTTTTAGTTAAGTTTTTGACGGTTTGCTCAACACACAGTTGAATAAATACGCGTCAATACACGACAACCAGTTCGGATTTCGTCCTCGGTTATCCACTGAAAGTGCCATACTGTGTCTAAAGCGGACCGTCAAATACTACACAGATCGTAAAACGCCCGTGTATGCGTGCTTCCTCGATCTATCCAGAGCCTTTGACCTGGTAGGGTATAATCTGCTGTGGGACAAGCTGAAAAGCATAGGCTTGCCACAGGAACTCATCAGCATGTTCCAGTACTGGTATGCGCACCAGTCCAATAGTGTCAGATGGGCGGGAGTAATGTCGGATCCGTATCAGCTTGAGTGTGGAGTTAGGCAGGGCGGCTTAACATCTCCGACTCTATTTAATTTATACGTGAACGGATTGATCGTAGCGCTTAGTAGTCAACATGTCGGGTGCCACATTGATGGCGTTTGTGTCAATAATCTGAGTTATGCGGACGACATGGTGCTACTAAGTGCGTCGGTCTGTGGCCTGAGGAAGCTGATACGGACTTGTGAGGAATATGCTTGTGGCCACGGTTTGCTGTACAATGTAAGAAAGAGCCAGTGAGCCATCTTTGAGACCGTCAGTGCGAAATGTCCTGGGAACATACCACCTGTCAAACTTTATGGTGTTCCTCTGGAAAGGGTGAGTCAATTTAAATACCTGGGCCATATTTTAACTGTTGACCTCAAGGATCATGCAGACATGGAAAGGGAGCGGAGGGCGTTGTCTGTTAGAGCGAATATGGTCGCCCGCAGATTTGCGCGGTGCTCGAGTGGTGTAAAGATTACGCTCTTTAGAGCGTACTGTACATCGATGTACTCATGCGCTCTGTGGGCGCACTACACTAAGAGAAACTACGACGCCCTCCGCGTCCAATACCATAACGCGTTCAGAGCGGTGATGGGGTTGCCCCGATACTGCAGCGCCTCGGGGATGTTCGCAGAAGCGCGCACAGACTGCTTTCACGCGACGATGCGTAAGCGCGCCGCGTCCCTGGTGCGCAGAGTACGGGCCAGCTCCAACACCGTTTTGGCGATGATTGGGGGTAGGTTAGACTGCCCTTTCATCCGGCATTGTTCCGGCAGACATGTAGCTGTGCCAATGCCGAAGCGAAAATTGTAATTTTATTATTTTATTTTATGATTTATGTATGTAATTCTGATTCAATTTTTATTTGCATTTTAATTTAAATTGTATTGTATTGTATTTTATTTTATTTTGAATTTATATTAATTTTATAATAATTTAATTTGATGATGTTATTATTATTATAATTATGTTTGTTGCTGTATATGGGTTAACTTGCCTGAAATAAATGAATTTTAATTTTTTAATTTTTATTTAATATGTGCAGCAATCACTCCGACTCACTGGAACTCTCCACTGGCCCGGCAAGCATCACGAGATGTACGGACGACTCATCATGCTACGAGTATCGACCTCCGCTCTCGGAGGGGAGTGATGTGGCGACATCTATCGCACATGAAGCAAACTACAACCGACGTTTCCTAGATCGCGCAAGCAGAGTTATCCGCGACATTAGGATATATACAAGATCCCGACTACAACCGTCGGGCAGTAGCCCACCAGACACAATATCCGTCTGGTCGGAGGATCCTCCCTTTTCTACGGAGGATGAGGAACTTTACACTCTGTTCCTCATACCTCTAAAATATTATACGTTTAAGTTGTACCAAACAGCCAGATATCTGGCTACTGGATATTCATTCAGCCCTCTATCGCGTTACATGTTGTGACAAGTTTGATTTGACTGAATGAGATTGGAAAGACAGGCGCATTTGGGTGTCATCGGGTGTGTGCGGTTAAAGCCTATTCTGCAACTGTCGCCAACATGAAACCTGCTGTGTCGCAAACAAAACGACAAGCAGAAAAATCAAAAGGGAAAAAGCAAAGTCGCTTAGTTTCGAGCGCGACTAAAGGCGCTGTGATGGACCATGAACAGCAGGTTCCACCGAAGAACACATGCGTTGGGGACGGCTTCATCAAGGTGGAGAGAAAGAAGAAGAAAAAGCCTTCTTATCGCAATCAGTGTGGGACGGCGCCAATTTCAAGTCGTTCGTAGTGCGCGTTCCGAATCAACATTTGGTGACCTTCCTCAAGGAAGAGGTTTGGCCGAAAGGTGTGCTGTATCGGCGTTTCCGCGGTCGGCTACGTGACACCTCGCAGCGTAACACGACGCCGTCTCTTCGTGTGTAGTAGTTTTTAAGTTTATTATTTTAAAATATGTATTAGATTATAATTATTGTTTATATGCTTATGTATGTATTGTGGGCCTTAGTTGCCTGAAATAAATGATTAATAATAAATAAAGGTACACCCGACATATTACACATTATATAACATAACATGATACAAAACGTTGTAATGTAAGATATTTCAATAACGTGAAGGCTGAATGTTATTTACCATGTTATTAATATTTACAACAATGTTATTAACTTATGCAATTATAGTAAACAGCACTGCAGAATGACCAACGACAAAGTCATATGACATTGTATTTCTAATGTGTACAGTGTTGTTAAATGTTGCAATATTGAAAAACAATGTTGTATAATGTGAACGTGTTATAAAACACAAGTTATGCAACATGTTACTTAACTGTTCGCATCTTTACATTCGGGCGTGTTAGGGCGTCACCGTCGTCATGTAACTTGGACAAGTGATTATTGTCAGTAACGCTTTATATATTTAATTTTATTATAAACTAGCGACTGCCCGCGACTTCGTGCCCGATGTTTACTTGCGAGAGCCATTAGACCTCCTTAATCCGGCCCTGTCGCAAAATCCGTTCTTAGTGGACGTCACTAACTATAAACTACCACCCTACCAAAATTTTAAGAGATTCTATGCAGTCGTTTTTTGTGCCAATTGGGCACGAAAAACAGACAAAAAATCGAAGAACTATCTTTTTGACATCAGTATCGTTTTTAAAACAAATACCATTTTTATTTTCCTCAATAATATATGTATATGTCGGATCGTCACTGAGCGATCGAGGAGGAGTGCCGAGCGGTATAGTACATCGTCAGGAGTATGGGCGTTCCCATTATCCCATTAGGGATAAACAAGACCTGTAAAAACAATTACACACTATTAGTAAAGAAAACACAATACAAATGGTAATCAGTAACAAGAATAAAGTAAGTTAAAGGTACAGCAACAATACAGTTAATCGAACAGACCATTAAGGTCCCACAGTTCGTATAGTGACCAAGCCACCCAATGACAAACGAACAAACCCTTAAGGTTTACAGTTCGTACAGTAGCATAAGCCACCCAAATACAAATTGTATCGCTCGCTAGCAGCAAGCCTATACAGCTATGTGAATATACAGCAGCGCTGTACCAGGTAAACCGACAGTATTGTCGGGAGCAGGAACTCTTTACTGAGTTGAATCTCAGGATCGACTGCCATACTTATGGAGTGCACGCTCTTTTATAAGGCGATGCCCCTACCTTGTAACCTCTCCATACAAGTCTGTCCATGCGCACGGAAATGCGTCACGCGTTTACTTGATACAAAACACTAAAATGTGCTGAATCTAATAAGATCTGTAATCAAATAACACAATGATAATTGTCATGAATAAACAATAGTGATTTCATAAAGTAATTCGTTTTACATTCAAAGTAACGTGTCAACAATTGTTTTGAATAAAACCATCGATAATAATTATCGAAATAAAGTAACCACAAATCAGTGTGCACACACAATAAATCATGTTTCGAATTAATAGACAATAATTGATAGTAAAATCACATAAATTAACAATAAGAAACACAAATCATAACAAATTTAGTTAACACCCACAATGTGATTAATAAACTGTCTCCGACATATATATGTAGGTACAGTTTTGACGTTTCTACGATTATATTATATTTTATTATAAATAAATGGTGTTTATAAGTAATTGTGACATCCTTTGTTTTGTATTTTTTTTTTTTAATTCAGTATTCGGCTGGGTAGTAAAAAGCGCGGCGAGTTAAATTTGTGATAATAAGTTACAAAATTTAACTCGCCGAGCGAGACGCCCAGACAAGCGCACGCATTATAAACAGCTTTCTATTTTGATTTTCAATTTGTCACCATTACTGTTCAACGTAGCTACTTATGAGTTTTGTCGGGAAATCATTTATGTGTTTACAAGCCAGTACACGATGACTTTGTATAATATACAACTTATAATAATGTATTACAGAGTACCTAGGAATAAAGTCGTAAGGGTGGGAGGAGCTTATGAACCCTTACGACAATCTCATTGGATTCATTTACATTAATAATAATGTAATTACAATTCTTACTGGTTAATCAACACGGTTACACAAAATACGCGCCGAGACGTTGAGTTGTGGGCCCGTTATGGTATACAATGCAATCCTGGGGTGTACATTAGATTGACGACACGGTTGGCGCAGTGGCTAAGCAATCGACTGCTGCGCAGCGTGTTGCGGGTTCGATTCCCGCCCAGGATAAATATTTGTGTGATGAGCACTTGTGTTTGCCTTGTGTCTGGGTGTTGTTTATCTATATATGTATGTTTTTACAAAAAAAAATGTGTATGTATATCAGCTGTCTGACGCCCATAGTACAGGGTCTCCCTAGTTTGGGGTCAGATGGCCGTGTGTGAAAATGTCCCCACATATATATGTAGGATCGTCAGTGAGCGATCGAGGAGGAGTGCCGAGCGGTATAGTACATCGTCAGGACTATAGGCGTTCCCATTATCCCATTAGGGATAAACAACATACCTGTGAAAACAATTACACACTATTAGTAAAGAAAACACAATGCAAATGGTAATCAGTAACAGGAATAAAGTAAGTTCAAGGTACAGCAACAATACAGTTAATCGAACAGACCATTAAGGTCCCACAGTTCGTACAGTGGCCAAGCCACCCAATGATAAACGAACAAACCCTTAAGGTTTACAGTTCGTACAGTAGCCTAAGCCACCCAATGATAAACGAACAAACCCTTAAGGTTTACAGTTCGTACAGCAGCCTAAGCCACCCAATGATAAACGAACAAACCCTTAAGGTTTATAGTTCGTACAGTAGCATAAGCCACCCAAATACAAAGTGTATCGCTCGCTAGCAGCAAGCCTATACAGCTATGTGGATATACAGCAGCGCTGTACCAGGTAAACCGACAGTATTGTCGGAGCAGGAACTCTTTACTGAGTCGAATCCGAGGATCGACTCCCATACTTACGGAGTACACGCTCTTTTATAAGGCGATGCCCCCCACCTTGCAACCTCTCCATACAAGTCTGCCCATGCGCACGGAAGTGCGTCACGCGTTTACTTGATACAAAACACTAAAATGTGCTGAATCTAATAAGATCTGTAATCAAATAACACACTAATAATTGTCATGAATAAACAATAGTGATTTCATAAAGTAATTCGTTTTACATTCAAAGTAACATGTCAACAATTGTTTCGAATAAATCCATCGATAACAATTATCGAAATAAAGTAACCACAAATCAGTGTGCATACAGTGAGTACTCAATAAATCATGTTTCGAATTAATAGACAATAATTGATACTAAAATCACTTAAATTGATAATAAGAGAAACAAATCATAACAAATTTAGTTAACTACCCACAATATTAATTTAGATTAAAAACCATCTCCGACACGGCCAGAACTGACATTCTACACGTCCTCGTGTAGTTATAAAGTTCTTGGTAAATATCGATCGGCCTTTCTGACAAAAAGCTTTAATTAGCAAAAGGTATGTTGCAAAGAAAAATCCTGAATTAGTCCTGAAGTAAAATCATTAGCAAAATTTGCATCATAACCAGTCAAAATAACCATACTGTTACAGACAATACATAGCTCAATAAATCAGCCGAAATCACACCATGGGATTCGACAAATAACTTGAAGTTGAATAGACAACCCGCATAGGCGTCAACATAGACAACCCGCATAAGCGTCAAGTTCAACATTCAAATCCAGGAGTCAACATAGACATCCGAATAAAAGTAGAGACATAGTCTCCCAGCCGAATTCACACCATGGGAATCGACAAGTAGCTTGAAGTCGAATAGACAACCAACATAGGCGTCAAGTTCAACAAACAAACCCAGGAGTCAACATAGACATCCAAATAAAAGTAGAGACATAGTCTCCCAGCCGAATTCACACCATGGGAATCGACAAGTAGCTTGAAGTCGAATAGACCACCAACATAGGCGTCAAGTTCAACAAACAAACCCAGGAGTCAACATAGACATCCAAACAAAAGTAGAGACATAGTCTCCCAGCCGAATTCACACCATGGGAATCGACAAGTAGTTTGGAGCTGAATAGACAACCAACATAGGCGTCAAGTTCAACAAACAAACCCAGGAGTCAACATAGACATCCAAACAAGAGTCAACATAGACATCTTGTCAATTAAGCTATGGTATGTCAGCAGCAGATGATTATTATCAGTGTCAACATTGACATCATTAAAATTGAATGGACATTCAGGCATTTTTCATACATGATCAAGACTAAATTTTACTGGCACTAAAAGATTTCAACAAATATCATGTTGGATCTGCAAGAAGTACAAAGTTTCCAACGAAGTCTCCAATTTGAAACTTTTGCGCACCCAGGGCTGCTTGTTTTCTTGCACGGGACAGATTTACTTCTATCTCCACACTGTCAACAGCTGAAACAATAGTTAAACTATTAATTGTTGTATTATCAAAGGAATACTGCATCTCTTGTAATGATAGCACATTTTTTTCGGTCATATTAACTGCAAAAATAAAACTAAAAATCTCACAGCATCTTATGATTGATCCAGTATCACATGAAAGCTCTAAATCTTAGCAACCAACTATTTCTGCCTCACTTAGAATTTGGTCGGTACATATCATCCCCTCAAAGTAAAAACAATCGTTTCAATTAAACCATCTACAGGCACTGTTGTATTGTCCAAGAGTCAGTTAACCATAGTTCATCACAATTATTAACCGTACAAGAATACGTTTGTCGGTCCACTTTTCAGCAAATGTCTCAGCATTGTGAGAATATTCCCAATGATTTAAAAAATAACAATAAACCATAACCCTCAAAATTAACTGTTTTTTATTACTAAATCACGCCACGCGCTGTTACGGTCGTCTTGCATCTTCACACGTCCTTGGGTGAATAGTTTATCGCATCATCTGTAAACAATCAGAAAAGAGCTCAAGTAAACAGCTTACGAGTAACGTTCGGTGATTCTGATCAATTTAAATCAAACACTACAGACCTGATATCACAAAACAAGTTTAGTATCTTACCACACATGTAATTACCTTATTACCACACATGTAATTACCTTATTACCACACATGTACCACACATGTAATTACCTTACCACACATGTAATTACCTTATTACCACACATGTACCTCACATGTAATTACCTTATTATCACACGTGTAATTACCTTACCACACATGTAATTACCTTACCTCACAACACATGTAATTACCTTACCTCACAACACATGTCATTACCTTACCTCACAACACATGTCATTACCTTACCTCACAACACATGTCATTACCTTACCTCACAACACATGTCATTACCTTACCTCACAACACATGTCATTACCTTACCTCACAACACATGTCATTACCTTACCTCACAACACATGTCATTACCTTACCTCACAACACATGTCATTACCTTACCTCACAACACATGTCATTACCTTACCTCACAACACATGTCATTACCTTACCTCACAACACATGTCATTACCTTACCTCACAACACATGTCATTACCTTACCTCACAACACATGTCATTACCTTACCTCACAACACATGTCATTACCTTACCTCACAACACATGTCAACAATCAGGGGGTACACAGTTACTTTTCAGATAAACTATTCCTCAAACCTCAGAATCACGCTATTTGTTTAGCTAAAAGCCAACTATTTGACATAGTCGTATTATCACTAATTTATATTCAGATGGAATATCAGTTTCAATTTTATTCGGAGTTTCAGGAATACAGCATAGCCGTTACAATCTCAACTTTTGTAATGGTAACAATACTTTCGGTTATAATAACCCCAAAATCTAAATTTAATCTCTCATGGCATAATATGATACTATGATTTGAATAAGCATTCAGTCTCTAAGAGTCTCACCAGATTGTTGTAGAACATCACATCAGTGGCGGGTACATCACACTTATCTTATCACGGACTTCAACTTATCACGGATGATTAGTTGCTCGAAAACTGACTCACAGTATCTTCACTCGAACCTCCTGGCTGTTCTCCGGTAGTCACTAAAGTGACATACTATTGTACCTGGTATGAACCTAAGAGGGTTGAGAAGAATCGTGTAGGTCAGATAAAAATGAGACTTTCTCTATAGATGGGACAAGACCGTTCTCAGTTCTTGTTAAAGTTTAAACCTCATGTAATTCGGTAGTAAATGCTAGTAGATGAGCACGGGAAATGAAATTTCAAAACATGGGCCAGTCAGTACAAACAGCAATTTGTTTGACACTTAGGTAGGTTAATTAGGGTAGCGGTAACTGTTGGAGTACTTATGTAAAATCAAACAATGAAATTAATGTGGGTAGGTGATTTATGAATGCCATTAAAACAGCCTTAGCTCTGCGCTAGGTAATCCCAAGAGAGGAAGCTGTCATAACAAGAGTGGAAAAGACATACGATAATTAGGGAAGCCATGCGGAAGCATTAAGAGGCTATCCCACTTCTGATGTAGGATCGTCAGTGAGCGATCGAGGAGGAGTGCCGAGCGGTATAGTACATCGTCAGGACTATAGGCGTTCCCATTATCCCATTAGGGATAAACAACATACCTGTGAAAACAATTACACACTATTAGTAAAGAAAACACAATGCAAATGGTAATCAGTAACAGGAATAAAGTAAGTTCAAGGTACAGCAACAATACAGTTAATCGAACAGACCATTAAGGTCCCACAGTTCGTACAGTGGCCAAGCCACCCAATGATAAACGAACAAACCCTTAAGGTTTACAGTTCGTACAGTAGCCTAAGCCACCCAATGATAAACGAACAAACCCTTAAGGTTTACAGTTCGTACAGCAGCCTAAGCCACCCAATGATAAACGAACAAACCCTTAAGGTTTATAGTTCGTACAGTAGCATAAGCCACCCAAATACAAAGTGTATCGCTCGCTAGCAGCAAGCCTATACAGCTATGTGGATATACAGCAGCGCTGTACCAGGTAAACCGACAGTATTGTCGGAGCAGGAACTCTTTACTGAGTCGAATCCGAGGATCGACTCCCATACTTACGGAGTACACGCTCTTTTATAAGGCGATGCCCCCCACCTTGCAACCTCTCCATACAAGTCTGCCCATGCGCACGGAAGTGCGTCACGCGTTTACTTGATACAAAACACTAAAATGTGCTGAATCTAATAAGATCTGTAATCAAATAACACACTAATAATTGTCATGAATAAACAATAGTGATTTCATAAAGTAATTCGTTTTACATTCAAAGTAACATGTCAACAATTGTTTCGAATAAATCCATCGATAACAATTATCGAAATAAAGTAACCACAAATCAGTGTGCATACAGTGAGTACTCAATAAATCATGTTTCGAATTAATAGACAATAATTGATACTAAAATCACTTAAATTGATAATAAGAGAAACAAATCATAACAAATTTAGTTAACTACCCACAATATTAATTTAGATTAAAAACCATCTCCGACATATATAAAAAAAAAAAAAAAAAAAAAAAATACATGTAGGATATACACGCTGAAATTTTGGTGGTTATTTTTCCGAAGCGAAATGATTTTGTCTTGATTAATAAAAAAAAAAAATTAAAAAATGCCAGATTTAGTATGGTTTAAAACTAGCGACCCCGAACCAATAGTGATCAATGATGTGATTAAACGTTAAAAAATATTAATGGTTAAAAGTTAAAAGTTAAATAAAAATAACATGTTCAATTAAAACTTAAAAATATAACTGTTAAGAAGTTCATTATTTTCAACACGACCCGTGTCTTGTTATTTTTTATGAAATCCTAAATGTTTAAACATGTTCCGTTGGTTATTGGTTGTACGAGTTCCAAATTACGGCATTAATACGTTTTGAAGTCATAATAATAACACAGGTATCTCACTATCACAGACACTCATGAACACATTCAACGAATCGCAGAATATAATTTGCAGGAATTATATTGATATTGACGATCAAACATTAAAAGTTGTTTTAAGTTTTCAACCAAAAACTGATACTATTACCATAGCATAAGACTTACAATTCTATGAATAACTTTTAACGTGTGTTAAAAGTTATTTTTTTTGCCAGGCAATTTTCAATTACAATTCAAACAATCAAGACTTTATAATGACCATAATCGCTTACATTAGGAACCACGCCATCTTGTATTAAAAGTTATGTTGACAACATACGTTAAGAGTTATTTTCAGTTTTCAACCAAAAAGGAATACTATTTCCATAGTATAAGACTTACAATTCTATGAATAACTTTTAACGTGTGTTAAAAGTTATTTTTTTTTTGCCAGGCAATTTTCAATTGCAACTCAAACAATCTTGGCTTTATATCGATCATAATCGCGTGCATTACGAACAACGCCATCTGGAAACACTTGTAATATAAACTTTTAGAATAAATTTACACGCGAGCCACTAGAGGGTGTTAAAATAAACAATGATATTGCTCGCCCAATTCGAAGAGGTTCGTTGTTATAACTTTCGACGACACGGTTGGCGCAGTGGCTGAGCGATCGACTGCTGCGCAGCGTGTTGCGGGTTCGATTCCCGCCCAGGGTAAACATTTGTGTGATGAGCATTTGTGTTTGCCTTGTGTCTGGGTGTTGTTTATCTATATATGTATGTATTTACAAAAAAAAAATGTATTTGTGTATGTATATCAGCTGTCTGACACCCATAGTACAGGGTCTCCCTAGTTTGGGGTCAGTTGGCCGTGTGTGAAAAATGTCCCCACATATTATTATTATTATTATTTTAACGGAAATCTCAGTTATTATTAATGAAGTTAAATGTTAAAAAAAAATATTCTGTTAAATTAAGCGTTATAACTTTTAATGATCATCTCTAATAGTGATACAGCGCGAATAGCTGACCGCGCGAGGTCCTATGTAACGAAACACAATACTTACCTAAAACCTCGGGCACGTACTTTGTGCTAAAGGTTATTCCAAAATTCCCTTTAAGGGTTTAAGACCGTTAAGATGACTTGATGCATATTTTTTTAATTATATGAAAATAAAAAAATAAGTTTAACTCTATGAATCGATAGTACTACTGAGGGCAAATCGTTCTGCTGCGAGAAATGGACCATTTAGATTTCAGCTTGCATATTATTAATTAGAATTAGACTGTGAAACAGTCATAACTGTTTCTTGTTTGACAGCAGTGCAGATTCAAATATCTATAAGTTAGTCAAGGTGAAAAATCAAGCTTTAAGAGCGTGTATTCGATTCGTGACGAAAACATCATGTTTGCGCGTTTTGCCCAGAGCAATATCGTAATGATGTGAGCAGAATATTTAAGGACAATTACAGTTTTAGAAAGATTAAGTCTTGATTTAGGTAACTACAGAGTAAAAGAATAATTTTTAATCATAATTTTTTAAAGCGAAAACAAACCTTTCATAGCGTTTTACGAAAATAAACGCCAGAGTTAACTTTCAGGACGAATACAACCATTACAGTATGCCAAAATATTATGTTTTGTGCATTTTTCTCACAGGTTATACAGTCTTAATGTCTACTACAGAGCCAAAATTACAAAAATATTACTATTAGGTATGTATTAAAAAACAATGATGAAAAAGTACAAAATCGGTTCACTTTGTCAAATTTTTTTCACCAGTATTTGAAACATAACTGATATATTATGAAATTATTTTATGAAAATAAAGGTTATGCTTAATATAGGTACAGAATATTTTTCAGTCCGTTAAACAAACTCATTTATTTTAGACAGTTATTTTAAAAAGCACTGTAAAACATCGCGCGCTGTCGTTTGCCGATCAATTTCAATGATTCGTGCTTATTTCGTGCGTATTTTTTTTTCTAATACACACAAACAGATCATTGTATTGTAAGTGTGTGTCAATGCTGATACGCCGTTCTAGCAATTGTTTAGATTTTGAGTTGCGCTAAATCGAATAGGCGCCCTTAGGAGTATTAGAATCACTCCGACTCATATTGTGAAGCTCTGTGTACCACTACTGCATTTAGAAAGAAGGTATTGTTTAAGTCACAATAGCACTACACCATTTCTACCCTTGGGTGTCGTAGAAGGTAACAGAGGGATATTGACCAGAGGATGGGAAGCAGCGTCCTTCTGAGTACCATAACACCTACTGCGATCGCCAACATGCATCGGCCAAGTATGGTGATCACGGCCGAACCCCCCCCCCCCCCCCCTTGATGACCTATGGCCCAGCAGTGAGCGTCTGTAGGTTTATATGATGATGATAATGATTGTTTAAGTCGCGATCATTATCAGATAATATAGGTAGGTACAACCCAATGTAGGTATCAGATAATGTAACAACTAAGCTGGGGGCCAAGTCTGCTATTTTTATAATTTCGTCATTCCAACACGATCCCATTGGTCATTTTGCTAAAAGTTCGTAATCTGCTAAATTCATAATAGTCGATCATTGGTCGGTCGAATTAAAAGCAATGACTGCACAGTGACGTTCTAATGGTAGGTCACTGATCAAAGGAACTGTCAAAATTTTAGCAGATTACCGCTTAAGTCAGTCATACATTTGTCATTTTGTTCCACCATTCTTTATATAATTTCTTTCAATGGCGTGTCAGTGGTTGACCAATGGAAGGTCATAATAATGTTAGATGGGCAGGGAATCTCTCTGATGAGTATAGATTGGAATGTGGAGTGAGGCAAGGGGGAATCACTTCCCCGCGCCTGTTTAACTTATATATAAACAAACTGATCGTTGAGCTCAGCAGTACTGGCATTGGCTGTCATGTTGATGGTGTTGCTATGAACAACATCAGCTATGCGGACGATATGGTTTTGCTGAGCCCATCGATCAGTGCATTGAGACGACTTTTGAAGTTGTGTGAGGTCTACGCGGTGGCTCTTGGGCTTAGGTACAACGTTAGTAAGAGTGAGTTTCTTGTTTTCAAAGTCGGCGCTAAAGGTGAAGTGAATGTGCCGCTCATATCACTGGAAAATACACCCTTAAACCGGGTTACAAAGTTTAAGTACCTGGGCCACTGGGTCACCGAGAACCTAAGTGATGACTTGGACATAGAGAGGGAGCGCAGAGCGCTGTCTGTCCGTGGTAATATGTTGGCCCGCAGATTTGCACGGTGTACGCATGAGGTTAAAATGACCCTCTTTCGAGCCTATTGTCAAACTTTCTACACCTGCAGTCTGTGGGTCAAGTATACGCAGGGGGCATACAGCGCTCTGCGTGTCCAGTACAATAATGCTTTCAGAACGCTTATGGGCTGCCGCGGTTCTGTAGCGCTTCAGGTATGTTTGCCGATGCGAGGGTGGTTGATTTCTACGCAATTATCCGTAAGCGTTGCGCCTCTCTGCGGCACAGAACACGGGGTAGCTCCAACAGTATGCTGAGGGCATTATGTGAGCGGTGGGACTATCCAATGCTCGGCCGATGGGTGGGACTGCACACACACGTCGCAGCCAGATAAGTGGACAGATACAAATTGTGACTGTTTTATTTATTTATTTATCTTTATTTCGTCATTGTATGTGTACTAACATTAGTTTTAATAAGTTTGAATGTATCTACTAACAGTATGGACCTCGGTCTGCCTATTATTATTATTATTATAATGACGCCGTTATATTAGTAGATTACCAAACTTGTCAAAATCAACAATTATGAAATCAATGATAGACCATTCTGACACTATTGTATTATCAGACTTGTGTTATCAGAACTTAGCGCTACCAGACACAACAGATATTGGTCAAAGTAGAAGCTTCCGTTACTTATTAGTGTTTTTTAGGAATTTAAAAAAGACAATGTGAGCTTATCTTCCATCCTAGAAACGTTTACTTTGGATACACGTGTCACTAATATTAATACTCAAAATACAATAACAATTCATTTAGATTCAATAAAAAAGCTTAATAAAGCTTACGAGAATAGTTTAATAAAAACAGAAACGTTAAAAGAACTGAGGGGAAAATATTACGAGTATTATATTGTAGGTACTGATGGGTCTAAGAGCGTTATTGGCGCTGCGTACTGTGTTTCTTTAAAACTGGAAAATAGTAGTTATGGTTGCTTCAAAATAATCAATTCTGTGTCCGTAATTATTTTGGAACTTTTTGCAATCTCAGAAGCGCTTGTTTGTTTTAAAATATCGACAAAAGAAAAGCAATGATAATTTGTGTTGACAGCAAAATTGCATATAGCTCGATACGCCTCTGGTTATAGAGGTGAACTGATAGCTTATGGTATTCTGTCCAAGAATTTAACCAATGACGATATAAGGTTGTGTATCATGGGTTGCATCGCATATCGGCTTACAGGGTAATGAGGAGGCTAACCGGTTGGCAAAAAAACAGGAGTTATGAAGTTTGGAATGAATATTTTGATGAAAGATATAAAAGGATAAGTTATTAAGAAGAATTTAGATATTAAGGATAAGGTATAGATATTATGGTATCGGAGCCTGCTCATATACCATGATTTTGTTTGTTGTGATCGATTACAGCCTGCGGATTAGGTACATACTGCTCCATAAAAGATTTTTAATGAAGAAAATATATTCACCAAACTATAAGGGGTGTGCAACGACGGAAAATGTCTTGCATTTATTTACGGGATATGTCAGATATCCAGTCTAACAGTGAAGCCTTACCTAAACTATTAAGTTAAATAAGTAACTATGATGTGGGTATATCTGTGATATCCGGGGGCACGGTAGTGCCCCCGCCAAGACAAGCAAAGCGAAGCGCAAGGGCACTACCTATCTTTTCTCGAAGCGCTTCGTCGTTTTTTTGAACCCTCATAACTTGGGTTTGGATTATACCAGATAAACGAAATTCTCAGGATATGATGTCTACATCGAACTTATTAAACATAAGTATAAAGTTTCAATTGCATAGCTCTTATAATTTAGATTTCATTGATATCTAAAATAATCCCGATTACGTCACTGACTCACTCACTGATGATCATCAAAATTCTTAGAGTACTTCCTGCGGTCCTAGAAAGCTGAAATTTGATATGTAAGCTAGTATGAGTACACAAACAACAAATAAATTATAAAACTAGACAAACAAATATATATATTGCAACTTACAAAAAGAAGTGAAATCCCACCAAAAACATTTACACGTAAAATATTGTCAAGACGAGACCATATATAGCTCGTACTGTCAAAAAGTTATCAGATCTCATGTAGATCCAAGCTTCTACCTCTACATGACGAGACCATATATGGCTATATGGTCTCGTCTTGGTAACATTTTACATGAAAATGTTTTAGGTGGGACAATATTGTCAACACCTAATTCGGGAGCTGCCTTCAAAGTATTTAAGTTCGCTATGTTGCGTTTTAGTTAATTAAGGTATTGTTATAAGATACGATGGAACTAAATAAAAAGAGAAAAAAGAAAATGACCTGTAGTACTATTCTGTTACAATCTTTTTTTTTTTTTTTTTTACTATTAAATAGGCTTGCGTTTGACCGCAATTCACCTGATCGTAAGTGATAATGCGGCCTAAGTTGGAACACGCTTGCCTAAGATGAACCGGTTCACTCGTGCCTTAAAGATACCCAGATTATACTTATCAGGGAACAGAGAGGCGGGCAGGGAATTCCACAGTCTGGCAGTTCGCACAATAAATGTGGAGTCAAAGCGCTTGGTTCGAGACCGTGGAACTTCAACCATATAGCGGTGACGCTTCACCGTATCTCCCTCGGTGAACACCTAGGTGAAGTGAGCTGTCATCAGCCCCGATGCTAGGTATGGTCAAAGCAGACGGACGATTGGAACAGAATAGACATACTGTTCATTCTTTATTCGTTTAATTTATTTTTATATAATAAAACATTCATCGGTTTCTAAGTAAACTTAATAAGGTTGCTTTTAGTTAGTAAGATACCTACGGCCCGCAGATTCAGAACGCGAGTTTTATCGCCGTTTTAACCTCAGTATAACCGCCGCAGCCGACGCAGTGCACTATGGGTACTGTGCACGAGTTATTTCATCGGCATCTGACTCGCAGTATTATTATTTACATCTTTTATTTATTTACGACTCACTAAATGTGTGTCTCAACTGTTAGTTTCATGTACACATAGCTAACGAAATAAACCTTATTACTCATACTCAGTCCCTCTTTACTACACGTTTCCTTTTATTTATTTATCCACCTATATATCATAATAAAGCTGGTTTACATCCGTACTACGTCACATACAAAGGTCCAGTTGAAATCCAGCGTCAGGCACAAGTAGTCTGGCATTTAAGCTGAACTGGGCCTGTTTGGCGCAGCCGTGGTACACAAATAATATTTTTTTCAACACACTTGCTCATAAAATGGCTCTAATTTCACCGCAATTAGGCACATAATGACACCTGTAATCAAACTGTGACTTTTTCATTGCTATTATTCACAAGTGAGTTATAGGACTTTTTTTATTATTATTGGTTGAGTTGCTTTGTTCTTAAAAAAACTTGGGAGGTGTCAAGGGACACCCGTATGGAACGAAGTTCCTTTCGATTAATTAGTGAAGGAATTGTAATAAAATTTTATTACAATTCCTTCACTAATTAATGTGATGCGTTAAAGTGAATTTAAGTGGCTTTAAGCCAGGGCAAAAAAAAAGCGAGGAATGAAAAGTTATTATGGCTGCTTACATTGTAAGTAAGTAATTTTAAAGATTAACATTTTCTAACATGTTAGTACAATGCGTAGTTATTTAGATAGAAAGACCAATAAATTATTTCTGCGCCATCTATTGGCCGTTCGTAATTCGATCTCGAAGAGCACAGTTGCGCCAATAATGTTAATAGATGGCTCTTAAATCAAATATACAAAAGTGTCGTGACAACTTTTCGTAAGAATTTTTTCCGTCTAGCCCCCTTTCACAACGCGCGATAAGGAACTTCGTTCCAAAAGTACAGTACAGATACAAAAAAGATCGTGTTCAATAGTACAAATAAATGAATGTGCCTATTGCTTGCTCATTTCATGCAACTTCGTATTTAAATAGATAATTTCAACTTGTACATTTTTAATAAATAAAACTTTCACTCAAATATAACTTTTGTTTTCTCTGTAATTCCCATTTTGTACGTGGCTAGAACGCTATCCGCAAAAAACAAAAAAAAGGAAACCTCATTCTTTTAGTCTATGGCCGATCGCCATTATTTGAAGCGCGCGCATAGGAAAACTGAAAAATTTTTACGAAAAACTTTTCACAACTCATTTTCACTGTTGAAAATATTTTTTTTTGTATTATTTTCTTCACAAGTGTGTTGAAAAACGTCGTATGATACACGTGTGTATTGATGATTACCATCCTCGGCTCTCTTAAGATCCTCACCTATCGGCTCGGGTCTCAATGGCGCCTCAGCGGTAATCACCAACATTACACACTTGTACCATAATGTACTATTATATATTTCTGTTTTATATTGAAAAACCTTTTTATTATAATTTTTGTGTGCACGTGGTACCTATGTGTCAAATAAAGTTTTATTCTTTGTTTTCTTTCTTTTTTCTCTTTCAGATGGCGACTAATATTTGCCAATCTCCTCAAACCGACAGTATTTCACCCTCTCCCTGCCTCATTGCACTGTTGAAATGCAAGACCACACCTATAGGTATATTTTATTTTATTTTATTCGGAAAACTTCCAGCTATTAACAGAGAATATTTAGATACAAAAAATAAAATTAAGGCCAATTCAAGTTTACACATATAGTATGTAAGCGCAATATTGATGATAGTAAGTAGGGCTTTTTGACATCTTTGAAAAAGAATAGGTATATGAGCGTGGAGAATGGATGTATCCCACGTTATCTCGGATCAATGCATTATTGGTCGAATGCCGGTCGCCCCACGTCTTTACATACTCGATGAATTGTGTTTTTTATAGCCTGCTGCCATAATAATAACATCTTTTAGGTCGGGAATATACGTTAGATTTTCCATACGATTTCGTTGGATCTGAAAGTCTAAACTATCTAGGTCCACGCCATATTTTTGTTCAGATCATCATCATTTTAGCCGAAAGACATCCACTGCTGGACATAGGCCTACCCCAAAGGTGGGGTTTTGCCATAATCGCCACGCTTGGCAGACGGGTTGGCGATTGCAGTATGGTTGATACAAAGGCACAGAGAACGCTGCTGCCCATTCTCTGGTGAGTCCCTTAGTGACTAAGGGACTCACCAGAGAATTACGACACCCACGGGAAGATATGGGATGGTGCTATTCTTTACGTCCGACACCATACGGAATGTTCGGATGCAGTCAGACTATCGAATCCGACTATCATAATTATGTAAAAATCAAGCGTAAAGTCTCAGCCAGGGCACGTATTCGATTTAGCGCAACTCGAAGTCACGACTGTTATATATGATTGCTAGAACATCGTAGCAGCATTGACGCACACTAGTACAATACAATGGTCTGTTTTTGTGTGAGAGCGAGGATGTATGAGCACGAATCATTGAAATTGATCGAAAAACGATTCCGCGCGATGTTTTTTTAAATAATTATCTAAAATAAATGAGTTCGTACAACGGACTGAAAAATATTCTGTTTATTAAGCATAACCAATACTTTTATAAAATAAATATATCAGTTATGTTTTTATTCAAATACTGGTAAAAAATGACAAAGTGAACCGATTTTGTACTTTTTTAACATTGTTTATCGTAACTTTGGCACTAATAAACTTTAAGACTGTATATCCTGTTGAAAAAACGCATAAAACATAATATTTTGGCATACGGTAATGGTTGTACTCGTTCTGAAAGTTAATTCGACGTCTATTTTCGTAAAACCCTATGAAGGTATTGTCTTCGCTTTAAAAAACCATAATTAAAAATTATACTTTTAATTTTCTAAATCAAGACTTAATCTTTCTAAAGCCGTAATGTTCTTCCAATAATCTGCTCACATCATTACGATATAGCTCTGGGAAAAACACGAAAACATGAAGTTTTTGTCACGAATCGATTACACGCTCTTAGAAAGAAGAAGAAACAACAGTATAGGGTACTGTTGTTTCCCCGAAAGCACAATGACTTTTGGTGCATTACATTACGTGCAACCATAAACACATTATATTTGCTACAAAATAAAAAGTTTTTTATCTTTAAATTACGCATAGGTAATGCCCATCAAACTAAGTAATTTTAAGTAAGTTTTTTTTTTGTAGTGATTTTACGCACCAAAATTTTAAAATTTGATTAATTGAATCGCACCCCAAGCAATAATTTAAATATTCAGTTTAATATTAAATATGAAAAGTAAACAGCTTTTATTTTGGTGTGAAAAAATACAACACAGCAATAATTCTTGCTCAATCTTACTCAGTCTGATTGGCAATACCTAGCTTGAATGACTAGAAAGTTCGTCTTCTTTGTAATAGAATTCATTTATCAGGGTGAATCAGAATTTTCTTATCATTATTCAAAGGGACAGTTTGTGTCTATGTGACGATAAATAAAGAAGACTGCGTCTCACAACGCTGCAATTTTGACCTGCTTTTATTAATTTTGTATCATTAACTAAATCTTTATATTTTTTTGTAAACTTATATTACCATCTACATATGATTTGTATTGGTAAAATCTTTAGTATTGACATTCCGAAGTATTGATCTGATAAAAGATGACTCCATAATACTGCGGTAAATATTTGTTTGTAGATAAAAGATGTCACAATAATCACATGGTAGTTTCTAAGCCACACATTAAGTAGACACTCGCAAATATTAGCCAGTAAAAAACACTTCACAATTCGGATTCGAAACTTTCGTTAACTTCCCCCTTCTTCTGTTTTCTAAACTCTAAGAACGGTAACGTCCAAAGCCGTTGGTTCTTCGTAAGATTCTCTGCATCCTCAAATGTCTGTGGCATATCCTTTCTTGCTGTCTCAGGCAATCCAAATGCTACCAAGGCACCTAACCCAGCAACAGAACCCACTACCATTAAGGGCAACCAATACTTATAAACTTTCAAGTACACAATATATGGGCATAGAACTGTAGCTACGTATCCACAAATATGTACGATTGACGCACCTGATCCTCTTACAGATGTGGGTAGAATCTCTGCAGCCCATTGCATAGCAGCACTTGACGCCATATTAACAGCGAATCTAGCGATTACTGCGAATACGACTGTTTGTATGCCACTAGTAAATGTAGTAAGTAAACAGAATATACAGCTAATAGTCAACATGATTATTGACAACCATCTTCTACCCAAGCAGTCCATAATAAAGGCCGATATAATCATTGATGGGCACTCAGTAAAAGATACTAATGAGAATGACATGAAAAAGTCGAAGTCCAACTGACCTAAACTCCTCACTAATCCATCAAAAACAATAGTACAGCACATGAATTCAATACATACTAGTATAAACATTTTTCTCATGATTGGTCGCTTTAGAATCTCCAAACAACTTTCAGATTGCTCTTCTTTCGCATTCATCGCTGATAACTTAAATTTTTCGATGACTTTCGGTGGTATTTCCTTTTTATTGATCCGACCGATTACTAGAACCTTATTAACAGCTTCATCGATACGACCTTTCGACAACAACCACCTTGGACTTTCCGGCAAGTACAATGGTGCTAATAAAGCTAAGGCTAAAGGTAGACTAGTGACTAGAGAAATAGTCTTCCAATGGCCGCAGGCTAATACTAACCATGGAAGCACAGTGACGAAAAGACAGTAAAATGTAGCAAAGGAGAGGTTTGCTAATATTGTTCTATATTTAGGAGCTACGTATTCTAAAATGAGAATATATGCCATCATCATGCAATTATCGTAAGACATACCCATAACAAAACGTGCAGCAGCAAACTGAGCCATATTTTGAGCATAAGTGCTAACTAAACCACCAATGCAGCCAATAACGTTACTGATTACAGCAGCTGGTACTCTCCCGAACCGATCAGCGATCCATCCAATAATAAATCCACCTAATATGGACCCAACAAAGAATATTGCTTGAGCCGTTGCTTGGTAACTGTTTTTGTCACAGACCCATTCCATCTCGCTTGAAATAGTAGGATACGGTATTTCTGTTTTGTTGAATTCCCATCCATATTGGCACGGCACTGTACTCCACGTCGGATCAGGCGTTCGTCCCGTTGCTAACACCTCAGTCCAGTTGGCTTCATACATTTTACATTGTGAGTATCCAAATCTTGCGCTCTCATCTTTGGGCACACTAAGATCTCTTCGTTGTATGGCAGTTAAATTTTCTAACTCGGGGATTCTGCACCAGTGGTTGGGCGACACTTCTGTCATGAACATCTGTGAGAAGTACACGAAGGTTCCAAAAGCGTAGAAGGGAAACGTGGCAAAGAACAGGAGCAGTTGGTAACGTCCAAATTCTCCAGCAGACGATATGAGGTCATCGTAATCAACAGTTTCTTCTGACTTTTCCCCTTGGTTTTCTATTTCTGTATCAATCTTTTGTGTAGCCATTTTTGTTTATATTTAACCTTTCCTCTTCGTGTGTCTTCTTTGACAAATTTTATTGAACTAATTAAACAAATTTCGGTCGCGTCTTTTATTATGTCGGTGATTTTATTTGCTAAGATAGCAAGCTGAACTTGTAGTAGTAGTTTATCGAAGGTGTTCTTAGACAAATATTAGCTCATATTTGACGCGAGAGTAATTTAACATCATTATAGAGATTAGGTGATTTTTTAATGTCATTTAAAATACGGTGGGTTATTACGTTCGGTAAAATTCCTTATATTTTGCTTCTGTATAATAGTAGATTATGCATCAAGGGGATAAAGTAGTGTCTTATGTAGCGGGCGCCGTATTGAATCCCGAGTAAAACGAAGGATTCTAGCGTTAACTCCTGAGCAAAGCGAGGGAGTTAAGACAAGAATCCTGAGTGCAGCGTGGGATTCATTGTCGCCCAAGACGAAGACACCTTTATCCCCGAGGAGCATAGTCTACATTTCACACCATCTACGAGACAATAAAAAGCAATAGTACTAAAATCAAAGTATTTATTTTTCCTATATTTACATTCTACTCGTGGTGGCCAGTTCAATTTTTGAACAATTTATTTTTTTGTTCAGTTCATTTTGAATGCCTCAGATTATGAAACAAAAGGCAGATAGACCGCTCGAAACACTGAAAGTGAAGACAAAATATACCTACAACGCACTTCGTGCTTTACTGCCACGAGTCAGTATAGTACGAAACGCCGCATCGTTAAAAAAAACAAATACAAATACAAATTCAAAAGCGAATACAATCACGAGATTGTAGCTATTCGCTTTTAATTTGTATTTGCTTTTTTGATTTCACTCTCAGTGTTCCACGCGGTCTATCTGCCTTTTGTTTCATAATCTGAGATGCATGGAATTAGTATGTACGTACCTACAACCTATCGTAAATGTTCGTATGCGATTTCTACTTTATGTTCCAAATTCAAATCACATTAATGACCAGCGGATCATAAAGAAATTCAGTACAATATTATTACCCTGCTAGTCCTCAGGTCTTAAATGACTTACTTTCGGTTAGGTTTGCATGACATATAATTTGACATTTTCGAGGTTGGTGTGAAAAGTAATTTACGAATTATCATGAGTTTACTCTAAGCTGGTGGATAATATAAATAATAATAATATGTGGGGACATTTTTCACACACGGCCATCTGACCCCAAACTAGGGAGACCCTGTACTATGGGTGTCAGACAGCTGATACACAACACAAATACATTTTTTTTATTTAAATACATACATATATAGATAAACAACACCCAGACACAAGGCAAACATAAGTGCTCATCACACAAATGTTTACCCTGGGCGGGAATCGAACCCGCAACACGCTGCGCAGCAGTCGATCGCTCAGCCACTGCGCCAACTGTGTCGTCAAATGTTTTGAAGATGATGTTCTGAAAGTGATAGTGATCCTATATGGTATTTGTTGACAACTCTACTGACATACTTTCCTAAAGCATTTTTACATTTATAAATTCTATCTATAATTGATAAAATCTTATTGTATGAATAAATATGAATTCCTTGAAGTTTCAAATTATGAATGATATCCTACTTCCTACTATATCCTATATAATATTATAAATGCGAAAGTTTGTGAAGATGTTTGGATGTTTGTTACTCAATCACGCGGAACATATCCCGGTAATATGTTCCCTTAGGATAATCGTTCTTTTTAAGCGGGCGAAGCCGCGGGCAGAAGCTAGTAAAAAATAAATATTATGTGAGCTCTGATAATAAAATAATGCAATCCTCATGTGAGCCCGGAATAACCCCTGCTTGATGTAAATAGTCGCTATAAATAGTAACTTAATAAAGTAGTTTATCTACAATGATTGTGTGATCTTTCATCACCCTGTTTGTGTATGTGTTATCTTCTATACCTATAAAAGCGAAATACTACATACTCACTGCTTTCGTTTGACCTATAAAGCTTAGATTTGGTAGCTAGTTTATAGGTAAAAGCCGAACGAATTTGACTTTGACTTCAACGCGGACGAAGTCGCGGGCTATACCTTGTATTATTGTCAGAGATAAAACGGATACTAGTGTGGCCGGATACCGGATATTCAGAAAGCTTTGAGGCCGGATGGCCGGATATCTGGCTTCCGGATATTCGGCTCTTTGTCGCGTTACATGTTGTGACGAGTTTGTTTTGAGTGAACGAGATTGGAGAGATACAGATGCATTGGCGATTCATTGCCATTATTAGGGTGTCATCAATAAAGTTAAATTATAAATTAATAGAATTAATTAATTATAATTTAATTTAATCATATTTATTTAACAAGTTATTATTATCAGTGATAAAATGTTGTATCTTTAATTATAAATAAATGGTGTTTATAAGCTATTGTGGCATGTTTTATCTTGTACTAATGAGAAATTACCGTTTAAATTTTATATTCAGTATCCGACCGGATATCAAACATTGGCGGGAGAGGTCGAATAACTGATAGTTGCTGGATATACGTTTTATCTCAAATTTTACTATAACAGCGGTGTACAATCACAAACATGCAATATTTACAACATAAATTATTACCAAGTCTCTAGGATTTTTCCGATTTTATTTTTGGTTTTCGTTTATGCGGTCGAGGAATACCGTGGTGGTTTTAGCCAGTAATAGCCCGGCACACACCCCCGTGAATATGCCAAGTAGAATCTGGTGTTTTAAAAGTAGCCTGAGACCATGACTTTGACTATTGTACCTATTTCCTAGAAAATAAAATTGAAATTGTTATAAGCGACATATAATGATCGATTTTGAATGACCTATTTTCGACCCGTACGCGAAATAAACATTGGGAGGTGGACTAGCGGATATCAGTCCGATATACAATACAAGCGACATTAAAAATAGTTTGTGCAATGAGAGCACTCAAAACACTCTTTTTATTTATTTTTTCTTTGTAAACAGAGTTAATACACTTTATAAAAGAAAGATTGAATTTGTAAACAAATAGCTTATCAAAAATAAAGCCTGAACACGAACTAAACAGAAATCAGGAAAATCCCAGAGACGTGATACTTATATTTAGAAAATTTTGCTTGTTGTATGTACACAGTTGTTAAAACTATAGACGAACAGTATAATGAAAGATCACACAATCATTCTCAACTTCCTTGTCAAGTTACTATTTATAGTAACTACGTATTTGTACATCAAGCAGATGGTTTTCCGACTTTACATGACGTTGGTATTTCTATTTTGTTATGAGAGCTGTCATAATATTTATTTTTCTATATCATTCGTAATTGAAACAACGTGCCTTGCCTTAATTCCGATAACACACTTAAAGTGGGCACGGGGCTCAGGGCTGCAACAATATAAATAATAGTAAGTTTGTCATCAAAACGCTCAGAAGTAGAATTGAATTCATCAAGGAATTTCTACAGAATTTTTCTGCAAATTTAACTCGAAATATGTACACAAATATTATTATTGACATTAAAACAACGGGGAATATTGTTTAGCTGAATAATGTTTGTACGGGTATATCTAGAAGAGTACGTCAGAGAAGTTGTCTATAAATAAACACGGGGTATTTACACATCACTACGAAAACATCCACAACCTTCTAACTAATTAATGATTATACAAGAGTACAACAGAAGCAATGTAAAAGGACTATTATCTCACCTAACTACCCGTCGTATTGTAAATCACATGGAAAATCACCTAATCTCTCTCATTATGTTCAATTACTGTCATGTCTAAGATAAGCCAATATTGGTTCAAGAACGCCTTCGACAAACCACAATTACAAGTTTAGCTTGCTATCTTAGCAAATAAAATCACCGACATAATAAAAGACGCGACCGAAATTTGTTTAAATAGTTTAATCAAGTTTGTCGAAGAAGTCACACGAAGGGAGACATAAACAAAAATGGCTACAAAAAAGATTGATACAGAAATAGAAAACAAAGGAGACAAGGCAAAAGAAACTGTTGATTACGATGACCTCTTATCGTCTGCTGGAGAATTTGGACGTTACCAACTGCTCTTGTTCTTTGCCACGTTTCCATTCTACGCCTTCGGAACCTTCGTGTACTTCTCACAGATGTTCATGACAGAAGTATCGCCCAACCACTGGTGCCGAATCCCCGAGTTAGAAAACTTAACTGCTATACAACGAAGGGATCTTGGTGTTCCCAAAGATGAGAACGCAAGGTTTGGATACTCACAATGTAAAATGTATGAAGCCAACTGGACCGAGGTGTTAGCAACGGGAAGAACGCCTGATCCGACGTGGAGTACAGTGCCGTGTCAACATGGATGGGAATTTAACAAAACAGAAATACCGTATCCTACTATTTCAAGCGAGATGGAATGGGTTTGCGACAAAAACAGTTACCAAGCAACGGCGCAATCAATATTCTTCGTTGGCTCTATATTGGGTGGATTTATTATTGGTTGGATCGCTGACCGGTTCGGAAGAGTACCAGCTGCTGTAATCAGTAACGTTATTGGCTGCGTTGGTGGCTTAGTTAGCACTTATGCTCAAAATATGGCTCAGTTTGCTGCTGCACGATTCTTTATGGGTATGGCTTACGATAATTGCATGACTATGGCATACCTCCTCATTTTAGAATACGTAGGTCCTAAATATAGAACTATATTAGCAAACCTATCCTTTGCTACATTTTACTCTCTATTCGTAACTGTGCTACCCTGGTTGGCACTTGCTTGCGGCCATTGGAAAACTATTTCTCTAGTCACTAGTCTACCATTAGCCATAGCTTTATTAGCACCATTCTACTTGCCAGAAAGTCCAAGGTGGTTGTTGTCAAAAGGTCGTATCGATGAAGCTGTAAATAAAATTCTAGTAATTGGTCGGATCAATAAAAAGGAAATACCACCGAAAGTCATCGAGCAATTTAAGCTATCAGCCATGCATGCGAAAGAAGACCAATCTGAAAGTTGTTTAGAGATTCTAAAGCGACCAATCATGAGAAAAGTATTTATATTAATGTGTATTGAATTCATGTGTTGTACTATTGTATTTGATGGATTAGTGAGGAGTTTGGGTCAGTTAGACTTTGACTTTTTCATGTCTTTCTCGTTAGTTTCTTTTACTGAGTGCCCATCGATGATCATAGTGGCCTTTGTTATGGACGCCTTAGGTAGAAGATGGTTGACAATCGTCATGATGGCCATTAGCTGTATATTCTGTCTACTGACTACATTTACCAGTGGCATACAAACAGTGGTATACGCAGTAATTGCCAGATTCGCAGTGAATATGTCGTTAAGTGCTGCTATGCAATGGGCTGCAGAGATCCTACCCACATCTGTAAGAGGATCAGGTGTGTCAATAGTACATATTTGTGGATACGTAGCCACAGTTCTATCCCCATACATCGTGTACCTTAAAGTTTATATGTATTGGCTACCCTTAGCGGTAGTGGGTTCTGTTGCCGGGTTAGGTGCTATAGTAGCATTTGGATTGCCTGAGACGGCTAAAAAGGATATGCCACATACATTTGATGATGCAGAGGAACTTGCGAAGAACCAGCGACTTTGGACTTTACCGTTTTTGGAGTTTAGAAAACAGAACAAGGGAGAAGTGAACGAAAGTTTTGAATTTGAATAAAGTGTCTTTTTCTGGCCTATATTTGTGAGTACCCTAACTGCCTAACCTGTGGCTCTGAAAGTACAATTTTCTTTTTGTTTTTAAGTGATTCTTGTGACATCTTTTATCTGTAACCAAATATTTAAAGCAGTAAATTATGGAGTTATCTTTATATTTAACATTACGCAATGTCAATACTTCAGATTACATTTTATAAAAATTTTAACCAGATGATATCATAGCTTTAAAGGAAAATGTAAATACTCCATGATCAATACAAAATTAATAAAATACTGGACAAAATTGCAGCTTCGTGAAAATCAGTTTCTCTTTATTCATCCATACATGATCTATCCCTTTAATAATACTTTTATCATCAAGAATACAGACTAGTAAAATCATTCATAATCAGCAGAAACGAAATTCTTTTACAAAGTAGGCATTATAGCGCCAAAGTGGTCTTTTTAATATCTTCTAAGGTGCAGGTGTAGGGGACTCGGGACACTTTGAGCACTGTAGTAAGTGAGTCATTGTCTGGTCAGGAGCACCGCACACACACTGGGTGTCGGTGGGATCTATTATCCCCCATTTTGCTAGGTTGTGTTTGCAGCGGCCTACCTGGTTGCGCAGTCTGTTGAGCGCTTCCCATATAGGCCACTGCAAATAACTTCCAAATGCCAGGTGTTCCTTGGGTGGAACGAAGTTGGGTGGTGGTGGATGGAGATTCTCCCACAACTTACGTCTTATCGTTCGTAGACGGTCCTGCATGACCTGTGGGCTGCGAAGAAAACTCTTCCGACTTTTAAGTCTACCCGGAGCTATTGTAGAGGGGCTCGACATCGGCTTCATGGTAATATTTCTCAAGCGCACATGCGACATACCTACGGACGATTGGTGGTGCGGTACCAGCCAACGGGTAGAGCTTATTGAGCGGAGTCGGTCTTAGGCAGCGATAAATGTGGATACCTACTAGGCCAAGTAGTCTAACAAAAAAGGTAAACCATCGATTCGAAAAGAAGAAGAAGAACTAAACCTTTGTGAGGATGAATGGATGGATGTTTGTTACCCCATTGCGTTTGTACAGCTGTATGGACATACATAAAATTGATCTAGGTAAGTACTATAATTTTTATTCCGTTTTTGTATCCGCATGGGATGATTTTGGATTTTAACTCAATTCTAAAATCTACTCCGACGAAACCACGGGCAAATGTTAGTATCCATACCAAAATTATAAATGCGAAAGTATGTTTATTTGTTTATTCATTACACTTTTACGGCTAAGCTGCTGAACCGATTTTGACAAAATACAGACAGCTTAACTTTTTAAACCGCGTCTTCCAGCGATAACCAACATTCACGAAAGCAAAAGCAATAGTTATATTATAGGATCATTTGTAATTATGGTTCAAACTAACAAAAAGAGATAATTATACTAATAATATCGCAAGTAAATTGTCCATCACCTATTTCTATCTTTTTCCTTGCTTATATCCCTGTTTATTTGGGATCAACCTTCCTAGTATTTTTGCGCCACACGTTACGGTTGTGGGTTGTCTGGTGAGTTATGCCACTTGCTAGCATGTCGTTTTTGATGGTAAGTAGCCAGGTTATTAGTGGTCGTCCACGGCCTCATTTTCCTTCTACTATGTTCATGACACTTTTAGTCACATAGTCATCACCTCGTCGTCATCACATGTCCGTACCAGCGCAAATGGTTTTCACTAATTTATCGTGCATACATACCATCAAATTAAAATATGACATCCATTTCGAACACGTTTCATTCAAATCCGATGGGAGATATAAAATCGTGCTGGTCGTCAATTCTCGTGAGACCCGAACAATTCAATATTGGCGTGAATAAGTAATGCTTGACACTGATATAACTTAACGTAAGGTTAGGAAATAGAATCGGCTAAGTATTTTTGATATATTGCTAAGTGAACGGCTGAATTTTGATAGTATTTATTAGGTAACCTTGTGCACTGAAGAATTGGGTACTTGACACCACTAATCAATTGACATACTTTTTTAGAGCTGTCCAAACGAGATTCCTCCATAGATTTTGTATGACAATAGCGGCCTGTGACGTCACTAATTTACCAACTCAATTGACTAACTAGTAATTGATTTTAAAGCAACTTAAAATCGAATTTTACAGTAATTGAAAATTAATCGGGTTTTCGGGGCTAAAATAAATTGTATTTTAAGATAAGTAGTATTTTGGAATTATTGGTTAATGGTGTCAACAACCCAATTGTCGGAGAATTTTGGTTTTGTTCAGTGTTTGTCTTGGAAAAAGAAAATGCACATCAGCTTTCTTGTTTTTTTTATTACCCTGAGCTGTCCCACTGCCAGTTGGACAACACAAATTGTGATAGAGCGTCAAAAAAATTGGGTGTTAGGCGATGGTGGTAGGCTCAGCGACCGAATACTTGAATACCACGCTATTTTGGCAATAAGTCTGCAAGTTGAAATATGTTTGGTATGCAGAATGCATCACGACAGATCACGTTACGTAGTGGGCCAGGAGACGGACGTTGTTGCTGAGGTGGGCCTAGGAAACATATATCTAATAATATACGAAAAAAAATGTCTCAACCTAATATGTCAAAAATGTTTCTATATCGCTCAAGAATCCCAAAGATTATATTTGGATATAGGTACAGTATTTATAGTCTGAATCTACTTTGCAACCCGGGATTCTAGTAGCTTACATATCTAAATTCGGTTTATTTGCGGTAATGGTCAGGAGTTGCGGTTTGTGGTTGAACAAATATTCGCCAATAAGCATAACATTGATATGCAGAATGTAAACAGACACATAACATAGTTGTTAGTTAAAAAAACATTTCAGCTGTAGGCTGACGACGAGATCAAACCCGGCTATTTGTATGATATCCTAAAAACTACACACTACTCAACTATAAAATTAAAGTAAAATTCTTTATGATAGTAGCCTACGTAGCACCCAAGCAAATCCCACCCAGGGCAAACATTTTGTGTGATGAGCACTTGTGTTTGCCTTGTGTCTGGTTGTTGTTTAACTATATACTTACGTATCTATTTCTATATTTGTGTATATAGTAATAAGCTGTCTGAAATCCATAGTACAAGGTCTGCCTTTTTGCCTCTTTTTTTTTGAGGCAGGTGTGGGAAATTCTCATGGACCCCCAGACTGTCCCATGATTGAAATAGCCTGGGCAGTACCGGCTAAAACCCCACTCCTGCCTAAGCGTGAGCCCCTGCTACTACTAGCAGAGATCTTTTTAGGCCTATGATTTTCTTATGACATGTTATGTTTTATTTCTATGATTTACTAAATTAACTATTTTGACTATGTATTCTATAAATTTCCTGGTCTTTTGGCTTTCTAATAATATACTAAATTTTTCTTGCACAATTTGTACTCCTATGCTCATTTCTAGGTCGTGCCTGTGGGTCGCGTGTACAGGGCATTCCGTAAGGAGGTGGAGGATTGTCTCCTGCTTGTCGGGGTCGCAGATACAGGCTGGGTTCTCCTTGCACTTGAAGCGGGCCAAGTATTCGGAGAACCCACCGTGTCCCGTTAGGGCTTGGGTCAGCTCCTTCGTTTGGGGTTAGATGGCTGTGTGTGTGATGTCCTCCATACTAGCTTATGTCCGCGTGAATATCAGTTATCACGGATGCAGACGACATCTCGGATTAAAAAGTAGCCTATGTCCTTCCCCAGGGTTTAAGCTATTTTCATACCAAATTTCATAAAAATCGGTTTAGCCGTTTCATCGTGAAAGCGTAACAGACAGAGTTACTTTTGCATTAATAATATTAAAGTATGAAAGTATGAACTATTATAGTCGTATTTTCAATTTCTAAATCTAATCGAACTTAATACTTTTATGTATGCGCCTCGTGCCAAGCCATCAGACTGTTATCATTTTACGTTAAATTCTACACAAAAAAAACCTTTTACCAAACAAAAATATTACAATTCCAAGCCCTTTTAGGCTTACTGTCACATATACTTACTAACGTATTGGTAAAGTGTAATACTCATCCCGATACAAATTAATAAGTTAGACATATCAGCTAATTGAGTCTGACACAGGGACGTAGCTACCGCCGCCGCCGTATCGATAATACGGGGCCCCCGGTTACAGGGGCCCCAACGTGTGTAAGCAAAATTCCGTAATATGTTAATTACAATCTTCATTGTAAGCAATCCAATCTATCTCTTAATGCAAAAGTAACTCTGTCTGTTACGCTTTCACGATGAAACGGCTGAACCGATTTTCAAAAGCTGGTTATTTATAATTCATTCATACTAATATTATAATGCGAAAGTAACTCTGTTACGCGACGATGAAACGGCTGAACCGATTATCATGAAATTTGGTATGATGATAGCTTAAACCCTAGGGAAGGACATAGGCTACTTTTTAATCGGCGATTTCGTCTGCATCCACTATAACCAAAACTACGCGGACGAAGTCGCGGGCACTAGTAGAGCTATATTTAGGAGCACGTGGCCAAGTGAAAGCCGTAGGGATCGACCAGTTATGATGTTTAAGCTACCCTTGCCACGGTCGGTCCGTAGATGACCATCCATTTCATACCGGGGCCCCCTGCCGTGCCTTTGAAAACACGTAAAGTCGTTGGTCCCGGCTGTCATTCTTAAATTTTGGACAGTCGTTATAGATCAGAAGGTAAAAAATCTGACAAGCAGTCTTACGATGGGGTACAGTGTTACCCAGTAACTGGCTTATGGAGGTCAGATAGGCAGTGGCTCCATGTAAAACACTGGTATTCAGGTACATCCGTTTAGACTGCAAGCCGACCCCAACTTTTGTTGGGAAAAGTCTAGGCAGATGATGAATATAGGTATACTTATTTATTTTATACAAAAATATAGTCTTCATTTGGGCTTCGCTGTAGTCGGGCCGATGGGCCCCCGATAAATTTCGATACAGGGCCCTTCTGAGGCAAGATATGGCACTGGTCTGACTAGTTCATTACTGGGCTCTCACCGACTGCTGGATTACCGGTTTAGGGAAAAAGTTAGTAAAAGAAATTACTTTTAGGATATGGCGAAGTAAATGGAAATATATTGAGTACCTTCCTATTAATAAGCGAAGTTAAGAAATGAGGTGAAGAAGAAAAACGTATTTTTTTATGTTTAGTTCTTCAAAAGGGAACCAACCTACATTAAAGATCTCTAAACTAGTTGGTAACTCTTAACGTAGGTACGTACGTTTTGGACAAAAATTTAACAGTTATTTCGGGATGGTTGCATTCGACATTATTATTGAAGTATGTAATTAAACCTCGTGTTATAACCATTTTAACTCAGAGTTACCGTTTCTGATGCAAGTGGGCCTAGATTAAAACGTATTCTAGTAGGTATGTACTTATTACTAAGGAGTTTGTCAGGATAACTTTTTGGTAACCTTTTTTTTCGGAACTGCCTTTTGCTAAATGTGCTGTTAAGTTAATGTTTAGTTAGTTAGTTAGTCTGTATGGTGTCGGACGTAAAGAATAGCACCATCCCATGTCTACCCGTGGGTGTCGTAAGAGGCGACTAAGGGACTCACCAGAGAATGGGCAGCAGCGTTCTCTGTGCCTTTGTAACAACCATACTGCGATCGCCAACCCGCCTGCCAAGCGTGGCGATTATGGCAAAGCCCCCCATTTCTTGGGGGAGACCTATGTCCAGCAGTGGACGTCTTTCGGCAGAAATGATGATGATGAAGTAAAGGTTTTGTTCGATGAATAATAAAATGTATAAAACGTGAGATTTTCCAAGTAAAACAAAGAGAATTCATTCAACATCATGGTTTTACAAATATATCACGAAAATAACGAAAGCCCCAACATGCTCCGAAATATATTAACTTACGCCATTTTCCTTCAAAGTCTGACTATAACTTCAACTTCATAAAGTTTAAATTAATTTCTATTATTCTCCACCCTCGCATTTTCCCAACACATCAGACTTTTACGCTATTAACAGAGTGGAAATGTACAGACATTCCCCCACCGTTCTCGACAGAGTAAAGCAATAAAAATTGCCTTAAATTACTCGAGATTTTGACAAATGGGTGCAATTTCTCAGACGGTTGCTCTTAATCCTGGGTCTTATTGCTTATGAAACTGGGGTCATATTTGTATGGTGTGTCGACCGTTTTGGAAGGAATTTGCTGGTGCTAAAGCCCCTTGTGTCCTTTATAATGGTTCTGTCGTTGTATGAGGGCATCCTGAGGAATGTCTTTTTTGCACTAAATCATCTCTGTGTTTTTCTTGGGAGAAAATGTTGGGGTCGCTTCTCTACACAGAATAAAACAAAGTCGTTTACCGCCAGACGGTGGACAGTGAGATCTTTAAGATTTTAATGCGGCATTAATCGATAAGTTATAGAAGAGGAAGGTTTATACGTACAGTTTAGTAAAGGTCACTTTAAGTAATCAAGCTTTAGATCCAATATAAATAATAACTAACTTAGCAATGTCTACTGTTTATCAATGTCTGACTTCGAAACTTTGAAATATACCGGTCAATATAAGAATATTATAAAACATCCCACAGTCCAAAATAGTAGAACCCACCAACTTCATAATAATCTATAGTATTGTTGAATAGAGGCTAAGTTTGCAAGTTTGGATGTAGGAGGTAATCTACGAAACTACTCATCCAATTAAAAACAAAATACACGGATATTATACGACGACACGGTTGGCGCAGTGGTTGAGCGATCGACTGCTGCGCTGCGTGTCGCGGGTTCGATTCCCGCACGGAACAAATATTTGTATATACTAGTAGTGAGTTTATTATGTTTGTAAACTAACTAAGAAATTCCTAATATGGAGAAACGTTTAAAAAAATAATTATATGATAATGATAGACTATCATAGAATATGTTTGCGCATTGGGATAATTGTAACAGCTGCATAATATTGTTGACGTAGCATTAATTTTTATAATAAGTGATGGTAAATGATACAAATAATAACGAAATTCCACACAGACGAAGTTGCGGAAAGAAGCTAGTACAGTCAACAGCAAAAGTAGATGATGTGTGATTCAATAGTATGTATGTTTGTCACACAGATACTATCGAATCACTTCGACGCCACACAGTTCTGACCCGAACTCCGTTCATTAGTATTGAATTTCTGATTTTGAACATCTACTTTTGCTGTTGACTCTACATAATAATTAAAACCCACGGGAACGAAAAAAAATATCCTACGTGTTATGCTGATATTCACGCGGAGGAAGTCCCGGGCAAAAGCTGTTAATTTATAAATCTACCAACGCAACATGATCGATAAAAATATTCACATTTTGTTAAGGGCGCGTATTCGATTTAGCGCAACTCAAAATCTAAACGATTGCTAGAACGGCGTAGCAGCATTGACACACACTAGTACAACACAATGGTCTGTTTGTGTGCATCAGAAAAAAAATACGCATGAAATAAGCACGAATCACTGTATATCCTGTTGTAAAAACGCATAAAACATAATATTTTGGCATACTGTAATGGTTGTATTCATCCTGAAAGTTAACTCTGACGTCTATTTTCGTAAAATGCTATAAAAGGATTGTCTTCGCTTTAAAAAACCATAATTAAAAATTATACTTTTACTCTGAAGCTGTCTAAATGAAGACTTAATCTTTCTAAAACTGTAAATTGTCTTTAAATAATCTGCTCACATAATTACGATATTGCTCTGGGCAAAACGCAAAAACATGAAGTTTTCGTCACGAATCGAATACGCGCTCATATGGAACGCTGCAGTGTCTTAGGACCCTAAAGGAATCTAGAAGAGGGGAATGGAATGCATGACAAATTATAATTATCTTTTTTATTATACAATTTATTGTTTCCTACAGTTTAAATTAGAATTACTTAATATTGTTATGTTTTAAAATTTTATTGGATTTTTTTATCGTGTTGACATTTATATTTATTAAGTGATCATTTTGTTAGTATTTATAGTTTATTCGTCAATTTATATTTTTTAATTTTATTGGAATGTTTTATCGTGTTGAAAATTGTATTTATTATTGTGTGATAATTTTATTAGTTTTTATTGTTTATTCATCAAATTATAATCAGCATGTTTTATTCAAAATAATATTTGTACGCCGATGACGGCTTGACATGGTGCTCAATAGAAATCATAACTCCTGTACCTGACCTACCTATGTTGACCAAATAAAATGTTTGTATTTGTATTTCGTATGCAATAGTATGCATTAGTGATCATTGATTGAAATTGAAATCCCACCACTAACTTCATACATTTCTTAAAAACATCTTAATGAAGCATTGTATTCACAATTCCTCAATAAGGAAATAAGGTACGGAAATTGATGGTATTATGTGGACCGATCCGAGCCGCACTGCAATGCCAGGCCGACCCGTGACGGGAGTGGAGCGAGCCCCAAATATCCCATTCCCGTCAGCTATCAAAAATCAGTTTATTATACTGGTCCGGTCAGAACAGACACTTTGATCTTAGCCAAAAGGCCGCGAAGCGATACTGTGGAAAAGTATGCGATGGGTGTCGTGGGTTCACAGGGTATGGGATCTTCATTTGAAACAAAAATGAACCTATTTACTTAATACTTACAAATACGATCTAGGTATACCGAAATAAATAAAAAACAATCCTATTATTTCGCGCATTCCAACGTAAACAACCAATAAAAGTAAGTGCTCAAGTCAATTATATCTTGATATTTTTTAAACTATTTGTCCAAATTACTTAGTGTAAAAGACAAAGTTCATCTACATTAAATACTGAAAACAACAAATGTATCAATTTTGATAAGAATTAGCTAAATACTCTAAAATGTGCATCGTAAAATAAGTATTTAATTTAAATGTATTTGTGGTTCATAATTTGAGATATATTGGCTTCCACATAAAAGGTAGATATATGCTGTCGCGGACTTTTATTTAAAACTTTTTAAGACAAACAATCCTTCGATACATTATTTTCGTGTAACTCCAACGGTATAGGCAGCGCACGCCAAGATAGCTCTCAGAGGGCAGATATTTTTCCGACTTACTTGATACTTATCGTAATATTATGGCCAAATTACACAAAAACTTTATAAATTCTAGCCCATGTGTTATTCTGATGTATAACCTATATTTCTGTAAAGTTTTATCAAAATCCGATCAGCCGTTTTTGTGTGAAAGAGGAACAAACAAACATCCATCCATCCATCCATCCATCCTCACAAACTTTGGCATTTATAATATTATGTAAGTAAGATAGTAAGATTGCGCTGCATATGGAGAATGCGTTTCGCCTGTAGGTACTCTCATCTGCCTAGCCTTTTCCCAAGTATATTGGGGTCGACTTCCAGTCTAACCAAATGCAGCTGAATACCAGTGTTTATACATGGAGCGACTGCCTATCGGAACTCCACAACCCAGTTACTGAGTAACACGATACCCCTTGGTAAGACTGCTTGTCACACTTTCTGGCTTCTGGCTACACTTAACGACTGCCAAAGATCTACAAATGACAGCCGGGACCAACGGATTTACGTACTTTTCGCGCCACGGATGGAACTCGGTATGAAATGGATAGTCACCCATTCACAAACCGACCGCTGCAAGCGTAGCTTAACCATTGACCAATCGATCTGTACGGCTTTACCTTAGCCAGGAGCTTCTCCTGTAGGTACTCTGTCGACGTGAATAAAATTATTTCTCCAACTGTAATCTACGACGGCCATCATCATCGGCGCTTGAGTCTGTGTGTGCCGGACCGCTACGTGTGGAGCAGAGGGGGGACAGTCGCATATATTTGGCTTGGACCAAAAGATGATGGCTCCATCTACATGTTGTTCCCAAAACTTTAGGTTTTGTTTGTAAGTAAATCATCTCAACAGATGTCGCTACAAAACCAATTTCATTATTACCGTGATTATTATATATTTTATGACATAAAATATAAAACCAAAATATCTTTTAAGTTTCCAATTAAAGTTGAGCTTATTTTAATATTTTTAAACATTAAAATAAATAAGATTATATCTTCGTACTGATCTTTTTTTGACTTGGTACTATCTGTTACAAATTTCAAAATGGTGGCTGTATCACTGCGTATACGCATGCTTGTATCATCTTTTCCATTTTTAGTTTGTATTTCGGTTGTGAAATCTTCCAGAAAGTATCTACGACAAGTGCTAATAAGCCAGTTCCGCTTAAAATGGTTTCGTTGCCGTTGATAACCGGTTGCACCAAATAATAATGCTCTATTTCTATACATCCAGTACCCACCTATACATCTATAGCTATCTACAGACGCTGGATTAGTTCGGGAACAAATTGTAGACAGCGCCACTGCGCTTGTTGGCATAAATATATTGTAAGAGGACACTCTTTACCCGTATACTTATAGTACTCTTTGGTGTGGAGGCGGCCCCGCCACTGCTACTGGTACTGTAACACCTGAGCTACACTTGTACCATGTACGAATTACCGAGTCTAAGCTACGTTAAATGAAAGATATTATCGACTTGTAGAAGACTATATTAATCAGATTAGCGAGAGGTAAACTGTATAAGACCGCAGCTCTGAGCTTAGCTGGGTCTCACTGACATCACATGTCATCGTATATCAAAACTATCCTTCTATATTATTCAAATATAATTCTGAGGTATCCAGAAGGTTCTAACCATAGACTAAATAGTTATGGCTTCATTACATAAAGCCTCCCTCGTTGGGCAAATCTCTACAGTACCTACAGCCAGGACTAACCTGCTCGCCAAGGCACCCCTTACTAGAGTTTCCGTACCATCAACACACTCCAAACTCAGATTGATGTGTTTACATGTAGTGAATTCGCAAGTAGCGTTGCCATCCGTCCGGATAAAGCCGTACAGTGTTACGCTTTTTGACCTCTTGTCCGGCCAAATTTAGGTGCGTCCGGCCCGTCCGGCCTTTGTTAGGCTTTTTATACAATCATTCAATTCAATCACATCAATCACTTCAGTCAGTAGCGAACGAGCGAGCGATACGAGATTTGCTGACTCGCAACTAAACGCTTCTTATAAAGTAGGTACCTACCTACTTATGTGTTTTCTTATTTTTTTTTTGTTTAAAATCCCTTTTTTTGAATTCAAAAGCCCGGCTTTTAAATATGTGTTTTATTCAATATTTCAATACCTACTCTTGATGTCCGGCTTTGGGACCCAAAAGTCCGGCTTTTTGATTTTTAGAAATGGCAATGCTATTCGCAAGGGTATTGTTATTTATGTTATGCTACGAGCAAAATGTTAAGTAATTATTATAAAAATGTCAGTAGGTATATAAATTATGATATAGATTAGTGTGGACTATGTGTAATACTGTTATAAAGACTGTTACTATTGAATAATTACTCACACGATAAGTAATAGTTATTATGTTATTTTGTGTGTGCTATGTTTTGGTGTTACAGTGGTGTAATTAACCCCCGACGTAAAAACGACGGGGTGTTATAAGTTTGACGTGTCTGTGTGTGTGTGTGTGTGTGTGTCTGTCTGTGGCATCGTAGCTCCCGAACGGATGAACCGATTTTGTTTTTGTTTTTTTTATTTGAAAGGTGAATTAGTCGGGAGTGTTCTTAGCTATGTTTGATGAAAATTGGTCCAAGATGGCCGCCGCTACAAAATAGCTAATCATATATTTTTTCACAACTCCATCAATATGGGTATCCAATGAAAGGGCTTCACTAGTAGAATACTTTACACTATGATAAATTTCAAGGCCAAGATGACCGGCACCACAAAATGGCGAATTATATATACCAAACGCATTCTCAGGGTGATATCTTTAATATCAAAAAAGATCCATGTGACGAAATACAACTTTAGACGTATCTACAACTTCTCAAAACCAGACTAAATTACATTTAAAAACTTTCAAATAAAAATTAAATTAAAAATTTAAAAAACCCCCAACGCAAAACATAAAAGCAATTATTTAAAAAGTAAAAAATAATATCTTTTGTTGAGCCATCAAATGTTTGTTCGTTGAAATGGCGCTATAATGTCGCGGCGGGGTACCGCTAAGTCAGCAATAGCTAAATAGGTAAAATAGCGAACTCATGGATTTGCAATGAGATTTGACTTACGCGGTACCCCGCCGCGACATTATAGCGCCATTTCAACGAACAAACATTTGATGGCTCAACAAAAGATATTATTTTTTACTTTTTAAATAATTGCTTTTATGTTTTGCGTTGGGGGTTTTTTAAATTTTTAATTTAATTTTTGATTTAATAATGTTGTTATTTTAATTGTTGTTATTGTAAGTATATGTGTAGTTTTATTAGTCTAAGGTCTTAACTGTCGCATTAGGGATACCCCTGTAACGATACTATAAGCTGTTATAAATAAATAAATAATTAAAAATAATCATCAGCCGAAAGACGTCCATGACTGTTGAACATATGCCTCCCGCATAGAACGCCACAACGAGCCTACCAACGCTGCGTCGAAGGTCATAAAATCAAGAAAAGAAATAGCCAAATCACACTACAGCCACTTAACCACGATAACTCGCTTTATCTTTCGTAATAAATTCCGAAGTCCATCCATCAGTCAATACCTAAAGGTTTTTAGGCGCATTTTTGCCTCGTTCGTGTGACGGCCACCCGTGAAATATGGGCCATTCAACGTCCAGAATTTAAAATACGGCGCGGCCTTTCCCCGTTGTAGAAAATGGCTGAGGAATGCGTTGTCAGCATTAATTTTAAGAGGGAATAAAGGTTTTTGCGTGTTTCTTAAAAAAGTAGACATGTTCAAACGATCGACTTTTGTTACGATGTTTTCGAAGTCAATGACAAGTTTAAAATGTGAAAAAGAATTTTAATTAATTAAGTACAGCGCAGAATTGGCAAGAAATAGCTAAAAGTCGAGACCGATGGAAGGAATGGAGGGAGGCCTTTGCCCTGCAGTGGGACAGTACAGGTTAATAATAAATAATTAATAATATTAGATAAGTACAGCGCAAAAGAATATTCTTGGTTCTTTTTTTTATTACCTAGCCTATGCTGTCCCACTGCTGGGAAGTGGCCTCCCCCAAGTCCTTCCAGGAATCATCTTTCTGCTCCACCTTGAACCAACACTGCTAGTACGCGTTCAAGTCATCTCGCTACCTCTTTCTAGGCCGTCCTCGGCGACGCTGTCCATCGTCAGGCACTCATTGTTTAGAGACTCTTGCCCAGCAGTCAATGTGTTGACATGACCCGCCCAATCCGATTTAAACCATTGGTCTTATTAAAACATAATTCAAAAAGTAAAAAAAAAAAAGTTAGTTGAAAAAACTTTTTATTTTTCGCTTTTTAGTATTGCCTTAACATCCAAATCCATTAAAATACGGCGACACACTTAAAAGAGATCGTAAGTCCTCCAAATACTGAAGAAACTAAAACGTCATCTAAGTATTTTTTTGGAATTTTGTTGATTTTCTTAAAAAGGGCTGTATCAATTTTGGTAAAATTTATATGGGACCATTTCGAAATAAACCCCATTCGAACAATTTTTTTTTTCAAATCCGTGTGTATATGACAGAGTTATGCCCGAACATACATAAAAAAATATATATATGTAGGATCGTCAGGAGCGAGCGAGGAGGAGTTCCGAGCGGTATAGTACATCGTCAGGACTATAGGCGTTCCCATTATCCCATTAGGGATGAACAAGACCTGTAAAAACAATTTCACACTATTAGTAAAGAAATCACAATACAAATGGTAATCAGTAACAAGAATAAAGTAAGTTAAAGGTACAGCAATAATACAGTTAATCGAACAGACCATTAAGGTCCCACATTTCGTACAGTGGCCAACCACCCAATGATAAACGAACAAACCCTTAAGGTTTACATTTCGTACAGCAGCCTAAGACACCCAATGATAAACGAACAAACCCGTAAAGTTTATAGTTCGTACAGCAGCCTAAGCCACCTAATGATAAACGAACAAACCCTTAAGGTTTACAGTTCGTACAGCAGCCTAAGCCACCCAATGATAAACGAACAAACCCTTAAGGTAGTTCGTACAGTAGCATAAGCCACCCAAATACAAAGTGTATCGCTCGCTAGCAGCAAGCCTATACAGCTATGTGAATTTACAGCAGCGCTGTACCAGGTAAACCGACAGTATTGTCGGTAGGAGGAACTCTTTACTAAGTCGAATTCGAGGATCGACTGACCTACTTACGGAGTGCACGCTCTTTTATGAGGCGATGCCCCCCACCTTGCAACCTCTCCTTAACAAGTCTGCCCAATGACGCACGGAAGTGCGTCACGCGGTTACTTGATACAAAACACTAAGATGTGCTAAATCTAATAAGATTTCATCATAAAGCAATCAAATAACACAATAATAATTGTCATGAATAAACAATAGTGATTTCATAAAGTAATTCGTTTTACATTCAAAGTAACGTGTCAACAATTGTTTTGAATAAAACCATCGAAAACAATTATCGAAATAAAGTAACCACAAATCAGTGTGTGTAATAAATCATGTTTTGAATTAATAGACAATAATTGATAGTAAAATCACATAAATTAACAATAAGAAACACAAATCATAACAAATTTAGTTAACACCCACTATTGTGATTAATAAACGGTCTCCGACATATATAAACATCCGAATTGATAACCTCCTCCTTTTTGAAATCGGTTAAAAATAAAACAAGCCAATCTTCTAAAGAGCAAATGGCAAAGGCACGTGCATTGATTACCATGTTTGCTCTAGATGTATTGTCGTTTAGTCTTGTATTCGCTTTTTCCGGTTTCCTCGTGAGATTGTCCTTCACAGATATCTCGTAATTTTTGTTCACTTTCTTGCTATTTGCAAAATTAAGCTACGCTTGCCGCGGTCGGTCTGTGGATGGGTGACCATCCATTTCATACCAAGTTCCCACCGTGCCTCGGCAAACACGTAAAGTCATTCGTAGATCTCTGACAGTCAGTATGGGTCAGTCAGAAATCACAAAGTCTGACAACCAGTCTTACCAAGGGGTACAGTGTTACTCAGTAACTGGGTTGTGGAGGTCCGATAGGCAGTCGCCCCATGTAAAACACTGGCTGCATCCGGTTAGACTGGAAGCCGAACCCAATATAGTTGGGAAAAGGCTAATCAGATGATAATTTCATGCTATTTGCTAAGTACTTATGTAGACAAAGGTATATAGCAAGAATAATATTTTTGTTTAAGCCATGCACTGCCGGGTCAAAAATGTTGAAGGTAAAACCTCCACTAAGGTCGGTCACCGGTGACCTACATGACGTTCAACGTGTTAATAACATAAACTTTTAAAAAATCTCCACAATACAACGTTCTTACGATTACCGTTTGTGACTATATAAATAATTTAGAACAAGAATTGAATGACAGACAGGCTTTTCATTTAACACTCAAATTAAAATTCACGAACCGAATAATAGCTTACTCTGTCCAAAAAGACGGATTGTAATTTAAATTCTCAACAAATTTTGCTTCATCTCTAATATTTAGGAACAATTCCCGGGGCGATCGTTATTCTCGCACTGAAGGCATAACGATGATGATTATTCCATCCATCTTTTAATGTGAAAATAATACCCTTGGCTCTCATAGGTTGTTCCTATTGGCATCGTTATTAAATTCAGAATTCATTTTACAGATATCTCTTTAAATAAAAATCAATATACGGTTATCATCACGTGAGAACACCTTCTACAGTTCGGCTGTTTTTTTTTGAGTTCAGAACAAGTCGTAATGGTCAGAAAGCATTAAAGATTTTTTTCGGAAAAGTCAGCTACTCTGCTCGAGTGAAGTCGGAGCGGATCGCTAGTTTTTTTTTTAGGGTTCCGTACCCTAAGGGTAAAAACTGTCTCTGTCACCAGGCTGTATCTCATTAACCGTGATACTTAGAGAGTTGAAATGTTCATAGATGATGTATTTCTGTTACCGCCTTACCGCCATACCAACAAATACTAAAAACAGAATAAAATAAATAATTTTAAGAGGACAAAAAACGTGATTTTTGCAATGACGTATTATAAATAGACGCGTCTTACACGAACATTAGTGCACTTTAAAATGTCGCAAACTTTTATAGATAAATATATACCAGTAGGCACATACAATTATACAGTGCGAAGAAAAGGACAGAAGCATACAGCGTACACCTGTTAGAAAAAAATAAACATACATATTTTGTTACGTCAGTTATGTGTGAATTACGAGCGATACTGACGTATAGCCGCGAAACTGAGAAACCCCGGCAATTGCCTTGATTTAATATTGCCATTATTGAGCGTGGGTAACGCATCTAAGCGTATAATATGTAATTGGATTTTTGCTGTTTTTTCGCTCGATGTCTTATGTTGTATAGATAATGGTACAGAACTCTTCGTGCGCAAGTCCGACTCGCACTTGACCAGTTTTGTTTAATATAAGCTACACTACTATAGGTACACTTCTCTGTCTACCCTTCCGCAGAAAACTGTCGTAATGTTATGTTATTAATAGAAGCTTTGGTCCTGTTTCATGAACGTAAAGTGTATGTGACAAATATCTTGACAATTAGGTAATTAAAACCGTTAAGTAACAATTCCAAAATACAACTTCTCTAAAAGCTTACCTAATTAAATCTCTGAACCATCATCATCATCATCATCGTTTCAACCTTTGGACGCCTACTGCTGGGCATACCACGGGGGGGGTTTAGCCATAATTGCCATGCTTGGCCGATGCATGTTGACGATCGAAGTAGGTGTTATGGTACTCAGAAGGACGTTGCTGCCCATCCTCTGGTCAATATCCCTCTGTCGCCTTCTACGACTCCCACGGGTAGAAATGGGGTGGTGCTATTCACGGCCACCACACGGTAAGCCCTGAACGACCGATTAATTTTTAATTAAATCTGTACAATTCAATTTTTACTGGCTTTGAAATCAACTAATATGTAGTACTTACTAAGTGACGTCAGAGTTTGCTTTTGCCATTATGGGGACGTCGCGTTTTGATAGTTTATAAAAAGTATATAAATGATTGGTGGTGGTTAATTCTGTAATTGTCAAGCACTAATAAAGCACTCTGACTGGTTGACTAAATAAGTACCAACCAATGATAGCAGCTTACTCACTTTAGACAATTTGTTACAGTATTTTGTCTTTCGAGAAACGAAGAGCTTATGTAAGGATTTTCTTCTATTGCGTAATTTAGTGTCTGGACTTTAGTTCTATTAAACGGTTTGATTACATTCTGAGCCTCAAGTCAATTTGGGTGCCATCTTTCGCCTCGTTACACAATTACTAACCTAATCATTTGGACGTCAAATTTCTGTTTTGATTGGCCGGTTCTTTTGATAAAAATCACGTTTTCTTTGTTTCTCGAGTGTAACCACGAAGTATAAGAAGCGATTCAACTTTCGACAAAATATTTCTTGATTTTGCCTTACTTAAAGGGAATTGCTCAGTTTCTTAGGGTGATTTGGCTAAGTGTGGACATGATCTTTATTAATAAAAGACTTTCATTTTAATAACTACTTAGATATAGGAAAGAAAATATTATTATTAAGTTGTAGCCAGATGCAAGAATATGATTTAACTGGCATTTGAAAAATTGAAACCTCTCCAGGTAAAATCTTTGTAAGAACCGTATTCTTTTCTATAATATATTGTTTGCCAGTAGTAGGTATTTTGATATTATCTGATTATTTAGACATTATAGGGTTGTAATAAGGTGGTTAAAATAAAACTATTAGTTTTTATTTCTACTTTATTCAGAGTCATAGACTCATTGCTGATTCGTAACTACAGGTGATGATTATTTCGTAAAAAAAAATGATTGGCGCGCGCTCTAGAATTTATCATTAAGAGCCCAGACTTTGCAACTTTGCAAGTAACATCCCCGTGCCTTGGAAAGCACGTAAAACCGTTGGTCCTACGCTCGATCTCTCTCTGGTCGTGTCAGATTACAGTCCCAACGGAGTATGTATGTTGGCGAGACGACACGGTTGGCGCAGTGGCTGAGCAATCGACTGCTGCGCAGCGTGTTGTGGGTTCGATTCCCGCCCAGGGTAAATATTTGTGTGATGAGCACTTGTATTTGCCTTGTGTCTAGGTGTTGTTTATCTATATATGTATGTATTTAAAATGTATTATGTGTATGTATATCAGCTGTCTGACACCCATAGTACAGGGTCTCCCTAGTTTGGGGTCAGATGGCCGTGTGTGATTATGTCCCCACATATTATTATTATTATAGTATGATAGTGAGGGAAGAGGGAGTCCACCTATGTTTGTGCACACGCTTGTGCACTATACTATCTCCAGTTGTTAGTCTTCATTGAAATTGTTTACTTAGTCTAGCCGGTTTATTAATGTTTTAAATTTTTTTTTTACAAAAAGGACAACCGCCTTTAAAAAGTAAAAAATAACTTTCAATTCGCAAGTCGGCGGCTTTGGTTTTGCTTGTTGTTTTGTATTGCCACCGACTTGCGAATTGAAAGTTATTTTTTACTTTTTGAAGGCGGTTGTCCTTTTTGTAAAAAAAAAGTCTTTTCGGTTGCTACTTCTCATCATAGAAATTAATTACGAAACGGCGACACCAAGAAATATCTATCATCCCTTAATTTTCAACCCTTAGGGGTGGAATATTTTCTTGAAATTTATATGACACCAAATTTGAGGTTATACACTACCAATTAAAAAAAGAATCATCGAAATCGGACTACACTGAAAAAAGTTATGCGTGGTCAAACATAAAAATAAATATATATAAATTAAAAAAATGTTCATGAAATGAAAACTACTGGGCCAAACAATGTTAAATTTTTATGGGACCAAATGGCAGCTATTCCGCATCAAACTAAAGAAGAATCACGTAAATCGGATCATAAATCTCATCGTAATCGGTGTACATACATTAAAAAAAATACCAATCGAATTCAGAACCTCCTACTTTTTGAAGTCGGTTAAAAATAGCCCAGTATACACGCATACCTCACAAAACAGCCAAGAAACTAAATCTAATATTACTTTTATCAACCCTTACTGAAGTAGACAAATCTAGAAAATACCATCGTCCAACGTCTGGTATCCCAGCTATTGACACGCGCGTGCCTATATTACACTCGGTTCATTAACTACGTGTTCGAGATTATTTCGGTTCGAGTCTTTCATTCCACCAATATTGAAAACATTCCAGTCTGGCCAACTTAACATAATATACGTGGAAAGATTCTGTTAGGACATTTGTATTGTGTACCTACATTAGTTAATTAAAAATTCTAGGCAGAAGATCTACTTACCCCCCGTAAGTAGATCTTCTGCCTAGAATTTTTAATACTATGTTAGGGTCGTACAGTCTAACCTGATGCAGGTTTTACATGGAGTTATTGCCTGTCTGACTGCCGCAGCCCAGTTACTGGGTAACACGTTACCTATTGGTAAGACTAGTTGAAGGACTTTCTGACTTCGGACTACCCTTAACGACTTTTATCTTACAAAAAAGAGCTGTTAGAGCCATTTATAATCTACGTCGCCGCGAATCTCTTAGGGAACTATTTAAAAATATAAATATAATGACAGTGCCTTGCCAATTTATCTATGAAAATATTATGTACGTAAGAAAAAACCAACATATTTTTAATAAAGTAAGTGATAGACATAATATTAATACCAGAAACAAAGACAAAATAGCTCAACCATTTTTTAGATTGTCTAAAGTTCATAAATCTTTTATGGGGTACTGTGTTAAGTGTTATAACAAAATTCCTAGTGATATATTGCAACTAAGTGAAAGAAAACTTAAAACATATATTAAAAGTACACTCTGTAAACAAGCATATTACAGTTTAGAGGATTATATCCATGATAAGAATGCTTGGAAACATGCTGGTCCCGGCTCCATAGGACAATTTACAGTCTAGACAAAATCAAACTGATTGCTAATCAAAACTACTCAATCTATACTTAATATATATATATACATTATATTTAATTCTTGCTCTGGTTCACACACTAGTTCATAGTTTGTTGAAATGTAAGGAGTTGTTGTATACTTTTTCAATAATTGTAAATAATAATATGTGAACACTATGTATCTATGTATACAACTTAGCTATCGTTCTTAATCTTGTAATACTTTGTACATAATTCAATATAGTGTTTTTATGCAGGGTCCATACACACGACACAATGATAAAAACACGATAAAAATGTGTACAATATTTTTGTAAATGCAAAATATTGTACACATTTTTTTTAAAAGAGTAAGTATGGAGTTTCTTGCCCATTCTTCTTCATACGAAACTACCTTTTGGAACGCAACTAGAATCAACATTTTTTTTATGACGTTCAAAAGTGCCTTTAATGGTCTAATTGAATATAAATGATTTGACTTTGACTTTGACTGTCAAAGATTTACGAATGACAGCCGGGACCATCAGTAAAGCTAAATACTGGACTGACAATTGCAAAAAAACCGGACAAGTGCGAGTTGACTCGCCTACTGAGGGTTCTGTACAAATAAGTATAATTTTCCAACTTTTCCCTGTACTTGTAGTATAAGACGATATTATTTGCCAAATTTCGTAGTTCTAGGTCAACGGAAAGTACCCTGTAAATTTTGATTCCCTTACCTTTTGTTTTTTTGCGGCAAAACGACCGTATCTTTTTTTACGTTAACTTAGAAGTTTGATTTTTCCACAGCTTAACAAAAGATAAGTAAGATAAGAGAAAGATAAGTAAAAATTTAAACTATATTCTCAGGTCTACAGTCCCTAGACCTGAGAATATATTTTAAATTTCTTACTTGATACCTTCCCGCGTTCCTGAGAAAGGTTTTGACAGACAGATGGAACCCTAAAAAACGTAAGAAAGAATATCGCGGGCTACCTTCACTTTAACGGCTATGTAAAGTATTTTTTTTTACATTCCGTTTATACCAATCACTCTAAAATCTGAACGTTGAATGCCTATCAGAAGCCAAGCAATTCCTAAAGAAAATTGAGAAAAGCCAGATTTATGCCAAGGTTTTACGAAGAGCACAAATCTAGTAAAAAGATCCTTTAATTTACTGGCAAATATCAGTGGGTCTTTCTACACGAGTAAATCTATACTAATATTATAATGAGGTAGTTTGTAAGTTTGTATGTAGGTAGTAACTTTTGGAAATAGGTACTCGTCCGGTTACGACACGGTTGAAAGGAAAGAATATGTTTGAAGTTTCTGCCCATTCTTCTACATACGAAACTACCTTTTGGAAGGGACAACTAGAATATTTTTTTAACCGACTTCAACAAGGAGGAGGTTCGGGCATAACTCTGTCATATATAGACGGATTTGCAAAATTATTTTTTTGTTCGAAAGGGGTGTATTACGAAATAGTCCCCATTAATTTGACCAAAATTGATACAGCCCATACATTTTTGAGAAAATCAACAAATACCCAAAAATTTTACATAGACGACGTTTTAGTTTCATCAATCTTTGTAGTAGTTAACTTTCAATCTCTTCTTAATAGATTTGGATGAGAAGGAGGTACTAAAAAGCGGAAAATAAAAAGCATTTTACAAAAAAGACAACCGTATTCAAAAGCTCAAAAGTGATAAATAACTTTAGCACAGAACACACATTACTTTCGGAAGATAGTTCGGTCCGGTTTTCTTTTTTTTGAAAAAGCTTTTTTTTTTAATTCTGCTATGCCTGCTTTTGAAGGCAACTCACCTGATCTTAAAAAAAAATGTTGCCAACCGACTAGTTTGGGAATAAAATCGTTGAATGTGTAATCTAACAATTAATTTGTACATTCATATAAATAAAAAGATTTTTACTTAATTTTTTCTCTTTTTTACTATAAGTACTACAAGTATTACATCGGTGACCGTTACTTAGTAAGGTAGTGGGTAGGTAAGTGGCTCTTTTATTCAAACCTAAACCTGATGATGTGACCTAGGGTGGAACATGCTTGTCTAGGATGAGCCGGTTCAATCGTGCCTTGAAGATACCCAAATTTTCTTATATGACGCCTCAAAAGTGCCTTTCAATTTTCTAATTGAAATAAATGATTTGACTTTGATTTTGGCGCGTTGGCTGAGCGATTGTCTGCTACGCTGTGTATGGAAAAATATTTGTATGTCCTACAGGCAGTTGTTCCGGAGTCTGGCTATTTGTGTATATGAGTTTATATGTTTGTAGACGCACTCACGAAACAGGAGAAATTCCTAGCGTGAAGCAAAGTTCAAAACCAAAATCTTTCACTGATAACAAGTTAAACTATTGCCGAGTGTGTCATGGTATTATGTTTTATGGTATACTAGAACTTTCTGCGCGACTTCGTGCGCGTGAATATTTCGACGGATCCCTAATTTTTAGGGTTCCGTACCTCAAAGATTTCAGGCACTTTTGAATTGTCAAAGAGTCAGTTAGTTAGTCAGAAAAATGAAGCTAGTTGCTCGTTTCAAAACGTAGCGTATGTATCTATGGAGAAGAACGAGCAAGAAACTGCACGGACACTCTTTAAAATCTAGTTTTTATAAAATACTGATTGCATTATTCACGTTGCTTCTGTATGTGAAAACAATGCAGGTAAAGACCAATACAATGCATAAAAAAAAACAATCAAGATAAAAAGATAAAAGCCATGGCAGTTAAGAGTTGACCAATCTCTACTGACAGCGCCCGTTCGAACTTGACGCGTGGATCAGCACCATTCAGCTCAACCATTTTGAAGGGAGCCGCATGATCCAACCCACGCGCCACCATCAGCGAGATATTTGAGTGCAAAAAAAGCAAAAAACCGAACAATTATAGGATCACTTTGTTGTCCGTCTGTCTGTCTGCCCTTCATCATGAAAACGCATGGACGTATCAAGTTGAAATTAAAACCATATACTCAAGGCTACAGTCCCTTGAGGCCATGAAAAAATCAAACTTCTAAGGTAACGTGAAAAAAAGACACAGCCGTTTATGGCGCAAAATAACGTATATTTTGACACTTTCAAGGGTATCAGAATTTATAGGGTATTTCCCGTTGACCTAGAACTATGAAAGACAAGTATTATCGTCTTATACTACAAGTACAGGAAAAAGTCTGAAAACTGTGCATTTGTAAATAAATCATAAAAAAAAATTGTCTTTATTTAAAGTACGTAATTAATCATCGAGGTACAATACGGTCAACGTAACTTGGCGCGTCTGAAGTTAGCTGTTTGGCTGCGCAATGGAACTTTTAGGAACGAAATTGTCTACTGCGCAGCTAATCGGCTAACTTCAAACGCGCCAAGATACGTTGACCGTACTGTATGCGCGGTCATAATTGTGTGGGTGACCAAACCACGGAATTTGAACCCTTGGTGGGCGAGTCCAACTGGCAATTGTCCGGTTTTTATTAAGGTTCGGGCTTCTTTATGAATAAAACTGAGAAAATCTACTTAATTTGTTTCATTTAAGTAACGAACAATATTGCACAGCAAGAACACCGAAATCATAGAGGTGGAGAGGCAGTGCTGCCGTCTATACATAAATAGGCAAAACAATGGGCAAGGACCCCGTGGCTTTTTAGCCAAGATCAAAATTTTCACTAAACAAGTTAACAGTTTTTGATAATAAAATATAGCCTTTAGCACTCAGTAATAAATAATAATAATAATATAATAATATGTGGGGACATTTTCACACACGGCCATCTGACCCCAAACTAGGGAGACCCTGTACTATGGGTGTCAGACAGCTGATATACATACACAAATACATTTTTTTTTTTTTTTGTAAATACATACATATATACATAAACAACACCCAGACACAAGGCAAACACAAGTGCTCATCACACAAATGTTTACCCTGGGCGGGAATCGAACCCTTGAAACTTGTTAAAATATAAGGTTCAAGATTGATTGGAAAAATGTGACAGTTTCAAAGTCAAAGTCAAAGTCAAATCATTTATTACAATTAGACCATTATAAGGCACTTTTGAACGTCAAATGAGAAAAAAATTGATTCTAGGTGCCCATTCCAAAAGGTAGTTTTGTATGGAGAAGAATGGGCAAGAAACTCCATACTTACTCTTTTAAAAACGATGTTAACAATACTTTCGGGTAGGTTCACCTGCTGGCGTGTGTACAAACAAACAAAGTCTTCAACTTTATTATGTCAGGTATAGTTTCAACTTTCACTCAGACGAAGTCGCAGTTAGAAGCTAGTTTAACAAAGATTAAAGCACTGTTGTGTAATACGACGTGACCTTTACTCAGTGTTTTCAGAAAGATGACAGATAGAATATTATTATGAAATTTTCTTATCAGCACTCCGCTATTTGGGCTTATTAAAATCATATTTACTCGGAGAAAATGTTATTTGCGCTAAATAAGGGAGCTTAATATTTTACGCCTAAGATTTTTTCTGGAGATTGTTTGTCAGGAATCTACTATTAATCTTTACTTCTACACTAATAATATAAAGAGATAAATTTTGTGTAATTAATTTTGTTTGTATGTAGGGAGCAATCTCCGGAACTGTTTATCCGATTTCAATTTTTTTCTCCAATAATAGGGTACGCTACCCCAAATGCCAAAGTAACTCTGTCTGTTACGCTTTCACGATGAAACGGCTGAACCGATTTAGATGAAATGACAATGCCAGATCCTGCCCCACCCATGTACAGAAAAGTAAATTAATGAAAATAATTGTTGTAATGAATATAGAACCTTTCCATAGTAAATTGTTTTTCCTTAGAACTTGCGGATTACGAAATACCTACCCACAAAATACAACCTCATTTTGTCTAAAATATAATTTAACCTATAATCAATGTCATTATTGTTTTTAGATTTAAACGGAAACCGCAAGCGCTACAGTCACTAAGACTAATGTTTAGTTATCAGCAATAAATAAACAGTAAGATGCAACATATTGCACATGACTTTTATTGAGTGGGGCAAAGTTCTATAGAGTTTCAGGCATTGTCCTTTGATAAGAATACAGCTTAAATCTTGGGGAAGGACATAGGCTACTTTTTAATCCGTGACTTTGTCTGCATCCGCGAAATCCGACATTCACGCGGACGAACTCGCGGGCAAAAGCTAGTAGGCTATATTTTCTTATCAATCAGATAAGTGTAGACAAAGATCTACGAAGACAGCTTTGACCAACGGCTTTATGTGCTCTTCGGGGCACGGCGGAGCCTCGGTATGAAATGAATGGTCACCCATCCAATGACCGACCGCGACAAACGTAGCTTCACCCCTCTTAGGGAATAGGGGGAGGGAGGAGAGAGATGACCTACTCAATTTTATTATGGAAGTCAAAAAGTAAAGTAAAGCTATCCTCGTAGCACAATACTGCTCTCAACTTATAAATTATACCAGCCTTGCTCCGACTTGCGTACTTCGACTTCTCGGGGACAGTATTTAAATTCAAAGATAAGTTTAAAAGTTTTGAATATGCTCAGTAAAGCAAAGTGTACTAAGTTTACCAACGATTGTAAGGTGTGGGTCTAGTAGACAAATTGCAAAAATATACAGATGGTCTTATTTCTACTGTTTATAGCACGCTCACACTGGAACGGCGACTATCGTTGGTTGTGGTCTCAAGCACGGTCAGATACAACAGAGTACCACCCCATTTCTACCCATGGGTGTCGTAGAAGGCGACAGAGAATATTGACCAGAGGATGGGCAACAGAGTACCTATGTTCTATATTAGGGGGGTTTGGTTTCCGCACTTAGTTCTTAAATATGGACCATTGTACGTAAGCCATGGCAGCCGATTACTCCAACCAGCTCACATCCCTCCAGAAGCAGATCAGTTTTCCCAGTCTTCTCAGGGCTCCTGGTGTTCCAAGGGTTTTCCTGCGTATCTGGGTGACACCAGTGCACTCAAGGAGTACATACGCCACCGTTTCTTCCGCCTCCGTGCAAGCACTGCACAGAGGACTATCAGTGACACATAAGGTGTGAAAGTGTTTGTTTAGTGAGCAGTGTCTGGTGATGGTCCCCGCCACCAGTCGCAAGCTATCTCTGTCCAAGTGCAGAAGGCGCTTGGTCAGCTTCGTATCCAGGGATGGCATAGCCACCTTGGATTGCTTGCACCCTGGTGTCGAGGTCCACCATTTCTCCGCCTGTGCTTGTATGTAGTCTTTTACCCAACTTCTTAACTGATTAAACGGAATGGGCACATTGCATTATGACATTCTAGTATTAGTCTCGACGTGATCTGGTGTTTATCAAAGGATTGAAGGACTGAGGCACTATCGGAGAGTATACGGATGTGCGTATCCGTGACTTCCAGAGCAGGATTAGCAGAGTACCATAACACCTACTGTGATCGCCAACATGCATCGGCCAAGCATGGCGATTACGGATGAAGCCACCCTTTGGGGAGACCTATGCGTAGCAGTGGGCGTCTAAAGGTTGACATGATGATGATCATCCATACTAATATTATAAATGCGAAAATAACTCTATCTGTTACGCTTTCACGATGAAACGGCTGAACCGATTTTAATGAAATTTGGTATACAGATAGCTTAAACCCTGGGAAAGAACATAGGCTACTTTTTAATCCGCGACTTCGTCTGCATCCGCGATAACCGACATTCACGCAGATGAAGTCGCGGGCAAAAGCTAATTATGAATAAATTCTCCCGATCAAATTTTCGGTCACAGTGGCCAATTTCAATGGAAACTAGCCAAGTACACAGGAGATATTAAACTGCACAAGTGTGTGCGTAAAAAGTGGTGCACTCCTTCTTCCCTCACTCTTGTAGTCCGGTGGGACGGCAATCCGACACGACCGGAGACAGATCAAGCGCAGGACCAACGGCTTTACGTGCTATCCGAGGCACGGGGGTGTTACACCGCCAAGCTTTGAACTCCGGGTGCTCCAGAGAAATTCTTAAGGGAAATACCCTAATAACACTTTGCTCGACTTGTAACTTGGAAATGAAAACCAGGACCCCACGCTCAACAGTCGCGACCACGAAATCAACGAGGCAGCGTACTGCAGAAGAATTTGTATAGATGGGCCACACCAACGCATGCAAAATACTTCTTCAATATCTGATCGCAACCGCCTGCTAGTTGTGGTCTCTGGTGTGGCGGCGTAGGTAAGGCAGTAATGAATTCGAGCAATTATTATTTATTTAAGCGCTTTGCAAATGGTGACACTTTTTGTATCGACACAGGACACATAACGGTTGCTGTGTTCAGTGACGTCCACCGGACACAGTTACCTGTTGCTACTACCGGACACTTTTAGTGATTGTTTTACGAACATTCCGTCAGTGTCCTATTTGCCTGTGTCGCACGACACAGGCAACTAATGTATGCACCAACTTTTTTACTCATACAATATACTTATATATAAACTTCTAATCGTTGCTTTTGTGTTCCACTAAAAACTTGTCAGTGGAACACTTTATTGATCAGTGTGTGTCAAGTGGAAGCAACAGGTAATCACAGTGTCTGCGCATGAGTGCCGGTTGCTTGTGTCAGACACAAGACACTACACCTGCACCTTAGAGGACGCCACGCCAAAAAACGCCACTAATGCTGCGATAATTGTGGCTACCTACTGGGCCCAAGTAGTCTAACAAAAAAAGAGGAAAACCATCGATTCGAAAAGAAGAAGAACAAGACACTAAATTGTCTACGTTTGCGCAGCGCCTTACTGATGATTAACTAAAACTTTGCCGTAATAGAATCGAAAATGGCGTAACTGCATGCGGGATAATGAATTCCGCGCGTAATTACATAAATCTTGCACACAATTTTGAAAACTATTCATGATGTGTTTTAGATCATTATCAATTAATAAATGAGGTATGGAGGTAGATAAGGTGGGGTGCGGTGAGGTGGGACATTGTGTTATCCGGTAACTGGATTGTGGAGGTCCGATAGGCAGTTACTCCATGTAAAACACTGGTATTTAGCTGCATACGGTTAGACTGGAAGCTGACCCCAACATACAAGAAGCGGCTAGGTGGATGATGGTCGATTTATAAATAAAAACTACATTAACTGCACAATGGTGCTAATTGTGTTATACACGAGTTTCACTTATTTTAAGCTATTTATATCTCTTTCTATCCAATAAAACCAGAATGAGATAGATATTAATAAGAGCTGTCAATTTAAGTTGTTCTAAAATGTTCAAACAATTATAGTAGTCATTTCAGAACGTATTGATTAAAAACACTGCGAAGTTCAAGGAAAAAACTAATTTGACATCTCTAAATTAGTTCTTGTCTGTCGCCGTCCTTTTCATCACCCGCCTGGTAGTAAGAGATGCCAATTCTCTAGTTTTAGTTTAGTTTATGAACAAGGGAATCGGCACCAATATCAAATTCAGAGTGGCAATTATTTCAATTAAACCATTTACAGGCACTTTTGAATTGTCAAAGAATTTTAAGAAGTCAGTTAGTCGAAAAGTTGAAGCTAGTTGATCGTTCGAAAACGTAGGGTAGGTCTCTATGGAGAAGAACGAGCAAGAAACTCCACGGACACTTCAGAATTGGTGAGAGACCAATATCGTAAAAGCTACTGGTCTCTCTTACTTAATAAGATCAATTACATAAAAGCTCCTAGCAGTGACATTTACTGCGAAACAAAAGTAAATACAATACATTTAACTTGTCTAAGTAACAAGTTGGGAGGCTTACAGTCACAGGTGGAAATAGGATTAGTTTTATTAGTTGGTAACAAACAACAAAGCTATAGGTAATGGAAATAGTTTTTTTAACACACTGTTTGTGTTTTTCCTGACTCCTCTGCTGTACTTTTCTGATTACTTTCGCTGCGGTATATAAGAAAGTTGAATCGTTTTTCTGGGATTCATCGAGTTTCATTCCCTAGGCGCTTTTCTAGTGATCGCCACTGTTAATTCCGGCTTACAGGAAATAGTGTGGCGGGCTTGACCCATTAAAAAACACACTGTTTGTAAGTTCTTTAATCCTTACGCCATTTTTTTTACCGGCTTTAAAAAAAGAAGTAGTTTCTTAAGGGCGCGTATTCGATTTAGCGCAACCCAAAATCTAAACGATTGCTAGAACGGCGTAGCAGCATTGGCACACACTAGTACAATACAATGATCTGTTTGTGTGCATCAGAGAAAAATACGCCCGAAATAAGCACGAATCATTGAAATTGATCGGCAAAGGACAGCGCGCGATGTTTTACAGTGCTTTCTAAAATAATTGTCTAAAATAAACGAGTTCGTATAACGGACTGAAAAATATTCTGTATAAGCATAACTTTTATTTTCATAAAATAAATATATCAGTTATGTTTTTATTCAAATACTGGTGAAAAAAAATTGTCAAAGTGAACCGATTTTGTACTTTTTCAACATTGTTTTTTTAATACATAATGACAACCGCAATGCGAACCGGAAGACGTTGCGTTGGAAGGCCTCCCACTAGGTGGACCGATGACCTGGTAAAGGTTGCGGGGATCTGCTGGATGCAAGTCGCACGGTCAATGTGGCGACACTTGGGGAAGGCCTATGTCCAGCAGTGGACGTCTTTCGGCTGAAATGATGATGATGATGATATAATAGTAATATTTTCCTAATTTTGGCTCTGTGGTAGACTTCAAGACTGTATATCCTGTTGGAAAAACGCATAAAACATAATATTTTGGCATACTGTAATGGTTGTATTCGTCCTGAAAGTTAACTCTGACGTCTATTTTCGTAAAACGCTATGAAAGGATGGCATGAGAGGAGCTCGTGGCTATGTTAAAGCCGTACAGATCAATCGGTCAAAGGTTAAGCTACGCTAGCCGCGGTCGGTCTGTGGATGGAACCATCCCTTCCATCTGAGTTTCCTCTGTGCCTCGGAAAGCACGTAAAGCCGTTGGTCCCGGCTGTCATTTGTAGATCTTTGGCAGTCGTTATGGGTAGTCAGAAGCCAGAAAGTCTGACAACCAGTCTTACCAAGGGGTATCGTGTGAATCCAGAACTACTAGCCACAATCAATAAAACCACCAGATACAACTACAAATTTTATAAGAATATTCAAAACTACATAAACTTTTGTCGGTAACGGAACCATAGTGTGAATTTAAACAGCACAACGCCATCTATCAAGTAATGGTGTACCTTCTAAAAACTATGATATTGATATAAAAGCCTTAGTAGAACAGAATCCTAATAAATAAAAACCTAATTAAAATTGTGACTTTTTAAATCTATACTGTCTTCATTTATTTAATTAGGTACTTCATCCATAAAAAACTCCACCTCTTGTAGACCCTCCAATGAGTCCCGACGTTGACAACAAACCTTGTTGACCTGTCGATCAGATTGATTTATGATTGAGTTTCGACTCATTACCTACATTTTGGAAATTTCCTTAAAAAGGAGATGAGCACTCGGACCTCACGACCCGAGGGTTTCAACCCTAAACGGCTCGAAAATAAAGTTATCACCAAGGTAGCAGCAGCACCAGCACAGCACGCTGAGCTAGGAAGATGGGATGGCGCGAGAGTATCGACGCACGTAGCGTCCCACACTAAAGGCCTACCCAACTTTCAAGGAAATAATGACATGCCGTCCGGTCTCTTGCCATCGTCGCGTGCCAAGCCGTTGGGCTCCAAAACTGCTGGAACGCCGACGGCGACGAGAGCACGACGAATGATGTCATTTATATTCGCGTGCCGCGCTATGCGACCTGCACTCCGGTTGCACGATAGGCCGTGGTGTCCGAGGCAGTTGTCAGCTTCCCTAATTAAAATGTATCTACTTTCTAAAGATCTCTTAGACATCACTAGCATCGGTGAAGAAAAACATCGTGAGGGAAGCAAATCATTATATGAGCCTGAAATCACCAATACACCTTGAGTTAGCGTATTTTTCTGACTTGTCAGTATGAGGTCTTGTCATATTTTTTGCCTGCGCCTTTTCCCTGCAGTGAAACAATAATAGGCTAATATTATTTAAGTATATACTTCACATCACAAAATCACAAAAAGTATCATATGTAAAACTCACTAAACACATAAATATATCCTGTAGTAAACATACACAAAACCATATCAAATATAAATACATACTCATAAAACATTCATAAAAGCGAGTTGCTGAAAAACCTCTATTTTTTGTATGAAAATTGTCGTTCCAACTCGTTTAAGCGCTAGGAAATATGTCAACTTTTTCGTTTAAAATACAGAGTTACGTAATAGGGTTCCGCATTTATACATTAACTAGCTTCTGCTCGCGACTTCGTCCGCGTAAACATAAAGCATACCATAAAACATAGCCCATTTATTTATTTATTTAAACTGACCCCGGCCTCCCTCCGAAACACTGTTCCTCACCTCTTCCCGCGTCGAAGGTGCTCTCGAAACAGCTTTTAGTTCAAGCGGCGCGTAGACACGTACACACACGCACGTATTTGTACAGTCTGTTAGTGGTAGCAGTGTAGGTAATTAAATTGTTTCGTTTGTATGGAGTGTCGTAGGTATGCTATGACACTCGGCAATAGTGGAGCTTTCCACCAGTGAAAGAATATTTGAAAACGAGTGAGTAGTTTTAGAGAAAACCTCCTACATACAAACTTACGAACTTTACCTCTTTATAAAATTAATATAGATGGACTAGACCCCAAATATTGGACTGCCTTGCAGTCCTGGATTCGATTCCCAGGTCGGGCAGTGTTATTGGGTTTTTCTATTAAGAATTTCTCAGTAACAGCCCGGAGTTTGGAAGTGGGTGATGTTACACCCCCGTGCCTCGGAACGTACATACAGCCCTTGGTCCTACGCCTGATCTTTCCCTGGTTCGCATCTCGGCACCCATGAATGAAAATGGGAATGTTTCGTGGGCGCGATACATTAATTCATGGGTGCCGAGTTGAAAAAGTGCCGAGATGAGACTAAACCCTAATTCTAACCGTATGTTTTCTTTTTCTAAACACCTACCTAGTCTTTTTATTATTATCTATTTTATCTATTTTTTTACTACTTCTCTTCAAGGCTTTCGATGTTACGAGCAAAATAATTAATCACTTTTTATTTGGACAGTATCTTTTATACATTTTTCTGAGCTAATTAATTAGTATCGGAAATCGGATAAATAATACACAAGGGATGCTCCCGGCTATCTCTTGGCGTAATCCCTAGCCGTTAATTATACCCACGGGCAAAGTTGAGGCTTGTATTTTTCAGTATGAACCTCCCACTCAATAATATTAAACCGGTCGACAGTCGTCCGGTTTCTAAAGTCATGACGTATTGCCATCTCATCGGACTAGGAAATTGAGGAAAGAACCTGTGTTTTTTTAGGGTTCCGTACCTCAAAAGGAAAAAACGGAACCCTGATCAGCTCAACGGACTAATTAGCAGACACAATAGTAAAACAATTGACGGCGACCGTCAGGAGACTTTTGTACGGATAAGTATCACTTTGTTGTCCGTCTGTCCCTCTGTCTGTCTATCAAGACCCTTTATCTCGGGAATGCGTGGAGGTATCAAGTTAAAATTAAAACCATATACTCAAGTCTATGGTCCCTTGATGCTGTAAAAACATCAACCCTCTATGTTAAAGTGAAAAAAAGATACGGCCGTTTATGTCGCAAAAAACGTATTTATAATATTAAGTAGATTAAAGTATGGATTAGTATAGAAGTATGGATTTTTATATTCAAATAGGGGGGGTGTGTGAGGGAGGAGCTCGTGGCTAAGTTAAATCCGTAAAGATCGATTGGTCAAAGGTTAAGCTACGCTAACCGCAGTTGGTCTGTGGATGGGTGACCATCCCTTTCATATCGAGTTCCCTCCGTGCCTCGGAAAGCATTTGTAGATCTTTAGCAGTCGTTATGGGTATAGTCAGAAGCCAGAAAGTCTGACAACCAGTCTTACCAAGGGGTATTGTGTTACCCAGTAACTGGGTTGTGGAGGTCCGATAGCCAGTCGCACCATGTAAAACACTGGTATTCAGCTGCATCCGGTTAGAATGGAAACCGACCCCAATATACTGAGGAAAAGGCTAGGGAGATGATGATATTCAAATAGGTTTGCGTTTGACCGCAATTCACCTGATCTTAAGTGATAATGCGGCCTAAGGGCCTATGCACACCACGTATTTTAAACGCGCCGTCGACGCGCGTTTGTGTAATGTGCTTCGTTACTTTATTAAAATAATGAAGATAATAATAATAACAGTCTATTATTGTCCCACTGCCGTTGTAATTATTATTAAGTAAGTATATCTTTGTTATTTTAAGCACATTCCTCAAAAGCGCGTCGACAGGGCGGCGCGGCGCGTTTAAAAAATGTGGTGTGCTTAGGCCCTAAGTTGGAACACGCTTGCCTAAGATGAACCGGTTCACTCGTGCCTTGAAGATATGCGCACATATTTGTGCACTATCCCCATCTATTTATCTCCTGCGTCCATGGCTAGTCTAGACGAAGATTGACCGTCAAGACTGATATTTGATCAGGACCATACCTACAGCAATGTTTTTGAGTGTTGGAGTGTAATGGCCTACTCGTCTAGTAGTTTTTAGTATTGTTTTTAGTTAGTCACCTAAAAACAAAGGTGTCTACGCTGAATTGTACAATCAAAATATAGGAAAATAGAAATTAATAATTATCAATACTTACTTTGCGTTGTTACATTAAATTAAGTAACATAATATTAAATACTTTAGTAAATACTACTTTAATCATAACTTATTTACATGAATAATAAAACTTAAAACATGTAAGCTAAAAAACTAAAATAAGAGGGCATCAAGAAATTCCGCCACATCGCCGTCAACCGGGAATGTGCCCAAGAGACTGACGGCATTGCCACGTTGGATGGCAATGCATATCCTCTGACCTAGGTAAAAACCAGCTCTTGGATCACGGGAACTGTCAACTAAAAAAGAAATGTAGTAAATCAGTTTATATCCGTTTTTACAAAGCAAGATGGTAGACTATTTTTTTAGGTTTCCTTGTGAATAAAAAAATCTGTATCTGTTAACATGATGATAACATCAAAATTGCAGGCGCTTGTAATGAACTAGCATTGTTGTGCTAGTATGGGCAAATGGATTATGGTGAATAAAATGTTATGGAAAACGAAATTATTGAAAACGAAAAATATAGCAAATAAATGTATGGATTAAAATTATTATGACAGTGGATCGATTATGAGCATAGATATCCGAATTATGAGCAATGAAATTAGTAAAAATGATTTTATGTAATTTCACGATTATGGCAACTGAAGCGTTGTTTCTAATAAAAGTATGGCAAAAACAAGTATGGTATATAAATATTTTTCATTTTGAGTTATGGCAAACATTAGTAAACCTGTGAAAGAGATCTTCCATCAATGCATAAAACATTTATTTTTTACCAACCAGACAACGGAACAAATCATTATCTTGGCTATTTATTTTGTATATCATTTCACTACGGGACCCTACCAGACGTATATTTATTCAGTCCCGGGATATCGTGTTGGTACTTGGAACACTAATGAGTCCTACTACACTCTTGTCCACTGAATAAAACCCGGATTAAGTACGGTCAGTAAAAAAAAGTTTTATTATTATCATGGTTATTTTATTCATGGATATTTTTGGATACCTGGTAACGAGGGCCGAATACCTGGATAAATATAAAGCTAGTACTTTATTTAAAATGGGGTCGTGATTCGTGAAAATTTACTTTAGTAAATCAGCCCATTCTATGACATATTTCTACAAATCTTACGTAAAGCGACTCAGAAGAATGGAGTTAGTTAGGCATAAAGGAGAAAAGGTCACACTGCGCGTTTCATAATTATGCAGAAGAATATGTAAAATAATAACAATTCGCCAGTTTAAATAACCTGTAATTTTGTATGAACATCAAATTCAACTTTGACGATAAGCTCATTCGTTGTTCAAACAAAATTAAGACTTATTAGAATCGACGAAGGTTGTTATTATCGTCCACATTTTCCGCATAATTGTGACACGCTGACATCCACAATCAATAACTGGGTAACACAATACCTCTTGGTAAAACTGGTTGTCAGACTTTCTGGCTTCTGATTGACCATAACGACTGTCAAAGATCTGCGGATAACAGCCGGGACCAACGGCTTCATGTGCTATCCGAGCCACGGTGGGGTCTCGGTACGAAATGATGAATATTTAGCCACGAGCCACAAATCAATACAAATCCGAGCGTCAAAGCAATTTAAAATGATTTTCGTTTTTATTTTTCAATCGAACGGAGAAACTGAAATGGCGGTTTGACAGACTTTTGTATAGAAAGTGTGTCAAACAAAACAAAAACAAAAACCGGACAAGTGCGAGTCGGACTCGCCCACCGAGGGTTCCGTACATATTTGTAGGTATATCCATACTTCTATACTAATATACTAATATACATACTTCTAAACGGCCGTATCTTCTTTTCACGTTAACATAGAGGGTTGATTTTTTTACAGCATCAAGGGACCATAGACTTGAGTATATGGTTTTAATTTCACCTCGATACCTCCACGCGTTCCCGAGATAAAGAGTCTTGACAGACAGACAGACAGACAGACGGACAACAAAGTGATCCTATATGGGTTCCGTATTTTCCTTTTGAGGTACGGAACCCTAAAAATATATCTTTCATAAGTACCTTGGTCACATACTGACATCGGACATGAAAGACAATGCGGATATTAATCGCCAGAGGCGTGCCCTATCGGTTGTGGGAAACATGCTGGCCAGAAGGTTTTATAAAGCGCAAGTATAGACCAAATTACACTTATTTAAAACGTATTGTCAAAGTTTCTATACATGCCAGCTCTGGACTGAATATACAAAGAACTCAAAGTCAAAGTCAAAGTCAAAGCATTTATTTCAATTAAACCATTTACAGGCACTTTTGAATTGTCAAGGAGTCGGTCAGTTAGTCAGAGAGTTGAAGCTAGTTGCTCGTTCCAAAACGTAGGTAGGTCTCTATGGAGAAGAACGAGCAAGAAACTCCACGGACACTCTTTTAAATCAAGTTTTTACAAAGTCTGGTTACATGATTCTTGTTGCTTCTATATGTGAAAACTATGAAGGTAATCTAACAATACAAAACACAAAAAAGAAGCAAGATAAAGTCCATGGCAGATAAGAGCTGACCAATCTCTACTGACAGCGCCCGTTCACGAACATGACGCGTGAATTAGCACCATTCAGCTCAACCATTTTGAAGGGAGCCGAATGATCCAACACACGCGCCACCATCAGCGAGACATTTGAGCGAGCATGACAATACTCCCAACCGCCATGTAAATTATTGTCAAACATAAAGGTATTAATATACTTAGTAAATGGCTCCATGGTATAAGAAGTCTTGGGATGGCATATGTGTTCAGTACAATAACATCTACAGACATCTAGTGGGATTGAAACGTTACTGTAGTGCCTCTGGAATGTTCGCAGAGGCAAGGCTGAACGCGTTTAACGCAATTCAAAGAAGCGGAATTGCCTCATTCATGTCCAGGGTTGGTACGTGTAGAAACAGTATAGTTAAGGAACTTGCTCACAAGATGTATGCTACCAAGATCTACAAGCGATGGTTAGATATAGCCGCGTAAAGTGTATGTCTCTATTTTTATTTAATTTATTATTTTTGGATTTTTTATTTATTAATGGATTTAACTTTTTTTTTTGGATTTCAAATGATAACAAATTTTTATTGTAATTTTCTTTTAAATCTTTTGGATTTTATTTATTAATGGATTTTATTGTTTTATTTTATTATTTATTTTGGATATTATTGATCAATGGATTTTATTGTTTATTTTAATTTAATCTTTTATTTGTATTTTTTTTATTGATTTGTATTTTTTTTTCTAATTGTGTTTTTTTATGGATTTTGTATGGTCTAAAATAAGGTTTTAACCCACATACAAAGTTACCTTTTTAAACGAAACAGTACGCTATGATAAAGGTGTTAGAAACAGGATTTAGTATATTATGATACGAGTGTGGTATATTAGTCATTACGGTCGAAACTGAGACTTGGTTGCTATCTCATTTGGTTTTAATAAAATGATTAGGTTTCACGGCTGTGTTGGCCTAACCCATGGCTAACAAAATTATAGCGCGTATATTAGATTAACGAAAATTGGATCGTATAAATACAGCTTATCTAATCAAAAATACTTATGTTCACAAATCAATTTTTCATTTGTCTATAACTTATACTATAAGCAGCTGTTGAAAGGTAGAAATATGTAGAACATTTTACTAACAGAAGTATTACGTACTGTTTATCATTATGAAATTCTTGCAAGTCGCGCTGTTGTTCACTTTCGTGGTTCTGCTGGTTGATGTAGCTGCTAACCTACGTAATTATACCAAGTTTTTATAATGATTACTTATCTTTTCTATATCATTATTACTCCGATTCTCTTCTTCGTCTTTTTGAGTGTGGTCTTGGGTTCGATTCCCAGGTCGGGTAAAGTGATATTGGATTTTCCATTAGGATTTCCCAGTAGTATCCCAGAGTTTTGTAGTTAATGGTGTCTCCTCCGGACGTGTCGGATTGCCGTGCCTTTGGACTATGAAGGCGAGCGAAGAAGGAATGCATCTGTGTTTACCCGGTGTCCCCTTGTTTCGCAGACAGAAATTTCATAGAATTTCGTTTCCCAGAAAATGTTTCATATAATATTTGGTTCTCGTATTTTTATTTCGACTATTATTATTTCAAAGACTATTTACTTCAATGAAAAATATTTCACAGAAACAAAATTCAATGAATTTTTAATCACATTTTTTTGTTTAAAAAACTTATCAAACAGTAGAATTATTTTTTAACGAATATTGACATAAATAGACAATAACAAAAATGATGTCTTATAAAGTCAATATGTTGTGCTACAAAACTAAATGACAGAAACGAATCGCTGCGAAACCGACTCCACGTAGTCTTGTCTGCCCTACCCTAGAGTGTAATTTAAATCTGCGTAGGCGTGGAGGGGCGAGGCGGCCCGCGAGCTGAGGAGCAGGTGGTTCTAACGCACGCCGCCGCGGCTGAGGCTGGCCGGCGAAGCCGGCCAGTAAGCCGAAGCTGCGGTGGTGAGCGTGAATACCATCTGCGACGATAAGCTTGCGTGGGACCGCCGGAGCCCCGCAACGCCGGAGCCGTGACAGAAACTATGCCTGCTGCATGTTGCATGCTCGCTTGCGTGATGCATGCTCGCTTGCATGATGCATGCTTGCTTGCATGATGCATGCTTGCTTACATGCTGCATGCTTGCTTGCACGCTGCATGCTTGTTTGCATGCTGCATGGTTGCTTGCACGCTGCATACTTGCTTGCATGCTGCATGGTTGTTTGCACGCACGCGCAGTAGGTTTGGTTAGAACTGAGACTCCCATTCTTGGGAATAAATTTTATATTAAATAAAAAATATAAGGATAAAGAATATTTGATTTGTTATTCTATGATATGATATTCTATGACCAAAGTCTAAAGTATTCGTAGCCCAACGAATAAGCCATATAGGTACTTCTGTGTGAGTTTGAATGTTTGTGATTCAAAATTTTAAGCTAAAGCAATGAGAATATTTATTGTTAAGAAATGATTTTGTTAATTTAAAATAGATTAAATAAATAAACCATATTTATTAAGAATAATAAAAGAACATCACACGTTTACATGTTTTATTATAAATGCAACAATATTATTTAGAACATACCATTATATCTTTTTATATAATTATTTAATAAACAATGTGCGGAGTGAATAAACATATCACATAGACAAAAAAAAATCTGATCCAGTCAAAGACAAAGTATTTATTCCAATTAAACCATTTACAGGCACTTCTGAATTGTCAAGGAGTCGGTCAGTTAGTCAGAAAGTTGAAGCTAGTTGCTCGGTCCAAAACGTAGTTAGGGCAGTAACAATAACATAACCCACACTCACTCACCGTCACTCTAACTACCACACTCTCTGAGTCACACAGAGTGAGTGAGTTGTGTGAGTGAGTCACACAACATTACAATTTTCTCAATCTGTCATATTTTTGACTAACAGCGTTCCAAGTTATGTTGGTCAATTAAAATTAATGATTCACAGTCACTCCAGCCGAAACACATCCACTGCTGGACACAGGGCTCCCCTAAAGGGGGGGGGGGGGGTGCCATGATCGCCACGCTTGGCAGACGGGTTGGCGATCGCAGTATGGTGGTTACAAAGGCACAGAGAACGCTGCTGCCCATTCTCTGGTGAGTCCCTTAGTCGCCTCTTACGACACCCACGGGAAGATATGGGAGTTAATGATTAATTATTATTAAATGACATCTCTGAGTGTGGCAGTTGCTGATGTATGGGGTAACAATCTCACGGCGGTGCTGAGGCGAAGCATTTGTTTTTAGTTTAGTTAGTTAGCACTTTCTGTTTTGCACTCAGTACCCTTCATTCAGCATATTCAGTATTATACAGCATGCCCTCATTACGATCTGCCTGCCAAACATCCAACTAAATCAATAGCAGACGCCTACAATACAATCTGTATATTATTGGTCCCGAGTTCTGTACGTCATTATAAAGTTGTAACATTCTGAATAATATGATTGGCTGTTTAGAATACATTATAGACGTCTTTGATTATCTTCTTTTTCTTAATATATATAAATCTCCTGTCACGATAATTGTCCGCGATGGACTCCTAAACTACTGAACCGATTTTAATGAAATTTGTACACCGTGTGCAGTTTGATCCAACTCGAAAGATAGGGCAGGTGTAGGGCTGTTGTAGGGCAGGTGTATGGCAGGTGTAGGGCAGGTGTAGGGCAGGTGTAGGGCAGGTGTAGGGCAGGTGTAGGGCAGGTGTAGGGCAGGTGTAGGGCAGGTGTAGGGCAGGTGTAGGGCAGGTGTAGGGCAGGTGTAGGGCAGGTGTAGGGCAGGTGTAGGGCAGGTGTAGGGCAGGTGTAGGGCAGGTGTAGGGCAGGTGTAGGGAAGGTGTAGGGTAGGTATAGGTAAATTGGCAGGTAAGTAGGTAGATAGGGACAGGACAACGTCTGTCGGGTCAGCTAGTCTTGTATACTAGGTGATTTTTTATTCATGTTCCAAATTTCTCAGGGTGATAGTACCCATGAAATTGAATAACTTTCTCCAAAAAACATGGGTCGAAGTATTAAAAAAAAAATCAGACTTCCCATACAAAATCAATAGTCAGCTTGAATAGAAATTTGGAACGTGAATAAAAAATCACCCAGTATAAAAATCTTCTGTGCGTGGTATGAAAGTGAACTCCTCCTAAACCGCTTTACTGATTTTGACGAAATTTTTTGTGTGTGCTCCAGTGGATTCGAGAATGGTTTAGATTCACTATTGGACCCGGTAGGTGGCGCTGCAGTCGAGTTGTAGGACTTTATTATTTAAAGGGCAGGACAACGTCTGCCAGGCCCGCTAGTCTTCTTATACAAATAAATAAAATGTTGGTCTGTCTACTTGTCTGTTTATTCCGGGTAATCTCCGAAACAGCTGATCCGATTTTGACGGGACTTTCACTGGCAGATAGCTTAAGTTATTAGAAGTAACATAGGCTGCTTTTAATTTTATCACAAAACACTAAAATCTACACCTAAACCAAGGTACTACCAAGGTATCACTGCATATTATTATTATAAAACAAAGTCCCCCGCCACGTCTGTCTGTCCGTATGTTCGTGGTAAACTCAAAAACTACATTTCAAACCCGTGGATCAAAGATCGTTCCAAGGCATATTTCATATGATGGTACTAATATTAGTGAATCTAACAATGTCCAATTTTTAGGGTTTACCATGGACAAGTACCTAGATTAGAAAGCACATGTTAGTGGAGTCTGCAAGAAAGTAAATAGTTTCGTTTATGCTTTAAATAGACTAAGAACTACATCAACACAACGCACTGTATTGTTGGCATATTATTATCATGGTTATGTAGCCTCTGTTTTACGTTACGGGTTAATACTGTGGGGGAACTCAACTGACTTCCAGCGGGCTTTTCTATCCCAAAAACGTTGCATAAGAGCAATTGTTGGTATTTTTATTGGTAACCTCATTTTAAAAAACTCAAAATATTACCCTTAACGAGTATTAAATTTTTGAAATTTGTGTGTTCGTAAAATCCAATCCTAACCTATTTGTGAAAGCTCATGATATTTATACACGTGATAATACCCATCCTCGTAAATCAAGGCGTGGTCAGCGACTAGTGCTAGAATTTGCACCAAAGACAGCAGTGTTTAAAAAAAATTGCCCAGATATGTGTGTTAAAATTTATAATAGGTTACAATCTGACATTCAGGATCTTCCTCTACCAAAATTTAGAAAAAAGCTGAAAGAGCTACTTCTTAATAAAATGATTTACTCAATTAATGAATGGTTACAGGAATGATATTTTTTATATATAAGTAAGAATTAATGTGACATTATTTAACGTAAAAATCTGACTTTCTTTCTTTGACAATAAGTGGTATAAATGTGTTTTAGATTAAATGCCCTACCCTTTTTTATATTACATTTTTTTTTTTAAGTTTCACATGCCATAATGAGGCTAAATAGAAGATAAGAACAAATAATGTAACTGTTAAACCACCTACTGTACTTACTCTATTTAAATGTGAATAAATGAATTTGAATTTGAATTTATAAAACGGATTTTCATACACGTTTCAGTCACCAAAAGATAGAGTGATTCATGACAAAGGTTTAGGTGTATAATTTATTAAGGTTTTGTGTAAATTGGTAAAAATATGTGTTTTAAAATAATCATCATCATATGCCTGGCCTTTTCCCAACTGTGTTGGGGTCGGCTTCCAGTCTAACCGGATGCAACTGAATACCAGTGTTTTACAAAGAGCGGCTGCTTATCGAACCTCCACAACCCAGTTACTGGGTAACACGATACCCCTTGGTAAGACTGGTTGCCAGACTTTCTGGCTTCTGACTACCCTTAACGACTGCCAAAGATCTTTACGTGCTTTCCGAGGTACGGATGGAATTCGGTATAAAAAGGATGGTCACCCATCCACAGACCGACCGCGGCAAGCGTAGCTTAACCTTTGACTTATCGATTTGTACGGCTTTTACTTAGCCACGAGCTTTGAATTAATCGCTAGTAAAATATAACAAAATAAAATTAAAACAAACAGAGTCAAACATTACGGAGTCAATCTTTTTTATCGCCTAATGTTTGTTTTAATTTTATATAGATACCTAAAGTCCTACTTATCACGTTTTTGCTAACCATGTTCATTAGCACCGAACTAACACGACGACTCCATTGTGTGTTGGATTACCCTCCACGTAACGCGTCACGTCACGTCACGTCACGTGTCACGTGGTTGCGTCACAGACTGCAGATTGAAATAGCATTGTGATGTTTATTATGACATTTAGTTTTACAGTTGATAGTACTCTACTACTACTACGATTTAAAGAGTCAAATTTTTCTTTAATCTAAATTTTAAATCGAAAACTTAAGGTTTGACTGCTTTTAGTCAAAACTTGAGAAAAAAACATTCAGAAATAACGTAATTCCGGTACAGAGTCAAAGTCAAAGTCAAAGCATTTATTTCAATTAAACCATTTACAGGCACTTTTGAATTGTCAAGGAGTCGGTCAGTTAGTCAGAAAGTTGAAGCTAGTTGCTCGTTCCAAAACGTAGGTAGGTCTCTATGGAGAAGAACGAGCAAGAAACTCCACGGGCACTCTTTTAAAATCAGGTTTTTACAAAATACTGCTTACATTATTCTTGTTGCTTCTATATGTGAAAACAATGAAGGTAATCTAGAAATACAAAATATAAAAAATAATCAATATAAAAACCACCACAGAAAATTAATATTACGGAAGCCTTAGTTATATGAATCACTAAAAAGTTTTTAAAAGGGTTACAAAAAAACCTACCAACCTAAATGGGTTTCTGTGAAGTAAGGCTAAATTTAAACTGGTCATATGGACTATTGACTGATATTTGTAGTCAAAAGTATTTTTGACTGGGTAAGAGTTTCGACTGTGACATATACATACATGGTTGATATCGTAACGTACAATTTCAAAAGTCTCACTCACTCACTCACTCTTAATCTCTGTGTTTCTCTTTCCCTCTCTCCCCAACTCACTCCCACTAACGGGCCTTCCACCTCTCCCTCTCCCCCTCGCTCTCTCTCATTCTGTGTATTGTTCTCCCACTCTCTAGCTTTTTCTTTTGTATCTCTCTCTCTCTCCCTTTCTATCTACCGCGCGTTCTGTGGTAAGAAGAAGAATTTGCAAGGATTTTGCTAAATAAATCTCCTCCCATTCACTGTATCGGCTCTCTCTTTATCGCCCTTTTTGGACCTCTCTTTGCGTCTGTGTTTCTCTCTGCCTCCATATCCCCTCTCCCTTTCTCTCTCTCTTTCTCCCTTTATATCCCTCTGTCCCACCCTTCCAATTTCCTTCTCATTCTTCTTTCTGATAATGGGCTTAATCTATACACACTGCCTATTGTTTCCAATTCCCAACTCATTAGACGCAACGCCATACCCGCCGCTCGCTATAGGTACATACCTTACCCTCTACAGTATTATCACAGTATTATCGCCCTTTCACTGGAAAATTTGATAATCTTCACGTGCAAACATAAACCCCACGTATTTCCACGCCACGTTCCCTGCCACGATAGATTAAAAAGGATATTTCACGTCAATTAAAACATTTTGTTGAAAGGATTAATTCTGATGAAAAGGTGTTATTAAATGTCAGGGGATAATTAGATGTGCGTGGGTATAAGCTTACGGGAGTACCTGCGTGAGTATGAAGGTACTTAAGTATTTGTATTTTATGCTGCATAAGGCTAAATATTCAATCGATGGCGTTAGGTCTCGGGTTTCCTCTGACACTTTAAGTCAAAGTGATTGTGACAGTACGAGACTTAGTTTCGTTTAGGTTAACTGGGGATTTTCCGCACTTAGCCACTTGATTGGGCCATTGTACATGAAATTGTTTTTTCTGTTACTCCACTGTACATCCGAGAAGGCGAGCAGCCTTTTCAGGTTGCTGTAGACTTCCGGTAGTGATGCTGGAGACTGGAGAATCTGTGTCAGTTGATCCGCCACACTACTGCACTTCATGAACACGTGTTGTGGCATTTCTTCTGCCTCCATGCAACCTCTGCACAGAGGGCTATCTGTTACTACAAGACTTAACGGCGTCTCAAAATTTAGTAGAGTTTAAGTATTTCGCCATTATCTATGCTATTATGCATATCTGTACTTCCATTAACATTATTTTATGCTTCTACACTAATAAAAGCCGTAAGGATCTATCGAACATGGTTAAGCTACGCTTGGAGCGGTCGATCTGTGGATGGGTTACCATCCATTTCATACCGTCACACCTCCGTGTCTCGGCAAGCACGTAAAGCTGTTAGTCCTGACTGTCATTTGTAAATCTTTGTCAGTCGTTATTGGTAGTCCAAAGTCAGATGCCTGACAACCAGTCTTACCAAGGGGTATCATGTTACCCAGTAACAGCATAGCATTCGCTCAATGTAAAACACTGGTATTCAGATGCATCCGGTTAGACTCGAAGCCGAACCCAACGTACTTGGGAAAAGGCTAGGCAGAGAAATAAACTTCTTTCTTATATCTATGGAAGTAATATTTCAAAGGAGTATTTGTAAGTTCACACTTACAAATACTTCTTTGAAATATTACTTTCAGATACACACCACACATACCAGACACACACACACACACAGACAGACACACACACAGATACACACACACACACACCAGATACACACAGAGACACACACACACACAGACACCACCTGTTGTTACAGATTACCTCCTACATTCACATATAGGAGGTAATCTCCGAAACTACTTATCCGAGAGCTAGACTATTGTTCTTCTTCTTTTCGAATCGATGGTTTTCCTTTATGCTAGACTACTTGGGCCCAGTAGGTAGCCACATTTATCGCAGCATCAGTGGCGTTTTTAATGTCCTCTAAGGTGCAGGTGTAGGGGCACTTTGGGCACTGTAATAAGTGGGCCATTGTCTGGTCAGGATCACCGCACTCACACTCAGACTATTGTTGAGTACCATCCATACTAATATTATAAATGCCAAAGTAACTCTGTCTGTTACGCTTTCACGATGACAGGGCTGAACCGATTTTGATGTAGCTTGAACCCTGGGGAAGAAACATGGACTAACTTTTAGCAACTTCGTTTGGTTCATCATCATCATCATCAGCCTGAAGACGTCCACTGCTGAACAAAGGCCTCCCCCATAAATGGGGGGCGTTGCCATAATCCCCACGCTTGGCAGGCGTCTTGGAGATCGCAGTGAGGTTGTACACGCAAGCCGCTGCTGCCCGACTTCCGGATTTTCCCTTAGTCGCCTTCGACGACACCCTCGGGATGAAACTGGGGGTGGTATTCTAGCCCGGACACCCCACGGGCAACGGTCGTTTGGTTAGCAATCAGCAATTCCGACATTCACGCGGACGAAGTCGCGGTCAAAATCTAGTTGGATTTATTGGATTCCCATGCGGGCAGAAGTTAGTACCTATATTAGTTTGTTCTTTGTTGGAACGTGCTTATCTCCGAAACTGCTGGTCCGATTCAAAACATATATTTTGTTTATAGGAAAAGATTAAAAAAAAAAAGAGAACCGCCTTAAAAAAAAAAGTGATAAATAACTTTAGCAAAGAACACACATGACTTTAGTTCGGCGGTTCTCTTTTTAAAAAAAGTTTTTATTTTCTACTTTTTAGTGCCTCCTTATCACCCAAATTCATTAAGGAACGGCAACACAGTTAAAACAGAGATTGAAAGTACTCCAAAGATGGAAATATGGAAGAAACGAAAACGCCTTCTCGGTTTTTGTTTTTTTTTTAGAATGTAACAAACACTTTTCTGAAAACCGCATCAAAATCGGTTCAGCCAAACGGGAGGTAATCGCGGACAAACATACATGCATACAAACACACGGGTCAAACTGAGAACCTTTTTTTTTTTGAAGTCGGTTAAAACGTTATTCCGTGCGCTATAGGCCTCACTCAATCCCAATTTATTTTTTTATAATAAAATATATTTCATTATTAAAAAAAAGTATAGCAATAAATTGGGATTCGTACAAAATTCTCATGGACGAAATCGCAGGCAAAAGCTAGTACAGAATATAATGGATCATTATAGCTCAATGATCCATCACATGCGACGTGTGGAGACTGATCCATTTACTCGCAACTAAGTCATCCATTACCAGCCTCCCTGCAACGATCATCGCTCTTGCTAGATATTTTATCGCCTACACCACCGGTCACCCTATTGCCTTTCACGATTACGGTAATAGGTACCAAGATCGTGTAGCAAAAGTATACAGAGTGAGCCTCCCCGAGTGCCTTGGTTTGCAAACGTTGTATTAAATAGATCTAAGTTGGCGTTTAGATTTCGTTCAGGGCACTAGCCATCGGCAAAGTTTGCACACCTAAAAGAAATGCTAACACACCGGTTTGTTCAACTTGCGGAAAGATTGAGGATGTGCAACATTTCCTGATGGAGTGTGTTCGGAATGAGGTGGAGAGGGAGTCGGTGCTGAGAAAGTATGGTATTGCAAGGATGGACGTAGGGATCATACAGAGTGCTTTGAGTGACCCTGCATCAGAATTAGCACAAGCACTATATTTGATAATACCGCCGAGCTAGCACCGACCGCCTGAGCCTTCATTAAGATTAATAGCTTATGTAAGTAGAAGTAGACCTATAGTAATAAGGAACAATGGGTTTCATATGCTATTGTAAAAAACCCGTAAACGTGTAGCAATTGACAAAATTTGCTCAAGTTTACCTCTATGTTAAGAGCTTCTTCTTATTAACATTTTATCCACCTCTAAAGATATATTTCAACAAAACCTACCGAAATTTGTTAATCCTACGCAATTAATGATAGGGAAACTAGCTGATCCGGCAAACGTTTTTTTGCCATATAAATTTTAAAAAGGCCTACTATCTATTCTCAGACCTACCAAATATACACAAAAAAAATCATAAAATTCGGTCAAGTTGTTATTTTATTTTGTTACTTTTTATACCTTGGTACCTAATAGTATTTAGTGTTTATTTCATAGATATCCGAGTTTATTTTTTGTTGTTCCGTGTTTACTTAAAACATTGTTTTGGGTTAGTGTTAGAAACTGTTATTATAGTGTGTATAAATAAATAAATGTTATAAAAGTCCACTTTAAAAAATCTCAAATTACATGACATCGTTACATGCATCGTTCTCTGAAATAACCCAAGTTATCTTTTAGCGTAATATAACCCCAAGAGGAAAACTCATTAAAAACTGTCTCATATTTGATAACAAACTGTGACATAAAAAAGAAACATCATTATATTCTTTTTACTCGGGGATATCGCACTAGAAAGCACAGCGAAGTGTAATGCGCGGCTTAGATTTTTCTGTATTTGGGATCATTATGTCTTGTATGGATCTTGGATGGATTGGGTCCGATGACAAAACACGTAAAGCCGTTGGTCTCGGCTGTCATTCGTAGATCTTTGACAGTTGTTATAGGTAGTCAGAAGTCGGAAAATCTGACAACCAGTCTTACCAAGAGGTATCGTGTTACCCAGTAAGTGGGTTGTAGAGGTCAGACAGGCAGGCAGATGATGATGACAAGTGTATACTGCAAAAGAATCTCTATACTTTGACACTTTCTATGTCTGTTCCTGTATTACTGAAAATAATCTTCATTGATGTCTTTTTGATCTGATGCAATCCTTATTTAGGGTCGGCCCACCTGATACTTTTATCACTTGTTACGATCTTGCGCCATTGCTGGCGTCAGGCCCAGCATCGTCATGTCCTTGGAGATTGTTCTGGCCCAGGTAGTTGGCGGGCGACCTCTAACTCTCTTGCCTTCGTCTATACCCAGCACTCGTCTCGTCATGTGGTGTTCAAATCTGAGCATTACATTACCATGCCAGCGCAACTGGCCTTCTTGCATTGTATGATGTACAACTTTAAAAGTGCCTCGGATATACTCATTCTGAATTTTGTCTACTTACGCAATATTTTCATTTCAGTGACAGGCATTTTCCGTTCGTCAAACTTTCACAAAATAAATTAAAATTATAATTCGTTTTGAACATTAGTTTTTAAATCATGGTTTGAAAGTAACAAGCTTTTAATTAACACTAAAAAAACTAATATAATGTTATTTAGTACAACAGCTCGTAATAAAGACAAGATGATGATCGCACTTAATGAAGTTAAAATTGACATGGTTAATGAGGTAAAGTTTCCAGGGATACACATTGACAAATATTTAAATTGGAAAAGAGAATTGCAAGCTATTGATTCGTATATTTCCTCAGCGTGTTATGCCTTACGCAGTCTTAGGGATGTAATAGACTTAAAACATCTTAAAATGGTATATTATGCTCTAATAGAATCAAGGTTGCGATATAGTGTTCAGTTTTGGGGGAATAGTTTTAAATATAACTGCCAGAGAGCCTTTGTGCTCCAAAAGAGAGCCATACGTACCATGGTCAGGATACCGCAAATAGAGAGCTGTCGACCACACTTTATAAATTTAAAAATTCTTTCCGTGCCCAGCCTCTATGTTTTAGTATTGTTGGGGAATTTAAAAAAATATCTGTATAAATATGAAACAGATGAGGAGAGACAGTTGAGGGAAAGTACGCGCAGGAAAGATTTTAAGAACAAAATAATACCCCAACTTAATATTGTTCAGCATAGTCCTCAATATCAAGCAGTGCGGATTTTTAACAGGTTGCCATTGGACTTAAAAACCATAATTTATAAAAGCTCATTTAATTCAAGACTCAAAGCATTCCTATTGGAGAAATGTCTGTATTCAATAGACGATGACATATCCACAATTTAATTTTTTATTTATTTTCTTATGTATTAATTAATGTGAGACTGGGTAATATTGCTATATTATTAATGTTTTATTTTTTTTATATTTTGGTGTAATAGTATTGAATTTTTAATTGTATTAACTTCGTAAATTGAATTGAATTTTATTTTATTGTTGTATTATTTTCTATAAGTAATTTATTGTTGAATATGTTAATTTTATGATTGTGATTTATTATGATATTTTTTGATTTCAAACACAATATGAATTGTTCCTGAATAAATTTGAATTGAATTGAATTGAATTAAACGCACTTTTAACGTCATTTACAAGAAAAATAAATTCAACCTTCTTGCTCCTTTTAAAATGTAGTTTAGTACGAAAAAGCTTAACAGATTTGAGTGTCCCTATCCAGACAGATAACAATTCCTTCTCATTCACAAACATCTAAAGATTATTATCTTTTTCAGCTCAGCTCTGTGTTACCAAAACAAAAGATACCAAGCAAAGCTACAAGTACTAGATTCGACTACACTGCAATTCACAGCGTAACACAACACAATTCGTGGGTGTATTTGTAAACCACGATACAATACGATTGTATCGCTCCGTTTGCTTCGCAAGAAAATACATATTCGAATATTCTATTTCGAAATATATCCCAGCTTACACGGGTAATTAAATAATAGTTATGTCTATATTACTATTTATACTGATGTATGTAGATAGACCTATGTGGCAGGCAAATAAGTACTAAGTATTTGAACTGAAAATTTTCTTTTTAGGGTTCCGTACCTCAAAAGGAAAAAACGGAACCCTTTTATGATCACTTTGTTGGCCGTCTGACTATCTGTCTGTGCAGACCCTTTATCTCAGGAACGGCTGGAGGTATCGAGTTGAAATTAAACCATATACTCAAGTCTACGGTCCCTTAAAGCTGTAAAAAAATCAACCTTCTATGTTAACGTGACAAATAGATACGGCCGTTTATGCCGCAAAAACGTATATTTCGACACTATCAAGAAAATCAACATTTATAGGGTATTTCTCATTGACCTAGAACTATGAAATATGGCAAGTAATATCGTCTTATACTACAAGTACAGAGCAAAGTATGAAAACTTTACATTTGTAATTAAATTATAAAAAATACAGTCTTTATTTATAACTAGCTTTTGCCCGCGACTTCGTCTGCGTGAATTTCGGTTTTCGCGGATGCAGATAAAGTCGCGGGTTAAAAAGAAGCCTATGTCCGTCCCCAGGCTTCAAGCTATCTTCATACTAAATTTCATCAAAATCGGTTCAGCCGTTTCATCGTGAAAGCGTAACAGACAGAGTTACTTTCGCATTTATAATATGATAAGTAAAAATAAGTAAAATTAGTAAATAAGTATGGATATTAGTGTGAATATTACTATGGATAGTAGGTATGGATATGTAGGTACCTACAAAGAATCATGGCGAGATACATACATTCATTATTTTGTATGAAAAAAATAAATCATTTAGAGGGTTTAAAATATTTTCCAATCTGAAGAATACATTACCAGGAGTAGATTGTTATACTTAGCATATTTTTAAACCCCCGCATAATCAGAATATTACGAAATGAAAATAACACTTTTTCGTTTCATCTCGATGCCCATTTTGTGTTTATAAAAAAAAGAAAGTGACAAGCGACGTTAACGGATCTATAAAATTAGCAGACAGGTGATGTGACAAGTGTGTGGAAAAAATAATCATTATTTGTGATATTATTTCCCATAAAACGATGTTATTTCAGTGTAAGAACAGCGAAACGGCGGCTGTCAGTATCACTGTTACTGTCAGTCACCGTTTCGTTCTGAAATAATAAGCTTTTCGTTTAACTATTAACTTTTTTTTTGCGGGGTTTTAAAAATATTCTACATGCCTGAACATATTCTTTAGGTACCCAAGATAATAAGAATTAGAATTTCAACTTCTTTAAACATCTTAATTTATTTTGTACAAATTCTGCCATGATTCTTTGTACGGAACCCTCGGTGGGCGAGTCCGACTCGCACTTGTCCAGTTTTTTAATATAATAATAGGCTTGTGTTAGAGTGCAACTAAACTAATCTTAAGTGATGATGCCGATGATGCGGCCTAAGGTGGAACACGTTTGCTTATGATGAATTGATTCACTCGTGCCTTGAAGATACGGATACGGACGGAGGTCCCCAGGCGGTCCTATCAGTAGGACCCGCCCTGGGAGCAGCAGGCACGCGACAGTTCGACGGCTCGACTTAGGACTGTTACCGACTCTCGGTTGTGGACTGGTAGACTTATACGTTATGCAGACGTGTTTCTAGTTAGAAACCAAAATCTAGACTGACTCATCATTTGTCAGATTGCCTTCAAGTCGGCTATTCCGAAATTCATATTATTTCCTAAATATGATTTCTCTTCCGGAACTCCAGTATCCTCATATAGAGGAGTGTATTTAGAACCGGCCAGGTCTAAATGTAGTCTGCCAGTTATATTTATAAATAACAAGTGCGTATAGAATTTTACAAAACACCAGATACATTAGCTAGTAACCAGCAGTTTTATAGAAAATACATCAAACACACACTTATTAAACAATAACATATATTAGTAAGAAGAATGTAAGTTACACTTGCCAAAAACTAATTAAAAAGAATAACTGACAAATGTCAATATTGACAACTGTCATTAGAAATCATAACAAATCAAGTATTGCTTTTCAGGTCTTTCTAAAGAAACTATAATTATTTATAAAAACATAATTAGAAGACACACAGTCTTAATCAAGCTTCGAAGACACGAGGTAAATATTCCTACAAGATTACCACGAATCCTATGAAAACAAATATTATATTATACTAGCTTCTGTCCGCGGCTTCGCCCGCGTAAAAATAACGATTATCCCAAGGGATCACATTACCGGGATAAAAAGTATGCTATGTGTTAATCCAGGAAATGGTCTACCTATGTGCCAATTTTCATTCAAATCTGTTCAGCGGTTTACGCGTGATTGAGTAACAAACATCCAAACATCTTCACAAACTTTCACATTTATAATATTAGTAGGATGATTATAAGAAACGACAATTGAAGAAAATGGTTGGATGCATAAAATAAGTAAGTACATAGTATGTAATACTATATTATCCCCTGTAATAATAATATTATATTATCTATATTATATAATACTATAATACCCGAATAATACTTATAGGGAACTGAGAGGCGGGCAGTGAATTCCACAGTCTGGCAGTTCGCACAATGAATATGGAAGCAAAGCGCTTGGTTCGAGACCGTGGAACTTCAACCGTATAGCCGTATCTCTGCTCGTCCGATGATGCATTGGGGATGGATGAAGTAATTTATGAAAATGCGAACAAATACACTAACATTCCCATATTTTACTAACTTATCAATGAATGAAAACATTAGTCGTGTTTATTTTGTTAATGTAATAAGATATGGCATCGACATTCACAATAATCCACTTCAAATTATAAATGCGAAAGTAACTCTGTTTGAAGGTTACCTCACCACGACCAAATCATTGAACCGATCTTAGTAAGAGCAATAACATAAAAGCTCCTTACAGGGACATTTACTGGGAAAAAAAGTAAATCAACGTCATCAGAGCGTGCTTTGGAATTTCACAATTTAATTCCCCCATCTCCATTCCATCATCGGCGAAGCGTCACCGTAATATGGTTGAAGTTCCACGGTCTCGAACCAAGTGCTTTGATTCGACATTTATTGTGTGAACTGCCAGACTGTAGAATTCGCTGCCCGCCTCTCTGTTCCCTGATAAGTATAATCTGGGTATCTTCAAGGCACTAGTGAACCGGTTCATCCTAGGCAAGCGTGTTCCAACTTAAAAAAAGGTCAAAGGCAAGCATATTTGTTAATAAAAAAAAATTCTCATCATCAGCCTGAAGATGTCCACTGTTGAACAAAGGCCTCCCCCATAATGGGGGGGGGTTGCCATAGTCTCCACGCTTGGCAGGCGTCTTGGGGATCGCAGTGAAGTTGTTAAGTACACGGAAGCCGCTGCTGCCCGACTTCCGGATTTTCCCTTAGTTGCCTTCGACGACACCCTCGGGGTGAAATGGGGGGGTGCTATTCTAGCCTGGACACCCCACGAGCAACATTTAACTGGTCTAAGTAACAACTTGGGCGGCTTATGCACACATACTCAAACGTTACTTAATTTTAAGTTTGACACTGATAGAGACCGCACAAAACTTAACGGCATCTTAAAATTGAGTAGCCTTTGAGTATTTGGCCATTAAGTTACTTTTATAACTTATCCTAAATTAATTACATTGATTAGCGACATGTCTATCTATCTCAGATACTAAAATATTTATAACATTTCACGTTTGTCTATTATTCAACGCATTAGTAATTTGCAAGAATACCTATTTTTCCAAAGTCTCTATCACATCATAAATGTTAATAATAGAAAACATACAATAATAGTATGTTTTTACGAATCATGATGAATCAAACAGTTTGCGATCTTGAAGCAACATAACATGAAAAAATTATAGCGATATTCTGTTCTATTTTTGGAATATATCAAATTGTTCAAGCATTTTATTGTTGTTAGTTGCAAAAGTGCGGAGAATTATCCGAATTTTCGTATCCGGTATTCGTAAATTTCCTAGTGATCAAGTTAGGTGAAGAATAACAGATAATCAATAACTTGAAAAGAGATTGATCAACAATACGGGTCTAGACCATATTATTACCATTAGCATTTTAGCCAATGATTCCAAGACACAAGTTCTCTAAAATACAGTAAACTTCATTTTTGCCCTGGAAATTAAATTCATTTTTAAAAAACTGTATAAATTAATCTTTCATCATCATTATCAGCCGGAAGAGGTACTCTGATGAACAAAGGCCTCCCCCTACCCTCCCCCCTCCCTTATTTTTTTATTTTGTAATAATACTTGTTGTTATTTGTGTGTTTCGTCCTGTGCGGGCCAATAAATGCTTTTTCTTACTTTCTTTCTTTCTTTTTCCCTATAGAACGCCACGAGTGGCAACCTGCCGCTTGCATCCACCGGTTACCCGCGACCTTGACGATGTTGCCGGTCCATCTGGTGGGAGGTCTACCAACGCTGCGTCTGCTATGAATGAGATCTTTAGCAGCTTTGAAATCAACAAATAATCAATTGAATTTACAAATAAGTGACATCAAACACCATTTTGTCATCCAGTTACTAACACGATACCTGATGGATATGTGGCCAGACTAATTGGACTTTTTGAAGGACCAGTATATATAGATATACGCGGGGTTGTAGCTTACGTGAAAGTGTATGTAGCCACTGGCCTTGAGAGGAGGGAACACTGGACTCACTTGGAAGGTTCCAATGCGCGCAGCGATGAAGGTTTAGCACGTGCTCCGAAGTCTTCTTGGTATCACGTGGTTTAACGTTCCACTAGTGCCGGCCGGCATTCACTTCACTATATAGTTTGAATGTTTGATGTATCAGCAGGCGGTGCAATTCTCAAGAACTTAGAGAAATGCGTATATAAGATTAAGCAGTTGGAGATATATTACACGCGGCGAAGGTGACATGAGAGTTTATTATATGAGCGGTACACACCTCAAAAACTCACGAAACTTGCGTAAGCAATAAAAACTCACGAAACTTGCGTAAGCAATACCCCTTGATAAGACTGCTTGTCAGTTCAGGCTCCTGACTACCCTTAACGACAGAACTGACGATGTTCATAATTCAGCCTCCCACTTCGTCATCTCCTAAACCTTGGACCGTCGAAGTTCCAAATCAATATCCAAAAAACAAAACACGACAAAGGTTCGAGTTTCACATAAAGGAGGAATCGACAACCTTTCAGTTCAGACATTCGGCTTTTAAATAATTCATGAGCGGCTACTCTAACTCGGTGTTCGGCGTCTGAATATTGTAACGGGTAGTTACGGATTCAACCGGCTAATGCCCGTACTCACTGGGTTCACAAAGGAATTGTCAGCGTTCGTGGAATGGATAGAATTTAGTGAAATGTTGACGAGAACTGGGAAATTGTATTTGTGTGTAACATTTGGTTTACGGTTGAGTGGTCGATTTCTGTGAATGTGTGTATGTAAGAGAGCAATATTATTTTAATTATTTAATACTAGCTTTTGCCCGCGACTTCGTCCGTGTGATAGTCTGTTATAAGCGGGGATTTTTTTCGCGGTACCCTATTTTTATTTATTATAAAAATGCCCTAAATTACCCTCTTATAACATCAGCTATCTGCCAGTGAAAGTCCCATCAAAATCGGTCCAGCCGTTTCAGAGATTAGTCGGAACAAACAGACAGACCAAAAATTTAAAAATTGTTTTTTTTTTATATAAGTACCGTATACATTTTCATATTATTATGCATTTAGTAAATAGCTGTTATTTCGACATTACAAACAGACATTTCAATTAATTTGTATAGATATCAGATAATTTTAAGACACAATTTTTTTTTTTGTAGGTATTATTCAACAAGATCTATGTTAGTACCTACTGTAAAGATTGTATGCAAAATGAAACTTCAAAAACATTTCACTAAAAATTTCTTCTGAACACTCTGACTGTATTCTAGAAGTAGATTGAAATTGAAAGAACCAAAATAAGAAAATCAACTATTCAGCAATTTGACTTTGTAGGTGTTACACTTTTGAAGCAGCCGTACTCGTTATTGCCTATTTTAAATTGAAACAGTTGTACTTGCCTATAATAGGGTATTTTACTAATAAAAAATATCGAATTATCGAAAAAAAATATTGGATACACGGTATTTTTTGTTTTATCAAATCAATAAAAACTGACGAAGATAAAACGCATCAAAGATCATGAGTGGGGGTGTCTTCACTTTGCCAGTAAAAGTGTACTGACATAGTGATGTCACACGAGTTTTCGATGCACTGTATCGTCTTCATTTTTTGTTTACGTGAAAAAAGGAAAAACATTTGTCCAATATTTTTTGGAAATCTATCTGACAGACTAATTCAATTTTTTTTGGTAAAATACCCTATTGTCCTACTGCAGAGCATAGCCTTTTCTCGTACAGAGACAGCAAGAGCATTGATCACCACAATTGTTCAAGGCAAAATGGCGATTTTAGACATATTCATCAAAAGTCCAAGTTTCCTCACGACATTTTCGTTCACCGTTGTCAGTGATGCCAAAGATAAACTTAAAGAGTACATTATTTTAATAACCGACCGAAAATGTTATCGCTGTGGGTTTAGAATCGTCTGAATCGATGGTAAAAGCGTACGTGTATCACGGTGTCCCTTTCATCCTGAATATTTAAATACCTACTACAATTATTTGAGTAAAACTTGAAGTACTTTAGCAGACGTCGAAATTAATAACCAGGCAGGTAAAGATATTACGTGAAAAGTCTTTATCTTTAATTGCTTGCTCTGAAATTGAAGTCAACTCCAGTGAACTCAACTTTACACTGCACTAAAATTCAAGACAATTCAACGAACTATGATCTAAAAGAAGTGATCACTGCACTAAAATTCAAGACAACTCAACGAACTATGACTGAAAAGAAGTGATCACTGCACTAAAATTCAAGACAACTCAACGAACTATGATCGAAAAGAAGTGATCACTGCACTAAAATTCAAGACAACTCAACGAACTATGATCTAAAAGAAGTGATCACTGCACTAAAATAAATACAACTCAACAAAGAAGAAGCAATGTACGAAAAATAAAACCTCGAAAGAATAGTTCCAGACACATACCCATTGAGTGAAAACCCAGCGATAATGGAAATTCAATAAGAGCCAGAGGAACTAAATGACCGTCCCGATTCAACTATTGTTTGGCTCGATCGGTGCCAGTTTGATCGCGCTATCTAGACGATTTATTTCTTCGTTTTTTAAACCTTTTAGCTTCTTTTCAATTTATTTATAACAAGTTTATAAATAAATTCCATATCCCATATCCCATATCATATCTCCCATATCATATTCCCATATCTTCCCGTGGGTGTCGTAAGAGGCGACTAAGGGACTTACCAGAGAATGGGCAGCTGCGTTCTCTGTGCCTTTGTAACAACCATACTGCGATCGCCAATCCGCCTGCCAAGCGTGGCGATTATGGCAAAACCCCCACTTGGGGAGGCCTATGTCCAGCAGTGGACATCTTTAGGCTGAAATGATGATGATGATGATGATGAAGTTTCACAACTGTTCTTTTAGTAAAAACAGTTGATTCTTTGATTATTTTCAAGCCATTCAACAGTAGTAGGTAGGAACTGTAAGACATAGCATAGCATGCTTGTCGAAACCATTTGACTAAATGTTTCGTCTAAACCTCAAATTATGAAACAAAAGGCAGATAGACAGCGCGGAACACTGAAAGTGAAGCCATAAAGCCAATAGGAATTCAAAGTGAATACCCATAATTCGCTTCGCACTGTACTGACACATAATCTGAGGTCTAAACACTCTGGATTTATTGTAGAAAGTATTTTGATGTTAGAACCGATTAGGCTTATTTTTTATGGCAACAAGGCATTATATTAGCCTTTTTTTTTTTGTTGCGCCCTGGATATCCTCATTGACTTCGTGGGGGTGATGGAGAGACATAGACTCTTACCGGCTAAAACCACAGTGCTATTCCACCTATGCCTATGGCCGGGGGTCTGGAGTTCACATAAGCATTCACTGAGCGAAGTCAGAGGCCGCCGTGCTATTTATTCAATTCAGTTTTTCTGTTGTTTTAAGTTTTTTTTTATTTAATTTAATTTAAAAGAGCCTCTGACTTCTATTACTCCCTAGCTCACCAGAACACAAGTACACATCACGATCCGGTTCTTTAAGACTTTAGCACGGTCTGAACCTAGTCCTACGGTCACGGTCTCTTACAGGACCTAGATGAAAAAGTAAAACATTGATACTGCTATACCTTATTTGATTTTGTAGAATAGGCGTAACAACCTTCACAAAATAGGCGTAACAAATCTCACATTGATTAGTCAAGTCAAAGTCAAAGCATTTATTTCAATTAAACCATTTACAGGCACTTTTGAATTGTCAAGGGGTCGGTCATATAGTCAGAAAGTTGAAGCTAGTTGCTCATTCCAAAACGTAGGGTAGGTCTCTATGGAGAAGAACGAGCAAGAAACTCCACGGACACTCTTTAAAAATCAAGTTTTTACAAAATACTGCTTACATTATTCTTGTTGCTTCTATATGTGAAAACAATGAAGGTATACAGCAATACAAATTATAAAAAATAATCAAGATAAAAACCATGGCAGTTAAGAGTTGACCAATCACTACTGACAGCGCCCGTTCACGAACATGACGCGTAAATCAGCACCATTCAGCTCAACTATTTTGGAGGGAGCTGAATGCAACACACGCGCCATCAGCGAGACATTTGAGTGAGCATGACAATTCTCTCAACCACCATGCTCATTTATGTCAAACACATAATCATTTACTTAATATTCGCACGCCGCGAACAACACTGCATTAAGTCAAAATAGCAAATTTTTCAGAATCGAAGAAAAACTCTTATGTTACGTCAAAGTTATTGCGAATGTCCTTAACATTGCATGTGAAGAATCCAATGCGTATCAGCATTATGTGGTTCAGTCGATTCAAAACGCGTTACTAAAGCAAAATAATGCAATTTTTTACTTAATTCACTGTTGTGGAATGACTGAATGAAATAAAAAATAATTATTTCGAGTTACGTACTTTTTACTGATGGATTATGAAATAATCCACTATTATCCTACTGTTTTTTTATTGAGATTCAATATACAATATCGAACTATTTGTTTTGTTTTTAGGGAATAGACCTATTAAAAATAAAATAAAAGACAAAATTTTACTAAAATCAGTGTTTACTTATGTTTTGAACATAAACTAGTAGTCATTTTGGACCCAGTGTTAATTAAATGTAAATCACATAAACTAAAGAAATATTTTCAATAATCTTCTGTTAGTCAAAAAGGCCTTAAAAAACTCTTTTATAAACGATGACTAGTGTTTCGCGGCAGAAAATGTTCTCGTGTTGGAGGGACTGGCGGACGCTATCAAAAAACCTTTGCCGTCGTCAGCTATTCCGGCACAGAAAGATGATTCGAAAGCAAAAGCAACATACCCTAATCTTGTTGTAATCTTTTTCAAAATATTATGCAGAATTCAAAGTCCTCAATTTTTGAGAAGTTATGTACCTATGTTTTGGCCTTATTTGTTCTGTATGCCTTACTATGTATTCTCTCTGCCTTTGTAAATCGCCCAGCTGCCAAAACTGTTTGAAAATGTCTTGTCTCGTGGTTTCGTCTATTTTAGATTTGCATTTTAACTTGCATTTGTCGCCACAAGGTGGACGGATTTAACGTTTAGCGATCAATTTTGTAGGGTTTACGTACGGTTTTCCGCAATGTCTTAGCAATCTTAGACTTCCAGCCAGCAGGGTTTCGTATTCTCTTTCTATTCAACTTAGGTTCGCTCACTGATGGAGCAGTTTCAATGGCAGAAGAAGTTGTGGGTGGGTTTGTCAGGGTAGAATCGGAATTTCTTTGAGTATTCGCTGAAGAAGAAACTGGTCTATTGGATTCATCATCAGATGAACTACTTGAACTGCTGGATGACAAGCTGGAGACTGACGAAGAGCTCGAGGAGGTAGAAGAAGATAATCGTCTAGGGATACAAGAGGTTGAGATATTTGTTTAACAAGCACAAAAAAGGTAGGATCCTTATCCGAATCATCTATAAAATCTTTTTCATCGCTATGATCAGACAGAACAGGAACGGGAACCTCCCTATCTGGTGCTTCATCGGCTGATGATGCCATCGCTGACGTCTTATCAGCTGATGCTGCCACCGCTGACGTCTCATCGGTTGATGCTGCCACCGCTGACGTCCCATCGGTTGATGCTGCCACCGCGGACTTCTCATCGATTTATGAAACAACGGTTGTATTTTCGACATCCTTTACCACGCTGCTTTGTTGAACAGAAGTTCTGCTTTCTTCTGTAGTTACTTCTATTGCCTTTTTAAATGATAAGAGACTACAACCCCTCATCATCTGCTAAATAGCAAAATTAATTCATCAATAGTGCATTATCTCAAAAAAAAAAACATTTATTTTCTTGTAAATAAAGAACAATATAAATTGTAAATATATTTCTGTTAATTTATAAATTAAGTAACAATTTCGAGTATTTTTATTATGTTTTTTGATAAAATTAGGACATAATATAAATCTACCATCAATAGTGCATCATTCCACTTTTTTCAACTTTTACGAACAATACTGAACCATTTTAGAATAATACAAATAGTCTAACATACCTTCGTCAACAACAGAGTACTATTTCGAAATAGTATCAAACACGTTCACACAGTCACCAACACTGAAGTAAAACTAAATAATTCGGAGTAATTTTCATACTACATTTATCAACACCGTATTATCACAAAAATTCTACACTGTTGCTGCTGATCTGTGTGCTGTTCCCTAAGGCGGACAAGTTGCAACTGGAAATAGTTTTGTGTTCGCGGTATGACTCTGGCAGCGCGTGATCACCAATAGAGAGTTAGCGGGTCATCTGTTGGACATTTTTGTAAATATAGATACGCCTGTCTTCGTGGTACGCTCGGCAAATTTTTGGCTATTCGTCTATAGATAAAAGTCGATTTTGAGATTTTTCGACATAATACAGTGTTGTTCTGGGTGTGCGAATATGGCTCCATGGTTAAATATCGTGATGGTCCAATGCCTCTCAAGCGTTGAGGTTCGATACCAAACAAGTAACAATGTGGCTTTCTAATTCTTATGTACATTCTAAGTATACCTTAAATATCTCTGAAATCATCAGGATACCTGAACTCCACTTGTAATTAATCATCATCTGCCTAGACACCAACTGTGTTGGGGTCGGCTTCCAGTCTCACCGGATGCAGCTGAAAACTAGTGTTTTACATAGAGCGACTGCCTATCTGAACTCTACTCTCAACCCAGTTCCTGGGTAACACGATACCCCTTGGTTTTCTTCTTCTTTTCGAATCGATGGTTTTCCTTTTGTTTTGTTAGACTACTTGGGCCCAGTAGGTAGCCACATTTATTGCAGCATTAGTGGCGTTTTCAACGTCCTCTTAGGTGCAGGTGTAGCCCGGAGCACTTTGGGCACTATAGTAAAGTGGGCCATTGTCTGGTCAGGATCACCGCACTCACACTAGGTATCGGTGGGATCTATTATCCCCCATTGCCCCTTGGTAAGACTGGTTGTCAGACTTTCTGACTGCTACCCATAACGACTGCCATAGATCAACGAATGACAGCCGGTATGAAATGGATGGTCACCCATCCACAGACAGACCGCGGCAAGCGTAGCTTAACCTTTACCGGTATATCTGTACGTCTTTTATTTAGTCACAAGCTCCTCTTGTAATTGTAATTAACTAATAACTTGTAATTAAGGCGACGATATACGCCGGCGACGGCGGGGACCTTAAGCGACCAGAGAATCGTATGCGCTGCGTCCAAAACTATCAAAATGTAGTCGAAAAAATAAAATTAAAGTAGTATTCTTTAACTTAAAAAAATGGCGTATACTAAAAGATAGATAATAAAATTGTCTGTTAGATCACTAAGTTTCGTTTAATTATACCTGGTGGATTTTGTGTGATTGTCAATGTTTTGTCTGCGTCAGACACAACTTCACGAGTGAATTAAACTATTTAATATGAATATAATAAAAAATATTCACATACTAAATGATTAAGAGAATGTTCTAGTTACATATATTCTTTTCAAATCATTCACACTACACATTTTGACGTGATTGTTAGCTTAAAATCTGTAAAAGTCGTTAAATAGCCCCTTAATATATGTCTGAATGCCTGAAGCCGCCTGCCGCCTGCCTGAAGCCGTCTTGAGCAAACGCGGTGATCAATGTGCCTTTTCTGAAGAAAAGGTCTTAGTCCTGTAGTTGGACAATGAATTGGCTGGTAATATTATTATCCTTACATTTACTTGTAATATTTCATCATTCCGCAACATTTTCCTCAAGCAATAAAACTAAATGAAAAGCTAATTTTAGCCACAAAATCTACGAATGAACTTAGGGAAATGGCTTGTACTCCATACAGTAATTTCGGACAATGGGCTATATTTAATACCCAAGTCGTTCATGACATTCTCAGATGAACGGTACTTTATTATCCGGACGATTTGACCGGGGATGGGCCGGGCGGATGAAGCCCGGATAATAATGTTATGATTGTATCTCCTGAGAGTTTAGATCCCCGGTCGTAGATACAAGAGTTGAGGCTTGTAGCTAAATGGGCACTTTAAGGGAATCGTGACCATTTGCCTTCAATTGTAGAGAATTCATTTGTTTGGCGTAAAGTTTTATCTAGATATTATTGCCGTTTCTGTTAGCGACGAAATGAAGGGACATACCTATAGTAACTAGGGCTTTCAATCGCGGAATACCGGGATCTCGGTATTGCGGGATCCCACATCATTTTCCAATCCCACGTCTTGCGGGATTACGGGCACGGGATCCGCAGGATTTGCGGGACTGGAAAGAAGCATGCACACGACCTCTCGGGGGTGCGGGAAGTGGTGTGCGAAACGAGCGTCGAGTGTCATTTTTCTATCAGTTTCAACGTAAACAAAATCAAACATAGTCCATCAGCGTGAAATGTTCTTCGAAAGGGCCTTTTTCTGCTAGCTATATTACCTCCAAATGCAGTAATTTGGTAGATGACACTTTATATATTACGCTACTTCCCCACTGCTCAACTAGATTGCTCAACTGCACAAAGTTGAGCAGTGGGTAATACCAACAGCTTAACTGGTAATTGTTCAACTATAAATAGTTGAGCAGTGGGTAATACCCGCTGATCAACTAAAACTGCACAACTATGTTTATGGGAAAATCTTGAATCTATATTAATATTATAAAGATGAAATATTTGTATTTTTAATTGAGTACTGACAAAATGACTGTTTGAATGAAAGTCTTTGATTTATATTTTAATTTTGTAGTTGATAGATTTTTGCTTTTCGATGTTTGTTTCTGTTTTCTGTAATAAATAAACGATGTAATTCGATTGAACTGATGCAAATAGTAAAACATAAATAATTGTGGGAATAGGTTGGTTAATTTTATTAATTGTTTTTCTTTTGCCATAAATGAATATTAACATTTTCTATATGCGGGATACCCCAAATACCGAGATCCCGCGGGATTAAAAATTCCTAGTCCCGCAAATACCGAAACTGAATACAGGCTGCGGGATTGGAAGCCCTAATAGTAACTATAAAGAGCAACGAACTTCAACTTTCTGAGTAACTGACCGACTCCTTGACAGTTCAAAAGTGCCTGTAAATGGTTTAATTGAAATAAATGCTTTGTCTTTGACTTCATTTTGACTTAAAGAAACTATTTAGTTACAAAAATATAGTGGACATTATAAGATTGATAGGCACGCCATGACGCTAGTGGCGTAAAATGAGACTAATCTTTACGTGGTTCAAATTAAAATTATAATTTAAAGAGTCTAAAGTAAGTAATAATATAAAAAAAGCAAAATTATAGACTGAGAAAACCGGATTAACTCACTGTGTTTCCGAGTTCGCCCGACTAGTACGTACGTAGTTAATTTACGTAGTTATTCTCAATCTATAATGTGTAACAACACTCACGTTTCATTTAAGGAGCCGTACACAAAATTTTGCTGGTTTAGCTGTTTTACAGACGTAATTTAAATAGTGAAATTGATACATTTCTATAAGTTTTAATGCACAATATGAAAGAACATTTCAAGTATGATCTAATTATTGGCCTACTTTTTAACTTTTATTACGTAATGTCGATTAATCGACCATAAAACGACGACTATTTTGTGAAATTTTGCTGAAAGAAGAAGTTTATATTTACGAATTATTTTGACGTCTAAACTGTACAAAAAAATTAAAATGTTTTGTTGTGAAGGTCATCTATACAATGGTCGTATCACTTTTTACCACTTTTATATAAAACTTTTAAGAAAAAAAAATATTTAACTTAGTCAAATTTTAGAGAAAATTGGCCATGAAATTCTTATGCTTTTGGCTATTTAAAACTCTCGTTCATAAATTTAAAAATAACTAGAATAAAATCCAGTTCAATATCAATCTATTTTCTAAATAAAATTTGCAAATTATCACAAAAAACTGGCAATAAAAAATCTTTTAAAACAATCAAAATGTCGACTTATAATACTCGACGCACGGCTCGAGCTCGCCAGTCGGCGCTATATAAATATTGTACTCTTTGGTCGGCGCTGAGCTCTCCTAGCGGGAGGATGTATTGCGTTTTTTTACGTAAATATATTCCAGACAGTCTATTTTGCATGCCTAAATTGATGCAAAACAGTGTACTGCGCATTCAATGAACACCTACAAATGTATATTTATGTACCGTTTTAGCAATAAATATTTGAATTTGAAAAAATTAATTTGAATTTAGAAATTGTGGAAATTGTACGCAGACTACCACATTTCGATCCAACAATAATAACACAAATATTTAAAGTAGTTTGCTTGTTTATGAAGAACATTAAAATTTGGCATGCCTAGTCTTTTTATTTAAAGTGCGAAATTGGTCTTTATAAGAATTCAAAAGGGCGGCTGCGACAGTTTTCAAATTGATCGTCATGGGTGTCGTTTCCATGGTTTTCGAAAGTGCTAACAATGACTATGGAATCGAAATCAAGCAAAAATAAATTTATACAATTCTCACATGCGAAGGAAAGAAAAAAAAACTTTTTATTCACGAGAAAGTGACATACATATTTCATAAACATTGTTGTTTATAAAAGCCTAAAACTAAAACAAATGAATATATATTCTTATAAGATTAGCTAAAGGAACTACGTAGAACTACGTTCCTGACGTGGGCCCCGACCGCACACGTTTTGGTCATCTAGATGGTTTTTAATTTAGTTGAACCCGGGTGGCGCTGTTGTCGCAGGACTACATCTGCCTATTAAGAGGAAACACAAGGGCCGTTTTTCCATACAAACTTAGTCCCCTGTTTCCTCCCTGGATAATGCCAGTAGATCAATTTTTTTTTTTTTAAATTTCCATGACACTATTGGCGTGTCCCTATGTGTTCCTTTTTCTCATAAATTTATTATTAAAAGAGATATGAATATTAAAAAAATAAAATAAAACCTAAAAAAATGGCATGATTTTCCGCTGTGTTCAAACATTCAGTAAACAAATTTGACTTGATTATATAAAAAATAGAAAACATAGCAACACGGCAAAAGCCTTTCTTTATTTTTTAATGAAAAAAGCAGTTAAATCGGTTAAGTTTTGGAGAAGAAATCAGGGGACTACGAATCATTGATTTTGTGTACTTTTAATAGGTATTTTCGGTCAAAGCTGCAGTTGTCTCTATCGCGCTCTGCGGTTCGTGTTCGGGCATCGCGCGACAGCAATAGATTTTACAAATACCTAATTTTCAATTCTCTAGCCCGTGGTATTTCCTCTTAAGCCCGCTAGTTATTATTTGTACTTTTATTAAGTTGGTCTTAGCCATCATTGGCATCGGTGAAGGAAAACATTTAGTTACCTACCTAAATATGCATACTACTCGTATTACCTCAATGTTATTGAATGTGTAAATGTTACCTAAATGGATTCAACACCAAATTGTAAAAAACATCCAGACTTTTATTTTTTCCACCGTACTAGTACGGTGGAAAAAATAAAAGTCTGGATGTTTGTGTATATTCGTATAATATACTTATCACAATCAACATAAAAATGATACAATTTGGTGTACACATAAAGTACAGTTAAAAAATAAAAGTCTAGATGTTTGTGTATATTCGTATAATATACTTATCACAATCAACATAAAAATGATACAATTTGGTGTACACATAAAGTACAGTTTACATAAAAAGTATCATCTACCTACAGGATCAAAAATGTTTATAAACGACACTACGCTCGATCTTTAGGGGTGTGTGCGTAAACTGGCGTGAACGGTGCACACAAATATAGTATCACAATGAATATGCCTAAACTCCAGCGAGTTAATATCGTATACGGCCTCAAAGTAAAATTGTTTGTTAGTAAGAGTTCTCTCTTCTCTGAAAGTGCTGGCATAAATACGGTCCTTATTTCACTGAAAGTACGCTACAGTTTTGCTGAGTGGCGTAGACCGTTTTATAGTATCAACACTGGACTTCCACGCGGAAGCAGGTAGAAGCTAGTACTACTTAACTTAATATTATAAATGCGAAAGTGAGTTGTTTGTTTTTTCATTTCACGACTAAACTACTAAACCGATTTATATGAAAGTTAGTAGGCAAACCAAGCTTACACACCTAACAAGAATATAGGCTACACATTTAACCGCTGGTCTTCACGCTGACGACGTTCCGAGCTAAGCCTAGTATTCTATAAACAAATCAACAGAAAAGCCAAAACCATTGAATAGAAGACTAGACTTCCTAACGCATCAGAAGTCGCAGTCTCAGTCGACAAGTAAAGCGCAAACTTGGTTTACCTGCGGCTGACGTCTTGCAGTGCACAGAAACACAATCAAATATCTGCCGACATCGCTGAGTACTTGCAGAAACATATGACGCAAGAAAACGGGAATAATCAAAGTATGAAAATAATAATAATAATTATGTGGGGACATTTTCCACATAGCCATCTGACCCCAAACTAGGGAGACCCTGCACTACGGGTGTCAGACAGCTGATATACATACCTACACGAATAGTTTTTTTTTTTAATACATTCATATAATAGATAAACAACACCCAGACAAGGCAAACACAAGTGCCCATCACACAAATATTTACCCTAAATATTATAAATATTTAAAATTGATCGCACATTTCAATTTTGGAGTGCCTTTGTGTCAGGGGGGCAATTCTAGTAACTGTTCAGAACAATCGCCATCTCGTTCGATATCTCACGGTGAGTTGCACGAAACCAACATAAATTTAATGGAAACTTTAAATATAATTGATGCTGTCACTTTCTTTTGTTTTTCCCTCAATCGCCTTCTACGACACCGTCGGGATTAAATGGGTGGGTACTATTTTAGCCCGGACACCCCACGGGAACACGGGGCAAGAAAATTATGCAATCTCTTCTCCATCGCACACGCTCCACATTTCTCCTTGTATGTTTCCAACCAGGAAATTCTCGGTTGAATTCCGTTTCTACCTCCACAGCGCGCTTCGCTTTGCGGTTGGAATCGTAAAGACAGCTGAATATAAACGTTATAATTTGCTTGACTTGAGCCTTTGTGGTCTTCCTGTAAGCTTATTATTCACAATCTTGTAATTTCCGATGGGTGAAATAGGATTACTGTTTGTTAGATGTTATACTTACGAGTCGCCTAGGTTATTAGGTAAGTAAGTAGAGTTATGTGGAATGAGTTTCACTTTAGAGATTATTTACCCGCTTTGTAGATAATAAAAATTAGAGTGTAGGTACCTAATTAATAAATAATTGTGATGTGACCTCTTAGCCTTACAGTATCAGAATATCGACTTGGCAAAACTATTTAGGTAATTGAGATTATTTTATCTGTTGGGTTTCTCCTGTTACGTTAAAAATCGAGGTCACAGTCACTGACGAATTGATAACGAATTAGAATAATATGTTTTGCCATGATGGCTGTGACTTCTTTCATACAGGGTAAAGTACTTCGACAACCCAGGTAACCTGCAGGAGATTACCAGTAACGTCAAGGCGTTGCTGGCCTTTCTCGAGGGGTGGCTGGGGTGGATCAAATGACTTACTTCCCACTTGTATGCAAAATACGCGCTGATAGGAGTTGCTGATACCAACCCATTATACCATACCGTTTACGTTACTGCCATACCTATTATTGGAATCAAATGTAACTAAAGCTCACATTTTAGGACATAATAAATAATGTTAATTTGTAATCCGTGGTGCTTGGCAACTGAGCCTCCCCCAGTTGTAATCGTCCCTTTTGGTCCTATGAGCCTAGTTTTGTTCTGTGTCCTGGTTAATTTGGAGGGAAGTGTAAAATTTATTTTTCTTACTCCTCCGCTATACTTTTCTGATTCATTTCGTTGCGGGATTCAACATAGTTGTAATGTTTCTCCGGGACTCGTCGAGCTTCATTGCCTTGATGCTTTTTTTAGTCGTCGCTACTGCTGATTCTGGCTTTCAGAAGTTACAGTGGTTTGGGAATAGTGTGGCGGGCATGTGCCAATGAAAAAAATACCATACTAGACTCTGATTCATTGAGACCAACTTGAGGGGAAAATGGGACAACTGCATTCGTGTCCTGCATTTCCTGGAGCCCTAGCCAAATTGACAATCTACAATCGACGTCGTCGTCTGTTAATGACGTCATCTCAACGACAAGTCACGTGATCGAAATTCAAAAATGGATTACGACGAGGCGTTAATTATTGTAGAAAGAGATACGATACAAAACGATTGTTACTTGGCTAGGCCTACTGATGCCTGCACATTTCAGGATTGATGAACGTTCTGCTCATCTTTTTCCCAACTATGTTCGGCTCGGCTTTCAGTCCAATCAAATGCATCTAAATACCAGTATTTAACCGCCAGTATTTAATCCAGAATCAGCACTGACGACTGCCAGAACAGCACCGAGGCAATGAAACTCTACAAGTCCCGGAGAAACGTTGCAACTGTATTGGATCCCGCAACGAAATTATTCAGAAAAGAACAGAGGAGGAATTAGCAACTGCCTTTCTGACCTTCACAACCCAGTTACTTGATAACACGATACTCCTTAGTAAGACTGGCTGCTAGACTGTTGAACTTCTGACTACCCGTAAATGCTGACAAAGATCTACAAATGGGACCACGGGCTACGTGCTTTCTAAGGCACGGGAATTGATGGCCGCAACTTATGGTGCCAGACATGGCTAATTTGTGGGACAACTCAGTGTAGAATTTGAAGAGACGGTTGTGTCGTCAAATTGAATGTGAATTTGAAATAGTGAGAATGTCAACAATGCTACATTTAATATTCAGAAAATCTTTCACCAATAGGAAGCGTCGTTGTCCCTGACTGCTTTAAGATACACTTTTTTAATTGTTCGCTTGAATGTCAGTCACGCGGATGCAGGCGGAGTCTTGGAATAAAAAGTAGCCTATGTCGTTTATTGGGTTCAAACAATCGGTCAGTAGTTTAAACCACGAAAGCGTACCTGACAGACAAACAGAGTTACCTTGGCGTTTAAAATATTAGTATAAATTATCTACTCTTTTATAGATACACCAAATAAAGAAAATTAAAATTAAAAACAATTTAAGTAGACGAAGTCGCGGGCTAAATATAGTATTATAGTAGGTATGTCCAGGTTTAGTCACGGTTTTTTTGAGCACAAATAATTAACACTTCTATAAACATAAATTGTTATCATTAGGTACCTACGCTGTCTTTAAGATATTTTTTTGACCTGAGCGTTTGAAAAGTAGAGGTTATCGTAATTTAGAAGTCAAATTCTACACTACACAACTCGGGGAAAACCAGGATTTCCTACCATTGCGTATAAAATAACACTCACAAGTTCACATCGCATCACTACCCTCTACACATCTCGTAAAGAAGTTCCTATCGAACATTCAACATGTACAAGATTCTACTAATCGTTCTTCTGGCAACGATGGCGTTTCCACATATTGAGAGTATAATACAGTACCGAATCGTTTACATAAACCAAGACCGAAGCTGGTTCGAAGACTGTGATAACGTTTGTCGCGAGCTGGCTTACACACTGCGCCCCGGGACCCGGGACTACCTTTACCGAGAATGTGGGGACACTGGACAGGGAGGTGCGTTAACTCGTACATGCTACTGCCGCTGTAAAGAAAACCCGCAGAATGAAGAGTAAAGATATCAAAATCGTTGTGCAAAGTGTAAAAGTGCTAACAGAAGATCGAACCGTCCGCCTGACAGAAGGAGACAGCGTCATATGCTAGAAGCAATTAGGAGAATTCTCTTTTTGGCATATAGCACTGTCTCTCTGTCCGGCGGACTGTGCAATCGTCTATTAGCGTCTTAACTGAAGTCAATTTAAGTGTAACTTTTTATATTTTCAACCAGTGTAACTATAATTTAGTGAGATAATTCATTTTTATAATGTCAACCAATGGAACTATAACTTAGTGAGATAATTCATTATTATATGGGCAACCAATGGAAATGTAACTTAGTGAGATGCATTTTTATATTGGTGCCGATTCCCTTGTTCACAAACTAAACTAAAATTAGGCATTTGGCATCTCTTACTAGCAGGCAGCTGAAGAAAAGGACGGCGACAGAGAAGGACTAAGTTAGAGATGTCAAATTAGTTTTTTCCTTGAACTTCGCAGTGTTTTTAATCAATACGTTCTGAAATGACAACTATAATTGTATGAACATTTTAGATCAACTTAAATTGACAGCTCTTATTAATATATGTCTCTTTCGTGTTTTATTGGAGAGAAAGAGATATAAATGGCTTAAAATTAGTTTAGTTCGAGCACAACAGAATTGGCACCATTGTCAACCAATGGAAGTATAACTTAGTGAGTTAATGCATTTTACTATTGTCAATATTGTACACATTTATTTTTAAAAGAGTAAGTATGGAGTTTCTTGCCCATTCTTCTCCATACGAAACTACCTTTTGGAATGGGCAACTAGAATCAACTTTATATTTTTTTATTATGACGTTCAAAAGTGCCTTTTTAATGGTCTAATTGAAATAAATGATTTGACTTTGACTTTGACTTCAACCAGTGTAACTGTAATTTAGTGAGATAACGCATTTTTATATTTTACAACCAATGTAACCGTTACTTAATGAGTTAATATTACATTTTTATATTGTAACCATTTGTGTTATTATTTATTTTGATCACTCTTGTACACACAGCCGACTAATTAAAAAATCCAATTACACTACCTGACCTGGGAATCAAAACCGCAGAAACCAACGTTCAGCATTTGCGCAACAATATCAGTTCTACGTCGCAAATCCAATAATCTAGCAGATTTGGGGACTCTAGTGTACTTAATGTCCTTAACGTTACGACTACATTGACTCATTTAACAAGCGCTATTCGACTTTCCAATACTCCTTAATTTTAGGATATACTAGCTTCTGCTCGTGACTTTGTCCACGTGGTAGTCTAGTATACCATAAGGAACACATTCATTGTGCGTACTGCTAAGGAGTGGAATTGCCTGCCCGACTCTGTGTTTCCTGATAGCTACAACCTGGGAGTCTTTAAGTCAAGAGTGAATAGGTTACTTCTAGACAAGCGTGCAACATCTTAGACCGCATCATCACTTCCCATCAGGTGAGATAGTGGTCAAACGTATGCCTATCATTGGTAAAAAAAAAAACATAGGGTACCTATACCTTAAAGGTACCCTATGACACTCGGCAATACTGTAGTTTTCTATACAGTTTCGCTGCGATTCAGATGCAGTTGATCTGCAGCGATATTATCGACTGACTGCACTGCTAGCTTCAAGTTTATGTGATGATGCAGTGTGAGTGAGTAACATAATTTTCTCATTTATCAATTCAAATCCGAATTCCCAAGTATGTTACCAGGTGGGTTCATGTGAAGGTCTTTAAGCAGGTTTGTTTGTAGTAACTGAACTGGTTTTAGCCTATGTCCTTTTTTGTGGTTCAAACAATCGGTTCAGTGGTTTGGTGGTTTTGGTGGTTAAGCGTAGCTTGTAGACAAACAGAGTTACTTTTATATTTCTAATATTAGTAAAAATTATCTACGTTTTAACAGATACCTACCTATTAAAGAAAATGAAAAAGTAAGGGAACCTTACGATGTTTTACGAACAAAGGTAAAACTTCTATTAAAAATAAATTGTTATCATTAAGCACTTATATTACCTACGCTATCATTATGTTATTTTTGTTTGTGTTAGAAAACTAAAGGTTATCGTAAGTTACAAATTAAATAAACATCCCTTGATACGTGTGAGTTTATCAGGCGACTACACAACTTGGAAAAACCCGTGAATCTTACCTACCATCAAGTATAAAATAATGCTCACAATTTCACATCGCATCACTACCCTGTACACAACACGTAAAGAAGTACCTACCTATCGAACATTCAACATGTACAAGATTGTACTATTTCTGCTTCTGGCAATGATGGCCTTTCCACATATTGAGAGTATAATACAGTCCAGAACCGTTTACATAAATAAGGAACGAAGCTGGTTCGAAAACTGTGATGACGTTTGCCGCAATCTGCATTTCACACTTCGCCCTGGCACCCAGGAGTACCTCTACAGAGAATGTGGGGAGACTGGAGAGGGTGCTGCGCTTGATCGTACATGCTACTGCCGCTGTACTGAATTATAAATTCAAGAATGAAGAGAACAACATTATTGTTCAAAGTGTAAAAGTGCTAACAGACTGTCGAACCGTCCGCCTGATAGACGGAGACAGAGTCTATGCTAGAAAATAGCAACTAGGAGAACAGAATTCTCTTTTTGGCGTATAGCACTGTCTCTCTCTATCCGACGCACGGTCCGATCATCTGTTAGCGTCTTAACTGCAGTCGATATAACTATATCTTTGTGAGTTTATACATTTTTATTATAGACAACCAATGTAACTGAAACTTACTGAGTTAATATTATATTTTTAAATTGTCAACCATTTGTGTTATTATTATTATATTCAAAATGGTGTCCCCTTGTTTCGCAGACAGAAATTTCATAGAATTTCGTTTCCCAGAAAATGTTTCACATTTTATTTCGACTATTATTGTTTAAAGACTATTTACTTGAATGAAACATATTTCACAGAAACACAATTCAAAGAATTTTTAATCAAATTTTTTTGTTTAACAAACTTATCAAACAGTAGAATTACTTTTTAACAAATATTGTTTATTCGGTGTATTTTTCTATGGAATTTATTTCAACAAAAATATATACTAAAAAGAAAGACAATAACAAAAATAATCTTAAAAAGTCAATATGTTGTGCTACAAAAGTTAATGACAGAAATGAATTGCTGTGAAACCGACTCCACGTAGTCTTGTCTGCCCTACCCCTAGAGTGTAATTTAAATTCGCGTAGGCGCGGAGGGGCGAGGCGGCCAGCGAGCTGAGGAGCAGGTGGTTTTAACGCCCGCCGCCGCGGCTGAGGCTGGCCGGCGAAGCCGGCCAGTAAGCCGAAGCTGCGGTGGTGAGCGTGAATACCATCTGCGACGATAAGCTCGCGTGGTACCGCCGGAGCCCCGCAACGCCGTAGCCGTGACAGAAACCATGCCTGCTGCATGTTGCATGTTCGCTTGCATGCTCGCTTGCATGATGCATGCTTGCTTGCACGCTGCATGCTTGCTTGCATGCTGCATGCTTGCTTGCACGATAAACGATTGCACGATAACGATAAAGATAATCGGAATTTTAATAATCGGAATTTTAATAATCGGAATTCGTATTTTTGATGTTCGGAATTTTCATTATGTCGGACTTTTTGTTATTCGATCTTTTGAAACTCGGTATTTTGAGAATAGTAATTATAAACGTTCGGAATTTTGAAATTTTAGTATTATAAAAATAGGATGAATGATAAATCGGAGTTGCCATATTAGGAATTTTGAACTATTCGGAATTATGAAAATCGGTATTTTGAAATTCGTATTTCTGACTTTCGGAATAAAGTTTTTCGTATTTATGTAGTGTACCCCAGTGTTGTACATGGAGCGACTGACTGACTGCGTGCCCCCCGCAACCCAGTCACTGGGTAATATGTATACGCGACTGGTTGTCATACTTTCTTGCTTGTGACTACCAATTACTAATGTCAAAGAGACCGTCGAGAACAACGGCTTAATGTGCTTTCCGAAACATAGAGGGTTCTTAGTATGAAATGCATGGTCAACCATCTACAGACCGACCGCGGCAAGCGTAACTTAATCATGACCGATCGATCCACACAGCTCTTACTTAGCCACGGCCAACTTAAAAAAAAAAGAACATCAATGGTTATCAATATAAAAATGTAATATTACAGTAACAGTTACATAGGTTGACAATATAAAAATGTAATATTACAGTAACAGTTACATAAGTTGACAATATAAAAAAAAAATTAACAAAAAGACAACCGCCTTCAAAAAGTAAAAAATAACTTTCAATTCGCAAGTCGGCGGCTTTGATTTTGCTTGTTGTTTTGTATTGCCACCGACTTGCGAATTGAAAGTTATTTTTTTCGCTTTTTAGTGCCTGTTTCTCATCATAGAAACGAATTACGAAACGGCAACACAAAAAAAATCTGTCATCCCTTAATTTTCAAACCTTAGGGGTGGAATATTATATAATTTATATGGGACCAAATTTGAGGTATACACTATCAATTAAAAAAAGAATCATCGAAATCGGACTACACTGAAAAAAGTTATGCGTGGTCAAACATAAAAATATATAAAAAATTAAAAAAATGTTCATATAATGAAAACCCCAGTAGTTTTCATTTTATGAACATTTTTTTAATTTTTTTTTTTTTGCAAACAATGTTTCATTTTTATGGGACCAAATGGCAACTATTCCGCATCAAACTAAAGAAGAATCACATAAATCGGTTCATAAATCTCAGAGTAATCGATGTACATACATAAAAAAAAAACAACCGAATTGAGAACCTCCTCCTGTTTGAAGTCGGTTAAAAATGTATTAACTCACAAAGATATAGTTACATCGACTGCAGTTAAGACTCTAACAGACGATCGAGCCGTGCGGTGGACAGAGAGCGACAGTGCTATACGCCAAAAAGAAAATTCTGTTCTCCTTATTGCTTCTAGCAGGTGATGCTGTCTCCTTCTGTCAGGGGGACGGTTAGTCAGTCTGTCAGCACTTTTACACTTTGCACAATGATGTTGATATTTTCATTCTTGAATTTATAATTCTGTACAGTGGCAGTAACATTCATTATAAGACCCAGCTTCTGGTCCATACTCCATATTCACCTCCCTCGCACATGATTGGTAGAGGTATTCCTGGGTCCCGGGGCGTAGTGTGTAACCCAGATCGTGACAAACGATATCACAGTCTTCGGATCCGATTCGGATTTGGCTTATGTAAACAACGCGGTGTTGTATTATACTCTCAATGTATGGAAACGCCATCGTTGCTAGCAGCACGAATAGTACAATCTTGTACATGTTGAATGTTCGATAGGTACTTCTTAACGTGATGTGTAGAGGATAGTGATGCGATGTGAACTTGTGAGCGTTATTTTATACCCGATGGTAATCACGGGTTTTCCCAAGTTGCATAGTCGCCTGCTAAACTGACACGTATCAAGGGATGTTTACTTAATTTTTAACTTACGATAACCTTTACTTTTCAAACACTCAAGTATAAAAAATAACTTTTGATGATAGCGTAATAGGCACCTAATGATAACAATTTATGTTTATTAGGGTTTAGGCTCCGCTCGCCCCTTGGATCTTGCCTCTTTCGATTAAAGTGTTCCAGTCACCCCGTTTTTTATTACTTTGGTGTAGTGACTCGCCCCTTGCGACATTTCCTTGGAAATTTTACCAAAGAAAGTACAGATAGATAGAAAAATGCATACATTATGAACAACGCCATGTTTAATTTAAGTCTATGTTTATAGTAGGGGAGCCGTAGTGGGGATTTTTGGATTTACTCGAGCGCGGCAGAAAAACATATGGGGAGCAGCCTTGTGACTTGTGAAGTGCTTCCACCATACCTGAGCCTTTTATGTAGCGTCGAATGTCCAGGACAGCCGATCAGATTAGTAAAAAAAATCGATCATCAGAAAAACTCGAGCGCGTCAGATTAAAGCAATGTAAGTTACTTACATGCAGGCAAGTGCGCATTTTAATAATCTGACAATTTGAGCGTGACGTAAAGAAGTGGGAGAGTCACAAGGCTGCAAAAAAAAACGTCACATGGACATTCTCGAGCGCGGTTAATTTTTTATTTATATTTTGAAGGAAATTATACCCTGTTCACAATAAGATTAGACACAAACACAAACCTTTTTTACAGTCCCTTCAACCGATTTTGACTTCTATTTCGTAGGCTTAAGGATGACATTAGAGGCAAAAAAGTGGTTACAATAACAACGGTTTACTGCAGTTGCCATTTGTCATGCTACCAACGCAATATAAGTCAAAATCGGTTGAACCGCCTGTAAAAAAGATTTTTGTAAATGTCTAATCTTATTGTGAACAGGGTATAGTTACAGATCACGGAAATAACATAATCTGCCGATTTGCACAAGCCGAAGTAGCTAAAACCATCAATAAAATCTGGTACATGTAAGCTTATCTTTGCCCTGGCCGGAGGCCTTAAATTCATTTGGCACCACAGGAAAGTCCGGTTAAGCAGCGGACAAACTCCTTTTTTTTTTTTTTTGGTACGGGGTGGAAAATCCTCATAGATGAAATCCTCCGCCCTGGGGCGGGCGGAGGGGTCTGTCAGACTCTTACTGACTAAAAACCACCCCGGTGTTCCATCTCACACCTACGTCGGGGGTCGCGGGAACTGGAGATACTTCCGCAACCCCCGGCTAGTGCCGGCCCGCTGCAGCGGGCCACTTCTCGGGTCAGGGGGGGAGTGAGGTGTTAGACTCCCCCCTGGACGTCTTAGAGGGGCGCGCGTGGAACACTACGCGCCGCCACCTCGGGTCCTGGTGTATGTGGGGGGCGACAGACGTCCCCGAGTCTGCCGCCCCTGGACCCATTTAGGGGGGCCGGAAGAGGGCGTTATCCGCCCTCCGCCGACGCCCGGTGCGCCTGCTGCGGGCAGGGTGGGAGGTTGAGATCTCCCTCTCCCTTTCCGCAGCCTCCTTCTGCGACATGACACTTTCGCAGAAGGAAACCACCGCGTCCCAGGACTCTGCGCTGTCGACCATCGACTCGACCACGGCTGACAGCGACAGGTCACTGCCTACTTCTGAGACGAGGGCACGGCGCGGCCCCTCCCAAGCGGCACATTCCGCCAGCGTATGCCGCGCCGTGTCCTCCCGGCAGTCGACGCAGTGGTGACACCGGGCGTCCGGCTCCCTGTTTATGCGACACAGGTACTTCCCGAAGCAACCATACCCCGAGAGCACCTGCGTCACCCGAAACGACAGGGAGCCGTGCCTCCTCCCGAGCCAGCGCTCGAGCACTGGCCGGACCGCCTCGATGCTGGCGAGGCCGGCGGTAGGGCGCGAAAGCCTGTCCCGCCATTCCGCCACCAGGACCTCGCGAAGCTGAGACCGACGCAGCTCCATGTGTCGCTGCATTGGTCGCTCGCCCCGCGACCGCGCTTCCTCGCGCCACCGGTACAGTGACGCGAGCACCTTCGCCTCCAGGTCCCAGGGCGGGGATCCGGCCAGTGCACAAGCCGCCTCGTAGGAGATCGTGCGATATTCCCTGATGACTCTGACGGCCATCGCGCGTTGCGACTTTCGCAGCACGGCGATGCTTCCGGCCGTCAGGTCTACCGCCCAGATCGGGGCCCCATAAAGGGCCATCGATCGCACGATCCCCACGTAGAGCCGCCTCCAGACGGCGCTCGGGCCCCCCAGATTGGGAAGCAGCGTTGAAAGCGCCCCGGCCGCGCCCAACAACTTGGGCGCCAGCCGCTGGAAGTGGGGGCCAAAACCCCACCGGCTGTCGAGCACCATTCCAACGTACTTCATGGTGGACTCGACAGCTATTCGGGCCCCCCCGACCACGATGTGTGATCCCGGCGGCGGCGCCCGATGGGGGCCGTGAAAGATCACGGCCTCCGACTTGTTAAGGGCCACCTCCAGGCCGAGGCGCCGGATGCGGCCCACCACCTGTGAGACCGCAGCCATCGCCAGCAACGCTGCCTCCCTGTACGAACTCCCCCGGGCCGTGACCAGCGTGTCGTCAGCGTAACACGTCAGGTCCACGCCCGGCTGGAGCTCGCCCCTCAGCACCCAGTCGTACCCGATGTTCCACAGGGGCGGTCCTAAGACGGAACCCTGCGGAACACCGCACGACATGCGGCGCTGGTGTTCGCCATCACGTCCCACGTAGGTGACACACCTCTCGGACAGATAAGCCCCAACTATGCGGCGGAGGTAGGAAGGCACACGATGATAGCGCAGTGCCTGCAACTCCAGGGCAGGGTGTTGAACGCTTTGGAAATGTCCAAGGACACCGCCAACATCACCCCGCCCCGGGACACCCGCTTCCTCCGCCAGGACTCTCACCCTCGATACAGCCTATATGGTGGAGCGCCCATGCCGAAAGCCATACTGACTCTCGTCCAGGTCCGGCCCCTCTTCGCACAAGTGTCCGACGAGGCGGGCTGCGATTATCCGCTCAAACAGCTTTCCCACCTTAAGCAGGAAACCTTAGTTAACTTGCGAGATGTCATTTCTAAAAAAGAAAGATGAAAATGAAGAAAAGATAAGATTACGACGATTAAAGATTAAAGATTAGACGACCTAGTCGAACCGAACTTCCAATATGAAGATAATTCCACTGACTATAGTTTCGTTTTCTATTAATTTGGATAAAATCTTAAGACCTAATATAACTTAGCATACAGTTTCTCCTAATTAAATTTTCGCATAACATTAATTTCGCGTAACAGCTTACGCATATTTTATTAAGCATTATTTCTCTAATCGTAATAATGATTAAGCATAACATACAGCATACATTTATTTACGCATAATGATATTAAAACATATTTTTACCATGCATGCACCAAGCATGCAAACACGTAAACAAGCATAAGCGGCTGCATACATGGCGTATGCTTAATAGTAAAAATATGTTTGCATGCAAGCAAGCATGCAGCAAGCATGTAGCAAGCAATTGAATGTAAAAAATAAATGATTACTTTCAAAAAATTACAAAAAGACATGATTTTTTTTCTAACCGTCAGATTAAGGAAATTCCTCCACATAATTGTCAGATTATGGGTCAGTACGACAAGGACATCAAGATGAAGCATCTGTATAAAAATCTGACGCGCTCGAGTATTTCCATGTGACGGGTTTTTTTTACATTTTTGAAAACCTGTACAGGCTTCCCCCGCCACTGAAAGTGCATATATGTCATAACCTTTTTTTCTTTTTAGCATCTAACCTTCACAATCCAATAGATCTTCACGACGCGCCAGTAAATCCCGATTTAGCCTCTTGGGCTCCCCTACTATTAGAAAAATTGTGTGCGTACTTATGGCTACTGTATAGAATAGGGATCTACATTGTTGTGTTTTTGACATTTTATTTGCACAATTTTGTAATTGTAACTTTGTTGATAACAAATCTTAGTAAACTACCAGGAAAGCAGAAATGAACTGGAACTAGGTGCTTAAGCAATACCCCAAATCGCCCCCGATTGTAAGTAAATTAAAAGCACTCAGCACTCTAAGTTTTTAAACATTTCAATTATTTTTTCTTTTTCTTTAAGTAGTAAGTCGTTTATGCACCTAGTTGCAGTTCATTATCGTTAGCTCTTAATGGTGACGATGGTGTCCCGTGCTGCGTCATGACTAACCGTATCCTTTAATTCTATACCTACTGAGTTGTCCCAGAAATTAGCCACGTTTGGGGCTATCCGTAGCGACCATCAATTCCAGTGCCTCAGAAAGCACGTTTAGCCCATGGTCCCGGCTACCATTTGTAGATCTTTGTCAGCCGTTTAACAACCAGTCTCGCCAGGGGTTATTGTGTTACCAAGTAACTGGGTTGTGAAGGTCAGATAGGCAGTCGCTCCATGTTAAACATTGGTATTCTAGACTGGAAGCGGTCCACAATATAGTTGAAAAAATGCTAGGTAGATGAGTAGCATCCATCAATTCTGAAGCGTGCAGGCGTCACACGTTAACAGGAGTCCAATTCGGACTATAAGACATAGGTGTCTTATAAACACGGAATAATAATTAATTGTAAAAAATGTAATCTTCCGACCGGATTTCGGTCACGGCGGCCAATCTCAATGGATGTCCATCCATCATGGATGTGTTAATGGATGTGCACTATAATATCTTCTGCGTACTTGGCTGATGTCAGCCAAGTACGCAGAAGATATTATAGTGCACAAGTGTGTGCGCAAACACAGGTGCACTCCCTCTTCCCTCACTCTCATAGTCCGGTGGGACGGTAATCCAAAACGACCGGAGAGAGATCAGGCGCAGGACCAACTGCTTTACGTGCTTTCCGAGGCACGGGAGTGTTACACCGCCAACTTCCAAACTCCGGGCTGTTAAACTGAGATATTCTTAATAGAAGAACCCAATAACACGTTGCCCGACCTGGGAATCGAACCCAGGACCCCACACTCAGCAGTCGCGCTTGCGACCACGAGACCAACGGGCAGTAATTAATACGCGGCGGCGGCGAATAATTAATTAATAATGTAATAAAGATATTATTCTTATTCATTATCAAATCGATTGTGACTGTGACCTCGATTTTAAAACCAAAACAGGAAAAATATTAAAAAATTAAAAGTTCAGCAAAGACGATAATATCATATTTATGCATTACTAGCTTTCGCCCGCGGCTTCGCCCGCATGGTTTGTTGATAAAACTGGCCAAGTGCGAGTCTGCCTCGCGCACGAAGGGTTCCGTACCATTCATACAACATTAGACATCGAGCATTAAACAGCATAATATGACGTTTGTTGTATGGGAGCCGTCCTTAAATATTAGTTTTATTCTGTTTTTAGTTATAGCGGCAACAGAAATACATCATTTGAGAAAATTTCAACTGTCTAGGTATCACGGTTCATGAGATAAAGCCATGATGACAGACAGACAGACAGACAGACGGACAGTGGAGTCTTAGTAATAGGATCCCGTTTTTGCCCTTCGAGTTTGGAACCCTAAAAAAGCAGCCTATATCCTTCCCAAGGCTTCAGACTATCCGTATCAAATTTTATCAAAAACGACTCAGCAGATTAGCTATGAAACATAGTATACATTCACACAGATAAACAAACGGACAGACAGACAGAAGTAACTTTAGTTTTTACATTGTCAGGTAAAGTTACTAATCCTTACCTGACATTCATCATCATTTGCTTGCCCTTATCACATGTTACTTGGATTCCGTCCTGTCAACCGTTACCTGACATTTTAAAATCCAAAGTGACTTCTATAAAAAAATAATAGTATCTATATTAGGTATATAAATGCATACTATTATTTTTGGACAGGCTACTTAATATAGCGGCTTCACTTGTCGTACGGTAGCAGCAAAAAATAAAAACTGAAAGGATTAGAATATAGTACTTAATAGGTAATCTATACATATAATAAAAACGTAGAGACGTCAAAACTGTACATTGCATATTTAAAAAAAAAAATGTTTTATAAACGATACTGATGTCAAAAAGATAGATTTTAGAATTTTTGTCTGTTTTTTGTATTTTGTATGCAGTGCCCGATTGGCACAAAAACGATTGCATAGAATCTCTTCAAATTTTGCAAAAATATTCCTTAACTGACATTGCTCATCCCCCAAATAACGCCAATCGCGTCATTTGGTGGATGAGCAATGTCGCATTAATTATGTTCGTTTTCTTCTACAGTTTAACACAGAATTGTAAAAACGCGGGACAAAATGATGGAATATTGTAGATAGCTGCAGATTTACCTTTGGAAATAATTATCATCACGCTGTACCTTCAAGGAGCTGAGCAGTTAATTATGCCAACGGCTACTTTGATCCGTAAAGCTCTACCCACACATATCTGGACCGTGCCGGGACGGGGACGGTCCGTGTCCGTGAAAAAATTATAGATATGAACATCTATAATAATATGAACTCGCACGTCACGACGTCGGCCCGGGCACTGAAGCTCCGTCGCCGGCCCGTACACGGACGTGTGTGAACGAGTTCATATAAAATGTTCAAACTCAAACTCAAAATCATTTATTTCAAATAAACCATTCACAGGTACTTTTGAATTGTCAGAGTCAGTCAGTCAGAAAGTTGAAGCTAGTTGCTCGTTCCAAACAGTAGGTTTTTATGGAGAAGAACGAGCAAGAAACTCCATGAACACTCTTTTAAAATCAGTTATATTTTACAAATGTAGGTTACATCATTCCTGTTGAATCTATGGGTACAATGTGAGAACAATGTAACAAGTCTTGCATGTTAAAAGAGGTCTAGGGAGAAATATAGTTATAATAACAATTCAAACCAAAATTTTGAATAACCGAGGCAACTAAGAGATGACCAGTCCCAACTAACAGCGCCCGTTCACGAACTAGACGCACGGATCGGCATCATTTGGCTCAACCATTTTGAAGGGAACCGAATGATCCAACACGCGCGCCACCGTCAGCGAGACATTCCAGTGAGCATGACATACTCCCAACCGCCAGGACACATTCAAGTCAATGACATACCTCGTAAATGGTAGCTTTAAATAACATAGTGCTCACATGTATGTGCTATGAAAAATTAAATAATACTAACACATTGAGTTCACAACTATACCCTTTCACGGACACGGACCGGCCCCGTCCCGGGCACGGCCCGGGTATGTGTGGATAGAGCTTAAATCGTCGAAGTAAATTATAACACTACGATTTAGACGTCCGCTTTACAAGTCACTGGTCGTAAGCTCAGTCCGCATTGACAGATTTACTTTTTGTATTTTTTAATGCATTTCCAAATAACAGCAAAACAGTATCTGCAAACTTTTAGCTTAAACTTTGTTTGCTTACTTATTTTTCATATTTTTTCAATATTGAAATTATATCTAGACAATATCTATGTACCTAAGCTGGTTTTTACTTTGGGCAGAGGTTAAGCATTGCCATCCAACGTGGCAATGCAGTCAGTCTCTTGGGCACATTCCCAGATGACGGCGATGTGGAGGAATTTTTTATGCCTTATTATATTAGTGTATTTTTGGTTTAATAGTTATAGGTTTTTCTTTTTTTGTACGTATATTGTATATTTGTTACTTATTAAATGAAAATTCCCCTCTGTACCTAAGTATCGTTTTGTTTAGATTTAAGTTATTAATACCTAAGTCAAAAATATCGGTGTGTTGCTGACGTACTGGGTAATGTTTTCGTATTTATGATTACGTCTCTCATAATTATTTTTGAACAAACTGAAAACTGTAACGAATTCTTTGATCCTAGAGCTATCGAGTGGTGTAATTAAATGGATGTAGGTAGATGATAGATACAACACCTAACTTTATACCCCAATTTCGTTATCATCAGTTTTCTAAATTGCCTCTTACTAAGGAAGAAAAATGTAAGACGTATTCACGTCAAAAAACTGTGGAAACGATAGTAAATAAAATAAATAGATAAAATTCATTTATTTCATTTATTTATAATTTAAAAACATTTCACACTTCTAACATAACCTAATAGAATAAAATAATAATAATAATAAAATTCCTACCAAATGTCAAAAATTCAAAATAAAATACCATCAAAATTTAAATTATTAATTATTAATAACGCCTGCAAAACGGCCTTGCCTGAACATGCCTGTTGCAGCAATGCAGCAAAACAATAGTAAAGCTTTTTTTTAGTATTTTTTCTGTAGGTAAGTACGTCTATCTGCATGTGCCAGCTTCACTACCTGATATGGGAACTATTTGATAGATTTTTCAAATTTTGCAAAAATGTTGGATGTACCTCTTATCATGATTACTCTATATGTAATGGGGGTAGCTAAGGTGATCAAAATTATATTATTTTTAATCGTTTTACCGCGGTATTGTAAAACCAAATAAATGTGGGGAGTTCAATCTAACTCTTTTTAAGGCGTTCTGTCAATCGTTTTACACGAGCGACCTGTGGGTGTCATGTACGAGCCGAGCCTACAATGCCCTGCGTGTTCAATTTAATAATGCATTCAGGATGCTGTTGGGACTGCCATGGCGCTGCTGTAGCACGTCGGCGATGTTCGCGGAGGCTCGCACAGATGGTTTTCACGCCATCATGCGAAAGAAAGCGGCCTCCTTACTGCAACGCCTGCATGGTAGTGACAACAGCATTTTGAAAATGATTGCTGCCAGACCGGACTGTCCCTTCCAGAGCCACTGGGTGGGGACTATCTTAGGTCTGAAATTGTAATTAGGTAAGTAATTACGAAAACTAACAATAGTAACCTATTTTTTTATTGGAACGAAGTTCCTTATCGCGCGTTGTGAAAGGGGGCTAGACGGAAAAAATTCTTACGAAAAGTTGTCACGACACTTTTTGCTATAGGTACTTCACAAACGCAGACAATTCGAACAGAAAAATTGAATCGTTGGAACTGTCAAATAGAGTTCATTATTAGTTGAATGGCGGCTTTTCTATGAAAATATTGGAGCGAATTAAAACCTTATTTTTACACATTAACCGTGAAATTCGGTTGCACATAGCTCCTATTCTCCGGTCGGGACAGTTTTAATCAACTTTGGCTTAATTAAAAAACTTACCTATTAGGTATAAAATTTACACTTCCCTGTATCGAAGCAACTGCTCAATATGGAGGCCATTTCGCTCGATACATAAACGGGCACGTTTAATTAAATTGTCTTTTAATTACATTATATTTGTTAATAATAAAAAAAATATTACTATAAATTAAAAAAAATAAAATTTTGTTACAATTCCTTCACTAATTAATCGAAAGGAACTTCGTTCCATCCGGGTGTCCCTTGACACCTCTCAAGTTTATTATTATTATTATTATTTATTTAATTCGAACACAAGATTCATATCTTTGTTAGTAACACTTATCAAACTATGTTAGTAACATTTCTTACAACTAAAACAAAAAGCAACTAATTTAAAAACCTATAACTATGTCCGCTTCCCGCCGCACCAGACCCGTAGGCGTGCATACGGGTCCAGTGCTCCAGGAACGGGCAATCAGGCTTATACGCTATCACCTTTAAAATGCTGTTGGTGCTCCCCCGAATCCTTCGCATCAGGGATGCCGTTCTTTTGCGCATTATAGCTTGAAAGCTATCTGTGTCTGCCTCAGCGAACATGCCTGACGCGCTACAGAACCGCGGGAGCCCCAACAGCATCCTAAGTATATAGCATCCTAAGTATATAGCATCCTAAGTATAAAGTAGCATATTTACTTAAGTAATATTGTTACTTACACCAAAGTACTAACACAACTATGTATTTTATTTATTTATTTATTTAATTTAATACTGTAGATTTGATATGAAATACCCAGTCTGAAATCGAAACCAGGTATGGGAATGTCTATTTTATAACGCGGTTTGTCGAGTTTCCACACACATTAAATGTTGTGGAGGACACAACATTTAATGTGTGTTCGATCCCCAATGGTTGACTTGACATAACGTCTAAAAACTTACTAACATGTTTTGTTTTATTCTTCAAATGTGTCTGCAGAAAATAATGTAGTGAATAGACATCCACTGATGGGCCCACAATATTTTTCGAAGATAAAACAGCACTTCTGATAACTAATTTGCAGAGATAGAGTGATTGCCGCATCGTGGTCACTAGTTTGACACTATACAAGTGATGGACAGCCAGTCTGCAAACGTTTTGTATGTGAAGAATATTATTAGGGTCCGGGCTGAACTAAATCAATCAGCACAACAATACTGCAAAACATTCAGCTACATTACGGAAGGGCGATAAATTGATGAGGAGTAGCGAGTGTCGCTTTTTTATGAAGGAATAAGTATTCATTGTTTCGTAGGAGCTGGTCTCCAGAATTATTTTATAATAATAATAATAATAATAATAACGTATTTATTTCTCAGTATATGGTACATTAAGATCTTACATTAAATATGGTTTCACATACACTACCACTACTGGTGTAGAAATATATTTCATATAAAATATTTAAAAAGCAAGAAAAAGAAAAGTCATTAAAACATGCAAATCAAAGGTGATACAATTAATTAAATTATAATTTTAATGGCCAATTAATTGAGACTGTTTATAATGCCAAATAGATTAATTTTATATTAATAGATTTTAGATTAATTTTGTCAGATCTTGTAAGAGCAATGATCAGGTACCAAAAAACGTTCTTCAATTTCAGCGGCTGAAGTTGAAGAGAAGAAATTGTCACACATTTCTATGAAACGACTGTGGTCGCAGGCAGAATTTCGTTTTAATTATGTACTAACTTTTGCCCGTGACTTCATCCGCGTAAGTTGCGCCGGTTATAGATAATTGTGTTGTGACCTCTTGCTCTTATTTTATCTATTATAATACATAAATATGATATCGCCTTTGCAAAACTTTTTATTTATTTTTTATTTTCCCTGTTTTGGTTTTAAAATCGAGGTCACAGTCACAAACGATTTGATAAGGAATAAGAATAATATCTATATTCGATGAAGACAGCTGTGACTAATCAAGACCGAATTGAGAGAAAGTCGGACTCCTATTAACGTGTGATGCCTGCACGCTTCAGGATTGATGGATGCTACTCATCTGCCCAACCTTTTCTCAACTAAGTATATTGTGGTCCGCTTCCAGTCTAACAGGATGCAGCTGAATACCAATGTTTGACATGGAGCGACTGCCTATCTGACCATCACAACCCAGTTACTGGGTAACACAATAACCCTTGGCAAGACTGGTTGTTAGACGGCTGGTAAAGATCTACAAATGTTAGCCATGGGCTATACGTGCTTTCTGAGACACTGTCAATTGATGCCCGCTACGGATGACCCCAAACGTGGCTAATTTCTGGTATAGAATTTATTAGTGCAGTAGCTGCTTGTCGCAGCACGGGACACCATCGTCACCACAGAGAGCTACTTTTCCGATTCTAAAAATTCTTACACCAACAGAAAGCTTTGTTATCCCTCACTGAGAATCCCTGAACGATAATTTTATAAAAAAAAAAGGTAAAAAAATAATAATTCATTCGCTTGAATGTCGGCAGACGAAGTCGTGGAATAAAAAATTTTTAACAATAAAGACAACCGCCTTCAAAAAGTAAAAAATAACTTTCGATTCGCAAGTCGGCGGCTTTGGTTTTGCGTTTTGTTTTGTATTGCCACCGACTTGCGAATTGAAAGTTATGTTTTACTTTTTGAAGGCGGTTGTCTTTTTTGTTAAATTTTTTTTTTCTTTTTAGTGCCTACTTACTTCTCATCATAGAAATTAATTACGAAACGATGACACCAAAAAAAATCTGTCATCCCTTAATTTTCAACCCTTAGGGGTAGAATATTTTTTTGAAATTAATATGGGACCAAATTTGAGGTATACACTATCAATTAGAATCATCCAAATCGAAAAAAAAACTGAAAAAAGTTATGCGTGGTCAAACATAAAAATAAATATTATAAATATAAAAAAATATCATAAAATGAAAACTACTGGGCCAAACAATGTTAAATGTTTATGGGACCAAATGGCAACTATTCCGCATCAAACTTAAGAAGAATCACGTAAATCGGATCATAAATCTCAGACTAATCTATGTACGGTCACCAAAGGAGATAAGTATCCATGTCGCCGGAAACAGTTGAAGTTTACTTAGAAACCGATAGGTGTTTATGAATAAAATAAAATACAATTAATAGAGAATAAACAGTTCAATGATTTAATAAAATTTCATTTGAAAGCCCCCATTGGTTTCTAAGAAATCTTCAACTATTCACGACGACATGGATACTTATCTCCTTTGCTGACTGTACATACATAAAAAAAAAACAGGCGAATTGAGAACCTCCTCCTTTTTGAAGTTGGTTAAAAAGTAGCTTATGTCCTATTCTTGTGGTTCAAACAATCGGTTCAGTAATTTAGCCTCGAAAGCGTAAGCAAACAGACCAACAGTTACTTTTGTGTTTAAAATATTAGTATAAATCATCTACGCTTTAACATCTTACATAGGTACCTACTAAAGGAAATTGTAAATGAGAAAAATTAGGGATCGATACGATGTTTTACGAACAAACGTAACGCCTCTAATAAACATAAAATGTTATCATTAGTTGCCTATTACGCTATCATAAGTTATTTTTTTTACCCGAGTGTTCGAAAAGTAGAGGTTATCGTAAGTTAAAAATTAAATAAACATCCCTTGATACGTGCGAGTTTATCAGGCGACTACACAAATCGTGTATAACATCATGCTCACAAGTTCACATCGCATCACTACCCTCTACACATCCCGTAAAGAAGTACCTATCGAACATTCAACATGTTCAAGATTCTACTATTCGTGCTGCTAGCAACGATAGCGTTTCCACGTACTGAGAGTAAACAGCATCTAACCGTTTACATAAGCCAAAGCCGAATCGGGTCCGAAGACTGTGATATCGTTTGTCACGATCTGGGTTACATCCTACGCCCCGGGACCCAGGAATACCTCTACCAAGCATGTGCGACGGAGATGTCCAGGTTTGATTATGAATGTTACTGCCGCTGTACTGAATTATAAATTCAAGAATGAAGATATCACTATCATTGTGCAGAGTGTAAAAGTGCTAACAGACTGTCGAACCGTCCGCCTTACAGATGGAGACAACGTCATAATATATGCTTGAAGCAATTATTAGGAGAACAGATTTCTCTTTTTGGCGTTTAGCACAGTCTCTCTGTCCGGAGCACGATCCGATCGTATGTTAGCGTGTTAACTGCAGTCGATGTAACTGTATCTTTGTGAGTCAGTATTATATTTTTATATTGTCAACCATTTGTGTTATTATTATTATTTTGGGGTCGTGGCTAATTTGACTGACTGCACAGCCGACTTGCAGTTGAACTGCAGGCTAGCTTCAAGTTTATGTGATAATGTAGTCTTACCACGGTGTGAGTGAGTAACATATTTTTCTCATTTATCAAATAAAATCCAGAATCCCAAAGTATATTATCGGGTGGGTTTATATGAAGTTCTTTAGGCAGGTTTGTTTGCAGGAACTGAAGAAACAAGTTACCTTCAGGATGTTTATTTGGCCCATAGGCTAGGATTTTTGAACCCCAAAATAGAACAATATGTTTGTTTGCAGGAACTGAAGAAACAAGTTACCTTCAGGATGTTTATTTGGCCCATAGGCTAGGATTTTTGAACCCCAAAATAGAACAATATGTTTCTTTGCAGGAACTGAAGAAACAAGTTACCTTCAGGATGTTTATTTGGCCTATGTCCTTTTTTGGGGTTCAAACAATCGATTTAGTTGTAGTAAAAAAACATCCTGGAGATGTTTTTTTAGCCTATGACAGACAAACAGAGTTACTTTTGTGTTTAAAATATTAATATAAATTATAATTTATACTAATATTTCTCTGAGAAGCTCGTGGCTAAGTTAAAGCCGTACAGACCGATTGGTCAAAGGTTAAGCTACGCTAGCCGCGGTCGGTTTGTGGATGGGTGACCATCCCTGTCATACCGAGTTCCCTCCATGCCTCGGAAAGCACGTAAAGCCCCAACGGCTTTACGTGCTTTTTGTAGATCTTTGCCAGTCGTTATGGGTAGTCAGAAGCCAGAAAGTCTGACAACCAGTCTTACCAAGGGGTATTGTGTTACCCAGTAACTGGGTTGTGGAGGGCCGATAGGCAGTCGTTCCATGTAAAACACTGGTATTCAGCTGCATCCGGTTAGACTGGAAGCCGACCCCAATACAGTTGGGAAAAGGCTAGGCTAAATATTTTACGCCAACATATTCCAGAAAATGAAAAAAGTTATCCCATCCATAGAATATTTTACGAACAATCGTAATGGTATTTTACTCTATACGAGAAAAAATCTATAAATATGTTATTGAGACAGTTTAGGCATAAAGCAGTCGGAATATGTAAGTTTTAATTCATAAAATAACAAAACATTTTTTTAAATTCAATTCAAAGTTTTCAGTATTTTTAATCTGTTATAAAACACCGTGAAATAGTAGCGGCCATGTTATTACGCCGTACGGCTGTGTAAACAAAGAATTGTCAACTGTCAGTCAACCGATTGGCGTAATATAGGCTTTGTACTTTTATTATTTTCGTAACTAACGTATTTTTTTCATTATTACAACTATTACAAAATAAGCTTTTAATTATTTTTAAATTATACACAATTATCATATTTAATATGAGCGCATTTGATACGAAACGAACTGACGTCATTTACGCTGAGCAATATGGCGTCCAGTAAGAGGCGTTTTCGTCAAAATACGCGCGAAATTTGATAAATTAAAATTTAGATGCATTTTTATAGCACTTATCGATTGAATAAAAATTTTGTGTTTTTTTTGGTGGCATATTAGCACTACAGAATATCATTGCGACACTTTTCAAAAATGGGTGTAATACCCTATTTATTAAAAATAAGTTGTCATCATTACTCACTTTACGACATTATTAAGTATTTTTTTTTTACTCGAGTGTTTGAAAAGTAAAGGTTTGAAATAAACATCCCTTGATACGTGCCAGTTTATCAGGTGACTAGGTACGCAACTTGGGAAAACTGTGATTACCTACCATCGGGTATAAAATAACTTTGTGAGCGTTACACATCGTATCACTACGTTTTTTTGTTCGAAAGGGGTTTATTCCGAAATGGTCGCATATAAGTTGTGAGTGTAAGTAGGTATTTTAATGAGGTGTGCAAACGGTTCGACTTTGATCTTTTTGAAACAAGTGTGACTTCGGCAAAAAGTGTTTATTAGCGAATTTCTTTCAAACCTAGATTCAACAAACTTTTTGTTATAATTTTAACATCTCAGTTCTCATACTCATAGGAAGCAACATGTCGCAGATATTTTAGTAAGTAGGTATAGCATAAAAAAAATTTTTTTTTTGGTGATGTTTACCTACATGTGTATATTTTATTTTTTTGGTTTTATTCGGCAGTTGTATATAATGTTCCATAGCACTTTTTATACTATAGGTACAAGTTCTAGACGTGGAGACTTGTAATTGGCTGTCAGATCATCATACTGTTATTTAAGTACCATTAATGTATTTAGCTGTAAGTCTTCCAGAGTCTCTAAATAAATAAATAAATTTTATCAAAATTGATTCAGCCCTTTTTGAGAAAATCAACAAAATCACAAAAAAAATTACATAAGTACCTACGACGTTTTAGTTTCTTCAATCTTTGGAGGACTAACAATCTCTGTTTTAAGTGTGTCGCTGTTTTTTTAATGGATTTAGATGTTAAGGCTATATTAAAAAGCGGAAAATAAAAACCGCCTTCAAAAACCAAAAAGTGATAATTTTTTTTTTTTTTTTTTTAAAAGGCGAGAACATGCGATTTTTACAGAGTTTAAACTGACAATCACGTCAAATATGTAGTAAGTATAAATATATGATAAACTAGAACATTCTCTTAATCATTTAGTTATAGTAGTAGTCAGGTTTATTTATACAAAACTTTCACTATCTTACAGACAATTTTACTATCTATCTTTTAGTATAGGTACGTCTTTTTTTTAAATTAAAGAATACTATCTTTTATTTAAATTTTTCGGCATAATTTTGAGAGTTTTGGACGCAGCGCATACGATTCTCTGGTCGCTCAAGGTCGCCGGCGTATAACATCACCTTAATACATTTTATATAATCGACTATTTGTGTTACTATTTATTCTATTTTTAATTTAAAATTTTTAATTTAAAAAAATAATTAATTCTATTTTAAACTATTTATACAACTAAATCAAAATCCAATACCACTACTTGACCTGGGAATCTCATCTCAGATACCGCGCAACAATATCAATTCGTCGTTGTTCCAAATCCAATAACCAAGCAGATTTGATTCCAGTGTACTTCTGAGTCATTCAACAAGCGCTATTTGATTTCCCAATATTCTGTAGCGGACAAAGACACGAGCAGAAAATAGTATGTCCTAAGGACGTACTATCTTCTGCTCGTGTCTTTATCCGCGTGGAAGTTCACTAAACCATTAAATATACCTACCCTGTAACACTCTTCAATAGCGTAGCTTTCTGTTAGTGAAAGATATTTGAAATCGGTTGAGGAGTTTCGGAGATTTCTTCCAAAATCCAGAACTCACAAACTTCAACTCCGATCTGCATAGAAACTATCCACCGACTGCACAGCCCACTTGCAGTTAAACTGGATGCTAGCTTCAAGTTTATGTGATAATGTAGTCTTACCGCAGTGTGAATGAGTAACATATTATTCTCATTTATCAAATAAAATCCAGAATTCCCATGTATATTATCGGGTGGGTTTATATGAAGTTCTTTAGGCAGGTTTGTTTGCAGGAACTGAAGAAACAAGTTACCTTCAGGATGTTTATTTGGCCCATAGGCTAGGATTTTTGAACCCCAAAATAGAACATACCTATTTTGGGGTTCAAACAATCGATTTAGTAGTTTAGGCGCGAAAGTGTAGCAGACAGACCAACAGATTTACTTTTGTAATAATAATAATAATAATAATATGTGGGGACATTTTCACACACGGCCATCTGACCCCAAACTAGGGAGACCCTGTACTATGGGTGTCAGACAGCTGATATACATACACAAATACTTTTTTGTGTTTAAAATGTTTAATTTATTATTCTTGTAAACATTGTACATACTTAAAAACAATAAAAATATATCTTTAACAGATACAAACATATTATTAAAGAAAAATGAAAAAAGGGATCCATAAAATGTTTTGCGAACAAAAGAAATTTATTAAAATAAATTATTAGACATCATTAATCACTTATTATTTATTACGTTATTATTAATTTATTTTTTACACTCGAGTGTTTGAAAAGTAGAGGTTATCGTAAGTTCAAAATGAAATAAACTTTCTTTGATACGTGTAAGTTTATCAGGCGACTACTCAACTCGGGAAAACCTGTGATTACCTACCATCGGGTATAAAATAACACTCACAAGTTCACATCGCATCGCTATCCTCTACACATCACGTAAAGAAGTACCTATCGAACATTCAACATGTACAAGATTCTATTATTCGTGCTTCTGGCAATAATGGCGTTTCCACGTACTGAGAGTATACAGAACCGAACCGTTTACATAAGCCAACTCCGAAGCGGGTCCGAAGACTGTGATATCATTTGTCACGATCTGGGTTACACCCTACGCCCTGGGACCCAGGAATACCTCTACCAAGCATGTGCGACGGAGTTGATCAAGTTTGATTTTGAATGTTACTGCCGCTGTACTGAAATATTTTACATTTAAGAATTATGATATCAATATTATTGTGCAAAGTGTAAAAGTGCTTACAGACTGTCGAACCGTCCGCCTGACAGACGGAGACGGCTTGTATACATGCCAATAACCTTGAGCATTTGGCCCGTACTGAATTTGAGGACGAGTGCGGGGGTGATGTAGATGCAGCCTTTAATCGGACGCATTTTTAATTTATTGTAATAAAAATAATACATATTTCTAAAAAGTAACAAAACCATTTAAATCATTTTCCTTTGAATTGCAACGCAGTAGATATTTTTTTATACACTTTTGATAAGAAATTAAGTAGTAAAATGGTTTCATCTCAATGATTTGGAGGTGATTTGACATTTTTTTTTCTTAATTATTATGTGATACCAATAGAAAAGTTCTGGCTAAACCAAATTACGTATCTTATTATGTAGATTACTAACAATTTCAGATGTAATTTCTCTGTAAATGCCGACGAAAAGTTGGTTCATCTGCATGCTTCTTTCAAGCTTTTTTCGAGAGAGCAGCCTTAAGCTAACAGAATAGAATTTTCTTTTTGGAGTCTCTCTGTCCGATCGTCTGTTAGCGTCTTAATTAAACCCTTTAACCGCGTACGTCGGATTAATCCAACAAATATTTTTGTGTCCATTACGCCAGCGTCGTATATTTACGACCAAATACCACAGCTCGTTGTGTTATTAGGGTTCCGTACCTCAAAAGGAAAAAACTGAACCCTTATAGGTTTACTTTGTTGTCCGTCTGTCTGTCTGTCTGTCAAGACCCTTTATCTCGGGAACGCGTAGAGGTATCGAGTAGAAATAAAACCATATACCTACTCAAGTCGATGGTCCCTTGATGCTGTAATAAAATCAACCCTCTATGTTAACGTAAAAAAAAGATACGGCCATTTATGTCGCGAAAACGCATTTATAATATTAAGTAGATTAACGTATGGATAGTAGGTATGGATTAGTATAGAAGTATGGATATGTACCTACAAATATGTACGGAACCCTCGGTGGGCGAGTCCGACTCGCACTTGTCCGGTTTTTTTATTTAATTACACTGTATTCTATCAAGAGGATGTTTATATTAGGTAAATAGTTAATTAAGTAATCATTAACAATTTAATACACTTTAGTCTCTTAATTAGAAGTCCTAAAAATAATGTTCAGTTATTTAACTTTGGACATTATTTTCACTGTGCCGGGCGCTGGAGGTACGACAACTGGGGGCCAAGTCTGCTATTTTGATAATTTTGTCATTCCAACACGATCCCATTGTCATTTTGCTAAAAGTTCGTAATCTGCTAAATTCATAATGGTCGATCATTGGTCGGTCGAATTATAACCAATGACTGCACAATGACGTTCTAATGGTAGGTCACTGATCAAAGGAACTGACAACATTTTAGCAGATTACCGCCTAAGCCAGTCGGTCATTTGTCATTTTGTACGAGATTACCATTTTGTATCATTTCTTTCAATGGCGTGTCAGTGGTTGACCAATGGAAAGTCATAATGACGCCATTATATTAATAGATTACCAAACTTGTCAAAATCAGCAATTATGAAATCAATGATAGACTATTCTGACACTATTGTAATAACAGACTTGAGGCCCTGATATGAAGTTGGGCGGTTAAAAGGTGAACTGCAGTCGATGTAACTATATCTTTGCCAGTTTATACATTTTTATATTGTTAACCAATGTAATGTAACTTAGTGAGTTAATATTATATTTTTGTATTGTCAACCATTTGTGTTATTATTATTACTCAGGACCCACTTACTTTATATTTTATCTCGTAACAGCAAACACGATTGCTGAGCCTGGCGTCCAAGATTCAATTTCCAGGTCGGGCCTTTGCCCGACCTGGGAATTACAGGAGGAATTTGTCAGTAGCAGCCCAGTGCTTGGAACTTGGTGGGAACCCTCGTGTCTCGAAACCTCGTAAAGCCGTTGGTCTCGGCTGTCAATGGTAGATCGGTGACAGTGTTGAAAAATTCACTCGTATATAGTGTAGCTGACATTTGGTCACCATCAGAGATTTTAATTTTGATAACACAAAAAAATTGTTGCAAATTTGTCGCCAAACATCAGAATTTGTCGGTCACTGGTTCAAAAGATATAAGGGTTTATAGGTGGCCGATCTGGAGTGTCCCCAGCTTGGCCACATTTATATCTCAAAAACTAGGGCACCTCGCGAAGATCTGTTTTGTGTTCAAATTGGATCGTTAATTAGTCGCAATTTGTCGCCAAGTCACAGATTTAATCGGGTCTTAGTTAAGAAGATATAATGAGTTCAATCAGTAAAGTATAGTCCAAGAGCTAGATCGAAGAGTTCACGACAACCTCTTCGATCCTAGCTCTTGGTCTTAGTTTAGAACTGAGTGAACTAAGTTAAATGAGTAAGGTATAGCCCAAGAGCCAGAAATCCTAGACGAATTCGGATGACGTCATCAAATTCGGCGCGGCTTATGCGGTCGATTCGTCCGATGCGTTAGAACCACAAACCTCGTCAAGATCCATCACAGATATAAAGATTTCTTCGCCGTGGTCGATTCTTTCGGTGCAGACATGTGTGCGAAGCCTCCTTGACTTCGATTCGTACGACGCGTTGGGCTCTGATAAGTGTGCACTTTTAACTAGAAGCAGACTCCAACATCGATGTATAACTAGGTAATCAGTACCAACCGGTTAGACTAGAAGACTAATCAATATAGTTAGGGAAAGACTACGCAGGTGATGACCGATGCCATCCTTCAAAGTCAAAGTCAAAGCATTTATTTCAATTAAAATCAATTAATTCAATTCAATTAATTTATGTCAGTATTCGAGCGGAGAGTTGTTTAATAAAATGAAACAATGAAATTACGTTCTTATCATTTTATTCTCACAAGAAAAACGTTAACGGATCTCTTAAAAATTACAATAACGAAAGAATTATTCACAGCTAACAAATGCATAGCTGCATAATACGATATATTTACAATTAAGCTCTTTGGCTTCTAAAAAGAATTTACAAAAAAAAACTTTAAAAAATCTTAATAATTTGCGAATAAAGCAACGCAACATAACATAATTTAAAATTATCAATAAAATTTCAACAGAGGACTTAATTAAAAATAATGTTAAAATACACTATACAAAGTGCACAGAAATTCTAATGTGATTTTTTTACAAATGTGTCGAATACTGCGTCGGTAAACGATTTTAAACACTAAATGTACAAACAGAGAACCTAATTTTCTTTACTTTCCGTAAAATAAAAATGAATTATTTTTCTAATATAAGTAACATTTACAAGACGTAACGTTTTAAGTTAAACGAATAAGATAAGTTATATTAATTTTTAGATTTAATTGTACAAAGCCCTCTTAGAGATAGCCAAGAATGATTTTGTGTTCACTATAAAGTTCAAAATGTTCAAACAATCCAAACCATGGCCTGATCGGACGAAATCAGCCTGGACTACAAAAATATTTGAAAAAAGAACTTGACGTAACAGTCGTACAAGCGCCAACGCATCCACAGCCAATAGCAAATGGAGTGTAGAACCGACACCGGGTTAACATTTTTTAACTCAGCATGCTTTAATCCGCCAACAATTACTGCTACATTCACGGACCTGTGGCTACATTCATACCATACCGCCTACGCTAGCGCCATTTTGGCAGGTTTTGAAACTGCGTAAAACTGGAAAAATTGCTCAACATCAATTTTTTTTTGTCTTGGGTATTTTGCATCATTTTGAATAGGCTGTGGCGCAAAACATATTATATTTTCTTTAATAAACTTTCCTAAAACATGCTGAGTCGGACTGATATAACGCACACATACTTTGTTAACACGTATTAAATTCGGTATATATCCTTTTTTATACACAAATCATTTAATATGGATCAGAGAGCACACAATGGATCGTTTTATTTCCAATCTACCCTCATTTACTGACGGTTTGTCAAACAAAAAAAGAATCCTTAATTTTACGTTGATTTTTCTTTCGAGCAAGCGGGATGTTGGTAAAGTACCACGGGTATATGAAAATAGTAGCAAGGAAATGTTATTTCCATAATATAAATTCGTCCAGACCAAGGATTAGAAAAAACTAATTATCAGTCCACACCAAGAAGCTTATAGATAAAAGTGGAGGCAACACTCTAAATACCTAAGTGAAGCCAACTGTGGGCAGACGCTCTCTTTCTGAATGCATACATAAGATAAAGAAAACACATATCACTGTCTCGTTCTTATATATGCATTCAGAAAGAGAGCATCTGCCCACAGTTGGTTTCAAGTTTTTGTTCTAAGTGTTGACTCCATTTATACCTATATCTTCATGGTCCACACTCAGGCCAAAAAATAATGGACTCCACTCACAACTGTTTTCAAAAGAACAGAAAGCGCAAACATCTAAAAGATTAAATTCTAAAAACGCGATAATATTACAATGAAGTACTTTACAAATTGGAAATTTTGACAATAGTCCAGGAGCTTGTGATGCATTATGAAAATCGTTAAGTGTACTCTAGCTCCTGGTCTATAGTCGTGAAGCGTACTACCTAAGAGTAGGCACAGAAGGATCAGTACATTTTGGTTTAATAAGGAGACCTTATGATATCACATCGACTATTTAGCCTTCGGGGTGCTGAATAATTTACAAACTGGAATGTTAATTGTCCGTGATTCATTAACTTTGAATTGATTAATTAGCAGTGGCGCCAGTTCCAGACCTAGTTTTAAATCAAGATTTATCGACTAGGCATCTATCTAGAAAATAGGTCAATCATTATGAAACTCAAAATTCAAAAAGGTACTGTTACAAAAACTAACAAATAACACCTGATAAAAACTGTGTAATTTATTTGTCGACAGCATCTACACCATATTTATGTCTAAATTAATCCATGTATGTGGACCCCCGGGGACTGATAAAATGTTTAACTGTCGCTAACCACCCATTGTAGATACGAAGGCGTCACTGAAAAAAAAAATACCCATATTGAACACCAACGGATTAATCCGTCAAAGTGGACCCCCAGGGGTCCGCGACAATAGATTTTAGTTTTATAGACAATGAAATGTGTCTCATAGACATTAAATAAGTTAGCAGTATCAGTTAAAGAACCACGGACGCCACACCCCAAGGCTCTAGGGTAAAGCATGAGAAATTACCACTAAATTATTATCCTATACCCTACAAATAGCATTGAGCTGAGATCTCGCTTCTAAACGATTACTATAACATCTATGCTAAACTGTGACTTTAAGTGGAAACTTGGGTTTAAGTACCGGTTAGTTAGATAACTGAGTGAAAGTTGATATTGATATAAGTTTTGTAGGCAGGGAAAGGATCGCTATACATATACGATACAATCAAAACCGAATTCGCCGAACCGATGTCGCCGAACCGAATATACCACAGGGTACAGGGAACTAAATATTTTCCTAGTCTAAGCTGATATAATTTTTTTTTTTTTATATATCAGGCGTAACTACTTACTGCCTAGAATCTAGAATTTTATAACTATATCAACTATTTCCATCAGTTATCATTCACAGATATTTGTTTGTTAATAATTCTATATAAAAACATCGACTGTACGAATTTTGCTGAAATCCCGCAATTTAATAATTCCTTACACTTACTAATACAAGTAAGCAAGCAATGCTTGTGATAATAAATTCCGCAGTTCCATAGATCCGTCATGGCAAGATCCGTAATTTCAACGTTAGCAAAATCCGTATAGTCTCAGCCTAAATCGGTACTTATTTGGTACTAACTCCGTAACACTTCATAGACTAGTTGTTCTATATAATTACGTATGCCTGTTAGCATAATTGGCTATTATATAACTTCGGTAGCACAAAATAACTGTAAAACTATTGTAACTATAGACATTTAGTTAATTATTTAGAAAATAAAGTGTACAGAAAATATGATTAAATCGACAGCTTTGCAGTACAGGTAAAATTAATTCTAAGTGAAAATGATCGGGGAAAATATTATTACCGTAAGATACTTTGCGTGTATGTATTTTTTATGAAAATGAAGAATTCCTAAAATGCAATTGGTACCTACACTACGCAACTAGAAAAAAATTGTATTAAAAATTTGAACTATTAACACCGGATATGTAAAACTGTAATATGTAATGAAAAAAATACCAATTGGCTAAAAACACTTATTAATATTTCGATTCGATGATCGATGTATGTGCATAAATGAGTCTTCATAGAATACAATAAAGTGCCTTTTAGATTGTCGTGCGCGTCATTGTTAGTTTCGCTATTCGACGCATAGGAGCGCTAGTGAGCTGCAGAAGAAATAATTGTTTTTATTTTAGACACTAATAAGTGTTTCGAGCCGAAAGTATCTCTACTTAGAGTACTAAGCTGACAAATGAATTTCAATTACACTAACAATTTTTCTAATTTAATTAACATTTTAAATTGACAGACACGGAATTTCAACCAATTTCGCGAAGTTTTTTTTTTTTAAGAATCAGAGATTACGTCAAATAATGTACCGTCAGTCGTGTGTAATATGTATACATTTTACATATTAATACACTACATGTATTATACAAAAAAAATATGTACCGCAGTTTTGTAAGTACATCGTATAAGTACACAATAACTTGTATGAATATTAAAAAAAAATAGGAAGTCATCGTATTAACATGAAAGCCTTCTTCATTACCTAATATTATTAATAATCTTTCTCATATTAATCAATTTTGCTATAAAACAAATTTGGAAATACAAAGACAAAACAAAGAATATTTTTCTTTTGTTAGTGATTTTTAAAATCACTGGGTAGTAACAAAAAATATTTTTATAACTAAATGTAGGACCCATTTCTCAATCGTCAGATAACTTTTTTATGGAGAATTAAGAAAAGCGGTTTGACAATGTCAAACTGTTTTATTGAATCTTATTAAGATCTTAAGTTATCTGACTATTAAAAAATCAGCCCACTATGTACAAATTTATAAACAAAAATCATCAACAATTTAAAACCACTTACAAACCTGCAGTACACGCGCGTATTTAGTATAAATATACCATAACGGTAACAACGTTCAGTCACAATATCAACATTTATTCAAAACCGACAATAATATAGAAAAAACCGCATTACACTACGCTACCACACTTTCCATTCGTTAGCGATAAATTGGGGCCCAAAGATGGCCGCCCGAGCGTATTATGTGCGAAACTAGCAACACTGCCGTTGTGATCGTACCCGTTCATGTATTGGTTGTTCTGTAAGCCAATCAGGAGCTCGACGAGGGCCTTGCTAGCGCTTTGAGCGTTCAGTAGCTCGAAGATGATGCAGTTGCATTCAGGTTCGGGGTTCTTGAGGGAGCTCTTGGTGCTGGAGTTGGAGCTCGTGGAGTTGGTCGCGGAGCTGGGGGCGGAGGAGTGCGGGGGCGCGGCGTGCAGGGGGCAGGTCAGCTGCAGAGTCTTGGGGTACTGCGTGGGGATGCCGGACAGATGGTTGGCGGCGGCGCGGGCGTAGAACACGCACGTGTGGCCGTCTGCGTCGGGGTAGTTCGGGTTGCCGTTGTGCTGTGGACAATATATTTTTTTATTAATACTTTTGCTTGTGTGCGTAGTTCTGTAATCTGAAAAGAGTTAAGTACTTGAACTTATTACTGGTGGACCGCTTTTGAAATCATAAAAAAGGTGATCCATACATTTTGTTGACATAAAAGAATATAATTGTATCAATCAGTTGATTTTTTTCATGCTCGTACTGTATGTCTGTCAAACAGGGTAAACCCGTCGCGTCGGTCAAAATTAACATGTTTTTATTTAAATCTATTGTCTAGTCAGACCCTGTCGTTTATTAAATAGATAGATGAAAAAAATTTTTGAGACACACAAAAGACATAATAGGGTGTTTTACTCTCTATAAAAAAAATCTATAAATATTTCAGATAGTTTAGGCAAAAAGCAGTCGGAAAATGTTAATTTTAGTTCATAAAATAACAAAATGATTCAAAGTATTCAGATTTTTTAATCTGTTTTATAACACCGTGAAATAATAGCCGCCATGTTATTACGCCTTAGCCCTTACGGCTGTGTAAACAAAAAATTGTAAACTGTCAGTCAACCAATTGGCGTATAAATGCTTTGTACTTTTATTATTTTCGTAGCCAACGTAATTTTTTAATTATTACACCCATTACAAAATATTATAATTATATCATATATAATATTAGCGCATTTGATACACCGCGAACTGACGTCATTTCCGCAGAGCAATATGGCGTCCACTACGAGGCGTTCATGTCAAACTACGCGCAAAATTTGAAAATTAAAAATGTTGATGCATATTTATGGCACTTATCGATTAAATAAAAATGTTGTTTTTTTTTTTGGTGGCATATTATCACTATAGCATTTAATTGAGACACTTTTCAAAAATGGGTGTAATACCCTCTATTATTATCACAACACAAAAAATCAAATAAGGCCTAGACAAAGTGTGGTGAGTGAAATTCTTATGCTAGTCGGCACTTCACATGGCGTATTTGTGCAAATATTCGCCTTACTTAGATAATACAAAATTTACCCTATGATTATTAATGGTCGGTTTTTGCACAAATACGCCATGTAATGTCTTCCTGCTCCTATCCCATGTTACTTGGGGTCGACGTAACATGTTACTGCTCAGTATTTATTAAATGATCCATTGTATTATTTTTAACGACTCATTTTTGTTTACTTTACTGCTAAGTTTTAGCTGCCGAACTTGTTAATGAATATGCACTTTGTAATTTTTGAAACGAAGTTTCTTAACGCGGCGGGTAGTGTGAATTAGTAGAAATCGTCACGTAACGATATGCGTGTGTGTGCGTGTTTCGAGCGTACTACAAACAAATGACCACACAAGCAGGTGGCAGGAGGCAGGGCATATATAATATTATTATTATTTTATATAGGTATATATTTATATATTTTTTTTAATATTTTTTAAATATTTTTTTTCCTCTTTTTTTTTTATAGGCACGTAAGGAACGAAGTAGCCGATCTCACAATTTTTTACTTAAAAACTACTATATACAAATACCGATTTAAATCAGTGCCATCTTTTTTCATCTATATAGGTATATAAAAAATCAATGCCACTTTTCGTTGTAATTTTATAACTCAAGAACGGGCTCACCTATCCGAACCAAATGTTTAGGCTTTGTTTAGACTATTTATTAGATGGTTTGTGTGAAGTTTGCACAAAATCGGTCGAGCGGTTCTTCATTTAACACATTTTTTGTAACAAATGAATTCAATAAATGGCGGACCATTTGGATCATCATCATTTGTAAATAAGTGGTCCAATGTACCAGGAGACCAGAAAATAAGAGGTATAGGGTAGGTGTAGGGTAGGGTAGGTGTAGGGTAGGTGTAGGGAAGGTGTAGGGTAGGTGTAGGGTAGGTGTAGGGTAGGTGTAGGGTAGGGTAGGTGTAGGGTAGGTGTAGGGAAGGTGTAGGTAGGGTAGGTGTAGGGTAGGTGTAGGGTAGGTGTAGGGTAGGTGTAGGATAGGTGTAGGATTGGTGTAGCGTAGGTGTAGGGTAGGGTAGGTGTAGGATTAAAAAAAAAAAAAAAAAAAAAAAAAAAAAGGTGTATGGTAGGGTAGGTGTAGGGAAGGTGTAGGGTAGGGTAGGTGTAGGATAGGTGTATGGTAGGGTAGGTGTAGGGTAGGGTAGGTGTAGGGTAGGGTAGGGTAGGTGTAGGGAAGGTGTAGGGTAGGTGTAGGGTAGGGTAGATGTAGGGTAGGTGTAGGGAAGGTGTAGGGTAGGTGTAGGGTAGGTGTAGGGTAGGTGTAAGGTAGGTGTAGGATAGGTGTAGGATAGGTGTAGGGTAGGTGTAGCGTAGGTGTAGGGTAGGTGTAGAGTAGGGTAGGTGTAGGATAGGTGTAGGGTAGGGTAGGTAGGGTAGGTGTAGGGTAGGGTAGAGTAGGGTAGGTGTAGGGTAGGTAAGTAGGTTTGTAGATTGTAATTTAGGGACAGGACAACGTCTATCGGGTCAGCTAGTTTCATATAAATATACATACCCAAATAAGTAGCTGTGCGGTGGCGAGATGTCCCGCGGCGGCCGCAGCGCGCAGAGCTAGCGCGCGGTCGGCGGGGGCGGGCGCGCGGGGGGGCGGCACGCTGAGGGCGCGCGCCAGGGCCGCCACCCCCCCCGCGCGCCCCCGCGGTGCGCAGAGCTTCTACCCCTGTGGCGACAGGCTCGCTGCTCAGGAACGCGCGACGCTCGTACTTCAGGCGGATCCACCTGGAGGTGGGGAAGTTGGAATTAGAATATCGTCCTATTAAAAATCCAATACGCGTTATAAAGGTCTACCGGAATCTCATGGCAAAATGGGAAAAAAAAGTTGTGAAAAAAAACTAGGGAAATTGGATTAAACAATCTTGATACTGTTTAATTTTTCTGCAGCGGTTGACAGATCTCGTAATTTGATCTGACAGGTGACAATTGACATTGCCATATGAAAATAATAATTGTATATTATTTTTTTGTGCCCTGAGATTCCGGTAGACCTCTACTAACATGTTTAAATACGGTACCACAAATATACATACATTAATAAAAATAAAAAAATTATGTAATGTAATGTGTGTGTGTGTGTAATGTATTATTAATGTTTTATTGTTGTATTTGTTGTTTGTTAATTATAGAATATTTTTTATGCAAGGCACATCGTATTCACGTATTTATATGATTCCTGTAAATGCAAAATATTGTAAACATCTTTTTTTAAAGACTAAGTATGGAGTTGCTTAGCCATTCTTCGCTATACGAAACTACCTTTTGGAAAGGGCAACTATAATTAATCTTTCTCATAAGACGTTCAAAAGTGTCTTTTAATGGTCTAATTGAAATAAATGATTTGACTTTGTACATTTTCGACTATTCTAAATAAGGTCGAAAGAATCATGGCGAGATTCATACATTCATTTGTATGAAAAAAAAAATATTTTCCAATGTAAAGAATACATTACTAGGAGCAGATTGATATACTTAGCATATTTTTAAAACCCCGCATAATTAAAATATTACGAAATGAAAATGACACTTTTTCGTATCATCTCGATGCCCATTTTGTGTTTATAAAAAAATAGAAGTGACAAGCGATGTTAACGGATTTATAAAATTGGCAGATATGTGTGTGGAAAAAAATAATCATTATTTTTGTGATATTTTTTCTCATAAAACGATGCAATTTCAATGTAAGAACTGCAAAACGGCAGCTGTCGGTGTCACTGTTACTGTCAGTCTCCGTTTTGTTCTGAAATAATGAGTTTTCGTTAAACTATGAACTTTTTTTTGCAGGGTTTTAAAAATTTTGTAAATGCCTGAAGATACTCTTTAGGTACCCAAGAATATAAAATTTTTAATTTCAACTTCTCTAAACATCTTAATTTTTATTGTACAAATCTCGCCATGATTCTTTGTGGTATTCGATAATTTTAATTAAGCATAATTGAACTACCTAATAACGACGATATGCATAGCTGCATGTCCATTATAAAACTAAAGGGGGAGTTTTATTCCTATTCTTAAATGGTAAACAGAAGCCCTCCTGATGATGAGTGATAACCGTTGACTTATGATTTTATTTTTTCAATGTTCACGAATCTGACGTCAGACTCGTGAACATTTCAAACAGATTAGGAAGAGTACATACTTTTTTTTCATTAATTTTGTATTATATTTTAGAATTTCATAAAAAATAATTAATTTCTTGTGATTATCGTAATTTTATAAACAAAAATCTTTACCTCTCTTTCTCCTCTCGACTAGACGTGGCCATGGGTTTCACGTGACCTCTGAAGTCAGCCTCCCATATTGAATTAGCGAGATCATTGCCCAGCGACACCATTACACTTACATGGCTCAAACTGAAATAGAAAAACAAAAAAAAATTTAAAAAAAAGTCTCTTGAAAATTATATAAAACGCAAAGGGAAGATCCGGAAGTCGGCCAACAGCGGCTTCCGTGTCCTTAACAGCTTCAGTGTGATCCCCAAGACGCCTGCCAAGCGTGGAGATTATGGCATATGAGGGAGGCCTTTGTTCAACAGTGGACGTCTTCCGGCTGATGATGATGAAGTCCAACAGTGGACGTCCTACAGCTGATATGGTGATAATGAGGCACTCAAAAAATAATACTTACGGCCACTCATCAAGGTCCAGCGATCGTACTCGCGATATGTGCGAGCCGAGGTTCCTGTGTATGCCAGAACATTCGATGCATATCAACACGCCGAGGTTTAAGCTCGCCCAGTCTGGATCTGTAAAATAGAGAAATAAATAAAATACAAAAAATGTGCAAAGTGAAAATCGAAAACTATTTTGTATAAATAAAATGGATAAAAGGATGGTTTATTAAAAGAAATAAATAATTATGGTATAGTTAAATACAAAATAGTTTTTTTTTTTTAATATTACAACGAAAATAAAATGACCGATGTGCAATTAAGCAAGAGGGATATCGCTTGGTGTTGCCAATATTGAAATTGAAAAATGACTTTCTAAGATATTATGAGAGTGGTCCAATTTAGTCCGATTAGCACTAGGCCAGTTTTTTTTTATTAATAATTAACGTGATTTAACAAGAAAACAACATAATCTAAAACCCACAACCTGTTTTCGACATTCGTCAAGTATCTTTTTTTAATGTTTGACCACGCTTAATTATTGTAGTCCGATTTCGATGATACTTTTTTTAATTGATAGTATATACCTCAAAGTTGGTCCCATATAAATTTCATGAAAATTAAGGGATGACTGAAATGACAATGCCAGATCCTGCCCCACCCATGTACAGAAAAGTAAATTAATGAAAATAATTGTAATGAATATAGAACCTTTCTATAGTAAATTGTTTTTGTTTAGAACTTGCGGATTACGAAATACCTACCCACAAAATACAAACTCATTTTACCTAAAATATAATTTAACCTATAATCAATGTCATTATTGTTTTTAGATTTAAATGGAAACCGCAAGTTCTACAGTCACTAAGAATAATGTTTAGTTATCAGCAATAAATAAACAGTAAGATGCTACATATTGCACATGACTTTTATTGAGTGGGGCAAAGTTCTATAGAGTTTCTGGCATTGTCTTTTGTCGGTGTCACCGTTTCGTAATTACTTTTTATGTTAAGAAGTAGGCACTAAAAAGCTTAAAAACCGGACGAGTGCGAGTCGGACTTGCCCACCGAGGGTTCCGTACATATTTGTAGGTGCATATCCATACTTCTATACTAATCCATACCTACTATCCATACTTTAATCTACTTAATATTATAAATGCATTTTTTGCGACATAAACGGCCGTATCTGTTTTTCACGTTAACATAGAGGGTTGATTTTTTAACTGCATCAAGGGACCGTAGACTTGAGTTTATGGTTTTAATTTCAACTCGATACCTCCACGCGTTCCCGAGATTCTTGACAGACAGACAGACAGACGGACAACAAAGTGATCCTATAAGGGTTCTGTTTTTTCTTTTTGAGGTACGGAACCCTAAAAAACAATAAAGGTAATCGCTCGCGAGGAAAGTGTCGCGATACAAGAGCCGATCTTGACAAAGAACGAAGGCCAGGATATGACAAAGCATAGTTTACCTGCAGCACCACAATCGCAGCACTTGTCATTCCCGTTGACCCGACGTATGTAGTAGGTGGCGCGTACGTCGCCCGTAGAGTTAGCCCCCGTCGGCATGGGCTGGCGGGACGTCTGGAAGTAACACATGGTTTAATAGTGATGATAGATCGAGCCTTGAAGGCTAAGGGGTAATATATTTTGATGCGCTACTTTAAACATCTTTCTAAATGTATATGACGAATTAGACGCCCACTGCTGGGCATAGGTCTTCCCTAAGGGAGGGTTTAGCCGTAATCGCCATACTTAGCCGATGCATGTTAGCGAATGCAGTAGTTTTTATAGTAATCAGAAGGACGCTGCTGCCCATCTTCTGGTCAATATCCCTCTGTCGTTGGGTGGTGCTATTCGCAGCCGGCACCACACGGCTTATGCTTCATACTGGCACTTCACATGGCGTATTTTTTTAAAATATTTGCCTCATTTGGATAATACAAAATCGACTTTATTTCAACATAGATAAGGGTACCTTTTGTATTTTTATGGGACAAGCCCGCCACACTATTCCCTAACCACTGTAACTCCTGTAAGCCAGAATCAACAGTGGCGACCACCAGAAAAGCGCCAGAGCAATGAAGCTCGACGAGTCCCAGAGAAACGATTCAACTGTCTTGGATCCCGCAACGAAATTAATCAGAAAAGAACAGCGGAGGAGTAAGAAAAACATATTTTCCACTTCCCTCCAAATCAAGCAGGAGACAGAACAGAACTAGGCCAATAGGCACAAAGGGACGTTTACAACTGGGAGAAACCCAGTTGCTAAGCACCACGGATTATAATAGACATAATTAATGGGTCCTAAAAAGTGAGCTGTAACATTAAATTTGATTCCAATAATAGGTATGGCAAAATCGCTTGAACGCACGGAAATTAGTTCTAGTTTCCACAAGGTCCGCATAATAAACTGCTCCGGATGTAGCCTGAACACTATCCAACATAATATTGCGTCCTTTCTGCCAAAGAATACATGATATTATGTGCAGATTGTTCGTATTCACAGTCAGATGTAGAACATTGACACAAAGGCGAAGCAACAAGGCGAAATAAGGCGAATATTTTGACAAATACGCCATGTGAAGTGCCAGCATCATAATTATGTATACCCTGTTCACAATAAGATTAGACATTTACAAAAACCTTTTTTACAGTCCGTTCAACCGATTTTGACTTATATTGCGTTGGTAGCATGACAAATGGCAACTGCTGTAAACAGTTGTTATTGTAACCACTTTCTTGCCTCTAATGTCATCCTTAAGTATACGGAATAGAAGTCAAAATCGGTTGAAGGGACTGTAAAAAAGGTTTGTGTTTATGTCTAATCTTATTGTGAACAGGGTATAGGTGTGTGTAAAGCCGGCACTTCATATGGCGTATTTGTACAAATATTCGCCTTACTTGGATAATACAAAGTGTACCCTACAGTTATTGAAATAAAGTCTATTTTGTATTATCCAAGTAATGCGAATATTTGCACAACTACGCCATGTGAAGTGGTAGCATAAGATGTGTCCTCACCCGTCCCTGCAGCGAGGCGAGTATCTGCGCCTCCACCGCGGCCACCCACGCGTCACGCTCGGCCGCGGCCGCCCCCGCCCCCGCCCCCGCGCCCGCCCCGCCCGCGCCGCACACCTCCCAGCGCCAGCGCTTGCCGTCCAGGCTCACTATTGTGAACTCACATGAAGTTGCGTATTCGCCATCTAGAATAAAATTATAGAACGAAAAATTAATAAAAAATTATGAAATTACATATTCATGTGAGCCTGTACTTCCTGAAGGGTTAGACAGGGTTGGGATATCTACTTTTAGTGTCTAAACACACTATGCCGAAGTTACGCGACCGAAGTTCAGCACAATTACGCCTGCAATGCTATTTGAATTACTGACGACACACTATGCCGAAATTACGTCGCGTCATAGCGTACAGCCTAACTTCGGTCGGCCTGTGAGCCTGAGCACACATTAATAACAAGATCACTTTGTTTTGCGTCTGTCTGTCCAACTGTGTAGATCACGACACGACGCCACGACAGCGCTCGAGACACTGAATACACACACAAAGTTGCGGAACTGAATTTCTGCCGCGTAAGTTCGGCACTTATGGCGTGTCATATCAGCCGAATACGTCGGAACGTAAAATCAGCCGCCGAACTTAGGTCGCGTAACTTCGGCATAGTGTGTTTAGACACTTAGACAACTACACCCCGTGAGTGCAGCTGTTTGACTCGCATCGCAACGTCAACTTGAGGACGTTCGTGGTGCAGTTGCCAACATATTATCTGCAGCTCTGTTTGGTCCCAGGGTGTGGTGTTCTTTCGCTACCGCGGACAAGTGCCACACGATCGCGCAGTGACATTAAATCATTGAAGTGAAGTTACTAACATAGGCATAAGTTACTATACTAACAAATGAAATTGTAGTTACTTATGTTAGTCTATAAGGTATAATATATGGTATGGATCTTTGTTACCCTAATCAAATGGTATGTTATATTAGTATTTTATTTTATTATTTCGCCAGATACGATCAGTCCCATGGTAGACGAGCTTATTGCTATTATTTGGAGAATTATTAGGATTTAGCACTAGACTTCGTCTAAGAAATCGGTCCTAGTACCCCATGATCAGCGGTAGCAATCACAAAACCAATGAAGCAGTCAATTAAATAAAATAATATGAAATCTGTAATCCGTATTCAAGATTTCACAATTCCGCAAGTAGATTCAAGAACTGGCATTCCGTATCACCGAAATACTTTCCAAGCGTTTTGCTTCCACATTTATTGTGCGAACTGACTGTGAGACTGTGGAATTCACTGCCCGCCTCTCTATTCCCTGGTAAGTATAATCTGGGTATCTTCAAGGCACGAGTGAATCGGTTCATCCTAGGCAAGCGTGCTCCACCTTAGACCGCATCATCACAGATCAGGTGGGTTGCGGTCAAACGCAAGCCTATTACAATACAAAAAAAAACTTCCGAAACAAACCGAAGCGTCAGGGTCCAGGAACTCTCGAAGTCTAGATATTTTTTCCAAAACCCTCAAAACCACATACCTTCATCCCCATCCTTCTTAACCCCGCTACTCTTCATCCGTCGATGCCTCTTCTTGACATGCGGTGTGTCTTTGTCCTGCCCGTTGGTGGACCCAACCTCGGCCTCTGAGGCAAGTGACTGCCGGCTCGTGGCAGGCTCCTTCATCGTCTCAAACGCAGACATCAGAGCTTTGTCTGTCGCCCGCGTTGGTTTGTCTTTGTAGCCTGAAAAACGAGAGTTGAAGTTAATAGTTTGTAGTTAAAGGTACGGTAAGCTTTGGTGGTCAGACGCCCGAAAGTCTAACTCAGTAACTAGGTTGTGGAGGTCAGATAGTAGGAGGGTGTCGTAAAGGTAAGTTTTGGTGGTCAGAAGCCCGAAAATCTGACAACCAGTCTTACCAAGGTGTTACCCAGTTTGGGACAGTTTTTTACCCTGGGTTGTAGAGGTCAGCTAGGAGGCAGTCGCTCCATGTTCATTATCATCATCATCAGCCTGAAGATGTCCACTCCCCCATAAATGGCGGGCGTTGCCATAATCCGCTCGCTTGGCCTGTCTTGGGGATCGTAGTGAGGTAAGTACACGAAAACCGCTGCTGCCCGACTTCCGGATTTTCCCTTAGTCGGCTTCGACGACACCCGGTTTGGTTAATCCCGACCCCTCCCCCCTCGAATCCGATTACTGTAAACGAACGGAACGTCTTTTTTCCCGATCGACAACAGTTTTGACGACGGGGTGTTACCGATCGGGAATATTCGATCCGGAACGGATTGAACGGCAATTCGACATGACCGGGGAAGCTTGGTGGTCTCTTGAGCTCTGAATAGGAGAGCCTTAAACTAGTTGTAACCTAAATAAGTTGTACCTTCGACACATAAAACAAGAAAATGATCGCAATGATGGGATGAATATTAACCTTTCGGCTTCGTTTAATGTTTTTGTGCACCCGTCAATAGCTTGAATTACGTGACTCACCAATAGAAAGTCCTCCAATACTATCATGTATGTCGAGACTGCTGTACCCGTTGTACCCTGGTACCGTCGTGATAATAGACTTGGAACCGCGTGGTTTCTGTCCCGGGACCTTAACAGTCACGTACTGGAGAGATATCTCTTTGCCGTTCACGTCTTCCATGTAATCCTGTAAATTGTTCAAGAGAGATTGAGAAAAAAGAAAATTTGCGTAGAACGCAATAGTAACTAATAGAAAAATAATTTGTCTTAAAATAACTTTTATTTTAAATCTGAATCTTATCAGGTTCAGGTTTTTAATAATGCAGAATTGATTACGATATAAGACTGGTTTTATTTTAAGTTTGAATTTATTTTGGACATTAAATAACATGTTTTGTCACCATAAAACTGCAAAGCTCTTCGGATAAAATAAACAGTGGTCTAAAACGTAAAAACATAAAATGGAAGGTAATGACAACTTACATGTAAGCTCGGATGGTAAGTCAACCTCCCATCATCGCACAACGTCACATATTTCTTCTTCCACTCCTTATTCAGAGCTTTACTGCTCTTCTTGTACAAATACCCCTGCTTCAGAGGTATCGCTCTGCCAGACCCCAGTTCCCCATTCTTCAGCCTGTCATCCCCCTTTTTGGATGGGGTGAAGAGATTCGATCTCCTCCGAGACTTCCGTGACGTCGTCGGCGTTGACGACGGCGTTGGCAAGTCCTTGGAATCTTTCGGTGGCTGTAAGTTATCGAGACAATGTGGTGCTGTGAATTTGACGTTGTTATTTTCCGTTGCTATGGAGACCAGGCCTGATGAGGAACCGTGACTGCCGAGCGAATTGCCCCACCGCGATGACGTGTCGGAACCATTCGTGCTATGGATTTCAACGACGTGTGTTGAGGAGATTCCGCTGCTGTTTGAGGATGCATCGAAGGACTGAGCGCCTCTGTGTAAGTGGTGGGATGAGGCTGAGAGTGTGTGGTGACCGCGTGGTAGGGAGTCCTGAAACAAATGGAAACGAGATTAGCATTAGAATATACTCCTTGTGTAAAAATACTTATAATTGTAGGTAGAGGATGAAGTAGTGTTGGCCATTCGAGGATGAGATGGGCAGGCTGTTTAAGGCTGGCACAGGAGCGCGGAGTTTGTCACAAACAAAGAGAGACCTGTACCCAGCATTGGGTATAGTCGGGCTGTAGGCGATGATGATAACGTCTAACAGTTCTGCTACCTTTCTGGCGTGCTAATATTTTTATCCTATAAGCATGAACTATGAGAAAAGAAGGATCATGATTAAATAAGTTAACGGGGTTAGAATGGGTGTGCATGTAATATTACAGGGATAGTGGGGGTCTTTAAATTTTATTTTTAAATTTTATAATTGGTTTTTGTAATATGGCTGAAAATAGTGGGAGCTTTAACCTTCAGTAGGTATCTCCATATTCAGGATGTTCCCAAGTATGATCCATAACAAATAAATCGCAATTATGGGAAGAACATGTTTCGGTTTCGTTAACTGTCTTGTCACACCTATTATACATTATGATCATCATAATGTCAATCTTTAGACGCCCACTGTTGGGCATAGGTCACCCCCAAAAAGGCTTCAGTCGTAATCGCCATGCTTGGCCGATGCCTGTTGGTGATCGCAGTAGGTGTTATGGTACTCAGAAGGACGCTGCTGAGCACCCTCTGATCAATATCCTTCTGTCGCCTTCTACGACACCCACGGGTCGAAATGGGGTGGTGCTACTCGCGGTCGGCACCATATGGCACGGTACATTATAATACCACTCTACTACTCCTAAAACTTGAAGATATAAAATGTATGTCAAGTCACTCCTAATAAGAGTTTTCAACTATTATATCCAAATGTCAAATGCTGTGTAGGTAGGTTGATAGCTCCAGTTTCATAGACGGCAAAATAATGGCTTCCTACGGATATGTATGTACTTATAAGGAAATTAGACACTGAGTCAGTTCATACATAAAGATAAAAACGTCGATATTTAAACCAATTAAGGTTTTTAACAGTTTCAATGACCTTGACCGATTCAATGCATTCGAATTGATTATTTAGTTAACTTAAAGAAGATTATATAGGAAACAGTAGGTAAACAGAAATATGAGGATTATGACGATACAGGAATGTTTGGCGTATTTTGCGACATATAAATATGTGGATTATGACGATGTAGCAATGTTTGGCGTATTTTGCGACCTATAAATATGAGGATTATGACGATGTAGCAATGTTTGAGGTATTTTGCATCATATAAATATGAGGATTATGACGATGTAGGAATGTTTGGCGTATTTTGCGACATATAAATATGAGGAATTGAGGATTATGACGATGTAGGAATGTTTGGCGTATTTTGCGACATATAAATATGAGGAATTGAGGATTATGACGATGTAGGAATGTTTGGCGTATTTTGCAACATATAAGTCCTGAGGACTTAGGCTACGCGCGCACTACGAATTTTTACTATTGAAATAAAGGGAAAATCGCAAACGAATTGTTCTCGCAGTGCGCGAACTCTAGAATATTGGTATTGTTGACAGATTTGCGATTATTATTCGCAAAAATTAAAATTCGCAGTGTACGCTTAGCCTTAGGATAGCCCTTGCCTCATCCCTTCAGCCTTTACATACAACGTAATACTCCCGACAGGAATTTGGTTACAGATGGTCCTCAATAATAATAATAATATGTGGGGACATTTCACACACGGCCATCTGACCCCAAACTAGGGAGACCCTGTACTATGGGTGTCAGACAGCTGATATATATACACAAATATATTTTAAAATAGTAGTAGTAGTAGTAGTCTCAATAGAGACTAGCTACTGTAAGTAGCAGAAGATTTATAGTGCACAAGTGTGTACGCAAACACAGGTGCACTCCCTCATCCCTAACTCTCATAGACCGATGGGTTGGCAATCCGACGCGACCGGGGAGAGAAGGTGCAGGACCAAAAGTTTTACGTGGTTTTCGAAGCCCGATGTGATACGCCACGTGTTACGCCGCGACGTGAATCATTGACACGAACACAAAATATTTTTTTTTTCTTGCGCAATAGTGTAAGCGGAGTGAGGGAGGATCCTAATAATATTATCTTGAAGACATTGAGTGGTGAAGTATGCGGTGTCCGTTTGTTGGATCGCGGTTGTTATGAAGTTGTAGTTGGTAGATGCAGTTCTGACCTACTTTACTTTGAATTTCATTCATTGGTCACGGTTTTGCCCAAAGACTATATTATTCTCTTTAGTTTTGCCCAATCAATGTTTAATTTAAAAAGTCACATTGGCACTTTGATATGTATTGGGGTGAAAGAGAAAAGAAACAACCGTCTAACTTGAACGCTAGTTTATTACTGGCATAAAGGGCGCGCGGCGCGCGCGTCGCTCGCGCAAGCATCGTATACATAAATATGTATCACTCCTTCACACTTAGATTTTGGAACCTGGTGACAATATATAATACTCTCTTAAATAAATAAATAAAACGAATTAAACTATCAAAATACAAAGCAATAGGTATCTTAAAAGTATTTCTTATAGTCTACTACCTTCCTATTGCGTTTTTGGCGCGGAAGGTCGGGTGATGGTGCGCACGGTACTTGAACATTACTTTCCTCTGTACCTTGAGACTGATTGTCCTCGGACACAACTACCTCGGGCTGCTGTGCCGGTGACGGCGGCAAAGACAAATTATCAGCGGCCCCTCCCTCACTCTCAATAGCCTCACAGTCACCCCATTCCTCTCCATCACCATCATCTACCGCACATTCCGCATTTTGTGTTGCTGGTGCGATACAAGACTCAGTCGCCACAGGTGAACTGACGGGCTGATTACTACCTGTATACTTCAGCAACTGATCGACATGCCTTATACAGTGTTTTTCTAAGTCATTAACATAAATTTTGTACATTTTATTTCCTATTCTATTTTTTATTATTCCTAACTGCCATGTTTCTTTCCGTGCGCTGTACCATCGGGTCCAAACCGCATCGCCAGCCATAAATTGTCTTTTCCCGGGTTCCGCTGTAGTATCAACGTGCGTAGCTTCGCTTGATGGTACCACTAAATCGAGACGAGATCGTAGGTTTCTACCAAACATTAATTTTGCTGGCGTTTCCCCAGTGGTACAATGCACGGTATTTCTATAATTAAACAAATAGCCTAACAACAATTCATTGATTTGATACAGTGGTAAATTATCTTTTATAATACATTTTAGCATTTTTTTACAGGTTCTTACCGAATTTTCGGCTTGTCCGTTACTGGGCGGATGATAAATGGGCGTTGTCATGTATTTGATACCATTAGCAGAGCAAAACGTCTTGAACTCGTCAGAATTTATTTTGACGTCATTATCTGATACTAACAAATTCGGTATACCAAAAGTTGAAAAAATTCCCTTGAGTTTAGTTATCAGAGCCTTAGTTGAAGTACCGTTATGCATGTGCAGACATTCTACCCATTTACTGAAAGAATCTACAACCACGAGATATACCCTCTGCCCTACCGTCATATAATCGATGTGCACGCGCTGCCAGGCGGCGGCGGCGGCCGGCCAAGGCGCGGGGGGGTCGCGGGGCGGCGCGGGCCGCACGCTCGCACATGTGCCGCAGGACCCTATCCAACGCTCGATGTCACCGTCGATACCGGGCCACCACATCCTACTTCGTGCATTACTTTTAGTTTTAATGATACCTAAATGAGTGTCGTGCAATTCACGTAGCATTTTATCTCTTAGTTTAGGCGGAATAATAATTCTATGACCCCTAAAAAGGCAACCTTTTTCGTATTGCAAATCAGACTTGCATTGGAAATATGGTAAAATAGACTTACACATTATTTTGCGAGGCCATCCTTTTAGCATGTACCGAATAACGGTTTGGATCACCGCGTCGCTCTGCGTTGCCTGCGTTATGTCGTGTGTCGTAGTAGCGGGTGACGCTTCATCTAAAAACTTGAGCGCGTAATAGGTATCTACATCTACATTATTATCGGTGTCTACCGACTTGTCTGTGCATTTCAAAGGGGCCCGGGAAAAATAATCTGCCACTAAATTATTTTCACCGGATACATACTGCACTATATAATTATATGCCGATAAAGTAATAGCATATCTCTGCAGTCTTAGAGCTGTCGTTACTGGTATACCCGTCTTGCTATTCAAGATGGAGACCAGAGGCCTATGATCGGTTTTTAAAATAAAAGGCTCACTGCGACCGTAAAGATACTGGTGGAACCTTTTCACACCAAATATGATAGCGGTCGCCTCTTTCTGTATCTGACTATAGTTTCGCTCGCTAACGGTAAGTGAGCGAGATGCATACGCGAGCGGTCGCTCGCTCGCGTCGTGCTGGCCGCGCTGCGAGAGCACGGCGCCGAGCCCGCTCGGGCCCGCGTCCACCGTGAGCACGAGCTGCGCCGTCGGCTCGAAGTGCGCCAGTACGCGCTCCGAGGCTAGTTCACGGCGCACTGCCAGCATAGCTTGCCGTTGCCTATCTCCCCACTCCCAGGGCACATCGCTCCGTAGTAGTTCGTGGAGTGGACTGAGTAGTGACGAAGCATTAGGAATAAAATTCCTATAATAATTAACAACGCCCAAAAATCTTTTAACTTCGGTGACGTTGGTCGGCTCGGGTGCGCTTAATATTGCCTTGACTTTATCTGGACTAGTCATTAGACCCGCTTTACTAATTACGTAGCCTAGGTAAAGTACACTTGGTTTAAAAAATTGGCATTTGTCTTTTTGAAGACGTAGACCGGCATCGCTTAGTCTACCTAAAACTTCCTTTAGCCTTTCCATGTGTGACTTCCTATCGGGACCCGTAATACAAATGTCATCCAGCCAGACACTGACTCCGTCTATTCCCGCTAAAAGTGTCTCCATGGACTTTTGAAAAATAGCGGGTGCATTAGCTAGGCCGTAAACTAAACGAGTATATTTGAATAGTCCTTTATGAGTATTTATTGCCGTTAGTTCCTGTGATGACTCTTCGAATATAAATTGATTGTAAGCATTTTTTAGATCAATTTTACTGTATAGCTCGCCCCCTCCAATCTTAGCAAAAACCTCTTCAATCCTGGGTAAGGGGTATTTCTCAATTACAAGGTCTTTATTAAGTGTTACCGAAAAATCTCCCGCGATCCTGACTTGGCCGTTTTCCTTTAACACCGGCACTATTGGAGTTGCATATTGCGCGTGATTTATTGACACTAAAATACCTAAACCTACTAACCGCTGTAATTTATTAAATTTGGCTTTAACAGTGAAAAATCCTAATGGAGAGATTTTATGTCCATTGTATAAGCACATTTTCACATTGCTGTTTTGTAGCTGGAATTGCGAGAACTTTTTGAAATAAATATTATCTGAAATTACAGTGCTGCCCGATCCTGAATCTAATTCCATTTTAATTAATTGATTCCCTAAAACTAATTCAATTTCAATAGGCTTATCAGCCGCGTACCTTATGTTAAAATTGTGACACTCCTCACATCCCTTGTCCTGGGGCTGGTTGCCACTGCTACCTTCATTTGAGTCAACATGATAAACACGACTGTTTTTTGAATTACCGCACACTTTTTTTAAATGTCCTTTTACACCGCACTTTTGACACGTATAACCCTTATAACGACACTTTTCACTCCTATGATTTTTCATGCCGCAAACCTCGCAACGATCCGTATCGCGGCGAGCTGCTGTATCAGCACCACTTAAGCCACCTCCACGGCTACCTTGACCCTGGAACTTCGCTCGGTATACTGGTTCCTCCTTTATAGGAATAGCTTCCGCGCTGCTGCTTAACAAGGCTCTTGCCTCCTTGGCACACGCTGCCTGCTCCGCCAATTCTATAGCTCGCGACAACGTGAGCGTCGACGGGTTTTGCTCGAACAGCTTGTCGCGTTCTGGACCCGCACTCAGGCCGAGGACGAAACGATCTCTCAAATTCGTTTCCAGAGCGGTGCCGAAGTCGCAGTAAGTCGCTAGACCTCTTAATCGCGCCGCCCATTCTCCTACGGTTTCGCCTGTTGTTCTGCTGGCGGCAAAAAATTTCGCCTTGTCCACAAATGAGCACTTTTTTGGCTTGAAATGGTTGTCGAGTAATCCAACTAGGTCTTCATAGCTCAGCGTTTCCAACTCCCTTGGAAACGCTAGGTTAAGTACTAGACGATACGTCTCCTCTGTAAGATGGCAGAGTAATATTCCACTCTTCACATCGTTCTTAACGCCGTTTATCTTCAAAAACTGCGTTAATTTGCCCTTATAAATTTGCCATTCGCTGGTTTTATGGTCAAATGAAGTCAGATTTCCGAGAAACGCGTTCATTTTTGCTACGAGTAGGTACTCGTTACACACCTCGTCGCCAATGATATGTATTGGGGTGAAAGAGAAAAGAAACAACCGTCTAACTTGAACGCTAGTTTATTACTGGCATAAAGGGCGCGCGGCGCGCGCGTCGCTCGCGCAAGCATCGTATACATAAATATGTATCACACTTGCTCGTGCCAGGTTACGAACTTCGTGCAAGAAAGGCGGGCGTCTAACCATCACGCACGACATGATCACATAATACTGACATATTATCTAACACCGTTTTGGAAGTACCTACATTGTAACTAACCAAAATATTGATCTTGTCCGAATTAAATATCTTGAATTGAATATTTAAAGAGAAGAAGAGATAAAAACAGAGCGCAGATTTTATCAAGATTTACGGATTCGATTTTCTATGATTCATTAAGTAGTTACAATACCATACGGTAGCAATGCTGGTATCTGACGTCATAAATCTAGGACAATTGCTTATTGTTATCCTATTTTAGAAACTGAACGTCATTGAGATCCTCTGAAGATATATTTAGGTATATCAGATCGATTGAATTGCATCGCATTTAATTGACGATACCTAATTTAAATGCTTGTCTGCAACTTGCATGAGTCAACCGCCTTGTTTGAGCCAATGTGAATTAATATGCAGTTGCGCGTCATTAGAAGTCTTACTTACTAAAATTATAAAGTGTTATTGTTTGTAAGATTGAATGTAGCAGGAAATCTCCAAAATATATTCCCATTTCAAAAAATCCTTTTACCAATAGGAAGCTATGTTCTAGAAGGCTATAGTTTATTACAAAAAAAAATAGAAAATTAAGGCGGACGAAGTCGCGGGCAAAAGCTAGTATTTGATAAAGTTTAACCATTTAAAAAAAAAATAAGTAGGTACCTATAGTAGTTCAACTAATTGTTGAATAGAACAAATCTTATTTTTGAGGTAAGTATCTTCGGGTTAAAATATTTAAAGCTATTGTATCAGGTTTTGAGTTAAGGGCGCGTATTCGATTTAGCGCAACTCAAAATCTAAACGATTGCTAGAACGGCGTAGCAGCATTGACACACACTAGTACAATACAATGGTCTGTTTGTGTGCATCAGATAAAAAAATACGCACGAAATAAGCACGAATCATTGAAATTGATCGGCAAACGACAGCGCGCGATGTTTTACAGTGTTTTTTTAAATAATTGTCTAAAATAAATGAGTTCGTATAACGGACTGAAAAATATTCTGTATATTAAACACAACCTTTATTTTCATAAAATAAATATATCAGTTATGTTTTTATTCAAATACTTGTGAAAAAAAATTGTCAGAGTGAACCGATTTTGTACTTTTTCAACATTGTTTTTTTAATACATAATAGTAATATTTTCGTAATTTTGGCTCTGTATTACACGTTAAGACTGTATATCCTTTTGAAAAAACGCATAAAAAATAATATTTTGGCATACTGTAATAGTTGTATTGGTCCTGAAAGTTAACTCTGACGTCTATTTTCGTAAAACGCTATGAAAGGATTGTATTCGCTTTAAAAAACCATCGTTAAAAATTATACTTTTACTCTGTAGCTGTCTATATCAAGACTTAATGTTTCTAAAACTGATAATTGTCTTTAAATAATCTGCTCACAACATTACGATATTGCTCTGGGGAAAACGCGAAAACATTTAGTTTTCGTCACGAATCGAATACGCGCTCTTAAGCTAAATAAAAAAAAAAAAAAACTAAACAATGAAGGGTCTGTTTATGTCAAAATAACAGCTTTTTACTAAATGCATATGCAAGTATATACCGTATATATTACGGCAACGATACCAAACAAAAGAATTTTCTAAAATTTAGTCTGTCTGTCTGTTTGTTCCGGCTAACCTTTGAAACGGCTATACCGGTTTTGACTGGACTTTCACTGGCAGATAGCTGATGTTATATGGAGTAACTTAGGCTTTTATTTTAGAAAAGAAATTGGCTTTCGTGAAAAAAAAATTAAAACCCCGCCGACAATCGCCTGTCACGCGGACGAAGTCGCGGGCATCAGCTAGTATACTATAATCGTGTTGTCTTTGTTTTATTTAATACCTTTCGCCATCAATGTTCACGAAGGGCAACCAATAACGAGGAAATCAATTGATAACAAGGTACCCAGTGTGCAATGAATAATTATTTAACTCGAATTAAAAGTATAGTGTCCTTAATCTTAGCCTTGTGAGGTGAGCAGACAGTACAAAGAAGTCTTCGTTTTTCAGTACTTTTTCCCGCAATTTCGTTCGTGTCTCGTGTGCATGTCACTTATCCCAGACACAAACGAAGTCGCGGATTAAAATGTAGCCTAGGTCCTTAGGGTCGACACAAATCTATATAAAACCGGTAAACATTTCCCTAAGTCTAGGAATTTTAAAGGTATTATTAAACTGCCTGTTTTATTAACAATATTCTTCTATTGATCTATGCCATACACTACTTCTGTAACCAACTGCAAAGTACAGCAGCAGATGTGACCACCATTGTCACGCGATATATCGTCTGCTGCTGTTCTCTGCAGCTGGCTACGAAATTATACCTTTAGAATGTAAACATTGGTTCAGTAAGGGGAGAGAGCTAATTTTATTAATTAAAAAATCTCTGTGTAGCGGCTTTTTCCATAACATAGCATAGTTTATCTGATGATCTTACTTTTCCTATTATTTCGATCTTATTTATACAAAGTAGCTGTAGCTGTCTTCTACCTACTTGTACCTATTAATGTATTTTCTATCTGTGAAAACTTTTAATTGGCCTTATCGTTGTCACTATTTCTGTCTTATTTTTGTACCTAGCTGTAAGTTTTCCAAATAAAAATAAAATAAAATAAATAAATAAATAACGAGAATTAGGTCGCAAGTTCGCAACGGACCAATATGTTCTAGTCTTTTGTACAAACATTGGACTGTATATCTGATACACAAGCGGTGACTATGAGGGGGATACGCCGAGTATACTACAAGTCAGATGACCTGGACCAGTCTGGTCACAAGATACAAGTCTTAAGTTTTGTACTCACTTCTTGTATCATATCTTGCTTGAGTAAATAAACACATATCAACGGAATGGAAACATTTCCACTACCTAAAAGGTTATTGAATATTTTATTAATAAAAATAACTCATTCGAACAAAATACAGTAAAAAAAAAACAATACATTCTGTATTGAAAACAAGATTATGATAATAATCTTTCTACCTACAAGCCTTCATTAACCTTGAAATACCTAGAAACTAGTTTGACTAAAATATGGTCAGCAATATTTGAGTTATGCTCACTTAAATACACATGTTAGTCACACCCATAAAGGTGCTAAATTAAGTAGCAAAGTGTGTGTAAAAAATCTTTCTGCTGTAAGTAAATAGATAAAGGAAAAATAGGCGAGTGGCAGAATGACTTGGTTTGGTCCTCCTTGGGGTCGCGAGTTCACGAGCGTTGAGACTGATGCAAAGAGTTACAGATGTTGGCTTCGAGTCGAGATGGTTATGCAAGGAGTTAGTGTGCGCATATTGACCTACCAGAAGCGGAAATAACTCAAAAATACACTGACATTTTTAGACCATACTACAAGACGAATACCTAGTTAATATCGCAGAAATTATACGAAAATTGAATAGATTTATCAGATTACGTGAGAGACAAAATTGGTAGATTTCACTCTCACTTCTCTATGTAAGTAGTACAGTCACCTACTTAATATTGCGTAATAAGATTAAACACTGATAGGTATCATATGATTCGATTTATCGTGATGTTTACTGGAACATCGACACCGAGTGACCGAATCAATATGTCATTCTATTTCTTGTTACGGGGACTTTTACGTATAAATAAAATCCTTCTGTATACCTATTTGAGATTTTTTTAGGATGGATGGGTCGGTGTTTGTTACTCTTTTACGCATAAAAGGTTGAACGAAATTAGCTGAAAGGACAATGCCAGAAACTCTACAGAACTTTGCCCCACTCAATAAAAGTCATGTGCAATAGGTAGCATCTTACTATTTATTTATTGCTGATAACTAAACATTAGTCTTAGTGACTGTAGAACTTGCGGTTTCCGTTTAAATCTAAAAACAATAATGACATTGATTAAAGGTTAAATTGTATTTTAGGTAAAATGTGTTTGTATTTTGTGGGTAGGTATTTCGTAATCCGCAAGTTCTAAAGAAAAACAATTTAGTATCTAGAAAGGTTCTAACGGGTGGCGCAAAAGTAAAGACCCTATTTGGTTCAGCTATAACATTTTTTCTAAATTAGAAAACTAGATTTAGATTTTTTTAAATGTATATTTGTGCCATTAAATTTCGTACCATTAGGATTTAAAGATGATGTCTTTTAAATGGTGACCTCCAGAGTTGATACACATTTGAGTCCTTCAAAATTGGTTATGAGTGACGAAGCGCATTTCCATCTCTCAGGGCATGTCAATAAGCAGAATACTCGGTTCTGGGGCACTGATAATCCGCGCATTATTCAAGAAACACCTCTACACCCACTAAAAGTTACTGTATGGTGTGGCATCTGTGTTGACAGAGTGATCGGACCCTATTTTTTCGAAGACGCTGGAGGCAATGCGATTACTGTCACTGGAGAACGCTACAGAACCATGTTACGTGAGTTTTTGATACCCAGTTTGGACGAATTGGGGCTGGAGCACATCTGGTTTCAACAAGACGGCGCTACGGCACACACAGCGCGCGACACTATGGACTTAGTGAGGGACGCTTTTCCAGGCCGAGTTATCTCTCGTTTTGGCGATTTGCCTTGGCCTGCAAGATCACCCGATCTGACCAGTCCAGACTTCTTTCTTTGGGGTTTTTTGAAATCTCGGGTGTATGTGAACAAGCCACAGACTCTCGCAGCTCTAAAAGAAAACATTCGTCAAGAAATAACGAACATATCGCAGGAAGTGTTACGGCAAGTTATGCAAAATGTCATAAATAGGGCTCAAATGTGTATCAACTCTGGAGGTCACCATTTAAAAGACATCATCTTTAAATCCTAATGGTACGAAATTTAATGGCACAAATATACATTTAAAAAAATCTAAATCTAGTTTTCTAATTTAGAAAAAATGTTATAGCTGAACCAAATAGGGTCTTTACTTTTGCGCCACCCAGTATATTCATTACAATTATTTTCATTAATTTACTTTTTCTGTACATGTGTTACTTTTTCTGTACATGGGTGGGGCAGAATCTGGCATTGTCATTTCGCACACTATATCGATATTGATCTACTTTAACATGTGGGAATTTTTAGGATTTTTTAGGACTCAGGCAAAATTTTTAAGTCTACGCCGACGAAGTAAGCAGACGATGGTAAAAGGAAATACCACGGGCTAGAGATTTGAAAATTAGGTATTTGTAAAATCTATTGCTGTCGCGCGATGCCCGAACACGAACCGCAGAGCGCGATAGAGACAACTGCAGCTTTGACCGAAAATACCTATTAAAAGTACACAAAATCAATGATTCGTAGTCCCCTGATTTCTTCTCCAAAACTTAACCGATTTAACTGCTTTTTTCATTAAAAAACAAAGAAAGGCTTTTGCCGTGTTCCTATGTTTTCTATTTTTTATATAATCAAGTCAAATTTGTTTTCTGAATGTTTGAACACAGCGGAAAATCATGCCAATTTTTTAGGCTTTTGAGTATTCATATCTCATTTAATAATAAATTTATGAGAAAAAGGAAAACATAGGGACATGCCAATAGTAGCCATGGATATTGAAAAAAAAATTGATCTACTGGCATTATCCAGGGAGGAAACAGGGGACTAAGTTTGTATGGAAAAACGGCCCTTGTGTTTCCTCTTAAGTATCGGATCGTGGGCTAAAAGAAGATGGCGGGATGAGCTTGACGCTTACAGGAGAGATTGGTCCACACTAGCTCACTAGACAGAGAGGATTGGAAAGAAGAAAGGGAGGCCTTTGCCCAGCAGTGGGACAACAGGCAAAAAAAGTATATACAAATTAAAAATTATTTTTATTGTAAGTACTGTTAATTTAGGTGGGTGACGCACTGACTTTGAGCCGTGTGTTTACCGCCTTATTTAAATAAGCTTTTGCTTACGACTGCGTCTCCGTCTTTCCTACGGATTCCATTTTTTTTTTAATAATGAATCTATGGCACTCAGGGATAACGTCGTAACTTTCTATTAGCGAAAAAAAAATCAGTATCGGACCAGTAGTTCCGGAGGTCAGCGCGTTCACACAAACTCTTCAGCTTAAGGCGCTTGACCATACATGTCCCCTTTGCCACAGAATCGAAATTCGCACGATTTTTTGGGGATTTTTGTTATAAAAAAAAGAGAAACGATCTGTGAATTATAAAGATTTTTAATTAACCTATCTATTAGTGTAATCCTCAAATTAATAGCACGTCAAGTTTAGCAAAAGATATTATTTAGTAGTATTTTATTTGATAGATTATTTTAGTATTTTTTTACAGGGATTTAGGTGTATGTAGCTAGGGTACATAAAAGAATAAGAACGTGGAATGTTATGATAGGATATTGAACATTAATAATATGCTTATAGATGTAGTCTGTTTCTCTTAATTAATGAGTTAATAGCCCTTGAATTACGAAGAAAAACGCACTTTTGGTCGGGGTAGCGCCTTAATAATATTAGTAGTAAGTCTAGCTAGTAGCCAGGGCCTCAAGTCTGCTATTACAATAGTGTCAGAATGGTCTATAATTGATTTCATAATTGCTGATTTTGACAAGTTTGGTAGTCTACTGATATAAAGGCGTCATGTCATTGTGAAAATCAATGATAGACCATTCTGACACTATTGAAATAGCAGACTTGAGGCCCAGTACGCACAGCAGTAGGTATGCTATAGGAGAAACATCATCAAGATAGTGATTATGGCAATTTCCCCATGGGCGTTTATTATAGCAGTCATTAGGATTTCCATCTTCAGCAATAAAATTATTATTGCGGCCTATGAAGCATTGACCCTATGGTGTTTTATGGTATATCCAATCAGGAATCGTTTCTAGTAATGTCTACAAATTTCGGACGGTAAAAATACAGTACACACGGAGGTGTAGCAACTGTAGCGGACTATCATCCTCACAGACATACAGCACGTAGGGTATATAACATTATTGTGTTTTAACTAAGTTTTTATATGTACCCACTATGTATTAATTTTTCGCAACAGATTTTGTATATAAGAAACGACTTTTTCAAATATATTCATTCCATACTCAACCTGCGTTTACCTCTCATGTTCATACCCTGCGTAACCAACAGTGGTGACCCCGACTGAAGAACTCAAAGCAAAAATGGACTCTAGTGCTTCCAAAACTGAACGATGGAAGAGAAACATCAGCACCGCAAAAAGATTGGCATGAACTGTCAGCCGTCTCGTACAACCAACGGATACCGCCTCTATGGAGAAACAGGCAACAACAAATTTTTTTTGGTCCTTGTGCTCACAAAGGACCAGAAAAAATATTTTGCTGTTGGAAAACCGCCCAAGTACGAGTCGGACTCGCATTGTGAAAGGTCTACTGTACACCCGTAATATTTCAAAATAGTTTTGTGAAAAAAAATACACGTTTCTTATATGGGGAAGCCCCTTTCTTCTTTTTTGTAGCCTTTACTGTCCCTGTCCCGGGCAGAGGCATTCCTCATTCCTGCAATTGCTCCCGATATTGTATGATGTTGTAACTCTATTTTTTGTTATAGCTGCCAAGTAATACACACTCAGTGAAAATTTCAAATGTTTACCTATTACAGTTTTAAAAATACAGCCCTAATATAGTGTCCCGTTCGGCATCCATGACACCAGGGGCGGACCATGAGTTTGTGGGGCCCTAGGCTAAGATAAAAAAAAACACTAATTGCCACTTTGTCAAAAAAACTGTTATCATAATATTGTCCATTATCTTCAATAGGGGCTGGGGGCCCTGGGCTGCAGCCCAAAAAGCCCTAGATCCGCCCCTGTTTGCTGTATGTCTGTCTGCCAACGTCACATGCACACAACTCCACGTCACTAAGTGCTGGATTAAGATAAGAATTACCAATAAAATATGAACGCAAACATACACCACCATCATATTTACTTGTCATCAGATTATTTTGCGATAGTACTGGTGATAAGCAGCAGCATGGTTGCTTTCTTTTTAGGCAAAGGGCATCGCTTTCCATTATAAATTTATTCAAACTTCGTGTACAAAGGTACAAAGGCGGACTTAATTCCTTAGACATTCTCTACCAGTCAACCAAGGGTGGTGAAGAGATAACATGACAGGTGCATTGTTAAAAAAGAAAAGTATTAGAAAAGGTTTATGAGATGACTCGGATTACTCGTGTTGAAAGTAAATACGCAATTTCTGCTTAAAATTTGCGTATTGTCTTTACTTGCGCAATGCATTTAAACCTTAAATGCATTGTGACTGGGGAGTGGGGGCCGTACTGATATCGAGAGAAAGTGCGTTCCAGAGAAGAATGGACAGAATATGGAGGAAAGAATGAACGAAATCAGAAGTGTGAGAAGGACAAAGTAAGTGAGCCAATTCTTTCTTTCTTACACCTTTCCTCTCCAAGTAGTTCAACTAATCCCGCCACTTGCAGAACCTACGTGTTATTTCCCGCCTCCAAAGTCTATGTTTTCACCCATGCCAATTTAAGTTCTAAGTATTTATAAGCTGAAGAGTTTATTTGTTTGTTTGTTCGTTTGAACGCACTAATCTCCGGAACTACTGTACCGATTCTGAAAATTCTTTCTTTTATTGGAAGCTTCCTTATCACTGAGTGCTATAGGCTATAATATATTACTTACAGAACTCGTAACGAAAATACAGCTGTACATTTTCAGCATACGCTGATCTCGCATTGAATACAATTTCCATATTATGAGAGGTCATCTTATAGGTACTGGAAATGTATAGCTTGTTGCGTAGCCGTGTGTACCTACCTATGTTACTAATATTATAAATATGAAAGTTTGTATGTTTCGATGTTTGTTAGTCAATCACGCTTTAAAAGCTGAATAGAATTATGGCACACATAACATTGATCTAGCCAAGGGCGTCGCCAAGGGGGGTAGGTAGGGGCAGCTGCCCCCCCCTAGAGATTCCAAAAGGTTCATGTGCCTTTGACTGTATTTAAAATTCATACTTTTCCTATGCACCATATATCAACTTGCCCCCCCCCCCCCCCCCCCTAGGCCATCAGCTGGCGAGTCCTGGCGACGCCCTTGGATCTAGCTTAATACTAATACAAAGGACACATTTGTGTTCCCATGGTTTGATCATTAATTTATCTCTGGCTTAATTCTGGAACGCAGACGAAATCGAGGACAGAAGCTAGTTGAACATAGAGACAGACCCAGTTCCATATTATTTGCCAATTTCTTATCTACCTACCTACCTACTTTAATTAAAATTGTTATTCTTTACAAACATGATGTCACACGGCGTATACCTGCTCAAAATAACATTACCAAAACATAGAAGTACCTCCACAGCCATAAAACTATAATATTTTGCCCACGACTTCGTCCACGTGAGTTTTCATGCAGACCCCTAAATTTTTTGATGATAAAATATAGCCTATTACAAGACTCAGGGATAACAAAGATAGCTTCATATTGGTGATAATCCGATTCCAATCCGAAAAAGAAACTCGGACGAGTAGAGAGTTTTGGAGATTAAATGCCTCTAGTCTATAGATAGACTTATACACATTAATAATTTTCAGCTACATATGGTTAGATAACATAAAAAAATAGCTATTAGATATTGAACAAGGCATAAATTAATCTAATTTCAAAATTACTAGATGATTGCTTCACAAAAATCCCGGCAATTGCACTGTCGTAGAGCATTAGTTAAACTATTAAATGGAACTAATGAGGTGTGAACATAATTGTCTAGGTAAGAAGGTATTAAACTACAGTACAGACGCCGGCACATCAAGCCACATCAAACCGTCAAATTTTCCCAATAGGGTATTACACCGATTTTTGAAAAGTGTCTCAATAAAATTCTGTAGTGCTAATATACCACCAAAAAAAGACACAAAATTTTCATTCAATCGATAAGTTAGTGCCATAAAAATGCATCTAAATTTTAAATTTTCAAATTTCGCGCGTAGTTTGACGAAAACGTCTCTTACTGGACGCCATATTGCTCAGCGGAAATTACGTCAGTTCGTTTTGTATCAAATGCGCGCATATTAAATATGATAATTGTATATAATTCAAAAATAATTAAAGGCATATTTTGTAATAGGTGTAATAATTAAAAAAATACGTTGGTTACGAAAATAATAAAAGTACAAAGCCTATAGTACGCCAATCGGTTGACTGACAGTTGTCAATTTTTTGTTTACACAGCCGTACGGCGTAATAACATGGCCGCTACTATTTCATGGTGTTTTATAACAGATTAAAAATACTGAAAACTTTGAATTGAATTTAAAAATTTATTTTGTTATTTTATTAACTAAAACTTACATTTTCCGACTGCTTTATGCCTAAACTGTCTCAATAACATATTTATAGATTTTTTCTCGTATTGAGTAAAATACCCTATTGAATATGAACCTTATACTATTGTTATAAAGTAAAAAATCGATCAAAGAAATTTGACGGATTGTTGTAGCTTCATGTGCTGGCCTCTGTGCATTTAGTTGCCTTTAAATATTTCATGAAAGATTACAGTGTCTATTAGCAGTAACTAGTAGAACAATTGTGTTTAGGTTTGTGTATCCTTTTTATCAAAAAGGATTTCTTTCTCTGACTGTCCTGTTGATAACCTTCAGTAGGTAACATTTTGGAACTAGGTACCTGCTTAGTTAAATGGAAATGAAATAAGTATCTTGTTATAGATTTTGGTAGAAAAGACTATGTATTATAAAAAGTCCCCCGATGGTCAGAGTTTGTGTTTGTTCGAGTTTATCTCAGAAACTTCTTTACGGATTTTTAAACAGTATTCGCCAGTAGAAAGAACTATTATCTAGGAAGGTTATAGGCTATAATTTACTAAGAAAAAAATTGAGATCCGAAATAAAATTTACATGGACAAAGTCACAGGCAAAAGCTAGTCTATATAATAAAAATGAATCGTTGTTCGTTAGTCTCGCTAAAACTCGAGAATGGCTGGACCGATTTGGCTAATATTGGTCTTGAATAATTTTAAGAAACAAGGCATATTTTTAAGATATTTTAATTATTGAATGAAGAATAAATTGCATAAGTGTGATTGACACTTAAAAATGATTAGAGTTATAACAACATGGTTATCTCATGGTACTTAAGAACCTAAATTAAATAGGTTACAGTGCCCATGACCAATAAAAACGACTTGACACACAATGATTTGATTGATTAATCAAATCAAGGGAAATAAAAATCTTTTACAACAAAGGAAATATTGATTGTAAAAATGTACCTACGTTTTTAATGTAATAAAATAATTGAATAGTTATCAGTACTTATGTCATTATTTATAAAATATCATAAAAAAATATTGAAATATGATAACATTATGAATCAATATTACAAGGAAAGTCTCAGGAAAATCAATCTGATTAATAAAATCATTCATAGTAAGTTTTTTTACAATAAAAAAATAAATACCAGTCTGTTAATGTCCCATTGCAGGGTAAATGCCTCTTTTCATGCAGAAATGACCCATTAATCACCATACTTTGCTCTAGGAGGATTGGCGATTACTATTTCAGACTAATTTTTAAGAAAGTTTTTAAAGTTAATGTTTGTTTATATTTTTTTGTTAGGTCTGCTGTTTTTTTTTTTAATAGAAAGCATTGGTATTACTGATTGCTATGGACTCTTTCTGGATAAACAAAAATATGTATTATTATTACAGGCTATTTTTATACACAATTTTAGTTACTTATGTATTTTTATTAATTCCTCATGAGATTTAGTGCTATTGTTTGAAAAGACAAGTATAACCCATGTTACTGGTTCTTTATTTACATTATTGACATTACGTGACAACACGGTTGGCGCAGTGGCTGATCGATCGACTGCTGCGCAGCGTGTTGCGGGTTCGATTCCCACCCAGGGTAAACATTTGTGTGATGAGCACTTGTGTTTGCCCTGTGTCTGGGTGTTGTTTATCTATATATGTATGTATTTACAAAAAAAAAATGTATTTGTGTATGTATATCAGCTGTCTGACACTCATAGTACAAGGTCTCCCTAGTTTAGGGTCAGATGGCCGTGTGTGAAAATGTCCCCACATATTATTATTATGTCCCCACATATTATTATGTAAAAAGACTTGTTTTCTTTTCCCTTTAAAAGTTAAAGCAGGAATGTAAGCACAACAAACACATGTGTGTTTCTGATATTTATGAAGTGAGTAAAACAAAACTACCTGTTTGCTAAACTGTTAAACTGTTACTTTAAACTGTTTCAGGGTGTCACACTACTATCAATAAAGGTTTTTATATTCAAAACTTGGAATGCACACAAGTGTGTTGAGTGAGACTGTTTGCGCAATGTGTTATTTTTTTCTTAATATTGGATAACCAAAAATAATAAAAAAAATAAAAGACTTTATTATGTATCATTTTAGTATCACAATCTTTTATATTTCGGTACCTACCTTCTTTTGAAAAGAGAATAGTTATGACTGGTTAAATACAGAGAACCGCAGCCATATGCTTTGAACAAAAATAAAATAAACACATGCTATTTTTTTAATTTTGTCATTGCTAAGGCATGTGTGTAAAATGTCACACATTTTATAGTTCATGACCTCTGTAAGTACTGAAGTCTACCATTACTGCCTACTTTTTGCTCCTTAATTCAATTTAATGATGAGTTATGAATAGCTTTAGTGGTACAAATGATAATAACATTTGATTGTGTAATATTTGAGATGGGTAGGATAAAGTAAAGTAACATGTGGTATTTCACATCTTAAAATAGTTGGCACATTTCTTTCTGTGTGTTCTTAAACTATTTTTATCTGTAACTTTTCATGAAAGTATAGGTCTGCCTAAGCACCTTATCTAAGTTATTGTTGAGGTGTTCTCAATTGACAAAATGCAACGTCTTTGAGTACTTCTATTGATAAGAGATCGTGAAGGAAGTGGCTATGTAATGGCATCGTGATCAAAACAAAGTTGTTTTAACAAACTTAGTTGAATGCAAGGAAATAGTGCAATAATTACCTTGTAAAGGAATGTTGAGTGATTGTGGCTTGGCGAATTCACTAACGGCTGTGGAGTCACAGGCCTGGATCCCCCAGACAAACACTGGGACGACGCCGACAACCTAGTCCCAACGATCTTCTGACACGCTGCAAAACAAAACAACCACTGATATTATCACCACTACACTAAAAACTTTCACAATTTTGATACCCAAAAAGCACGACAACTAGATTTAAACGGTTTATCGAACAATAACATTTTCACGCACATTCAAATTTAGACGATTTCCTACGATCGCGTTCCTCCGCTCTTTGTATGTTGTAGCACGAACTGCGACGCCTCAAACTCGATATAGGCGACATGTTAGACTTGAATATAAGTGTCCTCTCCATCCTTCCATTCAGGAGATTAAAAATTTAAACGTAAATTATCGTAATATTCACACAAACGACGATTTAAAAAGCGTCAAAAAAATGTAAACAATGCGATGTCGGCGCGACAACGAACGAACGAGAACGAACTAAACGACCGCACGACTTGGGGCCGGTGTTGCCACTGCGTGCGCTAGATCACCCCGCCCAACGCACAAGCGAAACGAGATTCACAGACTAGCTAATAAGTCGCTTATTTCTAGTCTCATCACATCGTAGCATCACGCGAGACGATCCGTTCGTAAAAAATGTGTATTATGTATTTTTATAACTCTCTATCGATCTCAATCACTTTAATAGTCGATACGTCTTTTAGTATTTACGGATAATAATATGCTTTAAAATTGTCAGATTCCTTATGTAGCAAGTAGGTTTAAATTCATAAGATAAGCACTTAGATTACTCTTAAAAATTTCACGTGTTTTATATCGGTCGAACGTGTTGACATATTTCCCATTGATAAAAATATCAAGAGCGTAGAAAGTACCCAGACAGGTACTTTGTTTTTAATTATTTCTAAAAAATACTTTTTAGCGATATTTATCAACAAGTAAGTAAGGTATCTCTAAATATTAAAATTAAAACTTGTTCATATCAATTTTGAATTGAAGATCTTAATAAAATTCACAACTACAAAGCAACCGTGTCCAAAGCAAAGCAAATTCTATTACTTAAATGTAAATAACGATTCTGTTTATGTAAATTAACAACGGTAGAAACATTCCAAAAACAGTGTTGTAGAAAAAACAATGTAAGCTGACATCACCCATATAAATATTCAATGTTCGTTTAAAATCGTTACACTTACCGTCTTGGAAGACTCGTTCCACGTTCAGACCGTACGTAGCGCAAGTCTCATAGTAAGAACATCTTCGCAGCTCATTCGACAACTTGCGAGCGCGGTTGTCGTCTACCACGCGTGGACTACTTTCACTTATGGCATCTGGAAGAGCAACCAATCATTTAATAGGAAATACGTCTATCGGACGCGTGTACTACGTAATAATGTTGATTAATTATGCACTAAAAATGTTTCATACAAAGGAAATGTGTTTTTCAATTACTAGAGTTCACAATTTGTGTCTTGACATCTTGGACTAAGCCAAATATGAGTTAAAACCATAATGATTTTGTAAAGTGGTTGGCATTACTAGCAACTGCTCTTCATAGGGTCATAGGTTCACAGAAACGTCAGATAAGACAAATAGAGCTATGTATGTATATCGGGAACAAGGTGAACCTCAATCAACCCACCTTGGGTTCCGACCAATATGATCGGAATTTCTGCGGAATTCCTATAGTGGGACATTTTATTGAAGTAGTTCGACACCGTATTATAGCTGATCTCGTTGTCCAAGCTGAACACGAAGATTACGGCGTCCACCCAAGCCGTAAACTGTAACAAAAGATAAACGTGTTATAAGCATGTTGCATAACAAACCTGATAAGAATACAATTTCAGAATCAATTTCCTTCGACGTCTTATCGGATTTAATTTGATCTATACTGACGTTCCTCTTTTCCAAGAAAACTAATTAAGATTATTCAAAGCTTTATTGGGTATTTTATAGACTGAATGACTCGATTAATTAATATAAATATCTCTGCCTCGACTCTCTCGAGACCTTGGTTTGAACGTGAAAATCAATAATATTATAATTAGAAGACATGAGTTAACGGATTTCTTTATCGTAAGAAAATATTAGTTTACATTCTCAAGAATGTGAAATACGTATTATTTTCTCTTTTCTTCTTATATATTTTTAGTTTTGCCAAAATCGCATCAGCATTGCATACGGCTACAACAGCAAACTGCATTAAAGTAATCCAATACTCTTACGTCAAGAAAGACCCTAACATACTGTAACCCCATGGCGAAATATCTTGTAAAGAAAAAACCGCGCCCTAGCCCTAAATGGGGACCCATAATAATTACGTCGGGTAATTTCGTGCAGTCATAAGGGTTTACAACGGAAGGGTTATGTGATACTTGCGTCTGCAAATATGGTTATGGTATGGACAAAGAAATTGCATAATATTATAGCATTCGTAATGATGAGCATAATGATATAATTGAAAACGCGTGTGGAATGGGTGTCTAAAATTATTTGACGAGTTCTGAAAATTTAATTAAATAGTACTGATCATTTGTTGATGAGACATTGTTGTACATACGAGTATATCATGAGTGACAGTTAAATAGTTGTTTTGCTTTGTTTTTATGTATTAGTAAATAATAGATATTCACGAAATAAATTATACAAGATAGTACAATTATATAAAGACGTTACGCCACATTCTTTAAACACCATCGGTATCGCTATGTATGACTTAACTTATTAGTATGTAACTGTGACAATAGTGTTTGTCTAATCTACATAATTTTCGCAAACCATTGAAACGTAAAATATGTCTCTGTTATCATGAAAGTACAAAATGTATGAATAAGTCAGCTTCCACTTGAATGAAGATGCGTGTGTGGGAGGGTGTCACCCCTTTCCTCTGAACAACAATTGACGGCTGAGGAGCGTCATCCGGCAGCAGAGTGCGTGACGATGAGACGAAAGGAAAAACCTTCGAAAAACTATACTCAACCCTCTATACAATAATTTCTTTTGTCTAACGGATATCCATTTCGTATTGTTTAAAAGTACAGCACTAAGCACATCATAAGATCCATAGTAAGATAAAAAAGCGTCAGAAGAAAGAACGATAAATTTAGTGTAATTTCATTAAATCGTTGTATTATTCCTAAGGCATTAACGGGAATGCCGTATAAAATACAAATCTATTTACAAATAAGCAAGAAAGTCACGAATAATTCAGTACAAACGTCCGCATTTACTCATAAACAAAAGAATATTTTTATCATTGTGTCAGCTAATCTTATCGAAATATCAGGAACAGATAGCAGAATCGGAACAACAAACGCGCACGCTAATCAAGGCCTGATTAAATGAGATGTCTATTTCTATAAATATCTAACGAATAAAGTATTACGAGTAGATTGCATGTCATAATGAAATCATAGCCATAAAATTTGGAAGCGAAGGTTGTTGCGCCCGACCCGCAAAATATGTGAAATACTTTAAACGACGCGTGAAATGATATTGCTGATGACATAAATTTAACACAGATATTTCTATTTTTACAACTTTTCGCATGAAAGAACTGTAACTTTTATAGGTTTAGAAATATAATACTTAGATACGTACAGTGTTTGCAATAAAAACTGCTACGGTGCAGGAGATTGGTATTTAATACGAAGTAATATGAACTTTTACATAGGTTACATACCTATCTTTCACACATAATATTCCAGGCAATAGAAGGATCATTAAATGTTAAAATTAAACTTAGTTTCATAACCACTTACCAATCCATCAATTTATGACAAGCCTACTTAATCGTATCACATGTTATATTTCACCGTTTTAAACAATCATTCATTTTAAAGAACTAAAATAGTGCAATGACATTAAAAAAGTTGATCGGTTAAAGCGTCACGGTGTATCCAGGGCGGCACACTGGAGGCGACTGGGCGGGCGGGCGGCTCCTCGTTTGGGCGGCGAAGCCTTCGTATACATCCATTTCCCTCCCTCACCCTGTCTGCTCTTTACAAAAAAGAGACAGAAACATTCGAGTGCAATTTCAATGCAACCACTGCAAGCCTTTATTCCTGGCATGTCGAAGTCAGGATTAGCATTACAAAAATATTTAAAAAACAATGATAAGAAAACAATGAACTCATTAGTGCCCACCACAGTGAAGGAGGCTCCTTGTTTTTCTTTTGAAGTAATGTGCCCAAAGTGGTTGCAGACCTAGTAGAACAGTGTATAATTGAGAATTGTAAGACATTACATGATATTGCAAAAGAAGTCAGAAGCATCTGCGACAGCATCAATTCATTTGGCCCGTCATCGATTTTATCAATTACGTTCTACGTCCGAAGTAAATATCCACTACTACTTTTCACGTTTGCAGTCCACTGTACAGGTGATAACTACCTAGTATTCTTATTAATGAGAGAAATAGTAAAATTATGAGCCCAAATTCCTTAAAAATAAAACAAAATTTTGCTATTTAGCAGCGAATATACTACGGCTACATACATTTAGAACTGCAGGCCTTGTAATAACAAAAATAATCTGAAATGCTTATCCAATTATGAATTACAGAGGACTAATAGGAGATTACCGCACAGTATTACTCTTCATAGAATAATCCTATTTATTAGATTTTTTCTTGCCAAAGGTCTCTGGGGTTGTGAGTGAATGAACTGCGAGGCCAAGTTTCTAGACCTTGAGCCTCAGACGGCCTAAGTTCAGACCGTGTCGGTTGAATACCCCTATTGCAAGGTCAGCAAGTGACAAAAAAAACAATTCATAATCACTTGGTATTGTTGCTCGAAAAGCGTACCTAATAAAATACTGGCACTTTTTAGATTCCTTTTTATTTTTTAATTCTGGCAAAGTTTTGACTGATACAAAACTACTTTACGTAAGAACTGCACTCATTATCTAGAATGCACTTTCATCTTCTATTAACGCTGTGGGCACGGGGAGGAAGCAAAACTACGAGGAAGTAATCGAACGCAACTCAGTTCGAGTAGAATTTGTGCGTGCAGTAACCGTACGCCATCGACTCACCGGGCGCCTACGGTACAGTGACGAAATTACCCCGGAATGTGGGTAAAAAAACTACCGTGATATTTTCTGTGAAATACTGTTGTATTTGGCTAATGTAACCAATAATTGAACCATTATTAATTCCAATAAATGTTTGAACGATTTAACAAAAAAACTGTTTTTTTATGAAATTAAGTTTGTATGTGTAAGAAACGCACCTAAACAAAAGTACATTAGAATTTCGAAACCCAAGTACCTACGCAAAATTGGACTTTCCACAATAGAAGTTTCAAACTACAAAAACACATTAAGGAAGCGACGCCAACGACAGGAAGTAGCTAGTGCTGGGTACATTATAGTTATTAGAACATTTTCGCTGTGGTTCCGCTCATAGCTCACATTATCTTTTGAGGCCAATGTACCAGAAAAAGCGTCCGCAAATCATTATGATAACATATCCGGTTTAAAAAAGATATGCATTGTTAAGTGATGCAAATTGAAGTCCTGCTAACCGGTTAAAGCCCAACGCAGTATGTTTATTCTAGGTAGGTAGTGAAATAGTTTACTTACATACAGATAAATATAAAATTACAGCTACAAAGTAGTAAGTAACAAGAACTGAGGCTATGTTATATAATTCTTTAGGTATTTATATATTTGTAACACAAATAATCCGGTAAAAAGGAGGGCAATGTTTTTTCTGCGTTTAACTAACTAACGTTAAATAGGTGTGAATATCGATGTCCATAGCTTATTATGTACACCACCTTTTCAGTATTCCAAAACCTCAGCTCTTGTACTACAACGTGACTACAACAATGTACTACAAACTACAATACAACCGCGTACAATTCGAAGCATACCAAGTACCTTCCAAACAGGTTTACGTGTCCCCTCAAAGCCCCCTTCTGAAGATGAACAATAGGTCGCTATCAATATAGGGCTGCCGAACGTGCTATTTGCCTAAATTCAGTCTCAGTAATGTCTGTACCTGTTTATGCCTGTGCAAAGTTAACTAAATAGCTTCACTACTTTAACCTTTTCACCGGCACAGTCATGTATAGATGACAAACGAAAATGTGCCCAGTACGCCACGAGTATATTCATCTATGGCCACGATCACGACTAGGTACATGACAGACTTCTATACGTAATTCGTAACTCAGCACCGAGGGCACGTTTTGGATTTATGACGTGGCTTTAAGGTGGGAGGGAAAGAATAAGAAGCTAATTTAATTACAAAAATGTTTAACCGTGTTAAGATTTCAAACAAACACGCAAAGCATTAAAATAGTAATAAATTAAAGTAATTTTTTTTTTTTTTGTTGAAACACGCCTTCCCTGTTAAAATTACTACTGGCTACTTCCGTCAGCCCTACAAAAACACCGAGTTAGTTACACTTTTTTTTTACAAAGCATGAATAGGAGAGTGAATAGCGCCGGCCAGGTAACCCGATCTAGAGACGTGACCCGCTCTCGCCTACATTGTTCGTGCTATACGATACTTTTGCTGGACCGCGCATAAATCACTAAACATCGCGTCATGGTATGGTTGGTAAAATGTATCGTGGTCGACTCACAATTTGTAACTGATACCTACAGCTATGCCTATAGGATACTTTTCTTTTCCCGAACGGCCGCGGGCAGACATTACATTAGTCTAGGTTTTTGGGCAAAACATGATACTTACATAAAATTATAAATGAAAAAGTTAATAAATCAACGTTATACAAGACTGGATAAATAATATTGCTGTAACCAGTCTGTATATACATTCAATTTTTCAGTCCTCAGGTTTAAAAAGGTTTGTGTGTACCTTTGCTAACATAAAGTTGGATGAACGTTGAACGCCCTTTAAAGAGGTTACCGGACAACTAAACTTGAGACACATTCAATAGAATTATATTACGCACGAGATAAGGGTCAAAACATTGTGAAACCTTTCTTCAAATGCATATTTATCTTCATTTAGTCCAGGGTTGTTGAACTTCAGTTGCATAGTATCTTTGGGTTAGATAAATGACTAAAACGTAACGATCTTTGATACTGCAGATAAATAGAAACAGGTTTCCTATGCAGCATTGGATCTGAAAAGAAAAATGACACGCAATGTTTTGAAAGACAAAAGTACAATACTGGAATGGGATGGGTTATTGTCACGATTACGGGCAATGAGCCAGCTTTTAAAAACTTCATGCAATAAACTGGCATGGCTGCTGATTGTGTTTTTAGCGGAGCCAATATTCGTAGGTACTAGGTTGATAATGATTATACGTTGATTTTTGTAGTTAAGTGGCACTGTTAACAAATGCTAAGTCTACTTAAGATAATGCTCCACAGCACTACTTATTGTATTTCATTACTTAATTATGTTAAGATCAATGACGTTGACCGACTTTCCCATTCAAATGTCTAGCAGAATGGGCGTTACATCCATTTATTTTTTTTAACTGTCAGCCCTACAAGGATTGTATGGCAACACCGCGACGAATGAGCCAATAATGGCTTTGATCCTATTCACAGACCAAAGGAAACGTGACTGAGAGATTTACATGTAACTTTGCTCATTATTGTAAATATATTTGAAAACAGGTAAAATAAGAGTACAGGAAATAAGTAACAATTTTTTTCTTATTAAAGTAACATTTTATAGTTTGTAGTTTACTTCTATATGACTGTCTCACATCGTTATTAGCAAATAAGTACATAGTTATATTCACACCCCAACGAAACTATTGAGGCTGTGAACATAACAATAAAAAGCATTACGAACAATTTTTAAAACATTATTTCCCCCTTTTATCGCAACCAGATCGCTACGAAAACACGTGTAGAAACTTAAACTAATAGCTTCGAACATGTTAGGGTAATTAATGTAAAAAGAGTTTATTTTCTGGTCAAAAACTAACAAATACCACAGGGGCCGCAACTAACGAAACAAGAAAATTACGACCTAATTAAAGAACCCCATACTAATTAAATTGTCTACGAGTTACTGTACGTCCAGGAAAAGGATTGCGGTCAAGAAACTCGTTTTATGCAATTTTCAACCTTACTTTTGGTACAATAAAATTGAACATTATTTAGGGAATATGATTAAAATAATTTCAGAAAAGATTCTTCTGCTTCTTGTTTCAAAGCTTCGTAGTCGCACCATATATATGTCGCAGGCAATTTGTATGATTCCGCCGTTTACATACGGCGTCGTCATTTAATAAACGCTCGCAGTTATGTATAATGCCGAAGGCAAAATCTATATTGCCGTGTCAATATATAAAATGCCGAAACATTTCATTGACAATTTAAACGCCGTATACATAATGCCGCGGCAAATTGAAGAATTTAGTTCTGATTGGTTATCCGGCACCTCAAAAACGCTAGGGTGTCAATCGAATCTGGTTCTCGGAGAACACCTGCAGAATACTATTGATTTTGATTGATTTAACATGCAGCAGGCATGGTTTCTGTCACGGCTACGGCGTTGCGGGGCTCCGGCGGTACCACGCGAGCTTATCGTCGCAGATGGTATTCACGCTCACCACCGCTGCTTCGGCTTACTGGCCGGCTTCGCCGGCCAGCCTCAGCCGCGGCGGCGGGCGTTAAAACCACCTGCTCCTCAACTCGCTGGCCGCCTCGCCCCTCCGCGCCTACGCGAATTTAAATTACACTCTAGGGGTAGGGCAGACAAGACTACGTGGAGTCGGTTTCACAGCAATTCGTTTCTGTCATTAACTTTTGTAACTACGAACTACTTCTCTTCGAACTACATATATATGTTAGACTTTAGCACATAATTTTATTAAATTAATCTTGCTTGAAATCTTCATTAGTTACCTGATTATCGAAATAAAGTTGATTTGTCCAATCTGTGTTTTATCGTGGTCACCCTAAAACTACAACCAATGTCGAATTATTACAATTGAACGAGTTATCAATTTGCCTTCGGCATTATACATAACTGCGAGCGTTTATAAACTGACAACGCCGTATGTAAACGGCGGAATTATACGATTTGACTGCGACATATATATCATAGAATTAGCTGCCATAATAATTTGGTTTTGAACGCTAAACAAAACAGTACTGAAATACTTACGCGATTTAAAAAATCTCCCGAGAAACGGGTAATTTTCAAAGTTTGGCAATTGCTGGACTATCTAAAAAAGTAACGAAAGAATGATTTCTTTGTTTATTTTAAGGTAGAGGATCCAGTTATAAGAACAAAATATATAACATAAAATTTTCGTATTAAGAGGCATTTAAAAACACAACGGTCATTTTGATATCCTTGAACGGCCAAGTGCTTATAAATAAAAATACACACTAAATGTGCAGTTTATCGAGCATTTTAAATAACGTACCGACAAAAACCATTGAATTCGTTGTGGTTTTTATTGAAAGGTAACGTTCCTACTACAATGGTATAAACGACCTTGATAGTGTCCATGTGTCTATCTTACGCTTGAACGTTTCCGTGCAAAAATATTCATTCTAAAATGGTAGGTAGTAAGTGTTCGTATTTCGTTTTATTGTCTTTTAACTGACTCCTTTGATATACGAGCGTAAAATTTTATGGTTTTCTCTGGGTTTTCTGTTCACTTTACTTTATCTTTACATTATAGGTACATATTAAAGAGAAGTAAAATTGTTTGTTTACATGAAGAAATCTCTGGTCCTATTACAAAAATCCTTTCACTAATAAAAAGCTACCTTATTGCCGATAGTATCATAGGTAGGTAAACATGAAAGCATATTTTCTTTTAAACATTTAAAATACTTCATTTTCAGTTTTAACTGAAAAATGTTATTATGGCTGTTAAAGGTATATGTTTCCGTAGGTAAGAAGAGTAGGTATGAGGATTATGTGCAAAAGTAAAAGTATCTCCGAGGGTGGGAGGAGATACCTCTTGTGGTTTCCGGCAATGTCAGTTCACCCTTTTCACTGCATGTAGGTGCCGTAAAAAGCTACTAAAAGGCTTATTACACTATACAATTTCTAGGAAATCAATTTAGGAAATCGGCAGGTGTAATCAAAAAAGTCAAATCATTTATTTCAATTAGACAATTATAAGGCACTTTTGAACGTCAAATGAGAAAAAAAAAATGATTCTAGGTGCCCATTCCAAAAGGTAGTTTTGTATGGAGAAGAATGGGCAAGAAACTCCATACTTACTCTTTTAAAAACGATGTTAACAATATTTGCATTTACAGGAATTATATAATTATACGTGAATACGATGTACCTTGCATAAAAACACTAGGTATTTGAAAGTGTGCACAAAGTATCACAGATTAAGGAATGACAGACTAAGTTATATGTACATAGATACACAGTGTTCACATATTATTACAAATGTTGAAACAGTAGACGACCACTCCTTATATTTTAACAAACAATGAATCAGTATGTGAGCCTGAGCAGTGTATAAAAAGAGTCAAATATATATATGTACATATTTATACTAAGTATGAAATTAGGTATTTTAACTTAGCAATCGCAGTTAGAACAGATTGGATCCGATTTAGTGTAAATTGGAGGTCCCGACCGCTCTACTTCCTAAATTGTCTACGATTTAGGACAGTGTAATCACGGCGCTACGATTTAGAACGACTAGCCGGCGTCCGTGCTTTGAGCGAAGTGGACGAGTAAACTGGGATAACTGACTTATTTTGGACGAAGGCGTTGAAAGCATTATTTTCTTTCTACCACATAACACAAAACTTAATATAATTTGTCATAGTTTGTGTTAGGTGTTAGAAAGTCGAGATATCGACCAGGCCCAGATGTCATCACGCCACCCGCCAGATCTCGGGTGAAACAGGTGTGTAAGTTGGGGCCATTACCTAACTAACGGAATAAAAATTGACAGCGGCTAAGTTTATTCTGAGGAAATGAAATAGATTTCTTTAAACATAGATTTATTTATTTATCTATTTATTTATTTATTTCTTAACATAGGTATTAAGACATAATTAAGATATGAAAACCAATTACACACAAACGATAATTATTATCTATAGTTCGTGGATCTCTTGGGCTGTGTAGATAGATGAATTTAAAAAAAATGCAGCAGGTAGACGACTCATATAGTATGGTGACGAGTGGACCAGTAGGTAGACGAATAGATTGGGCTAGAGCAAGCCCAATCTTCTGTTGGTTTGGTAAATACGTCGCCATCGATCGAAAATTCGAAACGTGCCACCCAGTACGATCTTTCTTCACGAATGCGTCGTCTGTACGATTTAGAATCCAATTTAGTGTAGTGTGATCACTAGCTAACAACTTAGGTTCCTAAATTGATTTCCTACAAATTGTATAGTGTAATAAGTACTTAAGAGATAACGTCAAGCGGGGGGGCAGAAGAACGCAGGCTTCAGCGCGTCCTCCTGTCTACTAAACAGACACACACACGCACACAGACGAATCCGTCTGTCAAGTGCCGATAAAGTAATTTTTCAGTTTGTCTATTTACTGTTGTTCTAATGAAGTTACAATTGGTCTAATAAAGGTTCGGACTACAGGTGATTTCCCAATTTAATTTTTATAGATATGCAGAAAATAGGACTATTTCCACAACTATCTACCTATACTACTACTATATCACTATCACAACTCCTCTCTTCATGGTCATAATTATTTAAAACCCAATTTAAAATCAATAACACCTGATCCTTGAAACATTATGCCTATCTAAATTGGGTACTAACACATTATTAGTCTTTACCTATATACCTTGCGTACTTGGAACACTTTTGCTTCATTTCTCGTTAGCATTAGAACGGATTTAAAACAAAGAAATACAAGTTGCGTTCGCTCTTTTAACTAATTATTGCCCAGAAGCATTTGATAGAAATTACTATAAGCTCTAAAAATGTCTAGCAAACTACCTACTACTACTCGTAGGAGATTTCTTTATGAGCAATGTATCTCTACATGATAAACCTAGTCCTAGTTATTTTTATAAAGCGTATTTATTTTTTCTGCCTGAATTTTAATACTGCAGGGCTAAGGCCCGTGAAACCTGTTATGATACCCACTATATTATTTTTCTATATAAATAGAACATTTGGATAATTCAACTTTCTAAAATAATAATAACAATAACGTAAGCCAAACGTCAAAAAATATAAAAAATCCATTTTAAGTTAAATTTGCTTACATAAAAACAAATGATTCGCCTATACATATAATGACAGCAACATTTCATTTAATAAACTAAATTTAACCTTTACTAAACATTTCCAACACTGACAAACTACAGCCATTTGATAGAAACGCTAGATTTCCTAGAAAGAAAATACATAAGGGAACTTCATGCACAAATAATACGACTGCATCAAAGTTTCAGCGAATGGGCGAAGTCTCACCTTCACGAAAGTTTTGTCAGAAAATATATGGGTTGATATCGAGGAGGGTGAAATTTATAAATTAGATAACATTAAATGCATTGCCACCAATTTCTTATGGAACAACAATCTCGCTGATCAATTTCGGGAGTAACTTCCTGCTATTAGAAACAGACATGGGGAACCTAGCATCCTCTATAATTAATATTTATTACTGAGGCATACCTACAACTTCTTAGGTCGTTATTTACTTAGTGATGAATAAAAATACGAAAACACCTCTTTTGTGCTCTTACATAAGACAATTATTTAATTACCGGTGCCGGTAATTAACAAATTAACACAGCTTTAACATCAACAACTCAAAACGTTTATTTATTCTACAAGGAACCTACTGACCATCTTTTTATGTAACGAGTTTTATCCAATAACAAAAAGCTCGAGAAGTTGTCCTTGCATCTTAAAAAATCAGTCCTTTGAACCTTCTTCATTGAGATTCAGAACGTGGTATCAAGCCTCGAAATCTAGTGTAGCTCATCTTCAAATATTTGACCTTCAGTCAGTCACACAAGTTTGCAAGTCGATTGCTGTGCGTGACCTATGAGATCAACGCACTTTCAATGTGAAGTAACGGTGTCTCTTGAGTCCGAACTATTATGAAGGCAATTTCAAATCTAAGTATTGACTTTTAACGACTCACTGATTTATGGTTCTGCGGCTTTTCTTTTGGTTTGAAACGTTTTCCTGTACACGGTGTGAGTTTATTACTTGTAATGTTGTGGTTTTGTTATAATTTGATTGTTTCGAATTTATTACATATGAAAAGTAAAATTAAAGTGATATTTCCTTATCATTTTACGATGGGTTGTTTGTGTACCTATTCTATAACTATTATTATATTAGAAGCCGTTTTGTTCAAATACTTAACAGGCCTGATGCATTTACGCGCACTTTTAAGTCTTATTATCGAGTATGTATGTGGTTTAATTGAATTATTCACAATAAGTAAAAAAAAAACTTAGAAAGTCTTTTCTATCGTTATACTCTGTTAGAAGCTCCTCATTAGTCTACTTCTTCAGGTAAACAACTTCACGTGAGCAACACACAATTTTGTAATTTGTAAACAGTATGCCTCTTCCAAGCATTTCCATTTCTGCACAGGCGAGGTCTCTGAGGAGTGTATTTGTATGTAAATAATAAATACATAAAACTTATTTACGATTCGCACAGGTGCAGGTAACACGCGCTGCTGGGTCCGAATTTATGAATACATTCCATCGATGAGGCTAATGCTTTTCTTTATTATTAAAATAATACGTAACATTGTAAGCGTGCATAGCATATTATTTATTTATTACAAATATACATGCTATTAATAAATAAATTTTGAATAAATAATACTTACTGTAGTTTAGATAAATGAAGCCGTAATTAAAAGACTACAACAAATTCATTAAAGTAAAATAAAAGTCCATCTACTTAAGGCTTCAATCGTGCTCGTGCATACAAAGAAGGAATATTAAGCACGGTCTGCAAAACATATTTTATAATAGAAAACACGCAAACGATGTTTACAAGGAAATAAAGGAGGAAAATAAAAGGAAGCATTTTAGAAAACTTGGGCGCTGTGCAGCTCTGAAGGTAGTAACTTTAATAAAGTTAAAAAGTCCAAAGTGTCGGCGGCATAACGCGCGGTTCTACTTATTTGCACGTTTTTATACTAACCAGTTTAAAATAGTTACAATTTGTTTGTTATGATTAATCTATACATCAAAGTTTTTCTTTAATAAAATAAGGCTTTCAGTTTATATGAAGCACTTACGCAATAGCCTAACAAGGTGCCTTAGAGTGCCTCTTTGTAAAGACAACACTTCATTTAACAATATAGTCTGCCACTATTAATTTTCAAGTCCATAATTTATAAAAGGTTGTATTTTAAGCTACAGCCTGAATCAAATAACAAATTTTAACAGCCCCAACAATGTTGTTAAAAGCTTTTACGGAGTAAAAGGGTAAAAGGTACCTACCTGCCAGTAGCTATATTTATAGTTCACAACTCGTTGAACTACAACGAAAATATCATGTATTCTTTCTCAGCATAGGTACACATAGTTTTAGCATGAAATAGGTATATGAACTTAACGCTAGACTAACAAAAAAATTACATAATCATGCTGTTTTGACGTGTTTATTATGTCTAAGCAAATAAAGAACTAGACGGCTAATTTATTATTCAAGTTCTTTTTTATTTGTTTTATGAAACACTGGACTTACTGTTATTTACTTTAACTTTCGCGTCTTTCGCGCAAAGATTATGCAGTGCTTAACTACGTCATAATTGTAAGCTATTTAATAAATATACGATCACTTTATAATGATTTAATTAGGTCATTTAACGGTTGCCTTGTTTCCGAATTATAATTAGTAATGAGTAAATTTGTAATTTATTGCGTACAATAATTTGAAGCACATAGGCCCTAGGGCATAAAACATTCGTGCTTCTTAATTTGAATGTCGCAGCTAATTTTAGAAAACACTTTAGCTATTACACCTGTGAAATTTACCTAACAGCCTATTAAACGTATTGTCCGCATGACGATTGACAGGTTTATAATTAGAGCCACCAAACCCCAGTCTACAGCTTTGTATACAAAAGTGGCGACTCCGTGGCGCCACACGCGATCCCACCCTACCGACTACAAGTACTTTCACCCTACGTAATTCAACCCTATGGACAAATGTCACTTGATGACAGATAATATAGGACTCTAATCATTCGGTCTTTCATTCAGTTCAAATTACAGGTTGTTTTCCGTTATTCAGCGTGCATTTGTCATTTATTTTGTGCTTTTTGTTTTCTACGCCAACTCCGTCACGATGCTTTGATGTTGCTTTGTGGCTTCTTTCTTATGTATCTTGAGGAACTTAATTGGCGGATTTTTTGAGCTTATTAATCATCATCATGTCAACCTTTAGACGCCCACGACTGAGCCATAGGTCTCCCCCAAGGGGGGGTTCAGTCTTAATCACCATGCTTCGCCGATTGCATGTTGGCGATCGCAGTAGGTGTTATGGTACTCAGAAGGACGCTTATTAATATAAATTCTTCAATATTTTTCGACATGTCACGCAAAATGTTGACATAGGTAAAAAAGCTGCAAAACCAAAATCTGACTGGGCGGGCCGAGGAGAAGATGGAGCCTTGGATGGTTTCATCAGGAATGAAGAAATGGGGGAAATGGGGGGAGGCCTTTGCTCAGGACTGGGACAGTGCTGAGCTAGCAAAAAAAAAAACTTATTTTATAGAAACAAAACAGTAGAGTTAAAAAGAAGTGCCTTTTTACTATTTAAATATTGTAAGTAGAAGAACTTTGATCATTAGCTTTTTCACCAATGCACTAGCTTACCTAGGTACTTCAAGCTAAACAACACTATAACCTACACACATATTGCAAGCTCAGAAAAAAGTCCTACAAGAATTGAGCAGGACAAAACGACCAACACACTGACTGGATTTTGTTATGTGGTTTTGCCCATATTGTACATTCGCTTTCGCACGAGTCTCGTCTAAAAGGGAACACAATGACAGTAACCCTATTCTTTGTTTGGTCCCCTCTACGTCCCTTTGACCTCATAAGCAGCAACTTTCGCTATCTCATTGCATACTTTATCCGCTTCATGTTCATTCAATAAGGCCTGTGGACGTCGTTTATCATATACAGGGACACCCGATTAGGGGGAAGTGGTGTCATCGGCAGCAGTTTGTGATTTAGAATATTTTGAATCATATGACCATTGCACAAGACACATAGCTTAATGTGATTATTAATTTTATTTAGACATTTTGTACTTATTGAATATTATAAACGTAGGTAATATTATTATTATTTTTTCTTTTTTTTTTTAAACGTTGCCCCACACTAGGAATTACTCCTGTGTCGTGGGTGCGTTTACAAACATATAAAGTCACATACACAAACAGCCAGACCCGGAACAACTATCTGTAGGCCATACAAATATTTGTTCAGTGCGGGACTCGAACCCGCGACACGCAGCGCAGCAGTCGATCGCTCAACCACTGCGCCAACCGTGTTTTGTTTTAAGTTATCCGCTAGTTTAACTGCTCATTTTTAACCGACGCGCGACGTCAAAAAAGGAGACTCTTTTTTTGAAGAGAAACAGTTAAACGTTACCTAGTACTTTATGGTACAAAGAGTTGAAAACCAAGGTTCCTGAAAACTTGTACAAGATAGTATATCATCGTCACTGTTAAAGCTTCACTCTCATTAACTAAAGGCAATATCGTCTCAAAGGACGGGCATAAAAATTCATGAATTCGGAATGAAATAAAGCGCAGTGCCGGGAAGTAGGCAAGTAAGTAGTATTTCACTACAAAATACGGCAAACCTAATAAAAATCATTTCTTTTAACAATATGAACCATACAGCTCGTAATTTAGTGACGACGTGATCATGTTAAGTAGCAGTCGACTGTGTGTGCTTGACCTAAGTGAGTGCGTGCCTAACAGTGGAGATATATGAGCAGAAAAAACATGAATTTAATTTTTATAATATCGTTTGAACATAGATTTTTATAATAGGTATAATAACAATTTACAAAGTCGATTCTTGATCTCGATCAAAGTTTATTTAAATGGCAACAATTTGTCGACTTGGCGCCAAACTGTCGCGCGTTGTGGAACGACAGCCATCTTGATCTAATAATGTTGTAAAACTATTGTATAACCTTTAAAATGATGTAACTAAAGTCTATAATCGTATGGTGTTGGTTATCAACATGGAGAGTTAAAAAGTGGAGGTGACATAGTCAAAACAAAATGTAATTGTAAGAAAAATATTCGGGGTTCGAAATTCAAGCTCCTACTACATTTCATAAACTAAACAGCTTTGTAAATAAAAAAAAACATTTTTGAAACTGATTGAAACTACACATAACGAACAAGCAGGCTGGGTGTCAGAGGCTCAGACCAATAAAAAAGTACCTACCGCGATATCTGCCTGTTTGGTAAAAATTAACAGATTTTTTTTTAACCGTTGGAACGATATTACTAGAGATAGATAGGTTATTGGGTTTGGCCGTAATAAACACATAGGTACTAACCAATGATATTATATTAAACAGATATGTTATGAGCGCCCAATTTTGAAGATTCAAAAACGTCCTAATTGGGACGTATTGCCTTTAGTCTGCGTCACGCATGGCGACGAGAAATACGCTTTGTTAAAGCAGCTAAAAAAATAAAAAAATGCTATTTTGTGTATTTAGAAAGTGTACCAATTATGATACCAAATTTAATAAAGCACAAGAGATCTCATACCACATGTAACTACGCAATATACATCGATTTATTTATATATTTCAATTATTTTCCTAATATTCTTATATTTAGAGGTTAGAAAAAAGAAAGAAATGGAAAAACATTTTTTCACGTGAGTAAGACAAGGACGCGTTCACTCCGGACATAGAATAAAAGTACAGATGCGATATCGTAGGCAGTAAAGTCATTGTTTACCCACAGTCCTGTTTTTCTTTTTTCAAACCTTGTAATATTTAATCATTTTGTTTTATTTAATCATTTATATACTTAATTAGAAATTAAACAATGTGACAACAGATACTTTTTATCCTTTCTTCGTTAAGGTTATCCAATGAGATCTGGCTTCAAAAATGGATCGCATTTGTTCGTAAACAAAGAAATGAATTTTATTACAAAATAAATATTTTCTACTCTATATATTATTATATTTATATTCTATTATACCTTTAGTCCTGTTTATTAGTTGTTATAGGTACAAACCGCGCGTATAAATGTACTCGCGGTTTGTACCTTCTGTCTCGTTAAATTTGTTAGTCTATGATGCCAAGACGCGGTGATTGGTGGTCAGGATAATGTCTGTTTACATAAACGCGCAATTGACAACACTAACTGTCTCTTTTTTTCTTGTTGGTTTTTTCAAGCCATCCCTTTTCAACATTTTGACTTGTAGTGAATTGTAAAATGAATGAAAAGTGTGTATGTGTGCAGCCGCTGCTGCGCGGAACACTTTTTTCTTTTGTTTTGTGAGCGTATAACATATCTGTTTATTAGAATATCATTGGTACTAACAGAAAACGCCGCATCCAGTGCTTCGAACTGCTTTTCAATCCACGTTTCAAATCCAGAGGGCTAAAGTTTTTCCATCGTACTTTCCGTCAATTAGCGAGGGGAATAATTTGATCGAGAATTTCCTGTCGACTATTTTGTCGTGTAACATTCACTAAACTTGACTAAACGGACCCTGGGTAAAGTGCTTGTTTTAGATGGTTATGAAATTAAAACTAATTACTTTAATAGTGGCTTGTCGCGTCGTTGACATTTTTAATTATAGACCGTGGGTAAGTATTGTAAGTAAGTACCTACTTAATTAACATTTTAATTAAATACCATTTACAATTAACAGAATATCCATACTAATATTGTACATTATGCGAAAGTGAGTTTATTAATTTGTTTGTTAAGCTTACTTGGCAAAATTACTGAATAGATTTAAATGAAAGGACATGTTAGGTTTTTGTATGGAGGCTGGGCTTTAATTCGGAGCTGCTGTGAACAGGGAAGAGATTTTTTTTTATGAAAGTACATAAATTAAGACTACTTTTTGTTTATTTTTTATTTTTTTTAAAAGCACCCTTCCTAAATTATTATATTTTTAATTAATTGTAATTTAAAAGTAAATTGCAACCCTCGGTATTTATTGATTTTGGCAACACTTTTCGGTCGGATGTCATTATTGTCATTATGAAAAGTGTAAATGTCAATCAAGTGTCAAATTCAATTATAATTGCGTACCTATGCGCGCCCTATTATTAATATACTCTGCGAATGCGTCTGTGGTTTGCGTTACAACAACAGAACGGACACAATTGATTTGTTTTTTTGTTTTTGTTTTTGTTGTGTTATTGATGTTCAAGTTTCTTGTAATCTTTAAGTTATCTTTATTTGACCTGGCTTTTAATTTGGATTCTTTCCTGCACAGTTTCTTGATAATATAATTATAAGGGATGATGTTGAAAATTAAGAGGTAGAATAAAATACAGTCAAATATAAATAAATGCATTACTTTTATTTCTCTACCTAATACACAAAAATGTTCACCTATTCTGACCTGCTGGAGCGACTATTTACAAAAGGTGAACAGGTCCAATCCATTTAAGTCTGTATGTATCTGGACTGTTTGGTTTACTGGCCTGCCTTGGAGGAGACGTAAAACCATCAGTAATTATTTTGCAATTTACTGAATTCATGATGATAAAGTCATAAAGTCCCAAATTGTAGGAGAAAATAAGGATGTTTGATACAAATAAATTAGCTTTAGCTTTCACGGTTTAAAACTAAACTTATATTGTCACACGGGATATCTTCCGTGATACGCGATCATGGCGCTTGCCAGCGTTGAAATATCGGGAGCTCAAAACAATGAACAATCACGGAAGATATCCCCTATGTGACAATATAAGTTTATATAAATTCATTACCTATCCTTATCATAAACCATTTACTGTTATTGAAAATAATAGCATTTCTGCGTCAATACAACTTCGCTATTAAAAAATAAATTCAATCCATTACTGGCCCCTTACTGGGCACGGGCCTCTTAGAGTGAGAAGGGTTAGGCCTTAGTCCACCTCGCTGGCCTGGTGCGGGGATTACACACCTCAGATGATGATTTTACTAATATCAAGTAGAAATTACAAATATTAAACCTAAATATTTATAAGCAAACGGAAAAATAGCGATTCTAACAATGAGACAAGGGCTTGACAAGCGATCGACATGACAACTGACATGTGTGGTGTGACACTGACAACCTTACTGACACAACACAGTTAATGTTTTCATAGATTCCGGAATCATTGCCATGCATACAAATCATGGAGATAATTCGTCGGTTTTATAGCCATCTAATAATGTTTAAAAATATTTTAAATAACAATAAGGTGTTTAATGTACTTTAAAAATTATATTTAACCCTTTTTTCTTTGTTTCAATGTACAAAAATAATATTACGATTCAAAAAATATCTGGATTTAAAATATTTATTTATTAAATAATAGTGCTTTTAATTTTTTTTTGTTTTTGTTAGGCCAGCTTGAATAATTTTCTCTATCAGAAAAACCACACACGATAGCTGTTCGAAAAAAAAATTATTTTAAGCCCATTTCATAACATGTCCTTTGCTACAGACTGAGCTTTGATCCCAAGAAAGAACATAGGTAGATAATAAGCTACTTTTTAAACCGTGCCTTGGACTGCAACCGCGATAACTGACATTTAACGGATGAAATCGCGGAAAAATCTAGTATTTAATATTTTTATTCTGATGAGTGCATGCGCCCACTCACTGTCTCTTCATTAGAACCCTGGTTTGTCGAACGAAAAATTTCTCTGACAAATTGTCTGAATTGACTGAATTGTCACTTGTCAAGCTTGGATCAGTCATCCAATCACATCAATTTACGCGCGCTCGAGACAATTTGTCACAAAAATGTTTTGTTCGAGAAACCACGGGCACCGTAATTACCGTGACACGAGTAAGTCTCGGTTTTCATTATCTCTCATTTAGTCTCTCCGAGATTGTCTAATCATCGAGCTAGTTGTAAATTCCTTGTTAGTTGTTACCATGGCATTAGTAATTATTCGGTACGAAATTAATGGAGCCACTGAGACCTATCTACAAAACGTGTTACACTTTCTGGTGGTGACATGACTTGATACGAACTTCAGTGTAATAGCAAAAATATGTACGAGAAATGTACGTACGAGAGTAGATATAATCAAACAGTTATAGAAATTGAATTTTTCTAGGCCCATAACAAAGTCTAAAAGTGGAATACTACTTACTGAAATACCTACATAGCGCCCGCTAGAAAGAATACTTCCTGGCGGTGACACGATAGTAGGTAATTGTCAACCGACTTCAAAAAAGGAGGAGGTTATCAATTCGTCTGCATTTTTTTTTTTTTATGTTTGTTACCTGATTTCTCAGGACTGGGTGAACCGATTTTGATGATTCTTTTTTTATTTGGAAGCTAGTGCTTCCCATGTGGTCCCATTTTAATTTGGTCCAGTTCTGACCATGGTATCCATGAGAAAACCGTATAAGTCTAAAATTTGCATTAAGTATGTGCGCGATTTGTTACGCGATTTCTCAGGCAAACGTAAACCGATTTAGAAAATTCTTTTTTATAGATAGAGTATGCTTCAGGGGTGGTCCCATATAAATTTTATCGAAATTGATTCAGCACTTTTTGAAAAATCAACAAATACCCAATATTTTTACATAGACTTCGTTTTAGTTTCATTAATCTTTGTAGTAGTTAACTTCATTGGCGTATCTAGAGTTAGTTTTCAGGGGGGGCCTGGCCCCTGAGATGCCATGGCCGATGCGATGAAGCAGAGTCGACACCCAATGTTCTGTCAGCGTGTAGGTGCGATTAAATTAGTATCATAATTCATAAATAACTTTTCATTTAATATAAACTTTTTTTGAGTGACAAAGTTCATAATAAGTGTTAAGTTATTTTGAATTACCTATGTTACGTAACGTTATGTTTGTTTGATGTTCCACATGTTTGAACAATAAACTGTAAATTGACGTTATGAACTTAGTGCTTTTTTACCCAGATTATACTTATCAGAGAACAGAGAGGCGGGCAGTGAATTCCATAGTCTGGCAGTTCGCACAATAAATGTGGTATCAAAGTGCTTGGTTCGAGACCGTCGAACTTCAACCATATAGCGCTTACGCTTCGCCGTATCTCTGCTCGTCCGATGATGGAATAGGGATGGGGGAATTAAATTGTGCAATTCCAAAGCTCACTCTCCAAAATGAAACCGACAAAAGGCCGCGCTAAGGAGGCTCAAGGGTATGGTGCCTAACCCTAACCTGAGAGTCGTTGTCAATGAGCTTCTTGGCACGTCTATCAATAACTTCCAACGCTTTCAGTTGGTATTTAGCTGATTCCTCACAAAGGTGCGAACAGTACTCCACGCACGATCGATCTTGTGCTTGGTATAAGTTGGTCAGTTGTTCCGACGTAAAGTACTTACGCACCTTTGCGAGGACTCCCAGCTATTTGGCAGCTAATTGGGCCTTGGATTCAATGAATGACCCAAAGTTAAGATTTGGCGTCAGAGTAACACCTAGAAGCTCAATTGGGCCAGATTGAAAGGCCTCTTCTTGGCAGGGAAAAGACACGCCTGGGTCTTAGCGTTATTAAACTTGACCAGATCAGCATCGCCCCAATCGAAGACTGCCTTGAGGGGCAAGTTCAAACGTTCGACCATGAAAAGACTGGATTTCAGCCGCATTGGCACGTGTGTTGGATGTGTAACTCTCTACAACCATACTGTCATCTGCGTACCCAAAAGTACCGGGTTTCAGCATATCATTAATAAGCAGCAAAAAAGAGTTGCAGAGAGTACCGAGCCCTAAGGTACACCAGCATTTACAGCCATTTTTGATGGAAGCTTGCTAATTAGGTCATCATGCCAAATATGTTTCGGGAGACGGCTAGTGCTTCCCCATATTTCTCGATAGCGTCACTCCAGGTGTGAGTGGCGTACACGAGAAGATCCCCAGTGGACCGATTTCGGCGAAAGCCGTATTGACGATAACTGAGGAGATCATTAGCTTCAAGGTACGCCGGGAACCTGTTATTGAGGACACGTTCCATTGTCTTGCAGATAATGGACGTGACCGAGATGGCCCTATAGTTGGTAGGATCGGCATGACTACCTTTCTTGGGCACGGACTACACGTTGGCGAGTTTCCATGACTTCGGCACTAATCCAGTCTCGAGAGAGAGCCGAAAGAGGCGTGTCAGTACAGGAGACAATTCAGGTGCACAGATCCTCAGAACTATAGCTCGAATACCATCTGATCCACTGGCCTTGCACACATCAAGATTTGCGTTACGCTTTTCGAACCTCCTTTTGGCGAAAGCGAGTATCAGACATTGAGGTCGTGCTGCCAGCTAAAGTCGGGGAAGTTGCGTCTCCTGCATCAAGATGCGAAGATTCTGCAAATAGAGAAGCAAGTAGGTTTGCTTTTTCTCCTGCAGTGTGAGCAAGAGAACCATCAGGTTTTAGCAGTGAGGAACTACAGAAGTTTGTCTCGACCGATCTATCTAGGGACCAAAAAGCTTTACTACCCGCAGAGTACGAGGCAAGTTTGTTTCTGAAAAAGGGGTTAAAGGACCTTGGGCAAAAATCTTCGTCGTTCGTTGATTTTGCCGAGAACTTTAAGGGGTCTAATAGGACGGTAGCTCGAGGGATCAGACTGGGTTTGTCTGTTTTTGGGATGCCGATAACGGTGACCTCTTTCCGTGTCTCAAGAAAAATGTTGTTGCTCAGAGCGCCATTGAAGATGGCGGTCATTAGCATTATTAGAGGCGCAGGAAGGAGTTTGAACACCTTATTGGTGATACCGTCAAAGCCGGGGTCTTTTTGGAGTTTCAGCCTCTTGATAATGTCATGCAATTTGTCCGGAGCGACAGGAGGCAGAGGATCACAGGGTCTTCAACGGGTGGGAGCGAGATTCCTCGTTCGACTTCAGCGCTGCTAAGGTCGTTTCTATAGATTGGAAACTGAGGATTACATTCTTGAGCAGCGCTATATCGAGGATTTCGGCAAGATGGTGGGGTCGTGAGGGAAATAAGAGGGAGTCATCGGGGCCATGACGTCGAAATTAAGAAGAGTACAGAGGTTACACACGATCCTACCTCTGTCAGAGGTCATATTATTGCTGGTGACCTGGGAGGGATAATTACCCTTCTTCCTCTTACCTCTCTGGCCGCCAACTTGTTAGTCGTCGTCAAAGTCCGAGGGAGGGGCTAGAGGGGGGACATCTAAGGTGTGCAGCTTCGTAGAGTCCATTGTTTTGCGGACAATGGCTGCGGGAACAATAGGTGCGGAAACAATAGCTTTCCGCGTAAGGGTCTATTGTTCGGATGGATATAGGGGGGATTTCCTGCGACAACATTGATGATGTCGCCACTGGAATTCCTTTGTCACCGGATTACGGGGATTACGGGGATTTTCTAATACGTCGCCTAAATCAGCGACGCTCTCTATGGAGTCACGGACCGCAAAAAAGTTTTTCTGTGAGGTAGCAAACCTTGTAAACGAGCTGGTAGAGGCAGGGTCCTTTTAGAAGATCACTCTAGCGAATCTTCGGATTGTAGCGTCGACATAATGGGGGAGAGAAAACTAAGTATAAGAGGGAATGGCGAGAGACAATCTCGCGGGGAAACCTACTTTATACCTAACGCCTAACTCATCGGGTGGAGTGGCCTGAGTATTGTATGACCCTACCTGCCGGGTTTAGACAGGCAGCTGAGTATCTATTGGTGAGCCCTAAGCTTATAAACTCGTCACCAGTCTTATTGCGCAAATGGGGCCCTAGCCAGTCTAGTGTGACCCGACCGATACTAGGTGTGAAGCTGTAAAAGGAAACCAGAGACTAAGTTCGACTAGGAGACCCCCCAAGGCTGAAATAGTAGCTCTCGACTCCAATTGACTGCCTCTTCCTGAAGAAGTTTGGCGGGCGTGATTGGGGCAACCCTCGGTTTCTGTGTCACCGTAGGGTATCCACCGAGGACCACGAAACTGTGATTTTTCACTGAAGCTAAATTGGGCCAAGTAAAGCTGCACAACAAACGCGAGTGACAAGGAATGGGCGATGCAGCCACCGCCTTGAAAAGGCAGCTTTTGATCTAATTGGTAGTGGTCGGCTGATTACAGGAAAAGTTGCGGCGCGCGAAACAAGTAGGTGATGAGCGTGGGGCGGAATGAGACACGTCCGTGCGTGGCGAGCGTCGGGCGAAGAGTGTTACTCGTCAATAATACATAAACGAAATATTTGTATTTCGTTAAATACTATGAGAACCCAATGCATTTGGGCAACGTCCCCATAGTAAAAAATTATCATGTTGCCAAGATCTGTCAATTGAGCTACATTTCATTGCTGTTGATGGGTGGGGACGATTCCGCCCATGGTCCTTTATACCTAACAACACATTTCTTACCAGGTAAATAAAGTAGGTACCTAATAGCGTAATAAATGTAAGCAGATAACAATTTATTGTCGAATAGTATGTTATGTAAGTATGTAGATTTCTCGGTTGTAAATTATTTTTGTGTGAAGTTTCTTAGGTGTCCATCCTAGAATTTCGAATCGTTAACCCAACATCCTGGGGTGGGCACAGGACCATACTGGGGTGGGCACGGCCCACCCGGCCCCCCCTCTATATACGCCTATGGTTAACTTTCAATCTCTTCTTAATAGATTTGAATGAGAAGGAGGCACTAAAAAGCGGAAAATAAAAAGTTTTTTACAAAAAAGACAACCGCCTTCAAAAAGTGAAAAATAACTTTAGCACAGAACACACATTGACTTTAGTTTCGGAAGTCGGTGGCAATACAAAACAACAAACAGAACAAAGCCACTGAATTTCGAAACTAAAGTCAATGTGTGTTCTGTGCTAAAGTTATTTTTCACTTTTTGAAGGCGGTTGTCTTTTTTGTAAAAAGCTTTTTTTTCTGCTAAGCACTGCTAAGTCTTTATACCTAGTACACTTTTTTTTATTAAGCGTACATTTACGTACATTTCTCGTACATATTTTTGATATTACACTGAAGTTCGTATCAAGTCATGTCACCGCCAGAAAGTGTGACACTACAAAACTTAGAAAAATTACAATATTAATATTTGCCCAAAACTTTCTCAAATAGAATAATAAGACTGGGCTATACCGACATAATGAGTTTGTTCGAGCTCGTAATTAATATGTTCTTTGAAAACATTCGTTTGAGGTACTCCCTCCCCTCAGGCGATGAGTACCTACGTCAGCAACATAAATATCTATTCTCATTTATCCAACTCAAAGGTAAAATATTATATAACGACGTTATCAGATACTGTGTTTTTCTTTTTACCGAATAAACGTATCTATACTTTATAAGTCTGAAAATATGTACTTAACTAAATTTTCCATATTTTCTTTCTACTTGTTACCTATTATTATATTATATAAGTAAATACATTAATAAATACAAAGGTAAAGGAGCCTTTGAAAATATTGGAGGCAAAAAAACAAAGACGCTAGCAACAGAGGGTTCGCAAACGAATGAGTTATTATTTTAATAGAATTACGTCGTTCATTTGTTTGTTTTTTTTCAAGAAGCTTATAGGTAAAAGTGGAGACAACACTCTAAACACCTAAGTGAAACCAACTGTGGGCAGACGCTCTCTTTCTGAATGCATACGTATGATAAAGAAAACACATATCACTGTCTCGTTCTTATGTATGCCTTCAGAAAGAGAGCGTCTGCCCACAGTTGGTTTCAATTAAGTATTTAGAGTGTTGCCTCCACTTTTACCTAAAAGCTTCTTGGTTTTTTTAACGGACTCCAAAAAGGAGGAGGTTATCAATTCAAAAGTTTTTTTTTTTATGTATGTTTGGGCATAACTCTGTCACAGGCGTACGCGCGCGTGAATTTCATACGGCTGTTGTGTTATTGTGATAAAAGTGAACCAGTACAAAAATATTTTTTTCTTCGGGAAAGATGTTTGTTATCATGAACACAATCACGTGTTTCAGTATCGTACACTAATTACCAGTCACCTTATATAAACGGATTTGCAAAATTCTTTTTTTGTTCGAAAGGGGGTTATTCCGAAATGGTCCCATAATATATTTTACCAAAACTGATCTAGCCCTTTTTGAGAAAATCAACAAATTCCGAAAAAAAATACTTAGACGACGTTTTAGTTTCTTAAATCTTTGGGGCTTTACAGTCTCTTTTAAGTGTGCCGCCGTTTCTTAACAGATTTGGAGGTTAAGGCAACACTAAAAAGCGAAAAATAAAAAGTTTTTTCAAAAAAAAAGAAAACCGCCTTTAAAAACTAAAAAGTGATAAATAACTTTAGCACAGAACATACAGTTACGTAGTTTTTGAAGGCGGTTTTCTTTTTTTTGAAAAAACTTTTTTCTAGCAGTTTATTGGGGGAGGAGTCTAAGGACCAAGGAGGTTTCTGTTATTGATTGATTAGAGAAAACAGCTGAAATCAATGAGATAATAGATAAGTCGGACAAAATTTTTCTTTTCTGCATTGTAAAAGTTTTTATGCCGTAGCGAAAAGATTGCTTTTCCTAGTAGCCTGCCAACCTGTAGGTCTTTGTTTTTTTAACTGCCTCGGTTTCGTGGTCGCAAGCGCGACCGATGAACGTGGGGTACTTGGGCTCGATTACCAAGTCGGGTAGTGTTATTGGGTTTTTCAATTAAGAATTTCTCAGTACCTAACAGCCTAGACTCCTTGAGTTTGGAAGTAGGCGGTGGAACACGTAAACACGTAAAGCCGTTTGGTCCTGCGCCTGATCTCTCTCCGGTCGTGTCGGATTACCGTCCCACCGGACTATGAGAGTGAGGGAAGAGGGAGTGCACCTGTGTTTGCGCACACACTTGTGCACTATAATATCTTCTGCGTACTTGACTGATGTCCATTGAGATTGGCCGCCGTGACCGAAATACTATCGGTTTTTTTTTGTATTCCAGGGTGTGATGGATGACGATCATGAGGTTATTATATTGGATATCATAGCAGTGATATTCTAGACAAAAATCTACCTCAGTGAATTTAGGTGAAATGAGTTAGAGTTGCGCTGTCAATCCCAAGCATCACGTGGAATGACAGTTCACAACTAAATTCATCGAGAGCAATTTTACAGAACAGCCTGGCTGAATTTACTACCCACGACACTCCATAATATTCAAAACGAAACGATACAATTGCCTACACTAGTACCCAAATACCAGACTGTAAAATAAAGCAGTTCCCAGAGCACGTTCCATGCGAGAAGGGGCAGTGTTTCGGAGGGGAGCGGAGCGTGTCGCTACTGTAGTACCTACTAATATTTATACTGTGCTAATGGGCTAAAAATCAGATACCCCCAACTCCTCCAAATTTCTCGAATTCAATTAACTCCTTAGATACACAACTCAGTATTTACAAAGGCTAACGCAATTCTAACTTCAATAACTTACGACCGCACCCAGTCATAAGTTATTCAGAAACCTTATTCTGCGAAGTTTTCTAACCTTTATGAATAAATTAAGAAGCTACTCTATATTTCATAGTCTCTGGTATATTAATTACTGTAAAGGACACAGTAATTGAGATTAGTGTAACGTGGTGAAGGCTTGTAGTTACGTATTCTGTTGGGTGGAGATTATTGGTTGGTACCTACATATTTATTACAGCCAGACAGGGTCTCAAGTCTGCTATTACAATAGTGTCAGAATGGTCTATCATTGATTTAATAATTGTTGATTTTGACAAGTTTGGTAATCTACTAATATAATGGCGTCATTATGACTTTCCAATGGTCAACCACTGACACGCCATTGAAAGAAATGATCTACCTATAATGGTACCTAATTTCATACAAAATAACAACTGAATGACTGATTTTGACAGTTCCTTTGATCAGTGACCTACCATTACAACGTCATTGTGCAGTCATTGCTTTTAATTCGACCGACCAATGATCGACCATTATGAATTTAGCAGATTACGAACTTTTAGCAAAATGACAATGGGATCGTGTTGGAATGACGAAATTATAAAAATTGCAGACTTGGGCACCCCAGGGCATTTGTTGATAAAGAACTAGCACATTGCTCGCGACTTCGTCCACGTTTATTTTCTCGAGAATCCTTATTTCTTTTTCAAAGTATAGCCTACTAGCTTTTGCCCGCGACTTCGTCCGCGTGAATGTCGGTTATAGTGGATGCAGACGAAGTCGCGGTTTAAAAAGTAGTCTATGTCCGTCCCCAGGGTTCAAGCTATCTTCATACCAAATTTCATCAAAATCGGTTCAGCTGTTTCATCGTGAAAGCGTAACAGACAGAGTTAGGTACTTTTACATTTATAATATTAGTATGGATTTTAATCAGGGATAATGTTTTAAGAACATTTAAATCGAATCAGTAGTTTTTGAGTTAAATCGTAACAATCAAACAAGCAGATCGTTCCTCTTTATAATATTATTATTATTATAGATTATATTGTATTATTACAGATATATTATATATAGTATATAGATTAAAATCCCCGTACCTCAGAAAGCACGTAAGTATTAGTACCTATTTATTTCAGATCAAATTACAAGTCTTAACCTATAATGTTAGTAAGAACGAAACGAAACGACTGACACTACGTGTGCAGCCGTATCCAGCATGGGGCTGTCCCACCTATCACACAATACACTTATGCTACCACTTCACATGGCGTATTTGTGCAAATATTCGCCTTACTTGGATAATGCACTTTATTTCAATAATCATAGGGTATACTTTGTAATATCCAAGTAAGGCGAATATTTGTACAAATACGCCATGTGAAGTGCCGGCATCAGAACGCTGTGGAAGCTAGCACGTATTTTACTGAGAATAGAATCGCACCGTTTCCGTATAATGGCATGAAAACCATCAACCCCACCCCGGCCTCGGTTGATGGTGTACATCCCGGAAGCGCTACAGAAGCGTGGTAGACCCAACAGCATCCTAAATGCAGCACGCAGGGCGTTGTATATCCTCGGTGTATAACTGACCCAGAGACTGAGCGAGAGAGGGAAGAGGGAGTGCATCTGACTGGTCTTCTTTGAGATTGCTCACCGTGACCGAAATTCGGTCGGAAGACAATAAATAATTAGTTGTAAATGGTGTTCAAGATATAATTTCGCGTGGCATTTTGTTATCTTTCACGCCATGAATTATGCAATTTTCAACTTTATTGCTGTTGAGTTCTAAGTTCAGTTTCAATTATTAAGTGAACACTGCTAGAGCATTTTGCTGTCGTTTTTTACATGCCTAGAAGAGTTAAAAACCGGACCTCCATTGGTTTGAGTTTTTAATTTATGGTAAGTAGTGGTATTAAAGATGTAAGAGACGGTTTGGCTTCTTAGCTTAAAATACCTTGGAATCGTCAGTCAACCAATGCATAACTCTCTTTTTTTACAATGCCCTAAATTTAGGATTGCTTGTGCCGTCAAAAAACAAGAAACATAGGTATATTCCCCTTTAACAAACCAAAATCGTCCTACACAATATGGTCAATATGTTACTGACTGATATAAGTACTAACCAAACAAACATTCCTAACACACCAATGCTACCACATTCTAAAAGCTACCTACTGTAGATATACTCCTAATATACGCGAAACTTACATACAACGTAACCAAGTACACATTTTCCATTTTCCTTTTTAAAAAGCCTGCAATTCAATTTTCTGGGAAGGAGGTCCTTTATGCTCAAGCTGATGCAATGAGAGTGCAAGTAGGACGAGCGCGTTAGAACTGGCATGACGTGTATTGTGAGACGATTTAAGAAAACAAGCTAAGGAGTCCTTATATCTTGACTTTTGCAGTGTTGTTCTGTAAAAATCGAATGATGAAGTGGGGTTATGCTAGGGACAGCTCGCCTGAGGGACCCTTCACTTATATCATTTACGTGCTAGACAACATGATATAAAAGATGGCAATGTTAACAATGTGAACAATCATGTTTTGCTTAATAAATATGAGCATGCAAAATTTATTTGGATAACGATACAACCAGTCATCTTCCGATTTTACGTTCCATGAACTCCGTAACATTTTAAATACTTTTATGTTAACAGATAGACACTGGTACAATTTAATTTTGAACAATCTTGTATTTAATATTTTTAATTTATTTGGTATTGTAGGCATACCTGGAAACACTCATACATGCAGCTTTTATTATATTTCGCAAGCCTTAGGGAGGACATCTAACACGAGCCTGTAGGCGTCGCGCCTGCTGCGACAATTTACATCGCTTGCTTTAGTAAACAATTCCTTAAGCCTCTTTTTTTTATCATTTGATAGGCATACGTTTGACCACTATCTCACCTGATGGGAAGCGATGATGCGGTCTAAGATGGAGCACGCTTGCCTAGAAGTTACCTATTCACTCTTGACTTAAAGACTCCCTGGTTGTAGCTATCAGGAAACACAGACTCAGGCAGGGAATTCCACTCCTTAGCAGTACGCACAATGAATGTGTTCCCAAAACGTTTTGTGCGTGTGGGTGGGATGTCCACCATGTACCGGTGGCGCATCGCCGTACGTCTTGTGGTCCGATGATGGAACGGGCTCGGCGGAATTAAATTATGCAATTCTGTCGCACACTCCTCAAAATGCAACCGATATAAAACCGACAGGCCAGCAACTCGGCGTCGATGCTCAAGACTTTGGAGCTTTGACTCGACGAACCTGTCATTGCCAATGATCCTCTTGGCTCGTTTCTCAATTGACTCAAGGGCATCAAGCTGGTAACTGGCAGATCCGTCCCAAAGGTGAGAGCAGTACTCTATACACGATCGAACTTGCGCTTGATAAAGTTTAAGCAGCTGTTCCGGCGTATGGTACCGTCTCACCGCCTCCAAACAAAAATACAAATCAAAAATGTTAAGAGACAGCAGCGGTAATAAATATACCGTGCTACAAGATAATTGCTACTTGCATGCTTAAATATTCAACAAGATAGTTTTTTTTACAGAATAGGGCGGCTGGAGGCTATGTGATAGGCCACAAACGTTATGAACACGCGTTTATGGTGTCTTGGTCTGGAAAGGCAAGCACATAGTTTATTGAAAAAAGGTTTGAGTAAGAATTTGGATGGCAATAGTTTCTTCATGGAATACCATAGATTGGATGAATAAATAAATTGTCGGTAGAAAATGGAGACTGATTATTAACTGATTGGCAGCTAATTGAAGAAGATATGACGCGCCATTTCTAATAAAACGTTTGATGGGATGACGATAATTAAAATGGCACTAGTAATATATTCCAAGGGACTCCACAATTTAAAATTAGAACAGCAAGAACACGCGTGACCTTTCGCCATTTAAGTTCTAAGTGCCAGACCACTAAAGTGCTACTTCGCTTGTATAGTTAATGCTGTTACCTAAAGACTTTTGCTCTTCTATTTCAAGCTGCCATTTTGAGACCCACACGTTTTATAGTGGCATCTGATGCAACGGCACTCAATACAAGTAGGTCACAGCAATTACTAGAAGGACAATAGGGCGGGATACGCTTGACGTCACAATCTGCGTTTCTCAGGACATAGTACAGACAAAGCCTTTTGACTTCAAGAGCTTGGGTGGTTTAATCTGCTGTAAGCTGAAGGGTTACCAACATAACTTGGTACTTCAGAGTGGAACTTTGTGAGCAAAAATGCCAACGAGAAGTCAAATCCATTTTATTTTAATTCTTTACCGTGTACCAAGTTGAGTTGGTTACAATGGTCGATGCCCGCAGCTACTGTTTGAGAATTGTTAAGGCACAAAGTAAATACGAATTTGGTTACTTTGTAGTTTTGGCTAAAGTCTTGTAGGTTTACAAAGGGAATCGAGGCTAATCGACCTCGTTATAACGTAAAGTTGGAAAGATGGCCCTTTCACTATCAGCTATTATCCATATTGATAACAATGACATTTTATTTGTGATATGATGTTGAAATAACAAGCAATCATTATGGTAATGGGCTAAATGTATTATCGATCCACCTGTTGTTTAGGCTTTGGCCGTACATTTGGAAAATTTCATCAAACTCTTTGTTTTATTCAATGACTCTGATATGTAATGAATATTTTAATGGCAATAGATATTAATTTGCATGGTTTTAAGCTTTTTTTGTTATTATTTTTTTATTCTAATCGGCCTGGGAAATAATATTTATTCATGTGGCAGACCACACACCTAAACACACACACATACCTAAACATTATAAGGGGGATAAGTATGTTGTATTATAAGTATGTTGGTCTAACAATCTCAGTCTCTGCCAAAACTTCCTGAATTTTACCTAGGTACATTTCTGACAAGATTTAGACACTGATTATCGCTGAGATGAAATTAGCGACTAGATTTTGTACGTTGTTTTAACTGCACAACCTTGCTGAGCAAAATACAGCTTAAAAACATCCCATACAAAAAAGTTCGAACTTAATCTTCCCTCCACGTAAATACACAGATAATATCATCACAAGTAGAGCAATTAAAACCTCCTTGCGGAACTTTCCTGAGCTGTTGCTTCCGAGTAGAAATGGGGCAACCGGGAGAGAGCGGGAAGGAACAATGCGAGGCTTTTCCAATTTCAAACTATTAGAGAGACTCGGAATGAGCACAGAATCGGTTCAGCTTAGTACGGAGTGCAATAATAGACTGGGCAAGGTATGCGCTACGGGATCAGTAATGCTTTTAATAAAAGGAATAACAATCTTTTTTTGAATCGATGGTTTTTAATCCTTTTTTTATCAGTAGTGTTTTTAATGTCCTATAAGGTGTAAGCGGGACTCTTTGAGCACTGTGGTAAATGCAAGAGGGAAGTGTCTTACTATGTAGTAAGACACTTCCCTCTTAAAGGATTTGTGGCATACTTTTAGGCATGTATTGCATGTGCAATACATGCCTAAAAGTATGCCACAAATCCTTTAAGAGAGAATCTATCTATCTACTACAGGCAACAGGTAAAAGATAATATGCTACAAATGCTAGTAAAACTTCTTAAAGTAAATAAAGTATTTGGTAAAAAGAAAATAAAAATGGACCATCGTGTGGTATGGTCTGGTAAGGCGAGAATAGAATAATAACACCAGGGTATAGTTAGCGAGAGTTCGTGATCTACGGTATGCTCTCTGAAAAGCGGGGGGGGGGGGGATCTCTTAAGAATTGATAATGCTGAGGGGGCGTTACCTGGATAGGTATAGGTGTAGGCTTTTAGGCAAGAAATGCCTGTAGTAGGAATCTTGCATTTACTATAGTACCCAAAGTGTCATCATCATGTCAACTTTTAGACGCCCACTGCTGGTAAGCTGCTGGGTAAATCAGTGTCACCTAGAAGCTGGCATTTACAAGCTCAAACCTTATCTAGATAATCAAGAGACCATTCGCGTGGGCAGAAGACTAAACACTCTGAACTACCTGCTAAAATGAAAAATCCAGCAATTGATCCCTACTTCAGCCGCTTCATTGAACTACTTATTGACCAAGCACACTTGATGACGCTTCATGGAGGAGCCCGGCTGACCCTGATTACATACGGCAACGATACTGGATAGTGCCTGGAAATCGGGTTGTAAATCATCGTTTTAACTCGACCGACGACGCTCAACTAATGGCCGATCACCCAAAACAAAGAGTAATACCAAGTCGTCCATTTACTCACACTGGTGATGACTTTACTGGTCACGTAAACGTGAAATAGAGGAAGAGGAGTGAAGACCTCAAAAGCTTACATCGCTGTTTTGGGGAGACCGAAAGGTCTCCCCCAAGGGGGGGGGGGGGGGTTAAGCCGTAATCGCCATGCTTGGCCGATGCATGTTGGCGATCGCAGTAGGTGTTATGGTACTCAGAAGGACGTTGCTGCCCATCCTCTGGTCAATATCCCTCTGTCGCCTTCGCCCATGTATCAATATGATTTAAAATCCCTAGGGTTTGGCAAAGTCACGTGTTTTCTAAAATTTTAATAGGTAGGACCAAGTTGGCAATATCTTGTTAGCGAAACTTTGCCCTAACATTTTATTGGCCCCGAGCTGTACGGTAAAAGTAAGTACTATTATAACCCTGAAAGTTGAAAAATTCGATACAGCCTTGAATAAAATTGAGACAATAAAAAACTCTAGATAGACTAAAACAACCTTCAATTTACACGTTTTAATAAAACCGATCGATGATTGGATTTCGTATCCCAGGGACTTTCATCAGAAAGTTTTTTTATTTTTTATTTTGTCCACGTTCATGTACCTAGTAGACCAATTTGTTTCAAATTGCTGTAGCGAGATGCCGATATATGGCGCGTGCCGGCGTAGAGGGACCATGTATTGTGTGGTTAAAGTTTTGATACGAATTTAAATACAACACTTTATCTCCGCGGAAAGAGTGGGAAGAGTATTTTCGGTTCGATTTATCGTATCCACCCCTAGATGGATAACGGATTCTTTTTTTTTGACATCGCGTTTATTGTTGCGAATGTGAGTTTGTTTATTACGCTTTCACAGTTAAACTACTAAACCGTTTTTGATGAAATTTAGCACAGACTAAACTTGAACCCCAAGAAAGGATATAGACTACTTTTTATTGTGACCCGACTGCGCCAGGAGGGTTATGTTTTTCGGGCAGTGGGAGACATCGAGTTAAAGTTTAGACACTTTCAACGGATTTCATAACAAAATACATAATATTTGATGCCTCTGACTACGTTAGTGAACACTGTCAACCACGATCACTGAAAATAAAAAAATCTAATTGTGTCTATTTTTTATTAAATTACTTTGAATTAGGTTACCAATTTATCACGCAGTCGGGCTTTTGGTGTTTTTTTAATATATTTTTTAATTCGAGTGTTTGTCATTGGTGTTTGTTAATAAACATTTTGGTAATAAACACTACTGTCAAACATAGTTACCCGATCGATATTAAAATGTGTATAGGTACATATAGGTTCGTCTATATCCCGTGACTTTATCACAATTGGTCACACACGACATAGGGGACGCGTGCGACTATATTTAGAAGACTTTATATCGGGACAATCGGGTTGCGGGCTTGCGGGTCAATCCGACCTAATGCGATGACGTCACTGCGATGGTCGGCAGCGGAAGGGTTAGATAACGCGTCAATGCGTGCTCGTAAATCTAAGTGATCGAGGGTTTATGGTTGTCTTAGGATTTGAAGGTCTGGTTTATTTAGATGTATTTTGAGCTGTTTGGGGGTGTGGTGTGAAGGTTGTAAAGAGGTCGTTTGGTCGTAGAAAAAATATGCTTGACTCTCCTCCATATTTGACATTAAAACTTTGTGTTTTGGAGGGCTAGATTGAAAGCCAATTAATCGTCGGTAATAGACTGATACGTAACTACTAATACCGCAGAAAATAACGTAAAATCACATAAAAACTTTCTTATTGTAGGTATCTACTTTATTGCAACTTCTAATTACATGAAGCAGATAATACATTGAGGCATTAAGCCTGAATAATGAACAAAGTTTATACATGAAGTAACTTATACATACATGAATACACCTAATTTTCTATCTAAATGTTCCATACAGATATCTATATAATTCTGTACTAATATTAAAAAGCTGAGGAGTTGGTTTTCTTGAACTATTTGTCCGATTCGGCACTTCTATTTGGATAATACAAAATGGACTTTATTTCCATTTAGTTAGGGTACATTTTGTATTATCCAAATAAGGCGAATATTTGGACAAATACGCCATGTGAAGTGCCAGTATAAGACACTACACACACTACGCACACACGACACTACGTTATCCCTGTGTGCTATTGATCCATACTAATTATTATAAATGCGATAGTAACTCTGTGTCGGTCTGATAGGTTGTCTCGAAAAAACGGCTGAACCCATTGTAATGGAATTTGATATTTTATGAAGATACTTGAACCCAGGGGAAAGACATGAACAATGCTTTTTACACGCTTTTTATTAGCTTCACCTGTATGTTTGTATGTTTGTTTGTAACCGACTTCTTTGGGCGCGATTTTGACCCACTTTAAACGGCCAGATTTCGTTCAAACTTTGTAGATTTATCGAGGACCGATGACAATACACTAATTTTATTTTAAAAAAAGCGTGGGGTGCATGGTGTCAATAGTTATAAATATTTTATTGACAGATATGAGTAGAGTGATTATCATTTTGATAATAATAAATATCTTAAAAAACACCCCACGCTTTTTTTAAAATAAAATAATTTATTAAAATTTATTTTCTATTTTTTAGTTTGGTTTTCTGTAAAAAGCGTGTTTTTAGTTTTTTTTTTGTTTTTTTAAACTATTATTTTCAATCCACGACTTCGGCTGCAGCCGCGATAACTGTTATATTTATATGACAAGAAGAATAGATATGAAGCGATCAGTAGGTACCCAATAGTTTAACCTAACAACTAAATCTACAAGCTACCCAGCCTTCATCAAACAATCACAGAAACAATACAGCGAACTAATCACGAATCGATTGCGAATCGAATGAACTGTCGTCGCCACTCGACTCAATTAAAATGATAATCGAACTAGCTGCTTGAATAGATTGCCTTGTTTTGAGAGCAAGACGAGTAAGTAGTTGTTCTAGAATGTATAGACTAGGTCTAGAATTTGCTGTCTTAAGTGTTTGTAGCGTATTTTTTGCAGATTCTGTGATTTTAGAAAATACTTAATAGGGTATTTTACTCTATACGAGAAAAAATCTATAATGTTATTGAGACAGTTTAGGCATAAAGCAGTCGGAAAATGTAAGTTTTAGTTCATAAAACAACAAAACAAATTTTTAAATTCAATTCAAAGTTTTGAGTATTTTTAATCTGTTATAAAAAACTGTGAAATAGTAGCGGCCATGTTATTACGCCGTACGGCTGTGTAAACAAAAAATTGTCAACTGTCAGTCAACCAATTGGCGTATTATAGGCTTTGTACTTTTATTATTTTCGTAACCAACGTAATTTTTTCATTATTACACCTATTACAAAGTATACTTTTAATTATTTTAAAATGATATACAATTATCATATTTATTATGAGCTCATTTGATACTAAACGAACTGACGTCATTTACGCTGAGCAATATGGCGTCTACTAAGAGGCGTTTTCGTCAAATTACGCGGGAAATTTGAAGATTTAAAATTCAGATGCATTTTTATGGCACTTATAGATTGAATAAAATTTTTGTGTGTTTTTTGGTGGCATATTAGCACTACAGAATTTCATTGAGACACTTTTCAAAAATGGGTGTAATACCCTATTATCAGTTACGAATAAGTAACTGCACACACAGCAAATAAGTAACGCGAGTTTGACAATTTGTCACATTAAATGTGCGTTGTTTTTCATTCGAGAAAACGGGGGAGAAACTGAAAAGTTTGTCAAAAGGCCTAGTGGTCTGTTTTTATATACATATTATAATCTTAGCGTCATGGGCGTAGGTGGGAAATGGGAAAGAAAGTTGTCAGAAAAAAGTCCACAGAAAAAGATTTGAAATATTTTTTATTACGTCACTGTTTGAATTAAAACTCGAGACGAAAATCTCTATAAAAGTTATGTTTATTGCAAAGCAAATCATTAAGATTTGTGTAATTTTCTGAGTGGAGCTGCATAAGCGGAAATGCTTTTTTGTGTGTTGAAGAAAATGCTGAGATTCACCTGCCTGAAAGTTTCTCTGGCAGCGCAGCGAAACAGCCCAAAATCTAAAAATAAAAAATTGCAAGCCAAAGCTTCAGACTAGATTTAGTTGCACTTTGCAATATGGGAGGTAAGTAACTTCGTTAGGGAGCCAGATAAAAATAGGAACCTAGGAGTGTTCTATTTCTGGCGTAACCCTTTTACGGTTACAACTTTAAAGAAGGCTGTTGGGATCGGACAGGATTTCGTATGCGAAATCCTGTCCGATCCCAACAGCCTTCTTTACCACAACCACATCTTATGAGGATTTCCATGATTAGTAGAAACCGATTTTCGCAGGAATACGCGGATGTCGGTCGAATACGCGATTACCGCGCCTGCTGAAAACGCGAACGTCGGACGAATACGCGAACGTCGCAATAATTTCGTTCAGAGAACCCGATAGCACATACACACTTACCTAACTCTTCTTTTAAAATGTTATTATGTACTTCTCTATGTCCACGATCACGTATTACACACGTATTACAGCCAATAGAGAAGGATGGCGTTGCATCGTGAAGCTGATTACGGCTACCCGAAATCTTATTGCGAAATGATGACCACGACCGCTCTGCAATTAGTGTAGAAAGGCGAAGATCTTCGTGATAGGCAAATTCATATCCTACCCGCAAAACCTTCAAGTCCCCCAGACCCAACCTGCTAACCCTAAGATAGGGTAGTGGAGGATAGTGCTAGTCGGCTTGCTTGCGCGAATGCGCGCTAAGGATACTAGGTGAGGCAGGTAAAGCGGAAACTGACACATGATAAAATAAAAAAAAGGTCACATTTAAAAAGCATAACAAAAGCCAGACAGTCTGGACACCGTCTAATTTAAGATAATAATATAAAGAGTGGTCGTCTACTGTTTCAACATTTGTAATAATATGTGAACACTGTGTATCTATGTACATATAACTTAGTCTGTCATTCCTTAATCTGTGATACTTTGTACACACTTTCAAATACCTAGTGTTTTTATGCAAGGTACATCGTATTCACGTATAATTATATAATTCCTGTAAATGCAAATATTGTTAACATCGTTTTTAAAAGAGTAAGTATGGAGTTTCTTGCCCATTCTTCTCCATACAAAACTACCTTTTGGAATGGGCACCTAGAATCATTTTTTTTTTCTTTTTCTCATTTGACGTTTAAAAGTGCCTTATAATGGTCTAATTGAAATACTTAAATGATTTGACTTTGACTTTGATCAGGTGAATTGCGGTCAAACGCAAACCTATTAGAAAATATACCTACAAAAAAAAATGTTCGTACACGCAACCAAAAAGCCTGTCAATGTCCGGAATTAGCCGGACACCAGAATTAGAGAATTAGAGACAGAATCGTGATTTTGTTACTATGCTCCACGACGTTCGTTGTGAATCAAACAAATAGAAAATTACTCTGTAAACCAAATTCTAAGTAAGTAGCTATTTTAAAAATCTAAGATTTTTGTAACCTACCCTCGATTTAAAAAGCATCAACAAATACTTACTATTTATGTAATTTGTAACTTACATTTACAAATTTGTAGATACAATATTGTCATCGAAATCTACAGGCGTTTTCTACATTATGTAAACTTTTATTAAACAGCATTTGTAATGGTAATATTTGTAAACTTTTTACTTGTAAAATTCTTACATACTTGTAAGGTCATACAAGTTTACAAATATGTCTCTTATTTACAAAAGTTTATTAAACAGAGCCCTGGTATCGCTACCTTTACCTATAGCTGTCAAAACATACATAAAAAGAAAAAAAACAACCATAGAAGCTCCAGCTACGCAACTTCAATTCGTAGTAAAAAAACTCAATGTTTTCCTAAATATCGTAAACCCGCTAAGCGGCTTGTAAATTCGATTCGACAGGCTCGTAAAAGTTCACGATTTTGTTGTGTATAGTAAATAGGAGCGAGCTGTGTAGTAAATAAAATGTAACATCTATTAAACAGTCCCTCGTTTTATAGCGCAAATCGATAGGAGCATCCTGGAGGCGGACGCGGTGTGGTTACATTGTTAGGCACGGCACGGGAATGTTTGTTGATAAATGATAGTATAATATTAACCCTGTATTATTTAGGTCAACGAGCTGAAGACACAAAGCAAGCGCAAAGGCTCTCGAACATCTTCCTTTAGGAAAGTGCTGCAATACTTCGGCCATATAGCCGAAAAGCCCTCCGACAATCAGGAGAAACTTATTGTCACGGGGAAGTTAGAAGGAAAACGACCTAGGGGACGCAGCCCAACTATATGGCCCAACCACATATCCAAAAGCCTAAACACGACGATCACAGATGCTCTAAATCACGCCACGGATGGAGCGAGGTGGAAGCAGCTCTGTCGTGGAGTCTGGTGGACGGGAGCATCACGACGCTCAGCAGTGAGCTTACAACTTGAGGAGGAGGATTTCGTTTAAAAATATTTTTTAACTAGATGTACTCGGTGTTTCTATACGATTACCTACTCTGAGAACAACACAGAAACAAACTTATACAGACGTCAAACATTGTATGTAGTTAGTAGTACGATGCAATTTAGATTCAGCTCTTTCACAGTTTTTGGAAGGCTAATCTTTGTGCACAATTAGCACATTAGGTTATACTCCTGTAAATTGTAAGATGGATAAATAAATAAATATGGAAGGGATAGGGTACCCACTCCGGGTATCACAGAACACTGCTAAATAGTCATATAATAAGGAGACTTCAGTAGTATATTTTAAAGCTGAAATTATTACAACAAATAATGCCATCAACAAGGCCCATGGTAATAAAGAGTAAATCCTAATACAACTTAAAACGGTACCCCAATTAACCTAACTCATTTATTACTAACTACCGACCCCAGGTTTCACAAGGAAGCAATGTAGCTCAAAGTAAAAAACCTTCCTATTGAAACACTCTACGTATTGATGAAAACCGCATTTAAATTAGTTACGTAGTTTAAAAGATCTCAACGTACTGATGGCGGGAGCGACTTTGTTTTAAGCTATGGAATAAAGATTTCGCATCAAACTGCACAATTTTTCCCGGATGCATCTCCCGTACCGCACAAACAATGGAGCAACTCCAACAAGAGTAGGTCATTCACTAGCAGTTTCGTAATACATGTTCAAAAGCTTGACTGCTTGACTCCCGTAGACCTGTACAACATAATGAGTAGATCTATCTACCGGTGGCGAAGAATCTATTGACGTAAGAGGGAAACTAAAACAAAAATTGCTTTGTATTAAAATGATCTAGAAGGTTTTGTTGTAGTTTTATTTAAAACTAGCGACGCGACCCGGCTTCGCACGGGCCTATAGCCTTCCTCGGCAAATGGACTATCCAACACAAAAATATTTTTTCAATTCGAAACAGTAGATCCTGAGATTAGCGCGTTCAACCAAACAAACAAACAAACTCTTCAGCTTTATAATATTATAAGTATAGATGCTTTTAAATTTAGTGCAAAGTCAAAGCATTTATTTTAATTGGACCATTTTGAAGCAGTCGGTAAGTTAGTCAGAAAGTTAAAGGTATAGTTGCTAGTTCCAAAACGTTGGTAGGTCTCTATGTCTATCACACTCTTTTAAATCAAGTTTTTACAAAATACAGGCTACATTATTCTTGTTGCTTCTGTATGGGAAAACAATGTAGATAAAGAGCAATTCAAGATTTATAAATTAAAGATATTAGGAGGTGAGTATGACCAATAGTAAAAAAAGAAATAATTACTAACCTTTTAAATCACGCAAAAGCGACGCACATATTATATAAACATTGTTACAAAGCCTAAAACTAAAACAAGTGGATAAAAAATAAAAATAAATTTCTATCTTAACTGACAGCGCCCGTTCACGAACATGACGCGTGGATCAGTAAACGTGCATATTATAATGTATGTTTTGAAAATAGTAGTCACTGTTGATTGTGCCATTTTTCAATAGTGGTAGAGTAAGTAGGTAGCTGTTGTTTCGAACTTTTGAAAGGAGGCCGGTAGTAATGGAGTTGTATGGAGGTAGTCCTCGCCACAGATAGACACCACATCGTCAATCGTTCCTTCTCACACGCGACGCCTATTGTATTGAATATTTCATTGAAATTCTATTGATTTCTGTCGATACTCGTCTGAAGAGTTCCTTGTTTTTCAATCAAATGATATCGAGGTACACAAAGTTGTTTACTTACTTTGTTGGAGAAGTTAATATTGAAATTGGGTTATTTCATCAAAGGACGGAGCATAGATAAAGAAATAGAGTTTATGTACTTACCTACCTAGTAAAATATATCGTACAGAACATATTTTTTAATCTACAGAAAACTTAATATTCGGTTTCACTGGATTTATCTACATCTAATTCTACACATAAAATCTATGTACGACACGGTTGGCGCAGTGGCTGAGCGATCGACTGGTGCGCAGCGTGTTGCGGGCTCGATTCCCGCCCAGGGTAAATATTTGTGTGATGAGCACTTGTGTTTGCCTTGTGTCTGGGTGTTGTTTATCTATATATGTATGTATTTAAAATATGTTTGTGTACCTATGTGTATCAGCTGTCTGACACCCATAGTACAGGGTGTAAGGGCCGTGTGTGAAATGTCCCCACATATTATATTATTATTATATGTATGTAGCCAAGATGTAGCCTTAACTTTTTATTATTATATACTATGTAATTCAAAGATCAATACTTACTTGCTAATATAATACATATAACAATAGAGCTTAATGCCCACTTGTCTAACACTTTTTTTTTTTTGTGCCTAGCGTGTACTCTTCGATTTTCAACACTCGGTTCTGCGCTGAGAGTACAAAAATCCAACAGTGCAATCAATAGCATTTAGGTGTCGCCTAGTGTTAACACACCTACAGACGTTTTTTCCTATGATTGGTTTTGTTTCATAGATAAATATTATCACGTAACCAGTTGACAATAAGGCTGTTGCTTCTATCGATACGTAGGAATTAACTGTAATTCTGTAAATGTTTTTGTACTGAATCGAATGGTCCGACCTGCTTATGTGTAAGGCGATCCTTATTATGACTATTGTAGGTAGTAGGTACTGACCTGCATTTCAGGCGAGCCCCCTTCATCTCGTATTAGAAGTAGGTAGCTGTGGCCGTCAATTATCACTTCTTTTTTGAAGCGACCTCCTGTAAAGGAAAGAAGAAAGTAAGAAGGGTGTAGGTGTCTATCTAATTAAACTTAAGAACGTTTATGATAGATGATACTCATCATCATCATCATCATCATCATCATCATCATCATCATGTCAACCTTCAGACGCCCACTGCTGGGCATAGGTCTCCCCCAAGGGGGGGTCCAGCCGTAATCGCCATGCTTGGCTGATGCATGTTGGCGATCGCAGTAGGTGTTATGGTACTCAGAAGGACGCTGCTGCCCATCCTCTGGTCAATATCCCTCTGCCGCCTTCTACGACACCCACGGGTAGAAAAGGGGTGGTGCTATTCCGGGCCGGTATCACTCGGCTTAAAGCTGAAACTAAATGTAGGTATCCTAATTTATGCCGATGTACTTAATTGTACGGTATTTGAAAGCGAAATTAAGGGATAATGAACTTCTATGAGTACATAGATGTGGTCGTGAAAATTGGAAATCTATTCAGCTAAAGTAATTAATGACCATCGGCTTCAAAAGAATTACCACATTGATAAATTGTACAAAAAGGTTTTTTGTTCCTCCAATGCCCATCTATCAACTGTCAAACAAAACCCACGTTATAGAGATGAAAACTTGAATAGGTGTCGTACCTACTCAGCATCCCACGTTTCTAACAGAATCTATTGTTCAATGTCCACCTCCTCATGAAAGTAATGAAATGGCAAGTTTTGTAGGAAATAAGATACATGATATCCAGGAATCAGTAAATTTGTACTATTATCGCTGTCTCTGTGATAATGATCGAGTTTGCGATGTGTGGGTGAAGGTAGATAAATAGTACTTGTAGTCCTACGCACTAATCAAACCCTTAAGGAGAGTGTAATCAGTGCAATAACGCCCTCGGTAGTTCGTTGAACTTTCCAAATGTTAATATTCTAACTCGTGCTGCCATCTAGAGGCGTAATGGGAAAACTAAATGTTGTGTGCTGCCAGTGCTGCCATCTAGTAGACAGACTGCTAACAACGTGTACAACAGCGAGTTCATGTCATTCCGCTACTCGGCGCTAGATGGCGCCGAGTATTGTATTTTATTAAAAGTTAACAAAGTGTATGGTAGTTTTTCAAATATCAAACAGTATTACGTACCTTCAGGACTTTCTTCTTGCATATACGCCCCAGTTAAGTACCGATGGACTAGAGCCGATTTCCCACTGTCTGGTGATCCCAAAACTCCAACCCGAAGTTCTGTTACACCTCGTGACGCGGTCCATTCTTGGCTATTCACGAATGAATCTGTAAAGACAGATAATAAAAGGTTAATAATGCCAGTTTCCATAGATTGTTTTAAATGACTGGCTTTGCCGTGTTACGGTAATAAAGTGAACGCTTTCGTAAAAAAATAATAGATGGCGCTGACAACAAATATTCTATCTTATTGTATTTAACTAGCTTTTGCCGCGACTTCGTCCGTATGAATGTCGGTATTCAGACGAAGTCGCGGATTAAAAAGCAGCTTATGTCCTTCCCCCGGCTTTAAGCTATTTTCATACCAAATTTCATCAAAATCGGTTCAGCCGTTTCATCGTGAAAGCGTAATGACTTTTGCATTTAGAATAGTATGGATTACGATATAAGTGATGTAATTCGAATTTAAATTACTTAACACAAATACGACCACAAAATTGATACTTAACTAAGTTAGCAGGAAGTTCCTTATCAAACATTTTATACCTACGAAGTTTTATTAAGTAATTTTAATCTAACAAAATAATAATGTCAATATTTAAATTATATTCATGGACTCGTTACTAAGCAACTTTCACTAGTATCCCATTACTTCCTGGATACTGTGAGAATGTTAGATAAACCGAGGTATGGATATGGAACCAGTTCTTTATTTACACCAATCAACCGTGAACGTAACCAAATACCGGTTTGTTTAATTATTTACACTAATAAATTATTGTAATTAATGCAATGTTATCTCATATTCGCTAATCCATTAGTTGATTAACCTAAATTAATATGATAATTGGATTAGTGAAAAATTATGTGGATTTAGATACAAAGATTATGTAAGTGGTAAGTAACGTTGTTGGTGTTGTCTTGTCTGTAATGGATAATGGATAGATGGTATATGGATAATTAAAAATCGACTTTATGACAATGAAAATAGGGTACATTTTGTATTATCCAAGTAAGGCGAAAATATACACAAATACGCCATGTGAAGTACCAGCATTATACTGGCACTTCACTTGGCGTATTTATACAAATAATTACGTTACTTGGTTAACACAAAATATACCCTATGAATATTCAAATGAAGTCGATTTTGTAATATCCAAATAAGGCCAATATTTTTGCACAAATACGCCAATAGAATCGCCACGCTTACAAATGAGATTCTTCAGGCATTATTATAATAGGAATGTCCTACTAGAACTTTGTCGTCGAGATATTTTCAGCCATCATTCACGCTAAGAAAATACCACTATTTTTCAGCTGGTTATCTTAAATGTAAGATCAAAGGGTTGGACAGCAATCCTGTTACAACAAATTGCTGTAATCGATCTGTCGAGTCTAGCAATGTGTTTAAGATTTCGTTTGTAAGAGGTCAATAGGACCTTCTGTTAAACAGAGGATTTTCATATCTATCTATATTGCTTGTTTGTAATAGGTAATATTGTTTGTTTGTAATAGGTAACCTCAGGAAGGGAGCGCTGAATGCTTATGCAAAACCCGCACCCCCGGTCATAGGCAGAGGTGGAACACCGCGGTGGTTTTAGCCGGTAAGAGTCTGGCATGCCACTCCGTCTCCCCCACGATTAGCGTTGCCATCCGTCCGGATAAAGCCGGACAGTGTTAGGCTTTTTGACCTCTTGTCCGGCCAAATTTAGCTGCGTCCGGCCCGTCCGGGTTTTGTCAGGCTTTTTTTATACAATCGTTCAATTCAATCACTTCAGTCAGTAGCGAACGAGCGAGCGAGACGAGATTTGCTGACTCGCAACTAAACGCTTTTTGCGTCCGGCTTTGGAATTCAAAAGTCCGGCTTTTTTGACGGGTGAGTCCGGCTTTTTGATTTTTAGAAATGGCAACGCTACCCACGATGGAGGAAGTACATGAGGATTTCCACGGCGCAAAAAGAAAAAAAACCGGACGAAGTGTGAGTCGGACTACGGTTCCGTACAAATTTGTAGCTACATATCCATACTTCTATACTAATTCATACCTACTATCCATTCTTTAATCTACTTCTACTCGGCTGAACCGATTTTGATGAAAGGACAATGCCAGAAACTCTATAGAACTTTGCCCTACTCAATAAAAGTCATGTGCAATATGTAGCATCTTACTGTTTATTTATTGCTGATACCTAGTGTCTTAGTGACTGTAGAACTTGTGGTTTCCGTTTAAATCTAAAAACAATAATGACATTGATTATAGGTTAAATTGTATTTTAGGTAAAATGAGTTTGTATTTTGTGGGTAGGTATTTCGTAATCCGCAAGTTCTAAAGAAAAACAATTTAGTATCGAAAGGTTCTATATTCATTACAATTATTTTCATTACTTTACTTTTCGGTACATGGGTTACTTTTTCTGTACATGGGTGGGGCAGGATCTGGCATTGTCATTTGATATGAAGATAGCTTGAATCCTGAGGAAGGACATAGGCTACTTTTTGATCCGCGACTTTGTCTGCATCCGCGATAACCGACATTCACGCGGACGTTATCGCGGGCAAAAGTTCATCATCATCATCATTTCAGCCGAAAGACGTCCACTGCTGGACATAGGCCTCCCCCAAGTGGCGCCACATTGACCGGTCCCGTGCGACTCGCATCCAGCGGATCCCCGCAACCTTTACCAGGTCATCGGTCCACCTAGTGGGAGGCCTTCCAACGCAACGTCTTCCGGTTCGCGGTCGCCACTCTAGAACTTTTCGACCCCATCGGCCATCTGTTCTGCGAGCAATGTGCCCTGCCCACTGCCACTTAAGTTTGGCAATTCTTCGGGCTACGTCGGTAACCTTGGTTCTCTTGCGGATATCCTCATTTCTGATTTTATCACGCTCTCCATTGCCCTTTGGGTGACTTTAAGCCTTCTGATGAGGCCCATTGTGAGCGACCACGTTTCGGTCCCGTATGTAATCACTGGCAACACACACTGGTCATAGACTTTCGTCTTGAGACACTGCGGTAAGTTGGACGAGAAGATACCACGCAACTTCCCGAACGCAGCCCAGCCGAGTCGGATTCGACGATTGACCTCTTTCTCGAAGTTAGACCTACCTAACTGGACCGTTTGTCCCAGGTAGACATAATCGTCTACAACTTCGAGTGTAGAGTCTCCGATCTTGATAGGAGTGGGTGTTACATGGGCATTCAACATGACCTTGGTTTTGTCCATGTTCATTTTAAGACCCACTCTTTCGGAAGCTCTACTGAGGTCACCGAGCATTGTACTGAGGTTAGTTAGTTATAAATAAAGACTATATTTTATTATGATTTAATTACAAATGTAAAGTTTTCAGACGTTTCCCTGTAGTTGTACTATAAGACGATATTACTTGCCAAAGGAGTTGTTTCAAAATGTATGGAGCCTGGGCCCAGTCCTTGTACACCATACTTAATAATAGGAAAACACATTTCATATAGTCCTCTACTGTCCAATTACTTTAAAATAGCTTTGTAAGCAGGTAAAACACAAGAAATTGCACTTGAAATTGCAACACACAACAAAAAGCAGTCATGGCGGTAAGTTGTCATTTTGATTGATTAATAACGTTTTACACTTGTAATTCTGATTTTCTGCGTCGATTTGTGGATAGCCAGGTAAACAGATGGGAAAGAAACGGTGCTAAATTCAAAAAAACGAAAGGGAGGTTGTTATAAAGTACTCCAGAAACTAGAAACAAAACAAGTGAAAGTGACTGAACTACTGAAGTGACACTGTTGTCACTGACTACTGACAGTTCTCTTTCTATGATCAATGGTCAACCTATGGTTTATAGAGTAGCTAAATCTGAGTGACGCCATGTTGAAAATCCATAAAAATATTGTTAAATTATCAATTTACTACCACAACAGTATACATTTAAATGAATTATCTGTATTTTTCCCGGATTCTACGGATTTTTCTCTCTTTTTTGAAGTGGTGTACATAGACTGGGCCCAATATGAAACTGTCCTTTCATAGTTCTAGGTCAACGGGAAGTACCCTATAAATTTTGATTCCCTTGATAGTGTCGAAAATACCTTATTTTTTGCGGCATAAACGGCCGTATAAGGTTGATCTTTTTACAGCTTCAAGGGACCATAGACTTAAGTATATGGTTTTCATTTTAAATCGATACCTCCCCGCGTTTCCGAGATAAAGGGTCTTGACAGACAGACAACAAAGTGATCCTATAAGGGTTCAGTTTTTTCCTTTTGAAGTACGGAACCCTAAAAAAGAAACTTCTTCACTGATAGTGAGCTACACTATTGTCGAATGTCAGGCAATGTTTTATCATATAATAATAATAATGTTTATTACAGAAAACTACTATTGTTTTCAAAACGAATGTAGTATTACTACTGACTGTGGATGGATGTTATGGTTTCAATGTAAAACAGTTTAGTACTAGCGTATCTGTGTTTAGTTAAGCCACGATCTACCTCTAGAGAATTAGATTAGGTATTACACCTGATATCTCTTCTTTTTAGTCGCGTGCTTCATTACTGAAAGTCGTGTCGCTGAAAGGCTTTCGTGACTTTATTTCAAAGTCAAAGTCAATGATTTCATTTCGATAAAAGAAGCCTATAACATACATATAAGCAAAAAAAATCATATTAAATGGGAATAAAAAATTCCTCCACATCGCCGTCATCTGGGAATGTGCCCAAGAGACTGGCAGCATTGCCACGTTGGATGGCAATGCTTATCCTCTGGCCAAGGTAAAAACCAGGTCTTGGATCACGGGAACTGTCAACTAACCTTTTAGACAAGTCCTTAAAAACGAGATGAGAGTGATTTATTTCAATTAAACCATTAAGCGGCACGTTAGAATTGTCAAGGAGTCGGTAAGTTAGTCAGAAAGTTGAATCTCGTTACAAAACGTAGGTAGGTCTCTATGGAGAAGTACGAGCAAGAAAGTTTTTTTTTTTACTATTAAATAGGCTTGCGTTTGACCGCAATTCACCTGATCGTAAGTGATAATGCGGCCTAAGTTGGATCACGCTTGCCTAAGATGAACCGGTTCACTCGTGCCTTAAAGATACCCAGATTATACTTATCAGGGAACAGAGAGGCGGGCAGGGAATTCCACAGTCTGGCAATTCGCACAAAGTCCTCGGAAACTCATTTGAATCAAGTATTTACAAAATACTGGATGCATTATTCTTGTTGCTTCTATTTGTGAAAACAATGTAGATAAAGAGCAATATACAAAACATTAAACATACATAAAAAAAAAACCAATTGAATTCAGAACCTCTTTTGAAGTCGGTTAAAAATAGCCATGACAGTCAAGAGACGACCAATTTCTACCGACAGCGCCCGTGCACGAACCAAAGCTAGTGTAGAGCTTCGTGAGTAGAGGTTGAGAGAGAGCTGGGCCTGTAAAAACAAAAATCCTTTAGCGTTAACGAAAACGGAAAAAGCAAATTGTATGGAGTTGATGTTTGCTTAACCGATATCACGAGATACAAATATGTCAATTGCATACAATTTGATTTTTCCGTTGGTGTTAACGCTAACAAAAAAGGGATAAGGGATTTTGTCTACAGACCCTGGTCTGATCGATCCAGTTCTGGAGGCTTCTTCGCTTTAATTATCAAACATGTATATCTAAATATAATAATAATCTTAATGTAATAATGCTTATAATAATGTAATATTGTCCTTATTGTAATAATTAATAGAATGTTTCATAGTTTTGGTGTTAATGGTAATAATTTAAAACACTTCGTACTACCTCAGCTAATTATAATTGTATAGATATGTAATATAATGCAAGAAAATAATAATAGTTGTATGTCATTATTGGCAAAGCATAGCGCACTATTTAAATGTTTAAGATCTTTTTTATATATATACCTATGTTTAACAAACAAATAAACTATTCTATTCTATTCTATTCTTCTACTTTACCGGTGAGGCGGTGACCATCAGATTATCGAAGTTGTTGGCGTCTTTTCTGGATTGATGAAGCTTAACACACAGGCTAATTTCTATCCCGTTTTTTTGTATCGCGGGTAATTTTGGATTTTGGTCTAATACTGCAATCTACGTAAACGAAATCGCATGCTGAAGCTAGTCTTCAAATAAACCTAATTTGTTTACATAACTCGTAAGTGTTGTGCGCAAAAATGCCGATAATAATGTTATGTCAACTTGTGCTGAAAGTGCTAAATAACTAAAGTTACAGACATTACGTAGAGTTATTGCGAAATTGTATTGGAAGGATATTATTAGCATAGTGCTGGAAACGTGAGTACCTACTAGATGGCTATGGTTATTTTAGAAAAGTTACCAAGATGGTAATAGCTTCGTAGACTGTACGTAGTAAAATTGGTAACTACACATATGTATTTATTTATATTTACATATCTATCTCATCTGCTCGACGTCCGTATGACACTGCAGGGTTTCAACAGAATATCAGCGTCAGGTATATTTGCCTGACACATGCTGAGCGGCTCCCATTTGGTGCAACCTTGAGCACACCACACTTTGTCTAATCCTTATTTGAATTGTTTTTTTTTGTGTTGTGATATCTATGTCTTTTCTGTGGATCGAATAAATGTTTTATCTATCTATCTATCTATACGTGGGTTGTGCCAGAACGAACCACATCACATCAAAATTTCTCCTATTTTTCGAACTAAATTAAATATAAATTCCAAATCATTACAATTAATTAGAGTAGAGGTAGAAACTGGGATATTGATATACAACGCTAATTAATTTTAGATCTATCATAAGCATACGTTTGGAATGTGCATTGGACTGTTACTGCTAGATAAGTAGTCAATTATTGTAACACATTTGGCAAAATGGTAATTATTTTATTTAATTTTTGGGAGTCTGTGGGGTGGCTCACTTTGGAAGAAAGAATTCCCTAGCCGACTATCCACCTTACTATTAGCCAGCCCACTCACTGGCTTAACGTGGGTGTAGCAAATGACAAATATCGTCAATCATTTATTTAAAAAAAATCATTTACAGGCACTTTTAAATTGTCAGGGAGTCGGTTAGTAAACAAGTTAGGACAGGTCCTGATAGGAGGTTTCCAAGATGAGCTGTCAAAATGTGAGCTAATAGCATCAGTTCCTCGTCCCGGATGAGCAGGGATACGGCGATGCGTCACCGCAATACGGTTGAAGTTCCACGGTCTCGAACCAAGCGCTTTGCTTCCACATTTACTGTGCGAACTGTCAGACTGTGGAATTCACTGCCCGCCTCTCTATTCCCCGATAGATTAATCTGGGTATCTTCAAGGCACAAGTGAACCGGTTCATCCTAGGCAAGCGTGCTCCACCTTAGGCCGCATCATCACTTAAGATCAGGTGAGTTGCGGCCAAACGCAATCCTATAAAAATATATAAGTATAAAAAAAAAGAAACAAAATCTTATCAATCATAAAATTATAATGACTGTCACGCCTTCCAAAGAAAGAGTCATAAAAGATAGAAGGTACAATAAAACTATAATAAAATTGTATTTTCCACTAGTTTCTACCATAAAACGTTTTGCACGTGCCTGGAGCTCAATGGATGGCCGATAACATTTGTCACAGTGTGGCCATTAAATAAGATGGTTATTACATAAACGGTAGCGGTAGGCAATGTTTTTTGCTTCATGGAAACTCCAATGAAATCAGCCACATGCATAACTTACTTCAAATTTTAATGTACTTGCAAAGAGATTATTTCAATGAAGCCTGTAAATAAGATAAGACTATTCGTGGAAATAAGACGACTTCCAGCGATTATAATTTCGAGAGCTGTATTTATTGATATCTACTTCGTGAACAAAGGTACAAAGGCGGACTTAATGCCTTAGGCATTCTCTATCAGTCAACCTAGGGTGGTGAAGAGATAACATGGCAGGTGTATATAAAAAAGTTCCTAGTACGAGTACTTAATATAAACCCGAAAACTTTTAAGGTTCTCTCTTTCACGCTTTAACCGCTTCATATACACGATCAAGCTTAACACAGGATATTTTTTTATCCCGTTGTTAAGTCCCCTGCCGGCCACGAATATCACGACCCCATTTTTACCAGTGGAAGGCGACAGAGGGATATTGACCAGAGGATGGGCAGCAGCGTCCTTTTTAGTACCATAACACTTAATGCGATCGCCAACATGCATCAGCCAAGCATGGCGATTACGGCTGAATCCCTCCTTGGGGGAGACCAATGACCAGCAGTTTTAGTAGGAATTATGCACATAAAATTACTATGCGTGATCTAAAAATTGTTTAAAGAGCTTCAACGCTTCCTTGTTTTTGATCCGATTCGAATTTTGCCAATAAAATAATTCATATTAAATTATTGTTTACACTCTTAGTAGACGAGTGTCTTCCTACCAAAAGTGTAAACTATTTAGAGAGTCCGTATCGCTTCTTTCCTGGCCCATCTTATCCAAATGGAAGCTTCTACATAGCGACTCCTTCCGCGACGAATCTACAAAGAAACAACGTTAATATCTTCGACCATAACATTGCAACATTCTTCTACAAAGTTCACGTCATTTGTAATTATTGGTTTTAACGTTTTTAGTTTGCTATGGTGACTTGGCAACATGTCCAAGTATAGTAAAGGTCAATATTAATATACTTAGGAAAAAATAAGCAAACATTACATAATTTACCTACCTATGTACATTTACGATTACATACTTTATGCACGCTGTGTGAAATACCTACGTGGTCACTGATTTTCTGTGTGATTAATTACCTAGGTGCCTATGTAAACGTTCTTTGTAGTTTTTGAAAAATTGATCAATAATTTTGGTTGATGTCTCGATGCTTGTCTGAGGGAACAGAAACTGTTCAGACCACGTGAAACCTTCTATTCGCAAAAGTAACAGCGCCGTTTAAAAACTAGTTAGCAATTCACACAAACCTTACAATAGCCTATAAACGAAAATCAAACCGAATAAAAGCACTAAAAGACTTTAACGACATGTTTACAAGCAAACGAATCGCCATCATTAACGTATGGTTCAGTACTAAATTACTTTTTATTACTAACCAGACACCTATAAATCAGTTTTGGGGTCCGGAGTTCTTTAGACCCATAGAGGGTTAAATTAACATTCATGGGACAGCCCACGGGGTTTTATGGCGTCGTCAAGGTGTGAAACGAGAACTTAATGGCGTTTTTTGGCACTTTAAATTATAGGGCTAGTTTTGTACCTTGTCAAAATTTATGGATCTTCTTTAAAAGGTGAAAAAAGTGCGACATGACTTTTAGTACGTAGTTTTGAATTGAATGAAAACAGTATTTGTTCAATGAACATTGATATTACCAATAATGTCGTGATGGCCCAGTGGTTAAGTGTCTAAACACACTATGCCGAAGTTACGCGACCGAAGTACAGCACAATTACGCCTGCAATGCTATTTGAATTACTGACGACATACTATGCCGAAATTACGTCGCGTCATAGCGTACAGCCTAACTTCGGTCGGGCGTAAGTTCAGCGGCAACTTATTCTGTGAGCACACATTAATAACAAGATCACTTTGTTTTGCGTCTGTCTGTCCAACTGTGTACATAACACGACACGACGCCACGACAGCGCTCGAGACACTGAATACACACACAAAGCTGCGGAACTGAATTTCTGCCGCGTAAATTCGGCCTTTATGGTGTGTCATATCAGCCGAATATGGCGGAACGTAAAATCAGCCGCCGAACTTAGGTCGCGTAACTTCCATGGATGAAGAAAAGAAAGAAAGAAGATGAGGTTGAGGGTTCATTAGAAGTAAGTACCTACCAATGTGACTGTTTCAGTTTATATGAACTTTTAAGTTTACTTTGGATATCACTTCTTCGAATATATCAAGTGTGTGTATTTATATGTATGTGAGTGTGTATATGTGCGAGTGTGTTTATATTGTTCTTGTCAGATTCCTTGTGAGGTTTCCGGCGACTGGAATTTATCTCGATAATTAAAAAACTTTTCACTCGGGTAAAACCTCGGCTACAACTAGTTTATAGGAATGTATAACGATGATAAGTAGGATAGTAACTGTTTCCATTTTCATTAATTAACAAATTAAGCTTACAGAGATTCGCAAAGGATTATTCTCTCAAAAGGTTTTTTAATAAAATAATCTTTTAATCTCGTCTCTCTTTAATAAAAACGGAAAGAAACGTCTGTTTAACTAGGTCAGGCTTTCAAAAGCAATATAAATATTAAGAAAAGAATCTTCTGTTTCATGAAGAGGAATGGTTTTAATCTAATATAATTATGTTCTTTACAAGGTTTCCTGTTTTATCATCATTTCGTTTTTTAACCGAGTTCAATGAAGGTGTGTGACAGAAAGTCGGACACAGGCAGCCAAATATCAGTAATAGGCATCCTTTAAGAGCGCCAAACCCCATCGAGCGAACTTCGACGCGAGCGTGATTGAATTTTTTTTTGTTTCAACCAACGCAAAACTCTAAAACAAACGAGTAAGTGAGAACGCGATAACATTACATTACAGGAAAATTGGCGCGCGGAAATTTACGTGAACATCGCTATGGGCCTAGTGTGATTATTTAATAATGCTAAGATAAATACTGTAAAAATAATGTTATTCGAATTTTTCAATAACTTAACTAGGCCTCTACGAAAGCGGTTTTGAATTATTCGTATTATTTATATATGACGGAGCAGGGTCCTCCGTAGCGTTCTTTACAAGGGTGACGTCACCATAGCTGACGTCACAAATGTTGTCGTCACGATGATCACTCATTTATGGGTCATTAAATGAAAACTTCTTGACTTGTTACAAACTTGGTTTATTCAACGGGCAGTATAACCACGTCTAGAGAGGTCCGCACTGTCCGGCGGCTCGAGCTTGAATGCCTTGAGCACTTTTTTTTTTTTTTTTTTTTTTTTTTTTTCGGTTTGGCATCTCGCAGGTCAACCTAGGAGGTTGTCGGCTGCTTAACCGGACTTTCCTGTGGTGCCTTAAAAATTATTATTTTTAGGGCCTCCAGCCAGGGCATAAAAGCTTACAAACTAAGCGACTACACGCTAAGGGCACCCCCTGTGGGGTACGAGCCTCGGCTTAGGGCGTCGCTGGGAGAGGACAGCAAAGGGACAGGCTGGATCGGATTTCCATTATTTAGGGACGAATTTAAAACTACAGGCTCAGCGGCGCGGGCTGGCACGAGCAAGGGTCGGGGAGGGGACGTACGGGGTCGTCGCGGCGGGCCTCGGCGGCGAGGACGGAATGACGGCGGTCTGTGTCTGTGTTTCTTAACTGTACTGGTGGCCTTATTGCTCTCCTGGAGGAGAGTAATAGCATCGTCAGGGTCGGTCAGAGTATGTCTCGGTCGTCGAGTCTTACTAATACGGGAGGGAGTGTACCGGGCGGCCGATACGATTAACGGGTTAGAGTGCGTCTCAGCAGTGTCGAAGAAGCGCTTGGCGGAGCGTTTCATGAACTGCTGGATGGTAGGTATTTTTAGATCGAGATGGAGGTTCTCGTTGCGAAGGTAAAAAGGGGCTCCTGTGATTCTTCGCAAGAAACGGTTTTGGAGGGTCTGCATCCTATGGAGACGGTATGGTTTCGCGTGTGCGAATACAGCACAGGCGTACGTCATGATGGGACGAATGCACGCCGTGTAAATGCGCAATTTGCACTTGAGTGACAATTTGCTGCGTGCATTCAACATGAAGTAGAGCCTACCGAGAGCGAAAGCGGCGCGCGAACGCACCGTCTTTATGTGCTCTCCGAAAGTAAGATGGTGGTCCAGAATCACACCTAGGTATTTGGCTTGCTTCTCCCAAGGGATAGGCTTACCGAACATGGTTATCGGACTGGGCATAGAGGGGGACGAACGCGGTTTGGAAAAGAGTACTGCCTGACTCTTGATGGGGTTTACCTCGATTCTCCATTTCCGGAAATAAGCGCCTAAGGCTTTTGCCGCGGATTGGAGGGTACGAGCTATGCAGTCTGGGTTACGACCCGAGTAATAGATGGCCGTGTCGTCAGCGAATAGAGCCAACTGAGCCTTTTTATCTTTGGGGATGTCGCTGGTGAACAGCGTGAAAATGAGGGGGGATACTACGGAGCCCTGAGGAACGCCAGCGCGTATCGGGTGGGGTGAAGAGAGCGCACCCTCGATGCGATAGCGAAAGGTGCGATTCGACAAAAAGTCACGCAAGATGAGCACGAGACGATCTGGCACTTTGAGTTGGTAAAGCTTGTATAGTAAGCCGTTGTGCCAGACTTTGTCGAATGCTTTCGCTATGTCAAAGAAGAGTGCACCCGTCATCAAGCCACGCTGAAAACCAGCGCTTATGTGCTCGACGATGCGGTGGACTTGTTGGACGCAGCTGTGTTCGGTTCGAAAGCCAAACTGCTCGTCGGGAATGAGACTCTTTGCTTCGGCAAAGTCTTTGAGTCGCTTATAAATAAGCCTCTCGTAGATTTTGCCTAGAACATTGAGTAGACTAATGGGGCGGTAACTGGTGGGATCAGACTTGGGTTTGCCTGGTTTCGGAATGCCGATAACGGTGGCCTCTTTCCATGCCTGAGGAAAAATGTTGTTGCTTAGAGCGCCATTGAAGATGGCGGTCATTAGCATTATGAGATGGGCGGGGAGGAGTTTGAACACCTTATTGGTGATACCGTCAGAGCCGGGGGCTTTCCGGGGTTTGAGCCTCTTGATAATATCGTGCACTTCGTCGGGAGTGACAGGAGGCAGAGGATAATCAGGGTCTTCAACGGGTGGGAGAGAGGCTCTACGTTCGACTTCGGCGTCGACCTCAGAAAGGTGAGCTTCGTCTACTGGTTGAGAGCTGGGAGTGCATTGAGACTCTAGGCTGTCGGCTAGACATTCAGCCTTTTCATCGTTGTCGAAGGCGACGCTACTGTCGGAACGAATGAGAGGGGGCATGGAGGCCTCGTTAGAAGAACGGAGCTTCCTCTGGAGTTCCCAGAAGGCTAGGTGGGTGGGCTCGAGTTCGCTAAGTGTCTTGTCCCAGCGGCTGGAGCGCAGCTCCTCGATGCGTTTCTTTACAGCACGCTGTAAAGAGCGCATGTGAGCCTTGTTCGCATCGCAGGGGAAGGCACTGTACGCACGGACGGCCGCATTCTTCTCGGTCAACAGATCACGCACATCGTCAGGCAGTTTCCAGCGATGATCGCTCATCGCCGGAACCTCCCTTGAACAATCGTTCAAGACGGATTGTACATGATTTGTGAACGAGTCGATCGCGCCCGTCGTGTCCGCGACTGTCACCAAGTGGTCGGGGATAGCGTCCAAGTGAGGCGACGTGGTGGATTGTAGGCTTTCGCTTACTTTCCTCCAGTCGGTAATAATTTGGGTCGGAGGGGGCTGGCTAGGGTCAGAGGGACCTGAACGGGGAGCTAGTTCTAATATCACTGGACGATGGTCGGAATTAAGCTCGTGTAGCGTCTCTATAGATTGCAAACGGAGGTTCACATTCTTGAGCAGCGCTATATCGAGGATGTCGGGAAGATGGTTGGGATCGTGGGGGAAATGAGTGGGAGTCATCGGGGCGATGACGTCGAAGTTCAGTTGAGAACAGAGGTTAAACACGATCCTACCTCTGGAAGAGGTCCTGTTACTATTCCAGGAGGGATGTTTGGCATTGAGATCGCCCGCCAGTAAGACGGAGTCACCCAGGCCAAGAAGAGCAGAAAGGTCATCCTTGAGGAGGATAGGATCATCCTCCGATGGTGATGGAGGGACGTATGCTGATATAATAGTTAACGGCTGATGACCGGTCATGCCGAGCCGACAGACAGAGACCTCGAGGCGAGCGAGGGGAGGAGGGTCCATAGGAATGCAGTACAGAGCCTTTCTATAGTATATTAGGGTACCGCCCTTGTGACAACGAGACCTATCATTGCGAACTATACGGTAGTTGGCAATATTCGGGTCACGATGATGGGGCTTAAGAAAGGTCTCCTGTATGAGAAGGATATCAAGTTGATGGTCGCGGAGGAAATTGGCGATCTCATCACGTTGGTTAGTAATGCCATTGGCGTTAAAGAATCCTAACTTAAGGGATCGGGGTTTATTAGTACACGGCCTTTCCTTATCCATTGGATTAGCAAGGGTAAAGTTTATCTAGGGCTTGCGTAATCTCCGGATACGCTTTGAACACCTTAAGGATGTCGCTAATATTTGCTTTACACGCGAGTATATCCCTAGCCATAGCTTCAGCAGCGGGGTTGCGGTAAATTTGGTAGGCGAGGTTGATGACTTCGCCTATCCTCTCGGTAGGGAGAGATGCAGGTACGCGGGAGGCTGAGGGCGCGGTTGAAACGGCGGGGGCGACCTTAGATGGGGCGAGGGCGGCCTTAGGAGCGGCGGTGGCGGCTTTAGGAGCGGCGGGGGCGACCTTAGGTAGGGGGGGCGTGGTCGCGGAGGCTAGGTTCGGCGCGGGGACTGGCGAATCCATCAGCACTGGCATGGGCAGAGATTGGGAGGGCCTCAATGCAGGGAACGCTCTCTGATGATTCAGCGAGTTCCATGGGGAGGGCCTCTGAGGGCTGAGACGCTCGGGCATCTCTGAGGAGGGAATCTTAACAGAGGGGCTTTCCCTTTGTTGACGAGCGTTCGCACGCTTGGTCAACTTGGGAGAAGAGGATTTTGGGGCTTTGGGGCAGCCGCGGTAATTGGCGGGGTGACCTGATTGGCCGCATAGCACACAGCTGGGAGGTTCTGTGCACAGATTGCGGTCTTTCGGACGGGGGCAGTCAGCAGTTGCGTGCTCACCCAGACACTTGACGCATCTAGGGGTCGCGTAGCAATTGCGTTGGGCGTGACCGTAAAGTTGGCAGCGGTGACACTGTCCAACCGTATCGGATTTATAAGGCCTCTCGATAGAGATGCCCGACAAGTGACATACCGACTTTACTTTAAAGATCGGATGGTGGCCGTCGGTGTGATCGCACACGACAAGAACCGAGTCGTATGCAATCGCACCCCTAGCTTTGTGCAGACGATGCACAGCGGATGCTGGGACATTTTGCGACTGAAGGTCGGCGAGAATCTCTTCCGTTGAGATTTCTTTGGGGACGCGTCGGATTACCACACGGGTGGGTTTATCATCGGGCAGGGAATAAGTGTGGAACGAAATGTTCCTCACTTTTAACAGGGATGTAAGTTCCCTGTGGTCGTTCACCGTGGGAACTTGAACTTTGATACCCTGTTGGGTCGAGCGCGCGTTTGTGTATTTGATCTTACGATCGTTACACAATTTGGACACGTCGGTCCACTTCGCCTTGTCCTGGATGAACAAGGGAGGCGGGGCGGGGAGTTTCTTTTTTGAAACCGAAGGATTGGGGGCAGCAGTGGACATGGGACTAGCGGGACGGCTGCCCTCTGGACGAGAGGTAGCTGAGACTGAGGGGGCCGAAACCGAGGGGGTGGAGGAGGGGGTGGGCGCGGCTACGGCTTTCTTGGCCTTGGTGGCCTGAGAGGGACTCTTACCCTTCTTTCTCTTGCCTCCCGGACCGACAAGATGGTAGTCGTCGTCCGAGGATGCGGAGGCAGAGTGGGCTTCCTCAGAGTCGGAGTGAGATGGCTCAGAGACAGGGACAGAGGTATCCATTGTTTCTGAGAAACATGGCGACGCAGAGCGCAGCTGCGTGGGAACAATGGTCGCGGGAACAATGGTCGCGGGAACAATGGGCTTGGAAACAATGGGTTCGGAAACAATAGGTGTTTCCGCGTACGGGCTTGTTGTCTTAATTGACAATAGGGACGGGATTTGCGGTGGCATAGAGGATGCCGCCACAGGTGTGCCTTCGTTGGCGTTATCGGGGGAAAAGGGGCTATCTAATATGTCACTGAAGTCAGCGACGCTAGCTTCGGCTGCTTTTCGGGACGCGGACGAGTTCTCTAGCCATGTGTCCAGATCGGCATGGAACTTGGCGCTTTGCCATAAGCGTGCCTTGACGTACGCTAATATATCAGCGTCCGACATGGTCGGAGGGAGAGTTAAGTTGGGGAGGGAATTTTGGGAGATTTAACTCTCCGGGAAGCCTAAATTATACCTAACACCTAACTCTAACTCCCCGGGTGGAGTGGCCCGGGGATGTGTAACCCTCCCTGTCGGGTGTAGACAGGGAGGTGAGTACCTATTGGTGAGCCCTAAGCTTGTAAACCCGTCGCCAGTCTTATTGTGCGAACGGGGCCCTAGCCAGTCTAGTGCGAAGGGTGTAGACACGCCCAACCGACACTAGGTGTGTAGCTGTGGAAGGAAACCAGAGACTAGGTTCGACTAGGAGACCCCCCAAGGCCGAAACACTAGCTCCCGACTCCAATTGACTGCCTCGCCCTGAAGGGGTTTGGCGGGTGTGATTGGGGCAACACCCACTCGGCTTCGTTGGCACCGTAAGGTATCCACCGAGTACCACGAAACTGTGGTTTTGCCCTGAAGGGGCCAAGTGAAGCTACACGACTGACTCTGTTTAAAGGAATATGAATTTCAGCCGTCGCCTTGAAAAAGGCAACTTTTGAACAGTTGGTTGCAGTCGGCTGACTACAGGAATCGTTGCGGCGGGCGCAGCGAGAGCAGGTGACGAGCGTAGCGGCAGAGCGTGGAGCGAAGCGGCGACACGTCCGTGCGCGGCGAGCGTCGAGCGAAGAGTCTGTCGACCTTGAGCACTGGCGTGCGCCCGTATTTATAAGGCTCGTGCACGTGTACTCAAGTTTTAGGTTAAGTATTGAAAATATTTGAATTACAATAAGAAAAATAGTTACATGTTGTTTAACGTTAATTTTACATCGTAATTAACTCAAAGTAATCAGTTGGTAATTAATTAACTAATTAAATCATTAAACTCAACTATTCTGAACCTTATAACAGATGCACTTTTGTAGTTGCGCCGATATATACTTTATTTAAGCTTAAAGTTGCGCTAAAATTTGCTTAAATACTCGAATGTTTAGAGGGTCCTAACTTTCAAACCAACTTTTTTTATGGAATTCTGGCTTCGTACAGGCGTAGGTAATAACAAAACGAATTAATATCATCCTGATTTTCTAAAATACAACCATAAACAGAGGAGTAATCACCTGTCGCCGTTTGTATGCAAAATTGACCGGCTTGACCAGCCTTAAGTACGGAACCCTAAAAATCAAAGAAAAAACAATTGTACTTAACATCACTTTTAGTTTAATTCATATTATTGAAACTCAAGTTAACACAAATAGAGCGACAGAAATTATTTTCCTATACAAACCCTTGATGAGGTTATCAAGGATTCCTATATTTTAATATTCATACTATAAATTGGAAGGCTGAATTATTAGGATAAATTTGGATTCATCAGATTAATTGACCTTCACCTAGGTCACTGCAAAGTTGCATGGATTTCTCAGTGAATGTAATTTTACCTTCGATTGCTACCTACTGCACTAATATGAATAGGTTTTAACCCATTAACATCTTAACTTTTGCAGTGCAAAAGGCTTTTATTGATAATTGTTTTAATTCACTGATAGTTTTTGCTAATTCCCAGTTCCCAAACTAGCACAAATCCTTCGTCACTGGTAGGTTGTTAACCTTTTGACGCCACAATCATAAATAGATGACAAACCAACATGTGCCCAGCACGCCACGGTCACGACGACATGACAGACATTACAGACGAATTACTACTCTATGGTATTACGTATAGAAACGTAATTCCATAGAGAAATTCGTAGCTTGGGACCGAGAGCACGTTTTTGCTTTATTGACGTGGCGGTCAATAGGTTAATGTTTTTTTAAAACATTCACCAAAACATACAGCGTGTATTGAAAACCTAGGGGGTTATGTAGCCATAAAGATAATCTCATAACATTATAACAGTATAGGATTCCTGACGACCAGACATTTTTAAATTAACTAATTGACCTTACCCAAATCTGTTGTTAATTAATGACACCGGAACACGAGAGACGTTATGATTGGTGGATGACCTTGACCCTGTCCTGTCCTAATGACACGCCTACGTAACCACACGTAACTAATTAACGGCAAGTCAACTACATGACACTTTTAATGTAAACTAGCTTCTACCTGCGACTTCGTGTGTGAGGAAGTCATCATCATCATTTCAGTCTAAAGACGTCCACTGCAGGACATAGGTCTCCGCAATTGTGCCATAATCGCCACGCTTGGCAGGCGGATTGGCGATCGCAGTATGGTTGTTACAAAGGCATAGAGAACGCTGCTGCCCATTCTCTGGTAAGTTCCTTAGTCGCCTCTTACGACATCCACGGGAAGATATGTAAGGAGGTCAAGTACAAGAAACAAGATATATTTATTTTGCTAAAATATGAGTAAACATATAAATGCAAGATGTTACATAAAGAGAAAATCACTGTTATGTTTTGCCTTAATAGCGTACAAAATAAAGCAATAAGCACCTAGATATAAGATAAAACATTCTATGAAACTTGCCAGTAGTGAAGCTTTTTATAAGTGAAAGAATTTTTGGAATCGGACATCCAAAGATTCCAATCACCAACCAAAAAAAAACTCTTTATATTCGATTGACTGTTGACATGACTCTTGTTCGGAGTCATACTATTGTCTGCAAATTGGACAGTTGAGATCAGAATATTAGTAGTTTATGTAGATAAGAAGAATCCGGCAGATAATAATTTAGAATCGGACAGGAAATTTAACACGATGAACTTTAACTTATGAACAACTACAGCTGTTGCGAAAAATTGTTAACAAATTGGTGATAATAGATGCTCTTACAGGGTTATTGTATTAAGTTTTAGTGTCCTACTGTAACACTAAAACTGAATTCAGTATCAGTTTTAGTTTAGAATGGATGACATACAGTCAAACAAGTTATTGGAGTATATAAGAAAAAATATCCATCTTTTATACTACATTGATTGCTAATATTCGCTTTTATTGTGGCCTTAGTAACTTTTGGCATTGTGATCTAAAAGGATTGCACACTTAAAACATTGTTTAAACGTTGTTGCAAATAAGCTGCCTGATGTACATTAAAGGCTTGTTCGAAGTCCAAAATACATTACATAGACCTGTCATATCTTTTTACACTTTCTATAGCTCTTTAGATGGTTCTATTAAGGCTGCTCTCTCGAAAAAAGCTTGAAAGAAGCATGCAGATGAAGCAACTTTTCGTTGGAATTTACAGAGAAATGACATCTGAAAAAATTGTTAGCAATCTACATGATGATCCGTAATTTGGTTTAGCCACAATTGTTCTATCGGTATCACATAATAAGAAAAAAAAATGTCAAATCGCCTCCAAATCATTGAGATGAAACCATTTTACTCCTTAATTTCTTATCAAAAGAGTATAAAAAAATATCTACTGCTTTGCAATACAAAGGAAAATGATTTGGTTTTGTTACTTTTCACAAATGTGTTTTATTTTTATTACAATAAATTAAAAATGCGTTCAATTAAAGACTGCGTCTACATCACCCCCGCACTCGTCCACAAATTCAGTACGGGCCAAATGCTCAAAGTTATTGGCATGTATACAAGCCTTAATCAACATCGTTACATATCTTTTATTTGCTTTTCCCCTTTTACCTTCTTCAGACCATATCAACACCAAAAAAAAACTTTAGTCAAGTCAATACCTGTTTATCCCTATTATCCCTTTAGCTAGCTATTACTCCGCTGTATAGTGGGAGAAGGGGGAATTCGTTGTACCGTGCGATGGGAATGGGAAGCGTCGGAGCATCCGTGAGGCTTCCTTCCGCCGACAAATGACTGCCTGTGTGTTGTGACTTGTGACGGCAAGAGTATGGCTTTTAATTTCACTTTTTGAAAAAGGATTATACTGGTTTTGTCAGTTAGGTTGATTGGGTTTTGAACTTTGGAGTTGGTTCTTGTGCTACGCGCGGTACGTCTCACATTAACTTTTATGTCAAAAATCTTGGAGGTTTATGTATAGAGTTTATATGCTTTATACGTTTAGGCAAGATTTATGAAGATAAGTAAATAGATGGGGTTTTTTAAAAAGAGTTTATGCTAATGAGGAGTTCTTTAATGTGGAACATTAAGGAGCAGTGTGTAGATCTTTTAAGTTTTGAATAGAAAATTTTACAACAATCGCAATATTTTGAACTTCATAATAAAATAAAAAAGGAAAACCTATAACTATTAAAACAAAAAGAAAAGCTAAGACAATAAGGCATCAAAAAATTCCCCCACATCGTCGTCAACTGGGAATGTGCCCAAGAGACTGGCGGCATTGCCACGTTGGATGGCAATGCTTAACCTCTGTCCGAGGTAAAAACCAGCCCTTGGATCACGGGAAGTGTCAACTAACCTTTTGGAAATTTCTTTAAAAAGTAGATGAGCACTTGGACCCCACGACCCGAGGGTTTCAACCCCAAACGGCTCGAAAATAAAGTTATCGCTTAGGATACTATACTTTCGCCGTTTGAGGTTTTCTGCAGCCGCAGCAGCAGCACCAGCACAGCACGCTGTACTAGAAAGATGGGATGGCGCAAGAGTATCGACACACGTAGCGTCCCACACTAAGGGCCTACCCAACTTCCATGGAAATAATGACATGCCGTCCGGTCTCTTGCCATCGTCGCGTGCCAAGCCGTTGGGTTCCAAAACAGCCGGAACGCCGACGGCGACGAGAGCACGACGGATAATGTCATTACTTCATAATTGTATCAAATACCGTGCCGGTTATTGTAAGGCTGGAAATATATGGGTATCAGATTTTACCATATGATAATCGGACCCGATAATCAAAGAAACTTAAATAACTTAATACAAAAATTATCTCCCAAATGTTATATTTCTATGGTTTGATCCGTCTATCGAAAACTCAGCAACGCGTCATGAGAAGTGTCACGACGTGTTCTGAGTGTTCGAACTATTAACGGCGTGAACACCTTTCGATTAGCGGATCATACTATCGGATCCGACTATCGTATGGAAAAATCTGACGTATATTACACAGTCTAATACATACATACTTAGTATGTATGCGACCGTTGGTGTGAGAACGACGAGGATTTAATAATTAATAAAGTTTTTGTTTCACGTATAGCTATTGGTCCCAACTGTCGTTCGTAGATGACGCTAGTCATGGGCAGTCAGAAGCCAGAAAGTCTGACAATGACGACGCGGTTGGCGCAGTGGTTGAGCGATCGACCGCTGCGCCGCGTGTCGCGGGTTCGATTCCCGCACGGAACAAATATTTGTATGGCCTACAGATAGTTGTTCCGGATCTGGCTGTTTGTGTATGTTATATGTTTGTAAACGCACCCACGCCACAGGAGAAATACTTAGTGTGGGGCAACGTTTAAAAAAAAAAAAAAGAAATGAGGATTACAGTTCGATTCAAACTTTATGGCGGCTGTGAAGTAAGGGGTTGACTGCGCGGTACCAAACCCCTCACCCCAGCTGTCACGTGAAATTGTTACTGCGGCTGCGCAGTCTCGCCTCTTTTTCAGTGCCGCCATTAAGTTTGAATCGTACTGTACCAAGGGGTGTCGTGCCCAGTGACTGGGATGTGGACATCAGACAGGGAGTCGCTTCTTGTCAAACACTGGTATTCAGCTGCATCTGATCGATTATAGACTGGGACCCCAACATAAACACCAAAAAAGGATAGGCAGTTGATGATGATAATTAAGTTTGTGTTGAAGATTGATGCGATAAACTAACAGCTAAGTTTAGGCGAGATTACGATCGATTCAAGATAAGTTATAGGACAATGAAAAGTACTTAATTAGATTGGTTATCTAGATTCTATAATTAGCAGTAGATGGCTGGGTACAAGGTAACTGAGGCAATATCGATCGGCTACTTGGCAACGGTACGATAAAGAATTGAATGTTATTCAAAGTCAAAACAACAGAACAACAGAATTTTATCTTAGATTTATACAGAAAAATATTTAATACTACCTTCTGCCCGTGACTTTGTTTGCGTGGAAGTCGAGTGTACCATAATTATAGCCTTTTGGCACTTAGCAATGAAGTAGGTTTCTAAAGGTAAAAAAAATTTTGTCATCGGACCAGTACACAGTTTAAGAGATTACCGCTTACAAGCAAAGAAACATAAAAACAAAGTAACATTAGTTCTGGTGCCTCTGGTAATTTAATAATTATTGTAATCGAATAAGGAAACCAGAGAAACTAGAATACATGTATTTCTCACCAAATGAAAGCATCAAAGAATGAGTAAACAAGCCAAAATCCACAACACTATCCAACATTTAGCAAATAGAAATTACAAAATCGCTGTCTTCACTATTCATACAGTCCTTCACAATCCATAATAGTCTATACTAATCCATACTTCTATACTTTATAATATTATAAATGCGAAAGTAACTCTGTCTGTTACGCTTTTACGATGAAACCGATTAGCAAATAGAAATCACAAAATCGCTGTATCACTATCCATACTAGTCCTTCACTATCCATAATAGTCTATACTAATCCATACTTCTATACTTTATAATATTATAAATGCGAAAGTAACTCTGTCTGTTACGCTTTTACGATGAAACCGATTAGCAAATACAAATCATAAAATCGCTGTATCACTATCCATACTAGTCCTTCACTATCCATAATAGTCTATACTAATCCATACTTCTATACTTTATAATATTATAAATGCGAAAGTAACTCTGTCTGTTACGCTTTTACGATGAAACCGATTAGCAAATACAAATCATAAAATCGCTGTATCACCATCCATACTAGTCCTTCACTATCCATAATAGTCTATAGTAATCCATACTTCTATACTTTATAATATTATAAATGCGAAAGTAACTCTGTCTGTTACGCTTTCACGATGAATCCGATTTTGATGAAATTTGGCATGAAGATAGCTTGAACCCTGGGGAAGGACATAAGCTACTTTTTAATCCGCGACTTCGTCTGCATTCGCGATAAGCGACATTCATGCGGACGAAGTCGCGGGCTGAAGCTAGGAGGCTATATTTTACTATTAAAAAAATTGAGATCCATAAATGAATTCACGTGAACAAAGTCGCGGGCATATTGTAACAGGTCTACTACTTATATGGAATAAAAAGCTAAGTAGACTTGTACGTTAAAATTTAATAGCTCTCACAAGAATGCGATGAGTATAAAAACAGAGATATAAAAAAACACTAACCTAGACGCACTAACTTAGCGGCAGATATTTCCAGGCTCCACAGCCTGGCCAGGAAACAGGATCGGCCGAAGATAAGACTGCCGCGGTCGGCTCCTAGCTTTGGGACGGAGGTCCCCGGGGATCCTAACAGTAGGACCCGCCCTGGGAGCAGCAGGCACGCGACAGCTCGATGGCACGACTCAGGACTGTTACCGACTTTTGGTTGTGGACCGGTAGACTTTTATGTAAATCAGCGTGTTACTTAATGGACAGCGAGATCTAGACTGACCCATTTGACAGGTTTCTTTCCAGTCGGTTCTTCCGAAATTCATATTATTTTCCAAGTATGAGTTTTATTTCTGGAACGCCCGTATCGTTATATAGCGGGGTATTATAGTACCGGCCAGACTCAATTATTGTAGTCTGCCAGTTATTTTTATTCGGTTAGTGCGTAAAGGATTTTAAAGAACACCAGATACATTAGCGGGTGTCCAGCTGTTTAGTATAAAATACAGCAATACACACATATATGCGACTACCAATTTAACAGTTTGGAGGTTTTAAGTTACGCATGCCAAAAACGAATTAAAAAGAATTACTGACAATTGTCAAGATTGACAACTGTCATTAGAAAACATGTCACAACAAAACATTATTTATTTTTCAGATTTATAAAAAGAAACTATAATATATTTAATTAGCAGACACACGGTCTTTATGCTCGATGGAAAATAATGTAAGTACTTTTAGTTTATATTTTAATTAATAAAAGATTCCAAGAATCCTATAAAAACAAGTATTATAAAATGTAAACAGCAATTGAGAAAAATTATTTCATGCATAAAAAAATGTAAATATAGCATATGTAAACATATACTATAATATGGCTAGTCTGAATAAGTAACTCTATACTCTCCAGCCTTCGATAAATTCCAATGTTGAGATTCTATACACTCTGTAGAGCACACAAAATGCTAAGAGCTTTCAGTGAGAGGATTGGATTACTCAAGAGGGCTTAGATGGGATTTTGCATGGTTGCCATGGTAACGGCATGTGCGAATTAGATCAGTACCTAATAGTGTTTGATGTGATCGGAAATGGAATGGTTTACACGTTTTCGTTTTATATGTATGTAATTAAATATTTCTGGATTAATGGACCAATATACAGTACGTTAATTAATTAAAGACGATGATCCTAAATAAAAATATTTTTAAATTTCATCCAAAATCGAATAGATACGTAAATGACAACACTGAACATTATTGGATTTTGTTATATTTCATATTTTTTGCTGTCAGTTTTTTAAATATATTGATGATGTTTAACATACTGTATAGCTAGTAATACTAATGGTTAGTGGCGACGTTAGGCGACCGCCGACGCCTACGCGCCTAGCGTTGCCATCCGTCCGGTTAAAGCCGGACTGTGTTAGGCTTTTTGACCTCTTATCCGGCTAATTTAGCTGTGTCCGGCCCATCCGGCTTTTGTTAGGCTTATACTATCGTTCAATTCAATCACTTCAGTCAGTAGCAAACGAGCGAGCGAGACGAGATTTGCTGACTCGCAACTAAATGCTTCTTATAAAGTAGGTAGGTACCTACCTATGTGTTTCTTATTTTTTTTTGACAATAATTCCTTTTTTTAGCGTTCGGCTTTGGAATTCAAAAGTCAGGCTTTTAAATATGTGTTTTATTCAATATTCTTGATGTCCGGCTTTGGGACCCAAAAGCCCGGCTTTTTTGACGGGTTCGTTCGGATTTTTAGATGGCGCGAGTCGCGCCCATGGCCTCGCAAAAAAGTTTTTAAAGTTGTTAAAATTTAGCTATTTCTGTTTATTCTCGTATTTCCTATAGTATTATTTATCTACAGTTGTCTGGCAATATTTTGAAAGTAAAATATTTCCGTATGCGATATTCGGGGAATCCCCGAATCGTTAATTCGAATGGACTAGAAAGAATTTCTTTCTAGGGGCCTCGCAAAGAATTTCTCGCCTAGGTCTACTTTTCGGCTAGCACCGCCACTGCTAATGGTGCATGAGGTTGTGGATTCAAAACCAGGCTACGTACCTACCAATGTGACTTTTTCATTTCATACGTACTTTCTTTCATTTCAAAAGGCTGCCCAGCTTAAATAGGACTAGGCCGGACATTTGCTACATGCCAAACGACATAACAGCCCATAAAATACAAAATTGGTGCTGCAAATGGCTAGACGTGGTAGACCACAAAGGAGATACCGGGACGATTTGGACGGCTTCCTTAAGGATTGGCAAGACGTTACGCAAAGACGAGACTGATGGAAGGAATGGAGGTAGGAGGCAAGCTTTTGCCACAGTATAAGTATTAGTACTACCGTACAGTAACGACACGCTCCGCCTCCCTCCGAAACAAACAGTGTTTCCTCACCTCTTCTCGCGTGGAACGTGCTCTCGGAACTGTTTTAAGTTTGAGGGGCGCGTAGACACGCACACTCACGCACGTATTTGTACAGTCTGTTATTTTGGTAGTAGTGTAGGCAATTATATCGTTTCGTTTATATGGAGTGTCGTGGGTGTGTGCCTTTGCCTCGCAGTGGAACAGTACAGACTAAATAATAATGTACTTTCTAAGGTTATCTTTGACATCATTGACATGGCAAAATATTGTCAGAAAACCTGGTTTTATAATCAATATAACTTAAGAATAACCAGCCAATCTACCTTGAGCGCACGTGGTGATCAACGCTCGTTTCTTCTCTGTATGAGAAGACCTTTGCCCAGCAGTGGGACAAAAAAGGGCCAAATTATTTGGTGTCACGTTCCGCCTGAGCCTGAGCGTGCAAGCGAGAGCGCGGAACAAGCGATAGAGAGGCACGATCGGCCCAAGCAATAAGCTCCGCCCACCTCGACGGAAGCCAGTATTTGCTTATGTTATATATGTTAGCCGTTATGTTTCTTTATGACGTTATCACGTGAAACTATCGTCCGTAAACCGACTTTACAGACAACCAATTTGTTTGTTTTTCTAAAAATGATAGCTAGCAGCTGAAGCTGTATTTTCCATTAAGTCTCAGTAGCTACAAAGTATGAATGATCCCAATTTAAAATTATTTCCACTTCCAAGTGAAAAGAGATGTTCCGCCATGTCAAATATATCAGACCCATTTCCGACGGATTTACATAAAAAATCTGTTGAGTTGTCCGAAAATTGTATCTTAACAAATTTATTGACAATACTCCTAAAATAAATCTACATCCTTAACGTTCTTTAATTAAGATCCAAATCAAATGGACAGAACGATCTTCAAATGCAAAATGTTATTTGTATTATGTCTATTCATCTATTGAGTAGCAGTGAAGCCATAGTAATAAACTCCGCGTTGCCTTGTATTTGCTAAGGAACAGCGACATGAATAGAGAGGACATCTGCCTATTCAAGTAGAATTTACTACTAATTCCTTTTGTTATTTTTTCTTTGAGTGGACACACGCTGTGCTCATTATTTGGATATTCTTTGGAGCACGCTTTGGACCGCCTACGATATTAAACTAAGAAACAATTTTAAATTGTATTTGTGATGAGAGCCTAAGGGAGATCAATGTGGACTATAGCTGCATTCTGCATAAATTATGCCTAAGAAGAGGTTAGAGAGACTAGGGTTGTCAGGTCTTAAAACCGAAAAGACGGATAGACCATCCAGTTTAACCGGACATTTGGAATGGGCAAAAAGACCAGACAGTAGGTACTTACTAGTCCGCGCTCTCAGTCACTCGCTTGCACTGGCGATATAAGGTGAGGTGGGCGGAACGGAAGTCAAGTGTACTATAAAACATAGCCTATGGCATTCAGCAATAAATTAGCTTTCATCCAATATAAAAAAAATCACCACACCAAAAGATTTTAAATATAAAAATAAATTAAATTACCTCTTTAAAATATTAGTGTACCTACTAGCGGGCTCGGCAGACGTTGTCCTGCACTGAAAATAAAAAAAAACGCCTACAGGCCTACCTACCGGGTCCAATTATGAATCAAGACCATTCTCAAACCCACTTGAACACACACAAAAATTTTCATCAAAATCGGTCCAGCCGTTTAGGAGGAGTACACTTACATACGTGTATGTAAGTGTGTAAAAATCTTCGGTGCGTGTGTACACGCACTGAAGATTTTTATAAGATAAAAGTAGTATGGAGGTATAGTAATAGAATGATGCTCTAGAATTATAAGAAAACGAGTACCTACATTGTTTGCATAACCTGTTCTTAAAATTAGTATACGACAATTCATCTCAAAAGAATACTTCTAGAATTTTTGATTAAATAAATCTAGGTTTAAAAGGACAAGGTTCATGTCCACCCACTTGACAGCCCCTGGCCGTGAAGATAAAGGTCGGAACAGAAGTCAAGCGGAAACAATGAACTGAGACACAAGGGTAGGTAAGGTACAGTCAGGAACTCAGTATATAATACAAGTGGTCATTGTTATGCTGAAAGTGCTTAGGTAGCTCGCGAAATTAAAATAATCGATTTTTTTTTGCAATTTTCAGCTCAGTACCTTGTTTTAAAATATTAAAAACTTATTCGCGGGAGTAACAAATATGCATTTATAGAATTATAATAATTAAAATCATCAACATAATTTTCCAGTGTAATATCATCATTTCACGTCATATTTTCATTAAATAGGCACATTTACGAATAATGCTAACTTAGAGAACTATGTTGATTATTTTAATTATTATAATTTGTCTAAACACATATTTGTTACTCAGGCGAATATTTTTTTTATTATTTGAGAAGTATCCACGGTCTCGAACCAAGCGCTTTGCTTCCATATTTATTGTGCGAACTACCAGACTGTGGAATTCACTGCCCGCCTCTCTATTCCCCGATACATATTCTGGGTACCTTCAAGGCACGAGACCGGTTTATCCTAGGCAAGCGTGCTCCACCTTAGGCCGCATCATGAGTTGCGGTCAAACGCAAAATATAAAAAAAGTATGTTGATGATTTAAATTATTATAATTGTTTAGACACATATTTGTTACTCCTGCGAAATATTTTTTTGTTTTTTTTTTTTAAAAACGAAAAAAAAATTGAATTTCGCGAGCTAATTTGGGCCATCCCCTTTAAGAGAAAAATAGATTTTGCTCACTATCTAGAGAGATAGAGGTCAAACAAACGTTGATCGAATTCTACTTCCTAGACCTACTACGTGATAGTTTGTGAGGACGGATGAATGGATGGATGGATGGATGGATGTTTCTTACTCTTTCACGCTTAAACAGCTGAACGGATATTTGGCACATGTTTGGCACACATTACACACATACACATTAGATATCGTCTAGCTTAACACAGGATATTTTTTATCCCGTTCTTGGTCCCGCGGATAATTTCGGATTATGGCCTAATTGAATTATACGCAGATAAAGTAACGGGCAAAAGCTTGTAAAGGTTTTTTGGCACAATATTAAATTATTTGTAGAAAGATGACTTTTATTTTCAAACCACTTACCTAAAGGAATTAAATATAGGTATACAAAACATAAAATAAAAAAAGAATTTTAATTATGTAATATTGTAATAAAATTTGTACCTACATAGTAGAAAAAAAGGTGACACAAAATAAAACAAAATAACATTTTAATCCGGACTACTAGATAGAAAAGTATGCAAATTGTCAGGGTCCAAAGGAATGACTTCGTCACTGCGAGTTCTGAATACCTATTACCTATATCTAGCTATTCTAATGTGTATACTTATGGCGCTTACTGTACAAAAGGTACCTATCTAAACAGTTTGTACGAGGCAGTCAGTGTAAGTTTATGAACAAAGATGAAAGGAGATCCTTCGGGCAGGAATGTTGAATGATAATATTATTTTATCATTCCAAGACGTGTTTGTAATTCCTGAGATGTATGTTATGTTTTAGTGGTTTTAATTAACAAAGTAAGTGATTGTCTATTTAATTATTCGAATTCGTGATTTTCCTTAAGAGGAAACACAAGGGCCGTTTTTCCATACAAACTTAGTCCCCCGTTTCCTCCCTGGATAATGCCAGTAGATCAATTATTATTTTTTAAATATCCATGGCTACTATTGGCATGTCCCTATGTTTTCCTTTTTCTCATAAATTTATTATTAAAAGAGATATGAATATTGAAAAACCTAAAAAATTGGCATGATTTTCCGCTGTGTTCAAACATTCAGAAAACAAATTTGACTTGATTATATAAAAAATAGAAAACATAGAAACACGGCAAAAGCCTTTCTTTATTTTTTAATGAAAAAAGCAGTTAAATCGGTTAAGTTTTGGAGAAGAAATCAGGGGACTACGAATCATTAATTTTGTGTACTTTTAATAGGTATTTTCGGTCAAAGCTGCAGTTGTCTCTATCGCGCTCTGCGGTCTGGGCCCGAACACGATGTTCGGGCATCGCGCGACAGCAATAGATTTTACAAATACCTAATTTTCAATTCTCTAGCCCGTGGTATTTCCTCTTAAGGATCCCATATATTTCCTGCACTCAGCAATAACGTAGCTGCGTAAGAATTTTTTGCATCGGACGAAATTTAAAAAAAAAAAAAAAAGTTTATTTTAAATTCTAATAGTTTGTATCTACAGTCCCAATTTTCGGAAGCAACCGGTGTTTTTTCTCTCGAACCGTAATTTGGTCTTTCGGTCCGGAATAAGGACCAAAAACGATTTTTTGATTGAACTTAAACTTAATCACTATATATTCATAAAAATGATTATTATTCAACAATGAAACCAACACTCTTCTTCCATTATCTGATTATTACAACGATTCGCACCAAGGTTTCCAATCATATTTAGTACACAATGTAATGAAGCGAGCCAATCACTGCATTTCCGGACATTCGACCATTAAAAACTGTCATGGCCGCCAAAACCATTGACATTTTTTTCTTATTTCCCCAGTTTAACCTTAATCTCTTTTAGTACATACAAAATAAAAAAAAACAATGGATTTTTCCAATGGTGCGTGACTGTACCGGCCTTGTTGTGACACAGAGTAGATAAATGATGATTATAGCAGCAGTATGTCATTCAATTGTGTTAAGAACTTAGTTGATTGCCGTTTCAATGGACACTGATTTGGATATGATGTGGTTTATGTCAATATTGTGTCGGTTTGGTAATTTGTGGTAATTGATAGCGTAATGAAGTGTGCGTCGATTGGCGAATGAGTGAATGACTGCATAAGTGTGAATGAGTGCGTTTCGTTCATCGACGTACAGTTACGCTATGTTGCCAATATTAGTACCTAATCAATATCATGTATTCATTCGGGATATTGATAACAAATGAAGTGGTGATCAAGCGCAGTGAAAGTCAAAGTCAAATTATTATTTTTTAAACACGGTAAGTAGTCACGCTTTTATTTTGGGTCCTAATTCTTTGTTTTTAAGAATCACTGTCTCATTTTCAGGATTAATTTTAAATACGAAGTTAAAATCACGTACCTAGTCATTATCAGCACGTAAAATTAAAATATTGATAACTTCATTTTCAAAACATATATCTTAATCCTTTTACTATTTATTTATTTTTAAACTACCTTAAATATCTGACTAATCTATGTAATCTTCGATAAGTAAACATCACTTACACCTCATCCCGTAATTACTGTGACGTCACACGTGTCGGGTGCGCCGGCGCCGCGCGGTTGCATCTTAAATTAAGTAGCTATAATAACATTAGTGTTGACTAACATTGTGTTGGTAGGTATGGTTGTCAAATAATTATTTTTGCAATTATTTTTCCGCTCTATTTTATTTTATTATTTTCTCGCGGAAAATACACTAGCACAATTCTCTGTTACGACGAGACCCACATCACAGTATAATATAAATATAAGTACTACCGTACAGTAGCGACACGCCCCGCCTACCTCCGAAACACTGTTCCTCACCTCTACCCGCGTCGTACCTGCTCTCGAAACTGCTTTAAGTTTAAGGCCACAAAGTATGCAAGGCTGCGTCGCGCCCGAGCAGAGACCGCTTAGAACAAACCGCCATTTTTACCACGCACACATTGACATTTCGTTTATAGGCATTCTCAAGCAGTTTCAAGCAGACTTCAGACTCGACTGTCACGTGTTGTCTAAATGAAAAAATGAGAGACATTGACATTTCACGACGAACAAGAAAATTTTGTTAGATACGCACACACACGCACGTATTTGTACAGTCTGTTATATTATTTGTAGTGTAGATAATTAAATCGTTTCGTTTGTATGGAGTGACATCGGTGTGCCTACATTTTCGAATGATAACCAGACTTTTGCCTCAACCTACCTCCCAAGACACGACGGACAAGCTTAGTATCCGTAGAATCTAATATTTATATACGTCGCGTCGAAATGGTAAAATTAGGGATTTGGTAAAATCACGGCAGATCAAAGTCAAAGTCAAAGCATTTATTTCAATTAAACCATTTACAGGCACTTTTGAATTGTCAAGGAGTCGGTCAGTTAGTCAGAAAGTTGAAGCTAGTTGCTCGTTCCAAAACGTAGGTAGGAGTCCGTGGAGTTTCTTGCTCGACACTCTTTTAAAATCAGGTTTTTACAAAATACTGCTTACATTATTCTTGTTGCTTCTATATGTGAAAACAATGAAGGTAATCTAGAAATACAAAGCATAAAAAATAATCAAGATAAAAACCATGGCAGTTAAGATTTGACCAATCTCTACTGACAGCGCCCGTTCACGAACATGACGCGTGAATCAGCACCATTCAGCTCAACCATTTTGGAGACAACTGAATGATCCAACACACATGATGATACAATAACAACTCTATTGGGATATTTCCCTGAAGAAAATTAGTAATTTGATCAAAATATGACAGAGCTATGCGAGTCCTGGCTTGTTTATTGATAATTTCACTGATACAGTTTAGGGATTTAATAAAATTACTAACTTCCTTCAGGGGAATGACCCAAGAGTTGTTATTGTATCATCTGCCGTGATTTGACTGAATTCCCCCTATTCCCTAATTGTACCATTTCCCTGATTACGAACATATTTTACTATTGGACCAACACATCACAAAAAAAAAAACAGGTTTTCCATACAAAATACGTATCAAAACGAAATATAGGAATACCTTTGAAGGACAGAAGGAAGCACTGTTTAAGACTTGAAGTCCGGCTAAGAATAAGAATAAGAATAAGAATATGTGGGGACATTTTCACACACGGCCATCTGACCCCCCTATGACCCTGTACTATGGGTGTCAGACAGCTGATATACATACACAAATACATTTTTTTTTGTAAATACATACATATATAGATAAACAACACCCAGACACAAGGCAAACACAAGTGCTCATCACACAAATATTTACCCTGGGCGGGAATCGAACCCGCAACACGCTGCGCAGCAGTCGATCGCTCAGCCACTGCGCCAACCGTGTCGTCAAGAAAATGTTAGTTTCGATACTAGTAACCACTAGTGTTGTTATAGGAACATTTAGCAGTACAGTAATATTCCAAAACACCCATTGTTAGCAATTTTACTAGAATTGAACTGACTGATAGAGACGACTGTTGACAGTTTAGATCACGTAGGTATTATACTGAAGCCTTCTTGTTAGTGATAGAAAACATTGTATACAGTTCGAAATAGTAATTTTCTAGTTGTACTACTGACTACAAACATACAGTAATAAAATGATACACAGGACAGCATTATATTCATGTCTAACCATTGTAAGAGCAATCATGATAGCCAAAGTTCAAAATTCAACTTATTGACTAAAATATGTCTAGACTAACTTAGTATTAAGCGCACTGTTCAGTCCCTTAAGGCAATAAGAGCATCTTCGTCGCACTTTTCAGTTTTTATTTTATTTTTTTCGATATGACATCTCGCAGTTCAATCTAGAGATTGTTTGCGACAATGACGCCTAAATATGGCGCCATCGCGACAATGGAACTATTTAAAACTATTTTTGACAGGTTCAAGGAAGTTTATTTAATAAACCCATATTTATTATATTAATACCTACACCTAATCACGATGGGTTATAATAGGACGGTATAATTACGAAAAAAAAAATACCTACCTAAAATAATTTTCTACAGTAGCCATTTTCATACTAACAATTTTATATAAAAGCCTTGTTAAAAACATTTCGAGGTTGTTACCCGTTATCCTTGACACGACATGTTCTGTACCGTTCTCATGCAAATTTCTATTTTCTTGTTTAAAAATAAGTTAAATGACCGGAAAAATATAACGTGTTGCTTTTAAATATCACAAGGTAACGAAACCAGTAACTATTTGTGTATTAAAGATTTTGTGTTTAACAGTGGAGTGGAAATGCTACCTAGGTACCAGGCTCCGCCTGCTTGCAAGTCAAATATACACTAATATTATAAAAGCGGAAGTTGCTCTGTCTGTCTGTAACGTTTTCATGAATAAACGGCAGAACCTATTTTGATGAAATTTGGTATGAATATAGCTTAAACCCTGGGCAAGGCTACATTTTAATAAGCGACTTTGTCTGCATTCGCGATAACCGACATTCACACGGACGAAGTCGCGGGCAAAAGCAAGTACTTATACCATAGAAAGTAATTATCCTTTCCTAGCTTACTATAAAAAATGATAGTCTTCCAGAATTTACCTCATACAACAAAAAATATTCAATTTTATGTACCTCTTTATAATATTAGTAAAGTAATTTAGTATAGATATAAACGTAGCAACGGCACTGACAACCCTATTTTACAAGACTATAACAAACTTAACACTACAATCAAATCACGCGAATTAAAACCTTATCTCTTACAGAACAAGCACTAACAAGCAGCAACAAAACAGTGTTCAAGTTAGGTCTAAAAATAGCATGTATGGACTAATGACAGTAATTTTGCGTTAAATCGTTCTGAGCTGTAGCTTTAAAAGGAGATGTCGCTGTTAAAGCAATGTTGTGCTAAGTCGTATCATTATGAATTACTAGCTATTCTGTCGCGACTTAATCTGCTTCAGACTTCAGAATTTAGCCAAATATCTAAATAAATTTAGAGAATTATCATATGTTTTAAGCCAGATCAATATTTATTTATTTATCACAACTTAATGCACATAATGTAACAAACACACTGTACAGACGCTAACACATCAAGCTATCTGTAAAATTTCCCGAATTTCCCGAAAAAAAAAAACAGTGGAGAAGTAAGAAAAAACATAATTTCTACTTGTAGATGCTAAGTACAGTAGGAACAGTATATTTAAAAAGTTTGTAACTTGTACCATTCTAAACCCCTGAATCATCCGGCGCCGCATGTCGCCTGAACGCTGATTAATTGACGCAAGTGCATCCGATAATGTTGCAAGTGTTTCTTTGGCGTTAAGTCAAATGTTAGGATAAAAAGGAATAATTCTTGAGGGAAAGAAAAGTGACAGTAATCAATATATATCACTGTAATTCGGATGCGTTTTGAGCTGGCAAGAACATTTTAAAAGTAGGTAACCTACTTACTAATAATTTCCATCTATGTAGGTACTTATCCATTTTCCCCCGAAATGACGTGACGTAAAGAGATGTAGCGATAGGGAATATCATTATCGATACAATTTCATAATAATGTCGATATTTTTATATATTTTCGTTTTAATCCCAGTAAATGTGGATGGAGATGGAGAGAGAGAGGAAGACCAAAGAAGAGACGGATGGATTGTATGAAGAAAGATATGAAAGAAAAGTTAGTCAGTTATCGCTGTGAAAACATTTATGTGTGATGAGCGCTTGTGTTATCCTTGTGTCTGGTTGTTGTTTATCTATATACGTATGTATTTAAAATGTATTTTGTGTATGTATATCAGCTGTCTGACACCCATGTCACAGGGTCTCCCTAGTTTAAAATGTCCCCACATATTATTATTACACCGATATTAAAGACCCGGCCTTTAAAATAATACATAAGCAACACCTAATCAATTAACCAAGCAAAGAACACAATCCAAAGTAAAATCATTTACTACAAAATGAACATGCAATTGATGTTATAATCACGCAAGTTGTTATAATTATAAACTATGACTAACTAGACCGCTCCTGTAGACTAGGCTTGATTTATTGATAGTAATAAAAGAAGTATTAGTTGACCTAACATTGTTTAGGCTTTGAGCATAACGAGAGGTCAGGTTAAACTGGTACAGCTTAACCTGACCTCAGCTGATAATATAACGTTGTAGTATGTAACTGCTACATTGTTGGTAGTCGCTGGTCAGGCAATATGGTAAAGTATGATTCTATGTTACTTTTCAGGCATTCATTTTGTACAAAAGGTCTTTCATGACAAGGTCATGGCTAAGGCGGAATATTGCTGCGGGCGTCATAGATGACATTATGATTTATATATTTAACACTTCATGCTTGCACAAAGGCGGACTTCACGTCTTAGGCATTTCTCTCTAGTCAACCAAGGTATGATTTTTGCTGGGGGTGATTGGTATCTCAAAGATTATTAAAAGGCATTGTTGGTTAGTTTGTAAAGATTAGGTGGCAGTCAGTCTGTGCTTTTACCACAGAATACTTAATAGTACTACGTTTTACGCTGATTTCAGTCACCTTTTCCAGCCACATTTTTAACCTAATTTATATCTATACTTAATACAAAGAGATAAAGTTTGTTGATTTTTGATTTGTAATCTCTCGCAAAAATCTATCATTATTACTATTAATTTTATTAATTCTTATAAATCGCTACATAATAAACAGTAGGGTACAATTTAATTTTTACTATAAAATCCCCAAAAACTAGTTTCGCGAAAAGAGCAGTTTTATTTTCGTTTATTGTGTTGCTTTAATATTTAACTTGGTTTATAGTTTCGAATGAACACAAAAACCACTTACGGTACATCGGAATGGTGCTCGTTTTGTAAAGATGTATTTCAATGATAGAAAAAGGGGTTCGGTAAAAAGAGTATTATGTTTTGCGTAATGCTCAGCGAAGCGCGAAATGAGCTGATGTCGCGAGAAAGTCGTTTGGTAATAAGATAACTATTTGATAGTAATTTTTTTGGAAATACGTTTTCAGCCAGGCTAGGAGGACTGATAAGGTAGGTATTTGGACCTTGCAGATTATCATCTGTTTGTAGGGTTAAGTTAATTAAAAAAAATATTTGTACGGTCTTGATATTAAGAGAAAAATTGAACGTATTTGTAAAAAAATATCGACAAAAAAAAGAAAAACTCAAAACAACGTTAAATTCTTCAGATGACTCCGTATTACTTGAAAGCCAATGCTCCATAACTGTATTTAGAAACGAAAATTCATTTAAAACAATACGTGACTTCTAACTTTTTACCAAACGACACGCTCTATTTTATCGATACAAAACCTCTCTAAAATGTACCGCCATCTTCAACATCAAACTTCGCAAGTGTGCTCAAAATAATTAAATTAAATCTCCAACGAAGTCCGTTTCTCGTGGCTTTGTTCTTCCAGCATCTGCTCCAGTTACCTGGAGAACATCTGCCCACGAAATAATGTGGCATTGAGCCCTTCGCGAATAGATTAAGGAAGCTTTGTGTACAGCCAAACCCTAATCTTAAGTAGTGGTGGGACATAATTGATAATAATATCGATAGAATTGCAAAAAAAATATGAGAGCACAAGTATTTACTTTTTGAAAACGTAATGATTGAAACTTCATTGTTATCATGTTCTGTTTGTATGACACATGTACCTATTAATTACTGACATTTCTACAACATTTCAAGGTTAAAAAGTAATATTTATAAGTCGATAATATTTTAGTAATTATATGCAAACAATAGATGATTATTATTAGTTCCATATCGCTATAACACAGTCAACGATAAGATAAAAAAATAATTTACGATTCATCATGACGACATATTTAAAGGTACTGACGAGTATCGCTGGGTATTGAACTAGACTATCTTTTATCGATAGATAAAATAAGGAAGTGGAGTAGTACCACACAATGAGGAGATAAGGTTGAGTACATATTTGTTTTGTGTTCTCGTGAGCTACTTACATTTCTAAACAGTGTATCCGATTCAAGGAAAGATAAAGTTTTTGTTGTTGTTATTGTTTACGAATAAAATACACAAAAATACAGTACCCTTTTTTCGGCAGGCAAGCAAGAGTAAAAGAAAATGGACCACGAAGATTTCTATCGATACTTTAACTTGCACAAGTTTAACCCCATCCCTAAAACGACTCCTTACTCTTCCAAGCATTTCGAAGTATAATTACATGTTTCCTGATACGTGAATTTCGCGATCATTATTAAACAATTTACCGGCGGTTACCATGGTAACGCCTACTATTTTAAACAGGCCCCTTTCTGCTTGCCCTGTGTTTAACAAGTGAAAGATCTGTTTGTGTTTATGATGCAAATAATTCTTTTATGACGTTAATTGATTTAGAATTATGACAGATGACACGTCGATGTTGAATGCATGGAAAAGAAATATGTGAAAGTGAATGGGACTGTATTTATTCCGCTTTCTGTAAGTGCTGTGTTTATATGTTGACAATAAATATTTCATTACCTTGACAACATTTTTAATTACGTCATCATCTTGTCAACCTTTAGACGCCCACTGCTGGGCATAGGTCTCCCCCCAAGGCGGGGTTCAGCCATAATCGCCATGCTTGGCCGATGCATGTTGGCGATCGCAGTAGATGTTAAGGTACTCACAAGAATGCTGCTGCCCATCTTCTGATCAATAATTTAATTACGTAATAGATCGATATTAATACGAGTTTTGAACTTTTGATTTTCTTCTATTTCTTGGCCTCGTCCCATCATTTAGGGTCGGCTCTCCTCATTACTCAGCGCCAGGATACTCTATCCTAGGAGGCCTGGTTTTCAATTTAAAGGGTCTTAAAGTCACGGGTCACAGTAGAGAACCATGTGGCCTCTCCTCTACCGTGCTTTTTCTCAAGATGTGCTTATGCTCGATTTACGGAATGGTTGAACTCTTTTATCTTTTTGTGTCCAGTCTCAGAGTTTTGAACTTTTGATAAAGTTTAATAATTTTTGGGATAAATTCGATATTTAAATTTAAATCGTAGCAACACTAGCAACGTTTGAAATAAAATGTATCTTTCATGACTCTAGTCTAATAACGGACATAACTATTGGATAACTGGTGACACAGGAAACTATCGGTACTAGCTATTATAACTTCCACCTGGTCGAGGGAATGAACAGGCTTAGGTACTAATTTGCATAATACACTTATATGAAGAGAGGAAACTGAATCCGGACTAATATAAATGCGAAAGTGGGTTTATTTGGTTGTTACGCTTTCAAGGTTATGCTGCTGAACCGATTTTGATAAAATTTGGTACAGCCTTAGCTTGAACTTCGATAATGGATATAGGTTCCTTTTTAGTCTGCTAGTTTGTATCTGAGATAATCGGCGTTCATGCGTACGGAATCGAGGGAAAGAGCTAGTTCAAGTAGAGTAGCTCAATATAGCTAAACTCTCGAAACATGTGAATGCAGTAGAAATAAGTATTAGATTAATGAATTTAAAAACCTTTATCGAAGCTTCTGTACTTACTAGTAACAGAATTACGAAAAAACTTTCTATTTAAAGCTTGCAAAATTCTAAGTAGAAAAATAAAAAAATCTTCAAGTTTTTTTTAGTTACTGAAGTATAATATTCGGGCTGTCGACCCCATCTATCTAATAGTAGTATGACTATGTTCTTTAAATGATTGTGAATATAGTTTATGGCCTAGAAATCTTGTACTGCATTTGCGTCATTGACGATATGAAATCAAAATTTGACGTCATTCATCTATCTGATGATACACCCACTTATAGCCAAATGAATTCGCAGAAAACCAGTGATTTTTTAAATATTATACCTAATATTCAGCAATTTCACAGCATACACTTTAAACAATTAACGCAAGAAAAACAATCCTAACTAATATTATAATGAGAAAGACTATCTGTCTGTCTGTATTACGTTTTCCAGACGAAACGGCTAAACCGATTTTCAAGAAATGAGGTATGAAGATAGTTTGAACCCTGGGGAAGGATATAGGCTACTTCTTAATTTCTTGCTCGTTCTTCTCCATAGAGGCCTACCCTGCGTTTTGGAACGAGCAACTAGCTTCAACTTTCTGACTAACTGACTGTTTGACTATTCAAAAGTGCCTGCAAATGGTTTAATTGAAATAAATGCTTTGACTTTGACTTTGAATCCGTGATAATCGACGTTCACACGGACGAAGTCACGGGCAAGAGTTAGTACGTACATAAAAACGTAAGCAGTTTCTAATACCCCATAGCAACGAACACCTAAACAAAAAATTAAGCACGCAACAAAAAAATAACAACATAAAAATAGGGTTGTACCACCAAAAATAAAATATCGATAGCGCAATCGAATTGCGATTTACGATTCAGCTCGTGCGGCGCGGCTAAACAATGGCTTCCGTTTCCTGCCCGCCACGTGCGCCCGCGCACCGCAACGACCGAAATTCGAATATGGAATTCACTTAATTGGACGAGATAAAAATCGAATTATGGAATTGTTTAAAAATGTGTGTAATTAATTTGAGTTATTTATCACCTGATTTAAGGGTTAGGTTATTATGACAAGTGGGAAAAGTTACGTATTTATGTTATTCATTTAATAATTATTATAATATCAAAAATCGTGTAGAAATAAAATGGGAAGTTTTAAGCTCTATCTACACATATCAGGGCCGTGCCCGGGACGTGGACGAACCGTGTCCGTGTCCGTGACCGTGCTTTAAAAAATATCGTCGTGAACATTTTTGTCCGTGCCTAAAAAAATATCGTCGTGAACATTTTTGTCCGTGCTTAAAAAAATATCGTCGTGAACATTTTTGTCCGTGCCTAAAAAAATATCGTCGTGAACATTTTTGTCCGTGCTTAAAAAAATATCGTCGTGAACATTTTTGTCCGTGCTTAAAAAAATATCGTCGTGAACATTTTATATCTTGCTCATACACGTCCGTGTCAACGACGGAGCTTCAATGCCCGGGCCGACGCCGTGCACAGGTACGTCACGGCGTCAGCCGTACGACGATATTTATCAAGCACGTTGCGCATCTTATATATAAAAATCTTCTGTGCGTGTGTATGAAAGTGAACTCCTCCTAAACGGCTGGGCCGGTTTTGATAAAATTGGTTGTGTGTGTTCCAGTGGATTCAAGAGTGGTTTAGATTCACTATTGGACCCGGCAGGTGGCGCTATAGTCGGGTTGCAGGACAACGTCTGCCGGGCCCGCTAGTATTTATATAAAAATAAATGACGAGTTTTTAATAGAAGCGGTACGCATATATGTTATATATACATATAAATATATATATATGTAACAAAGTGGTGACTGAGGGGTACAACCGGGACCCGGATGCACGGTCTTAGCACGGCGACGGCCCTGTCACGTTCCGGGCACGGCCCTGATATATGTGGCCAAACCTTTATTCTAACATGTCTTTGTATAGTTTCTGTCTGGTGGAAAATTGTGCACCGATTAAATATAGCAAATCGTTATGGAAAAATAATAAAATACACAAAATTACGTAATATGAATGCAAATATTATTTTTCAGAACTCGTAAATTACCACCGCAGTAGTTTTATTTTGAGAAGAAAAAAAAATATTATCTTGGAACATATTTAGTGTTTCGAATATCGTTTGTTTTTTACGACTTGCTGAGAACGTGTGCCAAATGTGCCAATATTTTTGTTTTATAAAGAAAATAAAAATCTATATTTCTATTTTAGATTTGATGTGTTCACATGAAATCAAACCATCCGTGAAATTATTGCAATAAAAAAAGAAGCGGGCGTGAATAGAATTGCCACGTAATTAAGTAATTTATTTTGCACAGATAATCGATTATTTTTGGACAACACCTGAGAAAATATCATTAACACACCTATATCAATGGTATTTAGATGCTTTTTCCACGAAACTAAGTTGCTCTTTTCGTTTTTTTTTTTTTATCAAATGTTACACGGAAATTAAAGTAGAAGCTATAGTTCTGTTTACCCCATTAGAGTGTGAAACGTAAATAGTACGAGGATCTAGAGAAAAGTGTCGATTGAATAGATTTCCATTCATCTTTTTATATTTTAATAGACAATGTATGGGAATTGGACTGATTTGTATTGTTTTGCTGCTTGTTATGCACTCGTTACCTCTGTTATTCGTTTTTTAAACATTGTTGCAGTTGTTTCTAACTAATTAAGAAGTCTGAAGTGGGTTTCTTAAGCCCAGATTTGATTCTCTAATATTAGTAAAATAATACGTACATACAATAATTATCAAAAGTTCTACTAACATCGACATCTCTAACAATAGGGTATTTTACTCTATACGAGAAAAAATCTATAAATATGTTATTGAGATAGTTTAGGCATAAAGCAGTCGGAAAATGTAAGTTTTAGTACATAAAACAACAAAACAAATTTTTAAATTCAATTCAAAGTTTTCAGTATTTTAATCTGTTATAAAACACCGTGAAATAGTAGCAGCCATGTTATTACGCCATACGGCTGTGTAAACAAAATATTGTCAACTGTCAGTCACCCGATTGGCGTAACATAGGCTTTGTACTTTTATTATTTTCGTAACCAACGTATTTTTTTCATTATTACACCTAGTACAAAATATACTTTTAATTATTTTTAAATGATATACAATTATCATATTTAATATGATCTCATTTGATACAAAACGAACTGACGTCATTTACGCTGAGCAATATGGCGTCCAGTAAGAGGCATTTTCGTCAAACTACGCGCGAAATTTGAAAATTTAAAATTTAGATGCATTTTTATGGCACTTATCGATTGAATAAAAAAATTATGTTTTTTTTTGATGGCATATTAGCACTACAGAATTTCATTGAGACACTTTCCAAAAATGTGTGTAATACCCTATTGAACGATACATCTCTAGCCATTACGTATCAGTTAAATCACACCTGACTGTAATACATACAGCATTATGTACATATAGTGCATACAAATCGTTATATATAATTCCATATTCAAAGTTCAGTACATAGAGACTGTAATCCGTATAAATAGGTGCCTATCTATATGTTAATACTGCTCGATATCCCGCTTCATTTGTCGGTTGCATCTGAGTTAGGGCTGGCACGCAATAATTTTCAATGAAGCGGTAAAGCTTGGATTTATAACAGCTAATAAGGTTATATTAAAAATGTGAAGAAAAATATGGTTAATTTTTAATAAATTTGTTCTACTTAGCCCCCTCGGTTTAAAACGTTGAATGGTTTAACTTTAGGGTGCCAGAAATTCCTGTCAGTTTTGTTCAAAAAGTATTTGGTTTAATATGAATATACGCAGTCAGGGGTGGAAATTGTAGTAACTTTTAGCAACTTTCACTTCGTCTTAATCTGTCAAAAACGCCTCTCTTTTACCTAAAATTTTGAACGTTTATTTTAGCAGAGTTTTTTATTTTTTGATCATTTGATAGGCATACGTTTTACCACTATCTCACCTGATGGGAAGCGATGATGCGGACTCAGATGCAGCACGCTTTTAGAATTGATCTTCATATTTCTTGCTACGTAAGATACTTATCCTCAAAATATTTTTACTTCTTTTTTGTCCATCCATATTGATTACTTATACAATAACAAGAATTGTTGCAGTGTCACCAAATTTCAAGGCCTTTTTGAAGGTTGCAAAAATTTGCAAGCCCTTAAAAATATGACACTTATACGTAAGGGATATCCATTTCTATCATTTCCTATCTGTTATCTAGAGTAGATTGATTGCATCCTGTCACTTAATGCCTGGCAAGATAAACTGAAAGTACTAGCTAGTGCTTATCACGATCATCTACAGAATGTTAGAATATTTTACAATGTATCGTACGTGTCAACCCTGGTTTCCTGTACTTTCAGTATCCGTCGTGCGTTTATTTGCTTTCATATCGACGGTACGGCTTGCGTAACGTCAACGCACTAAAATGCGTCAATTTGCAATGCTGTTGCTAGTGTTTGTACGGTGATATGAGTTGAAGTTCTATTTTCAAATAAAATGTTATTTCAGCTTAAATTCTTCGATACTTCGCTTCAACTATTTTATGACAAACCATCTTCTTCGTCTGCGACTTCAATATCTGTGTAGAATTCAGAAATCCAAAGTCCTAAATAATCCCATTTGAATATAAAATCAAAAGATAGATCAATATCTCAATATCTACATATAATATGTGTGCCAAATTCCAGCTAATTTCGTTCAGCTGTTTAAGCGTGAAAGAGTTCATCCATCCATCCTCACATAACTGTCGCGTTTATTCAAAGTCAGAGCAATTATTTCAACTACACTATTTACCACTAGCGACCCGACCCGGCTTCGCATGGGCCTATAACCTTCCTCGATAAATGGACTATCCAACACAAAAATATTTTTTCAATTCGAACCAGTAGATCCTGAGATTAGCGCGTTCAACCAAACAAACATACAAACTCTTCAGCTTTATAATATTAGTATAGATAACATCCATTATTCCTAGTAGTAGGATTGAAGGAAGAATGACAGAATTACTAAAAAGTCTAAAAGCCGAGTTCCGCCACAGAATCACTTTAAAAAACTTCTTAAATTCCACAACGCATAAAACTCTTCAACAGAACAACAAGAATAATACTCTCTAAAGACTTAACGCGCCTTGAAGATCTTACAACAGAAAGTTATGACTTACAACCAATTTCCAAGCTTCAGAAACTTAACGAGTTTCTATTGTAGTTATAAAAAGGGACGGTGCAACTGGGTCGCCTGTCATGGCGCCGGCGACCTCTGTGCTTCGCAAATGGCTTTTCCGATTGCACTGCGCCGCTAGTGCTGGTAAATGTGTCGAGGATAGCATTCCCGTTACGGTTTTGTATTAAATTCTAATGTTACGGTTTAGTGATATTGTTTTGTTTTGTTGGTTCATACGTTCTACTTCTATTCTAATATCTATTTATACTAATATTGTGAAGAGAAATACTGAAGGCCAATTCTACTAATTTAGCATTTAGTCTCAGCAACAATGTCAAAATCTTGTCAAAAATGCAAAAAAAACGGCGTTTTTGACAAGTTGAGACCGAGATTGAAATGCGAACGTTTTAAAAAGTTAGAAGAATAGCCCCGCTGGTCCAATTACAAAATATCTTTCTCTGATAAAAAACTACACTACTGCCAAATTACATATATTAGGTCTTTACATATGAAATTGCCGCTCGGTATCAAAAAATTAAAAATAACATTTTTAAAAGAAATTATATATTTAGTCAATCGAAGTATGTACCATTGTTATCGATACACTTTCGCCATTTTATCGGGAGCTCATTGATCCCTTTGGTAAAAAAATCCTGGGAGCGAGAATCGATGAACTGCTTGAAGGCTGTTTAAACTGCCTCATCAGAATTGATTTTTTTTCCTTGTAAAAAGTTGTCCAAATTTCGGAATAAATGGTAATCGTTTGGGGCAAGATCTGGAGAGTATGGTGGGTGACGAGAGTTTCCAGTCGCAGCTCCTCTAACTTCGACTGTCTGATGTGCAGTATGTGGTCGAGCGTTATCCTGAAGGAGCAATGGGCTAGAGCAATTGACCAATCTCGGTTGTTTAATGGTGAGCTTTTCCATCATTGTTTGCAACTGTTGACAATACATGTCTGCAGTAATCGTTTGGCCTGATCTCATGAAGCTGTAGTGGATGACACCAGCACAGGACCACCAAACACTAACTAGAATCTTCTTTTTGGTCAGTTTTCGCTTGGGGCAAGATTTTGCCGGTTTTCCAGGGTTAAGCCATTGTGATGATCGCTTGCGATTATCGTACACGATCCACTTCTCATCACAAGTGACATGATACGATTTAAAATTCCCTGATTATTGTGACGATTGAGCAAGGAAGCGCAGCAACCGACGCGTGTTTGTTGGTGTGTTTCAGTCAATTCGTACGGTACCCACTTTTCGAGCTTTTTTACTTTTCCAATTTGACGCAAATGGATAGTGATTGTTTTGTCACTTACTCCAAAGGCTGCTGCTAATTCAGAAGTGGTTTGAGATGGATCCGCTTCAACTATCGCCTTTAATTCTTCATTATTCACTTGAGTATCCGGTCGTCCACGAGGCTCATTTTGTAAATCAAAATTTCCAGAACGGAAACGTTGAAACCAAAAACGCACCGTTCGTTCGTTAGCGGTGCTTGGCCCGTACACGTCGTTAATCCTTCGAGCCGTTTCTGCTGCACTGGTGCCACGGTAGAACTCATATTCGTAAATATCGCGAATTTTTAATTTCTCCATTGTTGTTGCAATAGCAATTTTCAAGCCCAAACAAATGACGATAAAACAAATGAAACACGAATTTTAAAACAATATTCTTTAGTCTTTATTTTGAAATAATTTTGAATTTGGAATTCCTAATCAAACACAAAATATTTGATTTCAAAGTTGCCAGTATTAAGTATCGGCAATTTCATATGTAAGGACCTAATATTATTAGGATATGTTTTATAACATACATACACGATAACACGACACGGCACGACGACACGGTTGGCGCAGTGGCTGAGCGATCGACTGCTGCGCAGCGTGTTGCGGGTTCGATTCCCGCCCAGGTAAATATTTGTGTGATGAGCACTTATGTTTGCCTCGTGTCTGGGTGCTGTTTATCTATATATGTATGTATTTATAAAAATCTATTTGTCTATTTATCCGCTGTCTGACACCCATAGTACAGGGTCTCCCTGGTTTGGGGTCAGATGGCCGTGTGTGAAATGTCCCCAGATATTATTATTATTATTTTATACTTGAGTTGATGCAGTTAGTAGATTCTATGCTAGTTACCAATAAATGACGTAAGAAACGTAAGTAATTTATTTATAACGTGTAAGGAAATAATAAATTCATTTAATATCATTACACGTGTGTAAGAAGCCAATCGGAAATCAGTTTCCTAGAAAGTGTTTAGTAGGCTGTTGTTCATAATGCTATAATAAAACGAATATTTTCAAAGTTAGATGAAGAAATGTTTATATTTTTTTCTATACTGCATGCGACACATTCCCTACGTATTTTACAATCTCGATATTTTCATTATCGTCGTGCAGCACTATTTGCGACCTATTTTCTCTTCTCTTGGTTTTAAAGTTTTCAAAATTGGAACGGCACTATTCCGTTAGGAAGGAATACTTTTTTTTTCAAAGCTTTGCTCCGCTAGTTTTTATTTTTAATAGTTTTCATAGGTTTACCGCTACGTTCGATTTTAGAAATGACAGATTCTTGTCTGATTCGAAAATTCGAAACGGTCACTTGAAAAGGTTATCTTCGATTTGATTATTTTTAAATCGATCTAACCCGCGTTAAATCCAATGATTATTTTGTAACTTATTGGATAATTTGTGTACTAATTTCAATGATTTTACTATCATTTTAAAATGGAAACGAATGGTGCCATAATTTAAATTGTATATACCAAATTTGATTTAATTTAACAACCGAATGCTTGATTAGTGACAGAAATAAAATCTAAATAATCTAATGACATCACGCTGGTTCACATTTACCTACATTTAAAGCGAGTTCATTTGTTAAGAAAATACTGCATTTTAAAATGTTCACATACACATGTCTGTGAAACATACAATCATGTACTTTGTATAGTTTATTTTGTTTACAAACAACACACCATAGTCGAATACTACGTTGTAGTACTTAACAATAGTTATATTATTCTAAAGGCTCACGTTTTGCAACACTGCACTGAGAATGACAATACAAGTTAAGGTCAAAACCAATGTCATATGTGAGTCACATCACTAGTTTCGTAGTGACGCGATATTATGACGAATGTTGTAGATTTTATCGATTACATCAGTGCGATTAAGGTGCCGTTTTGTTAGTATACAAGTTTATGTTTTTTACTGTTGAATATAATTTTAGCAACTATGTTTGTTTAATGATGAGATAAAACTTGATTATACTCTTACTTATTAGCTTTTGCGCGCGACTTCGTCCGCGTGAATGTCGGTTATCGCAGATGCAGAAAAAGCCGCGGATTAAAAAGTAGCCTATGTCCTTCCCCAGGGTTCAAGCTATTTTCATATCAAATCTCATCAAAATCGGTTTAGCCGTGTCATCCTGAAAGTGTAACAGGCACAGTTACTTTCACATTTATAATATAGTATGGATTATACTGATCAACTAAGGTTCTTGGACACAATTTAGCCATCTTACTAAAGCTTCTAACTACCTAAGGGAAAATGTAGTATTTTTATTGCCTTTGGTTTAAGACAAATATCTCATTGTATTGATAAATCGTCTAAGTACATTACGAACTACTCCTGAAGGTCAGTTCCCGATTAAAATCTAGTCTAGACTTCGAGTCCGCAATCTCATCTCAGCTATCTTACCTACAATTTTGACAGACTGAATATGAGAATGCAAATGTCTCTTAAAAATGCGAAAATAGCCTCTTAGAATTAGTCTTTAATTAAAAACTACCCACTACTACTACTTCCCAACTATATTGAGGTTGGCTTCTAGTTCTAACCAGGTGCAGCTAAATACCAGTGTTTTACATGGTGCGACTGGCTATCTGACTTCCACAACCCAGTTAATGGGTAACACCTTACCCCTTGATAGAACTGGTTGGCTTGGACTGCCCAAGATCTACGAATGACAGCCGGGACTAACAGCTTTACATGCTTTCCGAGACCGGAAGGGGTCTCGATATGAAATTGATGGTCACCCATCCACAGACCGACCGCGGCAAGCGTAGCTTTACCTTGATCGATCTATCTATATGGCATTTATTTAGCAACGAGCCCTCAAGTAACAACACATTACAAAAAAAGACAGTCCAGCATGCAAGCTTATACCACCTGAATCTAAGATCTACACATCAGCCATAATATTTGCTCCAGATATTGATCCCGAGAGTGTCGTACCCATCCGGACGCACACCGCAATATGTTGCAGAACCTTTTCAATAACGTAAGCCCCTTGTGCTGACCCCAATAAATTGTTAGGCGCACTCGTCTTGGTGGGAACAGATCAAAGTGAGGAGAGGAAGCGATTGTTTATTGGAATAACTGGCTGAATAGTGTTGATTAAGTTCCGTTTAGCTGCATGTTCTGTTTAGCTGTAGCTTTTCATACTTAACGATTCCATGAACCGTTTTGTGATTCAGGGAAGAGCTGAGGGCACGAGACCACGTTGTCGATCGCCAACCGATAGACCGACTCCATCAAATCTGTCACCAAGATCTTTGTGGAAGAATGTGCTTGCCACGCAGACAATAGAGACCGGTGGAAAAAGATCGCGAAGGCTGCAGCCGCAGTTGTAGGCGACACCCCATGACTACTCTGTCAAGAGTTAACGACTAAGAAGAAGAAAATACTCATGAATTTTTACAAAGGGACCAATTTTTTTGGCACGTGGTGGAAATCCTGATGGACTTCCTCCATCATAGGGGTGGCGGAGGCATGCTGGCTCCAGCGCATTTTTCAGGGGGTACTTTTATTACGGAACCTACCCTGAAATACGAAATATAAACAACTGTTCCGTTTGTGTCAATGTTCTACATCTGACTGTGAATACGAACAATCTGCACATCATATCCTATGGGAGTGTATTCTTTGGCAGAAAGAACGCAATATTATGTTGGATAGTGTTCAGGCTACATCCGGAGCAGTTTATTATGCAGATCTTGTGGAAACTAGAACTAATTTCCGTGCGTTCAAGCGATTTTGCCATACCTATTATTGGAATCAAATTTAATTTAACAGCTCACTTTTTAGGGCCCATTAATTATGTCAATTATAATCCGTGGTGCTTAGCAACTGGGTGTCTCCCAGTTGTAAACGTCCCTTTGTGCCTATTGGCCTAGTTCTGTTCTGTCTCCTGCTTGATTTGGAGGGAATTGGAAAATATGTTTTTCTTACTCCTCCGCTGTTCTTTTCTGATTAATTTCGTTGCGGGATTCAAGACAGTTGAATCGTTTCTCTGGGACTCGTCGAGCTTCATTGCTCTGGCGCTTTTCTGGTGGTCGCCACTGTTGATTCTGGCTTACAGTAGTTACAGTGGTTAGGGAACAGTGTGGCGGGCTTGTCCCATAAAAAAAAAAAAAACTGTTCCGTACAAAGATGGTTTCATATATTCTGATCGTGCTGTAGGGCATTTTTGTACTCTAAAATAACCTAGAAACATGCGCTATGCGCTGTCAATTTAAGGTCAGGCTGTACCTATGTAAGGTGCAACAATGTAATTGCGTGGTCACTATGCGCGGTCATCGCTCGACGGTCGTTTGCGTGTATTGTTGTCATACAAATGGCAAGTTCATGGAGTAGGTATAGGTATATCGTGCGATTGTCATTTATTATCATATTTGTTTTATCAGACGTTAGGACGTCCTAAGTACGAACAGTTTTGGCGGTGTTTTACGATAATGATGGCTGAAAGTCCACGGTTACAAGTTTATCTAGTATTTTCAGAATTACGATTGGAAAACTGCATGGTGTGAGCCCATTAATTGACCAATCATATATTTAAGGGTTTAGATCGAAGTATCTGTACAGCTTTTTCAAAATTTCCGGTCTCTGCTTCTAGTTCTTTTTTTTTTTGAGTTTTTGGCTTATGAAAGCCAAAAAATCTAAGGATCCAAAACACCATAGCTTGTACCGTGTATCGTGTAAAAGTGTGATCTCTATTCATTTGCCTCCTCTACCTCTCATATCTTGTGTAGATGCAACGGCCTCCCGTGTAAGCCGACATTAAATGAATTTATTATGAGCAAGGCGCGCGGCTCGCTAAACTTTTGCAATTTCGATAGTGACTGTCTATGTTCCCTAATAGTCAGGTTTTTGTTCTCATACAGTTTGTCTTAGTTGGAAGAATGGAGTTGGACAGAAGTAAGGGGAAAGATCAATGGTGATATTTTAATGTTTTTTATTTTTTTAACCTCTTTATTACTGTTTCTGTTTACACATAGTTTGTTTCAATAAATATTTTTGAAGTAAAATTTCTTTACGCTCGCTTGACTTGGGGAGTAAGCTGGTGAATGCGTGACGAGAGCGTTAGAAAAAGTGTGATCGGACGAGGCGAACGGAAGTTGAGAGGGAGATATAAGTTAGTCGTGTGGTCTAAAGCACACTCGTATTTTCTTTCTGTCCACTTAGTAGCACGTAGAGTCGGTGGCAATACAAAACAACAAACAGAACAAAGTCACCGACTTCCGAAACTAAAGTCACGTGTGTTCTGTGCTAAAGTTATTTATCACTTTTTAGTTTTTGAAGGCGGTTACCTTTTTTCAAAAAAAAATTTTTTCTAATATTAGTTAGACTTTGTAATAAGAAACATTGACATGTGAATGTGACATGGTTTGGAATTATTGGACTGGATAAGTGCTATCAGCATTACTTTTCCTGAGATTTGGCTTCACATACACCTAACAGAAGCGGCTTTACCTACAACTGTATAAGATGTAGTCTAAAAGGTAGGTAAAAAAACAAAAGACATAAGAAAACATCACATAGCAGCTAATTGATTTGAGCAGTGGGCAGAATCTTTGAAAAGTACAATTTGGTGTCTAAGGAGATTGTATGTTCCCTATGGGCAGACACACTGCGGAACGCACTGCACTATACCATAGTGTGGTGTGAAGAGGTCATAGATATAAGAAAGTAGGAGATATGCCTTAGTAGTCGAATATGCATAGAAACCCGATGTCTCCTGGTTAGCCCTTCCACTCGCCAACTACTACATAATTATGCAGTTCATTTTTCAATGGAAGTGCGGTGGCGGTGCGGTGGTGTGTTGCGGGTTCGATTCCCGCCCAGGGTAGACATTTGTGTGATGAGCACTTGTGTTTGCCTTGTGTCTGGGTGTTGTTTATCTATTATATGTATGTATTTACAAAAAAAAATGTATTTGTGTATGTATATCAGCTGTCTGACACCCATAGTACAGGGTCTCCCTAGTTTGGGGTCAGATGGCCGTGTGTGAAAATGTCCCCACATATTATTATTATTATTATTATTAATAAAAAAAAATCCCTAGGATCGTGATCGTTTCTGGACGTGTGTGACGTCATAACGCCGAAGTGAACGTCGTCGCCGAGTTTAGCAATGCGTTACCATACCGCATTTATGTGTTTTACTCAACGCCAGGGCAATGGTTTGGACTAAAAATATATTCTACCTAAGAACCCTGTTACCTACCTTACTTTATACAAGACCTTCAACAACAAACACATGGTCCATTAAGCTGCCAAAAGCCCTATAACAATGATCCAGACCATTACCCCTAACTTTAACAGTCTCCATAACCCTTCAGTGGAAATTGGGAGACAATCCTAGAGGTGAAAGCGGTCGATTGAAATTCAAGGTTGGCGCTAAAGGGGTGCGCCAGTGAGCGAGGAATTGGAAGGGATCCAGTGGCCTGTTCTGACACTTCTGACCTAATTCCTCCCATATTGGGTCACTGGATTGGATGGGCAATTTGCATTTATATTGGACAGCTTTTACCTGCCAAGTCGTTCATGTTTATTAGTTTATGGTTTAAATACGTTTTGAGCTATTGTTAGTGGGTGTATTCTTTTTTGTTTTGTTGTTGCCATGCTGACAGTTCGAGTAGTTTTCAATTCTCATGATTAATTATTGAAAATGAAAATGTCCCCACATATTATTATTATTTAGGTGTGTTGTTTGTTCTTCTCAGCTCGAGGCTGGTATTAGCTACATTTACGGGCCAAAGCCAAGAAAATGTAGCGTGTGGTGTGTAGATTGTGTGTTCATGATGGTGTATTGTGATGAGGATTTATTTCGTGTTCTTCTATCTGCATGAACTTTCTGACTATTCTGCAAGTGTTTAATATTGCAGCTTTTTGTAGGGTTACATAGAGGGTTTCTTTAAGATCTAATAATTTCAGGCTATGGAGAAGGTGATTTGGAATAACGCCTGTGGTGGAAAGGACTATTGGGACTACGTATACTTTTTCTTGCCGCCAGATTCTAGTAACTTCCTCCTTCAGCTCTGTGTATTTACTTATTTTTTCAGTGATTGTTTTCTGTATGTTGTGTGTGTTGGGGACTGCAATGTCTATCAGGTAAGTAACTTTATTTATTTTATCCTGTAGGGTTATATCCGGTCTATTATAATGGATGGTTCTGTCGGTTAGTATAGCGCGGTCGAAGTAGAGTTTATGTGTGGTATTTTCTAAGATTGTTTGTGGAGTATAATTGTAGTGAGGTGTGTTGGTGTTTTGTATGAGTGCGTGTTTGAGTGCCAGTTTTTGATGAACGATGTTGGCTACCTGATTGTGTCTGTGAGTGTAGTCTGTCTGTGTAAGTGTAGTGCATGCGCCTGTAATGTGTTGTATCGTTTCCGGTTGAATGTGACATTTCCGGCATTTATCATTGGTTACTGTAGGATCTTTGATTATATATTTTCTGTAGTTCTTTGTGTTAATGATCTGGTCTTGGATGGCTATAATAAATCCTTCAGTTTCGGGGAATAAAATACCTATTTTGAGCCACTTATTTGATGCTACTGTGTTTATGTGGGGTTGCTCTAGGTCATGAGGATGTCGTCCGTGAAGTACTTTCTTCTTCCAATCTTCAATTTTTTGATTCTGTCGGTCGTCATTGGTGTTGTTTGGTGTATCTGTCTGCTCGTGTAGGTTAAGTGGTGTGTAGTTGAGATCGTTTGTGACTATGGCTTTATGTATATCGCTAGTGCGAGATTTTGTGTGGAAGAATGTTTTTAGCCGACTATTTTGTGTGGAAGAATGTTTTTAGCCGACTATTATTATTATTATTATTATTATTGATAAAGAACTAAATAATAGCAAGAATATAGAGTTGAAAATTGCAAAATAGCGTGAAAGATGATAAATGACGCGTGGAATTACTTACCATACTTTAAAATAATATGTGGGGGAAATTTTCAACACAGCCATTTGACCCCAAACTAGGGAGACCCTGTATTATGGGGGTCAGACAGCTGATATATACATACATTTAAACAACACCCAGACACAAAGCAAACACAAGTGCTCATCACACAAATGTTTACCCTGGGCGGGAATCGAACCCGCAACACGCTGTGCAGCAGTCGATCGCTCAGCCACTGCGCCAACCGTGTCGTCAAATACTATAACTTGCATAAAATTTTAGACTATAAGTGTGATAAATTTCAGCTTATTATCAATCAATAAATTAAAACTGCTGGACCGTCTGTCTTCTGTTAGGGACGACCCTAAGACGTTGTTTTAATTTGTAACTGCAAATTGCAATGAAAGGTTCTTATTGCCTTTACAAAATGTCGCCACGCTAGGCCGAAAAGATTGATAGGCAAATAGAATACGAGTTGCCAAACAAAGTCAAAGCATTTATTTCAATTAAACCATTTACAGGCATTTTGAATTGTCAAGGAGTCGGTCAGTTAGTCAGAAAGTTGAAGCTACATGTTCATTTCAAAACGTAGGTAGGTCTCTATTGAGAAGAACGAGCAAGAAACTCCATCACGGTAATTTTTTATAATCAAGTTTTTACAATATTCTATCACATATTACAAAGTGTATTCATCTAACTTACTCGTATATCTCATGAAATAATGATAATGATTATGCCATCTTTATACTTTTATAAAGATGGCATAATCATTATCATTATTGAACGGACTGTAAAAAAGGTTTTTGTAAATGTCTAATCTTATTTTGAACAGGGTATAGTCTTTCTGAATCACATGTTAGGTAAGAACATTTTATTCACAAAAATAGAAAAAAAAGAAAATTTGGCCAAGCGCGAGTCGGATTCGCGCACGAAGTTTTATTAAATTATTTATTTTTACAGTTTATTTTTTTATTTTTATTTTTACATTTATTATTAAAACAATCATAAAATGTAAAAATAAAAATAAAATCTTCATCTATTAACAAAATTAGACATCGAGCAAAAAAAAATGGCAAAAAATCACGTGTGTTGTATGGGTGTCACCCTTAATTAAATATCTAATTTATTTTGTTTTAAGTATTTATTGTTATAGCGGCAACAGAAATACATGATCTGTGATTTCAACTGTCTAGCTGTCACAGTTCATGAGATACAGCCTGGTGACAGACAGCCAGACAGACAGACGGACAGTGGAGTCTTAGTAATAGAGTCCTGTTTTTACCTTTTGGGTACGGAACACTAAAAAGCTTGTCAACCCTACCCGTGACTTCAACCACGTGGACGTCAAATCTATACTCTATACATAAATTATAAAAGCGGTAAAATTTGTATGTACGTAGGGGTAATCTCCTGAACTAGTCATCCGATTTCAAAAATTATTCTTTCACCAATAGGAAGGTACGTTATCCCTGAGTGCATACTTAATAATATTACAAATGCAAAAGTAACTCTGTCTGTTACGCTTTCACGATGAAACGGCTGAACCCATTTTGATGAAATTTGGTACAAAAATAGCTTGAACCCTGGGAAAGGACATAGACTACTTTTTAATCCGAAACTTCGTCTGCATCCGTGATAACCGACATTCTCGTGGACTAAGTCGATTTTATATTAATAAGTATAGATTTATGTTCTCTACAGTCCCTTTATCCACCAGATGTTAAATATGTACGATTTGGATGACAAGCCACGTGAGTGCCAGATTTGCGTAGACATAAGATTTGGCAAACTATCTTTAGCATGTCAATGTCATGGACATGATGACGTACAGTACCCTCTAACCCCTCTCTCCTCTGAATATTTTGGCTGCCGTAATGTAAAAATTTCCGGGGCTTTATTTCAAATATTAGGTATGTAACATGTAGCTATATTTGAAGTAAATAAACGATAAAACATATTGAAAGATTTTTACAATAAAAAAAAAATTAGGTAGGTTAAGGTTTATGCAACCACAATACAAGAATTTTATTACTAAAACAATGCTAAGTACGCAACAATACCTATATTCTTTTTTCCCACGGTCCAGCGTCGGCGCGTCGAAATAATTTTTAAATTTAAAAATAGAAAAAGACGTTTTGACTGCCACGTTTCGCACGAGGTCGTGTCGTCGTAGGTTTTACATGTTTTTTTTTTAAATTTCACTACCAAGGTTAAATGTTGTACAGAGGTCAAATACAAAAGGTTGTTGAAAATAGTTTGAGTCACAGAAAAACAAGTAATGATTCTTCTTGCACGAAAACAACATAAAAGTTTATTATTTTATTCTTATTCTCAGATTATCTTATTTTCAGATTTTCGTGAAGTTCATTGTAAAAACTTTAGGCACATTATCTATAATGACGTTTTTATATACATACTACAATATCTTCAACTTCTGAAGTCCAAACACGTGATTCACTTGGCGCATCTGCAAGTATTTATATGTGGGAATAAGGTCTCAGTACGAAAAACATGTTGCTGAAGATTGTTAAATGCCCATTTCTTTGTTCCATATTGTCAAACGTTGCCAAAATTCCACGATTCCTCATATTAATCAAATCATTTAATAAAATTGTTGTGAAGAATTTATTAAATACTTTTTGCTATTTTGACATTTCACATGTGACAGTAACAAAAAAAATAAAAAAATAAAAAATGACGTTTATTTTCGTCTCAAAAAAAATTCAATGCAAATTAAGATTGTTCGATAATTAAATTAACACGGGAATGACAAAACCGATATAAAAGGACTCATTATTAATAGTAAGTCGTTGTTTATAAAAGGGGTCAAGTTTAATTGGTTTTTAACGTCAAGTGTGACATTTAAGCTTGGCACGCGCTAGCCAGGTGCATTTTACTAATAATTAGTGTTGTCCGTTAGCGGAAATAGACGTTTTAGTCGATTTTTTACTGTCAACTATTTTCATTAGGTTATTTATGTGAAAGTGTGCGTCTATTTTATTGTAATGGCTACGATAATAATTTTAAGTACGGTAGGTACTTAATTTATCTCGCTTCATTTTAAATTAATTATAAGTTTTTTTATAAGTTATTCATTATTGTGTGTATTTTTATTAATTGTGCTGTGTCATAGTCAAAGTAAAATTATTATGTACTTAGATATTGGCTTTGAAAAAATATAAAACCGCCGAATGTAATGTCAATTAAAGTAGTAAATTAAAATAATATTATTATTTTATAAAATAATATATAAAAAGGTACTGTGTAAATAATCTAATCAATAATCACCTTCGCATATTAAGTTAATACTTATGTTGACATTGTATAAATCTAGATATAGATACATGGTATTATAAAACATAGTCTCCCCACCGTATCTGTTTGTCTGTCTGAAGGCGATAAACTCAAAAACTCCTGAAAACATTTTCATACGGTTTTCATAAATAACTCCGTTAAGTTATTTAAGAGGAAGGTGTTGGCACAAAGTATGTAAGGCTGCGTCGCGCCCGAGTAGAGAGACCACTCAGGACAAACCGCCATTTTTCGCACGCATACATTGACATTACGTTTATAGGCATTCTCAAGCAGTTTCAAACAGACTACAGTGTCGACTCGACTGTCACGTGTTGTCAAAATGAATAAATGATGTAAATGACATTTCATGACGAATAGGAAAATTTTGTTATAAAAAATTGCAAAGAGTTCCAACCAGTGTCAATAAAATTTCATAATGTCACAAATAAAACAGAGTTAATACAGTAACAGTATACAGTAACAGCCCAAGTGAGTCTGGCAAGTTTAGGTAATTGTTTTTGAAGATGGCGGGAGCGGTCCTTCTATACCTTTTATATTTTGTGGTGTTGGTATATAATTCATTAAGGTTTTGTGTAAATTTGCTAAAATATTATGATGATTGTTGTAGATGTCGAAAAAAATCATGATTGGATTGTAGTCTTCTTAAAATTAAATACCACTTAAAATGTTATAAAGATAGGACCTTTAATAGACATTTATTTTTGTCAAACCCATCGCCAAACTTTTCCAATAAATTCCAAACATGATATTTATTAATGAAAGTAATTCAATTAACAAAATTTAACTTTTAGAGCTGACACCGGCCAGCAATGAACAAGCGGTCGTTGCATGTCTGCCCTCCAATTAACTTTACATAAAAAGATTTTATCGCTAAACTCATCGATCTAAAACTTAATCAAGCTTCGACGCATGCGCAACGCAGCTGATAAATGTGCAACAGATTAATAGACATATTTTATCTGTGGACACTTACTAACATTAATTAGTTCGATTTAGTCGATTTTCGTTTACACAGTTGCTTAATCGATTTTATTTTTATAGCGTCCGGAAATGATCGATCTCGGAGTAGTTAAAGTTGACATAGTAGACTTTAAACTGTGTTCTTGATTTGCTTTGGTTGAAATCCTTTATAAATGTTGATGATATTGCTCTTATACGTAATAATTAATTTAACCATCTTGCTTTTTTATTAGTCGTTTGACGAAAAATATCGTAATTATCGCCGTTTGCGGTAGAAGTTATAAAATGTAACTATGTATAATTATTTATTTAACTTATTTTGCTAAGAAATTCATAGACATGCACACAAAGTAATACGAAATATGACTTTTATTCAATCGGGAAAGTTACAAGTCTTGAAAATGGGAATCATGTTAAAATAACAAGGATCGATAAACAATCAGTCTTGGGAACATACGCAAGACCAAATACCACATGCGACCTATAAAAAAAACTCATAAATGCACGACATGGGTTTATTTTATAGTCGTTGAATATAAAAAAAGATTGTCAACTGCGCACTAAAGATCAAAAGTACAATGCAAACAGCAGACATTGCAAAAACCTTGAAACGCAAACGATTGTACAAGACTACGAAACATTTGTAATGAGAATCTGTTGATCTGTATCAGGCAGTTCAATTAAAATGTTGAGGTGAAGTCGGGTAGCTACGGAGAAAAAAACAAATGGAGAAACGAGAGTAGGTAATTGGTATGCAGAGCAACCTTCAATTTTTTTCGGATGCCAATTTTAGTAATAGTTCCGATGAATACGTTTGTAGCATGCGTGTAATCTCAGATTATGAAACAAAAGGCAGATAGACCGCGCGGAACACTGAGCTGAGAGTGAAGCCAAAAAATCAAATACAAATTCAATAGCGAATACCTACAACGCGCTTCGTGCTATACCGACACGAGTCAGTATAGCAAGAAAAGCCGCATCGTTAAAAACAAACAAAAAAAATTAAATACAAATTTAAAATGCGAATACAATCACGAGATTGTGTAACGAACTGGACGGATTCCTCCAAAACTGGTTGGATAAAGCCCAGGATCGGGAAAAATGGAAGGCATAGAGGGAGGCCTTTGCCCAGAAATTGGACAGAATAGGCTAACAAAATGAAGCAAAAACATGTGTGACTGGAATCGCCATGCACCTTGAACAAGCATGGTGATCAACACTCATGCTTTCTCTGTATGCCTTTGCCCTGCAGTGGGTCAATATCATACTTTTTACACGCTCAGATTATGAAACAAAAAACCGATAGACCGCGCGGAACACTGAGAGTGAAGCCACCAAAGCAAATACAAATTCAAAAGCGAATACCTACAATTCGCTTCGCGCTGTACTGACACGAGACAGTACAGCACGAAGCAAAGCATTGTTAAAAAAACAAATACTAATACAAATATAACTTCAAAAACGAATTCAATCACGAGATTGTAGGTATTCGTTTTTGAATTTGTATTTGCTTTGGTGGCTTCACTCGCAGTGATCCGCGCGGTCTATCTGCCTTTTGTGTCATAATCTGAGATTTTATTATGAAAAATTAAGGATCTGAAAGAAAGTTCATGCGGAGGAAGTCGAAGTCAAAAGTTAGCTGTAGTGAAATGGGTTTCTTTACTTCAAATACTTTTTGCATGTGTAGACCGGATTCAAATCATCAACATTTCACATAGCCGATCCAGCTACTGTCCCACAAATCTCTTAATTTATACGCAGCTAAACAAAATAGCACACGGTCGGTAACAATGGACTCATCTACTAAAACAAGAACGTACCTATGACCATTTTTATGGCCAGTGACTATTTAAAATATGGCATAGAAGCACACGAAACAATGCTTAATAACGTCATAGCACAATGACGTCGGGCTTTGACGGCAACGTCTTGAAATGCAAATGACCACACGTATGAAAGTCTGGAGGAAAATAATATTGCTAATAAGAACGTCAAGCAATTAAAAACAGCTGAAATTGTTTAATTATTTGTATTGGATTGTAATGAATTTTTCATAGACGTCATATTAATTGTTTTTTTAATTGCTTTAAGCTATATTCTTGTTAGCTAAGCAGATAAAGGCAATAAATGACGGTAAAACACACTGCAAATATTTTCAATGTTTCAAGAAGCAAATAATGTTGTTCAAACAGCAAATATTACGCCATTACGTTGGCAACAATAGCAGTAATTTTACGGAAGACTAATCTAAACAGAAAACTGTGAAATAAATATTACGTTGTATTGTAAAATATGTTCGTGCTATGAATAATTCACTCTGAATTGTTTTCTAATTACTGAGCTACTGTTCTAAGTAAGGTAAATGACTTAATTCGTCTAAAATCAATCTACTATTACAGCAAAAATCAATAATTGGGTTTAAGTTCTCAAAGTTGTTCGAAATGATGATTACTTAATAGTACCTTAGGATACTTAATAGTTAATTACTAGGCAAGAGGTGTCATTAGTAGAACCAAAGAAATTCGTTTGAGTAAAATGGGAGCTGTTATTATCTTAATGAGGAGTGTACACAGTACACCGTGACGATTTCGTTCCACATTTTTGGAAAAAAAGTAGTTTCCAAAACGTATTTCAAGAATTGATAGATAAAATTATAATTATATACGTATACTTAATTAGAAATCTAGAAGAATATTAAACTTATTTATCGATAAATTGTGACATTACTGTCAGTCTAAAACCAATTAAAAAAGTATTAAAATAAAATTAACGACGTGGTGATAAAACGTTAAGTAGAACTTCAAAGACTACACTTGTTCACATACGTTTAAAACATCTGTATCAATTTTAAGAAACAAAATGAAAGAATCATACTCTACCACTCACCGGATTTCCTCTTTTCGTTCACTAGCACCAAGGACTTGGTCCTTTTCACCCTTAAAGAGCGTCGTCTTATGGACCTCATTAATGCCTCGGGCATCCTCGAAAATCTCGGAGAGTCCACTCTCTTTTCCGGCATGAAAAAATTCTTTACCGCCAACATAGTCATTTTTAACAATTTGCACTTCCCACACTAACGAAATAATTTAGTCGATTACACGATTCCCATCTCTATTACAATTTAATCACTTATCTCGATCATTGTCGCTCGATTAATAAACACAAAAAAAACTGTGAGTAATCCATTTTTCTAGTCGACTTTCAAGGTCAGCGAATTCACATCAATTAGTAAGTTATTGACGGCACTATTTAAACGGTTCCTTTTTTAGTAGGAATGTCACTATTGTTTGTTCTCATCACTATTCCGAATGCGGAGTATCCTGTTTGCCTGTTCGGTGGTCGTATTAATTTTAGGGGACGCGCGATACGTCTGTTCGTCGGCAAAGCGCGCGGCGTACTGGCCTCAGAGTGGCTGGCTAGGTGTCGTTGGAGGGGGCTTGCCTTGCGGGTTTGCGAATGTTATCATCTTATCACAATTTACCTAGTCTCCATATACAATAAAGTCGTAAAATTTACCGTAAGTTGATAGCCGCGAACAAGGTCGTGTTCTGGATGAATGAAGTTTGTAACTGTTGTACCCATGAATTTCTGCTGTAATAGTAGTTTAACATATTGTAAACTCTACACCTTTGACTTGACATAACATGTATTTTATGGCAGAAGAAACGGTTCGGTGCTGAATTGAAATTATAGTTTTTTTTTTAAATCTAGTTTTAATTTGGGGTTTTTATCCCAAGTAAAAAAAATAAAGTAGATACTAGTTTTCCCCCGACCTCGTCCGCGTGAATTTTCTTACAGATCTTTCATATTCTTTAATTCTCATCTTTATTTAATGTTAATAAGGAAGGTTAAATGAAAAACGGAAATCGAATTATCCTTATAAAATATTCACTTCCGATCATCGCGTGGTAGTAAACAAAGCGTATACTCCATACTTTTATTATATGAATCACACACCTGCACACATTGTCCTCATTCTAGTTTCCTTTCGGGGTGGTCAGAGAGTGCCGAGTCTTAACCATATAGGTACGTACAGTACTTCCTGTGTCACTTGCAGTCCATATGAGGAATCGATGGATTACACACGATTTTATTTTTAGCCTGTGCTGAACATTAAGAAACTACACGTAGAGATCTACAAATCAATCAAAAGTAACCATTGAGTTTTTGCTGGTTATTCAACAGGGGCGGACTTTGAGTTTGTGGGGCCCTGAGCTAATACTACTTGGGGTCCTGCTTAATGAATCAACTAATTGCTAATTTCAATCAAAAATCTGTTTTTGATGATTTACGATAGTTTTCTTGTTTTTATAATAATATTGTTCATTGTCTTCGGTAGGGGCCCTATATATTCACGGGGCCCTGGGCTGCAGCTCAAAAAGTACTTATATAGATCTGGCCCTGTTCTTCAATATATAAATGATGACCTGACACACCTCTATACCAATACATATTATTAAGAGGTAAAGATTGTAAGTTTGGATGAAGCCGGTAATCTCCAAAACTGCTCGTCCGATTTAAAAAAATCTTTTACGAATAGGAAGCCACATTATCCCTGAATGCTATAGGCTATTTTATTATTTAAAAAAATTGGGATTCGTATGACAAGACAATATTCAAGCGGGCAAATCCAAGTATTTTACAAAGAGGTAATATTAATTGTTTGTTTATGAGAATATCTAGAAGTACCGGAACGATTACAAAAAATATTTCACTGCTATAAAGATACAGAGGCCAGCATATTAAGCTACAACAATGTGTCAATTTTTTTTTGATAGATTTTCAACTTTGTTGCAGAAGCATTAGGTTCATATTCAATTGGGAAAATTTTACAGTTTGGTATGGTTTCGTCTCTACCTTGTATTAGACTTTTACGCGGACGTAGACGGGTTAAAACTTGTCCAGTATAAAGATAGGCGTACGAGCAAGTATACATACAGGTTGTCCAGTAAATAGCACGACATACTGCAGGAGGCGATGGCTTGGGTCAATACCTGCCAAAAAAAACTTGAGAGGTGTCAAGGGACACCCGGATGGAACGAAGTTCCTTTCGATTAATTAGTGAAGGAATTGTAATAAAATTTTATTACAATTCCTTCACTAATTAATGTGATGCGTTTAAGTGAATTTAAGTGGCTTTAAGCCAGGGCAAAAAAAAAAGCGAGGAATGAAAAGTTATTATGGCTGCTTACATTGTAAGTAAGTAATTTTAAAGATTAATATTCTAACATGTTAGTACAATGCGTAGTTAAATTTAGATAGAAAGACCAATAAATTATTTCTGCGCCATCTATTGGCCGTTCGTAATTCGATCTCGAAGAGCACAGTTGCGCCAATAACGTTAATAGATGGCTCTTAAATCAAATATACAAAAGTGTCGTGACAACTTTTCGTAAGAATTTTTTCCGTTTAGCCCCCTTTCACAACGCGCGATAAGGAACTTCGTTCCAAAAACACAATATATAGCAAAATCTTACGGATTTTTTTTCAGCACTGTAGGTTAAAGTTACGCGAAAAGAAAATCGTTCTGTGAAAATTTAAACAAAAGATACTATTTCTTGAAAACATTCTTGTTTTTGATAGAAAAAAGACTTTTCAATGAGTACCATTTTTCATTAGGAGATGCTTAAAAATTTGTTTCAAGGTAGAGATTTTTCGATATTTCGGAAAATTTTGTAAAACTGCAAATCCATAAGATTTTGCTGAACATTAAGTTGTGTAGTTTTGGTAGGTATTGAACCAAACTATGCAGTATGTCGTGCTATTTACTGGACACCTGTATATAATTTTTCGCCCATATTCCATTCTAAAAGTTCATGTGAAAGGAGAAATTAGCGAAAAAGAATTACGTCACGGAAAAAGTACACATAAAAATTCACGTACGTTTCCCGCACTTCAAAGTCACGAAGGAATTTTTATGTGCTTAGTGAATTACCAAAACATACGAGATAAAGGCAATTGGAAAAATTTTGCGCACTTACGCAATAAAATGTTGACTTTGCAAAGGCTTTGTTGGCTTAGCATTCGTCTGCGATGTCGCAATAAGACTTAGCCGAGCTAATTGAATGATAAATGTAGTTTCAGTCAGAAATAAACTTCTGGGGAGGTTTATTCGTGGGTGAAAGAGCTACTAGTTTTCTTGTTCTTCTGTTATTAAATGGCAAACTAGGCGACGGACCAATAAAATTGAAGTTACTTGGTCACCACTTTCCGAAGCCATCTTTGATAATTACATTACATGACATCTTTGACTTGATAATGAGAGAAGTAGAAATTATCTTTTTTTTCTTACTCTACAATTCTCTGTTCTCTTTTGATTAATTTCGTTGCGGTATTCAAGATAGTTGATGATAGAATAGAACCCGCCCATTTCATACCGAGGGTCTCAGTCTCATACAAAGCGACTAAGGGAAAATCAGGAAGTTGGGCAGCAGCGGCTTACGTGTACTTAACATCCTCACTGCTTTCCCCAAGGCGCCTGACAAGCATGGGGATTATGCCAAGCCCCCCTCTCCTTGGGGTAGGCCTTTGTCTAACAGTGGACGTCTTCCGGCTGATGATGGTAATGATGATGACCCTTCAAATCAGAACACAGCAATGCTGAGTTTTGTTTTGGGTGTCTGAAGAAACGACTAAAGACGCTAGCACGATGGCTTACAAAGCCGCTATGTGATGTGAATATTGTAGTCTGCAATCTGGTTATCAAATTTCGTTCTCTAATAAACATTGACTGATGCTGATAACTTAAGCCTTGAAACAGGAATGTGCACACACAATTCGTCTCATTCACGCCAATTTGGCAGTTTTTAAACACCAACGCTAACTGCTGTAAGACCCACCTTATCTAGTGTTGAGTATTGAATTTGTTGTTTGAGTCATACCCGAAAATATATTGATCTGGGATAAAAATTTGTGGTGTTTCCAGCTGAACAGATTTGCACGAATTGTAAGACAATAGAAGTTAAAGGTTATTTCAAGATACGATTCAATACATTTGTGAATTTTTATACTTCAGTCTTCAGATAAATTGGAATAAAAATATCGGTCTCCAGGTACGCACACCAGGGCGTAAGCTTAGATTATTGAGAGACTTAGACAAATTAGAAAGGTTGCACAGAACGTAAGGGTCGTTGTATACTTAGGGCGGATGCTTATCTGACGGAAGATGCGTTGCATATTGCGTAAAGCCAGAAAACTTACACACATAACCGATGATGCGTCGAGGATACTGGTGATGATATATCTGACGCATCTTCCGTCAATGTGCATCCCACACATTTGGATGTTCAATTCAATGTTATCAGAGGTTTTTTTGATAATGCCGAACCAGATAGAGCGACTCGTTTAATTCATTAATTGCCGATCCAAAATGTTGAAGGTAAAACCTTCACTAGCGTCGTCGCCAGGTGATGACCTAGGGGGAGGCTAGTAAATATATTGAGGATAGGAAAAGTATGAATTTTAAATACATGAAGCTTTTAAAATCTCTGGGGGAGGGGTAACTGCCCCTCCCTGCCCCGCCTTGGCGATGCCCTTAGCATTTAAGTGTGTAGCGACATGAGAGCCTTTGCAGTCATTGACATGCTGTAAACTTTGTTTCACTTGTTGACTTGTCTAATTGTCCATACCGGCCATAAATAAACCAAAATTTCCGTCAGACCGCTAAATTAAAATATGCACACAAGTGGTACAAATTGGCCTACATTCATCATCGTTAGGTTAACGCGGGCATTCCATTCATTTAACATTTGTGCCGCGCCTAGATAGAACCCACTCCCTCCATTGTAGTTTCTGTGCTAATTAATTTACTAGCCTTTTTGTTGTTTTAGCCCTGAACAGATTTATGTTTTTTTGTTTGTTGGGATGAGAGATTACTGACTAACTGTTATTTAATATGATGTCTTATCATTATCTTTTACTTAGGGTCGGAGTAATACCTTTTCTTCTTCCATTTCGTTCTGTCAGCCGTCCTGCTATCACTGAATCCCTTTTATTTCATATCATTCTTCTCACAATCCATCCATCTTTCCTTTGGACTTCCTCTCCCATAGTCTACGGCCTCTTAAATGTGCTTTTTGTTGTTTTAGCCCTGAACAGATTTATGTTTTGTTGTTTGTTGGGAAGAGAGGTTACCGACTGACTGTTATTTAATATGGATAGATAGTCTTATCATCATCTTTTACTTGGGGTCGGCTCAACACCTTTTCTTCTTCCATTCCCTTCTGTCAACCGTCATGCCATAACTAACTCCTTTTTCTTTCATATCATTCTTCTCACAATCCATGCAACTTTTCTTTGACCTTCCTCTCCCATAGTCAAGAAATATTTACGACTAGCTTCTGCTTGTGACTTTGCTCGCGAGGGAATCAAATATAACCAATGAAAGTCGGCAATAGTATAGCTTTGTATCAGTCATCATCATCATCATCATTTCAGCCGAAACACGTCCACTGGTCCACCCCCTTGGATGGTGGCGATTACGCCACGCTTGGCAGGCGGATGGGCGATCGCAGTATGGTTGTTACAAAGGCACAGAGAACGCTGCTGCTCATTCTCTGGTAAGTCCCTTTGTCGCCTCTTACGACACCCACGGGAAGATATGGGATGATGCTATTTTTTGTATCAGTATAATGGCCAAATACTAAAACGCTACTCAATGTTAAGAAGCCATTAAGTCTCGTGCTGTCTCTATCACTTTAGGTCAATGTGACTGTGACAGTATTAAAGACTGAACGGCATCTTAATCGAGTTGCTTTTGAGTATTTGGCCATAAGAGATATTTTAATTGGACCAGACGAACAGACCTGGCCAAAAGACAGCCTTATCTCTTTATTAAATTAGTATTTATTTCTATGGTAACTATTCAATATATAGAAGAGAACTGCGTAGCTAAAATGTTTGTCCCAAATGTAGTTGAAAATTCGCAAATATTCAAACAACGTAAAGTGTTGGCTTTCAAGATTAATCCTCTAAAATTTAAATGGTAATGGCGACATTAACATTTTGGTAGCTCGGCGTTTCCAAGATATATACGGTAAGTACACCGTTTTAACTTGAGATCATGCTTAAGATCATATTCTGCGAATTGCTCTAGTGGATGCCTTGAATTGTTTTAATGCTAGTGGACGCTTTTGTGAAGTAAATATATTATTTACTCCGGTTAATTTGATGTTAGGGCTTTTGCCCGCTACTGCGTCTGCGTAACTTAAGAATGAAGGGATTAAAATATTCTATGTGTTAAGCTAGATCAATAACTGTTATCATCTTAGTCTTTTCCCAACCATGATGTGGTCGGCTTCCAGTCTAGCTAGATGCAGCTGAATACCAGTGTTTTACATGGAGCGACTGCCTATCTGACCTCCACATCCAACTTACTAGGCAACACAATAGCCTTTGATAAGACTGGTAGTCAGACTTTCTGGCTTCTAATAACCCATAACGACTGTCTGATTTACAAATGGCAGCCGGACCAACGGCTTTACATGCTTTTCGAGGCACGAAATGTATGCACCATAGCCAAGAGCTTGTCAATCAAGACCAATAGCAATGAAACTGAAGAAAACTAGTCTAATAAAATTGGTATATACCTTATTGATTAATGTTCGAATTTGACATTTTAAAGCTTTTATTTATTTAGGGGCATTATCAATTTAATTATTACATTATTAATCTCACATATTAGCTAATATAAAAAAATATCTCCTTCCTCTCCATAACTTGACATGAATTGTTTTCTTTTTTATTCATACTTTTACTTAAAGGACTTCTTATTTGTTTTTATTTTTTCTTACGTAATTAAATATTAGCATGGTACATAATAAAATGAACGAGAAATATTTGTACACCAATAAGTAATGGTAGAATGTAAATGGGTTGTAAGAATACTTTAAGATCGTACTATGTAGACCTACATTCTGGCAAATAAATAAAATTTGAATTTGAATGACTATGTAGGCCAAATTTTAGCTAATTCCATTTACCGGTTGAAACGTGAAAGTGTAATAAAGACATCCAAACATCTATCTGTCCTCACAAATTTTCACGTTTATAGAAGTAGTAGGATGAGTAGGCATTGTTAGTTAGAATAAAATGTATAAGTGTCACACTATGCCGAAGTTACGCGACCTAAGTTCGGCGGCTGATTTTACGTTCAGACGTATTCGGCTGATATGACATACATACCATAAGTGCCGAACTTACGCGACAGAAATTCAGTTTCGCAACTTTGTGTGTGTATTCAGTGTCTCGAGCGCTGTCGTGGCGTCGTGTCGTGTTATCTACACAGTTGGACAGACAGACGCAAAACAAAGTGATCTTGTTATTAATGTGTGCTCACAGAATAAGTTGCCGCTGAAGTTAGGCTGTACGCTATGACGCGACGTAATTTGCATAGTGTGTCGTCAGTAATTCCAATAGCATTGCAGGCGTAATTGTGCTGAACTTCGGTCGCGTAAGTTCGGCATAGTGTGTTTAGACACTTAAGGCTGTTATATTTCAATAATAAAGCAGGGTCTAAAACTTGATTGTCCTATCAAAACAGCTGTACTTTAGGAGCTAAAAACCTTTGTAAAAAAAGGACGATCCTATGTATTTTAGATATTGAATTTAATAAGGCCTCCTTTTAGCTAAATTGCTTTTATATTCATGAATTCCTTCAGGGGACTTATTCCAATTATCGAAATGAAAACTGAACTGATACTGGAATATTTTTTTATAGGTAGGTATTTATATTTCACAATATTATTCTAGTTTTATATTTTAATCATATCTAAAATCACCTTTTACACACCCTAACGGGTTAAACAGGCAATTAGTAGGTAGTAGTAGTAGTAGTAACAATTCTGTAAAACCTTGCATAGGTAATGCAAGGTTTTACAGAATTGTTAATGAATTCTCATAAATATTTTGTTCTTGGAAATTACAATTCAATCTTAACCCTTTTTTTCTAATGTGCTTTAACTGAAAGTATTAATTATTTCTGGGTATAGAGTAGACGTTTGCATTTTAGAAATTGTTGAGTGTTTTAAATATCTATAATTGTCATAATACCCATAAATTTATACACGGTAATTCAAAAAAATTAAATGTCCGTCTGTTTGTTCCGACTTATCTCCGAAACGGCTGGTCTGATTTTGACGGAGCATTCGCTGGCAGATAGCGGATGTTATAGGGAGTAATATAAGCTGACTTTTATTTATAAAAAGAATAAGGGATACGCGTAAAAAAATGACAATAAACATTATATACGCGGATGAAGTCGCGGTCATAAGCTAGTTTTTTTTGTAAAATAAAAATGCAAACATTGTAACCTTTTCTGAGGAATTTAGCATTTGCAAGTGTACAATGTACACAACTTGAAAATACACGTGAAATTGCTGAAACGTGTTGCAAAGAGCTAAACATCTGCATTATTTGTATTCATAGAATGATAACTCAACTCGTTTATACCAGTTTTACTCAAGATAACAATGCAAACAGCAAAACTTACTCTTTACATCAACGATTGTAAAAGAATACGTATAAAGATAAAACACCTGGAAATTAACTTCAACTATCCAAGATTTCTACTCAAACAATCACAGTTAGTAAAATTTTGTTCTCAGCGAAAAATCAAGCAATTAGTATTCAAAGTAAACCGTAAATAAAGCGCTGCATCGCTTTATTTACGAAATTCAACAGAGAATCGTGCAAATTCTTATCGCTGCATCGTAGTTGCACGTTGTGGTTCACGTTTTGCATCAACGACCATTACAGCATGACCTTCCAACCCCTCTTTTGTTTTCTTTAAAAGGTTCTAAAAAGGAAAGAACCATGTCTTTTTAGATGTCTTGCTAAATTGGATGGCGTTGTGCTTCAGCTTTGTATTCCAACAAAGATTTATTTTTAGTGTGATATTTAGAGGCAAATATACTGTTCAGATTTTGTAAGAAAATATTCAAGAGCTAAAAAGTCATCTGTCTAGCCTTTTCCCAAAGATAATAATAATAATAATACTTTATTGGAAACAACGTAAGAGCACATTTACAGAAAAGCCCTAAGCCCAAAGACAAAGATGTAGGGGTCGGCCTCAGATTATGAAACAAAAGGCAGATAGACCGCGCGGAACACTGAAAGTGAAGCCAAAAAAGCCAATACAAATTCAATACCTACGACTACCAAGCGAATACCTACAACGCGCTTCGTGATGTACTGACACGAGTCAGTATAGCACGAAACGCCGCATCGTTAAAACACAAACGTTAACAAAAAAGACAACCGCCTTCAAAAAGTAAAAAATAACTTTCAATTCGCAAGTCGGCGGCTTTGGTTTTGCGTGTTGTTTTGTATTGCCACCGACTTGCGAATTGAAAGTTATTTTTTACTTTTTGAAGGCGGTTGTATTTTTGCTAAAAAAAATTTTTTTCGCTTTTTAGTGCCTACTTCTCATCATAGAAATTAATTACGTAACGGTGACACCAAAAAAAAATCTGTCATCCCTTAATTTTCAACCCTTAGGGGAGGAATATTTTCTTAAAATGAATATGGGACTAAATTTGAGGTATACACTATCAATTAAAAAAAGAATCATCGAAATCGGACTACACTGAAAAAAATTATGCGTGGTCAAACATAAAAATAAATATTAAAAAAATAAAAAAAAATTCATAAACGGTTTTTTCAAAAAAAAGAAAACCGCCTTCAAAAACTAAAATGTGATAAATAACTTTAGCACAGAACACACATTACTTTACTTTCGGAAGTCGGTGGCGGTGGCTTTGTGTTTGTTGTTTTGTATTGCCACCGACTTCCGAAAGTAAAGTAATGTGTGTTCTGTGTTCTGAGAACCTCCTCCTTTTTGAAGTCGGTTAAAAAATACAAATATACATTCAAAAGCGAATACAATCACGAGATTGTAGGTATACGCTTTTGAATTTGTATTAGCGTTTTTAGCTTCACTCTCAGTGTTCCGCGTGGTCTATCTGCCGTTTGTTTCATAATCTGAGGGGTCGGCTTCCAGTCTAACCAGACGCAGATTAACAGCAGTGTTTTACATGGAGCGACTGACTGATCTCTACAACCCAGAGGTAAGACTGGTGGACAGACTTTCTGGATTCTGACTGACGACTGTCAAAGTTCTACAAATGACAGCCGGGACCAACGGCTTTACGTGCTTTCCGAGGCACGGAAGGAACCTTGGTATGATATGGATGGTCCCAATCCACGGAGCGACCGCGGCAAGCGTACCTTGGCCATCATGACTGGTCGATCTGGGTCTGTAGATAAAATCCCTTTTCTGTTAGCGTTAACGCCAACGGAAAATGAAATTGTATGGAGTTGACGTTTGCTTACGCGATGTCACGTGATGCAAATATGTCAACTGCATAAAATTTGATTTATCCGTTGGCGTTAACGCTAACAGAAAAGGTAGAAAGTCATGGCACAGATTAACGAACAGTTTGGTTACGTGGGGTGTAGATGTAATTTATTATTATTGTAAATAAATACAATAATAATAAATTACATCGTTCTTTTCGAATTTATTATACTTTACACATTTACATTTGTTTTATCGTTCACATTACACTTTATTTTATTTTTATGACCGTGGCGTCACTTTGGGCCCTATCAGAATATCAGCGCTGCGACGTTTTTTTTTAATGTTACAGCACCATGTTGTGATAGGAGCCTTTTGGCCTCGTACAGGACCAATTTTCGTTTCTTATAATAATTATGTTATTTTTGTGTGTTTTTGTCCTGGCGGGCGAATAAATGCTTTTTTTTTTCCTTTCTTTCTTTCTTTCAAAATATGCATCACATGTGAAGTGTAACAAAACACAACAAGAGCACATAGAAACCAATTGATTATACTACATAAAAAACTGGTAAGCTGTACTAAAATTAATTTGTACTTAAATGTAACGAGTTACCTATAATTTTACTGCAAAAACTAACATCACAAGTCAATTATCATTAACCTGCTCAGACAGAAATAGTAGCAATAAGTTAAATAAAAAAAATCCTAGTTTCTCTTCTCCTTAGAATTCAGAATTAAGCTACAAGGAGTCCTTAACAAAATGTTATAAAGTGACCTACTTATTGGTTAACAATATTGCTACACAAAATACTATAAGTAAAAACTTGTAATCGACCTTATTTTTTTTCATATCTATCTTTTCAACCGTGTGGCTGAATACAACAGAGACCCGACCCGCTGGAGCTATTTGCGGCCAGCACTAATAGTATAGTACCATAGATCCGTGTATAGTACTAATATTTATACTGTGACACGTTGCTGGCCGCGAATAGCTTCACCCCATTTCTAGACCCGTCGGTGTCGTAGAAGGCGAAAGAGGGATATTGACCAGAGGATGGGCAGCAGCGTCATTTTGAGTACCACAACACCAACTGTGACCGCCAACATGCATCGGCCAAGCAGGGCGATTATGGCTGAACCCCCCCTTGGGGGAGATCTTAAGGTTAACAATATTGTGATGATGATGATTCTCCGTTACGTAATACCTAGCTGCAGGTTAACCGAATGAAATAAAATACCTCCTAAATTATCCCACGGGACCACAAAGAACGGAATTTAAATTATCCTATGTGTTTTGCTAAATTAGTGTGTGCCAAATTTCAGCTTTTTCGGTTTGGCCGTTTAAACGGAAAGAGTAACAAACATCCATAGGTACATCCTCACAAACTTTATTATTTATTTTATTTTCAGCCTGTATAGTGCACAGCAGGGCAAGGGCCTCCCTATCTCCTTTCCAACTCTCTCTGTCTAGAGATGTGGTTTGTGTGTGATGTGGTGTGTGTGGTGTGGTGGTGTGTGTGGATCAATCCCTCCTGTGAATAAATCGCCGACGTCACTCATAAGGCAGTCAAGCTTAATTGGGACTGGTCCAGCCACAGCTGCCGCATGGCCAATGGATCATGGGCTAAAACAACTACAATGTGGATCCCGGAAAACGTTCAGCGACATCGTGGTAGACCCAGGTGAAGACGATGAGCTTGACGCTCAGAAAGTTTCGCAAAGGTAGCACAACTCTTTAATGAAAATGCAAAAATGTCAATTTAGAGTATACTTGCTAACATCCATTCATGTCACGCAGACGCTGCTACTATTAGGCATAGTTCATCATCATCAGCCGCAAGATCTCCGCTGTTTGACAAAGGCCTCCCCCAAGGAAAGGGGGGGGGGGGGTTGCCATAATCCCCACGCTTGGCAGGCGTCTTCGGGATCGCAGTAAAGTGGTTCAAGCCGCTATACTTCCGGATTTTTCCTTAGCATTGTTCACACCGAAGGTATTGTCAGTCGCTGACTGTGAGACTGAACAATCATAGTCGACTGCCGACTAGAAAAGACTGACTGCTGATTGTGATCGCTGACTTCCAGCGAGCATTACGTTTGGTGTGAACGAGACCTTATACTAATCAGGCATAACTTCGTAACTAGTTGCGATGGGGAATCAGATTTGCCTTCAATGATAAGCGTGTCTATTTTTAGTAGTGGCGGAGTCGTCTTGCTCGAAACTTGACGCAATATCCGAGCTATTTTTCTTCTGCAATTTTTATGGAAGAGCTCCAATAGCTTAAATATTGCCTCCTACATTTTCTCCTTTGTGAAATAATCTATAAATATTACGATTTGTCTGTCATAAGAGAGATTATTTCTTGCTACGTAAAAAATTCTGTCACAGTTCATTATTTAGGCCTGTGTTTACCAACATCCAATCAAGCGATTTGGTATTCAAACAGTGGTTTAATTTCATGTTTTTTAAATATACTTAGATAATGTTATCGTATTTTTCACTAGTAAGTAGGTACAAATTGCAAGTGAACTGAAGAAAATGCTTTACCTTACTGTTTAGAAGGGCAAAGATAAGTGCAAGAGATTGTTAGACTCATTGCAGCCTTGTGATCTTTGACCTTTGTTCATGGCTTTGAGTTGCCAATGTCATTAATCCTGTGGCTTAGAACTCTGCACTTTTCTTTGAAGGTATCTTATTTCTTTTTAAGCAACATTGAGGCCCTGCTTCACCTATTCTCAATAGACACTATTTACCAGACATTATTCAAAAATGGAATTCGATTTGTTTGACATGAACAACTTAATCGGAAGATGGTAGAATAGGCCCTGAATTTGCTATATATTTGTCTTTAGATACACATCGCAGATAGTTATGTAATATATCTCCCTTTCTATCATACATTAAGTTCTATTCATCCAGCATTTTATTCAAAGCTATAAATAAGAGAAGCCATACTTCCCATACCAACAGGAGCCATTGACGATACGTCAAACCTGTATGTTTAATTGTAGCCTCAATTAATTCCGGTCGTTTTGGGAATGCTGTTCTCGCCCACGACATAATAGGACCGGGAATAGAACCGGTTGAATCCTCAACGAGATAGGAGCTTCCTTTAATAATTTGTCTGGCTGATAAGACGTGGCAGGCGAGGGAGAAATAAAGGCTTGATTAAGGTTGTTCGAGATTACTGGCTTTCTATTGTGGAGACTTGTTAGGTTGTTTTAGATATAAAGTGTGTTCAAAAGTTATAGATGAAAAAGTAAATAAGTCTTTTTTTTTAAGCTTTGGCATACACTAGGAATTTCTCCAGTGTTGTGGGTGTATTTACAAATATATAAACTCATATACACAACTAACCAGACCTGGACCACATGTAGGCCATACAGATATTTGCTCCGTGCGAAAATCGTATCGGTCTTTGACGTCGTTTTAGTTCACATCAATATGGTCTCGTCATACGGCATTGAATCATGGTAATGTTTTTCAGAAAATAATGACTGTAAAAGCAAGGTTATAATTAGGGAAATCCAACACCAGGGATATTTCACTCCTAATTAAAGTGAAATACACTCGAGAGTTAACAAAAACCTTTGAATAGAATACCAACAAAATGAATCCCAAACCCCAGCTCTATACTGAAGATCTAGTTAACATATCAAACGAAAACAAAATGCCAACCCTCATTATGCAAACTGGTGAAATAAACCTGACGTCGAAATTAAAGGTAACGTGCTTCCAATGCAAACAAAGATTGGAAAACAATTAATTTGGGTGAAAATAGAGGTTCTACTATTTAAAGGGTGTTAGCAGACGAACGACTTTCACATTATGAATTTCCGCGTTAGAAACGATACTTTGGTCGTCACTCCGTCGCGAAATATTCATGTGCAAATCAATCGTTTCTTCCGTGTTCATGTTTTATAGAATTTAATATTCATCAACTGTTCTTTATATTCATGTATGATTTATGTACCTATCTGTAAGTTTAGTTTATACTACTACACTGTCAGCCTACATCATTCCACTGGTAGGTAAAGGCCTTCCCTTATATGACTTCCAGCAGTTTCGGTACAGGGCTAGTGTGACTGTTGGCTATTCATCAACCGACTTCAAAAAAGGAGGAGGTTATCAATTCGTCTGTATTTTTTTTTTTTTTTTTTTTTTTTTATGTTTGTTACCTGATTTCTCGGGACTGGGTGAACCGATTTTGATGATTCTTTTTTTATTTGGAAGCTAGTGCTTCCCATGTGGTCCCATTTTAATTTGGTCCAGTTCTGACCATGGCATCCATGAGAAAACCGTATAAGTCTTAAATTTGCATTAAGTACGTGGGCGATTTGTTACGCGATTTCTCAGGCAAACATAAACCGATTTTGAAAATTCTTTTTTTATAGATAGGGTACGCTTCAGGGGTGGTCCTATATAAATTTTATCGAAATTGATTCAGCACTTTTTGAAAAATCAACAAATACCCAAAAATGTTACATAGACGACGTTTTAGTTTCATCAATCTTTGTAGTAGTTAACTTTCAATCTCTTCTTAATAGATTTGAATGAGAAGGAGGTACTAAAAAGCGGAAAATAAAAAGCTTTTTACAAAAAAGACAACCGCCTTCAAAAAGTGAAAAATAACTTTAGCACAGAACACACATTGACTTTAGTTTCGGAAGTCGGTGGCAATACAAAACAACAAACAGAACAAAGCCACTGAATTTCGAAACTGAAGTCAATGTGTGTTCTGTGCTAAAGTTATTTTTCACTTTTTGAAGGCGGTTGTCTTTTTTGTAAAAAGCTTTTTTTTGTTTAGCTCATAGCTCATCGGAGTTGCCGCGTCTCATTCTGGATATATTATTTCAGTTTCAACATTTCAAAGCTCAATAGTCTGTTTTTATTTTGTTTGATTGAGCTAATCTCCGGATGTACTACGTCCGATTCTAACAAAATACTTGGCTTATAGGAAGCTACTTTATTCTTGAGTGTTACATATTATAACCAAAAACATTTTTTTTTTTTGTTAGATAGGAATCCGTAGGTAATAAGATTCAAAGGGCTCCATGCAATGGGTGCCTGAAGATGGTCGGCGTCGCCATGGCTACCCTGGGAGAGTTTAGGAGGTGGCGAAAAGACCAAGATGCGCACGGCAACTACAAGGGCTGGTTAGAAGCGGCGCATGAAAAAAAACTTGGAAAGACTCGGGGAAAAGCGTCGTATGAAAAAAAACTTGGAAAGACTCGGGGGAGGCCTTTGCCTAGCAGTAGGACATAAAAGGAGAGCGAAAAAGAATTACGTGAGCAAGAGGTAGTTTCTAATATTTGATAACACTGCTTTTACAATTTGTCTGTTGTCACGGTTCATGATTATTGGCCATAAGGCTGAAGACCTTACATTTATTACTAGAACTAGACCCAACTAAAATATCGGTTCAATAAAATTTCTGGTTATTCCACTGCTACAACAAAACGCTTAGTCGATCGTTCAACCGTGACACAGCCACAGGGCAGATTCGTCTTGCTTATAAAATGAACGGGCTAGAGAAACTTCATAATTGATATCATGATTACAGATGGAAATTGCTTTGAAGATGGAAGGAAAACAAAGGATATTGTTTCGTTCTTGCAGGCATTTGTGATGTTTATTTGGGGTTGGGAGAAGCCGAATTAAATATATAGTATCAGTGTTACTTAGCTCAGAACAAGACTGTTATGCAAAGCAGTACATAAGCAATGTTGTTTTATAATTAACGTACACTTGATCAATGTAACTATCATCTCATCATATCAGTTGTTTAGTACACACGGCTACACATCAAGCCATACATTTCCAGTAAATGCTGATCTCGCATTGTATAGGATTTCCGTACAATGAGAGGTCAGCTTATACTGGAAATGTATAGCTTGATGTGTAGCCGTGTGTACCTATGCGTCAATGCTAATATACTTGGTGTTTTAAAAATAGACGATTCTATTCTATTTTTAAATATCAAGTATTTTGAACATAAGCGCTTAGGCATAAAAATCTCTTTATATAATATATTGTCATATGAAAAAAATAAGACAAGACCTCACTCACACCCACAGCAATAAACAAGCCCGATTATATTGCATTCACCACGTCTCAATCCGAGTAGGATGTTATATTAATGTCTAATTTGAACAGTGCAGGAACCAGAATGGAACCTTGTGGTATTCCATGTAGGTAGAGCATGTTTTAAAGCTGTAGCCACATTCAGAATTAGCACAAAGAGTGAAGGTGTATGATCTTGTCTTTATAGTGCCAAAGGCAAAGTAAAGGTAATACATATTTGAATAACCAAGTACTTTAAATACTTAAATAGTTATTAAGAGGCTATCAGTTGCATGTGCAGAGTCGCGATTCATAAGCCCTCCTACATCTTCCTTTTGCATCGATGCTTTATCAACGCGTCCTTGGAACCGTGCGTGTGGTTATTTTTACGCAAAACACCTAGGTGATTTACACAATAAATTAATATGAAGGTAAATCTTTCGCAATATTGTGAGCGTAAAGGTTGCTTCTGTCTAAGTGTCCACCCATTCCGGACATTAATGGACAGGAATTATTATCAGCTTTGACTCTTATTACACACAACTGAAAAATATTTCATAGCTCACAGTCTGAAAATGTTCAAAGATGTTGGGTCTAACTGACTTGCCTTGAGCTAATTTATTTGCAAATTGTTTAGCAAAGATGTTCTCCATTTGCGTGGGGGTACAAATATCATGGGTTATGAAGGTAAAATATTGGAATAAAGGAATAAGCGAATGGATAAGCCTCGGGCGTTGGTAACGATACGCCTACACACCGCAATGTAAGAAGACTTGAATGTTAAATAATTTTTGTGATTTCTGTAGCTGGCTGTTGACTTTTCCCACTTTTGAAAGGTCAGGTTAAGAAAAGTGTGTTTAGTTATTTTACGGCCAACTTTTCTTAGAGTTTTTTTAGGAGAAAAAGGGTAATAAATGATTCTGACCATCAAGAAGTACTGAGGCGTTAATCAATCTTGATAACCCTCCTTCTGGCGCAGTCGTGTAAAAACTAAGTGTATGACATTAGATCTCTAGGACTTCCTGCTATCTGGTGCATTATAAAACAAACCTGTATTTTCCAATTAAACTTTCCAATCTAATAGAAGATGAACGTGTATGACGAGATTTCACCAGGTTCCCATAATGACACGAAGAAAGTATTACCTGAAACAATAATAGAAAATGTAAGTACCATTTAAATCCCATTAGTACACCATAAAACCACCATACAGGACATTACGATGTCGTAAAACGAATAATAGAAACATCTACGAATCTCAAATAGACATAAGAATTTTATAAACTTGGTCATGTATTTTCTACAAAGGATTTTACGACTGTGGTCACAGAAGGCAATGAAAGATTTTACGATGTAAAGGGACGTAGAGATAAATTTTAAAGATATAAAAAGTCCCTTTCGATAGAAATTAGGGAAACCGTAGGCGATTGTGAGTGCTATGCCAACGATTCTAAAATGAACTTTAGAGTTGGGAAATAAAGCGTGTTATTGAGTAGCTATTTGATTGGCAACTTAAAATGCAATTGGTGAACTTAAAATCAGCTTGCGGTTATTCTTGTATTGAATGAAACCGATTGTAGATAGAACTAATATCCCGATTTTATGACTAGTTTTGATGATACTTAGGTTGCATTAAACGCGTAGTAATATCAATTGCGTTCATTCCAATGAGGTACAAGAAAAGATATACCTACCATTATTTAAATGTAATACTCTTATCTCTAAGGTCAACCACATCGTCTATTAGAAGCTTAAAACAATTTCCTTTCAGAATACACCTGCCGTATTACCTGCACCTTTAGTCTTATTGCTTCCACCCACGAACAGTTTAAGTCATGGCCGTATCCAAAGTAGTGCAAATAGCCTAATAAACATTGGCGAAGCTCGGAGACAAGGAGAACTGGTCAAGATAATAGTTAGGAATGATGGACGGAGAAGAAAATCACAATGTAGTTGTGTAGTTTACATGCATTACCTTGAATAAGGTTTCTTATAATAGGATTACAGTTTGAGGTGAAGAGCCGGACCTTGGAACAGATTATGTAGAATGGGATAAATGGAAGGAATTACAATATGAATGCTGTGAATGTAGTAACATTACTGGGGAGTTTAATAGTACTAGTAACGTTTATTTGGGCAATGATCTTAGTTTATACAGATTAATGAGGATAGAACAGTTAGATACGGTTGGCGCAGTGGCTGAGCGATCGACTGCTGCGCAGCGTGTTGCGGGTTCGATTCCCGCCCAGGGTAAACATTTGTGTGATGAGCACTTGTGTTTGCCTTGTGTCTGGGTGTTGTTTATCTATATATGTATGTATTTACAAAAAAAAAATGTATTTGTGTATGTATATCAGCTGTCTGACACCCATAGTACAGGGTCTCCCTAGTTTGGGGTCAGATGGCCGTGTGTGAAAATGTCCCCATATATTATTATATTATTATTATTATACATGTTTATATCGGTATTGGTTGATTATGTGGTTTTGGCTGTTTATGTGCCTTGAATCTATTGCAAATGCACCTTAGATACATAAGGAAGTGTTACTGTAACACCGCTAACACAATCCGAATAACATATATATTGTAATAGAATAGAATAGAATAGAATAGACTTTTATTTTGCAAATATGGGTAATACACAATAGTTGTCATAATCATATTAATATTTATAGCTTTCATTACTTTCAATAGATATTTAGGGTTCCATACCCTAAGGGTAAAACGGAACCCTATTACTAAGACTTCGCTGTCTGTCCGTCCGTCTGTCCGTCCGTCTGTCTGCCACCAGCCTGTATCTCAAGAACCGCGATAGCTAGACAGTTGAAATTTTCACAAATTATGTATTTCTGTTGCCGCTATAACAGCAAAAACAAAATAAAATAAATATTTAAGGGGGGCTCCCATACAACAAACGTTAGCTATTTTTTTGCTCGATATCTAATGTTGTAGATAATGGTACGGAACCCTTCGTGCGGGAGTCCGACTCGCACTTGGCCAGTATTTTTCTTTCTTCCTAATATTAAATCTTCACAAGTTCCATTTGTTTGTTTCCATTTTTTTTAAACTAAATTACATTCAAACCCTGGCCTGTAATATAAGACATTGTGACTTCAAACAAGAACTTAGCAATAATTAGGTATTGTTTGTGAAGTCCGCCATTTGTCGTACATTCCCACGGCTCAGGGTCGAGCGATTACCATCATCATCGTAATACCAGTCATTAACCGTACTATGTGGACATAACCAACTCCTTTGGGCAAAAGTAACGATGTGACAACATTAGAGTCGGTCGTTTAGAAATTGCTGTGCTTAATTTAATGTTGTATGCCATTCGTTTTAGGAATTATACTTAGCAGTTTTAGGGAATAGTGTTTAGGCAAAAGGCCAAGGACAGACGGCTAAAAGCGTCCAGGGGAATAGGGTACTTTACCAAAAAATCTAATTAGTCCGTCAGTGAGATTATCGAAAAATATTGGATACGTATTTTTGTTTTATCAAATCAACAAAAACTGACGAAGATAAAACGCATCAAAGATCATGAGCGGGGGTTTGTGACGTCACTTCGCCAGTAAAAGTGTAGTGACATAGTGATGTCACACGAGTTTTCTACGCACTGTATCGTCTTCATTTTTTGTTTTACGTGAAAAAAGAAAAAAACACGTGTCCAATATTTTTTGGAAGTCTATCTGACGGTCTAATTCTTTTTTTTGGTAAAATACCCTATTGAGAATGAAGATGAACATTTTTTTATAGCTACTTATATAAACGGAACGACCGGTCATGTTGGTTAAGTTTCGCTTGCCGCGGTCAATCAGTGGATGGGTGACTATCCCTTTCATACCGAGACTCCTCCGAGCCTCAAAAAGCATGAAAAGCCGTTGGTCCCGGCTGTCATTCGTAGATCTTTAACAGTCGTTATAGGTAGTTAAAAGCCAGAAAATCTAACAACCAGTATTACTAAGGGTACCGTGTTACCCAGTTACTGGATTGTGGAGGTCAGACAAGCAGTCGCTCCATGTAAAGCACTGGTATTCGGCTGCATCTTGATAGACTGGAAGACCCCAACATATTTGGGAAAGGGAAAATACTTTACCTACATAAACGTTGACTTCTAATTCAATACGCATTTTTCAGAGGGTGAAAGTGACATGAGTAAACAACTTTACTATGAGACAAATCCTGAAGAAAATCTACTGTTAAATATATTTTGACCGTGTTGTAGTGCAATTTTAAATTTGTAAACGGAATGAAAGAGCCTAGATCACACGACACAGGGAATTCTAGTCTGTGATCTAGGGCTTTAACACAAAATACAACCTGTTGTGACAGTAAATTATTGTTATTATTATTTCGTAGTAACCTGTATATAAAGTCTTTCGGAGTTAGAGACACCAGAAGATATTACATCAAGAATAGCATACTCTGCAAACCATGAAGCTAAAACAAAAGAGGAACGGCGAAAATAGAAAACTGAACCAAAACACGTTAGCCAAATCCAGCCACCCGACCTACATCGAAACAACGAAATTATTCATTTGAACGTGACGAGGGTAGATGTGACAGCGACACCGGTTTTTACTCAGCTTAATGACACCTGCATTTATTATTAAACTGAGTTTAAGAAAGTTTTGTTCCTTTGACTTTGGAGATAAAGGTCGAATAACTGATTAACAACTTAAGAGGAAATACCACGGGCTAGCGAATTGAAAATTAGATATTTGTAAAATCTATTGCTGTCGCGCGATGCCCGAACACGAACCGCAGAGCGCGATAGAGACAACTGCAGCTTTGACCGAAAATACCTATTAAAAGTACTTACACAAAATCAATGATTCGTAGTCCCCTGATTTCTTTTCCAAAACTTAACCGATTTAACTGCTTTTTTCATTAAAAAATAAAGAAAGGCTTTTGCCGTGTTCCTATGTTTTCTATTTATTATATAATCAAGTCAAATTTGTTTTCTGAATGTTTGAACACAGTGGAAAATCATGCCAATTTTTTAGGTTTTTGAATATTCATATCTCTTTTAATAATAAATTTATGAGAAAAAGGAAAACATAGGGACATGCCAATAGTAGCCATGGATATTTAAAAAAATAATAATTGATCTACTGGCATTATCCAGGGAGGAAACAGGGGACTAAGTTTGTATGGAAAAACGGCCCTTGTGTTTCCTCTTAAAGGAACGAAGGGCTTGCTTTATATATTCATGAAGTATATCAGTGATAGTTAGCTGAACTGGTCGTGGTATTTAGAAATTGTTAGAAGAATAGAGTTATAGTATTCATCTGAATAAAAATACTAGGTACCCTTCATTCTGATGCAAGGCCGCCACACTATTTCCAAATCACTGCAACTCCTGCAAACCAGAACCAACAGTGACAACCACCAGAAAAGCGACGATGCAATGAAACTCCCGTAGAAACGATTAAACTGTCTTGGATCCCGCAACGAAATTGAGCACAAAAGAACAGCGGAGGAATAAAAACAAAACATATTTTCCATTTTCCCTTCATACTAATCAGGAGACAGAACAGAACTAGGTCAAATAGGCACAAAGGGATGTTTACAACTGGGGGAAGTCCACTTTCCAAGCACCATGGAATTCAATTACTTAACATACATAATCTTCATACAATAAAATATCAATCATACTCATTATTATAAGCTTCTGACTGATGCAGTCGGGTTAAATTCTATTTCTCCTTGTGTTTGCTGATAAGGAATTTGCTAATTTGATTCCTTGAATTTGATATTTCTATTCTACACCGGCAACGCACCTATATGAAACTGTCTAATATTAAGATCTTGATGTACCATCACAGAAATAAATGATTCTATTATATTACAGTAGGAAGTAAAACCATAGGCTCTTTAGCGTAATTCTTCACAGATATTGAGCAACTGTTCTGGTATTAAATATTCTGGTATTTTCACGCCTGAATCTTCGGATATAAACTGGCTGTGATATCGCTAATCAATTTAGTACTGTGCCAAATTGACCTCCTAAAACAATTCAATGCTTAGAACATTCGAGACCGATAGATCGATTGAATGCTGATAAAGAATACCGTGTACACCTGCACACAGCAACATAAAATCGAACAAGTAGATGAATATTAGATTACGGAAGTAATTCTACCAGATAACGTCGAGTCAACCGGTCTGCAAATGTTCATTGTACAGATGTTCTAGTTTCAGGCTGTTGACGTTTAAAGGGTTGAACAAAGATGTTTCAAGTTTCTGCATTATCTTGAAATCACCATAACCAGTGCAGTTAGTGTTATTCATGAGCAGTCATTTGATGGGACTACACCAGGGTTTCTTAACCTTTTTGTAGTCACGGACTTTTACAATTTAAACAATTCCCCGGACCCCTGTCTAAGAATACTTTAGGAAAAGGAAACAAATCTTTCGAGTTCGTGGCTTGGCCGAGAAATGTTGAAACTTACTACACAATTTCCTAATGTGTTGTGAGTTAACTGACCTATTGCGGACCTCCCTGATACGCATGCTACGGCCCCCTAAGGTGTCCGTGGACCCCACTTTAAGAAACCCTGGTCTACACAAATAAATATCAAATTCCAAAAGTTTCCGAAAACACACAGTTATTTTGCCTGCGACTTTGACGGCATTATTTTCTTATTATTTTTAGCCTGAATTTTCCCACTGCAAGGCAAAGGCTTCTCCACAATCGTTAATACAAAAATATACTTTGTATTGTGCTTAGGGATAACAAGGCTTCCTATTAGCGAAATAATGTTCAGAATCGGACCAGCAGTTCCGGAGATTACCGCGTTTAAACATAAAACAAACTCCTCAGCTTTGTAACGTGCTATGTAATTCTGAAATTAGTACCACGTCTAGTTTGTTTGTTTTTATTAGAGCCTCCAGTTAGCATTGTGCTGAGACAGGAGCCTTTTTGGTCTCGTACAGGTTTTATAAGTCTTTTTTTTATGTTGTATTGTTTTGTATAACCCATATGTTTGTGTTTACCTGTACGACGTTTCAAATAAACAATTTTTCTTTCTTTCTTCTTTCAGTTCTTGGATCTTGGGAGCCAATCCATTGATGTTCCAGATTGCAATTCGTAGAGGAGTCAATTTTAGTGTTAGAATTTTGTATGTGTTTAACATCGAGACAACGCAAGCTTCCTAGAGAAGGTAGTCGAGCTATACCTAGCATGCCAGTATGTTTGCTCAGAGACCGCCAGAGGTACTTATATAGGTGTGATGACCATTACATCAAGCTACAGCAATCTGTCAAATTTCTTTGATAGGTTTTCAACTTTATTGCTATAGAATAAAATTCATATTCAATTGGGAAAATTTGACAGGTATGGCTTGCTGTGCTGGCGTCAGTACTTTGAGGATCATTTCTCGTGCGTAAGAAAATCTACCGCCAACTTACTGCCTTAACAAAAATCAACAAAAAACCACCCGTTGACTTGTAAACCGAATCAGTATCCCACATTACGCGCGAACGATAATCGCATAATAAATAATCGAATAATCGATTCGATCGAAAGTCATCCACTTGTAACTAATATGGGGGATATTCGATCGTAAATTGTATCTAGTTTTGGATCGTAAAGCACTCGGGCCTCGGAGATATGTGGCGTATTGATATTTATAGGAAAGGGGATGTTTTTTTTGGCCGACTTCTGGTACAAAAGACGCAATGAATACGTTACCGACCGATATCAATCTTTTACGGTTAAATTGTTTTTTTTTTACGACACTACGACTTTCTTGTAGTTTGTATAATATACCCATTCAGAAATTGGAAAATATAAGAAGATTCTGGTGATTGAAATCGCAAATTGCCGTAGAAAAATTATAGGCTCTGTACGGAACCGCACATTATTTTATAAACTCACGCCGCCGTGCATTCTGTGCGCTCAGCATTTCTTAACTATCATTTAAGGTAATTTATATAAGTAAATTGATTCAATAAATCAGTTTTCGACGGACATTCGCGGTGGTCGGTTTTATTTCATCATCATCCCCATAGAATCGCACCTTCGTCATCATTAAGTGTCGGGATCCCCTTCAGGCTCAAAATACAATTTTGCGGAAAAACAAACTAATCGCGAAGTATTCAACAGTTTATTAATGTTACAACCATTCTACCACCTTTACCGTATGTAATAAAATCATGGAAATAAGGAATAATGTACTGCAGGGAAAGTGTATGGTACTGTGTATTTGTAACAAAATTAACCCTATATGTCTCGTAAGCCAAATACGGTTCACTTTGATTGTTCAACTATTGTGTCTGTTTCGCGGACAGTGAAAGTGTTAAGAGTACCAAACTATGTTTAGTACCTCCTTCTCATCCAAATCTATTAAGAAGAGATTGAAAGTTAACTACTACAAAAATTGATGAAACTAAAACGTCGTCTATGTAAAATTTTTGGGTATTAGTTGGTTTTTCAAAAAGTGCTGAATCAATTTCGATAAAATTTATAAAGACCACCCCTGAAGCATACCCTATCCATAAAAAAAAGAATTTTCAAAATCGGTTTACGTTTGCCGGAGAAATCGCGTAACAAATCGCGCACATACTTAATGCAAACTTAAGACTTATACGGTTTTCTCATGGATGCCATTATCAGAACTGGACCAAATTAAAATGGGACCACACGGGAAGCACTAGCTTTCAAATAAAAAAGAATCATCAAAATCGGTTGACCAAGTCCAATGAAATCAGGTAATAAACATAAAAAAAAAAAAAAAAAAATTGATAACCTCCTCCTTTTTTGAAGTCGGTTGAAAAGAAGTGAATCTAGTTGCCCTTCAAAATGGTAGTTCCATATGAATGAGCAAGAAACTCCAAGCATTTACTCTTTTATACAATAAATATTTTGTATTTAGGAATAAATATAGTTGCACATGAATATGTTGTACCTTGCGTAAACGCCACTATATTACTTAACATAGTCAATTACACACGAGAGTTTAATAGTTCCTGGACACATTACACTACACATCCCGGTAGAACTAGCCAGGACCGGTACTTCCATTGGCAGAACTTGGACATCTGCCCAACCCATAAGGGTTAAAGAGCGTGAACAACAATTTTAGAAGACCAGTGACGTAAATGCAGAAGCCAACAAACTCATAAAAAAGATGATCAATTCATACATTTATCCGGAAATATGTAGGTCATTTATTTGTGCATTTCAATTTAAAAAGACACATCTGTAAATGTCTATACAAATATCTTTAACTTCTGTACATACAAAAACAAAATAATATTGAAGGTTTTTTTTTGTTTTTTTGTTTTTTTTTTAATTTATGGTTTTTGTCCCATCAGGGCATGTCAACCCCATCGGAGTTTGATTGTAGTGTCAAAAATAGCTTTTTGACTGTCTATCTGTATGAATGTTCCGGCTAATATCTGAAACGGATGGTCTGATTCTGTCGGGACTTTCACTGTCATATAGCTGATATTATTAGGAGTGTGGTGACGTGACGCGAAAGCTCACTGATACATCAACTTGTGACATGACAACTGCCACCCCTCCCACACCGCGCAGCTACCTCAGCAACAGTCTAATTTAAGCGGTAGGGATATAGTGATTAAACACACTAAACGAGGTTAATATCAAATTATGTATGACATTATGTAATCTAACTTTGTGTTGGCAACTAACTTTGAGTCAAGTCTGGCCCAAGTGGGTCTAAGTCACTATTAAAATAAACTAAGTCCACGCGAAATACCCCTTATAAATTGCGATTATAAAAGTTTAAAAACTAAAACCCGACCACAACAAAAAGTGATCTAAAAAGTACAAAACAAGAAAATATTTCACACAGAAATCAAGACATAGGTACAAAATGGTCAAGGTAAGCCGTGGTTGCATGCCTGTATCCCATATGAGTGCGATGAACATGAATATAATGGCATGCAACCACGGCTTACCTTGACCATTTTGTACCTATGTCTTGATTTCTGTATGAAATATTTTCTTGTTTTGTACTTTTTAGATCACTTTTTGTTGTGGTCGGGTTTTAGTTTTTAAACTTTATATTTTTATTTAAACCATTTTGGAGTCACAGCTAAGTATTATATATTTAATAGGTACTAGTGAACCCCTTTCCAATGATACTAAACACGGTATGCGTATCTTACTTTATTTGGTAATCTTTCCTTTTTTTACAATAATTTGTGACAAATTACCACTAAATATTATATAAATTTGAAATGTACTAGTGAACCCCTTTCCAATGATACCAAACACGGTATGATTGTCTTATTTTTTTTTTTTAATATTGTTTTTTTTGTCCGCCAGAGGGCGCCACATTGGATTCGGTGATACGTCATATAGCCTATAACCAGCGGACGATCAAGACGCTTCTAACGATACCTCATTTGTTCAGTTCTGATAAGTAGTTTAGGAGCTATGCGCGTACAGATGAACATACATACATACATACATACATACATACATACATACATACATAGCCTGTCAAACTCATAACCCTCCTTTGGCTTTGCCGTAGTCGGGTAAAAAATATGCGACATAGATCGTCGTATCTTTTAATTGAGTAGACTTAGAAGCTTGACGTTTTTACAGCTCCAAGAAACCGTAGACCAAAGTATTCGATATAAATTTGAAAAATTCAACTTGATACCTCCACGCGGTCCTGATAAATAGGGGTTTTTATAGTATAACAGACAGACACAATAAAGGTATCCTATAAGGGGTCCGATTGAGGAATGAAAGCCTAAAAACTAAATGAAAAAATATCACCCTTTCCGACAAAACCCAATACCACGAAATGCCGAAGCCAAAACAATAAGGTGTTAAACAATCTAGGTAGTCTATGACGCAATACCACAGTGAATAACCTCATAAATAAAGCAAGGTGTACACGATATGATCCTGATCTAAATACCGAATAGCATGTGTTGTATAAAGCGGAGTCTACACGGAGAAGCTCATAATAAAAGTAGAATGAACACGCGAAATAATTTATTTTTAGTAAGATTATCAGAACTCAAACTCTAATTTCATTATTTTCAAATAAACCATTTATTACAAGTACTTTTTTAAAATCAATAATAAATTAAAAATTTAGGTTAAGTACACCATGCTGATTCTACGCGTACAATGTGAGAACCATGTAACAAGTCATACACGTTTAAAGAAGTCTAGAGAAAAATATAATCATAATAAACAATTCAAAATAAATTTAAAATAGCCGAGGATGAGATGACCAGTGCCAACCAACGTCGTTCGTTCCCGAACATGACGCACGGATCGGCACTAGAGAGAGACAACTAATAAACACTCCCTTACGCGAAAGAGACAAACAGTTTCGACGCTATCACGTGGTATTCTCTCCAATCTATACATATAAAATGCTATGTATGACTGACTGACGGATCAACTCACAGCCTAAACCGCTGATCGTACAGACCTGAAACTTAGAGGGTGTGTTCTTTGTATGACGTAGGCATCCGATAAGAAAAGATTTTCCGAAATTCAATCCTTAAGGGAGTTATAAAAAAAAATTGAGAGGTGTCAAGGGACACCCGGATGGAACGAAGTTCCTTTCGATTAATTAGTGAAGGAATTGTAATAAAATTTTATTTTTTTTAAGTTATAATAATATTTTTTTTATTATTAACAAATATAATGTAATTAAAAGACAATTTAATTAAACGTGCCCGATTATGTATCGAGCGAAATGGACTCCATATTGAGCAGTTGCTTCGATACAGGGAAGTGTAAATTTTATACCTAATAGGTAAGTTTTTTAATTAAGCCAAAGTTGATTAAAACTGTGTTTGTGAATAGCTCTAATTTATTTAAATAGGTTACCTATAGCACCTATAGGTAATAGGTACCTACGCCTGCCTGCCTTTCTTTTTCTAGCAAAAGAGTACCTACTCACTTACCTACTTACAACTACAAATAATTCGCCAATGATAAAAGTAAGTACCACTACCTACCTAGGTACCCACCTAAGCTCCCACTGGCTTAATTTAAACCAAAACATTTTAATCAAATAAAAAAAAATATTATTGTCGCTAGTAAAACCTAGAGAAAAGTACTCTGTGACCTAGAGCGATAAGGTGCAGTGGTTACCTACTGACGACCGCGACGGATAGAAAGCTCATGATTACCAAACCCAAACTTTCAATAGGTACCTACTAAACAAAACATAGAAGTAGGTACAGTAACTACCTACCTACCTAACCTATGTATTCTATGGCTTAATTATCGACTTAAAATTTACACTCGTTTTCACAATCCACACAGTCTCACAGTGAAAGGTGGATTTATCTCGTAGGTCGTTATCATCGGAATTATCACGCAATGATAATTCCGATGTCATTGAGGTAGGTACCGCCACTATTTGAGCGAATAAACTTAAGTACTAAACATATCGCCGTAGGTACCTAGTTCAAAGAGTTCGCCGCGCCGCCTTTAAATACATAAACATATTCTACGAAAAGCGAATTCGGACTTTATGTTGTAAACGTAAACGGTTAAAAATTGAAATTTTACCAAACTAGGTATGATAAAATAATTCTGAGAAACGTATAGGCTGGTGCCCGACCGGACAATAGGGACAATAGGAGCTATGTGCAACCGAATTTCACGGTTAATGTGTAAAAATAAGGTTTTAATTCGCTCCAATATTTTCATAGAAAAGCCGCCATTCAACTAATAATGAACTCTATTTGACAGTTCCAACGATTCAATTTTTCTGTTCGAATTGTCTGCGTTTGTGAAGTAATAAAAATAGCAAAAATAAGGTTTTAATTCGCTCCAATATTTTCATAGAAAAGCCGCCATTCAACTAATAATGAACTCTATTTGACAGTTCCAACGATTCAATTTAGCTTATTATAGCATGTCGTGACAACTTTTCGTAAGATTTTTTTCCGTCTAGCCCCCTTTCACAACGCGCGATAAGGAACTTCGTTCCAATTGATGAAAGTTTGTATGGAAAATCGACATTTTTGTAGTGTAAGACCATGAAAATTGGTGTTTATCATTCTGTAAAACCCCACACTGTACCGATATACAAGCGAACGAAGTCGCGGGCATTCAGCAAGTATCATTATAATATTCTTCTTAGTCTACACCCACGGATAAAGTTTCTTATTAACCTATTTAGTACATTGTACAAAGTCCTTGTTAACATTTTGCTGGCAATTTAATAAGTTTACAGAATGATAAATGGGTCGGGAAAGTTGTAAGTTTTTTGGGTTGTATTGCTAATTATAATTGAGGGCGGTAAAGGACTGTTACTAAAGGGTGACGGCAAATGTTGTAGTTTGTTTTTAATTGTTGGTTACACTGTGAATTTCTCCTTTATCAAGATTCGTTTACAAACATATAAACTACAAGCTTTTGCCCGCGACTTCGTCCGCGTAAATGTCGATTATCGCGTCCTTCCCCAGAGTTCAAGCTATTTTCATACCAAATTTCATCGGTTTCAAAGTCGGTCAGACATAGTTACTTTCGCATTTATAATGAAGTATGGTTTAGTATGGAAGTATGGATTACCCACAGACGAAGTCAAGTTAAAAATTAACCTATGTCCTTCTCCAGGGATCGAGCTATCATCATCGTTCATTCTTTCGTCGTTAAAAAGTAACAGACAGAGTTACTTTTGCATTAATGATATTAAAGTATGGATCATACGCAAGCATCAGACCCGGAAGAATTACCTACTTGTAGGTCATACGACAATTTTTAGAAAATCCAAACTCAAACCTGAGACACTCAGCGCCGCAGCCATTTATTCAGCCACTGTTGTCAAATTGAAATTGAGGTTTGTTTTTTCTTCGGGCGATTGCTGGCTTTGTAAACACACCTTGAGAAAAAGTAACATGACACTGACCATTCTCTGACGTCATATAACCCAAAAATATATGAATCGCAAAAGAAAATGGGTCAGCGACATCCCAAGGTGATGCATTTAGGCGGAGTAAACGTTAGATCAGTGGCTCTCTACATACAGGTGACTGGCCATAGAGATTTTTCTGTTTTAAGGGTCTGATCTCCTACTACTAAAACACCTGGACGGTTTTTGAAAAATTTTTTGCTAGTAGGAAGGATTTTTTTCCCTGAGTGTTAGAGGCATTGCCTCTAACACATCATTTCAAAAATAGTAATTCTTAAAAAAAACGCAGACGAAGTCGTGGGTTAGATCTTTAAAACGTCGCAGCGAATTTTGATGCGGGTTTTTTAATAGATAGAGTGATTCGATCAGAAAGTTTTAGTATATAACTTGTATAGCGGGCGAAGCCGCGGGCATCAGCTAGCTATACTTATAAATTAGAACTTCCCAAAATACCACCTTAAACTATTATTACAAGAATTTATTATGATCACAAGACACCCAATAATTATTTAAGTGTATAATTTTTGTGTAAGTGTACACCAACATGTCAAAAATTAAAAATTTAAAAAACCCCCAACGCAAAACATAAAAGCAATTATTTAAAAAGTAAAAAATAATATCTTTTGTTGAGCCATCAAATGTTTGTTCGTTGAAATGGCGCTATAAAGTCGCGGCGGGGTACCGCGTAAGTCAAATCTCATTGCAAATCCATGAGTTCGCTATTTTACCTATTTAGCTATTGCCGACTTAGCGGGGTACCCCCGCCGCAACATTATAGCGCCATTTCAACGAACAAACATTTGATGGCTCAACAAAAGATATTATTTTTTACTTTTTAAATAATTGCTTTTATGTTTTGCGTTGGGGGTTTTTTAAATTTTTAATTTAATTTTTATTTGAAAGTTTTTAAATGTAATTTAGTCTGGTTTTGAGAAGTTGTAGATACGTCTAAAGTTGTATTTCGTCACATGGATCTTTTTTTATATTAAAGATATCACCCTGAGAATGCGTTTGGTATATATAATTCGCCATTTTGTGGTGCCGGTCATCTTGGCCTTGAAATTTATCATAGTGTAAAGTATTCTACTGGTGAAGCCCTTTCATTTGATACCCATATTGATGGAGTTGTGAAAAAATATGTGATTAGCTATTTTGTAGCGGCGGCCATCTTGGACCGATTTTCATCAAACATAGCTAAGAACACTCCCGACTAATTCACCTTTCAAATAAAAAAAACAAAAACAAAATCGGTTCATCCGTTCGGGAGCTACGATGCCACAGACAGACACACACACACACACACACACACACACACACACACACACACAGACACGTCAAACTTATAACACCCCGTCGTTTTTACGTCGGGGGTTAAAAATGGGAATTAGCCTTTGCTTGAACACACTACTGACAGTTCCGTGCCTTATTATCATCATAATTATTTTGTCATTATCAAATCGATAGATTAAAAAAATCAGTTAGCTCAAATACACACTAGTGTTATTTTGCATACTTAGGAATAACTTTATTAGGTTTGTACTAAACGTTATGGTAACGTTAATAACGGCCGACCTAAAAGAGCCTTTCGTCTATCATGTGCAAAAATGCTTATAACATGGCATCAAGGAAAATGTTGACCACCTCTGAATAAAACCACTTAATCAATTTCATTGGAAAATATTTTGAAAGCTTCGTGAAAATATGAAAATATTTAGAAACAGTTAACCTCAACATGTTTTTGCGATCCAGTTGAGATACATTGAGAAAACAATATTGAATGGACCAACATGTTTATCTTATCATGGCGCGAAATGAATAAGGAAAAGTTCCATACCTTATTATGTTTATGCTATCTAATAAACTATGGTATTTTCCCGGTTTATCCTAGTCCTAGTCCCCTAATCCACAGTCAAAAATAGTAATGATTTCTGAATCTTCAATCATTTACCGAAGAAACTCCAGTGCAAGACTGGCCTACGGCCGACGCTGAAAACCAGCGCCGTGGTTCGTGCCTTGCTGCGCGGGCCAAGGCATTTATGCTGAGCGTTGCCGTTTCGCGCGGTGGTGACGCGTGGTTCCGACTAGGGACATATTTATATTTTTACTTATTTTTTTTTAGAATTTTGTTTACTTTTAAGCTTGTTATGCATTAAGTGCGTCACTTCCGTGTGAATAAATGGGTTTTCTTTCTTTCTATCCTACAAAAATCTACGTCGGTGAATTAAGCTGAAGTAAGCTTGAGCAGTCGTTATGGGTAGTGAGTTGAAACCAGAAAGTCTGATAACCAGTCTTACCAAGAAGTATCGTGTTACCCAGTAAGTGGGTTATGGAGAGTAGATAGGCAGTCATGTATAACACTGTTATTCAGCTGCATCCGGTTAGATAAGGCTAGGCAGATGATGACGAGCTTGTGATGAGCTTTCATTCCACCTGATGCTGAGGATTGACAGCCATAATAAACGAGTGAGATTTAAGATTTTAACAGTAAAGCACTGCTGGCAGCATGTTTACTCTCCGCTTCTTCTTCATAAGCTTTGTTTTTTATGGATCATTGTCTGCTGTTACCAAAACACTGGTCTACTACCACTATCTTTACTACCTTAAGGTAATAATTTGAGCTGCCACATTGAAATTGTCAAGGAGTCCGATAAAAAAGCCAGAATGGTTGCCTATTACAAAACGTAGAGAAGAACGAGCAAGAAACTCGACGGATACTCCTTTTCAACCGACTTCAAAAAGAAGGAGGTTCTTAATTCGTCTGTATGTTTTTTATTTTTTTTATGTATATTTGTTACGCGATTTCTCCGGCAAATGTAAAGCTATTTTGAAAATTCTATTTTTTTGATGGATAGGGTATGCCTCAAGGGTGATCCCATATAAATTTTATCGAAATTGATTCAGCACTTTTTGAAAAAATCGACAGGAAGCAAAAAATATACATGGATGATGTTGTAATGTTCTCACGTTGTACTTTCAATCTATGTTTTGACTGTGTTGCCATTTCTTAATGGATTTAGATGATAAGGAAGTACTAAAAAGCGAAAAATAAAAAAGCTTTTTTTTACAGAAAAAACAACCGCCTTCAAAAACCAAAAAGTGAAAAATAACTTTAAAACAGAACACACATGACTTCTCTCTCTCTCTTCACTTTTTGGTTTTTGAAGGCAGTTGTCTTTTTTAATCAAGTTTTACAGAATCCTTCTTACATACTTTATAGCTTTATTAATTTACATAAATATCCACTAACATACAAATGAAACCCTTACATAAAAACTACCTACTTCCATACCACCTCATCCCTCGCCGGCAGCTACTTTACGACTGAAGCGAAACCCACTTCCTTCCATAATTTTATCAGGAACTTTAGATGAAAATTTTGCGCTAATTTTCCCACTTATTCGCTAACTCAATCTAGGGCCACGAGACGCAACGCTCATAGCGTTTTCGCTTTGTACTGTCGAGTGCCAAAGACAAAATCTACTCAATTTACAGGAAGGTAATGTTAGTATTTGTACAATTGGAAATAATGGCCTTTCACATGTGTAGCAGAAAAATGTTGTACCTAAGCGGTATTTTCGTGGCCTTAGCATAAATATTTCAAACGTTGAAGTTTGAGAGGCGCGATAACTCGAGCTAACTGAAGTTTGCTAACTATTACGACTTCACATGTAAGAGTACTTGGATGCTAATAAGTTGCAGACTTAATTGACACTTGAAGTTGGTACTTTGACTGCGTTCTTTTAAATGGAATTGTTAAATAAATATAAATTTTCATTAATTATAATTTTCATTAATTATAATTTTCATTATTTGATATTTTTGTTGATAATGTGTTATTATAATACTTTCCAGCAAACAGTGCACCGTACCAGTGGCGTGCCTAGGGGTCAAAGTTAGAGCAAGACCGACAGATTTAAGTATAAAATCCCGATAAATTTCCAATACGTATTTAGAGGTATTTTCTTATAGTGGTTCTTTTGTTTTCTTTTTAACGTCTCGCGTAAATGATAGCAAGCCAGGCTTTGCGGCTTTAATGGAAGGTACGCCACTGCACCGTACATTTAAAACCTTGGTTTAAAATACATTTAAAATCAAATATTCAAAATCATTTAAATTACTTAGAAAAATGACAGGAATGACGTAGATTTGTACGTTTTAGCTGCATTATACACCCTATTATACTTACAAATCACAACTTCCCACGTACCCTTTAAAATACCACATTAAACTATCATTACAAGAATTTATTATGATCACAAGACACCCAATTATCCAACACAGCGTGTTTAAACAGTTGAGAATAACTTAAAATTTACGAGTTTCGATGTAAACCGTAATCTTCACGAGAGGTACATTACCGTAGGTGGTCGGTATCAGAACCCTCTCCAATTTAGCGTGACAGTTTTCTCGGTCTGATGCTCAAGGAACCAGGGTGTATTATAGCTGAAGTTATTTGAGTATGGAGTGAGTGACAAGCAGATGAGACGGCGAAAATTATTGGTAAATAATGAATATCCTGAAAGATAAGAATACAATTCAGTAGTGCTATTCTGTTACAATCTCCCTCGGTGAACACCTAGGTGAAGTGAGATGTCATTCGTCCCAATGCTAGGGATTGACAGCGCAGACGGACGGATGACAGCTCACTTCACATATGTGTTCACCGAGGGAGATTGTAACAGAATAGACATACAGAATACTTCATTATTTCTTGCCACATCATAAATCATCCAAGTTCAACAGATTTTCACATTGAGCATTAGTCTAATCTGTTGCAATGATTTTTTCTTCCGATTATAGATAGGTATAGTATAGAAATATAAAGATCTGTCCTGCGCAACAACAAGTTCAGGTACTTATAGACACTACATCGAATCAATATCAGGATATAAGATTGTCCACGACTTCGAAGAACTTATAAATAAGACTAAGTCCTAAATTATCCAAACCAGACAAAAACGAAAAAAAAATCGTATCTCCTATCCTTTAATATTTAAATGTGTGGTAAACAGCTAATTCGGTTCGTCAGTTACAGCGTGAAAGAGTTATAAACATCAATTTATTGATCCTCACAAACTTTCGCAATTATAATATTAGTAGGATAAAGTAAGATTTAATTATACCCTTTGATACATTATAGATCGGTGAGTTAATCCGTTTTTCTCAATCTATAATGTGTAACAATACTCACGTTTGAGTTTCGTTTAATGATAAATACCCTTTGATACACTTCACTTTTCTCTCTCAAGCAGCTTTGTCAAACCCCTGGGTACCGGTTTATTGACATCTTCGTTTATAACTTGGACAGCAGGCAGCTCCCAAAGCAACGCCAGATGTGACAAAACAGTTATGGGCAGCACACCCTCACCCCGACCCCCAATTTGTATATAATTGATTCAAATATTATTTTAAATTGCCAACGTCGGTTGATTGATACCGGAAGAATACTTCAAAATATGGGCAATTTGTAGCTTATGATTTGAAACAAAAATGATAGATGATGTAACTCCATAATTAGACTAATAAAATAAGTAGTTCGATGCTATGAAGTGATCTGTTATTATTGAGATACTTCCGTTTGGTGAAAACTGTTATTTATTTTATTGCTGGAGCGATGAAATTGCCATGCAATATGCTGATGACACCGCTGGTATAGTGTCGTGCTCTGGTGAATACGGGAAGCTAGAAACCAACGATTTGTGCACCTGGCATGTTTGTCTTTACCACCTTCGGTTGACTGGCAGAAAACGCCTAAAGCATAAAGTTCACTTTTGTACCTATGTATTTCCATAGGTACAAAAGTGAACTTCATGCCTTAGGCAATTCATGAACGAATAATACAAATTGCAACGTTCATTCGATTCGGATATAGGGGATTACGGCTGATAATGATAATACTGACAGTTTAAGAACTTATAAGAACTCCTAAGTGTCTAGGTGTTTATTTCCAAGTTTGTTGTAAAAACTTGATTGAAAAGAGTGTTCGTGGAGTTTCTTGTTCATTCTTCTCCTTAGAGACCTACTTACGTTTTGGAATATTTAACTAGCTTCAACTTTTCTGACTAACTGACGAACTCTTTGACAATTCAAATGTGTCAGTAAATCGTTAAATCTAAATAAATGCTTAGACTTTGGTTTCCATTCGTCAGTTTACCTATTTAGATTTACGGAAAATAAATACGGGAAGCTCAACCAATAGAAAGAAATGGGTATTGACAAATCTATACTACTTTTATGATTTGGTCCAAAAGCTTTAAAATAAAACGGATGGCCGATTGAATATGAAAAGATTCCACAACACCACAACCTCTGATCACAGTGAAAGTCTAGACATTTTCACTTCCTCAATGATCAGTAGAAATAATGGAAAGTTGTCTGTTTGCACAATTATACGTCGTGGAAGCGTGACATCGGATATTGCGGGAAATGACGGGGCGCGACCCATGTATTATGTATGTTGTATGAGGACTGTGGTTAACATAAGCTGAAATGTTGGTGGATTTCTTGTTGGATATTTACTGAACTTTGCTTATTTTTGTATTGAAATCCGTGCTAAACGCACCTTCTACTAGTACAAGTGAATTTTGTAGCACAGTTTGCTCGCCTAAGCTCGTAAACGAAAATGATCCTACTGTTTTCGAAGTGTGGAGTGAGTTGGAGTTGGGCAAAAGCTTTTCAGAAATCGTCATAACCCGTCAAATTTAAGCTTGTTTCACACGTACCACAACCACACCACATCGCAGCGACAAAAGGTGGTCAAGCAGTGGTTACGTGTAAATAGTGTCGCTGCGGCGTTGTAGTTACTAAAAATGTCGAAGTGGTAGCGATGTGGCCGGCCGCATGTCGTTGGTGGTTGCAATGTGGGTGTAGTTGATATCACCCACACCGGAACCCTTATAGGATCACGTTGTTGTCCGTCTGTCTGTCTGTCTGTCAAGACCCTTTATCTCGGGAACGCGTGGAGGTATCGAGTTGAAATTAAAACCATATACTGAAGTCTACGGTCCCTTGATACTGTAAAAAATCTACCCTCTATGTTAACGTGAAAAAAAGATACGGCCGTTTATGTCGCAAAAAAATCATTTATGATATTAAGTAGATGTAGATTAAAGTATGGATTAGTATAAAAGTATGGATATGTACGGAACCCTCGATGGGCGAGTCCGACTCGCACTTGTCCGGTTTTTAAAGAAAATAGTGCCCGACTACGTGTTTTCTGTATTCGTGTGGTTGTGGTTATGGTGTGGTTGTGGTACGTCTGAATAGGCCCTTAGATTTATACTCTGATGCTGTTCAAAATTCATGTCAAAACAAGCTTAAAGGCGACCTGAATTTGTACTGATTATGTACTTCAATTAGACCAGAGGCAGTGGTCAGGACTTGGGCCCTTATCTACGCGTGATGACGGTATGACAACTCTGACAGTATGGCTTTTATATGTTTCACAAGGTTCGGATGGGTTTGTGTTGTCAGTTAGCATTTCGAAACCACTTTCAAGCAATTAAACCGTGAGGAGAGGAGATCTCTCAAAAACAACCAATAGGATACTGTGTTGCGTTAAAGCCAAGCTGTGAAAGGTGAAAATATAGCAAGCCGATTGGTTGGATGAAACACCTCCGGGCCATATAAGACTTTCAGGTGACTTTGTTGCTCTAACATTCACTACAGTTTCCCCACAAACTTATTTGAAATAGAAATACGTACAAAGTAATCCATCAAATCAATATCGCGACATGACTAGGCCCTCAGTGATGGAGACATTTCATTGCACCCCAAAGAGGGGACCCTCTTGCCTTTAAAAACCGAGAGTGCAGTTAATGTTATAAAAATGTTGGGAACAAAATGGTTGGTGGGTAAAGAATATAATTGAAATGGGTTTGGGTTCCGTTTGCATAGTTTACTATGAGAAGTAGAAGAGTAAGTTAGGGTTAGTTTACAGTATCTAGGCACAGTTACTGGCAGTGCTATTCTGTAAAAATCTACATCGGCGAATAAAGGTAAAGTGAGCTTGAAATGAACTGTGAACTCCTGGAACCAATGGATGGAGTCACAGCTAACTTCACATAAATTCACTTGTTGAGGGTATTTGTTAAAATAAGATTGTCAACTTGTATGCTACCTTCAAATATAATAAATCAGTAACGTTGCTAACCAAATTGCGGTTAAAATAAAGTAAAAATACGTAATTATTGACAGTTGTTTCGGTGAATAGAAGTTTTGATTGAATATGGAACACACCACCAGTACAAAGTTTGGAAGACATCCCCGTCAGAGCCGGGCTAACGCGTGGAAAAAATGGAAAACGCAGAATAGACAGGTCATCATCATTTCAGCCTAAAGACGTCCACTTCTGGACATAGGCCACGCTTGGCAGGCGGATTGCTGATCGCAGTATAGTTGTTACAAAGGCACAGAGAACGCTGCTGCCCATTCTCTGGTAAGTCCCTTAATCACCTCTTACGACACCCACGGGAAGATATGGGAAATAGACAGATATTAAAATGAAAATATAGAGAAGACATAGTAGAGAACTTGAATGAAATGATTTGCCACATACATTAACCAGAACTTAGCCGGCGGTGGTATAACAGGTTATAAATCCTTCATCAGCTGATTATCTATTTACAGTTCTTTAACGGCATCAACTATTCTGATACAGCATATTATTGGCTCCTATTACTACAAACATAGTAGTTAATAATATGTTTTGTACTTTATGTAAATCAACCTTGATCGTACTTGCAATTATAACTACAGTACTGTAACACCTGAGTTACACTTCTTGTACCGTGTACGAATTACTGTAGGTCTAAGCTACGTTGAAAGAAAGATACAATCTCTCTTCTCTTATCTTAGGATCTCTTACAGTACCTTGTAACTTATATTACTGTCTAGACAATGGTGACAATTCCCTTGTTCACAAACAAAACTAAAATTAGACAATTGTTTCCCTTTCTATCAGGCAGCTAAAGAAAAGGACGGCGATAAACAAGGACTAAGTTAGAGATGTCAAATTATTTCAATTAAATGACAACTATAATTGTATGAACATTATAGATCAACTTAAATTGACAATTCTTATTAATATATTATGTCTCTTTCTTGTTTTATTGGAGAGAAAGAGATATAAATAGCTTAAAATTAATTTCGTTCGTGCACAACAGAATTGGCACCAATATATCCAGTGAGAAAATTAGAAGACGTTTTAGTGTTTTGGAATACCGTACTAAAAGCACACTTTGAATCAAATATCTATATCTTTCTTACGGAACCCAAACTCCTTCCCTCTGAGACCCTCCACTAACGCACGTGCTATGCCCTCCCTAACTATTGTGTAAGCAAAATGTTAAATCAGAGGTCCGTGTGAATTCAACGTGGTTTCATTATGTTCAGGGTAGGGGTGCAAGGGTATAGAATGAAGTTGAATGCTGTGGTAAGTGGGAATGCGAAAAGCATGCAGTTTTGCCAGTCTTCCCTAGATGTAGAGTGGCCTTAATTCATAAAGGTTTTCTCGTAAAATTGCGGGTCTGTAGCCATTCATTTAATACCTTTAGAGAATTCATTTAAGTTTTACTAGCACTGTCCCCGCAGCTTCATTCACGTGATTTTTATTTTCGAGATTTTGAACTTTCAAAATCGGATCAGTATTTCCGTAGATTAGCGTGATCAAAGAAACAAACTCTTCAGCTTTATTATATTACTAGAACTATGCCCGCGACTTCGTCCGCATTAATTTTCTTAAGGATCCCAAATTTTTTAATAATGCAATATATTCTATGTTACTAATGGATAATGGGGGATAATGTAGCTATCGATTGGTGAAAGAATATTTGAAATCGGACCAGTAGTTTTTGAGCTTATTCGTTACAAACATATAAAAATCTACCCGTTGGTGTAGTAGAAGGCGACAGAAGGATATTGACCAGAGGATGGGCAGCAGCGTCCTTCTGAGTACCATAACACCTACTGGGATCGCCAACATGCATCGGCCAAGGCCATGGGGGAGACCTATGCCCAGCAGTGGGCGTCTAAAAGTTGACATGATGATGATATAAAAAAAAATACAAATCTTTCCTCTTTACAATATTAGTGTAGATCTAGAATAAATGTTTTTTGGCCATTTTACATAACAACTTCTTTCAAGAGGCCTTAAGTTTTATGTAGTAGGTACACAACAATACTTTAAGTAGGTAGTTAATAAAATATCCCAACAAGCCCAAAATATATCGTGAGATTATTAAGCACTTAATTTGTAGATGAAACGGACTTTATTTTAATACTCTTGTTAAGATGTTATTCTATAATTTGTAATTCATTGATGTAATACCTATTTACGGAACTATGCGAATGGATAAGCTTGGTACACAAATACGTAGTATCCGTCGCCAATTTGCGAATTGTAATGAATTAAATTATACGAAAAATCTTGTTCGGAATTCAAATGGGTTTGACTTTGACATAGTGCAAACAGTGGCGTAGGTAGGTAAATGTTGGAGAATAAAGAATCATGGCGAGATGCATACATGCATTTGTATGAACAAGAAAATCATTTAGAAGGTTTAAAATATTTTCCAATGTGGAGAATACATTACTAGGAGAAGATTGATATAATTACCATATTTTGAAACCCCCGCATAATAACATATTTTAAAATGAAAATAACAGTTTTCGTTTCATATCGTCGCCCATTTTGTGTTTATAAAAAAAAGAAAGTGACAAGTGACATTAAAGGATCTGTCAAATTGGCAGACAAGTGATGTGAATCGTGGTTTACAATGGCGGAGTTGAAAAAGTACATAGATTAATCATTATTTGTGAATTGTGACATTGTTTCCTATAAAACGGTTGTCAGTGTCAATGTTACTATCAGCTGCCGTTTCGTTCTAAAATATTGAGATTTTCGTGATACTATTCACTTTTAACATTTATTTCTATTGCGGGGTTTTAAAAAATATTTTAAATGCCTGAAGATACTCTTTAGGTACCCAAGAATATAAGAATTAGAATTTCAACTTCTCTAAACATCTTCATTTTTTTTTGTACAAATTCTGCCATGATTATTTATTTAGTGGCTATTTTAAATATGTGTGACGGATCTTACGTACACTTAATTAGATTATTTATAGTTTCTAGTTCTTGTTAAACGAGAAAACTGGTCTTACTATAACTAAGCTTGTGCGACTGCTAATAACTTGAAGCTTCTATTGATAAAGCAAGAATTTCTTGTTGAAGTCGGTTAAAAGAAAAGTGAGTAAAATAGGAACTCCAGAAACGTGTGTCCAGAACTTTTCCCATCAGTGACAAATGGAAATTCCTTCATCAACATCTGCCTAACCTTTTCCCCAACTATGTTACGGACGGCTTCCAGTCTAACCGGATGCAGCTGAATAGCAGTGTTTTACATGAAGCGATTGCCTATCGGACCTCCACAACCCAGTTAGTGGGAACACGATATCTCTTGGTAAAACTGGTTGTCAAACTTTCTGGCTTCTGAATACCCTTAACGGCTGCCAAAGATCTACAAATGACAGCCGGGACCAACGGCTTTACGTGCTTTCCGAGGCACAGACGGAACTGGACTGGAGAAATGGACGACCACCCATCTCCAAACCGATCGCGGTTAACGTAGTTTAACCTTTGGCCGATCAATCTGTACTTAGCCACGAGCTCCTCGAATGCAAATTCGATCATGTATCATTAAAATAACATACGTAACATATATAACATATCCCCAAATCAAACACTAGTAAAAACAGACATAGAATTGACGACACGGTTGGCGCAGTGGCTGAGCGATCGAGTGCTGCGCAGCGTGTTGCGGGTTCGATTCCCGCCCAGGGTAAACATTTTGTGTGATGAGCACTTGTGTTTGCCTTGTGGTCTGGGTGTTGTTGATCTATATATGTATGTATTTAACAAAAATGTATTTGTGTATGTATATCAGTTGTTTGACACCCATAGTACAGGGTCTCCCTAGTTTGGGGTCAGATGGCCGTGTGTGAAAATGTCCCCACATATTTATTAAAAAAAAAAAATTCAGTGTGTACTTATGTACGCGCGTGAGAAGTTATACTTCTTCGAGTCACAAAATAGCAACGAAGGCAGTAAGTAGTTCAGCATGTACGTCAGAGATGGCGTTGTTTACAATTACTCCCGTGAGAATTTTGTGTGACGCTGTGCGCGCGCATCGTAAAATTTCACTCTCATCATTTTTTTCATAACGCGCCTAAAGAAGTATAACTTCAATAACTTCAAAAAAAAGAATGAGTAATTTGGCAAACATCAATCCGTGCTAACTAAATAAGAATGCTAAAGCAAGCGGTGATAAAATCAATAGTGTGTGTGTAGCATTAAGTTTACGCGTCATTCGTCGCCATATACGTGCCAATGCACATGGCAATATTACAGGGCGGTGTGCACGCATGTTTATAACTGGGTGCATCAGCATAACACTTAGAACACTTTATATTATAATTATTAAGTCGGTTTTTTTATTATCTCGCATATTTTCTTGTTCCTTGTTTGTTTTTTTTAATCGGTGACAGAAAACATCATGGGGAAACCTGGACTTATGATTAGGTACAGACGCCAGCACATCAAGCCATACCAAACTGTCAAACTTTCCCAATTGAATATGAACCTTAAGTATTCTGTTGAAATAAAATTGAAAATCTATCAAATAAATTTGACAGATTGTTGTAGCTTAATGTGCTGGCCTCTGTACACACGGCTACACATAAAGCTATACATTTCCAGTATAAGCTGACCTCGCATTGTACGGAAATCCTATACAATGCGAGATCAGCCTAAACTGGAAATGTACAGCTTGATGTGTAGCCTGTGTACTATAAGTCTGAAATTGCTCGTGCTTTTGCTTTATAAGAAGAGGCCTTAATAAAAGGCAATAAAATTGTGCTCTAGAAGAAAGGTCTGAAACTAAGTCAAAAAATCCCGTTAATTTATTAACGGGATTTTTTGGCAATGACCTAAATAAAAAGGCTTCCATCTGGTCCATTCTTTAAACATCTCAATTTAAAACTCTAAAGACATCTAGGATCTACAGAAAAGCACTACAGGGCTTTTACTATATTTGTATGGTAAAAAGTTGTCAGCACGGTTGCTCAGATAACAGGGGTGTGATTCTGTAAGACCTCATTCTAAACTTCGAATCTGAATCCGCTGTGAGTTTCTTGATTGGCATTCTAAAAACTCGGTTGATAATTCGTGTTTACGCTAGCGCCACCCTTGCGAGCGTGTCAGCGAGTTGAACTAAATTGACAGGGAGATTTTGACAGATAATGTATGAGATGACGTGAAGTGGCATTCTGTAAGGTAATTTCGAACCCGATTCAAAGTGTCAAATAAATCAAAGTCATTTTGGACCTTATGCGATGTGAGTTGCGAGTTGTTGTTTGAATTTTACAGAATCGACCTACAGGTCAGACTAACTGCTCAGACACATACAACAAACTGCAGAATATAATATAATATGGCTATGTTTAACGAACCTCCAGATCTACTAAATGATCACCAATAATAGTAAATAAAATAAAACCAAAAATAGTAAATGGTCACCAAAATGGTGTTTCCTAAAGTATTGTAGAAATGTATGAGTTTGACTGTAAAAAGCGATTTGATTCTGGCACTCGGCGGCCGCTGCCGCGGCACGCTCGCTCCGCTCGCTCGTCTCTTGCGTAGGGGGTCACAGTTCTAACCTAACCTAACCATGTCGGATCCGCCCCAGGGGGGTCAAAAAGATTTTGGTTATTTTGCACACTAAGATTTGGTGACCATTTAGTACATTTGGTATAATTTAGTATATTTTTTTGGTAAGGGAGCTTAAGACCCTAAAGTATTTTTTAGTGATCATTATATTTATACCCATATAATATTACTGGAATCAAATGTAACAGGCTACATTTTAAGACCCATTCAATAATGTAAATTGTAATCCGTGGTGCTTGGCAACTGGGCCTCCCCCAGTTGTAAACGTCTCTTTGGTCCTATTGGCTTAGTTCTGTTCTGTCTCCCGCTTGATTTGCAGGGACCACTTCCCTGCAAAATATGTTTTTCTTACTCCTCCGCTGTTCTTTTCTGATTAATTTCGTTGCGGGATCCAAGACAGTTGTAATGTTTCTCCGGGACTCGTCGAGCTTCAGTGTCTCGACGCTTTTCTGGTGGTCGCCACTGATGATTCTGGCTTTCAGGAGTTGCAGTGGGTTGGGAACAGTTTGGCGAACATGTCCCAAAAATAAAATTGCAGCATCGTCATTAATAATGTCCTAATTCTTATTATTATCAAAGATCGTATGCAGTAAAGCTATTCTGTAACAATCTCCTTCAGTGAACACCTAGGTAAAGTGAGCTGTCATCCGTCCCGATGCTAGGGATTGACAAAGCACACGGGCGGATGACAGCTCACTTCACCTAGATGTTCACCGAGGGAGATTGTAACAGAATAGACATACTGTTCTCCCTTCTCGTTTGAACCTGGACACGCATTATACAACTCATTTACTTTCAATTAATTAATGAACTCAACCGTAAAAAAGAGGTGAACTCTATATCAATCATCTATTAATAGGTATAAAATGAGTATAAAATGCACGTGCATCTATGCGTTTGTCCTTGACACAGCTATTAATGAGCTTAGTCGACACATGTGTACATATATAAATGTGCAATGTAATGAGGAAATATATCTTGTTTATTTTAAAACGTATTGGTTTGCATAATTGTGACAATTTATACATAGCACTTCCCAGTTTTTAACGGACAAGCGACCAACAAAGCTACTTATGAGTATTTTACTCATCATGATCTGCCTAGCCTTTTCCCAATTATTGGGGTCGGCTTACAGTCTTACCGGATGCAGCTGAATACCAATTTTTTACATGAAGCAACTGCCTACCTGACCTCCATAATTCAGTTACGATTTATTGACTTGACGTCGAGTCGCCGCTACGTCGAATCGCCACTACGTCGAGTCGCCGCCATGTCGAGTCGCCGTCACGTCTACTTGTTCTTTTGATACTTCCTTAGGCTTTTTATTAAAAAAAAAATCGGCCTGGTGCCGCCACGTCGAATGTGACGAAAGGTACAGTCAACGAAATAAATTATTCAATTATTACAGTCTAAGTAAATAAAACTATTATATAGACTGTATTATGATTGGAATAATTTATTGCGTTGACTTTTGCAGATTTTTTAAAATAAAAAGCCTAAGGAAATATCAAAAGAACAAGGTGACGTGACGGTGACTCGACATGGCGGCGACTCGACGTACTGGCGACTCGTCGTGGCGACGACTCGACGTGGTGCGACTCGACGTCAACGGAATAAATCCAGTTACTGGGTAATACGATACATACCCTTTGGTAAGACGTGTATTCGTCGGATTTTCTGGCTTACCTTAACGACTGCCAAAGATCTACGAATGACAGCTGAAACCAACGGCTTTACGTGCTTTCCGAGGCACGGAGGGAACAAGGTATAAAATAGATGGTCACCCATCTACAGACTGACCGCGACAAGCGTAGCTTACCCTTGACCGATCAATCCGTACGGCATTTACTTTGCAACGAGCTCCTCTCTATCTGAGGTTAGAACTATTTTAATATCTAATAATAATACGTACATAGAATAAACATCAACGAAGTAATCCAAAATCAAATACGATTCACAAAAGATCTTATCCGTCATAATGCCACACGCGACAACGGATGGACGTTAATGTAAGGGGGTGGACACAATCGATTGGCGTAGCGTATAGTGCGTGAGACGTCGTATTATTGCGGGGGGGTGTATGACGCTTAAACATGACTGATGATCGTAAATATTGACAGATATGAGAAATGAAGGAAGTCAATTTAGCTTACTTTGCTTTTGTGTGTTCACCAGAATTTGCGAAAAAATCAGTAAAAGGGTGTCAAAGTTAAAGCATTTATTTCAATTAGACCATCAAAAGGCACTTTTGAACGTCATATTATAAAATTTGAATCTAGTTGTCCATTCCAAATGGTAGTTTCGTATGGAGAAGAATGGGCAAGAAACTCCATAGGTACTCTTTAAAAAAAAAATGTTTACAATATTTGCATCTACAAAAGTTAAGAAATTACAGCTAAGTTATGTACATAGATACATAGTGTTCACATATTTACAATTAATAATACAGTAGACGACTACTTCTTCTATTCCAAAAAACAATGAATAGTGTGTGAGCCAGAGTAATCTATTAAGTACAATAAAGAACAATAAATAAAGTATTAAATTTAGTAGTTTGAATTAGCAATCAATTTGATTTTGTCTAGACTGTAGATTGTCCAATGAAGCCGGACCAGCATGTTCCCAAGCATTCTTATCTTGGATATAATCCTCTAACTTATAATATGCTTGTTTAAAAAGTCTACCTTTAATGAATCTTTCAAATTTTGTTTCATTTAAGTAGTTTTAATATATCACAAGGTATTTTGTTGCAACATTTAACAGAGTACCCCATAAAAGTTGTGTGTACTTTAGATAATCTCAAAAATAGTTGAGCTAGTTTATCTTTATTTCTAGTATAGAAATTATGTCGATCGCTTAATTTATTAAAAAGGTGTATTGTATTCGTCCATATGCGTGGTTCAGGTTTAACGCCAGCGGCAATTTCAACGTGGACGCGTGTACTACGTACGGTGAAAGGAAAAAAATGTACCAAAAACACATTTTTATACAAAAAACTACAGAAATAATAAAATTTATTGAATAGAATGCCAAACAAAAACCTTGTGCTCTACTTTTAGTAAAAAAATCATGATGAGTTTACATAAAAATAAGAGCCCTTTATTCTAAATTTGTGATGAAAAAATAGAAGTAAGTAATATAGGTTACATTTCAAGGTTTGAAAAAGAGAATACGCCACACAATATTAATGATACGCCGAATCGTTTCATTGAACAATTTCGCTACATTTATGTCAGCAACGCTGTTGTGTCCGGGGATTTAGATTAATGATACGATACCATATAAATATTGGAAAGTCAAAATTAATGGAAGTTGAAAAATGATTTATCATTGTATGACATTATTGCCATTTTAATTGTGTTATTTTTGGCATTCGGGGTTAAGAGAGTTCAAAATTAAAGCAGACCATGTGATATTGCACTTTAAAACATAAAAAGTGCGTTAAAATAAGTGTGAAAATTGCCTAGCCAGGTGGACTAAAAATATAAAGTTTTTAAATAAAAATCTGGTCGTGAGGCGTTTCAATACACCTAGTTGATTGATTGAACGATTACCTATAGTCAGGGACCCCACTGGATAAGAAATACTGAGTATAAAAAGGTGTTACAAGTTGCCTTCTCAGCTCGAAGCCTTAAAAGATGACCAATAATTTAAAAAAAATAGCAGAATACATTATAATATGAAATACGTGAGTCAAAATTCCTTTGATTTATGTCATTGCGATCGCTAACGAGCCTTGGGGGAGATCTATGCCCAGTAGTGGGCGTCTAAACGTTGATGACCAAATACTCAAACGCTACTTAATTTTAAGATGCCGTTAAGTCTCGTCCTTAAACCCCGGCCAGACTGTTGTAAACAAGCCCTCCACATCGGTCTCCACCGGCGGTTTACAACAGTGTAAACACTTGTTTGCAACAAAAATTCGTTTGACCTTCAACAACCTCTGTGGACGGACGCGCGTTGTATGTAAACCGCGTGTCGATACCGCCGGCGCCGTTATAAACAAAGAGTCTACCATACACTGAGGTGGGAGCCTTGTGGTAAACCAGTGTGGACGCAAACACCAACTGTGGGCTCCACAAGCCTCCCACCAAGGTGACACTTCTTGGAAGCTTGTTTTTAACAGTCTGGCCCGGCCTTTAGACCTTGTGTAGAAGAGAATCGAAGACAATCTTCTATAGAATAGAAGACAATCTTCTATATAATAAAAATTAATCGTTGTTCGTTAGTCTCGCTAAAACTCGGGAACGGCTAGACCGATTTGACAAATTTTGGTCTTAAAATGTTGAAAAATCAATCAGATCATCAATCAATCAGGTCAGTTTGTCATAATATAAAACAAAGTAGCTTTCCGCCGTCTGTCCCTTTGTAAGCTTAGATCTTTCAAACTACGCAACAGATTTCAATGCGGTTTTCATCAAGTTATTAATGAGGAAGTTATTAATAGTATTGTGTTAATTTATTGAAATTTGACGATAATTTTTTAAGATGACGGAAGAAATAAAACATTGCACCCGAAACATTGCGAAGTCGGGGATGGTCGCTAGTTACGTATGGTGATAACCTAAATCGAAAAATTCTTCCATCAGTGAGCCATAACAATCAACAAAGATAATCCTTAGCTAAATAGCAAAAGAAATATTCCAACAGAGAGTCTCAATTCAAAGCTCAACAATACAATTTAAACCAATAACCGTAAACGGAGATTAACTCTAATGCTAACCGCAAATGACAATATTTCCCATCACTCATAACGACATGACATGGTACGTCAAACTTGAACTTGACGTTTGAAAAGGGCCCCAACAATGAGGCCCCAATTAAAATGTATTTAGAAAACTAATCCGTATAAGAAACAAGATGTCTACCTTTAAGAAACACGCAAAAACATGGACTCATGTTACCCTTCAGAATATTTGCATAAAATTTGCAATGGTAACTGTAGACAGACGGACTGGGATGAAGCCAAATAAACTTAGGGTTTTAGAGGTTAAAGTTCAGTTTTGATTGTAATTTAAAGTGACAGAGGAGACATAAACTTCAAGTAACAAACTTTAGCTAATTGAATACGACAGATGTTATTGTGTTACATCACTTGAAGGTTATTATTGGTAGCACGGTTGTAACTTGAACAAATTTTGTAAAAAATGACGTACTTGATGGTAATTCAAGCTGAGAATATAACTGAACCCATCTAAAAACAAATTAAGAAGCCCACAAAAATCTTAATTGAACATTGGGAGGGCAAAACGTTATAACTTGAACGTTTTGCAGTTATTTTTATACTTTACGTAACGTTTCGCGGTAAAATATGGACTGTCGGTTAAAAATATCCGTACCGAAATAATCACGTTACGAAACCACGCAAAAACATTATAACATCGGAAAGTCGCACCAAAAACCATAACAATCGGATTTATCATCCCAAAGAGTGACATCTCTTTTGTAGATAAAATAGTAAAAAAACACAAACATCTCAATAATAAAAACGAAACCACGACTTAAAATAAGATCCCACAAAATTCTCCAAAAATAGGAAAAAAAAATATTTTCGATTACGTTTGGGAAAAAATGAACAAATCGTATACTTGCAAGACGGGACACCCCTGATGTATTTTTTATGCAATACAAGAAGGGTGCAAAATAAAGTTGCAATTTTAAGACGTTGCGATTGGACAGAAAATGTTAGGGGTGACACCCAAGAGTGAAGGGCGGAACGTGCAGTAAGGGTAGGGTCTGTGAAAAGATTATTAATTTTTGAAGACGTACCCAAGGGATAGACGCTAAGAATTTATTTGGGTAAAACTGTATCTAGACTATGTAATGATATTATACGAAGCCATGTTTAATGCAAATGTATTTGTAAAACTATAAAATGTTGAATTAGTATAAATGGGGCTCTTGATAAGAATAGGTCTACTATGATATTACATTTTCTTTCTTATTCTTCAGTATACCTAGTCTTGACTTTTGCTTCCAAAGCAAAATTTACAGAAATTGTTTGAGGATTAATTGTCGTAAATTTTAAGATCAGTAAAAAAAAATCAAAAGGTTGGGTCTCCTGGCCATGTAAAACCGTACGGATTGTTAGCTACGCTCACTGCGGTCGGACCATGGATGGGTGACCACCCATTTCATACCGAGGTCCTTCCGTACCTCGTAAAGCACGTAAAACCGTTGGTCCCGGCTGTCGTTCGTAGATCTTTGACAGTCCTTACGAGTTGTCAGAAGCCAGAAAGTCTGTCAACCTGTCTTACCACAGGTTATCGAGTTACCCAGTACCAAACCCAAGAGCAAACCTATTAAGACATAATAATGATGTAGTTGAAGATGCCACTTACATCAATTACAATCGCTCCTAAAGCACTCCCAATGTATTTACTTATGTCAAGTTCCACCACAATAAATAATTTCACGTAATTATCACAATAAAAGGAAACAAGAAGATGCCAGAGAATAAAAAGAAAAGAATTCTCAACTTAATTTGAATTTTAATCCTTTTCTCCAAAGAAAACAATAGGCGTCATAAATCAAAATATTTTACTACAACAATGACGTTACGGCATGCGCGTACGACGATCTACAATAGGATTTCTCAATATCAATGACATTAGACGGCGTTATCAAAGGCGTTGAACAAATTTATGACCCGTAAAACCCATTAGAATTATTCGTACACAATAAATCATAGGAAACGTATGCCTGGTTTAGGGTAACAGTATAATTTCTCGCTACTAAGATTTGGTTATGGGTCGTTTGGTAAATTGATAGAATCGGATGATGTAAAAACGTGTGTAACGCTCGATTTTTTTTCTTTTATCCTAATCTGAGATCGAAAAGAAGATTTAGTCATGGGCAGTAATAAAATGTCAAGTTGGTTTGAGCGAAATATATCCGTGATTGTTAAATCAGAAATTATGACGGAAGATGTTACGTCACGCGGATAAAAAGACGCGGAGGACATGAAATCCATTACAAACATGAAAAGAATAAGACTAATAATAAATCCACACTTCAGAGTAGCAAAGCGAAGGAAAAAAAAGAACTCATCATTGACCCAAAACTTTTGGTGCTTCAATCATAATCACACGTCAAAAGTGACGTGTTCAACAAAAATGCAAGATGCAACGGACTGCAAACAATAATGACAATAGAAATGCCGACAAATATCAGGACCGGACAGATGTTTGGAGCCAAGATTTACTTGAAAATACGAATAATCGGCGTGCGACTCGACTTCCGTGTTGCAAGACCGGTTCTTAGTGTTGAAAAATAATGTTTAACATTCAACAATTGGCCACTTGGGAACATTTGGATTGTGAGAAAAACTGTAGCCTGAGATGGATGCCTATTTGTTTTATTTGTAGTGGAAGATTTAAATGATATAGATTTATCAAAGGCTTTTAGAGGTCAGACTTAAATCCCTCGGTTTTGGTGTATATTGATCCGTAATGCTAAATGTGGCGAGAGTGAGAATAAAAGTTGTATAAATGTTTATAAATATTTTTTGTAAAACATAAATAGAGGTAAGTTTTGGTGGAGAAAACCAAGACTCCTTTAAAAAACTTGATGTCAAATAATAGCAAAAATATATACGGTTACAAACCACTTACAGCAATAAAAATATCAAGCATTTGGTATCTAAAAACACAACAGTTATCAAGAAATAACGCGAAGAAGGAATTATATTGTATTACTACCTTTTCCCCGCGAATTCTTACAGATCCTAAATGTTTTCTATATTAAAATATAGCCAATAGCACTCTGGGATAACGTAGGTTCCAATTAGCGAAACCATTTTTCGAATCGGTCGAGTAGTTCTGGACATTAACGCGCTTAAACTAACTCATCAGCTTTATAATATTTTATAGTACCTAGTTGTAGTTCAGCAGTGGACGGCAATAGGCTGATAAGATGATGATGATGATAGTATAGATTGAACTTCGAGCCGTTTGGGGTTAAAACCCTCGGGTCGTGTGGTCCGAGTGCTCATCTTCTTTTTAAGGAAATGTCCAAAAGGCTGGTTGACACTTCCCGTGATCCAAGAATCCGTTTACCTTGGTCAGAGATTAAGCATTGCCATCCAACGTGACAATGCCGCCAGTCTCTTGGGTACATTTCCAGATGACGGCGATGTGGATGAATTCTATGATGCCTTATTGTGTTAGTTTTTTTAGTTTAATATTTTAGGTTTTCTTTTTTATTATTCTTGTAAATATTGTACATACTTAAAAACAATAAATCATTTCACTTCCTCATAATACTTACCTACTACCGTAGATATTCAGCAGTTACATAATATTTTATAATTGTTTCAATCCACGTCACCTACAATCACTAGTTGCGTAAAGGGTTCAAAAGATCGCGAGCTCTTTCAATTTGTTTGACAGGTTTCACAATCAATTTCTAAGCAATGACCTTAAAATGCCCTCCTTATTCTGTAATCTAATATTTAGCAATATGATTATCGAGAATGCTATTAAGATTACAATCCAACCCGTTTGATCTAAACAAGATAAAAAAAGGTGCAACAAAAAGAATTTCTCAACTACAAAATGTTTCAAACTTTATGAAATGTCATTGTTGACCCAAGGGCTGCACCCTTGCACGCTTTCTTGCTATAGTTTCTAAACCCTTCCTCGTCGTAGATTGTCATGACAATGTCAGAATTTGCAACGTGACAAGTCATGTCAGAGCAGAAATGCAGTTTGATGAGGTTCGAATGAATGCAGTGTAGAGAGAGGAGCGTTTACATTCACACGACCCGCTTGCCAATCAACTCGTGTATCGGTTACTGCCCTAATGGGGTTCAAGACTCAAATAATGGCACAGGTGGACTGACTGGCATTAAATGTAATAACAATTTTATACTGAACGTGCTTTTCGAACAGTTATTTGGTATCGGTATCAAAATTACATGGAGCAATAATGAGAGTATTCACACGATCGATGCTGATACAATCTAGGAAGCGAATAAGAGATGCTGAGAAACAAATCAAGATTTGTTTTGCCGCTGCATTTTAGACTTATAACATTGGCACACTGTTATAACTGATCAAATTGTGTTAGTGTTTAATCGAGACTATGTTTATGAAACTGGAACCTATATGGTCACCGTCTAAGTGAGGATTCAAATTCGCAATTTCGTTTTATGTTTGGAAACAATATCCCCCATAATTATATTTCTCAGGGGTATCCGAATTGCAAAGTACAGATATAAACGCAAATGTTTTCTCACGCGACCTCGAAAACAATGTTTGATTTTACAAAAAAAGAATGTTTAAGGTCTTCATTTCAAATGTATTATTCTCAAAACTGCTTTCAACTAGGCCATTCTATTTTGAAACTTTGCAATAAACAAACCCAAACTCAGCTCCCCATTTCCTTATTATATCAAAATCTATTCAGAAATCTGTCATCTCATCAAATACTTGTCTTCCCTTGTTTCCGTAAATATTATTTGAACAAACGCCCTGATATTCAAGACTGCGATATACTTTTAAATTGACATACTTATTGGCGGCTTCTAAAATATTTCTATCTTCTTTACTGCCTTGACTTAGGGATTCATTTTCTTTGTCTGTTGTTTCTTGGAGTGCATCAATTGTTGGTGTTATTTGATCTAATAAATCGCTAGATAAAGTAGGGGGCTTGCGGTATTCAATGGTGCTATCTAGTGAAGAAAAATGGCTCAAATCGTAAATATTGTAACGTTATAGTTTGGCGTTTCCCTCGCTCGGAGAAGTTTGTTGGGGATCATATTTTATGTTTGCATTGCATTATAAGTTGGAACCTATAAATAAACGGAAATATTATGTTACCATATCACAGTAGCTGCCACTGCTGCCAGTGCGAGTTTATTGTCTTCAGATTTAGGTTTTCCATAAGTTGCATTTCTTGTCTGATTCCAAATTACTTATTATTCCAAGCAATTTTGGAATAAATGTTATTCAGTGCTAGCCTGAACCTTTGACAACCAAGTCAGTACCAAACTAAATTAAATTGTGAAGAAACATTCTGGGAATGTTAACTCTTGTGAATTTATGGAGTATGGGTCTTTCGCAATAACGCTGAAGTATCTAGCAAATTGCTAGCTATAACTAAGTACTAAATTACTTTTGGGTCTTACAAAACTGACTTGGGGTGAGACAATATATTGCATGATTAATTTTAGTCGTGATATTGAAAATGTTATAGAATTTCGTGTCCCTTTGAATCTATGCTTTGGAATGAGCCACCATCTTTCTAAATTGCAGAAGGTACATAATAAATGCTATAAATAATTTGAAGAGTCGGATAATCTGAAGAATAAACGGTTTTTTTTTAAACAATTTTAATTATGCCGTTGCTGAGTCTTTTTCATCAATACCAATCATTATTCCCTTAAACCCAATGGCAAATAGATACACAGATGCAGTTCCGTATTATAATATCTCTATTATATTAACTGCATTAGAAAGGATTAGAGCAACAAAAAGGATTAAATCAATTGTCTGACATAGCTTTGGGGCACTACAAATGTTAACTGACGCATAAAAGACTTTTACGCCAACAGTAACTATGGATGGATCTATGAACTTAAAGGGTGGTAGCCCTAAGCGAAACGAACGCAACTTAAGGATGGGCTAACATGTCCCTAAGCCTCTATTAATTTAAATTTGGAACTTGTTGTCTATCATCAAAGTATAGTCGTCTATTCTTCTATTGTCAATGTTTTGTTAAAAACAGGATTTGTGTTCCAAAGAGGTCATGGTCATTCTCTATGGTGTCCACGAAGGTTAGCTTGTTTTGTCTATTTTTTGTGAAGCGAAACTAAACTAGATCGACAATAAAAACGTTGTGGATGAAGAAACCAGAGCTGTGATAAAAAGTGTAAAAACTCAAGTATGGCGTAATAATACTGGTGAAGGGACTATGGGTTTTGGATTTCGTAATGCTACATGAGCTACATGAGTTAGCACTCATGTAGCTATTGTATGACGTAAAAGGTGACGTTCCCTATCATTTTCCTTATTAAAATCCCTGTAAACGATATTAAAAAGACCATGACCACCACTCTTCTAATCCATCACTTCGGAAACACCATTATTTTATTGATAAGGATAACATCAATCCATACTTTTAATATAATAAATGAGAAAGTGAGTTCATTTTTGTTGTTAATGTTTATTTGTTTGTAAGTTTGTTGTTTTTTGTAAACTACTAAACTGCTAAACACTAAATCAATTTTGATGGTATCAAACTAAGATTGAACTACAAGAAAGGACATAGGCTACTTTTTAATTCGCGGCTTGGTCTGCATTCGCAATTACCGACGGACAAACACTAGTGATTATTTAAAAGTAATTCCACTTATTTCCAGGAAATTTAGAAAATTAATACTGTATAAAGGAAACATAATAGCCGTAACAGATTTGAACATGACACAACGCATACAGTTGAACAAATTAATAATTCCCTTAAAGCTAAACTCAATTCAAGTAATAATTCTGACTAGTATTACATCGTGAAGTGTATGAATGTTGAACAAGCCGCCAAACTTGTTCGCATAAAGAATAATGATAATGATCCCGCATTTATAATGATATATTTTATTAGAGCATTGTGGACCATACAAGATGGAATGAATAACTCCTTGGGAGAAGGGTTGTGGGGATTCGGCATGTGGTAACTGACATTTTAATAAGTATTTTGTACACATTTTTTATGTAAAATAATTTACTTATTTTCTATTTTCGTATTTTTAAAGATGTTCCAATAAGACGTGTTAGAAAAATTACAATTTACAAATTTATGCGTGTGGTCTTATAAGATCGCACGTGCACGTAATCCAATAAGAGTAACAGTCGGCACAGTCTTGTGAATAACTCTTTCCACGAAGATAAGCTAATTGTGTCTTTGATTGCTTAATTTGTAAATTAAATAGAAGTCAAATCATTTATTTAATTTAGACCATTAAAAGGCACTTTTGAAAGTCATATAATAACAATTTAATCGAGCTGCCCCTTCCAAAAGGTAGTTTCGTCTATAGAAGAATGGGCAAGAAACTCCATTAAAATTAGTGACTTCATAAATGACGCTTGACTATCTTATTAAATCTCTACATAGCATAAAACATAATCGCTTTCCGCTGTCGTCGGTCCCTCTGTACGTTTGGATCTTTTAAACTACAGAACGGATTTTAATTTCATCAATAGATAGAGTGATTCAAGAAGAAGAATTATAGATACGTATAGTTTGATATGGTTTTGTGTTAATTGTTATGGCGATAATTGTTCAAGACGTCATTACCGTCGATCAGCCGTGCGAAGCCAGGGCGCTATACCCTGTCCATTGGGTTATTGGTTTTTTGACAGCTTCTTTATAATGTAATTATTCCCGATTACCTTAGGTTAACTTTAAAATGTGTATATAAACTGCCTAATCTTGTTGGATTATCTTATTTATGACCTCTTACAGACATTATAATCTAGGTATGCGTATCAGATTTTTATAAAAAAACATAAATATTGTTCACTAGTTGCAGCTGTCAAAAAACGATTCAACCAGTGGACAGAGTGTAGTCTAGAATTTTTTTATATTTTTTTTTAATATTGTTATAGGCTTGCGTTTGACCGCAACTCACCTGATCTTAAGTGATGATGTCAAAGTCAAAGTCAAAGTCAAAGCATTTATTTCAATTAAACCATTTGCAGGCACTTTTGAATAGTCAAAATAAAATTGAAGCTAGTTGCTCGTTCCAAAACGTAGGGTAGGTCTCTATGGAGAAGAACGAGCAAGAAACTCCACGGACACTCTTTTCAATCAAGCTTTTACAAAATCCAGGCTACATTATTCTTGTTGCTTCTATATGTGAAAACAATGTAAGTGAAGAGAAATCCAAAACATTCTAATTAAAAATAAATTAATATAAAAGCCATGGCAGTTAAGAGATGACCAATCTCAACTGACAGCGCCCGTTCACGAACATGACGCGCGGATCAGCACCACTTAGCTCAACCATTTTGAAGGGAACCGAATGATCCAACCCGCACGCCACCATCAGTGAGACATTTGAGCGAGCATGACAATGCTCTCAACTGCCATGCTCATTTATGTCAAACACATTGAATAAATAAATGGATCCATAGTTCTCACATTTACATATTAATTGAAATAATGCTATTAATTTATACAAAGCTAAAATTTCCAATGTATGTAAGTATGTCATTCGACAGATAAAATATAATAAGTAAATATAATAATAACGGTACACGTTATTCATGTCAATAATAAGGGGTGAGCAACATAATTTTCTTGCAATTAAGAAATTCCCTAAAGAGGCTGTGGAGCAGGACCAGCATTATGCCAAGCATTTTTATCATTGATATAATCTTCCAACTTATAATATGCTTGCCTACATAGTGTGCGTTTAATGCATGTTTTAAATTGCCTTTCATTTAATTGCAAAATATCGAGCGGTATTTTATTATAACATTTTACACAATACCCCATAAAAGAAGTATGTACTTTTGACAATCTGAAACTTGGTTGATATAATTTGTTCCTATTTCTAGTATTAAAGTTATGTCTGTCACTTATTTTACTAAACAGATGAAGATTTTTACGAACATGCATGATGTTTTCGTATATATATTGACAAGGTACCGTCATGATATTAATTTGTTTAAAGAATTCTCTTAGAGACTCGCGTCTGCTGAGATTATAGATGGCTCTGACAGCCCTCTTTTGCAGAATAAAGATAGAATCTATATCTGCAGCCCGTCCCCAAAGCAAAATACCGTAAGACATGATACTATGAAAGTAACTAAAATAGACTAGTCTAGCGGTATCCACGTCTGTCAATTGCCTGATTTTTCTGACAGCGTAAGCGGCCGAACTTAGCCGCCCTGCAAGAGATGTTAAGTGAGGACCCCACTGCAGCTTTGAGTCAAGCGTAATCCCTAGGAAAACTGTCTTTTCGACGAATTCAAGTACTAATGCGATGATGCGGCCTAAGGTGGAGCACGCTTGCCTAGAATAAACCGGTTCACTCGTGCCTTGAAGATACCCAGATTATATGTATCGGGGAATAGAGAGGCGGGCAGAATAAAACATATTTATTGCTATTAAGTTTCTTAAGATTCTCGTCTCACTTCTCACTAAAGACATCGCACAAAATCAACCTTGTCTTGAACAAGTAAAAAACCACTCAAGTTATGGCTCACGCCTTAAAACTTAAACCACGTACCGTATCTTCAGCCACAGTAACCAAACGAGTATCTCATAATCCGTCTAGTTAGCGCACCCAATTTGCGTTCGCCAAGGGTCGCTGCGTACGCACGATTGTTTCCATTCATTGAACATTGCGCAAAAAATATGTCAAACTTGCACTGGCATGGAACGGTCAAATTGTGATTTATCTTGTTAAAAAAAGGGCGAGAAGAATTGAGTACCTATCTCTTGTGTATGGGCATGTGAAGATGTAGAATAGCTATCAGAATTTCGGTTGCATGCTTATAATGTAGATAGGATGTCAATGGTTTTCGCCCCACTATATAAGACTAGTACTTTGCCCGCGATTTCGTCCGTGTATTTTTTTTTATAGATCCCTAAGTTTTTGGTAATAAATTATAGTCTATGTTACTCACTGCTAATGTAGTTTTCTATAGGTGAATTAATATTAGATAATAATTCATTTATTTATTTGACAACATGGGTCCCTTTGTTTATAAAAAAAACAAAATTTTAAAATTGTTAGCGTTCGTAAGTAATCGTTAATCGTCGTCGTTAAAGTATTTTTGGGTTTATCCATTACCAACAAACATACTTAAAATCGTTTTTCTTTTCTTTTATAATAGTAGCTCTGATAATATATTAAGTATCGCTACAAGCAGAGGTCAAGGATATCAACGGTCAATAAATATTTATTGAGTCTCATTTTATATTTTGTTAGGTGGAAGAACTCCATGCAATATTATAAGTTATTATAATTTACTGATGATATTAATTCAATGATTACGTCATGACCGAACAATGAAGTCCACTATTTCAAACTCTCTTACATCGCTCCAATAGCCGTGATCGTCTAGTGGTTAGGACCCTACGTTGTGGCCGTAGTAACCCAGGTTCGAATCCTGGTCACGGCAGTGTTAAACACTGTCATGGCGGAGCATACTTTTTGAGGTTTTTCTTGAAAACATTTGACTTTTTTAAAATTCGTGGGATTTTCTATGAAAAACAACATAAATATGAATAATAAAATTATAACGAAACAAAACAAATACGCTGAGAAAACTGCTGATAGTGACATCTTGTGAGCGGTAGTTAAACTTCATATAGTTTGCATTAAAATCATAGATGGCGCTGTATTACATTTCATAAATTTTAAATAGATGGCGCTAAAACTATTTTGCTACTTGACAATAGATGGCGTTAAGAGCATTCAAACTGTTCTAAAAGTGAAACTAGATGGCGCTACTAGCTCGTTTTAATAATAGGAAGAGTTGTAAATAAGTTACGAAAGTTTTTGCCGCACCTGTGGGGGCTGTGCGAGTTAGTTGTTCTATGGACATGATTTCGAATACAATATGCTGCATTGTTACTGGTTAACTACATACGGCTAAGGATTATAGAGATAGACAAGGGCAAGATTTTCATGCGATAATTTGTAGTATAAACCATCAATATTTTTTGTTGTACGCATAAACAACACACATTTCATCTAAACTATCTAAACTAATTATTATAAAGAGGAAACATTTGTTTGTTTTGATTTAACTTAAAAATTCTTTGACCATTAGAAAGCTACATTATCCCTAAGTAACATAGGCTATCAATAAAAAAAATGGGGATCCTTGAGAAACTTACCGCGGACAAAGTCGCGGTAAAGTGCTAGTTACACATAAGTGCAGACATTTAGACAAACGTTTATCTGACACAAATCGTAGGCCAAATTGATTACTAAAACTTTTTTTTTGGCAACGGATAAAAACATAGACGACCTGTAACAAATATTCTAAGCTAGTAGTGGACACGACATATTTTATCACCCAGTATGTCAAACGGGGTTTCGGCACTATCTAAAAGTCTAGACCTCACGGAACAAGAACAACCAAGGACTCATCATCAGTCCCATGTTACTTGGCTACGTCACAACCACTTTTCTTCTTCCACTTTGCCCTGTCAATCATCATGCTCCCACAGACCCCCTTACAAATGATTCTTTATACAATCCATCCTTATTTTTTTGGCTTTCCTCTTCATTCATCTACTATAATAAAAATTATCTGTTGTATGCTGTTCGTTTAGATTACTGAGGCTGTTCGCTGGTCTCCCTAAACCTCGAGAACGGCTGAACCGATTTGGCTAATTTTGGTCTTGAAATTTTTGTGGAAGTCCAGGGAAGGTTTAAACGGTGAAGAGAGGAAAAGGTGGGTAGGTAGGCAGGTGGGTTGGTAGGGTCGGTAGGTAGTTAGGTAGGGTGAGTTGGTAGGGTAGGTTGGTAGATAAGTAGATAGACAGGACACCGTTTGTAGGGTCAGCTAGTCTACATAATTATAATTTTATATTCATAATTATTTTAATATAGACCATGACAAACTCCAGTCGCTACATGTAGCTCTGACATTCAGCTGCTTCTGGTTAGAGTGGAAGTCGACCCCAACATAGTTGAGAAAACGTTAGACAGATGAATTATTTTATTATAGAGACATGCTTTTAATGAACGCAAGAACGGAAAGTCAAGGTTGCTCAGCGTGCCATGGAGAGAGCGATGCTCGGGGTTTCTCTAGTAGATACAATTCGCAATGAAGTCATTCGCCAGAGATATAAAGTCACCGACGTTGCGCATCAAATTAGCACGCTAAAGTGGAAGTGGAAGTGGGCCGGCCATGTCTGCAGACGGACAGACGGTAGATGGAGCAGACACGCTCTAGAGTGGAGACCGCGTTTGGGCAAGCGTAGTGTGGGACGCCCTGGGGCACGATAGACGGGTTGCCCAAGACCGGGTCGGAAGGCCTACGTTCAGCAGTGGACGGCAATAGACTGATATGAATGAATTAATGAAGAACAATCGAGGACACATACGGAGGATGTGAGAATGTCGCCTATCTTGACCAATGTAATCTGTGTGACAAAACGTAGATAATATAATTTTTTTGGCGTGCCGTCTAATAATAGAACACCGTCATTCCCTTGTGGCGACGAAGTGATTCCATCAAAGGATTCGGGATCACGTCATGCATGCATCTACGGACTTACGAGTCATCCTACTGTTTTAGAATCATTATCATCATCAATAAATAGGATGAGAAACACCCATACTAGTAGGTACCTACATGTTCTATTTTCATGTTCTCTCTGATTATGTAAGCATTCAAGCTTAATAGCACTTACACAAGTGAGAGCTTTTTGGGCTGCAGCTAAGGGCCCTATGAATAGGGCCCCACGCCAAGTTGAAGACAATGGACAATATTATGAGTATAAAAAAGGCAACTATCGTAAACATCATTATCGTAACAGTTTTACTGACAAAATGGCAGTTAGATATAGTAGTAGTATGACGGGCTGGTGCCCGTAACTCCACGTATTTTACCATAATTATGTAGTTAATTTCAGTAATCAGGGCCTCAATTAGTATTAGCCTAGGGCCCCACCAACTGAAGTCCGCCCCTGCTCCTACAGACAGCCAGACTTACTTAGACCAAAGATAAACCTAATAACTACATAGTATCTGCACATTAATCTATACTTAAACAAAACTGAAAGTTTCAAGTACTCACTAACTAAACACGAAATGTAGACTGTTTGACCTGTGAAACTGAAATTCGGCAGGCAGGTAGTTTACAGGTAGAAGAGGTCAGGTAACTGTGGATTTGACTTTGACTTCGACATCCACGGGGACGAAGTAGCGGACAAAAGCTAGTAGATTATTGACCTTTTGATCACCATTGTTACACATGACAGACATCTACGTAATTCCATAGAGTATGTAACTTAGCTTGACGCCTAGGGCACGTTTTTGCCTTTTGAAGTGGCGGTTAAAATAGTCAAAGAAAGAAAGAAAGAAAAAGCATTTATTAGCCCGCACAGGACAAAACACACGAAAATAACATTGTTAAATTGTAAAATAAAAAGATTGGTTGTCTGTAAAGTCGGTTTACAGACGATAGTTTTACGTGATAACGTCATAAAGAAACATAATGGCTAACATATATAACGTAAGCAAATAATGGCTTCCGTCGAGGTGGGCGGAGCTTATTGCTTGGGCCGATCGTGCCTCTCTATCGCTTGTTACGAGCTCTTGCTTGCACGCTCAGTCTCAGGCGGAACGTGATACTTTTTCGTGCGTGCAGCCGGTGTTCATCGATTTATAAGACGTTATCACGTCAAAAAGAAACTAAATTGGTCCTGTACGAGGCCCAAAGGCTCCTATCTCAGCATGCATATTATTTCTAAAATAGGATTTTTAAAGCTATCTCTATGTAGGTATTGGTAAGAAGGTACTGTTAATAGAGTTCCTTATTTATCACTAATGCCTACTGCGAACAAAGTGCATTATGTAGATAAGATGACACACTGACACCTTTTACCAAGATTAATTGTTAATAGCGCGCTTATTATCTATTATTAACTTGTTTTGTCACATGAAAGTGGTTATAAGTGGCGCTTCTTGATCATTAATGACATCATATTTATTAATATTGAGAAGATAATAACAGAATAGGTCAACAGGTTCTACCTACCTAGGTATATTCATGTCACAAAAATAATTCATTTAAAAACAAGTTGTATAATTAATATACATATATGAAAAGAATTGTAGAATCAAATCAAATTTCAATTATTGAATTACAATCCAAATTCAAATTCAAATATTTTATTTCAGATTTAAAAAAAAACATAATAATGTAAGTAGTATAACTTAGCCTATTGTTAGTATTAAAATTATATTAACAATATTATACAACCCAAGTCCCAACCAGTGCGTGCGTTGTTGTTTTAACTTACATAATAATTATTTTTGCTTGCAATTGAATCATATTCTGTATAGCTAATCATGTGAGCAAAGTATTTAAACCAAACTGTAACACCATGCAACGTTTAAGGAAAATAAAGACCTGTCTAAATCTATAATTCAATATTTTTATTATGAAAAAACCTAGAAGATTTATAATACATAATTTATTGTTGTTGACAAGGTCGTTCACATTCACTGCTCATAATAAGGTTATCAACATATAGATAATTCAATGATTTAATTAATTCTTTGGTAATTATAATTAATGGTTTATTTTTTGTCAAAACTGATTTCGTATAACATCATTTTTACACGACTACGGTAAAGTCAAAATGAAGGGTTTTTAATTTAGCAGCGGCTAATGTTACACACAACATTTATCTCCTAAACTACTCGTAGTATTTTAAGACCAAACTACTAGACTTATTTTACTCGAGAATAGGGTATTTTACCAAAAAAATCTAATTAGTCCGTCAGATAGATTTCCAAAAAATATTGGACACGTGTGTTTTCTTTTTTCACGTAAACAAAAAATGAAGACAGAATACAGTGCGTCGAAAACTCGTGTGACGTCACTATGTCTGTACACTTTTACTGGCGAAGTGACGTCACAAACCCCCACTCATGATCTTTGATGCGTTTTATCTTTTTTGTTGTTAGTTTGTATTGATTTGATAAAACAAAAAATACGTATCCAATATTTTTCGATAATCTAACTGACAGACTAATTAGATTTTTTTGGTAAAATACCCTATTCATTTACTTTTAACGATCTTGTTTCACCACGATATTATAGAGTAAAACTACTCTCGCATTACGTTTTGTCTTTGAATGAGTGGAAGAACGAATGTGTTAACTGACAGAATTGTAGCACCGTATCTTGTTTACATTCATCAATGAAGATGCGTCTTCATTATTTTGTAGTATAATACTTGTCTTTATAAGACCGACTATCTGGATAACCTATTTTGTCACCCTTGCTTCACGAATAAGGGCTAACTCTTTGCTGTTCGGCAGTATAGTGATTTACCGGGTATAGAGAATAGAGAATTTATAGCTAGACTGATATAAAAAACAAAGAAGTTGTATGTATACTCGGGAGCACAGCTCACTTTTTAGGACCTATTAATTATATCAATTATAATCCGTGGTGCTTGGCTTGTGGGTTTCTCCTAGTTGTAAACGTGTGCCTATTGTGCCTAAATCAGTTCTGACTACTGTTTCACAATAAGGGAAGTGGAAAATATATTTTTTCTTAGTCCTCCGCTGTTCTTTTCTGATTCATTTCGTTGCGGGATCCAAGGCAGTTGACTTACAGGAGTTGCATTGGACTGGTGTGGCGGACTTGTCCCATAAAAAAATACTGGAGAGTAAATTATAATAAACTCTGGAGTAATAGTTATACTTGTTTGGTAAATTCGACCCTTAACGGTGTAAATCTAAGGTTCAACCCCAAGTCGGAAAGGGTAATTGGGGTGTTCCGTTCAAAAATTCTCATTTTCGACCGTGATGTCCGTGATTCGTACTGTGAAAGGTTTCGCCCCCAATCACATCCCTGCTTAACCCCTCGGAGATAGAGGGTGTGACGGTGTAAAATATCAATCAATAATACTCAAATGTACAAAACTATATGCTACTGTGGAGGTTGCATGTATATGTCAAGCTGGTCGAAAGCATTAGACTAAATATTTCGTCTAAACTCTCTGGATTTGTTCTAGAAGTATTTTAAATTTAGAAGCGTAGGGCATATTTTTATATCAAGGCAACGTTTGGCCTGGCGCTCACGGAGTGCAGACGTGCTCGTTAGAATATAATAGTTTCTTTTACCCTCTTTGATTTATATGAACTTTTGACCCCAGTACACCAATGTACAGCAGTTCATAATACGATCCGGTATCGTAAGGCTTACACAGTTACACTACTTTCTTCAGCCATGAGAGGACTTTTTATCATTAAACGTCCGACTAGTTTCGATGGCATACGGCCACCTTTCTCAAGGAGTTCCACAGGATGACACACCGCCCGTCGCGTTCCTGCTGTCGGACGACCCCGGCAACACAGTGAGTTAATCCGTTTTTCTCAATCTATAATGAGAGGACTTTCCCGGCAACGTGTTTTATACAAAAGAAGTCTAGCCAGATTTTAGTCAATAAGTCATTAAGTATACTCTGTCATTTCCTTGCGTTGAATAACTTCATTTCTAAATTATACGTAACTTAAAATCTAGGACGAGGATATTGACAAACCACAAGTCTAGATATTTATACCTTTATCCAAAATATCATCAAGTTCCATTACTCATTGACCAAAATATGACACTGCTTTGGCATGTAGCGCACTGTACGATAAACATTATTTAAAAAAAATAAAACCACTATAATGTAGCGCACTGTACGATAAACATTATTTAAAAAAAATAAAACCACTATAATCAACAGTGACAAATGAAATAACGAGAAGTAAATTGTAGACACATTTAGTAGGTATCACCTATTGATATAAATATAACCTGTAAACTAGATAAACATACGCAACGGGTATTTCCAATGCAAAAATCGATCGAATTTGCTTTTCGTTTACTTCGCGCGCGCTCCTTCAAGACCTCCTAAAGATTTAACTATAACGTTACCTACAGTTTTGAAATCAAAACCTTCACGAATTTTGATTAAAAAGAACTGAACGGCCTTCTTATTGACATCCAGTGCTGAACATAGGTCTCCCCCGTTTGTTTCCACAACGGCCGGTATTAAGTCACTTGCATTCAGTGCCTCCTCGAAGTTTCAATCAAGTGGTCACCTCTGGTTCACCTCGTGGACACCGCCCAAAGCCTCGTTTTCCGCCCCGTGGTCGCCTCTCTAGAACCTTTCTTCCCCAACGGTTATCGGTACCTCGAGCGATGTGGCCTGTCCATAAAAGAACCTTCATCTAGGAGTAACTCATAAAAAAATCCCTATACTTTACTGCGCCCATTACTTTGATTTACGCAACAAAGAAACAATCTGCCCGGGCAAGGTAAATACTGCATAAATTATGCGTAATCGCCGCGTATGCCTTACATACTGAATGTTGTTCGGAATTAGATCGCCTGCTTCGGTATATTGTTCAATGGCCAATGAACCACGGGAATTTTTATTTTATGAGTAGCCCTAGCTATTAGGCGCTCTCCTAAAAATGTATTGTAGGTATATTCCTACTCTGGTAAGAGGGTCATCAGCGACCCCGGTAAGAGGGCCATCGACGACCATTAAGCCTCTGATAATAATATACTTCTGGCCGAATTTCGGTTTCGGCGTTCAATTTTGGAGAGATGTTATAGTGAACCTTTCTTTCCTCACTCTCATATATTCCGACGGGAGAGATCAGGCGCAAGACCAACGCCCAACCTCCAAATTAAATGTTCAGTCATTGAAAACCACCAACTTCCAAATTAAATGTTCAGTCATTGAAAAGCTGGAGAGAAAGAAAATATTTGTTTAACGCTTGTGTACTGGTACTCTTACTCCTTCGCTGTTCTTTTATGATTAATTTTGTTGCGGGATCCAAGACAGTTGAAACGTTTGTTCGAAACACGTCGAGCTTCATTACATCGGCATTTTTCTGGTGATTCTGGCTTTGAGAATTGCAGTGGTTTGGGAATAGACCCTCACATGGTATGCGACTGTACGAAGACTTAGGACATCGTAGAGTACCTACGGGTGAAGACCAATTGGACCTTGAGGGTGGAGAAGTTAGGAGGTGGGCCATATCACCAATTTCAAGGCGTTCGTGGTGCGCGTGCACTCTTCTTTTGGTAAAGAAGAGTTTTGGCCAAATGCTGGGCGTTTCCGCGACGAGCTACGCGGCTCCTTGCAGCGTTGATAAAATATGTGTATTAATTTATAGATATTGTTTTTTTACTCATATATGTACTAGCTTTTGCCCGCGACTTCGTCCGCGTGAATGTCGGTTATCGTGGTTGCAGACGAAGTCGCGGATTAAAAACTAGCCTATGTCCTCCCCTCAGGTTCAAGCTATCTTCATACCAAATTTCTTCAAAATCGGTTCAGCCGTTTCATCGTGAAAGCGTAACAGACAGAGGAGTTACTTTCGCATTTATAATATTAGTATGGATTGTGTTTTATAAGCCTTACTTTTCTGAAAAAAAGGATAAATAAATTAAGCCACATCAAATTAAGCGAACGCTGTCCAACATTGGCACCTATAATTATTTCATCAGTTTCACTGTGTTGCCGTAAGTAATTGTGCTGTGCCCAACGGCCGATGGCGAATTTGTATTAGCGGTGATTATATTATCATTACAGTGTCATGACATGACAATGGCACAAAATATAGAGGGTACAGAAGGACCGCTAACGCCACCTTCAAAAATAATTACCTAAACTTGCCAGATTCACTAGGGCTGCTACTGTTTTGACTCTGTAGGTTTTATTTGTGACAATATGAAATTTTATTTACACTGGTTGGAACTCTTTGCAATTTTTTATAACAAAATTTTCTCGTTTGTCGTGAAATGTCAATGTCTCTCATTTATTCATTTAGACAACACGTGACAATCGAGTCGTAAGTCTGCTTGAAACTGCTTGAGAATGCCTATAAACGTAATGTCAATGCAATTGCAATTGCAATTGTTTTTAGGCTTAGGCCACTGATTGGACACAATAAGTACATTTATTGGCGTAAAATTAAACAATATCTGGTGGTTGTTATCGCGAGTAAGAATACTTACATACAAATATTATCTGTTCGTAACGCCATCTCTTTTTCCTTTCTTAACCGACTACGGTGAATTCCAAGACGAAGATATGTCTTGACTCTTGATTCAAATTAAAACCGGATTTTATGTACTTTTGTGATATTCTGATAGGTTTGCATTTGGCTACAACTCACCTGATTTAAAGTGATGATGCGGCCTAAGGCGTAGCACACTTGCCTAGGATGAACCGGTTCACTCGTGCCTTGAAGATACCCAGCTTATACTTATCAGGGAACAGAGAGGCGGGTTCCTCAGGCTGGCAGTTCGCAACAATAAATGTGATGGGGATGTGTGTGTGTGGGGGTGTCAGTGGTGTGAGGTGTGTGTGGTGTGTGTGTGTATAAATAAATAAAAATATTAAAATATTAATTTAATAAATCTTTGTTTAGTAATATATTGCACTAATTGTAAGATATAAAAGAGCGGCGCCTCCTGGCACAGGCATCTATATGCTTAAAAGGAGACGCCACCAACTGTATAATGTACGACGTGTAATAATGAAATAAAACATTTTTGGTTTTGATTTCATTTGATTTGATTTGTGTGGTGATATGGTAGATGTGGATATTTACTATTTATTTAATAGTAAAATACTTACAGATTCTATTCAATTTAAACGTCCACTGCTGGACATAAGCCTCTCCAAGGGGGGGTTTTGCCATAATCGCCACGCTTGGCAGGCGGGTTGGCGATCGCAGTATGGTTGTTACAAAAGCACAGAGAGCGCTGCTGCCCATTCTCTGGTAAGTCCCTTAGTCGCCTCTTACGACACCCACGGGAAGATATGGGATGGTGCTATTGTTTACGTCCGACACCACACGGACATTGTCACTATGTTTGAAGTATTGTGAGACGAGCGGGTGAATATCTATATTGGTCAATAACCGTTTTACCATCATCTGCCTAGTCTTTTCCCCACTATATTGGGGCAGCTTTCAGTCTTAACTGGTTGCAGCTCAATATCAGTGCTTTACATGGAGCGACTGCCTGTCTGACCTCCATAGCCCAGTTACTGGGTAACACGATACCTTTTAATAACAGTGGTTGTCAGACTTTCTGGCTTCTGACTAGCAAAAAGGACTGTCAAAGCCGAACTGGCTCTTTTATGTTAAAGAAAAATAAATAAATGGTTATTACGTGAGGAAGGTAAATGTTGGTTCACACAACAAACGACGATTACCTGTAACAAAAAAATAATGTTTTTAAAAATTAAATTCCACACAAAGGAGCAACGGTGAGTAAGCCTATTTTGTTTTAATTTAACAACAAAAAAGTCTACATTAAAATTTAAAAATAATAAAACGCTTTTTAATAACTGGCCGAAAGTAAAAATTTAATTGAAAGCCGGTTTCGTGGAAAATTTGTAACGAAATAAAATTATATTTGCGGTCGAAAGAAAAATGTGTGGGTTGTGGTGGCTTATATCCCATTGGAACCAGGGTGGGTCACATTTCGCTTGGAACAACATTGACCTAAAAAAAGGGTTATTTTTATTTGAAAAGTGGGATTTGAAAATACCCAACCAAAATGTAGGATCTGAAAGAAACAAGCCTTTCTGTAAACTTTTCAGACCAACTTTCTGAAATGAAGTTATAAAATAAAGCAGTTCAGCAAAGGTGCATTCCATACATTAATATAAACTGATAATAATATGTGGGGACATTTCACACACGGCCATCTGACCCCAAACTAGGCAGACCCTGTACTATGGGTGTCAGACAGCTGATATACATTACACTATCTAGGTACATACACACCAGATAACCTTTGTGATCGTAACCTTAGACAAAACAGGTGACCGCTAAGTTGGAGCTACGAAGACTCTTTCACTGAAAAGTAATTAAAAACAAGAATAGGATTTTGCGTAGAATTAAGAACGATGGAAAGACAATACGAACGAATTATAATTATATAATAATTTAAATAACTTCCACAGCTGCCAATGCAGTAATACATTGCTGTCTAGCTTATCTTTTATTTTAGACTAGCGACCCGGCCCGGCTTCGCATGGGCCTATAGCATTCCTCGATATATGGACTCCCCAACACAAAAATATTTTTTCAATTCGAACCAAAAGTAGATCCTGAGATTAGGACGTTCAACCAAACAAACAAACTCTTCAGCTTTATAGTATTAGTATAGGTAGATAAATTGGAAACCTTAGTTTTCATGTTTTGTATTGCTAGATTACCTTCATTGTTTTCACATATAGAAAGCAAGAAGAATAATGTTACCAGTATTATGTAAAAACTTGATTTAGAAGAGTGTCCGTGGAGTTTCTTGCTCGTTTTCTCCATAGGGTTTAGAGTTCTCCATAATCTTTTTTTTTTTTTAACCTAAGTATAACCTACCTACGTTTTGGAACGAGCAACTAGATTCAACTTTCTGACTAACTGACCGATTCCATGACGATTCAAAAGTGCCTGTAAATGGTTTAATTAAAATAAATGCTTTCACTTTGACTAATAAAAATAATGTATCTAAATTATTTGAAAATTATCGCCGTTAAAAAGTTCTTGCCGGCCGTTACGATTGGGAAACCCTTTCTTCTTAAGTAAGAGCTTATGTATGTTCTTGTTCAAAATAAGTATTCACAGCATCATACACATTTTCAGACAACATTCTGTTATTCTGTTGTCTACATTACAAAAACACAGCAGACGAGCTACTATACATTTGTAGCATACGGCTCATTTGCATATTAATTTTGAACGCTCGAATTTTGGTGAACCGCATGTTGAATGTATAGGAAACAGGTGGTATGGATGTGGAAGTAAAGGTTGGTGGTGTTGAATAGACAATAGTTGCATTTGGACATAATTAAAAGGTCATGTACATTTAACGTCTAATTTTTCCATTAGGATTAAAATTGGATCTAGATTTCTTGCCAATAACTGGAGGCCAAAACCCCGATAGGCCGGGGGTTCGAAACAGCTAGGCCCAGCTACGGGCACGTACGACAAGGATGGTTTCGTGAAGGTGGAAAGGTAAAAGCCTCCTAGTCGGAACCAGTGCGGGGTCGCGCCGGCAGGACCCAATATCTTGCGTCTGGCAACACCTACGACGCAGCTCTATGTGTCCCAGCTACATCACACCACGAAGGTTGAGGAGATCGTGGAGTACCTATGTTTGATCGTAGACCAAGGGGCCAAGTCTGCTATTTTAATAATTTCGTAATTCCAACACGATCCCAGTGTAATTTTGCTAAAAGTTTGTAATCTGCTAAATTCATAATGGTCGATCATTGGTCGGTCGAATTGAAAGCAATGACTGCACAATGGCGTTCTAATGGTAGGTCAGTCTGTCACTGATCAAAGGAAATGTCAAAATTTTAGCAGATTACCGCCAAAGTCAGTCATTCATTTGTCATTTTGCACGAGATTACCATTCTATATCATTTCTATCAATGGCGTGTTGTTGTGGTTGACCATTGGAAAGTCATAATGACGCCAATAAGTTTGTAGATTACGAAACTTGTCAAAATCAACAATTATGAAATCAATGATAGACTATTCTGACACTATTTTAATAGCAGACTTGAGGCCCAGAGGGCCTAGTGTGAGTTTTTATTCCAACTCGATCGCGTTAACGTAAACGATCGTATGCCAATTTGTAAGGAATAATTGTCTTTCCTATTGTTGCCACTAGACGGCGCTGTTCCAATTTCAATACAAATTAGAGTTTACGTTAACGTGATTGAGGTTGAATAAAAACTCACACTAGGCCTTCAGGTGGGCCTAAGCACACCGCGTTTTTTAAACGCGCCGTCGACGCGCGTTTTAGGGAAAACCTTTGTTAATTTAATAAAATAATAGAGATATATCTACATAATAATAATATTAACAGCAGTGAGACAATAATAGACTGTTATTATTGTTATTAAGTAGGTATATCTCTATTATTTTAATAAATTAACGAAGCTCATTCCTGAAACGCGCATCGACGGCGCGTTTAAAAAACGTGGTGTGCTTAGGCCCAAGGGTCGAGAAGTAGGAGTCGCGCTACAACACGAATTTCAAGTCGTTGGTGGTGCTAGTTCCGACTATATTGAGATCTTCCTCAAGAAAGAATTTTGGCCGAAGGGTGTCGTATTACGGCGATTTCGCGGAAGGCTACGCGACACCACGCAGTGCAACACGAGGCCGTCACTTCGTGTAGAATAGGTCGATATCAGTGGCGGGACCTTCATACAAGCCGAAAAGCCGGGCTTGCACTAATCAGCATCATCATCATCGTCATAACAGCCAAATCAGCATAACATGAGCTAATCACTACCTGATTTGCAAAATTTTCTCTTAATCGTAAAATGTCTATCGGGCTTGCCCTAACCTGGAACCCTAGGCACGCCACTGGTCGATATGTATTTTTTTTGTGGTTTTTATAAATATATGTATGGTAGTCTGTAAGGTATATATGTTATGGGTTTTTGATACCCGAAATAATTGATTTCAGTATTATTATTATTAAAACGTTCAAAATCTAGTCGTAATCTCATCTCAATGACCATCAAAGTCAAAAACTTGTAAAAAAATAGGTAAAATAGATTAGGACGACATTAGAATCCAACGTTTCTAAAACTTACAAGAATTGCGCCCCTGGTCAAAAAATCACTCAAATTACAAACCAAAAGTTCACGAGCAAACCCATTAAATTCAGGTTAGTGAAAAACCAATAAAAACTAAACCAAAACGGCATAACTAACAAGTTTCCCTCAGCCGTATGAAAACAAATAAAATCTTCAGAAACTCGTAACAATCCAATCTTTGGCGGATCAAAGAAACACCTGCTTTGCGATTTCATATCAAGAAAGGATCAATTTATTCAATTTCATTCGGAACGACCCTTACCCCGCACCCTTATGAGCTTTTCATAACTAAATGTTTTTACTTTTACTGAAATATTTTTTATTTCGCTGATGAAATTGGTATTTCAGTTTTCTGAGGCTAGCAAAGCTAGGTTGTGTGTTTAGGCTAAATTTCTTATCTTATTTGTTAAGGCTCGAAACGTAATATGATATTTATTTGTAAAGCTATTTGGTAATTGTGTTTGCTGGATCATTCTTTGTATAAGGTTTTTCGGGAGATTAAATTCTGTAGGGCACGTATAAATGAATATCTATTTTCCAAAGTTTTGTAAGTATGTAGCTCAAAGATTTATGGTTTGTTCTATAATTTTACTTCTATTTTCAAACTGTGTATTAATTTATCAAAACTAAGCCTACGGAGTGCCTTTTTTTTAATTTTTACAAAACATTATTTTGTTCGAGATCAGAGGTTCCTAAACTATTAAGGCAGTGCGTTTATGTTATGAAATCAACATCTTATCATCAAATTAAAAATTAAAGACATCCCAAAATAAAATAACGATAAAAACCTTTATAAGGAATATTTTCTCACTTTAGGATTCGTTGTCATTACAATGTTCATAGAGTGCTATAGTCTGACTAAATATAGTAAGGATTAGGTTTTCACCGATCAAAAAATACATTTAAACGTAGGTATGACTTCATCATATATGCTGACGCCATTAGGAAGTAGTGAGTACCACCATTCCCAAGAAACAATCATAATATTAACACACTCCCCTTCATAAAATCCTATGAAATCCCCATTCACATTGAATTCAGAACATGCAGGCAATTATGCCATCCCCTGAACATTACATGCAAATTGTATGAGTGCGTTACGCGGGGATTTCCCAAAGGGTGAAGATCTTTGCCGGCCTGTTAAGAGCTAAGGGCCGTAAGGTTAACTATGTATAGGGAACAGAATGGGGAAAGGTGAAGGATATTTTTGTTATATTTTGGGAAATAAGATGGTGTTTATCGTGTGTTAGGAAGAATGGGTGTAACTTGTACTATGTTTTTCATAGAACCAGTTTTGGTGTGAACTCGTCAAAACAGAAGCATTTCAATAGAACAGTACCTAGGGCTTTTTAATTTATAATAATCTTTCTCACTGAATTTAAAGGAGGTGATCTGACAACGAGGAAAAGGTAAGGTAAGGTTAAGGAATTTATCTATGAGTTTGCGTAGCCAGCAATAAATTAATTATTATTATATTAAAATTCAGGTAGTTTTTGAATGAATACCGAATGAATTGAATTTGAATGTTTGGCCTATATAATTGTAAACCATTTTTTAAAAGAGTAAGTATTCAGTTTCTTTCCCAGTTTTCTACATAAGAAAGTACCTTTTGGAAGATGCAACCAGATTTAATACTATTCTGATCTTAATATATTGAAATAAATTATTTGAGTTTAAAGACTTCACCTAAACTTAACGAAGGAGATTTTTATAGAACAGACCGCTCGAGAGTATGTTCAGGGGACTATATAGTCCCTACTTACACCTTATCTTTTAAACCCCACATTAACACAGTGAGAACCCATTGCCGTAATTATTAAACCAGTTATGGACGCAGACAAATCCAGTCAGAGAAATACGAATAATTAAAATAAATATGTATTAAATTCAATTAAGCAATAGTGTAGCTTTCTTCCAGTAAAACATTTTTATAATTGGACTAATACTTCCAATGATTACCTTTTATAAACAAACAAACAAATGTTAAGAGTAATCTGCATGGTCAAACGAAGACCACATTCTATTTCCATTGACCAATAGCAAGACCAAAGCCAGCTTTCATTAGCAAATTAGACGTCCAAACACAACATCTATGTATCTTGAAATGGACTGCAAGGGGTCATGTGCTTGTCCAGTGTGTTTATCTATCCAGTGTACCATATCGGGTGGAAAGGATAGCGATGCGCAATCAGTTACTACGAGTATGTATTCAGAATATAATTCTAAACCTCACTCCCTTAAAATAATTCGCGTTAATGTATTAATAAAAAACTGGCCTAGACCGGGTTGGTGAGCGAATTCTGGGGGAGGAATGCGTTCAGCAGTGGATGGCAATAGGCTGACGTATAGTGTTCTTATGTGTCGTGATTTACTCGTCACACCACCAACTTACAAACTTCGGGCAGCTATTGAAAAATTCTTGATAGAACCCCAACAGGACTTTACCCGATCTGGGAATCAAATCCAAGACCCAACGCTCAGCAGTCGCGTTTACAACCAGGAGATCAACGAGGTAGTTGAATTGGAACACTCTACACCATTGCTTGTATAGTTCGTACTCATTAGTTTATCCAGTAATGATACTTTGATAGCCTTTCAAAGCCATATGACAACTGTAATTTTTGTTCCATTTATTTTACCATACAAAAGGGTTCCGTAAAAAGCTTACAAACCTCCGTAATTATACACACTTTGGACATTCATGTTTTGAAATGAATTTACTGTAATTTGTTCGTGATAAAACTATTTTTACTATTATTCAGCTTCTATTTTCATTTTATGTTTATTTGTTTCCGTCGTAAAATAAATAATAACCCATTGTGTGCGTTTAGAAATAAAAGTGAAATAAAAACCGTTCTAATTAGTTTTATGGGTTTTAAACACAGTACATAAAGCAATGAAGTTTTTTTTTTAAATTGATTCAAATTCCGAAGATCTAGTTCACTCATAAACGATATAAATACATAAACGACCATTTCATCTCGAGTGTGTCGTACAAGGCGACTAAGGGAAAATCCGGAAGTCGAGCAGCAGCGACTTACGTGTACTTAACAACTCTACTGCGATTTCTAATACGCCTGCCAAGCGTGGATTATGGCAACCCAACCCTTCTATGGGGGCCTTTGTTCAACAGTGGACGTCTTCTGGCTGATGATGATGATGAAATGTTCCTACAAGAAAACAAAAACGGGATAAAATCCTGTATGTTAAGATAAATCAATATCTACATGTGTGCCCAGTTTATTCCATTCAGCTGTTTAAAGGTATCCTTAGAAACGAAGCTCTTGTTCGGTGTGATAACGTTCTCACAAATACATACCTACCTGACAGTTTTCTTCAGGCACTCTAAACTTTACGCAGTGGCCATATATAATAATTCCCCGATCGAATTTCGGTCACAGCGGCCAATCTCAATGGAGACCAGCCAACTACGCAGAAGATTTAATAGCGCACAAGTGTATGTGCAAACATCGGTGCACTCACTCTTTCCTCTATCTCACAGTCGCGACAGCCTTCCGACACGACCGGGGAGAGATCAGGCGCGCAGGACCAACGGCTTTACGTACTTTCTGAGGCAAAGGAGTGTAACACCGCCAGCGTCGAAACTCCGGGCTGTTACTAAGAAATTTTTAAATAGATAAAACTCAATATGAGATCAGACACAATAGTTAAACTCAAACTCAAACTCAAAATCATTTATTTCAAATAAACCATTTACAGGTACTTTTGAATTGTCAGAGTCAGTCAGTCAGTAGGTTTCTATGGAGAAGAACGAGCAAGAAACTCCATAAACACTCTTTTAAAATCAATAATATGTTACAAATTCCGGTTACATCATTCATATTGAATCTAGGGGTACAATGTGAGAACAATGTAACAAGTCGTGTACGTTAAAAGAGGTCTAGATGAAAATACAATCATATTAAGCAATTCAACAAATTTAGAATAACCGAGGCAGCTAAGAGATGACCAGTCCCAACTAACGGCGCCCGTTCACGAACATGACGCACGGATCGGCATCATTTAGCTCAACCATTTTGAAGGGAACCGAATGATCCAACACATGCGCCACCGCCAGCGGGACATTCAAGTGAGCATGACATACTCCCAACCGCCAGGGTACCTTCAAGTCAATGAACGACATACCTCGTAAATGGTAGCTTTAAAGAACATAGTGCTCACATGTATGTGCTATGAAAAATTATACAATATTAACACATTGAGTTTATACAATGCAAAGATCATGTAGATCTACATCTTCAGCAGCTCCAGGAATAGCTACAAATGCTAATCAATTAATCTATGAACCCTTATTATGGCTGTGGAGCAGGACCAGCATCCAGCCAAGCATTTTTATCAGTGATGTATAATATGCTCGGCTGCATAGTCGATGCATAAACAATGACAAACGACCAATATTTGGCTTCTGAACATTACAATGGATAAAATACTTTGCAGTTGTAGCACTGGGCAGTCAACGGCAGTGACTATACAAAACCATTATAGGTACAGAACCTTCATAACAATTCGCATAGGTACTTATTGCCTCTCATCCCCACACGAGCTGTGGCACGTATCTCATTGTTAGCCGTAACTACTACAACCTTCATGGTACGATGCACCTGTAGGTACTTCCATATCGTGATCTATGTGATTAGGGTAGTACCTACCATGTTTGTATTTATAGAGGTAAGTACTTGTGAAAGAGCCTACTCTATGTTTTCCCTGAGTATCTACAGATTGACTACGCAGTACCTCGTGGCTAACTAAAAGCCATACCGATCGACCAGTCATTATGGGTATCTAAGCTACGCTTGTCGTGGTCGGTCAAAGTCAAGTCAAAGGCGATGCGCCACCGGTACAGTCGAACAAGCTAATTGGTTTACAGGCAAAAATATTCATCTTTCTTCTATATTAACAATTTTTTTTATTTTAGTAGGTACGTAGGTACCAGGCATACCTACGTGCTCGAGATAAGATGAGAGAATGGTAGTTCGACTGTACATGGTGGACATCCCACCCACATGCACGAAACGTTTTGGGAACACATTCATTGTGCGTACTGCTAAGGAGTGGAATTCCCTGCCTGAGTCTGTGTTTCCTGATAGCTACAACCTGGGAGTCTTTAAGCCAAGAGTGAATAGGTTACTTCTAGGCAAGCGTGCTCCATCTTAGACCGCATTATCGCTTCCCATCAGGTGAGATAGTGGTCAAACGTATGCCTATCAAAAGTAAAAAAAAAAAAAGTTAAGTCAAAGTCAATTTCATCGATTTCATACCGAGACCCTTCCATGACGACCACTGACATGCAAAGAAGAAGTGATAAGTACATCTATGATACGTACAGACAGCGTCATCAACTGCTTACCCCCTATCCGAAGAAATTTTAATGCGTGGGGGGTAAGCAGTTGATGACGCTGTGTGTACGTTAACAAATTCAGAGAAACATCTTGTTTCATTTCAGTATCATTGTGTTATCGAATGATTGACATTATTTATTCAGTTTCAGAATATTCACATCACTACTCGCACGTCTGACGTCATACACTTGAGGGATCTATATAGAGTTGTTGAACCTAATAATCAGATTAGAATACAAAGGCTTAAAGGCCAGTAGCTAGGTAAAACCCGTTCGGATTTATGGGTCATGGTTAAGCTACGCTTGCCGCGGTCGGTTTGTGGATGGGTGACCAACCTATTCATGCCGGTACCGGCTTTCATTCGTAGAACTTTGACAGTCGTTATGGGTAGTCAGAAGCCAGAGGCTGATAACCAGTCTTACCAAGGTGTCTCGTGTTACCCAGTAACTGGGTTGTGAAGGACAAACAGGCAGTTACTTAGTTTAATGAGCAAAAGTGACAAATCTGTTGTGCACGTGCTAAACTTATTTTAAGCTATTTCTATCTCTTTCTCTCCAATAAAACAAGAAAGAGACAGATAATAATAAGAGCTGTCAATTTAAGTTGATCTAAAATGTTCATACAATCATATTTGTCATTTCAGAATGTATCCATTGATTAAAACACGGTGAAGTTCAAGGAAAAATCGAATAATTAGACATTTCTAACGTAGTTCTTATTTGTCGCCGTCCTTTTCTTTAGCTGCCTGGCAGTAAGAGATGCCAATTGTCTAATTTTAGTTTAGTTTGTAAACAAGGGAATCAGCGCCAGTATACGTAGGAAACGACTTTGTGATGTGGGTTTTTACACCCCGTATACAGAGGCCAGCACATGAAGCTACAACAATCTGTCAAAGGACAATGCTAGAAACTCTATAGAACTTTGCCCCACTCAATAAAAGTTACGTGCAAGCTTGCAATATGTAGCATCTTACTGCTTATTTATTGCTGATAACAAAACATTAGTCCTAATGACTGTAGAACTTGCCATTTCTGTTTAAATAAAAAAACTGTATTTGAATTCCTTTTAGCATTGATTTGTAAGCCAACTTTGCCCCACTCAATAAAATGTATGTACAAGCTTGCAATATGTAGCATTTTACTGCTTATTTATTGCTGATAACAAAACATTAGTCGTAATGACTGCAGAACTTGCCGTTTCTGTTTAAATGAAAAACTGTATTTGAATTCCTTTTAGCATTGATTTGTAATCCACAAGTAATAATATCAATAATGTTGTTGTTTTTCTATTTTTGCCAACAAAAAAAAGTTCTTTACATTTCCTTATCCTTATTGTTAAGGCGCGTCCCTGTGCAAAACGCAGCGCTAGCCGTTTATTGTTCAGCTTTTCGGACCCAAATACTCTTTATCCAAAAGAAATATCAACAAATAAAATATAGATTAAATTTCTACATAATCTTGACTCCAAAATGGTAGATCTGATTTTTGTTTACGAAGTATAGTATTTAAGTAATCTCCTCACAACTAAACCACAGAAATGAGAAATAATTATTGAAAACATGCATCTTCTCGGCAAGTAACCATTAATTAAATTTATTACTAACACTAATGGATAGGTAATTTATTAATGAACATTTTGGTAGTTTTTTTTTTCAAAATCCCAAAATGTGATTTTATAAAGATTTAATTCTAAAATCTGAGCGTATTTCGCTACTGTATCTCTTGCGCGCAAAGGGGACGAATGCTCAAGGTTATTTGCTCAGGGTACCGCCTTCATGTAGACTACATTAACAATTAGGTTCACAAAAAAAAGCAAATATAAGACACAAAGGAAGTAGTTTGCTAATGAATTCCACACTAGATCGAGCCTGTCTCGTAGAAACAAGCCAAGAACGTAGGCAAGTTTTAAAGAAAAAACAATTTATTATAATAAGGTGCTTTAATCATTACAACTATTTTATTAATTTACATTTTCTGTAAATGGGTGGGGCAGGATCTGGCATTGTCATTTGCTTGATAGATTTTCAACTTTATTGCAAAAACATACGGGTTCATATTCAAAAGAGAAAATTTGTCAGTTTCGTATGGCTTGATGTGCTGGCTGTACATTAGATCTTAGGATACCTACATAATCACAGTTACAAGCTAACCAGCCTAGCTAGGGTACACGAGACTATGTTTGACGTGGGGAACTAGGTGCCAACAAACAATTAACGAACAAACGGAATCTCTCAATTAAGACAAGTGTAGGTATCCTGTTAAAACAATTAGCTGTTTCCTTCAAACAACTAATAATGTTACTTAGAAACTAGAACACAATAATAAATACATCGTTTCGTTATTATTACAGAACAAGGTTTTAGATCTTTGCTTTAGGTTTTAACCATCGAACCAGTTTTTATATTTCGAACCTCACTGCTGGCTGAAAGATTTACAGACCGTCTTAAAGTTATACAACAAATAAGAAAAAAAAGAGCACCAAAGTCCTGCTAGTATTTTTTATCCAAAGAGAATCTATACTTTTATCAGGAGTAGGAAAATGTCACACAATATCTAAAGTGAAAGTAAAAGCCTATGGGTCCTCCCTTTCTTTTGTCATGAATCTGAACAATCATCAACCGTTTTCAAATCAATCGTGGATAATATATTATTGTGACCGATTGAAAAAAATACTTAACAATATTTCCTTTCCATCACTACGATTATTAGACAAATAAGGATCTTCTGGTTACGGAAATATTGAAGGACAAAGTTGTCTTTTTCTTTTTATATTCTAATAGGCTGCTGCTCACCAGGGACCGTAGACAAAATCCCTTTTCTGTTAGCGTTTACGCCAACGGAAAAGTCAAATTGTATTCAGTTGACATATTTGGATCACGTGACATCTGGTAAGCAAACGGTAACTCCATACAATTTGATGTTTCCGTTGGGAAATGGATTTTTTCTACATACCCTGATCTTAAGTGATAATGCGGCCTAAGGTGGAGCACGGTTGCCTAGGATGAACCGGTTCACTCGTGCCTTGTAGATACCTAGATTATACTTATCCGGGAACAATTCGCACAATAAATGTGGAAACAAAGCGTTCGGTGTGAGACGGTGGAACTTCTACTATAGTGGTGACGCTTCGCCGTAACCTCTGCTCGTCCGATGATGAAATGGGGATGGAGGAATTAAGATGTGTAATTTCAAACCAAAATAAATGTACCCGATAAAAGACCTATAGGTTGACAACGGTGCGACGATATTCAAGGTTCTATAACACAATACTCCTTAGTAAGACTGGCTGGTTTTATAATTATTCCGTAAACAGTTTTGAATGAAAATATTCTGTGTATCAACAACTCTATAGAGATAACGGAACCCTTGCAAAGGTTGCGGGTTCGAACGATCCCATTTGTTCCATTTACCATATGATTGCGCCCCGGCGCCGATCGCACAATACTGCGGAATTGTGTGTAACGTATTTAGAATATTCAGGCTTCGTTAGCCGTCTATTGCGTTACCCTAATAAGTAAGAAATGGTGGGAGAAACGGGAATTGTATGCACGTGTGATTAATATCGAAATTCGATGATACGTATTTTCGTGCATATAATGATTTGATCGGTTTCCAATAATGACGATGATGTTAATAATAAAACTTATTTCTCTCTCCACAAAGGTTGGCTGATAATTAATAGCTCGTAGATACCTTAGCTTCCATCCCTTAGCTTCCCGTGGGTGTCGTAAGAGGCGACTAAGGGACCCAGTAGAGAATGGGCAGCAGCGTTCTCTGTGCCTTTGTAACAATCATACTGCGATCGGCAACCCGCCTGCCAAGCGTGGCGATTATGGCAAAACCCCCCCCTTTGGGGGAGGCCTATGTCCTGCAGTGGACGTCTTCCGGCTGAATGATGATGATGAGATACCTTAGTACCTACCTACTGAACAACAAAATTACGAGGGAAACCCTGTGTTACGGAAAAAAATCTCATTATAGACAAGCAAGCGTTGATCAAGGCAAGACTTTTGAGTTTATTTGTGTCTAATCAAGTCAATTCACAATCTCTCAATGACTGAATTAATTCATCATCATCATCATTTCAGCCGAAAGACGTCCACTGCTGGACATAGGCCTCCCCCAAGTGACGCCACATTGACCGGTCCAGTGCGACTCGCATCCAGAGGATCCCCGCAACCTTTACCGGGTCATCGGTCCACCTAGTGGGAGGCCTTCCAACGCAACGTCTTCCGGTTCGCGGTTGCCACTCTAGAACTTTTCGTCCCCATCGGCCATCTGTTCTGCGAGCAATGTGCCCTGCCCACTGCCACTTAAGTTTGGCAATTCTTCGGTCTACGTCGGTAACCTTGGTTCTCTTGCGGATATCCTTATTTCTGATTTTATAACGCAAGGAAACTCCGAGCATAGCCCTCTCCATTGCCCCATTGCAATTAATTATGTCAAACTAATTCAATATGCCAAAACATCATCATCATTTGCCTAGCCTTTTCTTAACTATGTTGGGGTGGGTTTCCAGACTTATCGGATGCAGCTGAATACAAGTGTTTTACTTGGAGCCTATCTGACCTCCACAACCTAGTTTCTATGGATAACACGATACCCCTTGGTAAGACTGGTTGTCAGACATAAAGACTGTCAGAGATCTACGAATGAAAGTCGGGCCAACCGGCTTCGGGTTTTCTTTATGCCAAATTATTATTATCCAGCTAAAACAGGTCACTGGTAATTTAAAACTTAAGTATTTTTACAATAGATTTAAAATTAATCAGCATTGACTATCTAAATCCACAACAATAACTTCGAAAAATGTGATAAGTTTTGACGTAGTTTCGTTTTGGTACCACTGTACGGTCGAACAAGCTAATTGGTTTACAGGCAAAAATATTCATCTTTCTAGTACACTAATATTATATTTTTTAATTTTATTTTTTTATCTTTAGTACGTAAGTACCAGGGATACCTACGTGCTCGAGATAAGAAAATGGAATAAACCATTATTGGAAGAAAATCTTGCATTTTCTCAAAAAAATCTCAGTAAACTCAAAAGCCTTTGTGACTTTTAGTAAACAACAAAACCTATCACACAAAAAGACGTAACACAACTTCGAATTCCGAAAACCCAGTATTACAGTATCACAAGAAGAGAAATAAACAAAATAAAGATTCTCACAGAACCGAACTCGGCGAAGAAAAATAACGAAATTTTTCAGGTAAGTACGTTATCTTGAAGAAGGGAAATCTTACAAAAGAGATAGTCTCCAACAAATAACAATTACTTACTGGAGTTGAAGAAGGGAGAATAGGGCCCCGTGTCAGTGTCGGGCTTCGATGCGCGGCCTTATTCTGAGGGACGATATTGAAACGTTATATTTACCTTTCTGAATTGGAGACCTCTTTGTTTTTTGATATTGACTGTTCAATATTACCGCCATGTTCGGAGGGGAGTTTTGGCAATTTTTTTGTATTTTTTTTGGTGTTACTGTCTAATTAGATTATTTTGAAGTTTTTATCTTTACTATTTTTTATTTTTAAATGTTTTGTATCGGTCTTCACCTACATTGTTTTCGCATTTAGAACCAACAAAGAATAATGTAAGAAGTAGGTAGATATTTGTAATAATTTGTTTTAAAAGAGTGTCCGTGAAGCTTCTTGCTCGTTCATCTCTATATGGACTTACCTACATTTTGGGATGAGCCACTGCTCACACAGCTTCAACTTTCGGACTAACTGACCCTCCCTACCTCCCCTTACCTCCCTTTTTACCCTCCTTGATAATTCACATAGCATAGCACCTGTAAATGGTTTAATTAAATTAAATGCTTAGACTTTTACCTTGACTTTTTGACCAATGTGACTTTTTCCATTCATATGTTTTCTCTAAAATTTATCTTAAATCTACTGATTTCGGTGAAGTAAAATATCATCTTTTATAATTACTATAAATCTGAAATCGCCAATCCGCTTTGAGGTAGCTTAATGATTAATGCTCATGCTTTCTATCACACACAATTATATTGAATACTAAACGACTAGTGAACAGTTGATCAAGCACTGTTATATAGAATAAGAAACTCATTAAGATCAGGCAGCGTACTATCAAACAATATTCTCAAGAGTTAATTAGATTTCAACCCCAATGTTTAGGCTGTCAATTGTGGCTCATTTACACGGTGACAATGCTCTTAGTTCATATCGTGATCAATCTTCAAAGAGGAGGAGGGTCCCCCTTTCATGAACGACACACGACACCCTATCTCTACAGAGAATCTGTAGGGTGCATCAAATATTAGACGTATATACCTTGAAGCTATCTCCTTTACTCATGGCACTTAGCGATGAGAAGACATAAGTTTTGAGTTAAATAAATAATAAGCAAGTTATTGAAATCCAATTCAAAACCCTTAATTTTAAACTAGTGACCCGCCCCGGCTTCGCACGGGTGCAATGTAGATCAAACTATACGTATAAACCTTCCTCTTGAATCACTCTATCTGTAGACGACGGGAGCGACTTTGTTTTATACTATGTATAAATATAGTATGGTTAAACTATTCACACGCACTTTTGAATTGTTCAGGAGTCAGTAAGAAACTTGAATCTAGTCGCTCGTTCTAAACAGTAGGTTCTTATGGAGAAAAACGATCAAGGACCTCCATGAACATTTTTTTAACGTCAATAATATATCACACATTTAGGATGCTCGACGTCCGCATGTCACTGCCGGGTTTCAGCAGAATATCAGCATCAGGTATATTTGCCTGACACATGCTGAGCAGGACTCCCATTTGACCTTGAGACGCAGACTGCACTTTGTCTAATGCTTATTTGATTTGTTTTTTTTTTTGTGTTGTGATATTGTCTTTTGTGTGCACCGAACAAATATTTTATTTATCATTCTATCTATCATATTTTAGAGTTCAGTGTTGGCTCAGTAAAAATGAAAATGTTTTTTAACAAATTATCGACTTAAAATCGCACCTCCCCATCACCCTTGAACGATAAGGTCTCTTCGATGAGCCTCCAAAATTACGGGGTGTCTGAAATTAAATGTAAATAACTAAAAAAATTGAGTTCCCTTTGTATACCGTAAATGTTGCTTGGACCGATGTTAATTAGAGATAGCCGCTAACCGCGAAGGATGTTCCGATTAGAGGGGGGCGAAAGCGGGTTGAAATGTTTAATTTCAGTTATTTGATGTCGTTTTTATAATTATGCCTTTCGGGAGCTTGTGTAACGGGAGATATTTTGTACGTCCATCTGCTTGTTTACTGAATCGCAAGCTTACTAAGCTTTTACATAAAACGACGAGCAAGTTGAAGAAGTGAGAGTTTCCTTTTCAGTAAAGACAATGTTTTTCCTAACTACGCAATGGTCCTGCCGAGCCGCATGCAAAAACAAAAGTTTTACTTCTCATAGGGGTGCTTGCTGCTTTAGCTTTGCTGTGTGGAACAAAAGTACTGCAGCCTGAAATTGGCGTTCGAGGAAACGCCGGCTTTTCTCACCGAATTTCGGTCACGCAGGGATATTATATTCGCACAAGTGTACAGTGCGCAAGCACAGGTGCACTCCATCTTCCCTCACTCTCATAGTCCGATGGAACGGCAATCCGACACGACCGGAGAGAGATCATGCGCAGGACCAACTTACGTGCTTTCCAAGGCACGAGAGTGTTACACCATCAACTTATAAACTCCGGGCTGTCACTAGGAAATTCCTATTGGAAAACCCCAGTACATTCGAACTGAGACCTCATGCTCAGTACTCGCGTTTGCAGCCCTTGTTAGGGACGGGTTAGGTTAACACGCGATGTAGCCTGGGACACCCTATATCTAAACTGATTCATAGACCACAATGAGAAAAGAAAGCGATGAGAGCAGACTAGATGTGGAAGGCGGAGAACCGGGTCTAGAAGCGCAAATTGAGATAGGTCATGTGAATGCGATAGCCGAAGTTGATTAAATAATTGAGCGTTTGGGCAAGCGTAGTGTGGGACGCCCTGCGGCACGATGGACCGACGATTTAAAGAAGGTGGCTGGTAGCGAGTGGATACGAGCTGCCCAAAACCGGGTTGGTTGGCGATCTCTGGGGGAGGCCTACGTTCAGCAGTAGACGGCAATTTGGGCTTATGTATGTGTGTATGTAAATAATTGAAGAAGATTTCTTAGTAAGAGAAAACATGATCAGAATATGTCAACACTGCTTTTCATCGTACTTTGATATCTGTGGATATTATCGTACGAATATTCACAATATTATCTTGATCAAGTAACAACAAGACGTGTAATTCTCATCCCCAAATATCCACCTAACTAATTCGAATCCGGCGATAGCTTCATTACCTGTCCAATCAGACGCCGGGGCCCCGGGCAATTTGCCGATTGATAGGATTGCTAAGTTACTACCGCTCATTACCTTGACGAGCTTCTTGATTTGTAGCGACATCTAGAGTCGAGTAGCCGAAGCTTTAATTGTGTATCTTGGCTAATAGATGGCAGGATAGTCGAGTTTTATATTTGCATACGCGAAGGTACAAAAGTATTGCAATAATGTTCAATATTTTAAGATGACCTTTTTATTATTTTGTGTTTTTATTCTTATAAGAGTATATTAGTTTAATGAAAACAAACATTCTTGAACCATATTCTATCGAGCATAAAAATTGCAATACAGTTTAAATTAAGTAACGATGTTTTTACTTGTCCCTCGCGGCTGCCATGGCAACCCTTCGTTCGCAGTTTATTTTTACGACGTGCGGGGGAAGATTGCTGCTCAACTGATATACCCACGGTGCGTTGAGGCGCAGGTTGGATGGGAATTAGAACTCTTTGGCATACTGTTGCTATGTAATAACTGGCGACATGAGGAAATGGGGGTTATTAGGGTGCATAGATATTGACTAAAAAAAAAGATCGTGGAGATGGAGTATGCAGAAGCTTATGAATTTAGAACTAGATAGTCAGATGCCAGATAAACTTAAATAAAATAAGAAATACATTCTGCGGAACGTTTTCACACACTCACACACAAACAGCATAGGTACATTGAGCATAGCAGCATATTTGACATACAGTGTTTAAGTATATCTTTATAAACGCACCTAGTGTGGTTGTGGTTCGGTGGACTGAGGTCTCTAAGTATTATGACTATATGACTTGCGTGGCTGAAATTACGAAAAAAAAAAATTCAAGTCGGACTACACTGTAAAAAGCTATGCGTAATCAAATATAAAAATATACGTGTCGAATTGAGAATCTCATCCTTTTTGATAACATTTCATCATTGCTTAAGGCGACGATATACGCCGGCCACCTTGAGCGTTCAGAGAATCGTATGCGCTGCGTCCAAAACTCTCAAAGTTTAGTCGAAATAATTAAATAAAAGATAGTGTTCTTTAACTTAAAAAAATGGCGTATACTAAAAGATAGATCATAAAATTGTCTGTAAGATAGTGTAAGTTTCGTTGAATTATACCTGGTAGATTTTGTGTGATTGTCAATGCTTTGTCCGCGTCAGACACAACTTCACGAGTTAATTAAACTATTTAATATGAATATAATCAAAAATATTTACATACTAAATGATTAAGAGAATGTTCTAGTTAAACATATATTTTTTTCAAATCATTTACACTACACATTTTGACGTGATTGTCAGTTTAAAATCTGTAAAAGTCGTTAATAGCCCCTTAAGTGTCGTTGGTCTAGCGGTGCCTGGGATCTTGGACTACGATTTCATGTCTATGCAATGAGGTAAGTTAGTCAATTGTTGCTACTTCCAGATGCTATTTGGCTCCTGAAGATACAAACAACATGAAGCAAATCTGATCAAGACTGTTGCAAGGACCAAGAAACAGGAACAGAAACTAAACCTTTGATATGTTTCTGATGATATAGTTTGGTTCATTTAGGAACACCAATATATTTATTTTGCCAAACGGAGCCAACCCTTGTGGGTTGGGTCATTAAAAATATTAATTACGTCAAGCTAAGACAATATGACAAAGTTACAATACTATACTTTTTTGGTAAAAATATTATTTTATTTGTACCTACTTTTTATCATCGACATTGTATAAGAAGCGGTAACATCAAACAAATTCAGTCATCCCTTAATTTTCCACCCTTAGAAGTGGAATATTTTCTTGAAATTATAGGCTAAAAATAATTTTCGAAACCGAACTACACCGTAAAAGTTCACGCGTGGTCAAGCATAAAAAAAAAAATATACGTTTCTAATTGAAAAATCATTCTTTTTTTTTTTAATCTTAAACAGATTAAAAAAAAGAATGATTTTTGAAAAGAATAAGGTAGGTAGTTTTGACGTGACTTCCCGTCTTGGCAGAATTAAGATTACCCAAAACCAAAATTACCCTATTACCAGATTATTATTTTCCCTGGCAATACAGTGTAGTGTTAACCAAAACTAGCCCATTTTACCCCGAGGAGGCGTACAACTAAATGCAATTTTACACTGTGTTCACACTATCAAAATTCACAGCGTGTTCGCGTTATAAACGGGAAAACATACGGGCGCATCCTTTGGGCGGTTGTAAGTGAAAATTCGATTAAACGTGTTGAAGTTTATTATGTACTACTTCTGCCCGCGACCTCGTCCACGTGAATTTGCTCAAGGATCCCAAATTTGTTTCAATAGGGTATTTTACTCTATACGAGTAAAAATCTATCAATACGTTAATGAGACAGATTAGGCATAAAGCAGTCGGAAAATGTAAGTTTTAGTTCATAAACAAACAAAATAAATTTTTAAATTTAATTCAATGTTTTCAGTATTTTTAATCTGTTATAAAACACCATCAAATAGTAGCGGCCATGTTATTACGCCGTACGGCTGTGTAAACAAAAAATTGACAATTGTCAGTCAACCGATTGGCGTATATAGGCTTTGTACTTTCATTATTTTCGTAACCAACGTATTTTTTTTAATTATTACACCTATTACAAAATATGCTTTTAATTATTTTTAAATTATATACAATTATCATATTTATTATGAGCGCATTTGATACAAAACGAACTGACGTCATTTTCACTGGGCAATATGGCGTCCAGTAAGAGGCGTTTTCGTCAAACTACGCGCGAAATTTGAAAATTTAAAATTTAGATGCATTTTTATGGCACTTATCGATTGAATAAAAATTTTGTGATTTTTTTGGTGTCATATTAGCACTACAGAATTTCATTGAGACACTTTTCTAAAATGGGTGTAATACCCTATTGATAAAATATAGCCCATGTTACTCAGGGATAATGTAGTATTCGAATGGTGAAGAATTTTTGAAACCGGACAAATAGTTTTTTTGTTTATTCGTTACAAACATACAGAAATACAATTCCTCTTTATAATATTAGTATAGACTAAGTCCTACCCGTCCTACCTATCCTATGACACTCGTAGGTTTCTAATAGTGAAAGAATTTTTGTAATCGGATCAGCAGTTTTGGATATTACCTCCTACATTCAAACTTACAAACATTACCTCTTTAGTATATTAGTGTAGATGAAAGAGAGGAAAAATAGTGGTGTTAAACCTTTATAAGTTTTAATAGTTAAAAGAAAAGAAAGAAGAAAAATAGGTCAGTAGTGTTGTGTTTCTTGAAATTGCTCGAGGTCTTCACTAACTGAACTTTATTGCGTTTGCTGGACGGTTAACTTGGCAATTTCATTATAGCTTTAACATTGAGTTCGATTACGGCTGCTGGATATAAAAATGATTTTCTAAACGTAGTAAAGCTTGTATTTTCTGACGAAACTTAATTTAATAATATACTTGTCACAACATAACACCAAGGTTCTGTTTTCCGTTACAGTCAAACTTTCCTTCATTATTTGTATTGGACAATGAAAGTTTGTATCAAGGCTTTAATAAATTAAAATCTTAGTCGAAAACTAACAGCACCAATATGGCATACAACAGTCTTATGGCAAATCGCTTTTTTTCCTTTTCTTTCAAGAAATGTTTCAATAAACGAAACAGGAAAAAAAACCAAGAGGGGTTCTTACTACTTGGTACTTCGTACTTCTTGGTTTTTTTTTCCTGTTTCGTGATTACGTTTACAACCTTATAAACACTCATATACAAACAACCAGGTTGCCACTATCTTCCAAAAAGATTTCAATAATTGATTTCTTAAATTTGATCAACCCTGTATCCACAACAGTTCCGTCCAATCTCCCGTCTCGTATAGTTACACGTATGGGCCCGTCCAATTTCCCTGGACGTAGGGTTGCACGTTTAGTTTTACACGGCGACAATGGCGTCCGCGACGTCCCTATTTCTATCCCTATTGTCCGTCAGGTTCTGAGCGGGACACCTCGGTTGAGCCGTGAGGTGTGGCGCAAAGTGTAAAAGGAAGCGGGTATTAGTTAAAAATAACTCAGAATCATCTAATTTTTCTACAGACAAAGTATACCTAATGAGTCCTACTATTACAAACGCAGATTATGAAACAAAAGGCAGATAGACCGCGCAGAACACTGAGAGTGAAGCCAAATACAAATTCAAAAGCGAATACCTTCAATCGCGCTTCGTGCTGTACTGATACGAGTCAGTACCTACAGCACAAAGTGCCGTATAGTTAAAAAAACAAACACACATACAAATTCAAAAGCGAATACAATCACGAGATTGTAGGTATTCGCTTTTGATTTGTATTTACTTTGATGGTTTCACTCTCAGTGTTCCGCGCGGTCTATCTGCCTTTTGTTTCATAATCTGAGATTACAAACGTCAAAGTTTGTGAGGATAAGCGTAAAATAATATATGAATACTAGCGGGCCTGGCAGACGTTGTCCTGCCCTCAAAATAAAAAAGTCCTACAACTCGACTGCAGCGCCACCTACCGGGTCCAATAGTGAATCTAAAACTCGAATCCACTGGAACACACACACAAAATTTCATCAAAATCGGTCCAGCCGTTTAGGAGGAGTTCACTTTCATACACACGCACAGAAGATTTTTATATATAAGATAGTCTACAGCTAAGGAACCTTCTTCCTAAAATCAGATTTCTATGAAAAAAAAACCGTACCGAAATCGGTCCATCCGTTCGAGAGCTTATACGATGGCACAAACACATACAAACGTTAAACTTACGACACCTCTCTGTTTTTGTCGAGGGTTAAAAAGAGTTTACTCAAAAAACTTTAGTATTTTCAAATAAAGAATTTGTTTAGTTGCTATAAAAATTATTTATAACTTAATTTTATTTCTGCTACAACCTGCAAAATATATTACAGCACTAGCTGATGCCCGCGGCTTCGCCCGCTTGACATATTATACTAAAACCTTCCTCTTGAATCACTCTATCTATTAAAAAACCCGTATCAAAATCCGTTGCGTAGTTTTAAAGATCTAAGCATACATAGGGACAGACAGACGCGGCGGGGGACTTTGTTTTATAATATGTAGTGAAGAAAATGAATCCCTTCGAAAATAAAATACACCTAACCAACTAACTCTTTTACCTTGCACCACGGCAACTCCATCAAGGTTTGCGGGGGATACGTATTTGGGGATCTGTAGCCGTCTCCGAGATAAGACACCGTGATGTCCGCCATAGCTGCCTACTGTTTGTTATGGCAATTCTTATTCTTAAGTAAAACTCATGAGAAGGAGAAAGAAAGACGGGATAATACCTTCTGATCTTGTTAAGGTAAAAGATAGACGTGGTATCGGTAATGATTACCTTCATTTTGTTGAGGATTATAGCTATAGATAGAACTAAAGTTTATATCTCAAAGCTAAAGCCAAAGTTACATCATAATAAATCCGTTGTATAGGACCTTTGAACGTTGAAGAAGTAGATTTTGAACTTTGCAATTTACAAGAATAAAAATGTAATTAATTCTAGTTGCCCCTTTCAAAAGGTAAGTATAGAGAAAAATGGACAAACAAATACATAATGTAGGAAAAATAAAATGGTTTACCATATTTTTTTAACAAGGAATTCATTCCTTGTTTTCATATTTTAGTAATCAGAATACATAATTTTATACACTTTACATTAATTAGTAAAAAGTAAAATTCGCACGTAAACTTAAAAAATATTTACTAGATTCTATGTAAGTGTAGGTTTTAAGTATATTACATAGGTTACAGATGTACGGTTTAATTTTAGAGAGAATCAACGATCTCACAATTAAACTGCGTAAGCAGTTTTGTGGGGCAATGTACGTAGTTTTAAGAACTTTTTTAAGTGAATAAAACATTCATTCATTCATTCATTCATTCATTCAATTGGGTAACACTAATAAGTACACTATCGCATTAGGTAAAGCTCCTGCAATGATTGTAAGCGTTGTAAGACGGATAAATAAATAAATCATCATATCAGGCTTTAGACGCCCACTGGTGGGCATAGGTCTCCCCCAAGGGGGTTCCGCCGTAATCACCATGCTTGGCCGATGCATGTTGGCGATCGCAGTAGGTAAGTGTAATGGTATTCAGAAAGACACTGCTGTTCAGCCTCTGGTCAATATCCCTCTGACGCCAAATAAATACAATTTTTTAAAGATATTATAACGTTCAATAGAGACGTAGGTAAAGCTAACAAATAAGTACTTGTTCTGTTACAACAATGTAAACCAAAATTCCACATGCCACAAACAGAATAAAGGAAACATTTTACGAAAATTAAAATGTTTAACTAACAACAATCTGTATAGAAACCTCCATTTTAATCTAAATCTCTTAAAAGAGAGAATATTCAATTTAAAACTTTTAATCAGATGCAAATCCCGTCTTTAATTTTGTCTGTTGTGCAATGGAAACTTCTTAAAAGGCGGGTTATGGTAAGTTGCACGCTACCCGGGAAGAGTTGAATGCAAGTTGTTTTAAGGAATACAGATGGTGAATCTTGTATGTGAGGATATGTTTTCCATTTGAGAATAGTTCTGTTATCTAAACTAATATTATAATTATCTATATAATTATAATATTAGTTTATATATTTTAGATTTTAGTTAATTATATTAGAAAGATTTGTTTGTTACGATTTAACTAAAAACCGGACAAGTGCGAGTCGGACCCGCCCACCGAGGGTTCCGTACCGTACCGTATATTTGTAGGTACATATGCATACTTCTATACTAATCCATACCTACTATCCATACTTTAATCTACTTAATATTATAAATGCGTTTTTGCGACATAAACGGCCATATCTTTTTTTCACGTTAACATAGAGGGTTTTTTTACAGCATCAAGGGACCGCAGACTTGAGTATATGGTTTTAATTTCAACTCGATACCTCCACGCGTTCCCGAGATAAAGGGTCTTGACAGACAGACGGACAAAAAAGTTTTTTCCTTTTTAGGTACGGAACCCTAAAAGAACTGTTCCAATTTCAAAAATTCTTCCACTAATCGAAAGCTACATTGTCCTTGAGTACATAAGCTATATTGCATTATTAAATCCCCGGCAAAGTGTTAGTAACAAATAAAACCATTTCAAAATGTCTCCCATTTTTGACCATGTCTTCTTGCGAATGTTTTCCATTTTTCTTTTTTTTTTTTTGAAAAAATGGGAGACACGCTGATTTATTTCAAAACTATCTAGGCATAAGTTTTATATGGTACTTACATACTATTATATTTATTGTTTTTAAGTATGTACAATATTTACAACAATAATAAAAAAAAAAACCTAACACAATAAAGCATCATAGAATTCGTCTAATGGTACATTGAACTGTAATTGCTGGATAGCAGAGAGAGAGACAGTAACACATTTGACATATTGAGTTCATCATCATCATCATTAATTAATTCAATATGTCAAATGCACGATGCAACACATTTGACATATTGAATTAAAATGATATAATTAATTTAATTATTGAGAGATTGTGATTTAGTTAGGCCCGTTTTGGCAGGACTAAGTTTAATAAAATTAAATGAAAATGATTCAGGCTCAAGGAAAACAGAAACTAAATTTTTTGCTCATAACTCACATATTGTAGGGATCGTATTTACATTGTATTTCGTGCAAAAAATAATATCATACAGGCATATCGATGTCTCCTGGCTTTAAGAACAATGTTTATTGTGTCCTTAACGACCTTTAAGGTATTGATATGTCAACCCGTAAAATCAATTATGAAAGTCTCAAATTATTTAGAAACATAACTATGAATGAGAAATATACGAAATGCTTCTATTTATTTGAATTTGAACTCTATACAAGGAAAAATAACTTTCAAAACAAGTTATTACAAGACAAACTTTCGGGGAATAAGGGCGTTTGTATTTTAGTAAACTTGAGCTAGGAGTTTCAATGTGTCAGAAGTGGGATTCGAACCTGCGCCCTCAGAAAGGACCAGAACAACTTGTACCTGTTTAACAGGCAAGGAAACCTTGAGTGTGGCTCCTTAGACCTCTCAGCCATCCTGACACAGTCGGGGAAGTAGGTTTTTTTTTTTTTTTTTTTTTTATCATTTGATAGGCATACGTTTGACCTCTATCTCACCTGATGGGAAGCGATGATGCGGTCTAAGATGGAGCACGCTTGCCTAGAAGTAACCTATTCACTCTTGACTTAAAGACTCCCGGGTTGTAGCTATCAGGAAACACAGACTCAGGCAGGGAATTCCACTCCTGAGTGAAGTAGAAGTATCTCCAGTTCCCGGGACCCCCGACGTAGGTGCGAGATCAGACATGAAGATATGTCACCCCGGAACAAAAAAAAAGAGTTTAAATTTAAAAAAGGATGGGTTCTATGTTTCCGCACGTTTTAGTCCTTAAATATAGACCATTGTACGTGTAAAGTATGGGTTTAATATATAGGTTATACTACCGTTTAGATGAAATTTTGTATGAAGATAGCTTGTGCCCTGGGGAAGGGCATAGGCTACTTGTTAACACGCGACTTCGCCTGCATCTGCTAATGCTAGGTAGTCATCATCATCTGCCCAGCCTTTTCCCAACTATATTGGGGTCGGCTTCCAGTCTAACCGGATGCAGCTGAATACCAGTGTTTTACATGGAGCGACTGCCTATCGGACCTCCACAACCCAGTTATTGGGTAACACGAAACCCCTTCGTAAGACTGGTTGTAAGATTTTCCAGCTTCTGACTACCCATAACGACTGCCAAAGATCTACAAATGACAGCCGGGACCAACAGCTTTACGTGCTTTCCGAGGCACGGAGGGAACTCGATATGAAAGGGATGGTCACCCATCCACAGACCGACCGCGGCTAGCGCAGCTTAACCTGTGACCGATCGATCTGCACGGCTTTAACTTAGCCACGAGCTCCTCATGTTCATGATGATGATGAATCAATAATTTACATAGTTGGTTCAAAACAATCTAGGAGCCAAATGATGACAACAAAAAGTAGTAAATAACAGAAGGGAAAATGAAATAAATTCAAAAAGCAATCCAACATGACATGCTATTTAAGGGCTCGTGAGGCAAATTGCATGTCCGGTCGAGTGCGTCAGTTTACCGCTTGCCCCTTCCAAGTTAATTGAATTTACACAGTCTGGGTGTTACTAACAGTTCGTAATTGAAATGGTAATTAAAAGTTCGATCTTTATTGGAGTTGCCTTAATCGGTGGTACCAAATTCAATCCTGTATCTATAAAAATGAAAATCAATTGCTACATGTATGATAGATCATCACTTGAAAACCGCATGACTGAATTGGCTGTTTTTTTATAGGTTTTATATGAAAACTTTTAATGATTTTTGACGTGACACCGGCTGCAGGCACGAAAAAGTGTCACATTCCGCCTGAGCCTGAGCGTGCAAGCGAGAGCGCGGGACAAGCGATAGAGATGTTATACATGTTAGCCATTATGTTTCTTTATGACGTTATCTCGTAAAACTATCGTCCGTAAACCGACTTTACAGACAACCAATATTTTTTTGGAAAATCGGAATCTAAGTCAGTAATTTGGGTGGTATATTTGTATGCAAGCTTCAAAAAGCAACATGACGTTTAGTAAGTTCCATCCATGCGAAGCTGGAGCGGTTGGATAGTTGTGAACTTTTAATGTAGCAGTAGGTAGAACTTTAACGTTGTCAATGTGGTTCTTTATCTTTTATCAAATACAATAACAAAATGTTAATTCTGATAGAAAAATATTCTGCTATCCGTTTTCGTCCCATAATGCCCTATACCCTGTTCACAATAAGATTAGACATTTACAAAAAGTCCCTTCAACCGATTTTGACTACTATTCCGTAGGATGACATTAGAGGCAAAAAAGTGGTTACAATAACAACTGTTTACTGCAGTTGCCATTTGTCATGCTACCAACGCAATATGAGTCAAAATCGGTTGAACGGACTGTAAAAAAGGTGTTTGTAAATGTCTAATCTTATTGTGAACAGGGTATAGGTTCGTCTGGAAAAACCATAATACATATTTTTACATTATTCACCGCTTGACACCAACTGACGAAAGGCGTGATGGAAGTGTAGCAAATGTCGTAGAATCTAAACGTAACAGGTGTGCATTCGTAGCACGAGGTGTACATTCATAGCAGGATAATGTAGAATCGTAGCAGGAAATATACATTCGTAGCAGGGGGTCTACATACGTAGCAAGAGGTCTCCATTCGTAGCAAGAGGTCTTGGTTCGTAGCAAGAGGTCTTGGTTCGTAGCAGCAGGTCAAGACTCGTAGCATAGGGTACGTAGTGCGTAATTAGAGCTCTTGGAACATAACAAGGAACGTAGCAAATGAATCGGAGTTAAAGCCGTAGAACCGAAGAAAACGTCGAAAGAAAGTTAAAAACGACCCAAATTTTTCCTTCCAACAGCCAACGGATTCTACCATTAAAATAAACCCATTAGGCTAAATTTGTAAAATGGACTTTTTCAAACTCAATAAAATCCTATGGCATGAAATGCCAACCCTTGGAAATACGTATTTAATTAAAGCGTCACCCTAGGGACACATTATCGTCACGTACCTACTCGGATGGGCCATAAATTTATATGATTCACCTAATACGACTTGTTTCATATGTCCCGTTTCGACCCATAATATTATTGTTTTGATTTTAATGTTGGTTGGAATTATTTTGTAATTCAGTGTAGAAAGTTTGGGAATAAGGAGTCTTATTTACTGTTTCGACAGTTTAAAAAAAAATTAATAATTGATATATTAATTTGCAAGAATATACAGGGTAATTGAAAAAACACCCAAAACCACTTAATCCTCACTTCGTATCATCACCCTGAACAACATTTGTTCTACGACTTTTCAAAATTCAAAACATTTTTTTTTCCATATAAAAAATATAAACACACTTTAAATTTTGCATAATATATTTTCCTGACACGGCCGACGAAAGGCCTGCAATCAGCTGTGCTTGTACATTAGCCTACCTACTACTTACATCATATTCGCTATCATATGCGCGCGCGCGTAGTATAGGTAAATTTTACAGACTAAAAATAAACGAAAACAAACTATTTTTGGCTACGTTATTTAGTTGAGGTCAAAGTCGTAGAACAAATGTTATTCAGGGTGATGATACAAAGTCCAGATTAAGAGGTTTTGGGTATTTTTTCAATTACCCTGTAGATAGCTAAGGCGTTGTCTAGGGCAACGCCTTCACCGATTCGATTTCGATTTCACCTAGGGGTGAGCGATCAAACGCGACACGGCGCGACGCGACGCGCACTCCTGTCAATGCACCTATCAATATCCAATTTGCAAAAACCTATTTTTATTGAGGAGAGGCTGTTATTGACTTTACTAAAAAACACTGGTACTTGTGTAAATATTTAATTATTAATAAACTATTGTGTCGCGTCTCGTCGCGCAAAAAACAAATCCGCACTTGCATTGATAATGGCGGATACGTAGACCACAAGTTACTTATACTGTGCCACAAGTACAGACAACGCAATTTGACATTTACGCGTCGCGTCGTAATATCGCGTTTGCCGTTCACCTAGGACAACGGGTAACATTCGATCTTAAGATCTATGGGTTTTACTTTAATCGGCATTTCAGTCTCACAAATATTTAGATTTTACATCTTGGTTAAACTTCTAGCATGCAGTACAAAAATAATCAGCAATAACATTAACATTAACACATTAACAAGTAGGTAATTTCAATATGTAGATGACGATGAGGTTTAATTTGTACAGATCCACTCCATAAACAAGCAGTCCTTAAAAGAAAGACATAAGGTCCGTTACATATACAAGGTGTAACGTTAAACACGCAAAACCTCAGACACCCCAAATGATTTTTAATTCAATGAACCTACTTTCTGAGAGAAAAAAAATCATAAAAAAAATTTAAAGGTTTTATATTATGCTGTTTTAGTTTTACCAAGACTCGTATTTGCATTGAAATAAGAACTATTATTATCACGCATATGAGAAAATTTAAATTGGACGACCACCATTTGTGTTTGTTTACCTATTTTGGCAGGTTTGCGCACGTGATGGCTTGACTTATTAATAAATAGACAGGGCAACATGTTTAATGAAGATTTTTTGAAAAATGTGACCTATATTAAAAAGTGGTTCAATTGATTCTGCTCGTTATTCTAATCAAACTATTTTCAGGTTTTGCGTATTTGACGTTACACCTTGTATACTATTGTAAGGCGGGGAGCTAGTTTGTTTTATACTATGTAGATTTGAATTTCTTTTCTCAAAGTCAGTTTTATGAACGTTGCAATAACAGTTTGAATAAAATTTGAACTAAGTATTTAGCTCAAGTTTTAATTCGAATATTGGCCTAATACCATTACATTAACATAACATACATTTCTGTGTAACATTACGTAAACTCATTAGGTTTTAAAGTGGTCAACAGGTTAATAAAACAAAAAAATATGTTTTTTTTTATCAACTTGTGTCGGCGACTGTATTTGTAACGAATGGCTAGTTCATTGACTACCGACAATGGAATGACCATTTCCTTCGACGTTGTTATTTTTTGCTAAAAGACAATTAGCTGACACTTCACTTTATTAACCGGATGGGTCGAAACCTTAGGATGTAACTTGCAACAAATAAACTTTTGACTTTGACTTTGACTTTGAACTATCTGACTTTTTATTATGATATACTAATATGGTCTATCATTTATCTTGCCAGAAGGTAATAAATATTAATTTCAATTACATTCAGACAAACAACAACTTACAGACCATATTACCGCCCACACTTATTTATGAAAATGGTTAAAAGATATAGCTATTACAATAAGATTCTAAGAAAAACATTTTGTATTTTATGTTTATTGTCTTTTATGCATTTTGTATTTTATGACTTCGTGTGGGGTCTTGTTGAGTTCCTGAGTTCCTGGTCTTTATAACCAAGAAAGTAATGCAGTAAAAATATTTGGTCCTTCCTGCAATTCGTCTTTATGATATAAAACAAAAGCCTATCTCTCCATTACAGAACCCTATTAGAATTTCAATTATCCAAGCAAATATAACAAATAAATCTAAAAGAAATACGGGTAGGACTCCACCATAGCGGCAGGTGCAATCGTTATGGCAATAAATTATGAACCTCATAATACACCCCTCGTTTACCAATCTCGCATATTTCCCGGGTTTTTTTCTACCCCCTGACGTTACCATTTTGTAAGTAGAACATTGTTATATTTTCCTCGAATTAACGTTATTTCTCGTCTCATGATCCAATTTGAATTAAGATGTTAGGGGGCGGGAGTTTAGTGCGAATTTTCGCAATGGTTGTTCGAATTTAGGAACACAGGTGAGGTTTATCAGGTAAAATGTAGGAGTATTTATGGGCGAATTTTGTAGGGATATTTCGACCGGTTCTTGCCTCACACTAGGAATTTCTACTGTATCGTGAGAGCGTTTACAAACATATAAACACACATACATAAACCACCAGACCCTGAACAACTACCTGTAGGCCATGCAAACATTTGTTACATGGATAATCGAACCTGCGAGACGCAGCGCAGAAGTCAATCAGCCACTGCGCGAACCGGGAAGTTACAAAAAAAAAATAACTTCAAAAAGTAAAAAAATAAAATATGTTTGTTGGTCTTTTTACTCTATTTTAAGTAAGTTGGTACCTAGTGATCCATGCGTCGACACGTCAGGGGTACCCAAGAGGTTTATGAACCCACCAACCTTACTAAAAATACTTTTTTTTAAAGAAACTCGTCCAAATCAGTCCTTCCGTTTAGGAGTTACGATGCCACAGACGGACACACAGATATACAAATGTTTAACTTATAAACATCTCCCCCCTCCTAGGATCAAATGCGAAACTATGTACATAGTTAGATTAGCAACAATTCTTCGAATGCGTGAGCAGTGAGCACTAAACAGGTTTATGGAAGTCTGCGGTCTAATTTACATAATACGTAAAGCAGACCGCAGACTAACCAAAACGTTCGTCATTGTAGGTTTTTTTTAGTTTTCTATTAGTCTTTGGGGTTTCCCGACCTACATTTCCTACATGGTCGAGTAATTCAGTCTTCGTGTATATTCAATGACGACAAGGTGTACTACATCTATCTTGTCGTAGTGTTGTAACAAATGAGCGGGTTTTCTAAACACTATCATCACAGCTTAATTATAAAACTAAGACACCGCTCGCGTCTCTCTGTTTGTTCGCGATTAACTTAAAAACTACTAAACGAATTTTTATGCGGTTTTTACTAGAAAACACAGTGATTCACGAGGAAGGTTTTTTTGTATAATTTGTTAAAGTTTTGTGTAAATTGGTTGAAATACAACGATAAATAATACCTTCCCGTGCGAAGCCGGATCGGGTCGCTAGGCTATTACAAAAAACGGTCCTTTTCGGGACATTTAAATAATAGTATAAATTGAAAAACAGAATGAAGTCTAAATATTTAAATGATTAGTGCTATTTCTATTTACCGAGACCAAAATCCAGGCGTGTTAAAAAATAACATACCTATGAATGTACACCACATTTTTCTTTTCTAAACCTCGATAAAACCTAAAATGAATTTCCCTCTAAAAACCTTTCTTAATCTCTTTATTGCCCAATCTAATTATACTAACAGTCGTTTATCTTGAGGAGTTAAAAACGTACAATATGCCATAAAGACTGCCATAAATCAGGAGCGAGGTGAAAGGTAGCCCCTTTGTGGCACTCCCTTCCATTGGAGTGTGACGCCCTCTTATAGTGATTCAGCGGCGATCGGACCTGCATATGGGGATTTAGTTATGAATATTTGATAAATTGTATCAACAATGGAAGAATTTATCTTGGTTCAAAAAAAAGGAAAAAGGGAAGGTTTTAAGCTACCAAATTAGATTCTTTATGTTGTCAAAGTCAAAGCCAAAGTCAATGCATTTATTTCAATTAAACCATTTACAGGCACTTTTGAATTGTCAAGGAGTCGGTCAGTTAGTCAGGGAGTTGAAGCTAGTTGCTCGTTAAAAAACGTAGGTAGGTGTCTATGGGAAAGAACGAGCAAGAAACTCCACGTACACTCTATTAAATCTAAAGGCACATTTGAATTGTCAAGGAGTCGGTCAGTTAGTCAGAAAGTTGAAGCTAGTTGCTCGATCCAAAACGTAGGTAGGTCTCCATGGAGAAGAACGAGCAAGAAACTCCACGGACACTCTTTTAAATCTTAAGGCACTTTTGAATTGTCAAGGAGTCGGTCAGTTAGTCAGAAAGTTGAAGCTAGTTGCTCGTTGCAAAACGTAGGTAGGCCTCTATGGAGAAGAACGAGCAAGAAACTCTACAGACACTCTTTTAAATCAAGTTTTTACATAATACTGGTTACATTATCCTTGTTGCTTCTATAATTACCTTTATTGTTTTCTAGCAATACAAAATATAAAAAAGAATCAAGATAAAAGCCATGGCAGTTAAGAGATGATCAAGCTATACTGACAGCGCCCGTTCACGAACGCTGTTTCTTTGCAGATTCTAAACCCAATTAAGGTCCAGTAAAAGATTTGTTACAGAGCTAACCTTTATTTAGCACTGCACTTGGCCCGCAACATCCTCCGCGTGAATTTTCCAAAGGATCCCTATTTTATTCATAATGCAATATAGCACTCAAGAATAACGACGCCCCATATTGGTGAAAGAATTTTTGAAATCGAATGAGCAGTTTCGGAGATTGTTTACCTCTTTATAATAGAATGGATATATTTTCCCTACGCGGACCTAAGGCCGCATTACAAAAGTCATCACAATTAATGTATTGGTCTTAATGTACGCAAATGATAATCATATAGAATTAGACAAAAAGGAGTGAAATTATGACTCTTCTTCTTAGCGTGTCGATCTCAAACACTGTATCATGTGTGTGTATGTATATGTATGTGTGCGTGTGTCTATGTTCTTGTCAGTTTCCTTGTTTGGATCAGAAATCAGTCATTAGGTCCGCACATGAGCAGGTGACAGAGCATGCGGGGCAAGATAGAAGGTGGACCATAATCTGCGGGGAGACGCCACACAGGCACTCAAGATTGGCATCATCATTACGTTGGTTATATTATTGAAATAACAGCATTTTAGTGATATTTTTAACGCAAATGAGAAATGTAAACATTGTTTTGTATTTATCGTAAATAGCTATTGCCCGCGACTTCGTCTGCGTGAATATCGGTTATCGTGGAAGCAGATAAAGTCGCAGATTAAAAAGTAGCCTATGTCCTTTCCCAGGGTTCAAGCTATATTCATTCCAAATTTCATCAAAATCGGTTCAGTCGTTTCATCGTGAAAGCGTAACAGACAGAGTTACTTTCGCATTTATATTAAGTATGGAAGTATGGATAACATGCTTCAATGCTTGTATTGAAAAAAAAATCATAATTATTTGTCTAATGTTGTTACGATGATGTTATGTTATACAATGCGAACACATTACAAATATGCAAGAGAAACCAATTTAAAGAAACAATATGGAAAGAGTCCAAACATTACACAAGAGTCTTCAAACAAACTATATCTATCGGAGACTCGAGCACACGTTAGGTAAAACAGTTTCCGTATAAAATTCAATATTTATGGAGTGGCGCGCCACGGTGATATATTTGCAAGTGGTTCAACAGATAACTGAAGGGTATGGGGTAAGGTTTTACATTGTACAGACGCCAGCACATCAAGCCATACTTAACTGTCAAATTTTCCCAATTGAATATGAACCTTATGCTTTTGGTATAAAGTTGAAAATCTATCAAAGAAATTTGACAGATTGTAGTAGGTTGATGTGCTGGCCTCTGTACCTATGTGGTATTTTTGTCGTTGTTGTTTTGTGATTTTGAAGTTTAATATGTTCTGCAGCTTTGATAAGATATAAGTCTCAGATTATGAAACAAAAGGCAGATGACCGCGCGAAACACTGACAGTGAAGCCAAAAAAGCAAATACAAATTCAAAAGCGAATACCTATAATCTCGTGATTGTATTCGTTTTTCAATAATAATAATAATAATAATATGTGGGGACATTTTTCACACACAGCCATCTGACCCCAAACTAGGGAGACCCTGTACTATGGGTGTCAGACAGCTGATATACATACACAAATACATTTTTTTTTGTAAATACATACATATATAGATAAACAACACCCAGACACAAGGCAAACACAAGTGCTCATCACACAAATGTTTACCCTGGGCGGGAATCGAACCCGCAATTTGTTTTTTGTATGTTTATTTGTTTTATTTAACTATGCGGCGTTTCGTGCTATACTGACTCGTATCAGTACAGCACGAAGCGCGTTGTAGTTATTCGCTTTTGAATTTGTATTTGCTTTTTAGGCTTCACTCTCAGTGTTCCACACGCTCTATCTGCCTTTTGTTTCATAATCTGAGATATAAGTTATGATGGCCCAGTAGTTAACGCGTTCGATTCTCATACACGTGGTTGTAGGCTCTCATCCGGGTACGGACAAGTACCATGTGGCTTTTTTAATCTCATAAGTACAGTCAATTATAGCAATTAGCTGACCGTCCTTTGCATAAAAAGATAAGATTTTTTTAAATACGTATCGATTGAAGTTTTTTTTTTTTTTTTTGTGGGACAAGCCCGCCACACTATTCCCTAACCACTGTAACTCCTGCAAGCCAGAATCAACAGTGGCGACCACCAGAAAAGCGCCAGAGCAATGAAGCTCGACGAGTCCCAGAGAAACGATTCAACTGTCTTGGATCCCGCAACAAAATTAATCAGAAAAGAAGAATCGATTGAAGTTTATATTTCTTTTCAATTTTTGTACCATTTATGCAAAGTAACAAAAATATGCCTGCCAAGCGTGGGGATTATAGCAACCCCCCCCCCCCTATGGGGGAGGCCTTTGTTCAACAGTGGACGTCTGATGATGATGGTGATGAAATAAAATAGTAAAGAATTATAATTTTTATCGATTCGTATTATAAAAATCTCAACCATGTATGCCAAGATGGGTCAGCTATTTGCTAATAACTGACTGTACTTGCTAAGACTTCGACATAATAGACGAGATAGACTTGATGAAATTTGGTATGAAGATAGCCTGAACCCTGGGGAAGGACATAGGTTTATATCGGAAGACATCGTGACGTACTATCGAGGACTTTTCCGCCTTTTCCGTAAAAAAAAATCCCTTGGCGCCTGCGAAGTCAACGGGGTGGGGTAGAGAGCGCTTCCATCTTTTGAGTGTAAGCAAAAATGAACTTAGGCGGGTGTGTCCACGATAGTACGTGCGCCAAAGGCTGAAGTACGCGCCGAGAGTGCAGCTGCTGGAGTCGCATCGCAACGTCAACTTTAAGGCGTTTGTGGTGCGCATACCAACATGCTACCATGCTAAAAAAAAGACAACCGCCTTCAAAAAGTGAAAAATAACTTTAGCACAGAACACACATTGACTTTAGTTTCGAAATTCAGTGGCTTTGTTCTGTTTGTTGTTTTGTATTGCCACCGACTTCCGAAACTAAAGTCAATGTGTGTTCTGTGCTAAAGTTATTTTTCACTTTTTGAAGGCGGTTGTCTTTTTTGTAAAAAGCTTTTTATTTTCCGCTTTTTAGTACGTCCTTCTCATCCAAATCTATTAAGAAGAGATTGAAAGTTAACTACTACAAAGATTGATGAAACTAAAACGTCGTCTATGTAAAATGTTTGGGTATCTGATGATTTTTCAAAAAGTGCTGAATCAATTTCGATATAATTTATATGGGACCACCCCCGAAGCATACCCTATCCATAAAAGAAGAATTTTCAAAATCGGTTTACGTTTGCCGGAGAAATCGCGTAACAAATCGCGCACATACTTAATGCAAAATTAAGACTTATACGGTTTTCTCATGGATGCCATTGTCACAACTGGACCAAATTAAAATGGGACCACACGAAAAACACTAGCTTTCAAATAAAAAAAGAATCATCAAAATCGGTTCACCCAGTCCCAAGAAATCAGGTAACAAACATAAAAAAAAAAATACAGACGAATTGATAACCTCCTCCTTTTTTGAAGTCGTTTGAAAACACAGAGGTTTCTCAGTACGACCCGTATGTTTGTATGTATGTATGTTTGTCTTATCTCCCGTTTGGGTCAACCGATTTTGATGCGGTTTTTAGAAAAGTGTTTGTTACATTCTGGAGAAGGTTTAGTATACAACAGACAGTGCTTTTTGAAAAAAAAAAAACGAGATGACGTTTTCGTTTCTTCCATCTTCCCATCTTTGAACTTTCAATCTCTGTTTTAACTATGTTGCCTTTTCTTAATGGGTTTGGGTGGCAACTAAAAAGTGAAAAATATTTTTTTTTTCTCGAAAAAAGAGAACCGCCTTCAAAAACTCATTAGTGATAAATAACTTGAACACAGAACACACATTCACTTCGGAAGTCGCTGCCAATACAGTACAACAAACAGAACAAAGCCACCGACTTCCAAAACTAATGTCATGTGTGTTCTGTGCTAAAGTTATTTATCACTATTTTGAAGGCGGTTTTCTTTTTTTTTAAACACTTTTTTTTAAACTGTGCTTATCCTAATGATTTGATTAAAAGATGAAAAATTAGTCGAAGCCTTGCGTTCCGGAACATCAAAATTCAGATTCCAGGACATCGTGGAATAGACAGGTAATTGGATTATACATTATAACATAATATTGCAAGTAAAAAAAATGGATATAAAAAGTCAATTCTATTTTCCAGTGGAGCTCTTTTAGCCTCAATTCACTGACACGTATCATTCAATTATAGAAGAATATTGAACGCGTTAGCATGTAACAAATAACTGACAACATGGATGTATTTTTTTCTAAAATTGTTGTGTACTTGTGCACCTCTTCTTTTCCCCTGAAAACAGCACCTAGTCGTATAAAAACAGTTTTCCGACTTCAAAAATTAGAAAAATAAAAAACCCGACTGCGTAAAAAGTGAACTTTTAATAAAAACTGGAAAGAAATAAACAAGTCCTGTAGTCTAGAACTATGTCTAGTAATATTGAATAACTATACCATTAGAACAAAAACCACGCCAATAGCGATTTGATCAGTCAGGACCCATTAAAATCTAGCCCGGCTCAAATCTACCCTATAATGGGCCCCGACTGATCAAATCGCTATTTTCGTGGTATTTTATTCCAATGGTATAGTCATTCAACATTACTAAACCTCAGCCTTAAAATAAATAAGCCCTTTAATTTGATACCCATTTTGTAGTTCTAGATTTTTTTTTACTTCAAACAATGGCGTCTCCCTGCTGCCATGTTTATTTATTTTTTCGTCACCTGTCTAAGAACACTTAGACTAATGAGACGAATCTAACGATACCTTAATGAAATAAATCCATTCAGAAGTTTGGAAGATATCAGGTAATAAAGAATGTGACATACAAAGACAGGCGCGAAAATTATAACCCTTTCCTTGCAGTCGGGGTAAAAAAGGAGGAGGTTCATAATTCTACTGTCTACTGTCTGTCTGTTCTACTGAATGTTTTTTTCTTTTTATGTGTGTTACGCGATTTCTCCGGCAATTCTTCTTATAATGGATAGTGTATGCCTCAGGGGTGGCCCCCTTAAAAGAAGACTATTCCCATGAAATGTATATGGGAACATTTCATGGGAATAGTCTTCGTTTAAGGGACAAAAATTAAGGGATGGCTTAATTTTTTTCCCTAATGAATATGGAAGAAAAACACTAAAAAGCGAAGAATAAACAATCTCAAAAAAGACAACCACCTTCAAATACTAAAAGTGATAAATAACTCTAGCACAGAACACACATGACTTTAGTTTCGGAAGTTGGTGGCAATACGAAACAACAAACAGAACAAAAGCCGTTGGAGTGACGGATTGACTGGAGTCACGACACAATAGAATAGAACCAGTCTTTCGAAATAAGACACGAAAATCGTCTCTCGATCTATTTTTCTTTTCTCGTATATTCTCATGATTGAGGATTGTGCCCACATGAGGTCATTGCATTATCTACCAGAGGTCTCCATGCGGAACTGTTTTTAGCCATTCCGAAAGATGTTTGAAAACTTCCCATCCACTTTTTATCTAGCCCATCAGAACTCAGGATTATTATAATTAAAGGTGTCTTTAAAGACTTAAGGAGACATTTGCACCTTAACCCACTAGAGAAGACGTGCAAGAATTATGCACTAATTATACCTAATATTCTTTGCCAGAAAAAAATTGGGTATAACTTCTTTCACAACACCTACGCGTAAGGCTCTAGGTTCCCCGCACCCCTCAAGTACAAACCAAGTAGTACATACCTACATGTAAATAAATAATATATTTTTAAAATTCAATTACCATACATTACATCGTACGAATCGCACGGCATAACAACGGCGAACAAATCGTTCAAACGGAATAAGTAATGGGGCCCGTCTGGCAATATTTTTATTTTACATCGACAATTTAATAAGCCTCTTTGTGTGCTCCCCTCTACTGTGTAGATAGATGGATGGTGAATATTATATCATTGTAGATATTAAAATATCTATTATGAATTTTCGTTATTTGAATTTGTACACGTTTTTCTTTACGAATGGCCAGAGTCGAGCTTACCATGATTACCTTTATTTATGAAATTTCGCGAATGTTCATTTTAATGGATAATTCTTTCTTTATCCTTGAAGCTTTTTAGTTACATTTTCAGTTCTATATTAATACTAGCAGAGTTCAAGATATTGTTTATCATAGGTTCCATAATAAACTGAATAGATCATATAATTTGCTGGCGCGCACTTCTCTACCAAAGTTTGACTCATGAAGTACCTAACTGTTTTTCTTACTTCGTGGTGTCACTACTGAATATTGTTGTATGGTAATAGGGTAAGTACTGTAACGCCATTCATTTGCCAACTGAATTGAAAAATACATCATTATTTATTTATTACAAATCAACAAATAAATAATATTTACAGACGCCATCACATCAAGCCATACCAAACTGTCAAAATTTTCCAATCGAATATGAACCTTACTTTATTGCAATGAAGTTGAAAATCTATTAAAGAAATTTGACAGACTGTTGTAGCTTGATGTGCTGGCGTCTGTACAGTTCATTGAAAATTTATGGAATTTTCAGGGCTAAAACATAGTGTATTTTCAGTTGTGTCTTGAAATTATAGATAAATAGTGTCGGGTAAGCTCGTGGCCAAGTAAAAGCCGTACAGTACACACATCGACCAGTCATGATGGTCAAGCTACGCTTGCCGCGGTCGCTCCGTGGATGGGTGACCATACATTTCATATCGAGTCCCGGCGGCAGTTGACAGTCGTTACAGTTAGTCAGAAGCTAGAAAATCTGACAACCAGTCTCACCAAGGGGTATCGTGTTCCATAGCAACTGGGTTGTGGAGGTTAGATAGGCAGACGCTCCAAGTAAAACACTGGTATTTTTATATACCAGTTAGTTTTTTATTCGGTTAGACTGGAAGTCGACCCCAACACGGTTCGGAAAAGGCTAGGCAGATGATGATGATGGCGTCGGGTATAGACACCGACTGTATTGAGAATACAGGAATTAAGAAGTATGAATCCCATATTTTTTCCTGTGCGAGACAAAGATGTAGTAATACATAACCGAGAGCACCATCCCTTATACACAGCGGAACAATGATAGCATTAATACTTTATAGTACGCAGCGCAGATGCCTTAAATTTCTCTACGGCTCAAAGGACCAAATTTTCAGGGTACCGTACCCAAAGGTTGTCAAAATGGGTCCTTATTACTAAGACTCCGCAGCCTGTCTGTCCGGACTGTCATCTTTTGAGCCGGAAGCTACAGACACATGATATTTTCAGAGATTGAGCGTTACTCTAGCCGCTATAACAAGAAATAAAGATAGAAATTAAAGGGGGTCCTTAAAAGAAAAGTTGTTTTGTTTGTACTGTTCAATATAGTACGTTGGTACAGAACCTGATAAAGTAAATGTATTTCAACTGGTTTTATTAGTTAAACGTTTATTTTTACACTCACACAATGATGTTCCGGAATCGTCATCGTAGACAAAAGACATAAGACATAGAGAGAAAAAAAGAGGTCAAGCGTAAGCTGACGTAGTAAGGCGCGAAATTTAAATTATATTTAACAGAACCCTTCGTTCGCGAGTGCGACTAGTACTTGTCCAGTTTTACCTTATTGTATTAAAAGCTGTGTAAGAAGAATCTCGTATACAAAATCTCAGTTGAAAGCAACATAAATTCACTGACGTCCATCTAATTCCTCGAAGATGAATGACCAAACTGTCCGTACTGAATCCCAGGCCACTAATAAGATTAGTGGGCCGAAAGTGATCCAGGTCTAAGCCGGTTTAACGCGAATAGCTATGGCCTGCAACTATTGGGTGACGCTAATTCGATAAACGACTTCGCTACGTAAACGTTTACTTGTGTCGTGAAGTTTCTTGAGGAACTGAGATGATATTGTTTGTGTTTTGAAAGAATGGGCCTTGTTACTGTAGTGTCACTTTATTGGTTCGAAATTTGAGTCTAACGCCTTATTTTCAATTTTTGCCCCTGTGGATCATTCGGTTCCCTTCAAAATGGTTGAGCTATATGGTGCCGATCCGCGTCGCCGTCAGTTGGGACTGGTTATCTCTTAGCTGCCTCGGTTGTTTTAAATTTTGGTTTGAATTGTTATTATAACTATATTTTTCTCTAGACCTCTTTTAACATGCAATACTTGATACATTGTTCTCACATTGTATTGATTCAACCTAACCTAAATTAGTAAAATATTAGTGATTTTAAAAGAGTGTTCATGGAGTTTCTTGCTCGTTCTTCTCCATAGAAACTTATGTTTGGAACGAGCAACTAGCTTCAACTTTCTGACTGACTGACTCTGACAATTCAAAAGTACCTGTAAATGGTTTAATTGAAATAAATGATTTTGAGTTTGTGAAAATAAGATTGAAGCAACCAATTACTTGAATCGTCTAAACACTTTTCCGAGAATGCAACTTTCGTTGTTGCTTCAACTTGTTGCTTTGAACAGGCAACTAAAATGCACAGTGTAAATGGGGCTTTAATTATCATCAGGTGCCAAGAATGTAATCATTTTATCATCAAGGCGCTAACAAGGGACTTTTGCAGATTTTGAACTGACAATCACGTCAAAATGTGTAATGTAAATGATTTGAAAAAAATATATGATAAACTAGAACATTCTCGTAATCATTTAGTATGTGAATATTTTTGATTAAGTTCATATTAAATCGTGAAGTTGTGTCTGACGCGGACATAACATTGATAATCACAAAAAATCTACCAGGAATATTTAAACGAAACTTTTACTATCTTACAGACAATTTTATTATCTATCTTTTAATATACGCCTTTTTTAAAAAGTTAAAGAATACTATCTTTTATTTAATTTTGTCGACTAAACTTTGAGAGTTTTGGACATACGATTCTCTGGTCGCTCAAGGTCGCCGGCGTATATCGTCGCCTTAAAAGAAACGTGAGTATTGTTACATATTATAGATTGAGAAAAACGGATTAATCATTATTAAAATCTTTACAAGGAATCATCAAGCCTCCGTATCTGCCTCCGACGCACAGGGTTGCGGGTTCGTATCCCGCCTAAGGCAAACATTTGTGTGATGAGCAGTTGTGTTTGCCTTGTGTCTGGTTGTTGTTTATCTATATAAGTATTTATTTATATATTTGTGTTTATCAGCTGTCTGACACCCATAGTACTGGGTCTGCCTAGTTTGGGGTCAGATGGCCATGTGTGTGATGTCCTCATATTATGATATCCTCATAATATATTTATTTTACAAGATAAATCTAATTCGATAATTAAATATAACTTACTCGTAAATAATAATACAGTCAATAAAAGAGGGGGGCCCAAAAGCCTGGCAGGATTCTTTGGCTCGAGAATAGGACAGCCCTCTGGTCACGTGAACACCAGTCGCTTGGTGATGTCCCGAAAAACTAATTTCTCAGTCTTAGATACTCAAATAAACGTTACTCAACAGTGCTTTGGTTAAGAACTATTTCTGTCATCGTCGCACAGCTAACAAACTACGTGTACAAGATAGGGACGAGAACACTAACTTAGCTAAGCTAAAGTACGTGCTAAGTAATGTTTATTAATCTCGGCCTTACTGTTCACAGAGTTAGTAAGACAAGAAGCATTGGGCGTTGGGTTTCAAAATGTATTTCAAGTCTACTTACGTCCTTTCAGAGGCCCATTACGCTAATTATTTCGTAATGTCTGTGGCGAAAGTTGCGTGTACCACGAGGCAGGCGAAATCTTTTATTACCTGAAACAAACAAAAATAAAACCTAAAGCCATTTCTTTCAAAGGAAATAAAAGATGATCTTTACTGTCCCTATAAAAGACGCTAATTACCTTAATTAAACAAACATGGTTTTCATCTCAAAGAGAATTACAAAAAATGCAAGACGATCAATCCGGCAGCTACTAGGCAAACATAAAACATCACAGTTTAATAATCGCAAATGAAGACAAATGAGCAATAGACTTAACAGGGCTTCAAGTTTATTGCCATTGTTGATGATATTTGTCAAAAATAATTAATCACTGTAAGGGGACAAAGGAGGCGTTTGACAGATGATTAATTTTAGGAAGTAAAACGGTACAGGTGCGCGAATCCTTTCGTGTACACAAACAGCAGGTAAAATATTTTAGAATACAGGATTTACAGGTACAGATACAGACGAACAAGTTGGCCGGAAGCACAGGCCAATTTCCGTAATTAAAAACGTTTTAAATCTAGTTGCAATCTCAACGGTAATTTGTGTCAAAAATTTGAGAAAAATGTTGGTAAATCAGAGTTAATGTTGGTAAATCAGAGTTATTTTTGATAGATTGAGGCTGAAAAGGCTCAAAAGTTTCCAAGTCAAAAGTTTTTCTGCAAAAGTTCGGAAACTGGCTCTGTGATAAAAGACCATATACCTAATGTTAATGAGGACAAGGCCAATATGCTGATGCTGCTTTTAAAATTAAAAGGATAAAAACATAATCTGCGAATTGTTATTTCGTAAAAGCATTTGTCGACGAACAGTGTTTTCTGTAAACGTTTCTACATGCAACGCTTATTTCGAAGAAAACTTATCGGTGGAAATTTTTAGTAGATACATCCGGAAAAATCCTATGATTCAAAAAACCACCCCGAGCTCATATAAGATAATATATTTATATCTCAGAATGTATACAGAATCCACAAATTAATATATACTAGCACGGGACTTCTTCAGCGTGGATTTAGGGTATTCTGCTAAAATACAGCCCATGGTACTCGCTGATAATGTAGCTTCTATAAGTAAATAGTTATTTGTTATACAAGAGTGCAAAGTTGCTTTTTAACCGCGTGTTCAATTTTGATGACCGAGCAAGCGAAGGATTCTAAAATTGAATCACGAGCGCAGCGAGTGATTCAAAATTAGAATCCTGAGCGTTAGCGAGGGAATCAAAAGAGCACGAGGTGAAAAATCTTTGCACTCGAGTGCAACACGTAACTTTTCATTCCACCTCAGCGAGGAAATGACTAAATGCAAAAAAAAAAACGTTTACAAAGTCTGAGTTTTTAACAAATTAAAAAAAAGTTGTATGATATATTCGGCACCATAGAGGTAGCAGTAAATAGGTTTAATGTTTTTTTTTAATTCACAAACTTAGTGCACACGATGTTCTAAATTCAATTTACTTTATCCTCTAGAGAATAAAAACGGCTTTTCCACTCAGATATTGAAGATAAATTTACTTTATCCTCTAGAGAATAAAAACGGCTTTTCCACTCAGATATTGAAGATTAAAAATACTCTTTCCGAGATGGTGGGATGAAAAGATTTTTTTAAATCGGTTAAGTATTTTTTACAAACAATCAAAACTTTATAAGTTTTCATAAAAAATAACAACTAATATACATATAGTAATTCTCAGCCTCTGGTTAAAGTAGAAGCCACCCCTTACATCTCGGAAAGTGTCAACTAACATTAAAAGGACATGGGCACTAGGACCTCGTGGAAGCTCTCCATCCTCTACAATGTCTTAACTAACGTGAGTGATAGATAAGTCAGGGGCAATAATCGGAAAATATCTCGATTTGTCTTTACGAGTGGACTGTTTGTCAAGCAATACTCTCTTGGCGGAAATGTCCATCGTTCCATTGTGTTTACTACAGGATATTGCACGATTTTTTTCCTGATAACTTTGTGCTGTTTGAGATTAAAACTGGTAAATGGAAAAGTTGTATTAACTCTCAAAGATTCATTAACAAAAAAAACCTTTTGGTCATTTGACTGTAGACATCGAAGTTTATTGTACTAAATACGCGAATGCTGGGTCACCTTCCTGATGTATCTATACTGGCTTTTCCCTGCGACTCTGCCTACGCAAATTTAATTACAGATCCCATTTTTAGGGTTCCGTACCCAAAGGGTAAAAACGGGACCCTATTAACACACGCGCGACACTCCATAGAAATGAAACGATATAATTGCCTACACTAATACTAAAATAATAGACTATACAGATACGTGCGAGAGTGTGCGTGTCTACGCGCCGCGCGAACAAAAACGCAATTTCCAGAGCTAGTCGTTCGACGCGGGGAGAGGTGAGGAACGGTTTCAGAGGGAGGCGGAGCGTGTCGCTACTGTACGGTAGTACTAATACTTATACTGTGCTATTACTAAGACTTCACTCTCCGTCTGTCTGGTTGTCTGTCACCAAGCTGTATCTCATAAACCGCGATAGCTAGACAGTTGAAATTTTCACAGATGATGTATTTCTGTTGCCGCTATAACAACAAATACCAAAAACATAATAAAATAAATATTTAAGGGGGGCTCCCATACAACAAAAGCGATTTTTGCCGTTTTATTGCTGGCTGTCTAATGTTGTAAAGGTAGTTAGTTAAGGGTATTCGCACACGAAGGGGAATCCTTCGACTCGCACTTGACCAGTTTTTTAATAATAAAATATAGCCAACTAGCATTTGCCCGTGACTTCGTCCGCGTGAATGTCGGTTATAAAGTCGCGGATTAAAAAGTAACCTATGTCCTTTCCAGACGTTTAAGCTATATTCATACCAAATCACCACCGTTTCATCATGAAAGCTTAACAGACAGAGTTACTTTCGCATATAATATTAGTATGGATATAGCACTCAGGGAAAATTTAGCTTACTATTAGCGAAAGATTCTCAGAATTGGACTAAAGCCCGACCGGTTAACTGAGACCGTTGCGGGAGGGGTGACAGTTGTCACAAGTTGACGTATCTGTGACCTCGTCGTCACGTCCTCAACCCCTCCCGCACTGCGTAGCTACCTGGAACGGTCTCAGTTAAGGAGCTAACAAGCGACTTTTACAGATTTTAAAATGACGATCACGTCAAAATATGTAGTGTAAATGACTTGAAAAAAATATATGTAAACTAGAACATTCTATTAATAATTTAGTGTGTGAATATTAATGTTTTAGTTTAATTAACTCGTGAAGTTGTGTCTGAAGCGGACATAACATTGATAATCACACAAAATCTACCAAGTATATTTAAACGAAACTTTCACTATCTCACAGACAATTTTACTATCTATTTTTTAGTATCGTTTTTTTTTAAATTAAATAATACTATCTTTTATTTAATTTTTTCGACTAAACTTTGAGTTTTGGACGCAGCGCATACGATTCTCTGGTCGCTCAAGGTCGCCGGCGTATACCGTCACCTTAAGCGGTCGGGCTTAAGTAGTTTTCGAGAACATCACGTTCACGCCAAAACTCTTCAGTTCTATAGTCATATTAGTATAAATAAGTCTCACAATAGAGGCCCACGAGATAGCTCGCTGAAATTAACCATAACCAACACTCGTTTAAAAGAAATGAATAAAAACCTACTTTAAATTCAATTTCCAGTTATTACTTATTTTAAAAGGAAATACCGCAAATAAATATTGAATATGAAAATTAAATCATGAAAGCTCAGCACTCAGAACTCCCATCCACTAATTAATTAAATGAATAATCCTGCATTCGCATCGTGTACTCACTTTCGGATCGAACCATTTACTTCCATCTGTAGGTAGGTACTTAATTCCTCATCTCTCAGAGTTCCTCTTCGCTCCTCAGTTTGCATCACTCAACAGAATTAACAGAATGTATTACAAGTAGTATTACCTATTTAAATAAAGCATAAAGAGTTTAATTTGTTTCTTTATTCTTTAGGGTTGCCTACTTTAGTATGGTCGACTCGAGATTGTAACAAATATCTACAACACAGGCTTAGGAGCGTATATTCAGACTAATGTAATATTAGATCATCTAGATTCATCATTTAGAAGAATTTTTATTTATTCCCTTGACTGTTGACATGACTCTTGAAGTAATGTTGTCATTGTTTGACTATTGTGTCTGCTAATTAGACAGTGAGCTTTTAAATAGAAGATTATGTCCAAGATCCCAGATTAAATACGACATACATTTTTGACAGACACTTTTCAAGGGTCATAACAGTGAGGAGAAGATATGTAAAGAAGTAAAGTACCTTTTTAAATTCAAATTCTTTATTTCAGACATACGTCCATAGTGTTAGTATTTAATAACAAAATTACTTAGTTAGTATTTTAAAAAGGGTATACATCCTCAGCTGGTGTGGATCCTTACCCGATACCCGATTTTATACCCGATTCCTAAAAAAGGTAAGTATAGCTTATTTACTATATGTTGCTTATTTATCCTCAAATTTTTTGCCACGTAACTCATAGGACTAGCAAGTGAAATGTAAAAAATATTCTTCCGACCGAATTTCGGTCCGGCGGCCAATTTCAATGGTGCGTAACCAAGTATGCAGAAGATATTATAGAGTACAAGTGTATGTGCAAACATAGATGCTCTCCCTCTTCCCTCAATCTCATAGTCCGGTGGGACGGCAGATTGACACGACCGGGGAGAGATCAGGCGCAGGACCAACGGCTTTACGTGTTTTCCGAGGCACGGGGGTGTTACACCGCCAAGTTAAAAACTCCGGGCTCTTAATGAGAAATTCTTAATAGAAAAACCCAATAACATTTTGCCCGACCTGGTAATCGAACGCAGGACCCCACGCTCAGCAGTCGCTGTTGGTGCGGTGGCTGTTGGGCGTGGGGGCTGGGTGTGGGGGTCGAGGTAGCCAAATATACAATTAAAATAAGAAAAAGTGGCATAATTATCAACGCAAATCAGCAATTTCTCAACATATTGCTGTTTGCTGTGGCACAAACCTGAAGCAGAGTCGAACTGGTATTCAATAACAGCAGTTTTTCTAGTGTAATTTCCTGACAACCCTAACCAGAATTAACCCCCACTCTCCTAATAGCAAGGAAAAGTGATAAAACAGCAGTAAAAGTGGAGCAATCGGAATTACTCCAACAGATTGTGGGGAGCAAACAGATATTATGGGAGAATAATTCCATTTCGCGATCTTTGTTTTGTATGCTATGAGCACTTTAACTTCATCGTCAATAGAAATCGTGGGTTTGTTATCGTAAGGCGCCATCTTCATGAGCGTGAGAACTGCGGCGATAGTTACGCCGTGTCATCAAATTATCGCTGCGATGATATCGCCGTGTGGAGGTGGATCCTTAGAGTTACTAATGATGTCATCATCATCATTTCAGCCGAAAGATGTCCACTGCTGGACATAGGCCTCCCTTGGGAGAGGCCTATGTCCAGCGGTGGACGGGGTTTTGCCATAATCGCCACGCTTGGCAGGCGGGTTGGCGATCGGAATATGGTTGTTACAAATGCACAGAGAACGCTGCTGCCCATTCTCTGGTACGTCCCTTAGTCGCCTCTTACGACACCCACGGGAAGATATAATATAATAATAATAATATGTGGGGACATTTCACACACGGCCATCTGACCCCAAACTAGGGAGACCCTGTACTATGAGTGTCAGACAGCTGATATACATACACAAATATATTTTAAATACATACATATATATATAGATAAACAACACCCAGACACAAGGCAAACACAAGTGCTCATCACACAAATATTTACCCTGGGCGGGAGTCCAACCCGCAACACGCTGCGCAGCAGTCGATCGCTCGGCCACTGCGCCAACCGTGTCGTCAAAATATGGGATGGTGCTATTCTTTACGTCCGACACCATACGGACAACTAATGATGTAATAAAAACTAATAATGGTACTAGGGTTAAGAACTTGATTAAAATAGTTAAGAAAAACTAAAAACACGCTTTTTATAGAAAACCAAACTAAAAATTGGAAAATAAATTTTAATAAATTATTTTATTTAAAAAAAAGCGTGGGGTGCTTTTTAAGATATTATCAAAATGATAATCACTCTACTCATATCTGTCAATAAAATATTTATAACTATTGACACCAAGCACCCCACGCTTTTTTTAAAATAAAATAATTTATTAAAATTTATTTTCTATTTTTTAGTTTCGTTTTCTATAAAAAGCGTGTTTTTAGTTTTTTTAAACTATTATTTATTTTTTACTTTTTAGTTTGGTTATATCTATAGGTATCTATAAACATTATGTACATTTATTCTACCAGGGGCGCTTGTGCAGTACCGTCCTAGTATATAACAGCTGTTTTTTCGGCAACTAAATTTTGAACGACTTATGTTTTTTTTTTTTGTTTTTTTTTCTTTAATAATTTTATCAAATTAGTGTATTGTCATCGGTCCTCGATAAGTCTACAAAGTTTGGACGAAATCTGGCCGTTTAAAGTGGGTCAAAATCGCGCCCAAAGAAGTCGGTTACAAACAAACATACAAACATACAGGTGAAGCTAATAAAAAGCGTGTAAAAAGAGTGTCCGTGAAGTTTCTTCTTCGTATTCCTCCATAGACGTAGTTGCTCAACACACTTTAACTTTCTGACTAATTAATAGACTCTTTGACAATTCAATTCATGCGTGTTGCCCAAGACCGGGTTGGTTGGCGATCTCTGGGGGAGGCCTATGTTCATCAGTGGACGGCAATAGGCTGATATGATGATGATGATCATGACAATTGAAGTGCCTGTAGATGGTTTAATTAAAATGTTTTGACTTTTGAATACATTTTATTGCTTGGCGAAACTATCGCTACGATTCTCTCGCACGTGTAGATATCGCCTTAGAGATACCTTTTCTTTGTTTTCTGTTAAGTATATAAAATTTATCTTAAATTATCCACTGTGCCTTAAATTTTATTATTAAATTGAACTGCTGGCTGAAATCATTTTGAGAAAATTCCTAAAATAACACTTTTGTATTCTCAACTCCATGAATACATAATTTGGTGTCTTTATTATGATTCAAATGAAGCTTTACAATAGACCACTTCAATGAATAGAATCTTGACATTGACCTTTACCTTTGACCTCAAGTTTTGATGCCCGGCGGACGGACCTCCCCTATTTATACAAACTATGGAAACAACAAAATCTAAAAATAGAGTACAATAACCGGCCCTGTAAATAAATAATTGTGAATTAAGAATGTTTAATTTAAAATTGAAAGAGGTAAGACAAAATAATGAAATCATTTTCGGTCTTAAATTGACTCGGAATGGAAAACGTTAACAAGAATGACGGATCACAGGACTATTTGATTGCTGTTACTAATTCAAATAAACAACGTTAATCTGAAGTTGGAATTATAAATTACCAGGTCGTGCCTGCCACTTTGTCCGCGTGAAGTATCTTACAGATCCCTAATTTTGTTGAGAGTAAAATATAGCCCACTGCACTCAGGGATAACTCAATAGGAAGCTATCCTATTCGCGGCATACGCAGGCAGAGTGTGCCGCTTGGGAGGAGCCGCGCCGTGCCTTCGTCTCAGAAGGCTAGGCAGTGACCTGTCGCTGCCGGCCGTGGTCGAATCGATGGTCGGCAGCGCAGAGTCCTGGGACGCGGTGGTTTCCTTCCGCAAATCGGTCATGTCGCAGGAGGAGGTTGCGGAAAGGGAGAGGGAGATTACTACCTCTCACCCGGCCCGCAGCAGGCGCACTGGACGTCGGCGGAGGGCGAACAACTCCCTCTTCCAACCCCCCTAAATGGGTCCAAGGACGACAGACCTGGGGGATGTCTGTCACCCCGACCCGTGTTTTCCACACGCGCCACTTTTGGACGTCGGAGGAGTTCAACACCTCACTCCCCCCGTTGACCTGAGGAGGCTCGAAGAAGCAGGTCGGTACCAGTCGGGGGTAGGAAAGGAAGTATCTTCAGTTCCCGCGACCCCCGACGTAGGTGTGAGATGGAACACAGAGGTGGTTTTTAGTCAGTAGGAGTCTGACAGACTCCTTTGCCCGCTCCAGGGCGGAGGACATCAATTAGGACTTTCCACCGCGGAACAAAAAATAAAATAGTTTCCTATTGGTTAACGATTTTTTGGAAATCGGATGTGGAGTATCTAGTAGAGGTATTTAAAGTTTAGTTATAACATTTAAATACTGAATTTAAAATGTTATAAATAATGTTTTCTTCAAAAAAAGGTTGAACTGACTTGCCAATTCTTCGAAATCAGAAGGTCCTAGGCACGGTTCAGATAAAATAAAGGGCTTTGTTCTGTTTTTTTACACTCATTACTCAGATTATAAAACAAAAGGCAGATAGAACGCGCGGAACACGAAGAGTGAAGCCAAAAAAGCAAATACAAATTCAAAAGCGAATACCTATAATGACGTGATTGTATTCTCTTTTGAATTTGTATTTGTATTTTTATTTGTTGTTTTTAACGATGAGGCGTTTCGTGCTATACTGACTCGTGTCAGTACAGCATAAAACGCGTTGTAGGTATTCGCTTTTCAATTTGTATTTGCTTTTTTGGCTTCACTCTCATGTTCCGGGCGGTCCATCTGCCTTTTGTTTTATAATCTGAGACTCATTATATGAGAAAGTTACAAATTGTAGTCCCACCACTAAATGCAATTTATTCCAGATTAAATAAAAAGAATCCCCCAGGACAGAGACATAAAGGCCACTTCGCAGTACCTTTAATGTGCAGCTCGATCCTACATAAGGACTTTTCTCCTTTCCAAATGCCACTCACGCACTCTTTTCACACCTCACATGAATTATTCTCAACCAGTAGGTAAATAAAGCTTCCATTCAAATCCAGCATTAGGTAAACATAATGTTATTTCAATAGCTTCGTATATTAACGCTATTATTATACGGGTACGGCGTCTGAGTGCCGATACGTGACCGCGCATATTTCAAGCGTTCGCTGAAACACGTTTCAATTTTCACGAGATTTTCATGAAAATATAGGGTTTTCTTCATAATCATGGTGATTTGGTAGCGTTTTGATGAGTGGGTTTCACCTGAATTCGCTGGTTTGTGATGCGGACTTTGTTTTTTTTTGTACATAAGTACATACTTGTTTATTTTGCTTGTGACATCGGGGGTAGACTTGAAAATGTCAAAATGTGAATAGGTTATACTAAGATTGAGAAGAGAAAACTATTGACAAAATCAATGGATCTGAAAATATAAATAAATTAAAGCGTGGGTCACTTTTACACACTGTTTGTTAAACATTTTGAGTAAAAACGGCCCATGTAACGACCACGCGATATTTTTATAGTTTCTTAGTCTGTTCATTTTTTTTATTAGTGTACTTTGTCCCACTGTCGGGCAAAGATCTCCCCGAAGTCTTTCCAGAGAATCTTTTCTTGCGCCGCACCGAACCAGCCCTTGCAGTACGCGGACATCCCGCCACCTCCTGGCTATATGGGTGTTTCGTGGGTGTCGTAGAAGGCGACAGAGGCTGCTCATCTTCTGGTCAATATTTGACCAGAAGATGGGCAGCAGCGTCCTTCTGGGTACCATAACACCTACCACGATCGTCAACATGCAACGGTCAAGCATGGCGATTACAGTTGAACGGCTGCTTGGGGGAGACTTATGGCAAGGTTGACATGATCATGATGATTTAGAAGTTGGTTAAATTCAACTTTCAATTTTCTCACATGTGATTCTTACATCTTACAGGTAATGATAACAAAAGCGTGTTAAAAAAAGCGGCCAAGTGCGAGTCGGACTCGCCCATGAAGGGTTCCGTAGCAGCAAGTAACATTATATAAAAGTTCTTGTAGTTCGTTGTAACTTTGATCGATGTTTGAATAACAGTGTATTTTTTTAAACTGCGGTTTACGATTTATGACGTATTAAAAAAACTACTTACTCGATCTCGTTCAAACCAATTTTCGGTGGAAGTTTACATGGTAATGTACATCATATATCTTTTTTAGTTTTATCATTCTCTTATTTCAGAAATTACAAGGGGGGGGGGGACACACACATTTAACCACTTTGGAAGTGTCTCTCGCGCAAACTATTCAGTTTAGAAAAAAAATATATTAGAAACCTCCATATCATTTTTGAAGACCTATCCATAGCTACCCCACACGTATGGCTTTGATGAAAAAAAAATGTTGAGTTTCAGTTCTAAGTATGGGGAACCCCCAAAATTTATTGTTTTTTTTCTATTTTTGTGTGACAATCTTAATGCGGTTCACAGAATACATCTACTTACCAAGTTTCAACCAACAGTATAGTTCTTATAGTTTCGGAAATAAGTGGCTGTGACATACGGACAGGACAGACAGACAGACAGACATGACGAATCCATAAGGGTTCCGTTTTTTGCCATTTGGCGACGGAACCCTAAAAATTAGGCCATTGGTATTACGCACACAGTACAGTACAGTATTCATACTATCTATACAGTACAGTATTCATACTATCTATACAGTACAGTATTCATACTATCTATACAGTACAGTATTCATACTATCTATTTACCCATAAACGAAAACATTTAACTGCTGTTTATAATTCGTTATTGATCACTAGCTGTAGGCCTTTACATAACATTTCTTAATCATAGAAAACATTCAGTCCATTCATCAAAACACCAACCATTTTCTTAAGAGGAAACCCATGTTTTTACCAGAAAGTGTCACATAAAACGATACTAAATTACATTTGCGCAAGGGGCCAGTATTATTTACTACTGTAATAGTTATGAGTACTTACACTCTGCAGGCAATATGATCAATGTGACTTGAAATTGACAAAGTGGACACTAAAAGAGAATCGACCGGTGTATTCTGGGAAAATCTGTATCGGTTAATTTAGGTGAAGTGGGTTCGAGGTGAGTTGTCATTAGCTAGTATCAGCAGTACTATACTGTAACTATCTCGCTCGGTTTAAGGTGAAAGTGCCAGGGCACTTGGCAGCCAGCGAAATTAAAATGTTCTTACGTTTTTTGTCACTTTTTAGTTTTTGAAGGCCGTTGGTTGTCTTTTTGTAAAATAAGCTTTTTATTTTCCACTTTTTATTTATTTATTTATACTTCATGCACAAAAGTACAAAGGCGGACTGCCTTAGGCATTCTCTATCAGTCCACCAAGGGTGGTGAAGAGATTACATGGCAGGTGCATAGTTAAAGAAACAACTTATGTAAACTGAATATATAACTAATATAATATAATATATATATACATATATACACAGAAAAGAAAAGACGGTTATGAAATGACTCTGCCTACTTATATAGAAAGTATATCCGCAATTTTCGTTTTTAGTACCTCCTTATCATCCAAATCCATAACGAAACGGAGAAACTAAAACGTTATCTATGTATATTTTTTGAGTTTTTATTGATTTTTAAAAAGAACGTTTATTCAATTTCGATAAAATTTATAAGGAGACCAGCCCTGAGGCATACCCTGTCTATCTCTGGAAGTCCTGGTTCAATTACCAAAAAAACTTTCACTACTTAACTGTCGAGTGTCATAGGATCATATTTCATGGTATATGTGTCTTACACGCGGACAAAGTCACGGGTAGATGCTAGTAGTAAAATATAGTAAAACCACAACATTGTTTACAGCAGTAACCATTGTGTAACTGCCGCTCAATCGTCGCTTACGTGTGTATTAGCCAGCGGTCGCTAATTTTATCGCGGTGCCCCTAATACTTTGTTCTAATTGGATTGTGTGCCAACCCTGTAATGAGGTGAGCACTAGAATTTTCCGAGGCACCTTGACAATAACTGTTTGTTTATTGTCGCCAGTAAACTTCAGATATAAATAATGACTAGGATTTCTTGAGCAACTAGCTTTAACTTGGCAACTATTTTTATTATTAATAATAATAATTCTTTATTATCAGGCTACTAAGGCCCATAGAAAAAATACACAAAACATAAACTAATACATAATTATTAAACTCGTTTACAAATCTATTTACTACGTTGGATCGGCGACGTATTGCGCTGAGTCGTGGAGTCGGGTAACCTTCCGCGAAAACGCCGATAGAAGACACCCGACGGCTAAAATTCTCCCTTCAAGAAGGTCTCTAGGTGATAAGTTAGTACTCGCACCACAAAAGATTTGAAATTAATTTTGTGACGCGACTCCAACCACTTCACTCTCAAGGTGAATTTGGTCTTCATCCTTGTATATCTCAATATACAACTTAAGTGTACTCCGTCATGCTTGGCTACTGGGCCTCCCCCAGTTTTAAACGTCCCTTTGGTCCTATTGGCCTAGTTCTGTTCTGTCTCCTGTTTGATTTGGAGGGAAGTGGAAAACCTGTTTCTCTTACTCCTCAGCTGTTCTTTTCTGATTAATTTCGTTGCATCCAAGACAGTTGTAATGTTTCTCCGGGACTTGTCGAGCTTCATTACCTCAACGCTTTTCTAGTGGTCGCCACTGTTCATTCTGGTTTTCAGGAGTTGCTTGCAGGGGTGTGGCAGACATGTCCCAATTAGCTTCTACTTAATTTCGTTACGGAATTCAAGACGGTTGAATCGTTTACCGGGATTCGATGCGCTTTACTGCATCGGCGCTTATCTGATGATCGCCACTGTTGATTCGGGCTTACAGAAGTTGCAGTGGTTTGAAAAAGAGTGGTAGGCTCGTCCGATTAAAATACCTTTTTATCATCATTTGATAGGCATACGTTTGACCACTATCTCACCTGATGGGAAGCGATGATGCGGTCTAAGATGGAGCACACTTGCCTAGAAGTAGCCTATTCACTCTTGACTTAAAGACTCCCAGGTTGTAGCTATCAGGAAACACAGACTCAGGCAGGGAATTCCACTCCTTAGCAGTACGTACCTTTCACTTTCTTTACTCTTTGACAATTCAATGTAATGTGCATCGTATAATTATTTCTTTATTTTTTTGCTGTATGATTTATACTATAATTATTTACAATATTTACATGAATAATAATAAAAAAACCTATAACATATATAGGCATTGGCACGTTGGATGGCAATGCTTATCCTTTGGCCGAGGCAAAAACCAGTTCTTGGATCACGGGAACTGTCAACTAACCTTTTGGACAAGTCCTTCATTCAATGTAATTGGTTCTTTTTCAAATAAATGATTTAAGTTGCATGTCTTGCCCAGCTTGATGTTAATTTAACAATTTACGCCCAAAGAACCACAGTACGTAGATATGTTCCACCAAATAGGCATAGCTGAAGCGTCAAGTCCAAACTCCAGCTGTCATCATAGATTTTCCTCCAAATCTCAACCCATTTATCGGCCCTGACAGTTTACAACGCGAGTCTAAAACAGCTGAAATTTATGAAACCTACCACATGAGCTCATCCTCCGCCACTTTAGATGATAGACTTTCGTATGTAAAGCCAACTACACACGCTTGTGAGCAACACGTCAAGCGCGCAAGATTAATGTTATTCCAAACACTAGAACAATCTCATTTGCATGCTGATCGGGAAGAGAAACAGACTTACCCACACAGTTGGGATAGTATAGTAGGAATGTGTTGGCAATAGCAAGCTGCTTTGCCTTCCATACGCATGTATTGTGTGAAGGAGGTAGGAAGAGGCTTATAGCAGACCTATGTTTTAGTAGGTCTCATAGGGGCGAGTTGATGACGATTGCACTTTACTAAGGAAACTTAATCTTATCCTACAGTGCTTTGAGAGCTTGTTCTTCATTATAGAAGTTGTCGAATTCGAGGTCATATACATGAGTACTTTCACTCCCTCCCAAATGTGCAGTGAATAAAATTCACTGCTTATAAGAGGAACGGTGAACAACATTTTAACATTTCGGAATTCTAAATCATCAAATTATTGACCAAGAAAAAGGCAAGGAGCTTAAAGGGCATCAAAAAAGTTTTTTTTGATGGAGTTTTTTTCGTGGAATTGTAAATAATATTATTATTTTGATTTTTAAGATTTGTATATTTTCAAATTTTACTCTAATTATAATAAATATAGACTTTGAATCATTGACCACCATATTAAAGGAAATACGGGAAGGATAGAAAGCATCGGATTAGTTTCTGTCTATTTAGATGATATGAAAATGTTACAGGGTAGAGAATGCCTAAGTCCGCCTTTGTACCTTTGTGCATGAAGTGTAAATAAATAAATACAGACCACAGAACAGATGATAGACAATACAGTGTGTGCACTTTTGTTGCTGATCGTCCCTATCTAAAAATAATACCACATAGTCAAAGAAACCATGTTTGCTCTATTATGACAAAAACGCGTATTAAATTGTCACCGCATTTAAGTTGTGGAACTACTTCAGAAGAAAAAGCCATTAGCGAAAAGATTTCAAGAGCAAATTGTGTAATGTACGACTATTCGAGAACTGTCTAGATTCTAGATACTAAACTGAAGTGACACTTACTTGTTGTCCACTTTAATTTTCAGCGCTACTCATAAACTTGTAGTTTAAAAAGTTCTTCCTACAGGAAAATGGCAAATATTTGATCTGTGCACTCCTAATACTGAAGTTTGTTAGTTTGTTCGCGCTAACCTCCGAAACGACTGAAATTTCTTTCGCTAATAGGAAGCTACGTTATCCTTGAGAGCTATAAGCTATATTTTATTTAAAAAAAACCGGACAAGTGCGAGTCGGACTCGCCCACCGAGGGTTCCGTACATATTTGTAGGTACATATCCATACTTCTATACTAATCCATACTTTAATCTACTTAATAATATAAATGCGGTTTTTGTGACATAAACGGCCGTATCTGTTTTTCACGTTAACATATAGGGTTGATTTTGACATATAGGGTGGACAGCATCAAGGTACCGTAGATTTGAGTACATGGTTTTAATTTCAACTCGATACCTTTACGTGTTCTCGAGATAAAGGGCCTTGACAGACAGACAGACAGACGAACAACAAAGTGATCCTAGTTTTTTCCTTTTGAGGTACGGAACCCTAAAAATACGGGAATAAAGCCGCGGGCAAAAGCTAGTTAATTATAAAATGTCACACATATCCTAAATAAATGTGCCACAAAGCATAATTAATTTTACTCAACAATACCAAAATTATATATTAAACCATGTAATTATACTCAAGTGAAAATGATTTATTACGCGTAATAAAATGCTGAACATAATACTAACAAACGCTAGTTGTTTGCTTTGTGAAAATTAACAAATGCATTTTCACTCAAGTTTTCTCCAAGCTTTAAAGTGACATTTACTCATACACTTAGGTAGGTTAGGTACTGTTAGGAACGGGAGAGATATCTACTACTTAATGATATAAATAATTATACTTTATATTATATTGTCTTTTTTGGATTATTTTTTCAGATTATCAGTAATTTTATCTTATTATTTTTTATATCTCAACCTGACAGCCTTTACGACAGACGTCAAGTTCTTCTTGTTCTAGAAGAATGTTCATCTCATAATCAAACCCAATTCAAATATGATTTTATTACTTGAAACCAGTCTGGGTCTCTCCAGTCCTGTAAAAGCTTACTAGCTGAACCCTTACGGTACCGGAATTCAAGAGGATGTTTATTTTAATGAAAGAGGGACTTCTCGATAAAACCGCTCTGTATTAGAATAATACGTGTGCCTGTGACGGCAGCTGGTCACAGGGTGCAGTCTAGACAATCTACCTGACATATGAAAAAACCAGACAAGTGCGAGTCGGACTCGCCCACCGAGGATTCCGTTCAAATTCCGTGATTTGGTTACCCATACAATTATGACCGCGCATACCTCGAAGATTGATTCCGTACTTCAAATAAAAGCTTTATTTTGTATGATTTAATTACAATTGTATAGTTTTCAGACTTTTCTCTGTATTTGTAGTATAAGACGATATTACTTGCCAAATTTCATGGTTCTAGGTCAACGGGAAGTACTCTATAAATTTTGATTCCCTTGATAGTGTCGAAATATACGCGGCTTAAACGGCCGTATCTTTTTTTCACGTTAACATAGATGTTTGATTTTTTCACAGCTTCAAGGAACTGTAGACTTAAGGATATACTTTTAATTTCAACTCGATACCTCCACGCGTTTCTAAGATAAAGGGTCTTTACAGACAGACGGACAACAAAGTGGTACGGAACCCTAATAAGACTAACGTTCTATTTATACAACTATTCTAGAAGGATCCAGTGCTTAGACGAAGCCATATAGTCTATGGTTTCGACCAGTATGCCAAATGCATACAACGTTTACAGTACCTACCTATTCTTAGTGAAGAGTCTTGAGAACGACCTGGACTAGACGTGTTCCTCGATTCTGTTCTAGTGAGTATAGTTTGAGACGTTTTCTGAAAACAACTAAGAATAGAATAACTAAAGAACTATATAACAAAGTAAAAAATCTCAGAGTAATAGGAATCTAAGAATAGTCTGAATAAATTGTTCACCTCCTTTATCGTATGACTCAGTGCCGACTTTACCTTTTAACACACAAAGAGGTAGACGTGTAATCTATTCAACATCACTTTTCCCTATCATACAAAACGGTCTTATTGTTTACCTTTTCCGCAAAACGATTTGGTAGCGACCATACCCAACTACCCACTTCAGAGAGTAGATTTTCATCCACAATAACCCTACCCCGTTCACAACACGTCACGGTAAGATTAATGTTAACCCAAACACTAACAGGATATTAAGTTTCGTCCGTCCGTCCGTCCGCTCGGACACCGGGTTTGAATTCTGATTGTACTTCGCACTTTAATAATGTAAAAGGGACTTTGATGGTGGGTTTCTATGCGAAACCGTTTCTGTTTATTGCTGTGCAAAGCAGAGATAATTCCTGTAGGGACCGTCGGAAAGATTTAATTTTGAGAAGTGACTTAGCTTTTAGTTTGCGGAAATTTTCAAGCATTTACATGAGACGCTGTTCTTGAATTTGTGAAATGACAATGAAACATACTCAACATCTGTTTACAATAATAATGACGCCCATATATAACTGCGCTGTCATCATCATCATCATATCGGCCTCCCCAAGAGATCGCCAACCAACCCGGTCTTGGGCAGCTAGCATCTATCCGCAGCCAGCCACCTTCTTGAAATCGTCGGTCCATCGTGCCGCAGGGCGTCCTACACTTGACCAAACGTCAACGTCGTCTTGGTCTCCAGTCTAAAGCGTGTCTGCTCCATCTACCGTCTGTCCGTGCTGATTTGACGCGAAATGTCGGCGACTTTAGTTCTCTGGCGAATGACTTCATTACAAATTCTATCCACCAGAGGATCTCTGATCATTGCTCTCTCCATAGCACGCAGAGCAATTTTGAATTTGTGGATCAGGCCCACGGTGAGTGTCCATGTTTCAGCTCCATAAGTAAATACGGGTGGGACACACTGGTTAAAGACAGCTTGTGGGATCGACGATTTAAAATTTCACGTAGCTTCCCGAGTAACGCTCAGCCCAAACGTATCCTTCTGTTCGACTTCTTCTCGAAATTGTGCCGCACCAGTTGTATATTTAGGCCTAAAATTGGCACAGGCTGGTAATTAGGCAAACTGAACTGTACTAAGTAATATTCTGAATTCAAGCAAAGTTTAGAAATACAGATACTTGACAGTATCCGAGAGTATAGGTTCAACGCAAAACTGAGAAACTAATGGACACCCTTTATCAACTGGAGCGGAACAAAATCAATAGGGCGCAAGTCGTTGGTAGTGCCAAGAGTAAAATAACGTTCTAAAATAATTAATGAACAGGAGCTTTGTCAAGACAGGCTGTTATTATGAGGTGGCATATTGTGTCATGTTGAAAATTATTATGTAGCCGTATTATGTGGCAAGTGGGAACAGAATTAGTATGTACATAATTATCCATACTAATATTTTAACTCCGTTTGTTTATCTGTTAAGCTTTCACGGATAAACCACAGAACCGATTTAGATGAAATTTGGCTTGAACCCCAAGAAAGGACATAGCCTATTTTTTAATCTGCATCTTTGTCTACTGCCGCGATAACCAACATTTACGCGGAAGAAGTCCTAATTCGTGGAGAGGAGAATATTAAGGTGAACCTATTTCACTTTAAAGAATGAAACATTTTTACACAGTTTTACATTCCAAACGGTATATTAAGCAGACTGAACGTCAACTTCCAATTGATACTTGGGGATGCGCCAGAGTTGCTCGCGAAACTCATTTGTTTTTAGGTTTTTTGCAATTTTCAGCTCTGTATCAGGTTTCTAGGGTGAACATTTTTTTCACGGGAGTAACAAATAAGCATTTACAGAATTATAATAAATAAAATCATCAACATAACTTTCCAAGTTGACATAATATATTTCGTAAACAACATATTTTCATCAAATAGGAACATTAATTATAAACAGCACGTAAAATGGCTGAAGAGCATATTACAGATCACTCTTTTATCCATTACTTCAAAGTTGGAGAAAATTGATTAATTAAAATGAACGCGTGTAAGATGTAAAGGTACTTCGTGCCTAGGTGCTTCGTGTAAGTACCTGTCGAATAAAGAGCTTTCAATTATTTCAAAAGAGTGCCGTAATTAGAAGGCTACTAAGCGAATATATCATGAAGAAGGTCAAAGGAAGACATCACAATAAGAGTTTCTTTCAGAGGAATTAATTCGGTAGCGTTAAACATGGTACACCTACCTACCTTCTTAGGTATATTTATAATGGTAATGAGGATGATACATGAATGAAGAGAATGATCTTCAATAGACGTATTAGGATTCGATAGGTCTGACCTATCCACGATGATACTACGGTCTTCATTGACGAAAGAGCCAAATTTAAGATATCTAAGTAGTCTTAAAATAAATATTACTAGGATTTAGGTAATCACAGTAATATTGCAAAAAATAAATACAAGGTAAGGTAATTTTAAAAATGATTAAAATTAAAATACATATTGCACCGACGGCAAACCTGTACCGTCATCTCCGGTCTCCGGTCTAGCGGCAACACCTTCATCCAATATGGCCGACGTTTGCGCCTTTTTCCTTTTTCACACGTCACATTTGTAATAGTTAAGTTGTGTTAAGGTCCTTTGTCACTATTAAATTGGTCCTTCGAGTCACTCATTGGTCCTTTTACATTTTAGATTTTCTTTTGGGTTTAGTAACTGCTACATTTTATTTTTATTTTTTCAGAAATCTAGTCATCCTACTTTAAACTGTTTCGGGAAAAGAAAAGTTGCAGCAGTAAGCAAAACGCTAGAAACTATTTTAATTTTGTGTGGTATAGTATACCAGCTTTTGCTCGCCGCGTGAATGTCGGTTATCGCGGATGCAGACGAAGTCGCGGATTACAAAGTAGTCTATGTCCTTTCCCAGAGTTTAAGCTAGTTTCATACCACATTTCATGAAAATCGGTTCGGCCGTTACATCGTCAAAACGTAACGGACTGAGTTACTTTCGCATTTATAATATTAGTATCGATTTGATACATGTGAAGATATAGGTTCAGTACATTTACTAAATGCTAAGAAAGTGAGAGTACAAACATAGGGAAACGAGTTATACCATTTCGTAGGCGTTGAGCTTGCAAACTTTATGTTCATTGCTAAATCCTGTCAATGCACCTCGCAATAATGATATCTTAATATCTGTTCCCTTTGCGAAAGGATCAGTTAAAAGCATTCATAACAACTCAAGCATGAACAAAATCAGATAAGATTAAACTTAGAATACATTTTGCAGATTTGCTGCTCCTAAATATTACTCCATCATAGGGGTTAGAAAATGATTACCGTAAAGCCATCCAAGTCACTTACACCTTACCCACATACTAGTTACGTAGTTCACTAAACTCAAAAAGACCTTTTAATTAAAACTACGACAGTGGAACCCACAGTAATTTCAAATGATACCATCTTGCGGGTAGCAAATAAAACTAAAGGTGGCCGCAAAAGTCCTGGAGAACTGTGATGACACAAATGTACCAAATACTTAGAACTGGGTGGAGTGAAAAATATTTTCAAATTTCATTTCACACGGACGGGGTTTATTTGATTTTTCTACGTCTGTGAGGTCATTCAGGTCACACGGAGGCGGAGAATACTAAGTAATGAAGGAATTCCATTTCAAAAGTTAAGAGCTTCACCATTTTCTATGAAGTCATGATTTTAGTAGCAAGATATCACAAAGTTATTTCAACAACATTTTTAAAGAACTTTGTGATTAAAGACAGAATTATGGTTTGACCTATCATAACTGAAACCTATGACGACACGGTTGGCGCAGTGGCTGAGCGATCGACTGCTGCGCAGCGAGTTGCGGGTTCGATTCCCGCCCAGGGTAAATATTTGTGTGATGAGCACTTGTGTTTGCCTTGTGACTGGGTGTTGTTTATCTATATATGTATGTATTTAAAATGTATTTGTGTATGTATATCAGCTGTCTGACACCCATAGTACAGGGTCTCCCTAGTTTGGGGTCAGATGGCCGTGTGTGAAATGTCCCCACATATTATTATTATTATTATGTTCGACAGCAGGCAGCTCTGTAGGTAACCACTGTCGAACAGAGGAATACTGGTGGTATACTAGCTGACAAAAATAAAACAGCTTCAACACTCCATAAAAATCCTCAAACCGTCCACACATGAGAGGGTTTAACCCCCCGTGACACATAACACAAAAATTCCGAAAGAGGAAAGCTAAAAAAAATCCAGATGGCGTTCGTTCAGACCGCAGGAGCAACGTGGCGGACACATTAACACGAGTACGGGGCACACTTAGCTACGAGTTTTCACGGAAAACACTTGAATTTTCACACGACCCCCGTTACCTCGGTGACGTAATTGAAGCGAAGGTGGAAACGTGTAGAGGCATAAGCAGAGGCGATTTTTTGTAACTACATGCACAATGTTTTACGAATTATAAAAATTAAGAGAAATGGTTGTGTTACTGTTATTTTAGGGAAGTTAAGTTTTGCTTTTTTTCGCAATTTAGCCATGTGGTGCCGGCCGCAAATAGCACCATCCCATTTCTACCCGTGGATGACGTAGACGGCGACAGAGGGATATTGCATCGGCCAAGCATGGCGATTACGGCAAAATCCCCCCTTGGGGGATACCTGTGCCCAGCAGTGGACGTCTAAAGGTTGACATGCCGTTTCGCGCGGTGGTGACGCGTGGTTCCGACTAGGGACATATTTGTATTTTTACTTTTTTTTTTTGAATTAATTGTTTAGTTTTAAGCTTGTTATGCATAAAGTGCGTCACTCCCGTGTGAATAAATGGTTTTTCTTTATTTCTTTCTTTTCTTACATGAAGAAGTTTTGCTTTTTGATTCGCAATTTAAGCAAGAATAGTTAATTTCTTTGCAGACTGTTGGAGTAATGGCTTATTTATACCAGAATCGGGTTTTATAGAAAAGTACGATTGTCCAATAGCGGAACATTATGAAACCATTAGGTTTTCACAGTGGTTGAGTACCTACGGTTTGCTGAATCAGATTACCACTAATATGACCCCAATAACAAATATTCACAGAAATATATGAACATACATATCTGCACAGTAAATAAATAAGTATCTGTGCACAAAACCATACTTATGAAATGCACAATCATCATCTTCCTGCCTCATTCTCACGTGGGGTCGGCGCGACATGTTTTCTTCTTCCATTCCGTCCTGTCCAATGTCATGCTTTCACTGACTCCCTTTCTGTCCAACATCATGCTTTCACTGACTCCCTTTCCTTTCATATCATTCTTTATACAATCCATCCCTCTTTTCTTTGATCTTCCTTTCCCCCTCTCATCTACATTTATATTCGTAACTCTATTAGTCACAATAAATAATTAAATATCTGCAATGGAGTTGCAGGTTTTAATGAATTGCTCAAAGTATTTAGCGAGCATTTAGCTCCCAAGAAACAAAATCAATTGTTCGCTATCTTGTGTACTAAGACCACAACCCAAGTCTTGCATGCCGCGAACCGGACCGACGCGTACCTTACTTTCTAACAGTATTAGAAGAAAGGCTAACTTAATTGAAAAAGGCACAATCGTGTGTGCTTTCCACTTTACTGTTGCCAGGAACTTGGCTTAGTGGTGGCTTTACTACAGATTATATAATCTTTTTTGATTGATTGTTATATGAGTTATGGTTTTAAGAACTAGTTTTCTTTGCAACATGTGATATAAGTGTTTAAATATCATTCAATGTGTAATAGGGTATTACACCCATTTTTGAAAAGTGTCTCAATGAAATTCTGTAGTTCTGATATGCCACCAAAAAAAACTCAAAATTTTTATTCAATCGGTAAGTGATAAATAAAATAAATATAATATAGATAAAAATGCATCTAAATTTTAAATTTTCAAATTTCGCGCGTAGTTTGACGAAAACGCCTCTTACTGGCCGCCATATTGCTCAGCGAAGCAAATATTGTAATAGGTGTAATAATGAAAAAATTACGTTAGTTACGAAAATAATAAGATTACAAAGCCTATATTACGCCAATCGGTTGACTGACAGTTGGCAATTTTTTGTTTACACAGCCGAACGGCGTAATAACATGGCCGCTACTATTTCACGGTGTTTTATAACAGATTAAAAATACTGAAAACTTTAAATTGAATTTAAAAAATTGTTTTGTTGTTTTATGAACTTAAACTTACATTTTCCGACTGCTTTATGCCTAAACTGTCTCAATAACATATTTATAGATTTTTTCTCGTATAGAGTAAAATACCCTATTAGCATCGACGGGCTGCCTGAACCACGCTGTTGTCGTTTATTGCACTGCATAGTTATTATTTACAACTACCTCATAATGTATTAGAATTAGAAGCAGTGTTTTAATCATAAATATTGATATTTCGGTAGTGCTTAAAAGTGTTTCAACATCCGGAGTAGTTTCCGTTGATAACTTGTTTCGTTTCTTAGATAATTATAAGAAGAAATGTGACGTGTCAACATTTAGATGCCTACTGCTTATAGACATAGGTCTCCCCCAAGTGCGGTTTAAACCGTAATCGCCATGTTTGGCCGATGTATGTTGGCGATCGCAGTAGGTGTTATGGTAGTCATAGCAGGACGCTAGTGCTCATCCTCTGGTCAATACCCCTCTGTCGCCTTCTAGGACACCCACGGGTAGACATGTGGTGGTCCTATTCGCTGCTAGCACCACACCAGTTACCCTTATTCTTTGGGTGATTGTGATTCCCTATCATTATAAGGAATGATATTTGAGAAAGTGGTCATAGCAGTAAGATCTCAACTATTTAAAATTATCTTTGAAGTATTGGTCACCCCTGGCTGAAACATCAAACAAATAAGCAGAAAGCCATAGTCACATAGAATACGTACCAAGGTACCCAAGTTTATTGTATTCCTAGACAGTTTTAAGTCACTGAAAGCAATTATTTTATCTTGACTTTTTAAATTAGTTCAAGAGACTAAAAAACAGGTCGACGTAAAGACAGACGGAATTCAGAACAACAGCTGTTGTAAGTGAGAAAATTCAGTATTTATGATTCGATAATAATTTGATTAATTATACTGAAGCCTTAGCAATTTGTTACCTGAAAATAATGAAAGCTTTACTAGTAATACAATAAGCTAATTAAGCAAATACATAACAAGTAAGCCGATGATGTTAATAACGAAGCAGATTGTATGCCAAGTAATTAATTATGAGATAGGTTTATGGAAAGATTTAGTTTATATATCCACATAGATTGTTGTTCATTGATGAATATGATTAGAAAGATGATATGCAAACAACAGATTGAGAGGAACTCAGGTGAGATGGTTACTGAATGAATAAGCAGCCTAATATAAAAAACCGGACAAGTGCGAGTCGGACTCGCTCACCAAGGGTTCCGTACAAAGTAGGTACCCTCTACATATTCGTACTTCCATACTAATATTATAAATGAGAAAGTAACTCTGTCTGTTACGCTTCCACGATGAAACGGCTGAACCGATATTGATGAAATTTGGTGTGAAAATAGCTTGAACCCTGGGAAAGCACATAGGGTACTTTTTAACCCGGGACTTCGTCTGCATCCGCGATAATCGACATTCACATGGACCAAATCGCGGACAAAAGCTCATTAATAAATAAAGAATATATTTTTAGTGATTTAAGAGCGTGTATTCGATTCGTGACGAAAACTTCATGTTTTCGCGTTTTGCCCAGAGCAATATCGTAATGATGTGAGCAGATTATTTAAAGACAATTACAGTTTTCGAAAAGATTAAGTCTTGATTTAGGGAGCTACAGAGTAAAAGTATAATTTTTAGGTATGGTTTTTTGAAGCGAAGACAATCCTTTCATATCGTTTTACGAAAATAGACGTCAGAGTTAACTTTCAGGACGAATATAAAATATATGTTACAAAATATTATGTTTTATGCGTTTTTCCAACAGGATATACAGTCTTAAAGTGTACTACAGAGCCAAAATTACGAAAATGTTACTATTATGTATAAAAAAACAATGTTGAAAAAGTAGAAAATCGGTTCACTTTGACAATTTTTTTTCACCAGTATTTGAATAAAAACATAACTGATATATTTATTTTATAAAGGAAATGTTATGCTTAATATACAGAATATTTTCAGTCCGTTATACGAACTCATTTATTTTAGACAATTATTTTAAAAAGCACTGTAAAACATCGCGCGCTGTCGTTTGCCGATCAATTTCAATGATTCGTGCTTATTTCGTGCGTATTTTTTTATCTAATGCACACAAACAGACCATTGTATTGTACTAGTGTGTGTCAATGCTGCTACGTCGCTCTAGCAATCGTTTAGATTTTGAGTTGCGCTAAATCGAATACGCGCCCTTAATCACAAATGTATAGTTTTCCGACTTTTCGCTGAATTAGTCAACGGATATATTTTAATTCCCTTGAGTGTCGAAGTGTACGTTTTTTGCGACATAAACGGCCGTATCTTATTTTCACGTTAACTTAGAAGTTTGATTTTTTGACAGCTTCAAGGGACCGTAGGACCGTGGGTTTTATCCGATATCTCTACGCGTTCCCGAGATAAAGGGTTTTGACAGACAGACGGACAACAAACTGATCCTATAAGGGTTCCATTTTTTCCTTTTGAGGTACGGAACCCTAAAAAGCAAATGTATCACAATAATATACGTTTTTGTTAAAGCTATAATTAATATACATACCTTGTCTATGCCACGGCGCTTATATGGTAGTTGCCATTGTTGATTTTGGCCTTCAGGAGTTGCAGTGGTTGGATTAGGTTAGGGTGGCAGGCATATCCCAAAAAAATTATATGTAGGTAAAACGTGTTGTGATCCCAAATAATATGGGAAAAGGGAAGGAATATGACAATATGATAGAGAACAATAATTATGTAGGTAATAATAGTAACGTATGGCTCAGGTGACACAGAACTGGAGCCCTGAGACAGTAAGACCGCGTCGCGGCAGGCCACGAAGAAGATGGCGGGATGAACTGGACAGATACCTCCAAAACTGGTGGGAGGAAGCAAAGAATCGGGAAAGATGGAAGGCATGGAGGGAGGCCTTTGCCCAGGAGTGCGACAGAACAGGCTAACAAAAAAAAAATAGGTAAAGCACCATGTTTTAAATGAACTTGGCAATAATAATGATAATGAACCGAATAATCAGAATATCCCAATGTAAAACACTGATTATCTATTCAAAGGACCACAGGAAAAAGTGATTGATATCACAATTGATTAATAGGTTGTAGTTAACATACGGAAATGTGGCACATGCCCTAGTAAAGGGACGATGGAACAGATATACATCAGGAATGTGAAAGTGAAAGGCACGAAGGGTCGAGAAAGACCACTATCGCGATTTACTACAATGTGAACTTTCCGTGTTACTGCAATAACAATGTGTCTCTAATAAGGACAGAGACATTGTGTAGCAACAAACTTTAATCGTTCCCTATCATTCAAGACATCAAAAGCGTTTTGTAGCACCCATAAGACCAAACGAAGATTTTCATTAGTAATTTAAGGTGCCCCGCGTATCTAAAGACCAAGCTATCGACTTGAGTAATGCGCCATTTTCCCGAACCCCTAAGGCAAATAACATAAAACGATTTAATTAAATAATATAACGCATATTTACTTTAATATCCCTCCTGTACTGTTAAATAAATATTTCAAAGGGCAAATTATTTTCCTTAAAGAAGAAGGGACGAGGTTGCTAGGGCAATTACGTAATTTGCCATTTTAAGGTACAAATCGGGGTTGGATGTAGAAGAAAGGTGGGCGTTTTTTTACCTTTAAATTAATTATGAAGAAAATATTATATTTCAGGATTCACTAATCGATAATCGACTGGAAAAAATGCTACTAAATCTTTTCGCAGTACCAGCTTAAATCTTTCTTGCATTTAGAAAGCCAAGGTTATCAAGAATGAAGTAATTAAAAAGGATAACAAAAGAACCCTATTATTAAAACACCCATGTCACGCAAAAATAACGTAGAAAACCTTACAAAAATACATTTGTAAATCTACGTCTTTTTCCACAATGGACAAAATCTTACCCGACTCAACAAATACATTGAAATCGAGCCAAGATGCCGTAGTCACGAACAATACCAAAAGACCTGCACACGATCCTATTTGAATGTTCCCCGAACATGCCACATACCCTGACAACTCCCAATAGGACACGCTCAAAGGTATTGTGATGACATTACTTTACTGTGCTGGTTGGTTCAGCTGTCATGGTATTGTCATTTGTTTTTGGGGTTATGTATAGACTTGGATGTCTACAAAATGGACTAATAGAAACACACAGAGTCGTTCAGTCGACGCAGAAAAAGTAGTGCCCAGTTGTGTTGTAAAATTGGTTAACAACAAAATAAGAGAAATCAGGCACCAAGAATCCCGTACTACTAAAACCATTGTCTTTTATCTTATTTTGATTGCCTTGATAGAAGCCACATAAATAGGAAGTAAACCGTACCTATTCTATGTTAACTTCGGCTTATTACGGTTAACAAAAAGACAGACGAATAGACGGACAAGCAGACGCCGCCACGCCGTAGACTTATTAAGGTGCGGTCGTACATCAATATTATCAAAAAAAAATTACGAAAAAAGACAAGCGCCTTCAAAAAGTATAAAATAACTTTCAATTCGCAAGTCGGCGGCTTTGGTTTTGCTGTGGTTTGGTATTGCCACTGAAATTTATTACGAAACGGCGACACAAAAAAAAAATATGGAACCAAATTTGAGGTATACACTATCAATTAAAAAAAATCTTCGAAATCGGACTACACTGAAAAAAGTTATGCATGGTCAAACATAAAAATAAATATATAAAAAATAAAAAATGTCCATAAAATGAAAACTACTGGGCTAAATAGTTGGCCAAATGGCAACAATTCCGCATCAAAATAAAAGAAGAATCACCCAAATCAGATCATAAATCTCGGAGTAATCGATGTACATACATAAAAAAAAAACAACTGAATTAAGAACCTCTTCCTTTTTGAAGTCGGTTAAAAATAGGTTTCTCAGAAAGGCGAGTATGACGTTATGCAATGAAAATATACGACGAAAAAAACCAGTGGACAGAGAAGGGTTTAAAGAAAAAAAAGTAACTAAATAGATTTATAAATATGTTGAATTTCCCAACAAAAAATGTGGAAGTTGCTTCACTAAAATAAACTTTGGCGTCGAATATCTTAGTATTTTAAGCGATAACCCTATTCTTTTTTTGAACAATTCCATAGAAAAAGCATTTATTTTAATTTAATGCGTATATTTTGAATAATCTAAATAAAGCTCGTAAAATAAATTCATATTCGCCGATGAATCACATTGTCAACACAAATATTCTTTCAATGTTAAACCTTATTCACGCAGTTGTGTGAGTGCAGTTGTAGCGTTTAAAATGGTAGTCAGTCCGCGCCTTAACAGGGTCCTATTTTCAATATGTATGGTTATGGAATACTGAAGCGATTGCTGTCACGAACATTATTTCCAAAAATATTACACCAACAATCGTCAATTTCTGCTATACATAATAAGTAAAGATCTACGATAAGAAGGTACCTAATAGTTACATAGCGTTAATGGTTTATCCGGAAAAGATAAAAACTTTTCTTATAAACGGAAAAAAATGTCCCTCGAACTCCTCTCGATTGCTTTTATTGTTTTGTTTGCTCGGGTACGGATTACCGAAGCGATTGATATTGTGGACCGATTGACCATACTTTGCGTTTATGTCTTTGGCAAATCGGTTCAGTGAGTTTACTGTGCAAGAGGTATTACCATGTATTCCCTTTTTCTGACATCAATGCTTTGTGACTTTTGGACTGTATATTATCATTTAAGCGAGTCCCTCCGGCATTGTATTCTTTGTGAAACCTATTTAGAAGAACGCTTTTCTATTGCTCAAACGTTTAAATGGAGAAAACACATCTGAAACGTGTTTAAATAAATCAGTGCTCTTTTCCTTCTCTCCTGGTGCATGAAGCGTAAAATTTTCAGTGACCTCTTTATCATTGTCCACATAGGAACTATTTCGTGACTACCTTCGTTATTTCCCCGCTAATGTACTACATTTGTCACTGTGTTGGTCAAACGATCTAGTTTTCAGCTCGTTTCGGTAAAACGTGGTTTAATGTTCACGCTTTTATTTAATAGAGGGAGTAGTTTCTTGAGCTGTAGCAGAAGATGAGAAAAAATATTGTATAAGTAAAGTTGATCTATATAGGGTGACTGGTAATTAGTGTACGATACTTAAACACGTGATTGTGTTCATGATAACAAACAACTTTCCCGAAGAAAAAAGTTTTTTGTACTGGTTCACTTTTATCACAATAACACAACAGTCGTATGAAATTCACGCGCGCGCACGCCTGTAACCTAAAGTGAACCAGTACAAAAAACATTTTTTCTTCGGGAAAATTGTTTGTTATCATGAACACAATCACGTGTTTAAGTATCGTACACTAATTACCATTCACCCTATATAAATAAATTTACAAAAGGAAGTCTACTGCTTCCTTCTGTTGCCTTCGACATCATTTGCGTTGACTTAACACATAGAAATTCCTTAATTTTGAATTATAAAATTTCTATGTGTTAAGTCAATATGTGTGTGTGCAATTCCGTTCAGCACTTAAAGCATGAAAGAGTAAAAAACAAACATGCATTCAACAATCCATTCTCACAAACATTTGCGTTTTAATAGGAGCAGTATGATATTGCTGAACCAGAAACAGACCAAGCACAAAAACAATTTTAAAACTCATAAGCTATCCATCAAACTTTTAAGCATACAGACTTTGGAAGTAGTCCTATCAAATTTTGAAGTTTTATACAATTTTCAACACTATGACGTTATAAATCAGGTTCGAAGATAGTTTGTAAGGCAGAGCGTGTAGGAGCACGCTCTCGTATGCTCTCCTATGTTGAGAGTTTGTTCCTCCAACAATACACTAAGTTATCCGTGGAATTCGGTGCACAGATTTGTTGAGACATGTTTGTTAGAATAATACCTATAAGTTCTAGCTCATGTTTTGATACTACAGAGATTCTTGTCTAGCTTAGTTGTTTTCATAGTACATTGTCTTGGTCTACTTAGTCTGGGTTTCTTGGTACTACTTTACTATTTTCTTAAACAATATAGAAGTTACTACGATTGTATAAATGCCTGATATCAACAGAGGAGGTTTGGATCTAAATTCCTTTGTTCTGTAAAAGCTAGATTTAGAATATATTCTCATTATGCTTTGAACGAACGTACAAAGGGAGGAGTTATCCTTTATTCAATACTTTCTAAGGAAAGACAGGATAGCTTAAATTATTCAAGGCTTATTATTGGCTCTATCGTAAGCTTATTTCGCCATATCCGAGAGAACAATCTGCATTATCTTGCAGAGTTCATTCAATATAATAAGCAAGTAACCCCCATTCATGCAGTCATCTACATATGGAAATGGTATTTGAACTATTTTGAATCTATTTTCATTCATAGCAACACTGGTATTAAAATGGAGTGGCAATACCGGCGATCCGCATACGAGCATGCACATTGCCTCGTAGACGATCACATTTTTCAATTTGTTCTCCAGTTTTGTGTAGCCAGGCTTGAATTGCTACTATGGTTTATAAATATGCTAGTGGGATTGTTGCTTTGTTTAGTGTTTGTTAAGTTTTTTCATCATCACATTGTATGTTTATTATTTACAACTTTAAACCAGTATGAAATTTATATAAAACTTGTTATTAAAAATAATAATACCATTACTTATCCCTCATCATCATCATCTGCCTAGCCTTTTCCCAACTATGATGAGTCGGCTTCCAGTCTAACCAGATGCAGCTGAATACCAGCGTTTTACATGGAGCGACTGCCTATCTGACCTCCACAACCCAGTTGCTAGATAACACGATACCCCTTGGCAAGACTGGTTGCCCGATTTTTTAGCTTCTGACTACCTATAACGACGGTCAGAGATCTACGAATAACAGCCGGCATCAACGGCTTAACGTGCTTTCCGAGGCACGGAGGGAACTCGCTATGAAATGGATGGTCACTGGTCACCCATCCACGGACCGACCCCAGCAAGCGTAGCTTAAAATTCCGTACAGCTCTTACTAAGACACGACTTACTAAATGACATTATCACTCATAGGGACATCAAAAAACTCGTTCACATCGCCGGCCCTCGGGATCCGTTAAGAGTTTGTTTTTGGAAAATATGCAGTTTATTAAAGGCTGAGCTTCCAAACGCTGACTGAATAGAATTGGTAATAAAATGTGACAACTACATTTGCAGTGGGGTGACGGCCACGAATAGCACCACCCCATTTCTACCCGTGGGTGTTGTAGGTTTTTTTTTTTTTCTGTATGGCATCTCGCAGTTCAACCTGAGGGTTGGTTACTGCTTAACCGGATAATCCTGTGGTGCCTTAAAAAGTGATTTTTAGGGCCTCCAGCAAGGGCAAAAACTTATAAACTAAGTGACTACGCTAAGGGCACCCCTTGTGGGGTACGAGCCTCGGCTTAGGGCGTCACTAAGAGAGGGCAGCAAAGGGACAGGCTGGATCGGGTCTCCATTAATTAGGGGCTATTTTAAAGCTAAGGGCTCAGCGACGCGGGCTGGCGCTAGCAAGGGTCGGGGGGGGGGGGGGGCGCTATGGGGTCGTCGCGAGGGACCTCGGCGGCGAGGTCGGAATGATGTTGTAGAAGGCGACAGAGGGATATTGACCAGAGAATGGGCAGACCATAACACCTACTGCGATCGCCAACATACATCGGCCAAGCATGACGATTACGGCGGAACCTTTTTTTGGGTGAGACTTATGCCCATTAGTGGGAGTCTAAAGGTTGACATGATGAAGCTGATGATTACTCCTGCGGTTTACAAATGGCATTCCTATTTCATTAATGGTATTTTGTGCACGGTATATTTAAAGTACGCAAGTTAAAGCACCTGTGTGTTGTGCAGGTAATACGCATTGTATAAACTACAGCTTAAACAAGTGGTCGAGTCCAGTGACTTACACTCCACATGTGTAGCCTGCGTTTACATATTTTAATAATTTGCACCGTGTACGAGCCACGTAATGTATAGACTATTCCTTTGCAATTGCATATGCTATTCGTTTTTATCTGACCATGGCAAAACCAGAAGAAGGTTTATGATTATAGGTACTGTACAGGCTCTGGTTAGTTAGCCATATTCAACCTTATTTCATTTTATTAATGAAATATTAATATCAACGACTACTACTATGAGATACACTTTGTTCTAATTTAGAAATAAGGACGTGATATTCCGCAACGGGGGCTGACAAGACGTTTGACAATAAAGTATAATGTAAAAATATCATTAAATTATGTATCAATCAGGAAGATTAAACCTCTTTGTTTAAATGGTGGACCATACGTATTTTACCGGGAAGTTCAATTTACTAAACCATAGAAGTACATATTTTGACTTCTCTTTCTTATTCGATCTCGATATCTAAGGTTTCGGTAAGGTTTCGGAATAGTGCGGCGGGCTTGTCCAAAAAAAAAGAAGTATGTAATAAGATTTAAGTTGCCTTCTATGTTAGCATAAATATCTACATTTTTCAGACGCATGTTTAAGGATTTGGTGCATCATCTTCTTCGTTTAATATAAATAATAACTTGTGGCCCCTTAATGGTAGATATCCAACCGCAATTTGTGCTCTAGCCAACTACTTATCTATATTTTTTACATTAAGTCAATGTGTAGAAATAGAAATAGTGTTGTCGGATCAAAATACTAGTTAACCTACAAACTGGGCTGCATTTAATTAATAAAGCAGTAGATGGGCAATGCTGATTAGAGACCACCAGCATATCAATCAAGTGACGCAGTGCATGATTGATTGACATTAATGAAATCTCTGACGTCACTCTAATCAGATATCGGTTAATTGATGCTAAATGTGCATCAAACATAGACCAAATTAAAGTAAGCTAAGGTCATAAACCTATTGCGAAAATTCAGCTACTCAGAGGAACAAAACACAGTTCTAAAGACGTAAGTAGTTAATTATCACCGTTTGTATTAGATGAAATTAGCAAGAGGTGACACTGTACTTAGTTATTGAATGGTATGTAAGGTCTATTGTAACCAGTTCATAAAATCTCGTTACAATAAAGTAGAAGACGTACAAACTGACTCAAAACCAGATCGATAGTACATTGTAAAAGAAAAATAAAGTAAATGTAAAAGTAGATGCGACACTTGAAACTGCCAAAGAAAAAGAAGACAAATAAAAAAAGGTTTCAAACTGGCTTAAACGACCAAGAAGTCGTCTAAACGACTCAAACGACCTTCAAACTCCCACCCCTACCCATTAACCCAATAAAGCATGAAAGTCACACAGACACAAAAAGCTTATCAAACAAGCCATTAAAGATTCAAACACTGATGTTAAAAAAAGAACATCGCAGATGACGTAATAACATTACACGGTACAGTTGGTCCCCTTTTATGGTACGGCGGATGCCATGAATGTCGAAAAGGCGGGACATTTGACGGTCTGTGGGGAAAGGGTTACTGCAGGACTCACTCTGTACGGTGGAATAGAGGTGGAGTATTAAGGTGAAACGGGATTTCGTGATGTTGGTAAATTGATCTTGGTTGGTTGATGGTGTGTTTGGGGTTCGAAAGGTAACCGCAACCATTTTAGCTCTGGCTAATGTTAGTTCTGGTTTGAAATACAACATGACATAAGTGGCTTATGTGAGCGAGACCTTCTAAATTCATCAAGATAATCCTTATTCAGAATTTATTTAAAGTTTTACTTGAACACTGCAATGCAATGTAATCAACCTAATTTTGTCGAAAATCTTGGCACAATTACTAAATGACTACTTCTCAGTAACAACCATCAGTTTTCTAATATCATTAATTTGTAGGTCTATCAAGAAGACATATCTTCAGCAGACTGTGATGACATGAAACATTATTCATAGAAAAGAAAAATTAATGTTTGAAAACAGCGATAACATCGGAGTGCTGTCGTGTTGGGTAAGAAGGAAGCATTAATTAATGTCAGTTCAAGTCAAACTCTTACTTTTATTGGCCTATTAACATCACCTATTAATCAACGCTGACGTATTACTGGCGTAATGATAAGTTGAGCAGCATTATTCCAGTTTTATTTAATAATTTGTTATTCTACAGTATTCTACTAGTTTCTAAAATACAACTGCACGCACACAGATAACACTACCGAAACATTGTAACAAAAACACATATCACATAGTAACACACACAACAACAAACAGACATATCACGTTACATACATTCTGTCAAAATAGTACCGGGAATGATCATTTAAAAAGCTCATTTAAAGGGATTGGCTCAATTCTTTTTGTCGCTAAGTTGGCACAACTGTCCTCTTTACTCACGCGGAGTTCGATGGTCACTGGTCATTCTGTTTGTTCTCAGTGCGCCATTTCGTCAGTTTATGTCAGCAGTGTTTTACGATTTTTACTATAGTTACAAATATCGAACAAATAATTCGTCTTAAATGTTGCATTGCAAAAAGAATTTCGTATGCAGAAGAACTGAAAATGTTGCGTAAGGCTTTCAGTGAATCGACTTTATCAAGAACACGTGCGTATGAGTGGAATAATGCATTTAAATGTGGTCGAGATGTGGTGTAAGATTTGCCTCGTTCTGGTCGCTGGCGTTCCTGAATCGCGTATTCGTTGGCGTTAGTTGTTATTATTACGGAATGGACCTGCTTTGAAGCCGATACAATAAATAATTTAGACATTTAATACATATTTTGCTTTTTATTGAATAATTCCCGGTAATTTCTTGACACAGTAGTATACAGTGACAGCATTGGCATGTTACAAGTTCGGACAGCTCATCGTCCTGGGACACAGGGGCACAGCATCCTTCGCTCGTTTATTCCATATTCAACGTTCCCGTCCACTATTTAGGTCATATTTGAAATAGTCGCGAGTTGAATGGGCTTTGATGGCAGAATAGCTGGAAGGCCGATCTCATATTGCATACGCGAATTCGCAGGTGAACGCTTGCTGAATAGAGATTTATGAAGCGGATTTGTTTTCAATATCGCCGGAAGGTGAATTAGAGAAAACATATACAGGCCAGTTTGAATTGAATGTGTGAAGTTTTATGAAAATAAAATAGTTACATTTTTCAAAAGTATGCACTCTAGTTGAGATAAGGTTTAAGTAACCACAATATAACTCCTGTTATAAGATCGTCTATTTTGAGATTTATCGAGTGAGCTCACAGTTCTTATGGACAAGAATTTGGCAGTCGACTTTTCTGAAACGAGCATCTTACAAGATTGAAACAATACTGAAATGATATAACCTCGCTGTTACTAGATTTTTTAACTAATTAAACATTAACATAGTGACAGAAGCTATGCCCGAATGACAGATGTGTAAAACATGTGATATGCGTGAGTCTATTTATATGACGTGAGGCATAACATGGTAAACACAGGTCACAGGTATCAGGTTTATTACGCAAATGCAAACTCACAACCAAATGATCAAAGATTAGGTTGCTTCAAAACGTGAGAAAGAGACATCACAAATATAGGTAAGCAGTGCTTGTTAAACCATGATGTGATGTCTTCGGATGATAAAACATGGAACTGATGAATTACGTGAGTTTTAAACAAACTGCTCAAGGCACGTCGTTTTGAAGAATTGATGTCGATGGTGTAGGACCATAAATCATCCAGATAAAACAGCCAAGAGAGTTTTAAATTCAGATATACTAATATTATAAAGCTGAAACGTTTGTTTGTTTAAACGCGCTAATATTCATAACTCCTGGTCCTATTCTGACAATAGTTTTGCTGATAGGAAGCTACTTTATTCCTAAGCGCTAACGGCTCATTTTATAAAAGAACAAATTTAAAATCCGTAAGAACAAAAGCTAATAGTAAATAAATTGACGTGATTTACAAAAACATAAATAAAATAAAAAAAATACATCCCAAACGGTAGCTAAATGGACTAAAACCCGATGAAACAGACGAATTTACTACATTGTGTGAATTATTGGATGTAGTAGTAATGTTTGTGCAAGTTCCAACAAAAAACGGTACAATTAATCGACACGAGCGCTCATTTATTTTGGACTTTATTCCTTCGTGATAAGGCACTGTAATCATAATAATGACATGATGTCAGCTTCACGGATGCTACCGCCATTGTTATGCATATTACATGTCTATAGCATTCACTGGTGGACTAAACGTGGAGATAGAATGAAAGGTTTTGTCTGGATAAGCTTAGAATTTTCTGACGGTTATTTTCTCCGCATTTGGCAATGAAGCGAAAATAGAACAGAACCAAGATGCTTCAGAGATTTAAGAATCGATTGTTGGAAACGAGTTTCTATTGTGTTCGCAGTCAATTCTGTAGCAATCTAAAACTACTTACGTACGTTCTACATAATTTTTTTTAAACCAACTTGTGGGTTTTTACAACAACCATTATTGAGAGGTTCGGGTCAAAGAATGTAACAAGATTTATAAAATTTTCTTCTTTATGTAGGTACGAATTGAAACTTTTACTTTACAATAAGAATCAAATTAGCATATAAAGTACAGAGTTCCATTAACTTCTTAAGCTCACATGAAAACTTATACTATACATACACACATAATTAAATATTTCCGTCAAGTCACGGCGCATTTATCCGTCAATCGTACGCACTTAAATATTAATTGACACAACTTTCAAATTTTTGCCGTAAAGATATTTTTACACTAAGTGCCGATTTCATATTTGTCATAAAAGGTGGATATTAAAAAAAGACCCAAACGACGTAAAGGAGAAAATCCCGGGATTAAGTTTCACGAGTTCTCTTAAGAACTGATTAATTGAAAGATTGGAAACCAGCGCGGCTATAAAGAATTCAAGCTTTATTGGAGAAGTAGTTATCAAAACGGTGCTCAAATTGAAAATGCGGATTTGCTGTTAACTGTGTAAGAATTTGAACAAGATCATATTTTTATTTTTTTATTTGGCTCTCTTCTGACCATTTTGGTATCTTACGAGTACATATCACATGTACACACACAGTTCTGTATTATCTGAACAATAAAGAATATTATTATTAATATTATTATTATTACTTGTGACTTGTGAACAGTTGTCCGAATCAATTATAAAAACAAAGCAAAACCAATTCAAGTAATGAAGAATTTGCATAATTTCTTAACTGAACCACCAAACTTCATCATCATTATCATCAGCCTGGAGTCGTCCATTGTTGGACAAAGGCCTACCTCAAGGGGGTTGCCATAATCCCCACGCTTGGCAGGTGTCTTGCGGATCGCAGTGAGGTTATTAAGTATAAGAAAGCCGCTGCAGGGCGGCTTCCGGACCAAACATCAAGTGCACTAAAACCGATTCACATTTTCATTGGTTCAGTTCTTTCTATTTTCTCGTTCCAATTTGCTTTTCCATGCATACGTGTACTCGTTCCATTTACCAGCTCCATGCGTTGTACATTGGTGTCCACACAGTTTAAAAGGCACCGGTGCACGTTGAGTTTTAATGACGCGGGCGTGCGCTGTCATTTTACAACATTTAATGGATGCGCGATCGATACACATACCGCTAAAAAAGGTAAAAAAAACTGTTCTTGTAACAAAAAGCGTTGCAAAAGTTGCTTTGCTCTTTTATGAATGGAAGTTTATTGAAATTCTGTTGAACGATGCTGAAGGGAGAATTTGTGAAGTTATGCGGTTAATCGTTTATCGGTCTATGAAGAGGCCTGCTGTTGTGCTACTATGCTGCTACGTTATAGTAGAGGGATTACTTTTAAAGATTTACTGTGTTTTTTCAACCGACTTCAAAAAAGGAGGAGGTTATCAATTCGTCTGTATATGTTTGTTACCTGATTTCTTTGGACTGGGTGAACCGATTTTGATGATTCTTTTTTTATTTGAAAGCTAGTGCATCCCGTGTGGTCCCATTTCAATTTGGTCCAGTTCTGACAATGGCATCCATGAGAAAACCGTATAAGTCTTAAATTTTCATTAAGTATGTGCGCGATTTGTTACGCGATTTCTCCGGCAAACGTAAACCGATTTTTAAAGTTCTTTTTTTTATGGATAGGGTATGCTTCAGGGGTTTTAGTTTCATCAATCTTTGTAGTAGTTAACTTTCAATCTCTTCTTAATAGATTTGGATGAGAAGGAAATACTAAAAAGCGGAAAATAAAAAACTTTTTACAAAAAAGACAACCGCCTTCAAAACCTAAAAAGTGAAAAATAACTTTAGCACAGAACACACATTGACTTTAGTTTCGGAAGTCGGTGGCAATACAAAACAACAAACAGAACAAAGCCAGTGAATTTCGAAACTAAAGTCAATGTGTGTTCTGTGCTAAAGTTATTTTTCACTTTTTAGTTTTTGAAGGCGGTTGTCTTTTTTGTAAAAAGCTTTTTTTGCCCATCGAGTAACGTGCCGCACTTAGCATTTACAGGATATTGTGAAAGCTGGAAACCACTGAGTGTCAGTTATCCTGAGAGAGGATTTTTACATTATCGCCAGAAAGAAGTGTTGATATTGAGATTGATCATAAGAGGGATCAAAATCAAGCGAAGTAAAACTAGAGAAGACTTGGAACTCTACAGCGGTTTTCCTACCTTACTTTTAAGGCCATTTTTACGTAAGTAACCCAGAATGTTTGAAAGAAGTTAAAACAAAAATAATACTCCTGGATTTTAAATAACAACATTACGCCCTAAACTCAGAAGCCAATAAATACTTGAAAGAAAATAAAAGGGAAATAAACGGTAACATGTGAGGAGAAAAAAGAAAGTGCGATATAAACTGATGGTATCGTTTTGTATGCGACGCGCTGTGAATTTTTAAACAGAAACCTGCGTAGTTTTGATCTATTTCGTTGAACCACGGAGCTTTTTGTACGAATACTGTTTGCGTTGAACTTGTAGTAAACTAAGTGATTGCTTCGCTATATATTCGGGGCTCTGGAATACATCTAACATCTGCGCTACAATTTCATTAGTTCACATTTAAAACAGGATTGGCAAAATACGTAAATATGATTCTGAAATTATGCTCTGTTAACATTCGAAATAACATTGGGTAAATGGATGATATTATTTAAACGACCATCCATGTTATCTCGACCTTTCATGTTCCCTGTCTGTTTTTATAGCTGATATTATTCAGATCCTTTATAACATTTTGATGCCTAACTGAATTCCGTTAATTTATTTTATATTCACCAGCCATTTCTATTTCATTTCTGTTACCACAAAGTTATTTTAAATAATATTGGGACTTAAATCCCTGGTCACTTGTTTCATCAGCATTGCGAAACTTTCAGGCATTTCACCGAAAAACCGCAAGAACTCTTTTGGACATTTTATAAATTGACTGTCAAAGTAAAGAACAGTTTATTTATCGAGCTATGGCATTTTATATTGGAGTGTCGAAACTAATGGGTTCCGGGCTATCGAAATTCCTTTGAAACAATTTGGGACCCTTCGGTCTGAAGCTTGAGAAATGTAAGCAAGAAACCAGCTATTTGATAACCACTTTTTGATAGTTGCACCTTTATTTTTGTTACTTACATATTAATAAGTTCAAGTTCTTCTAAAAGCTCTTTGGCATTCAATCAAAATTAATAAAAGCGCAAAGATTTTGCGATGATGCCCGACTCTGAGTGAAAGCAAGTTACTGTACCTTACAATATTTTATGATTGCCATTTCGATTACCGAACCTACCTACAATATCAATGGCCAGCACTGAACATTTACGGCCTGCTGACGACAATCACTACCATTTCATATTAAATTTATAAATCCACCTCCACTAAGGATTATTTATAACATTCCCGTGAAGACGAATATAGTGGTTTATTAAACTGTGTAACTTGAGATATTAATTACCACATCTACTAACATTTTGATTACCTTACCAGTGAATTTAAGCGTAAATACAAGGTTTATTTTGAGATTGAAACAAACATTCAGATTGTGGTTACACACACCGAAAGCACTGCAAGGATCCAGCTAAATATTTCATGTTGGTTTATTTATGAATTCGGAATACAAGTTGTAAATTCTGCTAATTATTATTGGATGTTTGTTGCTGTGCTAGTGGGTTCTAAAAAATAACTTCGCTGTTTAACAAAACTAAAGATACGTTCATTTAATTTACGTAGTTGAGAGAACAAAACTTTAAAGGATTAAAGTTTATGCTAAAATGTAGATATCGCACTTTGCATATAGTTCGTTTCTTAGTGTTTTTACGAAGATATGCTAGACGTGTAGATATAGCTTTTCATATACACTCAGTCCTTAGCACTAGAAGTCATAAGTTGGTATCAGTAAAAAATACAGAAACCTTTGCAAAATCAAACAGTAAATAACAAAGCACATCCAAAATAAATATAAAAGCAAGTTTTAATAAACGAAGTGCAAGTATAAAAGAATAAATGTCGCTCATTAAGTTGGCCCACGTTGGGCGCCATAAAACCTCTCATCATATTGATGGAGTTTTTGATGACGTCACATAAACGTAACAGCCTAACTTTGTTTATTCCCACCATGGTACACCGTAAAGCGTAATGAATCGGGAGTGGGATCCTCTATCAATACATATTAAACCCTTAGCTTAATTAAGTTTTGTTTAATGTTTACTGGAAATAGGTGGGTAGTTTGGGAGTTTTGAAGTCCCCAGGATGCTTTTAGATATTATTTTGTATTAGACTAGCTTAAACCCGCAACTTCGTTTGCGTACACTTCAGAATTAAGTCAAAGTCCTAAATTATTACACGGGAACATAAAAACGAAACGGTACTTCGGTAACCCAGGTAACCTACGGGAGATCACCAGCACCGTCAAGGCCTGGCCTTTCTTGAGGAGCTGGGGTGGATCGATGGAGGTGGGAAGTCAATCATTCGTGGATTGAGTGATTTACTTCAAACCTGTAGGTACGCCAAAATACGCGCTGAGATGTGAAGTTGCGTACACCAGTCCGTCACATAATTATAATTCAATACAACATATGAAAAAGGCACGTCAGCGCTCATGGCGGATGTCAAGTACAAATTCCTTTTATTTTTAGAACAGTATTTCAATACTCCTTTGAAATAATAAACTATTTAAATAAGGTAGGAGTCTCTACAGTGATTGTAAAGTTTGTTAATTTAATGCTTATTTTGATAATGTACTGGATCGGAACAGTCACTGAATTACGAAAGAGATATTTTTATATCAAATATTTTTCATTTTCTGACATGAAAGGCCTCGACGTGCCAGGTACCAAACTCTCTTCGCCGACCTTACCCAAAATCAATTTGTTGGTACATACCAAACACAGCAGACGTGGGACTGAACTACTATTGCGTATATTGAAGAAAGAAATGAGTATTGTGATGGCTCATAAGCACACCGGCATTGCAAAACTAACAAGAAATTCTCTCATCTCGATATATTGAATTCCAAAAAAGTCGTAATCAAAAAACAATCAATAACGTCTTTGTAAGACGAACTAACTAATAAATCTAAATAAGATAATTTGATTTCAATAGAATTTGTTTAACATTGGACGTGATCCAGCTGATGATGATGATATTAATATTATTAACATTAATATTATTAATATCAAAACACGCAATCTCAATTGGTGGTGTGTGTGAAATGCAACTTATTCTGTGTGTTTGTTCCTGCTGCTTGTATTACTATAGCAATTAAAATATAAATCTGTCATTGGCTGTAAGACCAGTTTATATTTTAAGATTAGTTGATAAAGAGCTATGAATTTTGTTAATAATTAATAAATAAAATGTTTAAGGAGACTGTACCAACAGTGCGCATCATACAAAAGTAGCCTAGCCATGTTTTGATCAAAGTGAACAGAACATTAGAGATATTATTTGTTTTATTTTTAAAATTATGTTTGTTGACAGGAAACTGAATAATCACAAGCATAGCAGATATTAGTGCCCTTTTCCTATGCACAAAATTTCAAAATTTGAGTTTAATTACTTATGGAGAGAAATGTTGGGTAATATATATACCTATCAGAAACAAAATTTCCGGCATATTGTCTCGTATTGACCGCCTGGAATGGGGCTGGACAGGGCTCATGCTAAATAAATAAATAGAGAAAGCAAGTCACCCTATGGTCGTCCAAAAACAAGAGGTAAGGACGACATCCGTCTAAGTTTGGGGCCATACTGGACCAGAATTGCAGAGGACAGAATTTAATTGAGACAGTTGGAGGAGGCCTAGGTATGTCAAAAGGCACACCAAATTGCGGGATAAGCTTATAAATAGTGATTAGTCATTCATTTAGATTTTAGCCAATTATAAACCCTTTTTTGTAAATAAATAAAGGCTATTATTGATAACAATAACTTGTTGACGAAAATATGTCTAGACTACTATTTTACAAAAAGCGCTGTCAGTACAATACCCTTAAAACGAGATAGAAGAGAGATAGAGAAAATATACCGTAGGTAGGTAGGTCCTGTGAAAACAGGATAATACAGTTCAGTTAATCTAAATACCGTAAATATTAAAGAAAGCTTGCTAAGAAGTTAATATAGAGAAATAAAATAAAGCTGAAAATGTGTGGGAGTTCATAATCTTGTCTGGGAGTGAAGATAGAATATTATTACAAAAAGATACCAAGCTCTGGCTTTAGATTGAAAATTAAACAACCCTTAAAAATAATATCTAATAAAATAACGGGCGGGAATTCGTCGGAGTCTAGACGAATAAATAAGATAGAATGGTACGTTTGTGTGTTCAAATAAATTTGAATAGCACTAACGAATAGCTTTTAATTGACTGCTCCGTTGCCGCGTTGGTCTCGAAATCGTAAGCGCTACTGTTGAACTTGACCCAGGCCAGGTTCGATTTCCAGGTCAGACAAAAGTGGTACTGGGATTTTCTGTTAGGAATTTCTCAGTACCCCGGAGTAAGGAAGTAGGTAGTATGATACTCCCGTGCCTCGGAAAGGACGTAAAGCCGTTAGTCCTGATCTCCCCACAGTCGTGACAGATTTCTGTCCCATCGGTTTACAAGATTGAGCGAAGTATACGAGGGAACGATAATATCTCCTGCTTACTATGCTAGTCTCCATTAAGATTGGCTGTCATAACCAAAATTCTATCCTGAGAATAGAATTAAATTTTTCATTTGTACTTTAAACCAAAGCCGTACGTGCTGATGAGATTATTCTAAAATACTTCTAAGTGTTGGTATATGAATTCCAACACATCTTAAGGGCGCGTATTCGATTTAGCGCAACTCAAAATCTAAACGATTGCTAGAATGGCGTAGCAGCATTGACACACACTAGTACAATACAATGGTCTGTTTGTGTGCATCAGAAAAAAAAAATATGCACGAAATAAGCACGAATCATTGAAATTGATCGGCAAACGACAGCGCGCGATGTTTTACTGTGCTTTTTAAAATAATTGTCTAAAATAAATGAGTTCGTATAACGGACTGAAAAATATTCTGTATATTAAGCATAACATTTACTTTCATAAAATAAATATATCAGTTATGTTTTCATTCAAATACTGGTGAAAAAAAATTGTCAAACTGAACCGATTTTCTACTTTTTCAACATTGTTTTTTAATACATAATAGTAATATTTTCGTAATTTTTGCTCTGTAGCTGTCTTTATGACTGTATATACTGTTGGAAAAACGCATAAAACAAAATATTTTGGCATATTGTAATGGTTGTATTCGTCCTGAAAGTTAACTCTGACGACTATTTTCGCAAAACGATATGAAAGAATTGTCTTCGCTTTAAAAAACCATAATTCAAAATTATACTTTTACTCTCTAGCTGTCTAAATCAAGACTTAATCTTTCTGAAACTGTAAATTGTCTTTAAATAATCTGCTCACATAATTACGATATTGCTCTGGGCAAAACGCAAAAACATGAAGTTTTCGTCACGAATTGAATACGCGCTCTTAAAGCTAATCTTTAACTGCTGTAATGAGTACATTACAGCAGTTAAACATTAACTTTAGGATGTGATGGCCATAAGGTTATTCGACAGTTTAAGCACATTACCCACATTACATTAAACTGTCATATAACTCTATGGCCATCAACGGCCTAAATAAGCAATGGTAAATACATCAGCCAGTCTGAGTTAGTTACTTAGACTTGACTAGTGTACTTACCCTTGCTTTTCCTACAAAACACGCTAATATTGAAACTGGCCACAATGATTGCCAGAAATAACATACAACCTTTTTTAAAGAAAAAAATGAGTTTGCGGCAGTATCATCAGCGAAGTTTACTATAGAACAAACCAAAGTGTCTCATGAGAAAAGAAGGACAAAATCCAGACCAAAGGTAAAGGATTGGGCAGAGACTGTGTGCAAATACAGACGTAGCCGTTCGCAGCCGCTTGTATTTCATAAATCTAGTATTAGCACAGTGTAAATAATGGTCGGAGACAAAGTCAATTACGCTGCAGTTATTCTAATTTCCCATAGGAATCACGAGTTTACTTGAAATATTACAAACCACTCGACATTTCATTTCGTTTGTTTTTCTTTTCAATATTTCTGAATGATTTCTTTGTGAGTTCATGGTGAGAATATTCACCTTTACACCGCCACAGTCATATATATCACAACTCAAAATGTGACAAGCACGCCACGGTCACGACCAAGAAGCTTATAGGTAAAAGTGGAGGCAACACTCTAAACACCTAAGTGAAACCAACTGTGGGCAGACGCTCTCTTATACATAAGATAAAGAAAACACATATCACTGTCTCGTTCGTTTGTATGCATTCAGAAAGAGAGCGTCTGCCCACAATTGGTTTCACTTAGGTATTTAAAGTTTTGCCTCCACTTATATCTATCTTCTTAGTCACGACTACATGACAGACTTCTATAGATACGTAATTCCATGAAGTATGTAACCTACATAGCTTGTCGCCGAGACCACGCTGTTGCTTTTTTGACGTGGCGGTCAAAAGGTTAAAAGAACTCTTGGTAATTGTTGCAAAAAAAAGAAAATCGTCTTCAAAAACTAAAGTGATAAATAACTTTAGCACAGAACACATATTACTTTAGTTTCGGAAGTCGGTGGCAATACAAAACAACAAACAGAATAAAGCCACCGCCACCGACTTCCGAAACTAAAGTAATGTGTGTTCTGTGCTAAAGTTATTTATCACATTTTAGTTTTTGAAGGCGGTTTTCTTTGAAGGCGGTTTTATTTTTCGCTTTTTTTTCGTCTAAATCCATTAAGAAACGGCAACACAGTCAAAACAGAGATTGAAAGTACAAGGTTGGAGAACCTTAAAACATCATACCTACATGTATTTGTATTTGCTTTCTGTCGATATTTTCAAAAAGTGCTTAATCAATTTCGATAAATTTTTAAACCCCTGACGCATACCGTATACATCAAAAAAAAATTTTTAAAATGGCTTTATATTTGCAGGAGAAATCGCGTAACAAATATACAAAAAAAAAGGAACATACAGACGAATTGACCACCTTCTTCTTTTTTAAGTCGGTTGAAAATAAAGCAGCTGTGCTATTTTGTGAAGCTGCTATGAAGTGAGCTATGAATTATACTGAATGATATAGTTGAATAGAAAGGGGGAGAGGAAGACCAAAGAAAAAAAGATGGATGTATTTTGTAAAGCATGATATAAAAGAGAAGAGTCTCTTGTGTCTTTCTTATAATTCTCCAGTGATATCGTGATAGTTGCTAGCTGTCCGTACGGTGTCGGACGTAAAGAATAGCACCATCCCATATCTTCCCGTGGGTGTCGTAAGAGGCGACTAAGGGACTTACCAGAGAATAGGCAGCAGCGTCCTCTGTGCCTTTGTAACAACCACACTGCGATCGCCAATCCGCCTTCCAAGCGTGGCGATTATGGCAACCCCCCCCCCCTTTGGGGGAGGCCTATGTCCAGCAGTGGATGATCGTGATAGTTGACAGGACGTGCCCCATTTCTACCCGTGGGTGTCGCAGAAGATGGTGCTGTTCTTCTGAGTACCATAACACCTACTGCGGTTGCTAACATGCATCGGCCAAGGATGGCGATTACGGCTGCACACCCCTTGGGGGAGACCTATGTTGTCATGATGACGATTATGATGATCATGACAGGAAAGACTGGAAGAAGCAATCAGGTTGCTCCGAGTAACATAGGCTAACGACAGGAAGATGATGAGCTATTAAATCCCTATTGGGCTAAGAGCTTACCTCAAGCTTGCGACTTCTAAATTCACCGAGGATTTTTACAGAATAGTAGATAATGCTGATGAACGGTTAAATGTTTTGGTCCTTGGTAAATGGCCCAAGAACTAAAGTAGGTTGGTCATCTAAGAAAGTTTAAGTAAAACTATAAATATAGGCACACTTAGTTAATTTATTTTTCAGGCCGAGGAGAGTGCTGGCTACTGTAATATTTTATTCAATTGAGAGCCAGGAATAACAACAGTTATTCATTTTCATTTCCTTGTTTATCTCTATAATTTTCTTTAGGTGTCGAAAATACTACGTAGGTATATAATAATATTTAGGTAGTAGACACTGACAATAACTTAATAAAACTAAAAGCTTGCGAATGTGGGCTTGACCTAAATCTTAAGTTATTACTTTTACTTATGTAATGAGATTTGCAGACATAATAATTGCTTAAGTTCGTGGGATACAAAAATTGTTTTAGACAGAATAATTTTACTATCGTTTACAAACATTATAAATCGACTTTATGATTGAATTAAGACGTAACTCAAAGTCAAAGCATTTGATTCAATTAAACCATTATGAGGCACCTTTTAATTGTCAAGGAGTCGGTAGGTTAGTCAGAAAGTTAAAGCTAGTTGTTCGTTCCAATATGTAGTCTAGGTCTCAATGGAGAAAGTCTTATTCAGTAAGCTTCGTTACCTACCATTCTCTTATTTGATATTCCAAAAGTACTGAAATCAACAATTTGCTGAGACAAATATAATCGCTTAAATCTCAAACATGTTGGTTCCATATCTCGTGAAGCAACAAAAGCATGGGTATTTTCGTAATCATAATATATTTTCTTACCCAAAGTCAGCGATATGATAATATGGGGACAACTTAAGCGTTTTCCTCTTTACCTGAAACAAAGGGAACAATTTCATTATTATTAGTCAGTAAAGGTAGAAAATGTAATAAAGATATGGTCTTACGGTTTTACTTCTAAACATTTTTGTAATGTTGTATATTAAATCGCTTAAAATCTCTTATATGGAAGAGAAAGGATAATATAATTCATATATGATAAGAATATAGTAGTTCTTCACCTGCTTAGTAAATGATAGATGTTTTGAATATATACGAAGTACGAACACGCGCCGGCAATAAACATAACTATTTTATTTTATAAATAGGGCCTGTTGTTTATCACCAAAGTGTTATCAAAGCAATTACACACATCGCATTCCCAGAATATAATTAAATATTGCCTAAATAAGAGTGATTTATTAAAGGGAGCGAAGAAAAAAGTGCAGTGAGTTCGAATGCTGACGGTAAAGAGCATAATGGTGAAAGTGGCGTAATTGATATTACAGTTGTTTCCCGAAGACTAAGCAATAAATCAGAAACTACAATAAACCGGGTCCTATACAAAGTTTATCCAATTTTTATACAAAGAAACTTAAATCAATCTTGCAGCGAGCGTGGACCGTGAGATTCAATGACTGCACCAATAAAAGCGAAATGAAATCCGGTTCAATGGGATTTTATAGAATTTCAAGACTATTACTCTTGATAGAATTCTTCTTTATGTCCTGTATTTTATTGTTGGAGAAATTTTGGACATGCTTTTCCACGTGAAGTTTGGCATTTTTGTTAATTTCTTTCGTTTAACAATTTGAATAAAACTTTCAGGTTAGTATGAAATGTGGAATGTAACATCGTTACTTGCACTAGAAATGTGATGAAAGTAAAGAAACTTATAAAGGCTGGGATTTTATTGTTACCATCCATTTAATAATGAAAACCGTAACAGTGCTAAAGGAAATTAACGCAACATCATTGCTTACCGGACCATTATTATCATTGCTTTTCGCCTTGCTTACGTCATTATACGTGTGCACCTACTACTTTCTTGTCTGCGCCAAAAGCATATTGCTTAAGTCTGCGAGTCTTTGTATTGTATTCAGTGTTTTAGGCTACTGCTCTGCCATCTCTTCACCTGCCATATTCCATCAAATTAAACCAACCATTAATATTTTGTACATCATCAACATCATCGTCATCAGCCGGAAGACGTCCACTGTTGAACAAAGGCCTCCCCCATAGAACAACGAGCGGAAACCTGCCGCTTGCATCCACCGGTTATCCGCGACCTAAACAATGTCGTCGGTCTATCTGGTGGGAGGCCTACCAACACTGCGTCTTCCGGTTCGTGGTCGCCACTCGAGAACCTTGCCTTTTTTATTTTGTACTAACTTAGCTTAATCTGGTTACACATTAATTTTCAACTAACCCCCTACATGAAACATCCAGATGTGACAGAACACCAAACACAACTTGATGAACAGTACAAAATGGTGCTAACCCATCGTAAACAACACATAAGTGTGTAATGTAAACTGTGATTCAAAACGAAATGGACTGTAGTTAGAAGGTCCCCGGAGACAGATCTATTATCGTTTGGCACAAGTTAAGAGCGATTGTTTCCTGTTCGCTAACTTCATAGTTTGGGAGTGTTGACCAAAATGAGGGTGTCGTCCATGTAAACAAGATGTGTTTTATTGTGTTGCTTTGGTAATGTTCTGTAGAAGTGATTCTAGGGCGTTAATATCGCCTGAAATGTGAGTCTTCTTCGTCTTGGCGTGTTGATGAACTTAGCCATTCGTTGCATTTTTTTTAATAGGACAAGCCCGCCACGCTGTTCCTAATCACTACACCTTCTGAAAGCCAGAATCAACAGTGGCGACCACTAAAAAGGGGCGAGTCCCGGAAAATAATTACAAATGTCTTGGATCCCACAACGAAATTCATCAGAAAAGAACAGCGGGGGAGTAAGAAAAGCAAACATTCCACTTCCCTCCAAATCAAGCAGGAAACAGAACAGAACTAGGCCAATAGACACAAAGGGACTTTTACAGCTGGGGGAGGCCCATTCTTGGCATCCATCAATTCCTGAAGCGTGAAGGCATCAGGCCACTATAACAGGTGTACAATTGTTTGAGGAACAGCACCACATTTCACTCTAGTCTGGAATTGTTATGTCCACTTGCTAGACCAAAGCCTCTGATTGTATCTTTATTCACCCGCTTTTTCTTGGGATTTCTGTTATAGGGAAAAGTACTAAACTTTATTAGATAAATTATTTGATAAAGCGAATACTAAGCAATAGCTAGGGATGTTAGTTAGATTATTTTTATTTACATTAGCATCGGTATGCATAGTGCATAACGATAATTAAATTCTTATAACTTCTTATGAACTATGCATAAAATCTGCATATTTATTCCCAACTGTCGCAAGTTTTGTTTGTACGTCAGTTCTTATTTACTTTACATACGGATAAACTTAATGCGTTGCAGTCCCGCTTCAATTTCTGTTTTCATACACATTTGCATTTTGATGATGACATAGCATAGCAAAAAGGTAAAACTTTGGTAGTCTACAAGAAACAGAATGTAAATAAAGTAAAAGAAACAAATGAACATCAGTCAAATTATTTCTTATTTCAAAATTCCCGCCAATAAAGACCCGACTTGACCAAAAAGGTCGCTGAAACGAGGTTTCAAGTGACCGCAAGCTAAATTAAACGTTTGCATTCTGCGGCCGACGTTCGCCGCGGACAGACGCGGAGACCGTTGACTTTTTAATTACATTTATAATTAAAATGCACGTCACACCGTGTGAGCTCCGTTGTGCACCGGAAAATTGAATGTACAAATTAGAAAAATAAAAATAAAAAGACCACCCCTTGTTCTTTCACGTTATTTTCTACGTGAATTGCGATTTAGGTTTCATTCTTTCGCATAGCGGTTTGTCTGAGATTCGAGTTTTTGTCTGCAAAGCAAAATAGTATATTAAAATGAAAACTGAAAGAAAATTCGTTTAAGTACAAGGATTAAAGTGAATGAAACAAAATGATTATGGCACGAGAATGGCTATTAGTGGAAAATGTAAACATACAACGAGTTCAAGCAGAAATACCAAATATTATTAAAGTCTTAGTAAACATAACACAATAATACCGTAACTGTCTGCCTAACGACACTTAGGAAACCTTATAATAGCAGCAATCTGACGATTTTCGTTATTTTACTAGATTTAAGTAGTAAATGAAATTCTTAGGGATGGGAAACACAATTCTAAAAAAAAAACACTTATTTTGTTTAAGTAAATATTGGTTAATGTGGATTTGAGTAAATTAAAGGCAATAAGATTTGAAGAAGGTGGCTGGCAGCGGATGGATGCGGGCTGCCCAAGACCGGGTTGGGATTATATGAAGGAAAGGCAATAAAGATAAACATCCCATAATTGTAGATACATCTTTAGAAACGAACAAAAACTTAATATTATAATCTATTATGTTCAATTACTGTATAATATCGTCATATTGATGCAACAAATACAAACTTAAAAAGAGCGAAAACAGAAGTTGCACCAAATAATGAAAGTCAAAAAGACGTAGAACCATACACAGTCACCTAGACACTAAATCTGATAAAAATGAAGCAACACATAAGCTTTATCATACTCTCAAACCTATTAAGTGCCTGATCACAAAATTCAATTTCAATAAAGACACCTTCATATCCTTTCTTTCGCAAAGACTACTGAAGAAAATAAGAGCAACAAAGGACACGATGATATTACTTAAGTAACGGAAACTTTCACCTCGAATTGAATTTCAGAGTATACAGGCTAGACTAATAATGGGGAAGGTGGGTAAACCGAATCCTTGGGAGCTGGGACCCCTCGTGCTTCGCATGTGGGATCAAAAGAACGTATTAATATTGAAAGTCTTCAGAAAGCCGAGATTGGGTTTTAAAATTTTCATTAAGTTTCACTCAGACTGTTTTCTTCAGCTACACAAAGCAGGATCTTTTAAATTTGAAATACTTCAGTGAGGTACGTACAACTTTATTGTATGCAGTGCATCGTTAGGTTTAAGAGCTTGTATAATTTAGAAGAATGGTTCTACTGGCTGCTCAGGTCACATTTGGTGAAGAAATTAAGTTATACGAAGACGAATAACGAAATATTACTAAACCAAATGTTTCCATTCCTTTGTTATTGGTCTTAAAAACTTGATTACCGAAAGGATTTTTGAGGCTATGATTTACTTTGTATAATTTTACGTAGTTGTACAGTATTCTGCGAAATCATTTCATTGATTAGAACGCATAAATAAAAGTTACAAATCTAGACGCAATCTGATGTTAGCGACGATCAATGTCAAAAAATTAGGAAAATTGGAGGCATTGTTGACAGAATAACGTTGTGATTAGAATGCGATCGTCCTTGTAAGTTAGTGGAATTGTTCCCCAAATGATTCACTCCATTCCTTAAATATGGTAGACAAGAAACCTTGCGAATATAATCACCGTTAAGGGTTGTACAAAAGCCTAATATAAATCATATAGTTTGTACAATGTGTGGAAACTTTAGCTCATAAATAACGGTTTGCTGTGGCCAGTAGCCGCTTTTAGATAAATTTCAGTAAGTAGCAACATATTTTAGCTGGAACATATATCATGGGTGAGATGTTTTTAGTTTGTATAGAGTGGGATTAAACTGGAGTTATATATGTAGAAGGTTATTTACTAGTTTTTGTAGGATTAATTAAAATGGAAGTTATTTCATTTGAGGGGCAAAATAGACATGAATTTAAAGCCACTCCGAAGCGGACAATACGATTGATATTTTAAGCAATTGAGTATGAGCTCAATATTAAGCTTCTTTTTTTCAAACGAAGGTCATGTATGAAATTTTCAAATCACAGCTATTGTGCAATATTGGCAGTAAGTTCAGTTTTGTACGTGCCAAAAACAGTAGTTTATGTGGAAAAATAAAGGACAAGGCCAGTGTCTTTCAAAGGAAGTTAATAAAAGGATTTCTACATCGTTTAGCTTTTGCTTAAACAAGTTAAGAGCCCTTTGCGAGGCTAATGATAACACAAACAAATTAAGGACATAAAAACTTTTCTTTCGACGTCTTTTTCTAGGAAGAGACAAGGGAAAGTAATCAGGCTAATGAAGCGACAGTCTTTCTCCTTAGAAATGTTGATGTCGTGACTTTTGGACATGTCTTGAACTTAGGAGAAAAGCTGGATTGAGCCTTGAGCAGTTAAGGAGCTGAACCTTTTCAGGGTTGCGTATTCAAACGGTGGCAATGAGACCCTGTTACTAAACTAAAGCTCTGCTATCTATCCATCTGGCTGTCAGAGGGTTTTATCTTTAGAACCTTTATAGGCAGACATAAAAAATTTGTTAAGACACTTGAAATTAGTTAATACATTTTTTTTTTTGTAATTATACTATCATAATGTGTGTCAATGTTAAAACTTTGGTTTGTCGAGTAAAAGTTGCAATATCAATCGTCGCTCAAAAGTTGTGTCGGGCTATGGTTATGTTGATCGAAAGTTGAGTCGCCATATCGTTTGACGCTCGAACACGGTGTCGCACTATTGTTTTTCGATCAAAAGTGATGGCACACTGACGTTCATAGAGTATAAGTAGTGTTGCACTAACGTACGTGGAACTGGTGTGCTGTCGCACCACTGATGGTCGACATAACGTACAGTAACTCTTTCATTTGTTGCATATTTGTTTGTCGCAACTTTGAGGTAGAATCGTATATCACAATAGCTGCTATAACAACAAATAATAAAAATAAAATTAAAGGGGAAACCCCCTTTAATTTTATTTATCCCCCCTTCTTTTCCCCTTCTAAACAAGAACGTGCTTTGTTTTGAGTGATCTGCTAATTATTGTACGATGGTACAGACAGCGTCATCAACTGCTTATCCCCCACGCATTAAAATTTCTTCGGATAGAGGATCAGCAGTTGATGACGCTGTCTGTACGAAACTCTTCGTATGCCAGTACAATTCGCACTTGGCCAATTTTGTACTGTCATCCCGTCACGGCTTAAGAGAGTACCTAAATTAGAAGTCATGTAGGCACTGTTGTCTAATAATTACTGTTTCTATGTACTATTTGTGTGAAGCTTAGTAGTTTTCACCCAGATAGGCGTTGTAATGTTATTTATAGCCCACAAGATCGTAAGGCATGAATTACCAAGTGTAATGTTCATGATAATAGTAACGACCATGCGTTAAGAATGCTGATTCTAATGTTGGTATGTACAGCAAGGAATTTACTCTTAAAAGGCGTGACGAATAAATATTAAAGTCACTGATCAACTAAACCTGACTGCAGGCGATGTACAATTTGATGTTCGTTTTAAAATTCTCCATGGTTTTTCTTGATAGGTATTGTTTTGTAACTAGCAAAACTTTAAGTATATTTGTAAACTGTTATTAGGTAGAATATAGTGTAACAAACAAATTGCGTAACAACTAATGTATATTAATCGTTGGACGAGTTAAGACGTTGATGATTTCGATACAGTCGTGGTTTTTTGAATTCAAACTTAAATGGAATTATTAAAAAAGATGCAGCGATTACGAGATTATTGTGAATCTTTCTTCGAATCAATTTATTTCTAAATGTCATATCCATACTGTCTTGCGCAAAACGAAATTTACGTAAATATGCGTCGTTTTTTAAATTCTAATCAATTATTTATAGAAGTCTTATTCAATCTTTGTTAGCGAAATGAACGTTGTGTATCCGATTTTAGACGTCATTTCGGTTATTCATAGGAACTTCCTTACCTATGTATGGCATTTGAATCATTTATTGACAACACGTTGTGTAAGACCGTATACGGACTGGCCGAGTCCCGGTTGAACACCAGTCCAACAATACTCAAACAACAGACTATCTCTTTATTATGCTCAACGCGTGGTGTTTGTTGGACAACGGACCCCTCAAGTTGTGGCCCATTTTGCGGCACGATGGGAAACAGGAAACTACGTAATAAAAGCGTTTGCAAAGCGTTTTTTGCGGAAGTGACGCTTTGTATGTGTGTCTCGTTAATTGAGTTGGATGTTTTCTCTGTTAATTAACAGTTGTCCTCTTGTTCAGGCATAATATGTCGGTTAGTATTGGTGATGCTATTCCGTGTCTTAATTCTTTTAGTATCTTTTATGACCTCTACAAGTCTCGCAACTTTATTAGTTTTAATTGGGGACTGTCGATCATACTGCCTAGTCTTTTCCCCATTGTTTTGGGGTCGGTTTTCAGTCTTACTGAATGCAGCTGATACGAGTGTTTTACACAGAGTGACTGCCCTGACCTCCAGCCAACCAACCCAGTCACTGGGAAATCCGATGCCCTTTGGTAAGACTGGTGGCGGGTGGTGGAATTGGGAACTGCCGATATCCTGTAACAATTCTGATAATTTACGAGAAATAAAAGGCTATGCAGAATTGTACGTATTGAATTTAATAGCTCTCACACGAAAGTTAAAATGTGATGAGTATCAAAAACAATTGTAAGTATAAAAGTTAGCACTGACCTAAACGCACTAAGGTTAGGCAGTATCCAGGAGGATTATGATCCACAGCCTGGCCGGCGTACAGGATCGGCCGAAGAGAAGACTGACGCGATCAGCTCGGTGACGGAGATCACCCAGGCGGTCTCTCAGTAGGAGGACCCGCCCTGGAAGCACAGGCACGCGACAGCTCGACTTATCCTAGTAAACCGACTCTCGGTTGCAGACTGGTAGACTTCAGTAAGTAGACTCCAGCAACGTAAGCGTATGAACAATCAGCGTGTTCAATAAACGGCTCCAAGAACTAGACTGCAGCAACGTAAGCGTATGAACAATCAGCGTGTTCAACAAACGGCTCCAAGAACTAGACTCCAGCAACGTATGCGTATGAGCAATCCGCGTGTTTACCAAACGGCTCCCAAATCCAGACTGACTCATTTGACGGGTTCCTTTTCTGACCGCTCTTCCAAAATTCATAAAAAATCCAATTATGAATCTTCTTTCTAGAACGGTCAAATCGTTTTTTATATAGCAACGGCCAGACTCAATAATTGTCGAATGCCATTTATTTTAATAATTTTTATTATAATATTAGTGCGAATCAGATCTAAAGGAACACACGATAATACAGCGGGTGTTCAGCCGTTTACTATCTAACACAGACAAACAAGCTTACAAGATATACAACATAGAGGTTTTACGTTAGTAGCCGAAAACTTATTTTAGAAGAAATGTTTGCGGTCGTCAATTTGACGACTGTCACTGACAGACATGTCAAAGCAAAACATTATTTATTTTTCAGGTTTGTAAATATTAATTTGATCCAATTATACAGGAATAAATTACAAAGGATGACGACAGGAACAGCATAAAAAGCGTAAGTAGATAAACACATTCTATTCATAAGATTCCAAGTTACAAATAACAAACAAATATTATAACATGTAGACATAACGTGCGATGAATGGTTTTATGCTTATGAAAAGTAAATATAGTTTAGGAGTTGAACCGAAACACTATAATCCTAAGGCCTAAGCATATTCTGATTATAGATTGAGAACAACGGATTAACTCACTGTTTTGCCGAGTTTGTCCGACTAGATTCGATACGGCATACGGCCACCTTTCTCAAGGAGTTCCACAGGATGATACACCGCCCGTCGCATTCCTGCGGACACGGCGCGCGGCCGCGCGTTGCGCCCGCGCGGGTAACGGCGGGGGTGGCGGAAGAGTATCTTGCTTGAAACACATACACACTGAGCTGACCACATCATCACTTTTTAGTTCCTCCTCCGTATCGGGTCTCACCATATTAAGTAGTGGTTTTCATGTTGGAGATATGGACCAACCACCGTCTCTATTAAAGTTTGGGCGTCGGCTATTTCAATAGCCTCACGTATTTTCCGCGGAACAAAGAATTCTGATTGTTAGGCTTCTAGGCATCTCATTGCTTATACTATGTCCTTATGCTTACTTATCTACTAATATTATCATGTTTATCTATATTACGTACTTACGTTACTTTATGAATACGACTTGTCTCGTAAATGGTCCTCTTCGTCGTTTCCTTTGATATGTAATTTTCCCCGGCTGCTTTTGACGAAAGTATTTACACGAAGCCAATACAACATTATTATGTGTGTGTTAAGGGAAAGAGGAAAAGAGTACGTACTGCTAAGACAACTGCTAATGAAGTGACTGAAGGACTTGAAATCAGTTTAGAAGTAGTACGTAGTAGGTAATTTTTTTGTAATTTAGTTAAGAATATACGTGTGTTCAATAGAAAATCATAGGTCTAACTAGACGATTGGAACAAGAGATAGCTTTTGATATGCAATAGATTGTACGTCGATGTTAGGCACTCAATTTTTTTTTGTTTTATTTTTTTCTGGTGTCGTGTGTGCATCTACTAACATATTAACTCACATAAACAAACAACTTTAAAATGAGGCATGAAGCGCGACCAGCTTACTGTAAATGTGTACAATGGTACAATGTTACCCAGAACTTGTTATTTTATGGCAAACTAAATTGGACAACTTTTGTGTAAGCAACACGCCACGCATTACATAGATCATTTTGCCATTGATATTCTGCGAACACTTCAATGGCATCTCAGTAGTGTGTCTGTCCATAGGATGTTGTTACTGTAGCAGTACAATAGTTTTCAGTATTGCTTATACAAAAGCCTTCCATGCTTTTGTAAGTAACACGAAAAATAATAGCAGGTTTGGTGTACTTACCTCTAACGCCATAGACGTACACCAACCCTACCATTTTTAGGGTTCCGTAGCCAAATGGCAAAAAACGGAACAGTTATAGATTCGTCATGTTTGTCTGTCTGTCCGTCCGTATGTCACAGTCACTTTTTTCCGAAACTATAAGAACTATACTGTTGAAACTTGTATGTATTCTGTGAACCGCATTAGTAATTTCAAACAACAATAGAAAAATAAATTTTTTTGGGGTTCCCCATACTTAGAAATAAAACTCAATTTTTTTTTAACCGACTTCAAAAAGGAGGAGGTTCTCAATTCGGTTGTTTTTTTTTATGTATATACATCGATTACTCTGAGATTTATGATCCGATTTACGTGATTCTTCTTTAGATTTCAGATTCATGTGGAATAGTTGCCATTTGGTTCCATAAAAATTTAACATTGTTTGGCCCAGTAGTTTTCATTTAATGATTTATTTTTTATTTATTTATTTTTAAGTTTGACCACGCATAGCTTTATTCAGTGTAGTCCGATTTCGATGATTCTTTTTAATTGATAGTGTATACCTCAAATTTGGTCCCATATAAATTTCAAGAAAATATTCCACCCCTAAGGATTGAAAATTAAGGGATGACAGATTTTTTTTGGTGTCGCCGTTTCGTAATTCATTATAGAAATGAATTACGAAACGGCGACACCAAAAAAAATCTGTGTGACGAGAAGCAGGCACTAAAAAGCGAAAAAAAAATTTAACAATAAAGACAACCGCCTTCAAAAAGTAAAAAAAAGACAACCGCCTTCAAAAAGTAAAAAATAACTTTCAATTCGCAAGTCGGCGGCATGGGTTTTGCTTGTTGTTTTGTATTGCCACCGACTTGCGAATTGAAAGTTATTTTTTACTTTTTGAAGGCGGTTGTCTTTTTTTTATCAAACCCATACGTGTGGGGTATTTAAGGATAGGTCTTCTAAAATGATATTGAGGTTTCTAATATAACTTTTTACACAGAGAGAGACACTTCCACAGTGGTAAAATGTGTGTGTCCCCTCCCCCCCCTGTAACTTCTAAAATAAGAGAATGATAAAACTAAAAAAAATATATGCTGTACATAACCATGTAAACTTCCACCGAAAATTGGTTTGAACGAGATCTAGAGATGTCCGTCCGTATGTCACAGTCACTTTTTTCCGAAACTATAAGAACTATACTGTTGAAACTTGTATGTATTCTGTGAACCGCATTAGTAATTTCAAACAACAATAGAAAAATAAATTTTTTTGGGGTTCCCCATACTTAGAAATAAAACTCAATTTTTTTTTAACCGACTTCAAAAAGGAGGAGGTTCTCAATTCGGTTGTTTTTTTTTATGTATATACATCGATTACTCTGAGATTTATGATCCGATTTACGTGATTCTTCTTTAGATTTCAGATTCATGTGGAATAGTTGCCATTTGGTTCCATAAAAATTTAACATTGTTTGGCCCAGTAGTTTTCATTTAATGATTTATTTTTTATTTATTTATTTTTAAGTTTGACCACGCATAGCTTTATTCAGTGTAGTCCGATTTCGATGATTCTTTTTAATTGATAGTGTATACCTCAAATTTGGTCCCATATAAATTTCAAGAAAATATTCCACCCCTAAGGATTGAAAATTAAGGGATGACAGATTTTTTTTGGTGTCGCCGTTTCGTAATTCATTATAGAAATGAATTACGAAACGGCGACACCAAAAAAAATCTGTGTGACGAGAAGCAGGCACTAAAAAGCGAAAAAAAAATTTAACAATAAAGACAACCGCCTTCAAAAAGTAAAAAAAAGACAACCGCCTTCAAAAAGTAAAAAATAACTTTCAATTCGCAAGTCGGCGGCATGGGTTTTGCTTGTTGTTTTGTATTGCCACCGACTTGCGAATTGAAAGTTATTTTTTACTTTTTGAAGGCGGTTGTCTTTTTTTTATCAAACCCATACGTGTGGGGTATTTAAGGATAGGTCTTCTAAAATGATATTGAGGTTTCTAATATAACTTTTTACACAGAGAGAGACACTTCCACAGTGGTAAAATGTGTGTGTCCCCTCCCCCCCCTGTAACTTCTAAAATAAGAGAATGATAAAACTAAAAAAAATATATACTGTACATAACCATGTAAACTTCCACCGAAAATTGGTTTGAACGAGATCTAGTAAGTAGTTTTTTTTTTAAAACGTCATAAATCGTAAACCGCAATTTACCTTCCTTGCTGCTACGGAACGCTTCATGGGCGAGTCCGACTCGCACTTGGCCCTTTTTTTTTCAATCATTTAAAAAATGTTTTATTATAAAAAGTAATTCTGTTGTCAAATAATTCAATATCAGCTCTTGGCATTGTATTGGAGGCCACCCGCCAGGGCCTATACGCTGAGAATACTACATGAGAGGCGTTTAATTTATTATCGATCTAATCAGTTTTTATACGTTTCTCTCCATAATTGTGCAATACGTAATTAACATCGGATGGTCGGAACTTATTGGGCAAGACTAAGGACATAAGTTAGTTAAAGGTCTCCCACGTATAATGAGAGGTTGCTCTGATAAACGGACTCATTACTCGTTTAGCTTAGCTCGTCAACCGAACTAAACGATTTAGTGAGGGTAGAGAATTATTGGGATACAAAATAGTTCATAGATACTTCAACAACTTTTGGGATGTATTGTTATCTATGTGTTGCGTGTTTGGTAGACCGTTTGCTTGAGTATGTTTATATCTATACTAATATTATAAAGAGGTAATGTTTGTTTGTTTTAATGTTTTTTTGGAACAAAGTTCTTTATCGCGCGTTGCGAAAGGGGGCTAGACGGAAAAAATTAAGACCAAAAGTTGTAACGACACTTTTTGCTATAGTTGTAAGCCGTGCGGCGTGCGCGTGTTTCTCTGTCTGTCTCTCTCTCTCACTCTCATAGAAAGCAAGCCAGTTATTTTATTTGTTAATAATAAAACAAATATTATTATATCTTAAAAAAAAACAAAATTTTATTACAATTCCTTCACTAATTAATCGAAAGGAACTTCGTTCCATCCGGGTGTCCCTTTTCTAGATTTCTAGAAATACAGGTACGATTTAAAAAAAATCTCTAGCTACACTTTTGCTCACAGGAAAGACATGTTTTATTGTAGGTATAACTATTTCATTTCCACGCGGAAGAAGTCGAGGGCAGAAGCTATTATGTATTTCATGATTTGTAGGTTTTTTTGTTCCATTAATTATGTCGGTGTAAAACAATTCATGGACTTCTTTCCCGATTTTGTTTGACACATCCTCCATTGTCTATGTCTAAGCTTATAAAAATACATTTATAGTGCAAACCTGCATTTGTAACCAAATAGGTACTTTGCTTAGTTTACAATTTCTTAAATGACTTCCTGATCGATATTGCATTAAAAACATGAAGAATTGATCTTGAGAAAATCGTTGTAAAATCTTATTTCACAAAGAAAATATGACTTAGAAATATTATTTGTTACTCTGGATGGAGCCTGTGATGTTTCTGCGATGCAATTTGCATTTCTTCAGATGCTTGAGATTCTGATCCTAATGTGGATCTTGTTAGTATAGGAACTAAAGACTACAAAACCAATTGACAGCGCATACAGTGCCCGACGCTCGAAAACTATTAGTATATTGGCGCCTATACTAGGCTGTAGGGTGTAGGCTACAGGGTGGACCCTGTAGCATAGTATAGGCGCCAATACCTACCACCTACTAGTACCACATACACTACTACACACTAGGTACTAGTATGTGTGACCATTTTAGTTGTGTCCACGTGTTAGACCTGTGTGCATGTAAATTCATCATCATCATCATTTCAGCCGAAAGACGTCCACTGCTGGACATAGGCCTCCCCCAAGTGGCGCCACATTGACCGGTCCCGTGCGACTCGCATCCAGCGGATCCCCGCAACCTTTACCAGGTCATCGGTCCACCTAGTGGGAGGCCTTCCAACGCAACGTCTTCCGGAGATTCTTCGCACCCCTTGCCACGCCGTAACCTCGACCGCTACCATAGTCGAAGCTAGACGAGCTGCCGGGTACTAGGGGCCGTTTTTGTGTTGCGCTATTCATTTGGGGGGTTTTGCCATAATCGCCACGCTTGGCAGGCGGGTTGGCGATCGCAGTATGGTTGTTACAAAGGCACAGAGAACGCTGCTGCCCATTCTCTGGTGAGTTCCTTAGTCGCCTCTTACGACACCCACGGGAAGATATGGGATGGTGCTATTCTTTACGTCCGACACCATACGGACGATGCATGTAAATTATTAAAACTTTTTATGCCATTATAACGCATCAAACATGTGTGGTAGTTTTATTCTCTTTGGTAGGAACAGACTAGAATCTTTGCTTTACATGCCATGTCACCATGATCGTAGGAGCTCGTGGCTTAGTAAAAGCCCTACAAATCGGCCAGTCATGATAGTTAAAAAGCTACGCTTGCCGCGGTTGGTCAGTGGATGGGTGACCATCCATTTCATACCGAGACCCCTCAGTGCCTCGGAAAGCACGTTAAACTGTTGTGGTTCGGCTGTCATTCGTAGATCTTTGACAGCCGTTATAGGTAGTCAGAAGCCAGAAGGGGTATCGTGTTACCCTGCAACTGGGTTGTGGAGGTCAGATAGGCAGTAGCTCCATGTAAAACACTAGTGTTCAGCTGCATCCGTTTGGACTAGATGCCGACCCCAACATAGTTGGGAAAAGGCAAGGCAGATGATGATGCCAAGTTACCAAGAAAAAAAGAAAATACATTGTAAGGAAAAAAACCAAACACCTTCTAAAAGCTTTCGATCGTCATTTATTTCTTACTTAGCCCACATATCACTACCTAAAGGTTTCCTAAGGTCTCCCACGTAATCATAAAGGCACGGGTCATCGAACCCAGTGATGTGGGCCCGAGAATGGCAATCGCTAAGCTACCTATAAGGCTAACTTCCTGCGCACAATGGAATATTCGCGACGGTATGACCGTACTAGGAAACTTTATATATTTTCATAAGAATAGCGGTTTGGTGATTAATATCTTCGACATGGGCTGGAGTCTTTGTCAATATTTTGTTTGTAATTCCAAGACGTATAAATTCTTCTGACCGAATTTCGGCGGCCAATCAATACATATCAGGGGTGTGATTCTCTAAGACCTCATTCTAAACTTCGATCTGAATCCGCTGTGAGTTTCTAGAAAACATTCTAAAAACTCAGTTGATAATTCGAATTTACACTAGCGCCACCCTTGCGAGCGTGTCAGCGAGTTGAACTTAATTGACAGGGAGATTTTGACAGATAAAGTATAAGATAACGTAAGGAGTGGTATTCTGTAAGGTAATTTCCCCGTCACATCGATGCTCACTCGAACCCGATTCAAAGTGTCAAATATATCAAGGTCATTTTGAACCTTATGCGAAGTGAGAGTGAGTAGCGATGTGAGATGCGAGTTGTTGTTTGAATTTTACAGAATCGACCTACAGCCAAGTACGCAGAAGATATTATAATGCACAAGTGTGTGCGCAAACACAGATGCACTCCCTCTTCCCTCACTCTCATAGTCCGGTGGGACGGCAATCCGACACGACCGGAGAGAGATCAGGCGCAAGACCAACGGCTTTACGTGCTTTTCGAGGCACGGGGGTGTTTGTACTTGTATGCTGGTGATGATTTATTTACTTACAATCGACACGCGTCACGGCACGGGGGTGTCGCTCCGCCAACTTCCGGGCTGCTACTGAGAAATTTCTAATGGAAAAGCCCAATAACACTTTGCCCAACCTGGGAATACAAACCCAGGACCCCACGCTCAGCGGTCGCGCTTGCGACCACGAGACCAACGAGACAGTAACAAGGTGAAGCGTGATTGGGTAAACATACATGCTTTTATGCTGGTACTTCACTTGACGTATTTCTGCGAATATTCGCCTTATTTGGATAATATAAAATATACCCTATGGTTATTGAAATTAAGTCGATTTTGTATTATCCAAATAAGGCTAATACTCGTATTTGCACAAATACGCCAAGTGAAGTGCCAGCATTACATTTATGATATTAGTAAGACAAGATTGGTAGAAGTGCGACTTCTTCGATTCACAGAATCACCAAACGTGTGATGACAGTCACAGGCACTTGATTAGCTGTTTCTCTTAACAACAATACGCCCCCAATCAGTTCTCTTTCCCTATCCAACACCAATCCGTTTTTCCCGTTTTTGCATGTAGTTTTGAATGTGATGCTACCGCATGTTCTAACGACAGCACGCAGTACAAAAAAAAATTAGAGCAGTGGTATTGACCGTCCAATCAATGCATTTTGATCAATCTTTTTGGCACGAGGCGGAACTGACACACATATTGTGACGTTTACAAGAACTTTTATGATCTTTAAATAAATAGAAGTAAACAATGAGGTACTACTACTGCGTAGTAAATTAATTAGTATGGTAGGGCGGGAAGCTTTTTTATTTTATTGCACACACTATTCCTAAACCACTGCAATTTCTGAAAGCCAGAATCAACAGTGGCGACCACCAGAAAAGCGCCGAGGCAATGAAGCTCGACGAGCCCAGGAGAAACGTTACATCTGTCTTGGAACCTGCAACGAAATTAATCAGATAAAAACAGCGGAGGAGTAAGAAATACATATTTTCCATTTCTCTCCATATCAAGCAGGATATAGAACAGAACTAGGCCAAATTGGCACAAAGGGACGTTTACTACTGAGGAAAGCCCAGCTGCCAAGCACCATGGATTACAATTAACATTCAAAAGTGCCTTTAATGGTCTAATTGAAATAAATGATTTGACGTTGACTTTTGACATTACTTAATGGGTCCTAAAAAAAGCGGCGGTAAGTTTGGTAAAAACAAGTTTTACCAATTGGGTGGTCAATGGCCATTTTCGGCGGTTTCACATTTAGTTGTAGAGAACTTTATGGCGTTGTCGGTAATTTAGAATACTAAAAGTGGACAGAGTTTAACGCCTTGTAGAGACGCCAGCACATCAAGGCATACCAAACTTTCAAAATTTCCGAATTGAATATAAACCTTATCCTTTTGCGTTAAAGTTGAAAATGTATCAAAGAAATTTGACAAATTGTTGTAGCTTGATACCTTGGCCTCCGTACTTAGCTCCGTCGGCGTCGATACGATACGACATTTTAACTTTCTTGTTCACTGTCATTTTGTTGCTCGTTTTGGTCTTCAAAGTGGACATTTTATCACTTCGTCTGAGCGTTTACGTACGTTTTTAACGGCAAGTTAATAACTATGGATGGACGGGTTATGAGTAGCGAAGTTTCTGACAGAGAAGACTTCTGTTTTTATGAGGACTGGGATGAGGTCCTCCAAGATTGGAGAGATGAAGCACGGAATCGCGAAAAATGAAAGGAGTGGGACAGAATAAAAAAAAATATAATAGCAGCCTATAATTTTCCCACTGCAGGGGAAAGGCCTCTTCTCGTACAGAGAAGGCACGAGCACTGATCATCACGTGCGCTCAAGACGGATTGGCGATTTCAGACTTATATAAATTATAACTACAGGTATACTCACGATTTAAAAAATTACTGAAACTGTTAATTACACACAGCATGGTTACACATGTTTACAATAATAGAGTCTTAAAACTGGTTCTACAAATCGATATCAGTGCAAAATCTGACTTTCGATATAAAAATTATGGATTATGAAGTTGTGATGTGATGATAAACACTAAATTCATGCTTTAACTGTAAAACAGTTTGCTAACACCTAAAGCCCTACTTACCCACTAACGTAAAACCATAAGCCCCATACTGCCCATACAGTACAAATTTCAGTAGCCCCAGACACCCTATTAAATCTTGAACACAGACTCGGTGTAATCCGACGAAATTAGTTATTCAAAAGTAATTTACATGCAGTGTCCGTTGTCCCGTATTAATAGTAATGTTTGTTAGAGAACTGGTTTACTGCTAAAATTGTAGGTCAGATTGTATTTCGAGGATTTATGCTCCGTTATTATTCATGCTTCTTTGGGCTCTATGATCCTTTGAAGAATTATGTTGAAGGGTTTTTGCTGTGAGTGTGATTATTTAATTAAGTGCTGCTTAAGGTAATACAGCAGTCTTTTTATTTGTGCATATTATAATAGTTTAGTATGAAGGATTTTTGGAGGAGCTCGTGGCTAGGTGATAAAGAGATAAGTGGTAAAGAGCAAATAAAGCCGTTGGTCTCGGCCATCATTCGTAGATCTTTCGCAGTCGTTATGGGTAGTCAGAAGCCAGAAACTCTGACAACCAGTCTTAACAAGGGGTATCGTGTTACCCCGTAACAGGGTTGGGAATATCAGATAGGCAGTCTCCATGTAAAGCACTGGTATTCAGCTGCATCCGGTTAGAGTGGAAGCCGACCCCATTACAGTTAGAAAAAGGCAGATGTGTACGAAGGCTTTTTCAAGGCAAGTTTTCAAGTGAACATTTAATTATGAACATACATCAAACCACTATGACGAGAACTAATTACAGGCGTACCTAACTCATAGGTATTACTAAGAGCGGGTTGTAGTGTACAATGCAGCCTACGGAGACGTCGACTTCGATGTTTACAACACAAGCAACATTAAATTATAAAAGACTCAGTGTACCTAGCTTCCTTTTTGAACATAGCACACATACAAATACTTAGCTTCTTTTTTATGTGTAGTTTATATGTGTTTTAACTTTTTGTTATGCACCTGTCATGTTATCTCTTCACCACCCTTGGTTGACTGGTAAAGAATGCCTAAGGCATTAAGTACGCCTTTGTACCTTTGTGCATGAAGTATAGTAATAAATATTAAATAAATAACATTTTTTATGGTTTTATAGGCTTGCCGCAACTCACCTGATCTTAAGTAATGATGCAGCCTAAGGTGGAGCATGCTGCTAGGATAAACCGGTACACTCGTGCCTTGAAGATATCCACATTTTATGTATCGGGGAATAGAGGCGGGCAGTGAATTCCATAATCCAATACTTCTTTTTATGTTGATTAAAATATTCTGAATGGTTGTTCGTTAGTTCGCTGGACTGATTTGGCTAATTTTGGTCTTAAATTATTTGTAGAAGTCCAGGGAAGGTTTAAGCGGTAAGAAAATTTTAAAATCAATTGACTGGACAACGTCTGTCGGGTCAGCTAGTCTTCTAATAAAAATACCACTATATCCAAAACGCAGTTTGTATCAAGATGATTTTACAGTCGATTCATCATCATTATCAACATCATCATCAGCCAAAAGACGTCCACAGTTGAACATCGGCTTCCCCTGTAGAAACGATTAAACAAATAAAATGGGTATTGCCTGAAAAACACTTCCAGTTCGCAAGTTGCAAAAGAAATAGCAAAATCGAACTCAATAGAACCTCATCGCGACGGAAGCAAGTACTGGCATTAAGCAAGTTAGATGGATCCGGAGTAAACGTCGGGCTCGTACGGAAGCGTTGGGATTGCTCCGTAAACTGCATTGTTGACGCACCATGGTAAGTGACGAGGAGTTTGTGAACTTTGTTCCAGAATAAACGGTTCACACTCGGTGTGGGAAGTGTTGTGTGCTTAAGATGAACGAGTTGTTTACTGGAAACGTAGGTGTGTGTGTGCCACCTCAGTACTTGCATCTAGTGTGTTCCAGTAACAATATTCTGCGATCTTTTTGTCTTAGTGTAATGCTGTTTTTAACCGACTTAAGAAAAGGAGGAGGTTCGCAATTTTTGTGGATTGTGTCAGTATATACCTCAAAATTGGTACCATATAATTTCATGACATTTTTCTATAAGGGTGGAAAATTAAGATATGACAATTTGTTTGGGGTTTCCGTTTCTAAGTTAATTTGGGTAATAAAATATAGGAACTAATAAGCGAATAAAGCTTTTTTACAAAAAAGACAACCGACTTCAAAGAGTACAAAATCACTTTTTACTTATGGATGGCTTGGTTGGCCCTTTTGTTAATAATAATAATAATAATAAGTTGCGTCGAGCTCGAGCGACGAGTATTTCTCTCCGCCGACGACGCCACCACCTGTGCGTCGGCGGGGACGACGCCGGCCGCCGGACAGCTTGGGACTTCGAGACCCACCGGTCTCTGATAGGGTCCCCGCTCCCGGTGGAAGTGTGCAGCGCATGAGATGGACGCAGTCTATTAATGAAAGTGTCATGCGCTCATACTATGGGGCTACAGAGGGGGGAAGTAACTTGACTGCGTACCGAGGCTCTCGTTACGAGGAGGCTCTCGTTGGGCAGCTGGATCAAGGGCTTGATACAGAAAGCGGTACTCCTGGACACGGCGCGTATTGTTAGGAGATTCCTCTCTCAGGAGCCCTGACCACCGGTAGCTTGGACCCTGTTCCCGATACAATTTTTAATATTTTTAAATGTTTTTTTTTTTTACTAATATTTAAAAATTTAATATAATATGTATAAAAAATGAATAAATGTGAATAATAATAATAATTCATTTATTTCAGGCTGCATAGGCCCATACATAAATACCTTAACCTAAACATACATATTTTATAATTTCTAACTTGTGTTAATAGGGACGGCAACTATGTTAGTAGCACTTCACTAAATTGCACTAAGTTGTCTGTGTGCTGTCCTGTGGCACTTGTCCGCGGTAGCGACGGAACACCACGCCCTTAAAAGCTTTTATAGGCGGGAAAACTATACTAATATTATAAAGCTGAAGAGTATGTTGTGTATAAAATAGTTAGTAGACAACACAAAAAAGCGATATTCAGTAAGATTTTCTTAGGTATGGCACCAAAAATCTAGAATAGAATACCTAAAGCATTACTAGACTGTAACGATTCCAATAAATTTAAAAAACAATTACAAAACTTGCTATTAAATAAGGCGTACTACTCTTTAAATGAGTACATGTCAGGCAAGAACTTCGGATGTTTATTGGGTCTGAGGTGAATATTTTCTGAGTCCGATTTATTATCTATTTATTATATTGTTAATTTTACCTTGTTTGACCAATGTATATTTTGTCTGTTTATTAAATATGTTATACATACTGTGTTTGACGAAACTAATACCAATACTCTGATATCTAATTTATTTGACATCTGAATCATTTCGCTCACATTGTGTAATTTAGACCTCAATACTTTTTTTTATGACATGATTATATTAGGCCAATCTGTATTTAATGAAATGTTATTTTAATTATTATTTTTGTTATCATATTTTTGTTCCTCCGGCTACCCGGGAAGTTCTGGTGGCACGGGCCTAAGCCAAGTGTTCATCAGTTGGGTTAAGTGCGGGTATGGAAATATTAGATTCCACGTGGTTGTGCGCAGACTGTATAATATTGTCCGGCTCACACTGTAGAAACTTTCTTACTAACCTGCATGTGTTTAGGATCACTGCCTTTTGCAGTAAGTGGTAGGTGCTAGCTGGTAAGTTTAGAGAACTCAGGGACTGGTGAAGCTGTTTGGGGATGACTCCCGTTGAAGAAATAACTATAGGGACAATTATTACTTTTTGTAGGCGCCAAAGTCGGGTAATTTCGTCTTTTAACTCGGTGTATTTTGATAGTTTTTCGGCTATTGTAGTCTGTAAATTGTGAGTGTTTGGTACGGCTATATCTATTAGGAATCCAGTTTTGTTAACTTTATTAATCAAGGTGATATCTGGTCTGTTATAATGAATTGTGCGGTCGGTGAAGAGAGCTCGGTCAAAGTACAATTTCGTGGCGGTGTTCTCTAGTACTGTTTCAGGGTTGTATTTATAATATGGTACTACAGTATCTACAAGTTTGTACTGATGAGCTAATTTCTGGTGGATTACGTTGGCTACTTGGTCGTGTCTATGTTTGTAGTCGGTTTGAGCTATTGATTTGCAGGCTCCAGTTATGTGTTGAATTGTTTCTGAGGAACTATTGCATTTTCTACATGTGTCGTTTGGTAGGTTTTTTATGACGTGCTTTCTATAGTTTTTGGTCTCTATTACCTGGTCCTGTATTGCTAGCATGAACCCTTCAGTTTCTGGGAAGAGTTCGCCTCGACTAAGCCATGCGTTCGACGCTTCTTTGTCGACATTTGGTTGGCATAAATCTTGGCGATGTCTTCCATGGAGAGATTTCTGGGTCCATTCTAGACATTTCGTTTTGTCATCAGTCAATCTTTCGTTTTTCTGTTCCGTTTTGTCTTTTAGATTAAGGGGTGTGAAGCGTTGGTCGTTTTGGGCTATTAGTTTGTGGAGTGTGGAAGATTCAGTTTTAGCGAAAAAGTATTGTCTAAGAGTTGTGATCTGTCGATTGTGAAGATTTAAAATATCAATAAGTCCCCTGCCTCCCTCTTTCCGCGGTAGTGTAAGTCTTTGCACGCATGATCTAGGGTGGTGTTTACGGAATTTAGTCATTGTAGTGTTAACTTTCCGTTGTAAGTTTTTCAGGTCTGTTTTCGTCCAGTTTATAACCCCATATGAATAAGTGAGGATAGGGATAGCAAAGGTGTTAATTGCTTTTATTGTGTTACGAGAGTAGAGTTGTGTTTTAAGAATTGTGTTTAATCTATGTTGGAATTGTTGTTTTAGTTTCTGTTTGATATCTTTATAGTGTATTTGATTTGATTGTATGTACCCTAGGTATTTGTAAGTATCCTGTTCATCCAATGGTTCTATTTGTTCACCCGTTGCTAAGGTGTATTGGTGTTGGTAGTTCTGTCCTGCTCTTACTGAATTTATTTTGCATTTGTCTATACCAAATTCCATTTTAATATCGTTTGTGAATTTCTCTGTGAGGTTAGCTAACTCGTTAAGTTCGTCCTCCGATTTTGCGAACAGTTTAATGTCATCGATGTACATTAGATGGTTTAAAATACTACCATGGGTCTCCTCCTGCCCATCAACAATAGAATTTAAAGGGATTCCTAGTGAGGTTGTGTTTAATATTTTTGATAATGGGTTAAGAGCAAGGCAGAACCACAATGGACTAAGTGCATCTCCCTGGAAGATGCCTCTCTGTATTTTTATTGGACTGGTGTCTTTTGTTTCGGTTGGGGTAGTGAGTCTCAGTACAGTAGTCCAAGTTGTCATTACGGTCTTAAGGAATGCTATTAGTGATGGGTGTATATTGTATATTTCTAATACTTGAACTAGCCATGAATGAGGAACTGAGTCATAAGCTTTTTTGTAGTCTATGTACATGGTAAATAAATCAGATTTGGACTTCTGGACTTTTCTTAAAACTACGGAGTCTATTATTAATTGTTCCTTGCAGCCTTGGCTAAACTTTCTACATCCTTTCTGTTGTTCGGCCAAGATGTTATTAGCGTCTATGTGTTCGTATATCAGTTCGGATATGCAGGATGTGATGCTCTTATACAAGGTCTGCAAGCATGTAATGGGTCTGTATTTCGCCGGATTTGAGAGATCACTATGATCTTTTGGTATCATAAAAGTTGTGCCAGACGTTACGAAAGCGGGTATTGATTTTGGATCTTGGATAAATGTATTAATGTAATGATATAAATAACAATGAATTGCTGTGAATTTTTTGTACCAGTAACTATGTATGTGGTCTGATCCAGGGGCTTTCCAATTATGTAACCTTGACAGAACTTTATGAAAGATATCCGGGGATATGTGCTCATATACCATTGGTTGGATGTTACTATTGCTATTTGATACTTCTGACTGTATCCACTCAGCTCGAGAGTTATGACAAACAGGTTGTTCCCATATTCGTGCCCAGAATTGTTTTAATGTTTCTGGATCAGGTGTGTTGTTTTCGTCGTCATGTGGGGTGTTATGTTGAATATTTGTTGTTGTCTGTCTGATATTGCGGTAAAAAAGTTTTTCGTTGTGGGTGAAATTAGTATTTTGTTGTTTTCTTAAACTACATGCTTTGTATCTTTCAAGTCGGCCTTTTACGACGCAGAGTTTTTGTTTCAGTGTGTCGAGTGTGTGAGCTGCTTTTGTGTTAGGTTCTTCGTGTATGGTGTGAGTTTTATATTGTTTTATTATCTTGTTAACATGTTTCCTTAATTTTCTACTACTATTGCCGTTCATAAATTGAGTCATTCTACCTATTTTCGTCCTTAAATCTTTTAATTTGTTTTCCAGTCGTCTTTGCCATTTCGGCTTGTATTCTGTTTTTGGTACTCGGGTACTTTCTTGCGGTTCAAGTGTTATCCTTGCTCCATTTACTTTAGCAACGGTCCATGCCGAACAATAAATGACGGTTTGTAATGTATTGAAGTCGGTGTCACTATCGACATTTTCTGGGAGAATAGTTTTGTTTACGTAGCTAATTATTCTTGCAAGGTTTTTAGACGGTTTCTGTTTTGGAATATAAATTCTATTAGTAGGATTAGTTTCTTTAAAAAATTCGAATGTTTGTTGAAAAGTATCGTCTATCAATGAATCTCTTTCTAGGTTTATTTGTGGATTAGGTAGAATATTTGTTAAAGTATTTAGTTCGATGTTATCTGATGTTTGAGTGTTAGGTGTAGGTTCTTCTATGGAGGTAATTTTAATGTTATCTGTTAATTGGGTATTGGTGTTGTTTATATTAGTAATGCTTGCGAACGGGTTTCTATTGTTGTGTGCGTTGAGGGTTCGTAGTCTGAGTTCTTCAGCTACCTCTGCCTTTAATGAATTTAATTTATCGTTACTGATGTATTTATTGTTTATTATTGCTCTCCTCTGGTCAGCTATTCTTTGTTCGCTAAGGTGAGCAAGTGATGGGAAATTACTAACAAAATCGTCATACATACGTTTTCTATATGCCGTTTCGTTTGTACCTAAATCTGTAATTCGATAATAAGATCGCATTATAGCTTCATTTTGTTCACTAGTCCATCTCATTCGAGTCTGTGTTTTGTTTTGTGTACGATGTGCTTCTATGGTTGAAGGTGGCATTTGTGCAGGTGTGAATATTGATTGGGTACAATCTATAGCGTTTTGTGTCTGTAGGGTAAAATGATTGAATTGCAATTGATCTAACTCTTTTTCTACTTCGTTTCGTATGTTGTCTATTGTTTTTTGTGGCAGTAGTTTGTTATTTATGATGGATCTACGTTGATCTCCTATTCTCTGTCGGCTAACCTGCATATCTGGGAATTTTTCTATAAATTTTAGGTGGAGTGGTTCGAGGTAGGTTCTTTTGTCTGCGTCTAATAAGGTTAATTGAAAGTAAGTGCGCAGAATGAACATATTCATTTCAGATGTCCATCGCCTGCGTTTACTAGGAGCGTTTGTAGCGGGTGCAAGCTCATTGTCAAGGATGACATCTCGCACAACACTATCAAGCGTGCTGGTGGTAGACAAGCAAGCTTTTCTTCTTGTCATGTAGGAGGGGCGAGTCGAAGGGATGGATGAAAATAACGAAATAGTATCATCGCCCTTGGAATCGGCTGTAGCATCCACGTAGTGAGCCCGCCTGTTCAGCTCACTACGACCAGCTGTAACAATTTTTTCGGTAGGAGCCCGCTTGCTCAACTCCTCACCGCCGATGGTTCGCATGCTGTGGCATCCAGCATCGGCTCTGGATGCGCCCCGGCGCTCCCCGGGAAGCGACCGTAAATTATACATTCTTTTATTACTCATCTCCATAAAGGGATACCCTGCCTTGTTAGCCGCGTAAGTTTTTTGTACAGTTGTACAGTACGCGTGTCCGCCCCCCACGTGTGCTAGATGTTCAGCTCGGACGTAAGGTTGGATTTTAGGGGGCTAATTATTATTATTATTATTGTTTTCTCTTTTGACATTTCTGATCTATTGAATGTATTTAATTATTTTTTTATATCTTCTTATTTAAATTAACTACCAGAAAATAATATTTTGCATGCCTTAATTGGTAGAACATAATGGACTGCACATTTATTCAACATCGTCAAATGTATTTATCATTACTTATGTTCAGCAATAAATAAATTGATTGATTTGATTTGTTTTAACGCGCTATTCTCAGAAACATCTGGCCCGATTCTGATTATTCTTTTTTTTAATAGGAATTTTTGTTTTGATTGATTGTTAATAGGTAACATTATTATTCCTGAATCAAAGATCATATATTGCTATCAAAATTAGAGAGCTGAAAGAAAATCCACGCATTATAAGTCACTGGTAAAAGCTAGTGATATTATAAAGGATTATATTGTGTCACTGTAGGAGGAACTAATTTACAATAACTTTTATTTGGTAAGCAAACTACGAGAGGATGGACAGCAGCGTCCTTCTGAGTACTATAACACCTACTACGATCGCCAACATGCATCGGCCCAGCATGGCGATTACGACTGAACCCGCTCTCGGGGGAGACCTATGCCCAGCAGTGGGCGTCTAGAGGTTGACATGATGATGATGATGATGAAGCAAACTTCGGCGACCTCCGAACAGTGTATTGGTTGAAATGCATCATCAGAAGTCAATCACAATGTTTCACTTTTGATAGCACCTCAAACTATGAGTAAACTCCAAATCACACACAGTAGGTATTCATTTAATTTGAGAGCCGGTCCATTGGCTTAATAGCTGCACAATTAGCAGCACCATCAACAAATCAAACAGATGATAATACGATCGCGGCCATTACAGCTTGATTACTGCGATCAGGGTAATTGTGCAGTCGTAATGTTTGAACACGCCTTAATGTCGTTACATTTGCGTGGCTGTTTGTCATAAGCTGAGTGGTGAATGGATTGTTGGGCTGGTTTAGGTGATCTTTCATCATAAATTATCCGAAACACCATTTTTAGGGTTCCGTACAAAAAAACGGAACCCTTATAGTATCACTCGTGCGTCTGCCTGTCCGTCCGTCTGTCACAGCCATTTGCTTTGAATCTACTGGACCAAATCAGGTGAAATTATAACCCAAACACAGATGTGCAAGTATTTTTTTTTTATTAGGGTCATTTTCTGGGGACAAATTAGGAAATAAAAAAAAAGTTTTGCAAACCTTACTGTGTCATAATAATCAAATGAAAGGGCTGGTTAAGAGGATCTCAAATACATTTATGTTATTTTTGTAAAATAAATAGTTTTGATTTTATTCATGAAAGAAGACGAAAATTGACCATTCCATTTGAAAAACATATAAAATATAGTTCATTGCTTGTGGATTGGACATGGACATGGACAATAAAAGCTATAAGAATTCTATCAATTAAAAATCATACCACAAAAAACATTGAAACACAAACATTTGACTTTGGCATTGTAGCGGAACCCTCTCCACGCGAGTTCAACTCGCATTTACCCGATTTTTTTACTTCAAAAAAGAATACGTCGCCCCACACTAGGATTTTCTCCTGTGTCGTTGGTGTGTTTACAAACATACACTCACATACACAACAACCAGACCCGGAACAACTACCTGTAGGCCAAATATTTGTTCCGAAACCTAAAACAACCTTTGGTGTTTTAATTAGTAACAAGCGCTGCAAAAAGCTTTACAGCAAAGCAACACAACTGTCTGCAGCAGCTTTATTGTCAAGTTTATCATAGTAGGTCATCTACCATGCACGAGGTTAATTTGTCTATGACTATTTAATTCATGGCGTGTGCCTAAATTCTCACTTAACACAACATGTACAAAACTTAATTATCCATCGAAAATTCATGGTGAATCGACACGAGTCATTAACATAATCACCATTACCATAATTACTATGGAGTATCGATATCGGATGGAATCGATTATATAATCGAATAGGGCGATGACCGTAACCCTATCTCGGTCATTCGACCTTATCGAGTCTCATGGTGAATGATCGTAATGGGGTGTAAGTACAATTTATGGGGTCACCTTCTATGTTGGTATGGTGCTAGGTTTGACTTCTTTGACTTCAATGACATTGAGGTCGTAGTTTTCATTAACAAAAGGTGAACTGAGAATGATGGATTAAAGTATAAGGTTCTACAGTTTCTAATGAGTTGATTAATTTAAAGACGTTTAATACTGGTAAAAAACAGAGAATTCAAAGATTAGATTCTTAAAAAATGAGACCAGTGATGCAAAATGTATCAAATTTATTGTAAAAATGTATTAAATGAATACATGAATTATTAAAAAATGCATAAAGACGCCACATAAGTAAATGGATTTAAAAACGTAGGTACCTAATATTGATTTCATATTACAAATAGAATAAAAATAATATAAGATTAGAATATTAATTGTAATAGGTAAGGTTATAATAAAGATATAATAAAAAATAGTAAAGGTCAATATGACATTGACCTTTATTATTATAATGCATATCAAATTCTATTGCTATGTTTGTTTTTAATAATAAACAATACCAGTCACTACTGTGTATATAGGTATTAATTTCTGTCCTACTGCTGGGCAAAGGCCCCTTGTCGTATAGAGAAGGCTGCATTGACCATTCCAGACTTTGTTTTCAAATCACAGATATCGTGATATACAAGTTAAAAACTAAAATTTAAAAAAGCCCGACACATTGTCATGTTGTATAGTATTCTACTAGTCAAGCCCTTTCATTTGTTTGATACCCATAATGATGGAGTTGTGAAAAAATATGTAATCCGTCATTTTGCGGCGGCGCGCGCCTGCCATCTTAGACCGATTTACATCAATCGTAGCTAAGAACACTCCCGACAAATTTACCTTTCAAACAAGAAAAAAACCAAATCAAAATCGGTTCATCCGTTCGGGAGCTGCGATGCCACAGATAGACACACACACACACATACATACACAGACACGTCAAACTTATAACACCGTCGTTTTTGCGTCGGGGGTTAAAAATAGAAAGTAGTAAATTGTAAAAGTCACATTGGTCCCGGTATCGAACCCGGAACCTCATACATGAGAGGTAGGACCCTAACCACGCTTTATAATAGGTAAACACCTTTAACCATCGGGGAATAAATGATAGGAGTGATATTGAAAGTTTTCGATTTCAGCATCATTTCTTTTCTTAATTGACGCTATAGCATTCACACAAGCGATATTCACCATAATCCTCATCCTAATTTGACCCCTGTCAAGAAAAAATACTTGATTAATGATAGGAATAACCATTGTCAGTTGCGTTTAGTAATGTAATCTTAAATGATTCAGCATCTTCAGGGATCAGATATTTAAGATTATTTATTAACGTACAAACATCCTGCCAGGCTAGATCCAATGCGATATTGTAGCACACTTAAAATTGTAATAGCTCCACTGTATAAATTATATTAAATTCTATAGAAACTTGTAAATTCAGTCAAAGCGCAATATAATATATCGATGTTTTCAGCAATGAGGTAAAATCTTTGCATTTAAATAAATCAATTGTTTATTCATCATAACATCATTGTAGTACATTACAAGGTTGACAAAATAAGTGTACTAAAACTACAACAGAAAAGGTGGTGAGATGCTGCATTCGCAGCTAAGCAATCGAATAACCTGTATAAGGGAGTACGGTGCCCAGTTCCCATTGGGTATTATAATTAAACTAGCGACCGACCCTGCTTCGTATGGGCCTATAACCTTCCTCGATAAATGAACTATCCAACACAAAAATAATTTTTCAATTCGAACCAATAGCTCCAGAGATAAGCGCGTTCAACCAAACAAACAAACTCTTCAGCTTTATAATATTAGATAAAGTACAGATTGTACACAGTATGTGGCTTAACACTTAACACTAGTCTTCTACTACAATTTTGTTATTTAGAATATTTAGCATACGTAGCACCTCAATTGACATATTTAAACGCATATTAAATCAGTTACTATAACAATCTTGCCTATCATAATACGATTACGTGTACGCAAGACTTCCGATTTCGAGATTCGGTTATAACAAACTTGTTGCATCACCTGAACTCCGGACGCAGAATATGCAAAGGAAAGTCACTATAAAATGTAACGAGACACACACTTTTAGGTATAATGTGGTGAGTACCTAACCTAAGCCTGAAAATAGTTACATAAAAGGTTCTCCCGATATATCTGAAGTTCAGGGCGGAAGGAACAGCTGAGCCAAAATGAGGAGCGTCCATACAAGCGTTATACGATAAAAGTTTTGAGGATGCGCACTTCCGTTGCTGATAATTTAGCTGTGTCCTACTGAAACGGGATTTTCGGCCAAAACTTAATCTCCGGCCTCAGTATCAGTTTCGGCCGAAACCGAGTCTCATTTCAATTTAGACATGTTAAAATTCCTATTGCGTACTGAAATCCAATGTATTTGTACACATACTGACATTGATAGTCTATTTTCGCGTAACTAATATTGTCAATTACCGCAAATTCCGACCTTATGTAAAATCAGGGAAAGTGTACTTTCGTGATATTTAAAAATGTTAGTTACGGAATTGGGCTATCAAGGACGGTCTATAGATAGTTAATTCATGTTAAATGAAATAAATAAAAAAACAAGTACTTATGTACAGTACGCAAAGGAGATAAGTATCCATGTCGTCGGGAATAGTTGAAGATTTCTTAGAAACCAATCGGGGCTTTCAAATGAAATTTTATTAAATCATTGAACTGTTTATTCTCTATAAATTGTATTTTATTTTATTCATAAAAACCTATCGGTTTCTAAGTAAACTTCAACTGTTTCCGGCGACATGGATACTTATCTCCTTTGCGTACTGTACCTATGTAATAAACGGTTATTTTTATGACATGATCATTTACAATACAATGAACAAAAATAAGCTGAACGACGCGCTACAATTCACGAACACTGACAACATGTTCGAAGCATCGGCTAAATTTTGACCGTACCTAACCGAGACTTTGGGCGAAATTGGCCGATACCAAAACCGCATCTTCAGTCAGTCTTTATAATTAAGTTGCCTATTAAGTTGTTGTAAGCCTATAATAAAAGACAAAGTACCTAACAATTTCGTAGCGACTGTCATGTAATCCAAGATTCAAGTTGGAAATATTTAAATCGTCTTTTCTTTTCTTGCACTATCCGCGCAAGCTATTAATGGGGGAAGATCTGAAACCCTTTGCAAGTACAATAGCTCTTTCATAAACGTTTCAAAATACAGACAGACAATATTCTCATTTATGAAACAGTATATCGATATTGTTCCGAGCATTGACCGCGTAACCCGATCGTCTCGATCACCGGACCTTATCATCGATTCTCACGCTCCTTGCCTCTGGACTGACGTGCGTTGCTATTTATATACTGCTGTTTATGTTTATGCAGGATTTTTATAAGTGGTATGAGTAAGGGTTGTGTGACGTCATTCAGGGAACCTGGAAATTATTAGGCATTCGTTTCTGCCCGCAGGTTTATCTACGTGGATGTCAATTTAAGCAAATCCTATATCAATGAAAGATTTTTTGTAATTGAACAACAAACAAAGAAACAGTTTTACCTCTTTAAAATAGTAGAACCAAATATGCTAAATATGCCATGAATGTTTTTGAAGAGGTCTGTGTTTGCAGGTAATTAAAGGGCTTGGTCCAGACTAGCGTAGACTAAAGAGAGGATTGAAAATGAGAAAGAGGATCCTTTGCCGTGCAGTAGAGAGTAGTAGTACACACAGGCTAAATATCAAAATAAAATAAAAAAATATCTAAGATCAAGGTTTTTGAAGAGTTTTGTGTAAGTATAGTTAATCAAAGAGAAGCTTATCACAAAGAGTATTGTAGAGCAGAACGTCGAAGAGTCTCCACCTAGATTTTGAGGGCAATTTCATGATCTCTTTCCTTGCTTAAAGATTTTTTTATGAAATTTGTAATTTTCAGAACAGTCGATCAAATTGAACAAGGGTGCAATGTTATGCCCAAAGCAAAACACAGTGCCAAAGATGTAATAAAAATATTAGAAGAGAACCGATTCCCGCCGCGGATCCAATTAAAAGTCGCAAAAACGTTCAAAGGAAGTAAATAAAAATCGTTTAGAGCACGCACGAATCCCTTTCCGGACAAATCCCGCTAAATCCCTACTAACGTATAGGCGTCGCCTTAATATTTCATGAGTGTTTTTAATGTTCAAATCCTTTGGGGATTAAATGAGAATAAACAACATCCCCTTTGAAGCTTATGATCTTAAATGTATTAAGGCGATGCTCGTAAATAAATCGCACCTTCGGTAAGACAAGGGCACAACTGCACTTTTAGTGATTTTACAAGAGAGCCATTTTAAGTTTTTTTTTTACATTCAATTTTGTATTATTCTGCTTATATTTTTAGCTCAGTTTCGGACAACACTATAATCAAATCAATTTTGTTAGTGAAAAAATACCTCATAACTAATGTAAGTATTACAAAACATTAAATCAATACCGGCACACATAGATAACCAATTAAGAGTCCGAAGCAGGTTGCGGACAGAACGATCAAGCAAGAGATTGGACGACACGGTTGGCGCAGTGGCTGAGCGATCGACTGCTGCGCAGCGTGTTGCGGGTTCGATTCCCGCCCAGGGTAAAACATTTGTGTGATGAGCACTTGTGTTTGCCTTGTGTCTGGGTGTTGTTTATGTATATGTATGTATTTACAAAAAAAAATGTATTTGTGTCTGTATATCAGCTGTCTGACACCCATAGTACAGGTTCTCCCTAGTTTTTGGGGTCAAATGGCCGTGTGTGAAAATGTCCCCACATATTATTATTATTATTAGATCACCTTCCTAGTTGACCCTTTCTACAAAATGTCTCAGAATCGGGGAGTAGACTCTTCGCCAGGATACTATTGTTACTGTCAAAGAAGCAATGAGTTGCGGTCAAACGCAAGCTTAGGATAATATAAAAATAAAAAATTGCTTTTATGCTGCGGGGGTGAACCGTTGAGATTTTGTCGCGCCAAAATGCACAAAATATATGACAAAGATACTGTTGCTCTCTGGCGACAATGAACTGAAGTTATTACGCGTCTTTTTCCTTTTAGAAAAAAAAATGTTTCTAAAGCATTTTGGCATATTTAAGTAATTTTTATGAATTTATTCAAATATGCTTGTCTTTGCTTTTGCCTTGTCATGTTGATGTGGATGGATGTTGAGGGATAGGAAGGCCAAAGAAAGGATGAATGTATTGTGTGAAGAATGATATGAATAAAAAAAAATCGGGCAAGTGCGAGTCGGACTCGCCCACCGAGGGTTCCGTACATATTTGTAGGTACATATCCGTACTTCTATACTAATCCATACCTACTATCCATACTTTAATCTACTTAATATTATAAATGCGTTTTTTGCGACATAAATGGCCGTATCTTTTTTTTGCGTTAACATAGAGGGTTGATTTTTTTACAGCATCAAGGGACGGTAGACTGTAGACTTTTTTTAATTTCAACTCGATACCTCCACGCGTTCCCGAGATAAAAATTCTTGACAGACAGACGGACAACAAAGTGATCCTATAAGGGTTCCGTTTTTTCCTTTTGAGGTACGGAACCCTAAAAATGCAGTCGGTGATAGCATGACGGTTGACAGAACGGAATGGAAGAAAAAACTGGCCAAGTGCGAGTCGGACTCACACACGAAGGGTTCCGTACCATTATCTATACAACATTAGACATCGAGCAAAAAAACGGCAAATCATCACGTTTGTTGTATGGGAGCCCCCTTTTAAATATTTATTTTATTCTGTTTTCAGTATTTGTTATTATACCGGCCACAGAAATACATCATCTGTGAAAATTTCAACTGTCTAGCTATCGCGGTTCTTGAGATACAGCCTGGTGACAGACAGACGGACGGACAGACAGCGAAGTCTTAGTAATAGGGTCCCGTTTTTACCCTTTGGGTACGGAACTCTAAAAAACATATTGCGCTGACCCCACAAAGGTTACAAAGGCCATGTTAGTTGACGGGGATAAGGACGAAGTCGCGGATTAATAGGTAGCCTATATCGCTTCTTGGGGTTTAAGCTTAGTCTGTATCAAATTTCATCAAAATCGATTAAGTAGTTCAGCCACGAAATCCATCACAAAGATACAAACAATTATATTCACTTCCGCATTTATAATATTGGCATGGATTATGTAGGTATGTATACCTACTCTTATTATTTTTAAGTCATGAACACCTAGTTATCTAATATATAAAATTCTCGTGTCACAGTTTTCGTTCCCGTACTCCTCCGAAACGGCTTGACCGATTCTGATGAAATTTTGTGTGCATATTGGGTAGGTCTGAGAATCGGCCAACATCTATTTTTCATCCCCATTTTTCACCCCCTTTTCATCCCCAGTAGGTAGATCGGGACAGGACAACGTCTGTCGGGTCAGCTAGTCTAATATATAAAATTCTCGTGTCACAGTTTTCGTTCCCGTACTCCTCCGAAACGGCTTGACCGATTCTGATGAAATTTTTTGTGCATATTGGGTAGGTCTGAGAATAGGCCAACATCTATTTTTCATCCCCTTTTTTCACCCCTTTTTCATCCCCCATAGATCGGGACAGGACAACGTCTGTCGGGTCAGCTAGTAACTTATATATTTGGTAAATTGTGTTTTTAACTGAATAAATATTATAAAGCAAAACAAAATTTTACCTCCTCTGTCTACACACTAAAGTAAACCATCTTCCCACGAAAGCCACTCAGCAAATTTTATAACTTCACCTCTCCGTACATATTATACAACTTTACAAAGACAGAAGTTGACGTCATGTGACGTCATATTAGTTGCAAGGTAACGTCAACTTCAGTAATAAGCTTCATAATAAGTCGCTCCGTGCTTTCCTTTTAACTTTACATGTTTGTTTGTTGGACTACAGTTTGTTATGGTAACTTTACGCATGAGTGGTGTGGTTGGCAAAGAATTGTCGTTGTCTTTCCGTTGTTACAATGGTGGTAGGGGATTGAAGGTTGTTCTGTGTAGCAATGACAGCATATTGCAATTACCACTTTTCTTATTAATAATAATAATATGTGGGGACAATTCACACACGGCCGTCTGACCCCAAACTAGGGAGCCCTGTAGTATAGGTGTCAGACAGCTGATATACATAAACAAATACATTTTAAATACATAGATAATAGATATATAGATAAACACAAGTGCTCATCACACAAATATTTACCCTGGGCGGGAATTGAACCCGCAACACGCTGCGCAGCAGTCGATCGCTCAGCCACTGCGCCAACCGTGTCGTCATAACTGGCACAAGCCCGCCTTACTTTTCCCTATCACTGCAACTCCTGACAACTAGAATCAACAGAGGCGACAACCAGAAAAGCGTCGAGGAAATGAAGCTAGCTACAAATCACCACTGTGTTTAAAAAGAGGTGGTGATCTTTATTAAAAGTCTGAAGTAAATCTTTTCCTTTCATCATCATCAATTCAGCTGAAAGACGTCCACTGCTGGACATAGGCCTCCCCAAGGGGGGGTTTTGCCATAATCGCCACGCTTGGCAGGCGGGTTGGCGATCGCAGTATGGTTGTTACAGAGGCACAGAGAACGCTGCTCATTCTCTGGTAAGTCCCTTAGTCGCCTCTTACGACACCCACGGGAAGATATGGGATGGTGCTATTCTTTACGTCCGACACCACTCGCACTTTTCCTTTATATAGAATCAATTTTAGTCCGCCATCGGTGTAGTTGAAACTGCAATTTTTCCAAATAAAGAGACCCATTGGGCCGTAAACACCACCGTTACAGCCCACGGGTTATCTGAGAAGTGTCTCATGCCCATATTCAGCAGTAGACACAGATCCGCTAAGTCTTAAAATAAACAAAACACGGTCTTTAAATAGCTACCTACAACCTCTGCTCAGAAACGAATGGATGGTCGCAAATGTGGTTATTAGTACAAGAGGATAGTGACCCTCTGCACTTTGCATAATCTCATAATCCCTTTTAAACCTTGGGGAAGAGATGGACCGATATATTCCAAGCAAAAACAAGCAACCCATTTGCACATATGCATAATTAAACAGCTATTACCAAAAACGTAATACCGTGATCATTTCCAATGACAACACAAACGTAGCCAAACTTGTACATTATTAATCACGTAAGTAGCCTAACTAACAGTGATGGAACACCACTAATTGGGAACAAAAGGTTCACTACAAACAAAGGAAAAACTGATACAGATAAGAGAGAAGTAAATAATGAAGTAAGTAAAAAAAATAGAACTGATTAAAATGCTCGTATATGCTGATGTGTTAAATACTGCTTTTAAATCTTCTGGTTACAGGTGTAGCCAGTCAAAGCTTGAAATAATTGTACATAGATTAGATGGAGAAATTGTTTATTAAAATAGATCGATGTCAAAGTCAAAGCATTAATTTGAATTAAGTTGTCAGCTGCCCGTTCCAAAATGTTTTTGGAGAAAAACGAGCAAGTAACTCTACGGATACAACTACTTTTCAAACAAGTTTCTACTAACTCCTGGTTACATTATTCTTGTTGCTTGTTGTATGTATGATAACAATATATGTAGGTAAAGAGCAATATTTTGCTGGCATGGCAGTTCAGAGATGACCAATCTCAGTTGACTGCGCCAATTCATGCACATGAAGCGTGGATCACCACTGGACCGATAAGGCTCCAAAAAGATTAAAGAATCGTATCATACACTGAAACTTTTTACAATCACGATTTTGGCGTGATTTTCATCAAGTTTCTTTTGATGGGGTCTCGACTCTCGTAGACCTTCTGTGCTTGTTTGTTAGTTACATCGTCTTGTACTGTACATTCTCCAAAACTTCGCTCCGAGCAATGTGTCTAACGTTAACAAAAGCTTAGCTTCAGAGTTTGATGCTCTGTTCTTGAGACTAAAGTTATAATGACTTGGGTATTTCTAAACACTTAATAGTCTGGTAATCCTTGAGATGGTAAAGTACCAGACGTTTTGTTTAGTCACACTTTACCAGAATGCGAAAGTTTGGATGAATTGTTTGTTAGTTGTTATGATGTGACTGGTTGGAGTGGGATAAAGGTAAAGTCCTAAATAACGAGTGGTATGAATTAAAAATAAAGGAGGGACACTGAAGTGTGAATGTACGTCAAAAGTATAATCATTCATACATGGTTAGAAATGGAAATGGGTTGACAGCTTTTATATTCCCTTCAAACCTGACAATTGCTGGACTAACTAAAAACGCTTTGAGACCAATTAATACTACTTGTCTAATAGAATACCGGACAGTGTGCGGGATAGTGGACATTGAGATTGCAGAAAAAACACATTAAAAACCAAACTACTCTTATCATCATAGTCCATCTCTTCACTCTTTATCGTCATCATAAGCCACAGTTTGTCTTCACACATTTCTGGGTACCTATAGGCCTCTCTTTGTATGCCAATATTACTTACATGAGTTAAAAAAAATCGTTAACATACTCTCTTTAATCTATACTAATACTAGTTGACCCGACAGACGTTGTCCTGTCCCTATTTACCTACCCTATATATTCATATTTTTTTCCAATTTTCTCACCATTTAAACTTTCCCTGGACTTCCACAAATATTTCAAGATCCAAAATCACCCAAATCGGTCTAGAGTTTGTTTGTTTGAATGCGCTAATCGCCAGAACAGTCCGATTCTGAAAATTGTTTCTCCAATTGGAAGCTTCGTTATCACTGCGTGCTTTGTGCTATATTTAATCATAAAAATGGGATCCGGGAAAATTACGCAAGCGAATCGCGGGGAAAGGGCTATATTGAATAATATCCCAACAGAGCCATCGACCGCACGTAAGTCTCATTACTCAGGTAATAGAAATAACATTAGCTACCCACACTATATGGCGTAACAGACGGTCCAGAGTAACTAATTTCCCAAGTTGGACATTGTTGCACTGGTCGATACGGAAACTAAACGCGTTAATTAATATCATAGATGGGTTATGTCCTAGACGGCAAAGTTGTTCGACTGTATTATAATATTGGTCGTGTTTCGTAGTGAACAGGTACCTAACTTTTAAGGTGAATATATTCCTAAGTGTTTTCTCGAGCATTTCGGTGTAATGTTACGTTACAAAGACAAGCTCAAATTAAAAAAAGCATGTAGTGTGTTCAAACGATTGTTTGACCAAATGCTCAAAGTGAGTGAGCATTTACCTGTACCGTTTCTTTTTAATTTTCAATAACTCTCCGATAAAATAGTCGCGTATGATTGATGAAATGTTACACAATGCGTTCATCGCCGTGTAAAATCAAGTTGAAACAAAGCGTCGTCGAGGGTCGTGCTCAATGTTCGGTTCGTGAAAGGGCACAGGGAAGGTGAAGCGGACATTAGATCGTATATATTCTGTTACAAGTAAATGCTCTAGTGTATACCCACCTTTACGGGTTATATTTCCCTTTAGTTAGACCGTGCATGAATCTAATAAATATCTGGTTGTACCATGCTTATGATGATGTCGTTAATATTCTGTTGTAAAGGCATATGATTATAGAGTACCTACTTAGCTACCAGTGGTGAGGATTTCATACGACTCGATCCCTAACGGCTTTCTTTTGAAACTACAGCAGCTACTCTACCGTCATTTAAAAAGGTACCTACAAAAATTAATCCATTTCTTCACTATATTTTCAACGACACCGCTATTTTCTAGGATTTTGGTCTTCCTCAGACGTTCCTCGAGAGTAAAGTAGTAAGCTGAGCTTTGCATTTGTGTGAGTGATCACCAAAAAACAAGAGTAAAAACAGTACAAACCGGTTTAAGCCAAGCAAGGGACGAGTCACGCTCTAGGCCGACGTCACATATACACTATCTATGAACACTCACACAAATGCAAAGCTCAGCTTACGCCTCGCGGACTGTACTGAGCTGTTAATTGCAAAAGAAAATTTGAATCTCGCGGGCTACCTTGGCATACCCCTAAAGTTCATTAACAAAGTATCGGTAGAAAATAGCGTTGCAAAACATGAAACAGTATGAATACAAAACAAAGGTTCTTTAACAACACCTATCTTGTGCAAGAGATTCTTAACAATCACTTGCACAAGGTAGATCTCCAAAGGTCGGTTTGTTTTCGAAACTTCAGATTTGTGGTATCTACTGAAATGTTTAAGGAGGTTTGCAATTCTCTCTCCTCTCGAGTACTTTATAGCTTGCACTATAAGATATTACTTGCAACCCAGACCTGTCGTGAGTTATGAATTTTTTATCCTCGAATCGTTGTCCCCCTTGTCTACATAGTCTAGCCGGGGTACTGTAGAGGCTTTCGCTGGTTCAGCTATGTCCAACCTCTTTTTTTGGTTTACTAGCTTTTGCCCGCGATTTAGTTCGCGTGAATGACGGTTATCACGGATGCAGACGAAGTCGTGGATTAAAAAAGCTTTTTACAAAAAAGACAACCGCCTTCAAAAAGTGAAAAATAACTTTAGCACAGAACACACATTGACTTTAGTTTCGAAATTCAGTGGCTTTGTTCTGTTTGTTGTTTTGTGTTGCCACCGACTTCCGAAACTAAAGTCAATGTGTGTTCTGTGCTAAAGTTATTTTTCACTTTTTGAAGGCGGTTGTCTTTTTTGTAAAAAGCTTTTTATTTTCCGCTTTTTAGTATCTCCTTCTCATCCAAATCTGTTAAGAATAGATTGAAAGTTAACTACTACAAAGATTGATGAAACTAAAACGTCGTCTATGTAAAATTTTTGGGTATTTGTTGATTTTTCAAAAAGTGCTGAATCAATTTCGATAAAATTTATATGGGACCACCCCTGAAGCATTCCCTATCCATAAAAGAAAGAATTTTCAAAATCGGTTTACGTTTGCCGGAGAAATCGCGTAACAAATCGCGCACATACTTAATGCAAATTTAAGACTTATACGGTTTTCTCATGGATGCCATGGTCAGAACTGAACCAAAATAAAATGGGACCACACGGGAAGCACTAGCTTTCAAATAAAAAAAGAATCATCAAAATCGGTTCAGCCAGTCTCAAGAAATCAGGTAACAAACATAAAAAAAAAAAAAATACAGACGAATTGATAACCTCCTCCTTTTTTGAAGTCGGTTGAAAAGTAGCCTTTATTGTTTCTTAGTCTGGGTCTCATCAAATTCGGTTCAGTAGTTTAGTCGTGACAGCAAACAAACAAACTCACTTTCGAATTTATAATACTAGTTAAAGTATGAATTACGTAAAAGGAGTAATGAGATAAACTCTGTTCTAAATGAGACATAATAACTTGACAGTTCAGGACATGGGCTAACAGGCGATTTTACATAAAATATATTTTTTTTTATTAGTCCGTTGTTTCCCACCGCTGGGCACCGCCTTGAACCAGCCTTCGCAGTACGCGTCTAGATCATCTCGCCACCTCTTTCTGGGCCGGCCTCGGCGACGCTGACCATCTTCTGGATAGTATTATACTTAATTCATTTCAATTAGCTCTATATAAACGATGCATAAACTTAAACACTATTTCAATCAAATATAGATTGATTGAACCCCCGGTACCGTAATCACTACTAGAGCGATTACAATATCTTCTACTTTCATAGTAATTTAATTCGATTTCGAATGTCTAAGCTTGAGTAAAGATTAAATACCGAAATACTTTTCCATTACAATTGAATAAGGTACAACCGACAGCAAAAATAAATCCTACCATCTCCACAATATCCAATACAATCCACATAATCCTCCGAAAATCATTAAAAGAAAACAAAACAAAAATATTCCCTTCATTTTCGTCATCCCCGTTCACCTGTAACTGACAACAAAAGGGGAGAGGTCATCAAAGAAACAATAATAGACTTACCGATAAAGAACACAGTCAAAACAGACCCTTATTACCTTTCACGAGAAACAGAATCGTCGAACGAAGCCATAAAGGATAGGGATGCCAAATGTTTCTATTCGTGACATCCCGGCATTTGAGCCCCGGGAAATATGCGGGGAAATTATCCCGACATTTGATACGGATAATAGAGATGGTAACGAGTTTATTGAGCTTTGTTACAATAATATGTTCGTTTACATAAATGCTGATGTTGATTTTCAATCGGTTGTGGGTTGATAATGCAATATTGTTGTTTGATACAATACGGATATTTATTTTTGTTCAGCGATTATTTTGTTATTGAGTACAGAGCCTTTCATTCACTCTGCTTTGTAGTTCAAAGCTTGACAAAAATGGATGTGTTTAGCTTAATCAATGTCATGTGTACCTACTTTCTAAATTACCTTACTGTGAAACAAAATTACGTGAGAAGGTAATTACTTGAATCGTCTGAAGTTGTTGTAGATTGTGATGAAAAAAATATACAAATACGAATATTATAATTATATACTCTTCTGCCCGCGACTACGTCCACGTTAAAGTAAAATTTACTAAATAGCATAATTAGTATTGAATAGCAATTACGCTATTCAGTAAGCAACCCTTGCTTACGCTAAGCTAATCTCGGAGAGCGCCACCGAATTAGGTACAACGTAAATACTATTAGCGCGGTAAAATTCCTATTTTATAGAAGTTGTGTTTCGAGTGTTTTGTTGTAATATATTAATCAAAAATTGACAATAATAACGAATTAAAAAGCTGCACCGAAAGCTAAAACATATTGATGCACAGACATATAGTATTATCACGTCAGTGTCACTTTTGTTTACATTATAGTTCAGTGGCGCCTCTAACGGAAAAGTTTGGCAATAATATTTTTAATTTAGTGTAACTTACTTTATCACATCAATTATTTTTGAAATCGGACAAGTAGTTTCGGCGAATACCTCCTACATCCAAACTTACCAACTTTAGATCTTTATAATATGTATTAGTAAAGTAGTACACTAGTATGAGGTGAAGTTTGTTTCTTTTTATTTTCTTTTAGATGTAACATGTAACATCTGGATGTATTAAAAAGTAGCATATGTACTTTGCCTGGGTTAAGATATCTTCATTCATCAAAATCGGTTCAGCTGTTTCATCGTAAAAACGTTACAGACAGAAAGAGTTAACTACTTTTGCATTTATAGGTAAATATTAGTATGGATTGACTTCAACGCGAACAAAGTTGCGGGCAGAAAATTAGAAAATTGGTTTAGTAGGCATATTTATTTTCTTTGCATTCTAATCCCGCGAAACCGTAACATCACTACTGCAACCTAGTAATGGGTGAAACGGCAATAATCCTTAGTTATTTCCCAAAACGCCGGGGGCTTATCCAAAGGCGGGCTATGCTAAGCTATGACGTCAGACCCCATGAAATGTTTTGATGAATATTTGATCCGGGACCGAAAGTGTTAATAATTAAACATGTTGTAATATAGAATTAGCACGTGATTGGAAGGTAGAAATGGTACAAAGATGGCCGCGCTGCAAAAAGGGTAATGAGGAAAAAGTCGTACATGTGTGTAATCCAGTTTCCTGAAATATTTTAATTATTTCACATGGCTTCTAACTTGTATACATGATACGTTAATTTATATTTCGATTTACATAGGTAATTCTATTACCAACATTATAGGTATCCTACATTAGCTCACGGTCGCGTGAATTTGCTTACAGATGACTTTTTTATTAAATTATAAAATAATAGCTTTTGCCCGCAACTCCTGTGAATGACGGTTATCGCGGATTCAGACCAAGTCGCGGAATAAAGAAATAGCCTATGTCCTTCCCAGGATTCAAGCCATCTTCATACTTACCGAATTTCGTTAAAATCGGTTAAGCCGCTTCATCGTGAAAGCGTAACAGCAGTTACTTTCGCATTTATAATAGTAAGTATGGATAACAGCAATTTGGCTCTTCGCAGTGGAGAGGTACCAGGGTGACATAGGTAAGTACTACTAAGTTATGCGCTTCTAGTACCAGGGTGATATACATCTAAGAATATATATTCTTAAATGTCTGCCGGATGCCGGCTAAGCTGTGGGCCCGCATATCACAGGACTGGAGCCCTGACACAGTCAGGCGGGGTCGCGGTAGACCAAGGAGAAGATGGCGGGACGCCTTGGATGGTTTCCTCGCGAATTGGCGGGATGAGGCACAACATCGAGAGAAATGGAGGGAATGGGGGGAGGCCTTTGCCCAGGAGTGGGACAGCTACGGCTAAAAAAAAATAATTATAATAGAATATTTACCCTGGTACCTACTCCTAATTAATAAATTATTCCCGTCCATACCATCAACAAAATTAGTGGGACGATCGGGTAAAGTATTTGGTGGGAAAAATAGGACTAAAAAAATAATTAATAAATGATTCCCGTTCGTCCCATCAATAAAATTAGTGGGACGATTAGGAAAAATAATAACGAATTCCCGTTCGCCCCACGAGTGGGACGAAGTCGATAAGACGAACGGGATACACCGTCTATAGCACTAAGGAATAACGAACTTCCAATTTACAACAAAATTTTCAAAATAGGACTAGCGCTTCGCTAGCGTTAGCGCGTGATTTGCGCACTCAAACAAAAAAACTCTCCTGCTTTATAATATTAGTATCGTAGACAATATTATAAATTGGAAAGTAAGATGGATGGATGAGTCGATCATTCAGAAATTTTGCATAAACGTTGTTAGGTGTACAGAAACGGACATAGGGTAGGAATCTTTCATCCCGAAAAAAAAGTATGTTCCCGAGGAAAACAACGATAACGATCTTATGATAATAGATGGCGCCACGTGACTTTTGAATCATGATTGATTGTATTATGACAAGCAGAGTACAACCCTAATTGACTGTCAAATTTTAAATTATTGCGACAAAAAGCTAGTAATAGATAGAAATGTGTGTGTGTGTGTGTGTGTGTGTGTGTGTGTGTGTGTGTGTGTGTGTGTGTGTGTGTGTGTGTGTGTGTGTATGTGTGTGTGTGTGTTATGTGTGTGTGACGACACGGTTGGCGCAGTGGTTGAGCGATCGACTGCTGCGCTGCGTGTCGCGGGTTCGATTCCCGCACGGAACAAATATTTGTATGGCCTACAGATAGTTGTTCCGGATCTGGCTGTTTGTGTATGTGAGTTTATATGTTTGTAAACGCACCCACGACACAGGAGTAATTCCTAGTGTGGGGTAACGTTTTTTTTTTAAAAACAAAAAAAACTTGAGAGGTGTCAAGGGACACCCGGATGGAACGAAGTTCCTTTCGATTAATTAGTGAAGGAATTGTAATAAAATTTTATTACAATTCCTTCACTAATTAATGTGATGCGTTAAAGTGAATTTAAGTGGCTTTAAGCCAGGGCTAAAAAAAGCGAGGAATGAAAAGTTATTATGGCTGCTTACATTGTAAGTAAGTAATTTTAAAGATTAACATTTTCTAACATGTTAGTACAATGCGTAGTTATTTAGATAGAAAGACCAATAAATTATTTCTGCGCCATCTATTGGCCGTTCGTAATTCGATCTCGAAGAGCACAGTTGCGCCAATAACGTTAATAGATGGCTCTTAAATCAAATATACAAAAGTGTCGTGACAACTTTTCGTAAGAATTTTTTCCGTCTAGCCCCCTTTCACAACGCGCGATAAGGAACTTCGTTCCAAAAACAAAAAAAAAAATGTTCAAATAGGTCACCACGCCGAGACCTACACTTTTAGGCCTTACGCCTAGACATGCAATGAGATGAATGGCAGAAGCAATTCTAATAAATTACAATCTTACTTACCTATATAAAAGTAAACAGTAACTCATTCTTTCATCCCCCAGCAAAACTAGGTTACCTTCACCCACACGTTTTATTCCAAACTAGTTCAATATTACTAAAGTTAATTTAAGTTAACGTCGAGAGAATACTGCCAACATATTACCAATATAAGTTTATTTATTAAACTATAATGTTGGTGTTTTACGCGTGCACCTTGCTGGGACCTAAAGTTGTGCTGTAAACAGGAAATTGCATACTATACTCAATATTGTGGGGCTATATCATCAAGCTACAGTTGACGGTAGAGAAATACTTAATTGGGAGGATGATTATATTAACTAAGGATTTGTTTGTACACAGGACTCGACACCAAATTGGAATATGATGTATTTTTGTGCATGGAAGGTGATCTTGTCGTAAGAATTCATGATGGGTTGTTTTTTTTTTAAGCTATTGAATAACTTTTATCGCGGGCTTTGAGTGCGGCGACCGAATCAAGAAATTCCGTAACGAAAATAAAACCTGACACCCCCCATTCCACCTACCATGTAGCTCGGCCGAGCGTTCGCTTATAATATATGTTTGTAGGATCTATTAATATATATATGTAGGATCAGGAGCGAGGAGGAGTGCCAAACAGTATAGTATATCGTCAGGACTATAGGCGTTCCCATTAGCCCATTACGGATAAACAAGACCTGTAAAAACAATTACACACTACATAAAGAAAACACAATACAAATGGTAATTAGTAACAAGAATAAAGTAAGTTAAAGGTACAGCAACAATACAGTTAATTGAACAGACCATTAAGGTCCCACAGTTCGTACAGTGGCCAAGCCACCCAATGATAAACGAACAAACCCTTAAGGTTTACAGTTCGTACAGCAGCATAAGCCACCCAATGATAAACGAATAAACCCTTAAGGTTTATAGTTCGTACAGCAGCCTAAGCCACCTAATGATAAACGAACAAACCCCTAAGGTTTACAGTTCGTACAGTAGCATAAGTCGTGTATCGCTCGCTAGCACCAAGCCTATACAGCTATGTGAATACACAGCAGCGCTGTACCAGGTAAACCGACAGTATTGTCGGGAGCAGGAGCTCTTTACTGAGTCGAATCCGAGGATCGACTGCCCGTAATACGGAGTGCACGCTCTTTTATAAGACGATACCCCACCTTGCAACCTCTCCATAACAAGTATGTCCAATGGCGCGCGGAAGAGCGTCACGCGTTTACTTGATACAAAACACTAAAATGTGCTAAATCTAAAAAGACTTCATGAATAAACAATAGTGATTTCATAAAGTAATTCGTTCTACATTCAAAGTAACGTGTCAACAATTGTTTTGAATAAAACCATCGATAACAATTATCGAAATAAAGTAACCACAAATCAGTGTGCACACACAATAAATCATGTTTCGAATTAATAGACCATAATTGATAGTAAAATCACATAAATTAACAATAAGAAATACAAATCATAACAGTTAACACCCACAATTGTGATTAATAAACCGTCTCCGACATATATAATCTTTGACTTTTGACTTTGACAAAGTCAAAAGTCAAAGTCAAAATCGAAGTCAAAGTCAAAGTCAAAGGTCAAAGTCAAAAGTAAAAAACGCTATGCAATAGCTTTACAGCGGCAGTCCCCGAGTGCCAGTGTATTTTTTTTTTAATCATTATTGGTTTAGGCGTAGTCAGCATCAGCAACTTTCTTTCTATCTTTCTTTTTTTTAAAAAACATTGCCCCACACTAGGAATTACTCCTGTGTCGTGGGTGCGTTTACAAACATATAAACTCACATACACAAACAGCCAGACCCGGAACAACTATCTGTAGGCCATACGAATATTTGTTCCGTGCGGGAATCGAACCCGCGACACGCAGCGCAGCAGTCGATCGCTCAACCACTGCGCCAACCGTGTCATCAAACTATGTTGGGGTCGCTTAATGCCAGTGTTTTACATGACGCGACTGTCTATCTGACTTTCACAACCCAGATAATGGGTAACACGATATCTATTGGTAGACTTTCTAGCTTCCAGCAATCCATAATGATTGTTAAGGATGTACGAATGACAGCCGGGACCAACGGCTTTATGTGGTTTCCGAGGCACGGAGGTATCTCGGTAAGAAATGCATGGTCATCCAGTCAAGGACCGACCGCAGCAAATGTAATTTAACCTTGGCCGAGCTATCCGGACTGATCCATGGTAAACTGAACTGATTAAATGTAACAACGTCTTCATATAAGCCGTACACTCCTGGGTGGTGTAGTCGTGGTCATGGATCGTCCGACAAACCTATCGGACGATTCGTGAGCGACTGCCTGTCTGACCTCCAAAACCCAGTTACTGGATAACACGATACCCCTTGGTACAGACGCCAGCACATCAAGCCTTACCTAACTGTCAAATTCTCCCAATTAAATATGAACCTTATGCTTTTGTAATAAAGTTGAAAATCTATCAAAGAAATGACAATGCCAGATCCTGCCCCACCCATGTACAGAAAAGTAAATTAATGAAAATAATTGTAATGAATATAGACCTTTCTTACTAAATTGTTTTTCTTTAGAACTTGCGGATTACGAAATACCTACCCACAAAATACAAACTCATTTTACCTAAAATACAATTTAACCTAAAATCAATGTCATTATTGTTTTTAGATTTAAACGGAAACCGCAAGTTCTACAGTCACTAAGACTAATGTTTAGTTATCAGCAATGATATTATATTAAACAGATATGTTATGAGCGCCCAATTTTGAAGATTCAAAAACGTCCTAATTGGGACGTATTGCCTTTAGTCTGCGTCACGCATGGCGACGAATGGTACGCTTTGTTAAAGCAGCTAAAAAAATAAAAAAATGCTATTTTGTGTATTTAGAAAGTGTACCAATTATGATACCCAATTGAATAAAGCACAAGGGATCTCATACCACATGTACCTACGCAATATACATCGATTTGTTTATATATTTCAATTATTTTCCTAAAATTCTTATATTTGGAGGTTAGAAAAAATAAAGAAATGGAAGTACATTGTTTCACGTGAGTAAGACAAGGACGCGTTCACTCCGGACATAGAATAAAAGTACAGATGCGATATCGTAGGCAGTAAAGTTATTGTTTACCCACAGTTCTGTTTTTCTTTTTTCTAACCTTGTAATATTTAATCATTTTGTTTTATTCAATCATTTATATACCTAATTAGAAATTAAACAATATGACAACAGATTTTTATTATCCTTTCTTCGTTAAGGTTATCCAATGAGATCTGGCTTCAAGAATGGATCGCATTTGTTCGTAAACAAAGAAATTAATTTTTTTACAAAATAAATATTTTCTACTCTGTATATTATTATAATTATATATTCTATTATACATTTAGTCCTGTTTATTAGTTGTTATAGGTACAAACCGCGTGTATAAATGTACTCGCGGTTTGTACCTTCTGTCTCGTTAAATTTTGCTAGTCTGTGATGCCAAGACGCAGTGATTGGTGGCCAGGATAATGCCCGTTTACATTCACGCGCAATTGACAACACTAACTGTCTCTTTTTTTCTTGTTGGTTTTTTCAAGCCATCCCTTTTCAACATTTTGACTTGTAGTGAATTGTAAAATGAATGAAAAGTGTAAATGTGTGCAGCCGCTGCTGCGCGGAACACTTTTTTCGTTTGTTTTGTGAGTGTATAACATATCTGTTTATTAGAATATCATTGGTTATCAGCAATAAATAAACAGTAAGATGCTACATTATTGCACATGACTTTTATTGAGTGGGGCAAAGTTCTATAGAGTTTCTGGCATTGTCCTTTGACAGATTGTACTACTACAATCTGTCAAAGGACAATGCCTTGATGTGCTGGCCTCTGTACAACTGGTCCTCAGACATTTAAGCTTTTGACTACCCATAACGACTGTCAAAGATCAACGAATGATAGCTGGGACCAACGGCTTCACGAGTTTTTGCGGCCACGAGCACTTTAGTCCTGAAGATTGTCTTCATAATAAGAGCGCTCAATATTAACAGACCACAAAACCACTTCAACGCCAACAACAAATTAAACAACATCATGTCCAGCGTACAAAGTACCAAAATTACGTTCAGATATAAACGGGAAATTCCGTAAAACAGGATATTGCAGGCGACGGCCAATATTCTGCGGGATACTAAACTTATATTAAAGCTGTGTTTGCACCAGAACAGTCGTTAACTAGGTTATTAATGTGGGGTTTGTTGTGGTCGCGTATGGTCGACTCAAATTGTTTAGGTGTTAAAATGTAAAGGTTTTGTAGTTTTAACGGGGTAAGATAGAGGACCCTACTTTGGGATTTTATTAGGATCAAGGTGAAATTACTTGGTATTGTATTATGTAACAGTTTTATTTTTTGTTACACCTAGGAATTTGATTTCTAAAACTAACATGATATAAGTATTCTTATATATAAAAATGAATCGCTAAATGTGTTGGTAAGCGCATAACTTGCGAACCGCTTGACCAAATTGGATAATTCTTTTTTTATAATATTCCTTGAAGTACGAAGATGGTTCTTACGGAGAGAAAAAAAAAAAAAAAAAAAAAAGTAAGTAGGGTAGGTGTAGGGTTGGTGTAGGGTAGGTGTAGGGTAGGTGTAGGGTAGGTGTAGGGTAGGTGTAGGGTAGGTGTAGGGTAGGTGTAGGGTAGGTGTAGGGTAGGTGTAGGGTAAGTGTAGGGTAGGTGTAGGGTAGGTGTAGGGTAGGTGTAGGGTAGGTGTTAGGGTAGGTGTAGGGTAGGTGTAGGGTAGGTGTAGGGTAGGTGTAGGGTAGGTGTAGGGTTGGTGTAGGGTAGGTGTAGGGTAGGTGTAGGGTAGGTGTAGGGTAGGTGTAGGGTAGGTGTAGGGTAGGTGTAGGGTAGGTGTAGGGTAGGTGTAGGGTAGGTGTAGGGTAGGTGTAGGGTAGGTGTAGAGTAGGTGTAGGGTAGGTGTAGGGTAGGTGTAGGGTAGGTGTAGGGTAGGTGTAGGGTAGGTGTAGGGTAGGTGTAGGGTAGGTGTAGGGTAGGTGTAGGGTAGGTGTAGGGTAGGTGTAGGGTAGGTGTAGGGTAGGTGTAGGGTAGGTGTAGGGTAGGTGTAGGGTAGGTGTAGGGTAGGTGTAGGGTAGGTGTAGGGTAGGTGTAGGGTAGGTGTAGGGTAGGTGTAGGGTAGGTGTAGGGTAGGTGTAGGGTATGTGTAGGATAGGTGTAGGGTAGGTGTAGGGTAGGTGTAGGGTAGGTGTAGGGTAGGTGTAGGGTAGGTGTAGGGTAGGTGTAGGGTAGGTGTAGGGTAGGTGTAGGGTAGGTGTAGGGTAGGTGTAGGGTAGGTGTAGGGTAGATGTAGGGTAGGTGTAGGGTAGGTGTACGGTAGGTGTAGGGTAGGTAAATAGGCAGGTAAGTAGGTAGATAAGGACAGGACAACGTCTGTCGGGTCAGCTAGTCTAACAATAAATGAGAATGATATAAATTTTAATAAATAAATTAACCTTTTATTATTTTTCACTGTCATGCAGTTTAACAATATGTACTTATTTACATGTACCTAATAAAAATATTTTAACCAATTTCGTTGTTAAGAACTTTCATTGCAATATATGTTACAGTATTTTGTAAGTTTTAATAATTCATAAGTACATGATACTTCATGTTTCAGTCTTCTTCAAAGTAGCGATAGAGCGGGACGGTAGAAGGATCAGAGACAATTATTTGAAGGCCTTAAGGAGGTTTATTCGGGGTAAATCTCTTTCTGTGAATTCAAGTAAAGTGGGCATGAGGTAATTTCACCGAATTCTAGGAACTGACCACTCACTTTAAACTCACTCCAACCAAATTTTACAGAATAGCAAAACAAAGAAATCCTACAAGGTAGGCGACTTAAGTTGGAGAACCTGTGATTTAATTTATCAAACTATCCAAAATCAAGCATTCTGACTCATTAAAAATTTTGTTAAACTAAGTAAACCAACAAAATATGAACTTGCCGGAAGACGGCAAAGTTTGTCACCTCGCTAACACCAGGCTCTCAACAACGCTAGAGAAACAGTAGCAAAACAACAACTTTGCCAAACATTTGGCAAACAAAAACACCTGTAATTGTAAACTGGCAGAGTTTGTTGAGAACGACTTGCTAACATGCTGTTAGGCTAGTTGCATGCTACGTCTGAACCGGGCTTTAGAAACTGAAACTAGAAATTCAAATCTCTATTTGGAATGTTTCAAAGTCTGCATTTTTTTAGTTGTGTTTTGGATACAAATCACTGCTATCATTCGTTTCGGATTCGCTAGCAATGATTTATCTGTACCTGGCGGAAGTTTCCACGTGACCATTCTCGTTCGGAACTGGATGCCATAAACTGGTTCTGTGTTGATTTTTCGCAGTGTATCTGAACTATTTAAGGTGTTAAAATGCTTTTTTTGTTAAAATTTTTGGCTTCTGGTAATTATTTATTTAGTTACTAGCTACTGCCCGCGGCTTCGTTCCCGGTGTTTTTTTTTTTTTTTTTGGGCCGAGTCCGAGAGAGAGGACCTTCGCTAACCTATGTAGAAGTACCCACCAAAGTTTTAGCACAATCGGATCAATGGTTTAGGAACGCATAGAGGAAAAACATACAAACATTTATTTTTATTTGTATGGATTTAAAGCTGTAAAAGGATAATCATGTCTTCATTCACTGAGTCAGCGTAGACATCAAACGCTTATTAATGTTTAACTTAAGTAAGTAGGGAGCTAACAAAATAACCCGTTCTAGAAATTGTCACTCCAAAAAGCCTTATTTTCGGAATACCAAAATAAGACAACGTCATACAACCACAGTTACGCCAATAAGGGAGCAAGCATCACAACCCATCATAAGTGTCACCTTTAAATAATGAACCCAGAAACACCTTAAAGGGTAAGACAATAAAATCACCCCGTTTTATCACCCGTCTGCATCCACCTGAAACACGGGTTCCCTAATGGTTGTTCGCTGTTTGCCTCAGGACAAAAGCCCCGAGCCACGTTAAATATTTTATAATATTTGCTTAATGTGCCCAGTAGCTATTTAATGGAATCCCTGCTTTATGTACCTCATTATAATATTAACTTTTGTTACGTAGAAGTTGCGTTTTCATATAAACATTTTACGAAAAATCATTGATGTTATTGACACTAAAATTTTAACTTCAATACAAAGTTGTTTTGGGAGCAATTGAAAAGTAACCATAAAATAATGGTTTAAGGTTTCAAATCCGAAAACATGCGTTAAATCTTAAAGTGGCTAATGTTTACTCGCCTAGAGGCTCTAAGAAAATAAGGGGGTTCTTAACGGGGTTGTTAAGGAAGGTGCTTTCGTTGACGATGTGGGGTTGAGGTAAGGTATTGGAGTAATTACGGCTTGTGTATTAATTAATTTTCATGACGAACCAAAATGGCGGTGATGCTGAAAATCACTATTGTAGGTCAAATTGTTAGACGTTAGATTTAATTGGATATAAATATTTATATTTGAGAGAATTCACAATATGGGAAAATTGCAAAGATCAACTTCTTCGTCTATGTAGACATAATCGTAAATGCAACATGGAGTCTTTCCAACATCGCCCCTTTTGCAGGGGTGTAAAAACTGCCCTAATATTTTTGTATGAAATCCGTTCCCTTTAATTATGTCCCTTAACTTCGAAGTTACCAGTTTTCGTGAACTAATTAAAGGCAAACTTTGTTTTATTAACAATAATTTTGGTAATTGCGTAATTAGGATAATTTGTAGGTAAGTCATGTACTGTAATTTTATTAGATAATTTTCTACTTCATCATTTCATCATCTACCTGGCCTTTTCTCAACTATGTTCAGTTCGGCTTCTAGTGTAACCAGATGCAGCTGAATACCAGTGCTTTACATGGAGCGACTGGCTATCGGATCTCCACAACCCAGTTGAAACCCAACACGATAACACTTGGTAAGACTGGTTGTCAAACTTTCTGGCTTCTGACTGCCCAAAACGACAGCCAAAGTTCTACCGAATGACAGCCGGAACCTATTTTTTTACGAGGTACGGATAGAACTCGGTTTGAAATGGATGGTCACCCATCCACATACCGACCGCGGCAAGCGTAGGTTCACCTTTGAACGATCGATTTGTACAGCTTTTACTTAGCCACGAGCTCTTCCTACTACCCTTTCTCCTTCCCCTTCTTCTCTTCCTTGGCTCCTCCACCTTAAATATATTCATTGGCGACACGATTGGCGCAGTGGTTGAGCGATTGACTGCTGTGCAGCGTGTCGCGGGTTCGATTCCCGCCCAGGGTAAATATTTGTGTGATGAGCACTTGTGTTTGCCTTGTGTCTGGGTGTTGTTTATCTATATATGTATGTATTTAAAAATGTATTTGTGTATGTATATCAGCTGTCTGACACCCATAGTACAGGGTCTCCCTAGTTTGGGGTCAGGTGGCCATGTGTGAAATGTCCCCACATATTATTATTATTATTATTATTCATTCGATAACAACATTTAAAAGAATTTAAATATGTACAAAGCTTAAAAATAAATTAAAAAATATATATAATATGTACAATGGAGGGCTCACAGGGCATCAAAAAACACGTCCGCATCGCTCTCAATGGGAGAAGTGCCCAAAAGGCTAGCATCATTACCACGTTGAATGGCAATGCTAATTCTTTGGCCCAAAAAAAGGCCAGCCCTCTGGTCACGTGAAGAGTCGACCAGCCGCTTTGACATGTCTCTAAAAACAATAATTCTATTTAATAATTTGTTTGCAAAGCATTATGATCTAGTTCAACAAACTAATTTGTTAGTCTAGAAAGAGCTGATATAAGAAATCAATACAGTTGGGAATAGGTTAGGCAGATGTGCGACGCTACTTCTACAAACAATTTCCATGTTCAACATTGATTATTACAACCCCTATAATTTCAGCCACAAACTCATTAACCTCCCCAGTGTTTTATTAAGAATCCGAAATCGCTCGTAAAATTAGTTTTAATGTTCGTAAACGGTAAAATGGCCATAAACTAATTTATGTGGATGACGAAGCTAGAATGGTAAGGTCTGTCGGTTTACTCAATCATAACACGAAGGGTGCTATGATTCATTGAATGTATTTCTACAAAACTGCTGTATCAGTTTTCGTGCAATTAGTGGCGAACTATTTTTCATGTAGGTACGCACATGCCGAGAGGAAATACGTACTACTGGGGTTTCATTTTAAGATCTTCTTGTCTATACATGTATCTATTCTAAAACCCCGGCCAGAGTGTTGTAAACAAGCCCTCCATATCGGTCTCCACCGGCGGTTTACAACAGTGTAAACACTTGTTTGCAACAAAAATTCGTTTGACCTTCAACAACCTCTGTGGACGGACGCGCGTTGTAAACCGCGTGTGGATGCCGCCTAATCCATATTAATATTATGTTAGCTTTATATTTCTAACTAGCTTTTGCCCGCGGCTTCGCACGCGTGGATGTCTGAACATATCCCACGGTAACGTACTTTTTAATCAGAATGATAACAACACCAATTTCCATGGTTTAAACTACAAAATGACGATTTTCCATACAAACTTTCATCGCCTATTTAACTCCCTTAGGGGTTGAATTTCGAAAAAATCTTCCTTATTTCTTGTCTACATTTTATAGGGAAACTGTGTGCAAAATTTCCGCTTTCTAGGTCCAGGGGTTTGGGCTGGGCGTTGATGAGTCAGTCAGTCAGTCAGGACTTTTCTTTTTATTTATATAGATAGATATCACTATGTATTGTTGTTGGTTTGTGTACATATGTTTAGTATCCAATATTGAATAGTTGGTGCAACTGGCTTCCTACAAAAAATGTTTTTTGTGAACGGAAGTCGGTTCTAAACTTGATTAAAATAATATTTAAAGCTCCGCAAGTAGCCCTGCACATCACCTATCGGCAATTTTAGATTTAAAATGGGTGTGGGGTGGGGTGGAGGGGTGTTAGGGGTGGGGGGCGGAGTGGGTTAGTACATTTTTAATAGAGTTCAGTATAGAATAAAGAGCGATAACGTTATAATAATAAATAATAATAAAACCATTTATTTTACAGGTAACAAAGACCCATAGAAATATACTTACCTTAACTTAAGTAGGTATACATATTCTCTTTGACATATAACAATCACGTTAGTAAATAAAACTTAAAACTATGTATCACTTAATTGTTGTTGCTGCTGTTATTGTTGTTGTTGTGGCTGTTTTTTTTTATTGTACTGTATTAATAAGAACTAAATTCTTAATAATTAATTACGATCTAGCCTAAAAGACTAATAAGCAATTTAACTCTAACTTAATATGTTACGTGATAGATTACGTTAAAACTAAAAATAGTGTCCATATGGAATTTAGTACAAGTCCGTAGCACTTTCTTAGAGTCTGATATAATTTATAGAAACACTATGTTCATGTGTTATATCATTATATGTATAGCACAACATTGTTACTATTATTCATTCACTTTATACACTACACTAATTCAAAAGGTTTAGTTCTTTTTAGCCTACGCACTAAGTCTGTGTTGTCTAGCAGCTGAATTGCCTCAACATTCACGTGTCGGTGAAGTCTGTGTTCATGGGCTTCAGCAAATTTTTGGATAATGTTGGTGACGGATTCCATTTTAAGGTCACGTTGAATGTCGTCATTTCTAATGTACCAGGGTGGTGTTATTGTTGTTGTTGTGGCTGTTGACGCTTAGTTGTTGTTGTTGTTATGTTCTTAGATTATTGAAAGGTCTCCGCCCGGTCCTCGAGACCTATCAATAATCTAAGGTTAGAACGTTGTTCATTTTATTTCAACCTGTTCTGATTTCTCATAATTATATTGTCCGACGAAAACAGAGGGGTGCTATGAGTTTAACGTATCTGTGTATCTGTCTGTCTCAGCTCCCAAACGAAAACGGACGATTTGGACGCGGTTTTTTTTTTAGTACCTAGTTAAAATATAGTAAAAGGGCCACCAAACACATTTTATTTTTTGTGTTCTTAGAAGCTTTTTGTGTCGGGGGTTTTTATTTTAAAAGAACTCAAATATTTTTACTTAAAACAAGGTACAATATTTACATGAATAATAAAAAAATTGGTTGTCTGTACGAAAGTCGGACGAAACTTTGGACGGACGATAGTTTTACGTGATAACGTCATAAAGAAACATAATGGCTAACGTATATAACATAAGCAAATAATGGCTTCCGTCGAGGTGGGAGGAGCTTATTGCTTGGACCGATCGTGCCTCTCTACCGCTTGTTCCGCGCTCTCGCTTGCACGCTCTGGCTCAGGCTGAACGTGGCACTATTTCGTGCATGCAGCCGGTTTTCATTTATACTAATATCTATACTAATATTATAAAGCTAAAGAGTTTGTTTGGTTGAACGCGCTAATCTCAGGATCTCCTGGTTCGAATTGAAAAAATAATTTTGTGTTGGATAGTCGGTTTATCGAGGAAGGCTATAGACGCATGCGAAGCCGGGTCGGGTCGCTAGTCGATTTATAAGACGTTATCACGTTAAGAAGGAAAACGTATAACCATTAAACTGAAAAAAAACCTAGATCTATAGCATTATTTTTTTCTTTACACCTACCACTGCGTGTCTCTGCATCACCCAAAGGTTGACTGGTAGAAAATGCCTATGGCATTAAGTCCGCCTCTGTACATTGTGCTTAAAGTGTTAATAAATAAATAAATAAAAAAAATCCCCTACATCGCAGTCAACTGAGAATGTGTCCAAGACACTGGCGGCATTGCCACGGCTCTTGTGTCAACCAACCTTTTGGAAATTTCCTTAAAAAGTAGATGAGCACTAGAACCCCACGACCCGAGCGTTTCAACCCCAAACGGTTAGATAGTAAAGTTATCACTTAGGATGCTATACTTTTGAGGTTTGAGGTTTTCTGCAGCCGCAGCAGCAGCACCAGCAAAGCACGCTGAACTAGGAAACTAAACTAAACTATTTTATTTTTAACCGACTAAAAAAAAGGAGGTTCTCAGTTCGGCCCGTATGTTTGTATGTACGGTCACCAAAGGAGATAAGTATCCATGTCGCCGGAAACAGTTGAAGTTTACTTAGAAACCGATAGGTTTTTATGAATAAAATAAAATACAATTTATAGAGAATAAACAGTTCAATGATTTACTAAAATTTCATTTGAAAGCCCTCATTGGTTTCTAAGAAATCTTCAACTATTCCCGACGACATGGATACTTATCTCTTTTGCGTACTGTACATACATACAAACATTTTCACGGTCTGACGTGAAAAACGTTCTGTTTGTTGTTTTGTATTGCCACCGACTTCCGAAACTAAAGTCACGTGTGTTCTGTGCTAAAGTTATTTATCACTTTTTAGTTTTTTTTAGAAGGCGGTTCTCTTTTTTAAAAAACGTTTTTTTTTAACTTTTTTGTCTGATATGCTTCCACGGCTAATATAAGTAAATAAATAATCTAAAATAATTGCCTTGGCGTACACATACAACATACACTTTAATTATTTCGCACCAAGATTTGCATAAAATTTTATCCAGTTGCTTAGTTATTGAAAGGCAATTATTGCGCATATAATACAAATTAGGTACACGAACAATTTTACTATGTGAATCGAGCTTAACTAATCATAAATATAGTCACAAATCAATTTTGTGATGGATAATAACGTATACTATAAAACAATTGTTCAACACTGGAAATATCTAGATCATTTTACTAGCTGAAGAGTTAGTTGCCGTTTGTCATCATGAAGTTCGTGCAAGTCGCGCTGTTGTTCAGTTTCGTAATTCTGGTGGTTGGTGTAGCTGCCGACGACCTGGGATCATCAAACAGATACAGTAATTATATAAATTTTTATTACAGCTTCTCTTTCCTGTCCCTTTTCTTCGTTATCTTGGACTGTCCTGTTGGTCTCGCGGTTCTCGGGTTTGATTCCCATTTCGGGCAAGGTGATATTGGATTTTTCCTTCAAGTATTTCTCGATAATGGCCCGAAGTTTAGAAGTTGGCGTGACACTGCAGTGCCTCGGAAAGCACGCAACTCAGTTGGTTCGTGTGTTTGATATCTCTCCGGTCGTGTCGGATTGCCGCCCCATCCGACTATGACAGTGAGGAAAGAGGGAGTGGACCTATGATTGCGAACATTTTTCATTGAGATTACCGGAATTCGGTCGGGAGACATCATCATCTGCCTAGCCTTTTTCCAACTATATTGGGGCGGCTTCCAGTCTAACTGGATGCTGCAGAATACCAGTGTTTTACATGGTGCGACTGCCTATCGGACCTCCACAACCCAGTTACTGAGCTGTCTGTACTCGAGCAATATCTAAAGGTCAGTTCACATCAGCGCAGCAGGACGTGTCGTGTATGTGTATTCTGTTACAATCTCCCTCGGTGAACACCTAGGTGAAGTGAGCTGTCATCTGTCCCAATGCTAGAGATTTACAAAGTACTACAATCGGATGACAGCTCACTTCACCTAGGTGCTCACCGAGGGAGATTATAACAGAATAGCATTGCTGGTGTCGTAAAAAACCTGCTAGTGGTTTGATCACGGAACATTGATGCCCAAGATAAACTTAGAAAGTACTATCGCGGACTCTGCTCATTTAAAAAAAAATCCCTTGGCGCCTGCGAAGTCAACGGGGCGGGGTAGAGAGCGCTTCCATCTTTTGAGTGCGAACTTAGTGGTGGTCAGGCGGGTGTGTCCACGATAGTACATGTGAAAAAATCACATGGTTGCGAACCTAGAACCTCGTGCATGAGAGGCGGGTTAATTAACCGGCTTATTAATTAATGAAATTTCTTTTTTTTTTTTTTTTTTTACTATTAAATAATCTTGCGTTTGACCGCAATTCACCTGATCGTAAGTGATAATGCGGTCGAAGTTGGAACACGCTTGCCTAAGATGAACCGGTTCACTCGTGCCTTAAAGATACTACTAGGTACTACTACTACTACTTAACCAGCTTATTCATTAATTAAATTTATCTTAACCGAATTATTAATTGATTAAATTTATCTCAACCGGCTTATTAATTAATTAAATTTATCTTAACCGGCTTATTAATTAATTAAATTTATCTTAACCGGCTTATTAATGAAATAAACTTCTCTTAACCGAATTATTAATTAATTAAATTTATCTTTTAGGTGGTGTTCAGTTTCCTTGCAAGACTAATAAAGACTGCTCATACCCTTTCATTTGCGTACCGGTCTTACCGATTTCCTCTGGGTTAAAAGAATGCAGTCTCTATTTACCTCGACGAAGAGAAGGCGGTTCGGATAAGATTTGGACACGATGACCCACGAATTATGGTAATCGCTTACTATTCTAGCACCGCTCCAACACAGCAACGGCACAGCCGGAATCGTCTTGAAACACCCAACCGTTTACTACCAACGCGCCGTCTACTAGCCGCCAATTTTTTAATCTTGTCATTATGAAAATTATTTTAACGTACACGATTTAAAGCTCTATTTGCTTCGATGAAGCCGTGCTGTTATAATGATCAATCAATAAATCATAATTCTCTTGTCGTGTCTGAATTTGATTAGTACCTAATTAATAAAAACTTATGAAAACATGAATTAATGCTCAATCTGCTGTGTTTTAATAAGTGGTAAACACGCAAGCGCGACCAAATTTTTTGTCGCGTTATATTTGGTTGAAACGGGATATATTAGAACTTCATCATATCAGCCGAAAGACGTCCACTGCTGGACATAGGCCTCCCCAAGGAGGGGTTTTGCCATAATCGCCACGCTTGGCAGGCGGGTTATTAGAACTTAAATTGATCCTATTACCTTTATTATTTTTTTATATATTTATGATAGTCATGGTTCTGGTCATCGGTTTGAACTGTTCCTCACCTCATGGTAAGTCCAAGTATGGTTCCTCATCTCATAGTAAGTAAAGATGCAGTACCTCACTCCAAAATAAGTGAAAGTGCGAGCGATACTTCACCCAGTAGTAAGTTCAGGTGCGGTATCTCATCTAAAAGTAAAGTTGCGGTATCTCACCTAACAGTAAGTAAAGGTGCGGTAACTCACCTCAAAGAGAGTGAAAATGCGGTACCTTACCTGAAAGTAAGTGAAGAGTAAATGAAGATTCAGTACCTACCTACCTAACCTTGATTTTAACCAGCGAAAAATGTTTCATAAAGGCCAGTTAACACGATATCACCTATTTAAGAACCATCACCGATTAAGAGCGCCCATCCCCATCGAACGAACTTCAGCGCAAGCGTGATAACATTTTTTTTTGTTTCAACCAACGCAAAGTTCGAAAACAAACGAGTGAGTGAGAACGCGATAACATCACAGGAAAATTGGCGCGCGGAAATTTCACAAAACTTGTTCCAGGACATACGTGTTTTTGAAAAAGCCTTACAAGTTTTAGATAAAAGTGTTTGTAGTTTAGAATCTCCATTACATGTGCCAGGTTTCTATGAAGCTGTTTTTTTACTTTTTCAATGTATGAGTGCATTATGAGCGGCCATAGTTCAGATAAAATTGTTAAAAAAAGCTGATTTTCGGACGTGTTTACTGAATTTGTTTCTCAAAAAAGTTTATTTTTGGCTTCATACAAACCTAGATTTGAACCACAAGATACCTGTGTGTTAAAAATATTTGGAAAATAATTGGCTATAACGCCGTAATCGCGTACGAGCGTTTGTATGGGAAATATGACGGGATGGGCGCTCTTAATAACAAACCCTTCTAAAGCGGTCAAACCATTTAGGAGATCATTCGTGTGCACAAACAAACAACCTCTCACCCCTAAACGCATACATACGCCTTCTCTTTTCCGTCGTGGGTAAAAATAATAGCAAACAAGAAATGTAAATAACTGGGGAGGTAAACAGACAGTCGCAGTACTCACGGTCCGATTGAACACGAAAGGACATATTTATTATCGGAACGCATCGAACCAATTGCCGTTCAGCGTCGCGGGAAAGATAATATTGGGGTTGAGAAAGCAGCGGAGATTTAAACGTAGATTTGTGAAACGAAAAAGGTTGTAAGGGTGTTGTTTAAATCTGGATCTGAAGTTACATCATGATCTATGGAATTACTGTCATGTAGTCGTAGCCGTGACGTGGCGCACATTTTGTTTTGTCATCTAAACATGACAGTTACGGTCAAAAGGTTAATTAGTAGAATTTGCCTTCAGCATTTGGAATACTCAGCATAATATAATCAACCAATAATGTTTCTATAGCTGGGCCTCAAACTCTCTCCCTGAGGGACAGCGAGTGAACCGCGATTAGTCACGGATACGCCGGCTCAGTACGAGATAGGTAGCGTACGCTTTTCTCATGGCCCCAACTTCTCGTCAACACCACACCCTTATGTCATTTTTCAATCTTCACTTTTGAACATGTACCAATAAGATTAGGTATATCATTTACTAATGAACAGCGTGTTCGTAGGGTTGTCGAATAGCCAGTTCAGCTGGCGTTATACACTGCCAGACTGTGGAATTCAGTGCCCGCCTCTTTGTTCACTGATAATTATAATCTAGGTAACTTCAAGGCACGAGTAAACCGGTTTATCCTAGGCAAACGTGTTCCACCTTAGGCCGCGTCATCACTTAAGATCAGGTGAGTTGCGGTCAAAGGCAAGCTAGGAATATTCAAAAATAAATTGAGTAGACATTAAGACAGGAATTGTTCTAGAAGACTAAATTCTCGAGTATTAAAAATATCGAGAATCGTGTAGTGTGCAGCTCGCCTAACCTTATATTCAGTGGCGTGCCTAGGGATCAACGTTAGGGCAAGCCCAACAGTTTTGTTTATGATTAAGTAAGAAAAAGTCAGAAATTTGCTCAGTTAGTAATTAACTCATGTTATGCTGATATGCAAGCCCGGCTTTTCGGCTTGTATGAAGGTCCCGCCACTGCTTATATTTGTAACTGCACACACTTATTAATGATTATTATTACACGAACCGTTGAATTGAACAGTTCTCTTTTATTGTGCCTACATCACTCCAATACATGGCGACCCTTAGCCAGCAATTAAAATTTTGCAATTTGCGTGAAAACGAAAGCGTCAGAAGCTGACAAAAACATGAAGATTTATATTGACAGACTAAGAAATCATCAAAACTATTACTTACACCTTTTCCAAGCATTTTAAGTAATGCTCCTGACTAGCATAAGAAAATTATATTCAGTACCTAAATTAATTTAAATTGCTTATGAATGAAAAAAAAAAACAAGAAGACCTGGAGACTAGACAAGACGGTTAGGTCGGTATCTACACTGAACATCACTCAGATCACATCTACTTAGATTTATTTGGAGAGGAGAGGGTGATCTATAGATACTAATATAATAAAGCTGAAGAGTTTGTTTGTTTTTGTTTGAGTTAATCTCCGGAATTATTGGTTCGATTCTGAAAATTCTTCCGCCAATAGGAAGCTACGTTATCCCTAAGTGCCCTAAGCAAGCAGCTAGTGTCAAGCCCGCCACACTATTTCCTAACCACTGTAACTCCTGTAAGTCAGAATCAACAGTGGCGACCACCAGAAAAGCGCCAGAGCAATGAAGCTCGACGAGTCCCAGAGAAACGATTCAACTGTCTTGGATCCCGCAACGAAATTAATCAGAAAAGAACAGCGGAGGAGTAAGAAAAACATATTTTCCACTTCCCTCCAAATCAAGCAGGAGACAGAACAGAACTAGGCCAATAGGCACAAAGGGACAAGCAGCTAGTGTCAGTGGTAAGCAGACTAAAAAATAATTAAGGATCTGTAAAAACATGATAGGTGCAAAAAGACAGGATAGACTAAGGAACACAGACCTCCGCCGGTCCAAAACAAAACTTACCAATGTTCTAACAAGAACAGACCAACAAAAGTGGAGGTGGACAGGCCACATGATGAGAGACACTAAAGGAAAATGGAGCAAGGTAGTGACAGAATGGTATTCAAGGGATGGCAAAAGGAATCGAGGAAGGCAGTCTACACGATGGGAGAAAGAAATAAAACTGACAGCAGGTCCAAACTGGAGGAAGATACCTCGCGACAGACTACAATGGAAGTTGTTAGAGGAGGCCTATGCCATGAGGCACACCGAAATTCGAGACATTTTGTGATTTTTGTTTTAAGTATTACTGTAAATGTTACTGTCTAGTTTTCGGAATAAAAGGCTTTATTATTATTAAAACATTCATGCGGACAAAGTCACGGGCAAAAGCTACTTCTTTTATACTAATACTAGCTGACCCGACAGACGTTGTCCTGTCCCGATCTTGGGGGATGAAAAAGGGGTGAAAAAAGGGGATGAAAAATAGATGTTGGCCTATTCTCAGACCTACCCAATATGCACAAAAAATTTCATCAGAATCGGTCAAGCCGTTTCGGAGGAGTACGGGAACGAAAACTGTGACACGAGAATTTTATTAAATATATTAGAAGATTATAAAGAGGTGAAATTTGTTTGTATGTAGGGGGTTATCTCCGGAATTACTCATCCGATTTTGAAATTTCTTTCATAAATATGAACTACGTTATCCCTGACTGCTATCGGCTATATTTTATTATCAAAAACTTTGAGATCTGTAAATAATTTCCGCGGACATAGTCGCGGGAAAAAGCTACTTCTTTTATATAATGAAAAATTGAACGTTCTTCTCGTAACCAAAGCCTCAGAACAAACAAATCGTATGGGACTCCAAGCAGCTGATTCAACACGGTTCTTCTCCCTACATGAAAAAAATTAAATTAAAAATTTAAAAAACCCCCAACGCAAAACATAAAAGCAATTATTTAAAAAGTAAAAAATAATATCTTTTGTTGAGCCATCAAATGTTTGTTCGTTGAAATGGCGCTATAATGTCGCGGCGGGGTACCGCGTAAGTCAAATCTCATTGCAAATCCATGAGTTCGCTATTTTACCTATTTAGCTATTGCTGACTTAGCGGTACCCCGCCGCGACATTATAGCGCCATTTCAACGAACAAACATTTGATGGCTCAACAAAAGATATTATTTTTATGTTTTGCGTTGGGGGTTTTTTAAATTTTTAATTTAATTTTTATTTGAAAGTTTTTAAATGTAATTTAGTCTGGTTTTGAGAAGTTGTAGATACATCTAAAGTTGTATTTCGTCACATGGATCTTTTTTAACCCCCGACGTAAAAACGACGGGGTGTTATAAGTTTGACGTGTCTGTGTGTGTGTGTGTGTGTGTGTGTGTGTGTGTGTCTGTCTGTGGCATCGTAGCTCCCGAACGGATGAACCGATTTTGTTTTTGTTTTTTTTATTTGAAAGGTGAATTAGTCGGGAGTGTTCTTAGCTATGTTTGATGAAAATCGGTCCAAGATGGCCGCCGCTACAAAATAGCTAATCACATATTTTTTCACAACTCCATCAATATGGGTATCAAATGAAAGGGCTTCACTAGTAGAATACTTTACACTATGATAAATTTTAAAGCCAAGATGACCGGCACCACAAAATGGCGAATTATATATACCAAACGCATTCTCAGGGTAATATCTTTAATATCAAAAAAGATCCATGTGACGAAATACAACTTTAGACGTATCTACAACTTCTCAAAACCAGACTAAATTACATTTAAAAACTTTCAAATAAAAATTAAATTAAAAATTTAAAAAACCCCCAACGCAAAACATAAAAGCAATTATTTAAAAAGTAAAAAATAATATCTTTTGTTGAGCCATCAAATGTCTGTTCGTTGAAATGGCGCTATAATTTCGCGGCGGGGTACCGCTAAGTCAGCAATAGCTAAATAGGCAAAATAGCGAACTCATGGATTTGCAATGAGATTTGACTTACGCGGTATCCCGCCGCGACATTATAGCGCCATTTCAACGAACAAACATTTGATGGCTCAACAAAAGATATTATTTTTTACTTTTTAAATAATTGCTTTTATGTTTTGCGTTGGGGGTTTTTTAAATTTTTAATTTAATTTTTGATATTAAAGATATCACCCTGAGAATGCGTTTGGTATATATAATTCGCCATTTTGTGGTGCCGGTCATCTTGGCCTTGAAATTTATCATAGTGTAAAGTATTCTACTAGTGAAGCCCTTTCATTTGATACCCATATTGATGGAGTTGTGAAAAAATATGTGATTAGCTAATTTGTAGCGGCGGCCATCTTGGACCGATTTTCATCAAACATAGCTAAGAACACTCCCGACTAATTCACCTTTCAAATAAAAAAAACAAAAACAAAATCGGTTCATCCGTTCGGGAGCTACGATGCCACAGACAGACACACACACACACACACACACAGACACGTCAAACTTATAACACCCCGTCGTTTTTACGTCGGGGGTTAAAAAGAAAACATGATAACCGAATCACGGCCCTTTACCATTAAAAATAGCAATGCGAAACACGGTGCGTTTCCACAAGAGTAAGCACAAGGGTGGGTAGGCATTGGCTTTGTTAGGTAAACGCACATATTGTGAGGAAAATCACGTTCTCTATACAGAATCTGAATATATCTGATTTGGGTTCCCTTAACAATTTTTTTTTTCGCGTTTATGGAACCGGTTACTATCGCGTACATTTTCGAGTAACGGGCCTTGATATTTTTTATTTGTTCCGTTAGAGGATTCATTATAAAACGTGTATTTGCAAGTCTATGATTAGAAAGTTAGCTTTTAATGTTTTTTGGAACGTAGTTCCTTATGGCGCGTTGCGAAAGGGGGCTAGACGGAAAAAATGTAACGACACTTTTTAAGACACTTTTTGCTATAGTTGTAAGCCGTGCGGCGTGCGCGTGTTTCTCTGTCCAAGCCAGTTATTAATTGTAAATAATATTAAACATCAACCTATTGTTGTTGTTTGTTGTGTTGTTGTTGTTTGTTATTGTGTTGTTTGTTGTGTTATTGTTGTTGTATTGTTGTTGTGTTGTTGTTGTTGTTGTTGTGTAGTTGTTGTAAATTGTTGTCGAAAGGAGCTTCGTTCCATCCGGGTGTCTCTTGACACCTCTCAAGTTTTTTTTTTAACAAATTAGTATCCAGGTTTTTCTAATATTTTAGCTAAAGCCGTACGGATTGAACAGCCATGGTTAAGTAAGGTTTGCATGTCGCGGTCTGTGGATGGGTGACCATCCATTTCATACCGAGACCCTCCGTGCCTCGAAAAGCACGTAAGCAAAGCAAGTCATTGGTCTCGGCTGTCATTGGTAAATCTTTGACCGTCGTTATGGTTTGTCAGAAGCTAGAAACTGACAACCAGTCTTAGCAAGGGGTATCGAGTTACCCAGTATCTGGGTTGTGGAGGTCAGACAGGCAGTCGCTCCATGTAAAACACTGGTATTCAACTGAATCCGGTTAGACTGAAGCAACGTAGTTAGGAAAAAGCTAGGCAGATGATGAAGCTAATATAATAATATGTGGGGACATTTCACACATGGCCACCGGACCCCAAACTAGGGAGACCCTGTACTATGGGTGTCAGACAGCTGATATACATACACAAATACATTTTAAATGCATACATATATAGATAAACAACACCCAGACACAAGTGCTCATCACACAAATATTTACCCTGGGCGCAGCAGTCGATCCAAGCTATCGTTTTAGATTTGCTAGCATTGGTGAGATTACGTAAATTTCATACTTAAGTATTGTGTATTAATAATCTAAGCACCTTCTCTAAACTAATCCAAAAACCGAGCATAAATAATAACCCCTAAATTAATCATAAAGTTTATAAACCCGGACAAGACCCGAAAACTTCCAGTCCGATAGAGGGTCCAAAAAAGCCTTAAAAAACGCTTAAAAACTTAAATCATTAGGGCAGGTACAACGCCAATGGCCAGACTGCCGAGTCTGTTAGCTTTCAAAACAATTTACATTGAGTTTTAGTTACAAGTGGCCCGGCGGAATATTTCGATGAGAAAAATGAACTGTTGCATAGTTCATGGGAAATATTTACTGGCAAGTTCTCGTTTTGTTGGGGAAAATGCGCTATTTTATCCTATCCAGTATAAGAAAAATATGTATTTAACTTAAGGTTATTATTGTGGTAGGTACTATTTATTTATTTATATATACTTTATGCACAAAGGTACTTAAAGGTGGACTTAATGCCTCAGGCGTTCTCTACCAATTCGACAATTATGAATTAATTTTTATGATTCTTCTTTTGTATGGCAGGTTATGCGTCAAGGATGGGCCCATATCAACTTTATCAAAATTGATACAGGGCTTTTTGAAAAAATCATCAGAAACCAAAAAAATATACATAGATGATGTTTTGGTTTGTGGTTAAAAGTAAAAGTTTTCTAAAAGTCTCTGTATTAACTGTGTTGCCGTTTCGTAATGCTAAGACAGTAAATAAAAATCATTTTACAAAAAGACAACTGCCTTTAAAAACGAAAAATTAATGAATAGCTTTAGCACAGAACACTTAGTTTCAGAAGTTGGTGGCAATACAAAATAGCATACATCATAAAAGCCGACGACTTCCGAAACTAAAGTTATATGTGTTCTGTGTAAAAAAGTTTTTTAAGGGGCATCCATCAGTGCTAGAGCGAGCCGAATTAATCGATCTCATTTACACTTCAACCTTTACACATAGTAACACCCCGCACTTCCAAATACGGAAACACGGTAATTCTATAACGGAATATTAAAAAGGGACTTATATCCTGCGATATGAGAGGCACAGGATACTACCAGTTTTCAGCTGAAAAACATTTTTCATAATCTGAAAACGGCGGTAAGTACGAGCATTTCAGCACCGCATTACGAGAAGATATGAAAGGCGTATTATTTTTAATCCCGCCATTCAGTGGCCCGATTCAGCTCGAAATATTTTTTAATGAAACTTATTTCTGCAGTTTGTTATTTTAGAACTGGTTTTTTTTTGTTTGGATAGTCTAATGCAGGGTTTCTTAAACTTTATGTAGTCACGGACCACTTTCAAAATTTAAACAATTCCACGGACCCCTGATACAGAATATTTTAGGAAAAGAAAACAAGCCTTATTTCGTGTTCGTTCCTTGGCCGAGAAATGTTGTGTTTACTACACAATCTTATATATTAAAATCTTCTGTGCGTCTGTATGAAAGTGAACTCCTCCTTAACGGCTGTACCGATTTCGATGATTTTTTTGTGTGCGTTCCAGTGGTTTAGAGAATGGTTTAGATTCACAATTGGACCCGGCAGGTGGCGCTATAGTCGGGTTGCAGGACAACGTCTGCCAGGCCCGCTAGCTTCTTAATAAATATATGATGTGAGTTGACCTACTGCGGACTCCTGATACACATGTTACGGACCCCTAAGGGGTCCGTGGACCCAATTTTAAGAAACTCTGGTCTAATGTATTCGTTGATGGTGCTAGAGTGACAGGTGATGGCAAAGAGAGTAGTCACCATCAATCATCTTTAAAAACTATTACTCTTTAATAATACCAGCCTATGATTGTCCCACTGCAGGGCAAATGCCTCTTCTCATACAGAGAAGGCACGAGCATTGATCACCACGTGCGCTCAAATCGAATTGGCGATTTATACCTATTTTTAACTAGCTTTTGCCCGCGAATTCGTACACGTAAATGTCGGTTATCGCGGATGCAGACGATGAGGCGGATTATAATGTAGCCTACGTCCTTATCAATTTTTTTATCAAAATTGATTTAGCAGTTTCAGACAGAGTTACTTTCGCATTTACAATATTAGTATGGATATGGATTGTAAGTAATAAACTTAACTTACATTAAGTAATTATAAGTCCAAGTTTCTTCACAATATTTATTTTTCACTGATGCCACTGATGTCAAAGATAAACTTAGATGTACTCGTATATATAAATGACAATGCCAGATCCTGCCCCACCCATGCACAGAAAAAGTAACACATGTACAGAAAAAGTAAATTAATGAAAATAATTGTAATGAATATAGAACCTTTCTATACTAAATTGGTTTTTTTAGAACTTGCGGATTACGAAATAATTACCCACAAAATACAAACTAATTTTACCTAAAATGCAATTTAACCTATAATCAATGTCATTATTGTTTTTAGATTTAAACGGAAACCGCAAATTCTACAGTCACTAAGACTAATGTTTAGTTATCAACAATAAATAAACGGTAAGATGCTACATATTGCACTGCACATGACTTTTATTGAGTGGTGCAAAGTTCTATAGAGTTTCTGGCATTGTCCTTTCCACTGATGTCAAAGATAAAGTACTCGTACATATAAATTTAAAAAGTTACATTGGTACTTGCCCGGTATCGAATTCGCAACCTCATACATGACAGGAGCGCCTAAACCACTGGGCCATTATCTACGACACCCAATCGGCATCCCATAAGCCGCATAAAATTTGACTGATAAACATCTGTAATGTTACGAAAAATCCATTCGTTTCAGTACCAGTGAGTACCTATACAATGCAATCCAACACAATAAATTAGTAGCACAATTAACAGGGGAGGTAACAAGAGCTGTAATCAACTCGCGGAAGAGAACCGCTATGAATGTTAAAACGGTTTGCTCGCTACAATTCCATCATCAGTTTTATTTTCTTCGTATTTTTTTTTAAATGGTACTATTTGCAGCTGTTTTAAGGTGATTTTATTTCGTATTGTCAATATTGCGCCATGCTAGAATCCTTACTTAAATATGAAAAACATGTTTTCAAAGTTAGTCTGGAATGTGGCGGAGGTAGAGTTCTGGATTTGAGTGGTGGTACTCATTCAGCACTCCAGACTCCAGACTTCAATAGACCAGCTTGGTTAATTTGTTAAATCAAATCTCTTCATGTGGAGAAATGTGCCAATTACCTATGTCAGTTTCGCAAAAAGCTGAGTAATGTTGTTTTTCATATTCTTTGTATTCCTTGTCGATCTTCTTCCGTTCTAATATTAAACCCCTTATCGTTTTATCCCGTAAAAAATCCCTACAATATATTATTAGCAGTTTATCATCATTCACAAGAGGAGTAAACATCGGAATATTGAATTACCGAGCTATTCCAACAAAACATCCTGACGATGCAGCCCGGGATAGACCTCAAAAGAGTATGAAAGGAAAATTCAGATTTCCCGGAACACATATTGACATTAAAAGGCTTTGTACATAAGAATAATACAAAACACGTCAGCTTTCACGAACGTGGTAAAAGAGTATAAGTATTAGATGGAATGAATAGCTTTACAGAATTTTTGTTAAGATGTAATGTTAAGAATTTTTTAGATAATTTCATGAAACAATTTCTGCTGAGAGGCTTTGTAAATGAAAACGTAGAGAATGTTAAAATAGAAATAGCTAGCGAAGTAGCAACTTGTTTAGGAGAATGTTTTAATATGTTGCCGCATATTTCCTGGGATATAAATGTAACGTGCTTAGGTAACATGGCGTTTTATTATGACATCAAAACATGCTTAAAATACGAGTACTGTTCTAAAGTAGAGGTATTTTGTTATTAAGTTTTGAGATACACAGTGGGATGTAAAGAAGCGTCGTAGATCATCAAATGTTGTCACTTTTGCCTATAAGCGGAGTCCGTATTTCCTGCTAGTTAAAATAACCTGGGAGTCTTTAACACAGATTACTTCTAGGCAAAGGTGTACCTTCTCGACACCTGCTAGATAGTAAGCACGTGGTCTATCACATGCTTACTATCAACTCAGATAGTGGACAAACGCCACCCCATCAATAATAAAAAAGCAACGAAATTGCGCTCAAATAAAAGAAAAAAGCAATCGTTTTCTTTTGTTTTGGAGTTAAATAAGTTAAGAACCCAAAAAGGTCAAATGACATTTTTCGACTGCTGTAAACATAGATTTTATTATCCTAACATGTACCTTTCCTAATAAAGACAAGACGTGATAGCGGTCTTTGCATCTAAATAAGTCCTAACGCACGATCTCATGAAAACTCGATAGTAGGTTACACCAGGAGCTAATAAAGCCACGAATTCAAGATAGCAACCGTTTGGCAACACACCATACATAAGTAAGCAACTTTTTACCGTATTTCTAGAAGGCAACATCTCAAGGTCTGAGAGGCCATATCTCCAACAAAATGACCTTTCTGTATTAAATATTTAAACGCTGGAAGGACGGAATTTTCAGAAATAATAATTATTACACAGTAAAGGCAAGATCGTAGGCAAACAGTACCGGAGGTAATGTCGAAATTTTTATTTCAATTTTGTCATTGCCCTAAGATCAAACAAAAAACATAAAACAGCGTTGGTCCTTGAATAAGGAAAACCGTTTCAAAGGACTTCGGTTATTCATGAACCTTCGAAGGTTTAATATAAATAATAACTTTCTGTACTCTAATGTAAGAGTATGAAAGAAATTATTTCCCTTTACACTTTTTACTTTGCGACGGGAAGAAAGGAATATTATTAGGAAGGAAATAATATGTACATTAATTGAAGCACAAAACACAAATAAGTACAACAAGCTTTTGTAAAACTTTTCCTAAATTAATTTTCGTATAAAAGGTACTCAAAAAACATGAAATTGAAACCAACAAGTGTACCTATAGTATGTACATCACCGAATTCAACCATGCAAATAACGTAACCCTGTACAAAATATTGATATTGAGGGACTTCAAATGTAAAACGTTCGTTTCACTCTGCAATTTTGAATTTTAATCTCTGAACTGTAATGTTTACTTTCAACTGTCAACAGCCTCGTCGATCGCGCAACTTGTTTAATTTAGGCCCGACGCACCTTTGTGTGATAATAAAATAAAAAAAGTTTTTCCCTACATTTGCTCAATACCCGGCGATAGCGCGTCAAAGAGAATTTTTGATGGCGAATTTGATTAAAATTAAAAATTTAAAAAACCCCCAACGCAAAACATAAAAGCAATTATTTAAAAAGTAAAAAATAATATCTTTTGTTGAGCCATCAAATGTTTGTTCGTTGAAATGGCGCTATAATGTCGCGGCGGGGTACCGCGTAAGTCAAATCTCATTGCAAATCCATGAGTTCGCTATTTTACCTATTTAGCTATTGCTGACTTAGCGGTACCCCGCCGCGACATTATAGCGCCATTTCAACGAACAAACATTTGATGGCTCAACAAAAGATATTATTTTTTACTTTTTAAATAATTGCTTTTATGTTTTGCGTTGGGGGTTTTTTAAATTTTTAATTTAATTTTTATTTTAAAGTTTTTAAATGTAATTTAGTCTGGTTTTGAGAAGTTGTAGATACGTCTAAAGTTGTATTTCGTCACATGGATCTTTTTTGATATTAAAGATATCACCCTGAGAATGCGTTTGGGATATATAATTCGCCATTTTGTGGTGCCGGTCATCTTGACCTTGAAATTTATCATAGTGTAAAGTATTCTACTAGTGAAGCCCTTTCATTTGATACCCATATTGATGGAATTGTGAAAAAATATGTGATTAGCTATTTTGTAGCGGCGGCCATCTTGGACCGATTTTCATCAAACATAGCTAAGAACACTCCCGACTAATTCACCTTTCAAATAAAAAAAACAAAAACAAAATCGGTTCATCCGTTCGGGAGCTACGATGCCACAGACAGACACACACACACACACACACACACACACACACACAGACACGTCAAACTTATAACACCCCGTCGTTTTTACGTCGGGGGTTAAAAATGTGTGCGGAAGGAAAATAAAGAGTTTTTAGCAAAAAAGAGCAATATTTGTTTTTGAATGAGTTGTTCGTTATTGATGCGTTCGATGTGTCGGTGTTTGTGAAGGATGAAGTGAACATTAATTATTGCAGCGTGAAAAGCTTTGGTTTAAACCCGAAATAACATATTACATGATCAAGTACATTAATTCACAAATTCGCACATACAGATACAAGCTTCAGTCACAACTGACGTTTACACATCGACATTCAAACCTATAACATAATGAATCTAGAATATCGAATCAAATAGCATTGAAAATGGCTTTCGAAAGCTCGTCTCCTCTTGAGCCACTTACCAATGCTAATGCCGGCTTTTAGTTCCATTTGCAAATGTAAATTAGTTGACAGGGGCTCATTCTATGATAGTTTCGTTGACTGTCCCGACCGCGTCTGTCTACCTTTAAACGATAATGTTAGGCGTCCCTCAAGGGTCTATAATTGAACCAGTTTTTTTTTGTAATGTATATCATTTTGATTTAGCGTTAATGTCTGACAGTGTCAGTTAATCTGTTTATGAGATTTTATTGTGTTATGTGATCGATTTGGTAATGGTACCCGCATATTGCTTTAACCATTAACTAAACAAGTAATACTTAAAAAGAAATAGTAATTGTATTTAAAAATGGAAATTTTAGACAGACGCATTGAAGCTCGCCTTTGCATTTCCAATAGATTTGAATATTCCAACTACCAGTTTAGCCACTAAGCTTTTAAGCACTAGTGCAGTATGCAGCATCATTTATAAAACACAGGAACTAACTAAGAACAAAACTAAACAGTGATAAATCTTCGTTTTGCACACAATAATTCTCGTCTAGTGCACGACTTATGTTTCAATGTCTGCCTTCAGTTGGAGCTCGCACTTCATTTGTTCATGTCGAAAACTCCTAGCTAGCTAAAGTGTTTGTTTTTAAAATGATCTGCAAGAGGGCTATTATTGTTCCTATACTTCCTGTTTTATCTCCGAAGAAGGAGTTTCATTTAATGTGGAATTGTCGAGTTAAAGGAGCTCTGTTAATTGAACACGACAGTTTTTATGTATCTATTGTGGTCTTTGATAGCTTGAGTAATTATAAACTTCGAAAGACCGTTATGGCTTTATCGTTTCATCAGGAACAGAATTTCAGTTTACGAGACGATAAATGAACATGATTGTGATTCATGAACTGAAAAAGTCAGCCTATGTTATTGTTTAACTACTCTGAACCAGATTAATACCACACACTATGTTGTGTTGGTATCCAACGAAATTTCAAATTACCAAAATTGTTTGCTCACAAAACAGAAACGCGAACACAACCGCTCCCGAATCCCAATCATTAGCTCCTAAATCGAGTAACTACGTTCACAGACAAAGCGTTACCCGTTTGATGGTAAACCACAATTTCACTCACGGACACATTGTAGGTAAGGCTGAAGGCACATTGTGGGGTTGTCGCATTACGACAGACCTCTTACTACCCCTCTTAGGGGTAATTAGTTTGCGACCTTCCAGATTCAAAGGGATGAATGCAATGTTTTACATCAATAGTTTCCCAATTAAGTTAGATAATTGTGAATAACCATCAGCATTCAGCAGTAATTCAAGGCTAGTTATAAATCAACCAGCGTTCGTGTCGTATTCGGCATGAAAAGAAAAAACTTCTCGCAAAAGTTTTGAGTGAGGTGAAGTTTCTTTCATAAATGGTTTTGCCTTCAGTTGTCTTATTATTCAGTTGGTCGTTTGTAAACTTCACATTATTTACCGTTATGTTGATTCTTCATTGTTTACTTAAAAACCGCTTTACCTGAAAAAGAAAGAGAAAATTATATCAATAACGTTGAATTAGTTCAGTGATTCTATAAATATATAAGCTCCAATGAACAAAAACTTTATAAAAAGAAAACTCGTTATAAACTTCCGTTTGGTTTTCCAATGAAAGGATTATGAAAACATTTTTATTAACCAGCTTCTTAGAAGTACTTAATAGAATCTTTTAAAGAATTTCTGAGAATTTTGGACTCAGATTTTTATAAAATCTGGCTAGATGATATTGTTGTTGGCAAAACAAACATAGGCACTTCACATCCACAAAAACCACATCACCTTTATAAAAATATTTTTGGACGTTATACTACAGTATCTATTACAGTAATGGAAACCCATATTGCTTCAGCACGCCAATAAACCGTCCCGTGACACTAAACCTTATGAGCCGGGTCTCTGAATTATCTACGACAGCCGTAAACTTTGTTTCGTCATGCGCTGTATTGTCCTTTATTTTCTACTTTTCGTGGTCAGAAATAGTTTTATTGAATTTTGTACACACACACACACACGACACGTTCATTTTGAAGATTGGTGGACAGGATAGTGCTCCGAAAATTTTTATGTTGAGGCTAGAGTTTTATTAGATTTTCAGTTTAAATAATTCTGACTCTAGATTCCAGTTTTCTAGAAATAAAGTAAATAATTTCGAGAAAATATAAATATACAACAATACTCTTTTGTAGCGATTTTCTGTTTCAGAGAAATAAAACAGTTTTTATTATTTCATACAGTTTGTTAGTTTTTGATTTTGTAAATGGCTTGTCATTTACCCAGAAGAAAAACGGGAATGCAGTATGAGCCATTTTTACTTCGATACATTTCGGCACAAACCGGTAATATCTGGTTGAATCCGCCGCAAATTGGATTGGACCGCACTGGCGTACCGCGACTTTTGCATCGTAACGTCTATTTTATTTATTGTCTACTCTACACGGGTAGCACCATGATTTTTACGTACCGTCAGAATGTTGTAGAAAATTCAACGTGTCCCCGAATTTGTTTAGTTCAAAATAAAATCTCTAAACTCGGAGACTAAACAAGCAGATTTCAACTATTGATATAACATTCTTACACATTTTCTAAAGATGGAACATTATTAGCTTCAGAGTATTTTTGAAGATTTCAGCAAAATCTGTGCTCTTCAGTGCCATGAAACTGTCATGGATGATTCTATTGGTCATAAAATCCTGATGGACGCTAAACATAAAATAAAGTGAAGCCATAGATCCCTTTTGCCGAGGCTGGCAGTTAGAGATACATACCTACATAAATCCCTGAGACCGTAACTGATGCATCTCAGAGTACATTTAAATTGCCTTGCATGGAATGCACTAATCTATCATGTCCTGTACGTAGTACGCTTTAGAAATGGCACATTAGTTGAAATATCTGATGCAACGTGAAATATTAGACACTACACAGTGTCAAAAGCGTAAACAGAATCTGACACATGCATTAGCATTTAAATAATAATATGTATTTTGCCGACCGAATTTCGGCCACAGTAGCCAATCTCATTGGAGACTACCAAAGTACCTACGCAGGGGATATTATGGTGCACAAATGTCTGCGCAAAAACAAGTGGAAAATGGGAGGGCCCATTTTCCTCACACTCATAATCGTGTCAGACTGTACTCAAATATTAAATAGACAAACAATATGAACGTAAGATAATACACTTTCGAAATTGCCCTGAAGCACCAGTTTACAACAATTCACTTCTATATTTTGCATACGATGACAAGCAACAATAAAAATACAATTTTCACAATTCGCTATTACAGAAAGCCTCGTTTTATTACAAAAAAAGAATAAGGGCAAAAACTAATAGCTGGTTCACGCAAAACTCGTGGTTGAGTAAAATTGTAGCCACGCTTCCCTCTTTAACATCGTCTCGTTTCCATTTTGTATCATTTTAAGATATTTTATTACCTCCCCGTCTACGTCAGTTTCACGTCACGTTTGCCGTAAAATTTAATTTGTCACAAATATGCGGTAACTTTATATGCTGACAAAGAGGTATGAAAAGTTCCCGGTTAAAATTCAGGACCCCTTTTTTGCTGTCGTCGGGGCAAAGTGATCGGTGGCTTTTATTTTTATTATTAAGAATGGTAATATGTTTCCAAGCGTAATCAAATCTACAACGAAACGGTTTTAAAATTTGCAATCCTGTCACCGTTATTTTGGGTTTTTATTTTAAGTGGCAGACAAGAGCCAACTAGCGCCACCCATCATTTTATTTCTATAACTCCTAAATCAGATCAAAATTAAAAAATCTAAAACTGTATAACTTAACTAGAAAATTACCTGAAGTATTTCTGGAGTGACTTTCCATTATTTTGCATATCATAAATTAAAAGAATCGTTGCTTACCGCTAAAATTCCATGAGTAATGGGTATCTTTGTAGTTCAAATCAATACAGACAGCAATAATACGTTGTTTTAATAAGTTGCCGTCATGATCAACTTGTTTAATTTAGGTTTTATGGCCAAATACTCAAACGCTACTCAATTTTAAGGTGCTGTATAGTCTCGTACTGTCACAGAAACTCTGACGTATAATGATAGAGACAGCACGAGATTTAATGGCATCTTAATATTGAGTAGCGTTTAGGTATTTGGCCATTAGTCTTGTATCTAAACAGCAATTCCATTGACTTACGTTGCTTAAAAAAAAACAATCCAAACCTGTTTTCCCAACAACAATATACTCAAAGACAACTTATTTCACCGCATTCTGTACCACTAACAAAACAATAAGTTATTTCAAATAATTTGCTCACAAAAACAGAACAATAGCATCAGATGAACTGCTAAGACTGTCCAGAATAGGTCAGCGTTGGTATTGTTCCCTTGCCCTTTGATAGGATTATTGTCAAACGCCTTTGTCTACCGTACCTTTGTGAAGTTTACGCTGTGAATGGTCGGCATTGTTAATTAAGGTACGAATTTAAGCAGTTTTGATGGCAGGAGCGTCGAAACTGATGTCGGGAGGACCTTTTTAAACGTGTTCCAAACTCAATACGGATGATGCAAAATCGTTGATGTTTGAAAGGTAGATGATGATCCCTTTGATGTTGCTAGCTTTGTTTGTGCGGATTTTGAACGATTTCGAAAATGTATTAAACAGTACAAGTTCCGGAATTGCTGTTTGATACCGCGGCTGACATTCGTCACTCAAATTTTGTTGAAAAACTTTCAACATAAAATAAAATTCAAGCTGAAAATGTGTGTATAATTAAATACCACGTGCAGTTTTCCCAGTGTCAGGATAACTTACCACAATCATTTTAGAGTGGTTTGAGTGATGGCTACGTTTAAATATTAAAGATTTATAGTATGGTCACGTACGAAATGAAATGAAAGTCGTCACCATACTAGAAGATTTTATTTCTTAACAACAATGAACCAGAGAGAACATTATAGACAGATCTGAAAGGAAGAGTTGGAGACTAACCCGAGTTTTATGAGTAATAACATTAATCTGGGGACATAGAAAATGTGTAATAGCATTGGTAATAGTAAAGCCACATTACTTGCCTATTTATTTATTTAAACAAAGTAAGTTATACCGGTGAAAAAAGCATTTTAATTTCTTAATATTTCACATTGTTTTAATTGTAATTTCTTATAGTAAAACCAAAAAAAAAAAAATTAAAGAAATTTAAAATCAAAAAATCTTTTAACTAACTATTTTCCTAAGGATTTGGTAAAATGTTTTTGCTAATAGGTCTGTTTGTGGTTTTATTTATTTATACTTCGTGCACAAAGGTACAAAGGAAAGAAACAAAGAGAGAAATTTAGAAAACCTCTGTTAAGGCGCTAACAAGCGACTTTTGCAGTTTTTATAAAAAACATTATATGTTAAACTAAAACATTCTCTTAATCATTTAATATGTGATGTGTGTGTGTGTGTGTGGTGTGTGATGTGATGTGTTTGTGTGTGTGTTTGAATAAATTCATATTAAATAGTTTAATTAAATCGTGAAGTTGTGTCTGACGCGGACAAAACATTGATAATCACACAAAATCTACCAGGAATATTTAAACGAATCTTTTACTAACTTACAGACAATTTTATCATCTATCATTTGGTATACGCCTTTTTTTAAGTTAAAGAATACTACCTTTTATTTAATTTTTTCGACTAAACTTTGAGAGTTTTGGACGCAGCGCATACGATTCTCTGGTCGCTCAAGGTCGCCAGCGTATATCGTCGCCTTAAGTTATCTTGATAGAATGTAGAAATAATCTATTAATAGAAATGTTTTCTTTACTAACTATTGAGACTACGAAATTCCCTAAAGTTTTTGTTTTTTTTTTTATTGTCATAGGCTTAGTTTTACATATTTGTAAAATAAGTGGTTGATGGTATTAACAGGTTTAAAAAGTACAGTTTTTGAGCTAAACAGCGCATGGACGACGTAAACGCTCTTAAAGATTATTTGTTTTTAGCGTAGTCTATTTAAACGCACAATTTTCATTGGTCAGTGAGGCACTCAGTTTAAGACACAATATGTACAATGTGTATGAGAAGAACGGCACAATTTATTGAAAATCACTATCAATATGGCCGATCAGTTCGATATCATGGCGTCCACCGGCAGGTGTCGCTACTGAAAAGCGCGGGCTTGTGGCGTTTTCAAATGTCGCCATTTTTGAATCACGTGTCAAGGTGGCACTTCACTTGGTGTATTTGTGCAAACAATGGCCTTATTTGGATAACACAAAATCGACTTTATTTTAATAATAATATAAATATAGGGTACATTTTCTATTGTTCAAATAGAAGAATATTTGTACAAATACGCCACGTGAAATGCCAGCTTTACAATTTTACATGTCATATACGCACATAGAAACATTAACAATTTTTTTGTTAGTAAGAACAACTTTATTAGTAAGAACTAAGAACAAAATTCTTAATAATTAATTAGGACAAGATTATGATTAGGTCAATTAGGACAATAATTATTTACACAAGTCCGTAGCCCTTTAAAAAAATCTTAACATTTAAAAAAAATAAAAAAATGTGTAGTAATTTATAGAAAACGTATTTTGTTCATGTGTTATATGTATAGCACGACATTGTTACTATTGTTATTCATTCGCTTTGTACCCTACACTAATTGAACCAAGAGAACCAAGGTTACCGACGTAGCCCGAAGAATTGCCAAACTTAAGTGGCTGTGGGCAGGGCACATTGCTCGCAGAACGGATGGCCGATGGGGCCGAAAAGTTCTAGAGTGCCGACCGCGAACCGGAAGACGTTGCGTTGGAAGGCCTCCTACTAGGTGTACCGATGACCTGGTAAAGGTTGCGGGGATCCGCTAGATGCGAGTCGCACGGGACCGGTCAATGTGACACTTGGGGGAGGCCTATGTCCAGCAGTAGACGTCTTTCGGCTGAAATGATGACTACACTAATTTAAAAAGTTATTTTTGCAAACGCTCTAAGTCTGTGTTGTCTAGTGTGGTGGTGGTTGCATTGTGACTGCAATGTGGTCGATATCGTCCACACGAGTTATTATGTTGAGATTTACAGCAAAATGTGTGAATCAAACTATTAATTTTCATACAAAACAGCTGGATTGCCTCAACATTCACATCAACTGATAATCAAATAAATTTCGTGTTTTAACTAATTGTGTTAAAAATTAGAGTAGGATTTCCCACATAAAATAAGAATAACTATTACTACATCACAGATAAGTTAAACACACAGACACGACACGCGATACTAAACAGTTAATTAAACGGAACAATATTTAACCTATCCCCATAATTAAGGTTTACAGGATTACGTGTTTCATTATGGTAATTATCAACTAACCGCTTGCTGAACCACGGGACAGCTCTTATGTAAACCGTTACTTATTGGCCTTTACATTTAAGCTATAAAATTATATTAATGCCAGCTTTTATAATTATACGGGATTGTTAGTTTCAGTCTGTAATTTTTATGGCTAATTAAATTGTTTTTACGTGACATTTTGTTACGTGGTGTCATAAATCTAACAATCTAACTCAAGAGTTTGTTTGTTTGTTTGCACGTGATAATCTCCGGAACTCCTGGTGCGATTTTGGAAATAATTTTGCTAATAGGAACGTTATTCCCGAGTGCTATCTTATATATAAAAATCTTCTGTGCGTGTGTATGAAAGTGAACTCCTCCTAAACGGCTTAACCTATTTGGATAAAAAATGTGTGTGTTCCAGTGGATTCGAGAATGGTTTATATTCACAATTGGACCCGCTAGATGGCGCTGCAGTCGAGTTGTAGGACTTTTCTATTTTATTATTTTCTTTTCAATAGGGTAAAATGCAAAGCTGCCAATAAACTGAGGTACAAAGTAACTTCGTGGGTGAATGTCACTGAAAATTACCAACAGAATAATACAGTTAGGTACCCACTTTCACGACCTTGACGAAAAAAACACAAAAATAGTTTTTATCTTAAAAAACCAAAACCATTAGCTTTTACGTCTGAAGCCATGATTTCTTGGAAGAGAAGCGACTGAACAAACGAAAACTTCCACACTCTTTTAAAGCGTTAAAAATATTTCTACACCCGCTACTCACTTTATTGTTATACCATTAACATGTCTGCTAAACTTGGCGTCAAATAGGAAAAAAGATAAAAAAGTTCATCTGTCAAACCGCCACACTTGTCCCGGAGCAAATTAAAAAGTTCACACTTCGGCGTCCACTCACTTAGGGGATATCTGTAGTGCTTTTTTTATGGAAGTTATACGTATATGGAAATAAATAAAAAACTGGCCAAGTGCGAGTCGGACTGGCGCACGAAGGGTTATTTATTTATTTATTTATACTTCATGCACAAAGGTACAAAGGCGGATTTAATGCCTTAGGCATTCTCTACTAGTCAACCAAGGGTGGTGAAGAGATAATATGGCGGGTGCATAACAAAAAGTAATAATTAAAACGTTAAAAAGATGTAAACTCACATACATAATTATATATCTGGATACCATATACCTATATATACATACATAATATATATATATATATAAAAGAAAAGGGGGTTTACGAGATGACTCTGCTTACTTGTTCTGAAAATAAATTCTCAATTTCCGCTTAAATGCATACCGACTGGTGGTCATCCTGATATCGAGAGGAAGTGCATTCCAGAGAAAAAGGGTTCGGTACCATTATCTTTACAACACGTGATTTTTTGCCCCTTAAATAATTATTTATTTCTGAAATACATCATCTGTGAAAATTTCAATGGTCCTAGCTATTACGATTCATGAGATACAGCCTGGTGACAGTTTGGGTTCCGTTTTTACCCTTTGGGTACGAAACCCTAAAAATAATATATTTTCAGGGTGGAAAAGTTAAACATTGAAGATAGAACTCATTGCACAGATTTAACATTTCGAACAAATGATTTTGATAACATCTATTTAATCGTATTTTAATTTACATTTCATATTTCACAAATAATATACAGAGTGAACAAATAATTACCGTTAAATTCACATTGAATATCAACATTCAGAAAATTCAGATACTTACCTACCTAATTAGTAAATATTTTGTTTACCCAGCATTTGCTAAATTATTTACTCAAAATAATAGTTGTTTGATGATTGCCAACGTTTTGCTATCACATAATTATTATAGAAACCATTATACTGTGAATTAACCATTATACTGTGAATTATTGGATTTTATACTTTATGGACAACAATATAATAACGCAAATCCTGGAATGGTTACGGCACTGTTGTTTATCAACACTAACTCTACACAGGAAACTCAATGACAGCGTACGAAAGTACTATACTAAAATCCTTAATTATAAATGCGAAAGTGAGTTTATTTCTTTGTTACACTTTCGCTGCAAAACCGATTTTAATGATTTGGCACAGACTAAGGTTGTACATCAAGAAGGATGTAGGCTACGTTTTAATCTGCGACTTCGTCTGCATCCGCAATAACTAAAATGAATGTCGTCCACGCGGACGAAGTCCCGAGAAAAAGCTAGTATAGATCCATAATCGTAAACACACATCGTTTTAATCTCTCTTCCTTAATCAAATTTAAGTCCAATACCGTTTTATTAAGCGCGAACTCAATAAAGCAGTCTTTCAGCACTTGAAGCGCTCGAGTAGTATAAACAAAACATTCGCACCACGCACCAGTCCATAAATTAAAAGCTCTTTATTCGCTTCCAATCGTATCTGATCCGGCGTTCATATATTTTATCCGGACGCAGAGTGAATGCTAAACGACTTCGGAAGTATTCGAGAGACGCCAAAAGCGTTGAAGAGTTTTCGAAGCAATGTTGACGTCCTATTTAGTTTGCTCAGGAATTATTACTTGTTAGTGAAAAAACTGAATAAACTGGCGATGGTGGATAGGAAAAGGAAGACCAAATAAAAGATGGATGGATTGTGTGAAGAATGATATGAAAGAAAAGAGATGGAATGGAAGAAGAAAATGTGTTGCCGACCCCAAGTACCATGGTACAAGGAAGATGATGTTGGTGAAAAAACTAAAATAGTGGAAGTATTTAAACAGTCAAAATTATGGGAATCCTACAGCTGTCAATACCAATTTACGAGAGAGTATTTTTATTACTCAAAAGAGAAGCCTATGCTCAGTTAAGGGTGGAACAAGGTTGCCAATAATATTGACGATAAATAGATCAACACCAATTGATTTATCAAGTAGGTAGGTACTGTAAAGGTTGCAAGCATTTGGCATGCTGGTCGAACCCATTGATTATATGGGTTTGTCTAACTCTAAGCACTCTGCATTCTTCTAGAATAGTTTTGTAATAAGAATGTTAGACTTATTTTTATATAAAAAAAAATATATAAACTTAACACTTTAAATATTTAACTATACTAATCAGTTGAACAATAGGTATAATATAGGTATACAATAGATATAATAATAATATGGGAGTCATAGGTCAAGGACTGTTATTAAACGGCATAATTTTTTGGCACCTTCTGAAGTGGGTCGAGATAAAATTGATTGAATTAATCCCACGTCAAACTTATTTGAATCTAATTCTCTCAACAATGACTCCCTTTCGCGCCTGTTCCGGACACATTCCATCAGCAAATGTTGCACGTCTTCAATCTGATTACATTCACTGCAATTCGGCGAGTCAGCTTTTTTCATAAGGAATGCAAACTTCGCCGATGGAAAGTGTCCAGAGCGAAGTCTTCAAATTAATTTAACATAATTCATCATCATCATTCATAATATATGTTTAGATAAAAAAACAAAAAAAAAATAAGAGAAAAAAAAATTATATTGCAGGCAGATTGTCAAGCCTGCAGCCGCAAGAGAAACACGTATAATTCTAATACAGAGCGATTATAACGGTTCCTCTTTCATTGAAGTATCCCTCCGAAGTCCTCACACACGATATGATTATACCATATCCCGGTACCGGTAAGGGCTCCTCAAGTGAGCTCTTACAATACTGTACTGACTGATGAAAGAAGGCAGCGTGATGTGGTAACTAACTTATTGACTCGTTGATCCATTGGTCATATGGAAGACTGCTGAGCGTGAGGTCTTATTGCCTACTTGGTAAGTCTGTAATGAGATTGGCCGCCGTGAACGTCAAAGTCAAAGCGTTTATTTCGATTTAACCATTTACAGGCTCTTTTGAATTGTCAAAAAGTCAGTTAGTCAGAAAGTTGAAGCTGAAAGTGGGTGTCTATGGAGAAGATTGAGCAAGAATAAAGAATGGAAATTTACTACTATACTTTATTAAATCAGGTGTAATGAAAAAAGGCAATCTGGTAGTAATAAACCGGAAAGAATCTCAAGAAGACGTTATAGCCTGCGTGGAGGCAATAATATTTTTTATTCCATTCTTCGGTCACAATATTGTCAAAAGTTATGACAAATTCTTACTTTTTATATTTATAAGCTCATATAAAAATAAGCTTGTTTACCTGCACGTTGCCAAAACACTCCTACATAATGTCAGCCGTAAGATTGGAAAATGTAGGCAAGCTTTTCATGAATAATTTTAATTCTGAAAGTATGATGATGACTGTTTCTACTCGGTGATGCGAAAGTGGTGGCATCCTTGGTATGTTAGGTGCGGGGCAGGAGAACAGCATCATGTCTTTGATCGCGAGCATTCTTGATTGTGCGTTTGTGATCCACTTCTGCAGGGTTTCGGCTGGGTCTGTCACCTTGAGCAATGATGTCATAAACTGCTTCTGTAGCTGTTTTTGTAAAGTGTATAAGTAACGTAGTTGTAAGTATAGTTTTACTAACACTATGAGTAGGTTTTCCAGAAAAATATATTTTTATTATTTAAGGCTGTGTAGGTCAAAATGGGACAGTAGATGGTGACGTGAATAGAAAGCCAATTCTTGTAATTAAACACGTTCCAAATTTTGTTACATCTCATCTCGGCGACATTCATTGTCAAAAGCTTGTCAAAATGCAGGTTTATTAGAGACATTTTTGATAGATTAAGACTTAGATTAGAATCTGAAAGTTGTAAGATGCGAGCTTTGCTAAAAAAAATATGTATAAAAGGATATTCTTTTATACATATTTTTATTGCTGATTATCATGCAAATGCCATGGTTGTATCTAAGAATATATATCAATAAAAATAACAAACTAGTTTGACAATATTTTATTTAGATACTCGTATCTTTAGAACCTACTTATTTGGATCTACATACGAGACAGCTGGGGCATACATTATGTACAGACACCAGCACATCAAGCTATACTCTACTGTCAAATTTTCAAAATTGAATATGAACCTTAATATTTTTAAATAAAGTTGAAAATCTATCAAAGAAATTTGACAGATTGTTGTAGCTTGATGTGCTGGCCTCTGTACTTATAATAATTTTAGTAAAAATCTTTAATCATCATCATCATCAGCCGAAAGACGTCCACTGTTGAACAAAGGCCTCCTCCATAAGGGGGGCGGGGATATTTGCCATAATCCCCACGCTTGGCATAAGTCTTGGGTATCGCAGTGAGGTTGTTAAGTACACGGAAGCCGTTGCTGCTCGACTTCCAAATTTCGGATATTTCGGAAATCTTTAATACGTAGCTTATAATAACGCCATGCACTCAATTGCCCAGTCACCTTGAAAATAAATCAAAACAATTAAGTAGGTATTTGTTGTCCAGGTGTGTGGTACCTACCTACTTAAGATGCTAATGTGTGACATTGAGGTAGGTCGTGACGGCATTCGCACTGCATTTTATGGCTCACATTATAAAGCTTTCATCGTTTATTGACCCCGTCAATAAAGGCATTATATCTTAACACCAGATAGCTTTTACAATAGAAATGAAGAATGAAGGTTGACCTCTCTCTATCCTCTCAGATTTCACCCGTCAATTTTCTCCAATTTAGATTGTTTTTTAATAACCGACCCTTTTTCCCTATACAATGCCGATTTCGAACTCGACGATACAAAATCATTTCTATGTATTTTTTCAAAACCACCGCTTGCATTAAAAAAATAACGTTAAGTATAGCGCTATCGATGTTTCAATGTCCACCCGTTCGATGACACGGTAACCACAGTTACTACATATGTTAAACTTCTTAATTCAATATGTGTTATATTACTATCTAGCAATAACTGAGTGCAATGTCGTCGAAGACACGGCTGGCGCAGTGATTTAGCAATTGACAGCTGCGCTGAGTGTTGCGGGTTCGATTCCCCTACTGAACAAATATTTGTGTGGCCTACTTACAGCTAGTTGTTCTGGGTCTATGTACGTGAGTTTGTATGTTTGTAACCGCACCCACGATACTGGAAAAAAGTTTTTTTTTTTAATATAGGCATATAATTATAAGCTTCATTATTTCCTTAAACCATTTGCTATTTACTTACATTTCATAACATCACTAAAATTAAAATAATTCACCCGTGTCAAATGGAGTACCGATTTCCGTAATCGATTGCATTCACATCATATTTTTTTTTTCCAATTGTCATCAAGTTGCCAACGATTGTGATTTTATATGAATGCAGCAACAAACATCGATGAAGTTACTCTTTCCCGGCTAGTATTTTATAGCTTTATTAACAAATTGCAGAAAAAAAGCGGTTCTAGACAAACCGACGAGATCGCCAAGGTCGCAGGTAACCGGTGGATGGAAGCGCGAGGTTGTCGTAAGTTGTTTCGTTCTATGGGGGAGGCCTTTGTTCAACAGTGGACGTTTTCCGGCTAATGATGATGAACAAATCCCTCATATCGTTCGAAAATATTTCATACTATTGTTGGACTATAATAGTATAGTCCCTAATGCACCTCCTGTTCACAATAGATAATTGTGTATTTTATCTCCATAATGAATTACTATGCTTGCCATACAAATGGACTACATATTATGATGACGACTGTCCAAGATGTATGCTTCTCAAATGCATCATTTTCACAATAGATAATTGTGTATTTTATCTCCTTTGAATTACTATGCTTGCCATACAAATGGACTACATATTATGATGACGACTGTCCAAAATGTATGCTTCTCAAATGCATCATTTTCACAATAGATAATTGTGTATTTTATCTCCATAATGATTTACTAAGCGTGCCATACAATTTTTATAATAATGGCAGATAGTATCTGCATCAGCCAGCACACGCACTCATTGTGTGATGACGTCACTAACGCGCGGCTTTCCCGGACGCAATTTGTGTGTGAAGCTCCCCCTATCTCACGCTACAATAAGTACCACGTGCCAGTTGCACAATATCTAGCGCTGTAGAGTTTGTTTTGTGGCAATGCACCGGCTTAATTGTGATGTGTCAACGTTTTTGTATTTAAAGTTTGGTTGTTTAACAAACTACCGGTCTAATCTGTTAGTTCAGAAAGAGTATTCTGTTGTTCTGTTGTTGTTGTTCTGTTGTTGTTGGTGAGTGTTCTGTTGTTGTGTGTAAGAGTGTTTTGTTGTTGTTGTTGTTGTGTGTTGAACAGACTTTTGGGTTTGGTGACAAGGTGAAGTGAGCTGTCATCTGCTTTGTCAATTCTTAGCATCGGTACTGATGTCAGCTCACTAGGTGTTCACCGAGGGAGATTGTAACAGAATAGCACTACTGTAATCTGTCCTTTGGTTAATTAGGTGAAATCTGAAGCTGAAGTGAGCTGTCATCTTAAATGATGCTACGGGTTAAAAGCTCACCGGAGATTTCTAGAGAATAGCAGTGCTTATCATAGAATGTACTACTTTCTATACAAATAAATAAAACTGGTGTGTCTGTATGTACTGTCAAAATAACAGTTTTTTACTAAATGCATATACAAGTATATGTATATGGTACCTGTAACAAAAAACCATTTGTAAAAATGGTGTCTGGCCAAACCAAACAGAAAGTAACTATGACAATATAAAAAAAGTTAAAAAATATACTAGTTTCGTCCGTGTAGAAGTGCAATAGTGAGGCTATTTAGCAGTGAGACTTTTTGAAGTTAGATGAGAAGTGTCAGAGCTTACCTCCTACATCCAAACTTACAAACTTAGCCTTTTACAATATTAGTGTAGATTGATTTTGTGACAGTTTAATTACCATTCTCCATTATCTACTGATTGTAACAACTTAAATACTTAAGCCCATAAATCAACCAACTCAAACACAACAATTACGAGTTTTTTGAACGCCCATAAAAGAAAAATGATTTATGAACAGAAAACATTTTTATGAACATCCATCTAAGCCACTCACGTACAAAATCCTTGTATTAAGAACTGTACAAAACATCCATATTTCATTATTTAACGGATCTCTCTGGAACTCCGTTAAAGACTTGCAAAACTTTCTAAAGTCATCGATCAATTTTGGCCATTTCCCCCCAAAACAAACATTTTAGACGATCGATCTGGTAAACATTGAGTAGGAAAGTTGTTGGTGTTCTTGTCAATCGTGATTGATGTCAATATTTAGTGTGATTAGATTTTACACTGTGTTCCAATCCAAGTTATTTACTCATAAAATTAATTACAGTTGAAGTTTTAAGAGCTGGCTATACGCCTTTGCTTCCCGATCTTGCTCGATTGGACGCTACCGATAAGAATGCACCTATCGATGACGTAAAAAATCAGTTCAAAATAATTAGGAAAGTTAATTGCAAAAATAAGCCTGAGGTTTCCTTGGTGTTGTCCTATATAATATGCTGATGACATTAAAAATATCCTGTCATTGATAGGTTAGGAGAAAAAAGGTATCTACAAACTTTGCATATTTTTTCCTGAGATTTAAAATATTTATTCAATATTTTAAACCGAAGAGAAAATGCTTTATCCGATGTAGATTAATGTATATTTTTTGTTTTTTTTTTTACTATTGAAATTTCGGAGAAAAATTATTTTAATCTACCCCTAATGAAACCCAATTCAGCCTTAAGCTACTATTGTACAAATGGGCACAGTTCGTGCGAATTTATGTCGTGTAATTTGGTAACTTCCTATTTGTATACGTGCAACCTTTAAAAACCACGACATTCTCATGACTTGAATTTGAATGCAAACACGTTATCGCTGGTAAGGCAATTTCAAAGTTCTTAGAAGTTTTCAGAATGCATTTTGCATTCTGAAAACTTGCAACTAACCTTCAAAAAAACCACGAATACGCAGATTATTTAAACAACTACAAATATCTTTTATTACAACGTCACAAAAACTCCAATCAAAATAAAACGGGCAGTTAAACTTTGTGATAAATAAATTATATAATTCCTTAACACTTACGCGCCAAACGTTTTACGATGGCCGAAACGTTCAGATCGGATTTAATACAGATTTTAACCCTTCCAGAAAGTTCCTTTAACGTTTCACAGCATTTTCAATCGTCAGTATTTGTCGTTTATGGGAAATTTACTCGTAAAACTCATTTATTGTTTATTACTGTCCCATAATATTAAAGCTGATGGATTCTCTAATGGGAATTGTCAGCTGGGTACCTTGAGGGATATAGTTATGTTGATAAAATGATGGGGTGACAAATTGATAGTATCGGTACCTTCTGATCGATCACATAATTACTGAAGAACTAATTTTTCTTCGTTCCAACCTTCATCATGTTTCCGTTCTTCTATATCATTTCTAAGTAGTCACCACAAACAACCAAGAACGACGAAGTTTCTTTCTATAATTGCGTTTATTACTAACACTTTTCTCAATTAGAAGTAAGAACTACTCCAATCCATTACTACGTGATGTCCTTAGCAACACGTACCTAACGAAAACAAACGGTAGACAGTACAGCCCGTATGTTTTAATCCAAGGAAACTTGAACAAGATGATATCGGATTTTGGACCTAAACTAACATTTCGTAAAGGGACTCCTTGATACCGTAAGCGGGATCTATTGAATGATGTAGGTGTTAGCATATTTGGCTTAGCAGGTTGTGAATTGAATCTGGCAACACAAGAGAACGATTACGCATTCATACTCCAATCATAGAAGGTACTGAAAAACTTCGTCACGTTTAGCATTTTTTAATGCCAAAACTTAATAATAGCTCTCATCCATAATTTCAATTAAAATTTCTCCTTACACACTTAGCCCCGGCCCGTGTAAGGTCGTCGAAAAATAAATAAAGAACCACGGACTAGAAAAAAAAGAAGGACTCCACGCCACTTATATCAAAATAGAAAAAAACCAATGATGACTGGAAAAGATAAAACAGACTTGATAACGTTTAAGTCTTACATCTTTTATTTCGTATTTCTCAATAATCTAGTCTTAACATTCAGTAAAAGGTGAACAGAACTAAAACTCCTCAACAATTAAATACGATGTGAACTAGTCAGAATCGGGTTAATAGACATGAAAGGTGAGCGGCTGACATTTGCTCCAACGTTCGTTTGTGAAGGTCTCAAGGAATATCTCTACCATTTCGACGTCTAAGAATCGATGTTTATGCCAAAAACCTTCAGACTTGCGAAGCTTTAGGTTTATTTGTTCTATATTCAGTTTTCTATGTTTCATTATATTTACGGCCATTTGATAGTAAGCGAAGACTGTGAAGATGGATATGGAGCTGGCTAAAAATATTCTAGAGGTCTTTTTCCAACAGTCATTTAAACAGTTGAGTGGAAAGAAAAAGGTCTAGAATCCTACAGATTTGCATGTGGTTACGGCATGCCTAAATTTTTACATTTTTGCTTCTGAATGTTCAAATTTCAAATAATATAAATGACGTAAGTAATCATGGCGAGATTCATACATTCATTTGTATGAAAAAAAAAGTAATTTAGAGAGTTTAAAATATTTTCCAATGTGAAGAACACATTACCAGGAGCACTTAGTACATTATACTTAGTATATTTTTAAACCCCCGCATAATTAAGATATTACGAAATGAAAATAACACTTTTTCGTTTCATCTCGATGCCCATTTTGTGTTCATAAAAAAAGAAAGTGGCAAGCGATGTTAAAGGATCTATAAAATTTACAGACAAGTGATGTGACAAGTGTGTGGAAAAAAATAATTAATATTTGTGATATTATTTCCCATAACGATGCAATTTCAATGTAAGAACTGCGAAACGGCGAATGTCAGTGTTACTGTTACTGTCAGTCACCGTTTCGTTCTGAAATAATGAGCTTTTCGTTAAACTTATTAACTTTTTTTTTTGCGGGGTTTTAAAAATATTGTAAATGCCTGAAGATATTCTTTAGGTACCCAAGAATATAAGAATTAGAATTTCAACTTCTCTAAACATCTTAATTTTTTTTTTGTACAAATCGTGCCATGATTCTTTGTTATAGCAAACACATATACTAGTGTAAAACCAGTGGTACTTTATCCGTACAATAGTAATTTTCTCCGTGCATGCCTTGACCTACTTGAGGTGAATGAGGTCCCGTGGGAGGCCACTACCTTAGTGGATGCCGTGAAAACGAGGGAGCCATCCATCTTACTACCGGGCTCAAGAAATCTTTAAATATTCTTAAAGACTGTTTTAAAAGTAACCTTTTTCTCTATCCGTCATATTATTTATTGGCACGGAATACATTATATGTTTTGAAACTATGAACCTTATTAGGAATTTAAAAACCGGTCAACAGATCGTTCTTCACTGCTATCGCAAGTAAGAATATCGGGGACACGAATTTTTATTCCTAGAGCACCTAAGATGCCAAAGCAAAAATCACGGTATCCTGGTTGAATTATTACATCTGTCTACAAAGGTTCTTCATGTCTTTATACAGTACGATTTTACATGCACAAATCATGTAAGTAAACACACGCTAAAGTGGAAGGGGGCCGGTCACGTCTGCAGACGGACAGACGGTATATGGAGCAGATACACTTTAGGGTGGAGACTGCGTTTGGGCAAGCGTAGTGTGGGACGCCCTGTGGTACGATGGACCAACGATTTGAAGAACCAGCAGCGGATGGATGCAATCTGCCCAAGACCGGGTTGGTTGGCGATCTCCGGGACAGGCCTACGTTCGGCAGTAAACGGCAATAGGCCGATATGATGATGATGAGTCACACACCAGTACTATGAATATCTTTGATCAAAGCAAATCGATCGTTAGTAGTTATTTGTAGTAACATGAATATCATTCGTAGTAACTTAACTAATACTATTGCTATCCTAAACAAATGTTTCTCAGTCAGTTTTAGCGTTAGTAGTGCCTTTGTATCGAAAGTAACTTCAAATTCAGTCCGAAACAAGTTTTACTCGGGAAAATCGCTTCTTATGTATACTTCTGTTCCACTGCACCTAAGAAACCTGCTACTATTGACCTCTGCGATCGTTTCTCAGTCAGTTTTAGCTTTCGTAGTATTCGAATAGGCTTTTAAATTGCATTTATGTAGTAAATATCGTTTTGGAAAAAATACCCTAAAATAAAAATATTTTTTACTATTTTTTTTTATTTTACTACAAACGAAAAAAAATGCACTACAATCCACTACTTACGGTTTACTATAAGAAAAAGACGAAAAAAATTTTTTTTTTCAAGGTCGGGGGATGAATTTTTTATTATTTTTTGGTGCAACTACAAACGAAGTTATCTTCACTACTATCCACTACTTACCGAAATCTACAAAACTAACAAAAAAAAAATTTTTTTTTAATGTCGGGCGCCATGTTCACAGCCAAATTCTCGCACGACGCGGGAACTGCATCCGGATGCTCTATCGAACATTCCAATATTATGGTGTCTTATAAAGCAGTATCCAGCACTTAAATGTCATCATTAGGGCCAGTATGTTAGTGTGGGTGCTTGACTTTAATCGACATGAACAAAACTTTCTTCGTAATATGACTTAAGTGATCCGTTTACGACATGAAATACAACGCCCTCATCCAAACCAATTTAGACATCCTTTTTCGTACATGATTTTAGATGGTTGTTACCTCTTGAAGTAACTAACGACTTAACGCGTTTTTGTTTCGTAGTACATGAGCTGATGGTCAATTTGGCATCAAACATTTCTGTTAGGGAGCAAGTTGTAAATATTTTTGTGATGAAAACAGCTCGCGCTCGTTTCAGAACTATTAATGACTCTTGTGTGAAACGTCTTGACGATTGATAAAATGGCTGGCACCAAAAATGTCATGGACAACGTATTTTCAGAAACAAAAACATTTGAGATTATGCCAGTAATATTTAGTGCTAATTATACGACTTTGGTAGGAGTTTATACGGTTCTGTTTTTCGAAATAAAAATTTCCTATACTAACTTATTAAGACAATTAAAACTATCACTTAATCCGGATGTACGTCATTCCGGTTCACATTACACGGGATGATCCTAACAGCTTTTACGAATTAACACGATGTTATTGAACTTCGCACTAAAAATAATAACTCCACTCGTCAGAATTGGCGCTAAGAGTCCATTGGAACCGTGCCAATGCCACCTTGAAGCATTGCAGCGCTTCACACATTTTACGCGACAAATCGAGTGTGAAACGATAGGAAGCTTTAAGCGGCTGGATTGTGTTTTTGTTTGCAAGCTTCTGTCACACGTTCAAGTGTCGCCCGTGACTTGGTTTTTGGTCTTTGATACGATGTTTGTATTTGAGGGTTGTTGTTTTTGAAGCCATTTTGAGGACCAACGGAGAACTGGTAAAGAACCGCAAAGATGATCCGAAAAATATATCTGTTGACAAGTGGTAGAGAAATAAAGAAGTGTTAGGCCTTATCATATGCAAGTACAATAGTTAGCACTGTAAAGGTTTTTGTGATTACGTTCAAGGACGCATTCTTATTACTACTGCTATATAAAACACAATGCAGTAACAATCATAACGAATCAAACTTTATGATAGTAGGTAATAAAATCCACAAACAGTCATACTTTCATCACAGTAGTAATTTTTCGACCTTCTCACTGAAGCAATACTCCAGTGAGTTTATGTTAACTGGAAGCATCACAAGTTATTTTTGATCGCAAACGGAAAGATGAACTATCTGTTTATATCCTTGGGATATGGAATGAATTATTACTTCCTTGGATAAAATCCCGTAGGAAGATAAAGTACGTAGAATCCATACAAATGACAATTCTATTATTGAAGTCTGTCTTCAATTTTGCCTTTGGCACACAATTGGCTCACATAATATAAGAGGTAGATACCGTAGATAATTCTTAAGCCGGCATTATTTATTTACGGGGTTTAGACCAAAACAAATAGACATTAATTTCGTAACAGTCTAAAGACTTTACAAACCGTAATTAATATGCAAAGTGGTTTATCCGTTTCGGAGAAAAAATCTAAAAAAGGCGTGTTCGCGCTTTGTAGTTAATGATACAATCGTAGATCTTGTCATAATGGTACTGCTTAGAATTCTACTCGTACAAAGCATTTGCACGTAAAACGAGGTAACGTATATTCTTTTTTTTTTCGCATCTACCAGTCCTAAGGCTTTGCTTAAAGGATTTTTAAATTTTAGATTTCGTTCCTGAGACAGTATCCTTCCAATAAACACCACCAGAAATGTTGGAATCGTGCAAAGGACCTCACAATGACCATTCAAGACATTGTCATGAGATAATACTGCCTTAGGCAGATGGAATGTAATCACAGTCTACTGCTTTTATTTGTCCCAAGGATGATTCCGCTCACTCTCTTAACGTTGCTCTATAATCAAATACAGTTTCTGCTCTTCCATTATCATTGCAATATCTAAGTATCAGCAGATCTATTCTCAAGATATTGATATGGATATTGACCAGAGCATGGGCAGCAGTGTCCTTTTGAGTTCCATAACATCTACTGCGATCGCCAACATGCCTCGGCCAAGCATGGCGATTATGGCTGAACCCCCATGGGGAAGACCTATGCCCAGCAGTGGGCGTATAGAAGTTGAAATGAAGATTCTCAAGATACTGAGTTCACATCTTTCAAGTTTTCGTTAATCGTTCCGCAAACCCATTTACCCAGACTACTGCAGAGCGGTGCAGGTCCCGTGCACTGATCAGACCTCAGCCTTTAATTAGCAGCATCTTGCAACCTCCTCGAAAGAGATTAGGTGGCTTATTGTTAGCCTGACAATACATGGCACAATGCCACAATAGATTAACTAGACGTGCACTAATTAGATTCTTACCACGATCCTAGCCTTTAGCCTCTATGTTAGGGTCAGCTTTTAGTTTAACCAGAGGCAGAATATTTCCTACCAGTCTGGAAGCGAGCTAACCAGATTAAACTACTTAGCTAAGCAGTAAAAAAAAAAGAAGAACGAACAGTGCTTGTTTATTACTTGTTTAAAACTAGAGTAAACATTCACGGCTAGTCAAGATAATATTTTTAAGCTCGTAAAGTTGAGTGCTCAAGGCGTGAATTAATTAACTCGAAGTCGTAACTATTTTAAAAGTTGAAATCTTTTAATTAGTCAGCGGAACCCCCTTAGTGCAGGATAGTTGTAAAACCGTTTCCGTATTGCAGCGGGTTATTTTAAATCTGTAAGTAATGAATCTTAGTCTCCTTCGTATTAGCATGTCGATGGTAGATTGTGGTTGGTAATTTTTATGGTTAAACTTATGCCCTGTTACCTTCATTCCTGAGGATCTAATGACAGCGTCAGCAGATGGCGCTGTTATAGAAAATTTTTCGTATTTGCAAAAATATGGTACATTAGATTTTATTTTCGGACAGATGGTTTCCGCATATTCTGCTTTACATGGCAAAGCAAAACAATTAAATGGTTACCGTGAGGGCTTTTTAGTTTTAACGGTTTTTGGTAATTTGAAAGCTGTGTTGCACTCAAAAGGCCTTGTCTACATCTATCTTATTGCTGATTTGTTTGTCAGTAATAGGGTATTTTACTCTATACAAAAAAAAACTATAAATATGTTATTGAGATAGTTTAGGCAGTCGGAAAATGTAAGTTTTAGTTCATAAAATAACAAAACAAATTTTTAAATTCAATTCACAGTTTTCAGTATTTTTAATCTGTTATAAAACACCGTGAAATTGTAGCGGCCATGTTGTTACGCCGTACGGCTGTGTAAACAAAAAATTGTCAACTGTCAGTCAACCGATTGGCTTAATATAGGCTTTGTACTTTTATTATTTTCGTACCCAACGTAATTTTTTAATTATTACACCTATTACAAAATATGCTTTTATTTATTTTTAAATGATATACAATTATCATATTTAATATGAGCTCATTTGATACAAAACGAACTGACGTCATTTACGCTGAGTAATATGGCGTCCAGTAAGAGGCGTTTTCGTCAAACTACGCGCGAAATTCAAAAAATTAAAATTTAGATGCATTTTTATTGCACTTATCGATTGAATAAAAAGTTTGTGTTTTTTTTTGGTGGCATTTTAGCACTCCAGAATTTCATTGAGACACTTTTCAAAAATGGATGTAATACCCTATTCTTTGAAATATGCATAGTTTTCAAATACATCACTTCCAATTACTAACATTCCAATAAAAAAACTTTTTTCTTTCCAATTGAAAATACCCTCTTGGACGAACATTATTAGCTCTCCTGACACTTTTCACAAAGTTGGCCATATTTGGACCCAGCTTATCCCCCAATGAAAAAGCGTAAAGTTACGAGCCAACTTAAGCTATAAACACAGTCTCAATTGCAACACTTGATAAAATCGACTGTTCTTTCGCCAAGTTCCCCTGTTAGTTTCTAAGACAAATATTAGTTAAGCTATTTCAGAAAGTAGCGTAAAGTGGTAAAGTTTATTTCGTGTCTAGGTTAAACTTGCGATCGAAATGTTTAAGATTATTGCTTTTACAGATGTAAGCCTTTTCAATAATTGTAGGTTGTTTGTAGATTTCGTGTACTAACTTTTCTACGACCAGTTGGAAATAGATATTAATATTTAGATACGTAATTGTAGTGTAGTTGTAAAACTATCGCAACAAAACGTCAACTTCAATTTCATTACTTTACAAACTCGAACATACACCAACGACCAACTCATCGTATACTATGAAATATGAAAGTTTAGACCACCTAGCAACAGTACCTACCAACTAATGTAAAATTCCAGAGCTTGATAGATAGTTGGACAGTTGAAGTTGTGGTACAGAATATTAATAAATTTAACAGCCAACATGTCTACGTACATTTGTTACGTATGACAACTTCGAGATACAACGGTATTTTAGTTTGACGAAGGTTTAATTTCGGCCATGTTTCAATTTTAGCAGTTAGTAGTTGGACCACCAACACTGTTGTTTGGCTAAAAGTTTGAGTGCATAAGCCGGGCATACAGTTGTACCTTCTAACCAATATTATTCCTGAGTTATGTTTTTAAACGACCGACATTTTTCTACGTTTATGTCCACTTTATATTGCGCTGTAGCTCCATTCTTACGACACCCAGGGGAAGAAAGAAGATGACCTACTTTAAGCTAAGTGCTACACAGCGTTTGAAACTTATGCATTGGAAAATTCCTTACACACATCATGCAGAATGTATATTTTTCATGAATGTAATATGAGCATCATCTGCCATAGCTCTCATTTAAACGCGAAATGATACACACTTTGAAACCAACTAAACTTGCACAGAGGTATTTAATTAAGCTTCCTCTAAATTTGGGGCAGCATTAACATGGCGCCCCCAGGCATGGGATCTATCTTTTGTAGTCTTGTTAGCTTAGGTGAAGCAAATGTGTATTTTGCCCGTACAACAATGAAAATTGTACAGGTACAGCATAGAGTTTGGTGTGATAACTCTTTTCAAAGGGAAATGTGGTTATAGTATTTAGCGGGGGTATTCATTAAGCCCATGTGGTTTAAAGGCGGAATCTTTTGATGAAAGCTCTCATAGGAATGCTTAACGGATACCATTAAAATTCTCATTTGTATTTTATCGGCAGAACAGTTTTACAATCATGCATTTTACGTCATAAAGTTTTAATCAGGATTTTACAACATATCAATGTAATTTAAAATGTTACAGTGTTTTAAATTCGCGGTAGGTTTTGAATGAGTTCATAATCGTTGAAATACTTGCCTATATTACTATTATCTGCTGAGACTATCAGAGTTAATGAAGATAAAAGCTGTTTGAATACCAGGTTGTCGAATATTTTCCAAAACTCGGAAAATACGATCACATGAACAAGGCTTATGACAGAGAAATGTTCGTATATTTAGCCAACAAAGCTCTTCGTATTACATCCCTGAATTCAGAGAATCCTCGTCAATCATATTCATCGTTTTATATTCGTCTTTGCCTAGGCATAAAGGGAATAGAAATTATAAGAGCTTTTTCAGAGAATTTCAGTTTGAACTCAGCAGGTATAAAAAGTAAGAAAATCAAGTGATCCTTCTTCATTGTTGGTAGATACTGAAGAATAATTTGAATTCAGCTCAAAGTGAATGCTCTCATTTTTAAAGATAAATAGAAGTGTGCTTAAGTGTTCAGAACAATACCAAGAGACATTTGGCAGTGCCTAAAAATAATTTTCGAATAATTGTGGGATTCTGTTTTACATTTTTTTTTGTTTATTTTATTATTATTCGTCTGGAGATAATAAGGTCAACATTTTCGTATACATTGAAACCAGTCCAAGGGTTTCTGAAGTGACTACGTCTTCAAAGACAAATCTTGAGTCGTGTGTTAAATCTAAAGACTTTGGTACGCGACCTACTTTTCTGAAACTGAGTCAACGTCTAAAAATTCTGTTTCTTGATCGTGAGACTGTTTATCTTCTAATTGAAGTCCCGCCAATTTAGGGTTAAACGGGCAAAAAGTGATGTCACCGGTTCCATGTGGTGTTTCTATTTTTAGGGACACTGCTCTATTAAGGAAGAGCTAGCTACTACTGTTCTTGATGCGAATGAATGTGGAGCATGCACTGACAACGACGCACAACTTGTTGTTTTTTCTTGAAGTTGTTCCTTTATCGTGTAAGTACCTCTACTCTTTCTAATTGCAGAGCAAATGTCTAATTGATAACACATTTATAAAATAGTAATTTAACGATAGCGTAAGATGTTTTCACTACCAAAATTGTTCTTAGTCAAACAGTATAAATTGCAGGAAATGCCTAATCTGTGACACTTTTTGTTTCATAATAATTTTAATTTATATTCCTCACGGGGTATCCAAACGGGTGAGTCAAAAAGATAAGCCTTTTGAAATATGCAGGCGGAGATAAAGAGTTGAGTATTTTTCGCAATTTGTTTAATGTTTTTATCTTTTTCGCTATCAATCTTTTATACTGAGCTTTTGAATGCTAATTTTAGAATCATTTTCGGTTTTGTTTGATTTTAAATCCATGTTACGAGTGAAGAGGTTCCAGTTTGCAGCCAGTTCATTGCATGAATTATGAGAGCAACTACGAGTTTTGGAATAATCCATCTCTTGCAGGCTTTTACAACTTTCACAGCTTCTCAGAAGTCTTGTTGGTGGAAGTTATCTAGTTCATTATTTACAGTACGAAGAATAGATTTGTTTTCGACTGGTGAGTTCTTCAGAAGAATATTTACGATACCGAGACAGTACGATTTGGGCAGTATCCTCGACTCTCGTTGTTACGAAATTGTCATAATTTGCAACATTATTTACTTTTCTATTTCTACATTCTATTTTATTTAAAGCCACTTCAATGGCTGGGGCCTATACCACACCAGGATCTAAAAAAATATTCTTTATTGTACCCTCATTCCTGTAGCCGACATACCAGCAAGTAACATTATTAATACATTAACATTCTATTGTTTAGTATTTTATCGATCTACCCACATGAGGTCAATGCCCGCAGATAAGTAAAAACGAGTTAATCTGTGCTCGTAAATCACCTCTATTAGGTAAACATGAGATAAGAAAAGCTAAACAAACATAAGCTCGTGAAATAGATATTATGTAGTAACAAATATTATAGGTTTGATTCCTCCTTGGTCTGGGCCTCAAGTCTGCTATTACAATAGTGTCAGAATGGTCTATCATTGATTTCATACTGTTGATTTTGACAAGTATGGTAATGTATTAGTATAATGGCGTCATTATGACTTTCCAATGGTCAACCCCTGACACGCCATTGAAAGAAATGATATAGAATGGTAATCTCGTACAAAATGACAACTGAATGACTGACTTAAGGCGGCAATCTGCTAAAATTTTGACAGTTCCTTTGATCAGTGACCTACCATTAGAACGTCATTGCAGTCATTGCTTTTAATCCGACCAATGATCCGAAGAATGATTATGAATTTAGCAGATTACGAACTTTTAGCAAAATGACAATGGGATCGTGTTGGAATGACGAAATTATAAAAATAGCAGACTTGGCCCCCAGGTCTTCTTCTTAGCGTATTGATGGCAAATATACCTATATTAATTTTTTGCTTGTCCCAGTAAGTATTCAGCTCCGGCAATGCCATTCACTAACGTAGTCATTAGGTCCTCTCGTGTGCAGGTAACACGGCATGCGGCGCAAGATTACAGGTGGGTCATGGTCTACGAAGAGACACCACAAAGGCACTAATGATCGGTACCATCTGAGAATTCCCTCTTGTGGAGAATCTGCTACAACCGACTGGGGTGAAGAGTTGGTCTGGTTATGGTGATACTAAGCGCTAACCTCGAATGTATACTGTGCTGGTACAAGGTTAAGCTAACCGCTTTTGGGTTATTCCATTAGGAATTCCTCAGTTCGGAGCCTGCATTCGTACTATAAAGGTTGCATGCATATGGCAAGCTGGTCGAAAGCATTTAAGTAAATGTTTCGTCTAAGCACTCTGGATTTGGTCTAGATTATTTCTACGCTAGAACTAGTGGGACATTTTTTCCCACTTGTTCTACTAATTCTTTCACAGTTCTACGGTAGAACTAATAGAACTTTTGGTTACCACTACTACTTTACTTTTTGGATACTTTTTGATTTATTCCCAAATAGTAGAACTAGTGAAACTTCTACTTCCAAGTAGCTCTACTTTAAGAAATGTATTGCCAAACAATCCGATTAATTTTAGTTATTTTGGATATCAAGGCGATGTTTGGCCGGACACTATCAGACTGGTAACGTTGACTGATCAATTTAGTAATTTTATTTGGTTTCCCTTTTTGATAAGAGTCTTACACTCCCAGCACCACACCATAACACACACCAGAACATATTACGATCCTGTACCGTAAGGTTCAGTACGGTATGAAGTCCTTACAGAACCGTACCCGGCTATAACAATATACTCGTCTATTACATTGGATTTACAGGATAGCTGGCGAACTATGGGCGTACCATATACTTCTGGTTAACCTTTAAGAGATGCGTGATGTTTAGGTTTGCTAGTTAGTAGTCTGGTTAATTACTAGACCACACAAGCTTAGGTACGGAATTAGTTTTACTGAGAAATTACTGTACAGTTAGTACACAAAGCGTTGTGGCTTAGCATGTCTTTGGTCATGATGGACCACTCAATTGCTTCTCAAGCATGTCGGTGAAATTATCTGCGACCAGCCTCAGCCCGAGTGCTGATTAGAGATGGGCCGACTAGCCGAAGCCGATTGGTCGACTAAGTCGGTTGTTCGTTCGTTGTAATTCGGTAATGTTCGTTTCGCTTCCTTTATACCCGCCGGCACGTGGACCTGCTACTAACTATTTATTTAATTTTAGAACAGGGCCAGTATTATGACCGTATACCTAAATTAGTACAGGAGGAGGGTGGAAGCAGAGAGAGAGGGAGATCATCATCATCATCATTTCAGCCGAAAGACGTCCACTGCTGGACATAGGCCTCCCCCAAGGGGGAGTTTTGCCATAATCGCCACGCTTGGCAGGCGGGTTGGCGATCGCAGTATGGTTGTTACAAATGCACAGAGAACGCTGCTGCCCATTCTCAGGTACGTCCCATAGTTGCCTCTTACGACACCCACGGGAAGATATGGGATGGTGCTATTCTTTACGTCCGACACCATACGGACATGGAGAGTTAGATGGAGTTGGACAAATATTGTATCTTTGGCTAACACCAACCTTGGGACAATGACACCATTAATACATATGGCCCGAGGTCGACTTAAAGAACACTTTCTTAGTATTTTTTATCCACCTTTCTTTTGGTCTTCATGAGCGCAAATTAGTGAAGGTCATTAGAACTGTTGAACTTATTTTCTCATCTCACAAATTCTTAATGACTTTTAAACAACTTTTATTTACAAGACGACCCAAATACTTGTGCCACACTATAAATTAAGAATGTCATTTAATAACACAAGTTGTCTGTTATAAATTATCAACAAAATTTTACTATCAAAATGTCGCATTAACTAACGAGATATTTTTTCTTCGCTATTTAATGGAATGGCGTGTCTTTTATGTCTTGCCGACCTTTCGCGTGGAGTTTTAATTTATAGGTGTTCTCACGTTGGGGTTGGCGTCCAGTCTAACAAGATATGTCTAAATATCAGGACTCCACGACCCAATTACCGATATTTAAAGGTTACACCGTAATGAAAGGTTAGGAAAGACAAGCGGAATCGATCGGATAAAACCCTCGAGGAACGGACAACTAATGAGTAGGATTTTTCTCGAATTGGGATTTCATAGGTCTACCTAGGAGTTCCGGACGGACTTTAGTGTCGAATTTAAGGCCTCCAGGCAGGGCTAAAAACTTATAAACAAAGCGACTACACGCTTAGGGCACCCCCTGTGGAGTACGGACCTCGGAATAGGGCGTCGCTGGGGGAGGACAGCAAAGGAAGACAATCTAGACCGGATCTTTGATGAGTAATTAGGTAAGAATTATCATCATTTATACTTAGATTTACCCGCTGCAAACGCCGTTTTTCTTTGCACAACGATCGATTTGTTTGTTATCCACGAACCCATTACTTATTAATGTATTTAATGAGTACTGGAGTATTTACGTACATCCTATTCAGTAGGTCGTCATAGCTGGCTGGATATAATATGTTTTCTTATTTAGTTGTGAGCTGTATTTTAATTAAGTCAACAATTCTGACCCTAACTGTATATATATATTGTACTTTATTGACCCCAACCGGCGTTATCCTTTAGGTACATGATAAAGTCAAAGTCATAGCGTGTGAGATTTCTTTAAGTTGAAGTTCCGATAACATTTTATAGAAATTAAATTAAATTGAAATAAGTAGGTATTTGCTAAGTTGGTGTCGCAAGTTTGCATCGGATGCTGCAACCAAAGTTTAGAGAATAATTCTCGACAAACGTAAAGTGCAAAGACCACTGCGCCAATTTGCACTGTAAAGGTAGCAAGAGGGGTAATAGAGGGAAACGTTTACTTAATTTTTTTACTTACGATTTTTTATCGTAAGTTAGGCACGAAAATAGGCACGCGAAGTAGTTGCTCTTGCGTTATCTAGGTCTATCTATATCTGTGGGTGAATGCTTATGCGAATCCCGCACCCCCGGCCATAGGCAGAGGTGGAACATCTCGGTGGTTTCAGCCGGTAAGAGTCCGGGATGCCCCTCAATTTCAGGCAGTGTGAACTTGGCGCCCGACTTTAAAAAAAAATATATATTTTTTGGTTAGTTTGATAGATTTCGGTAAGTAGTGGATAGTAGTGAAGATAACTTCGTTTGTAGTTGCACCAAAAAAAAATAAAAAAAAAATAAAAAAAATCATCCCCCGACCTTGAAAAAAAAATTTTTTTTCGGCTGTTTCTTATAGTAAACCGTAAGTAGTGGATTGTAGTGCATTTTTTTTCGTTTGTAGTAAAAAAAAAAAATAGTAAAAAATATTTTTATTTTAGGGTATATTCCAAAACGATATTTACTACATAAATGCAATTTAAAAGCCTATTCGAATACTAGGAAAGCTAAAACTGACTGAGAAACGATTGCAGAGGTCAATAGTAGCAGGTTTCTTAGGTGCTGTGGAACAGAAGTATACATAAGAAGCGATTAACCCGAGTAAAACTTGTTTCGGACTGAATTCGAAGTTACTTTCGATACAAAGGCACTACTAACGCTAAAACTGACTGAGAAACATTTGTTTAGGATAGCAATAGTATTAGTTAAGTTACTACGAATGATATTCATGTTACTACAAATAACTTCTAACGAAAAAAAGTTAAACAAAAAGAAGATACTACAAACGAAAAGAAGTTACTACAAACGAAAAGGAGTTACTACAAACGATAATCTTCCAACTACAAACGAAAAGAAGTTACTACAAACGAAAAGAAGGTACTACAAACGAAAATCTTTCTACTACAAACGAAAAGGAGTTACTACAAACGATAATCTTCCAACTACAAACGTAAAGATGTTACTACAAACGAAAATCTGTCTACTACAAACGAAATGAAGTTACTACAAACGAAAAGAAGTTACTACAAACGAAAATCTAGCTACTCCAAACGAAAGGAAGGTACTACAAAAGATAATCTTCCAACTACAAACGTAAAGATGTTACTACAAACGAAAATCTGTCTACTACAAACGAAATGAAGTTACTACAAACGAATTTCTTGTTACTACAAACGAAAAAAAGGTACTACAAACGAAAATCTTTATACTACAAACGAAAAGGAGTTACTACAAACGAAAAGAAGTTACTACAAACGAAAATCTAGCTACTACAAACGAAATGAAGTTACTACAAACGAATTTCTTGTTATTACAAACGAAAAAAAGGTACTACAAACGAAAATCTTTCTACTACAAACGAAAAGGAGTTACTACAAACGATAATCTTCCAACTACAAACGTAAAGATGTTACTACAAACGAAAATCTGTCTACTACAAACTAAATGAAGTTACTACAAACGAATTTCTTGTTACTACAAACGAAAAAAAGGTACTACAAACGAAAATCTTTCTACTACAAACGAAAAGGAGTTACTACAAACGAAAAGAAGTTACTACAAACGAAAATCTAGCTACTACAAACGAAAGGAAGGTACTACAATCGATAATCTTCCAACTACAAACGTAAAGATGTTACTACAAACGAAAATCTGTCTACTACAAACGAAATGAAGTTACTACAAACGAATTTCTTGTTACTACAAACGAAAAAAAGGTACTACAAACGAAAATAAGTTACTACAAACGAAAAGAAGGTACTACAAACGATAATCTTCCAACTACAAACGTAAAGATGTTACTACAAACGAAAATCTGTCTACTACAAGCGAAATGAAGTTACTACAAACGAATTTCTTGTTACTACAAACGAAAAAAAGGTACTACAAACGAAAATCTTTCTACTACAAACGAAAAGGAGTTACTACAAACAAAAAGAAGTTACTACAAACGAAAATCTAGCTACTACCAACGAAAGGAAGGTACTACAAACGAAAAGAAGTTACTACATACGAAAAGAAGGTACTACAAACAAAAATCTTGCCACTACAAACGAAAAGGAGTTACTACAAACGAATTTCTTGTTACTACAAACGAAAAAAAGGTACTACAAACGAAAATCTTTCTACTACAAACGAAAAGGAGTTACTACAAACGAAACGAAGTTACTACAAACGAAAATCTAGCTACTACAAACGAAAGGAAGGTACTACAAACGAAAAGAAGTTACTACAAACGAAAAGAAGGTACTACAAACAAAAATCTTGCCACTACAAACGAAAAGGAGTTACTACAAACAAAAAGAAGTTACTACAAACGGATTTCTTGTTACTACAAACGAAAACAAGGTACTACAAACGAAAATCTTTCTACTACAAACGAAAAGGAGTTACTACAAACGAATTACTTGTTACTACAAACGAAAACAAGGTACTACAAACGAAAAGAAGTTACTACAAACGAAAATACAGCTACTACAAACGAAAGGAAGGTACTTCAAACGAAAAGAAGTTACTACAAACGAAAAGAAGGTACTACAAACAAAAATCTTGCCACTATAAACGAAAAGGAGTTACTACAAACGAAAAAAAGTTACTACAAACGAAAATCTAGCTACTACAAACGAAAAGAAGGTACTACAAACAAAAATCTTTCTACTACAAACGAAAAGGAGTTACTACAAACGAAAAGAAGTTACTACAAACGAAAATCTAGCTACTAGAAACGAAATGAAGTTACTACCAACGAATTTCTTGTTACTACAAACGAAAAAAAGGTACTACAAACGAAAATCTTTCTACTACAAACGAAAAGGAGTTACTACAAACGATAATCTTCCAACTACAAACGTAAAGATGTTACTACAAACGAAAATCTGTCTACTACAAACGAAATGAAGTTACTACAAACGAATTTCTTGTTACTACAAACGAAAAAAAGGTGCTACAAACGAAAATCTTTCTACTACAAACGAAAAGGAGTTACTACAAACGAAAAGAAGTTACTACAAACGAAAATCTAGCTACTACAAACGAAAGGAAGGTACTACAATCGATAATCTTCCAACTACAAACGTAAAGATGTTACTACAAACGAAAATCTGTCTACTACAAACGAAATGAAGTTACTACAAACGAATTTCTTGTTACTACAAACGAAAAAAAGGTACTACAAACGAAAAGAAGTTACTACAAACGAAAAGAAGGTACTACAAACGATAATCTTCCAACTACAAACGTAAAGATGTTACTACAAACGAAAATCTGTCTACTACAAACGAAATGAAGTTACTACAAACGAATTTCTTGTTACTACAAACGAAAAAAAGGTACTACAAACGAAAATCTTTCTACTACAAACGAAAAGGAGTTACTACAAACAAAAAGAAGTTACTACAAACGAAAATCTAGCTACTACCAACGAAAGGAAGGTACTACAAACGAAAAGAAGTTACTACAAACGAAAAGAAGGTACTACAAACAAAAATCTTGCCACTACAAACGAAAAGGAGTTACTACAAACGAATTTCTTGTTACTACAAACGAAAAAAAGGTACTACAAACGAAAATCTTTCTACTACAAACGAAAAGGAGTTACTACAAACGAAACGAAGTTACTACAAACGAAAATCTAGCTACTACAAACGAAAGGAAGGTACTACAAACGAAAAGAAGTTACTACAAACGAAAAGAAGGTACTACAAACAAAAATCTTGTCACTACAAACGAAAAGGAGTTACTACAAACAAAAAGAAGTTACTACAAACGGATTTCTTGTTACTACAAACGAAAACAAGGTACTACAAACGAAAATCTTTCTACTACAAACGAAAAGGAGTTACTACAAAAGAATTACTTGTTACTACAAACGAAAACAAGGTACTACAAACGAAAAGAAGTTACTACAAACGAAAATACAGCTACTACAAACGAAAGGAAGGTACTTCAAACGAAAAGAAGTTACTACAAACGAAAAGAAGGTACTACAAACAAAAATCTTGCCACTATAAACGAAAAGGAGTTACTACAAACGAAAAAAAGTTACTACAAACGAAAATCTAGCTACTACAAACGAAAAGAAGGTACTACAAACAAAAATCTTTCTACTACAAACGAATAGGAGTTACTACAAACGATAATCTTCCAACTACAAACGAAAAGAAGTTACTACAAACGAAAATCTGTCTACTAAAAACGAAATAAAGTTACTACAAACGAATTTCTTGTTACTACAATCGAAAAGAAGGTACTACAAACGAAAATCTGTCTACTACAAACGAAATGAAGTTACTACAAACGAATTTCTTGTTACTACAAACGAAAAAAAGGTACTACAAACGAAAATCTTTCTACTACAAACGAAAAGGAGTTACTACAAACGAAAAGAAGTTACTACAAACGAAAATCTAGCTACTACAAACGAAAGGAAGGTACTACAAACGAAAAGAAGTTACTACAAACGAAAAGAAGGTACTACAAAAATCTTGCCACTACAAACGAAAAGGAGTTACTACAAACAAAAATCTTTCTACTACAAACGAAAAGGAGTTACTACAAACGATAATCTTCCAACTACAAACGAAAAGAAGTTACTACAAACGAAAATCTGTCTACTAAAAACGAAATAAAGTTACTACAAACGAATTTCTTGTTACTACAATCGAAAAGAAGGTACTACAAACGAAAAGAAGTTACTACAAACGAAAATACAGCTACTACAAACGAAAGAAAGGTACTTCAAACGAAAAGAAGTTACTACAAACGAAAATCTAGCTACTACATACGAAAGGAAGGTACTACAAACGAAAAGAAGTTACTATAAACGAAAAGAAGGTACTACAAACAAAAATCTTGCCACTACAAACGAAAAGGAGTTACTACAAACAAAAATCTTTCTACTACAAACGAAAAGGAGTTACTACAAACGAAAACAAGGTACTACAAACGAAAATCTTTCTACTACAAACGAAAAGGAGTTACTACAAACGATAATCTTCCTACTACAAACGAAAAGAAGTTACTACAAACGAAAAGAAGGTACTACAAACGAAAATATTTCTACTACAAACGAAAAGGAGTTACTACAAACGATAATCTTCCAACTACAAACGTAAAGATGTTACTACAAACGAAAATCTGTCTACTACAAACGAAATGAAGTTACTACAAACGATAATCTTCCAACTACAAATGAAAAAAAGGTACTACAAACGAAAATCTTTCTACTACAAACGAAAAGGAGTTACTACAAACGAATTTCTTGTTACTACAAACGAAAAGAAGGTACTACAAACAATAATCTTGCCACTACAAACGAAAAGGAGCTACTACAAACGAAAATCTTTCTACTACGAACGAAAAGGAGTTACTACAAACGAATTTCTTGTTACTACAATCGAAAAGAAGGTACTACAAACGAAAATCTTTCTGAAATTTTATGAAATGGGCGTCATGGGTGTAGTGTTCATGGTTTTCCGGGGTGCTTTTGCCGAAAAAGAAGTTTAATTCAAAATTCAAGATGGCGGCTATAATGGTTTACGAAATATTTGTCATAGGTTCATTCACACACATTCACTTCATTTTCGGCATGAGTGCCCCCGAAAACCATGGAAATGATACCAATGACAAGTAATTAAATTCCGTGACTGTACAGCGTACATAACTAGGATTTGGAAAAAAAAAACAATTATTATCCTTAGATTAAAAATAAATAGGCCGCTAATGGCGCTAGGTCGGTCGACGTCAGGGGCACCCCGAGGTTTGGTTTGGTTCCCTTAAACCCTGCAGACAGAAATAGGAGCCCGAGTAGCGGGGCTCCGTCGACCTGACGTCGACCGACATACCAAATTTCATCAAAATCAGTTCAGCCGTTTCATCGTGAAAACATTACAGACAGCGTTACTTTCGCAATTATAATATTAGAATGGAAGTATGGATTACCGAGTGACAGCCCTATGAAAGTAGGCAAGAATTTTGAACGATGTTAGGAAGCTTGTCTTCTGCTCTTTTTTTTTTTTTCTTGTGGGACTACCCTTTATAGCAGAACTTTTTATGTCTAAATATTATTTTACATAACAGCGGATAGCATAAACTTCATTTCGCAGAAAGTTAAACACAACGCATTGAACGCATTGGATTAGGAATTGATGTGACTAAAAAACGTTTTTTACATTATATCTCATAAGGATAGCAAGAAATTCGTTTGTAGTAACACATTTTCGTTTGTAGTACCTTCTTGTCGTTTATAGTAACAAGAAATTCGTTTGTAGTAACTTCTTTTCGTTTGTAGTAGAAAGATTTTCGTTTGTAGTAACTTCTTTTCGTTTGTAGTTGGAAGATTATCGTTTGTAGTAACTCCTTTTCGTTTGTAGTAGAAAGATTTTTGTTTGTAGTAACTTTTTTTCGTTTGTAGTAACTCCTTTTCGTTTATAGTGGCAAGATTTTTGTTCGTAGTACCTTCTTTTCGTTTGTAGTAACTTCTTTTCGTTTGAAGTACCTTCCTTTCGTTTGTAGTAGCTGTATTTTCGTTTGTAGTAACTCCTTTTCGTTTGTAGTGGCAAGATTTTTGTTTGTAGTAACTTCTTTTCGTTTGTACTACCTTGTTTTCGTTTGTAGTAACAAGAAATTCGTTTGTAGTAACTTCTTTTCGTTTGTAGTAGCTGTATTTTCCTTTGTAGTAACTTCTTTTCGTTTGTAGTAACAAGAAATTCGTTTGTAGTAACTCCTTTTCGTTTGTAGTGGCAAGATTTTCGTTTGTAGTACCTTCTTTTCGTTTGTAGTAGAAAGATTTTCGTTTGTAGTACCTTCTTTTCGATTGTAGTAACAAGAAATTCGTTTGTAGTAACTTTATTTTGTTTTTAGTAGACAGATTTTCGTTTGTAGTAGGTAACTTCTTTTCGTTTGTAGTTGGAAGGTTATCGTTTGTAGTAACTCCTTTTCGTTTGTAGTAGAAAGATTTTTGTTTGTAGTACCTTCTTTTCGTTTGTAGTAGCTAGATTTTCGTTTGTAGTAACTTTTTATCGTTTGTAGTAACTCCTTTTCGTTTATAGTGGCAAGATTTTTGTTCGTAGTACCTTTTTTTCGTTTGTAGTAACTTCTTTTCGTTTGAAGTACCTTCCTTTCGTTTGTAGTAGCTGTATTTTCGTTTGTAGTACCTCCTTTTCGTTTGTAGTGGCAAGATTTTTGTTTGTAGTAACTTCTTTTCGTTTGTAGTACCTTGTTTTCGTTTGTAGTAACAAGAAATTCGTTTGTAGTAACTCCTTTTCGTTTGTAGTGGCAAGATTTTCGTTTGTAGTACCTTCTTTTCGTTTGTAGTAACTCCTGTTCGTTTGTAGTAGAAAGATTTTCGTTTGTAGTACCTTCTTTTCGATTGTAGTAACAAGAAATTCGTTTGTAGTAACTAGAAATTCGTTTGTAGTAACTTTATTTCGTTTTTAGTAGACATATTTTCGTTTGTAGTAACTTCTTTTCGTTTGTAGTTGGAAGATTATCGTTTGTAGTAACTCCTATTCGTTTGTAGTAGAAAGATTTTTGTTTGTTGTACCTTCTTTTCGTTTGTAGTAGCTAGATTTTCGTTTGTAGTAACTTTATTTCGTTTTTAGTAGACAGATTTTCGTTTGTAGTAACTCCTATTCGTTTGTAGTAGAAAGATTTTTGTTTGTAGTACCTTCTTTTCGTTTGTAGTAGCTAGATTTTCGTTTGTAGTAACTTTTTTTCGTTTGTAGTAACTCCTTTTCGTTTGTAGTGGCAAGATTTTTGTTTGTAGTACCTTCTTTTCGTTTGTAGTAACTTCTTTTCGTTTGAAGTACCTTCCTTTCGTTTGTAGTAGCTGTATTTTCGTTTGTAGTAACTTCTTTTCGTTTGTAGTACCTTGTTTTCGTTTGTAGTAACAAGTAATTCGTTTGTAGTAACTCCTTTTCGTTTGTAGTAGAAAGATTTTCGTTTGTAGTACCTTGTTTTCGTTTGTAGTAACAAGAAATCCGTTTGTAGTAACTTCTTTTTGTTTGTAGTTGGAAGATTATCGTTTGTAGTAGCTCCTTTTCGTTTGTAGTAGAAAGATTTTTGTTTGTAGTAACTCCTTTTCGTTTGTAGTGGCAAGATTTTTGTTTGTAGTACCTTCTTTTCGTTTGTAGTAACTTCTTTTCGTTTGTAGTACCTTCCTTTCGTTTGTAGTAGCTAGATTTTCGTTTGTAGTAACTTCTTTTCGTTTGTAGTAGAAAGATTTTCGTTTGTAGTACCTTTTTTTCGTTTGTAGTAACAAGAAATTCGTTTGTAGTAACTTCATTTCGTTTGTAGTAGAAAGATTTTTGTTTGTAGTAACTCCTTTTCGTTTGTAGTGGCAAGATTTTTGTTTGTAGTACCTTCTTTTCGTTTGTAGTAACTTCTTTTCGTTTGTAGTACCTTCCTTTCGTTTGTAGTAGCTAGATTTTCGTTTGTAGTAACTTCTTTTCGTTTGTAGTAACTCCTTTTCGTTTGTAGCAGAAAGATTTTCGTTTGTAGTACCTTTTTTTCGTTTGTAGTAACAAGAAATTCGTTTGTAGTAACTTCATTTCGTTTGTAGTAGACAGATTTTCGTTTGTAGTAACTTCTTTTCGTTTGTAGTACCTTGTTTTCGTTTGTAGTAACAAGAAATTCGTTTGTAGTAACTCCTTTTCGTTTGTAGTGGCAAGATTTTTGTTTGTAGTACCTTCTTTTCGTTTGTAGTGGCAAGATTTATGTTTGTAGTACCTTCTTTTCGTTTGTAGTAGAAAGATTTTTGTTTGTAGTAACTCCTTTTCGTTTGTAGTGGCAAGATTTTTGTTTGTAGTACCTTCTTTTCGTTTGTAGTAACTTCTTTTCGTTTGTAGTACCTTCCTTTCGTTTGTAGTAGCTAGATTTTCGTTTGTAGTAACTTCTTTTCGTTTGTAGTAACTCCTTTTCGTTTGTAGTAGAAAGATTTTCGTTTGTAGTACCTTTTTTTCGTTTGTAGTAACAAGAAATTCGTTTGTAGTAACTTCATTTCGTTTGTAGTAGACAGATTTTCGTTTGTAGTAACATCTTTACGTTTGTAGTTGGAAGATTATCGTTTGTAGTACCTTCCTTTCGTTTGTAGTAGCTAGATTTTCGTTTGTAGTAACTTCTTTTCGTTTGTAGTAACTCCTTTTCGTTTGTAGTAGAAAGATTTTCGTTTGTAGTACCTTTTTTTCGTTTGTAGTAACAAGAAATTCGTTTGTAGTAACTTCATTTCGTTTGTAGTAGACAGATTTTCGTTTGTAGTAACATCTTTACGTTTGTAGTTGGAAGATTATCGTTTGTAGTAACTCCTTTTCGTTTGTAGTAGAAAGATTTTCGTTTGTAGTACCTTCTTTTCGTTTGTAGTAACTTCTTTTCGTTTGTAGTTGGAAGATTATCGTTTGTAGTAACTCCTTTTCGTTTGTAGTAGAAAGATTTTCGTTTGTAGTACCTTCTTTTCGATTGTAGTAACAAGAAATTCGTTTGTAGTAACTAGAAATTCGTTTGTAGTAACTTTATTTCGTTTTTAGTAGACATATTTTCGTTTGTAGTAACTTCTTTTCGTTTGTAGTTGGAAGATTATCGTTTGTAGTAACTCCTATTCGTTTGTAGTAGAAAGATTTTTGTTTGTTGTACCTTCTTTTCGTTTGTAGTAGCTAGATTTTCGTTTGTAGTAACTTTATTTCGTTTTTAGTAGACAGATTTTCGTTTGTAGTAACTCCTATTCGTTTGTAGTAGAAAGATTTTTGTTTGTAGTACCTTCTTTTCGTTTGTAGTAGCTAGATTTTCGTTTGTAGTAACTTTTTTTCGTTTGTAGTAACTCCTTTTCGTTTGTAGTGGCAAGATTTTTGTTTGTAGTACCTTCTTTTCGTTTGTAGTAACTTCTTTTCGTTTGAAGTACCTTCCTTTCGTTTGTAGTAGCTGTATTTTCGTTTGTAGTAACTTCTTTTCGTTTGTAGTACCTTGTTTTCGTTTGTAGTAACAAGTAATTCGTTTGTAGTAACTCCTTTTCGTTTGTAGTAGAAAGATTTTCGTTTGTAGTACCTTGTTTTCGTTTGTAGTAACAAGAAATCCGTTTGTAGTAACTTCTTTTTGTTTGTAGTTGGAAGATTATCGTTTGTAGTAGCTCCTTTTCGTTTGTAGTAGAAAGATTTTTGTTTGTAGTAACTCCTTTTCGTTTGTAGTGGCAAGATTTTTGTTTGTAGTACCTTCTTTTCGTTTGTAGTAACTTCTTTTCGTTTGTAGTACCTTCCTTTCGTTTGTAGTAGCTAGATTTTCGTTTGTAGTAACTTCTTTTCGTTTGTAGTAGAAAGATTTTCGTTTGTAGTACCTTTTTTTCGTTTGTAGTAACAAGAAATTCGTTTGTAGTAACTTCATTTCGTTTGTAGTAGAAAGATTTTTGTTTGTAGTAACTCCTTTTCGTTTGTAGTGGCAAGATTTTTGTTTGTAGTACCTTCTTTTCGTTTGTAGTAACTTCTTTTCGTTTGTAGTACCTTCCTTTCGTTTGTAGTAGCTAGATTTTCGTTTGTAGTAACTTCTTTTCGTTTGTAGTAACTCCTTTTCGTTTGTAGCAGAAAGATTTTCGTTTGTAGTACCTTTTTTTCGTTTGTAGTAACAAGAAATTCGTTTGTAGTAACTTCATTTCGTTTGTAGTAGACAGATTTTCGTTTGTAGTAACTTCTTTTCGTTTGTAGTACCTTGTTTTCGTTTGTAGTAACAAGAAATTCGTTTGTAGTAACTCCTTTTCGTTTGTAGTGGCAAGATTTTTGTTTGTAGTACCTTCTTTTCGTTTGTAGTGGCAAGATTTATGTTTGTAGTACCTTCTTTTCGTTTGTAGTAGAAAGATTTTTGTTTGTAGTAACTCCTTTTCGTTTGTAGTGGCAAGATTTTTGTTTGTAGTACCTTCTTTTCGTTTGTAGTAACTTCTTTTCGTTTGTAGTACCTTCCTTTCGTTTGTAGTAGCTAGATTTTCGTTTGTAGTAACTTCTTTTCGTTTGTAGTAACTCCTTTTCGTTTGTAGTAGAAAGATTTTCGTTTGTAGTACCTTTTTTTCGTTTGTAGTAACAAGAAATTCGTTTGTAGTAACTTCATTTCGTTTGTAGTAGACAGATTTTCGTTTGTAGTAACATCTTTACGTTTGTAGTTGGAAGATTATCGTTTGTAGTACCTTCCTTTCGTTTGTAGTAGCTAGATTTTCGTTTGTAGTAACTTCTTTTCGTTTGTAGTAACTCCTTTTCGTTTGTAGTAGAAAGATTTTCGTTTGTAGTACCTTTTTTTCGTTTGTAGTAACAAGAAATTCGTTTGTAGTAACTTCATTTCGTTTGTAGTAGACAGATTTTCGTTTGTAGTAACATCTTTACGTTTGTAGTTGGAAGATTATCGTTTGTAGTAACTCCTTTTCGTTTGTAGTAGAAAGATTTTCGTTTGTAGTACCTTCTTTTCGTTTGTAGTAACTTCTTTTCGTTTGTAGTTGGAAGATTATCGTTTGTAGTAACTCCTTTTCGTTTGTAGTAGAAAGATTTTCGTTTGTAGTACCTTCTTTTCGTTTGTAGTAACTTCTTTTCGTTTGTAGTTGGAAGATTATCGTTTGTAGTAACTCCTTTTCGTTTGTAGTAGAAAGATATTCGTTTGTAGTACCTTCTTTTCGTTTGTAGTAACTTCTTTTCGTTTGTAGTATCTTCTTTTTGTTTAACTTTTTTTCGTTAGAAGTTATTAGTAGTAACATGAATATCATTCGTAGTAACTTAACTAATACTATTGCTATCCTAAACAAATGTTTCTCAGTCAGTTTTAGCGTTAGTAGTGCCTTTGTATCGAAAGTAACTTCGAATTCAGTCCGAAACAAGTTTTACTCGGGTTAATCGCTTCTTATGTATACTTCTGTTCCACAGCACCTAAGAAACCTGCTACTATTGACCTCTGCAATCGTTTCTCAGTCAGTTTTAGCTTTCCTAGTATTCGAATAGGCTTTTAAATTGCATTTATGTAGTAAATATCGTTTTGGAAAAATACCCTAAAATAAAAATATTTTTTACTTTTTTTTTTATTTTACTACAAACGAAAAAAAATGCACTACAATCCACTACTTACGGTTTACTATAAGAAACAGCCGAAAAAAAAATTTTTTTTCAAGGTCGGGGGATGATTTTTTTTATTTTTTTATTTTTTTTTTTTGGTGCAACTACAAACGAAGTTATCTTCACTACTATCCACTACTTACCGAAATCTATCAAACTAACCAAAAAAAAAATTTTTTTTTAAAGTCGGGCGCCAAGTTCACACAGCCTCAATTTCATTCCCAATTTCGTTGCAGGATCCAAGACAGTTGTAATGTTTCTCCGGGACTCCTCAAGTTTCATTGCCTCGACGCTTTTCTAGTGGTCGTCACTGTTGATTCTGGCTTTTAGGAGTTGCAGTGGTTTGGGAATAGTGTAACGGGCATGTCCCAATTAAAAAAAAAAATTGTTGTTTGTAAAGTCGGTTTACTGACGATAGTTGAACGTGACAACGTGAAAGAATCATTACCTTTATCGCTGTAATTATCGTTGCTATAAACAATTGACACCACATTCACTTTTCACTTGGAACGCCTCAGAGCGAGGTAACGCCGCAGAGCGAGGTAACGTCGCATGACGTCATGTAACGCCGTAACGCCGCATGACGTCATGTTTTTTCGTGCGTGCAGCCGGCTCTATCGAATTATAAGACGTTGTCACGTCAAAAAAAAAAAAACAAATGCCCTTCCGTCATCCCCACAACGGGGGGGAGTCCATGAGAATTTCGACGGCTCATAAAAAAAAACCTAGTATTAATGTCACCTGCAGTGCTATTTGGTAAAAATGTGTTTGAAGTGTACTTGTGGTTAGCTATCAGTCCCCAGCATCAGGTGGAATGCCTCACCTCACCTCAATTTTTCTTGTCATTGGATCACAAACAAGCCGTCGGCCTAGCTGAGGGGCCCTTTGAGGGCCTAGTGTGAGTTTTTTAACCTATTCGATCAACGTAAACTTCAATTTGTACAGAAACTGGAACAGCGCCGTTTAGTGGCAACTTTAGGAAACACCATACCATACAAATTGACATAAGCGAACGTTTACGTGAACGCGATCGAATAGGATAGGAAACTCACAGTAGAGCAGGGTTTCTTAAAGTATAGTCAAGACCACGGACCCTGTGGGGGTCCATAGCATTTGTATATGGAGTCCGTAGCAGGTCAGTTTACAACATATTTATCAGGAAATTGTGTAGTAAACCCTACATTTCTCGGCCAAGCCACGAACTCTAAATAAGGCCTGTTTTCTTTTTCTAAAATATTCTTTGAGAGGGGTCCATGGGATTGTTTAAATTGTGAAGTGGTACGTGACTGACTACAAAAAGTTTTAAGAAACCCTGCACTAGTCTCAGGTGTTAAGTGGTAACCGCTGCTTATAGACTTCTGCAAAAAGTACCAGAGACATTGCAGATGCGTCCCCCTCCCCCAAAAACAAAGTAGAAATGTAATAATAATAATAATAATAATAATAATAAGCCCCCTAAACAACCACACGTCCTGATTGACCATCCAAATCACGTGGGGGGCGGACACACGAGCGAGAAATTACTGTCGTGGCTAACGTGGCTCTGGAAACCCACTTAAAAATGGAGACACGTTCAAAGAAGAAACGCATAGGACCGCTGCCCGGGGGCGATCGCCGGGGCGCACCTGGAGCTGACGCTGGGTGTCTCAGCATGCGAACCGTCAGCGGTGAGGAGTTGAACAGGCGGGCTTCCACCGACAAAGATGTTACAGCCGAAACCCCAGACGATGGTGACAGACTGACAAATAGGACAGACACCCCTATAGAACCTTATAGCCCAAGTACAGTGTCATACACACCCTCAAGAACTTCGTCACCATCCATACCATCATCACCCCCAATAACTAATTTAAATTCAGTATCACCCACTCCGGTCTTGAATGTTGCGCGGGAGGTAAGTACCTTTTTACCCGCGTCCACCAAGGCTGGGAAAGCAAGAGTTCGCATGAGGTGGAGCAAAGATGTTAATATATTCATCATGCGAACTTACTTCTACATTACGAAATTAGAGACAGATATGACCACCTACAGAAAACAACTGCATGAACTTTTCACACGACAATACCCAGAGATAAGCGTATCAGAACAAAGAATATCAGATCAGAGAAGAACTATCGTTAGAAATAAACTTATATCCCAAGAAGAATTAGAACAGTTAAAAGAAGAAATAAGAAAACAATTAGAACATGAATCAAATGATATTACAGACGTTAACACTATAACACTTCCACAAAACATAACTGTAGAAACTTTACAACAACAGTCACACCAATACACTCAACTCCAACTTATTACACAATCCCAATCCTACAATTCGCAAGCATACACTCAATCATCACACACATCCACACAAACCGAGCATATTACACTACTGCTAGAGAATGACATAGAGACCTTGCCCATCGTAGATCAAAATCTTATAACAGACACGTATGTCCAAGAAATACATGACAAGTTCACAACAACACTAACACAATACTCTGGAATGGATCCAGCAGTTCGACCAAAACTACCTAAACTTAAATATAGTCCTAACCTTTTTCGTTTAGTTAATTTATTTAACGAAACTATACTTAAACAATTTATATCCAATGACACACAGCTCATAGACATACACACACTTATATATTGCACAGCTGTAGTCATATCGGAAGAACTCAACTATAAAATCACAGAACACACAGGGAACACAAGACGACGACACGACATAAAACCACCATGGCAACAGAGACTAGAAAATAGTATAGAAAAGTTAAGAGCAGACTGCGGTAGACTTACACAATACATTAATAACAACAGGTCAAATAAAGTAGTTAAGAGGGTTGAGGCTATTTTTAAGAACAATTCTACACACACTAGGCATGAGAATAGCAACCGGAAACCAGAAGAGTTTTTAGATACGCTCAAACAAAAACTAGCACTTAAGGTTCACAGACTCAGGAGATATATGAAGGCACAGAAGCGCCAACATGATAACGGCATTTTCGCTACCAATGAAAAAACATTTTATAGAAACCTACACAAACCACACACTGACACAATAACTGAAAACGACACAGACACACCTACAAAAGAACAACTAGAAACATTCTGGTCTAACATTTGGGAAGAGCAAGTAGAACACAACGACAAAGCATCATGGATAACGGAAGAAGAAGCAAAATGGAGAGGCATTGACGAAATGGAGTTTGAGGAAATAGCAGAGGCCGACATTACACACATCACTTCCAGATTACACAACTGGAAATCACCTGGAATAGATAAAATACACAATTTTTGGTACAAAAAGTTATTTTCATTACACAAAATAATAGCAAAAAATTTAACAGACATTATATTAAGAAAACAGAATACACCCGACTTTATTGCAACAGGAATCACTTACATGCTACCTAAAACTAAAAACTCACGTCAGCCTTCTCAATACAGACCAATCACATGCCTACCTACCATATACAAAATTTTAACATCAGCAATCACAAAAAGCATTAACTCACACATTGACCGCCATAACATAATAGCAGAGGAACAGAAAGGATGCAGGCGGGGGCACATGGGATGCAAAGAACAACTGATTATTGACTCTACTATACATAAACACGCCACAACAAAAAACAGAAATCTTCATTGCACATATATTGATTACAAAAAAGCCTTCGACAGTGTTCCTCATTCCTGGTTAATAAAAATTTTAGAGATCTATAGAATAAACCCGAAAATTATTGATTTTTTACGCCTAATTATGCCACAGTGGAAAACAACACTACAGATAAATTGCAGTTACAATACCGTCACCACACGACAGATATCAATAAAAAAAGGTATCTACCAAGGTGATTCCTTAAGCCCATTGTGGTTCTGTCTTGCACTAAACCCTTTATCTCATTTGCTGCAAAACAGTAAGACCGGATACTGCCTCAAACACAATACACATGAAACAACAATATCACACCTTATATATATGGACGACATCAAATTGTACGCAAAATCAGAAAAAGATATGAAACGTTTAGTAGAAGTAACAGCAGAATTCAGTAGGGACATTAACATGCAATTTGGTTTAGACAAATGTAAAACACTTCACATTGTAAAGGGCAAAGTACGACCTGGCGACTATGTAGTAAATGACACGGACACTATAACAGCAATGGAGCCGACTGATTTATACAAATATTTAGGGTACACTCAGTTGAAAGGAATAGACCATGTAAGAATTAAAAATACAATAACAACAGAGTACAAGAAAAGACTTAACGCCATCTGTAAAACCCAACTCTCGAGTAAACATCTCATTAAAGCCATAAATACTTTCGCTATCCCTGTACTGACGTATTCATTCGGAGTTATAAAATGGACTAAAACAGACACTGAACAATTAGAACGAACTACACGCACTACACTCACGAAACATAACCATCTACACCCTAAATCTGCCATAGAAAGACTCACCATCAAACGGCAACATGGAGGCAGAGGCCTAATAGATATCCAGCACCTATGGCGAAAACAAGTTAGTCGGCTAAAAACATTCTTCCACACAAAATCTCGCACTAGCGATATACATAAAGCCATAGTCACAAACGATCTCAACTACACACCACTTAACCTACACGAGCAGACAGATACACCAAACAACACCAATGACGACCGACAGAATCAAAAAATTGAAGATTGGAAGAAGAAAGTACTTCACGGACGACATCCTCATGACCTAGAGCAACCCCACATAAACACAGTAGCATCAAATAAGTGGCTCAAAATAGGTATTTTATTCCCCGAAACTGAAGGATTTATTATAGCCATCCAAGACCAGATCATTAACACAAGGAACTACAGAAAATATATAATCAAAGATCCTACAGTAACCAATGATAAATGCCGGAAATGTCACATTCAACCGGAAACGATACAACACATTACAGGCGCATGCACTACACTTACACAGACAGACTACACTCACAGACACAATCAGGTAGCCAACATCGTTCATCAAAAACTGGCACTCAAACACGCACTCATACAAAACACCAACACACCTTACTACAATTATACTCCACAAACAATCTTAGAAAATACCACACATAAACTCTACTTCGACCGCGCTATACTAACCGACAGAACCATCCATTATAATAGACCGGATATAACCCTACAGGATAAAATAAATAAAGTTACTTACCTGATAGACATTGCAGTCCCCAACACACACAACATACAGAAAACAATCACTGAAAAAATAAGTAAATACACAGAGCTGAAGGAGGAAGTTACTAGAATCTGGCGGCAAGAAAAAGTATACGTAGTCCCAATAGTCCTTTCCACCACAGGCGTTATTCCAAATCACCTTCTCCATAGCCTGAAATTATTAGATCTTAAAGAAACCCTCTATGTAACCCTACAAAAAGCTGCAATATTAAACACTTGCAGAATAGTCAGAAAGTTCACGCAGATAGAAGAACACGAAATAAATCCTCATCACAATACACCATCATGAACACACAATCTACACACCACACGCTACATTTTCTTGGCTTTGGCCCGTAAATGTAGCTAATACCAGCCTCGAGCTGAGAAGAACAAACAACACACCTAAATAATAATAATAATATGTGGGGACATTTTCACACACGGCCATCTGACCCCAAACTAGGGAGACCCTGTACTATGGGTGTCAGACAGCTGATATACAAACACAAATACATTTTTTTTTTGTAAATACATACATATATAGATAAACAACGACCAGACACAAGGCAAACACAAGTGCTCATCACACAAATGTTTACCCTGGGCGGGAACCGAACCCGCAACACGCTGCGAAGCAGTCGATCGCTCAGCCACTGCGCCAACCGTGTCGATGTCTCATAATGCTTGTTATACCGGCATTCATACCTTTCCAACTGAAACACAGCGACGTTGCTTTGTGGCAAAAATAGGTATAGGTAGTCCTTTCTCGGACAAGCTTCCTCACAAAGAGTACTCATCATCTGCCTAGACTTTTCCCAGTTATGTTGGAGTCCACTTCCACTCTCATCGGATGCAGCTGAATACCAGTGTTTTACACGGAATTACTGCCTACCTGACCTCCACAATCCAGTAACTAGGCAACACGATACCCCTTGCTAAGACTGGTTGTCAGATTTTCTGTCTTCTGACTACCCATAACGACTGTCAAAGATCTACGAATACCAACCGAGACCAATTGCTTTACGTGCTTTCCGAGGAACGGAGGGGTCTCAGTATAAAAGGGATGGTCACCCATCCACGGACCGACTGGGGCAAGCATAGCTTAACCATCATGATGCGTACAGTTTTTACTTAGCCACGAGTTCTACTAGTACTACTTCATCTAAATTCACCAATGTTTTTATCTGGTCCAATTAAATAGGTAAGTGATAAAAAGTTCAGCGAATAATCGACCGGATCGCAAGGGCTGGCTAATTAATCTTTTTATCACGACATTTGACGACATGATGATACATTTATTGCGCAATTCATGCCGACACTATAGAAAATCGGACAATATAAATATAAAATGTGCTTCGTTTGTTCTTTTATGTTACAAGGCCACGTACCGCAGATGTTAACTGTGAGCCCAACAAAGGAACTCCCATGTAACTGGGTAATCTGGGCTTGGACATTGAGGCGAAATAATAGCAAATTAAAAAAATTGCTGTTTTGGCATTTATTATTTATTTATTTATTATCCATACTTTAATTATTAATTACTAGCGACCCGACCAGGCATCCCATGGGTATATAGCTTTCCTCGATAAATGGGCTATGCAACACAGAAAGAATTTTTCAATTCGAACCAGTAGATCCTGAGATTAGCGCGTTCAACCAAACAAACAAACAAACTCTTCAGCTTTATAATATTAAGTATAGATTTAATAATATAAATTCGAAAGTAACCTTGTTTGTTACGTTTTCACGACGAAACGGCTGAACCGATTTTTATGAAAGGAGTTGTTTCAAAATGTATGGATCCTGGGCCCAGTCTTTGTACACCATACTTAAAAATAAGGAAACACATTTTAAATCGTTCTCAATTGTCCAATTACTTTAAAATAGCTTTATGAGCAGGTAAAACACAAGAAATTGCACTTGAAATTGCAACACACAACAAATGAACAAAAAACAGTTATGGCGGTAAGCTGTCATTTTGATTGGGTAATGACGTTCGACATTTATAATTTAGATTTTTTGCGTCGATTTGTGGATAGGCAGGTAAACAGATAGGAAAGAAACGGTGTTAAATTCAAAAAACGAAAGGGAGGTTATTAAAAAGAACTCCAGAAACTAGAAAAAAGAAACGAGATGACAGTGATTGAAGTGACACTGTTGTGACATTGACAGCTGACAGTACTCTTTCTATGATCAATTTCTATCTGGTCCAATCTATGGTTTATAGAGTAGCTAATTCTGAGTGACGCCATGATGAAAATCCATAAAAATAATAGTTAAATATTAATTTACTACCACAACAGTATACATTAAAATGAATTTTCTGTATTTTTCCCGGATTCTACAGATTTTTCTCTTGTTTATGAAGTGGTGTACATAGACTGGGCCCATTATGAAACATGTCCTTCGGTAGGAAGATAGTTTGAACTCTGGGAAAGGTATCCTAATATCTTTTAATCCGCTACAGTCTGCATCCGCGATAACCGATAACCGACATTCACGCGGACGATGTCGCGGGCAAAAGCTAGTACTTATTCTATATTTTATTACAAAGGTGTACCTACTCATTTGTATCTGAAGTAGGTAGGTACGGAGTATTCACTTTGACTAAAAAAAATGTTCTTTTGACTTACCTATTCAATTTCAAAGTTCTCCAGTACAAATAATAAAAGAGTATGATACATAAATAACGAAAAAACCGTTTTCATAAACCATGAACACAGAATTCAAAGATAATTTCTATATTCAGACAGCTCATATCACTAAAAAACAATACGCCTCCAACAATGAGAACAAAAGTAACATAAAATATGATTTGCTCGCAGTCAAATGGAGTCACGGACAGAAATTAGTTATAAAAAATAAACACCAACAAACAAGTTCAGTATTCCACATTTTATTGTTCCAAAGAGGAATATTCAAGCGTAGAACAAAGGAAACAGTAGAGAAGTTTCACACGACAACAAAAACATTTTAATTGCTCTCAATTTTGAGAATAATAACAATAGGAAATGCGGTCAGCATTGAAAGCGACAGTCCGCAAGACATGAAAATGAGAGTCCTGTGAAAAAATACACAATATACACTTATTTAGTGAAAGTGGTTAATAATTAGCGGGTAGGTGAAGATTTTGCGGTCAAACATTGTTCACACACTCAAGGCTTTTATCTCGATGATCTGCGAATGAAAAAAAGCAGTGAGAACTGTAGTGTTAGAACCACACTGCATTACTTCGCGCTTTTTGATAGCCTTGTGTGACAGTTTTACTATAAGTCGCGTTTTACTACTACTGCGTTTATGAAAAGCTGCGTACCACAATCAGGATTTTTGAGAGTTTGCGGCGCTCATTACTAATAGGAGAGGTGCCACACGGGCGTTGTCTGTGCGTTGCGTTGGCCCTGCGTCTACTGAGCGGTGACGCTCCGCCATTCTACATATTATTAATATGAACGACATGCCGCACGTTGCGTTAAAATGACGGACGGCGACGCAACGCACGCGCAACTCACATGGATATGAGGGAGACGAGGTGGGGAAGGGAGCTGCGTTGAAACGACAGTCAGAGCGGCAGCGCAGTATTTAATAGTTTAAAGAAGGTGCAGCGCTCGTGTGGCATTGACTGCATTGAAATCATTCCGTTGCGACGACACAGCGTAACCGCAACGCCCGTGTGGCATCACCCTAACACGTTGCGCTTACGTCGACCTATTGTTCAATTTGTCAATGAGATCCCGTTACGCTATGGTATTGTATGTGGAATGACAAAGGATATAGGGAATGTAGCTTATCAATGAATCAACTCTTTCACAGTGCAACCTGTGCTGTGCCTGTTATTCTGGCATAGAAACCCCATTTCTACCCGTGGGCGAGAGGGATATTGACCAGAGGATGGGCAGCAGTGTCCTTCTGAGTACCATAACACCTACTGCGGTCACCAACATGCATCGGCCAAGCATGGCGATTACGGCTGAACCCCCCTTTTGGGGGAGACCTATGCCCAGCAGTGGGCGTCTAAAAGTTGACATGATGATGTTGACATAAGTCCACATCAGTTCTCTAGCTGCCTTTATCATGTTGTCAGACATATGGCACGGCAAGGAAGCTGTATTTCCTACATTTTCTGATAACCAACCACTCTCGTATACTAAGAGAATACCAACGAGGAAGCTGCTAGTGAAACTTTTAAACTGATTAAAACATGAAGCCGTAGTAGCAATCTGTGTTCCTAAAACAATTAAGTTAACTAAACTGATTACTTTGGCTAAATTAGTATTGAACCAACGCATAGTAATTAGCAACAGATTATTACACAACATTGTACTTCCATCCCATAATCAAATAGTACTAAGTATATCCGGACTAGGTAAATATAAACACGACAAAAGAAAAAAAAAAACCGAACAAGTGCGAGTCGGACTCGCTCACCGAGGGTTCCGTACATATTTGTAGGTACAGACAGCGTCATCAACTGCTAACCCCCTTTCCGAAGAAATTTCAATGCGTGGGGGGTAAGCAGTTGATGACGCTGTCTATACATATCCATACTTCTATACTAATCCATACCTACTATCCATACTTTAATCATCTTAATAGAGGGTTGATTTTTTTACAGCATCAAGGGACCGTAGACTTGAGTATATGATTTTAATTTGAACTCGATACCTCCACGCGTTCCCGAGATAAAGGGTCTTGACAGACAGACAGACAGACGGACAACAAAGTGATCCTATTAGGGGTCCGTTTTTTCCTTTTAAGGTACGGAACCCTAAAAAACGAGAACAAAGCGTTTATTGTCTGCCGTTCTGAGACGAAAATAAACGTATTTAGAGAGAATCTGATCCACATTTAAAAGATTTGGTCATACAAAGGGATTCACTTGATAATTCAAAGGGCCATTTTCTCTTTGTGTCAAAGGATAGGAATTCTGAATAAATAAAGTCAGATTATACTAAGTTAAGTTACACGTTCAACGCTTTGCCAAAATTATTTGTTTAAGCAAAGATCAAATACACCTAATCCTTCCATGTTATGTATACAGGGTGTCCAGTAAATAGCAACAAACAACACAATATATGTTAAGCAAAATCTTACGGATTTACAGTTTAACAAAATTTTCCGAAATATCGAAAAAATCTCTACCTTGAAACAGATTTTTAAGCATCTCGTAATGAAAAATTCCTTTTCTAGTTTTTTTTTGACATCAAATATTTCGTGAATAGTTACTTTACTCATTGATAAGTCTTTTTTCTATCAAAAACAATAATGTTTTCAAGAAATGCAGTTTTTTTGTTTAAATTTTCACAGAACAATTTTCCTATCGCCTAACTTTATCCTACAGTGGCGAAAGAAAATCCGTAACATTTTGCTGAACATATATTGTGTTGTTTTGGTAGGTATTGACCCAAGCTATCAGCCCCTGCAGTATGTCGTGCTATTTACCCTGTATTTACGCAATGATCCACGTCACATTGGATATTCATCAATCATGTCGGGACACTATTCTTTTGGCAGACTATGCTTTTGATTTTGACAACAATCTGTCATCATTGACAACAATCTGTCATCATTGACTACTATCTGTTATCATTGACAACAATCTGTCATCATTGACAACAATCTGTCATCATTGACAATAATCTGTTATCAATCGTATCCCAAAAACCAAAAAATGCTATTTTAACCCTTTCCCTGTCCCATGAGCCACATACGATACAGGTTAATTTTTTGACAATTGTGTCTTCTTCTCGGACAGTTAGTGTTAAACAAGCATGTCTTATTATTAATGATGCTTTATAAAAAAACAAGTGCATAAGTGCTTAATTTAAATTCATCCATCTCTGTTACTTAAAATGCCTCCACAATTTTCTGCTATAACACCATCAAATATTTGAACAAACCCGTTTTTCGAATGCATCTCACACAAAACACTGTGCCTTACCATCTGTTATGATCTTACCTCAGTGGTCTGCCAAGTGTGAAATGGCGGTGTACCGTTGCGGCAGCAGATGTAACGGTGATAAAAGAACTCTAAATAACACTATCGCACATCGGTATTACGGTATGGCGAATGAGAGCACGCTTAGGGCATGTGATTTTGATAGTTTAATTAAAACCAATTATTGTAAATACAACAGGACCATGTAAGAGTGTTTAGAAGTCAATTTTAGGAGAATTGAGTGTCATCAGGTTAAACTAGATGATAGATAAGTAGATATTTAACAAGCAAAACCCGTTGAGAAATCTTTGTCCCATCTTTAATGTATAATAATAATAATAATAAGCTGGCAACCCTTAGTGTCATCATACGTCGTCTCCTTATTTCCTTAATTTATTTTTACAAATTCAATAGTTGTTTGATATTTCCTATTAATTTCGCTACACAATTTAATATTACATCCATATAATCAACCTTTTTGAATAATAATTTATGATATATACAGTTTTTAACTGATTCAACCAAAAGTGACATAAGTCATTGAAAACCTCGAAAACTGAAAATAATTTCGATATATAATATAATCAGTGAACGGAAATATATGGATAAATATAATACCTAATGTACTACTTACGCACCGAGAAATTAATTTAAAATGAAGAAAAATACCTATATAATAATGGATCAGAAACGACGATGACAACATGATTTTAAGATCAGCAGCACGCCGAGCACGCCCACCATCTCCGGACCCGTCGCTCAGCTCCGCCTCGCCGCCGCCGGAACCCAGCCCCAACGTGAGTGCTGTGACACCGGCCTCGGCAGTTGCGTCGAGCTCGAGCGACGAGTATTTCTCTCCGCCGACGACGCCACCACCTGTGCGTCGGCGGGGACGACACCGGCCGCCGGACAGCTTGGGACTTCGAGACCCATCGGTCTCTGATAGGGTCCCCGCTCCCGGTGGAAGTGTGCAGCGCATGAGATGGACGCAGTCTATTAATGAAAGTGTCATGCGCTCATACTATGGGGCTACAGAGGGGGGAAGTAACTTGACTGCGTACCGTGGTCGGATGCTCTCTCTGTTTCAGGTGCTTGAGCCAGCTGTCAACGTATCGGCACAGCGACTGTCGGATCAGGTGCGGGTCATCCAGCGTAACCATATGCTGGATGACGTTGTACTTGATCGACTACGCCTAGAATCACGGAGTAGCCGTGTCACGTCTGCTTTGCCACTGGTTGCGGTCGCGGTACAATCGCAAGATTTACCCAGTGCTTCACCGCGACCTGACGACGGTGGTGAAGAGGATGATGGCGAGGCTATATCCGTGAGTACCCAGTGCAATATTCAATTGAGGAGTGCTTTGGAGGATGCGTTCCGGGAGTATCGCTCCATACCGCCTGAATTAAAACCGCGACTACCTCGTTTGCCCATGCACAAGAAAAATAGGGCGCTGGTGTGTGCTTTAGATTCGCAGCTGTCAAATTATTTTGACAGCAGCAAAGACCTCGCTGATACCCACTCGATCTTATACTGCGCGGCTGTAGCAGCATGTCGTGTAGCTCATGTCAAATTTCCCAACAGTGACGGAGCTGCACGACCAAAACCAGCTGTACCAGCATGGCAGTACAGGATTGAGCGTCGTATTAGTGAGGCTAGAGCACTCATCGGCAAGCTTATCTGCTTCAGGGAGGGCAACACGCGCCCTAGAGTGATGCGCTTTGTGAGGCGGGCATTCTCGGGGACTGATATCAATCCTCGAGATTATTTGTCCTGCATCACAGAGCGTATCGACTTCCTGAAGCAGAAGATCTGTGCATGGGCGAACCGTATTCGACGGTACAAGCGACGAGTGGAGCGGTACACTCAGAATCGTATATTCCAGAGTGATGAGAGGTGGGTGTATAGGACTTGGGAGCGACCGGACCAAGGCGTGGCTGATGCGCACCAGCCGGATGATGCTGCCATGTGTTCGTTTTGGCGCAGCATCTGGTCGGTGCCTGTTAGTCACACTGAGGGCGACTGGACTCGGGAGGTTGAGCGAAAGTGTGATCCAATACCAGAAATGGGGGCAATAACCATCAGCCCCCAAGACGTAGCCCGTGCAGTTCGTCCGTTACCTAATTGGAAATCTCCAGGACCGGACGGGCTGCACAATTTCTGGATAAAATGGTTCCAGAGATCGCACGTTCGCTTGGCGTCCCAGTTCCAGTCAGCCTTAGAGTCAGGATCGTTGCCCCAATTCCTAACAACTGGAATCACCCACCTGCTCCATAAATCAGGTAGCACTACGGAACCCAAAAATTATAGGCCGATCACTTGTTTACCAACGGTCTATAAAGTTCTTACATCCATTTTGAGAGCTAAAATTAACGAACATATTGACAAAAATTCTATCATGTCTGCCTCTCAAAATGGATGTAGGAACGGGTCTCGTGGTACTAAGGAGCTCCTCCTCATTGATATGGCCATTAACCAGCAGGTTCGTCGTTCCCGGAAGGATCTGTCGACATGTTGGATAGACTATAAGAAGGCCTATGATTCTGTGCCACATACATGGCTCATGAGGGTGTTAGAGTTGTATAAAGTTGATACAACTCTGCGCACCTTCCTGATGTCATGTATGGGGCAATGGAAGACGGTCCTTCGCTATCCAGGATATCGGCAGATCCGGGAGAATAGCGAACCGATAAGGATCGAGCGAGGTATATTTCAGGGCGATAGTCTGAGTCCACTGTGGTTTTGTTTAGCTTTGAACCCTCTAAGCACGTTACTGGAGGGTTCAGGTCTGGGCTATCGGTTGAGAAGAGGAGGTCAGGTTATATCTCACCTCCTTTACATGGATGATCTGAAACTCTTTGCCCCCAACAATTTGCGACTGATGGAGCTACTGAAAGTAACAGAAACGTTCAGTAGCGCCATCAGGATGGAATTTGGTGTGGACAAATGTGCAGTCATGCATGTGAAGCGAGGGGAGATTGTGGAATCCGTGGGAACCCAACTCTCGGATTCCATACACCTTAGATCCCTCTCCTCAGCCGAAACCTACAAATACTTGGGTATGTCGGAAGCGTTAGGCATCAATGCTACCGACATGAAACAATCGTTGAGGGAGCGCTTCTTTGGCCGCCTGAATAAAGTTTTGAATAGTCTTTTATCAGGCGGAAACAAGGTGCGCGCCTTCAACGGATGGGTCATGCCGGTTTTGATGTACTCTTTCGGCATACTCAAGTGGACTCAGACAGAACTTGACGCCCTGGATAGGAGGGTCCGTACATTGCTGACCGCAAATCGGATGCATCACCCACGGTCATCGGTAATGAGACTGTATATCCCACGGAAGTGCGGTGGACGAGGCTTTCTTAATGCTAAGTCCCTGCACAACCGTGAGGTATGCAGTCTCAGGGAGTACTTCCTTAAAGCCGACGTGGGTATGCACCGAGATGTGGTCTCAGTGGACAAGGGTCTCACCCCGCTCTCCTTAGCGAACGAGAACTGGCGCAAACCTGTAGTACTAGATACTAATGACCGCAAGAAGGTATGGCAGAGCAAGGAGCTTCACGGGCGCTTCTACCGGGCCCTACATGGACCTGATGTAGACTTCTTGGCGTCCGTATCCTGGCTGCGATTTGGTGACCTCTTTGGGGAAACCGAAGGTTTTGTCTGTGCGATTATGGACGAAGTTATGATGACGAACAACTACCGGAGGTATATTGTGAAGGACGGCACGGTTGACATTTGTCGGGCATGCCACCGACCAGGAGAATCAATCCGACACATTATCTCTGGGTGCTCTCGTCTGGCTAACGGAGACTACTTGCATAGACACAACCTTGTAGCTAGGATTATCCACCAGCAACTTGCTCTAAAATACAGGCTTGTGGAATCGGAAGTACCGTACTACAGGTATGTGCCCGACCCAGTTCTCGAAAATGGCAACATCACATTGTATTGGGATCGATCTATCATCACTGACAGGACTATTGTTGCCAATAAGCCTGACATAGTGGTGATAGATCGATTAGAGCGTCGCGCAATGATTGTTGATATAGCGGTTCCGCATGACGAGAACCTCGTGAAAACCGAGAAAGATAAACAAATTAAGTATCTTGACTTGGCTCGCGAGGTTGTCGACATGTGGGATGTGAATACAGCAGTCATTGTGCCGATAGTCGTTACGGCCAATGGACTCATTTCCAAGAGCCTCGACCAACACCTAAGGAGGCTCTCGTTGGGCAGCTGGATCAAGGGCTTGATGCAGAAAGCGGTACTCCTGGACACGGCGCGTATTGTTAGGAGATTCCTCTCTCAGGAGCCCTGACCACCGGTAGCTTGGACCCTGTTCCCGATACCGGTGGGCTACTATTTTTTATATTTTTAAATGTTTTTATTAATTTTTTTACTAATATTTAAAAATGTAATTTAATATGTTAAGAAATTGAATAAATGATAATAATAATAATAAATAATAATAAAATTCTTTATTTCCAATTTTACAATTTTACGATTTAAAATGAACACATCTGACTGTTACAATTTTTCTTAAATTGCTTATATTACTGATTAACGACCTCTGGCACCCAAGCTAAGATTAAACCTGTGTTATGGGTGCCAGGGCTCTCTCTAATTATTACATTTATATTCACACATTTCACGAACATTTCTGATCTATACTAATATTGTAAAAGGGTAAAGTTTGTAAGTTTGGATGTAGCAGGTAATATCCGAAACTGCTAATCCGATTTCAAAAATTCTATCACCTATAGGAAGCTACGTTATCCCTGACTGCTATAGAAGCTATCTTTTTAACAAAAAAAAAAGGCTCTGTAAAAAAAAACCGGACAAGTGCGAGTCGGACTCGCCCACCGAGGGTTCCGTACATATTTGTAGGTACATATTCATACTTCTATTTTATATTTTATTATTATCATTTTAATTTCATGATTTTAATTTGATTTTATGATTTTAATTTAATTTTATGATTTTAATTTAATATTTATGATTTGAATTTGATTTTAATGGTTTAATTTTAATGATGATAATAATTTTAAATTTTATTTATGTTATTTTATTTATTATTTTTATTGTAATGAAATTTTATTTGAAACTAGCTGACCCGACAGACGTTGTCCTGTCCCGATCTACCTACTTACCTGCCTATTTACCTACACCTACCCTACCCTAACCCTTAACATTTGGATGGGGGATGAAAAAGAGGTGAAAAAAGGGGATGAAAAATAGATGTTGGCCTATTCTCAGACCTACCCAATATGCACAAAAAATTTCATCAGAATCGGTCAAGCCGTTTCGGAGGAGTACGGGAACGAAAACTGTGACACGAGAATTTTATATATTAGACTAGCTGACCCGACAGACGTTGTCGATTCATTTTTATATTATAGATTGTATTTTATGACCTGGAAGTGGTTGAAATAAATGATTTTGAATTTGAATTTGAATATACTTTAATCTAGTTAATATTATAAACGCGTTTCTTGCGACATAAACGGCCGTATCTTTTTTTCACGTTAACATTTTTTTACAACATCAAGGGACCGTAGACTTGAGTATATACTTTTAATTTCAACTCGATACCTCCACGCATTCCCGAGATAAAGGGTCTTGACAGACAGACGGACAACAAGGTGATCCTATAAGGGTTACGTTTTTTTCTTTCGAGGTACGGAACCCTAAAAATCACGTGGATGAAGTCACAGCCAAAATCTAGTTGTATAATAATTTAAGAGGAACGAATACTACAATGATACTTGAAAACAACAAAATTCTACACAGACTGCATTGGAGTTTACAACAGAGCATTGTTTAATACTGCCGTTAAATTCTATGATATTTTGTACATACAGTTTCCGTAGCTCAAGTAATACTGGCATAAAATACGTGGATAGTTCGAAACTGCATGCAACATATTGGGTGTTGCAAAGGTAATGGTGCATAAGTAAACTTGCCGGTTGGAAACCAACTCGTGCCGTTACTGCAGAGACTTTTAACTAAGTTTGCTGTACTGTCGCAAAGGAATATTTTTAACCACTGGCGTAAACAGAGGGGTGTTATAATTTTGTCGTGTAGCTGTATGCCTGTCTGTGGCATCGTGGCTTCTAAACGGCTGAATCAATTTTGATTTAGTATTTTTGCTAGAAAGGTGACTTTGATCGATATTGTTTGCATATTATTAGATCTTTTCTAGTTGATTATTGCATACGTAAGCACCTTCCGAAGATTTCATCGAATATTTCAAGAAATATTATTTTTCGAAAACACTTTTGAGAAAATCGATCGATTTTGACACTAAAATTGGCTGAATTCCAAATCTGTTTACTTAGACTTACTTTATGTAATAAAGTCATAACAGCTCTATGGTTAGAACACTCTGGATACTTCTAGAAAGATAGGTCATTCGATTATAATTAGAATGATTTAGAATATAGTTTTTATACTATGACAGGAGACTGTCAGACGACCAGCTGTCTGGCACGGTCATGTATTTCCTCTAAACTAATATATTATCATAGTATTGACCTCTAACATTTCCCCTACGTCTCATTTAACGTGTGTTCCAACTTAGGCCGCATTATCACTTACGATCAGGTGAATTGCGGTCAAACGCAAGCCTATTTAATAGTAAAAAAAAAAAAAGCTAGTAACTCCCGTACTCTTCTACTGTATGTACTATCGTGGACACACCCGCCTGACCACCACTAAGTTCATTTTTGCTTGCACTCAAAAGATGGAAGCGCTCTCTACCCCGCCCCGTTGACTTCGCAGGCGCCAAGGGATTTTTTTTTAAACTGAACAGGCGGGAAAGTCCGCGATAGTACCTATCTATTGTTGTTTTTTTGGGTCTACGAGATTTTATCAAACAAATCCTCATATTAGCACGTATATTAATTATGTTGCAACTAAGTAATTTCGAAACGAAATAAATCTGATAAGTATTGATAAAACCGCCGTGTTCTTGTTCCACCTACGCTAATTACAAGAGTCAACTGAGATGGGTCAATGAGGTGTTTGTAGGTGTTTAGCAAATTATCAGCACGTGCGCAATGTGGCGGATTCAAGAACCATTCATTATGCTACTCAAGGTCATAGACACCCACTGTTTAATTAAGTATGGGCGTTGCTCATAAACCGTTTGTGTTGTGTTGGTATGAAAAAAATTATTAAGTTCTTCGATAGATTAATTATGACATTTTTACAACTTAACCAGAATTAAATAGGTATACTTGTATTTATTTATTTATTTGGGTGGGTCTAAAACAATACCACTGAGAAAAACGTTTGGGTTAGGTTAGGTAAGAACTGAAAAAATAGTTTCCGCTCGTTGTGGCATTCTATGGGGGAGGACTTTGTTCAGCAGTGGACGTCTTCCGGCTGATGATGATGATGACGAAGTTAGAACTTTGACCATTAAAGTGGGAAGGCGAGCGAGCAAGGCGAGCGGTGCCGCGGTAGCGGCTGCCGAGTGCCAGATTCACCAACAATAGAGGGCTATTGTTGGTGAATCATTTTAGTTAGGTTAAGGGCGCGTATTCGATTTAGCGCAATTAAAAATGTAAACGATTGATAGAACGGCGTAGCAGCATTGACACACACTAGTACAACACAATGGTCTGTTTGTGTGCATCATAAAAAAAATACGCACGAAATAAGCTCGAATCATTGAAATTGATCGGCGAACGATAGCGCGCGATGTTTTACAGTGCTTCTTAAAATAATTGTCTAAAATAAATGAGTTCGTATAACGGACTGAAAAATATTCTGTAAATTAAGCATAACCTTTATTTTCATAAAATAAATATATCAGTTATGTTTTTATTTAAATACTGGTGAAAAAAAATTGACAAAGTGAACCGATTTTGTACTTTTTCAACATTGTTTTTTAATACATAATAGTAATATTTTCGTAATTTTGGACTCTGTCTCTGACTTTAGGACTGTATATCCTGTTGGAAAAACGCATAAAACATAATATTTTGACATACTGTAATGGTTGTATTCCTCCTGAAAGTTAACTCTGACGTATATTTTCGTAAAACGCTATGAAAGGATTGTCTTCGCTTTAAAAAAACATATTTAAAAATTATACTTTTACTCTGTAGCTGTCTAAATTAAGACTTAATCTTTCTAAAACTGTAAATTGTCTTTAAATAATCTGCTCACATAATTACGATATTGCTCTGGGCAAAACGCAAAAACATGAAGTTTTTGTCACGAATCGAATACGCGCGTATTCGATTCGTTCTTAAGTGAGTGGTATAGATATCAAAATATCCATATCCATACTTATACTTATATTTAATATTATAAATGCGAAAGTAACTCTGTCTGTTACGCTTTCACGATTAAACAGCTGAGTCGATTTTGATGAAATCTGGTACGAAGATAGCTTGAACCTCAGGGAAGAACATAGACTAGTTTTTAATCCGCGACTTCGTCTGCATCCGCGATAACCGACATTCACACAGACGAAGTCGCGGGCAAAAGCTCGGTGTTTCTATAAATGTAAAAATGCCTACGACTAAGTAGAGCTGCACCGCTGCTGCGGATGGATGTGGACTGCCCCAGACCGGGTTAGTTACGTTTAGTAGTGGACGGCAATAGGCTGATATGATGATTATGATGAGAGCTGCCGTGGGTGTCGTAGAATACAGAACAACAGAGGGATATTGACCAGAGGAGCAGCGTCCTTCTGAGTACCTACACCTACTGCGATCGCCAACACGCATCGGCCAAGCATGGCGATTACGGCTGAACCTCCCCTTGAGGGAGACCTATGCCCAGCAGTGGGCGTCTAAAGGTTGATATGATGATGAGAGCTGCATCTGCACCTAATTTCATATACATTTATTACTTACTTTGACAATTTCCCAATAAGTACTACGTTGTTTGTTAACAAAAGTGCTAAAATATGGCTCATAGACACTGTTCTTACTCATTAAAAATGACAAAAGAACAAACTATATGTGGAGTTAAACTTGCGTGGTTGACCGTACCACAAAATGCGAAAACACGTGGGCAGAACCAGAATCATGTCCTTAACTTCCAGCGTAATACAGTGTAGATTCACCTCGGGGTTCTTATCAAGTCAAAATATACCTTGGTTCTAACGTGGATAAAGTTCAAAATGGTGTGGAACTTAGTAGGGTTTATTAACGGTAAGGTAAGTATATGTGTTCTGGAATTATGGATGAGTACAAGGATACGCCCACGAGGTAAAGTCTTGTGAGATGCAAACAATAAAATGTTTGTTTATCCTGAAGAGGTTGTCGGCCGGTTATACTACACTTAAATTGCGAATATTACAGTCCAGTTTGTGTAACTTGGTTTAAGTAGGTACACGCAGGATACTGTAACACCGTATTATGAGGAAAATATGATACAATTGTGTTTTTTTATTCAAGGGTATACTACGGTAGTGCAAATACCTAAATGGTTCTAAGAAATTTAACAGGTAAGCAAAACGTATAGCCTAACTACACGCTAGATTTTCCTAAAGGGCCGGGCAGAGGTGTACTAAAGTACACCTACATTTAAATACTTAGTTAAAACAAATCGGAGTAAAAGTAAAACATCTAAATAGACCAATTACTGATACACATTATTAACAATGTGTTTGTAAACCAGCATACCTTAACAAGAACACATAAACATCTCCATTGTTGAACACCGCTTATAATTCCAAACAAACAAAAACATTACCTCGTACGTTTACAGAAACCAGCTGCTTACTTGTAAACGTATTCAAACCGAGAAACCAAGTTTACATTCATAAAACAACTTGTTAAAGAATAACAATCTATACTTTAACATTGTAATGCAAAATTGAGTTTGTTTGTATGTCTATTACGCTGTCACGGATCGATCGGTAATGGTTAAGCTTGACGCGGTCGGTACGTGGATGGGTGACCATCCATTATATACCGAGAACCCTTCGTGCCTCGGAAAGTATGTAAAGCCGTTGGTCCTGGCTGCCATTCGTAGATACCTAGCAGAAAGTCTGACAACCAGTCTTACCGAGGAGTAGGTATTGTGTTACCCAGGAACTGGGCTGTGGAGGTCAGATAGGCAGTCGTTCCATGCAAAGCACTGGTATTCAGCTGCATCCAGGGGGCCAAGTGTGCTATTTATATAATTTCGTCATTCCAACACGATCCCATTGTCATTTTGCTAATAGTTCGTAATCTGCTAAATTCATAATGGTCGATCATTGGTCGGTGGAATTAAAAGCAATGACTGCACAATGACGTTCTAATGGTAGGTGACTGATCAAAGGAACTGTCAAAATTTTAGCAGATTACCGCCGAAGGCAGTCGTCATTCAGTTGTCATTTTGTACGAGATTACCGTTCTATATCATTTCTTTCAATGGCGTGTCAGTGGTTGACCAATGGAAAGTCATAATAACGCCATTATATTAGTAGATTACCAAACTTGTCAAAATCAACAATTATGAAATCAATGATAGACCATTCTGACACTTTTGTAATAGCAGACTTGAGGCCCAGTTAGACAGAAAGCCGACCCCCGCATAGTTGGGCTAGGTGGATGATGTTGGATGAGTAAGGCTCAGGACAGAAGTAGATAAACGGTCAGCAATGAAGGATGCCTACACTCAGCATTGGGTGACAATAGGTAGAGAAGAAGCAGGAACCCCAAGAAAGGACATACACTACTTTTGAATCCACGTCTACGTCTATAGCCGAGAAAGCACATAGACTACTTTTGAATCCGCGTCTTCGTCTATAGCCGAGAAAGTACATAGACTACTTTTGAATCCGCGTCTTCGTCTATAGCCGAGAAAGTACATAGACAACTTTTGAATCCGCGTCTTCGTCTATAGCCGAGAAAGTAGACTACTTTTGAATCCGCGTCTTTGCCTATAGCCGCCAAAAACTGGTTTTCCAAGAACGAAATTCTTGCAGTGTTGGAACCTGTCTGTTATCGTTCAAGCTCTTTTTGTAATCATTGTAGGTCCTACAGTCTAGTTTTTGTGACATCAAGTGGACAATAATTATAGGATCCTGTTTGTTAAACCATTTAGACATTCAGTTGTTTCGTCATGCATCTTGTCATTGGGTGACAATAGGTTGAGACGAAGCTGGAACCCCAAAAAAGGACATAGACTACTTTTTAATCCGCGTCTTAGTCTATAGCTGCGATAAGCGAACGAAGTCGCAGATAAAAACTAGTAAAGATATAATAAGTAAGCGATTATGCGGTTTGCCTTACGAAATCAAATGTGGTGTTTTCATGGTTGGCGATAAAACACGTGTTTCTATTATTGTAAATGTTTTGTAAAAAACTTGCAACATCTGTTCGTAGACGATAATAGGCTTCACAAACATGTTCGGAAAACTGGTGTGACGAACAGACCATGTGCAAGAAATTGCGATTTTTATGGGAGTAACAAAATTGTTAATTGAAACTGGTTTGATAATGGTTTTGTGGTGGTGCAAATATTGATGTGGTTTGTCGGCTGCATGCTCAATTAGTAAAACCGATGTATGTTGTATAGTTTAAATAACATTTTTAACGACACGGCTGGCGCAGTGAAATGTCCCCCACATTTTAAAGTCAAAGCATTTATTTCAATTAAACCATTTACAGGCACTTTTGAATTGTCAAGGAGTCGGTCAATAAGTCAAAACGTAGAGGTCTCTATGAAGAAGAACGAGCAAGAAACTCCACGGACACTTACATAATCCTTGTTGCTTCTATATGTGAAAACACTGCAGGTAAAGAACAATACAAAACAAAAAAACCGGACAAGTGCGAGTCGGACTCGCCCACCGAGGGTTCCGTACATATTTGTAGGTACATATGCATACTTCTATACTAATCCATACCTACTATCCATACTTTAATCTACTTTAAGAGCTCCAGGAAAAAAAAAGACTCCGCTGATGGTTATCAGCGGAGTCGTTTTTTTTCCTGGAGCCCTAAATTTTTCTAAAACAAAAGTAGCATAAGTTGCGAATACACAACTTCTTGCATGTGAGAGCACAGTAACAAGGGGGCCATCACAACATAAAATTGTTTATCTATTTAAAAAAATATTCACAAAAAGAGACGAAGAACAAGATCTGCTAATATACAGAAAGTAAAAGCAAGTAGGTATAAGTACTTAAAGTTAAAAACAAAAGAAAATGTCATGTTTCCTTTATTTATAAACTAGCTGACCCGACAGACGTTGTCCTGTCGCTATCTACCTACTTACCTGCCTATTTACCTACCCTACACCTACCCTACGCCTACCCTACGCCTACCCCACACCTACCCCACACCTACCCCACACCTACCCCACACCTACCCTACACCTACCCTACACCTACCCTACACCTACCCTACACCTACCCTACACCTACCCTACACCTACCCCACACCTACCCCACACCTACCCCACACCTACCCTACACCTAGCCTACACCTACCCTACACCTACCCCACACCTACCCCACACCTACCCTACACCTAGCCTACACCTACCCTACACCTACCCTACACCTAGCCTACACCTACCCTAAAACTAAAAAAAAACAAAAAAAAAAAGTATCCTATGTCCGTCTCCTGGTTTTAAGCTACCTCCCCACCAATTTTCTTCCAAATCGGTTCAGCCGTTCTCGAGTTATAAGTGTTGTAACAAACACGACTTTCTTTTATATATATAAGATAAAAAAGATTAACAACTAATGATACGTAGGTACCTACTTATGTTTTTATTTTATTGCAGCTCTGGACAAAATCCTTGTCAATTTAAAAAATACACTCACTTAATTAAGCTCAGTAATTAGGTTCATTTTATCTTGCAAAAACTTATTCTATCTTCTTACAACACAATTCCGTTTCCGATTTTAATTGCTTTTCCGATACGACGTCCGATTTCTCTTTACATCTAGTAGCAAGTGTCAGTAATAGCCGTGTCTTTAAATTTTTATAGTCTCTTGAAAACGTTTCCGGATCCGAACTAATCAGTTTTTAATGAAAACTTTACAATAACATTTTCAACGGTCGACGCGCTATGTAATGGAAGAATTCGAATGTTTTATTGAGCTGCAGCTGGTGTAAATTGAGAGAGTAGACAATACAATGCACTTAAGTTTAAAACATTACTGAGCACTTGTGCTTGCCTTGTGTCTGGGTGTTGTTTATCTATATATGTATGTATTTACAAAAAAAAAATGTATTTGTGTATGTATATCAGCTGTCTGACACCCATAGTACAGGGTCTCCCTAGTTTGGGGTCAGATGGCCGTGTGTGGAAATGTCCCCACATATTATTATTATTCACATTCATTTATTTTATATACATATTAAATTACATTTTTAAATATTCATATAAAAACAAAAACATTTAAAAATATAAAAAAATAGTACCTCACCGGTATCGGGAACAGGGTCCAAGCTACCGGCGGTCAGGGCCCCAGAGAGAGGAACCTCCTGACAATGCGGGCCGTGTCCAGAAGTACTGCCTTCTGAATCAAGCCCTTGATCCAGCCGTCTAACGAGAGCCTCCTTAGATGTTGGTCGAGGCTCTTGGCAATTAAGCCATTGGCTGTAACAATTATCGGCACAATGATCGCTGAGTCCACATTCCACATGTCGACAACCTCATGGGCCAAGTCAAGATACTTTATCTGCTTGTCTTTCTCGGCCTTCATGAGGTTCTCGTCATGAGGAACAGCTATGTCAATAATCATTGCGCGCCTCTCCAATCGATCCACCACCACTATATCAGGCTTATTGGCTACAATAGTCCTGTCAGTGATGATGGATCGATCCCAGTACAATGTGACATTGCCATTTTCAAGAACTGGATCGGGCACATACCTGTAGTATGGAACTTCTGATTCCACGAGGTTGTAATTCAAAGCAAGTTGCTGATGGATAATCCTGGCCACAAGGTTGTGCCTGTGCAAGTACTCTTCGTTAGCAAGACGAGAACATCCAGAGATAATATGACGGATTGATTCACCCGGCCGGTGACATGCCCGACAAATGTCAACCGTGCCATCCTTCACAATAAATCTCCGGTAATTATTCGTCATAATAACTTCGTCCATAATTGCACACACAAAACCTTCGGTTTCTCCAAATAGATCACCGAATCGTAGCCAGGATACGGACGCTAAGAAATCCACATCGGGCCCGTGTAGGGCCCGGAAAAAGCGTCCGTGAAGCTCCTTACTCTTCCACACCTCCTCGCGATCATTAGTCTCAAGCACTACAGGCTTGCACCAGTTCTCTTTAGCCAAGGAGAGCGGGGTGAGGCCTTTGTCCACTGCAACTACATCTCGGTGCATCCCCACGTCGGCTCCAAGGAAATATTCCCTGAGACTGTATATCTCACGGTTGTGCAGAGTCTTAGCATTTAAGAAGCCACGACCTCCGCACTTCCGTGGGATATACAGTCTCATTACCGATGACCGTGGGTGATGCATCCGATACGCTGTCAACAATGTACGGACTCTTCTATCCAGGGCATCGAGTTCCGTTTGAGTCCATTTGAGTATGCCGAAAGAGTACATCAAGACTGGCATGACCCACCCGTTGAAGGCGCGCACCTTATTTCCGCCTGACAAAAGACTATTTAATACTTTCTTCAGGCGGCCAAAGAAGCGCTCCTTCAACGATTGCTTCATGTCAGCAGCATTGATGCCCAACGCTTCCGCCATACCCAAATATTTGTAGGTCTCAATTGAAGAGAGGGATCTAAGGTTTATGGAATCCGAAAGCTGAACTCCCTCAGATTCCACAATCTCCCCTCGCTTGACATGCATGACCGCACATTTGTCCACGCCAAATTCCATCCTGATGGCGCTACTGAAAGTTTCTGTTACTTTCAGTAGCTCCATCAGCTGTGAACTATTGGTGGCAAAGAGTTTTAGGTCATCCATGTAAAGGAGGTGAGATATTACCTGACCTCCTCTCTTCAATCTATAGCCTAGACTTGAATTCTCCAGCAGTGTGCTTAGAGGATTCAAGGCTAAGCAGAACCAAAGTGGACTCAAACTGTCGCCCTGAAATATACCCCGCTCAATCCTTATCGGTTCACTATTCCTCTGGATATGTCGACATCCTGGATAGCGAAGGACCGTCCTCCACTGCCCCATACATGACATCAGGAAGGTGCGCAGAGTGGTATCTATCTTATACAACTCTAGCACCCTCATGAGCCATGTATGCGGCACAGAGTCATAGGCCTTCTTGTAATCTATCCAACATGTCGACAGATTCCTTCGGGATCGGCGAACCTGTTGACTAATGGCCATGTCAATCAGGAGCAGCTCCTTAGTACCGCGGGACCCATTGCTACATCCATTTTGAGAGGGAGACATGATAGCGTTACTGTCTATGTGTTGGTTAATTTTCGCTCTCAAAATAGATGTAAAAACTTTATAGACCGTCGGCAAACATGTGATCGGTCTATAATTTGCAGGCTCCGCAGTACTACCTGATTTATGGAGCAGGTGGGTTATTCCTGTCGTCAAGAACTGGGGTAACGATCCTGATTCCAAGGCTGACTGGAACCGAGACGCTAAACAAACGTGCGACCTTCTAAACCATTTTATCCAGAAGTTGTGCAGCCCGTCCGGCCCTGGAGACTTCCAATTAGGCAATGGACGGACTGCACGAGCTACATCATGGGGGCTGATAATGATTGCCCCCATTTCTGGTATCGGGTCGCACGCTCGTTCGACTTCCAGAGTCCAATCACCCTCAGTGTGACTGACAGGCACCGACCAGATGTTGCGCCAGAACAAACACATGGCGTCATCATCCGGCAGGTACGTATCAGTCACACTTTGAATCGGTCGCTCCCAAGTCCTATAAACCCACCTTTCATCGCTCTGGAATGTGCGATTCTGAGTGTATCGTTCCACCCGCCGCTTATACCTTCGAATACGGTTTGCCCATGCATACACCTTCTGCTTCAGGAAGTCGATGCGCTCTGTGACCCAGGGCATATAGTCTCGAGGACTGATATCAGTCCCCGAGAATGCCCGCCTCACAAAGCGCATCACTCTAGGGCGAGTATTGCCCTCCCTAAAGCAGATAAGTTTGCCGATGAGCACTCTGGCCCCACTAATACGCTGCTCAATTCTGCACTGCCACGCCGGTACGGCAGGTTTTGGTCGTGTAGCTCTATCATCATTAGGAAATTTGACGTGAGCCACACGACATGCCGCAACAGCCGCGCAATACAGAATCGAATGCGCATCAGTGAGGTCTTCGCAACCATCAAAATAATTTGATAACTGCGAATCCAGAGCACACACCAGCACCCTATTTTTTTTATGCATGGGCAAACGAGGTAAACGTGGTCTAAGCTCAGGCGAAATGAATCGATATTCTCGAATCGCACCCTCCAAAGCGCTCCTCAATTCATCATTGCACTGAGTACTTACTTGTGTAACCATGTCATCACTCCCATCAGTAACATGGCTTCGTGCTGCGGTCGGCTGTGGTTGTGCCACTTCCACAATCTGCGGTAGGGGAGCAGTAACATGGTTTCTCTGCATTTCAATTCGGAGGCGATCAAGTACAATGTCATCCAACATACGATTGCGCTGGATGACCCGCACCTGATCCGATAATCTTTGTGCCGAAACGTTGACAGCTGGCTCAAGCACCTGAAACAGAGAGAGCATCCGAACACGGTACGCGGTCAGATTACTTCCCCCCTCTGTAGCCCCATAGTATGCGCGCATGACATTTTCGTTGGTGGCTTGTGTCCATCTCATGCGCTGCACACTTCCGCCGGAAGCGGGGACCCTATCAGAGACCGGTGGGTCTCGGGGCTCCAAACTATCCGGCGGCCGGCGTCTTCCCCGCCGGCGCACAGGTGGTGGCGTCGTCGGCGGAGAGAAATACTCGTCGCTCGAGCTCGACGCAACTGCCGAGGCCGGTGTCACATTACTCACGATGGGGCTGGGTTCCGGCGGCGGCGAGGCGGAGCTGAGCGACGAGTCCGGTGGTGGTGGGCGTGCTCTTCGCGTTGCTGACCTTGTTATCATCATTTGCTTACTTTATGTTACGTTTCATCATCCATATACTGTATACGTATTTTCATTGTGAACACTGACATCATGACAGATGTCAGTGAATTTAAAAATGATTTTCAATTACTATTGCTTGCATATAAATGGTCCATTTCGTTTTTAATATATTTGGGGTGACTTAATAGCTGTTTATTATGGTATAATTCGTTTGTTGATCCAAATTTATGTTGATTTTATAATTTATGTAACTGTATTTATTATTATTATTATTACTTAAATTCAATGGTTATTCGTACTCAGCGCTTGCTTTGCCGTCTGGTGCCGGCAGCGAATAGCATCACCACATTTCTACCCGTGGGTGTCGTAGACAGTGACAGAGGGATATTGACCAGCGGATGGGAGTAGTGTGCTTCTGAGTAACATAACACCTACTGTGATTGCCAACATGCATCAGCCCAGCACGTCGATTACGGCAGAACCTCCCCTTGGGGAAGACCTATGCCCAGCAGTGGGCGTCTAAAGGTTGACTTGATGATAATGATGGTGGTACTCAGCGTAGGTAAAAGCAGTACTGATTGATGAGTCATAGTTAAGCTGCGCTGGCTGCGGTCTGTCTGTGGAGGGGTGGCCATTCATTTCACACCGAGACCTCTCCGTGGCTCAGAAAGCATGTAAAGCCGTTGGTCCGGGCTGTCAAACGTAGATCTTTGATAGTCGTTATGGGTAGTCAGAAGCCAAAAAGTCTAACAACCAGTCCTATCAAGGTGTATCGTGTTACTCAGTAATTGAGTTGCGGAGGTCAGACAAGCATTATATGCTCTTTGTTAAACACAGGAAGATGAATTGGTTTGGCTGATTTAGGTATCTACCTCCTTTCATCGTAACCTTCCAATCCTTGTCCCATGTCACTCAGGTTCGGCGCAATACGTTTTCTTCCATACCATCCTGACAACCCCCATGTTTTCATTGACTCCCTTTTCATTCATATCATTCTTCACACAATCCTGCCATCTTTCCTTTAACCTTCTTCTCCCTCTCCACCCACATCTGAATATTTTCTTCATAGACAATGAAAATGACAGTAAATTCTTTGGACAGCGAATCTTGATCCAACATTATCATCCAATAGATGAAAAAACGCAAGTTTTCTAAACATCTCATCATAATTAACACTGCATATGATGCGTGAACGTGTAAACTGTAATTCAGTTCATCTCGTTCCAGTAAAAACTGTACGTGAATGTGTACGGTGTATATATAGGCGTAACAGTCAATCAGTGGAAGCAAAAAGTACAAATTGGTTAATAATTCATCACGAAGAGTTCGTTACACCGAATGGCGTAGGACCCGGCGTCATTTTGGACGCAAATGGTGTGAGGCTTGTAGGATTCCGTATTATATTGAGAATTTATATTTGGACAAGGTTGCCGTAAAATTTTTTTTGTTATAAAGAGGTAAATTTGGTTTTTTTGTTAGAAGTAATCTCTGGAACTACTGCAGGCTTCGCCAAATTAGCCAAATTGAAAATCTACAATCGATAACGCTAACAGAAAACAATGAATGAGAATCAAATGTATGGGAATGACGTCATCTCAACGATAAGTCACGTGATCGAAAATAAAAAATGGATTACGACGAGGCGTTAATTATTGTAAAAACAGATACGATACGAAACGATTGTAACTTGGCTCTGATCCGTTTACAAACAAATATTTTACTTATAGAGAGCTACACTATGGCACTGTCACAAGGATGTACAGACACCCACCCGAGCATCAAGACATCAAGCCATACCAAACTGTTAAATTTTCCAAATTAAATATGAACCTCTATCTTTTGTAATAAAGTTGAAAATCTACCAAAAAAATTTGACAGATTGTTGTAGCTTGATATGCTGGCCTCTGTACTTGTACACTTAATTTCCACGCAGACGAAATCGCGGCCAGGGGCTAGTTTTAAATAACGATTATGCGGTTAATGGTATTAGAAGTAACTCAAGTAAGTTAGAAAACTTATTTCCTTTGTAAATAATATTTGACTATTTCCAAAGGTTGGCCAGTGACAGTTAAAATTGCTTCAGAACTAAAGCAGAAGATAGCCAACCCTAAAAACCAAAGCAAGAAAAATGATTAGCGAATAATTAATAATAAAAATTGCTTTGCAAAAACCAATCTTTGTCATTTACATAACTTTAAATACGGATAAGAAAGAAAAGCTAAATATTTAAATTAGATTGCAAAATGGTTAACAAAACTGCAGCGACTGTAAAACCGTTTTATGTCAATAGCATTTAAAATAAGACCATATTAAGCGCAAGTTAGGTCGAAGATTACGATAGCACAGATACCAAAAGGTCGATTCTCGTCATTTAAAACGTATACGATCTTGTCGCCATTTCATCTCACCCACAATCAATATCAGAATCGTGTAAAAGATGTAGGTAAAACAAAGGCATTTTTGATTGATAGATCCCTATCAATCAAAAATGCCTTTGTTTTACAAAAGGGGGGGGGGGGGGGTTGTTTTTGTTTTTGTGTTTTTGGCCCCTCTGTTTAGTTATACTTGCATGCTACTGTGAAAGTAGCTGGCGGCCTAGACAAGCGGCAATTGCTCAGTGTCGAATCGATTTTCAAAATTGATAACGATTGCTATTCTACACGGTCCAAGCGTTCGCTAAGTTGTCGATCGAACGATTCGAAATCTCAGTGATTTCGATTGTCAAGAGCGCCAATTGTCAACGCATCTGTATGGATCTTACTCACTTAGCGATCGAAAACGATTGATCGCGTGACTATTCCAACTCTTATGTCAGTTCCTTTCATTTCGAATTTGTTCAATTTGGTTATCGTTAATGAAAATGTGACTGTCTAGGCCCCCTGATATAGTAAAATTAGCAGCTACAAATAAACTACTAAAGTAATTGTTTTTACCCCATTCCTACCATTGCCCCAATTCTACCCGTGGGTGTCGCAAAAGGCGACAGAGGGATATTGACCAGAGGATGGGCAGCAGCGTTCTTCTGAGTACCATAACACCTACTGCGATCGCCAACATGCATCTGCCAAGCATGGCGACTACGGCTGAATCCCCCTTGCGGAAGACCTATGCCCAGCAGTGGGCATCTAAAGGTTGACATGATGACGACGATGATGATGAATTGTTTTTAAAAAAATGATTTCAAGTTAGCAAACATGTTTCCCATCCCAAAAAAAAGTTTGTTTATAGTATAGATGATATATCTGGACAATTGTTTAACAATTTTTAATTATTGAGAGGATTCAATACTTAAGTACTTAACATAAATTATTGTCATGATAAGCCCTGAAGGGTAGGCCCGACATATAAGTAGTATATATTTGTACCTATGTAACTCAGTTCGTTATTTGTATTACAGTATGCCATTATTCTAGTAGGTCCCATGTGATAGGGGGAGAATGTATCGTCATTTATCGAACACGGTTCCAATCACTGACTATGCAGGTATCTTTATATTGTTTCAATTTATTACATTTGGGGGCGAATTACTTTTAGCAGTGAACGTTTTGTTTGCATTTGTGTTTGCTGTAAATGCTAATGATATTGACGGAATCTAGATTTCAATAACAGCTAGGCTTGATCGAAATTAAACGTACTTGCATTATAAAGTATAAACGCAACTACTGGCGCAATTTTGAAAATTCTTTCGATGATATGGAGCTGCATACTGTTAGTTATAAGACAAAATTGTATCTCATCAAAATGAATTGGAATCCGTAAGAAACTTAGGCGCAAGAAGTCGCAGGAAAAAGCTGGTTTCATGATTAGATGATGGGTTTCCTGTAAAATAAATTAAGGGTCTGTGATACCTTCCAAAAAGCATTGCTTTTAATACTATTGTTTACACCGGTTCTCGTATTGGAACACGAATGTGCAAATATATTGTACATTATTGATTCGTCAATATCACCCGTGAAAACAGGGACTTTTAAATCAGTAACACAACTTAAATAATCCCTCTGCAATCAAATTCCATACTTATTGATCACAGCACAAAAAAAACATGTTGTTTTAAAACAAAAGCAAAGCTAATTCGCACGTGGGTAGAAAGAGGATTCTTGCCGTGGTCTTGTATGCAAATTAATTATGATTATGTAAATATATTTTCAATGAAAATGTTAGTAAACCTCTTGTTTGAACGAGCCGGTACGCGTTGGCGCCTGCTCAATAACCATTGTTCAGAGTACAAGCTTGTATTAAAATATCTAGTTATTCTGTAGTTAGGAAACGTTATCGCGAAATAGAGATACTGTTTTTCATTTACATACAGGTCTTTATTATTGAAAAAAAAAAGAGACAGAGCTCATAGGCAGCATTAAAGAACTCGACCACATCGCTGTCAACGGGACACGTGCCCAACAGGCTGGCAGCATTGCCACGTTGTATGGCAATGCTGATTTAGAATAGGTCTGCCCTCGGGTCACATGAAGCAGTCGCAAAAAACAAGATGAGCACACGGATCCCATGGCCCTAGTGTTTCCACCCCAAACGACTCTAATATCGCTTCCAAGAAAGCTGTAATATTGGGCCGTATGAGGTTTTCGCCACCAGCAGCAGCCGCCCCAGCACAACACGTAGGTAGTTAGGTTTTTGTAAATGTCTGGACGTGCGTCTTTGTTAGTCCGTGTTATAAGATCAACAAAATGTTACTTCATCTTCGAACGCTCACGATTATAGCAACTTTTTGCTCACAAGCAAACAAAGATTTGATTCGAATCCAATCCACGTCGAAAAAATCTAAGAAAAATAACATTACATTTGAGTAAATTCAGGTTTAATACTAACTTTTCTATACAAATCAAAGTCTTACATTCAAACTACATTTAGTTCAAGTACAATGACAGCTAAAGTTGGATAACGTTGACCGTGATGAGGCCTTGAAATTGGTCCGACCATGGCCGTAAGCCCGTAACATTATGTTACGAACCGGTTTGCATCGTCGATGTTCTACATTAGTAACAAGTATGTGTATTTAATTAACACATAATCGTATGTGCTTCAATCTAATTAATGTATAACAGGTTGATTGCTACTTTAAAGATTAAAGTGGGGATATTTTTCTTCAGTATGTTAAGCTTGTAGTTTACAAGTGATTTCATAATTTAACTCGGGATTACGCCGAAATTATGAACGAATTCTAATCAGGTTTCCAACTGATTACTTTTATCATCATCATTATCATCATGTCAACGTTTAGACACCCGAGCAGTGAGCATCTAAAGGTCTCCCCGAAGGGGGGGGGGAGGGGTTCAGCCGTAATCGCCATGCTTGGCCGATGCATCTTGGCGATCGCAGTAGGTGTTAGTTATGGTACTCAAAAGGATGCTGCTCCCCATTCTCAGGTCAATATCCCACTCATTACTTTAAACGATACTTATTACTTTTATGTATACAAACAGAACAGACCATTGAAATTTAATAACGGTACAGCTTCCGTCTTTGAAAGCGGAGGCCGGAATTTAACAAAACTGCAATTAGTAACTATATATGTATTAGGTCCTTACATATGAAATTGCCGATACTTAATACTGGCAACTTTGAAATCAAATATTTTGTGTTTGAATAGGAATTCCAAATTCAAAATTATTTCAAAATAAAGACCAAAGAATATTGTTCTAAAATTCGTGTTTCATTTGTTTTCACGTCATTTGTTTGGGCTTGAAAATTGCTATAGCAACAACAATGGAGAAATTAAAAATTCGCGGTATCTACGAATATGAGTTCCACCGTGGCACCAGTGCAGCAGAAACGGCTCGAAGGATTAACGACGTGTACGGGCTAAGCACCGCTAACGAACGAACGGTGCGTTTTTAGTTTCAACGTTTCCGTTCTGGAAATTTTGATTTACAAAATGAGCCTCGTGGACGACCGGATACTCAAGTAAATAATGAAGAATTAAAGGCGATAGTGGAAGCGGGTCCATCTCAAAACACTTCTGAATTAGCAGCAGCCTTTGGAGTAAGTGACAAAACAATCATTATCCATTTGCGTAAAATTGGAAAAGTAAAAAAGCTCGAAAAGTGGGTACCGTACGAATTGACTGAAGCACACCAACAAACACGCATCGGTTGCTGCGCTTCTTTGCTCCATCGTCACAATAATGAGGGAATTTTAAATCGTATTGTCACTTGTGATGAGAAGTGGATCGTGTACGATAATCGCAAGCGATCATCACAATGGCTTAACCCTGGAGAACTGGCAAAACCTTGCCCCAAGCGAAAACTGACCAAAAAGAAGATTCTAGTTAGTGTTTGGTGGTCCTGTGCTGGTGACATCCACTACAACTTCTTGAGATCAGGTCAGACGATTACTGCAGACATGTATTGTCAACAGTTGCAAACAATGATGGAAAAGCTCACCATTAAACAACCGAGACTGGTTAATTGCTCTAGCCCATTGCTCCTTCAGGATAACGCTCGACCACATACTGCACATCAGACCGTCGCCAAGTTAGAGGAGCTGCGACTGGAAACTCTGCGTCACCCACCATACTCTCCAGATCTTGCCCCAACCGATTACCACTTATTCCGAAATTTGGACAACTTTTTACAAGGATAAAAATTCAATTCTGATGAGGCAGTTAAAACAGCCTTCAAGCAGTTCATCGATTCTCGCTCCTAGGATTTTTTTTACCAAAGGGATCAATGAGCTCCCGATAAAATGGCGGAAGTGTATCGATAACAATGGTGCATATTTCGATTGACTAAATATATAATTTGTTTTAAAAAAAGTTATTTTTAATTTTTTGATACCGAGCGGCAATTTCATATGTAAAGACCTAATATATGACTATATTTGTGTATGTATATCAGCTGTCTGTCACCCAGCAGGGTCTCCCTAGTTTGGGGTCAGATGGCAGTGTGTGAAAATGTCCCCAAATATTATATTATTATTATTATATATGTGATTATAATATTTATAATATCTTGAAATACACGCCATGATTAAGGCAAATTTCAAAACGGGAATTTGGAGTTTAAAATATAGTTAACTAGATATATATTCTGGTAATTGCAGTCACCAGCAGTAAGACTTCGTAATTATCCCAGTCGCCACTCAATCTCAAAAACACTTCCGCGATCCTTAATAGTTCCCGGATTTATGCATGTGAGCGAAATATTACACATTACGACATTACAGTCGCAGTGGAATGTCTTTGAATGTTTATAGCTTTCAGAGCTCAAAGACTTTGATTATGAGAATGTGAGGAATGGTACTAATATTTACGTAAGTAGGGTAGGGACGATATATCCAATTTCATTTATGCATTGATAGTTGGTGCAATTTGGAACTAGCTAGACGACAGTCGCACTCCAAATGTGACTAGGAAATAGGAGGCAAACTTGTAGCTTTTAATAAACATTCAAATACGTATATATACGTATTCAGACGTTGAAAAGATACCAAAATGTTTTATCATTCTGTAGTAATTACACTTTCACTGCCCCAGCGTAAACAAGCCCTTATCTATATAAGAATAAGTATTTCATTGTACCCGTGCTGCTAGTACCTAATTAGCGCCTTTCAAGATATACTAGAACAACTGTACCTTCGCAAAATTAGTCTTGAAACTAAATCCCAACTAATCACTGAATCCCTCAGAAAATTATTTTGAATAGAAAAGTTAAATTAGGCGAGTAAGCAAAGCATTTACAACTTGAATGAAAGAACTTTAACTGACGTGCAAACGTCAAACAAGAATCTAAATAACTTCAAAGGCATTGAAGGGAGTTTACTGAAATATTGAAGAGAATTAATTTTCTAATCCATTGTTGTCTAATTTGGTCGAATGTTCTATTGAAGTAGGGAGAGAACTAAATAACACAAATGGTAACACAAACACTATAGAAGACGTGAAGGATCTAAAGATATTACCAGACCACACAAGACATGTCCATATGGTGATGCTTGGGGGACAAGACCACAGAGTACTGGTTGATTGTGGCCAAGAAGCTTATGGATAAAAGTGGAGGCAACACTCTAAATACCTAAGTTAAACCAACTGTGGGCAGACGCTCTCTTTCTGAATGCATACAGAAGAACGAGACAGTGATATGTGTTTTCTTTATCTTATGTATGCATTCAGGAAGAGAGCGTCTGCCCACAGTTGGTTTCACTTAGGTGTTTAGAGTAAAATCAAGAAGCTTATAGATAAAAATGAAGGCATCATTTTTATCTATAAGCTTCTTGATTTTAGCGAATCTTGAGGAACGGTCCACACAAGACTGGTCGACGTGGCAAAACTTGGGAGATGAGGCCAAGTTTTTGCTTTTCCTGCAGTAAATGCGTCATTGTCGATCGTTCCTTTAATAGACAAAGTGTCTTAAAGCAACTTTGGAAATATACATCATAATATTTCAAGCATGTTAAAGAAACGGCTCTATCATCTTTCTGCGGTTAAACATTTTCTTATTCATCTTTTATAACCTTCAAAGAGAACGCCTTTTCTTATTTCACGACAAACATCATTCAAAAACAAAGCACTGTTTCTAATTAAAATTAATTGCTACAGCCAAAACATAATTAGATTTCAACTTTATTGTATCCAGTGACATTTGACATTAATTAGTTATTTGCACGTCAGCCAACGGAGGGTAGAATCGTATTCACCTTCCCTCAGGAGATTAATGATGCAGTGGAATGTTCAATATTAAATCAAAATTGAATGGAGAGAATTCAGCTGGTTCTAGCTCTAATAATATCTGAGAGAAATTGGGAAGCAATCGAAATACCAAGGCAGAATTGGTACCTATTTTATTTGGAACAATACATAAAATAGATGTTTTGGAAAGTATGAACTCAATCTGGGTTGTAATAAACTCTACAAAGAATAAGAACGAAACTGATTTATACAATTGACATCAAAACAAGTGTTTTATTGAATCCAAAATTTGCTTTGATATACATTGCATAATATATCTTATCTCTCTTTACTTTGTTAAGGAATAGAGTTCACGGACGAAACGATAAAACGTAAAGAGAAATGGTCCCCTTTACTTGTTTGTATATCATTTTCTTCTTTACTACTTTTATAGTGCTGATATTCTATGATAAAAGCTGCTCCATTGTATCCTGTGCTTAAAAAATAATATTATGGTTCGAGTTAGTTTAAAATAAAAGTATTAAATTATATACTTCAAGGATCAAAATAATATATTCCAAACTAAATCCAAAAGATACAACTGCTATTGGAAAAATGGTGCCTAGTTAAAATTTTAAAACAGCTCTCGTGCATAAATTACCTTACTTACATGACCTACTTTTGTATCCAAGTTTTCGAAGTGAATTCCCCATCTGGCTCTCAGCCAACCGTTTATTTAATTAAAAAATCTGTTTCGTATAGAAGTGTTGCTGTTAAGTCATCTAATGACGAATACGAGGTAATTTCACCACGTGTTAGATTTTAATCTATCGAATGTCACAGTCATGTGACAGATGTCAAACTAAAATGTGCCCAGCAAGCCACGGTCACACCTACGACACTCCACACAAAAGAAACGATTTAATTACCTACACTACTACACGCACGCATTTGTACAGTCTGCTATTTTGAACAGACTGTACAAGTGCGTGCGTGTGTGTGCGCGTCTACGCCTCGCAAAAACTAAAAGCAGTTTCGAGAGCACGATCGACGCGGGAAGAGGTGAGGAACAGTGCTTCGGAGGCTGGCGGGGCGTGTCGCTACTGTACGGTAATACTAACATTTACACTGTGCCACGGTCACGAACTACATGACAGACTTTAAAACGTAAACAAAGGTCAAAAAACAACAAAGTTTTTTTATTTCCTTTGCTAGTTTCTTGGCTCATCCTAATTTATATCAGTTAAACTCATTTCTATATTAACATAAGATAACAAGATCTAATACCAATTATAGGAATAGGTATTAAAGGATGAATTCGTAGTAATTTTTTTTTTAATTGATAGGCATACGTTTGACCACAGATTATCTCACCTGATGGAAAGCAATGATGCGGTCTAAGATGGAGCACGCTTGCCTATTCACTCTTGACTTAAAGACTCCCAGTTTGGCCACAGTTTAGATATTAGTACTACCGTACAGTAGCGACTCGCTCCGCCTCCCTCCGAAACTGTTCCTCACCTCTTCCCGCGTCGAACGACTGCTCTGGGAACTGCTTTTAGTTCGAGCGGTGCGTAGACACGCACACACACGCACGTATTTGTACAGTCTGTTATTTTGGTAGTAGAGTAGGTAATTAAATCGTTTCGTTTTTATAGTGTGTTTTGGCGCCGAGGGCACGTTTTTGCTTTTTGTAAGTGGCGGTCAAAAGGTGAAAATTGCAAAAACACATCTATTTTTTTGAAATTTTCGCCTCTGACTCTCGCATATCCCAATATCTACAGTTCATGTCTATGAGTATTTCAGTCAACACCTTTCAAATCCTATGCAGGTATGTCCGGATTCAACGAATCGAGTGGTAAGGAAGTGTTCGACGAAAAATGTGAGGCATTTACGGGCTGTCGCATATCTTCAGGGTTGTGTGCAGAGAAAATATTTTCTAGATTTGAATATTTAAGACTGAATTTGATTTCATTTTATTCTAGGACTTACATGATATTCCTTATCTATACCTATCTACGCCTGCCAAGCGTGGGGATTATGGCAACGCCCCCCATTTATGGGGGAGGCCTTTGTTCAACAGTGGACATCTTCAGGCTGATGATGATGATTCGGACAACCACGGATCCATTTCATACTAGTTACATTTACTACTAGGTACTTACTTAACTTAATTCCCCCATCCCCATTCCATCACCGGACGAACAGGGATACGGCGAAGCGTCACCGCTATACGGTTGAAGTTCCACGGTCTCGAACCAAGCGCTTTGCTTCCACATTTATTGTACGAACTGCCAGACTGTGGAATTCACTGCCCGCCTCTCTATTCCCCGATACATATAATCTGGGTATCTTCAAGGCACGAGTGAACCGGTTTATCCTAGGCAAGCGTGCTCCACCTTTGGCCGCATCATCACTTAAGATCAGGTGAGTTGCGGTCAAACGCAAGCGTATAATAATATAAAAAAGAAGGTACTGCTAGGTATTTGATACTAGGTACTTAAAATAAAGTAAAAGAGCCAACAAACACCACTACTTTTTACTTTTACAGGTTTCTTATGAGTCTCGTTTTTTTTTTTAAGTATTTTCAGTATCGTTGGAAGGTTCAAAAACTTCCTGGGTCTCAGTTGCGATGACGCTTGAGTCATAATATTACTAGGTACTTAAAATAAAGTAAAACAGCCAAAAACACCATTTCTTTTTACTTTTACAGGTTTCTTGTCTCGATTTTTTTTTTTTTTTACTATAGTATATTTAGTAAGCATAGAAGATGGGCATTTAGCCATTCGCTGGGTACCGGTTTGGCAATTAAGGATTGGATTTAAATTCAAAATGAATTATTAGGTACTTAGTTACCAAAGTAAAAGAGATAGCAAAGACATTTATTTTAACTTTTTTTTCTTTATATATTCACTACTTATAAGAAGATATATGGGCATAGGATTGGATTTAAATTCAAAATGAATTATAAGTTAGGTAGGTACTTAGTTACCAAAGTAATAGAACTAACAAAGACATTTATTTTTAACTTTTTATTCTTTATATATTCACTACTTTTAAGAAGATATGGGCATATAAAAACACTATTTTCCCTACATTTACGGTTTACAACATGAGTAAAATAAAAAAAAAAAGAAAACGCCGTTTTTTTCCAAACAGGTATTTATAAGATTACAGTGTTTTAAATTTACACGTCAGAGCACTAGCATTTATATTTAATTGCATTTCAGTAGGTACATGCTACTTTTCCTGTACCGAGTCCTGTGGTGTCAGATAATAGAACACTCTGGTCGGTGTTTGGTACAACCAAACAAGGTATTTGGTATGCAGGCAAAAATATTCATCTTTCTACTACACTTTCTGTTAGAAAAGGTTATAATGTGTAGTAGTTATAAAATTTCTTGTATAGAAAATCAAAATCGGTCTATATTGTCATTGCAGCAGGGGATTTTAGTCGGCAGGAGTTCGACATAACTGTTCGTCCCAGACGAAGGAGAATCCATGAGGATTTCCCGCCGAAAAAAAAGGTTTAACGTACCGTGAGGCTCAGGTAAACACTCTTTAATAAGCTTATGGCAAACATAAGAGAGTGATATAAAAAAGGCCAAGTGCGTGTCAAAGTCGCGCACGAAGGGTTCCGTACCATTATCTATGCAACATTAGACACTATATTATAACTTCTTTTTGATATTGAGCAAAAAAACGGCAAATAAAATCACGTCTGTTGTATGGGAGCCCCCCTTAAATATTTATTTTATTCTGTTTTTATAGCAGCAACAGAAATACATCATCTGTGAAAATTTCAACTGTCTAGCTATCACGGTTCATGAGATACAGTCTGGTGACAGAAAGCCAAACAGCACAAACAGTGCAGTCTTTGTAATAGGGTCCCGTTTTTACCCTCTGGTAACTTCGTAGCACACTTTAATCGTGTAGTTCCAAATTAGCTGCCTGCATACTTACTAAATAGCTTGTTGAACTGTACTAAAGTATAAGGGCTTCATAACTCCGGCCTTTTGATCTCATCTCAGTCGATTGACTCGCAGTCACAGCGTCAATGCACTCAGATACTCTTCGAGTTCAACTCGACGTCAGCTTATTGACATTAAAGGGTACTTGTTGAAACTTCTCAGTCACTTTTAGTACCTACCATCGTCGAACAATATCGAGATATTTTAGAACTTGAGCTTTTAAGTAAGTAGGTAATCAATTATTACAAGCAAAGGATTGATTTTAAGAGGATTGTCAGTCGTTAACTTATAATTTTGTTTCTAAAAAACAAGCTCTGAAGTATGTACGGTCACCAAAGGAGATAAGTATCCATGTCGCCGGAAACAGTTGAAGTTTACTTAGAAACCGATAGGTTTTTATGAATAAAATAAAATACAATTTATAGAGAATAAACAGTTCAATGATTTAATAAAATTTCATTTGAAAGCCCCCATTGGTTTCTAAGAAATCTTCAACAATTCCCGACGACATGGATACTTATCTCTTTTGCGTACTGTACATATTTTACTGGACGTAGGAATAGTTACTAAGGAAAACGTTCATTAATAAGTACGCCAAAACATTATTTATTAAGTAATGGGACACTTTTAATAGAAACAACTAGGATCTGTCATTTTATTAAAAATGTTGCTTATTTCGCTTGTCAGTGCTTCCGTCTTATCAAGTTATCATATAAACTAAATAAAACAGTAACTTCATACAAGCCAACCTTGGGGGAGACCTATGCCCAGCAGTGGGCGTTAAAAGGTTGACATGATGATAACGGTGTAACTCAAACAAACTAAATCATCACTTAATTTTCTACCCATAGAGGTGGAATATTTTCATGAAACGTATGTGTAACAACTTTGAGGTATACAATATTCATTAAAAAAAGAATCATGGAAATCATTGAATAACTTTTTTAGAAAAATAATTACTTAAAGGTATTACGAAATAAATTTTCTATACTTCTGCTCGAAACTCGCACACACACACACTAGAATGAGACAGAAAGAAACAGCGCACGTGAGAGAAAGATAAATAGGCATATGGAGTTGGTATAACGCAAAAATCTTACGTGACGGCATTTTCTCTCGATTCACACCTACTGCAAGCCGCGTTAAGGAACTTTGCACCAAAATATCAAGATATTTTAACATCAGACAAAAGATAACAGAACGGAGCTAAGTACGAGTACTAATTCACTTCATGCTTCATTGCGACTAACTCCCAAGCCGTTTGTAAAACGAGTCATTTTAATCAAAAGAGAAATAGGTACCCATTTCATCTTGTTATGTCTGTAATATGGTACAAGTAGGTAAGTAAAAAGAACTGCGTCGTTGGTCTTACGGTTGTGAACGCGACTGCTAAGCGTGGGCTTCTGAATTCGATTGCCAGGTCGAGCCATATTAATCTTTTACCCCTTCCAACAAGAAGAAGATTGAATTCCATTTTCATCTTCTAAAATGCTTTAATGGTCTAATTGAAAAATGTTAATGATTTGACTTCAATATTAAATGAGATATTTACATTCTAAAAAGTTAAATTATTATTAAAAAGAGAAATGTTTTTGCTGTGTATGGTATTATTAAAAGCAAGTCGGCTATCTTTATGGCAAAAAAACATTTCTCAGCGACAATAATTTAACTTTTTAGAATGTAGGCAATGTTGAGCATGTAGGCCATGTTACAGCATTTGACGGTACCACTAAAGATTAAAAAAAAAAGAATAGCCTGTTTTTCATTAAACGAAACGTGAGTATGTTACACATTATAGATTGAGAACAACGGATTAAGAGGAAACACAAGGGCCGTTTTTCCATACAAACTTAGTCCCCTGTTTCCTCCCTGGATAACGCCAGTAGATCAATTATTTTTTTTTAAATATCCATGGCTACTATTGGCATGTCCCTATGTTTTCCTTTTTCTCATAAATTTATTATTAAAAGAGATATGAATATTCAAAAACCTAAAAAAATTGGCATGATTTCCCGCTGTGTTCAAACACTCAGAAAACAAATTTGACTTGATTATATAAAAAATAGAAAACATAGGAACACGGCAAAAGCCTTTCTTTATTTTTTAATGAAAAAAGCAGTTAAATCGGTTAAGTTTTGCAGAAGAAATCAGGGGACTACGAATCATTGATTTTGTGTACTTTTAATAGGTATTTTCGGTCAAAGCTGCAATTGTCTCTATCGCGCTCTGCGGTTCGTGTTTAGGCATCGCGCGACAGCAATAGATTTTACAAATACCTAATTTTCAATTCCCGTCCGTTTTCGGCCCGTGGTATTTCCTCTTAACTCACTGTGTTGTCGGGTTCGTCCGACAACACAGTGAGTTAATCCGTTGTTCTCAATCTATAATGAATAGCCTGTTATTGTTTACCAGTCTCTTTTCATATAGACAGAGAAGACACGAGCACAAATCACCACGATTGCTCAAGGTGTATTGGCGATTTCAGGCTTATATTGGTGACGGTTCCCTTGTTCACAAACTAAACTAAAATTAGGCATTCTTCATCTCTTACTACCAGAAAGCTAAAGAAAAGGTCGGCGACAGACAAGAACTTATTTAGAGATGTCAAATTAGTTTTTCCCTTGAACTTAGCAGCGTTCTTAGCCGACTTCAAAAAAAAGGAGGTTCTCATTTCGACTCGTATGTACGTATGTATGTATGTATAGTATGTTTGTACCGATTTTGATGCGGTTTTATTTATTTATTCATTAAGGATCACCAACGAGATACATTAAACAATAAATTACATTATTAAAGAGTTACCCTTACATTATTCTAAATTTAATGCACACTCAATTATAGGTAACCACAGCTTACTCATTATCGAGTATACTATGCTCAAAACACGAATAAACTAAAAACACGATTAAATTAGATTCAAGTACTTAAATTAAAATTAAATAAATAAAAATACATAAATACAGAACAATTTACAATAATAAACATTGATTAAAATTTGATAAAACATAAAAAAAGAAATGAATTATTTAATTGGTTTAATTAATTGATTAATTGGATTGATAAATCAATACGTTCTGAAATGACAACTATAAATGTATGAACATTTTAGATAAACTTAAATTGACAGCTCATATTAATTTAATGTTTCTTTCTTGTTTTGTTGGAGAGAAAGAGATATAAATAGCTTAATACATAATTTTTAGTCCAGGTTGCCTCACGATGTTATCCTTCACTGATGTCAGTGTATTAATTAAAAAACTTTTTTGAAAAAAGAGAACGTTTGGCTTTCGGCTTTGTTCTGTTTGCTGTTTTGTATTGCCACCGACTTCCAAAACTAAAGTCATGTGTGTTCTGTGCTAAAGTTATTTATCACTTTTTCGGCAACACAGTTAAAACAGAGATTGAAAGTCCTCCAAAGAAAACGTCTTCTCGGTTTTTGTAGTTTTTTTTCAGAAAGCGCTGAATTAATTTCTGTTTGTTGTGTACTAAAACCTTCTCCAGAATGTAATAATAATAATAATAACATCTAAGGAGGCTCTCGTTAGGCGGCTGGATCACGGGCTTGATTCAGAAGGCAGTACTTCTGGACACGGCCCGCATTGTCAGGAGGTTTCTCTCTTTGGAGCCCTGACCGCCGGTAGCTTGGACCCTGTTCCCGATAACGGTGGGCTACTATTTTTTATATTTTTAAATGTTTTTATTTTATTTTTTATATATTTAAAAATGTAAATTATATGTATATAGGAATAATAAATAGAAATAATAATAATATTATGTGGGGACATTTTCACACACGGCCATCTGACCCCAAACTAGGGAGACCCTGTACTATGGGTGTCAGACAGCTGATATACATACACAAACACATTTTTTTTTTCAATCTGTTCAGCCCAAAGGGAGATAATCGCGGACAAACATACATACATACATACAAACGTACGGGTCGAACTGATAACCTCCTTTTTTTTTAAATCGGTTAAAGAGTCACATTGATATTTATTCGGTATGGAAACTTCATGCTTCAGAAGCAGGCTTAGATTAGAGATGGTTTAGGCGCCTGCTTCTCAATGTTTTGACCCAATGTTGATTCAATGGATCAAAACATTTAAACAATCAACACAAGTAGTCACAACAATATTGATCGGCAAGGTAGCATTAACAAAAGAGCTATCGCAACATATGACCCGTTTCCTTCTGAATCATAATATTGAAAGGAAATGGCTGGATAAACGGTGGGCATGATAAGAGAATTATAATTACAATTTATTCAATAACTGAATGATACTGATACTATTCGGTAATATGTTTGCGTTGATTATTTTAACATAGAACCGCTACATTCGATTAAATACGTGATTTTTATCTGTAGAGCAGTAATGAGAATTTAATGGACTAAAAAAAAAATAACATTGCTTCGGACTAATCATGGGAAATCTAAGAAACTATTAATGCTCGCGTAATTGCTTAATCAAGAAAATTGGTTACTACGTACAATTAGCTACCTTCACATGCATTGCAAAGGACCTAATTGAACTATTTAGGATCAATTATTCAATCATCATCATCATCTTCCTGCCTATTGTCTAACCCCATGTTACTTGGGGTCGTAGCAACATGTTTTTTTCATCCACTCTGCCCGACTTGGGAATTGAACCCCCATACTCAGCAGTCGCGCTTCAAACCACGAGACCAACAAGGCAGTCAACATTCACTATTACAAACAGTAATATTAATTGCAGAATTAATTTAATATATTGTAAAGAATATACCTATTGTGTTGTCTGTACGTATGGTGTCGGACGTAAAGAATAGCACCATCCCATATCTTCCCGTAGGTGTCGTAAGTAAGGGACTCACCAGCGAATGGGCAGCAGCATTCTCTGTGCCTTTGTAACAACCATACTGCGTTCGCCAACCCGCCTGCCAATCGTGACGATTATGGCAAAACCCCCTTTCTGGGGGAGGCCTATGTCCAGCAGTGGACGTCTTTCGGCTGAAATGATGATGATGTGTAGGAAAGTCTCTCTTAGTTTGTTTTATTTAGTAAAGAAGATAACCTAACTATTAAAAGAGAAAATAAACTAAACAAGCTACTCGTCCCACAAGCAAAAACCAGGGTAGCATAAGCCACTAAGCATAATTGGCCCATCGTCAAAGTCGAGTGCATTATTCAAATTTTTCAAGGGTTCGCTGGCACACTGCCGACACTTATCAGACGATGCCTACTTACTACCGACATAACACCGCCGCAACGAAACACACTTGCCAAGTTAAATGTCAAGATCGTGATTGCCAAGGATATTTTCGAGGCCAAGATGTCTGGATAAAATTTGATATGCTACGCTTATTGTTTCATGGATATGTTTTGTTTGTGTGTATTTTTGCTAATCACTTTGAAAGACAAAGAATACTCTTGATTGTCTTCTCAAATGTTTGCTCATTGTTTTAGAGTTTGTATTCTATGTAAACACCTTAAAACATTGTGGAATGCAATAAATGTTATGAGTATAAGCGTGCCTATAGACTGCCCGATTTCCTATTCAATAAAAGAGGGATTTAGTCTGTGAACTTGGAAAATAGGGGCTTGAAGTTTAAACGTATACATTGGGATTTTAACTGCACATATTGAAGTAATCTCAGAAGATTATCTTTGAAATTGAAAACGTTCTAGACTGTTTCACCTGAATGAAACTTACACAGATGCTATGCAGTGCTGTAAATATCAAATTTCAACAGAAGTTTCCGAGTTCTACATAAATATACAAAATAATAAGACTTCGTATCTGAGTGTACTGCAGTGACCCATTTTGCGAGTTGCCCCTTAGTTATAACAGCGCAAAAATAAGAAACTGATTCATTTCAGATTTCTCCCAGTCCCAGGTGAGCAAATAGCTTCATCTATTTTATATTGTTGAGCACTGATTGCATTTTCTGACCTACATTTCGCTGGTTGCATTGCTTGAGGCGTTCAATTGTAGCACTTGATGAAGGAAAGGGATAAGGACCGAATGAATGGAACTACGGAAGAAAAAGAAAGCATATTGTGTGGTCTTGGTCCAGAATCCCCCGAAAGTAGAGAGAGAGAGTATGATATAGCAGTGGATTGGGAAGCATAATGCCATAATTTTAAGACTAGGACCCAGAATTAACGTATCTTGAAATTGAACAAAAGGACAAGCTTAAAAATAGATCTGGCTTGAATAGGGAAACTTATCCATGACTTAACATCTGTTAATTGAAGTTGTTCGATAACCGGACGAGTTAATCCCAGAAATAGTCGTTAAAATAATTCTAATTACTTCTGGAGTTTGTACAATAATACTTTTACATTAACTGTTCCAACTTGACAAGCTAATAGTTGTTTTACTTTCATTTCGGAATTAGCATAGAATATTCCAGTTTTATAAAAGGTACTTTAATTACTTTCTTGTTTGACTTTAGGAACCTCGGACAAGCGTCCGACGTATTCCAAGAACGTTATTAAATCATGTTGGACCTATTTGGCATAGCTCTATATTATGCGAGATATTAAACTATGCTGAATAACTAAATTTCTTTGATTACCAGTGCACAGTTTTGACCTTAATTTGCTTTAGAATATGTTATAAATGTTATGCATTTTGTGAATGTAGGACAGCAACTTAGCGTCGAGGATGCGCGAGTTTGCATAAAGTCGGAAGACTTAGGGGGAAAACGGACCTTGGCAGAGGGCCAGGATCGCGTCAGGAAGATGAGGTTTAAGTAGAGCAAAAATGATGAACAGCGTCCGACGAGGATAAATACTTGGATGGACTTGAAGCTCGTCGAGAAACAATTTCGATAATGGTGTATTAAGTAAATATATCTATACTCCGAAGGTATAATGAAAGATCATATATACTACCGATTTTACTACATTTCCGCACAAATCGCTGTCATTTAGGAACAAAGGGTCGATAATATCGTGACGGAATGTTGTCGTATTACAAAGCTTGCAAATAACAAAACAAGGAAGATACCGAGTCTTCAAAAATCGAATGGCACAAATATAGCATAAGGTGCATGCATATTTCCAATTCAGAATGTGACCTTTCCGTATAAAAACCATGACATGACATGATGGTTAGTGGTTCAGGTATTCGTCTCTCTCGTACGACGTTGTGGGTTCGCAACAGACTTGTTCTTTTCATCCTGTTCTATAACAACAGAACAGACTGTGCTAGAATTGTTTTTTTTGTAGTCTTGTTTTTAATATCACTGGATCAATTTGTTGGTTATTATTATTTGATTATGTACTTTCTATGTTTATCTTGGCTACCAGAGCATCAAACATCAGTGAAGGATAACATTGTATTGTTACGATACTTAAAATTATTATAAAAAGATATGTATGAGACTCAAATGCCGAATTCGCCTTAGTGATCAACAGTTTGGTTACGTTGGGTGTAGATTTAATTTATTATTATTATTATTATTATATGTATTTTTCTTTTCGAATTTATCGTAGGTACTTTACATATTTGTTTTATAGTTTTATCGTTTACACTTTATTTTTATTTTTTTATTATCCGTAGGTCTGAGCGTGGCATCATTTTGGGCCCTACCAGAATATCAGCGCTGTGACGTTTTTTTTAATGTAACAGCACCATGCTGAGATAGGAGCCTTTTGGCCTCATACAAGACCAATTTTCGTTCTTTTTTTTTTCATAATGTTATTTTGTGTGATTTTGTCCTGGCGGGCGAATAAATGCTTTTTCTTTCTTTCTATCAATGCTAAAGCCTTCCCTGTACCAGAAGAGGCCTTTGCCCTGCAGTAAAACAATAATAATTCGGTATATTTTTAAATAACCGGCTTTAAACTAGCCATTACTCACATTATCACATACAATTTAACACAAATAAGAGAATAAATCACGTAAAACATCTCTCTAATTGCCAGTTTATTGATTTCAAATCAGCGCGGTCTCTAAAAATAACCGCTCGTTACTGACAGGTCGGGTTGCAAGTAAATCGTTAACCTAGAAATAACAGTCTAGATGAGATAGCTAGGTCTGTCGGTCACCTCTACCATTAACTGTTAGTTGCTAATGATTTAATGGCATCTATCACTCTTGGCATTAGTATTTCTCATGTGCTTAGAATGTAGTTCCTGTCCTGTGGGAGCAATTAGCTGGCTGTTTCGGTTTACATATTGCGGTAAAATCTAGTGATAAATACGATACTGTTTTATGTCGAAAATGTAGGCAAATCAGAGGCATTTTTGACAGATTAAGATTAGAATGCAAACGTACCTAAAATACGAGAATAGGGTATTTTACCAAAAAAATCTAATTATTCCGTCAGATACCTAGATTTTCAAAAAATATTGGACACGTATTTTTTCTTTTTTCACGTAAACAAAAAATGAAGACCTACAGTGCGTCGAAATCTCGTGCGACATCACTGTCAGTACACTTTTACTGGCGAAGTGACGTCACAAACCCCCACTCATGATCTTTGATGCGTTTTATCTTCGTCGGTTTTTATTGATTTGATAAAACAAAAAATACGTATCCAATATTTTTCGATAATCTAACTGACGGACTAATTAGATTTTTTTGGTAAAATACCCTATTGCCGACCGGTTATTCTTTTTTAGCAAAGGTATCTAAGTACTTACTAATACCTACTTTCTGTCTGTGTGAAGGTAGGGGAAAAGGTATATATTATTTTTATATAGGTATTAGCCGGCCACGCTTGCAGACGCATAGACGGTTGATAGAGCAGACACGCTCTAGACTGGAGACCGCGTTTAGGCAAGCAAGTAGTGTGTGACACCCTACGCCACGATGGCCCGGCGATTTGAAGAAGGTGGCTGGCAGCGGATGGATGCGGGCTGCCCAAGACCGGGTTGTTTAATGATCTCTGAGGGTTAGCAGACCTTGCCTATATCTACTGACTAGAGCAGATGCACGCGATCATCTTCTGGCAAATTATATAACGTGTACTAATGCGACATGCACTCCCAAGCAAAGTATAATAATAATTATGTTTCGGATATCACTCAATAATAAAAAATCAGACACAACCTTAAACATAACAAGCTTTTATCATGCTTTTGTGTATTGATTTAAATCACGGCGAAGTACAAGGGAAAAAACTAATTTCATTGGTCATCTCAACTTAGTTCTATCTGTCGCCGTCCTTTTCTTCAACTGCCTGGTAGTAAGAGATGCCAATTATCTAATTTTAGCTTGTAAACAAGGAAATCGGCACCAAAGACCGTTAATTCGGCCAGTTACAAAATTGGAGATACTTTGCTGACGACCTGACGTCTCTTGCCTATAAACTACCTAGGTACCTTACCAGCTTCATTGTTAAATTGTTTGAGATTTTGTGTTTAGTCAGTGTTTATTAAGGCGACGATATACGACTTTTACAGATTTTAAACTGATAATCACGTCAAAATGTGCAGTGTAAATGATTTGAAAAAAAATATATGTTAATATAATATATGTGTAACTAGAACATTCTCTTAATCATATAGAAAGTGAATATTTTTGATGAAGTTCATATTAAATAGTTTAATTAACTCGTGAAGTTGTGTCTGACGCGGACAAAACATTGACAATCACACAAAATCTACCAGGTATAATTATCCGAAAAGTGTAAGTTTCGGATAATTATACCTGGTAGATCTTACAGACAATTTTATTATCTATCTTTTAGTATACGCCTTTTTTTAATTTTGAAAGAATACTACTTTTATTTAATTTTTTCGACTAAATTTTGAAAGTTTTGGACGCAGATTGCGTCCGTTCTGCATCAGTTTTGCGTCCAAAACTCTCAAAGTTTAGTCGAAAAAATTAAATAAAAGTAGTATTCTTTCAAAATTAAAAAAAAGGCGTATACTAAAAGATAGATAATAAAATTGTCTGTAAGATGGTGTAAGTTTCGTTTAATTATACCTGGTAGATTTTGTGTGATTGTCAATGTTTTGTCCGCGTCAGACACAACTTCACGTATTAATTAAACTATATAATATGAATATAATTAAAAATATTCACTTACTAAGTGATTAAGAGAATGTTCTAGTTTAACATATATTTTTTTCAAATTATTTACACTGCACATTTTGACGTGATTGTCAGTTTAAAATCTGTAAAAGTCGGTTAATAGCCCCTTAAATAATTTATCATAGGAACTAGGTACTCATGAAATGATAACTCTGTTAGGTACCTATTATTGAGTACAATAGATTATTAGGTATAGCTATAATTAAGATAAGATAATAATTATACTCCGTTTACAATAAGATTAGTCATTTACACAAACCTTTTTTACAGACCCTTCAACCGATTTTGCCTTCTATTCCGTAGGCGAATGATATTAGAGGCAAAAAAACCACTAACGCAATATAAGTCAAATTAGGTTGAACGGACTGTAAAAAAGGTTTGTGTATATGTCTAATCTTATTGTGAACGGAGTACCTAAAGATTACCTAGTACAATGTTCAATATGCTACAACAATAGGTACCGGTTTACACTACAAATAGCTATTAAAGAACTTAACCTACAAACCTTGACATTGCACACAAAGTTGTCAAGTTTCTCAGCATATTATTACGAGGAAATCCGCCTTGTAAAACTGGATATTATCAACTAAGGACCGGGCTTGCGTCGATGTCGTAAAAACCGGAGAAAGTATAGCATTCTTATAGTAACATATACCTACCTACCTACATAGCTGGTGTAGTTATTGGTTTCCTTGAATGCATAAGAAGTTGCAGGATTGTTTTCAAATTGTGTTCGTTCGCAGTTTTGAATTTGAATTGTTCTACTTGACGTACAATGTTGTAGATAGTTTAACGGGACTTCCAGTATTTGAGGCCTGTCAAGTAACGCAGGTAGGAATCAAAACAGGTAAACCGGGTATCGACATCAAAAGAGGTCCTATTATTTTGATGGTTATAAGTTGTCATTTGTTTCGGCGTCACGAAAACAACGGTAGGTATTCGAATTCCAAATTGGAATTCGTTGCACCCGTAATCAAAGCAAATGAAACGTGAATAAACACAGGGTACCTATACGCTGATATGTTCTACCGATAATCCAACTCGTGCTAATCGTAAATACAAGCCGCGCAATATTAGGTTATCCAACGTGATTTATCTAAGTATAAACAACTCAGTTGCCCGTAGAAACCGCACGTTAACATAAACATCTAACCAGTACCAACCTTCTATGGCGACGACGTGGTCCCTTATCTGCTGGGCCAGCAATGGATCAGGTACCAACTCCACAAGGTCGTAAAGAGCGTAAATAGAAGGATGCACGCTTTCAAATCTCTGTATCTCCTGTCGTATGGACAGGGAAGTGTTGAGACACGCCTGGGTATGCTGCCGGCTACACATCGTGCCTCTGTAGCCCAGCATTGGGCCAGGAAACATTGAATATCACAACACTACACTGGACGATGCATTCTACCAACGCTTGCTGAGCGACCCGTCGCTCACCGCGTCCAAAACTTTATCAAAAATCACTTTTCCGTTTAAAAACGTGCATTCAACAAGCGCAGTACACAATAAACACTTTACACTGTGATTGTATCGGCTATGATTGTGATGTAAATAAAGTAAACAACCAATCAACGCGTGTCGCAATGACAGCGGCGCGAGTCAACCACCCCGGCGGCGGCCATTACCGAACTGTGGCGTTCCGCGCGCGTGTGGCCGAATGGGAATTGTCAAAATATGAATAAACTTTGTGATAGCGCCATCTATTAATGAATAGCTGTAGCTATGACCAATCCTAAGCAGATTCTAGTATTGTGTTATTCCCATAGATGGCGCTAATTAACATTATTATTTTGCTGTTAAAGTAATCATTATTAAAATTCCTGCACAATTAAAAACTATTTTAATCAGTTTTTAACATAGTCACATTTGATAGCACTAAATTATTGTAGGTATATGTATAGATTATGTACTTAAGCAAGTAAGTACGGTGCGGCAAAAGTCGATTATGACTTCATTTTGTTATTTAGGTATTTACCTATAATCATCTACTGTTTAGAAACGAAATAATACGAGTTGTGTATTGTATTTCTGCATTTCAAGTCATTGCTAAGAATTCGTGTAATCTTGTACTACAAAATATGAAATCTACAATTCTAGTAAATAATGTATGTTGAGTAAAGTTAGATTTTATATTATTTTTAGATTATTATACAATAGTGTGTAAAGTCTGATACTATAGGGTTTAGTATTTTATATAATTGTTCAAGTTTTTAGCATAGCTGTTTCGTAGATACCTAAGCCTAGTTTTAAGTGTTGTTTTTCTGGGAACCACTTTATTGTTTTGGTGTCAACCTGTAAGATAGTGTGTTTAAGTTAAATAAATAAATCTGGGAATATTATATTTCAGATTTATTTGAATTATTTGACTGATTATCCGTCATACATACACACACAATTTAGTTCTCCAAATCCGTCTATTTACCTATGCTCACCTTTGCTACTAGGAAGGGCTCAGCAGCATGAAGCGTTTTCTTGTTTAATACAATAAGTACCTAATAAATTACTGCCTGTAGCCAATAGTTGTTATTTTTAGGGTTCCGTACCTCAAAAGGAAAAAACGGAACCCTTATAGGATCACTTTGTTGTCCATCTGTCTGTCTGTCTATCTGTCAAGAAATTTTATCTCGGGAACGCGTGGAGGTATCGAGTTGAAATTAAAATCATATACTCAAGTCTACGGTCCCTTGATGCTGTAAAAAAAATCAACCCTCTATGTTAACGTGAAAAAAGATACGGCCGTTTATGTCGCAAGAAAACGCATTTATAGTATAAGTAGATTAAAGTATGGATAGTAGGTATGGATTAGTATAGAAGTATGGATACGTACCTACAAATATGTACGGAACCCTCGGTGGGCGAGTCCGACTCGCACTTGTCCGGTTTTTACTATAGCTGTGAGATCTACGGTCAAAAATCGGTAAGTACGCCAAACTTGTTGTTTTGCCGTTCATTGCCGGGGTCAAGAAGTCAAGTCTTAATAGACGAGTAGGTCTAGTACATGATATTATAAAATAAATCGCTAGTTTACATCCTTGGCTTTAAAAACACTCTAGTTACCTACCTACCTATTCAGGAAAATGTAAACAAAGGCAATGAGATCAGAAAAAACCGGCCAAGTTCATGTCGGACCTTACGCAATGTAGGGTTCCGTTGCAGTATAAGTATTAGTACTTCCGTACAGAGGCGATGCGCTGTTCCTGTGCTCTCGGAACTGCTTTTGCTTCATACGACGCGAACACACGCACACACACGCACGTATTTGTGCAGATTGTTATTTTGGTAGTAGGGTAGGCAATTATATCGTTTCGTTTATATGAAGTGTCGTGAGTGTGGTTCCGTAGTTGCCATTCTTACTCTATGCTCGCACAAACTATTACTAGTAAATTTGTAAAGCCTGCTTAGCTGTGATAGTTTTCCTTAGAACTTAGCGCCTCTACGACGTAGGTTATCTTTCTAGGGTTAATGCTACTACGTACCGTGATTTTTTCACATACGAAAAAGAAACAACCATTTTCGTGGCAGGAGGGGGACGGGAGACACACTTAAACCAGAAAATTAGCACTACAAAACTAAGTTTAGTCGCAAACGGATTCATTAATCGAGAAATTGTTTTTAAAAACCTAGTATTTTTGTGAGACCTATCTATTTTTCTCGTATACCTTAGGTAATAAACCCTTCTCGAATAAAAAAAAATGCAAATCCGTCTATACATGACGGAGTTATGCCCGAACATACATAAAAAAACCTCCTCCCGACCTCCTTTTTGAAGATGGATCATTATTATTATCTGATTTTTCTCTAATTTTGATTTTGTTATTTTCTGATTAATTTCGTTGCGGGAACCGAGACAGTTGAATTGTTTCTCCGGGACTGGTCGATTCATCTTCGTCACTGTTGATTCTGGCTAACAGGAGTTGCAGTGGTTTAAGAATCGTGTAGCAGGCTTCTCCCATAGAAAAGTAGTGTTACTGCACTGATGATGTTACTGGTACTCATCATCATCATCATTCCCCTGGCGCATTCCCTATTTGGGGTCGGCCCTCCTGATACTTGATCGTCACTTGTTGCGATCTTGAGTCATTGCTGGCGTTAGGCCTAGCATCGTCATGTCCTTGGAGATGGTTCTAGTCCAGGTAGTCGGCGGGCGACCTCTGCCTCTCTTGCCCTCGTATATATTCATCACTCGTCTCGTCATGTGGTGTTCGTCCTTACGCATTATATGACCATACCAGCGTAACCGGCCTTCCTGCATCTTTTGGTGTATATCAGCAACTTTAAAAGTGCCCCGGATATACTCATTACGGACTTTGTCTTGTAGAGTAACACCTGATGTTGACCTCACATGATGTTACTGGTACTGATAACTAAGTAGGTAGCAGTAATTCAACACTGTAACTTTATACACAAATTGCACAGGTAAGATGATGCTCTAAAAACGTTAATTTGTTCCATTTATCCACAATTTCGCTGCATCCTCATTTGCAGCATGTTTTGCTCAAATAACACCCACACCAACGGTGATTGTTAAGAGGTCAAGCTGATTGACAAATGTATTCAATTTATGAATAACTTAATACTTAGTGATGACTTCTTTTTTACGGTAGAAGTCAAACAGACGCAGCGTTGGTATAGGCCTCCCACCAGATAGACCGACGACATCGTTAAGGTCGCGAGTAACCGGTGCAAGCGGCAGGTTCCCGCTCGTTATGGCGTTCTATGGAGGAGGCCTTTGTTCAGCAATGGACGTCTTCCGGCTGATAATGATTGATGATGATGATAAACTTCAGGTTTACTGTCAAAATGGAGAAGCTTCTCGTGTTTCAAGGCAATTCTAGTAACGTTTAGGAACCTTCGCATTCAAATCTGTCTTAATATGATAAAAACTCCTCTTAACATCTGCCCAGCCTTTTCCGAACTAGGTATATTGGGGTCGGTTTCCAGTCTAACCGGACGCAGCTGAATACCAGTGTTTTACATGGAGCGACTACCTTACCAGCCTCCACATACCAATTACTGGGAAACACGATACCACTTGGTAAGGCTGGTTGTCAGACTTTCTGAATGACAGCCGGGACCGACCGCTTTACGTGCTTTGCGTGCGAGGCGCGGAGGAGTCTCAGTTTGAAGTGGTTGGTCACCCATCCACAGATCGACTGCGGCAAGCGTAGCTTAACCAAGGCTTATCGATTCGTACGGCATTTACATAGTCACGAGCCCCTCCCTGTATGACGATAAACACTTTACGACTATAAAATAACAATACTTTTAGCGTCTTGTTTTGCACAATCACTTATGGAAAGCACTTAATCGATTGAAGACTACCCAACCCAAGTAGGCCACTGCAAACACAATTTGGTTATGGGAAATCGATCCGTTCTACACCCACACCCAGTATAAGTGAGGTACTCCTGATCAAACCAAATGGGTCATCCATTTGGCCCAAAATACAGTTGGTCGGATACTGAGACACTAAGTCCCAGTATCCGACCACCCTCTACTTTTGGTGGTCTGAAATGCCACGCTTTAGTATAATGAGCTCAATGGAAAATCTTTGTGAGGGGGGAAACAAGCATTGCCAGCCCTCCCCATCTCTCTGGACTACATACATACATATCCACAAGGACTGGATACATACATAATTGTCTACCTTTGTAGATATGTATGATGTATGTTCATCTGTGTGTGCAATTCGCCTACAGTAGGTCGATTCTGTAGAATTCAAACAACTGCTCGCATAATTTTTCGTGGTAATTTTTTAAGGTTGTGGGCAAGACAACGTGTACCAGTGTAAATTTATATATTCTTTATTTAACAGACAACAATCGATCCAATGACATAAAAAACAAGACTACAAGAAAAACTTACAATTCTAGATGTTAGTAGACACCTTAACTTATAAACTATGTTATTACTAAAATTCTACCACAGACTGGGTGGTTTTTATAAGATGCCTCATTAGGGGACGTTCATCATGCCTATTAGCCTGTATAAGACTCTCTTCCTCCATGTTATCCGATGAAGCTTGTTTTTATTATTCCGTGAAGCTATATTTACCCAAGCCAGCCAGTGCGGTTTGTGTCCGTAATGGAACAGTAGGTCGATTCTGTAAAATTCAAACAACAACTCCCATCTCACATCGCTATTCACTCTCACTTCGCATAAGGTTCAAAATGACCTACATATATTTGACACTTTGAATCGGGTTCGAGAGCGAAGTGAGCGTCGAAGTGACGGGGAAATTACCTTACAGAATGCAGCTTCTTACGTCATCTCATACTTTATCTGCCTAAATCTCCCTGTCAATTTGGTTCAACTCGCTGACACGCTCGCAAGGGTGGCGCTAGTGTAAATTCGAATTATCAACCAAGTTTTTAGAATGCCAATCAAGAAACTCACAGCGGATTCAGATTGAAGTTTAGAATGATGTCTTACAGAATCACACCCCAGTATACGTCCCTCGATAACGAAAGGGGTATGCCAGTCTGCGCAGGCCATTGTGGTGTACTTGACTTCCACACGGACAAAATCACGGGCAAGAGCTAGTACTTAATAAATCCACGCGGTGTTTCTCTTTAAAGTCCAAGGCAAATAATATATTTCAATAATACTAATAAAAGGCACTTCTGAATGTCACATTTAAAAGTAAAAGTGAATCTAGTTGCCCCTTCCAAAAGGTAATATCGTAAGGCGAAAAATGGGCAACATGTTCCATACTTACATAATATTTTGAAAAATTACTGTAATTGTATCTTGCATAAAAACTGGCCAAGTGCGAGTAGGCCTCGCGCACGAAGGGTTCCGTACCATTATCTATACAACATTAGACAGCAAAAAAAACGGCAAAAAATCGGGTTGTTGTATGGGAACCCCCCTTGAATATTTATTTTATTCTGTTTTTAGTATTTGTTATTATAGCGGCAACAGAAATACATCATCCATGAAAATTTCAACTGCCTAGCTACCATGGTTCATGAGATACAGCCTGGTGGCAGACAGACAGATAAACGAACAGTGGAGTCTTAGTAATAGGGTCCTGTTTTTACCCATTGGGTACGGAACCCTAAAAACCACTATTCTAGAGTATGTGCAATGTAATACACATCATCATCTATTATACATACACCTAATATAAAAAAAAAAAGTTATACAAGTAAAAAAATGAAAGTTATGTTCATAGTAGTAGTGTTTTTGTAAAAAAGCTTTTTTATTTTTCGCTTTTTAGTACTTCCTTATCATCTAAATCCATTAATAAATGGCAACACAGTCAAAACAGAGATCGAAAGTACAAGGTGAGAACATTACAAAATCATCCATGTATTTTTTTTTGCTTTTTGTCGATTTTTCCAAAAAGTGCTGTATCAATTTCGATAAAATTTATATGGGACCACCCTTGAGGCACCCACGAAAAAAAGAATTTTCAAAATTGCTTTACATTTGCCGGAGAAATCGGGTAACAAATATACAAAAAAAAAAAAAAAAAAAAAACATACAGACGAATTGAGAACCTCCTTCTTTTTGAAGTCGGTTGAAAATAGTGTGTGAACTAGAACCATCCAAAAGTTCAAAAAATAAATAAATAATATTAAGTTTTAAATTAAATATAGATTAAATTAACAATTAATTTGTTGTTTTTCCTTCTCTACATTATAATATGCTTGATTACAAAGTGTACTTTAGATATATGTTTTCACTTAATAGTTTTAATCTTAGCCTCTAAGGTTTTAATATATTATCACAAATAATTTTGTTGTAACTCTTAACGCAGTGCCTTATTAAACATAGATAATCTAAAATATAGTTGAGCTATTTTATCTTTATTTCTGGTATTAAAATTATGACTATCACTTACTTTATTAAGTATAATATGTAGGTTTTTTCTCAGATATGTTCATAAATAAGTGGGCAAGGCACTATCATTATACTATTCTTTTAAAATAATTCCCTAAGAGATTCGCGGCGACGTAGATTCTTCACCAACTCTAAGTTTAAGTACCTAGGGAACATAACCTGTGTCAGACAACGATTTAAAATAAGTCGCATAGTTATTGCAGTACAGTAAAAAACCTAACCAATGACATATGTGAGGTTGTTGTTAATTATGAGCCTAACTTAACCTAGGAAGTATAGCTATAACTTTTTAGCACGACAAATTAAAATAAACCACATAAATGTATACCTAGCTAATGATATGAAAGATAATAATGATGGGTGGTTGTTATAATTCCCATTAGATCACTGCTAAGCGTTTTCCCAACTGTGTTGGGGACGACTTTCAGTCTATCCAGGCTTGTCCAGTGTTCTACATGGAGCTTGTCTGACTTCCACATCTAAGTTACTGGATAACACGATTAACAGACTTTCTGGGGTTTGACAACCCATAACGACTGTCAAAGATAAATGACAGTCGGAATCAACGGTTTTACTTGCTTTGCGAGGCACCCCATCCGTGCCTCGCAAACCAAGTTCTCAGTATAAAATCAATGCTCACCTTAAATTTGATAAAAAATAACCCTATTTTTCTTTCTTCAAAGTGCTACTGGTGGAAATCGAACTAACCACTTTTCATTCGTCAGTCCGCTCCAAAACCTTCAAGCTATTTTCCGGACCAGAAGGTACGTAATCCATCAATTTATATAACCAACAATAAACAGATTCAACAATCTGGGCTAACGTCCATTATTACTCACAATTACACCTCGGATACTTCCCACAGATTTCTTCAACCATACCTATATTACCTTACTTATATTTATCATACATTGTGTCAGGTGTAAATAAATACACAAAAGTATATGTTTAAATACCGCCTTCCTCTTGTTTGTAAACTGATTGTCTCATCTCAAGGTTTAACTGCATACAGTTACCGCACAGTTATCTCAGGTAATTGAGACAAATAATATAAATACCCGGTACTATCTGCGTAGTACTCTGTATCCGGTCTTCGACTGAGTATCTGTCTAGTGATATTTACATTTGGTTTACAATTGCGTGTGAATGAATTAATTTCGGGGCCAAAAATAATCTTACTTAAAATGGGTTCTGTCAAAACGTAACGACCAAAATTTCTCCTGATTTTAGATATAACTTTAATGTAATGATTTCGTTGTTCCGCTGACTAATTTTAAGTTTATTATAACCCGAGGTTTTGGCTTTAAATTAATCTGTTATTATTGAATAGTAAAATGTAGTAAACACATTTGGAAAACTGAATTAGTTTGAAGTCATCTTCATATTTTTGCTGTTGTCCCATGTTACTTGGGGTCGGCGCAGCAATTTCCTTTTTAACCAACTTCAAAAAGGAGGAGGTTATCAATTCGAATGTTTATATATATTTTTTGTTTATGTATGTTCGGGCATAACTCTGTCATATATAGACGGATTTGCAAAATTATTTTTTGTTCGAAAGGGGTTTATTACGAATTGGTCCCATACAAATTTTACCAAAATTTACACAGCCCTTTTTGAGAAAATCAACAAATTCCCAAAAAAAATACTTAGACGACGTTTTAGTTTCTTCAATCTTTGGAGGATTTTCAATCTCTTTTAACTGTGTCGCCGTTTCGTAATGGATTTGGATGTTAAGGCAACACTAAAAAGAGAAAAATGAAAAGTTTGTTCGAAAAAAAAGAAAACCGCCTTCAAAAACTGAAAAGTGATAAGTAACTTTAGCACAGAACACACATTTCTTTACTTTCGGAAGTCGGTGGCGGTAGCTTTGTGTTTGTTGTTTTGTATTGCATTCCATCATTTTTCATCATTTTTCTATTCCATCCTGTCAACCGTAATGCTTTTACTGACTTCTTTTTCATTCATATAATTCTTCACACAATCCATCCATCATTTCTTTGCCTTCCGGCTTCCTATCCCTCTCCATCCATAACTCTTTTGATCACATACGTTTCATTCCTTCTCTGCACATGCCCATATCGTGATATGGGCATGTGCAGAGAAGGAATGAAACGTAAAAGTAAAGTAAGTGACAGAAAAGGGTTTGTCGTGACAAACCCTTTTCTGTCACTGGCGCCACTTTTAAACTTATAAAAATACTAGCGGGCCCGGCAGACGTTGTCCTGAATGTGAATCTAAACCATACTCGAATCCACTGGAATACACTCAAAAAATTTCATCAAAGTCGGTCCAGCCGTTTAGGAGGAGTTCACTTTCATACACACGCACAGAAGATTTTTATATATAAGATATTCATTTCTCACCTTATCCATTCTGTTCTATTTGAACTTTAAAGATGTTGCAGTGCCCAAACAGGGTCCATAACTTTTCTTTAGCTTTATGCCTTATGTATAAAGGGATGCAAATAAATGAATATCGTTAATTATCGAGAGATAATACTAGAGGTTACACTCCACCATGATGCTCCTGTTAGACATGATACAATTTCTGGAGAGTCCCTTTCAGGATGACGATATTGTGTATTTTTTGCCAAGAATATAACATTGCCCATTTTTTCCTCAAGTCCTTTTTACCTTAATGCTCATACTTTTCCTTATTGTTCATAAATGTTCAGTTATTCTACGTTACGTATATAAATATTTGTTTTATGTACTACCTTACTATAATTATTCATGTATCTTTGCCCTGCAGTGAGACAATATTATGCTGGTATAATTACTATGTAACTAACTGTGTTTTACGAGGAACCCGCCTATCATGTAAGAGGCTGTGGGCAAGTACAATAGCCAATGGGTTTTGCCAATTAATACGTAGGTACTTTTCAAGTTTATCTTGGAAATCATTGACATCGTTGAAGGAAAACATCGTGAGGAAACCTGTATCTCTATTCTGTTACAAGCTCCCTCGGTAAATACCTAGGTGAAGTGAGTTGTCATCCGTTCGTCTGCTTTGTCAATCCCTAGCTTCGAGGAAGATTTCTTCGAGGGAGATTGTAGCATAATAGCACTGCTGTATTTTCAATTGATTGAAGCCTGTAAATCGCCAATCCGAAAATCCCATTTTGACCGCACGTGGTGATCAATGCTCTAGCCTTGTTTGTATGAGTAGAGGGCTTTGCCCCGCAGTGTGTCAATAACATAATTGTTTACTAGCTTTTGCCCGCGACTTCGTCCGCGTGAATGTCGGTTATGCAGACGATGTCGCAGATTAAAAAGTAGCCTATGTCCTTTCCCAGGGTTCTAGCTATCTTCATATCAATTTTCATCAAAATCGGTTTGGCCTTTTTATCGTGAATGCATAACAGAGAGTTACTTTCGCATTTTTAATACTAAGTATGGATAGTATGGATTATTTTTAACCTGTATCGTCCCACTGCAGGGCAATGGCCGCCCTTTCTCCTTTCCAACCCTCTCTGTCCTTAGCTAGTGTGGACCAATCTCCCCTGTAAGCATCAAGCTCATTCCGCCATCTTCATCTCGGTCTACCACGTTGTCCCTGGACGTTTTCCGAGACCCATATTGTGTGACTATATTAGGCCGGTATTATTTTATGGGAGTAAATATAATGGCCACCAAAAAATTCTTACTAAATATCAAATGTAGGTAGTAAATGATCACCAAAACTAAATACCAAATGTAGGTAGTAAATGATCACCAAAACTAAATACCAAATGTAGGTAGTAAATGATCACCAAAACTAAATACCAAATGTAGGTAGTAAATGATCACCAAAACTAAATACCAAATGTAGGTAGTAAATGATCACCAAAACTAAATAACAAATGTAGGTAGTAAATGATCACCAAAACTAAATAACAAATGTAGGTAGTAAATGATCACCAAAACTAAATAACAAATGTAGGTAGTAAATGATCACCAAAACTAAATAACAAATGTAGGTAGTAAATGATCACCAAAACTAAATACCAAATGTAGGTAGTAAATGATCACCAAAACTAAATACCAAATGTAGGTAGTAAATGATCACCAAAACTAAATAACAAATGTAGGTAGTAAATAATCACCAAAACTAAATAACAAATGTAGGTAGTAAATGATCACCAAAACTAAATAACAAATGTAGGTAGTAAATGATCACCAAAACTAAATACCAAATGTAGGTAGTAAATGATCACCAAAACTAAATACCAAATGAAGGTAGTAAATGATCACCAAAACTAAATACCAAATGTAGGTAGTAAATGATCACCAAAACTAAATACCAAATGAAGTAAATAATCACCAAATCTTAGTGTGCAAAATAATCAAAATCTTTTTGACCCTTACCTAAGTCCCTCCTGGGGCGGATCCGACATGGTTAGGTTAGGTTAGAACTGTGACCCCCTACGCACGAGGAGAGCGAGTGGAGCAAGCGTGCCACGGCAGCGGCCGCCGAGTGCCAGAACCAAATCGCTTTTATTTCTACAATACTTTAGGAAACACAATTTTGGTGATCATTTACTATTTTTTGGTTTTATTTTATTTACTATTTTTGGTAATCATTTGCTAGATCTGGAGGTTCGTTAAACATAAGCCTTATTATAATGTAACTATCTTTATATGGCACATATACCTAAGTAAGCACCCTCAAAATGCGTGATGAATTGATGATCAATGCTTTCATCTTCTTTCTATGAAATGGCGTCTTTGCCCTGCACCGGTGACGATAATAGGCCAGTGTTATTATGTAACTTTATATGGCACGTACCTAAGTAAGCATCCTCTCAGAAATATTCCACGCAGTGCTTCTATAAATAAAAGACTTATATTATTGAAAGGACTGTTTCTATCAATCATCATCATTCTTTGAAGAGTACCCCTAAAACTTCATTGGCAGTTACGACCGTTCATTGTTGCTCACTTAGGATATTATGCATGTTCGGGAACGAACGCTAACGTTGCTGGAATGTCGAAAGCCAACTCAAAGATGTTACGAGAAAGATATTATAGCCGTAAGTCTTAATTGCTTGTTGTTTAAAATCAAATGCAGAAAAAATTGATGAATAAAACATAGAAGTACCTAGGTACGTGTTATGACTGAATAATTATTTTATTTTATTATTTCATTTATCATCATCATCATTTCAGCCGAAAGACGTCCACTGCTGGACATAGGGGAGCAAGTGGCGCCACATTGACCGGTCCCGTGCGACTCGCATCCAGCGGATCTCCGCAACCTTTACCAGGTCATCGGTCCACCTAGTGGGAGGCCTTCCAACGCACCTTCTTCCATTTATAAAATGATAAATAAAGTAATACAGTTTGTGAGGTTGGATGAATCGGGAACACGGGCCAGAGAGCGAGGGAAACCTTCTAACAATGCGTACCGTGTCCAGAGGTACTGCCTTCTGAATCAACCCAGTCGCCTAATTGGAACGTGGTTAGTCGAAAGTTCTTGGCTATAAAGCCATTTTTATCTGTTTTTGCCTAAATGGTCTCAACGCGGGTCAAAAACATCCCAATTCTCTTATCCAAAGATAAAAAAAAAAACAAAATAACTATTTATTTTCAAGTTATTTTCTAGTGAAACGGAAGATGGTCGTGACACGTTATAGAAAGGCAATCATTTCCTGGAAAATATTTTTTCAATTTGATTTGTTTATTAAAAGTCAGGGTACGCCGATCTATTCTCTTACTTTCAATCACGACTTTATTATGAAAACAGTTCGTGTTCACTAAGGAATAAAATATAAACATTAGTAATTGTATGTCCTTGACCGACTTAGTGTTATATTGGTTCCTCCTTCCTCACGTTTGCGTGTAGATTTTATTCCTAGATCTCTAAAGCCTTGAAAGGATCTTACTTTACTGATATTAGTGTTTAAACAGTGGAAATATTGTTCAGTGATAGTGACTGATAGTTTTGTTTAAATTTTATTTTTTTGTTTTTAGTATATTTTGGTCTTCTAGTTCTGCTTTTCAAGCGACTTCATAAAAAGAAGGTTCTCAATTCGACTCGTATTTTTTTTAATGTTTGACCACGCATAGCTTTTCAGTCTTTCTTTCAGTGTAGTCCGATTTCTATGATTCTTTCTTTAATTTATACTGTTTACCTCAAAGTTGGACTCATATAAATTTTATGAAAATATTCCACCCCTAAAGGTAGAAAATTAAGTGATGGATTCATATTTTTGTTGTCACCGTTTCGTAATTAATTTGTATCATAAGAAGAAGAAGAAGGCACAAGGTAAAAGAATTAAGCACTAAAAAGCGAAAAAAAACTATTTTACAAAAATATCTATACGTGTCGGATGTCGGATGAATAAAGACAACCGCCTTCAAAAAGTAAAAAATAACTTCTATTAGCAAGTCGGTTGCAATACAAAACAACAAACAAAACCTAAACTAACATAAGCTAACCTAAGCTACAAAAACTTGCGAATTTAAAGTTATTTTTACTTTTTGAAGGTGGTTGTCTTTTTTGTAGAAAAGTTTTGTCTCGACCTTTTGGAGGAGGGCGGTATTGACAGCGACATGGTAGGTATATATGCTAATGCAGTTGTTTTTCGATTCTATTAAATTACTATTATTATATCTACCTACATAGAAGTAAGCCATATCTACCAGCTTTGTTATCGGTTTTTATGTATTATTTTTACGATTATTCAATTTAATAATATCAAGATTCTATTGTCCTACTACAGGGCAGATCCTCATAGTTCCCATCCTGGGAAGGCACAAGCATCATCAAGATTCTTCAAGGGGGATTGGCGAGCTCAGACTTACCTATAAAAAAAATTGAATCCAGGTATCCGAACGATCTTTAATGTCTGTAATGATCGAGATAGTCTTAGTTCATTTTATTAGTCATCATCATCATTTCAGCCATAAGACGTCCACTGCTGGACATAGGCCTCCCCAAAACCCCCCCCTTTGCCATAATCGCCACGATTGGCAGGTGGGTTGGCGATCTCAGTATGGTTGTTACAAAGGCACAGAGAACGCTGCTGCCCATTCTCTGGTAAGTCCCTTAGTCGCCTCTTACGACACCCACGGGAAGATATGGGATGGTACTATTCTTTACGTCCGATACCACACGGAACACATTTTATTAGTACAACAGTGTAATTTATTATTTACAGAAGTATTTTCATCAAAGTCTAGCTGGTGCCTGTCTTTATGAACACTGGTACTTAAAGAGCGCCTAATGAAAGTAGACCTGGGAAACACGCAAGTGGTTTATATAAACCTTTTTAATGGAACTGCAACTCGAAAGTAACATTTGAAATCTTCAAAACATGTTCCTTTTTCTTCAGTGTCTCCTTGAAGAAACTGACAATTTATGTATAGAAGATGACTGGAAATGTACTACGTAGACTCAGATTATCAAACAAAAGGTAGAACACTGCGAGTGAAGCCACAAAAGCAAATACAATTTAAAAACGAATATCTGCAATTCGCTTCGCACTGTACTAACACGAGTCAGTACAGCACGAAGCGAAGCATTGCTAAAAAAAACAAATACTGATACAAATAAAAATTCAAAAGCGAATACAATCACGAAATTGTAGGTATTCGTTTTTGAATTTGTATTTGCTTTTGTGGCTTCACTCGCAGTGTTAAGCACGGTCTATCTGCCTTTTGTTTGATAATCTGTGTACCTACCTACGTAGATCTCTAAATGATAGAAGTATGCTAGTAACAATTTTAGTATCGTCATCATCTTGTTATCATCCCGCGCATATAAAATTCAATGGAGGGAAATAGGTTGTAATATAATGCTTGTGGGCGATGAACTACTACTACACAGTATATAGGTACCTACTGACATTATGCAATAGCTCAATCCAGAAACAGGTTTCCTCTTTATACAGTTAGAAATATTATACGTAATATCAGCTGGCATCGATAGAGAACTTTTTGGTTATAGTTAATAGTTGTTGCGTGTAACTGGCCAAAAATGGGAGAACCTCAACGGTTTCTTGTTTCGAAATTCAAAATTTAGCAAGTCCGGTATCAATTTAAATCTATCAATACCGACCAGCATCAATTCGACTGTCTCTGAACTCCCGAATTCGTTCCAAATTCAATTACTTATTACAATGCCTATTGTATGTAATGTCGACATTTTTATTTTCTAAATAGCTAAACTTCATGTTTATTTCCCAACGTTACACTAACAAAATATATATTTTTTATATACCATGTTACTTATTGGAACTTTCGTTCTCGATTAGACAACAGTGACAATCGGACTGTCGCGTTGAGCGGTCGCTCCGCGCGCGAATAAAAGTGCTGTGATACATATGTAATTGGTTACAACTAACAAGTCGTCATGTCAAAACTCAAGGTAATATTGATAGTAAGCGTGCGAAACTCGCAAAAAAACTTAATGATTACAACCTTGAATTATTATCTCGTGTTGATGCATTTTTAATCGTAGTTTAAAGTTAATCAAAGAGTTGCAGCCGCTTTGATTATGTGTGACATCGGTTTTATTTCACGGCCAGGAACGGTTTCTTTTGTTATCGTCCGTTTACGGTGTGTTGACACACCTCTAATGTTTGTTTCTGCAACGTTAGAGAGATAATTGAAATAGATTTTCGTTGACGTTTTCACATAATGTGTACGATCTACCTTAAGTATAAAATTATTTTGTGAAACCAGGTAATGTGGGTCGAGTGTAAACTCTTTTATTTATTCGCATGTACGGTAAGTAAATATATTTATATGGTTCGAAAATCTACTATGCAATTAACATGGGAAGTGTTCTAAATATTTTATGATAATTTACTTGCAAATGCATTACAATAGACGTTTAGTTATTATCAAACGTAGAAACGTAATTCTATAATATTGTACTAAACAATGCAGGTAGGTACTAAATTAATGCGATGTCTATTCTGAAAGTTCCCTATCAACTTAATTAAAGATTGTATTAAAACCTAGTTACTCCTACTATTAAAATGAAGACTCCTTTTTATGAACAAAATAAAATATTGTTCTTTATTCAAAAACATGTTTTAAATAAAGAACAACATTTCGCAAAAAAAGAAGACTGCAGACACCATAACCATACTGTAACAAAACAAAAAATCTTCGACAAAAAATATTTAAACAGATAGAACACACAGACCACAGACATTATAATTCACCGTTTAGGCGGTTGACGTCCATCGCAGTGATTCAGTAGGAGACTGGACGTTTACGTGCCCGATAACGTTTAAAAACCATTGACGTAGGTACACAGCAGAGAGCGAGGGACTCAAGAAGTGAATTAAATGGACGTTTACGGGGCAATATTGGTACTGAAAGGTATCTATAGCCATAATAATAATCTAGATCAAGGGTTTGGTTCAGAGGACTTGTACTTCTGGACACGGCCTGTATTGTTAGGAAGTTTCTCTCTATATGGACCATTGACCGCCGTAGCTTGGACCCATTTTTGTTTTTATACTAATACTAGCTGACCCGACACGACAGACGTTGTCTTGTCCCTATACCTAGCCTTTTACACCGTTTAAATCTTCCCTGGACTTACACAAATATTTTAAGACCAAAATTAGCCAAATCAGTCCAGCTGTTCTCGAGTATTAGCGAGACTAACGAACAACGATTCATTTTTATTGTATAGATTTAAATATATTATTTAACTGCCCCATTAACAGCATTCAGCATTTCAGCTTTAAGCTAAAATTAATGCTTAGCTGAGGTTTGATTCCCAGATTGGGCAAAGTGTTATAAGTACTGTTGGCCTGGATTTTGGATGTTGGAAGTGTTACCCCGTGCCTCAGAAATCGTGTGAAATCTACTTGACTGGCATTCGTAGACCTTTGACAGTCGTTACAAAAGTCAAAAGCTCGAAAGTCTAACAAACAGTCTTTCTTACCAAGGGGTATCGTGTTACCCAGCTTACTCATTGCTTGTATGACATTGGAAAATATAAATGGAATACTAGCTTTTGCCCGCGACTTCGTCCGTGTGAATGTCGGTTATCGCGGATGCAGAGGAATTCGCTTATTAAAAAGTAGCCTATGTCCTTCCCCGGGGTTCAAGCTATATTCATACTAAATTTCATGAAAATCGGTTCAGCCTTTTCATCGTGAAAGCGTAACAGACAGAGTTACTTTCGCATTTATAATATTAAAGAGTATGGATTTAAATATATTATTTAACTGCCCCATTAATCTCATGATATCAAGCGTAACTGCTGAGCGTGGGATCATGGGAGGTTTGATTTCCAGATTGGGCAAAGTGTTATTCGGTTGGCCTGGATTTTGGATGTTGGAGGTGTTACCCCCGTGCCTCAGAAATCGTGTGAAATCGACTTGACTGGCATTCGTAGATCTTTGACAGTCGTTACAAATAGTCAGAAGCTCGAAAGTCAAAAGCTCGTCACAGACGTAGCTATAATATATATTAAAAATATACGTCAGACGTAGCTATAATTTATATTAATATAATTCATAGCAAGGCATATTACGATATATTTCAGACGCAGCTATAATATATATTTTTACTACGTCACCAAAATGTGTGGACAGATATAGCAAGGCATATTAATATATATTTCAAAAATGTGAAACAAACAACGATCGCAGACGTAATAAGGGCGAAAATATATTATTATAAATTATAGCTACCGTGTGTGGTGTTGTGGCTAGCTGTAATATATATTATAGCTACGTACAGTACGGTCAACGTATCTTGGCGCGTCTGAAGTTAGCCGATTAGCTGCGCAGTAGACAATTTCGTTCCTAAAAGTTCCATTGCGCAGCCAAACAGCTAACTTCAGACGCGCCAAGTTACGTTGACCGTATTGTATGTGACGGGCTTTACAGTTTTACTAAGGGGTATCGTGTTACCCAGTAACCCATGGAAAACCTTCAGCTGTATTCGGTAGACAACATAGTTGGTTACTTTGATGACACGGTTGGCGCAGTAGTTGAGCGATTGACTGCTGCGCTGCGTGTTGCGGGTTCGATTCCCGCGCGGAACAAATATTTGTATAGCCTACAGACAGTTGTTCCGGGTCTGGCTGTTTGTGTATGTGAGTTTATATGTTTGTAAACCCACTCACGACACAGGAGACTTTCCTAGTGTGGGGCAACGTTTTTTTTTTTTTTTTTTTTTTTAAACTAGCCAGGTGATGGTTGGAGGTGACAGTCACAAGACTTATAACAACGAATATGGAGTCAGGATTTTATTCAGGGCTGTACTTTTGGACACGGTCTGCATTGTTAGGAGGCTACTCTCTATGGAGTTCTGACCACCGGTAGCCCGGGCCCAGTTCCCGATACCGGTGTACTATAAAGGAATCTGTGCCGGTGGGCTACTATTTTACATAATATACTTTAATGATTTTAAAGCAATTATTTAAGTTTATAATATAACTAACTAGCAATAAACGAAAGAAAATTTAAAACATATATTAAAAGTACACTCTGTAAACAAGCATATTACAGTTTAGAGGATTATATCCATGATAAGAATGCTTGGAAACATGCTGGTCCGGGCTCCATAGGACAATCTACAGTCTAGACAAAATCAAACAGATTGCTAATTAAACCTACTTAATTTATACTTAGTATATACATTATATTTAATTCTTGCTTTGGGTCACACACTGGTTCATAGGTTCATAGTTTGTTGAAATGTATGGAGTGGTTGTCTACTTTTACAATAATTGTAAATAATAATATGTGAACACTATGTATCTATGTATACAACTTAGCTATCATTCTTTATCTTGTAATACTTTGTACATAGGTACTTCAATATAGTGTTTTTATGCAAGGTCCATCGTATTCACGTATAGTTATATAACTGTAAACTGTAAATGCAAAATGTTGTACACATTTTTTTTTAAAAGAGTAAGTATGGAGTTTCTTGCCCATTCTTCTCCATACGAAACTACCTTTTGGAATGGGCAACTAGAATCAACTTTATATTTTTTTATTATGACGTTCAAAAGTGCCTTTTTAATGGTCTAATTGAAATAAATGATTTGACTTTGACTTTGACTTTAAACTTCTGCCCGCGGCTTCGCCCGCGTAAAAAAGAACAATCATCCCAAGGGAACACATAATCGGGATAAAAAGTATCCTATGTGTTAATCCAGGAAATGGTCTACCTGTGTGCAAATTTTCATGCAAATCTGTTCAACGGTTTACGCGTGATTGAGTAACAAACATCCAAACATCTTCACAAACTTTCACATTTATAATATTAGTAGGATATAATATATATTATTATTATTATTTCAGCCGAAAGACGTCCACTGCTGGACATAGGCCTCCCCAAGGGGGGGTTTTGCCAAAATCGCCACGCTTGGCAGGCGGATTGGCGATCGCATTATGGTTGTTACAAAGGCACAGAGAACGCTGCTGCCCATTCTCTGGTAAGTCCCTTAGTCGCCTCTTACGACACCCACGGGAAGATATGGGATAGTGCTATTCTTTACGTCCGACACAACACATATATATAGGGTGACTGGTAATTAGTGTACGATACTTAAACACGTGATTGTGTTCATGATAACAAACAACTTTCCTGAAGAAATTTTTTTTTGTACTGGTACACTTTAGGTCACAGGCGTGCGCGCGCGTGAATTTCATACGGCTGTTGTGTTATTGTGATAAAAGTGAACCAGTACAAGAAACATTTTTTCTTCGGGAAAGTTGTTTGTTATCATGAACACAATCACGTGTTTAAGTATCGTACACTAATTACCAATCACCCTATATATGTATATTATATATTAATATAATATTATATTAGGATATGTGTTAAAAGGAAATAGCCCACACTGGGATTCAGCTGCATCCAGTTAGACTGGAAGCCGACCCCAATATTCTTGGAATAGGTTAGGTAGACGATGATGACTAGTACAATATATTTGTACGGTGGTACAGACTGAACCCTTCTGCAGGCCATAGGGGTCACATAGGGTCTGGAACGCTGAAGAAAATCAACCAATGTTATCTATGATAATGACACGATGATTCAATCCACAGTTTTGCACCGGTTTCAATACCTAACCGGTTTAAATACAGGTTTACGATATTATAGATTATGTAATATCATTATTGTGAAGATATTGCTTGTTTTGATTATTCGCTTGCAATACTTGAAGCACAGTATAGTATCTTGAAGTAAGGAAACACTGTGAATTGTTTTGCAAGTAAATATTTGAAACGTATATGTGTCTAAAATAGTGATGAATATGTGGTATGTGTGTGTGATAATTAATGGAAAGTGAGAGAAAGACCAAAGAACAAATTAATGTACCTATGTAAGTAGGTACTGTTTGAGGGATGTTTAGCATTTTAATCGCAGTACGATTTTAATAGGCGGTTGATAGGCGAGATACTTCGTGGGCGATAGTGTGCAAGGAGAAGAAAATACTTTGAACCTTTTGTTGCATAAAATTGTAATCCATACTCCATACTTTATCCATACTAATACTAATATTACAAATGCGAAAGTAACTGTCTGTTACGCTTTCACGATGAAACGGCTGAACCGATTTTGATGAAATTTGGTATGAAAATAGCTTACACCCTGGGGAAGGACTTAGGCTACTTCGTCTGCATCCACAATAACCGACACTCACGCGGACAAAGTCGCAGGCAGTACTTATTATAAAATCGAAAGTAAGTTTGTTCGTTGCTTTCACGGGTTAAGCTACTGAACCAATTTGGATGAAAGGACATGTTTCATAATGGGCCCTGTCTATGTACACCACTTAAAAAAAAGAGAAAATTTCGTAGAATAAGAATAATAATATAATAATAATATGTGGGGACATTTTCACACACGGCCATCTGACCCCAAACTAGGGAGACCCTGTACTATGGGTGTCAGACAGCTGATATACATACACAAATACATTTAAAAAAAAAAAAAAAAAAAAAAAAAGTACAGATAATTCATTGAAATGTATACTGTTGTGGTAGTAAATGGATTTTCAACATAGCGTCACTCAGATTTAGCTACTCTATAAACCATAGATCGACCATTGATCATAGAAAAAGAACTGTCATCTGTCAGTGTCACAACAGTGTCACTTTCGTCTCGTTTTGTTTCTAGTTTCTGGAGTTATTTATGACAACCCCGCTTTCGTTTGTTGAATTTAACACTTTAACATTTAACGTTTCTTTCCCATCTGTTTACCTGGCTATCCACAAATCGACGCAGAAAATCAGAATTATAAATGTCAAAAGTCATTAATCAATCAAAATGACAGCTTACCGCCATGATTGTTTTTTGTTGTGTGTTGCAATTACAAGCGCAATTTCTTGTGTTTTACCTGCTCACAAAGCCATTTTAAAGTAATTGGACAGTAGAGAACTATTTCACATGTGTTTCCCTATTATTAAGTATGATGTACGTACATGTACAAGGACTGGGCCCAGGCTCCATACATTTTGAAACAACTCCTTTGACACCGACTAAGCTGGAACTCCAAGAATGGACATAGCTACATTTTTACTCCGCGACTTCTGCTCCCGCGATAACTGACATTCACTTGGATGAAACCGCGGCAAAAAGGTAGTAATTAAATACAAGTCTAATGTGGTTAGTGGTTTTTTTCAATTATTTGTAATATTGAGTTGACATACATGGTATGTTATTCACTGAAACGTTAGACAAAGTTAGTACATAGTCGTTTTTAACCGACTTAAAAAAGGAGGTTCTCAGTTCGATCCGTATGTTTGTATGTATGTACGTATGTATGTATGTTTGTCCGCGATTATCTCCCGTTTGGCAGAACCGATTTTGATGCGGTTTTCAGAAAAGTGTTTGTTACATTCTGGAGAAGGTTTTAGTATAAAACAAACAGAAATTTATTCAGCGCTTTTTGAAAAAAAACAACAAAAACCGAGAAGACGATTTCGCTTTCCATCTTTGGAGGACTTTCAATCTCTGTTTTAACCGTTTTGCCGTTCTTTACTGGATTTGGGTGATAAGGAGGCACTAAAAAGTGTAAAATAAAAACTCTTTTGAAAAAAGAGAGCCGCCTTCATAAAAAACCTAAAAAGTGATAAATCATGTGTGTTCTGTGCTAAAGTTATTTATCACTTTTTAGTTTTCTTTTTCGTTTTACTATACCGAGAGTACGTACGTACAACGTACCTACGTACTGCCTACCTACTCACTTAAAAAACGGTTTTGAGGGTCAGTAATTTTAGTTACAATTCCAATTACTTTGTTGCCACTGATTTCTCTTTACACAACTATGAAATCAATCCCAAGATCACACGCTCTGTAACCACAATAACGTGTCCAATATTGATTTTTAATATAGGTACTTACCTACTTTCAATCTTTACAATTCACCGATATACGTGCCCAAGAGGAAAGTAGAGTTCTCTTTGATATCGAGGACAAATCCCCGTGTAACCTTTATTGAATTTTAATGAAAATTGGCAAAGAGGATGCTTGCCCCTTCACAAAGGAGATTGAGTACTTTCATCCCGGAAAATCACAACTTTACATACGGGCGGAGCAACGGACAAAGCTAGCGAACTAATGGACATCGTCGACTCTTCAGTGAGCAGAGGTTCGGAAAATCCCTCTTGTTCCCCTCGAAGTTTGAACTGAAAGTTTCTATTGACAACGAAGAACTTCCATGAAACCAGCGTTGGCTTTCAAATTGTTAAAACTTTTGTAAGGCTTGAATTCAAGGTTCGAGAAACAGATTGGTACCTCCATTTATGGTTACATTACTCGGTCTTCTTTGTGAATTAAATTGCAGGATAGAATCCTTGTATTTTTTTTTACAGTCGGGTTGCATTTGGTGGCCACTCATCTGATCTTAAGTGATGTTGCGGCCTAAATAGCACGCTTGCCTAGGATGAATCGGTTCTCTCGTTCCTTGAAGATACCCAGATTATAATAATGATATGTATCGAGGAATAGAGAGGCGGGGAGTGGACAGTATACAAGTTCAGTGCAATGTTTACTTCATGTTGAGAAAGGTCGTCTTATTTTGAAACTAGCTTTTGCCTGCGATTTTGTCAATTTTCTTACAACTCTCTTTTTTTTCTATATTGAAATATAAGCTTTGACACTCAGAGATAACGTCGCTTCTTATTAGCAAAAGAATTTTCAGAATCGGACCAGTAGTTCCGGAGAGTAGTTCGTAAAAACAAACAGACTCTTCAGCTTTAAAATATTACTAAAGATAGTATAGATAAATATCCGCCTCAGCTACATCATGTTAAGAAAGGTCGTCATATTTTTAACTAGTGACCCGCCCCGTCATCGCACGGGTGCATTGTAGATCAAACTATTGATGAAAACTGCATTTAAATCCGTTGCGAAGTTTAAAATATCTAAGCTAACAAATGGCGGGAGCGACTTTGTTTTAGGTATACCGGCCTGCCGCTTGCATTCACCGATTACGAGCGACCTTGACGATGTCATCTGTCCAACTGGTGGGAGGTCCATCTGGTCCTTGGGAGCGTTTACAAACATATAAAATAAACTCACATACACAAACAGTCAGAACCGAAACCACTACCTGTAGGCCATACAAATATTGGTTTCCTGTGGAAATCGAACCCGAGACACACAGAGCAGTTGCCAGTCGCTGAGTCACTGCGCAAACCGTGTTTTCCGGAATTGAAAGAGCATCATTTTAGGTATTATATTTATTGGAAAACAGAAATTTTCTAGAAGAAAATACTTCAATTTTTTAGAAGAAAAGATTTAAAGTGCTGTTACAAGGTTTCGCATAAGTCTCCTTGAAAAATACTTAATGTAAGTAAGTAGTAAAAGGTATCTAGAAAAGTCATTCCGTTGGGACGTTAAGAAGCACTATTTCATTTTCTATACAAACCTTTCAGAAGAAAAAGAAAAGGTATGCTCTTAACATTGATTACCTAGCTCTTGAAAGTTACTAATGTAATAATATGAGTGGGTAGTCGGTCGGTACCAACGACCAGTTTCATAAGTTCCCAATATACTTAAGTACTTAAACTTTGTTTCAAAATGTTTAAAGCGCCCCTCATGCACGAATTTTAAAATTAATATATGCTTTCTAAATTTATCTTAGACAATACTGGACCTTAATATTTAACTATTATAAGTCTGGAATCGCACATCCGCCTTGAACTATTACAGTGATCACTGCTTCTGCTAGGGTTGCCATCTCAGTTGATCAGAAATCCGGGAGGTAAAAAAAAACCATCAAATAACTTTTATTTATAGTTGTATTTTGTCATACCTTTTGATTACAAATGATACAATCATAGAATTCTTTACAAGACGTGTATTGAAACTTATTGTAAATAGAGTCATCTTTGTACCACAATAAGTCAAACATCGATACCAAAAATCCGGGAGATTTAAGCTGCGTTCCTGGAGCCGGGAGATTTTCAAATCTTATGTCCTGTTTCCGGGAGAATCCCGGAATTCCGGGAGAGTTGTCTCGTGTCTTCTCCTGCATGACCAGTGAGTGGTATTTGCTTAGCAGTGACAATAAACAGATCAGAAACTGCCTTGAAATCTGGCTTGTAAACTGAGCTCTCGCTGATCTAAGAATTAAACTAACAACACTAGGTACTAGGTAGGTATGTTTGCATAAACCGAATAGATGTACAAAATTATCAAATAGGGTAAACAGTAATAACAAATATCTACTTACATACATTCGATGATTCGATGTATTAAAATTACCTATTCATACTAGAATGGTTTAGGTAGTGAAACAATCTTGATATATGTCTTTTAATTGATATTGCATGTTAAAATTGTCAAACATGTAGTATGTATTGCTGGTATAATACAAATGCAAAACAAATTTATTATCTACCTATGTTTGCAAGAAATATCAGAATTTCAACAAGCACATTACAATAACAAGACATGTCAAGATTGTTTAGGTACCTGTATACCTAAATCAATGCAGTATAGATTTCGATTGAGGTTTTGTTTACAAATAATTTTGTTGAACTGATGTTTGCGAAAAGATGAGCTCATCAGAAAGAGCTTCATTTTTTTGAATTTAGAACTAACCGAGAATATTCTACATATATTATAACAAGTTTAAAAGCTTATTCCAATGATCGTCAGTTGCATTTAAACATTATTTTTATTTTATATTCGGTGCAAATGACAGGTGTCAAAACGTTCGTAACATATTAATTTAATACGAATCATATTCATAGTCCAGCCAATGTAACACGTTGTCAATAAATAATTATCCCATGTAAATTTCTGTGATTGGTTGATTATTTTGGTTAACCAATCACATGAATTTCGACAGTGGATTTAATTAGATAATCACTGATTTCCTATCAATTCTACATTGTTAGGTTCCTAGTTACATTTGTTAATAAGAAACAGTAGAGCTATTCTGTTGCAATCTCCCTCGGTGAACACCCAGGGCCTCAAGTCTGCTATTACAATAGTGTCAGAATGGTCTTTCACTGATTTCATAATTGTTGATTTTGACAAGTTTGGTAATCTACTAATATAATGGCGTCATTATAAAAATCAATTATAGACCATTCTGACACTATTGTAATAGCAGACTTGAGGCCCAGGTGAAGTGAGCTGTCATCCGTCCCGATGCTTGGGATTGACAAAGCAGACGGACGGATTTCACCTAGGAAGTTCACCTAGGTGTTCACCGAGGGAGATTGTAACAGAATAGACATACCTACTGGTCATATCGTTGTCAGTACACTCACACTATTTATTGACCTTTGTGCTATTAAGCAATTAAGTCTTCACCTTACACGCAAGCGCGAGCCATAGTTGTTGCCACCTTTCGCCCTTTTAGATTTCCTATGCACTAGCTTTACGTAGCATGTAATGTACTTACAGTACGGCAATTATTTATCTTAACCCATTCGCTGCCAAAAACTGGATCAAACCAGTATTTCCGTACACAACAATTATCGAAACAAAGTAACCACAAATCAGTGTGTGCACATAATAAATCATGTTTCGAATTAATAGACAATAATTGATAGTAAAACCACATAAATTAACAATAAGATTCGGATTAATTCAGAGCACGAGCCGTTCAAAAACTGTTATTAAAATAAGCATTACAGGTGCCACTATACTTTATACTTGCGCCTCCCTAGAAGGGAATGAAACGTGTCCCGTCAAATGTGGTTCATTCTTTTGCTATCCAGACCTTGAAGTGAACACACGTGAACTACTCCAGCAGGAGTACCTACCTTTTTAGGGTTCCGTAGCCAAATGGCAAAAAACGGAACCCTTATGATTCGTCATGTCTGTTTGTCTGTCTGTCCGTCCGTACGTCACAGCCACTTTTTTCCGAAACTATAAGAACTATACTGTTGAAACTTGGTAAGTAGATGTATTCTGTGAACCGCATTATGATTTTCACACAAAAATAGAAAAAAGAACAATACATTTTGGGGGTTCCCCATGCTTAGAACTGAAACTCAAAATTTTTTTTTCATCTTCATCGAACCCATACGTGTGGGGTATCTATGGAAAGATAGGTCTTTCAAAATTATATTGAGGTTTCTAATATCATTTTTTTCTAAACTGAATAGTTTGCGCGAGAGACACTTCCAAAGTGGTAAAATGTGTCCCCCCCCCCCTGTAAGTTCTAAATAAGAGAATGATAAAACTAAAAAAAATATATGATGTACATGTTAACTTCCACCGAAAATTGGTTTGAACGAGATCTAGAATGTGTTTTTTTTTAATACGTCATAAATCGTAAACCGCAATTTACCTTTCATTCAATCAACTCAAATATAAAAATAAAAAAAACTTTTATATTATTATGTTACTTGCTGCTACGGAACCGTCCATGGGCGAGTCCGACTCGCACTTGTTTCACGTTAACGTAGGAGTTTGATTTTTTCACAGCTTCAAGGGACCGTGGACATGGTTTTAAATTCAACTCTCCACGCGTTACCGAGATAAAGGGTCTTGACAGACAGACAGACAGACAGACAGACAACAAAGTGATCCTATAAGGGTTCCGTTTTTTTTTCTTTTGAGGTACGGAACCCTAAAAATGGATACAACTGCAAGTGAAATCGCTCAATTGATTGCTCTATTGCAGGGTTTCTTAAAGTAGGGTCCGTAGCATATGTATCAGGGGTTTACAGTAGGTCAGTTAACTAATTTATTACGAAATCGTGTAGTAAACTCTCCATTTCTCGGCCAAGCCACGAACTCGAAAAAAGGCTCGTTTTCTTTTCCAAAAATATTCTAAGACAGGGGTCCGTGGAATTGTTTAAATTGTGAAAGTGATCCGTGACTACAAAAAGTTTAAGAAACCCTTCTCTATTGCAATCAGGGATGCGGCAGTGTGATGTTGCTCGGCAACTGAATTTAAGGCGTTTTTTCCATTCGACGGTCGGTCGGTCGGTTCGTTGCCGCGTTGGTTCCAAAGGTTCCAAGAGACTGGTGCCTATATTCGAAGACGTGGATCTGGCAAACAACGCTGCACAGGTCATTAAACATACTTTCAGTGGTATTGTCTTGTTTTCCATAAAATAATTTGTACTATTATTGTTTTCCATAATCTTCCCCCTCATAATATTTACTTGCACTATTGCACATTTATACTAATAAGTATAACGCTTGTCATACCAACTTATTAGTAGTCACTAGCTGACCCGACAGACGTTGACCTGTCCCTCTACCTACGTACCTGCCTGTTTACCTACCCTACACTTACCCTACAAATACCCTACCCTACACTACACCATCTACTATGTTACTCAGCGATAATGTAGCTTTCGATTGGTGAAAGAATATTGGAAATCGGACCAGTAGTGTTTGAGTTTATTCGTTATATACAAAAATACAAATCTTTCCTCTTTATAATATTATTATTATAAGTATAGATAACTTTTATATGCCATAAAATAAGTTTCCATAATAACATGTGTTATAATCATAAGTTTCTATAAGTAACACATTACATAATGAATACTTGACATAAGCAACATTTTAATATAATTTAGAAACGTTTATTGTTTGAACAAAAAGTAATGTTATTATGGCATTTGGTCTGTAATCAAATGATTTATTACAGCAAACAATCTTTAGACAATAAACGGGATTCCTTCTTTTCGCATAATGTTCTTCTTCTTAATATACTTTGGCATAATTTGTTTTGCCATAATAATACTTTGCCATATATTTATTCAATATGTTGTGCTACAAAACTTAGTGACAAAAACGCTTTGAATAATTCCGATCCATAATATCTTGCACCAGTAACATAAATATTTTAGTTTTACTTTATTTTTAGGAATTATATTTGTATTGGGAATTATTTCATCTGCTGACTAAATGTATACATTTGTAAACGTTATTTTAATAAATATATTATTATTAATTATTATAAATATAAAATTATTATTATTATAGATTCTGGAAAAAACTGTATCAAAGAAATACTACGAATAACTAGAAATTTGACATTGTAAGAGTAGAAAAGTAAACCATATTTGATATTAGGAATACGTAACCTAAATCAAGTACCTACATAAAATTTTAGTTTTATTCCAACTCACTTATCTTTGCCTGTCACGGCGGCGCTATTTGCAAAGCCAAAACGTTAAACTCCTGTCAAATTCAATAAATTTCAGTTTAGTTCCAATTTTGGCCACACGAGATAAGTGTGCTTGTCCGTACAATTGAATGCATAGATCTAATCTGCATGTAAATACATGTGTGCTATTTGATGTCTCTATTTATTTCTGTATACAATGTATATTGGGATGGGACGGTACCTCAACGTGAACCATTGTTAGTTAGGTACCTGGTATCCGAAGGTTATAAGCATAGACATAGAACACTAGACTACTGCTCAGCGTGTCGCTGAAAGGTACAGAAAAGCACAACCAAGAACACTTACGGTACAGCGTATTTTCACCATTTTGCAGGAATATGTAACGACTTTGTTTAGGCACATGAGCCAAAAACGCGGCACGCGATGAGGGCCAAAAAATATTAAGCTCTGTCTCTTTTCTTTCAAAGTCAAATCATTTATTTCAATTAGACCATTATAAGGCACTTTTGAACGTCAAATGAGGAAAAAAAATGATTCTAGGTGCCCATTCCAAAAGGTAGTTTTGTATGGAGAAGAATGGGCTAGAAACTCCATACTTACTCTTTTAAAAACGATGTTAACAATATTTGCATTTACAGGAAATATATAATTATACGTGAATACGATGTACCTTGCATAAAAACACTAGGTATTTTAAAGTGTGTACAAAGTATCACAGATTAAGGAATGACAGACTAAGTTATATGTACATAGATACATAGTGTTCACATATTACAAATGTTGAAACAGTTGACGACCACTCCTTATATTTTAACAAACAATGAATCAGTATGGGAGCCTGAGCAGTGTATAAAAAAGAGTTAAATATATTATACATATTTATATTACGTATGAAATTGGGTATTTTAAATTAGCCATCAGTTCGATTTTGTCTAGACTGTCGATCGTCTTATGGAGCTAGACCAGCATGTTTCTAAGCATTCTTATCTTGCATATAGTCCTCTAAATTATAATAAACTTTTTTACTGAGTGTACTTTTAATATATGTTAGGAATTTTGTTGTAGCACTTAACACAGTACCCCATGAAAGATGTATGGACTTTAAACAATCCAAAATATGGTCGAGCTATTTTGTCCTTGTTTCTAGTATTATAGTCATGTCTATCACTTACTTTATTAAATATATGTAAGATTTTTCTTACATAAATAATATTTTCATAAATAAATTGGCAAGGCACTGTGATTATATTAATATTTTTAAATAATTCCCTAAGAGATTCGGGGCGACGTAGATTATAAATGGCTCTGACAGCTCTTTTTTGTAAGATAAAAACGGATTCAATGTCAGCAGCCCGACCCCACAGTAAAATACCATACGACATAATGCTGTGAAAGTAGCCAAAATAGACCAAACGCGTAGTTTCTACATCTGTCAACTTTACAAGCATCTTGAATATATTTTTCTTTTTCTTGTGTAAGCGAGGTAGAAGATGATCAGCAGCCTATAGTGACTTCTCTGTCTACGGTTATAAGGCTAATAATAATAGTTTTGTTGAACTACAAGCTTAGGTTTTGCTAACCATGGACCTGGAAAAAGGGTTCCCTGCTCATCATTATAAAGAACTTTTACCCACCATCTGTCTAGCTTTTTCCTGACCATGTTGGGGTTCGGCTTCCAGTCTAACGGGATGCAGCTGAATTGCGGGGCGCGACTGCTTGTCTGACCTCCACAACCCACTTGCTGGGTAACAGGATACCCCTTGGTAAGGCTGGTTGTCAGATTTTCTAGCTTACGACTACCGTCTCGTACAGACAGTGGCATCAACTGCTTACCCACATTTTGACGTGATTGTCAGTTTAAAATCTGCAAAAGTAGCTTGTTAGCGCCTTAAAGCCACAACGGTCCCTGGAACCACAGTGAAGACAATGCAAGCGAGGGTGTTATGCTTCTGGATGCTATATCCGCGGTATTGCAAGTAGACCGTACATGAGCCAACTGCGAATTCTCCAGTAACTGTAAAATGTCAGACGCTCGGTTTCCAACAAAGGTTGTCCAGTGACTTCGATGACCTCAAAGCCACGTTAGTACAATGATTGAATCGGTCCAGCAATGTTAGTGATCATTTTGGGACCAAAAATAATCAGCTGATGCATAATATTTTGTCGAATTATGCGAACATACATGTATGCGATCAGCTGGTTTGTTGTCAAGGTTGAAGTCATATTTAATATTGTTCATTTTGATCAGTACAATGACTCCTTTTTAGGTTTATGGTAAACGAATAAACTCCTCCTTTTTGAAGGCGGTTAAAAATAAAGACTTACATGAAAAAAAAACACTAGAGTAGGCATCACATAAAGGAGGATAGAATTGGTTATTTATTGGTACACTACACTGGCGTACGTTCAGTGAAATTACAGTTAAATCTGAAACCTAAACTGGTCAGATAGATTGCAGTATTAGTGAACCAATTTTAAAGAATCATAAAGCCCAATTCATTAAAAAAAATCTATTCATAATTTCATACCAATAAACGACAACAATGTCAAAAATGTATGGAAATTACAGGAGATGGAGACTGAGATTAGAATGCGAAAGTTCTGCAAAATCGAGAATTGCTCTTCTGATTCAAAAGCGAAGGTCACACTTCATGTTATCATACAATTGAGCCTCTTTTATAAATCACCTGCGTTAAGGACGTTCATAAGAACATGATTATTCTTTGACATTAATTACTACAATAACTTAAGAAGTCACCTCATTAACCAGCTCTGAACTTGGGATGTCAACAGATGTGTCAAGAATTCCATTGTTCACAAATGAGATTCTAATCAGCCTCTTGTCATTCCGTACCTGTTTAGATTATTTCGAGGAAAAACGTTTGTCACTGTCCTTTAATGATGGGCTACCGACCTACTTTGTCACATTGTCATTTATTTACGAATGCTACACTGTGACGTCCAAGTACAAGCAACTGCAGTTCATCTGTAGCAGTTTGACTACGAATACCGCCATTAAAAGCGCTGTGCTGTGGAAGTTAAATTATTACTGTAGACTTCGGTTAACTGTACGAGTATATTAGTATATAGTAGTAAATAAGAAAATTTCTAGCAAGCAAAAACGACTAGGATATGTTGTTCCGTTATGGAGTTCCGGTGTCTAGTGTCTACCTTCCAGTGGGCTAATTCACGTAACTAAAGAAGTGCTGTTGCAGTACAGTTGCAGTTAAGTTTCGATCAAAACAACGCTTTTCGTATTCTCTACCGCTGTCAGACACGCTCGCGTCAAGTTCGCGTCACGCGAGTGCAATAACGGCATTCTACTGTTGCGCGTCTTTGGTGCGTACTTCAGAACGCAACATGATCGGTATTCTACTATTCGTTTGACGTCTTAAAATGACAGTTAAGAAGCACTAAAATCTATACTGGGGTATTATTTTAATATTATATTAACGTCATAGAAATGTAATCGATTCTATTCGATTATTTAGTGAGTAATATATTTTCTCTCATGTGGCTAGTAAGTTTGGTTGTCGTACAGTTGACGTGCAGTTCTAGCGCAGTTTACGTGCAGTTCAAAGATTACAAGAATACCGTTTATCACTCAAACTTGAACTTTACTGCAACTGCTCTACAACTTCATCGGCGTGCCATAAAATTACATGAATTAGCCTTCAGGTCTATCATTCAACCTTGCAAACCAATCAAGACCTAAGTGCATCCTAAGACAATTTTAACAAGCCCAAATACGATCAGGATACATTGTTCCATTATGGAGTTCCGGTGTCTACTTTCCGGGTCCATCATCAGAACAGTTCAGTAGTACCATATACTTGTATTGTCATCAGAAGTACACATATTTGCCAATTTTCCCTATATTGAAACAATTAGAAGTAGGTGAAATTAGGTTCCCAAGATTTCATTACATAGTTATAGCACAGGTGGACTAAATAAAAGCGTGTTAAAAATCAAGGAACCACAGGTGAAAAGAGTCCACGTCTAATCAAACCATAACGTTAGGTAGGTTACAAAGTACCTAATTTACAATATTTTAAAGTCCTTTGAGAACTAAAAGGGAGAATAATCGATAAAAGTTTCCCAAGTAACAATGTTTAAAGCCTTTTACATCGTTCTTGGGCACGATCGAACGCAACCACGAACCCTAAAAGGCGATTATGTGCCATTTGATGTTAGAAAAACACAATTAAAGGCTAGTTTATTATTATTGTAAGCTGCTTTCAGTACTTTGTTGATTTTGTCATGAAAATGGGGTGAAGTCAGGGTATGTTTAGTGCTAGCGATAAGACGGCTTGTTGTTAAATAAACAAATATATATTTTTTCTTCTTTATTTAATTCAGTACGAAAACTGCCAGATTTTATTTATTATTTTTGTGTTGCAGCACGAAAACTGCCAGATTTTATTTATTATTTTTGTGTTGCGGAATACCGAAGGCCATGTTCATGGTGGTATGGTGGGTCTGAAACTATACCACCCACCTAACCGAAATGATTCACCAACAATACAAGGGATCTGACGCTCGGCGGCCGCTGACGCAGCACCGCTCGCTGCGCTCGCTCGCCTTCGCGCTTAGCAGTTTCTAACCAAACGATTTTCTCAGTGGTATACTTTAGATCCACCATACCACCAGGAGTATGGCTAGTGGTATGGTGGGTAAGCACCTAAGGGTTCGTGGCTAAGATAAAACCGCACATAATCGATCGACCGTGGTTAACTTACACGATACCCTTCCGTGCCCCGGAAAGTACGTAAACCCGTGAGGCCGTGACCATGGTGGTCATTCGCAGATCTTTGACAGTGTTTATGGGTACCTAGTCGAAAGCTAGAAAATCTGACAACCCATCCTACCAAGAGGTATCGTGTTACCAAGTCCATTTCATACCGCGACTCTTGATGTTGTCGACACAACGTAGTTAATGGTTGCGATTCTTTTTTTAAATAATTATGCATTAGTTTATTGACTGCCTCGCTGGTCTCGGGTTCGCGCTGGTGACAGCTGATCATGGGGTCCTGTGTTTCCAGGTGTATTTGGGTTTTTCTGTAAGGAATTTCTCAGTAGCAGCTCGGCGTTTGGAAGTTGGACTGTGCCTCGAAAACCACGTAATGGCGGTGGTCCTGTGCCTGATCTCTCTTCGGTCGTGTCAGATTGCCATCCCATCGGACTGTGAGAGTGAGGGAACAGGGAGTGCACCTGTGTTGGATTTTTTCCTTTGATTTGATTCGATCCACCCCAGCTCTCCAAAAAAGGCCAGCAGGGCCTTAACGTCGCTGGCGATCTCCCGTAGGTTTCTGGGTTACCGATGTACTTTGCCCTGTATGAAGCGACCTCAGGGCAGTCCAGAAGTAAATGGGCTGCTGTCTCGTCTGCTCCCATGCTGGCTCTGCACAGTAGGCTGTCTGTTACTCCTATGACAAAAAGATGTTTATTGAAAGACCCATCGCTAGTTATGGCGGCTGTGACCACACGCTTGTGCACTATAATTATCTCCTGCGTATTCGGCAAGTCTGCATTGAGATTATCCGCCGTGACCGAACTCGGTCCGGGGAATACAGGTTGAAATTGAATTCATGAGCATTTTTTTTCGCGCTGTTTCAGTTGGTCCCATAATAAAAGTTGTTTAGATTCGTGGTCTGAGTCACTCCTTAAAAATTTGCTTATGAATTCAATTTCATCCTGTATGTTATTATTAATACTTGAATGAACCCTAGGTGTTATAAAGCTACTTACACCACATAACAACAGTTGCTACCGCGGAATTCCTTGCAATAAACGGTGGGCTCGGCCGCTACCCACTAAAACTGATAGGTACATGACCGTTATAAAAAACACTGAGTCGAGATCAACTGTATTAATTGTCACAATCAACGGACGACGCACAATTTTTGAATCGCTTCTATAACTCTAAACTCACACTTGTATGGGTGTTTATTTACGAGCAAGAATCTATGACCGGTTTTATTAATAATTTTGAATAGACTAATACCTTGGAATAGAGAATGTTTTCAATTTTCTTTTTGCATGGTGTTAACGTGGTCAATCTCCATCTCCTTCTCCATCAATTCCTCTTTCTCATCCATGAATTTATATTAGCTGATTTTTATTGTCCTTTTTTATAGTATACAAACCTGAATTATTTAGTTAACTCAATTTTTTTGTTAAAATATAGCCTTAGTGCTATACACTAAGGGATAGCGTAAGTTCCTATTGGTGCAAGATTTTTGTAAATCGGTTAATTAGTTTAGTTAATTAGTTACCTAATTAGCAATTTGCCAGCGACCGCGCAGTCTTCGTATATTCTGATAAAATACGACCCATGTCGTTGATAATGTAGCTTATTTACGGGTAAAATAATTTTTGAAATCGGATGAGTTGTTTTGGATATTACCTGCTACATCCAAACTTAGAAATTTTACTTCTTTAATATTAGTAACTATAAATAATATCTACATTACAGAGATACAAAATATCGCATCGCATAACACGCCACACGCAGTAGCTTGTCAAATCAGTAGATTTCTTTTTACGCTTAGTTTTAAATCAATCACTCGTGAATAAGACGTTTGCAATTGACGACTCGATACGAGCGATTCTCTAATTGAACTTCACATGTAATTTGAACTATTAAAGAATTTGCCTCGCGAACAGTTTGGTGTGAACAATTAAAGTGTTGTAGACAAAAATTCAGTTTTAGTTGAACACAGCTAAAAATAAAAAGGTTTTTGTGTCATGTTTGTGGGAACTACAGTTTTGTGTTTTGTAAAATGCTGATGAGCTGTTGTTGTGAGAAAAAAGGTCTGGTTAGACGACTTTAATTACTGTCGTTAAATGCTGATTTAGATTGACTTTTGTAAGGAATTCAGTATGATTGTTAGGATGTAGTTGTCTGATAAAGTAAGGGTGAGAGTCATATATGTATAAGCAGTCTAGTCAGTGGTAAAAAAAACAAAACAAAACATCAACTGCTTAGCCTTTTCCCCAACTCCGTTGTGGTCAGTTTCCAGTCAATCATGTTTACATGTTACACAACAGTTTTACATGGAGCGACTGCCTATCTGACCACCACAACCCAGTTACTGGGTAACACAATACCCCTAGATTAGATTGGTTGGTTTCTGGCTTAATACTCTAATATACTCAGTTTATGAAACAAAACGCAGATTGACCGCGCGGAACATTGAGAGTGAAGCCAAAAAAGCAAATACAAATTAAAAAACGAATACCTACAAAGCGCTTCATGCTGTCCTGACACGAGTCAGTATAGCATGAAACGCCGCATCGTTAAAAAAGGCAAATACAAATTCCAAAGCGAATAAAATCACGAGATTGTGGGTATTCGCTTTTGAATTTGTATTTGCTTTTTTAGCTTCACTCTGAGTGTTCCGCACAGTCTATTTGGCTTTTATTTCATAATCTGAACCAATAATTATATTACAACAAAATTACAGTTAGATTCTTTGATAGTCAACGCTACTTTAGTTCTACTTAATTAAATGATATTGTTAATTAAAATTTCTAAATAGAAACCGTATACCAAATTGGCTTTATAAGCAAAGTTTAGCCTACAGACTAATAGAAATTGATCCAATTAGACGTGAGTGGGTCTGGCCTATCCCAAATGCCTGACCGTGAAAAACTAGGGCCAATTCGTGATAACAAACAGTCCCTTTTAAATTAAGTATCTAAGTAAGTATATGGAAATTTGCTAGTCTACAAAATAGCTAGACTGTGACTAATACGATTCATGTCAACGTTAATTATGCTAAGTATGCAAACGCATGGTTAAATTATAATAATTATCAAAGTTCTTGAAGAGTTCATAATGGCTACAGACTTTGATGTAAAGGTTTTCATTTGAATAGGTTTAATTTAAATCGACCTAAATTGGCACATGAAAGAAGAAAAATTGAATAAAAGCTACCTCGAAGCTTGATTTATATAATTATGTCACAGAAAATGGGTACAATTGGGGATTTAAATCTCTCAGAGACCTATGCGAGTCCTGACTTAATTATTTCATCATTTCACTAAAACATTGTCAGGATCTATCATATCATATTACTATTTTTCGTTAGGGAAATGACCCTACAGAGTTTTTATATTAACATATTCCGTGATCTGCTCAAATACAGCGTCCTTCAAGTTCAGTTCAATAATGCGTTTAGGATTTTGGTGAAGTTGCCCTGCTTCTGTAGTGCGTCAGGGATGGCTGCTGAAGCTCGAGTCGATTGTTTTTAAGCAACGATGAGAAAACGATGCGCTTCCCTGGTGCGCCGGGTGCGTGCCAGCCCCAACATTATTCTGCGCTGTGTAAGCAAGTAAGTAGGCTCGATTATTTATGTGTATCGCTGCTACAAGCTTTCCACCTCGGTGTTACGCGTGTGACAGTGATTCACATATATTCATAGGTTTATTTTACGTTAAGTGATTAGAATAAGAATTCTATCATAGAAGGTAAGGAGTATTGTTACTAACACAATTGAATCTTTGTTACTTTTTAAATAAAGATACTCGTACCAGACTGTTATTATTAAATCTCTAAGGGATTTGATCGAATCCTCAATTGTATCATTTCCATGCGACGTATTCATTTATATACTTTGGAAAGACTGAGCTATCCCCTTAACGGCTTGAAATTATTCATTCATACTTAATGTATATACTAATCGATATTAATATTAGAATGAGGCTTAGTTTGAATATAGGGGGTAATCCCCTAAACTACAATCCGAGTTTAAAAATTCTTTCACTGGTAGAAAGTTACACTAGTGCCGATTGTGTCAGGAGGATATTATTTATTATTATCATTATTATCATTTATTTGTCAGATCAGTACAATCCATTATTGATAGTAATGACATAGACAACTTACAAACTAGTGTTAGTACATATACTTCTGTCAATTAAAACATTCAATAAACATGTCTAGAGTTCACAATAATAATACACACACAATCCTAATACACACACTACTTCTGGGCACGGCTTGAAGGCAATACTAGCGTCCTCGTCCAGTGCTTCCATATAAGGCCGTCAGTCCTATCTGCTACGGTCATCAGGAGGCTGTTGGCGCTGCCACGCACGCGCCACATCAGGGATGCGATACGCTTTCGAACAATAGCATAGAAGTCATCTATACGTGCCTCAGCGAACATCCCTGATGCGCTGCAGTGTCGCGGCAGCCCCACCAATGCCCTGTATGCGTTATTGTATTGGACTCGCAAGGTGCTGTAAGCCCTCTGCGTGTACTCGACCCATAGGCTGCGTGTATAAAAAGATTGGCAGTATGCCCTAAACAGTGTCCCCTTTACATCTCTTGAACACTGCAAACCTACGGGTCAACATATTACTCCTGACTGACAGCGCCCTACGTTCCCTCTCCATGTCAATGTTATCGGTCTGTGTAGCAGTGACCCAGTGCCCCAGATATTTGAAAGATGTGACCCACTCTAAAACAGTCCCCGCGAGTGGGATAGGTGGTACAGTATAGTTATGGTACATAAATAATATAATATTAAGTATTTACGTTCTTTGAAGCTAGTAACATTAATGCGAAAGTGAGTTCGTTTATTCGTTTTTTGTTACGCTTTTGTTGAAATCTGGTATAGGCTTGTCTTGAATGCAAAGAAAATATGCGTTTTACTGTTCAATTCGCGACTTCATCTGCATCCGCGATAACCGACACTCATGCGAGCGAAGTCCTAGTCATAAGCTAGTAACTTAATGGCATTAAGTCGGGTTCGAGTTTTTTTTACCTAATGACCATCTGGCAAATCTCTTGCCATGGCAACTCCTGCATAAATAAAAGAAAATAAAGTCTACAAAGGGTGACCAAAAAACTGAGTCAAAAAACTGGTTGAAAATGTCATCTGCTGTCCTGTTCTCCTTCATTATTCTCCCATTCATTATTATAGCTATTGTCACAATGTATTAATAGGGTCATCAGCCTTCCTAGTTCTTCTTCGCCACTTGTACGGCTGAGAGTTTTCTCTTTGGTTGTGTTGCTCGCTAGCATGACGACATGCTGCCACCTGCAGTAACTGCATCAATCCCTGTTAACACACATTAAGACTGAACTTTAATTACTGTCGCTAAATGCTGATTTAGATTGGCTTTTGTTAGGACATCAATATGATTGTAAGGATGTAAAGTGTATGATAAAGTAAAGGTGAGAGTGAACTCACACCAAAAGAGATAGTTACAGAATTAATCGGCAGATTTAAAAATTACAACAAAATTAACCTAAAAAGAAAATAGTAAGACTAGGAAGTACACGAACAACGTTTACGAGCAGTGGTATCTTCACAATCAAAACATGAAAACAAAGCCAGTTAAATACACATTGTCTTAATGCCCAACAGTCTGACATAAACCCCATTAGTGGCTCCAATTATGACCGCTGAGGATTAGACAAACAAATCGTTTATGAGCCACATTCATCTTTACGCTTCAATGAAAGATATAATCATAATTACTTGCTTAATGGTTATTAAAGAGAGGCGTTTTACGAGCGTGGGCGACGAAGTCGGATTGAGACAAGTTATTTTTGTGTCAGCAGCAACGTTAGAAGTGACGCGTAGATTTTAGATGCGCATTGACAAACGTAAAGCCTAGAATCAGTTCTTGGGTTTTTTTGTTATAAATTTCACCAGCATGCATCGGTCAGGCATGGCGATTAACGAACTGGTCTTGGCGGAGACCTATACCCAGTAGAGGGCGTCTAAAAGTTCACACGATGATGGATGATAAAAAAATTAGGGTGGCGTCGCTGAGGACGACCCAAAAAAAGGTGGCGAGATAACCTGGACGCGTACCACGAGGGTTAGTTCGAGGGTTGGGTTGGACGTGGAGGGGACCTCTGCCCAGAAGTGGGACAGCATAGTTATCAAAAAAAAGCAAACTCAGAGTTGGGAAAGTTGAAGTTTAGCATCTCCGTGCCTCGGAAAGTACGTAAAGCCGTTAGTCCTGCGCCTGATCTCTCCCCGGTCATGTCGGAATGCCGATCTATCGGACTATGAGAAGGAAGAGAGAGTGCAACTGTATTTGCGCATACACTTGTGCACTGTAATATCTCCTGCGTATTTGGTTACTCTTTATTGAGATCCGGCTCGAAGGACCAAAATGTACATCCACCTTCAATACGTCACATACGTCCGCAGTAAGGGTGTAATGATATATGAAAAATATGTGACAGGTTTACCGGACCCTACTAAGACCTACAAGCCTAAAGTCCCTATGATCCTAAACCCTACAAGCCCTAACCTAACATATAAATAAGTAATATAGTAATACGTAGTATAAATAAGTTCGGGATGTCTGCACCGTGCGACCTAAGGTGACAGACAGGTATGAGACAGGATGACCAGGTTCAGGTAGGGTACACTCACTGCCAGTCCCGCAGACTCACGAGACTGATCAGCTAAAGGTGTCTTGGCCATAGTGAGTGGTAATGAGACAAGAATATAAAATTCAAATCTGATTTATTTACAAAATGTTACATCTTAGGGTGTTACCAGACATCGATCGATGGTAGAATGGATTAGTCGACGTCGATCGATAGTTTCTACCAGACCAATCGATTGATCGTCGATCGACGGCATCGATCGATGGTAGAATAGATAAGTGGACGTCGATCGAGCTACTTGATTATTATTAGTGATGGATTATGGCCGGGGTTAATCGACCAACGTCGACCGATGCCATCGACCGCTAATCGATCGATTAGTTAGTCAAACAGTATCCGTCGATCAGTCAAAGCTACCACACCAATCGACCAACGTCGATCGATGTAGACCGATGGCATCGATCGATGATCGATCGATTGGTGTAGTAACACCCTAACTTACTATTTTTACTCAACACACACTACTGTACAAAACTATGTGTTCTATACGTGTGAGATGCAACTCCATCATAATTTTAACTGGGCCGCACGAACGCGGGGCGAGTGCTGAGTCAATGTCCAAAGGTAACATTGAACAGCCACCGAGACCGAAATTCGTTTGCACCTGATTCATGATCGTTGCACCTACTGAGTTTGAAGTCGAAACCCAGGTGCATCTCTTACTCTTATTATCTATTCTCTATATCTATCTCTCTTCTCTTATTATCTATCTCTTATTCATATTCTCTTGCTGTCAGTAAGAAATAGTATGATACCTTCATACTATTTCTTACTGACAGGACTCCTCTGTCCCAGATTTATTAACGTTTCTCAGGCCGGACCAATCAGAATCCTAATTTAAAACAGAACATAGGGCCGGTAGAGGATATAGATCATCGCGCGTGTCGCAAGCGCGGCACACTGTAGGGCCGGGGGCTGTATCGAATTAGGTTCAATTAGGCTAGCACGCGAGGTCTTGGTAATCTGTATGCGGTGGCCTAAAATGACGCTTTGTGAGTTTGAGTTAGCAATGTTGATTATGAATTTGGTTTTGATATGAGGTTGATTATGAATTAATTCTTAGGACTAGTATGTAGCTTTGTTTACATCAACATCCGAAAAATCCTTGTTGAATTTCAAGTCCAAAAATGTTGAAATCATTGTTCTAATTTGTTTATCGAATATTGTTTTTCGATAAACAAATTAGAACAATGATTACAATATTTTGCTCCGACTTTCGGTACCTCGGGTCGCTGGTCCAAGGGGATGGCGATGTAGACCGAGACGTAACGCACCGGATCAACGCAGGATGGATGAAATGGCGACAGGTCACTGGAACAACTTGTGACCCACGGATGCCCCTCAAGTTAAAGGGGAAAATCTACAAGTCCGTGATAAGACCTGTCGTACTGTATGGATCGGAATGTTGGGCCGTGAAGAAGATGGATGAAAACAGATTGCACGTAGCGGAGATGAGAATGTTGAGATGGATGTGTGGAGTTACCAGAATGGATAAGGTGAGAAATGAATATATTACAGGAAGTTTGAAAGTGGCGCCAGTGACAGAAAAGTTGAAAGGGAATCGTTTGTCTTGGTATGGGCATGTGAAGAGAAGAGACGAAACTCATGTGACCAAAAGAGCTATGAATATTAGTTTGGATGGATGGAGAGGGAGAGGAAGGCCAAAGAAAAGATGGATGGATTGTGTGAAGAATGATATGAATGAAAAGGGAGTCAATGAAAGCATGACGTTGGACAGGACGGAATGGAAGAAGAAAACATGTTGCGCCGACCACAAGTAACATGGGATAAGGGCAGGAAAAAGAAAGTTTATCGAATATTGTTTTGTTACATAAATATCGGTCAATAATTTGAATAATACAATATGAGCTGATAAAACGGTCTGCCAAAAAACAAGCCCACAATATCTCAATAATCCAATGAATACTCTCCGTCAAATTAATTTAATATGCCAAATGTGTTACATTAGTATTCATCAAAAACAGGTAATTGTAGGAATTTACATTAAAAAAGTATGCATATATAGCAGACTTGCAGTTTGCCCACGACTTCGCCCGCGTCAATCTTCTCAAGGATCCCTAATTTTTTGATAATGCAATATAGCACTCAGGGATAATGTAGCTTACTATTGGTGAAAGAATTTTTGAAATCGGATGAGTAGTGTTGGAGATTACCTCCCACATACAAACTTACAAACCGCTCAATATTAGTAAAGATTTTAAACAAATCAGCATTATATAAGATTATTCGACGTGACTTCATTGATTTTAGCAGAACTAAATTCATTGTGAAAATTGTAGGTTTTTATATTAATTGCATCACCGGTGTCTCTCATAATTTTTCACATAATCCATGCTGCAGGTTTTAATAACGAGGTTTTTTATTGTTTTATAGATTTTAATACCCTCACGTCCCATCTTTCGATCACAACGGTTGAAGTTCCACGGTCTCGAACCAAGCGCTTTACTTCCACATTTATTGTGCGAACTGCCAGACTGTGGAATTCACTGCCCGCCTCTCTATTCCCCGATACATATATATCTGGGTATCTCCAAGGCACGAGTGAACCGGTTTATTCTAGGCAAGCGTGCTCCACCTTAGGCCGCATCATCACTTAAGATCAGCCATGTTATTCTGTAAGAACTCATTTCAGTTCACACCTCTGATTCCGCGGTGAAAACTGTTTTAGGTATTCTGTAACTCGATAAAAACTACGCTAGCGCCACTGAGTGACAACATAGGTGAAGCGAACTATTATTACGTTACTATTTTAGCGAATACCAAATACTTTTCATTTCAGGTAAGTGAAATCGGAAATGAGATAGGATTCGAATTCGCGAGTGTGAGTGAGTGTGTGAGTGTGAGTTGCGGTCAAACGCAAGCCTATAACAATATAAAAAAAACAACAATAATCGTGTTGTTTCCATCCTTGGTTACGAAACTATTTATTGACGCAAGCTAATAATTACATTTTGCGGCGTTTTAGCGCGTTCTTGTACGTCACTCCGTGGGAAGAAACGCGATGTTTAAACAAATGTAATGGGGCGCTTAACTGCTCAATCCAGCTGATTTATTGTGTAAACAACGTTTTTAATGTTGTCTTTAATTATAAAATATTTGTCATATTAGCCAAATGCAGCCAGTTAACAATATATGGGTTTGGCTTAGGTAGGTATGTACCTAATTGAAAATTTTAATTTGATAATTTATTTATTCATGAACAAACTGTCTTTAGGATATCTCGGGACCCCACAGGGTAAGTATAAAAAAGGCATTTTAGATGTAGGATTTATCATAAACTATATTACTGTAAAGGTTGTATGCAAATGGCATGCAGGTCGAACCCATTGACTGAATGTTTCGTCAAAAAACTCTGAATTCGTTCTAGAGTGGTTTTCGTATTTAGAATTTAGAGAGTTAGTCTTATTTTTTAAATGACAAGGTGTTGTTTTACCTGGGGCCTTCAGTGACCGACGTGACCTTTAAATAATATATAAAGTGATACATATATAGTTTGCGGTCTTTAAATTCGGGTCCTTCCCCGTGGTCAAACTATTTTGTCAAACTGATTTGACTACAAGAATTAATTTTCTATTGCAACTTTTTAGCACGCTGTATGTATACAGTTTAAGTATGTACAGTCAAAGATAAAATGAACCACTAGCGTAGTGAATTCGTATATCGAACCGGTACAGTCGAACAAGCTAATTGGTTTACAGGCAAAAATTTTCATCTTTCTACTACACTCACAACATTTTATTTTATTCCATTTTTTTTATCTCGAGCTCGTAGGTATCCCTGGTACCTACGTACTAAAGATAAAAAAATATAATAAATAAATAAAATATTAGTGTAGTAGAAGGATGAATATTTTTGCCTGTAAACCAATTAGCTTGTTCGACTGTACCTTACGGGTTTAGCTGAGTATGCGGTTTTAGCATGAGAGAAAGAGGAATCGCTTATTTAATTAGCATTAAGCATTGGCATTAAGTCCGCCTTTGTACCTTTGTGCATGAAGTATAAATAAATAAATAATACAAAGTCGAATTTACAATAGATAGCAATACAATATAAAATATATCACGGTTGCATATTTGCCTGAACTAGGCTAAACCTGTGCTTCAGGCTAGAAAGTGCTTACTATTTGATAGGCATAAACGCTAAATTACAATAAAAGTTAAATTTTAATAAAACTAGTAAGTACTAGTTTTATTAAAATTTAACTTTTATTGTAATTTAGCGTCTACGTAGGTACTAAGTAGTACCTACGTAGACGCTAAGACTTGACAAACGTTACCGTGTGTTAGCGATTTTATTTGCATACTACGCGGATGTTTTCTGCCTGTGCCTAAAACATAGTTTTTATAAATAGAAATAACATTTTTTTCGAGCTACAGTAATTCAACTTATAAATACTAAGTTTTCTATTTAATCTATCGCACAGAAATAGACCTAAAAACCTTTCTACAAAGACATATTTTGAGGTCGAATTTGAATTGCATGCTATAGCTATAATTCCGTCCCTCGTTAGTATTGTCAGCATTGTAGGTAAACATGGTGTGCTGTTTTATTACTAGATGCATAATGAAAAGCTGGCGCGTTGGTAACACGTTGCAGGATTTATATAACAGAAAAAAGGGATTAGTTACTTACAGAAATAGGTATGTACTTACGAAGGTTCTACTGTAACAGCTGGTTTTTAGGTTCCCACTAGCTATTGCTCTATTTTTTTGATAATAAAATGTAGCCTATACCACCCAAGGATAGCATAGCTTCGCATTGGAGAAAGAATTACCAGCTCCCAGCACCTAGACTACAAATGTATAAAATAGCCCAGAATACCGAAGCATACTAATATACAATCAATTACCTGAAAACACACGGTCCACAAAAACACTACGTGTATTTAAATTTTCTCATAAAAAAATGCTAGATATTATAGTATCCAGGATTTTATGGAAGATAAAACATTAAAATAGAGTACAAATATAAGTATATAGCTGTTTGTTTTAATAATATTTGAATTGTGAAAGTCCGTCAATGTGATATTAGATTAACAGATACTCTGCCATATTATTAGTTTTAAGTTACCTATCTTCCTGCGCTCTAACAGGGTCATGTACTCACTAGTTTCAAACCTAGCGTGTAAGCTCCGGTGGTGTACATTGTGCATTAAATAAATAAATAAATTTACAAAATCCGACCCATATTTTCGGTGATTAGCCCGAAATGAACTTTAATTTATGTGATGTTTTAGAGGATCTTCTTATACGTAGTAAATAGATCTTATGGACCTGATACCTGAAATATAAAGCGGCTTTCTTCTTCTCCTTCGTATCTCTAGCAAGACAGTCTTTCATATTTGTTTGGCCTAAAACTTAACCATTTCCACGGCGTCGTCGGTGGCAGCGCATAATTCACCCCGATCGCGTGTTTTGGGGTACAGAGGACATGATGATTATGTGGAGGTGAGGTGGGGGAGGATGGTTTGCAACACAGCACAACATACACACCCTACTGCTGCTCTGTCGAGGTAGCCCTATTTTGCGAGGTTGGCGTTACACCTTCCAACTTGGGTTCTTAGGCGGTTCAGGGACTTCCAGATGACCACGGAAGGTTAGACCCGAGGGTAGATGCTCGCTAGAGATAAATACTGAGTGGGTGAAAGCAGCATTGAAACTTATGTTGAATTGCTACCTACTTAGCCCTCTTTCTCTCTCCTAATTTTGCTGTGCACGACAGGGTCCATATTGATATAATTCTTGCTATACAATTTATGTAATACATATGAACTGCAATTTAAAGAATTTAATTTAAAAAAAAATGAATTAGTTAATAAGTACGCAAACCTATATTCTTAGCTACATATTGTTTTAGGCATCTATTCACAAAATGTTAGCTATGCTAAATCGATGGAGGCTCAGTTCTAAGTCTATATGGCTTTGAATCATTGGTCTCTCTTTGCAACGAACGTTGTTACTAAGAGGAAAGGCATGAGAAAAATAATATAAGCAAAAACTGAAACCATTCTAATGATATGGCGTGAATAGGCAATTAATACTACACTGACACATCAACAAACGAGCTGATACATTGTATCGATACAAAAGATGGAGCGAAACTTCCCGGAAATGTCATCTATGAGGCAATTATATACGCTCATAAAATGTGACTGATGTTGATGATGTCCAGTTATATTAACCTAGCTCACGACTATCTAAGGGTTCTTTCAATTTGAGCATTTGCCCACAACGGGCATTTGGGCACTAAAGCTAGTCGAACAAGCAATTTGGTTTACAGGCAAAAATATTCATCTTTCTACTACACTAACAACGTTTTATTTCGACCAGAGGTTAGGCAGCAGCGTCCTTCTGTGTACCATAACACCTACTGCGATCGCCAATATGCATCGGCCAAGCATGGCGATTACGGCTTAAGGTTGGACGAAGATGATGAATAGAAAGATAAATATTTTTGCCTAATAACCAAATAGCGACCGTGAAGGTGTCGAACAAACGGTTGTGTTTTTATATAGTACGACACCCGCATTATTCCAACGCCCCAGAAGTTGAAAGAGCTTTAAGGCTTTGAAACATTATGCTGCATTCTACACAGGGAAAGCTAACGTGACTAAAAAGGCTATTCTCAACATAAATGGGACTGGCAAAGAAAGTAGTTTAAATCTCTTTGGGGACAGGACTTTTGAGACATAGACTTGCGGAATCGGAAAATATGGAAAGAGTAGATGGAGCCTTCCTAATTATTGTATTTGTTTTTGTAACCACACAACACGTCTAGTGAACCGGCCGATGAAAATATTTAGTTTTTATACTGTTCACACAGGTACTACTCATATTATCATAATGCCGTACTAGTTTTTGCCTTCCTAGTGATCGTTCATTTTTGGTAACCATAACTCGTTGACCAGTTGGTCGCCGGCAGACCGTCACCATTCTCGCCAGTGAAATAGCTTTCCTAGCGATATTTGCCAAAAGTACGGCTATCTCTTGTAATATTCTTAAAAGTTTATCATCATCATCAGCCGAAAGATGTTCACTGTTAAACATAGACCTCCCCCCTTGAACGTCACAACGAGAGGTAACCTGCCGCTTGCATCCACCGGTTACCCGCGACCTTGACGATGTCGTCGGTCCATCTGGAGGCCTAGTGATGCTGGTCACCACTCGAGAACCTTTCTTCCCCATCGGTTATCGGTTCTTGAGCGATGTGGCCTGCCCATTAAATAATAATAATAATAATAACTTTATTATCAGGCAACTGTGGCCCATAGATAAAATACACAAAATAATCTCAACTCACTTCAACTTGCAATTTTCTTGACCATTCAGGTTACATCTAAATGTTATGAAACTCGCAAAGGACCCTGAAGCGACTGATTGAAAAAATACAAAGTTTGAAAATTCTAATATTCTGCTTTGAACTTAATTTACCAAGGTAAATGAAAGCCACACGTTTAGGCTTTCATTTACCTTGGTAAATTAAGTTCAAAGCGAAAGAAATCAGTGCAAATAAACATTCTAAATAGTTCCACGTAGGTGCTTAGATATTATGTCGCAAAACAGACAAAGAACATGTCTCGGTATCTTTCGACACAGATATTATAAGCGATTTTCACTTCCATTTATGTTTTTTTATCGCCAAATAGTAGAACAGACACGTTTTGAGCTCATGTAAATAAGTAAGCAAGTATTTTTGCTTTTAAATGTAAATTAGCTACATAAGTGGTCGACTTCACAAATTATTATTGGATAGATTTCATGTTAACAGGTCTAGGTATGTTATTTAAGTGTAATTAACACATCAGTAACAGTGAGTTGCACGAAACCAAGATTAGTTTAACGGAGACTATAAATTAATGCTTTCTTTTTGATACAAAATGTAAGAGATCGCATGAATTTAAAGGCTTCGTACAACTCAACGACATATTGGCAAGAACGTCGCCAGCTGATGGCCTAGGGGGGCAAGTTGGTGGAGGATAGGAAAAGTATGAGGTCTAAATACAATCTAAGGCACATGAAGATTTTGGAATTTCTATAGGAGGGCGGGGGGGAACTGCCCCTTTCTGGCGACGCCCTTGCGTATTCCCCATCAAAATAGGTAACGTTGAGTAAGAATTATTGCTGGGAACCTACTTCTATTTTTGACGTGAAAAACTATTGCAGCTCGTAAAGTAACGCTCGAAAATATTGTGCTTCGGGGTCGTGTGGTAGTGGCATTTAAAGTTTAAAACTTGTTTTCATAAAAATACGTATGAATGAATGAACGGATACGTGGATCATTCATTTATAAAAGTCATGGGATTCAAGGTTTTTAACCGACTTCAAAAAGGAGGAGGTTATCAATTCGAATGTTTATATATATTTTTTTTGTATGTTCGGTCATAACTCTGTCATATATAGACGGATTTGCAAAATTCTTTTTTTGTTCGAAAGGGGTTTATTCCGAAATGGTCCCATATAAATTTTATCAAAATTGATACAGCCCTTTTTGAGTAAACAACAAATTCCCAAATAAATTACTTAGACGACGTTTTAGTTTCTTCAATCTTTGGAGGACTTACAATCTCTTTTAAGTGTGTCGCCGTTTCTTAATGGATTTGGATGTTAGGGCAACACTAAAAAGCGAAAAATAAAAAGTTTTTTCAAAAAAAAGAAAAGGAACCGTCTTCAAAAACTAAAAAGTGATAAATAACTTAAGCACAGAACACACATTACTTTACTTTCGGAAGTCGGTGGCAATACAAAACAACAAACACAAAGTCACCGCCACCGACTTCCGAAAGTAAAGTAATATGTGTTCTGTGCTTAAGTTAATTATCACTTTTTAGTTTTTGAAGACGGTTTTCTTTTTTTTGGAAAAAACTTTTTAAAGTCTCATCATCTTCTTCTTACTCGTATTCTTCATTACTGAAGTTTGTGTCCCTGAAAGGCCTTCGTGGCTTTAAATAATTATGATGCTTTTCTACTTCGTTCGGTTCTGTTTCTCTCAGGGCGGTCGTAACAGAGAGTCCAGTGAGGGCAGTTACTTGGTTTGACCAGCGTTTGGGTGACCGTCCACGAGGTGTTTTCCCGTCTACCTTGCCCATCACCATCAACTTTTCAAGGTTATCGGGTTCCCGACGGGCAGTGGCGTGCCTAGGGGTCAAGATTAAGGCAAGCCAGACAGATTTTTTTTACTATTAAGACAAAACCAACAAGTCGCTCAGACCCAGATCTAAAAACTATTAAAAATGTTAGTAAATGAATATCTTTAAAATCCGAAGAGCAATTTTATTTAATATTTTGTTTTATTGATTAACTCATATGTTATGATCATATTAGGGCAAGCCCGGCTTTTCGGCTTGTATGAAGATCCCGCCACTGCCGACGGGCAATGTGACTAAAATAACCGAGAAGCCTTTGGTGGCATATCGTGGATAGTCTAACTGTTATGCTCATAAAAATACGCAAAATCGTGGGTAGCCCGCGAAATTCCTGATTAGGAATTCATTGTAATTACCTACATTCAGTGCAAATAAATTAACAATATTATTTCTATTTAAAAACAGTAATAAATATGTGTTTACACAATTATAATAATGAAAATCATCAACTTAGAAAGTTACGTTGAGGATTTTAATTATTATAATTCTGTAAATGCATATTTGTAAATCCAATCCAATTTTTTATCCAATCCAATTCATTTTTAGGGTTCCGTACCTCAAAAAGAAAAAACGGAACCCTTATAGGATCACTTTGTTGTCCGTCTGTCTGTCTGTCTGTCAAGATCCTTTATCTCGGGAACGCGTGGAGGTATCGAGTTGAAATTAAAACCATATACTCAAGTCTACGGTCCCTTGATGCTGTAAAAAAAATCAACCCTCTATGTTAACGTGAAAAAAAAATACGGCCGTTTATGTCGCAAAAAACGCATTTATAATATTAAGTAGATTGAAGTATGGATTAGTATAGAAGTATGGATATTTACCTACAAATATGTACGGAACCCTCGGTGGGCGAGTCCGACTCGCACTTGTCCGGTTTTTTTGTATAACCATAGAACCTGATACTAAGCTACAAATTGCAGAAAACGTCAGAAAGTTTGAGTTTCACATCTCCGTAATCAGAAAGTTCCTAAGTATGGTGCAAAACAGAAAAATGGCCACTGTGATGGAAAGATCATGTAACTTTGTACTACGTTAAAATGTTCTTTTTACACTCGAAAAAGCGAGAAGTCTAGCTGAAGTATATCTATGTATGGCCGCTGAGTGGATTTCCTTGTTCAGAGCAAGCCGAACTAGCACAGATGGCTCTGAGTCTAAGCCAAGATTAAAACTGCTAAGCTAAAACTGTGCTGCGTTTCCAGAAAATTGTGGGGATTTAAACCATACTACTTTTTACTGAAATTAAACTCAGATATCAGTACATGAGGATAATTTTTGGAACTCTGTGATTTTTGCATTACTAACATATTTCTTACATTCAATATATTTCTTAAGACGATGAAGTTTAAATCTCTTGACAACCTTTTCATATGAATTCTGGCCGCTATTACTCATAGAGTAAAACTTTCAAAATAAAATGATAGATAGGATAAAAGCTTGTCAACTTGGGGTCAACCCCTCAACTTGGGGGAATGTCTCGCTGCCGGTGGCGCATGTGTTGGATCATTCGGTTCCCTTCAAAATGGTTGAGCTAAATGGTGCCGATCCGAGCGTCATGTTCGTGAAAGGACGCCGTCGGTTGGGACTGGTCATCTCTTAGCTGGCTCGGTTATTTTAAATTTTGGTTTGAATTGTTATTATAACTATATTTGTCTCTAGACCTCTTTTAACATGCAAGACGTGTTACATTGTTCTCACATTGTACCCTTAGATTCAACATGAATGATGTAACCTAAATTTGTAAAATTTATCTGATTTTAAAAGAGTGTTCATGGAGTTTCTTGCTCGTTCTTCTCCATAGAAACCTACTGTTTGGAACGAGCAACTAGCTTCAACTTTCTGACTGACTGACTCTGACAATTCAAAAGTACCTGTAAATGGTTTAATTGAAATAAATGATTTTGAGTTTGAGTTTGAGTTTGAGTCAGAAAAAATACTTAACTTTTTCACCATCAAAAGTCAGGGGAAAAGTCAAGTTCCTTTTTCTGACACCAAGTTGACAAGCTTTTTTCTCATCCTTCATTTTATTCTGAAATTGGCATTGAAAGTTTTACTCTATGAGCACAAAGTACCTAAGGTAGCGGCGCGCCATGAGCAATAGCGGCCAGAATTCATATTAGTGTGTTACGAAAATGTTGTCAAGGGATTTAAACTTTTTTTTTTTTTTTTTTACTATTAAATAATCTTGCGTTTGACCGCAATTCACCTGATCGTAAGTGATAATGCGGCCTAAGTTGGAACACGCTTGCCTAAGATGAACCGGTTCACTCGTGCCTTAAAGATACCCAGATTATACTTATCAGGGAACAGAGAGGCGGGCAAGGAATTCCACAGTCTGGCAGTTCGCACAATAAATGTGGAGTCAAAGCGCTTGGTTCGAGACCGTGGAACTTCAACCATTTAGCGGACAACTAACTTCATAGTAATAAGAAATATGTTGAATGTAAGAAATATGTTTTAGTAATGTAAACATTGCAACTCATCATAGTAAAAACTTATTGTCAGTCCTTGCGGCTCACTGGTAGGTTTAGGACAAACTGGAGGAAGAGGGTATACTTATGTATGTATGTCGTTATGGCATTCTCGCCTAAACAGCTTAACGGATTTTTACGTATGAGGTGTCATTAGATTTGTCTCGATTGCGAGAGTGACTTGGGCAGTAATATTTAAAGATGGCATCTGAGAAAAAATATTAAGGGGAAAATCTTTTATATAGTACTAGCGATGCATGGGCCTATAGCCTTCCTCGGTAAATGGACTATCCAACACAAAAATATTTTTTCAATTCGAACCAGTAGATCCAGAGATTAGCGCGTTCAACCAACCGAACAAACAAACTCTTCAGCTTTATAATATTAAGTATAGATAAAACAAAGTAGCTGGCGCCGTCTGAAAGCTTAGATCTTTTTAAATCCGCGACGAATTTTAATGCAGTTTTCATTAACAGATAGAGTGATTCAAGAGGAAGGCTTATACGTATAGTTTGATCTACAATGCACCCGGGCGAAGCCGGGCAGTCGCTAGGTAAAAAAATTAGACAGACATCAGTCCGATGGTTGGATATCCTACTATCCTACTAATATTATAAATGTGAAAGTTTGTGAAGATGTTTGGATGTTTGTTACTCAATCACGCGTAAACCGTTGAACAGATTTGCATGAAAATTGTCACATAAGTAGACCATTTCCTGGATTAACACATAGGATACTTTTTATCCCGGTAATGTGTTCCCTTGGGATGATCGTTCTTTTACGCAGGCGAAGCCGCGGGCAGAAGCTAGTAAGATAATAAAGATAGCTAGCGAAAAAATGTCGATACAGAGATTATTCGAGATGCATCAAGCAAGCATCATCTTCTTGCAAGGGCAAGAAAATGATGCTTGATGCGGCGCGGCGGCGACATGTTTTTTTCTTCCATCCCGTCCTGTCTAACGTCATGATTATCACTGACTCCCTTTTTATACATTATGATTCGTCACACAATTCATCCACATGTCATGACCAAAACACATATAAGTATTTAAGTACAGTAAAACCCGTTTAAGATGATGTCACAAGTACCCAACCAAAAACGCGTCTTAAGGCGCTAACAAGCGACTTTTGCAGATTTTAAACTGACAATCACGTCAAAAAGTGTAGTGTAAATGATTTGAAAAAAATATATGTTAAACTAGAACATTCTCTTAATCATTTAGTATGTGAATATTTTTGATTATATTCATATTATATAGTTCAATTAATACGTGAAGTTGTGTCTGATGCGGACAAAACATTGACAATCTCACAAAATCTACCTGGTATAATTAAACGAAACTTACACGATCTTACAGACAATTTTATTATCTATCTTTTAGTATACGCCTTTTTTTTTTATTTTGAAAGAATACTACTTTTATTTAATTTTTTCGACTAAACTTTGAGAGTTTTGGACGCAGAACTGATGCAGAACAGACGCAGTATGCGTTTTAAACTATTTAATATGAACTTAATCAAAAATATTCACTTTCTGTATGATTAAGAGAATGTTCTAGTTTAACATATATTTTTTTCTAATCATTTACACTGCACATTTTGACGTGATTGTCAGTTTAAAATCTGTAAAAGTCGTTTAATAGCCCCTTAAGATGATTTCACAGGTACCCAACCAAAAACGCGTCTTAAGCGAGAAAGCGTAACGTTATTATGTATTATATTATGTTCTAATTTCGTATATTATATGTATTAATTTTTCCGTTCATATACAACGTTAAATACTTAGTGTAATTAATTACGTTATTTAAAGTAATCACTTATTTTGGTACATAAACATAAATATTTTAATACATTAGCAATTACAAGATTTTCAGTACCTAACTGAAGCTCAGCAGCTAACTGAGTTTGACTTTTTGTTTGTGATTAATCATCAAAAACTTTCACCATCTTAATTTTTCTTGAAGTGACAGTGAAGGGGCTGGGGGGGCTTACGTTTTGACCGCTACCCGCTGCCGTCACAAGTGTGCGCGCGCGTGTGCATAAGGCGTATTAAACGGGATGGCGTTAAGAAATGTATGAAAACATGTCTCAAGTTGCAGGGACTGGCGTAAAGTGGCGTATTAAGCGAGTTCTACTGTATATCTTTAATTAATAACATCTGTGCGTGTGTTTGTTACTGAAACGGCTGGACCGATTTGGATGAAATTGTTGGTGTGTGTATTTCCATGAGTTTGTGGATGGTTTTAAAATACAATTGGACCCGGTAGGTAGCGCTGCTGTCTTTTTTTTTTGTTTTTTTTTTGTGTGCATTCGAGTGTTACATACATACATATAACTGGAACTGGTAGGTGGTAATTTTTTTAAAGTTATGGGCAAGACAAGGTGTACCCGGGCCCGCTAGTAAATTTATATATTCTTTATTTAACAGACAACAATCGATCCAATGACATTAAAAACAAGACTACAAGAAAAACTTACTATTCTAGATGTTAGTAGACAACTTAACTTATAAACTATGTTATTACTAAAATTCTACCACAGACTGGGTGGTTTTTATAAGATGCCTCATTATAGGACGTTCATCATGCCTATTAGCCTGTATAAGGCTCTCTTCCCTCCATGTTAACCGATGAAGCTATATTCACTCTATTCACTCTCACTTCGCATAAGGTTCAAAATTACCTTGATATATTTGACACTTTGAATCGGGTTCAAGTGCGAAGTGAGCGTCGAAGTGACCAAGTGCTATATTTACCCAAACCAGCCAGTGCAGTTTGTGTCCATAATGGAACAGTAGGTCGATTCTGTAAAATTCAAACAACAACTCCCATCTCACACTGTTATTCCCTCTCACTTCGCATAAGGTTCAAAATTACCTTGATATATTTGACACTTTGAATCGGGTTCGAGTGCGAAGTGAGCGTCGAAGTGACGGGGAAATTACCTTACAGAATGCCACTTCTTACGTCATCTCATACGTTATCTGTCAAAATCGCCCTGTCAATTTAGTTCAATTCGCTGATACGCTCGGAAGGGTGGCGCTAGTGTAAATTCGTATTATTAACCGAGTTTTTAGAATTCCAATCAAGAAACTCACAGCGGATTCAGATTCCAAGTTTAGAATGTGGTCTTACAGAATCACACCCCTGGGGTGCTACGGACGTACGAAAGTATGGTCGATTAAGTACTGATAAAGATACTTTGGACCCCTTGATGATAGATGACAAAAACGGATTGACTAGTAACAAAGAATAAAGAACGTTGCTGAAAAGATATTTCAAGATATCGTTTGATAATTTCTATCACTGGAAATGGCTTATACGAATGTGTGAAAGCGAGGATAAACAATTCCCGCATAATTTCCACAGACGTAAGTTATTCAACCAGATTTTTATTTGTATTTACTTACATTCGCCTCTTATCTACAAGGTATTTATCTATTTAACTAGCTGATGCTGATAATTTCGGTTATCTAATGGGCTTTTAATTTTTTTGCAAAAATGGATGTTTGTAACATATTGATTTTAAAAGAGTGTTTATCGTCGCCTTAGAGTGAAAACCTCGGGAATGCATTTTTGTTCAAATTTATTTTATTGGCTTTCTAGGAAGAAAACCTCGCTACGCAGATCCTGATCTGACTCATTTGTTCATTCGATACTCATAGCGCCATCTATGACAGTAAATGAGAACCTCGTAAATACTCGCATCTCGACGGTTAACCGTCAAGACCTCCTAACTCAATATGTCAAAATTTTACAGGAGGCGCAAAAAATCTTGTAACGTTGATACAAAATTAAATATGAGTAAACCAAAAATATAGTTGGTTTAAAATATAATTAGTTACAATATTAAGATAAATTTATTTCTTTACTTCGATCCAATAATTGACTAGGTAAGATAGGAGAAATTTACACTTTTTTAAAAGTCTGAATTTGTAGATAGGAGGTCTTGTCATTTCATTTAGGAGGATTTGGTCGCAAAATTAATGTGGATTTTACAAGAACTCAAGAAATAAAAGATATTGGCATTATATGAAAATCACTTTTATTATAAACAATTAGATAAATCACAAAGTTTAATTAACACTTACACTATTTAGTACTTATCTATAATAATAATCAGTTTAGTATACCTATCAGTCATTAATTGAGATCTCAGTTTTGTACCCTTCTTTAAATCAATTTAAATATTTTGGTAAGTATCAACAGTTTAAATAAATTAAATATGAGGCAAGGAATCGTAGAATGACTGGCAATCTAGCGGGAGTAAAGATTTCAATTCCTGAAGATGCTTAAATTTAGAGTCGGGAATCGGTAACTGCTTAGTGTGTAATGATTCATAATGTTCTATGACAGGAAGTCTTTTTGGTCTCTGAGGAAGTTCTATCCATTCTGAGTTATAATCAAGTTTCACTCTAATCAATCCATCTGGTAGGTAAGCAATAGCTTTAATGTCGGTTACTTTAGGGTCACCGGCTTTTCTACCTGGTCTTATCGAAGAGTATCGGCACATTTGAGGATCTGCATAGTTAAGGAAAAAATTATACTGCAACATACATGTCTCATACGGAAAGGGTTTGATTCTTGCTTCTTTTGTAGCAGTTACATAATCGCTTGGTAAGTTTATTATCCTATTTTTAAGCTTCCTTTCAATACAACTATGTACCGAATCCCCCTCCATCTGAGTATGTCCTACTTCTAAAAACTTTTGGTACACACCCACATTATGGCGTAAAGAAAAATTAAGCAAAGCATTAGCTAGAACATTGTTTCGATTTTATGCCGCACAACCATCTGAGTATATTATAATAGGAACATTTACCGAAAGACAATGTTTTTCTAAATAATCTATAAGCATGGTCGCAAATGTAGAAGATGACAAATCAGCTTCAGTTTCCGCAAACCAATAGCACATAGCATTGTGAGTTGCCACATTATAGACAGAGTAATTATGCAGAGCCAATTTGGTTTTATAATATACTGCACTAGCAGTCAAAAATGGACACACTTTTACAGCTTGTAAGTCAGCATTCAAAACTATACATTTACGTTCTAATGCGTCCTTCTTGTCCTTTTCTTTTTCTTGTCTAGCAGTGTTTTTCCTCGAAATATGCTGCTGATAATCATTTTCACTTAAATTTCCGTTCTGATAGGTCAAACAGGTGTCGCACATATCTTTTTTTAGTTGGTGTATTGCAATGTTTTTATTTGAGAAAATTATATCAAACTTCTTTATTGAAAATGGTCTAGAATTTTTATCATTGCAGAACTGCTTATAAACCTGGTATAAATGGGACTTATTTCGAAAAATTGGCTCTATAAAAAGTTTACTAGTGTCTTTTCTGTTATAATGTGACGGTAGTTTAGGGATAGAATCAAAGAATTCGTTTAGTATTAGATTTTGTGCTGTCTGACCTTCACGTGGTGTAATAATCCTGGATCTACATTCATTTTCTCGAGAGGGAAGTATTCCAGATCGACTCTTCTTCGCCCATGCTTGGACTGTAAATGTACCGAGACAAAGGGTGTTTATAAACATTTTTCTGCACACCGGAATTTTTTCTGTCGTATTATCTTATTTAGTTAGTGGCAAGTAATATTTTAAAGTGCCTCCACGTCGGGACGGGCCTGAAGTGGTTACTCGTTTTTTACTAACAACAGAAACATTGTTGCTCACGTAAATTTTACGTTGTGACCAATCCATACATTTCCAAAAAGTTTCAAAGATGTTATTGCGGTTGTCTTCAGTAAATTCATCACAACGGCGTACTGCAGATTTTTTACAGAAATCAGACGTGCATGGAGATCTCATTGATCTTTCAGGTCTGTTCTTATTATGCTGAACCTTTTCACCTCTTGGAGCATCATAGCCTAAATAAGCCTTACCTTCCATCCGAAGCCTCTTGTTAAGGTTCTTTTTCCATTGTTCAGGATCAGCCTTCTTTCTCCTTCTTCTACCATCAGACATATCGCCATAGAATACTTCTGAGTTAATTTGCAGGTCTTGTACTGTATTCTCTACGTCACTCAGAGAACTGTCAGAAGACGAACTATTCGAATCGGGCGCCGAATATTCGCTGTCTTCCCTAGCTGACATGTCAACATCAGCGTCGGCTCTTTGCTGCAATGTTAACTGTGAAGATTCATTATCAAATCCTAAATCTGTAGGCTGAATTAATGAGGCATCGATTGCTGATGGCATCTCAGTAAAAGGTTTTAAACTTCCTGAACTACTTTCTACCGTGAATTCTAAAATTTCTTCAAAGTCCGCATGTATTTGTGAAGATTTGGCTAAGGAAATATTATCGATAACTGAATTTTCTATGTCGGAGATCTGCAGTGAATCAGAAGTGATATTGAATTGGTGCATATATTCTATCTGCACAGGAATTAGAGGAGCAGTGTGCGAAGGTGTGATGGATTCTTGTACCGCTTGGTTTTCATTTTGTTTTGTGTCTGCAGCCTGATTTTCAGACTCCAAACAAAGTTTTACCAAATTTCTTGACCGGTGGGAAGTCATTCTGAAATTAATAAAACACTTATCATTAAACCACTTCTATAATATATTCGTAAATATAAGAGTGTAATAACTCCTAAGTGCTATTACACTGTGTGACTGTAACGAGCGATCGCGCGATTTTTGTACAACTAATAACTTCTATCTACATATTTTTTGTTTACAGCTGATTTCTTCGTAACTGACCGCCAATATTACACAAACAACATAACAATATACTAACCTATCACATACGCACACACTATACACAAAATATTGAAACAAAATGAGAAAAAAACAATAAAACTTACTTTTTATGTGGAGAGCGCGCGAAACACGCGACGAGTTCATACAAGTTGCGAGGCACACACTGAAGTTAGCAGCAATTGCCGCCAAATTTTGCACGCGCGTATTTCGTAGGTATTGGCACGACAGAAAAAATACCCGAAATATTGCGAATTCTCTATAGGAGATTTTAGTATTGTGTGGGATAGATTTTTTTAGAATTTTTTAATAAGAAAAAGTATTTTGTCAAAATATGTCAGTTAGGAGGTCTTGGCGGTTAACCGTCGATCTGTCAGTTTGGCGTGAATACCTTGCAAAAAACGAACGTGTCGTTCCTCATTCGAAAATTGATCGAACCATTCTGGATATAAAAGCGGGTTGAATCTCGATATTAATTAATAATAAAACATAAAAGACGCCGTACAAAAATTTTACAGTACGCAGTTTTTCTTCCTCCTGAAAAGTTACCTCTTTTACACTTACGAGGTTTTCACTCTAAGGCGTTATGGAGTTTCTTGCTCGTTCTTCTCCATAGAAACCTACACCTACTGTTTGAAACAAGCAACTAGCTCCAACTTTTTGACTGACTTACAATTCAAAAGTACCTGTAAATAGTTTATCCATACTATATTACTATATCCATACTAATATTATAAATGTGAAAGTAACTCTGTCTGTTACGCTTTCACGATGAAACGGCTGAACCGATTTTGATGAAATAACAATGCCAGATCCTGCCCCACCCATGTACAGAAAAGTAAATTAATGAAAATAATTGTAATGAATATAGAACCTTTCTATAGTAAATTGTTTTTGTTTAGAACTTGCGGATTACGAAATACCTACCCACAAAATACAAACTCATTTTACCCAAAATATAATTGAACCTATAATCAATGTCATTATTGTTTTTAGATTTAAATGGAAACCGCTAGTTCTACAGTCCCTAAGACTAATGTTTAGTTATCAGCAATAAATAAACAGTAAGATGTTACATTTATTGCACATGACTTTTATTGAGTGGGGCAAAGTTCTATAGAGTTTCTGGCATTGTCCTTTGGCATGAAGATAGATTAAACCCCGGGGAAGGACATAGGCTACTTTTTTCCGCGACTACGTCTGCATTCACTATAACCGCCATTCACGCGGACGAAGTCGCGGGCAAAAGCTAGTAATATTATAAATGCGAAAGTAACTCTGTTACGCTTTCATGATGAAACGGCTAAACCGATTTTGGTGAAATTTGTTATAAGTATAGCTTGAATCCTGGAGAAGGACATAGGTTACTCTTTATTCCACGACTTCGTCTGCATTCACGATAACCGACGTTTACGCGGTAATAAATGAGTTTGAGTTTGCACGGAACCCGATATTCCTTTTCTAAAGTCAAAGTCAAATAATTTCTTTCATTATTTCAATAAGACCATTAAAAGGCACTTTTGGACGTCATAAGAAAATTTAAATCTAGTTGTAAAATAAATGTAGCCTATTTTTATTCTGATGAAATCAGATATCTGCGAATGGAATTCCCGTCAAAATCGCACCAGCCGTTTCGGAGATTAGGTGGAACAAACAGACATACAGACAGACAAAAATGGTAGAAATAGATTGTTTGTTATTAGTCCGTGTAAATATTCAAATTCAATCAGTTAAAAACTTTGTGGAAAAAAGAGAACCGCCTTAAAAAAATACTAAAAAGGCGGTTCTCTTGTTTAAAAACAGTTTTTATTTTCCACTTTTTAGTGCCTCCTTACAGTTAAAACCTAGATTGAAAGTCCTCCAAAGATGGATACCTAGATAGAAGAAACGAAAACGTCTTCTCGGTTTTTGTTGTTTTTTTTCAAAAAGCGCTAAATAAATTTGTGTTTGTTGCATACTAAAACCTTCTCCAGAATGTAACAAAAACTTTTCTGAAAACCACATCAAAATCGGTTCAGCCAAACGGGAGATAATCGCGGACAAACATACATACATACAAACATACGGGTCGAACTGAGAACCTGCTTTTTTTTGAAGTCGGTTAAAAAGCTGTGATTTTAACATCACAAACAGGAACTTCAATTTTATGTATTTTGTAAAGAGTATAGATTTGTTCTTCATAAACTAAAAGATTCCTCCAATATTTGCTGGTGAAGAAAATCAATTAAAATTTTTGATGTGTTTGCGTGCATGCGTGTCGATTCCAAATTATGAAGTTATTTCTAGACCAGGTATAACAATGGAAGCGATTGATTTTTCTCTATGAATAGAAATTAGTATTTCTTATCTCTGTCCATTAGATTTCTGTTTAACTTTGTAATTACAAGACATTTTACAAGGTACAAACGTGATAGTTAACGTAACGTAACGTGTAACGTGTTAGTTATTAGAAGATATAAGAAGCAATTTTGTTGCATCTAAAAACAAAATCATTATCTGTCTAGCTTTTTCCTACCCAACTCTGTTGGGTTCGGCTGCCAGTCCAACTGGATGCTGCCGAATACCAGCGATTTACATGAAGTGACTGAGTGTCTGACCCAGAGATGGCAGAGGGTTTAAACCCAATAGGCGGAAACGGGTTTAAACCAGGTTTTTTCAAATCAAACAGCGGGTCTAAATTAAGTACTTTCAGTAATATCTTCGATCTTGGACCTAACACGATTTAAGTACTTCTAGTGTTTTATGGAGTATTAATATCACTGATAGTGATGCATTTAACAGTACATCAAGTTTGACAACTTACTCTTCAAACATGATATTTCAATTTTATTGTACTAAATAAGCATTATGCAAGTATTTCATCACAGCCCTTTGCATGATCAAGCATTAATATAATAGCTACAGTAGTATCACACCACAGATATAGATAGACCTAGATAACGCAAGTATCACGATCTGTATGAAAACCAAGCGTGCCATTTTTTGGACGTCACAATGTAATGCGAATGTTTTGTTTTTCCTTATTATTCCTTATTACCAGGTATTACTGAGGGTATTAGATTAAAGGTAATTGTTTTTTAAATTAATTACGCATAATATTAATCTCAAAATGACTTACCGATGGAAGGAAACGTTTACTTTATTTTTTTTACTTACGATTTTTTATCGTAAGTTAGGTACGAAAATAGGCACGCGAAGTAGTTGCTCTTGCGTTATCTAGGTCTATCTATATCTGTATATCACACCATACATTCTACTGCTGATCTCAAAGTCCATCCTATGAAGCGGAATTAACATTCTTCGCTACATCTTTCAAGGGTATCCAAAGAAACATATAATCTAATCTAAACCTTTTTTTCTTCAAAAATCCTTAGGACTATATTTATATACGCATATTTCTTTCTCTAACTCGTTGTCTAACTGTCGCGCCTTTTATTTAATTTGAAGAACATCTTTCAAAAAGATTATAAACGATAAAAATGAAAAAAAAATAAAAAAAAAAAATTGATAAAGTTCCCCAAATTAATTAACACCCGAATAAAAATACCGTGGGAGGGAATAAATGGGTTTTTAAAAGTAAACGGGTTTAAACCCGGTTGATTTCCCATCTCACTCTAACCTTCACAACTAGGTTACTGGGTAACACGATACCCCTTGGTAAGGAAAGGCTTGAAAACTAGACGTAATATACAAATACATTTTGACCTTTGGGACTAGGGTATGTGAAATTTTATATTATTTTGACGTGTTCGGCAAAATAAGACGGAGAATTAGATTGCTACTCTCAATATTTATTACAACAAAAAGAAACTGTTAAACTTACCTACTTAACTAAGTATTGCTAACGTGAACAGTGAAATAACAAAGTTTAACGTAAGTCGTACGTGTTGAGGACGTAGGTACGTAGCCGTTTACCGGTCAGTTGCCATTTTCGCTGGCACTAAGCATTATGAACGTGCCAGTGTCACCTACAATGGTGCGCCGGCGTTATTATTGCACGACAACGAGAATTATTATAATGGTTAGCCCATTAAAATAGACGTGGTTTGACCTGGCGACTGTCACATGCTCGGTAGTTTTTGTTTTATTGTTCTTTGTAGGTCAAAAAAAGCAGAAACTAGCAGAAATCTCATATAACAAAAAGCTGCTTAATATTTATATTTTATTCGAATTGTGAATTAAATTATTACTCGTTTTTAGTTGTTTTTATTGAAATAATCGCCATCTATATTAACATTTTAAAACCATGTACGGATTTAAGTGTTGCTACTAGACGCTAGATGGCGCTCACACAAGTTAGTTGTTCGAAGTTTTTTACTTTTGGTTAGAGCTAGTAAAAAATAGAATGGTTTATATTATTAAATTTATAAAATTAAAACGTTACCACCTGTCATAACTAGAACTAAGTTAGTAATATTTTTTTAATTTTTGTCCTCTATTTTGGTTCAACCTACTAACTGTAGTCGTAAATTTTATGCTGAATTTTATGTAAGTAATAAACTTCTCTCAAACTTATTTTATTGTTAGTAGATTTAAAAAACATTGTCACATAAATACTGAAGAAACATTTAAATCAATTATCACCTTAGTCATCAATTAGACCATCACACACCATTATTTTACTAGCGAAACTGTTATTCTTTTAACCGTTAACGTCATATTATTTCAACCCATTAGCAAGTTCCACGCCCATCAATTATCCAAAACGGTACAATTAATCAATTAATTTACGTTATTAATAAAAGGTGGTACCTACAGATGAGTTGACGAACTTTTAAGGGATCATTGACCTTTGCATCTGGAACTTAAGTCCGACTAGTTCAAAGACTGAAAAAAAATAATTTGTACAATCTTGAGTAGACATACATTTATACAAACATTATTGTATTAAAATTTCGATATAGTTATGGGAAAATATACTTAAGTCCTATACTAGGTACATACTTAGGCACAAAATTTAATTCATATTCAAAACAGTCGGAGAGCCAAAATAAATAAAAGGAAATTTAAAAAAATAATTAAAATAGAATGAAATTAAATGTCAAATCAAGTGTGCATCGTATTATTTTAATGAAGTTTTAATGGTTATTATTATTAAAGTGACAATTTTAAACTTAAAAAAATCATTTACTAATAGAAAACTACCTTCGTTATCTTTGAGTGCTATCCTTACTAATATATGTTAAATATTTTAATATTATAAATGTGAAACTAACTCTGTCTGTTACGCTTTCACGATGAAACGGCTGAACCGATTTTGGTGAAATTTTCTATGAAGATAGCTTGAACCCTTGGAAAGGACATAGGCTATTTTTTAGTCCGTGACTTCGTCTGCAACCACGATATTCACCCGGACGAAAACGCGGGCAAAGGCTAGTAGGCTATATAGGTATATTATCAGAAAATTAGGGATCCATAAGAAATTCCAAAGTGCTACTTTATTAAAATTAATTTAGGTTCTGGCTCTTCACTTACACTTGTGTGTACCAACAGTCAGCCCCCGACACTGTCTTAATTAATAAGTGGGTAGATAGGTACCTATAAAACCTATAGTTTAAATAAATACAATTAATACAGAAGCGTGACAATATTTACATAATTATTTTAATCATCAGTCATTTGAATCAGCGTCGTAACTAAACTAACTGATAATTAATAGTGTTCAAAAGTGTTCATGGATCTTATAAACTTAAGTGAAAAATGTCTCATAGCGGAACACTGAGAGTGAAGCCAAAAAAGTAAATATAAATTCAAAAGCAAATCCAAAAGAATACCTACCTACAACGCACTTCGCCGAAACCAACCAAACGCCGCATCGTTAAAAAAAAACAAATAATAATACAAATACAAATTCAAAAGTGAACACATTCACGAGATTGTAGGTATTCGCTTTTGAATTTGTATTTATTGCTTTTTTGGCTTCACTCTCAGTGTTCCGGACGGTCTATCTGCCTTTTGTTTAATCTAAGCTATCCTCTATTAAAAGAGTGATTAGATAAATCCATGAACTTCAAATCTGTCCTTCGAATAAGTTTAGGTTGCTATGTAATGATAAACAAGTTTGAAAAACTGCAGATTACTAAATACGTAAAGAGGGCAAGTTCAAGTAACTATTCAGTAATCTGCAGTTTATTAAAATTGCGTGTCTTGCGTGACCTTAACATATTATTTGCTTTATAAGTTTACACTCGAAACTGGATTTGAAGTCCATTGTATAGTAATACCAAAAACAGAAACGCAAAAATTCCTCAGTACAATGTTGATATTAGGTTCTTTTTTAAACAAACAACTTCTTTAAAACATTTTTGAATTAGGGTTTTGTACCTAATATAGAGCGTAATAAAGTTTTCTTTAGAAAGCTTAAAAACCCTTAGAAGTTTAATATGATACCTATTTGTTTAACAATGTAATATCGCCTGAAGACGCTACCAATGCATAGCAAGAACGTCTTTTGTTTTTCCAGCCCTCAAACCTGTTCCAAGTCACGAAGAATCGTGATATTGGAACTTGACTTAATGCCAACATAAGAAATACTAGTAAACAGACTTGATAGGGTTCCACCTACCTTAAAAGGAGTGGATTGTCTTTGTCATATTGTATTTATTATTACTAACTATTATGGAGTACAATGCTGTTTCTTGAGCTCACGTCTGTCTTTAGCAGGTACCCGCGGCCTCGCCTGCGTGAACCTTATCCATAAAACATGCAGATGGGTACTGTGTGCAATATAGTAGAAAGAATTTTTGTAATCGGTCCAGTAGGTACTCCGTACTCCCAAAGATTACCAATAGGTAATCTCATAAACAAACAATATTAGTTTTACCTCTTTAAATATTAGTATGGATAATAATTAGATATATAATATACCTAGTCTTGCCATAAATACTGTCACGAAGAAAATATATTTTTGTTATTGCAAATAATACACTTATATACTTGTTACTTTTACAGTATGTTAGTTTAATACATTAATATAAAACAATTTAAAATATAAAAAGCTTATTCGAAGTGGTCTTCATTGGCGGCAATACAGTCCTTTAAACGTTGAGGCCAGTTATCAAAAGAAGCACGCACTCTTTCCATGGAAAAATTCTTCACTGCCAATCGTATGGATGGTTTTAGGGACTCCAAATTATCATGGCGTTTAGAGCAAGCCGTACTCTCTAAAACTGACCATAAATCATAATCCAGCGGATTAAGATCGGGACTAGACGACGGCCAGTCTTCAGCTCTGATGAAGTCCGAAACGTTTACTTCCAACCAAGACTGCGTGGACCGAGCTTTATGACCCGGCGCCGAGTCTTGTTGGAAGGACCATACTTGGTTATTAAACATGGTGTTATTAAGGGACTTAACTACCTTCTCAAGAATGGTATCTTGATACACTTGTGCCGATGTTTTGATACCTTTTTCACAAAAATATGGCTCAGTCACTCCTTCATAGCTAACACCCCACCAAACCATCACTGAAGTCGGTTAATGCCCACGTTGCACTCTGTCGACTAATTGGGAAGCTTCCTTAGAGCTTTGAGCATAAATACGGTCATTTTGTTTGTTAAAATGTTGCTCAATTGTAAAGATTTTCTCATCCGTAAACAAAATTTTTCTGTGACCTCCCTTTGCGTACCGCTTCAGTGGTTGTTTCGATTTTACCACCCTATTCTTTTTTAAATTATCAGTTAAAAAATGACCAGTGCGTCTCTTATAGGCTGCAAGTGTTAAGTCATTTTTTAAAATACGCGACATGGTTCTGGGTGCTATCTTCATCTCCCGAGATAAAATCTTTTGCATTCGGACAGGATTTCTTCGAATTCTTTCCCTTACTGCTTTGAACACCTCTTTCGTACGAACACTACGTGGACGGCCAGATCTTTTTCAATCACAAACAGAGGAGGTCTCATTGTACCTATTAATAGCCCGGTACACAAACATTTGACTAATACCAAGCGTATGGAGAGTTTTAAAAATTGCATTTGGCTCCATACCAACTTTGTGTAATGCAATCATAGCGATTCGGTTCTCTTTCTCACCTCACTCCATTTTAATAACGCAAAATATTGTACAATGTATTGGCGCCAAAATTAGAAAACTCGATGAACAATCGTATAAAAATGACAGATTCCAAATTCAAATGTAATAGATTTCTTATTTTTGATTGTAACAATATTTATGGCCACACTAAGTAGTCATTAACACTAAGAAATAAAGAAAATTTTACTTGTTGACAGAAAAAAATAGGGGGTTCTAAGTTCAATGACGTGAAAAGCTCAAAATATAAGTAACAAAAGCCTAATTCGTGAGACGTTCTCATGTGCACTGAGATTTACTTATGTCTGACACAACACAAGTTTATTCACACACTGGCTTCCAAATAAGTTTTGTTATTAAACAAATAGGAAACTAAAATAACGCGGAGAAACAATTAGGTTTGTTGTACACAATTGACACCTTCAGTTTATGGCAGTTGGCCGTGGTACTACTTCACAAATCACATACCACCCAGTACCAGTTATAATAGTTCGTGGGAAGGTACCTACATTGTTGCTATTCTCGTTTACAAAGATCGAACATTAAACTTTTCTCGTCGTTGCCTTAATCATCGCACAAACCTAAAGTAAAAATTGAATAATACTAGCCCTCAGATTATGAAACAAAAGGCAGATAGACCGCGCGGAGCACTGAGAGTGAAGCCAAAAAAGAAAATACAAATTCAAACACGAATACCTTAATCACTTACCTACCTCTGACAGTGTTTAAAAAAAAGCTTTTCAAACAACTATTTAAAAGTTATTATACCAGGACTATTTAGAAGACAAGTCAATAGAATCTGTTATTTGTAAGTTAGATTAATTGACAGCTAATTGCAAAAACATTTGCACACCATGTTATGACAGGATATGCTGAAATAAAATAACTGTAACACCGAAATATTATTGATTTGATTTGATTTGAGCATCTCAAAGTACGAATGTTAAAACCACTGTTACAAAATTCAAACACCAAGCTGATAAATTCCTCATACGAAAACGTTTGTAGGTACCGTTACATTAAAACGGTGACCAAAATTAGTTGAATGCTCGCAGTTAATCTTGTATACCTAGTGAGTAAGTGCCAGGTAGACAGGCAAATTATAATGATGTACCATGTGTGGGAATGTTGGTGAAGTACGTACGATGCGCATGTGTGCGACATTTCAACCGACCTTAAAAAAAGGTTCATATTTCGACATGTTAATTTAGTTTATTTTTTATATTTCAGCACGTATAACTTTATACACTGATATCGATGTTTATTTTTAATAAAAAAGTGTATACCTCAATATAAAAAATTATTTTCATTTCGAAAGTCGATGGCAATACAAAACATATAACCGAACCAAAGCCTTGCGAAAATAGTTATTTTTATTCAGGCGCTGCCTAGTTTGGGGACCACTACAAAAATTGTAATTAGGCAGTAAAATTGTTACAATAAACCTACCGCTATAATAAACTCTTATTACTAAGGGTAATATTATATTATAAGTAATTTCTGTAACAATGAACAATAGTTAAATATTATTCTTATTCTTATTTTTAATTCTTAAAGCGGTTGTCTTTTTTTGTAAAAAAAGTTTTTTTCTGCATCATACTTTTAAGTCTGCCTGAACAAGCCAACGTACAGTACGGTCAACGTAACTTGGCGCGTCTGAAGTTAGCCGAGTAGCTGCGCAGTAGACAATTTCGTTCCTAAAAGTTCCATTGCGCAGCCAAACAGCTAACTTCAGACGCGCCAAGTTACGTTGACCGTATTGTACTTACATGGTCGCAATAATTCAATAATCATGTTGAACTAATTCAGTATGTCGAATGTATTACATTACTTTCAAGCAATAACAATTCAATTTTATTATATCTAAGTCTTATGATAAACTTAAAACTTTAATATGGGACAAATCCACATAATCTTCTGCAATAAAAAATACAAAATGGTCTCTAAAAATTGGCCATATCTTAACGTAGAGGTGTCATAAAAAGGCAATAACTTTCGTCCTCTTGTAGGTATTTATTTCAGTTTATTTAGTTTTGATCATCTTCTTTCCTTACCCTAAATTGTTTTAATCATCCAGAATCATAGGTGTGTTAGTTACAAATAACTCTGCTATATCACGCTATTGAGGCACACAAAATATTTTAATAACAAAATTCATTTTAACATTCCAAACTATATCAGCCATTCATTGTCCTCCTGTCTGTCGTTGCTGCATATCTTTTATATCATCTTTCACACAATCCTTTCCACTTTTCTCTTCTCAACCGCCTTCACATTCTTGCATTTACTCTCAAACATCCTGCCATATCACATGTTCACACAAGACTTGCTTGCTGCATGTCTCTTTCTTCACCCACATTCATCCTTACACTTTTCTCAAAACGGTCTACTGCTGGTCCATTTCGAAGAACTATTTGCACACTGCTTATATCGGTAACCAGTGTGTCGGTCATCACCAACTTCGATTGTATAACATCCCCCACTTGCACACTGTCAGAGCGCACAGACTATCGCTTCCTCGAACTAGTGTCGAGCGTTTTGCTCATAAAACTGGACGTGTTCAGCAACATGTGGTGTAGACTGTGACAGTGTTTTGTTATGAAGTTGTCCGTGGAATAATTCGGTGAGTGTGGTACAGTTTTCTCTGGCCTTCAAATGTATTATGGAATAAGTCTTCGGAGTAAACATGTGACAGTAGTTTTGTATAAAAGGTGTTTTGTTTTCGTGTTCAGTGAGGTCAAAACGCCAAAACAAACGGCCTCTTTCGCAAACTCGTTATGTGGTCCAGTTAACTGTTTTGTTTAAGTTATCTGTTAGAGAGTGTCTATACAGATTCTGGACATTGTAGGATTGATATATTGCAAGGATTGCAATGTCTTTGACAGAATTTGGTGTCGCAAAGTCTTTGATTTCATAATTACTTATGTGTGTCAGGTCACGTATTAGCATTGATAACTAGAATAAATCTGTTTTCTCTTTAAGATATCCTAACTTTTTCGTTTATCATTTTAATGTTCAGTTTTAATTCTTTTGATGGCACGGTTGGCGCAGTGGTTGAGCAATTGGCTGCTGCACTGCGAGTCTTTGATTCGATTCCGAACCATAACAAATACTTGTACGACCTACAGTTAGTTGTTTCGAATCTGGTTCTTTGTATTTGTGAGTTTATAAATGTTTGTAAACGCATCCAGGATACAGGAGAGGCAACGTTTTTTTTTCCGAAAAAAGAACAAGTTATTAGATACGTACCAATCAACATACGAAAATGATTGTTTACTTCGTTATATAACAACAATGTCATGTTTATTTAAAACTTTTGGGCGTGCCGGTACTGACAGGTACGCGAAAAAACAACAGTAAGGTACAGTCATCGTTAATTAATGAGATTTCGGCCGTGAATGTCCTTCTGTTTAGCTTGTAGTAATGAATTGACACGTACACCAGCTTTTGAGATGCAACGGATAATGGTCTGGAAATGGGCACCACGTGCATATGTGAATAGAAATAAAGTTAGCTGCAGATGCCTCAAGCTAACTTCACCTATATTTACCAAGGGTGTTTTGCAGGTTTATTAAGCAAAGTACGTCCACTGCTGGATATAGGCCTCCCCAAGGGGGGGTTTTGCCATAATCGCCACGCTTGGCAGGCGGATTGGCGATCGCAGTATGGCTGTTACAAAGGCACAGAGAACGCTGCTGCCCATTCTCTGGTAAGTCCCTTAGTCGCCTCTTACGACACCCACGGGAAGATATGGGATGGTGTTATTCTTTACGTCCGACACCACACGGACCCTTACTAAAACTTATTTCAAATCAAACTCAAACTCCAACTCAAAATCATTTATTTCAATTAAACCATTTACAGGTACTTTTAAATTGTCAGAGTCAGTCAGTCAGAAAGTTGAAGCTAGTTGCTCGTTCCAAACAGTAGGTTTCTATGGAGAAGAACGAGCAAGAAACTCCATGAACACTCTTTTAAAATTAATAAGTATTTTACAAATTTAGGTTACATCATTCATGTTGAATCTAAGGGTACAATGTGAGAACATTGTAACAAGTCTTGCATGTTAAAAGAGGTCTAGAGAAAAATATAGTTATAATAACAATTCAAACCAAAATTTAAAATAACCGAGGCAGCTAAGAGATGACCAGTCTTAACTGACGGCGTCCGTTCACGAACAATAATTATTAAAAAATAATAATTTATTGAGAAATAGTACTATTCAATTTAGAACTTAAAAGTTTCTGATGCCACTACATTTGTTGTCAATCGCTACTCCTGAGCACTAAGAGCTTTCATTGCGGTTGATATGCCCAAATATCAACAGTATGTCTATTCTGTTACAATCTCCCTCGGTGAACACCTAGGTGAAGTGAGCTGTCATCTGTCCCGATGCTAGGGATTTACAAAGCACTACAATCGGATGACAGCTCACTTCACCTAGGTGTTCACCGAGGGAGATTGTAACAGAATGGCACTGCAGGTGTGATTTAAGTTTATGTGAATGCCAGTAAAGTCATTGGGTCAGCTACGTTTATAAAATAAAGGATCCTTTCGGAGATTAAGAGAAAGTAGGTATATCCGTGTTCTTTTGCAAACATCAAGAATTTATTGTTTTGACTAACCGATCGACGTTGCAATGCTTACTTAGCGTAATTTTTCGCTTTCCGTATTTACTCAAGGCTGTCTAATTTCTGCAGACGCATTTCTTTATTGTAATTTGCTGATCTTAGGTCTGTCAAAAAGGGCCAAACCACAATCTCTCAAGAATTAAATTCATTACGTCAAATGTTTCCAGTATGCCAAAACATTACTGTCTAGAAACGAAACTGATGACGATGAGGCGTGGTAGTGTACCTGCCTCCGACGCACAGGGTCGCGGGTTCGAATCCTGCCCAGGCCAAACATTTGTATGATGAGCACTTGTGTTTGCCTTGTGCCTGGTTATTATTTATTTAACTGACATCCATAGTACAGGGTCTGCCTAGTTTGAGGTCAGATGGCCGTGTGTGAAATGTCCCCCACATATAAAACCACAGCTTACGCTGAGAATCACTATCACTACATACTATAAAACCAAGTACCTCACCGCATCTGTCTGTCTTTCTGTCGGTTCACGATAAACTCAAAAACTACTTAACGGATTTTCATGCGGTTTTCACTAGTAGACAGAGTGATTCATGAGGAAGGTTTAGGTGTATAATTTGTTACGGTTTTGTGTAAATTGGTTGAAATATGACGATAAAATCCGTGAGAAAATCGGCGAGTCGATGGTAGATTTTAAATGAATCCGCGGTAAATGTCGAAATTTAAATAAAACTATAAGCTTTTACCCGGTGAATGTCGGTTTTTGAGAATACAGATGTCTTGGGGTTCAAGCTTAGTTTGTAACAAATTTCATCAAAATCAGCTCATTTGTTTAGATGTGAAAGCATTACAAACAAACTCATTTTCGCATTTATAATATCAGTATGCATCACTTCGAAAATTAGACAAAATTTCAACGAGGGTTGGTTTGAACAAATAAAAATCATTATCTTAACTTATCTAATAAATTGGAATACAATCGTAAAAAGTCGGTACTGTGAAAATGCTAAATTGCTACTTCGACCTTCAATATCACCAAACCAGTGGTTTTCCAGGTATGTCCTAGAAAAAAAAGGGTCGTAGTAATTAGTACAATATGTGGTTTAAGTATCGGTCACTAATTACCAGTTACCCTATCATCATCATCATCATCATCATTTCAGCCGAAAGACGTCCACTGCTGGACATAGGCCTCCCCCAAGTGTCGCCACATTGAGCGGTCCCGTGCGACTCACATCCTGCGGATTCCCGCAACCTTTACCAGGTTATCGGTCCACTTAGTGGAAGCTATAAGCCCTATATACTCCATTTATAATAACATTAGAAAAAAGAGGCTCGTAGAAGCGGGAATGCAAAACTTTTTATTTCAAAGATTAAGTTAAAACAATTTTAATCATACTTGTTTTAACATAAACAATCATGGCAGGATTTATACAAAAAAAATTAGGATGTTTAGAGAAGTTGAAATTCAAATTCTTATATTCTTGGGTACCTAAAGAGTATCTTCCGGCATTTACAATATTTTTAAAACCCCGCAAAAAAAAGTTAATAGTTTAACGAAAAGCTCATTATTTCAGAACGAAACGGTGACTGACAGTAACAGTGACACTGACAGACGCCGTTTCGCAATTCTTACATTGAAATTGCATCGTTTTATGGAAAATAATATCACAAATAATGATTATTTTTTTCCACACACTTGTCACATCACTTGTCTGTCAATTTTATAGATCTATATTAACATCGCTTGTCACTTTCTTTTTTTTTTATAAACACAAAATGGGCATCGATATGAAACGAAAAAGTGTTATTTTCATTTCGTAATATTTTAATTACGCGGGGGTTTAAAAATATGCTAAGTATATCAATCTGCTCCTGGTAATGTGTTCTTCACATTGGAAATATTTTAAACCCTCTAAATTACTTTTATTTTCATACAAATGAATGTATGATTCTCGCCATGATTCTTTAATAAATAGATCTAAGATAGTTCTATAATTTGGAGGTATAATAATATAAACAAAATAAAAGTATTTTAAAGATTAGGTAACCTTCTAAATATGGTAGAATTCCAGGTTTTGTTCAGCTCTGCTTCTTTTAGGTTTTTATCATTGACACTAATTTTAAATTGGAATGAAATACTAATACAACTAAATGTAAGCCACATATTTTCAAATTACAAATTATTAAAATGGTTACTTAAGTGCGACAGATGCTGTAACAATAGATTATAATAATTTCGGCGTTTATCGTAACTGAAACATGTTTATTGTACTTTTTAACCGACTTCAAAAAGGAGGAGGTTACCAATTCGGATATTTTAAGTATATATTTTTTTTTATGTGTGTTCTATTTTTGTCCGCCCTGGGAAGTGCAGGCACTCGTCTGTTCGTCAGCCTTGATGAGTTTTGCTGCAACCGGTCAGCTAAACTCATCAAGGCTAACTGACTTCAGTAGACTTTGATGAAGACCGTTTCGTATCCAATTGTAGACTCCTTGTACAGACTCGTAGACTTCAGTAATCTGCGAGTCGTAATGTGTGTTCTGTGCTAAAGTTATTTATCACTTTTTAGATTTTGAAAGCGGTTTTCTTTTTTGAAAAAACTTTTTGTTACAAAGTGTGCATTAAAAATATCCTTTTTCAACTTCTGTCTAATGCTATTGTAAATGGAATATAGGTACTTACACAAATGAAAATGTAAGGGGTGCCAAGCACGAGCTCGGGAAATCCCGAGACTAGGTTTCATGAGTCACCATCAACCATGCATTTATAATTTTATGTTGATACATAAAACTAGCCGGTTTTGCAAGTTTTCAACGCAAATATTTTTGTCGTTGTAAAGAACAAAATGTTGTTTCTGCATTATTATTATCTAGGTTGTACGTGGACAGATTTAATTAAATGTCATCATAATTATTATTTCCTAGGTACGGTGGTACGGTAATTAAACAACAAGCAATTAGTTTAGTGGCGGCATGTTGGTTTTTACTGTACTATCTGTCTCTCTGTTCTCCGATAAGTAAAATCTGGGTAACTTCAAGGCATGAGTGAAGTGGTTCATCCTAGGCAAGCGTAGGTACTTCACCCTAAGCGGCATCATCACTTTAGAACAGGGCCTCAAGTCTGCTATTAATATGGTCGTTAAGGTAGTTAGATGCCAGAATAGTTAACAACTGGGGCCTCAAGTCTGCTATTACAATAGAGTCATAATGGTCTATCATTGATTTCATAATTTTAGATTTTGACAAGTTTGGCAATCTACTAGTATAATGGCGTCATTATGACTTTCCAATGGTCAACCACTGACACGCCATTGAAAGAAATGATATAGAATGGTAATCTCGTACAAAATGACAATGACAATCTGCTAAAATTTTGATAGTTCCTTTGATCAGTGACCTACCATTACAACGTCATAGTGCAGTCAATAATCGGCCATTATGAATTTAGCAGATTACGAACTTTTAGCAAAATGACAATGGGATCGTGTTGAAATGACGAAATTATAAAAATAGCAGACTTGGCCCCCAGGTGAGTTGCAGCCAAACTCAAGCCTACTGGTATAAAAGAAAAATCAACACTGAAGAGATTTTTTCTAGTATTTTGAAAAAAAAATGTTAAAAACGCATATACGGTTGGCGCAGTGACTGAGCTATCGACTGCTGCGCAGCGTGTTGCGGGTTCGATTCCCGCCCAGGGTAAATATTTGTGTGATAAGCATTTGTGTTTGCCTTGTGTCTGGGTGTTGTTTATCTATATATGTATGTATTTAAAGATGTATTTGTGTATGTATATCAGCTGTCTGACACCCATAGTACAGGGTCTCCCTAGTTTGGGGTCAGATGGCCGTGTGTGAAATGTCCCCACATATTATTAATATTATTTTTATTACCTTTTCCTTTTCGTCGTAGATAAAACAAAGATAAACAGAACTTGATTTTAAAAATAGATCATTTTACAATTTGGTCCTATAAAGCGAACCTTTCATGGTTTTCAAATGTATTTTATTTAAAGAAGACTTCCAGTATGTCTATTCTGTTACAATCTCCCTCGGTGAACACCTAGGTGAAGTGAGCTGTCATCTGTCCCGATGCTAGGGATTTTGGACGCACTACAATCGGATGACAGCTCACTTCACCTAGGTGGTCACGGAGGGAGATTGTAACAGAATAGCATTGCAGTTTTTACGTTTTAACAATAAACGAAATTGACATTTAAAGATTTGAATCAAAGTACAAACAATCAAAGTAAGTTGGTTATAACTGATCTTCTCAGATATCTCTAGTCTTATCCACTATGATATCTTATTCCGGTTATGCAAATTAATATTAAGTTTTTAATTAATTTATTATGTAAATAACGTCAATTAGTACTGCCACAGAACTTTCGTGAACAAAAAGCTTATTAAAAACCCACCTGCCTTTTCACACATTGGTACCTATATCATTTTTACTAGCTTATAATAATAATAATAGTAAGTATAGTCAGGAGATTCCTCTCTCAGGAGCCATGACCACCGGTAGCTTGGACCCTATTCCCGATACCGTGGGCTACTATGTTTTATATTTTTAAATGTTTTTATTTTTCAATGAATATTTAAAAATGTAATTTAATACGGTATATGAAATAAATAAATGTGAATAATAATAATAATGTATATATTTTCAAACAACTTTGGATCATACAACATTTAGGTAGCAAATTTTACCTTAATGTTTAGAGTTAAGATAATTAAAATGAAAAAAATAACTTCGCATTAGTCTGTACGTGAACCATGCAGCAATCGTTCCAGTTGCCAGACAAAGTCGCGGATTACAAAGTTGCCTATGTCCTTCCTCAGGCTTCAACCTTTTTTTGCACAAAATTTCATCAAAATCGGTTCATAAAGAATCATAAAATAAAGATGTTTAGAGAAGTTGAAATTCTAATTCTTATACTGATGTTTTTACAGCATCAAGGGACCGTAGACTTGAGTATATGGTTTTAATTTCAACTCAATACCTCCACGCGATCCCGAGATAAAGGGTCTTGACAGACAGATAGACAGACAGACAGACAGACAGACCGACAGACAGACAGACGGACAATAAAGTGATCCTATAAGGGTTCCGTTTTTTCCTTTTGAGGTACGGAACCCTAAAAATGGATGTTAAAAGTGAATAGTTTAACGAAAAGCTCATTATTTCAGAGCGAAACGGCAGCTGATAGTGACATTGACACTGACAGCCGTTTTATGGGAAATAATGATTAATCTATGTACTATTTCAACTCCGCCATTATAAAACAACGATTCACATCACTTGTCTGCCAATTTGATAGATCCGATAGCCTATTGACCGCCACATCAAAAAAACAAAAGCGTGCCCTCGGCGCCAAGCTACGAATTACTATATGGAAGTACGTTTCTAAACGTAATACCATAGAGTAGTAATTAGTCTGTCATGCTTGTCACATATTCGTGACAGTGGCGTACAGTGCACGCGCTTGCTTGTCACGTATTTGTGACAATGGCGTTTAAAAGGTGTCACTTTCTTTTTTTTAAAAACACAAAATGGGCGACGGTATCAAACGAAAAACTGATATTTTCATTTCAAAATATTTTAATTATGCGAGGGTTTAAAATTATGGTAAGTTTATCATTCTACTTCTCGTAATGTATTCTCCAGATTGGACCCTCCAAATTAATTGTCTTTTTCCTCGTTTTAAACCCTCCAAATTAATCGTTTTTTTCATACAAATGAATGTATGGATCTCGCCATGAGTCTTTAGTTGGAAAGAAACAAATTCACTTTCGCATTTATAATACCAGCTATTGCCCGCGACTTCGTCCGCGTGAATGTCGGTTATCGCGGATGCAGATGAGGTCGTGGATTTAAAGTAACCTATGTCCTTCCTCAGGGTTTAAGCTATCTTCATACCAAATTTCATCAAAATCGGTTCAGCTGTTTCGTCGTAAAAACGTAACAGACAGAGTTACTCTCGCATTTATAATATTCAAGTATCATCATCATCATCATTTCAGCCTAAAGACGTCAACTGCTGGACACAGGCCTCCCCAAGGGAGGGGTTTTACCATAATCGCCAGCGCGCCAGGCGGATTGGCGATCGCAGTATGGTTGTTACAAAGGCACAGAGAACGCTGCTGCCCATTCTTTGGTAAGCCCCTTAGTCGCCTCTTACGACACCCACAGGAAGATACGGGATGGTGCTATTCTTTACGTCCGACACCACACGGACGGTATTCAAGTATGGATTAAGTATATTATAGGCTGTCACATACGTAGCTATAATAATATTAGAGCTAGCCACCACACACGGTAGCTATAATAATATAATAATATATTTTCGCCCTTATTACGTCTGCGGTCGTCGCTTGTTTCACATTTTTTAAATATATATTAATATGCCTTGCTATATCTGTTCACATATTTTGGTGACGTAGTAAAAATATATATTATAGCTGATCGTATATGCCTTAATTATAGCTACGTCTGACGTATATTAATATATATTATAGCTACATCTGACGTTTAGTAATATATATTATAGCTTTTTTTTTTTTTTTTTTTTTTTTTTTTTTCTGTATGGCATCTCGCAGTTCAACCTGAGGGTTGGTTACTGCTTAACCGGACAATCCTGTGGTGCCTTAAAAGTGACTTTTAGGGCCTCCAGCCAGGGCAAAAACTTATAAACTAAGTGACTACGCTAAGGGCACCCCCTGTGGGGTACGAGCCTCGGCTTAGGTCGCCACTGAGAGGGCAGCAAAGGGACAGGCTGGATCGGGTCTCCATTAATTAGGGGCTATTTTAAAGCTAAGGGCTCAGCGACGCGGGCTGGCGCTAGCAAGGGTCGGGGGGGGGGCGTTACGGGGTCGTCGCGAGGGACCTCGGCGGCGAGGTCGGAATGACGGTAATTTGTGTCTGTATTTAACTAATGTGCTAGTGGCCCTATTTCTTTCCTGAAGGAGGGTAATAGCGTCATCTGGATCGGACAGGGTATGACGTGGACGACGGGTCCTGCTAATACGGGAAGGGGTATATCGGGCGGCCGCTACGACGAGCGGGTTGCGGTGTTTCTCCGCTTGATCGAAGAAGCGCTTGCAAGCGCGCTTCATGAACTGACGGATGGTCGGGAGTTTGAGATCGAGATGAAGGTTCTCGTTGCGAACATAGAACGGGGCGCCCGTTATTTTTCGCAAGAAACGGTTTTGTAAGGTTTGCATTCTGTGGAGACGGTATGCCTTTACGTGTGCGAATACAGCACAGGCGTAGGTCATGATGGGACGAATGCACGCTGTGTAGGTACGCAATTTGCACTTGAGTGACAATTTGCTACGTGCATTCAACATACAGTGAAGTCTACCTTGAGCGAAAGCGGCGCGCGAACGCGCCTGCTTTATGTGCTCCGCGAAGGTTAGGTGGCGGTCGAGAATGACTCCTAGGTATTTGGCTTGCTTCTCCCAAGGGATAGGCTCGCCGAACATGGATATCGGACTGGGAAGGGAGGGGTTGATGCGCGGTTTGGAAAACAGCACTGCCTGACTCTTAGCGGGGTTGACTGTGATTCTCCATCTCCGGAACCAAGCGCCTAGTGCGTTTGCGGAGTCTTGGAGGATGCGGGCTATGCGGACTGGGTTGGAACCAGTGCAATAAATGGCCGTGTCATCGGCGAATAAAGCCAAATGAGCCTGTCTGCTCTTTGGAATGTCACTGGTGAACAGCGTGAAAATGAGAGGGGAGACCACGGAGCCCTGGGGGACTCCAGCACGTATGGGACGTGGAGACGAGAGTGCCCCTTCGACGCGATAACGAAAGGTGCGATTCGACAGAAAGTCTCGTAAGATCAGTACGAGACGATCCGGCACACCCAGTAGGTATAGCTTGTATATTAAGCCATTGTGCCAGACTTTGTCGAAAGCCTTCGCTATATCGAAGAAGAGTGCACCGGTCTTCAAGCCTCGTTGGAACCCAACGCTTACATGCTCGACGATGCGGTGGACCTGTTGGACGCAGCTGTGTTCGGTACGAAAGCCGAATTGCTCGTCGGGAATAAGACTCTTAGCTTCGACATAATCTTTGAGACGCTTATAAATAAGTCTCTCGTAGATTTTGCCGAGGGTGTTGAGTAAACTAATGGGGCGATAACTAGAGGGGTCAGACTTGGGTTTGCCTGGTTTCGGAATGCCGATAACAGTGGCTTCTTTCCATGCCTGAGGAAAAATGTTGTTGCTTAGAGCGCCATTGAAGATGGCGGTCATTAGCATTATCAGGGCGGCGGGTAGGAGTTTAAACACCTTATTGGTGATGCGATCAGAGCCAGGGGCTTTGCGGGGTTTCAGCCTCATGATAATATCCTGCACTTCGTCTGGGGTGACGGGAGGCAGAGGATAATCAGGGTCTTCGACGGGGGGAAGGGAGGCTCTACGTTCAACTTCAGCATCGACCTTGGGGAGGTGCGCTTGGTCTACTGGTAGGGAACTAGGAGAGCATTGTGACTCAAGGCTGTCAGCTAGGCATTCAGCCTTTTCATCGTTATCGAAAGCGACGGTTTTGTCGGGTCGAACTAAGGGGGGCATGGAGGCCTCATTAGAGGAACGAAGTGACCTCTGCAACTGCCAGAAGGCTAGGTGCGTGGGCTCTAGTTCGCTAAGCGTCTTGTCCCAACGGTTTGAGCGCCACTCCGCAATGCGTTCCTTTACAGCACGCTGTAGGGAACGCATGTGGGCTTTGTTCGCATCGCAGGGGAAGGCGCTATATGCACGGACAGCAGCGTTCTTCTCGGTCAACAATTCACGCACATCATCTGGTAGTTTCCAGCGATGATCACTCATCGCCGGAACCTCCCTTGAACAATCGTTCAAGACAGATTGCACGTGACTTGTGAACGAGTCGATCGCGGCCGTCGTGTCTGCGACTGTCACCAAGTGGTCGGGTATGGCGTCCAAGTCTGGCGACGTGGTGGATTGTAGGCTTTCGCTTACTTTCCTCCAGTCGGTTATAACTTGTGTCGGTGGGGGCTGACTGGGGTCAGCAGGGCCGGTACGAGAATTTAATTCCATGACCACAGGCCGGTGATCGGAGGTGAGCTCGTGTAGCGTCTCAATGGAATGCAAACGGAGGTTCACATTCTTGAGCAGCGCTATATCGAGGATGTCGGGACGATGGTTGGGGTCATGGGGGAAATGAGTGGGAGTCATCGGTGCGATGACATCGAAGTTAAGGGAGGAACACAGGTGGAACAGGGTCCTACCTCTAGTGTTGGTCGTGTTGCTATTCCACGCGGGATGTTTGGCATTGAGATCACCCGCCAGTAAGACGGAGTCACCTAGGCCAAGAAGGACGGTGAGATCATCCTTGAGGAGGGTGGGGTCCTCCGATGGAAGTGGAGGGACATAGACTGAGACAATGAATAACGGCTGATGACCGGTCATGCCGAGCCGACAGACTGAGACCTCTAGGAGGGAGAGGGGAGGAGGGTCCATAGGGGAGCAGTAGAGGGACTTTTTGTAATAAATAAGGGTGCCACCCTTATGACAGCGGGTCCTATCGTTGCGAACTAAACTATAGTTGGCAATTTTAGGGTCCCGGTGATACGGCTTGAGAAAGGACTCCTGGACAAGGAGTAAGTCGAGCTGATGGTCGCGGAGAAAGGTAGCGATCTCATCACGTTGATTGGTAATGCCATTTGCATTGAAGAAGCCTAACTTTAGGGAACGGGGTTTAAAGGTTCTTTGCCTCTCGTTGTTCATTGGAACTAGTAGGGGTACAAAACTTCGAGGGCTTGCGTAACCTCGGGGTACGCTTTGAAGCAAGCATTAAGCTTGAAGATGTCGCCTCGGCTGGCGATAATATCCCTAGCCATCAATTTGGTGGCGGGGTTTCTGTACACCTGGAAGGCGAGGTGCACGGTGCGAACTTCTTCTTCCGTAGGAAGAGAAACATCGATAGCCGCCGAAGCCTTGGGAACGGCGGGGGCGGGGGCGGCCTTGAGAGGCGCGGGGGCGACCTTTAGAGGAGCCGCGGGCATGGGGGCCAGTGGGGGCGCAGGGACCGCGAGGTCCATTAGCGCCGGAATGGGGGCGGCTTGAGGCTTAGCCATCAGGGCCGGGAAGGCACGCTGATGGTTCAGCGAATTCCAGGGCGAGGGCCTCTGGGGGCTGAGACGCTGAGGCATCTCCGTTGACGGGACCTTCACCGAGGGAGACTCCCTTTGCTGGCGAGCGTTAGCACGCTTGGCCAGTTTGGGGGAGGAGGACTTGGGGGCCTTTGGGCAGCCACGGTAGTTGGCTGGGTGGCCGGACTGACCGCAGAGCACACAGCTCGGAGGCTCAGAGCAGAGCTCGCGGTCCTTGGGGCGAGTGCAGTCTGCAGTGCCATGCTCCCCTAGACACTTGACGCATCTGGGGGTGGCAAAGCAGTTGGACTGCGCATGCCCGTACAGTTGGCAGCGATGGCACTGCCCAACTGTGGCGGTCTTGTGGGGCTTCTCGATGGAGATGCCCGACAGGTGACACACGGACTTCACCTTAAAAATGGGGTGATGTCCGTCGGTATGTTCGCATACGACAAGTACACTGTCGTACGCGACAGCCCCTCTCGCTTTATGTAAGCGATGGACGGCTAGCACGGGGATGCCCTGCGACACAAGGTCATTTAGGACCTCCTCCGGGGAGATCTCCTTAGGCACCCTCCGAATGATAACCCGAGTAGGCTTGTCCTCGGGCAAGGAGTAGGTATGGAACGAAATGTTCCTTACCTTAAGGAGTGTGGTTAATTCCCTATAGTCATTAGACAAGGGGACGGACACTTTGATGCCCTGCTGGGTCGCACGGGCATTTGAAAATCGGATTTTTCGCTCGTTACAGAGCTTGGACACCTCTGTCCACTTCGCCTTATCTTGTATGAAGATAGGCGGGGGCGCTGACCTCTTCTTTGAGGCCGACTGGGAGGCGGGCATAGGGGTAGAGGGTCGGCTAGACGTGCTAGCTACCGGTCCAGAAGCAGGGGGGGGTGCGGGGGGGGAGAGGGGCAACGACTCCGAAGCGGAGGGAACGGGGGGCGGGGTTTCGGCCACCACCTTTTTGGCCTTGGAGGCCTTGGAAGAGGGTTTCCCCTTCTTCCTCTTTCCACCACTGCCGACGGGTATGTACCCATCGTCGGAGGCAGATGAAAACGCCACCGACTCATCCTCAGAGTCGGATGGCGGCGGTGAGTTGCGCGGACCTGACGTGTCCATGCACATATCGACGGGGGCTCTAGGGGCCGGAACGCCCTGGTCTGCGGCGGGCGGTGACAGAGGGCTGTCACTGTCACTGAATGCAGCAGTGCACTCGTCGCCCGAACTTTGTTGCGACGCAACAAAGTTGTTGAAGCTTGCCGCAAACACGGCGTCCTTCATAAGGAAGGACTTTACGTACGCGAGAATCATCGCGTCCGTCATGATGTATAAGTGAAATTACGTAGGTAGGTACCTACGTAATCCACAACACTAAAAAGATAATAAAATTATTTCCCCAAAAAAATTACCTCGATCGGGGTAATTTTTCGGGGAGAAATAAAATTCGGGGAGAAAAATAAGGGAGCCAAAATTTATCCGAGGAAAAAATTTTGGTCCGAAAACTATGTGGGAAAGGGATGGGAGAACTAAGCTCCTAACAGCCCCGAGGTGACACGTAAACGTGCGCCCCTCGGGCAGACAGTCCCCTTAAAACTAACCTCCCGTGTGGCTTTCCTATAGCTTTGCCGACGAGAAGAAAGACACAAACAAACTCGCCAGCTGCTAAGCTGTCTGTTTGGCCAGAGGGGCCTTAAATGAAATACCTAACTCCCCGGGTGGGAGAGCCCGGGGATGTGTACCCTCCCTGAAGGATATACTCAGGGAGGTGAGTACCTAATGTGAGCCCTAAGCTAGTATACCTACCGCCAATCTTATTGTGCGGTAGGGCCCTGTGGGTCTTGCGACCGATCCGGGCCGCTGGGGTAGACACACCCAGACGTCCCGGGTGCAGCTGTGGACAAACGGGGTAAGAAAACTACCAGACCGCGACTAGGAGTCCCCCCAAGGCCGCGGTCGGAGCCCTTCCAATTAACTGCTTTCCCCTGAGGGGGGTCAGCGGGTGAGTTGGGTCACCACCCACTTGGGTTCGTTAACACCGCTAGGTATCCCCCAAGTACCACCGAAAAAACAGTGGATTTTAACCCTTAAGGGGCCAACCGTCGACCGAATGCGCGCGAAACGCGATCGCAGTAAACACAGTTACGAGTGAACACGTCACACTCGTAACCGGTCTGCTACGACGTAGCCGAGCACGTAGCAGTGCTACGCGGAGGCGGTGCTTGGCGCCAGCGGCGGCCTAAGCCGGTGGAGGTGTCGCACGGTGCGGCGGCGGGGTCCTGTGCGGCAGGCGCGACAGGGGAGCGGGTGGCGCGGGGGCGCGGGTGCGTTCGGAGCGTAGCAAGAGAGCGCGTGGACGTCTGTGACGGGCTTTATTACGTCTGCGGTCGTCGCTTGTTTCACATTTTTAAACATATATTAATAAGCCCACACACACACACACAGCACAGCACATATTTTGGTGACGAAGATATAGTTATGTATATTATAGCTGCGTCTGTGGTCACTCAAAGATTACTATAGAAAAGCTTTTTACAAAAAAGACAACCGCCTTCAAAAAGTGAAAAATAACTTTAGCACAGAACACACATTGACTTTAGTTTCGAAATTCAGTGGCTTTGTTCTGTTTGTTGTTTTGTATTGCCACCGACTTCCGAAACTAAAGTCAATGTGTGTTCTGTGCTAAAGTTATTTTTCACTTTTTGAAGGCGGTTGTCTTTTTTGTAAAAAGCTTTTTATTTTCCGCTTTTTAGTACCTCCTTCTCATTCAAATGTATTAAGAAGAGATTGAAAGTTAACCACTACAAAGATTGATGAAACTAAAACGTCGTCTATGTAACATTTTTGGGTATTTGTTGATTTTTCAAAAAGTGCTGAATCAATTTCGATAAAATTTATGTGGGTCCACCCCTGAAGTATACCCTATCTATAAAAAAAAGAATTTTTAAAATCGGTTTACGTTTGCCTGAGAAATCGCGTAACAAATCGCGCACATACTTAATGCAAATTATAGACGTTTTCTCATGGATGCCATTGGTCAGAACTGGACCAAATTAAAATGGGACCACACGGGAAGCACTAGCTTCCAAAGAATCATCAAAATCGGTTCACCCAGTCCCGAGAAATGAAGTAACAAACATAAAAAAAAAAAAAAAAAAAATACAGACGAATTGATAACCTCCTCCTTTTTTGAAGTCGGTTGAAAATATATCGTAATATGCCTTGCTATGAATTATATTAATATTTATTATAGCTACGTCTGTGGCGGGCTTTATATATGTTCATAGGTATAATCGAATATAATTATTTTGACATTTGGATCGAATGTACTCGCATGTACCGTTGTCTTAGCTTTATGTATGTAAACTGTAATGAGTCAACGGTAAACCGCGCGAACGTGCTTAGTGGTTGTACTGTTGCGATCAAAAGTCATTTTAAATTATTATATCTTTTAGTTAAAATAATTTTGCTTACAAAAATATTTTTTTTTTCAAGTACGGTTTGTGACTGTGCATATATATACTTTTTATTTTTTACTGTAGAATGGTGTAGGTGTACAATAAAGTGTATTCTGTCAATCTATTTGAACAGCTTGCTCGTCTACTATAACTTTTGTAAATAATAAAAGACAATACAAATGGCGTACAGCATTGAGTACACATATTTTTGTTTTTTTTTTGTAATCTACGTGTTAAGAAACAAATTATAAATTATGCATGCACATAAATCTACCAAGCAATTATAGTTTGATGTGTTCACACCGATCTTTGAGACTGAACATATTCTTTGACACGTTGTTTTTCCTAACGCTACTAAAGTAATTGACGTAACATGGCTAGTCTGTAAACCATTGTGGGAAAACAGCTGATATCTGTCTTTATTCACATAACCAAAGAGGTGTTTATTATTAGAATATCAATATGTTTGTTTAAGTGGAAGCAAACCCACGGATTAATGAGTCTCACTATCGTGCAAAATACAACACGTGTTGGTTTGGTTAAATAATGTCATGCAAATTTCTTATCATCTACCACAGTCATCTGCCTACACATCTACACTAATAAATTGAACTGTCCGTTTGTAGTGTCACAATATCAGCTTTATACTAAATGCATGTGAACAAACTCTAACCAAAAACGAATTATTTCGATTTTTGTCTGTCTGTTCATTCTGCTGGTCTGATTTTAGTGGGATATTTATTGGCAGATAGTTATTAATAATAATAATAATAATAAGTATTCATTCGCATCAACAAGACTACTTAATATTACATACTTAAGACTTAGATTTATGAAGCACACTAGAAGTTGTCGTAACTAGCACCCTTGCTAAGTTATCAGGATAACTTGTATTAAGGGCACAAGTCCCAACCCTTGGTTCGCTTATTCTAAGGTATTGCAGTATTATTAAAAGTAAAAGTATTTAGAAGTTCCAAATATTACAGAGAGAAAAACAAAATGAAACAATTAAAAAATAAAAAGAGAGAAAGCAAATGCCATGAAGATTAAGTGTGAAGGTGAATCGTGTTTGTGATGGTGAATCGTGTTTGTGATGTGTAATTGTGTGAGTTTGTGTGTGTTGCCAGTTTTTGTTGTAAAGAGTTGTTATAACAAATATATGTTGATGTTATAAAAAGTAATTTAATTTTACAAAAATAATTGTGGTGTCACAGAAAAATATGAAAGCCCGCAGATAAGTAATCGACATTCGTGTAGTGGAAGTCACGGAAACTAGTTATAATAAAGCTAGCTGTAAAATTTATGGTTTGAATTTAAACAAACTGCAAGCTAGGTACATGCAAAATATTTCCTCAGATGTTCCCAAACAATCATTGTCATGCAGCCAATAATATTTTTAAACTATTAAATAGTTTGTTTTGGGTTTAGTTAGGCTATGTAAGTATAGCAAATTTAATCAATATCTAGTCTTATAAAACGCACCTGTTTCCAAACTTATTCAAAAAGGAGTCCTTAATTAATTTTCTTAGTCATGACCTGCGCTGGACGAGTCTGCTGCATGCCGAACGGCCTATTGGTTCGTTAAACCCAAAGTTGGATTGGCAAGATGCACACATAATAAGCAAACCTAAATTAACCAATTTTATTAAAATGAAAAAAAAAAACTCGCGTTCTGTCACGAACTCACAACAAATCAGTAAGTCGAAGACTATTTATTAGAGTAAAGCCCGTCACATACGTAGCTATAATATATATTATAGCTAGCCACCACATCACACACGGTAGCTTTAATATAATAATATAATGGTTTTCGCCCTTATTACGTCTGCGATCGTTGTTTGTTTCACATTTTTGAAATATATATTAATATGCCTTGCCGTATCTGTCGACACATTTTGGTGACGTAGTAAAAATATAAAGGGTGTCTGGTAATTAGTGTACGATACTTAAACACGTGATTGTGTTCATGATAACAAACAACTTTCCCGAAGAAAAAATGTTTTTGGTATTGGTTCACTTTTATCACAATAACACAACAGCCGTATGAAATTCACGCGCGCGCACGCCTGTTACCTAGAGTGAACCAGTTCAAAAAAACATTTTTTCTTCGGGAAAGTTGTTTGTTATCATGAACACAATCACGTGTTTAAGTATCGTACACTAATTACCAGTCACCCTATATATTATAGCTACGTCTGTGACGGGCTTTACTATCTACAAACATATTAAACCCGATATTTATGTTGTTTAAACGGAAAATGATTGTAGCACTTTTGTTGAGGACTGTACCAGCGGTGACAGTCGAGCTTGCAAGCTGTCTCGTCGCAGCACACAAGTACATAAAAGGCAAAGATTATTATGTAGACGTGAAAGAAAAATAAACATGAGAATTTTGTAGTAAGAATGTTTAATATTGGCAGTTGAAATATTATAACACATTCAATTAATTAATTCAAAGAAAATTATTGATGATTGCTGGCCGATATTTTGTATAGTTTTCTTTTTGCTTAATTTATTATACCTACTATGTAGTAACGCTGATATTATTTTATAAATTTAACTATAAAAAAAACTAAATTACCTTTTATGTGTTTTACTAGCTCGTCCCCGCGACTTCGTCTGTGTATACTTCAGAATTAAGCTAAAGTAATTACTATTTAAATGAATGAGATTTTTATTAATTTGTATTTTTAATTTGGAAAGAGCTGAATCCTGAAATAAATGATTGTTTTTTTATTATTAAAGTCCTAAATGATCGCACGGAAACACAAAAACGGGGTAAAATTATCCTATGTGTTAATCTAGATCAATATCTATATATGTACAAATTTCAGCTGAATCCGTTCAGTCATTAAACGTAAAAGAGTAACTAACATTCATTCATTCATTCATCCTCACAAACATTCGCATTTACAATAGTAGTAGTAGTGGTCCTATACTGTACCTACATTTAGAGCAAATACAATGATTCTGATTCTAGTAGTAGTAAGATTATTATCTGAATAAAAGCGTGAATAAAAAAATGCAGTTGTGTTCAAAAATGTATCAATTTATTTAAGGAACATAAAATAGAATACAGACAATGAATTGCGTAACACTGAGAATTAAAGTTCGAGTTAGTTAAACAAAGAAATGTGATTGATAATATTTTTTAGAAAAAAAGTAAGTTTTTAAAAGGCATATCTGCCTACTTAAATAATTACAAATAAAATTAATAAGTTACCTTTTCTATTTAATTTAACAGTTGAATTTGCCTATTTGATAGTAAAAAATGAAAATAAAAACCGGTTGGTAGTTAGGTACCTATATTTTGCATGGCTACTGAGATCATTAAACAAGCGACATGCGTAACTGTAAGTCAAATCACATCTCCAATCAATGACACTCAATAAAATCTATGGTCGAATCCAATACCTTTTATCGTATTGCGCATGTGTGGGTGGATAGCGAGTCTGCGCTAGCGCAGAGCTCAGTCATCGGCCGGTCGAACGCGGCGACTAGCGACTGGCCGTTTTTTTTTTAAAAATTCGCCAACCAGTAACGTACCGTCATTCGTTCGTATTATATTTCAAAAATTTGAATGTAGAATACTTTCGTCAGAAAACACATTAAAACGAGGTACGTATTATTTGTTTTTATATAACTTTCATGTGAATAATTTATTAATGTTTTTATGAATAGATTAAAATTATAAATATTATAGTAACACGCTTTGTTGATACTCGTTCATTGTTTTGCGATTTTTTTATGTCGTTGAAATTTAAATAGTCGCGTTTGATGCTGGTAGTTAATAATGTACCGTGCAATTATTTAGATGTTGGAACATGGTTGGCACTGGAGTAATTTAAATTAAACAATTAGTAATTGATTCAGTGATTACAGCGTCTACCCTAATCCATACTTCTATACTAATATTATAAGTGCGAAAGTAACTCTGTCTGTTACGCTTTCACGATGAAACGGCTGAACCGATTTTGATGAAATTTGGTATGAAGATAGCTTGAACACCAGGGAAGGACATAGGCTACTTTTTAATTCGCGACTTCGTTTGCATCCACTATAACCGACATTCACGCGGACGAAGTCGCGGGCAATAGCTAGTCAGTATTATAATAAAAAGTAATTGGGTAATCTTTCTGTAAGTTCGTAAACTTTGTCTATACTATCTTTACTAATTATTTAAAAAAAGAAAGGTTTTTTTTTGTAAGAACACAAAAATGATTTCACTGATAATAAGATTCACTAATGATAAGATAATGGTGCCAATTCCCTTGTTCACAAACTAAACTAAACTTAGACAATTGCCATCTCTTACTACCTGGCAGCTAAAGAATAAGACGGCGACAATTAAGAACTAAGTTAGAAATGTCAAATTAATTTTTATTCAACTTCGCCGTGTTTTTAATCAATACGTTCTGACATGACAACTATAATTATATGAATATTTTAGATTAACTTAAATTGACAGCTCTTATTACTATCATTCTGTCTCTTTCTTATATAATTGGTGAGAAAGAGATATAAATTGCTTAAAATAAGTTTTACGCGTGCACAACTGAATTGGCACCAATATTTACTTCCATACGGACGAATTTTTGGGCAGAATCTAATAATTAGTACAGCTTATGAAATATTTTTCCTACCTGGTTGTCCATAAACAGTAATATTGGGAAAATTGGATAAATGCATCTTTGTCACAAAAATACGAACAGAATCTCAAATTTCCTGCTCAATAAATTAAGATTTTATTTTAGTCAATAAAATTTCATAAATTATAATAAATAACGTCAACGTTTAAGGATAATAGTGTGATACATTTTTGTTCAGATTTTCTTATTGTTTAGTAAAGTTTAGTTTATAACGACAAAGTCAATTCGAAATTTCGAATAGGAATTTAATTGTGCCACGAAACTATTGTAATTAAGTACGTTACTAATTTATTTTTATTTAAATGTGTTTTGAAAAATTAAGTTGCTGAAACAAACAAAATTTTGTTTGAAATTTTTCATATATTATTATTATAATTAAAAATAAATAATGTGTTAACACAAAATGGACTCAAACAAAAAACAAATTAAATTTAAAGAGTCCAACTTAGTTACTTACTTGTGAAATGAGTAGTGGCACTGTTTGTCAAAAAACTTTAAAGTTCAAACAAACGACTTCCATTTCATATAAATGTCGGTATCTTTCTTTTTTAGATAGACTTTTCTCTGTGACTGTACACAAAAAGATGTCTTAGCTTTTTTGTAGTTTTGCACTTTACACAGCAAAGATATTCAGAATATTGACGCTTCTCGTCATCGGCTGACTTGGGCAGAGAGGGAGTAGAAAACCAGAGAGGCAATTCTCAGATAGTTAAAAAACTATCGCATACTCTTTCTCAATCTGTCAAGAAATACTTCCAACCCACCAACATTTCTGATCGATTGTCGATGAGATCAAATTGCGACTCGATTTGGAACGGGAATTGGCCTACCAATGGCGATTATTGGCCTCCAGGCAGGAAGCCTCTTGTAACCTCTTGTAAAAACTATAGTAACACCTCGTTACTATAGTTTTTGGACAACAGCAGTCATTGATCTTCCTATATTACATTTATTGACAGATGTTGGCATTTTTTTTAATTCAAAGAGGGCAATAAAATTCATCAATTTAGGTAAAGGGCAATGTCCGCTTTTGCCAAATAGTTTTATACTAAACTGGCACTTGAAATCATTCGACAAAATCGATGTAATCGCTAACAAACGTTCACACAGATAGAAATCTGTATGCTAAAAAAAACACAGTAATCATTTTATAAACAAGTCAATTTCATCGTTGAACCATTCATTAAAAGATTCATACTTCACGTGACCAGAGGGCTGGCCTTTTCTTGGGCCAACATATAACGTGATAATGTCGATGTCGAACCCGAGTATTGGGAGGATGATAGCTCACTTCATTCTCATTTCACCCTATTCATCACTGTTGGTAGTACTATGGTTAGATTACTACCATGTACTTGAAACTTATCTCAAATGAATCCAGATGTCAATAAGTTGCATGTTTTTTTCATCAGCTTTTATTGTCTGTATCTGCAATTCAATATGGCGTATTAAAGATAACTATTTACAGGCATATGGCTAGTCTCTGTTTACATAAGTTGTACCTACTCACAGATCATCAGACTAGTGAAGTTCCTCCAGGTAGAAAGCAGACCTGCCCTACCAGGGTAGGTAGGGCAGGTCTGCTTTCTACCCCAGCTACCCTACCTACCCAACTCTACCTACCCTACCCTACCTACGTACCTTACATACCCGGCCACCCTTTTTGCCAAGGGGTATAAAAATAGCCCTACCAAACGTATATAAAAAGTGTCATAAAATCGGTGAAGCCGTTTCAAAGGAGTTCGACCACACTGTGACACGGCATTTTTTTTAATTACTTTTTTTTTGCATTCCTATACTGTCCCAATAACAATATTACTAATTCGCCAAAATATGACTTAGACTACTTTTGCATGAAGCGCTCTGTCGTAACAGTTAGTAATCGAAAAAATAATTGATGACCAAATCAACATACATTCTAACAATTTTTTAATTTAACGGCGAAATCGATTTTTAATTCTTACACTGTTTCAATGGATGAATTGGTCAACCGTATAATTAATGCAAAAAAGTTGCAGTGGTCCGGCTAAAGGACATTGCCATCATCTGATCACATTCCGTTACTTTTTTTTATTTAGAAATTATGCAAGATATGGCGCTGTGTCAGCGACCCTGGCTCGATGGTACCAGTTTTGAAGCCCCGTAGCGAAGGGTCTAATGTATTCCGAAGCATGCAGATGATTTGGTGTCTTGTTTTCAAAACTGGATGGCTTCTTTTCGTTTGGGCTTGTTTTCGTATCAAGATGTCTTGCAAGAGTTGGGATAGACTTGCTTTGATATCAGGTTATGCAGTGCCTTTCTGAATGCAACTAGAATAAAACTGAACCCTGGATCAGAGTTTAAAATAAAACTGAGCTGGAAATAGCTATTCCCATTGAGTTAAGTATTGGATATAAAATATTGGTGCTTCAATTGGGATTAGTTTGGCCAAAACCAACCCAACCATTATCTTTTAATATATATATATTTTATTATTGTCCTTACCAACATATGAAAACACTGATACAAAGATATGAGATACATCCAATATGCTTAGAGACTAGTGTACCAATTTCTTACAGGTAAGCACATCATGCATTATTGGACGCCTACTTAAAATTTGATAAGTTTTCACCGAACAAAAGCACGTTTTTGAATTCACATAAAATTAAATTCAAAATCATTATAAGGATCAAAATACAATTATAATCAAAATTAAACCAGAGTCATAACCAAATTCAAAATAATAATCAATATTACAATTAACATTAAAATCCAAATTCAATTACACTATAAACTAATAAAGTCAAACTAATTCAGTATACCGATATGTTACATTACTATCCATCAATAACAGTTCAATGTGCATCCTAATCTTATGCTTACAAATTACCTTTGAAATAAATCAGCGTGAAATAACCAAAAACTAAAACTTTGAAAAATAGGAGAATTTTGTGCATGTCTTGATTCGGTTTGGAAAAACTAAACCCAATCCAAAATGAAAGTAGGTAAATATTACAATGAAAACTTACGTACGAATCGAATGAATAAAAAAAAACTGGAGAAGTACCTATGCCGTTCTAATCAGCATATATTTTGCCCCATTCTCATAAACTTCCTAAGTGTGAACAAACAATATGTTTGAAAACCGAATTAGCCACGGTTACCACAGAAGACAATGGTATAGTTGCCAAGATGGTTAAGTCAAGGACGGTCGCGGTCCGACGCACATCGTTGGCTCTGCATGGTGGACTGACGGACTGATTGTATTAACGTGAACCACCGTCGTTATGTATGGGAATTTCCTGCAGTTTTTGTGGACTAAGTAGCTTGTTGTATGATGGCAAGACTGATGCACAATATTTTTAGCAGTACAAAAGAAAAGATGGATGGATTGTGTGAAGAATGATATGAATGAAAAGGGAGTCAGTGAAAGCAGATCAGAGTCAGTAACGTTGGACAGGACGGAATGGAAGAAGAAAACATGTTGCGCCGACCCCAAGTAACATGCAGGCAGGAAGAAGAGGGGTATTAGTTGTGTTACATCATCGTCATCAGCCGAAAGACATCCACTGTTGAACAAAGGCGGGGGAGCCCATAAGGCGGGGGAGCCCATAAGGCGGGGGAGCCCATAAGGCGGGGGAGCCCATAAGGCGGGGGAGCCCATAAGGCGGGGGAGCCCATAAGGCAGGGAGCCCATAAGGCGGGGGAGCCCATAAGGCGGGGGAGCCCATAAGGCGGGGGAGCCCATAAGGCGGGGGAGCCCATAAGGCGGGGGTTTGCCATAATCTCCACGCTTAACACGCAGGCGTTTTGGGGATCGCAGTGAAGTGGTTGAGTACACGGAAGCTGCTGCTGCCCGACTTCCGGATTTTCCTTTACTTGCCTTCTACGACACCTTCGGAATGAAATGGGTGGGTTAACCTGGACACCCCACGGGGATGTGGTGTTACAATCTCATGCTTTGGATTACTGCTACATATGTTACTGATAGGTGACTTGGTTGACCTGGGCCTGTAGACAAAATGCCAGAAGATTATTTTTAGCAGTACACTTAAGTAGCTTTTGCGATGCTTTATTTAGATCTGGAGAGACCAAAATAGATAAGGTAAAGAATGAGTATATTAGAGCAAGTTCGGAAGTAGCGCCAGTGACAGACAGTTTGTCTTGGTATGGGCATGTAAAGAGGAGGAATGAAACGCATGTGACTTAGAAATGGAATATGAAATGGATCGTCTCTCATTCATGAACCGTCTGTGGCTAGCGTAGCTCCTCATCCTTACAGCTTTAAGTTAGCCAGGAGACCCCTCTTATGCTTCTTGCCTTCATTTCTTCATTATGGGGCCATCAACTGTGAAATAAGAAAAAAGCATTCCGCAATTCCCTACAAAAATGCAATAAAAATTACAAAAAAAAGACAAACACTGCCAACATTTTTGAAATTTACGAAAGTGAGAATAGTTCAGAATCGGTGGATTTCTGTTTACCATAGTTTGGATAAAACACGACTTTAAAAGAAAATCATTGCAGTACTAATAAAGAGGTTTTATAACTTTTATCTTAGTACAACCTCAATGACATTCTTAGCCGTTTGCTAGGCGCTATTAAAAACAAATCAGTTGCGCACAAATCAACTGATTTGACAGTTAAATGTAAAAAAAAAGGTTTTTGCGATAGTTGTTCTGCTTGTTTACCATTCTTGTTTTGAAAATAACTTTCTTTCATAAGTATATATTTGTCTGAAATAGGACATTTTGTAATTGGTTAAGAATCAATATTTGTTTGTGAGTTGGAGGAACCCCACACGATTGTGCTGACTCTGTCAGGTAACAGTTCTTATTCCAAGTTTTTACGTGTAACAAAATTCCTTAAAGCTTAAGCAGAGGTGTACATATAGAATACCAACATTTCGCTAGTCAGTTAACAATCACATATCGTAATCGAGCTGCTATTGAGAAATTCAACAAAAAAATCGCTCATGCTGGAATTTAACCCAAGACGTCATACTCAGCAGTAGCGCACTTTCGATAAAAACAGCATACTTTTTATAACACAATAGTACTGTAAGATAAGCTGAATTTACACAAAACCACGGATAGAAGGCAAATACGTCTGAACAAACAGAGATCGAAAGGCATGAATATCTTTCTAAGCAATTACACGTACCTAACGATGCATAATCAGCCTAGCTAGCCTTTTCCAAACCATGTTGATGTCAGGTTCAGGTCTATCCAGCAGTTAATTAAATACCAGTGTTTTACATGGAGCTACCGCTTGTATGACCTCCACAACCCAGACTACTTTCGTGCTGCTAAATTTCCTATGTTCATGATATAGGGAATTTAGCAACTCGAGGCGTCACGTCATATCGATATTTCGGACTTATTAGAACTTTAAAGGCTTTTTTCCTACCAATTAATTATGCTAATATTGTGCATATAGACGGTAGATGGAGCAGACACGCTTTAAAGTAGATATCGATTTGGGCAAGCGTAGTGTGGGACGCTCTAGGCCACGATGGGCCGACGATTTGAAGAAGGTTGCTGGCAGCGGATGGATGCGAGCTGCCTAAGACCGGGTGGGTTTGCGATCTCTGGGTAAGGCCTACGTTTAGCATACGGCAATACGCTGATATGAATGATGAATAAACGAATATTGCGCTTATTGTATAAAAATAAATCAAAATGCAATAGGATAGTCGCTTTGCAATTCGAAAATCGACTCAAATCGAACACTTTTACCTTTTACGCTGGCGCCCTCGTGCAACCCTACAGCACATTGTTCCAATGTCGAGTTGATTACATATTTTTGTAAATCAACGATTAAATACTCAAAGCAGTTGTTTAATTAAAATCTGACAGAAATTTACGTCAAAATCCGAATGTTTCGTAACGTTACTTTATTGTTACATGCATGAAGTATGCTAGATTGACATGGTGTACAAATCAACATACAACTGCAATGGTGCAACAGAGAATGCAGAAATACCAGTATTATTTGCTCATTTAGCAGGATAAAATTCTTCGTTTCTGTGTAACTAGAAACGATTAAAGTGTGGAGGAAAAATATATCGTATATACCAGATAACTACTTCTGCAATTTGTGGTTTAATATAACATAGTTTGATGTGTGCAATTGAGTCAAGCTAATGTAGCGTACGACAGTAGGTCGATTCTGTAAAATTCAAACAACAACTCGCATCTCACATCGCTATTCACTCTCACTTCGCATAAGGTTCAAAATGATCTTGATATATTTGACACTTTGAATCGGGTTCGAGTGCGAAGTGAGCGTCGAAGTGACGGAAAAATTACCTTACAGAATGCCACTTCTTACGTCATCTCGTACTTTATCTGTCAAAATCTCCCTGTCAATTTAGTTTAATTCGCTGACACGCTCGCAAGGGTGGCGCTAGTGTAAATTCGAATTATCAACCGAGTATTTAGAATGCCAATTAAAAAACTCACAGCGGATTCAGATTCGAAGTTTAGAATGAGGTCTTACAGAATCACACCCCAGGTATCCGATGTTGAAGGAAGCATGGCTTTTACAGCCGCTACACGACGGTGCGTTTGCGTACGATTCTATCCTTGCTTGGTTAAACGACCATTACGATCTTGATAGGTTTTAAATTACCGAAAGAGCTTTTTTACAAAAAGGCAACCGCCTTCAAAAACTAAAAAGTGAAAAATAACTTTAGCACACAACACACATGGCTTTAGTTTCGGAAGTCGGTGGCTTTGTTCTGTTTGTCGTTTTGTATTGCCACCGACTTTAAGGCCAATATGGTTTATACGGGACCACCCCTGAGAGATACCCTATCCATAAGAAAAACAATTTTCAAAATCGAGTTACATTCGCCGGAGAAATCGAAATTGAGAATTTCCTTCTTTTTAAAGTCGGTTGAAAAGCATTTATTTTTTTATTTAGACATAAATACCTTCCTATACCTATCTTAAACCACGGGGTCGTTTGTTGAGCTTGCAAGCATCAAAACGTTGGTCGCACGCAAGATAGAATGCAGAATTTCAGCAGATAATTATAGGTTAATGAATATGTATTAGTTTGTTTTGTTTATTTAATTTGTGTAATTTTATCTATGGGCCTTAGTTGCCTGTTAATAAAGAATTGTTATTATTATTAAAACTATCTCCATGACCAAAACTAGTTATCAAGACTTTGTGCTTATTCGATTAGGTTCAAATCACGTTGAGGTAGAAAAAGTATTCGTACATTTAGAGGTATAAGGAACAGTTGGTCTGGTGGACTAGTGTGTGACAGTGTTTCTTTCTGGTTATGGTATCTTGCATGTCAACCTTGGATGTTGTGGTGTAGTAAAGTGAATTTAAGGCCTCCAGTCAGGGCAAAAAACTTATAAACTAAGCGATTACACACTAAGGACACCCCCTGTGGCTTACGGACTTCGGCTTGGGGAGTCGCTGACAGAAGACACCAAAATAAACAGCAAAGGGCCTAAGGCATTAAATCCGCCGTTGCACCTTTGTGCATGAAGTATAAATAAAGGTACAGGCTGGATCGGATCTTATAATAATACTAGCTGAACCGACAGACGTTGTCCTGTCCCGATTTACGGGGGATGAAAAGGGGGTGAAAAATGGGGATGAAAAATAGATGTTGGCCGATTCTCAGACCTACCCAATATGCACAAAAAAAATCATCAGAATCGGTCAAGCCGTTTCGGAGGAGTACGGGAACGAAAACTGTGACACGAGAATTTTATATATAACTAGCTGACCCGACAGACGTTGTCCTGTCCCGATCGACCTAATGGGGGATGAAAAAGGGGTGAAAAAAGGGGATGAAAAATAGATGTTGGCCTATTCTCAGACCTACCCAATATGCACAAAAAATTTCATCAGAATCGGTCAAGCCGTTTCGGAGGAGTACGGGAACAAAAACTGTGACACGAGAATTTTATATATTAGATAATATAATAAAAAGAAAACTTTATTGACATAGAAAAACCCACTTTACAAATATCTTAAACTAAACAAAACTTAGACTCAACTGTGAATTTTGTGTTTACATTTCTAAATGAAGCCTAACGTCTAAACTTGGCCGAGCCTGTATCTTAGACCTTAGTTGGTTCCCGTGGTAATAAAACAGACATCTTCCAATGGTTGTTATCGAGATCTTGTATAAATGCTAATGTTGCGGAGAACTTTGATACCACGACGTGGTCATCAATTGTTCATATATGGTGTGATACATGTCACCACATACACTTTTAATAAAATTTCGTTCCATTATTTTCCAGACGATGTTAAAAATCGGGGGAGGAGCCTTGCTGATCGCGGCTATTGTGGCAGTCTTCGTGGTCGCCACACAGGGCCGCGATCCAGACCTCGAGGCCTTGGAACATGAGGGTCGGGAGTACATCTTCCGGCTCGACAAGGCCATGGGCACGAGGAAGAACAGGGCCAGTCTCTCTGAGTGGGATTACACGTCCAATATCACGAAGGAGAATGAGGAGAAATGGGTAAGTCAAGTATTTGTTAGTTTTTAGTCGAGGTTAGTTGGGTGCAGTTCTGCTATAGCGAACGTACAGACGCCAACACATCAAGCCATACCAAACTGTCAAATTTTCCCAATTGAATATGAACCTTATTCTTTTGAAATAAAATTAAAAATCTATTACAGATGGCTGGCCTTTGAATATTTTTCTCACATTATACCCTAAGATACATAATGAATGATATAACCTAAAGAATCAGGGCGAGATCCATACATTCATTTGTATGAAAAAAAAAAAAATTTAGAGGGTTTAAAATATTTTCCAATGTGAAGAATACATTACCAGGAGTAGATTGATATACTTACCATATTTATTAACCCCAGCATAATTAAAATATTACGAAATTAAAATAACACTTTTTCGTTTCATCTCGATGCCCATTTTGTGTTTATAAAAATAAGAAAGGGACAAGCGACGTTAACGGATCCATCAAATTGGCAGAGAAGTGATGTGACAAGTGTGTGGAAAAAAATTTAATACAAATCCAATAAATTTGGCGTCCCACAAGGAAGTGTACTAGGCCCTATTTTATTCCTGTTGTATATAAATTCTATAACTACTATCACTCAATACAAATGTATATTATTCGCTGATGACATCTCTATTATTGTGACATCTGATAAAAAATACAATACAATTAATGACCATGAGACTGAAATTAATAATGTGATTGAAAAACTGATTGAATGGCTTAACAAAAATAACTTATCTATAAATCTGAAAAAGTCCGTTTATATACAATTTAATAAATCAAATAACGCAAAACACAATATTAAAATGAATATACATAGAATTCACGAAGTAACGCAAACTAAATTTCTAGGCGTCATCTTGGATCAAGACATTAACTGGAAAGCACACGTTGATACAGTATCCAAACGAATTAATAAGTTTGTATATGCACTGAAACAGATTAGAAACATAACAAACATTAAAACAGCTATCACAACTTACCATGCATATGTAGAATCAGTGTTACGCTATGGCTTAATTATGTGGGGTAACAGCACCGATCTAAATAGAGCATTTGTTGCACAAAAGAGATGCATTAGAGCATTATGTGGGCTTCAACCCGATGAATCTTGTAGGCCCGTGTTTAAGAAACTTGATTTGTTACCGCTGCCGTCCCTTTACTTTTTTGAAATTTGTTTATTTGTGTGTAGGAATAAGGAATTGTTTACAAAAGCAAGTGATGCAAATTGTCGCAGCAGGCGCGACCCCTACAGGCTCGTGTTAGATGTCCTCCCAAGGCTTGCGAAATATAATAAAAACTGCATGTTTATGTGTGTCCAGGTATACAATAGAATACCAAATGAATTAAAAATATTAAATACAAAATTGTTCAGAACTAAATTGTATAAATGGCTATCTGCTAACAGTTTTTACAGCGTTAGGGAGTTCCTGGAACATAAAATCGCATGATGACTGTTTGTTATGCATGTAAAATTTGCATGCTTAAATCTATTAGGCAAAACATGTTTGTACACATTGCTAACATCACCATCTTTTATACCATGTTTTTAGCAAATAAATGATATTATTATTATTCACATTCATTTATTTTATATACATATTAAATTACATTTTTAAATATTCATATAAAAACAAAAACATTTAAAAATATAAAAAAATAGTACCTCACCGGTATCGGGAACAGGGTCCAAGCTACCGGCGGTCAGGGCTCCAGAGAGAGGAACCTCCTGACAATGCGGGCCGTGTCCAGAAGTACTGCCTTCTGAATCAAGCCCTTGATCCAGCCGTCTAACGAGAGCCTCCTTAGATGTTGGTCGAGGCTCTTGGCAATTAAGCCATTGGCTGTAACAATTATCGGCACAATGATCGCTGAGTCCACATTCCACATGTCGACAACCTCATGGGCCAAGTCAAGATACTTTATCTGCTTGTCTTTCTCGGCCTTCATGAGGTTCTCGTCATGAGGAACAGCTATGTCAATAATCATTGCGCGCCTCTCCAATCGATCCACCACCACTATATCAGGCTTATTGGCTACAATAGTCCTGTCAGTGATGATGGATCGATCCCAGTACAATGTGACATTGCCATTTTCAAGAACTGGATCGGGCACATACCTGTAGTATGGAACTTCTGATTCCACGAGGTTGTAATTCAGAGCAAGTTGCTGATGGATAATCCTGGCCACAAGGTTGTGCCTGTGCAAGTACTCTTCGTTAGCAAGACGAGAACATCCAGAGATAATATGACGGATTGATTCACCCGGCCGGTGACATGCCCGACAAATGTCAACCGTGCCATCCTTCACAATAAATCTCCGGTAATTATTCGTCAAAATAACTTCGTCCATAATTGCACACACAAAACCTTCGGTTTCTCCAAATAGATCACCGAATCGTAGCCAGGATACGGACGCTAAGAAATCCACATCGGGCCGGTGTAGGGCCCGGAAAAAGCGTCCGTGAAGCTCCTTACTCTTCCACACCTCCTCGCGATCATTAGTCTCAAGCACTACAGGCTTGCACCAGTTCTCTTTAGCCAAGGAGAGCGGGGTGAGGCCTTTGTCCACTGCAACTACATCTCGGTGCATCCCCACGTCGGCTCCAAGGAAATATTACCTGAGACTGTATATCTCACGGTTGTGCAGAGTCTTAGCATTTAAGAAGCCACGACCTCCGCACTTCCGTGGGATATACAGTCTCATTACCGATGACCGTGGGTGATGCATCCGATACGCTGTCAACAATGTACGGACTCTTCTATCCAGGGCATCGAGTTCCGTTTGAGTCCATTTGAGTATGCCGAAAGAGTACATCAAGACTGGCATGACCCACCCGTTGAAGGCGCGCACCCTATTTCCGCCTGACAAAAGACTATTTAATACTTTCTTCAGGCGGCCAAAGAAGCGCTCCTTCAACGATTGCTTCATGTCAGCAGCATTGATGCCCAACGCTTCCGCCATACCCAAATATTTGTAGGTCTCAATTGAAGAGAGGGATCTAAGGTTTATGGAATCCGAAAGCTGAACTCCCTCAGATTCCACAATCTCCCCTCGCTTGACATGCATGACCGCACATTTGTCCACGCCAAATTCCATCCTGATGGCGCTACTGAAAGTTTCTGTTACTTTCAGTAGCTCCATCAGCTGTGAACTGTTGGTGGCAAAGAGTTTTAGGTCATCCATGTAAAGGAGGTGAGATATTACCTGACCTCCTCTCTTCAATCTATAGCCTAGACTTGAATTCTCCAGCAGTGTGCTTAGAGGATTCAAGGCTAAGCAGAACCAAAGTGGACTCAAACTGTCGCCCTGAAATATACCCCGCTCAATCCTTATCGGTTCACTATTCCGCTGGATATGTCGACATCCTGGATAGCGAAGGACCGTCCTCCACTGCCCCATACATGACATCAGGAAGGTGCGCAGAGTGGTATCTATCTTATACAACTCTAGCACCCTCATGAGCCATGTATGCGGCACAGAGTCATAGGCCTTCTTGTAATCTATCCAACATGTCGACAGATTCTTTCGGGATCGGCGAACCTGGTGACTAATGGCCATGTCAATCAGGAGCAGCTCCTTAGTACCGCGGGACCCATTCCTACATCCATTTTGAGAGGGAGACATGATAGCGTTACTGTCTATGTGTTGGTTAATTTTCGCTCTCAAAATAGATGTAAAAACTTTATAGACCGTCGGCAAACATGTGATCGGTCTATAATTTGCAGGCTCCGCAGTACTACCTGATTTATGGAGCAGGTGGGTTATTCCTGTCGTCAAGAACTGGGGTAACGATCCTGATTCCAAGGCTGACTGGAACCGAGACGCTAAACAAACGTGCGACCTTCTAAACCATTTTATCCAGAAGTTGTGCAGCCCGTCCGGCCCTGGAGACTTCCAATTAGGCAATGGACGGACTGCACGAGCTACATCATGGGGGCTGATAATGATTGCCCCCATTTCTGGTATCGGATCGCACGCTCGTTCGACTTCCAGAGTCCAATCACCCTCAGTGTGACTGACAGGCACCGACCAGATGTTGCGCCAGAACAAACACATGGCGTCATCATCCGGCAGGTACGTATCAGTCACACTTTGAATCGGTTGCTCCCAAGTCCTATAAACCCACCTTTCATCGCTCTGGAATGTGCGATTCTGAGTGTAGCGTTCCACCCGCCGCTTATACCTTCGAATACGGTTTGCCCATGCATACACCTTCTGCTTCAGGAAGTCGATGCGCTCTGTGACCCAGGGCATATAGTCTCGAGGACTGATATCAGTCCCCGAGAATGCCCGCCTCACAAAGCGCATCACTCTAGGGCGAGTATTGCCCTCCCTAAAGCAGATAAGTTTGCCGATGAGCACTCTGGCCTCACTAATACGCTGCTCAATTCTGCACTGCCACGCCGGTACGGCAGGTTTTGGTCGTGTAGCTCTATCATCATTAGGAAATTTGACGTGAGCCACACGACATGCCGCAACAGCTGCGCAATACAGAATCGAATGCGCATCAGTGAGGTCTTCACAACCATCAAAATAATTTGATAACTGCGAATCCAGAGCACACACCAGCACCCTATTTTTTTTATGCATGGGCAAACGAGGTAAACGTGGTCTAAGCTCAGGCGAAATGAATCGATATTCACGAATCGCACCCTCCAAAGCGCTCCTCAATTCATCATTGCACTGAGTACTTACTTGTGTAACCATGTCATCACTCCCATCAGTAACATGGCTTCGTGTTGCGGTCGGCTGTGGTTGTGCCACTTCCACAATCTGCGGCAGGGGAGCAGTAACATGGTTTCTCTGCATTTCAATTCGGAGGCGATCAAGTACAATGTCATCCAACATACGATTGCGCTGGATGACCCGCACCTGATCCGATAATCGTTGTGCCGAAACGTTGACAGCTGGCTCAAGCACCTGAAACAGAGAGAGCATCCGAACACGGTACGCGGTCAGATTACTTCCCCCCTCTGTAGCCCCATAGTATGCGCGCATGACATTTTCATTGATGGCTTGTGTCCATCTCATGCGCTGCACACTTCCGCCGGAAGCGGGGACCCTATCAGAGACCGGTGGGTCTCGGGGCTCCAAACTATCCGGCGGCCGGCGTCTTCCCCGCCGGCGCACAGGTGGTGGTGTCGTCGGCGGAGAGAAATACTCGTCGCTCGAGCTCGACGCAACTGCCGAGGCCGGTGTCACATTACTCACGATGGGGCTGGGTTCCGGCGGCGGCGAGGCGGAGCTGAGCGACGAGTCCGGTGGTGGTGGGCGTGCTCTTCGCGTTGCTGACCTTGTTATCATCCTTTATGTTACGTTTCATCATCCATATACTGTAAACGTGTTTTCATTGTGAACACTGACATCATGACAGATGTCAGTAAATTTAAAAATGATTTTCAATTACTATTGCTTGCATATAAATGGTCCATTTCGTTTTTAATATATTTGGGGTGACTTAATAGCTGTTTATTATGGTATAATTCGTTTGTTGATCCAAATTTATGTTGATTTTATAATTTATGTAACGGAGTGAAGAAAAATTGCAAAATGACATTACAGTGTTGTCAGCTTATTATTATTATTATTATTATTTCCCATAAAACGATGAGATTTCAGAGTTATAACTGTGAAATGGCTGTCAGTGTCACTGTTACTGTCAGTCGGCATTTTGTTCTGAAATAATGAGCTTTTCGTTGAACTATTCACTTTTTTTGCGTGGTTTAAAAATATTGTAAATGCCTGAAGATACTTTTTAGGTACGCAAAAATATAGGAATTAGAATTTCAACTTCTCTAAACATCTTTATTTTTTTTTGTACAAATCCTGCCGTGATTCTTTGTAATACTTTATTTGCTCGTTCTTCTCCATAGAAACCTGCTGTTTGGAACGAGCAACTAGCTTCAACTTTCTGACTGACTGACTCCTTGACAATTCAAAAGTGCCTGTGAATCGTTTATCAATAGGTACTTAATAATATTATAAAGAGGTGAAATTGGTGGTTGAGGCAGTTGAGGAGTTATTGTTAGTAGGTATGTAAGTCTGAATAGATAGGGATAATCTCCGAAAATACTCATCCGATTTCAAAAATTCTTTCACCAATCGGATGTTACGTTATCGCTGAGTGCTGTAGGCTATATTGAGTTATTAAAAATTAGAGATCCTTGAAAAAATTCACGCGGACGATGTCGCAGGCAAAGTTCTAGTTTGAAATAAATAGTTTTGAGTTTGAGTTCAAAGTCAAAGTCAAAGTCAAATCATTTATTTCAATTAGACCATTATAAGGCACTTTTGAACGTCAAATGAGAAAAAAAAAATTGATTCTAGGTGCCCATTCCAAAAGGTTGAGAAAAAAAGAAATTGAGTTTGAAAGTAAATCAATTTCTTATGGGTAATAGATATCTCAAACCCGGAATATTTCAACAGATTCTAATTAAAACGTGACTAGATTTCACGTGATCGTAGTAAAGTAATCAATCGAGAAAAGTAAAATATGTAAGAACTGTTAATTGACATGTTATATTTAACGCTACTGAAATTCAATTTCAACTTTGTGTTATGACACAGTCATAGAAGGTAAAATTACTTATTTTATTATACGTTTCTGGATGCATAACTGCAAAACTACTGCGGCATTCTTTTAGTAGTAGTAGTTGTTTAATACACTCGTTAGACAATTATAACCACAATGAAACATAAAACTAATCGACACTCTGAAATAATATTTACACACACAGACACACACCCCCCTATACACGAGGTGTGTCAGGACGGTTGTCTTTCTTTTAAACCACGTAAGGACTATCATGTTCTTTACCTGTATACAAAAAAATCAATCGTAAACCACAAAAAATCTATCGATTGATGTTTTTGTAGTCCTTATGTGGTTGAAAATAAAGTCAATCGTCCTGACACACATTGTATAGTTGCATACACATAATATCACTAACACAACCCCAAACCACACTAAATGACTACTCTAGCACATAATACACTACTCACATTTGTAAATCACTCTTTAATCTATTTTTCTTTTAGTTTAATTTTACTTTTTGTTTGTTTTACCATTACATTGTTAGTAGATAATCATTCTTCATTATTTAACACCTTTTAATTACTTACCACAGACACCAGCGATACCCCAAAAACATACACTGCTCACCTCTCTATACACACTCATCTCTCACACGCACTCAACCACTCATCCCTCATGTACACACACCCTTCACACACACTCACTCGGGGTGAGTGTGTGTACACGTGCAGTATAGGGCGTGTTCTGATCTAAAATACCTTTTCGTATTTCGAGGTCTATCAGCCTCATTGAAAGATAATGCAACTTAATAAAGATAGTGTTTTTTAGATAATTATATTCTTCAAACTTAACTCAGTCTATTTGGGTGTTGGAAATCAAATACATATAGAGGGAGATTGGAAATTCGATACATTCCTCGAAAAGGGATAAATTAGAGCTAATTTGCAACAAAAGAGATGGAAAAAAATGGACCCAGGCCCGGTGCTAATGACTTGTGTCTCAGATTACACAGTAAGAAGAGTAGTAACATTACATACTTACTAGGTATTACTGCCGCTCGAGTGACTAACACAATTTTATTCCCGGAGAACTTTGTAGGCGTTCAACACCTCTAAACTCCTTTTTTGAAGCATATCATTCGTTAATATTTGACCAACTTGTATTTTCGCACACATGCGTATGATAATGATACACAAAATTACATACATAGGATTTTTTTTGAAGTGAAAACTTCTTTAGCGGCGTTGAGCACTTTTTCTGTAATGGGTATAAAATCTTAAACTCGCGTCAGGACACGTGACCTGATCGAAAAAGCGTAAGACGGATGGAGAGTAGACAGCTATCCCCTCTCTACGGCGCGGCGAAAATGTATGCCTGGGCCTACTGTTTTCACTTCTGCCGGCACTCCCGGAGTGCAACCCGTCTTTTTTTTTTACTTTAAAACTCCTGATGTCTAGCAGAAACTTGATAATAAGAGAAGGTATTATCTACATGTGCGTAACTTCTTAACCTAATGTCCGTTGACTATGTTTACCATAATAACCCAATAAACTTTTTTTGGTTTTTAATAACAGTGTTCACAAACGCAGTCGGAGTCATCAAATTTACTATTTTGTTATCAAATCCGTTAAAAGTGTCTAAACTCTAACTTGATGCCTCGTTCCGGTGCAGTCGGGTAAAAATTATAATTGCAGTACATTTATTCAACTCTGAACGCAAATCTTATACTTTTATCATAGCTCATGACAGTCCGTGTGGTGTCGGACGTAAAGAATAGCACCATCCCATATCTTCCCGTGGGTGTCGTAAGAGGCGACTAAGGGACTTACCAGAGAATGGGCAGCAGCGTTTTCTGTGCCTTTGTAACAACCATACTGCGATCGCCAACCCGCCTGCCAAGCGTGGCGATTATGGCAAAACCCCCCCTTGGGGAGGCCTATATCCAGCAGTGGACGTCTTTCGGCTGAAATGATGAATGATGATGATGATGATAGAAATAAAAACCTCCTAAAACCAATTCGTCAAGTCAGATTTTGGTCGAAAGGCGAAATAAATTTAAAAGTTTACCCTAAGTTTTCGGGGTTGCATTTGTTTCAAATTATCTCTAGTTTATTCCTTTTCAGATAATGTGTTGAATAACCATAATCACAATAATTATACAAAATATTGTTATTAATTATTTTAAAAGATTAAGTATGAAATTTCTTGCCCATTCTACCTTCTTCATTTTGGAAGGGGCAACTAAATTCAATTTTACTTTTATGACGTTCAAAAGACCGTTTTAATGGTCTAATTGAAATAAATGATTTGACTTTGACTTTGACCATTCGCCCTGCAGTTCTTATATAAATTGTGCAAAAAGACATCTCTACTTCGGTCCCACTCAAAATCACCTATGTCTTAAACAGTCTCTCGAAAATCTTTTTATTCTATTTCAGATCCAAATCCGTCTAGAGCTGTCCCAGGAAGAGAAGCGAGCATGGGCAGAAACAAAGATGTACAGGTGGCGGGACTTCCAAGACTTCACCCTACGGAGAATGTTCAAGAAGTACAGCCAGCTGGGAGTGTCGGCGTTACCTGATGATAAGTACAAGCTCCTGATGCGGTCGGTGTCTGGCATGGAGGCCAACTACGCGACAGCCAAGATCTGCGACTTTAAGGATCCTACTAAGTGTAATTTGTCTTTAGAACCAGGTAAGACTGTTGCGCAATGATACGCACACGTTGGTCGTGTGGTGCCGGCCGCGAATAGCACCACATCATTTCTACCCGTGGGTGTCGTGGAAGGCGACAGAGGGATATTGACCAGAGGATGGGCAGCAGCTTCCTTCTGAGTGCCATAACACCTACTGCGATCGCCAACATTCATCGGCCAAGCATAACGATAACGGCTGAACCGCCCCTTGGGGCAGACCTATGGCCTAGCAGTGGGCGACTAAATATTGACATGTTAGTAATGACAATTGATGCAATATGGTGGTTTAAATATCGGTCATTAATTACCAACGTAGATATATTTTTTTCTCAGTTTTTGAAATTGGTCGGAACTCAAGAGTACCGAACTGGTTACGATGCAACAATAGTGGCCCCAGGGGTATAGTTGCCTCAAATGTAATTTCTCTAGTTTCGTGGATGAATCACATGTTATTTTTATTTTATTTATATATCGAGAGACTCTACCGCCGTGTTGTCTCTGTGCCATTGTATGGGAAGGCCAGGTTCCATCAAAGTTTTGCGGGATAAATTTATTTGTCCTCTTGAGAACCTACCAACGGACATATAAATTATGTTTAGGATAGATGTCCTAAATTAGAGGTCCGCAAAAATTGCCAATACTCCGGAAATATCAAAGTTAATGTTTTTTACTTTCACAAATTTGAAAATAATAAACCCAAGTACCCACCTGTTTCACAAATAGGATATTTTGCTTTTTGTACTGAGAGATATGAAGCAATTTCAAAAAGTATGGCATCTATTCGGCTTTTACTCATTGTTATTGTTATTTTCTCGTAATTTTTCAAATGTTTCTCTAACTAATTTCAGAAATAACGGAGCTGTTTGCAAAGAGTCAAGACCCTGATGAGCTGAGGCACTTGTGGGTCGAGTGGCACAAAGAAGCCGGTGCTAAGGCACGGCACAACTTCACTGAATATGTTAAGTTGTACCATGAGGCTGCCAAACTTAATGGTGAGCATTTTATATGATATATATTCTACCAGCCGAATTCCAAATTTGACTGAGATTGCTCACTGAAGACTAGCCGAGTAAATAGCATTATTATATTATAAAGCACAAGTGTGTGCGTAAAAAAAAAAGTGCACTCTCTCTTCCCTCACACTCCTAGTCCTATTGAACAGAAATCCGACACGACTGGATAAAGATCAGGCGTAGGACCAGCGGCGTTTAAGTGTAAAATATATAGGTACTGTTACCTTATATTTCGAAGTTGATAGAAAGCCATACTGTTTTCTAAAAGGGCATAATTTGTGTTTGATATACAATCGACAGCAACAATAACATATTTCAGATAGAACAACAAAAAATGAATCAATCTATCAATTATGAATGATGACCAATAATAAAACACATTGCTTATTTGCTTACGACAATGTATGTATTCTGTGTAGGTAAAACTGATGGAAAATTTGCACTTACGTAAATTCTCAGAAGTCGTAGAATGAAAATTAGCTATGTAACAATAATGTCGTAGAAATGAACGTCTCTGACGTAATAAGCCATTTCGAAATTTCGTAGAATTTTGCGTGCTTTATTTATTTTGTCAATATTTCCTTATTTTTAAGAACGATTAATAAAATTAAAAATACATGTTACATTTTCATTGTATCTATAAATTGCAGCTAACATTCTTACCGATAAGGAAAATTAACAGATTATTCTTATACGCTTTGCTTCCACATTTATTGTGCGAACTGCCAGACTGTGGAATTTACTGCCTGCCTCTCTATTCCCCGATACATATAATCTAGGTAACTTTAAGGCACGAGTGAGCCGGTTTATCCTAGGCAAGCGTGCTCCACCTTAGGCCACGACATCACTTAAGATCAGGTGAGTTGCGGCCAAACTCAAGCCAATAAGACTATATATAAATCTCCTGTCACGATGTTTGTCCGCGATAGACTTCTAAACTACTGAACCGATTTTAATGAAATTTGTACACCGTGTGCAGTTTGATCCAACTCGAAAGATAGGGTAGGTGTAGGGTGGGTGTAGGGTAGGTGTAGGGTAGGTGTAGGGTAGGTGTAGGGTAGGTGTAGGGTAGGTATAGGTAAATAGGCAGGTAAGTAGGTAGATAGGGACAGGACAACGTCTGTCGGGTCAGCTAGTAAGACTATAAAAAAAACTTTTACTTTATCTAAATCTAAAGGCCAACCCTACTATTAAAAATGTTCAAAATCAAGTCGCGATCATAATTATCTCAACAACAATCAATGTTAAATCAATCTCATTAATAATGTAGGTAAAATACTGAGATTGAATGCGATCGTTCATTGGCCAATTGGCAATTTGGCCCCCTGGTCCATTTTAATTTCAACACTTATTCATATAGAAAATGGAGGAGGGAATGGAGGGGCTCGTGAAAGCAGAGGTTGGTCTATGGATGGGTGACCAACCATTTCATAGCGAGACCCCTCCGTGCTTTGGAAAGCACGTAAAGCTGTTGGTCCCGACTGCCTACAATCAAGAAATGATCTTTGACGTCGTTATGGGTAGTCAGAAGCTCTAAACTTCTGACAACCAGTCTTACCAGTGGGTAAGTATCGTGTTACCCAGTAACTGGGTTGTGAACAATACACAGGTAGACGCTCCATGTAAAATACTGGTAATCAGCTGCATCCGTTTAGACTGGAACCCGACGCCAACATATTTAGGAAAAGGCTAAGATAACTCAAACAAAATCTAAAAAACAATCTTCTCATTTGCAGATTTCAAAGACGTGGCTGACTGGTGGCAATCTGAATACGAGGTAGACGACTTCGAGCAACAGCTGGCTAAGCTCTGGGAGGATGTGAAGCCACTGTACCAGCAGCTTCACGCCTATGTGAGGAAGAGGCTCCGGGACAAGTATGGGGATCATGTCGTTTCGGCCAAAGGACCCATTCCTGCGCATTTGTTGGGTGAGAAGTGGTTTTCTTTTGTGTGGTAAAGATCAAGTATGATATTACCCATCGAGAAATGGCATGATGTTTGGTATTCATTATTTTAACCTTAAGACGCTCACTGCTGGGCATTAGTCTCACCCCAAGAGGAGGTTTAACTGTAATCGCCATGCTTGACCGATGCATGTTGGCGATCGCAGTAGGTGTTATGATATGGTAGAAGGACGCTGCTGCCCATCCTCTATCCTCTAGTCAATATCCCTCTGTCGCCTTCTACTATAACCACGGGTGGAAATCGGGCAGTGCTATTCACGGATGTTTGGTATTATTAGTCTATTAAGTCTATTTTATTCAACGCTGAATTGAATCAATCTTTTGGCATCGCATAATTCTTTATTGTTTCTTTCATACATTAATCTGGGTTTTATTGGTTGAACCAGTCAATATAAATAACTACTGTGATTTAATGTTTTCCAAAAGTATACAAAGTCATGTGAGCGAAGCCTTGTGGGTAGCTAGTAAATAAGCAAATTTATTTAAATGGAAATTACTTTCTAATAAATGCAATTAATTCTGAATGACATTACTTACTCGTTCTAGAAGAAAAACCCGCGCGAAGAACAGTGAAAGAAAATTGCTTTTCTGAATAAACTTCATCATTTTCCTCTCTTTGTCAGGTACCTTGGGGTCGGCGTCACATGTTTTCTTCTTCTTCTATTCCGTCAACCGTCATGCTTCCACTGACTCCCTTTTCCTTCATATCATCAATTATTAGAAATTGACCCTTTACAAATTAAAATTTCAGGCAACATGTGGGCTCAGACCTGGAGTAACGTTGAGTCCTTCACTCGTCCGTACCCAGACAAGAAGGAAATAGACATCACTCAATCAATGAAAGACCAGAACTTCACAACACTAAAGATGTTCCAGATGTCTGACGAATTCTTCAGGTCTTTGAACTTAACTGCGATGCCGGAGAAGTTCTGGAAGAACTCCATCATTGAGAAGCCTAATGACAGGGAGATTGTGTGCCATGCATCTGCTTGGGACTTCTTTGATGGAGAAGATTTTAGGTAAAAATATATATATTAGAAATTTAAAAAAACCCTCGACACAAACAAGTCTTTTCGGACCTGTGAAAGATGTTCATATCTATTAACGAACAACAAAAGAGCTGTCAAGTAATCTTCAAGCGGCTGTACAGATTTACTTGTATCATAGCTAAGAACAGTTACGATTGTGTCACCTTTCTAACAAAAAGGAGCTACCATGCCACAGATACTTTAAACATCCCTCTTATTTTGTCGGGGTTTATTAAAAGTAGATAGTAGAATTAATAAATCTTCTGAACTAATACTTCAGAAGATTTTGTCGCTTGTAAAATATTATAGTTATCAGTGAAAATACTACTTAATCTAATTCTTTTTTTAGAATTTTCAGCTAATTATAAAGTAAGCAAAACTAAGACTACATAATATCCTCTGTCGCTAATTAAGTTCTTCTAATGTCATCGTCAAGTGACACTAAACCTGGTGTATGTCTTTGGACTCTTCGCTTGTCCCGAGTTTTCTTTCTTCAAGATTGTTTGCAACAACAGATTCGCGTATTCGCAGTATGATCGTGTTGTATTTCGATGATCGCTTTCGGGATCAAGCCTACAGATAGTGCCATTCACGACGAGACGCGTTCCACTACTTTTTGTTCGAGGAGGCCGCGTGGTGTGGGTAGTTTGATCCGAGCGTACATTTTATCGTACTGTGCGTACCCACTCATAGGCACGTATTCGTACGTATCGATAGCTACAACACTAGCGAAAGGATGCACACTTACACTAATAGAAATTAGGAAAAAGAGTGGGACGCGTTTTCGTGGTTGGCTCTGTCTATATCTCACATAAGAAGTGCTCTAATAACAACGATACTATTTGGAAATGGATCGGGCTGAGTCTATCATAATTATCCTTTACTGTATTCGTTTTAAAAACTCGACAGAATAAAATATATCTCGCTGAAAGTGCATTCAATTGGACAAAATTGCAAAATTTCCACTGACATTTTTATTTGGCTTATTTTTGAAGGATCAAACAGTGCACATCAGTTGATAACGAGTACTTTGAAACGACACATCATGAAATGGGACATATTCAATACTTCCTTCAGTATAGACATCAACCATTTGTTTTCCGGGATGGAGCTAACCCAGGTAATTAATTCTTATTTGTTATACCAGGATCAAAATGTGTACATCGATCAACAAAGAAAACTTTAGGACGGTGCACCACGAAATGGGTCATATTCAATATTACTTGCAGTATAGACATCTACCGTTCGTCTTTCGGGAAGGTGCCAATCCAGGTATTTGGAATTTGGGAACGAATTATCTTCACCATCATTTTGGACCTGTACCTTCTTAAGTTTCTCCATTACCTATTTAAACCTTGAATGCGTATTACATTTATCAACATTGCCAACTTTAACTTTATAAATTCTAAATTGATGTTTCTATTTGGTCTTTCTTTTCCACTGAGTCGTCGTCATTGCTAGCAATGATTACATCTGTTTGTGTCATTTAATTTATACCTATAACTATTCATAATGCCTGTTTTTGATATTAAACAATAATTTGTATGTTATTCATTAACCTATGGTAATTATTAACAACTACAATCTTTCAAATCGTCAAAGTAATTTCTTATAAATATGTATTCGATGCCATGATTTTGTTTCTAGATAAATTTGAAATTTTATGAGTGATAAATAACCTATTCTATTTCATTCCATTCTAAGTCTATCTATGGGATTGCTAAAATACTTTGTCGTTGTAACTTCTAATTCTTCGGGTATACTTTAGGTTTTCATGAGGCTGTAGGAGACACAATTGCTCTATCAGTGTCTTCTCCTAAACATCTCAGACGCGTTGGTCTGAATACCGGTGACGCTGAAGATGAACAGACTGAAATCAACCAGCTTTACAAAATGGTGAGATGTAATTTCGATTTTTGTAAAACGATTCAATGCAATTTTTTGATTGTAAAAGAGATATGTTTATCTTTTTCTTTTGAAATTAACTTTCACCAATTTTTAGGGTATAGACAAGATTGTGTTCCTCCCATTCGCCTACACCCTGGACATGTTCCGTTATGGTGTGTTCCGAGGTACTACTCCTCCTGAAGACTACAACTGTCACTACTGGAGGCTCAGGGAAATGCTGCAAGGTGTTGAGCCACCGATAAACAGGACTGAAGAGGACTTTGATGCGGCAGCCAAGTATCATATATCAGCTAATGTAGAATATGCGAGGTGAGGATGACAATTTAAAACTATACGATTTTAAAACCAAACGATTAAGTAGCCAATCCGTCATAGTTCCCATGCAAACGCTCGTACGTGATTATGGATTTATGGTGTTATAACAAATGTTCCTCCAGATATTTCGAACACATAGGTATCTTATGGTTTATATCTAAGTTTCTATGTAATAATAAAGAAACTGTTTTGACAAACGAATTCATTGTAGATGTCCGCAATCAGGTTTTTTTTGCACAAATTTTACCTGAATTTTGGCCGTCCATAATATTTTACTCATACATGGAAAAAGTAAAGAAAACATCATCGTAACCTTGCACATGTTATGGAAATTTAAAATTACAAACATTTTTATCAAAAACTTGTAAAGCTTTTTCAAAAACACGTATTTCCTTGACCAAGTTTAGTGAAATCTCCGCGCGCCAATTGTCGTGCCATGTTATTGCGTTCTTATTCACTCGTTTGTTTTCGAACAATGATTGGATGCAACAAAAAAAAAGACAATCATGCTCGCGTTAACTATAGACGGACCGGGTAGAGCCCTTTCAAGGTCAGGATTCCACCAAAGCGGGAAAGTGAGGCAACTTGTCCTCAGCAACCGATGGTGTTACGTTGGAGAAATATCCAAAATAACACAACACTATTGGTTGTTCAATATCTCTTTTTATCTTGACTTAGGGGGTAATTGGGTCATACGATCTTATTATGTGCCTATTGAGGTCCTCGAAGTTAAATCTATACTAACATAAAAAGAGTTTATTCGTTGGTTAGAGGAAATACTGGTCCGATTACAAAAATCTTTCGCTGATAGGAAGCTATATCATTGCCGAGTATTATAGGATATGTTTTATAGTATATATGAATTAACGCAGACGAAGTCGCGGGCAGAAATTAGTTTCTTATATCGTTGCTTATGATTTTGTCCCAATACGGATGAAATAAGATTGAAAGTAGCGCGGAGGAGAATGTTGAGATGGATGTGTGGTGTGACCAGAATGGGATAAGTGGAATAAGTTGAGAAATTAATATATCAGACGAAGTTTGAAAGTGACGACATTGACAGAAAAGTTAAAAGGGAATCGTTTGTCTTAGTATGGGTATGTGAAGAGAAGAGATGAAACGCATGTGACCAACAGAGTTATGAATATTAATGTGAATGGATGGAGAGCGAGAGGAAGTCCAAAGAAAAGATGGATGGAGTGTTTGAAGAATGATGGATGGAGTGTTTGAAGAATGATATGGATGAAAAGGGAGTCGGTGAAAGCATGACGGTTGATAGGACGAAAAAATACATGTTGCGCCGACCCCATGTAATATGGGATAGGAGCCGGAAGATGATGATGATTTTGTCCAAATAAATAACATACCATAGTTTTACTATAATTGACTCTATTTTCCAGATACTACGTCTCGTTCATAGTGCAGTTTCAGTTTCACCGCGCCCTCTGCCAGCTGGCTGGCGAGTACGTACCCGAGGACCTGAACAAGAAGCTAGTCGACTGCGATATTTACCAGAGCGTTGCTGCTGGAAACGCACTGTCGTAAGTTATTTCTTTTTTATCATTTTGATAGGTGGGTTAGGGGCGCATGGTATAAGTCGTACGCAATCGATTGGGGGTGGTTAAGTTACGCTTACCGGTCCGCGGATGATGGTTGATTATCGATTTCATACCGAGATCCCTGCGTGCCTCAAAAAGCACGTAAAACTGTTGGTGCCAGCTGTCATTCGTAAATCTTTGAGTCGTTACTGGTCGTCAGAAGCCCAAAAATCTGACAAATAGCCATACCAAGGAGACCCCCACCCTATAAGGGATGGTTTTTTAATAACCAGGTAACTTTCATATGTGGAATAAATATGACGGCTTGATAGTCAACATTTGTCAAACTACAATTTTTTCTTTTATCTGGTGATTGAAATAAAGAAGCAACTAATGAAACCATTCCAATATTTGAATCAAATTTAAGTAAAGCTGCAGTCAGTCCATGAAAGAAATTTATTTTTCATAGTAACATGCTCAAGATGGGCTCATCGAAACCTTGGCCTGACGCGATGGAGGCGCTCACTGGCCAGCGACTGATGAAGGCTGACGGACTCTTGGAGTACTTCAGGCCTCTGATGGAGTGGCTCACGGCAGAGAATCAACGCACCGGAGAATATATCGGATGGGAACCTAGTAAAACACGTAAGTATTATTGTGTTTATTTTTTTCCTGTAATAGTTTTCAGCCCCTCGTGCGGTTAATATCTGCTGACGTCTAGCAGTCAGTGGTATGTATTGGTCTTGTTGAGCAGTTGTACTTATTCCACGTCCTGGGTGCTGCTCAGCAGGATCCCCTGTATTAACGTTACACTGCCAATTACTACGAATCACGCTCCTACTGACATCAAATTGCGAGATAGGTACCTGGGACTAATTTCCTCCCACTTGTAGCATTCCTACAGCTCTCTACATTTTTGTCAAACGGCGTCGCTTCATGACATGAAAAATGACTCATGTTCATAAACTGTGTATCTCAAAATGATTAAAGTGAGATAAATACCAAATTTATCAAGCAACGAAAACGCATGAAATCGAATAAAATAATTAGCTTTTGTTTTAATGGAAACAAAACACACGCGAGAGATTTCTATTTTTTAAATTGGCCGGGATATGTTTCTGAGAACAAAACAGATAGTATACCAAACTATTATGATAATAAAAATGAAGTATCAAACAGGTTCACTGTCCACAGATCACATACGGTCTGTAGAGAGACGTCCATCCCAGTCCACAGACCATAAATGTGGTCTGTTCGCCGGTACAATTTCTAAGCCATCTGACACTGTGGACGTAAGGAGAAAGTCTCTTATTTAATGTGGACTTGGCAGGACACATCATAAGGATTATAAAAAGTGATGGGACACAGGGAAATACTTAAACATGCAGTTTCTGTAAAATGATGCGTGTTGCTTAGTCTTATTGATGTGTGGATTTATATTTTCCTGGCATATACTGAAACTTCTTTTGTTTTATTTTCTAGAATACTGCACAGCCGAACAGCGGGCCGCTTTAAGTGCAAAGGAGGTCACAAAACCACCGACACCAGAGACACAAGAACCGGCAGAGTCGTGACGCGATGAGTACTTACTAAACTTAGTCTAATTTATAGCAGACAAGCAACACAGTATTCATAATAAATGTTTTTTTTTTAAGGAATGTTTGTAATTTTATTTTGAAAAATGTAACCCTTATTATCCTTTTTAAATCTCTACGTAAACAGAGAGGTGGTTAGTTTGGGCACAATGTCTGTGGCATCGTAAGTCCTAAACGAATACTACTTACGAATAGTAGGACTTCGATGTGGTTTTATTTTTAAGAAAAAAAGGTTGGTTTTTTTGGGACCTTTTTTTATGATCATATAGGCTTGCGTTTCATCTCAGCTTACCTGATCTTAAGTGATGATGCGGCCTAAGGTAATGCACGCTTGTCTAGGAAACACCGGTTTATTCGTGCTTTTAAGATACCAAGATTATTTTATCAGAAAACAAAGAGGAGGGCAGTGAATTCTACACTCTGGCAGTACGCACAATCAATGTGGAAGAAAAGCTTGGTTCGAGCCCGACAACTTCAACCATATAGCAGTGAAGCTTCGCTGTATCTCTGATCGTCCGATGATGGAATGGGTATAGGGGAATTAAGTTTTGCAATTCCAAATTCACACTCTACGAAATGTAGAGTATATGTGTAGAATGTATTTCAAAGGTAGGTTTATTCGGTGTTGCTCTTAGATAATGTAGTTTTTCTAGTAGGTTGTGGCAAGTCGAAATGTCTCGCGTGCCTAGAAAAGCACTCGTACCTTTTAATTCAGAATACAGTACTGCTGCAGCAAAGAATATTCTCTTTGTACAAGCAGTAATGCTGCCAGCGAGCGGTGGATCTCAGGATCCTGATCAGAGTCCGATTAACGGGCCGCGTCAGGAACAGGGTGCGCCAACGTCACTCAAATAGCAGCCAAGCTGAAGTGGGACTGGGCCGGCCAGTTTTGTCGCATAGCGTTCGGATCGTGGGCTAAAACAACTACAATGTGGGTCCCGGAAAAGGTTCAGCGACATCGTGGCAGACCCAGGCGAAGATGGCGGGACGGGCTTAACACTTACAGGAGGATTAGTCCACACTAGCTAAAGGATTGGAAAGGAGAATGGAAAGCCTTTTCCTTACAGTGGTACAACACAAGCTAAAAATAAAGATAATACCGATTAGGCATGTTTGAAAAACTTGTGCAGACAGGCTCCTTTGTAAAGCTCTATTGAAGGGGTCACGTAACACTACTATACGTTAATAACAATAATTCTTTATTTCAGACCACTAGTCCACTTTGTTAGTAACAATTTAACTTATAAACTATGTTAATAGGTAATTGAAAATTAAAAATTTAAAGTAGGAAGATTCATTCAGGGGTCAAACGAATATCCTACTACGAGGTTATTCAATCAACACCCGAACGAAGGCTTTCATCACTGGAGAGTCGAATTTCTCCGCAATGACCTGTAAGATGCTGTTAGAGCTACCGCGCAATCTGCTTAGTAATGAAGCAGTTCTATTACGAATGATGGCGTGGAAGCCATCAGCCCTTGCTTCCGCATACATATTCGAAGCACTGCAGTAACGCGGTAGCCCCAACAACATCCTAAAGCCATTATTGTATTGGACTCGCAAGGTACTGATCGATCTCTGAGTGTATGTGGTCCACAGGCTGCTCGTGTAAAATGTTTGGCAGTATGCTTTGAACAGGGTGATTTTGACCTGTGAACTGCAACGAGCAAATCTGCGTTAATAAAAGGCAGATAACTACGATCTTCAGTCAGTATTATATCAATTTTGATCTTATACTTCTCCTAATACCTGTCTTTGAAAACGAGATAAAGATAAAAAAACATTATCTTTTATCGAATTATCAATTCGAATGATAAGAGTAAGTAACATCAGAAAAATTAAGTGGGTTCAAAGCCCGTGCCCTGATAAGACAAGATAATATTCAGCTCGTTTTTAGACAAATGTTATATTGTGTTGAATTGAGGATAATTTATATGAATAAGGAAAATTGATATTAATGAGGAAAATCGTTATTGTTGTTGTCTAGGTCATCTATACTAATATTATAGTCTGAATGCCAAGGTGAATTTGTTTGTTTGTTTCGTTTCACGGTTAAACTACTGAACCAATTTTAATGATATTTGGTACAGACCAAAGATATAGGACGTTTTAACCCGCAACTTCATCTGGATCCGCGATAACCGACATTCACGCAAAGTTGCGGGCAAAAGTAAGTGAAAATATAAAAACAAGATATTACAGTTTCAAACACATTCGTTTATTTATTTATTTAAACTTTGTGTGAACTAAAGTAACTTATTATTGTACAGACGCCAGTACATCAAGCATCCCAAACTTTATTCCAAAAGAATAAGATTACACAATTTATGTTATACTAGCTTCTGCCCGCGACTTCTTACGCGGATCCTGTTGCTTATGCCAGCGACAACGGGGTCGGCAAAATCGAAGATCTGAAACGTCTGATGTTGATTTCTAAGAGCCCGGGAACGGGAAACCAACGGGATGCGCGAGACGATTCGAGACGTTCAAAAAGTACAATTTTGAATCATACCTCCGATAGCGGAATATGTGGCGTAGTCAATCTTAAGAGTATACGTAAATGCACTCCGTTCCTTATCAACCCAAGGAAGGTCGCTATGCCCTACGGCTATATCTGAGACACATCCGATTCTTCAGATGATATCGACATTCTGTTCAGAGAATGTCGAAGTCGATCAGAATTCAAACGTTCGTTGCCCTCTTCTTCTGTCTCTTCATGCCGTACTTCAGCTATTCTTTCGCTCTCACTTTCTAACTGATTATGAATATTTTGTTGTGTGCGTGTTCGGGACAATGTATGATAAACTCGATCAGCAGTTAGTCGTGCATCACGTTCATCACTCGTTTCAAAAGACCTGTTAGTAGATGTGCGAATACGCTGAGAACTCAAGCGTGATTCTCTATCCGTGAACGTCTCCGACTCGCGAGACGATGCGTGACGTTCATGATCAGCGGTCAGTCGCGCATCACGTTCCCCACTTGTCTCTAGAGACCTAGAAGTCGATGCGTAGATACGCTTGGAACTTAAGCGCAATTCTCTATCCGTGAACGTCTCCGACTCGCGAGACAATGCGTGACGTTCACACGAACGAACGACGAACGCAGACGTGCTTCGCGATCTGAAGAGGTTTCCACGGAGCGATTTGCAGCCTGATGTTCTCGAACAGCATCAAGTCTCTCCTGACGCTCTTCGGTAGATTCTTGGGATCCTCAATCTTTTAGCTCCTTTGGAACATTGAGAAAGATTTAGATTTTATTTTATTTTATAATATACAGTGAAATTAGTGACAGCTTTACAGTAAAATTAGTGATAGCTTTGATTTCCACATCAGATGTTTCAGATCTTCGATTTTTATAAGTCAACAGGAAATGCTCATCAGACCGAACAACTTTTGCTAAGACGTCATTCCTATATGTGTTATGGTGTAGCTGGGCTCTTGGAGATCCACATCAGGTGTTCCAGATCTTAAAATTTATTCTCTTAGCAGAAAATGCTCATCACGTGGAACAATTTTTGCTATGGTACCATTTTTGTATCTCTTATAGTTTAGCTGGTCTGTTGCGGTTCTGCAACAGGAGTTCAAGTTTCCAAGATAAATTATAGCCTATATGTTGCCCAGACTTAATACCTATACAACAAAAAAAATCATTCAAATCCGTCCAGCAGTTCCGAAGATTAGCGTGTACAAACAAACAGACAAAAAGACAAACAGACAAACAGACAGAATTTTTTTTTTGGATTCGTGCTCTATTACTGTTTCTAAACCCCCCTCAATTATTACTTTTTTAATATATTCAATGTACAGACACAGTTTTTTTACTGTTTTATTATATGTATAGATTATTATGTGGTATACGTTAAGGTATTTTTCTATGGGTCTTTGTTACCTGAAAATAAATGGTTTTATTATTTTATTGTAACGTTCATATTCAATTGGGAAATGACAATTTGGGATAGCTTGATGTATTGGCGTCTGTACTTGTATTATTGGTGTAAAGACGTATGAAACAGGTCCCAAACCATTTGCACCGTTTGAACTAAGCATGTGCAAAATAAAATTACGTACCAATACATGCAATTGCAAAAAAAATACCTCGATTTTTCAAATGTTTTTTTTTTTTATTATTGTTATAGGCTTGTGTTTGAACACAACTCACCTGTGATGATGCGGCCTAAGGTGGAGTTCGCTTGCCTAGGATAAACCGGTTCACTCGTGCCTTGAAGATACCCAGTTTCGTACACATTTCGCACATGCTAGGAAACGTCAGGTTCAAGGCATTACATCGTTGATATTCTACGTCAATGCAATACATACATACGCAAATTATGAGGAAAAATCCTAGAGAATGTAAAATAATATTTATGTAAACGAAACACGTTCGGAATTGACCCAATGACGAGACCACAGGATCTAATCGAAGAACAAACTAGTTTAATGCTGCATCGTTGTTTTGTGTTATTGGAATTGTAACAAAAGGATAGGTTTTGAAACATGTGACATGGAAGTGTAGCAGGATAAAAATATCTGGAAACCACAATTGGTTTCCAGATTAACCAATGTTTACAATATTTCGATAAAAATGTGGCGGTGTGGTGGTGGTGTGGTGTGGTGTGTGTGTGTGGTGGTGTGTGTGGTGTGGGTGTGTGGTGTGGTGGTGTGGTGTGTGTGAGGTGTGTTGGGGTGTGGTGTGGTGGTGTGTGGTGTGGTGGTGGTGTGGTGTGTGGTGTGGTGTGGTGTGGTGTGTGGTGTGTGTGGTTGGTGTGGTGTGGTGTGGTGTGTGTGTGTGTGTGTGTGTGTGTGTGTGGTTTAGAATTGATTTTGGACAGACTAGAACATAAAGAATCATGACCATCCACGGTACTGGTTTTTCTCATGCATCAAGATAAAAATTATATTACAATTATTTTCTTTATTTTTGAAGTCATTCTGAAATTAGAATGCCAATTTTGTATAGGGGTTTATTTTGTAAACTTAATAAGTTATGAAAAAATAAATTACCTACTGCCGGCTTTTCTTACGTTAAAGTGTTGCCATAATCAAAATAAGTAAATATATTGACAACTCTAATCGATTTTTTTTGTATACGATTACAAATTAATATAAATGTAAAGTAATTGGAAAGGTAAATCGCGGGGTTTTTATAAATAATAAAGCGAGATGATACTACTGTGGTGAGAAATAATTAGTATTTCACACACACAGTAGTCGTATTATTTTACTTTCAAAACTTTTTAAAGCAATTTCACTTTGCTGGCTAACGATACATACGAATGATTCATAGATTTTTTTTTAATTATCTTGCTTCGGTTTGATATAAATCGAACCTTTTTAATAAACTAATGATTATAGAACTAAATCAGTCATTTGAAATAATTATGTGTCGAGTGTATTTATTCGAGTAATCGATTTTCATTTAAAATCTAAAGTGGCAACATTGGTGTAGGTGTCTCAAATTGAATTGTCATTGTCAAAAAGTCCAATGTCAATTGCGCGTGGTGCATGCTAAGTTTGTTCATTGCGATTTAAATATTACAGTTTTTTTTGTGTTGATCGAGTCCTACTCTCCACAGTAATTGTGATATTTATTGTAACTATTTGTTTATTTCTTGTTTTCAATCACTATCGCTAACTTTAATGTGAAATTGTGAATCTTACGCCAGGAAGTTTTCACTTTGTTTGAAGTTTGTGTGTGATTCGTATTTTGTTGTACTGTACTGTACTACTTAGCGACTACTGAAAATGTCGACCACTTCGCGTGAGGTACCGACAACAAGAACAATCGACCGGCGAAACCGGTGTATCAACTGTTTTTTTGCAATCCTAAGAAACCAACGCAGGTATTCTTTGGAACAAGCTACTACTCAGATGATCAATGTGTTACAGTCATGGATAACTCCTACTCAGGTAAGCACATTCTATTGACGTTTTCATACCTATCAGTCTATTTCTTGATTTCTCAGATAGTTTAAACCTACCCAGTCATTCTCTCGTTTTTATATTTTAATTTTTGCATTTTATAAATCACATATTAAAAACTATAGACAAATGATAGCATAAAATCAATGTCACAATGCTGAAATTGGAAGCACTCCGTGCTGTAAGCACAAAATATAATTATGTTGTGCGGCCCATTCAGTTAGGCTTGAAGTCGGTGATTGTGACATTCCTTTGCTCATTCTATTATACTATATTCTAATGACCTTTTTTTATATTTCATTTCAAATATATTTTTTTGATTGCAGCTGTCTCCAGGAAGTATAATTTTATCCGAGTGTTTTGGACTGCTTCAAAATCGAGTTAATACAATGAGCGAAGGAAGTGCTATGCCTTTGCCTGCTCTTGGACATAGAAGAATCTGCTTTCCTTGTGGAAATTCTATTTTACGAGCACCAAGAACATACCCTGTGCGACATGATCGACAAGAAAGAAACATTTTAATGAGACTGGTTCCACTGCACTTGGTAAATATTTATTAGTATGTTATTGAGAATATGGAGTGTCTAATACAGAATCTGTCTACTTAGGCTAACAGAAAAAATATTTAAGCACCTTATTTTTTTTAGGTTTCTAGAATGGAACGTGTATGTGCTGCATGTTGGAGATCAGCTACGAGAGAAGTACAGAGGCAACAGCAGCATGATTCAAATCGTCCTACTGTAGCACATGCTGTGTCAAGTGATGATTTCAATATTCCTGAGCCGCCTCCTCTTCCATCTTCAAGACCAGTAGCAGTTCAATTAGCGGCACCAAAAATCACATCATCTTTATATAGACGTGCTGCAAACACATCTGGCCACTGCATATTCATTAATTGTTTTGAAAATGAATGTCTACTTGTACCATGTGCTATAAAAGATTTATTATTGTATCATTATAAATTCTATGTACCATCTGGTGCAGGTGTTTGTCGTCACCACTTTGATCACGGTTCTTGGAATGAATTAACCTCCCAATTGAGGGATTTTACTGGTAGTCAATTTGATAATATTATGACTATGATGCAGCGAGCAGCTAATAACAGATTTGATTTTTCAAATATTAGGATGATGCCTCCATATTTATGTCATTATTGGCTTGGATTCAATGCTGACCAGTTTTATGATTTACTTAACAGTATCCCAAATCTAGCAGAACAGGTACCAAATGCTTCTATAGCCTTGTGCATATACACTTGGGAGCAAATAAATCGAGCCACTTCCTTTTTCACGCATTATGGTAATTATTTTTGGTATTAAGGAACGCATCGACTCGAAACATATATCGCCTAAAAGGGTATTTAATAACCTTTACAATGAGGGTAGTTAGTTGTCAAAATTTCATTTTTATTAAAGTTTAAAGGGTAGAATAAAATTATCGCATTTAATTTGCTTATGACATTTTTATTGTACTCTGTTAAGAAAAGATTAAATTTGAGGTTTTTGTTAATCATACCCATATTACTTGTTATTGTTGTCTTTATCTGTGTCTGTGTAATCAAAATAACCTGATAAAATGGATACTACACCGACGGAAGCTGCCCAAGTTGTAGCTTTACTTGAGGTTGGACACGGACAACGTGAAGTGGCACGCAGACTTCATTTGAGTCGTTCAAAGGTACAGCGGGTATACCGCAGGTATCTGGAGACTGGTGCTTTTGTTCGGCGACCTGGAACTGGCCGACCACGGGCAACAACAGAACGTGACGACCGCTTTATTGCAACCAATTCGTTGCGCGACCGTGGACTTAATCCTGTTCAGCTACAGCAAGCGTTACGTGACGTTCGAGGAGTCGCAATCAGTAGGTGGACAGTGAGACGAAGACTAAAAGAACGAAATTTAACATCACACAAACCAGCAACTGGCCCAAAATTGACTGTAGCTCATCGCCGATCTCGCTTGGAGTTTGCTCGAGAACACATTAATTGGACGTTAGAAGACTGGAGGTCAGTTTTGTTTTCTGACGAGTCAAGAATCTGTCTTTTTAGCAATGACGGGAGAAACCGAGTGTATAGACGTCCTGGTGAAAGATTTGCCCAATGTTGCATTCGAGAAACGGTGAGTTTTGGTGGTGGTTCTTGTATGGTGTGGGGAGGAATTTCTCTAGACGGAAAAACGGAACTTGTCTTCGTCGACCCCGCCAACGATGGCAGTGGTAGACGTGGATTAACAGCTGACCGATACATAACTGACATTCTTGAAAACCACGTAATGCCGTATGCTGGTTTTGTCGGAGAAAATTTCTTGTTTATGCATGACAATGCGAGACCTCATACCGCGCAGATCGTTACGGAATACTTGTCTGCGATCGGGATTCAACAAATGGTATGGCCAGCACGAAGTCCCGATTTGAACCCGATCGAACACCTATGGGACGAGCTAAAACGGAGAGTCCGAGCCAGGGTTCCCGCTGTTTCATCCATTCCCGAGCTTAAAGTCGCTGTGCTTGAAGAGTGGGAGAACATACCACAATATGTCATCGTAACGCTGATCAGATCGATGACTAATAGGCTACAAGAATGTATCAGGGCCCGGGGGGGTAATACCAGTTATTAAGAATATTTTTTTTGCAATAATTTTGTTTTTTATTGTTTTTATGGACTGTTTTAGCCCTACTAAATTTTCTATCAAAATTACCATTTTTCTTGCAGAGCCAATAATTTATCATTCAATAAGGTTATTATTCAATAATTTACCCTCATTGTAAAGGTTATTAACTAAACTTTTAGGCGATATATAGTTCGAATTGATACGTTCCATATTACCAAAAATATTTACCATTTTACGTGAAAAAAGGTAGTGGCTCGATTTATTTGCTCCCAAGTGTATTTAGTTAAGGTAAGAACTGGTGACAGTAATGAAAGGTTGGCTACTCTTTTTAATAAACCTCGAACCACTTTAGAATGGTGGATGTCAAAAGCAAGAAATTGTTTAATAATTGTAAACCTCGAGGGTTAGATATACTATGATTGATTATATACCTACCTACATGTTTAAAGTGGTACCAGTGTCACTGGATCAAATTAAAGATCTCTTTGAATTCTATTGTTTTTTTTTACAGCTCTCCTTTTTTTGTATTTGTAACTGTTTTAACAGGAAATATAAAGGCAAGGTACTGATTTATTTAAGTCTCTATCCCTATCAGTTATGCTAATTAATCTGCTCTCCAAACTACGACCTATAAACTTACCTCTATACACGACGGATATTTCTATTTTGAGGGTAAGTTACGTTTTCTAAAAAAACTTGGAAATGCGGGTTTTGATTCCAAAATGGCAATTGTAGATGGTTATTTGGTTAATTTATAAACCATCTAAAACAACTTTGGAATTGACGCAACTCTGTACCGTGGTCCATATTGTCGTGATCATTTTCCTTTGGCGATCGAAAATGCGGGGTTTAGTAATGTAAGCAAAACTGATCAAGAATAATTTTGATTAAATCTTAAAAAAAAAAAAAAATTGTACCGAATAAGAAGGCAGGTAGGGGTCTAATAACATCATCATATGCCTAACTTTTTCCCAGTTACTGGGTAACACGTAACACCGTACCCCTTGGTAAGACTGGATATCTGAATTTCTGGCTTCTCACTATCCATAACGACTGTCAAAGGTCTTTGAATGACAGCCGGGACCTACGGCTTTTACGTGCTTTCCGAGGCACGGAGGAAACTCGCTATGAAAGGGATGGTCACCCATCTACAGACCGAGCGCGGCTAGCGTAGCTTAACCGTGACCGATCGATCGGATTTTACTTAGCCGCGAGCTCCTCAGGGTCCTAAGGGTCTATTTATTTTTATTTATTTAGTTACTAGCTGACCCGACAGACGTTGTCCTGTCTACTGCCTCTACTCGTGGACCTACTTACCTGCCTATCTATCTACCCTGCCTACCCTACCTACCCTACCTACCCTACCTACCCTACCTACCCTACCTACCCTACCTACCCTACCTACCCTACCTACCCTACCTACCCTACCTACCCTACCTACCCTACCTACCCTACCTACCCTACCTACCCTACCTACCCTACCTACCCTACCTACCCTACCTACCCTACCTACCCTACCTACCCTACCTACCCTACCTACCCTACCTACCCTACCTACCCTGCCTACCCTACCTACCCTACCTACACTAATTGTGCCAATCCTTAAAAAGTGAAGAAACTAATACGTCATCTAGATATGTATAATTTTTTGGTGAAGAAATAAATACGTTATCTGTGTAGTTTTGTCGGTTTTTGTCGATTTTTTTAATGTTCCGCGCTACTTTCTTGGTTTTTCTTTCATATTCTTCTTCTCCTTACAATAACAAACAACAATAAAATAATTAGCGAAATTAGTCCAGCCGTTCACGCGTGATACCGTGACCAAGGGAAATAGGGATTAATTTTTATATAGTTTTATATAGATTTTAATGAAATCGATAACACCAATTACATTAACATTAAACATCGGTATGGTATACAACAATAATTAAATACTAACATATAATATGGGGACACCCCAGCATTCTTCTTCTCACAAAATATCAGACATGACGAAGTACCGTCTGTCATCACGCGTTATTACCTTTTCTTTTGCCAATAAACTGTTTTATTTTCATTATTATTTTTTATTATTTTTGTATATACGCATACTACGCATCTCTACTCTCCATGAATCGGCAAACAGATCATATTCAGGACTGGTGGTCAGGAGAGCGTGAAGCATTCTTAAAATACCTAAGACACACTGGGGACTCAGAATGTGATCTAAAAGCTGAGGATCGTGTTGGTTATCTATATAATTATGTATGTATTTAAAATGTATTTGTGTAGGTACATACATATATAAATCAGCTACCTGGCACCCATAGTACAAGGTCTCCTAAGTTTGGGGTCAGATGGTCATGTGTGAAATGTCCCCACATATTATTATTATGAATAACAAACAAACAAAAATGATGAAATCTTGCATCTGTATCAATGTATCAATATTTCAACTGCGACAGATTGTCATTCAAGAAGTGTCGTAGATAAATACGTATCGCATCCTGTCTCAAGTACTAGTGTACATTTGATAGCAGTTAGAAACAGGCGGTAAGTCTTCTATTTATTTACTTTAAAAGTTTACAAAAATAATAGTTACTTACTCAAATTTTTTATTTGGATCAACTGTAACGCTTGATTGATGACTTGAATGTAATTAAGTGCAGTATAGATAATAAAAGACATAAAAATTAGACATCGGATTTTATGCACTAATAAAGTAAAAATATGCATGCAGACATGCACTAAAATAGGTCGAAAACTGCACTTGATATGCTCAAAATATCTACAATGCGAAATCAATTATTTTTCTTTATTTTTTAATTTTTTACATTAATTAAACACGGTACAAAAACAGCGAAATATTTGTAAAATTATACGTAGTTTTTGTGACACTAAACAATTAAGTATATTTTTAAATTTTAAAGTGGGATTATTCGTTTTGGCTGAAACTAAACCAAAAAAATTCATCATCATCTTCCTAACCTTTCCCATAATATGTTGGAGTCAGCTTCCAGTCTGACCGAATGCAGCTAAATACCAGTGTTTTACATGGAGCGACTGCCTACCTGACCTCCACAACCCAGTTAAGTACTGGGTAACACGATACCTCTTGGTAAGACTAGGGCTTCAAGTCTGCTATTACAATAGTGTCAGAATGGTCTATCATTGATTTCATAATTGTTGATTTTGACAAGTTTGGTAATCTACTAATATAATGGTGTCATTATGACTTTCCAATGGTCAACCAATGACACTCCATTGAAAGAAATGATATAGAATAGTAATCTCGTACATAATGACAAATTAATGACTGACTTAGTTTACGAACTTCTTACTACTTCAGATTGCTTATAACACTTATAAATAATATGTACAAATATATATAAATGAAATCTGGCATGAATAAATGTTCAAATTTGTTGACAATGTCATTATAACACAATTCTATTACGAGACCATTGACCGATCAATGATTGACTATTATGGATTTAGCAGATTACGAACTTTTAGCAAAATGACTATGGGATCGTGTTGGAATGACGAAATTATAAAAATAGCAGACTTGGCCCCCTGGTTATCAAACTCTCAGGCTTCTGACTACCCATAACGACTGCCAAAGATCTACAAATGACAGCCTGGACCAACGGCTTTACGTGCTTTCCGAGGCATGGAGGGAACTCTGTATAAAATGGATGGTCACCTATAGACTCACCGACCGCGGTAAGCGTAGCTTAAACTTGACCGATGATCAAAACCAAAATAATCTACGTAAATAAATTATTTTCTTGTAAGTATCTTGTTTTTCTGTAAGGTTTCTGGAGTAAAAACAAAAACAAAACAATGAATTCTCATTATGAGTAGGTAACAAAGAAAAACAACATTTTCCTCATCAAAAAAAGAAAAAAAAGTTGATATTAAAAGACTGTAGCTCAACATCCTTATTATTGCGCGATGCGTCATCTAAGTTGATCGTGAATTCAACGTCGCGTAGAAAATCAATTCATTTATTAAATTCGTTTTCTCGTGCTAAAGAAAAATGAACTTTGTGTACTGTGTTAAAAAAGTGTTAAACAGCTTAAAGTGTTTGTGGACATTATCGCCTCGAAGTATGATATTATCGAAAGAACAGAGGCGTTGCCTTGTGAGTAGGTATTGTGTATTTTTTTTAACTGATTACCTACTGTTACTCATTAATTTATAGTTGTTTATCGGTGAGTTGCACCGACATTCGTTTAACGGAGTCTTTAAAATGATGCTGTCACTTTCTTTTCGATACAAAATGTAAGGGATGGAATGAATTTAAAGTTTGCGTTTCGTGCAACTCAACGTTAGTGTTTATTTCTAGAATTTTCCTTGTTTGTACGGACTATACAAAATGCCAAACAAATCAGGACGAAAACACGATTCTCGGATTTACTCCGTTATTCTGATTCGTCTCCTTCAGAGTTCAGACAATTCTTTATAGAAGACTACAAAAATATACACACAAAGTATGAAATTGTCACAAATATTTGACTAACAATGGTTTGCAACGCTCAATAATACTGAAAGAAAATCTTTGACAAGACCAATGTTGTCTGACTGATTTATTTGGTAACGCACAAGTTACAGAACACTGCACAAACCTCACATGAATTTACATAAACTTAAAACCCAACTAACTAGTTTTGTATGTAACACAGAAGTGTTAAAATCAGTAGGCTTATATTTAACTATATCAAAAAATGTAAGAGCAGATACGTCTGTACTCCATCTATACTTCTATACAAATAAATAAAATTAAAGCGTCTGTTTGTAATGTCAAAATAACAGGTTTTTAGTAAATGCCCGTGTATTCGATTCGTGACGAAAACTTCATGTTTTCGAGTTTTGCCGAGAGCAATATCGTAATGATGTGATCAGATTATTTAAAGACAATGACCGTTTCAGAAAGATTAAGTCTTGATTAAGGGAGCTACAGAGTAAAAGTGTAATTTTTAATTATGGTTTTTTAAAGCGAAGACAATCCTTTCATAGCGTTTTACGAAAATAGACTTCAGAGTTAACTTTCAGGACGAATACAATCATTACAGTATGCCAAAATATAACGTTTTATGCGTTTTTCCAACAGGATATACAGTCTTAAAGTGTATTACAGCGCCAAAATTACGAAAATATTAATATTATGTATTAAAAAACAATGTTGAAAAAGTACAAAATCGGTTCACTTTAACAATTTTTTTTCACTAGTATTTGAATAAAAACATAACTGATATATTTATTTTATGAAAAAAAAGGTTATGTTTAATATACAGAATATTTTTTAGTCCGTTATACGAACTCATTTAATTTAGACAATTATTTTAAAAAGCACTATAAAACCGCGCTGTCGTTTGCCGATCAATTTCAATGATTCGTGCTTATTTCGTGCGTATTTTTTTTTCTGATGCACATAAACAGACTATTGTATTGTACTAGTGTGTGTCAATGCTGCTACGCCAGTCTAGCAATCATTTTGATTTTGAGTTGCACTAAATCGAATACGCGCTCTTAATAAGTATATTTGTTCTGGCCGCTTCTTGCCCAAATAATGCGAAGTATAACAAATGGAGTAACAAAGGAAGTTTTTTTTTAAGAAAAACAACAAACGTTTATCACGACGTGTTGTACTGGGGTGGTTGCTGCAGGTACCACAAACCTCAACTGGGTGGAAACTCTAGGCACATGGGGTCCGAGTGCCTATCTGGTTTTTCGGGACATCGCCAAGCAGCTGGTCGTCTCTTCATGGGACTCGAAGGCTGGTCTATTCTTGGGTCAAAGAATCAGCATTGCCATACAACGTGGCAATGCTGCCAGCCTGTTGGGCACGTGTCCCGTTGACAGCGATGTGGACGAGTTTTTTGATGCCCTTTGAACTCCCTTTTTCTTGGAATTGTAAATAGTAATATCATTTTTATTTTTAACATTTGTATGTATTATCAAATTAAGAAACAGATGGATTAAAGTGGAAGGATTGTTCTAGAATAATTAAATAGATTCGACGTCAGACTAATTGTTACTTATACCTGATTATCTGTGAGAAATCGAGGAAAGAATGTTGAATTACTTTGTTCTGTTTTTTCTATAGATTTTTTATAGAGTTGTATAATAAATTTGACGGGCCTGTTGGTCTAGTGGTCACTGACCCTGACTGCTAAGCCGGAGGTCGTGGGTTCGATTCCCACCCAGGACAAACTTTGTGTGATGAGCATGAGTGTTTGTTCTGTGTCTGGGTGTTTATCTATAATATGTATGTATTTATAAATTATATAAGTATGTATATCAGTTGTCTGGTTACCATAACACAAGCTCTGCTTAGCTTGGGACCAGATGACCGTGTGTGAGTTGTCCCAAGATATTAAAAAAAAAAAAAAAATAATAATTAAATGGGATTTTCATTACGACGCGGCGACGGTTCATTGAAAATATCATAATTATTACCGACAGGCGGATTAGCGTGTTCTGACTTAATTGTAACATTTTAAAATTATGATTGCTCTAGTGAAAGAGAAAGATAAAGCTATACAAGAGGGATACATTAGAAGATTTATTTATTTACTAGCTTATTTCCTCCGCTTATGATTTCGACTTTCATCAGCTATCTGTAGGTCTATTCTGTAAAATTTAAACAACAACTCGCATCTCACATCGCTATTCACTTTCACTTCGCATAAGGATCAATATGACCTTGATATATTTGACACTTTGAATCGGGTTCGAGTGCGAAGTGAGCGTCGATGTGACGGGGAAATTACCTTACAGAATGCCACTTCTTACGTCATCTCATACTTTATCTGTCAAAATCTCCCTGTCAATTTAGTTCAACTCGCTGACACGCTCGCAAGGGTGGCGCTAGTGTAAATTCGAATTATCAACCGAGTTTTTAAAATGCCAAACAAGAAATTCACAGCGGATTCAGATTCGAAGTTTAGAATGAGGTCTTACAGAATCACACTCCAGTTAGTTAAAGTCCCGATGAAATCGGAACAACCGTTTCAGAGATTAGTCGAAACAAACAGGCAGACAGACAAAATTGTATAAATATTTGGTCATTTGGTATAAGTACCGTGTAAACATGCATATGCATTTAGTGAAAAGTTGTTATTTTGGCATTGCAAACAGACTCTTCAAACTATATCTCTAATATATAAAATTCTCGTGTCACAGTTTTCGTTCCCGTACTCCTCCGAAACGGCTTGACCGATTCTGATGAAATTTTGTGTACATATTGGGTAGGTCTGAGAATCGGCCAACATCTATTTTTCATCCCCCTTTTTCCCCCCCTTTTCATCCCCCATCCAAATGTTCGGTAGATCGGGACAGGACAACGTCTGTCGGGTCAGCTAGTATAATAAGATATTTATTTATTACCTACTAGCTTTTGCCCGCGACTTCGTCCGCGTGAATGTCGGTTATAGTGGATGCAGACGAAATCGCTGATTATAAAGTAGCCTATGTCCTTCCCAGGGGTTCAAGCCATTTTCGTACCAAATTTCATCAAAATCGGTTCAGCCGTTTCATCGTGTAAGCGTAACAGACAGAATTACTTTCGCATTTATAATATTATTGTGGAAGTATGGATTTACAGACCTTAACCTAAGGCAACAGATCGTAAACATTAACGCCACACTATAATAATATTATTACTTCTTATACATTGATATTTAAATCTGCTAGTGGTTGAAGAACCAGTTTGCAAATGTTTGCCGCTTATAATATGTACATACTTTTTCGCTTCGGGTTATTCACGTATTGTTAGCTCATGTGTGTTGAGGATAACCAGGTAATATTATACTACCGGTTGGTACCTAACAAAAAATGTCATCGCAGGTACCATACATTAGCATTACGACTGTATTCCTCGATGGGGCAGATGTACATACACTTTTGCTAAATGGCGAACCTGTGTCTAAAGAACGCACCGCCAACCAAATATCTCAAGATGCACATTTTCTGAAAAAAAAAAAAAAAAATTTTAGATCTAAAAACCCAAACAACATAATTATATAAAAATATACTTCAAAAACATACTTGCAAAGTTAGGGCTTGTAGAGTTAGAAGCATGGCTCTACATGAGATCTAATAAGTTTTTGACATTGCGAGACATATAATAATATAAATTATAGTTTCGTCTTGGTAACATTTTACATGAAAATGTTTTTGATAGGATTAATAAATAATTGTTCAGCAATAGCCAGATAGTAATGTAACACATTTGGAACCTATGTATATTGAATTATTTGCCCTAATTAACTTAATAATTGAGAAATTGTGGGTGAGACGTATTGGTAGAGCTAACCCCAATTAAATATGATTTTCATCTATTCATCACATAATTATACATATTGCAGTCAATAAAACAATCCAAAGTCAAAGCATATCAATTTAATAATTTGGCAATACCCCTCAATTACTAATGTCATTGAAAGACTCTTGATTGGCATATTATAACGTTGCAACACAATCATTATTAAGCAAAAGTTGATGAAACATAAATGTAGCTATGAAATAGTTGTTGTTTTCATTTCTTACTGTCTGCCTAGCCTTTACCCAACAGTCTAACCTGATACAGCTGACTGCCAGTCAGCCACATGCCATGGAGCGACTGCCTATTTTACTGAGCAACACGATATCCCTTAATATCTATTATTTATTTATTTATTAATCAGAGAAACTTTAAGAAACTTGTGCGGTCGGGGGCCCTCGTAACTAACGAAGTTCCTTACGTACAATACGGTCAACGTAACTTGGCGCGTCTGAAGTTAGCTGTTAATGGGTCCAGGGGCGGCAGACTCGGGGACGTCTGTCGCCCCCCACATACACCAGGACCCGAGGTGGCGGCGCGTAGTGTTCCACGCGCGCCCCTCTAAGACGTCCGGGGGGGAGTCTAACACCTCACTCCCCCCCCTGACCCGAGAAGTGGCCCGCTGCAGCGGGCCGGCACCAGCCGGGGGTTGCGGAAGTATCTCCAGTTCCCGCGACCCCCGACGTAGGTGTGAGATGGAACACCGGGGTGGTTTTTAGTCAGGTAACAAAAAAAAAAAAAAAAAAGGTTAGGTTAGGCAATGGAACTTTTAGGATCGAAATTGTCTACTGCGCAGCTAATCGGCTAACTTCAGACGCGCCAAGATACGTTGACCGTACTGTAGGTACGGGTTTGTACAAAAAAGTAAAAATATATATGTCTCTCGCCTGCTCGTGTGCTCATTTGTTTGTAGTAGACTCGATACACGCACACATACACACACGCTTTTCGTTACGTGACGATTTCTACTAATTCGCATTACCCGTAAGCCGCGTTTAGGAACTTCGTTTCAAAAATAACCCCAAAACCGTATACACGGTTTGACTAGAGGATCAGACTCAGAGTCTCATTCTCCTACATAAAGACAAAAAAACACAGAAAGGCAGACAAAAGAAAGCCAGAAAGACGGAAGGGAAAGAGGGAGAGGGGGGGGGGGTGCGGCGGATAGGTCCTGGAAAGACAGATTGTAAAAAAGAAAAAAAGAGAGAGATCTACGGACATTTGTTTTCCGTCATAACTAAATTTTAAAAATAAATACATTTGGTCTGAACCGTCCATCTGTCCCATTTGTTACGCCAACAATTTTCTCGTCACACAAAACACTTGAAATCCTAAAAGCATGACACGTAAGTAATTAATTTACATAATAATTGATGTTTTTGAGTAAGAACCATTGGTCTTAGTACGTTGACAGGTATAGTTGGTTTTCTGTGTAGTGATTAAATCGTGGAAGTTCTAATTTGTTCTAATGGTCAAAATAAATAGAACTAAGAAGAATAATAAAATGCCATGTGGCTATTGCAGTCAGACGGCTAAAAAGATTTTATTTGTGAGTATCAATTTTTTTTTTTTTTTTTTTGTGACTTCGTTTGCTCTTACCGAACCTGACGATGCTATAACTATTCTCCAGGAGAGCAAGCAGGCCACCAGTACAGTTAACAAACACAGACACAGACCGCCGTCATTACATCCTTGCCGCTGAGGCGCGCCGCGACGACCCCGTACGTCCCCTCCCCGACCCTTGCTCGTGCCAGCCCGCGCCGCTGAGTATGTAGCAAAGGACAATGCCAGAAACTCTATAGAACTTTGCCCCACTCAATAAAAGTCATAATATGCAATATGTGGCATCTTACTGTTTATTTATTGCTGATAACTAAACATTAGTCTTAGTGACTGTAGAAATTGCGGTTTCCGTTTAAATCTAAAACAATAATGACATTGATTATAGGTTAAATTGTATTTTAGGTAAAATGAGTTTGTATTTTGTGTGTAGGTATTTCGTAATCCGCAAGTTCTAAAGAAAAACAATTTACTTTAGAAAGGTTCTATATTTATTACAATTATTTTCATTAATTTACCTTTCTGTACATGAGTGGGGCAGAATCTGACATTGTTATTTGTCCCTAAATAATGGAAATCCGATCCAGCCTGTACCTTTGCTGTCCCCCCCAGCGACGCCCTAAGCCGAGGCTCGTACCCCACAGGGGGTGCCCTTAGCGTGTAGTCGCTTAGTTTGTAAGTTATTTTGCCCTGGCTGGAGGCCCTAAAAATAATAATTTTTAAGGCACCACAGAAAAGTTGGGTTAAGTAGCAGACAACCTCTTAGGTTGACCTGTGAGATGCCAATCCGAAAAAAAAGACATCGTCTGCGTGAATTTGGTTACGAATCTAACAAACATTTTTAAATACCGCGAATGTACACTTTCAATAATTAAACTTAAAGTCGAAATTTGCGGTATTTCACAATTTTAGTTATCCGGAATTGCAGTATCAACGACGAAATGTAACTTGTAGCACTCAGGGATAGGGTAGCTTCCAATTGTTGTATTTTGTGAAACAGTTCTTGTATTGAAATTTATTTTTACATTATATTAGCCTAAAAGTCTATAATTCTAAGCCTAATAATCATTTAACAGCTATTTGAGAACTTCATACTGAGTAAGGTCAGGAAATTAAAATAATCATGATTCTTCCTAATCTATGTCAACTAAACTCTGATCTCGTTCACCTAGCGTCTATATGAGGGATTCTTACAAGAAATATCATACTTATATTGTACTTAATTCGTATAAAACGTAAATAATTCTCATTTTTACATTTCTATATCCTTAAAAGTATGTCACGTAAAGTAGGTACCTAGGTACTACAATAAATCTTCTCGTTGTGTTCTTCAATGTTTTTGTTGATGCTCTTATTTTTTTAGAGGTATTTTAAAGAACTCATGTGACAGATAGCGTCACATGAATTGTGTTAGATAAGAGAGATTATAATGATACTAATATACGTGTTGACGATACGGTTGGCGCAGTGGCTGAGCGATCGACTGCTGCGCAGCGTGTTGCGGGTTCGATTCCCGCCCAGGGTAACCATTTGTGTGATGAGCACTTGTGTTTGCCTTGTGTCTGGGTGTTGTTTATCTATATATGTATGTATTTACAAAAAAAAAAAAATGTATTTGTGTATGTATATCAGCTGTCTGACACCCATGGTACAGGGTCTCCCTAGTTTGGGGTCAGATGGCCGTGTGTGAAAATGTCCCCACATATTATTATTATTATATCCACTTAAACTGTTGCAAAACACAATTTAATGACGGACTAATACTTACACAAGTAAATTTTATTTAATAATTAAATACGACAGACAGACACGGGGTAAGACATAAAACATCTTTTGCAAAGCACCCAATACTACGTCACAGGTACATATTTATACAAGCAACTACACCGAAAACTTAACATACTTGACTCTAACAGATACCTACGTTCTAAAACACAAAATCACTTAGTGGCTACTTCAGCAGGACTATACCACAACAGTAAATCTACTAACATACATCTCGTAAACACACACATACTTAATATCTCCTAACATCACACTTTACTATACATATACACCACACTCAACACCACAAACTCACCCAAAAAATACGCAATTGATTCATACCTATGAACTTTTAGTTTTTTTTAGTTTTCAACCAACTTCAAAAAAGGAGGAGGTTATCAATTCGTCTGTATTTTTTTTGTTTTTTTTTTTTTATGTTTGTTACCTGATTTCTTGGGACTGGGTGAACCGATTTTGATGATTCTTTCTTTATTTGAAAGCTAGTGCTTCCCGTGTGGTCCCATTTTGTTTTATTTGGTCCAGTTCTGACGATGGCATCCATGAGAAAACCGTATAAGTCTTAAATTTGCATTAAGTATGTGCGACGCGATTTCTCCGGCAAACGTAAACCGATTTTGAAAATAATTATTTGATTTAGAAATTTTTTTATGGATAGGGTATGCTTCAGGGGTTGCCCCATATAAATTTTATGGAAATTGATTCAGCACTTTTTGAAAAATCAACAACCCCAAAAAATTTACATAGACGACGTTTTAGTTTCATCAATCTTTGTAGTAGTTAACTTTCAATCTCGTCTTAATAGATTTGGATGAGAAGGAGGTACTAAAAAGCGGAAAATAAAAAGCTTTTTACAAAAAAGACAACCACCTTCAAAAAGTGAAAAATAACTTTAGCACAGAACACACATTGACTTTAGTTTCGGAAGTCGGTGGCAATACAAAACAACAAACAGAACAAAGCCACTGAATTTCGAAACTAAAGTCAATGTGTGTTCTGTGCTAAAGTTATTTTTCACTTTTTGAAGGCGGTTGTCTTTTTTGTAAAAAGCTTTTTTTATAATTTACGTTATGTATATAAGTACCACATCGTCACTGGTAAAACTATGTTTAACTCATATTGATTGAATCATGTCAATTGAACGTTTGCAGTGCAAAGTGACATTTGTTTATTCAATTTTTTTTTAAATTTATTTATTTATTAAACATGTACCAGTTTGATTTTTTAAATAATTATTTGATCAAACTTAAAACCATTTATTTGTAACTAGCCACCCACCCCGGTGTCGCACAGGTGCAATGTAGATCAAACTATACGTATAAACCTTTCTATTAAATCACTCTATCTGTTGCTGAATACTGCAGTCAAATCCGTTGCGAAGTTTAAAAGATCTAAGCCTACAGATAGTGGGAGCGACTTTGTTTTATACTATGTAAAGAAGATAAACCATTTACAGGTACTTTTAAATTGAGGAAAGAGTCAGTCAGTAAGAAAATTGAAGCTATAAGTTGCTCGTTCCAAACAATAGGTTCCTATGGACATGAACAAGCAAGAAACTCCTTGAAAATTCTTTTAAAACCAATATTTTATTACAAATTTGGGGCTCGTGGTAAAAGTTAAAGCCGTACAGATGGATCGGTCAAAGGTTAAGCTACGTTAGCCGCGGTCGGTCTGTGGATGGGTGACCATCCCTTTCATACCGAGTTCCAGCAGTCCGAGCACGTCACATCATTTCAAGCCAGAAAGTCTGACAACCAGTCTTACCGATTGGTATCGTGTTACCCATTAACTGGGTTGTGGAGGTCCGATAGACAGTCGCTCCATGTAAAACACTGGTATTCAGCTGCATCCGGTTAGACTGGAAGCCGACCCCAATATAGTTGGGAAAAGACTAGGCAGATGATGATGATTTTATTACTAATTTCGGTAACTAATTACTAACTAGCTAACTATTTAGGCAAAAAGTATGCACGACATTTCTAAATAAGATAAATCGTTTGTCTTTCAAATAAGATATCTACTTTTTAATGACTATTATTTTATTTATCAATTCATTAAACATAACAAAGGAACAATCACACATTTAGGTACATAATAGAACAGTACCTACTTAAAATTCAGCTCTCGAATCTTCAATATTTGCATGACTATGCTCATGCTTCGATCAACAATTTAAAACGCACGGTCTTCCAAAGTCTTTATGCTGAAGATTGCTATAACATTTACACGTGGATTTATCTATCTGTAAATGTATATTACTGAACACAACACTACATCCGGCACCTCTTTATGGGAAAATATAAATATAAAAAAAAAATATGAAATATAAAATAATATAATGTATAATATATTAAATATATATATATATAAAATATACAATGACCACCAAAAAATATACCAAACAGCAAAAAACGAGACGTGCAGCAAAAAAAGAAATTCCCAAAATTGCAATAGTTCTAGCTGTTTTAGTAATGACTGCTCTTCAAATTGTATTCAAAGACCAAATGTAGTAAATGATAACCAAATCTTGAAAGCAAATTACACTAGCTATATATTTATTTTTTAAATATTGTAATCTTTACAGATTACTGAGTGGTGCTAACGGAGTCCATCTACTGTTTTTTCAAATGAGCATGAAATTTGTTTACTTATTAATGGTCTTCAACATCATCCACTAAAAACCTACTTAATGCATAATAAGACCGAGGAATATTCGTTAGGATTATGGTGAAATTGACACCACTATTACTATAGGTTAGGTTCAATAATTTTTTTAAATAATTATTAGTTATCTACAGGACTGACTTTTATAAGTTTGTATAATTCTTTTTGTTTTAGTCATTTGCTTTAATAGAATAACAAGATGTACAATTTTTAGTTTAATTTAAATTTTGGTGATCATTTACCCTTTATGGCAATATAAAAAACTATTTTAAAGTCGTATTTTACAACTATATCTAGTGTTAAGTCAAACATAAGCCCCTCTTCATCAAAAGGTCCATTTGAAAAGACATTAGAAGTATCTGTCTCGCATTATTGCTATTTGGAGAACTAGCGAAGCAGACATGACTTTGTATATTTTTTTAAATCATGGTAATTAGTAATCTTGTTAAACCTTGTTTCTTCTCTGTCAAAGAAACTTTTTTCATGACAATACCGTAAGTGCACACTGCACCGAGGTTACCTTTAACATCTCAATTTTTTTTTTCAACCGTTCAGGTCAATTTGCCTCTAACAATATTGTTACTTAGGTCATTTATCTTCTATCCTCCTTGACATGTTGTTTTGTCCGACTTTTTATACGAAGCCATCGGTATTTATACATTGATATGAGAACATTTTCGTCATTGCTATTTGTGAAACCGAGTGATCTTGTTGGTTGGTTTTATTTTTTATTTGGTTTTCCTTAATTTGTGTATGCGAGTTAGGTAGTAACTCGTAGTTTTGTGAGTAATGGAGAAACCGGTCTTTATTACGGTTCTTTTATAAGATTATTATGCGATTTCATTGTTTTTTTTTATTGTGTTTGTGTAAAGATTTTTTATATCGATCATCGATTGTCGTAAATCAAACTTTGTGTAAATATGATTAGGGTTATATTTTGTCAGAGCTATATCAAAGGTTTTGATACCTATCTAGTTATATGACTTCGTGTAGGTTAGGAATTGTCAATTATTTTAACTGCCCATACAGGGAACTTTAAAAATTTTGCATGTTGCTTATTTCATAATAAACCAGTTTGAAGCAAATAATAAGGTGTTTTGTTGGTTTGCTTGCGTTGAACTTATAACATAACACGTGTAAAAAGATACCTATCGAAGTCAAATTTCTAGTTTATTTATGTAGATTTCATGTACAAAGGTGCTAAAACGGACTTAATGCTGTAGGCATTCTCTACCAGTCAACCAAGGGTTGTGACTTGTGACGAGATAACATTGCTGGTGCATAGTTATAAAGTTAAAATCTATAAAAATCTCGTATGTATATATGAAACAAAATAAAAGAGGTTTGTGAGTGGTTTCTTATCAATACATATCCATTACTGGGAAATTTTCTGATTACGAAGTTCAAGTTCTAATCATTTTCAAGTTTTTGTTTTAAGTTTTAAACATTACAACTGAACTTCAAGTAGGTACCCCCCCGCCCCCTTGTTCTATTACATGCACCCGTAACTACAATGTTTTAAGTGTTTTACATGGCGCGTTAGATACCACTTAAAACTATTTGTTTACACCAAAAATAAAAATCGTTTTTAAGCAATAAAATTTTTGTTTAAAGTTACTTAGTTGTATGGCCGTTGGTCCCGGATGTCATTTGATCTTTGACAGTTCGTTTTGAGTAGTCAGAAATCAGAAAGTCTGACAATCAGTCTTACTAAGAGTAAAGTGTTACACAGTAGCTGGGTTGTGGTTGGTTTCAGCTATCATTCGGAGATATTTGACAATCGTTTTGAGCAGCCAGAAGCCGTCCGTATGGTGTCGGACGCGTCCGTATGGTGTCGGACGTAAAGAATAGCACCATCCCATATCTTCCCGTGGCTGTCGTAAGAGGCGACTAAGAGACTCACCAGAGAATGGGCAGCAGCGTTCTCTGTGCCTTTGTAACAACCATACTGCGATCGCCAACCCAGATTATGGCAAAACCCCCCCTTTGGGGGAGGCCTATGTCCAGCAGTGGACTTCTTTCGGCTGAAATGATGAATGATGATGAGCCAGAAGCCGGAACGCCTGACAACCAGTCTTACTATGGGTATTGTGTTACTCAGTAACTGGGTTGTGGAGGTCAGATAGGCAGACGTTTCATGTAGAACACTGGTATTCAGCTGCATCCAGTTAGACTAGAAGCCGACCCCAATATAGTTAGGGAAAAGTTAGGCAGTTACAGTTCGATTCCAACTTAATGGCGGCTGTGAAGTGCGCTACTGGCTGCGCAGTACCCCGCCCCTCACCCCCGCTGATATGTGAAATTTTTACTGCGCAGCCACTCGACTCATGTTCAGAACTTCGGAGCCGCCATAAAGTTTGAATCGTACTGTACTCAGTTTGATAGGCGGTATGTATTGTTTCATGTATGTGATGTAGTATTTTTACACCATGTAACTCCTTGCTATATGGTTTCAGGATGCTGTTGGGGTTGCCCCGTTTCTGCAGTGCAACTGCTATGTTTGCGCACAGTCACGTTGATGGCTTCCATGCTATCATTAGACAGAAATCTGCCTCATTGCTCAGCAGAGTACGGGCGAGCCCCAACTCCATCCTGAATATCATAGCTGAGAGATGCGACTCTTCGATAATGCATAGCATTATTAAGAGATATCAAAGAATATTTTTGTCGCAAAGTTATAGTATTAAGATTTACTAACATAGTCGTAAGATTTCTGTTTACTAACCCACTGTGGATGTTACTGGTCCGAAATAAAGGTTATTTTATTTTATTTTTTATTATTTATATATATTTCAGTTAGTAATGAAGATAATTGGGGAGCTTGCCCTGGTGGGCGCTATCGCCTCTATCTTCATAGTGGCTGCTCGAGGGCGGGCGGTAGAACGGGCATCGGAGGAGGAGGCTGGCAGAGACTACATGAGGCACTTGGATGAACTGGTCTCGAAGGCAAGGAATAGGAAGACCATCGCGGCGTGGGCCTATGAGAGTAATATCACGAAGCATAATGAGGACCGAATGGTAAGGTTTATAATAATAATAATAATTATCTTTATTTCAGACATACGTCCATACAGTTTTTACAACAGATAGCGTTAGTAAAGTTGTTAGTTGTACACACAAAAATAAAAAGATGTTAGTAATTTGTTAGTAAACAAACACGGAAACACAACAGTAATAATTTTATTACTATTTCCTATTTCGGTGCAGGTGTACACCTGCTCAGTACACAACAAATGGACTTTTATGTTATGAGGTACTGGGTTTATGAGGAACTTTTTGGAGTTGTATAATGTTTTACCGTTACTGATATTCTTTATTTTACCATTGGTATACTAAAAACCAAGACATACTCAGAGATTCAAAAACATCCAAATAAAATAAGTGCAGATTTCAAGATGTGCACACAGCGTTTAGGAAAGGAATTTGTCCAGAAGGCATATGCTCAAAATTGTATTAGGTACATTCGTTCATCAACTTCCTGCCCGTATCCCATGTTACTTATGCATGGGGTCAGCGCAATACGATTTCTTCTTCCCTTCCGTCTTCTCAACGACTCTGACTCTTTCCTCTTTCATATCATTCTTCACACAGTTTGTCCATCTTTAATTCGTCCCTACTCTTCCTCTCTATTCATCCACATTTTTATTCATCTCATTTGGTCACCTGCGTTTCATAAAAGAGTCATGTTGTTTATTAAGAGCGTGCATTCGATTCGTGACTTTTGATTTTTTAAATTTGACGATTTTTTTCAGCAGTATTTGAATAAAAACATAACTGATATATTTATTTGAAAATAAAGGTTATGCTTAATTTACAGAATATTTTTCAGTCCGTCATACGAACACATTTATTTTAGACAATTATTTTAAAAAGCACTGTAAAACATCGCGCGCTGTCGTTTGCCGATCAATTTCAATGATTCGTGCTTATTTCGTGCATATTTTTTTTTTCTGATGCGCACAAACCGTCCATTGTGTTGTACTAGTGTCTGTCAATGCTGCTACGCCGTTCTAGCAATCGTTTTGATTTTGAGTTGCGGTAAATTGAATACGCGCCCTTAAACCATCCGTGACACATTTTATTGTAATTTTAGTAAGGAACTGTGCATCTAGGTTCTAGTATGTTTATCAATGGTTTTTACACATGTATTAACTAATATGTGTATAAAGATAGTGCAACACCCGCAGCGAGATTTTACCGTATTGGAATGACTAGTACCGTACTGGTCTTGGGATCTTTAGTATTTGAGTTTTCTTGTTTTGCTTATTTTGACTGCATTCGACCCCGATCAATGAACTTACCCGAAACCGGCTTTTTAAAACAGTTGGCACATAGAAAGTTTTTTGACCCCAAGGGCTTACATAATATTTTGAATTCCAGCTCCAAGTGTCTTTAGAAATCGCAGAGGAGGAGAAAGAATACTGGAAGGACACGATGAGCTATCTCTGGCATGAATACGAAGATCAGGACCTCAAGAGAATGTTCCAGAAGTACTCCAAGCTCGGTACTTCTGCGCTTCCTGAGGACTTGAACGAAAGGTTGATCAGTGCTGTTAGTAATATGCAGACCACATATGCTAAGGCCACTATCTGTGACTTCAAGGATAGAACCAAGTGCGACCTGCATGTGGAACCAGGTACAGTAATAAAAAGAAAATATATCAGTTTATTATTGTCTTTATTCAGGGATAAGGCCTCTTCTCACACAGAGAAGGCAAGAGAATTGATCACCACTCTTGCCCTAGACGGATTGGCAATTTCAGACATATATTTATTACTAGCTTTTGCCTGCGACTTCGTCCGCGTGAATATCGGTTATCGCGGATGCAGACGAAGCCTATGTCCTTCCACAGGGTTCAAGCTAGTTTTATACCAAAATTCGTCAAAATCGGTTCAGCCGTTTTATCGTGAAAACGTAATAGACAGAGTTATTTTCGCATTTGTTATAGTAGTATAGTATTATAGTATGGATATGGTTTTTTATTATTAGTCCATGTTTCCTGACGATGTTTTTCTTCACCGATGTTAGTGTAGTGATGTTCAAGGTAAACTTAGAAAGTATATATGAAGATGAAAACGTGACATTGGCACTTGGTTGTGCCCGATTGCGAACCCACAACCTCGTGCATTATCCTCGTCCATAGTCCGTATGGTGTCGGACGTAAAGAATAGCACCATCCCATATCTTGCTGTGGATGTCGTAGGAGGCGACTAAGGGACTCACCAGAGAATGGGAAGCAGCGTTCTCTGTGCCTTTGTAACAACCATACTGCGGTCGCCAATCCGCCTGCCAAGCGTGGCGATTATGGCAAAACCCCCCATTACTTGGAGGAGGCTGAAATGATGAATGATGAACCTCGTGCATTAGAGGCGGGTACCTCAACCACTAGATAGTGAAATGTAGTTTGTTAAAATTCAAGGATAATTTGTGGATACGTTTAAAAAATATTGTGAAGATGGTAATTGGGAAAGATGAAACTTACATTTTGAATTCTATTTCCTACTGGTATTATAAACGCGAGAGTTTTTGTGAATAAATGGATGAAAAGAATCACTACATATTATAAAATAAATTCTCCCGCCACGTCTGTCTGTCTGTTCGCGATAAACTCAAAAACTACTGAACGGATTTTCATGCGGAATTCACCAACAGACAGAGTGATTCATAAGGAAGGTTCAGGTGTTATAATTTGTTAAGGTTTCGTTTTGGAAATTGGTTAAAATATGACGATAACAATAATACTCGTGCAAAGCCGGGGTGGGACGCTAGTTTTGTATAAATGGATATTTTTTACTCTATCGCGGGTAGAACCTTGTTCTTTCTAATTTCGATTGTGGCCAATATTGCACTTTATAGAGAAAACTTACGACTGGACGACAACACGGTTTGTGCGGTGGCGAAGCGATTGGCCGCTGCGCTGCGTGTCCCGGGTTTGATTCCCGCGCGTAACTAATATTTGTATGGCCCATAGGTAGTTTTTACGGGTCTGGCATTTTATGTTCGTAAACGCACACTCGATACAGGAGAAATTTCAAGTATAGGGCAGGTTTAAATAAAAAAAAAATTAGCTTAGTTTACTGCAGGTAGTATTTCAATTCATAGTAATCTTTAGTTAAAGCTTTAGTGGTATTTCCATCATGAGCGAGTCGTCCACTTCAAGCTAATAAGTACTTGTACAAATCTCAACAATTTTCTTCTGATTCCAGAGGTGACACAGATTTTTGCCACGAGCAATGACCCTGAGGAGTTGAAGTACACCTGGCTGGAGTGGCACAGGGTCGCCGGCGCGGCCTCCAAGAGCAACTTTACTGAGTACGTCGCTATGGACAATGAAGCGGCTAAGTTAAACGGTAAATTCTTTCATTTGTATTTCTTCATGTTTATTTGTAGCCGAGTGGTGCCGGCCGCGAATAGCACCACCCTATTTCTACTTGTGGGTGTCGTAAAAGGCACCAGAGAGATATTGACCAGAGGATGGGCAGCAGCTTCCTTCTGAGTACCATAACACCTACTGCAATCGCCAACATGCATCGGTCAAGCATGGCGATTACGGCTGAACCACGAAGTAATTACTTCGTGGGCTGAACCCTCCCTTGAGGGAGACCTATGCCCAGCAGTGGGTGTCTAAAGGTTGACATGATGATGATGTTTATTTGGAGTAAAAGTACTTTCTGGTCGGTCATGGTTAGTCGAGTTGCGCCACGTTGAGTCGCCGCGCGGCGCCACGTCGAGTCGCCACTACGTCGAGTCGCCGCCATGTCGAGTCACTGTCACGTCTACTTGTCCTATTGATATTTCCTTTTACTTTTATTAAAAACAAATCTGCCTGGTGCCGCCACGTTGAATGTGACGAAAGATACAGTCAACGAAATAAATTATTTAAATCATAATACAGTCTATTATAATATTTTTATTTATTTAGACTGTAATAATTTAATAATTTATTTCGTTGACTGTACCTTTCGTCACATTCGACGTGGTAGCACCAGGCAGATTTAAAAAAAATAAAAAGCATAAGGAAATATCAAAAGTACAAGTAGACGTGACGACGACTCTACATGGCGGCGACTCGACGTAGTGGCGACTCGACGTAGCGCGACTTGACGTCAAGGAAATAAATCAGCTACGCTTGCCGTGGTCGGCCCGTAAATGGGAGACCATTCATTTCATACCGAGACTCCTTCGTGCCTCGGAAAGCAAATAAAGCCGTTGGTCTTGGCTGTCATTCGTAGATCTTTGACAGTCGTTATGGATAGTCCACAACTAGTCTTACCAAGGGGTGTCATGTTACTTGTTTGTGGAGATCAAACGAATATCACTCCATGTAATACACTGGTATTCAGCTGTATTCAATTGGACTGGAGGTCGACCCTAACATAGTTGGGAACAGGCAGCAGGTAGATGATGATAAATTACATTATTTCTAATTTGTTGCCAATTTTATACCAAGTGATTTCATTATTTTTTATTTGAATTTGAATTTTAAAACACCATCACAGCACACATTTCTGATCAAAGACTTAGACATCGACAACTTCTGATCATGATCCCTTTAATACATTTTCAGGTCACGACAGCGTAGCAGAGTGGTGGCTTGGAGATTACGAGTCAGATGACAGTGAGGACCAATTCGCGTCGCTCTGGGCTCAGATCAAGCCACTATACCAACAGTTTCATGCATACGTCAGGAGGCATCTGAGGCTTAAGTACGGAGACCATGTGGTGTCAGCTAAGGGACCCATACCTGCACATTTGTTGGGTAAGATGACGTAATCCTACTACTTCTAGAAATAGTATAAAACAAAGTCATTTCCCGCCGTCTGTTCCTCTGTACGCTTAGTACTTTTAAACTACGCAACAGATTTTAACGCGGTTTTCAATAGAGTGATTCAAGAGGAAGATGTTTAAGTATAGTTTGATATTGATTTGTGTGACGCCACATTTGTCCGTGCGAAGCCGGGGCGGGTCGCTAGTATTAATATCAATACGAAAGTTTGTGAGGTTAGAGATAGATGTCTCATAGTCTTTCACGCTTAAACTGCTGAACGGAATTAGTAGAAGTTTGGTTAACATAGATATTACATGGTCTAGCTGGGGTGTGATTCTGTAAGACCTCATTCTAAACTTCGAATCTGAGTCCACTGTGAGTTTCTTGATTGGCTTTCTAAAAACTCGGTTGATAATTTGAATTTACACTAGCGCCACCCTTGCGAGCGTGTCAGCGAGTTGGACTAAGCTGACAGGGAGATTTTGACAGATAAAGTTTGAGATGACGTAAGAAGTGGCATTCTGTAAGGTGATTTCCCCGTTACATCGACGCTCACTTCGGACTCGAACCCGATTCAACGTGTCAAATATATCAAGGTCATTTTGATCCTTATGCGAAGTGAGAGTGAAAAGCGATGTGAGATGAGAGTTGTCGTTTGAATTTTACAGAATCGACCTACTGAGCTTAACCCATGAGATATTTTTTATGCCGTTTTTGCATTCCCGTGGGATAATTTTGCTAATTTTTTTAAATTTTGCTAAGCTTTGGCTAATTTAGGAGACCATCCAATTTGCCACAAACGCTAATTGATGGACATGTGCGTTGTCCTTATGCGCTTACATACGGCGCTCGAACCTGGTCTTTGACTGTTCAGCAGAGGTTCAAGCTTTAGGATTGCGCGCGAGCGATGGAGCGCAGTATCCTAGGAGTCTGATTAACAAACAGCGGCGTTGGGACACGGTGCTGCGCTCCAGGATACATTTCGTCGACGTCACTCAAATTGCAGCCAAGCTGCAAGCAAGGCAGACCCAGGCGGAGATGGACGAATGAGCTGGACGCTTACAGGAGGGATTGGTCCACACTAGCTCTAGACAGAGAGGGTTGGAAAGGAGAAAGAGAGGTCTTTGTCCAAAGACAACACAAGTTGAAAATAAAATAAATAAACAACATATTATAACGACACGGTTGGCGCAGTGGCTGAGCGATCGACTGCTGCGCAGCGTGTTGCGGGTTCGATTCCCGCCCAGGGTAAACATTTGTGTGATGAGCACTTGTGTTTGCCTTGTGTCTGGGTGTTGTTTATGTATATATGTCATGTATTTACAAAAAAAAAATGTATTTGTGTATGTATATCAGCTGTCTGACACCCATAGTACAGGGTCTCCCTAGTTTGGGGTCAGATGGCCGTGTGTGAAAATGTCCCCATATATTATTATTATTATTATTATTATAATAAAATAAATAATTCTGCCGTTTCGGGCAAAAGGTGGTTGAAAATACTTTACCTTTATACATTACAGATTGAGGAAAACGGATTAACTCACTGTGTTGCCGGGTTTATTGTGTTCTCACGTTTGGTTTAATGATAAAATACCTTTATCCATGATCGGATCAGACAAGCCAATTTTCATTATTAAAATTACTTGTGAGAGTAATTTTAATTTATTATTTAAATAATTTTTCTACCGACTTCCGGTTTATGAAAGTAGTGCATTTGACAACTCGTTCCCCCACTAACGAGCGCGCTCGGGTATAAAAGAGGGGTGCAGTCTATCGACAGATCAGACGTTGTTCGACTGCGGACACGGCACAAGTGGTGCTCTGAACTGTCTTCTTGGTATTCAGGTAGTATTATTTATTATCTTTACTTATTTATCTGGTTACTATGGTGATTAATTATTTGTTGTGTTATTATTATTAATGTCTGTATTTTATACCAAATATATGGTTTTGGTTGTTGATATATTTGTTTTCCTTTTACCTCTTCGCCTTCATCAGAAGTGGGATAAGAGGCAAAATCTACGCCTACGAAAAATTTATGTTTCAGGAGCTTCAGGATGAATGCTGATGAATCTATTGTTGCGATCGAGGCCGAACAGCCGCAGAGTGATTCCGAGCAGGAGCTTCGAGAGCCACCTGCTCCTGGGTCACCAATTCTAGGACATGGAACAGCGAATCCATCAACTGGTCACTATTCGGGCACGAACGGCGGAGGCATTGCGGCGCGATCAAGATCTGCATCACTGTGCAACGGCAGCAATGCGGTCCCCTGCAGTACAACGGCAACGGATGGCCGCCATTATTCAAGGGCAGTAGAACTTGTACCAATTAATCTTATGCAGAATATGATACAGCAAATGATGACACAATTGATCCAAACCACGGCGCAAGCCTTCAACCCGCCGAAAGTACGGCCTACTCCACGCATGCGGAGTCTCGATCACCTTTATGTACCAACTTTTGACCCTGATGACATGTCTGATACGGTAGAAGTTTGGTGTCGAAATGTAGAAGAGATCAAAAATGAGTACGAACTCAGTGACAGAGAAATTCTCAATTTATCAAGGAAAAACTTACGAGGACGAGCTGCTGAATGGGCTCGTCGTAACTATTCCACTTTAACTAGCTGGCCAGAACTTAAAGCCGGTCTAATTGAAACTTTCGCAGATGAAGCCAGATATTACGACGACCTGACGCAGTTTATGGAGTTCACCAGCGAGCAGACCAGCAGCCTTGCTGAATATGCGACCAAAAAATGGGAGTTAGCGAAGAAGGTGATTGGTGTGGAGATGACTGAGCAGCGCCTCGTGGAAGCTGTGATTTCAGGTATGTCAGATTCCCGAATTCGTTCAGACTTGTTGCGACTTACACCAAAAAATTTACCTCAGTTAATCCAAAGTCTTAATTCATATAAACGCAAAAGGCCTGGTAAAGAGTCTGATCACAATAATGTACCATCTAAACGTTCAAAAACGACTCCTACTACTGACGTTAGATCTAGGCGGTGTCATAAATGCCACAAGTTAGGTCATATACAAAAGGATTGTCGCTCAGATACAAACAGCCGTGGTCCTGATAAGGGTACAGTTTCCACCCCCAATACTGATACAAAGCCAACTACATCAAAACCCCCTACAATATCTTGCTCGTTTTGTAACAGAAAAGGTCATACTTTCGAAAATTGTTTCCAACGCTTGAAGAAGACATCTAAAGACGAAAAATCGACTCGTATCAATAGTCTGATTCTAAATAATCAAAAATTAAATACCATTAAAATTGATGATCGAATTTATTCATGCTTAATAGACAGTGGTGCGGAATGCTCCCTTATGCGCGAAAGTATAGGTGATTCAATAAAGGGTAGTATAAGTTATGAGACCACATATTTGCGAGGTATTGGAGACAGTGCTTTCAGTTGTTCACGAAAGAAACTTTGTATGGTGTGTGTTGATGGCCTTAATGTTGAATTGGATTTTGTATTGGTACCTGATCGCTCTATACATTATGACATAATGATTGTCAAAATCTTTTTAATATTCCCGGAATTGAAGTGACGTTTTCAAAAAATTGTACTAAAGTCTATCGTAACCCTCATTATGTTAACTGTGTTCAAAAAGATTTTGATCTTGACTCAATAGATGTTAATTCTGAAATTAAAACAGAAAATATGGTCCAATTACGTAATTTATTAGAATCACATTCTGATGTGTTCACGACTGGCTATGCGGTAACACAAGTAACTACTGGTGAATTAACTATTCGTTTGAAAAATCCAGATAAAATAGTTCAAAGACGACCTTACCGTTTGGCGCCAGCCGAACGTGAACATGTCAAAGATATAATTGAAAATTTAAAGAGCAATAACATTATTCAAGATAGTAATTCCCCATTCGCGAGTCCCATACTACTGGTTCGAAAAAAAGATGGAAGTGACCGAATGTGTGTTGATTACAGAGAACTAAATAGCAACACCATTCGTGATCATTACCCACTTCCAATCATTGATGATCATATTAGTAAGTTATCGAAAGCTAAATATTTTACAGTGTTAGATATGACGTCAGGGTTCCACCAAATTCCTATAGCTAAAGATTCTGTAGAAAAAACTGCCTTCGTTACTCCTGACGGGCAGTATGAATTTTTGAGAATGCCTTTTGGGCTCTGTAATGCACCATCCGTCTTTCAAAGAGCCATCAACACAGCACTTAAACAAATGATTGATGTATTTGTCTTAATTTACATCGATGACGTAGTAATTTACTCGGAAACAGTTGAAGATAATATTAAATGTTTAAATCAAGTTTTGGATGCTTTACAAAACACAGGGTTTTCTCTTAACGTTAAAAAATGCAAATTCTTAAAAACTGAGATTGAATATTTGGGAAGAATTGTCACCAATGGTCAAGTAAAACCCAGTCCAGGTAAAATTCACGCTCTTTTGAATGCCCCCATTCCAACAACTGTTAAGCAAGTCCGTCAATTTTGTGGACTAGCAAGTTATTTTCGAAAATTCATCCCTAATTTCTCTCTTATCATGATCCCCTTATATAATCTAACTCGTAACAATGTTAAATGGAATTGGACTTCTGATCATGATACTGCTAGAAATACTGTTATTCAGTACCTTGCTTCCGAACCTGTACTGACTTTATTTGATCCTACAAAGCCTGTTGAGCTTCACACGGATGCCAGTTCCGCAGGTTTAGGAGGCATTCTTTTTCAAAAACATAATGAGCTAATGAAAGTAGTAGAATATTTTAGCATGCGAACCACTGAAACAGAAAGCCGTTATCATTCTTACGAGTTAGAAACGCTAGCAGTAGTTAGGTCTATTAAACATTTCCGTCATTATCTTCTTGGCAGACCGTTTAAAGTAATTACTGATTGTAACTCGTTGAAAGCCTCTCGTAACAAGAAAGAATTACTTCCCAGGGTTCATAGGTGGTGGGCCTATTTGCAATGTTTCGATTTTAATATTGAGTACCGTAAAGGCGAACGTATTCCCCATGTAGATTACCTTAGTCGCAATCCAACAACTGTCAACATAGCTAATGTTCAAAATTATAGTGAATGGCTAGAAGTAGAGCAAAATAATGATCCCGAAACCAAAAGTATAATTGAATCAATCAAGCGAGGTAATATAGACAAAGACGTAGCTTCCAGTTACGAAATACAAAATGGACTACTGTATCGAGTTATCTCTATTAATAATAAAGTCAAGAATCGTCTTTTTGTCCCAAAAAGTTATCGCTGGCATATCATTCAAATTTATCATGATGCCCTTAAACACTTCGGCTGGGAAAAAACTCTCGAGAAAATCAGAGAGCAATTTTGGTTTCCGAATATGTCCAAGTGTACCCGTAAATATGTTGACAATTGTTTGACTTGCAAAATCAACAAAAGCCAATCAGGATCACGACAAATTTCCCTACACCCAATAGATAAGGCTCCTACTCCTTTCCATACCGTTCATATGGATACAACTGGTAAATTGAGTGGCAATAAACCTACTAAACAGTACGCTGTCGTATTTATAGATGCGTTTACCAAGTTTTGTTTTATGAAACCAGTTACTAATTTAACTGCAGTAGCTACTGTTAATTGCTTAAAAGAACTTATATATACCTTTGGTACACCTAAACGCATTGTTTGTGATCAGGCTGCTTCTTATACTGGTAAAGAATTTACTAGTTTTTGTGAACATTGGTCTATAGAGTTACATTTTATAGCTAGTGGTGTGAGTCGTGCAAATGGACAGGTTGAACGACTAATGAAGGTTCTGACGAACTGCTTTACAGTTGTAGAAAATACAACCAAAAGAAGTTGGAAGGATGCAGTTGGTGAAGTTCAGTTGGCAATTAACAGCACTTTTAGTAAAAGCACTGGCCACACCCCCTTCCAACTTCTGATGGGCTGTGATCAGTCACCTCCCGCTATATCAACCTTGCTAAATGATGTTGAACGCTTGGATCTCGACACTTGTCGTCAAGAGTCAAAAATTAGGATGGACGAGCTGGCTCAGGCCCAAAAGGATCGTTTCGATAAAACAAAAGCTAAAATTGTCCCCTTTAAAGTAGGCGACATTGTGTTAGTTAAGCAAAATATGCGAGCAATCAACAAACTTGACAGTAAGTTTCGAGGTCCTTGCGTCATTACTCAAGTAAATGATAATGATAGATACACTGTGAAAGTTCATAAAACTGGTAATGAGTTATATGTTTCCCATGACAATTTGCGAATTGTCAAGCCTGACATGGGCTGTGAATTAATCGATTCTTTGAATCTATCGGATTAATATAGATTATTTATGGAAAATTTTGTTAAAAGATATTGTTAATTTTTCTGTTCTACTTGGGAGAATCGTCTTGCATATCAGTGAGCGTCTGGCCAACGATCATGGTTATGTTTGACAATCACCCCAAATTGTTGCCATATGATTTGGCCGTAAAATTTATTTGTCATGTGATTTGACAGTATGCCATGTGATTTGGCCGTAAAATATAGCTGTCATGTGATTTGACACTTTGCCATGTGATTTGGCTGTAAAATTTAGTTGTCATGTGATTTGACAGTTTGCCATGTGATTTGGCTGTAATACCTGATTTTCATGTGACTTGAAAACAGGCCATGTGATTTGGTCAGAACTGAATTCAGATGCCATGTGATTGGGCTTTTGTGGTCATGTGATTTGACCAAGTCTGGTCGGCATGAGACTTATTTTTTTGAGTCAAGTGATTGACTAATGATTGTAGACAAAAATTTCCATATCTTACGTAAACAATAGTTATATGCGATTTATTGTGATAATGATTTCGCGAGCCAAGAAGGCTGCTCGTCAGAATGGCCGTGTGAGAGTAATTTTAATTTATTATTTAAATAATTTTTCTACCGACTTCCGGTTTATGAAAGTAGTGCATTTGACAACTCGTTCCCCCACTAACGAGCGCGCTCGGGTATAAAAGAGGGGTGCAGTCTATCGACAGATCTTATCCGATCCAGCCTGTCCCTTTGCTGTCCTCTCCCAGCGACGCCCTAAGCCGAGGCTCGTACCCCACAGGGGGTGCCCTTAGCGTGTAGTCGCTTAGTTTGTAAGCTTTTATGCCCTGGCTGGAGGCCCTAAAAATAATAATTTTTAAGGCACCACAGGAAAGTCCGGTTAAGCAGCCGACAACCTCCTAGGTTGACCTGCGAGATGCCAATCCGAAAAAAAAAAAAAAAAAAAAAAATAAAAAAAAAAAAAAAAAAAAAAAAATCGACAGATCAGACGTTGTTCGACTGCGGACACGGCACAAGTGGTGCTCTGAACTGTCTTCTTGGTATTCAGGTAGTATTATTTATTATCTTTACTTATTTATCTGGTTACTATGGTGATTAATTATTTGTTGTGTTATTATTATTAATGTCTGTATTTTATACCAAATATATGGTTTTGGTTGTTGATATATTTGTTTTCCTTTTACCTCTTCGCCTTCATACTGGTATTATCTGTGTCTAAGATGAAGTGGTCTAGGCAATCGGGCAAAGAACATACTACATTATTTTTTAATATAAGTACTCTTACCACTTTCCAGGTAACATTTGGGCTCAATCCTGGATCAACGTGGAGAAGTTCACCAGGCCGTACCCAGATAAGGCTGATATTGACATCACTACTGCTTTACAAGCCCAGGTAAGTAATATCTAGTCAAGACCAGGATTTTAACAATAATTTTTTAGAACACTTTTTTATTTTTTTTGTATTCTAATAGGCTTGTGATTGGCCGTAACTCATCTGATTTTAAGCGATGATGCGGCCGAAGGTGGAGCACATGAAGTTATAGTAAAATAAAAACTTCGAATGATCTGTTTGAATGAGTTTTTATCTACAATACTGTCAGTAAAGTTTCTTGCTCATTCTTCTCCATAGACACCTACTTACATTTTGGAACGAGCAACTAGCTTTAAGTTTCTGACTAACTGACCGACTCCTTGACAATAAATTCGAAAGTGCTTGTAAACGATTCAATTGATATAAATGAACTTTGACTTAACATACATTTGAAACTCAAGAAATCCATGAAAATATTCTATGCCTTTTCTCATTTTTCCAGAACTACACAGTGCTGAAGTTCTTCCAGACTGCTGAAGAGTTCTTCACGTCTATAAACTTGAGCCCCATGCCAGAACTGTTCTGGGAAAAGTCGATCATCGAGAAGCCTAACGATGGACGCGACTTGGTCTGCCATGCCTCAGCTTGGGACTTCTTTGATGGCGAAGATTTTAGGTAGGTTTTGATCTTTGATCAAATCCTTGGCTTTAAAGTAGAACACGAATAGCATAATTAGATTAATTATTAACACTTTCACTGTTCGTAAAACAGACAATAGTTAAACAATCAACGTAAACCATTAGTGGGACAGGGAATTGAAAGGTAAAGCAAAAACCGACTTAACTGTATACAATTAATACCTGATTAACCTGATCAACTGTATACCTGATTAACTGTATACAATTAGCGATCTCTGGGGATATCGTCGGGGACTCTATTCAGTAGTGGACGGCAATAGGCTGATATTTTGATGATGAAAAACTAAATATTTATGGAGCACTGTGAAGGGCCAACGATCGTAGCCTAAGGACTCCACCAAAAGGAGAGAAGTTTCGTAAACATCCAATAGGATACTGTATTATGTTGAACTTGTTTTTATTAAATTAATTTATTCTGAACAATAATATTTATTTAATTGCCCGTCATTTTTCTCCACCAGGATCAAGCAATGTACTACAATCACGGATGCCTTCTTCAAGACTACTCATCATGAGATGGGTCACATTCAGTACTACCTTCAATACAAAGACCAGCCTGTTGTTTTTAGGGCCGGAGCTAATCCTGGTATGTTGGGTTTATCAAGTTTTAAACATACTTGAAGTTTAAAATAACTTAATCCCTTAATAATCTTATAGAATAAAAAAAGATAACTTAATTTTTATAAAACATAGATATTTTAAACATAAATACTTTGGTTTGTGTTTGAAAAAACCATGGAATGTAAGCTCGAATACAAAAGCTTTCCATACACAGATAAGCCTAGCCAGAATTTGTGTAGCAAATGTGGATTTCTTATAATGTAATGCTTAAATATTATTTTTAAAGTAACCATTATAGATATTAATTTATAATATATTCCCTAATAAAACACCGGATTAGGCTTCAACATGCTATAGGTTCAAAGCACTAATAGGAGGTAAATAATGCAAGACTAAATTCAGAAGCAGTAGTTAAAGGAACAAACTAATGAGTGCTAATATTTTGAATGTTAATCGTGTTGTATGCTTTCCAGGTTTCCACGAAGCTGTTGGTGACGTCATATCTCTCTCAGTATCCTCACCGAAGCACTTGAGAGTGATGGGTCTCTTAGAAGATGGGCCCGATGATATCGAGTCCAACATCAATCAGCTTTATAAAATTGTAAGTATTGTGAAGCCTATGGCGACTTCATGGTACCACAAGTCGCACAATTTTATCATGTGCTGGTTAGTGAGGAGTTGGAAGGATTTTTATAATTAAAAGAGGGAAACCGCGAGAAATACTTGTATTAGAAAGCAAACGTGATAACTCTCAGAGCTGACGGCCAACATCTCCCTTACTATAATAATCTATTACAGATTATGAAACAAAAGACAGATACACCGCGCGGAACACTGAGAGAACAAATACCTACAATCTCGTAATTGTATTCGGTTTTGAATGTGTATTTGTATTTGTTTTTTTTAACGATGCTTCGCTTCGTGCTGTATTGACTCGTGTCAGTACAACGCGAAGCGAATTGTAGGTATTCGCTTTTGAATTTGTATTTGCTTTGCTTTCACTCTATGTGTTTCGCGCGGTCTATATGCTTTTTGTTTCATAATCTGAGGTTTTGATATTCAAATTACTTCTAGAATAATTCTGAGTGTTCTGAACAAACATTTTAGTATGTTTTCGATCAGGTTGCATTTCGCATGCAACTTGACAGTACTATAAGAGGCAGTAACTTAGAGTGTAGGTACAATTTTTGTTTATCTTGGGTCTCACCATAGTCCTCTGCCTTCTCCTTGCGTCGTTTCCTCAATGCTGGGGGGTCGTGGCTCATCAGGAAATTAATTTTCCACGGACGATATATGTTACGCCTTGTGCTTCGACTTTCAGCAACGTGAACTGTTTGAAATGCTTGTTGTTCCTGCTTTTTATGAAAAGCATGAAATTAATTACCATGTCGTAATATTAGAGATTTTCTTCTATTTTAGGGTTTAGATAAGATAGTCTTCTTACCTTTTGCCTACCTCCTCGACCTGTACCGCTATGGTGTCTTCCGAGGCACTACCACGACTGAAGATTACAACTGCCATTACTGGCAACTGAGGGAGTCCCTCCAAGGAATCGAGCCACCAGCACCGAGGACTGAAGACGACTTCGACCCGACTGCCAAGTACCATGTCTCTGCTGATGTGGAGTATATGAGGTGAGGAAGATCTGTTGGTCGAAAGGATTAAATCAAACGTATATTGATCTAATTATATTATTATAATGAGAAGCTTGTGTCTAAGTAAAAGCTCTACGGATCGATTAGTCATGACGTCAGTCAGCTGCGCTTGCCGCGGCCGGTCCGTGGATGGGTGACCATCCATTTCAAACCGAGACCCCTCCGTGGCTTAGAAAGCACGTAAAGCTGCTGTTCCCGGCTGTCATTCGTAGATCTTTGACATTCGTTATGGGTAGTCGGAAGCCAGAAAGTCTGACAATCGGTTTTACGAAAGGGTATTCGAGTTACCCAGTAACTGGGCTGTGGAGGTCAGATAGGCAGTCGCTCCATGTCAGAGACCGGATGCAGCTCAATACCAGTGTATTGAGCTGCATCCGGTTAGACTGGAAACCGACCCCCAACATACTTGGAAAATCGCTAGGCAGATATGATATTGCTTAATCGTTTAACATTTGTGAAACAAAGGAGTGCGAGAGCGGTGGCGTAGATGGGGCATGACGGCATAAGATACCGCAATGCCGTTTGCCGTGACGACAAAATGGTCGATTTTACTGTCAGTGCGCCAATTGACAACATTTCAAATTTTTAACCTGCATGTATTACGTTATATAAAAGTAAATCATGAAAACAAATCCAGGGCATCTGTATTTTTCCGTTTTTCGAAATTATGTACTTTTCATTCATAATTTCAACTTTGAAATTAGGTATATTCTAAAAAGACATAAGCGCCAAATGACGTCATACTCACGGTGAAATAGCGTTTTATCCTTTGTTTTACTGTGACCCGTCAAAAAATTATTATCATTATTATTACACTTCATAAAAGTGACATTGACACGTGTCTTATTTGACGATAATGTTTCCGTCTAAACCACTGAAATGCTTATGCAAAGGTAACTACCTCTTTCCACCGTATATGTGACGTCATCACATGTTTATTGATTTTATTTATTTTTCCCAGAAATGAAGAAATAAAAAAATATAAAAAATATTATATTTGGACTCAGGATACGAAAATAAAGAAATGGTATTTTTGTTTTACGGTCATGTCAGTTTTGAAATGTTATCAATTGATGTTTATGAAACGACGACCTTCACCGTGACCTTAAAATGGAATTCGTCACCACAATTATCCTAAAATTTGCTGAAGCCCACGAACACAGACTTCATCGACACGTGAACGTTGAGGCAATCCAGCTACTAGACAACACAGACTTAGTGCGTAGGCTAAAAAGAACTAAACCATTTGAATTAGTGTAGTGTACAAAGTGAATAAATAATAGTAACAATGTTGTGCTACACATATAACACATGAACATAGTGTTTCTATAATCTATATCAGACTCTAAGAAAGTGCCACAGACTTGTGTCAAAGTCCAAATGGACACTATTTTTAGTTTTAACATAATCTATCACCGAGTAACATATTAAGTTAGAGTTAAATTGCTTATTAGTCTTCTAGGCTAGATCGTAATTAATTATTAAGAACTTTGTTCTTACTAATACAGTATAAAAAAAAAAATTGATGTTTCACTTTTGACTTTCAAACAAAGCCATCAAGTACGCGTATCATTTTTTTCTACCGTTCTTTTGTTAAACAAAAGTCCTTCAATCCGTGTTTCTTTTACATTCCAGATACTACATCTCCTACATCATACAGTTCCAGTTCCACCGCTCCTTGTGCCAGCTTGCTGGCGAGTATACCCCCGGAGACGAGACCAAGCTACTTTCCAACTGTGACATCTATAAAAGTACTGATGCTGGTGAGGCTTTGGGGTAAGCTGGTTACTTTTTCAACATCATCATCATCATCATTTCAGCCGAAAGACGTCCACTGCTGGACATAGGCCTCCCCAAGGGAGGGCTTTGCCATAATCGCCACGCATGGCAGGCGGGTTGGCGATCGCAGTATGGTTGTTACAAAGGCACAGAACGCTGCTGCCCATTCTCTGGTGAGTCCCTTAGTCGCCTCTTACGACACCCACGGGAAGATATGGGATGGTGCTATTCTTTACGTCCGACACCACACGGAAAACGGGTTACTTTTTAGGGTTCTAAATCTCAAAAAGAAAAACGAAACCATAAAGGACCATTTAGTTGTCCGTCTGTCTGTCAAACTTGGTTTCTCAGGGGTAGATCTATCTAGCTGAAATTAATATCAAATACTAAAGTCACAACAATCCCCTGAATCGGTGAAAAAATCAAACTTCTAAGTCAAAGTAATCGAAAGATATGACCGTTTATGTGTTTGCACTCGCAAGGGAATCAAATTCGATCGGGTAGGGTACTCCCCGTTGACCTAAAAACGTGAAATTTTTTAAGGAGCAATATAATGTAGCACAAGTAAGGAAAAAAAAAACGAAAATAGACGGACAGATATACGGACAATGAAGTGATCCTGTAACAATTTTATTCTTTACTAGCGACCCGACCCAGCTTCGCATGCCTATAGCCTTCCTCGATAAAAGGACTATCCAACACAAAAATATTTTTTCAATTCGAACCAGTAGATCCTGAGATTAGCGCGTTCAACCAAACAAACAAACTCTTCAGCTTTATAATATTAAGTATAGATGAGGTGCAATACTAACTGGAGGCATTGGAAATCATCGATAGACGTGCCAAGAGGCTCATTAACAACGACTCCCTGGTTAGAGCTAAGCTCCAGAGCCTTGAACATCGCCGCACCGTTGCTAGCCTTTCGGTCTTTTATCGGGTACATTTCGGAGAGTGTGCTTTGGAATTGCACAATTTAATTCCCCAATCCCCGTTCCATCATCGGACGAGCAGAGATACGGCGAAGCGTCACCGCTACATGGTTGAAGTTCCACGGTCTCGAACCAAGCGCTTTGACTCCACATTTATTGTGCGAACTGCCAGACTGTGGAATTCCTTGCCCGCCTCTCTGTTCCCTGATAAGTATAATCTGGGTATCTTCAAGGCACGAGTGAACCGGTTCATCTTAGGCAAGCGTTTTCCAACTTAGGCCGCATTATCACTTACGATCAGGTGAATTGCGGTCAAAAGCAACCCTATTTAATAGTTAAAAAAAAAAAAAAACTAAACCCCAAAACATTAAAATGAAATTAAAGCATGTCAGTTACAAAACAATTACATAGTATGTCACTTAAATTCATCATTGTGTTCGTACTGCTTCTTCATCCACATTCTTAATTCCTTATTTGCTGTTTACAGGAAAATGCTTCAGCTTGGTTCTTCCAAACCCTGGCCTGACGCGATGGAGGCTCTGACCGGCCAGCGTAACATGGACGCTAGTGGAGTCCTGGAGTACTTCGCACCTCTGCACGACTGGCTGAAGGCTGAGAATGAGAGGACTGGCGAGTTTGTCGGCTGGGAACCGAGTGCTGTCCGTAAGTGATCGTGCTTTGTATCAAACAAACAAACAAACTATGCCTCTTTATATCAGTATAGATTATAGATTACTCTTAGGTAATATTTACTATGAGATCTGAACCAGCCTGTCCCTAAGTCGAGGCCAGTACCCCACAGGGGGTGCCCTTAGCTTGTATTCGATTAGTTTATAAGTTTTATGCCCTGGCTGAAGGTCTTAAATTCAGTTTAAGGCACCACTAGAATGTCCGGTTAAACAGCCAGACAGTCTTAGGTTGACCTACGATATGCCATTCCGAAAAAAAAGAAATATTACATTTCGGCAGTTGGATGATTTAGCTGATACGCTCAGTGACAAAAGTTGTTAAACGCTATTATTTTTATATATCATCTAAATAGACACGAAATAATACGATGCACTGCTTTTCAGTATTTCAGTTAATAGCTAAGAGTTTGTATTATGTTGATTTTGCCATTGTGTTCAATAATTAGGATTTAAACATCTGACGTGTTAATCAACTCTTGTTACTAACTATACTATCCACTAACATGTTAGATCGTAGGGTTATCACAATTACAAGCTTACAACGTAATAAAATTGCACGCTAATTCCAAAAAATGTTGAACTATGATCCATAGTTTTTACTGATACTCAAAGTGAATAAACATAAAAACGAAAATAATTTACGCAAACAATACTATTTCAAACAAGTCGCAGCACTAGCTATTATTTTATAGTTGCTAGAATATAATAGAATGCATATTTACCAGAAACATGGTATGTTTGCAAAGCTGTTCATACTATTGCATAGTGCTACAATGTGTCACCGTTTTAGCAATTTAGTGGTATGCAAAATGAATTTACATACATACTTTTAACATAATGTAAAGTCCTTTAAAGACCCACCATCTTCCCACTTTGGTCCCATATTACTTGAGGTCGGGTAACACATTTTCTTCTTCCATTCCATTCTGTTACCCGTCATGATAACACTGACTCTCTTTTCTTTCATATCTTTCTTCACATTCTTCATTTCTTTGGTCTTCCTCTCCCTCTCCATCTATCTACATTTTTATTCATATCTCTTAAAGTCATAGCAAATTACACCAACTTAACGTCGACTCCACTCAAATTCAACTCATAGTAAGGCATTGAAATGTAAGCTTTATTTCGTGTTTCATACGAGTGAATTTTTCAACACATCAATAGGTGAACAACGCGTGAACCACGCGTCGTAGACTGTAGTCACACGAGTTTTATTAAGTCCTTAATAGACGTAATTAGAAAAAATCTTTTAAATAGTTAATCTTTTGGTTTCACAGCGTTCTGTACAGGGGAACAGCGCTCGTCCATGGAGACATCTGGCTTCAACAGTAGACTGAAAAAATACGCTTCAATGTAAAATCAACTTAATGTGAACTAATTAAACAAGTGTTTTTTAAGTGAACTATTTATTGAATTAAATACATACTGCTAAGAGCAAAAGTATTGTGTTTTATGATTTTCATTGTCAAGTGGGTAAGATCTCCTTCGGCACGAGGTTTTGGCTTTACAACCGGGCACGGTCAAGTACCAGTGTGACGTTATCTATTTCATAATTATGTACCCACTATACAAGTTTATTTTGAACATCACTGACATGGGTGAAGAAAAACGAAAGCCAATTGAACATCGCCGCACTTTTGCCAGCCTTTGTCTTTGCCGCAGCTTTGCTTTGGGTCTTTAACCGGGTACATTTCGGCGAGTGTGCTCTGGAATTGCACAACTTAACTCCCCCATCTCCATTCTATCATCGGACGAGCAGAGATACGGCGAAGCCTCACCACTATATGGTTGAAGGTCTCAAACTAAACGCTTACCTTCCACATTGATTATGCGAACTGCCAGACTGTGGAATTCACTGCCCGCCTCTCTGTTCCCTGATACATATAATCTGGGTATCATCAAGGCACGAGCGAACTGGTTTATCCTAGGCAAGCGTGCTCCACCTTAGGCCACATCATCACTTCAACACAACACTACAACACATGAAAAAACGTTGCTTGGAAAGCTGAACTTGTAATAAATATAAGGCTGAAATTGCCAGAGAAGAAGCCTTTTCTCTGTAGTGGAACAATAATAGACTGTTAGTACTAATTACTTCTCTATTTATTTATTTGGTTCATCAACAATTACTTGTATACAAACTAAAACAAGCACATGAAACATAAGACAAATCAGAATAAAGTATAACAGTCACATAGAGGCAAACTCCGCATGCACACAAAACGTTGTTGTAACTTAAAAGAGAAAAAAACAGAAGAAAAATACTAATTTATTTTGCACTAATTTAGAGCAAATTTCAAACAAACAACTTGAAACAATTAACTTAAAATAAAATTAAAGCAAATCAAAACAAACTTGACTTAAATAAAACGAATACAAAAGATTAATAAAGTAAAGTGTAGCCAATATAATCCACCCAGTGAGAAGAGCTGTCTACACACCTAAGCCGCCGGCCCGCCCTGGCACGTACCCGGCGGGTTAGTCCCGAAGTTGCGAACCGGCAAGACCGTTAAAATCATGCCGGCGGCCTTGCCCGCCGGGTTCGTGCCGGCGGGCCGGCGGCGGCGGCGGCTTAGGTGTGTAGACAGCTTTAGAAACTAAATGTTCGGGGAGATACATAAAAAAACTGGACTTCATTTTACCTAAGCTGTGTAAAGCATTATTTGCTAAGCGAAATATTGTAGACTGTGACTAAAGCCTCATCACCATCATCATCCGAAAGACGTCCACTGTTGAACATAGGCCTCCCCCATACAACGAGCGGCAACCTGCCGCTTGCATCCACCGGTTACCCGCGACCTAACTCGTGACTAAATCGGTAATATGAAATTCTATTCAATAAATACAAGTCATGGTTCTAGATGAACTAATTCTGTTCAATGGCAGGATGTCATACAATACTAAACAGTGGCGCAACGATTCAGCCCTGACCTCGTAGTGACAAATTTCGCGCTACTTTAAAAGGTTGGTAACATTACTGTGACCCTTTTGAGGATACTATAGTTGTAATTATCAGGCAAGTACTCTTTCGGCCCTCAATCTCTGTTAATGCATTGGTATCTGGATTTTGTTTTTAGGAAAGACATGGAAAAGTAATACGATTAGTCGTTGGGGCACTGATTAGTAACTTAAGGAATTAAATTAAATGTGTTATTAATCGAATCGACCATGAAAAAAACATCGTAGCTCTATTAATTAGAGCTAAGCTGCTTCTCTCTCTTCATCGTCTAATGCATTGATTTATTGTATAATCCATACTAATATTATTAACGCAATAGTAACTCTGTCTATAACGTTTTCACGACGAAACGGCTGAACCGATTTTGATGAAATTTGGTATGGTAATCCATAGTATGGATATAGCTTGACCCCAGGGAAACGACATAAGTAGCCTAGGCTACTATGTATGTGATAAAGGGTTAATAAGAGAGACAGCGCGAACGCAGTCCCTCACTATCAAAAATTTCGCGTCCGAATTATCCACATTAGGGATAATCGCAAGGGTCAACATATCCGCAGTGCAATGGAAAGGTCTCGCCCTGGGGGAACCGCCTTCTTGATCATGGTTTCCCCTACGCCAGGTAAGTATGAATTTCCTACAGTATGGCGAGAGGGTTGTTCAACGGCGGAGAATCTTAACACCGCGATTCAGGAATCAGGCCGGATTGCACAACGCCATCTAGTTACAAAATTGGAATTAAACTGTGGAGCAGGTTCGGGGATGGGGTCCCTCTGAATAAAGGGATGCATCTGAATGATCAGTGGCGAGCACAGAGATTTCAGAAACGGTATGCACGACGTTTAATATCTAACTGGAACAGGCTATCCAAACTAGTCTCTATTCTACCTTTACCAAAAGTTTTGAACTTCAAGCAGGGAATCCAGATGTTTTTCTAAAGAATCGTGCTTAGTAGCCGCTTTGTGAAAATTATTTAAATCTGAATAATCGTAATAGGTTCAAACGCTATTTTTATCTTGATTTGTTAATATAATGCAAGGCAAACAATACAATGTATTTGTGTGTGTTTGGGTATACAACCTGTTAACCAATAATAATTTTCATAACACATTTTATGAAAATAACGAGTAGCATTACACATTTTTTTTAAATTAAATTTAACTTTTAAGACAGTTATGTACTCTATGATTTTTTTCTCAAAAGATACCTAGCTAGCCTCCAAAAAGCGGCAAGTTTTAGAATGATGCAAAGATATTAGTAGACGCTACGCTGTTCTTTTACAAAATAATGGCGTTAATATGTTATTTAGCCATTTTGCACAGCGTCCATCAATCAAAATTATTGGCTTAGCCATGCTACATTAATATAAGAATTACTAACTCGTTTGACTTTTAACTCAGTCATCCTTAAACGTAAAAAATATAATACACTTAAACATTGACCGAAAGATTGATCGAATATTTAATCAGGTGGTCAACAAAAGATTTCAATTAAGTAGACGGCCGACAAAAAAATGTTGACATCGTTATGATAATAGATTTGATACTGCTAAAGAACTATTAGCTGTATTTGTAACAATAAGACCTACTGCTATAACCTGACAAATAATAAAAAAATAATAAGCTATATATTTGAAACTGATCACTCTGAAAGGTTTAATTCAAGGAGGTAATATAAAATGTATGGGTTAGAAGACCGACGAACTTTTTTGTTTTGATGTCTAAGTAGATCAACTATATTGGGGTTAGCTTCCAGTCTAACCGGATGCAGCTGAATACCAGTGTTTTACATGGAGCGACCGCGTCACCACCCCATTTCTACCCGTGGGTGTCGTAGAAGGTGACAGAGGGATATTCACTAGAGGATGGCCAGCAGCATCCTTCTGAGTAGGTACCATTACACCTACTGCGATCGCCAACATGCATTGGCCAAGCATGGCGATTACGGCTGAAACTTCGGGAAACCTATGCCCAGCAGTGGGCGTCTAAAGGCTGACATGATGACATGGAGCGACTGCCTGTCTGATCTCCACAACCCAGTTACTGGGTAACAGTACCCCTTGGTAAGACTGGTTATCAGACTTTCTGGCTTCTGAAGTTCTGACTAGCCATAATGACTTTCAAAGATCTATGAATGACAGCCAGTAGGTACCAACAGCTTCATGTGCTATCCGACCCACATGTCACAGCAGATGATTTATGATACAAGCACCTGTGAAGAAATTCAACTAGGCAAGTCTAACAATGGCAAGAAGAGGTGATAATAAAAAAAAAATACGCTGACTTAAGAAAAAAAGGAGTTTTAATCTCTACTGTGGACAAACTGACATTATTGGATTTATCTAACAAGCCAATTAATGTCAAATTACTCCCAGTTTTCGAAGAAATTGTAATGGAACTATTTATTTTAATAAAGACGTACGGTCGTCTTTTGTTTGAATATTTAAGTTTGTTGACGAACAACGCCTCCACTAATTTCACAAATAACTTAGTTGGACTGTAACCTATTTATTCAATTCAATTTTTTATGGCAAGCAATGCCGATGTTGACAATTCTGCCAATGTCGAAAGTGAATTGGAAGAGCATTCAGACATTTTTGTCTTCACTGTACCTGTAGACCTGAGAGAATTGAAGTTTAAAAAGTCTTGACATCAAGGGGATCCAGAACACGTTCCCCTTTCTGACCCTTTGCAATTTATAATCTTTTCCTCCATTCAACAATGGTTCCCACCATAACTCACATTTTTTGTCAAAGCATTTTTTTTTGCGTCATATTTTTCCGGTCCACTTGTCAGTTTGAGACAAGGACTTATATACTTATTATAATATGTAAATACCTTTTGTTCATGGAGTATTGTGGCAGATATTATAATACACAGGTGTCACCATCAGTCATTAGTTAAGGTAAATTGTTTACAGCAGATGTTTTTCAAGGGCGTCGCCAAGGGGGGGGGGAGAGGGGATTTGCCCCCTCTAGAGAAAAAACTTGTGCGGTCGGGGGAGCCCCGTAAAGAACGAAGTTTCTTACGAACGTGTCAGTACAAAAAAAATATATATATATATAAAAATAATAATATCATATCACGAGCGAGTGCGCGCAGCAGCGGCTCGATACAATCACAGTCGCACACATACACACACGGATTTAGTTTCGTGACGGTTTCTACTACTTCGCACTACCCGTAAGTCGCGTTAAGGAACTTCGTTGGAGTTTGTACTGTTCTTATTACAATCGCCATAGAAGTAAGACTCGTGCTACCAGTATAAAGCTTCATGTGCATTTCACTGTATTTTTAACCGACTTCAAAAAGGACGGGGTTATCAATTCGAATGTTTATATATATATTTTTTTATGTATGTTCGGGCATAACTCTGTCATATATAGACAGATTTGCAAAATTCTTTTGTTCGGAAGGGGTTTATTCCGAAATGGTCCCATATAAATTTTACTAAAATTGATTCAGTCCTTTTTAAGAAAATCAACAAATTCCGAAAAAAATACTTAGACGACGTTTTAGTTTCTTCAATCTTTGGAGGATTTTCTCTTTTAACTGTGTCGCCGTTTCGTAATGGATTTAAATGTTAAGGCAACACTAAAAAGCGAAAAATAAAAAGTTTTTTCGAAAAAAAGAAAACCGCCTTCAAAAACTAAAAAATGATAAATAACTTTAGTACAGAACACACATTACTTTACTTTCGGAAGTCGGTGGCAATACAATTACAAAACAACAAATACAAAGGAGGAGGTTCTCAATTCGGTTGGTCTTTTCTTTTATGTATGTACATCGATTACTCCTAGATTTATGATCCGATTTAGGTGATTCTTCTTTAGTTTGATGCGGAATTGTTGCCATTTGGTCCCATAAAAATTTAACATTATTTAACCCAGTAGTTTTCATTTTATGAACATTCTTTTTTTTTATGTTTGACCATGCATACCTTTTTTTAGTGCAGTCCGATTTCGATGATTCTTTTTTTTAAATTAACGTTTGCATAGATTATTGATCAATGCTATTTTTGCATAAGCCGAAAAAGCTTTTGTAATTCCTGTACAAAAAGTAACAATTTCAACTTGTTGCTAACATACATGTATGCCAATTGCAGTAGCAAAAACTATCCTAATCGTAACACAACATAACAGAATCTAAGTTTCTCCAAAAAAAAAGCAAAATATATTTTTTGTTTTGGTTGCACTACTAACACGGGAAAAAAATACCCACCGCATTTCGTCCCCAACCTTATTCAACATAGTTCTTAACTCTAAACAAATAAAGTTCATAATCATATTATTACTTCTTGAGATAATCATTACTGACCTTGCTAGAAGTCCGTGGTCAACGCAGTCGTGCGCGTAATGAATATAAAACAATTTTACTATTATAAATAAATGTTTGTTTGAGTAATTTTACGCCAATTTAAATTCAGACGAGTAAAAAGTTAGAGTTGTATGTCTTTAGAGTGCAGGATAAATCACAATTCAAGTATTCAACCAACATTTCAAATTCGGATGCATCTATACTAATCCATACTTCCATACTAAATTATAAATGCGAAAGAAACTCCTATTACATTTTCACGACGAAACGGCTGAACCGATTTTGATGAAATTTGGTATGAAAATAGTTTGAAACCTGGGAAAGGACATTGGCTACTTTTTAATTCGCGACTGCCTCTGTATCTGCGATAACCGACATTCACGCGGACCAAGTCGCGGGCAAAAGCTGGTATTTTATAAAGCTGAAGAGTTGCTTTGTTTGACCGTGTCAATCAAATCTACGAAGCTACTTGTACATTAAAAAAAAAAAGAAACGAATTATAAGCTATCCCTGAGATCTATTTCACTATGAAAAAAACTTTTTTACAAAATTTACAACCGCCATCAAATACTAATAAGTGATAAATAACTTTTGTACCTGGAACACATTATGACATTACTTTCGGAAGTCGGCGGTTATTGATCTGCTTGATGTTTTATTGCCACCGACTTCCGAAACTAACGTCATTTATTAATATGTATTCTGTGCAACGACTACTGTGAACTTTTTATTATTATTACTAGCTTTTGCCCGCGACTTCGTCCGCGTGGATCTCGGTTATCGCGGATGCAGACAAAATTGCAGATTAAAAAGTGGCCTATATCCTTCCCCGGGGTTCAAACTATATTCATACCAAATTTCATGACAATCGGTTCAGCCGTTTCATCGTGAAAGCGTAACAGTTAGAGTTACTTTTGCATTTATAATATTAAAGTGTGGATTTGTGTGGATTTTAAGTATTTTTTATTTATTTATTTATTTATTTGCCAGAAACATACATATACATACATATATGCCCCTGATCTTGTTGGACAACGAGAACAAAATAATTGAGTGGTTGAAAAACTCATATGGATTACATCATGTAAAACTTATTATTTATACATTAAATACAGCGAGTCAACTACAGAACATGGACCTCATATACTATTAAAATAATAACTTTCCGGTATTTGACACCTAATCACTGGTAAGATGACAAGCAAGTTATTATATATATATGTTAAAGACATGTCCTTCTGTTTAGTGTTTTGATGGCAAAATATATTTTTGTTAGATTTCATGTTTAGCCCAATATTTAGCAAGGTCAACGCCATCCACAGACGTCCATAAGGTCCTCAGGTGAGCAGGTAATAAGACATGTGGCGCAAGATAAAAGGTGGGCCAAGGTCTGCTGGGATACGCCGTTATGGCACTGAAGCTGGTGCTGATCCGCGCTTCATGTTCGTGAACGGGCGCTCAGTTGAGATTGGTCATCTCTTAACTAACATGACTTTAATCAATTTTTTTATTATTACACTAGCGACCTGACCAGGCTTCGCATGGGCCTACAGCCTTCCTCGATAAATGGACTATCCAACACAAAAATATTTTTTCAATTCGAACCAGTAGATCCTGAGATTAGCGCGTTCCACCAAACAAACAAACAAACATACAAACAAACTCTTTAGCTTTATAATATTATATAAAGTATAGATTTAACCTGTACTGTCCCATGTAATCTTCATTCATTCTAAAATTTCGTAAATCTGTCTGTGTGTCTGTCTGTGGCCCCGTAGCTCTTAAACGGGTGGACCGATTTGAAAGCAGTTTTTTTTATTTGAAAGCAGGTTTTTAAATATTGATATTATTATGCTTTTAAATTACTACACTGTTCCCTACATTGTTTTCACATATAGAGCAACAAGAATAATGTAACGAGGATTTTGTAAAAACCTGATGGCTAAAATTTAGTATACGGTAGCACGAATTAAGGGATGGGTGGTGCTGGGGAGTGGCGGGGGGAGGTCCACCGACCCCCTGGTACCACTCCTATGAAAAGAAAATGCATTTTTTGTAACCTAACCTCAAAACACTAAAGTTGAGTAAAAAGCGTAGGAGGGGAGCCCCGCCTCGCGGGGCTCAAGGGTTGAAAAAAAAAAATAACCTCGAAGGGGATGGCGGGGTCGCCGTTCGCTCGCTCACTAGACCCCGCCATCCCCTTCTAGCGTAACCTATCCGAGTCGCTACGCTCGCTCTTGCATGCATTAATGAGACTGCTAATGTTATAATTGAGGACCCAACCCCTTCTAACTGCAATACTTTTTACCCCCCAACTCATGCTACCGTATACTAGATCCAACCCCAACTTTCTAACAAACTGACTCTTTGGCAAATCAACAGTGCCTGTAAATGGTTTAATTGAAATCAATTCTTTGACTTTGACTTTGAAGATCGGTGTCTTCTGAGAACCCCTACCGGTGGAGATCAAGAAATGTCCTATGTCAAGGCTGCATGTACCAACAATTTTATGGTAAAAATTGTCCTTGCTTTACCATATTCACCGGCACTAGCAAGTAATGTGTCACTTAAGAAGGGCGTACATACAAAGTAGTATGTTTAATGTACATACGCAGGTACAGAATAATTCCCACGGTAAAACTAGCACAATAGGAAAATTGCGTCGTCGAAGTTGTATGTGTATAGAACTGTTAATACAGAGCTGATAAAGGCTTTTATTAAGGATTTTGGCTAAAAATAAGCTTCGTCTCTTCCTATGGATAAATGAGTGATAATGGACGATGAATTAGCAGCAATAACCTGCTATTTGTAAAAATAACCATGCTAAAATCATCAATAAATTCACTCCAATTTTATAAATTCGACAGTAACTCTGTATGATGCGCTTTCACGTTGAAACAGCTGAACCGATTTTGATGAAAGGGGATTGCCTAATCTTCATACTGTCCTAGGCCCAAGATTGGACATCAAATACTACTATAAAAATGGAGTGTTACAAAATCTTAATAGTATTAGACATCTAAAAATTATATTCAAATTGACGCCACTATTTTAGAATCGTAACGTTATAAGAAACAAGATTATCTGTTGATACCTAAAACAATATTCTTTTAGGTAAATAATTGTATGATGTAGGCAATAATATAATTATTTTATGGTTTGAATATTTACTTGCTGTACCCACTGCTGTGTCACGCTTATTTCTTCGGGTTCCAAGGTATAATTTTGAATCTCGGTCAGATTAAAACTACAACTCACACAATGTTCTTCAGTCATTGTATATAATGTTCAGTATCTAAAATCGAAAGCCGTCGTGATCCTTGATTCTAGAGTCAAAGTTATCGTCAAACGTGTTTACAAAATTATTAAAACAAAGCCAATGTCGTGCATAAAAGAAAAACTAAATAAAACAGATCCACATTTTTCCACATTGAGTATAAACAACATAGACAACAAACGAAGAGTCAGATTCAATTCAGTGTTGTCACATTAACGAAAAAATAATAACGTATATCGATATGTTGGTTACCTTTTTAAATAACCGATAATTTATTTATTTTTGTAATTCTTTTTTACATTTTTATTTTCATCATTAGTTTTATATACATATTCAATTCAATTCTTTTAATGGGATTTTGATTATAATACCAGTAAAGTCTCGTGGGTATGCCGTTGAGGTTATTGTGTTTGTTTATAAATCGATTGATTAATGATATAGTCGAAATAATTATGGTTTTGATGGTGGCAATATTATACCTGCGTCAGTATAAAAAAACTTCCTGTTTTCCCAATAGAATTACTTTTTTTAACGAATTGTTGTAAATTGTAGTGGCGCTCATTTGGAAGAAAGTAAATACATATTTTTTTATGACAAAATTAATACATGAATTATTTTTTCTCTGTCTAATGTTCACTGGAGGGCCTGAAATGGGCAATGTCTTTTGGAATGAAAACAGCTTCAAGCCTGAGGAAGAACATAGGCTACTTTTTAATCCGTAACTTGGAACCGACATTCACGAGGACGAAAAAGTTAGTTCTTTATAATCTAAATCCCAATCTCATCAGTTTCCTCTGATGCTTTGTTTTAGCTTCATCGTTGATTTTTTTCATTTTGCATAAATTATGTTTGATTGTCGGCTTTTCATTGCCAATAAATTAGCCAAAATTCTACTTTTAACATTTTTAAATTTGCTTAAACGCAGTACACTGTATATTAAATATACTGTCACTGTAAAATTATAGGCAAGAGATCGGTATTGTTGATAGACCTACAATAAAATAGCGTATCTTCACAAAGTTCACAGTGTTTCCTCTATAACTAAATATGTGCACACATAACATGTTGAGTACCATGTATTGTCAGTAAGTTTCGTTTGCGACTACTCTATCGTCTCACACACGCTTTGTAGAGTTTTACTTGCATTGTTAAGAATAAACATAGGTGTATCAACTCTTAAAAGTTCCTCATTTTCTTCCATACACGTTTAGAATTCTCCTTTGATTTGTGTAGACAACGATGGCATCTCGTCGACGTTATTACGCATGTGCGTGCAGTACTTACCTATGTCTTATTATTGTGTAACTTCTTCTTCGTATGGCTGAACTTAGCCACTTCCATAGCGTTGTCGGCAGCGCATAATTCACCCCGATCGCATGTTTTGGTGCACAGATGACATGACAGAAGGTGGGGCATGGTTTGCAACTCGGCGCCACATGCACACCCTGCTGCTGCTCTGTCGAGGTAGCCCCATTTTGCGAGATGGGCGTCACACCTTCCTACTTGTGTAACTGAATTTAGTAACTGAGGTTCTTGTCTTTTTGGATTTTCAACATTTAGAACAGAAGTTATGTCCTCGAATTTGGTTTCGCTCCAATTTGATAATTCATGATCGTTGGTCTCAAGATATCTTTCAACCTTTCTATCGTTGATGTAGTCTTTCCATTTAGCTGTAAGTATAGGTACATACAGTTCAATTTCATCTGAATGGTAGTAATTGCAATGGGGTCAATTGTTGCCTGAATAAACCTTATAATAAGTAGCAGATATTTTGTTAGTCTTCCTCAGTGAATTATGGTGAAGTAGACTTGAAGTAGACTTAAATGGCGTTTGGGCGCCTATGTTCAATAGTGGACGTCTTTCGGCTGATGATGATGATGAGACTTGAAGTGAGCTGTTATTTCATCTGAATTTAGGGAATTCTTCACCTAAATTTTCGATCTTAGATTCGATCTTTCGAAGGTATCTTTTTACAGAATAGACTAACTAACAGATCACTAAATAAGACCTACGTTAAAATGTGTTAAATGTTCAATATTTACATAGCTTTTACTATCTAACACAATGACCTATTAAATAATACCAGGTACGAGGTGATAATACTACTCATTAGGTCACAACTTCCTCAGTTGCGTTATCTATTACTTTCGCTGTTACCGCTTTCTTTGTCACAGCTTACACCTAGGTAATGGGGTCGAGGTGTGAATGTTAAGTGGTAATGCTATGATCTAATTCTAAAGGGACTATGTATTGTTTACGATAGGATATTGATTTCTCTTTTATCTGTAATAGGGGAAGTGGATAAGACAGTAAACGAGTGTCCTTAAACTTGTATATGGAAACCGGAGGACTGGGTTCTAGGAGAGTAGATAAAAAGGCAATAGTTGCAAGAGATAGTTACAAAGTACCTACCAATGAATTCATTAAAAATTTGAAGAGCATAGTAAGTTGTGATAAGCAAAAAACTTTTTACAAAGAAAGAGAACCGCCTTCAAAAACTAAAGTCATGGGTGTTCTGTTTTAAAGTTATTAATAACTTTTTAGTTTATGAAGGCGGTTCTCTTTTTTTTTTAAGTTTTTATTTTCCACTTTTTAGTGCCATTATAAGAAACGGCAACACAGTCAAAACAGAGATTGAAAGTCCTCCAAAGATGGAAGAAACGAAAACGTCTTCTATGTATATTTTATTGGTTTTTGTTGATTGTTTTAAAAAAGCGCGGAAGAAATTTATATTTATTGTATACTAAAACCTTTTCCAGAATGTAACAAACAGTTTTTTGGAAACCGCATCAAAATCGATTTGGCCAAACGAGAAATAATCGCGGACAAACATACATACATACATACAAACATACGAGTCGAACTGAGAACCACCTTTTTTTTAAGTCGGTTAAAAAAAGGATATACTCGTACTCGTAGGTTATTCTATGACGACAGAATGAAAACCGACGCAAAATTGATGTGGCAAATTGTCACATTAATTTTGTGTTCGACAAGACAGGGGTTAATCTGCTTTCATCTCCTATTGACGACACTAAAGAGAGTAGAGACGGTAGTGATAGGCCCATGGTTGAATATATACATAAATAACTGCTCCATTTCTATGTTCTAACTACGAACTATCTAGGTCACTCAAATTCCAAGAACGTAAAATTATTCAGATTTCAAAGTTTCGTCGTAATCCTTAATTGTTAAACGCTGTTAGGCGCGGTACACACTACACGCCTTACCATTTGTGCAACATGTACATAAGTGTAGCATCGTGTTATATAACTAAGAATTCTTTACAACTGGGATTTTACGTCCTTTAGGTAAACAGACGCACCTTAATGTTTCGAAAATGGTCTCTTGAAAAGGAGTGGTCAGTATTTTTTGGGTGTTGTGTAAACATGTTCTTGGATTTGTAAGAACTAATAAGTAAGTGACAATATTACACTTTAGTAAATAATATCGTTGTCAGCTACTGGATTTGAAATGTGTTTGGATGATCTTGGAGCATCTCTCTGCTAAAGAAGGTCCGGATTATTTGATTTGGTGTAATTATCATTAATAATATTATCATAATAACAAGTTTATTGACAATAAGCTTAAGTTACGGTACACCGATAATATATATTTTACATAGTGGCATTATTACTAGTGGAACTACATAGTGAAACTTATCTTTAACAAGTAGTAAGAGTATTAGAAGAGTTAAATTACAATAACGTTATTACAAGTAAAACAATCATCATCATGTCAACCTTTAGGCCCACTGCTGGACACAGGCAATCGCCATGTTTGGCCGATGCATGTTGGCGATTGCTGTAGGTGCTATGGTACTCAGAAGGACGCTGCTGCCCATCCTCTGGTCAATATTCCTTTGTCGCTTTCTACGACATCCACGGGTAGAAATGAAAAGAAAATAAGAAAAGAAAATATTCGAGTAAAACAGTGATTCACATCTATCTACAACTAATTACTAGTTACTAATTTACTAATCTATACTTAATATTATAAAGCTGAAGAGTTTGTTTGTTTGTTTGGTTGAACGCGCCAATCTCAGGATCTACTGGTTCAAATTGAAAAATTATTTTTGTTTTGGATACTCCATTTATCCAGGAAGGCCCATGCGAAGCTGGGTCGGGTCGCTAGTTAATAATAATAACATAATAACAAGTATATTGACCGTAAGTTTAAGTTACTGTACACCGGTAATACATATTTTACACAGTGACAATAAGAAGAGGGCATTCACTTACGTTGCAAACCACACTAAGTTAGAACTTATCTTTAACAAGTAGTAAGAGTATTAGAAGAGTTAAATTACAATGACGTTATTACAAGTAAAACAATGATTCACATCTATCTATACTAATATTATAAAGCTGAAGACTTGGTTTGTTTGTTTGGTTGGTTGAACGCACTAATCTCAGGATCTACTGGTTCGAATTGAAAAATATTTTTTAGGTTGGATAGTCCATTTATCGAGGAAGGCTGTAAGGCCTATGCGAAGCCGGGTCGGGTCGCTAGTACATAATAAAAAATTAAAGACCCAATGACGGTATACAGAGAAAAGTTCTTCACCTCCCGTGCTAGTCAAAAACTGCATCAGTAATGGTAAAATTTTCGCTCTTGGAATTGCAGTCGTAATTAAAATACTAAAATATACTTTTTACTAATCACATCTAAGTCCATAATTTAAAATATTCGAAACATTTTATAATTATCAATATTAACTGCTGCGCTGCGTATCGCGGGTTCGATTCCCGCACGGACCAAATATTTATAATATGGCTTACAGATAGTTGATCCTGGTCTGGAATCCTAATAGTTGTGGTGGGATAAAGTCAAAACAAAAAAAAAATATTTTTTGTATAAACTACTTTTGTATTGAACGCACGATCGGGAATTTCCTCTAAAAATAATTAAGATTTTAAGAACAGTTAATTAATTACATCATCACATTCAATCATGTGTGAAATTACTTTATTCGTTTTCAGTCTATAATTTAACGCTGATTTTTATGGTATTGCGAGAAGATAATCATAAATTATAAGTTTGGCATCGTCACGCCGAAAATAGCACTAATTAATTATGATATCATTAAAATGATTGTCAACGCTTGTCAGTCACCCGGTTAGAATTTTTAGCTCACTTTTAAATGTATTTATAACATCACTAGCATTTGCCCGCGACTCCGTCCGATTAAAAAGTAGCCTATGTCCTTCCCCAGGGTTCAAGCTATATTCAAACCAAAATTCATCAACTTCGGTTCAGCCATTTCTTCGTGAACACATAACGGACAGACAGTTACACAGCTACTTTTGTATTTATAAGGATGGCTTCTGCATCTGTCTTCTGCCCTGCAAATTGACAGGATTAAGGTGATGTTCTAGAACCAAGTTTATCTTTAAATGTATTTTGTGATCAATCGTGCAACCGCGTCAAATAAATGAGAGTATAGGCACCATATTTTAAATAGGACAAGCCCGCCACACTATTCCCTAACCACTGTAACTCCTGTAAGCCAGAATCAACAGTGGCGACCACCAGAAAAGCGCCAGAGCAATGAAGCTCGACGAGTCCCAGAGAAACGATTCAACTGTCTTGGATCCCGCAACGAAATTAATCAGAAAAGAACAGCGGAGGAGTAAGAAAAACATATTTTCCACTTCCCTCCAAATCAAGCAGGAGACAGAACAGAACTAGGAAAATAGGCACAAAGGGTCGTTTACAACTAGGAGAAACCCGGTTGTTAAGCACCACGGATTATAATTGACATAATTAATGGGCCCTAAAAAGTGAGCTGTTACATTAAATTTGATTCCAATAATAGGTATGGCAAAAACGCTTGAACGCACGGAAATTAGTTCTAGTTTCCACAAAGTCCGCATAATAAACTGCTCCGGATGTAATGTGTACACTATCCAACATAATATTGCGTTCTTTCTGCCAAAGAGTACACTCCCATAAGATATGATGTGCAGATTGTTCGTATTCACAGTCAGATGTAGAACATTGGCACAAAGGCGAAGCAACAAGCTTGAAAGAAAATAATTTACTTTTAAAGTTGCCATGTCCTGTTAGAACCATATGCGCCTAATAAAATAATTCATAGCAATACCGATTTTAATTGTAGACTTGACTGTTTTCTGTAGAAATACGACAATCAACCCCCTCCCCCCTTCCCCCTCTTTATGGGGGAGGCCTTTGTTCAACAGTGGACGTCTTCAGGCTGATGATGATGATTACGACAATCAAATTTTGAAAAGAAAACCTTTGAATTTATTCTAAGTAACACAATTATATGAGGCTATAGGCACCGGCACATTAAGTTTTAAAAGATCCAATCAAGGCGATAGCAGTAGATAAAATATATACGTATAGTTTCCGTGGGATAATAGAAAAGCGGAATAATCCATGGACACTACGGAAAGTCAAAGCCTAACTGGGAACTAACCTAATGGGAACTTCTCAAATCAATGTTGCTTTTGTAGTACTATATACACTGTTATTTCAATTAATAACTGCATTTTAAGAACATTTTTTTAGAAAATATAACGTTAGGCTATTTACCAAAACTGGTGCCATAACACCAGTTTTAATTTATATTCCAGTTTCAGTTCATAAATGAAAACATAAATATTCGTTCGTTAGATCACTTCATCACAAATAAAAGTTGAGTTTTAGTTCGTTTGGGATAATCTCTGAAATTGCTGTTTTGGCTGATTCTGTAAATTCTTTTACTAATAAGAAATGGAAATTACACGGTGGGCGCAGTGGCTAAGCGATCGACTGCTGCGCAACGTGTTGCGGGTTTGATTCCCGCCCAGGGTAAATATTTGTGTGATGAACACTTGTGTTTGCCTTGTGTCTGGATGTTGTTTATCTAAGTATATATTTAAAATATTATATTTGTGTATGTATATCAGCTGTCAGGTCATAGTACAGGTCTCCCTAGTTTGGGGTCATATGGCCGTGTGTGAAATGTCCCCACATATTATTATTATTAATTACGTTATATCTAAGTGCCAACTATATTTTAATAAAAAACAAAATAGGGATTCGCAAAAAAATTTACGCAACCACTATAAAATCTTATAATAATTAATCATTTATTTTCTCTTCACAATAAGTGATCTTAGGATATGCTGATAGAGATCATCCCTTAAAACAACACAATTCCATGTAACCCCGAGCATCGACAATAAAACGTAAGATGTGACGCATTATGACCTCAAGTCTATTAGGTACGCAGAAGTATAGTCAGACAAAGCCGTTTCACACGGCCCGAGTTCAGAAGCCAGCTCACCGACGGACAGTCGTAAACGCGATACCAAACAAGCACCACGCACCATTGGCTGCTAAGAACCTCGCGCAACTAGGTCAGACAGACCACCTTAACATGGACTACCTTCCAAACAAAAATCCCACAATGTGGTTCCAAGTTATTCTGGTGCTTTTTTCACACTCTTTCGCTGAAGCACAGTTGGATTTGCCGCCAATTTCAAGTACGCAGCGGAATTATGCTGGATACGGTTTTTCCAGCACTCAACCTTCTATAAATTCTCCTGGAAACCAGTTCGATGTGAACAGAAACTTTCAGTACAGTTCTGCAAGACCTATATCATCCAGTCAATCCCCAGGGGTGTACCCTGTATCTTCCACCCCTTACAGTATAAACCCAGATATAAGTAACAACGGTTACCCCAATGTAAATTTCGGGAATAGTAGGAATCCAAGTTCGACATCAAGACCCTACGATGACAGGAATCGAGATGATTCAATTGACATAAACAATGATCCTAATTTTAGGAAGAATGATCCTAATTTTATTCGTAATGATCCTAATTATGTTGGAGCGAATCCTTATGACTTCAATAGAGGTGTTGATGGGAATAATATTGACGATAGGCTGCAACACGTGAATCTGCAACAGATTCGGGATTTCTTGGCTCAGGCCGATGATCAGGCGTCGAAGGAGTGTACGAACAATGTTGCAGCTCAGTGGAACTTTGAAACTGATGTCAACGATGCTACTCAGCATGCGGCGGTAAGTCTGTTTCATTTTCTATAAAAAATATCGCTGTATCGAACTATTTTAAGTCTTATTTTAAATCAGTAGTGTATATTTTCCTTTCACGAAATATTCTTGTGAATAATTTAACGACTGTATTTTACTATTGTGTATTCGTCTTTTTGAAGAAGTGGTTTTTCTTTTTCATTGTTTGTAGTTTGTGACAAACAGATAAGCTCAAACGTTTAAATACTGTTTGAGTACACCGGTGGTACAATTTGTATTCAAAGCATACACGATCAATTTATTCCATGGATGTAGATAACGCATAGTATTTAAAATAGCAGCTTAAGCAGGTACTTTATTTGAATTTAGAAGATAAAGCTTAATTTTTGGAAGTGTTACTCGACGGTTATTTATCTACTCTGTAAATGAGATTTTTTTGTAACGAAGTTCATCCGGTGTATGTGCATTAATCATACAAACAAGTACATAATATTAAATTGGTCGTCCGACCACAATGATTACCAGCAAATGACTCTACTATTTGAGATTGTTATCAAATAAACAATGTGGTACCTACTTCCATATTAAAATGACATGCAGCATTTTATAATACCTTGGGAACATGATGTTGTTCTTAATTATCGTCTTTCGAACGTACCTATACTTGATCTTTAATTGTGTTATTTAAAAAAAATGACGTGGTTTTAAAAAAACATTGTACATTGCAGTTAGATGGTTATTGATTTACCACTAACTGTGGTTACTGATTAACGTATAAGGTCTTTGTTGAATCTATTGATATTGCTGTAATCACCCGGTTTAACAAAGGTGGAAGATCTTTTTCTTTTTTCTTTTTTTTTTATTAATTAATAGGCTTGCGTTTGACCGCAATTCACCTGATCTTAAGTGATGATGCGGCCTAAGTTGGAACACGCTTGCCTAGGATGAACCGGTTCACTCGTGCCTTGAAGATACCCAGATTATACTTATCAGGGAACTTTCGGAGAGGCGGGCAGCGAATTCCACAGTCTGGCAGTTCGCACAATAAATGTGGAATCAAAGCGCTTGGTTCGAGACCGTGGCACTTCAACCATATAGCGGTGACGCTTCGCCGTATCTCTGCTCGTCCGATGATGGAATGGGGAGTGGGGAATTAAATTGTGTAATTCCAAAGCACACTCTCCGAAATATACCCGATACAAGACCGATAGGCTGGCAACGGTGCGGCGATGTTCAAGGCTCTGGAGCTTAGCCCTAACCAGGGAGTCATTATTAATGAGCCTCTTGGCACGTCTATCAATAACTTCCAACGCCTCCAGTTGGTATTTTGCTGATTCATCCCAAAGGTACGAACAGATCTAGGCTTGACCTGAAATTACACTTAATAAATAACAAACTAGCCCAGATCATTAATTAAATATTTCTAATTATTTGGCTTTGATGACAATGGTGGAAAAGAACGGTGAATTTTCGTGCCCTGGTGACCTCGGCAAAAAGATATAATTTTCTAAAAATCCCAATTAAAGACGTAGAATTTCTTATTTCACACATTCCCATAGGCGTTTATCTGGTGGAAAGTTTCCGGGTAGCGGTTCCCATAGTTGAACAATGTATGTGAGATCTACACCTACGTTTCTATGGTGTGTCTTCATAGTTTTTGTAGAGAGTGCTGTATTGTTTCTACCGTCAGTTATTATTACGTGGTTACTGTTCTGTTGCATGTTATAGGCAGGTTTCTAGTTGTCATGATTGATTACGATATTGTGTGTGTTATCAATGATAATGTGGTAAGGTAATGGGTGAGAGACTTTGAAGTTGATTAACACTATCACCTTACCTTACTAATATTATAAATAGACAACAACCTGGGAGTTTAAATCAAGAGTGAATAGGTTACTTTTAAGCAAGCGTGCTCCATCTTAGACCGCATTATGTGGGCCCTGTCAGAATATCAGCGCTGTGACGTTTTTTTTTAATGTTACAGCACCATGCTGAGATAGGAGCCTTTTGGCCTCGTACAGGACCAATGTTCGTCTTCTTTTTTTTCCTTTTTTAATGTATTTTTTGTGTGTGTTTTTGTCCTGGGGGGCGAATAAATACTTTTTCTTTCTTTCTTTCATTATCGCTTCCCATCAGGTGAGATAATGGACAGACGTATGCCTCTGAATAGTATAAAAAATATGCAAAAGTGAGTTAGTGTGATGCACTTTCACTGCTTAACTTCGTCTTCGTCTGCATCTGTGATAACTGACACGTCACTCGGACGACGCGGGCAAAGCTAGTCAGAATATACATGTCTACAGTTTAACTTTGTATTCCGATGACATTTTTCGTGGAATTTATTTTTAGTTATTTATCTCCGTGTTTCTCTTACGTGATTACAGATTAAGTGTTGTTAAAAACAACTTTTTATTCCTGATCATCATCTCATACTTACGATAGGAATCATAGATGACATTTTAATTTCGCAAGCTCTGCTTTGGGTCATCATGCAATTGTCTGCTACTACCTAGGGCACAGAGTAGCAGAGGATATAATTATAATGCGTCACTCGTCTGGTCATATAATATATTATGTTGTGTATCAGGCTAATGTCTGTAACTCCACGTCTCAGAGTGTTATTACTAGGCCTCTGTATGAATTTTAAAATCTTTATTTATTGGGGGTATTTCTCTAAGACTAAAACTTCAATAACAGCCTTAAACTAGAATATTTACACTAATAATTTCGAAAAGGGAAAATATAATTGATGCCTTTTTGATTGATTTTCCACAATATAGTTAGCTGCGATTAATGTTGGTTCTGTTAATTTGGTTAGAAATACTCTTTGGTTGTATTCATGTTAAATTTCTGCATCAATGCCTCTCTCCCTTTTTTGGTATTTCACATTCTACTACATTATGTCTATAGGTTTAATATCCTAATGCTATTCAAAATGCGAAAGTTTGTGTGGATTGATTAATGTTTGTGACTTTCCACCTCTAATCCGCTAAATGGAATTAGCTGAAAATTTGGTACACGTATAGACATTATTTATTCTGTTAAGTCTCGTATAAGGTTAAGTCGCGGGCAGAAGCTAGTACTAATATTATCCAGAAGTTCAATTTGTTCGTCTTTGTGTTAGTTTTTGACTATAAGAAATCTTTTAAAATTACAAGAATCTTTCACAGATAGAAAGCAACATTATTGCAGATTGTCCTTGAATATGATTTATAGTATTCTTGACAGCCACTTCAACGAAATCACCAGCAGAAGCTAGTTGTTTATAGGCAGCTTCATAAGCCGTTCCAACATTGTGTGTCTCTGCAGTATTACTGTCCGGAATCAAACTCCCAATAACTTTACACTTTTCCAACTACCAAGCTACTTCCACAACATTGTTTTACTATCAAGATCTAATTATTATATTTCTTATGACACCTGTTCGTGGGAATTGTGAGCTATACATGTAGGTCGTGACTAGTTTCGATATATTTCTGTTTAAACGTTTTTTGCATTAATGACCTTATTATCGACGACATAAGAATCATGGGGTGATGACTAAGTGTTTGTTTGAAGCTTGATTTGCATTTTATTGTCTGTTGTTTTGTTATGACCTTGATAGGGCTGGATTGATTGATCACTACATATTATAAAACAAAGTCCCCCGCCTCGTCTGTCTGTCGATTTGTTCGCGATAGATTCTAAAATCTTCTGCTCGGATTTGAATGTGGTTTTCATCAATAACCCAGTGATTCAAGAGGAAGGGTTCGGTGTATAATTAGCTCAAAATATAATTGTTGACGATGACGGTAAGAATCATGGCGAGTGGGAGCTTTATAGATGGCTGTGATCTGCTACCCGTGCGATGACGATATGGATCGCTAGTAAAACCTAATTACAAGTCTGGTCTGGGTTTTTTTTATCTCAGTACTTTTTGTGTTCGGATAGGTACCTGTAAGCAATAATTTTACAATCAGTAACTTTGGTGTGAATCCTATGGGCTCTGTATTTTTTCATCTGGCGCACTTATTAAGCGTTCTTTAAGTGCAGAACTGGTCTTCTACTCATACAGGTAAACTTTCCACCTAAAGTACTTCTACTTCTGTTTGACATGTATAAATTTCACGGATTAAATAAACTATTAAAAAGGGCAGTTGATGACGCTGGTGATCATCCAAAAAATCGGACGTGTGCGAGTAGGACTCGCCCACCGAAGGTTCCGTCCGTACATATTTGTAGGTATATTATATCCATACTTCTATACTAATCCATACCTACTATCCATACTTACATCTACTTAACATTATAAATGCGTTTTTTGCGACATAAATGGCCGATTCTTTTTTTCACGTTAACATAGAGGGTTGCTTTTTTTACAGCGTCAAGGGACCATAGACTTGAGTATATGCTTTTAATTTTAACTCGATACCTCGACGCGTTCCCGAGATAAAGGTTCTTGACAGACAGACAGACAGACGGACAACAAAGTGATCCTATAAGGGTTCCGTTTTTTCCTCGGAACCCTAAAAATGAGACGAAATATTAGCTACTGTCTGGTTCTATTGGCCTAGTTATGTTCTGTCTCCTGCTTTATTTAGAGCGAAGTGAAAAATTTTTCTTACTCCTCCGCTGTTCTTTTCTGATTAATTTCGTTGCGGGATCCAAGACAGTTGTAATGTTTCTCCGGGACTCGTCGAGCTTCATTGTCTCCACGCTTTTCTAGTGGAATAAATAGTGTGGTGGACATGCCCATTTAAAAAAAAGCTGCTATTTGGATTATTTTCCAAAATCACCTAAATGTGTTAACATCAAATCAACAATTAGTCACGATCGACACCCGTAGATTTTAGGCCAGTAATATCCGCTATATTGTATCAGAACAATGAAGCTATGGTGTCACCGCTCATGGTCAATTCTATTTGTTCTGTAATCTATTGAAATGTCATCGGAATTGTTGAAATGCAACCGGAGATCCTCAGGATAAGGGTTTAGAAACAAATGAAATTATGTCACTTTGTTTGAAGTAGACGAAGTAGTGTAGCAATTGAAAACAATTACTATAGCAAGTAAAGTAAGTAAGTAGTATTTTTCGTGCGTTTTTGTCATTCCTATTATTGCTTAAATGTAACAGCTCACATTTTAGGACCCATTAATTATGTTAGTTATGATCCGCGGTGCTTGGCAGCTGGGTTTCTCCCAGTTGTATACGTCCCTTTGTGCCTATTGGCCTAGATCTACTCTGTCTCCTGCTTGACAATGAGGGAAGTGGTAAATATGTATTTTTCTTACTCCGCTGTTCCTTTCTGATTAATTTCGTTGCAAGGTCCAAGACAGTTCAATTGTTTCTCTAAAACCCGTCGAATTTCAAATACCCGGCGCTTTTCCGGTGGTCGCCACTGTTGATTCTGGCTTACTGGATTTGCAGTGGCGGGGAACACAAAAAAAAAAGGTTTCGACCTTTAAAGCAAATTTTTGGCCTACGTAAAGTATCAGACGTTAATGCTTGTTGGTTAATAGCAATATCATGTAAACCACATTTAAAACGCACGCCTTTTTAACTACATATCCTTCTATCTATTGTCAAATTGTCAGAAAAGCTAAAATGAAGTAGATCTTTTTTTGTGGGGAAATCCTCATTGACACATTCCGTCAGGGTAAAATTGGGAGCCAGGTATTCGTTTGGTGCGTAATCTGCGGCCCCGAGTGATTTTGGAACTTTAGTGGGTCCTTTCTTAGCGCCCTGTGCTCTCGAACCAGTCTTGTTAGATTTTATTCTATTAAAGTTTATGCAACAAAAACTAACAACGACGGCCTTACGTATTCTCCACCAGTGAACCAAAGGTGGTGAAAAGATAATATGACAGGTGCAATTTATTGTGTTAGTTGAGTTGATGTGAGTTTGGCTGACATTTATCAGAATTTATTGTACAGACGCCAACACATCAAGCCATACCAAACTGTCAAATTTTCCCAATCGAATATAAACCTTAGGTTTTTGTAATAAAGTTTAAAATTTATCAAAGAAATTTGACAGATTGTTGTAGCTATCAAGCTACAGCAATCTGTCAAATTTGTGCTGGCCTCTATACCTCACACCATTATATAAATCGCTCAATCATCAACACGTGCCAACAATAATAATAATAATTATCTCTGGCAATATCTGACCCTATTTAGTATACCTAATTGCCATTTGCCAATTATCTTTTCCTATTTTATACTGCGGACACCAAGGTTGGAGGAGGCTTGAGAAAATGGCGGAATTTTCTATGACAGCTGAAGTTTAGCTTGCATTTTGTCAAGTGTATTTTCTCAACTATTACTGCAAAATGAAATGGAACGAATTAACTATCACTATTGAACCAATGCTGGTATCTTGAAGACCTACCTGCAGATAGAGAAATGTATTTTAAACCATGACCAGTGCCGACTGCATATACTTAAGTCTGCCGTGTGGTGCCGGCCGCGAATAGCATCACCCCATTTCTACCCGTGGTTGTTGTAGAAGGCGACAGAGTGATATTGACCCGAGGATGGCAGCAGCGTCCTTCTGAGTACCATAACACCTACTGCGATCGCAAACATGCATCGGCCAAGCATGGCGATTACGGCTGATGACATGGGGGACTAAAGGTTGACCTTTAGACGCCCACTCCTGGGCATAGGTCTCATCATGTCAAATGATGATACCTAAGTCTAAAATGTACCATCTTTTATTAGACATCACAAAATATCTTATCCGTTCCATAACTTACGTATCTTGACCTAAAAGGCTCGTGATAACAGAACAATGAGATAATTCATTACTCCAAGGCTTCTTATTGTATTGCAGCCATTATAATGATTAAATATAGCTAGAGGAAAAGCTTATGGTCGTGTGTAATGGGTTTGTGACCATAATAATAGCACTTGATGACACTTGGTGGTGGTTTTGAATGGGTTAAAAGTATGTTACCTATAGGTAACTTTGTTTCCTGTAGGTTAGTTTGGTTTTTGTTAAACTGTGGTGCAGGTTCTTCTATTGCATTTTTAACTGACTTAAAAAAAGGAGGTTCTTGTTTCGACCCGTAGGTTTGTATGTATGTTTGTCCGCGATTATCTCCCGTTTGGCTAAACCGATTTTGATGCGGTTTGAAGTGTTTCTTACATTCAGGAGAAGGTTTGAGTAAACAACAAATATAAATTTATTATGCGTTTTTTGTAAAAAATACATAAAAGACGTTTTCGTTTCTTCCACCTTTGGAGAACTTTTAATCTCTGTTTTAACTTACTGTGTTGCCGTTTCTTAATGGATTTGGGTGATAAGGTGGACTAAATAATAGAAAATAAAAACTTATTACAAAAAAGAGAACCGTCTTTAAAAACTAAAAAGTGATAAATAACTTTAGCACAGAACACACATGACTTTAGTTTCGGAAATCTGTGGCAATACAAAACAACAAACAGAACGAAGCTTGTAAAGAGTTTTTTCTTGTTTAAATCCATTACTACGAACGCTTGATGTGTATGTGTGTTAGGTATCAATAGCTTGCGCTACATATTTATTTATTTAGGCACAACAAACAGTAGTGAAAGAATAAGTACACATTGGTTAGACCTTCATAGAGGTAACAAATGCACTACTTACAACTGGTGATGGTCTCAAATATGTATATACAAATGAAGTTTAGATGTGCCGAAACTAGTCAACTTATGGCAAAATTACTTCCATGCGCCATGGGACGCCATGGGAGACACCGGTGTCCGACGCTAGTTGAGGTTTTACTTACAACATTTTTGGCTCGCAATCAATGACATAAAGTAGCTTTATTTTAAATCTATGTAATTGAAATATCTGGCATTAGTCCGTTCGCAAGTGTTATATTATGTAGTTATACAGGGAAACCTATAATTGGCCATATCGACTGTTGTACGCTTACTTTGTAAAATATTATGTATCGCTGTTGGTTACCTAAATAAATAAAATAAAATAAAAAATCTAATTTAAGTGTACGTTTGGGGTGTAGGTTTACATTGAACTGTTATTACTGGAGAGTAATTACAAACTACATAAAATTGTCAAATACAGTCATTTGGCATTTTAATTGGTTTGGCGTAATTAAATCAATTCAATTGAAAGATGATTTAGTGTTTTGATAGTTTTCTAACTACACAATCAAAAGGCAAAGATCACCAGTAATTTAAATAGAATATTCTACTTCAGTTTTTTCACAATCTAACCTAATTCAGTCAGTCAATGACCAGCCTCTGAAAATCTGACAAAAAATAAAACAATAGCTTTAAAACAGTTATTTTTTTATTTTGTCGAATTATAGTAATAAGTATAAGAATTTTAGTGGAGCCTTGAAAGATTTTCATGTAAAAAAACTCAATTTATTCTCAATAGAAAATTGAAGTTAAAAAAATGTTAGGACTATTGTGTTTTATGTGGTGTTGAGAAGCACGTATTCTATGACTGAAAGGTTTTTCAATGTTATGAAGAAAAAATCGGAACATGGACTCAATGGTAATCCGTTATTAAAAATGTAATGCATAACGTTCAAACTTGCGTGCAATATAATTCCGCTTGATATTTATCTCTTGCACGCAATTATCGACTCTATTTCTATTACATTTTATTTCATTATTATTAATTAATTAATTAATAAAATATTGTTGGTCTGTCTACTCCGAATGATTGTGTGATTTATGATGAATTCAACTTTCTCACGTTACCCATTATATTTGAGTGCCAAGATTGATAGCAAAACTTTCAGATCTGATAAAAACCACTTATGCGTGCGTTTGCAAATCCGTTGCGTAGTTTTAAAGATCTAAGCATACATAGGGACCGACAGACGCGGCGGGGGACTTTGTTTTATAATATTATGTACCTAGTGATCTTGTGTGCACATGGTCTGTGTCAATATACATTTTTTATTTCTTTCTTTTCTTTCTGTAAAGGTTGTATGCGAAAAATGCATCCTGGTGGAAAACTAAATGTTCTGAACACTCTGAATTATTCTAGAAGTAATCTGAAGGAATCTGATGTCGTAGAGCTGTAAAGTTTGTTACGTAATACAGGTATTTTCCTTTGGATTCCCTATTTTAATCATAGAACCCTCTAACTCCTCACTTATCAGCACACGTAAAGGTATACGACTGGTACCGAGAAGCTACCCCAAGCTTCACGGTACTTTGCTTTACCATCAAGTTCATCATCATAAATCTCCTGGCACATTTTTCCGCACTATTTTGAAAACTTATTTTATGTTCGGCTAGTATCACCCCAGCTCGCTCACTTTATTATGTACAAATAGGAGGTAGGTACGCATATTAAGTACCTACATAGGTTTTGTAAAATAACTAAATTAAAATAACTGATGAAAAGATGAAAAAAATGCCAATGATGATGTAGCAAGATTGTAGGGCCTGACTGTTCTCGCCAAGTTCGGATCACATACTTTGGTGTAGATACTTGGTACGTAGAAGTATAGGATAAAATAAGGAAGAAAGTAAAAAACTGATACCTACAAGGTAGAGTGTAGTAGTGACATTTAAGATGAGTAGTCATTGCCACAGAGAATTCAGCCAACCTTGGCCAAATCAGTGCAAGTGAAAACCTACTGTGCCGTTGTTGATTTAAAGTCAGATTCAATTAGCGAAACGTGAACTGTAGTGACACATCGATTTAACAATACTATGTAAAATTGTACAACTTATTAGCACTGGTGTTGCGGGATTTTCACTCATGCAGTCATATTTTTCTTTTATTTAATTGATGAATTTGGTTTTCGTGTAAAATATGTTTATCGTGCTAATATTTCTTGGCTTATGTTTAACGAACCTCCAGATCTACTAAATGATCACCAATAATACTAAATAAAATAAAACTAAAATAGTAAATGGTCACCAAAATGGTGTTTCCTAAATTATGGTAGAAATGTATGAGTAAAAAGCGATTTGATTCTGGTAGGGGGTCACAGTTCTAACCTAACCTAACCATGTCGGATCCGCCCCAGGGGGGTCAAAAAGATTTTGGTTATTTTGCACACTAAGATTTGGTGACCATTTAGTACATTTGGTATAATTTAGTATACTTTTTTGGTAAGGGAGCTTAAGATCCTGAAGTATTTTTTGGTGATCATTATATTTATACCCATGTTTCTTTAGTGCGAACTTAATTCTTATTTCTTATCTATGGTAACGTTTAAAAATCGAGAGAATCTAGATTACTGATGCAAAACGATTTCGTAAAAAAAAATAGTCTATCATTATGAACTATTTATATCTAAAATATTCTTCCGCATCTATGAGAAATGTAAAACTTTGCAGTAAGGTAAAAATTATGTCAAATTATTATATATTTCCATAGGAATTTGATAACTATCTACCTTCACCTTGGCTTGGAATCAGCAGAACTTAAGGTCGAGAGGTACTTACGTCACAATACCCGTTTTTTTTTCTAATTAGAATTTTGTATGACCACGACTGCGGTGTTATGCTCCATTGCACTAAGTACAGATGATAACAAATACTTAATAACTGAATTTGTATTAATTTTGGCATATACTTATTTTAAAGTTACCTACCAAATTAATAAAAGAGTCATCAGTTTCATCTCGATGTCCATTTTGTGTTTATAAAATAAAGAAAGTGACTAGCGATGTTAGCGGATCTATAAAATTGGCAGACAAGTGATGTGACAAGTGTATGGAAAAAAAAAACATTATTTTGTGACATTTTTTTCCCATAAAACGATGCAATTTCAATGTAAGAACTGCAAAACGGCGACTGTCAGTGTCACTGTTACTGTCAGTCGCCGTTTCGTTCTGAAATAAGGACCTGTTCGTTAAACTATTTACTTTTTTTTGCGGGGTTTTAAAAAATGAAAATAAATGGAAATATTCTAAATGCCTGAAGATACTCATTAGGTACCCAAGAATAGAATTAGAATTTCAACTTCTCTAAACATCTTAATTTTTTTTGTACATATCTCGCCATGATTCTTTCGGTCTCAAATGAACATTCACAGTCCATATGGCTACCTAATAATAGGGAAATTTCTATTGTGATTTAAAAGTGCCAATTCTCAGCTAATTACGAATGAATAGAATTGTTTCAGCGTAATAAGCTACTGTTGAAAAGTAGACTTTCTCTAAATTAACTTGATACATTAAAAGTTTTTTTTAATTATACATCAATATCAAATCTAAGTCAACAAATCCTTAGATACACTTGTATTCAATAAATATAGTTAGCTTTTCTGCTTAACAGTACCTACAACCATTTCACACAACCCACACACGTTGTTTGCTAATTGATGACAAAAGACGATCCTGACCTTAGAATCCTCAAAACCACATTAACAAAATCATACTAAATCGTTTCATCTCAGTCTTAACACGACGATTTTAAGGTCCAAAATTCAGTTGAAGGAGTGTAAATCTAAGTTGGTGTTAAAGTGCAAATGGATTGCATACTGTTGTGCCAAATATTGAAGCAGCTTTGTGCGTGATAGTACATCCATTTGTAAACTTGAACTACTTTGGGTATGAATGAAGTTTTTTGTTGGTTTGGTCTCTTAGCTTTTGTTAGCTTCTTTAGTAGTTGCATTGGTTATGATGGATAGTGTAGTGACTTCTTTAACTTAGATGTTTCCTTTAAACCATTAAAGTTTGAATAGAATTAGTATGCTTGAAGTTCATTCTGTAAGGTCTGTTATTTTAAAACCAAGATTCTTCAGCATAATGATAAAATAAAATTAAAACATCTGATAATACTTAAATGTTCAAGTTAAAATGTCCTAATAAATAAATGGCTAGGTAGCCACAAGGACTAAACAAAAAAGTCAATTTTATCGGTTGTCAATTTTTTAGGGACAATCCCTCCACATTATACATCATTGCAACTACAGTAAAACCTTATAAAAATACAGGTACATAAGACATTTAATTTTTTATTTCAAGACGGCAACTCAGCTCACGTCTTTATCTATCTATACTAATATTATAAAGCTGAAGAATTTGTTTGTTTGGTTGAACGCGCTAATCTTAGGATCTACTGGATCGAATTGAAAAATTATTTTTGTGTTGGATAGTTCATTTATTGAGGAAGGATATAGGTCCATGCGAAGCCGGGTCGTGTTGCTAGTTGCAGAATAAAGTCAGTAGTTACCATTTAACATTAGATGGACCGTCAGCTAAAATGCCAAACGAAAACTAAAAAACAGAAGAGCATCGAGGCAATGAAGCTTGACGAATCCCGTAGAAACGATTAAACACACGAGACTGTTACCAGAAACCAGATGCCAGAAACTTTGACAACCAAGGGGTACCTAGTGGTATCGTGTTACCCAGTAACTGGATTATGGTGGTCAGATAGGCAGTCACTCCATGTAAAATACTGGTATTCAGCTGCATTTGGTTAGACTGGAAGCCGACCTCAACTTATTTGGGAAAAGGCTTGGCAGATGTGACAATTACCAGTAGTCCATGTGCTACCCATGACATTGCCTGTAGGCTCGAACAGAGCTACACGTCCGCAAAGAATTAATTAACCCCATTATATAACTCAAAATAAAACAAAGACGGGATGAAGCTCAACAACCAAAGATAAAGTTGAGACCTTACGGTAGCCACTTCAATGCCGTCACAGCATAATGAGACGCCTATTAATTCTCACACAAGTTAACGTGTGCCCATTGTCAATGATAGAGGACATTCCCATACTGTGGCGTTTTGCAATCAAAACGTGACGATGACTTCTGGTAATTTTGGTTAAGAGGAAAATTGAGGAAAAGTGTTTGACGAGACAGCGTTGTTCACCCTAAAAGGCTAGGGATATTGTAACGCTCTAAGAGGAGAAAACTAAGGGTTGAACTTTATCGTGGAAGCTTTTAGGGTACCGTACCTCAAAAGGAAATATCGGAACCCTTATAGGATCACTTTGTTGTCCGTCTGTCTGTCAACCTAAAAAGTTTTGTACACACCTGTACAAACAAAGAAATTAAACAAGTTTTTTTTCCCAAATTGAAAACGGGTCCATCCGACCAAAGAAAAATTACAAAAATAATGAACTGGTCAACTCATCCCCCGGGATCAGTTCTGAATAGGATCAGTTGACTAAAGAGCCAAAAAATCACCCTTCTAAGTTAACGTTAAAAAACATACGGCCGCTTATGCCGCAAAAAAATGTATATTTCAACAATCTCAAGGGAATCAAAGTAATATGGTCTTATACTTGAAGTACAGGGAAAAGTCTGAGAACTATACATTTGTAATTAAATCATAAAAAAAATATAGGTAGTCCTTATTTAAAGTTAATCAAAGTCAAAGTCAAAGTCAAATCATTTATTTCAATTAGACAATTATAAGGCACTTTTGAACGTCAAATGAGGAAAAAAAAAATTGATTCTAGGTGCCCATTCCAAAAGGTAGTTTTGTATGGAGAAGAATGGGCAAGAAACTCCATACTTACTCTTTTAAAAACGATGTTAACAATATTTGCATTTACAGGAATTGTATAATTATACGTGAATATCTTTATAATTATAATAATCATCGTCATAATTATATGGGTGACCAAATCCCGGAATTTGAACGGAACCCTCCGTGGGAGAGTTCGACTCGCACTTGTCCGGTTTTTTGTATCGGTGTATCTTTTGGTCAGACATCTACAATAAAGGACATTTGCAATACCAGAGATTCTGCAGATGCGTTAGCATCCCAGAAACAAAGTTGAAAAGTCTCATGTGTCTAAATTACACCGGCACGATATCCTTCAAGTGGGAAGACAGCAACTGCTTTGCAGCAGAAATAGGTACAATACTCTAGTAGTACTTCCTCAGACGAGATCTTCCACAACTAGCTCCAATACTTAAATGAAGGAAGTATTCAACCGAAGGTCATCATCTGTCAAGCCTTTTCCCAAGTATGTTGGGGTCGGTTTCCAGTACATCCGGTCGAGCTGAATACCAGTGTTTCACATGGAGCGACTGCCTATCTGACCTCCACAGCCCAGTTACTGGGTAACACGATACTCCTTGGTAAGACTGGTTGTTAAACTTTCTGGCTTCTGACTACCCATGACGACTGTCAAAGATCCACGAATGACAGCCAGGACTAACGGCTTTACGTGTTTGGCGTGGTAGTCTCGGTTTGAAATGGATGCTTACCCATCCACGGTCAAACCGCGGAAAGTATTCTGCCAAAGGTATTATATAGGGTGACTGGTAATTAGTGTACGATACTTAAACACGTGATTGTGTTCATGATAACAAACAACTTTCCCGAAGAAAAAATGTTTTTTGTACTGGTGCACTTTAGGTCACAGGCGTGCGCGCGCGTCAATTTCATATGGCTGTTGTGTTATTGTGATAAAAGTGAACCAGTACAAAAAACATTTTTTCTTCGGGAAAGTTGTTTGTTATCATGAACAGAATCACGTGTTTAAGTATCGTACACTAATTACCAGTCACCCTATATATCAATTTCTGCAGCCCAGCTGTGCATATAGTCTGACAGTACAGTCTATATGAAGCTTAGGCTTCTGATATATCAGAAGGACCAGCTCACATCACATTCCATAATATTAATTAGCCCAATGTGATGTTTTACTCAATTTTAACGTTATTTTTCTAGTTCTTGATGATATTCTTTGCTTTTCTTGGGTATAAATGTAGAATAATCTTATTGATGACCTGAAGAGTAATTACCTATGTTACACAAATAAATGATTCTGATTCTGATTTTGATTCAGCTAAAGTGAAAATTAGGTCTATCTTACTTGATTACTAGAACTTAAATTAAGAGCGCCCAACCCCATCGAACGAACTTCGACGCGAGCGTGATTGAAAATTTTTTGTTTCAACCAACGCAAAGCTCGAAAACAAACGAGTGAGTGAGAACGCGATAACATCACAGGAAAATTAACGCGTGGAAATTTCACGAAACTTGTTCCAGGACATACGTGTTTTTGAAAAAGCCTTACAAGATTTGGGTAATAATGTTTGTAATTTAAAATGTCCATTACATGTGCAAGGTTTCTATGAAGCTGTTTTTTTACTTTTTTAATGTATGAGTGCATTATGAATGGCCAAAGTTCAGATAAAATTGTGCCAAAAAAACTGATTTTCGGACGTGTTTACTGAATTTGTTTCTTAGAAAAGTTTATTTTTGGCTTCATACAAACCTAGATTTAACCCACAAGATACCTGTGTGCCAAAAATATTTGGAAAATAATTTGTTATAACGCCGTAATCGCGTACGAGCGTTTGTATGGGAAATATGACGGGTTGGGCGCTCTTAAGGTTTATTCTCTCAAAGTGTAGGAGTGTCGCATGGAGTGACCAATTTGAAAATCTAAGAACAAATTTCTATATTATCTTATATATATATTAAAATCTTCTGTGCGTGTGTTTGAAAGTGAACTCCTCCTAAACGGCTGGACCGATTTTGATGAAATTTTGTGTGTGTGTTCCAGCGGATTTGAGAATGGTTTAGATTCACAATTGGACCTAGTAGGTGGCGCTGTAGTCGGGTTTTATTTTCAGATCAGGATAAAACGTCTACCGGACCCGCAAATACTATATTATAGTGTTCTGTTACTAGATACCTAAGAATTGTATACTAAAGGTACATACAATTCAGACTTATGTATCGTACCTACGAGTACTTTAATACGATTAAGTTAAGATCGTGACAAGGCAAAATGTGCGATAACGTGAATGAATAATTAACACTTAAACATAGTCTCAAGTTCAAAACCAGTTTTATACCGTGGGAAACTAAATTTGTTATTACTATAGGTAATGAGTGGTTACTTGTTGGAATTGTCGGGTTTTCTCGTAAAATTGGAGTCAAGTTCAACCTTTTTAATTTCTGTGTAGATGCCAGTCGTATTGTTTAAAGGAGTAGTCCTTCTATCTCTTTGCATAGGCGTTTGAAGACTTTATTTATGTACTAGCTTTTGCGAGCAACCTTTTCGTTCGCGAAAACGTGGTTATCATGGATATAGAAGAAGTGACGCAACAACAAGAAATAAATTTAAAAAAATAAAAAACCCCGACACATTATCATAGTTCTATGTATTCTACTAGTCAAGCCCTTTCATTTGATACCCATATTGAGGACGATGTGAAAAAATATGTAATCCGCTATTTTGTGGCAGCGGCCATCTTGTACCGATTTTCATCAAATGTAGCTAAGAACACTCCCGACTAATTCAACTTTCAAACAAAAAAAAACAGAATCAAAAAACACGTCAACTTACAACACCCGTCGTTTTTGCGTCGGAGGTTAAAAAATAGCCAGACCAGTCCAGTCTATTCATTTTTGGAACGAGCTTCTTCTCGATATCAGGACGGCAACAAGTCGGTAAACATTGCCCCGCACTAGGAATTACTCCTGTGTCGAGGGTTCATTTACACATAAACTCACATACACAAACAGCCACACCCGGAACAACTAACTGTTGGCTATACAAATATTTGCTCCGTGCGAGAACTAACCCTGGGACACGCAGCGTAGCAGTCAATTGCTCAACCACAGCGATAACCGTATCGTCAAACTATGCAACTGTCATGTTATCTCTTCACCACCTTTTGTTGACTGGTAGAGAATACCTAAAGCATTAAGTTGGCCTCGGTAACTTTGTGCATGAAGAATAAATAAATAAATAAAGAGCCTATGTTCTTACTAATTTTTCAATACGGTTCGTTCGGTTCCTTTCAAAATGGTTGAGCTAAATGGTGCCGATCCATGCGTCATGTTCGTGAACGGACGCCGTCGGTTGGGACTGGTCATCTCTTAGCTGCCTCTGGTATTTTAAATTTTGGTTTGAATTGTTATTATAACTATATTTTTCTCTAGACCTCTTTTAACATGCAAGACGTGTTACATTGTTCTCACATTGTACCCTTAGATTCAACATGAATGATGTAACCTAAATTTGTAAAATTTAACTGATTTTAAAAGAGTGTTCATGGAGTTTCTTGCTCGTTCTTCTCCATAGAAACCTACTGTTTGGAACGAGCAACTAGCTTCAACTTTCTGACTGACTGACTCTGACAATTCAAAAGTACCTGTAAATGGTTTAATTGAAATAAATGATTTTGAGTTTGAGTTTGAGTTCAGTGGTTTTGCCGTGTTGAGCTAACAAACAGACAGTTAGATCAGACACTTTCTCATTTAAAATATTCTGGAGACTAGAGACGCTACTTTTTTAATTCCATGACATGACATGACATGATTTTTGGTATCTATGGCTATAGCTGATGTTCGTCAACATTTATTACAGTGGTTTTGCTTGTTTCTGCATTTGGAAAAGGACAACAGCCTGCCTTTTTTATTCACTAAGCATCGTGGGAATGAATAAAGTTACAATAAAAATAATTTATTAAGGCATTGTTACAAGCATTTCTTTTAACACATAATATGTACCTACTCTGAAAAGTGAGAACACAGTGTTTCCTAAACTAGGTAGTGTAGTAATTATGTAGTAACTATATCTCGGGGTCCGGAGTTAAATATTGAAGTAACAAGTTGTGTTTGTTCATGTTTTATCTTCCTGATGAAAACAACTTTGATAATTCCTCTCAAAGTAACCCTGTGATAAATTATCATTAAATGGAGAAGTGTTACTCAGTCGCCTAAAAACAACGGTAATTTTGCTAAAAATAAACACCAATTTAAATAAGTAATTACATGCAAACAAATAATTTTATTAAACCACCGAATAATTACTTACAAGCAAGATACAAATCGACTTGAACTTGAGTCTAGAACGAAGATTAGATCGCTAAGTAAATCAAGGTTACTTAATGAATCGCTTTGTTGAGGGACTTATGACACTTGGTCGTAATGCTGCGGACGAGGTCGCGGTTTAAAATAGAGTTATTAGCACGCAAATTTGTGAAATTTCACAAAGGTCTTGAACTTGAGGGTCAAATTGAGCGTAGATTTTTGCCCTAGTTGTTTTTATGGAACTTGGGGCATGTCATATGCAATTTACATGCGTAACTGAAAAAAAACGAAGGCTTTTTATTTAGGACAATGTCGCGGACTCACAGATATAGATAGACCTAGATAACGCAAGAGCAACTACTTCGCATGCCTAGTTTCGTGCCTAGCTTACGTACAAAAATCGTAAGTAAAAAAATAAAGTAAACGTTTCCATCCATTGGTAAGTCATTTTGTGATTATTATGCGTAATTAATTAAAAAAAACAATTATTTTTAATCTAATACCCTCAGTAACACCTGGTTATACCAAATTTAAGAAAAACAAAACATTATCACCTCATAATAGGTATTCAACTTGTTTATCTCTGTAAGATTTTAGTTACAGAGATAAACGAGTTCAAACAATGATGGCTGGACCAAGAGAGCTTTTGGAGGTTTGAGCAATACCAAACTCTTGTACCTATTTTATACTATTTGGTACCAGACATCAAATTACTAGTGCCTCGCTAAAGAGGGAAAACTATTACGAGGGAAGTGGCCAGCCATTCTGACTTCAGAATGGCTGGACCAATCCAGTTTCACGTAGTTGTAGGCGTTGTAACTAGTTCATATTTTCGTTAAAATATAGTACCTCATCAGTACTGTTGATTGTATCTATGTATTACAATCTTGGACATCATTGACATCGATGAAGGAAAACATCGTGAGGAAAACTGGACTTGTAATTAATATAAGTCAGAAATCGCCAAACCGTCTTGAGCGCACGTGGCGATTAATGCTCGTGCCTTCTGTGTATGAGAAGAGGCCTTTGCCCAGCAGTGGGATAATTATAGGCTGGTATTATTATTATTATTCTCGTTTATTCATTTTCTTAACATATTAAATATTTAAAAATGAAATATTAGTAAAAAAATAAATAAAAACATTTAAAAATATAAAAAATAGTAGCCCACCGGTATCGGGAACAGGGTCCAAGCTATCGGTGGTCAGGGCTCCTGAGAGAGAAATCTCCTAACAATACGCGCCGTGTCCAGGAGTACCACTTTCTGTATCAAGCCCTTGATACAGCTGCCCAACGAGAGCCTCCTTAGGTGTTGGTCGAGGCTCTTGGAAATGAGTCCATTGGCCGTAACGACTATCGGCACAATGACTGCTGTATTCACATCCCACATGTCGACAACCTCGCGAGCCAAGTCAAGATACTTAATTTGTTTATCTTTCTCGGTTTTCACGAGGTTCTCGTCATGCGGAACCGCTATATCAACAATCATTGCGCGACGCTCTAATCGATCTATCACCACTATGTCAGGCTTATTGGCAACAATAGTCCTGTCAGTGATGATAGATCGATCCCAATACAATGTGATGTTACCATTTTCGAGAACTTATTATTATTATTATTATCTGTCCATGTGAACAGACCCTTATTACATCCACAACCAAAAAAAGTGTGAACAAAATTTTAACCACGGTTTTTAATACACGATTATTTTATAAATTATTGTTTAATTGCTGTTTGTCCGGGTTCTGAGATAATTATGATTATGAATTATACGAGATTTTTGACCTGAGAACATATCTTTTGACCCGTGACGATATTTGTGGGGTTCAAAGCTTCGAAAATATTTATATAGCCGTATAGCAGATACGGACTATCAAATTGGGTGAATTTGATCAATGATAGGAAAGAGGTCTATGCGCAGATTACTATTTAATGAGCTAACATTTTTTTCATTCAAATCTTTTAAATACTTTAAATCTACACTTAGATTATAAAGAGGTAAACTTACAATTTTGTATGTTTGGATGGTAGGAGGTAATCTTCAAAACTGCAATGCTATTCTGTCAGTACTCACTTCAGTGATGATTTCTGATTCCGCAGTGAAAACTGTACTATGTATTGAGTAACTGGATGCAAAATACGCTAGCCCGAGCGCCACTAAGTGAGAAGGTGAATCAAACATTTTTTCAATTTTAGCGAATACCATAATTTTAAACTTTTCACTCTAGGTAAGTGAAATCAGAAATGTGATAGGACACGAATTTGCGGGTAATTTCTTACAGAATTACACTGCAGGCTGTTCATACGGTATCGAAAAACCTTACAAGAATGCTACACTTCATAGGATATGTTTAATGGTGTAGGTATTTGATATTCACGCGAACGGAGTCGCAGGCAGAAGCTAGTTATATTATAAACATGAAAACTTACAAACTTTTCATCTCAGTTTGGATATAGGAGAGAATCTCCGAAATTATTAATCCGATTTCAAAAACCCTTTCACTCATCGAAAGTTACACTATTCCTGAATGTATTATTATTTTGTAGTATACTTGACTTCAATGCGGACGACGATGCGGGCAGAAGTTTGTTTTACACCGAGATGCAAAAATGGGTAAAGGGAAATCTTTATCCCCTTTCTTGGATTAATAGCTTCTGACCACGAATTTGTCTGCATAAAGCTCAATTATCCCGTAGGAACACAAATATGGGATAAAAAATATAATAAGTGTTATGCTTGGTCTATTTCTACATGTCGTTTGTTGGTGTGTAATTCATGGATTACACCAACAAACGACAGCTTAGCTGCCAAACTCCATGGTGTTTGGCCGCTGGGCTTCCCCTAGTTGTAAACGTACCTTTGTGCCTATTGGCGTAGTTCTGTTCTGTCTTCTGCTTGATTTGGATGGAAGTGGAAAATATGTTTTTCTTACTCCTCCGCTTTTCTTTTCTGATTCATTTCGTTGCGGGATCCAAGACAATTGATTCGTTTCTCCGGGACTCGTTGAGCTTCATTGCTTCGGTGTTTTCCTTGTGGTCGCCACTGTTGATTCTGGTTTACAGGAGTTGCAGTGGTTTGGGAATATTGTGACGGGCATGTCTCTTGTTTGAAAAAATGTCGCTTGTTTCCTACAATAATGACATAACTCAAAATGGTTTTTTTTACAGGAGAATGTTTTTTATGTTTTATTAAAAATATTTTTACAATCGTTGGCTATCGATAAAAGGTGCTATTGAATATAAAATACCTTTTACAGAAATGAAGTTCTTGTATTAAATAAATATTCGTAGTTTTTTAATTATGTCGTTCTTGCCGCAAATGAGCGATGTGGGCCTTACCTAGAGAAACAGACATTCGAACATTCATTTTCTCAACTTTTTGAGTTTAAGACTGCTCTACGATTATTTCTTTACGCAACCATACCACATACCATACCACTTGGAACTAGCTAACTCCATGTTCTTTCAGAAGGTACTACCTACATAACTAGTTCTTGATGTTTTGGTTTCTAGAAATCAAGATGATGGTAAGATCTAGGTATCGGCTAGTTCATTTGATAATCTATACCTATCCTATTAAACAACATGACAGCTAAGAGAATCAAACCAGTTATATGTTGATTGTGTCACCTTATAACAATAACCATCAATTATGTATGATAGCCACATTACTATGATTCATACAATACATTAAAATCATCACGCTATGTCTACTGAGTCACCAAAGTAATTGCTGTAAAAAATTGACTTGAATTCATCATTGTTTTCTTGAAATCCGTCATTGTGGAGTGACGTCAACTTTTAATTAAGGTACCTAAGAATAAAGTGGTAGGTAATGTTGGGACGTTAAAAAATAATGTGTAATTAACTTGAGAATAAAATGTGCTTGGTTATGCCAACGCGAGGGATCATACAATCCATACTTCCAACGTTGCGGGCAAAAGCTAGTAAATAATAATTCTGACAGTCCAAGCAGAATAATGGTAAATTGGTGTTACATACAGTCCTATGTCCAGCAGTGGTCGTCTTTCGGCTGAAATGATGATGATGGTGATACATATCTGAGGTATCTCGGCTTCGTCTTTGAGATATCTACAGGTGGCGGTAATCACTTTAACATCAAGACCGTTTTTGCTATCCAATGACGAAATAGTGCCTATTCAATTTTTCACTTTTACAGCTGACAAAGAATATTAGTGGCTCACACGGCTGTTAAGAGTCCTACCATTAGTCTTCATTGCATACAAATACTCTCTAGTGTATTTTATACTAGAGTATTTGTTACAGATTGAAAAATGGTTTCACAATGTTTTGACAGCTTTTTAGAATGACATACAGTACATAAACCTAGCTAATAGGTAAGTATACATTTCCAGTCATTATGGAGATTTTCTTTTTGTTTCATTTGAGGTCGCAAATAAACATGCCACAAGGCCTGCAAATACTACAACGGTTAACTATACAAACACACACAGCAATATACTTTTAGACGTAAACCAATACTAAACCTTTAAGGGTTAACCTTGAGATTATTTATTCTTCACATAAAAGTTACACAACAAACAACTACCAAACACCTACTACCACTACGACAAACCAGCCCTCCACAACCAACCAACCAACCAACCAACCAACCGACTGTCCTTTGTCTACTATCGACAAATCAGCCCTTTGTAGTAGGTATATTAGCTACCTACTGCACTATACCTAGGTTCAATCTATTTGATTGATACAATTTGCGTTATTACTTTGTTTGTATACTGGTCTAATTAAAATGATTATATTTTCTAAGCCGTCTTGTCAGACTTTGTGACGGCAGTCAAGTCCTTGGTTTTGAATTTAGAACATAATAAACAAAATAAGGTTGAATATGTTTCTAAAGTATATATCGAGAATAACAAATACTCTTTGAATTGAAAACGTTCACTGTTGCGAAGAAGACTTCCAATGCATACTTCAGCTCTTAAAGCACTATTTGTAGGGTGTGCCCTTAAATTCGTGTTTTGATCCATGGCCACTATGTAAAATCGGTTATTGGTTGATGTTCTAGCTTGACGTATTTGTGTAAGAAGTACTAAAAGACAAACCTCCAACCCTTGTTTTAAAAAAGCAAAACCTTTCTCATCTTGTCTTTCATGGCTCTTGCGAGCTTTGTAGATCACCTATCCACAGCATGTTGTTCACCCGTTATTACAACATAGTACAGTCCGTGAGATGTAAGCTGAGCTTTGCATTAATAAGTGCATGAGTGTATGTGCTTTCTTGTGAGTGTACATATATAGTATAGGTGTGACGTCGGCCTAGAGCGCGACGCACCCTTACTTGGCTTAAACCGGTTTATACTGCTTTTGGCAACCGGCCTGAGGGGCGGTGCGTCCCTCAGGTCTCTTGTTTTTTGGTGATCACTCACACAAATGCAAAGCTCAGCTTACACCTTGCGGACTGTACCATAGTTTATTATTGTACTGGAGGGCAAAGGCATCTTCTTAGACGGAGAAGACACGATCATTGATCACCACGCTTGTTTAAGGCGGAGTGATGATTTCAGACTTATATTAATTATAAGGCCAAGGTTCCTCAAGATATTTTTCTTCATCGATGTCAATGATGTCCAAGATCAACTTAGATAGTACAAGTTCATCCCTTATTAACCACCACATTTTATCTCTTACAGTTGGATGCCCAGCAACGCTACACCCTGTTCCAGCGAGGTCTATGGGAAGCTGCTCAGCAGATACCACGAGGTGGTATTCGGGACTTCCCCACATTCAGGCAGCTGAGGTTCCTGTCCATCATTGGACCAGCTGCCTTGCCACCGGATCAACTTGATAGAGTAAGTTTATAGTATTTTTTAGATCAAATAACTTGTTTTTTGGATCATAGTTTTATTATACTGTGTTGCAATATTAAACGTGCTGAATATTATCACATCTGCTTACATTTATTATTAATTTTTTACTTAAATGTACACTGTTGAATACAAGTCTCCTCCGTAGCACCATTTTCCCCGGTCTTCTGCCTTCTGCGTCGCGGCTAAATTTTAAGCTCGCTATAATAATAGTACAGTCAGAAGGGTAATATTTATTTATATAGGATCTCTAACACTGATAATACGAATGTCATATCGGTGTATATTGTGTCTGTGTTAAGGGAGATGCGTCAGGAAAGCCAACGAAATTTAAATTTTCTTTAGTTCTTTGCAATTTTCAGCCTAGCACCTAGTTGAATGGTACCAAATATGCATTTACGGAATTATAGTTATTAAAATCATTAAAATAACTCGTCAAGTTGGTCATGTCAACCTTTACATGCCCACTGCTGAGCATAGGACTCCCCCAAGGCCGCCCCTTGCCCAGCCGTAATCGCAATGATTAGCCAGTGCATGTCTTCGATCGCAGTATGTGTTATGGTACTCAAAAGGACGCTGCTGCCTATTCTCTGGTCAAAATTCTTCTGACGTCCTATCATACAACTGATTACTGGGTTGAATATTGCAAAAAAGAAAGAATATTTCAATTTCGCGTGCTACTGTGACTTCACTCGTGCCTTGACGATACCCACATTATGTATATCATAATTTAACATTCGGCAGTTCGCATAGTAAAAGTGGAAGCAAAGCGCTTGGTTCGAGACCATGGAGCTTCAACCATAGTTAAAGCGGTATCTCGCTTGTCCGATGATGGAATGGGGATGGGAGAATTAAGTTGTGCAATTCCAAAGCACACAGATAAAAGTCTAATAGTAATCATATACCTATCTATTTCCAGTACAACCGCATAATCAACGATATGCTAGCAGTCTACAACACAGCCGAGATCTGCGCTTACAACGAGCCTTTCAAGTGTGGTCTCCATCTGCAGCCGGAGCTTCAGTTCATCATGTCACACTCCAGGGACTGGGACGAGCTCCAGCACGTCTGGACCGAGTGGAGGAGGAATACGGGGAGGAGGATCCGGGATCTGTATGAGCAGCTGGCGGATTTGACCAATCAGGCGGCCAGATTGAATAGTAAGTTGGCTTGGTTCGGTTTTGTGTTCCAAATATTAATTTCAAATCTAAATCAATTTTTATATGTGTGGGAGATTCATACTTCCCTACTTAAATTATTAACTAGTTGACCCGACAGACGTTGTACTGTCCCATAGGGACAGTACAACGCTGCCAGCTTCCAGCTTCCAGCTTCCAGCTGTATTCTAGTAAGTAGAAATGGTTTATAAAGCTTAGTTTTAAGAAATATTTACCACCTATCTCTTCCTTAAATTAAGTTTCAAGTTATGGCGCCAAAGGCACTTTTGGTATGCAAATTAAATATAATGTAATATACTTAATAGGTACCCACAATCTTTACGACATAAGTTGAATGAACTTCTGTTAAAAAAATATTTAGATAAGTCTAACATAAAAGTCATGTTCCTAAATCTTGTGTACAACAAAAAAAGGGTAGGTATAGACCTACCCTTTTTTTAGTGACCGTTTAAACCTTCCCTTGACTTCCACAAATATTTCAAGACCAAAATTAGCCAAATCGGTCCAGCCGTTCTCGAGTTTTAGTGAGACTAACGAACAACGATTCATTTTTATTATATAGATATAGAAGAAGATTTGAAAGTGTTTGTTTGTTTGTTAAGGTTCCACGGCTAAAAATATAGTAATAACATGATAATGTGTTACTATACTTATTTGAGGATATAGATATAGGTTAGATATTTGTGTGAATTATTATTCTTTATGACAAAAGTTCATCAATATCTCCAATTATATAAATATCTAGTGTCATAGTGTTTGTTATCGAGCTCGTCCGAAACGGCTTGACCGATTTTTATGTTTTTTTTTATATCCTTGGTAGGTCGTAGGCTACTTTTTATACGCCTAGGTGATAAAAAATAAATTTATATGCCAAAACAACGTTTGCCGATTAAGTTAGTTCTCTATAAATGTAAGTAGGTAGTCACTTTTAGTTTCTAAACATGCGTTTACAAAGATATAAAGTCACGTACACAAACTACGCGCTTATCTTTTGGGCGTCTTTATCTATGTCGAACTGGCAGAAATGAAATCTGTAATGCTATATTAATGTAAATGTGTTGAATAGTTACTGCCGAACGCCTGTAATGATTGAACCACCGACTCATACGCACGTGCTCTAACCAAAAGCAAAGGCGCAATGTTCACGGCTATGCGTGATGTAGTAACATTATAACTACTTTCGTGATAGGAAATAGGAAGTTTTCGAGACATGCATTTTTATCATCATTTATAATCTCTTTTACAACGTCATTTACATCAGTCAGTTTTATTTTTATTCAGTCTTCATTGTACATGGTTCTTTTATTTGTATTTTTCAGATTTCACGGACGCCTCTGCTTACTGGATGTTCCCGTACGAGACTGTCAATATGAGACAAGAAGTTGATGAAGTTTGGGAACAGGTAACAGATTCTTTTTTGTTTCAAATGTTCCTTTGTAGGTATTTGAGTATAAAGATTAGGTGTAATTTTTAATCACGAGATAACTCCATTGTAGTATATAAATATGAGAGCTAGACATTTGTTTCTATAAAAAAGCTAATCAATCCGCTATTTTTATTCGCTTGATAATGGTCATCTGATTTTTTTTTATAATCCATCCATTTTTATAATCTAAAAACAAACTGAAAGGCTTAACATTATTCATAGCGTAATATCACATAGAATAAAGTCTGTCACTTAAAATAAAATGGCTTCTATTAATAATTCAAGATGAAAGTATAAATTAGAATGTGTATTTTTGTAACTTTATCGTTGGTTTGTTGGTTTTATTTTTATTTTTTTACTACCTGCCATGTTATCTCTTCACCACCCTTGATTGACTGGTAGAGAATGTCTAAGTCCATCTTTGTAATAATTTATAATTTTACTTATTTCCTTCCCAGATCAAGCCCCTATACGAGCTTCTCCACGCCTACGTCCGCCGTCGTCTCCGTGAAGCTTATGGTCCTGAGCGTATCTCTCGCTCGGCTCCTATCCCCGCGCACATCCTCGGCGACATGTGGGGGCAGAGTTGGTCGGGCATCGTGCCTGTCACCCTACCGTACCCGGGCAAGACCTTGGTGGATATTACTCCTGAAATGATTCAGCAGGTAAATAATTATAATACCAGCTTAATACTATTCCATTGTCGGGAAAAGGCCTTCTATTCATAGAAGGCACGAGCATTAATCACCACGCTTTCTCAAAGCGGAGTGGCGATTTCTTCAGCAGATGGAAGAGAGTTAAAATGCTTTTGATTTTTGAATTGTGACTTAAGAGGTGGTTGCTCAGAAAATACAAAATAAAATGTTGTTTGTTTTTATGTTTGTAAGATCAAATTTATTATTTATTTTATTCCGTGTGGTGTCGGACGTAAAGAATAGCACCATCCCATATCTTCCCGTGGATGTCGTAAGAGGCGACTAAGGGACTTACCAGAGAATGAGCAGCCTTCTCTGTGCCTTTGTAACAACCATACTGCGATCGCCAATCCGCCTGCCAAGCGTGGCGATTATGGCAAAACTCCCCCCTTGGGGAGCCCTTTGTGTGTGGACCTCTTTCGGCTGAAATGATGATGATGAAGATCAAATTTCTAAAAAAATATTATTTTATTATTATTTATGTTCAAAATTCTGATAACAGAAATCCAAGTGTTGGTAACTTACCTTATATATCTAGTGTTAGCACATAAATTAAAAAACATTTTGAGTTTGAAAAGCATTTTGCACAGAAGATGATCAAGTTTCTTACTCTGTCATCTTCTCCACAAAATGCCTCAGTGAAAGGGAAAACACACACTCGCCTACTCTCGGAAATATTGATCCGATTTTTATAAATTCACTGTTAGAAAGCTACAGTATTTCCGAGTGCTATAAACTATTTTATGATAGGCATACTCGTTTTCCACTTGGTCGAAGTCATGAGCAGTATCTAGTTTGGGAATATAGTGGAATTCCTTTATCTGAATTTTTTGCACAAACCTTTATACCACTTCCGAATCGAAAAAGAATATTTTGACAACCTTCACGTGATGTACCAACCATTACTATTTTAATTTCCAGGGTTACACACCACTTACAATCTTCCAACTAGCTGAAGAGTTCTTCGTATCCATGAACATGTCTGCGATGCCAAACGACTTCTGGGCTCTGAGTGCTCTGCAGCAGCCTACCGACAGGCACATTCACTGTCAGCCTTCCGCATGGGACTTTTGTAACAGACATGATTACAGGTAAGAATATTTTTTTATGTATCAGAAAGTTAAAGGAGGAAAAATCCAGCCTAATGCGAGTCGGACTCACACGTAAATAGTTTTGTACTACCGTACAATATTTAACACCACATTATAGAGAATAGATCAGTAACTATCAGGAAACTCAAATGGAAATGGTCAGGACATATCATCAGAGGTAAAGAGAAGTGGTCGAAAGCTACAATGCACTGGTTCACAAGTCATTGGAAACGGAAACGAGGTAGGCCACCAAGAAGATGGGTGGACGAGATAAAAGCTATAGCAGGTGGTGGATGGACAACAATAGCCAATGACAGAGAGAAATGGAGACAGTTGGGGGAGGCCTTTGCCAACAAGAGGCACACAGACAGAAAAAAAACAACAAACACAATGTAAAACAAATAATTTATTTGAATTATAAATAGAAATAAGTAAAAATTAAAAAAAGCATGAATTATAGTAGGTAGTATATTAAATTTAATTAAATTGTATTCTATTAATTAATATGTAATTATGATGTCTGAATAAAGGTTATTATTATATATATTATTATTTAAAAGAAAAACGTTTCTTTTTTCACGAACTTTGTGGAAATTTCAAGTAACTATCTGCATATTCTGTATTGATTTGACGCTCGGCGGCCGCTACCCCGGCACCATTCGCTTTGCTCACTCGCCTTCGGTTCAATAGTCACAGTTCTAACCTACCCTAACCCAAACGATTTTCTCAGTGGTATGGTGGGTCCGCACAAATTAATTTGAATACTTTTGATAATATTGCTATGTGAATTTATAATGTAAAAGTGAGAATTGAAATAGTTGCTCTTGCCCAGTTTTACGAAAATATCGGAACCAAGTAATATTTCCCAAAAGTAACAAAGCTTTCCATACTTTTCAGGATCAAAATGTGTACACACGTGGACATGAAGGACTTGGTAACGGCACATCATGAGATGGCACACATCGAGTACTTCCTGGCTTACAGGAACCTGCCTAAGGTGTTCCGGGATGGTGCTAATCCAGGTTAGAGTCTATTGAATTATTATCTTTGTTTTTATAAGCAGTGTTATTTTATGGAGGATTTTAGATTCTTGCCTACGATGACGTGACGTAATGGCAAAAGGTGTAGGGTTATCCTATCGGTTCGACGGGTATCGTTTGTAATTTTTCGTGGTGGTGTGTCATATGTACCGAGCTCGCTTTACAAAATAAATATGGCTAAAGAAATACCGTTGATTTGAGCAAAGTTGTTAGAGCTCTGATGCGCTGGGTTTCTGTCATATACCTAAATTTAAAGGAACCTAACACAAAAGGTATAATTATCCCCTTCGAACCAGTCCGTGCCGCCCTCCCCGACCCTTTCTCGGGCCAGCCCACGCCGCTGAGCCTGTAGCTTTAAATTCGTCCCTAAATAATAAAAATCCGATCCAGCCTGTCCCTTTGCTGTCCTCCCCCAGCGACGCCCTTAGCCAAGGCTCTTACCCCACAGGGGGTGCCCTTAGCGTGTAGTCGCTAAGTTTGTAATTTATTTTGCCCTGGCTGGAGGCCTTAAAAATAATATTTTTTAAGGCACCACAGGAAAGTCCAGTTAAGCAGCCGACAACCTCCTAAGTTTAGCTGCGAGATGCCATTCCGAAAAAAAAAGAACGTACTGAGATGCGCACCTTGGTCGAAATTTGATTTTAAATAATATGCTAGCTTTCCTTTAGTATCTTTGTATTTTTCTAAAAATATCCTATTCATTCGTCTTCGATGAAATAAATTAAAATACGAGTCACAAGATGTCTATAATATTGATTGAATCACGAACGCGATTTCTCAATAAGAAAATATAATGTTCCATGTTTTCCGGTGCTGTAACTATCAGCTTACAGCACAGTCGTATTAATTTTAGTAACAGGAAAACCTATGTCATTAACATGTGTATATTTTCTCTCGATATCTAATTTTCTGTATTTATCCTAATGACAAGAAGATATTAAAATAATGGAAAACGTTTACCTAGTGTTGTATCGTTTGCGTAATTTACTTTATCATATAAAAAACTAACGATCCTCCCCGGTTTCGCACGGGTATTATCGTCATATTACAACCAATCTATACAAAACCTAACAATATATATTAGTAAGTACCTATGGATAGTCATCTACCCAAACTGGGTTAATTTTCAATTTACTGTACAATTAGATTTTCAGTTATTTTAAAATCATTGGTTTAGTCGACTAATGCCAGATTCTAGAAATGCCAGACGAGTTTAAAACGCCAGAGTCTATGAATGCCAGATTCTACAAATGCCAAATTCTACAAACGTCAGATTCTATAAACGCCAAGTAGTTTGTCAATTGAGTTGGCAAATTACTACCTACAAGTGACGTCATAAGTATAAACTGCCATACAAAATACATGGGCGAATCGCAAGATCGATTTCAGATGGTAGGAGTATTTGACCAGCCATCAAAATTACAGATGAAATAAAATCCACAAAGCAACAACAAACTACCACCATTTAATTCCCTCTAATACCATACCACTAAGAACAATAATGCACTAACAAACGCCATCTGTGGGTAGTTGTAAGCAACACCAGAGTTGCACAGGTCTGTGTTGCAAGTACAGTACGTGACGAACACGTCACCGTTGCCGGAGACCCGCCGACAAGACTGACCTTTGATTTCTTCATCAGCTAGGTACCCGCATTGGCGGACCACTCGAACCTTTCCATAGACTGTGGAGAAGAGAAAACATTAGGAACTGGTCTGAAGGATAGATGCCATGATTTCCAGCAACTCCATCATCTGTTATAAGTGTATAACACTCAATTCGTACATGGATTAAGACTACAGTCGACTGAATCATATTATGCTGTATGTAGAGTATTTTTCAGCAACCCGCAGTAAAAATTTAAGACTACACAGATATTTCAACAAAGAAGGGTCTAAAAATGATTGTGCTATTTTTTTACTCTGAAATATGCAAGCTAGTAATGTCAAGTTTAAATTCCTCGTGCAGTTTTAATTTGATTTAAAAAAGTAATAAAATTGCAGGTAGGTAAACAGTTAAAGGAAATGGACTATTGAATAAATTCTAATATTCAACTGTATGCCCTCCGACACTATTGACTTTTATATTAAAGATATTTATATGTAAGTAATTATAGTACGAAAGCATTCCTTTCAGTCGGTCTCCCAAAGTTGACTATAGCGACCCGCCCCGGCTTGGCACAGGTATTATCGTCATATTACAACCAATTTACCAACCATAATACCATAACAAATTATACACCTAACGTTTCCTCATGAATCACTCTGTCTATTGATGAAAACTGCATGTAAATCCGTTCTGTAGTTTTTGACTTTACCACGAAAAGACAGAGAGACGCGGTGGGGGGTTTAGTTTTATAATACTTCTATGTAAGATATTTGTATGTAAATAAACATACTACGAAAGCATTCGTTCCAGTCGGTTTCTTTTCTTCATTAACTAGATACTCACTATCCATTTTGATAGATCGACAGAAAGTCGGCTCTATAGGTTCTAAATGCTCTGGTGGGTCTCTCAAGGAGCAGTTGACAATACCCAGGCTGAAAGAGTCGAACTCCACTCCACACCGAGGGTCGAACGCGCTGTTGCAGTCGTAGCATAATATTGAAGTGGCTGGAATGAAAACAAAAAAGAAATAAATACATTAGTTTATCTTCGTGAAAGAATGAAAAGTCTTGTCAATATGTCAAACTCAAAGCATTTATATCGAATGAACAATTTACAGGCACTTTTGAATTGTCAAGGGGTCAGTCAGTTAGTCAGAAAGTTGAAGCTCCAAAGCGTAGGTACGCCTCTATGGAGAAGAACGAGTAAGAAACTCCACGAACACTCTTTTAAATCAAGTTTTTACAAAGTACTGATTACGTTATGTTTACAGATATGTTATGTTGTGAGATGAGCGTGTGAATGTCATGTAATTCCATGTTTTTAACTAATATAATTAGCCAACGGCCGTTTTGTGTTAAAGTAAAACAAAATAAATAAATGACGATCAAGGAAGATTCACTACAATCTTCAAAACGACAAATGGGTTTCCAAATATTTCAAAGCATTTCAAACAAAACATAATATTATTGACATATTTGAAAAAAGTGGAATCTGAACACGATTTGAAGAAATTTTATTTTAGCGTTTTTTTTAAAGCTGTGTCATAATATAAAGCAGTAGAAGTACTTGCACTCCACTTTCACTATGAAACTTCAGTAACTTCACTTCAGCCGACTTGAAATTAGCCTCTCTTTTAGGAAACATGATAGGATGATGACAATATAACCAGCCTTTTTCCTGGACATAATACGTTAACTACATTCTATTTTCAGTAGAATTTGAGTCAAGTTCAACTACATACGGTCAGTAATCCAATTTCATTGTACATTGTATGGTTTCAGGTGTTGTGTCACCGTTTTGACCTACATAAAAATCAATGAATTTGGGACAGGAAAACAAACATTAATAAATTACTCTTGCGACTGTCTCGCTTAAGGTCGCTTAATCCAAGAATGGTCCATATCAATACAACAATTTGTGTTCTACCGCCATAGTTTTGATTTCTGATCTCATAGTTTCCTAACAATAGTTAAGGTAGTGATTTAAATTTTCATGAAATCAATTCTGATATATTTGATCAATGTCCAGCAGCAGACGAGAACAGAGCTGACGATTATGATGGTAACGAGGCATTTCTGCTTACTGATGACTCTACGGTCAGTATAATCTTTTGGAAGGGATGTAGATTCCTTTCATTAGATATATTTCATGACTAGCGATACAAGATGAATCATGGAGGGCTGGCATCAAATAGACCATGCAAGACTTTGATAACGATTATAGCAACACGATTGGCTCCTGATCGTAGCCATGATAAATTATTTACAGCTGCTAGGGAATACTCTAAAGAATTAAGCAAAAAATTACGTGTTAGAACTAGTGACCTGTCATGTATTATTGAAAAGTAAAAAAAAAAAAAAACAAATGATTGATTTTGATACACGGATAAGCAACTGTGTAGAATGTGATTTTGCACATATAGGTTGCAAGTGTAAAAAACTTACCATATTGAACACAATACAACAAGCTAACTAGAAACGACAACACAGCAGATTTAGATACAGACTTCATCACTGAACCTTGAAAACTCCAAACACACGTAGTGGTGGAAGGGAACTGAATTACATTTCTATGACGGCCAGTAATTAGATTAGTGAAGACTGCTGTGCTAGTTGAAACGATACTAAGTCAAATAATAAAATGTAGGAACGTCATTTTGTTGGGTTTTACTTTGAACAATTTCTCAATAACAGCCCGGAGTTTGAAAGTTGCCGGTGTATCACCCCCGCACCTCGGAAAGCACGTAAACCCGTTGGTCTTGCGCCTGATCTCTTCCCGGTCGTGTCGGATTGTCGTCCCGCGGGGCTATGAGAGTGAGGGAAGAGGGAGTGCACCTGTGTTTGCGCACACACTTGTGCACTATAATATCTTCTGCGTACTTGGCTGATCTCTGATGACTTACATTAGTTTTCTATCAGTAAAATACTTTTTGAAATCGGATGAGGTGTTTTGAGAATTACCACATACATTCAAACTTGCACACTTTACTTCTGTATAATATTAGCGTAGAAGTGCAACAAACTATGGTTTTCTCAGTACAAACTGATCCATTTGATCATACACAATGTTATGCAAGCAAAAATTATTCTTGAATAGTATCTATCTATCCAATATATTCAATATATTATTGGATAGAGTGATTGGGTGATTTTTTAAGCTTCTGACTTTCTTTGTAACCAGAAACGATGTTTTTGCGGTCTGGTAGCGTTTCGTTCTTGGATTTCTGTTCTAGAAAAGTGTCAATACAAAATTGACTGTATGTCAGTGGGTTGTTTCAATCTTTCGCCACGATATCTCCATGAGCAGTTCAGTATTATTTTATATATAGATAATTGCTATTTGCTGCTTTTAATTATTATGTCAACACAACACACTAATGTCGTAATGATCCAATGGTTAAGGCACCCGTCTCTCAAGCACTTGGATGTAGGTTCACAATCGGGTGCAGACAATGTGACCTTTTTTTATTTTGTATACCCTTGACATCAGTGAAATAAAATATCGTGAGGAAACTTTTCATTTTATTTATTATTTTTTATTTTATTTTTAGCCTGTATTGTCCCACTGCAGGGCAAAGGCCTCCTTTTCTTCTTTCCAACCCTCTCTGTCTCGTGAGCTAGTGTGGACCAATCCCTCCTGTAAGCGTCAAGATCATCCCGCCATCTTCACCTAGGTCTACCTCGATGTCGCTGGACGTTTTCCGGGACCCACATTGTGGGTCAAACTGAGAAAACTTTGGACGTAATAAAAATAAATTGTCTGAAATCATCAATCCGCTTTGAGTAAGCGTGATGATCGATGCATACGTGCAAGAAGGGGTGACAGGTCTTTGCTCTGCTGTGTGACAATGACTACCAATCCTTTTCTCAACTACTTTGGGGACGGCTTCCGTTCTAACCTGATGCATCTACCAGTGTTCTACATGTAGCTACTGCTGTCTGACCACCACATTCCATTTACTGGGTAATACTATACCCCTGGTAAGAAAGAAAGAAAGGAAGAAAGAAAGATAGAAATAAAGAAAGATAGAAAGAAAGAAAGAAAGAGAGAAAGAAAGAAACAAGGAAAGAAAGAAAGAGAGTAAGATAGAGAGAAAGAAAGAAAGAAAGAAGGAAGGAAGGAAAGAAAGAAAGAAAGAAAGAAGCAAAGAAAGAAAGAAAGATAGAAAGAAAGAAAGAGAGAAAGAAAGAAAGAAAAGCCATTTATTCACGAGAGAGTGACTAAGACTGGTTTAGACTGTATCTAACGACTGTCAGAGATCTACGAATGACAACCGGGATCAAAGGCTTTATTTGCTTTCCAAGGCCTTGAGGGGTGTTGGAGTGAAATAAATGATCATCACCCATTCACAGCCTGACCACTGTAAACGTCGCTTCATGACCGATCCATTCGAATGACTTACTTTAGCCATGGGACAATAAAGGCTGATATTATTATAATACTACGTCTATAGCAAAGATGCTATACACAATTATTTAACCCTAGGAGTTATCCAACATAAAAACGTTACAATAGTTAAATAACAAACGCAACTGCGTTACATATTACATAATAATTAAATCTTAACTGCAGTTACGACGATACGAAATGTGGCACACAGCGTGTTGGGAAATTGTATGAATAGACGCAAAATTGCCGCACGTACGCACGTTTAGGATGGATCTAGAGAAACTTAAGACGTGGGCACATGACAATAATAAATTCATTTGGCTCATTTAGGAGTTCTCAGTTCAACCCTCATGATGTATCATCATCATTCTCTAAATCGACACTTCTGGGTATTTCTAACCTTTTATGACTGCACTGGAATCTTGAAGGAGAAATTATCTAGATCAATGAAGAATATCCATGGTTTCCACTTTTCCTTTTATGACTTCTCGTGGAGTCATCATCTTCCTACCCTTGTCCTATGCTACATTAGGTCAGTGCATCATATTTTTATCGTCCATTCCGTCCCCAGAGGTCATCACCTGCCTTTATCCAATTTTGAACTTTTCCACGGAGGTAAATACTTCTTCTACTTGTGGTTCCTCTCCAATTACGGAAGGCCAGACATCAGCCTTGAAAAGTCTTTGTCCCTGGCGACATGGAACAACTCCGCTCCACTACCGAAGATTTCGTAGCCAGGATATTTTCCGACGGCCAACTCCATATTTGCCAGCAATTCTTTTTTGGTAAATAGTATAAAGATAATATTGGACCCTCAACAGGACCACAGACCTAACTCTTTTACTAGAAACTCGAATATTCGCGCAGCAACTTACTTATCGATATGACAAAAAAATACTCAATACTTTATTACTTTCCACAATGTGAGCTTAGGTGGTAACTTAAAATATAGTTGATCATTATGGACCCTGTCGGGCACAGTAAATAAGTATGTAGGAGAGAGGAAGCTTATCATCTAAATTATTAAAAATGAATAAACTGCTAATTTATAATAATAGCTTAACATGATGGTTTTGATTTTATTAATTGTTTGTAATGTGTATTATTTATTATTATTTTTTGCTTACATAACTATTTTTTATTACAATTAAGTAGGTGGAATGAATACTGCTATATTATTATTACTATGTACTATGTAGGTATGCTTATTATATTAAGATTTTAAAAGTCTATCATTTAAATTTTCACTTATCGAGTAGTAGCATTTATGGTTACATTAAATGTCTACCTATTGCAAGAATATTCTGTACCATTTATCTGATTAACTCCAAGTTAACTTAAAAAAGGCAAAGCCGAAGGCCTAAAGTATTAAGTTCGCCTTTATAAATTTGTGCATGAAGTATAAATAAATAATAGTTAAATAAAAAATAAGCAGTAATTAGAAGCAATGACAGCAAGAAACAGAAATAATAAATGTAAGAAATGACTTGACCATAATAAAAAACAGCACATTAAAAAGTCGCACACGCTGTAGGAAATTCACGGAAATTAATACTAACGATTACGGAGCTCTGTTACGCAACTCACGCGCATCTCGCCGCGTGCGTCCGCTACAACGGAAGTACAGCGTATGGAAGAGACAAGGTAATCAATTATACAATTTCTTTTTTCGTTAGCCTATTCAAAGTCAAAATCAAAGCATTTCAATTAAACCATTTACAGGCACTTTTGAATTGTCAAAGAGTCAGTTAGTTAGCCAGTTAGTTGAAGCTAGTTGCTCGTTCTAAAACGTAGGGTTTCCATAGAGAATTGAAACTCCACGGACACTCTTTTTAATCAAGTTTTTACAAAATCCTGGTTAAATTATTCTTGTTGTTTCTATATGTTAAAACATGTAGGTGAAGAAAAATCCAAAATATTCAATAATTAATAATAATTTAAGATAAAAGCCATAGCAGTTAAGAGATGACCAATCTCGACTGACAGCGCCCGTTCACGAACATGACGTGCGATCAGCACTACTTAGCTCAACAATTTTGAACGAAACTGAGTGATCCAACCCGTACGCCACTGTCAGCGAGACATTTTTGTGAGCATGACAATGCTCTCAACCGCCATGCTCATTTATGTCAAGTACATATAATTTACTTCATAAATAAATGGCTCCATGGTTCTCTATTCCCAGTCCATGTGCAGTGCTGGCCTCCCAAAGTCCAGAATCTTATTGCCTTTTTGCCCTAGTGGTACGCGTCCAGGTCATCTCCTCACCTCTTTCTCATCATCTGCCTAGCCTTGTCCCAAATATTTTGGGGTCGGCTTCCAGTCTAACTGGATGCATCCGAATACCAGTGTTTTATGTGGAGCAACTGCCTGTATGACCTCTACAACCCAGTTATAGAGCAACACCATAGCCCTTTGTAAGACTGGTTGCCAGATTTTTTGGCAACTGACTACTCATAGCGACTGTTAAAAATCTACGAATGACAGCAGGGACCAATCTATTTACTTGATTTCCGAGCCACGGCGCCGGCGGGGTCTCGGTATAAAATTAATGGTCACCGAGCGTCGATACGTATGGCTTTTACCGTCATCGCCACCTCCTTCTCTTTCTCTTAATTTAATATCGAGTTAAAAATGGTTTTCTCTTTACTAAGAAAAGGGATACAAAGGTAAACCATACAATAGATGGAAGTATCTAGATTTTCTTTGACCAGGCACATTATACTTTGCATGTTTTCAAACTGGTGGCCAGTATTTTTTTTGGGTAGTTTTCTTTTTATATAATTTGGGTATCTTCAAGACACGAGTGAACCAGTTTATCCTGGACAAGCGCGCTCCATCTGAGGAGCATCACTTAGGATCAGGTGAGTTGCGGCCAAAAGCAAGCCTAGATATTAAAATATTAAAAAAAAAACTTAGCGAAGACTCTTAATTGATAACATAGTCTTTTAATAGCACATTAGAATGTATTCCACTGAAGTTGCATCTCTGGTTACTTCTAGCCCAACTACTTTCCATGTACCATCTAATACTTTATTTTTTTGTACGTGTAACTGCGCGGGCGCTCATCGGGGTCAAGTTCAACCTGCGCCAGATTCGTTTCTATGAAATATGAAATGTCATGGTTCCGTATTTATTATGACTACGGTTTTCTATAGATCAACACTGATTTATATTCAAACAGAGATGATTAGTCGATTTTATGCCTTATGAGTTATAGGCATGATAATTATGGTTCCGTCATTAATTCAAACGGTTCCGTATTGATTTATTGTTGCTAGGTCGTGATTTTAAAATAACATTGAATCAGTAGTTGAAACTCACTATTTGTATGTTTTATACATGGAGAAAAGTGTCCAAAGTTTAAAATAACAGATTACCCGAGTTATGAGAAATTGTCAATATTTTGAATAAAAGTACAATTTTTTAACAATAAAACATATTTTATAAAAAAAGAACATAACATGTTAAACAGAAAACATTAAAAAACCAACGTATTAACAAACTTTTTTATGAAACAAGTAGAAAGTAGAAAGTCTGATACGATTACATATTTTTATCGCATTAAAACATAACAATTACATAAGGTTTACATATTTTTAGAGGCAGGTTCGAGAATAGAAACTACATAACAGTTTTATACCAAAATATTATACAGAATATCGATTCCTATTACCTAAGAGAGCACGTGGTATAAAAAACCGGTGAATTATGCTTTAATTACGGTCATCAGTTTCGAATTATGCAAATATGTTTAAATAAAATTTTAAAATTATCGGAACGTTGATCATTATACGGCCTACTAGCTTTTACCCGCTACTTCGTCTTCGTGAATATCGGTTATGCAGACGATTTATAAGTAGCCTATATTCTTTCTTGTGGTTCAACTCTAGTTTGTACAAAATTTCAAAAAAATCGGTTTAGAAGGTTAGCCTCGAAAACGTAGCAAACAAACAAATAAACTTAATTACTTATTTGTTAGGATCACGAAGTAAGTTTACCAGTTAGGATTATGAGTACCTAATATCGTCGGTGTGTGCGTGTTTTATTTTTATTGTTAATGTCTAGGAAAATAATCGATACATTTACAATTAATTACAAAAGTAATTGGTATGCATAGCTTTTTTATTTTTATGATTTATTGGTCATAATATTCAGAAAGATTAATTGTCTGAATTTAATTAAGGCGGTTTGGTTTTTTTGCAAAATAGCATAAAAATGTGGACTGTTTCCACTAGTTCTACGGTAGAACCAGTGGGACTTTTTTTCCCAGTAGTCAGACTTTAGGTGTTACAAAATAGTAGAACTATTGAAACATTTACTTCCAAGTGGCTCTACTTTCAGAAATGTATTGCCAAACATAGTTTTGCCCCACATCAGGTTTAAAGTAAACTTAAATATATTGGACACCATAATAAAACACTGTTCTTAATTAAATTATACCTACAGGGAAGTCCATTCATTACGAAAATTGATCCATAATTTTGTTTAATTTTTAAAATTCTGGTTAAATGCCGAAAGTCTGACAACCAGTCTTACCAAGGGGTATCGTGTTACCCAGTAACGGGGTTGTGGAGGTCAGGTAAAGCACTGGTATTCAGCTACAGCTGGTTAAACTGGAAGCCGACACCAAAACAGTTGGATTTTTTCAAAAAACGGAAAGCAGCGTCACTGGTAATATCTAGTCACCGATACAACCAATACTGGATTTTATTTCCGCCATTTTGTTGCGCTCGAGTTTATCAATCGGGAGCAGGTTAACATCCGCGTGCAAGCAGCTTTCACCCGCGCATGCGCCGTTTGCATCTCTTTTGTTGTTTAAGAAGACATTGATTACTTTTTAGCTTGATTGAGGGGATAAATCCATACCTATATCTGCAAAATACTTCGGACATGTCTCAAGACGAAATAATGAGTCCATCGAGCGTCTAGTCGTACAAGATAGAGTGGAAGCTACTAGAGCACGAGGAAGATCCCCCATGCGATGGACCGACCAAATTAAATCCGCAGTGGGCGATCCATTGCATGAGTGCTGCAGAAACACCAAATGTCGCGACAAATGGCGAGAAATCGTGAGGCACATAACATCAGCCTCTGCAGGTAGCTCGTGATGACCACGACCGCTCTGACAAGAGTGTCACGAAGAAGAAGAAGAAGATATCTGCAGAAGTATATAGCATTTTATGTGATTTTAACAAGATATTTGCTAAACTATGTCAAAATGTGTCCCGAGCAGCCCCGTTTTACGGTACTATACTTTATTAATATTATAAATGCGAAGACTGTTACGCTTTCACGATGAAACGAGTGAACAGATTTTGATGTAATCTTGGTATGAAGATAGTTTGAACCCTGCGGAAGGATATGGCTACTTTTAACTCCGCGACTTCGTCTGCATCCGCGATAACCGACATTCACGCGGACGAAGCTAGTTATTACATAAATTATGATCATCATCATCATCAGCCTGAAGACGTCCACTGTTGAACAAAGGCCTCCCTCAATAAGGGGAGGGGGGTTGCCATAACCCCCACGCTTGGCAAGCGTCTTGCGGATCGCAGTGAAGTTGTTAACACAAGGTGTGATTATTTGCTTAAATATGTATTTTCTCTAAAATGTTTTATTAATAGCTGCAGTTTTTTAGAGTTCCTTACTAAACCAAAACGGTTTTCTACTAAATGGGACTCTTTTACAAAGACTTCGTCATCTATCTGTCCGTCCGTTGTAGCAATTCTGATAATTTAAGAAATAAAAGGCTATGCAGAATTGTACGAATTGAATTTAATAGCTCTCACAGAAAGATTAAAATGTGATGAGTATCAAAAACAGTTACGTAGTTAGTATAAAAATAAGGACTGACCTAAACGCACTAGGATTAGGCAGAGATTTCCAGGCTAAAGGGATCCACAGCCTGGCCGGCAAACGGGATCGGCCGAAGAGAAGACTGGCGGACTCGGCTCCTAGCTCTGTGACGGAGGTCCCCAGGCGGTCCTATCAGTAGGACCCGCCCTGGGAGTAGCAGGAACGCGACAGGACGGTGGACCGGTAGTCTTGCAGTAAGTAGACTGGTAGACTTCAGTAACGAAAGCGTATGAGTAATCCGCGTTACGGGACGTTGAATATAGTATTCGGTTTAACACGATAACTATACCGTTTGTCCGTCCGGTGGATGCAAGCGGCAGGTTGTCGCTCGTTGTGGCGTTTTATGGAGAAGGCCTATGTTCAACAGCGGAAGTCTTTCGGCTGATGATGATGATGAATAATAATACCTAGGTATCAGGTTTTATTTATTGTTAAACTAACCAGTAACCATTACAAAAAAAAAACAGGCAAGTGCGAGTTGAATTCGCGTGAAGAAGGTGCCGTACAATGCCAATTGATAGAACTCTTGTAGGTTTTTCTGTAATCTACAAGCAATGAACTATATTTTGTATTTTTTCAAAATATTATTCTCAGTAGTTTCGGAGATCAGGGAGGGGGAAGGGAATGGTCAACGACTTCTTTCATGAATAAAATCAAAACTATTTATTTTACAATAATAACGAAAATATATTTGAGATCCTCATAACGAGCCCTTTCATTTGATATTATGACACAGTAAGGTTTGCAATTTTTTTTTTAATTTCCTAAATTGTCCCCCGAAAATGACCCTTGTTTAAAAATAAATATTTATTTACTTTGCACATCTGTGTTTGAGTCATAAGATTACATCATCCAACCAAATTTCACCTGTATTGGTCCAGTAGATTCGGAGCAAATTGGCTGTGACAGACGCACGAGTATTGTATAAATTAGGGTTCCGTTTTTTTTTGTATGGAACCTTAAAAATAAACTCCAATGGTTATTTTATTTTTAAATCGAGAATTAATCGAATTCATCGTCATCTTCTTGCCCTTGTGTTGTTACTTGTGGTCGGCACAACATGTATTCTTCTTCCATTCCGTCCTGTCTACTATCATCTTTATAACTGACTCCCTTCTCCTTCTTATCATTCTTCACACAATCCATCCATCGTGACCACACGGTTGGCGCAGTGGTTGAATGATCGACTGCTGCACTGCGTGTTGCGGATTCAAATACCGCCCAAGGTACCTAAATATTTGTGTGATAAGCACTTGTGTTTGCCTTGTGTTTGGTTCTTGTTTATCTATTTATGTGTTTGTGTATGTATGTCAGCTGTTTGCACCCATAGCACAAGGTCTGCCTAGTTTGGGGTCAGATGGCCGTGTGAGAAAGGTCCCCACATAATTATAGTTATTATTATGTTTTCTTCGACCTTCCTCTTCCTCTACATCCATTCACAGTATTACATTCGGAATATCTCTTCATTAAATATTCAAATTGATTTGAATTTCGCTATCCAGTGACATTATCAATTTCAAGTTTACGTCACACGACGACTAATCAATTCAAAATTTCCTCTTTTGGTAAATCTCATCCAAAAACATGGAAATAAGAACATCTTCATTCATTTTCGGATTAGTTGCAAAACAAGTTGTATTACATAACCCCACTTTATTACTCGTAAACTCGGAAGTCACCCATATTGGGACGCGATGCGCATGTTGATCGCGCAGATCAGATACGAACTAGAGTACAACATTGTTTATGCGCATGCGTGAGATTATTACTGTTTTGTTTTATTTTTGATGCTGTTGTATTAAGTAAGTTGAGTATGTGGCTGTTTTTTTTTGTAGCGACTTTTTCTTTACCATCATACTGCAATAACTAGGTACTTGTTCTGCCAAGATGATTACGGTACAAAAATAACTATGTTTAAGCGTTGCATCCGTCTATTTGTGTGCCACAATTTGTTACGTGAACTTACCTTAGCTAAACCGACTGTCAGTCATGGTGATTATGACAAAATAATGGTAACTATAATAATATTTATACTTTGACAGTATTTTGCTTTTTTTTTATGATTAGCTTTCTACACTGTCTTCTCCTCTAAATCAATCAAATCCAAGGTCAAACTAGCTGCCAAAAAGCTGGGAGTCCTCTCAAAGGTGCGTAAGTACTTCACGTCGGAACAGCTGCTCAACTTATACCAAGCACAAGTTCGATCGTGCATGGAGTACCCACTGTTCGCACCTTTAGGATGGATCAGCAAAATACCAACTGGAGGCATTAAAAGTCATCGATAGACGTGCCATAAGCTCTAGAGCCTTGAACATCGCCGCACCGTTGCTAGCGTTTCGGTCTTTTATCGGGTACATTTCGGAGAGTGTGCTTTGGAATTGCACAATTTAATTCCCCATCCCCGTTCCATCATCGGACGAGCGAAACGGCGAAGCGTCACCACTATATGGTTGAAGTTCCACGGTCTCGAACCAAGCGCTTTGACTCCACATTTATTGTGCGAACTGCCAGACTGTGGAATTCTCTGCACGCCTCTCTGTTCCCTGATAAGTATAATCTGGGTATCTTCAAGGCACAAGTGAACCGGTTCATCTTAGGCAAGCGTGTTCCAACTTAGGCCGCATTATCACTTACGATCAGGTGAATTGCGGTCAAACGCAAGCCTATTTAACAGTAAAAAAATAAAAATAAAATAAACTTGAATAATGCCAAATCTCAAACTCCTTGGTACGCGTCGTCATACACACGTCAAACTTATAACATCACTCTGTTTTCGTCGGGGGTTAAAAACATACTGATCACAAATCAAAGAACAGCTCTTCCTTCATTCTACATCATTATAAACTCAACTCAAACTCAAGTTGAAGTGGCAATGGGCAGGCCACATCGCTGAAAGAACCGATAACAAATGAAAGAAAGGTTCTCGAGTGGCGACCACGAACCGGAAGACGTAGTGTTGGTAGGCTTCCCATCAGATGGTCTGACGACATCGTCCAGGTCATGGGTAACCGGTGAATGCAAGCTGCAGGTTGCTTCGTTATGGCGTTCTTTAGGGGAGGCCTATGTCAACAGTCGACGTCTTCAACAGTCGACTGATGATGAGATGAACCATAACACGTCTTTGAGCGGCGATACGTAGTCAGTTGGCTACCTACATGCGGGCAGACCGACCGCGACACCGTCCTAACTAGTGGAAATAGTATTTTGTGAGTGTAGGGTACCCACCTCAGATTGTTAAACAAAATATGAAACAAAAGGCAGATAGAGCGTGCGGAACACTGAGAGTGAAGCCACCAAAGCAAATACAAATTAAAAAACGAATACTTACTTACAATCTAGATGTGGGGACATTTCACACACGGTAATCTGACCCCAAACTAGGGAGACCCTGTACTATGGGTGTCAGACAGCTGATATACATACACAAATACATATCAATATGTACATATATAGATAAACAACACCCAGACACAAGGCAAACACAAGTGCTTATCACACAAATATTTACCCTGGGCGGGAATCGAACCCGCAACACGATGCGCGGCAGTCAATCGCTCAACCACTACGCCAACCGTGTCGTCAACGACACGGTTGCACCGTATCGTCCGTGTCGTTTGATCATCTGAGGTACCTACAAAAGACTCATCATCTGCGTCGCCTTTTCCCAACTATGTTGGGGTCGGTTTCCAGTCTAACCAGATGCAGCTGAATACCAGTGTTTTACATGGAGCGACTGCCTATCGGACCTCCACAACCCAGTTACTGGGTAACACGATACCCCTTGGTAAGACTGGTGGTCAGACTCTCTGGCTTCTGACTACCCATAACGACTGCCAAAGATCTACAAAAATGACAGCCGCGACCAACGGCTTTACGTGCTTTCCGAGGTACGCAGGGAACTCGGTATGAAAGGGATGGTCACCCATCCACAGACTGACCGAGGTTAGCGTTGCTTAACCTTTGACTGATCGATCTGTACGGCTTTAACTTAGCCACAAGCTCCTCTCCCTACCAAATGTAGCCTTCCTAGCGGTAGTTCCCAAAAGTACGACTATCTCTATACTATTAGTGGTTTAATGATACAGACCACATCCAGAACAGCATTCCACAAGATCCAAGTAACAGTGACGTAACATTATTGACACATTAAACGAACCAACCTACAAGGTAATAGGAATCTATAATATTTTGCAGGAACTGCGTATTCCGGTTTATTTAAGTAACAGTATCACTTTCCCTTCGATTCTTTAGTTCCTGTTTATAATCTGATACTGTTGGTGTATCGAATACCTGCCTACCTTCTTTGCAAATATATGTTACATTGATTTCATTATATTTTTTTAAGATGTTACCCTTAATACTCTGGTCGAAACCGAATCATTACCCAATAAAGATTCAAGAAATCGTCAAATAATAATAATAATATGTGGGCACATTTTCACACACGGCCATCTGACCCCAAACTAGGGAGACCCTGTACTATGGGTGTCAGACAGCTGATATACATACAAAAATATTTCTTTTTTTAAATACATACATATATAGATAAACAACACCCAGACACAAGGCAAACACAAGTGCTCATCACACAAATGTTTACCCTGGGCTGGAATCAAACCCGCAACACGCTGCGCAGCAGTCGATCGCTCAGCCACTGCGCCAACCATGTCGTCAAAAAAATAATACTAAAAAGAAAAAGGCAAGGCAAGCGTGCTCCACCTTAGGCCGCATCATCACTTAAGATCAGGTGAGTTGCGGTCAAACGCAAGCCTATGACAATATAAAAAAAAAATAAAAAACATGTTCAAATGCCACAGTTGGGCATCTTGCAATAAAATATCCAGTTTATATTACACACATATACACACCCCTCTCACGCACCCACATACATTCCATTCACACTCGCACATCACATCGCCACGTTAACACATCACACAAATTACATAAATTACTTAAAAAATGTATACAAAAAGCACAAAAAATCCATTATACAAAGTACATAACTAGGGCTAAAAATAAATGTAAGGCATCATGGGACTTAATTAAATATAATACCAATAATATTCAAATTCAGGAATCAAATATTAAGGAGGATAGAAACTGAAACCGGACTACTAACAAGCCCCACGGACATTGCCAATCACGTAAATGACTACTATATTAATTTGACGAAAAACGATTTTGACATTAACACTAATAATTATGACATTGATTCTATTAATTCTAGTATGTTTTTAATGCCCACTAATGATGGCGAAATACAAAAAGTGATAAAATCACTTAGGGATACAAATTCAACAGGTTATGACCAAATACCTACAAAAATTATAAAATACATAAGCCCTATTATTACTCCGGTACTAGTACATCTAATAGACTTATCATTATTCACGGGAGTGTTTCCTGAGAAATTGAAAATTACAGCTATCAAACCTATACATAAAAAAGGTAATAAAAAACTTGTTGATAATTACAGACCGATAGCCCTATTGCCTATTTTAGCCAAAGTTTACGAAAAGGTCATGCATACGCGACTAGTAAATTTTATCGATAAGTTCCAAATTTTTAAACCTGAACAGCATGGATTCCAGAAAAGGAAATCGACAACCACAGCGGCATTTAATTTAATTAACCTAGTTACTAAAAATATTGACCAAAAAATCCCGACCACTGTTGTATTTTTTGACATGTCAAAAGCCTTTGACTTTGTGTCGCATGAGCTACTACTTAAAAAATGTGATAAATATGGAATACGCGGTAAAGCAAATGCATGGTTAAAAAGTTACCTTACAAACAGATCGCAATTTGTAGAAATTACTGTGGATAGACCAAATCAAAACGGTGAACTGACATTTCAATCCGAATTAGGTTACAACTGCACAGGCGTTCCACAGGGCAGTATTATAGGCCCCCCACTCTTTCTGATATATATAAATGACCTGACAGAAGTAACTGATCATCCCTGCATACTCTTTGCACACGATGTGTCTGTAATTATCCCTAAAAATAATGAAAACTATAATGTCGAAATAAATAATACTGTAAGCAAAATAATAACTTGGATGGAAAAGAATAACCTTAAACCTAACATAGATAAAACTAAATATGTACAATTTTGCAACAAAAACTGGAATAATATAGATTTAAACATCACATATAAAGATAAACAAATACAACAATCAGATAGTATGACTTTTCTTGGGGTAGTTCTAGATGAGAGGTGTTCCTGGATCAACCATATTGATGAGATATGTGGAAAACTCAGTAAGTTTGCTTATGTTCTATGGCGTATATCTAACTTAACAAGTAGACAAGCCACATTGCAGGCTTATCAAGCATATGTTGGTTCAATATTGCGTTATGGTATACTGGTATGGGGAAACTCGGTGCATCTCGGAAGAGCGTTCATTGCACAAAAGAGGTTTATACGTGCAATTTGTAATGTAGACCCACTTACATCCTGTAAACCACTCTTTAGGAAACTTAGAATACTTACATTAACTGGTATTTATATTGAGGAAATATGTAAATTTACCAAATCTCACCCTGAAATGTTTGAAAAACTGGGAGATAAATGCAACTTCAAAACTAGATATCCTAATAGATTAATTCCTCCTAGAATGAAAACGGAACTATATAGGCGAAGTTGCTATCCTATGTGCATTCAAATTTATAATAAGATTCCTGACCAAATTAAAGAACTTCCAATAGTCCGCTTCAGAAGGGCTTTACGCGGGTGGTTAATTGAGAATTCCTTCTACACTTTGAAAGAATTTTTTCAGTTTAAATCTAAATGACTTAATTGTATACCCGAAATTTGCATGTCATTATGTTATGATAAAATATGTTAAGCTACTATTGTATCTATAAGAACTTTTATAACCATATTTCTGTGCAAATAAATCTTTGACTTTGACTTTGACTTTGACACCGCATCGCATCGCATCGTCATTACCTCTAGTTTGACCTTATCTGTTCCGTGGTTTGACCCAACACCTGCCTAGTTCAAGAAGTCAGAATTATATAATAGGCCTGGATACTGTTAAACTTTGACTGAACAGTCAGGCATTAGGCCGCCTTTGTAGCTATGTGCATGAAGTATAAATATAAATAAACAAAAAATAAATAATTAAATAGTATACACCGTGGTATACAACTACTCTTTGTACTTACGTGGTATTACCTCGGCTCGCCCCGATTGGTCACACGTTGAGGGCGACTCTGCAACCTGCCAGTGTCATGGCATAGATTGCGACGAGTAAACAAAAAAAAATTAATTAGAAACTTAGATGCGAGCTACTGACTGACTCACACGTGACACTAACTCGTATCTTAGGGTCACACGGTGCGAGTTCTTGTAATGAAGTTGACTTTAATAAGCCAACTCGAGCGGTAGCTCTCACTGTGTAACCGCTGTTTGCCTTAAGTCTATGCTCACTAATGCTGCCAATAAATCAAAGACCCTTCTATTCAGAAGGCCTTCAACGGACATGACTAGACCAGTACTATTTCTACAAGATAATAAAATCCGAATGTTCCTTTCTCTGCTTACAGCTCGTAATTTTAATTACCAATTCCATATATTTTCGAGTTACGAGCTTCCATAGATAGAACAGTCATTGTTACGCCACGAACATATTGTTTACGGCCTAGTTGCAGAAACAGCGAGATACTATTGTTTCATTAAATACTTTATGTTGCCAAACTTATCAGAAACAAGTAGAACAATCATAGAGTTATATCTTCACGGTGTTGGATAGAGGAAAGTAACGCACTAGTTAGAGGAGTAATTGGTGATTTCTACGTTTGATGCTAAGAGTTTCTCCGTTCTGATGGGTTGATTGGTTGATGGTAAACAATACAACGAAGACTTCCCTAGTTTTCACTCAGTCAGCTGTCGGTCCGGTTATCGTTTGAGTTGTGACATTTCAAAGGCACCCGTCAAGTGCTGTGTGTAGGTACCACTCATGCAATAAAAAACTTTAGAACAGGTTAAAAACCATTAAAAACGTCTATTATACCTTTAACAATCAATCCCGTTATTTACTTCTGATTGGGTTATGGTCTTCAAGTACTCAAATAATAAGTCTTAAGCGAAATTTTTGCTGTGTGGTGCCGGCCGCGAATATTACCAGCTCATTTCTACCCGTGGGTGTCGTAGAATGCGACAGAGTAATGTTGACCAGAAGATGGGCAGCAGCGTCCCTCTGAGTATCATAACACCTACTGCGATCGCCAACATGCATCGGCCAAGCATGGCGATTTCGGCTGAACCCGCCATTGGGAGAGGCCTATAACCAGCAGTGGGAGTCTACAGGTTGACATTATGATGATCAAGTGAAATTTTAAACACTAATTTAATTTTCACTTGAGGAATAACAGGATCAAAAATTTTAAAATCTTACAACCCAAAAGTATCTTTTTAAATAATACATCTCCTTTTTCACCAGGTTTCCATGAAGCCATCGGCGAAACAATCGCTCTCTCCGTCTCCTCACCTCGCCACCTCCAAACCCTGGGCCTGGTGCAACGATCAGTGGACGATACAGCACACGACATCAACTACCTCTTCACCCAGGCTATGGACAAACTGGCCTTCTTACCATTCGCACTAGTGATGGATAAGTGGAGGTGGGATGTCTTCACTGGGGACGTGAGGAAGGAACAGTATAACTGTCATTGGTGGAGACTCAGGTTGGTTACTTTCGAACTTTAAAATGTTATTTTTATCTAAAGCATGACTGGTAATTATTAGAACCGATATTTAAACCATATTATATTGTACAAATTGCTAGGATCATATTTTTTTCCTCTCGAACATAGGTTTCCACTGGTTTTGGTGATACTGAAGGTCAAAGTCGCAATCATTTCTATGAATAAAAACTCATAAAAATGATTTTGATCTTTGACCTTCAGGAAGAAGAAGAAGAAGGAGAAGTTTTGCAAAGACATTAGAAATACTTATTTGTAAAAACGAAAAAGTATTCCAAGTGTCTTTGCAAAACTTCTCCTTAACAAACAATCAAAATTTTCTAATTTTCTTAACTATTTACGCTTTTTTTAAATAACGGAATTAATATCAAACACACGTTACCTATCAGCCTACCAAATTATGATTGGTTGAAAAAATAGTACATTATGGTACTAGTGTGTAATGATGGTGATTACCGCTGAGGCGTCATTGAGACCCGAGCCGTTAGGTGAGGGTCTTAAGAGAGCCGAGGACGGTAATCATCAGTACACACGTGTATCATACGACGTTTTTCAACACACTTGTGAAGAAAAGAATTCTAAAAAAATATGTTCAACAGTGAAAACGAGTTGTGAAAAATTTTTCGCAATGGCGGGAAAAATTAATCAGTTTTCCTATGCGCGCGCATCAAATAATCGCGATCGGCCATAGACTAAAAGAATGAGGTTCCTTTTTTTTTGTCTTTCGCGCATAGCGTTCTAGCCACGTACAAAATGGGGAATTCAAAGTTTTCTTTATTACAGAGAATACAAAAGTTATATTTGAGTGAAAGTTTTATTTATTAAAAACGTACAAGAAGAAATCTATCTATCTATTTAAATACGAAGTTGCATGAAATGAGCAAGCAATAGGTACATTAATTTCTTTGTACTATTGAACACGATCTTTTTTGTATCGAAACTTTTTAAAGAACAAAGCAACTCAACCAATAAAATAAATTTAAAACCCCTCTAACTCACTTGTGAATAATAGCAATGAAAAAGTCACAGTTTGATTACAGGTGTCATTATGTGCCTAATTACGGTGAAATTAGAGCCATTTTATGAGCAAGTGTGTTGAAAAAATAGTAATGGCATTTGGAATAGGTATTCTTAAAAAACTTATAATAGTAGATTGTTATACAAGGCGCTAAAATGACCCATTATATACGAGTTAGTTTTACTCCCGAGCTGTAGCGAGGGAGTAAATAGAAAACCGAGTTTTAATGGGTTTTAGCGCCGTGTGTTACACTATACTTTTTACTACGATTGCGAGAAATTAATTACGGTCACTACCTATTCAATTTGCAATTAGAGAAAAATTATAAAGATTTCGCGCCAATGCCTTTTTTTTGTTTCTTCTGTAGCCGCAACACATTGCATGCATTCTACCAGAGATCGCCGATTTTAGTTCCATTTTCAAAATTAAAATGAGGTTCTTTTTTTATGAAACAGTAATAAGTCGAGTCTTTATTCATGATTATTCTACTTATGACTAAAGACTTTTTCGTTTTTGTAGGCTCATTGTCATATTTGACACACAAAAATTAAAAAAAGAAAAAAAAATCCCCTAGAGGATGAAATGCTATTTTATCCCCGCTCTGGTATGCTACAATGACGGCCTTTTTGAGCAAGAGAAGTGAAAAAACAATTGCTACTTTGACCTTTAATATCTCCAGCTTCCTATGTATGTCCTAGTAGAAAAAATCTTAGTAAATGGTACAAAATGTGATATACGTATCGGTCACTATTTACCAGTCACCATTATATACTTATCTATATTCTATCTACCTTAATATTGTAAGCAGTTATCTCTTGAAGTCTTCTTCTTAGTCGTACACTCCTAGCGAAGTGGCCGTGGTCATGGATCGCCTGTTACATTTTTTGTGGCTTTTGCGAGACTTCTCCATCTCTCACTGTTCGCGGCAATGCGTGTACACTATCAGGGAACACTTTGTCGTCGATTTAATAAGGTCTGTCTGTCTTCTGGGTGATCGGACGCGAGAATATTGACTTTCTATATTTTCTAGTACCACTAATCGCTCCAAAGAGCTGTCGTTGCGTATAACATGTCCAAACATCTTGAGCATTTGCACTTGCACAGTAGAGGAAAGTCTTTGTTTGACGTGAAGCTCCTTCAAGATGGAAACGTTAGCGCGGTGAGCAGTGCATTTTATCCTCAGCAGATATTAGAGACGTCTGCACCACATCTCAAGAGCTCTCTCTCATCTCTTGAAGTACTAGTTCGATTACAACAAATCTTACAGCGAAAGAAAGCTAAACTACTGTCGAGTGTCATAGGATATATATCTTTTATGGTATATTTTATTTCCACGCGAACGAAGTTGCGGACAAAAGCTAGTTTATTTTCGGTCACAGATTCTAATCACAATGGAGACTAGTTAAGTACGCAGCATCCATTATAGTGCGCTAGATGCACTCCTACTTCCCTCACTTTTATAGTCCGATGTTGCTGATGGCAATTCGACATGACCAGAAAGAAACCAGGTGCAAGACAAACAGCTTTTATGTTCTTTCCTAGCCAGGCTGTCTACCACCACCTTTGAAATCCCTGACTGCCACAGAGAAATTATTAATGGAAAACCCATTAACAATTTAACCCAAAAACTAACTACAATCTACAACGCCACGCTCACTTTTTCCATTTTCCGATTCAAACACAGATCCTAATCTTCACATGCCATAACATAATACAAACGAGGTGTAAGATCATACGCAAGTAACCGCTGCTCATCGGCCGTGTGTTAAGTAACGGTCACCCTCAGCTGACCATTACGACATGCTATAGAGTACACTGGTTATCTTGACTATCTTGATAGAATATTATGTAGTAGGTAACTCGCATTCCGATTCTAGTGATCTAGATTTTGCTGCTGGAAAGCCAAGAGTGCCGTATGTAGTCCTCGAGTGCACCGGCGTCACCATAGATATCCGAATCCGCAGGGAAACTCTTGGAACACCGAATTTCTTTGAGTATGCCCTGGGAAGATTGGGAAGATCTGCTACTGGAGGGAGGTAGGCTGGTTGGAATAACGGTCGTCATGGCTCACGTACAATAGTCCATTTTAAGGAGTAAGTGTGGAAACTGAACCCCCTAACATAGAACGTAGAATGGCTAAATGCAGAACAGAAACCGTGCTTAGAAGAAGAACAGCAAGGCAAGGAGATGATACTTTGTGACTTGCTATAAAAAATATTAAAGAATGGAAATGTTCAAACAATAGCTAAAAGAACAAGCCAAAGCAGTCTTAGGTCTTAGACCAAATTTGAGAATAGGTAGAATATAACCTTTTTTAAGCAAAAGTCTTGAGTCTCTCTGGTTTCGACATTGGTGCTTGTCATTAACGCCTGGTAATTCTAGACCTAGTGATTCAAAGTTTCTAGTAGATTAAGTGGTGGAATACTATCACTTAACTGTAATTGTAGCAGTAACTAAAAGAATTTCACTTTTCATGCTGTCTTTCATGCCTCGGAAAATACGTAAAGATGTTAATTCTGCACCTGTTTCTTTCTGGTCGTGTTGTATTGCCGTTCCCTCGGACTATAACAGTGACAGAAGACCCTGAGACTGCACTCCCGCAGTGGGTGTAGTTGAATCGTTTATAAGGGACTCGTCGAGCTTCTTTCCTCAGCGCTTTTCTGCTGATCACCAATGGTTGATTTAGACTTCCAGGAGTTGAAGTGGTTTTGGAGTGATTTTGGGAATAGTGTGACGGGCTTGTCCCATTTAAAAAAGAGAGAGTGTTCACAGGGTGACTGGCTCCAGGAGTGGCTCCATAATACAAAGAGTAGCTTTGCAAATTTTAGATCTGTAACCAAACACGAACAATAACAAAATTGAATCACTTCACACTTCACATGTTCTCATTAAACATTACACTTTTTTACTCACCTAACTCACTCATTATCAGTTAGATAATTCTGTGAACTCACGCAACTTCATGACATAATGTTAACGGTCTGACGATCGGTTAAATGTGTGAATACGAGTAAGTACTTATGTGTATTCTAGGTCAAAATGTAAATTATGTAGCTGTATGTTACTTCGTTTGAAGTTAATCAATTAACTTGATGATGTAGTTTTCTTGCTAAAACTTGCCTAAACTTCTCAACTAATATTATAAAGAGAAAAGATTTGATTTTTCAACCGATTTAAAAAAAACGGAGTTTCTCAATACACGCACTTATATTTTTTTTTCAGTGTATCCTGTTTTCGATGATTCTTTTCTTAATTGATAGTGTATACGACAAAGTTGGTCCCATATAAATCTTATGAAAATGTTCCACCCCTAAAGGTGGAAAATTAAGGGATAATTGATTTTCTTTGGTGTCACCGTTTCGTAATATTGTCGTTGTATGAAATACGAAACGGTGACACCAAAAAAAAATCAATTATCCCTTAATTTTCTACCTTTAGGGGTGGAACATTTTCATAAGATTTATATGGGTACCTATCATATATTACCTATGTAATAACTTGACAATAAATATTGTTATTTGTATTATATTTATATTTTATTGTTTATTGTTATTTATTGTCAAGTTATATTATACAATATTTATTGTCAAGTCGGTGGCAATACAGAACAACAAACAATACCAAAGTCACCGACTTGCGAATTTAAAGTAATTTTTTTACTTTCTAAAGGCGGTTGTCTTTTATGTAAAAAAGTCTTTTTTTGTATGTTGCTTTGTAATGAATACAATAAAAAACTTATTTTATTATCAAAAAAATAGGGATCCTTAAAAAATACACGCGGGCGAAGTCACGGCCGAAGTGTTAGTGTTAGTATATGAGGGTAATTTTTGTATGACATTTTTAGTAATTACGACCCCAATACACCTTAAATAATTTAAAAACATTGGTCCTTCCGCATTCATTTCACTTAGTAAAATTTGATCGTGAAACAACCGAACTTCACAATACCGCAAAAAAAACAAAAGACCCCATAGCGAGTGCTACCGGTTGCAAGAACGCAAATGAAGTGGTCCACGTCGTGATGCGATTGCGGTCGTGGGACGGCCTTGACTCGGTAACGGGTTCACATCTCCGATGAAAGCAAGAGTTGTAAGCGTGTAATGCATAGGCGGTAGCGGGATTTATATTTTTTATTAAATATTTTATTGTTACATGTTGGATTGGTCTACACTACGTCAGAACAGAGAGAATTAGAAAAGTGATAGGGATAGTTACATATTATAAATTAAAGTTGAGTTTATGTTCGTTTAAGCTAATCTCCGGAACTGCTGGTCCGATTCTGTCAATTATTTAGTGAATAACAAGCTACGTTATTCTTCGTCATCATCATCATCATCATTTCAGGCGAAAGACGTCCATTGCTGGACATAGGCCTCCCCCAATGGGGGGGTTTTGCCATAATCGCCACACTTGGCAGGCGGGTTGGCGATCGCAGTATGGTTGTTACAAATGCACAGAGAACGCTGCTGCCCATTCTCTGGTACAGTCAACAGCAAAAGTAGATGATCAAAATCAAAAATTCAATACTAATTTACTAACACTAATTTATATAATTTATTACTAGTTAATTTATTAAAAGTATGTGATTGTCACACACATACTTTTGAATCACTTCGACGCCACACAGTTCTGACGCGAACTCCGTTTATTAGTATTGAATTTCTGATTTTGATCATCTACTTTTGCTGTTGACTGTACGTCCCTTAGTCGCCTCTTACGACTCCCACGGGAAGATATGGGATGGTGCTATTCTTTACGTCCGACACCATACGGACCTTATTCCATTACGGACGTTATTCTTGAGATCTATATATTATTATATATATGTACATAGATATTAGAGACATGGAGATATATATATATATGTAGGATCGTCAGGTGCGATCGAGGAGGAGTGCCGAGCGGTATAGTACATCGTCAGGACTATAGGCGTTCCCATTATCCCATTAGGGATAAACAACATACCTGTGAAAACAATTACACACTATTAGTAAAGAAAACACAATACAAATGGTAATCAGTAACAAGAATAAAGTAAGTTCAAGGTACAGCAACAATACAGTTAATCGAACAGACCATTAAGGTCCCACAGTTCGTACAGTGGCGAAGCCACCCAATGATAAACGAACAAACCCTTAAGGTTTATAGTTCGTACAGCAGCCTAAGCCACCCAATGATAAACGAACAAACCCTTAAGGTTCATAGTTCGTACAGCAGCCTAAGCCACCCAAATACAAAGTGTATCGCTCGCTAGCAGCAAGCCTATACAGCTATGTGAATATACAGCAGCGCTGTACCAGGTAAACCGACAGTATTGTCGGGAGCAGGAACTCTTTACTGAGTCGAATCCGAGGATCGACTGCCATACTTACGGAGTGCACGCTCTTTTATAAGGCGATGCCCCCCACCTTGCAACCTCTCCATACAAATCTATCCAATGCCGCACGGAAGTGCGTCACGCGTTTACTTGATACAAAACACTACAATGTACTAAATCTAACAAGATTTAATTATAAAGCAATCAAATACCACACTAATAATTGTCACGTGTCAATTGTCAACAATAGTGATTTCATAAAGTAATTCGTTTTACATTCAAAGTAACGTGTCAACAATTATTTTGAATAAAACCATCGATAATAATTATCGAAATAAAGTAACCACAAATCAGTGTGCACACACAATTAATCATGTTTCGAATTAATAGACAATAATTGATAGTAAAATCACATACATTAACAATAAGAAACACAAATCATAACAAATTTAGTTAACACCCACAATGTGATTAATAAACTGTCTCCGACACGGCCAGACTGACATTCTACACGTCCTCGTGTAGTTATAAAGTTCTTGGTAAATATCGATCGGCCTTTCTGACAAAAACCTTTAATTAGCAAAAGGTATGTTGTAAAGAAAAATCCTGAATTAGTCCTGAAGTAAAATCATTAGCAAAATTTGCATCATAACCAGTCAAAATAACCATACTGTTACAGACAATACATAGCTCAACAAAAGTAGAGACATAGTCTCCCAGCCGAAATCACACCATGGGATTCGACAAGTAACTTGAAGTCGAATAGACAACCCGCATAGGCGTCAACATAGACAACCCGCATAAGCGTCAAGTTCAACATTCAAATACAATCAATAGTCAACATAGACATCTCAATTCAGCTATAGTATGTCAGCAGCAGATGAATCATCATCATCATCATTGTCAACATTGACATCATTAACAGTTACTGATGGACATTCAGGGACTTTTCGTACATTGTTACTCAAAGATTTTATCAAATATCATTTTGGATCTACAACCAAAGTATCCAATAACAAAGTAACCATTAACAGAATAACCATTAACCAATTTACCAATAACAAAGTATCCATGATAAAGTATCCCAACTTTAAACCTTCGGTACTTTTACCTATAACCAGTGTTGCTTGTTCTCTTTTATAGAACAGAATTTACTTTCATCTCCTCACTGTCAACAGCGTTACAGCCGTCCTGCATCTTCACACGTTCTTGGGCGAATAGTTTATCTCATCATCTGTAAACAATCAGAAAAGAGCTCAAGTAAACAGCTTATCGTTCGGTCATTCTGATCAATTTAAAACAAACACTACAGACCTGATAACACAAAACAAGTTTAGTATCTTACCACACATGTAATTACCTTATTACCACACATGTCATGTCATTACCTAATTACCACACATGTCATGTCATTACCTTATTACCACACATGTCATGACCTTATTACCACACATGTCATGTCATTACATTATTACCACACATGTCATGTCATTACATTATTACCACACATGTCATGTCATTACCTTATTACCACACATGTCATGTCATTACATTATTACCACACATGTCATGTCATTACCTTATTACCACACATGTCATGTCATTACCTTATTACCACACATGTCATGTCATTACCTTATTACCACACATGTCATGTCATTACCTTATTACCACACATGTCATGTCATTACCTTATTACCACACATGTATCAGTAATGAAAGTACATACAAAACCCAGAGTCACAACACCCTCACCAGATAGTTGTAGAAAGAACATCACATCAGTGGTGGGTACATCACAGTTATCTTGTCACGGACTTCAACTTATCACGGATGATTAGTTGCTCGAAAACCGACTCACAGTATCTTTACTCGAAGCTCCCGGCTGTTCTCCGGTAGTCACTAAAGTGACATACTATTGTACCTGGTTTGAACCTAAGAGGGTTGAGAAGCATTAGAGAAGACTTTCTCTTAAGATGGGACAAGACACTCAGTTCTTGTTGAAGTTTAAACCTCATGTAATTCGGTAGTAAATGCTAGTAGATGAGCACGGGAAATGAAATTTCAAAACATGGGCCAGTACAGTACAAACAGCAGTTTGTTTGACACTTAGGTAGGTAAATAAGGGTAGCGGTAACTGTTGGAGTACCTATGTAAAATCAAACAATGAAATTAATGTGGGTAGGTGATTTATGAATGCCATTAAAACAGCCTTAGCTCAGCGCTAGGTAATCCCAAGAAAGGAAGCTGTCATAACAAAAGAGGTAGAGACATACGATAACTAGGGAAGCCATGCGGAAGCATTAGGAGGCAATCCCACTTCTGATGTAGGATCGTCAGGTGCGATCGAGGAGGAGTGCCGAGCGGTATAGTACATCGTCAGGACTATAGGCGTTCCCATTATCCCATTAGGGATAAACAACATACCTGTGAAAACAATTACACACTATTAGTAAAGAAAACACAATACAAATGGTAATCAGTAACAAGAATAAAGTAAGTTCAAGGTACAGCAACAATACAGTTAATCGAACAGACCATTAAGGTCCCACAGTTCGTACAGTGGCGAAGCCACCCAATGATAAACGAACAAACCCTTAAGGTTTATAGTTCGTACAGCAGCCTAAGCCACCCAATGATAAACGAACAAACCCTTAAGGTTCATAGTTCGTACAGCATGCCTAAGCCACCCAAATACAAAGTGTATCGCTCGCTAGCAGCAAGCCTATACAGCTATGTGAATATACAGCAGCGCTGTACCAGGTAAACCGACAGTATTGTCGGGAGCAGGAACTCTTTACTGAGTCGAATCCGAGGATCGACTGCCATACTTACGGAGTGCACGCTCTTTTATAAGGCGATGCCCCCCACCTTGCAACCTCTCCATACAAATCTATCCAATGCCGCACGGAAGTGCGTCACGCGTTTACTTGATACAAAACACTACAATGTACTAAATCTAACAAGATTTAATTATAAAGCAATCAAATACCACACTAATAATTGTCACGTGTCAATTGTCAACAATAGTGATTTCATAAAGTAATTCGTTTTACATTCAAAGTAACGTGTCAACAATTGTTTTGAATAAAACCATCGATAATAATTATCGAAATAAAGTAACCACAAATCAGTGTGCACACACAATTAATCATGTTTCGAATTAATAGACAATAATTGATAGTAAAATCACATACATTAACAATAAGAAACACAAATCATAACAAATTTAGTTAACACCCACAATGTGATTAATAAACTGTCTCCGACATATATATTATCAAACAAATTACGGACCTGTAAAAAGGCTAGTAAAATATAATATACATATATTTCAGCCTGGATTTTCCCACTGCTGGGCAAAGCCCTCTCCACTCTCATTCCGACTCTCTCTGTTAAGGGCTTATTGGGGCCAGTCTTTTTCGAAGGAATCTAGATCATCCCGCCATCTCCGCCTGGGCCTGCCGCGATGTCGCTTGCCATGTGGAGGAACCCATTGGGTTGTACTTTTGGCCCAATGATCGTCTGACATGCGGCAGATGTGTCCAGCCCAATTCCATTTCAGCATGACAGCTTTCCGAGTGACGTCAGTTATTTTTGAGTTTTATACCCAGAATACTCCGTTCCATAGCTCTCTGGCAAACCGAAAGGGTGGACCTCTGTTGATTTGTCAAAGACCATGTTTGTGAACCATATGTGAGGATGGGAAGAATACACACGTCGATGAGCCTTCTCTTAAGGGACAGTGGAAGAGTGCCCTTCATGAGGTCTTTCATTGCCCAATAACTCTTCCAGGCATTTTCGGTGCGTCTAGCAACTTCTTTGTTTTGTCTTGCCTGGAAAGAGACTAATTGACCAAGATACAGATACTCATCGACGTATCCAACCTCCTCACCCGCCACTGTGATCCTGTGATTCGTGCTGTTCGTCATCGACTTGGTCTTCGACATATTCATCCGAAGTCCAACCTCTAGGCTTGCCGTGCTAAGATCGTCTAGCATCTGAGTAAAATATAAATATAATAATAATATTTTATTATTTTGCTTGTAAGGTATAATGTCTTAGATAAAAATGTAAATACTACTACACAAGGACAAGCTTAATAATATTAAAACAAATATGCATTATTGACAAAAAAAAAATATGGGTATGCTTCTTATATCCATGAAAAAGCTTACATTTATAAGCCAGCCACTAGGGCTACCTTTCAACTCCGAATTATTTCCTAGCACAAGGTCGTATGACATGTTAAGTTTCTGACGCAAGTGAGAGCCTTAGAAAATAAAGAGAATAGAAATATTGTTTTTGACAGATTACACTTCCAGTATGCTCAGTCAAATTACATAATTATTTAATACCATATTTATTGTTTTGTTTTTGTTTGTTTTTCTGAATGTCTAAAGTTTAAATCCGCTATCTCCCATCATTAAACCAGCTACCTAAATCGTACTATGTTACAGAATGCATTTCTTACATTATGTAAGTAAGTTCAAAATCTTGTGTGTGTAACCAATTGACCTAATTTATTTTTAATAACACACTTATGTCGATATTACAGTATTAATGTACCATGTTACAAATAAGTACCTTAAGCAATGTCAAGCTTAGGAAAGTGTACTTGATCTGATTGAAGAAGTTTAACGAAGGTACACAAAAATTGAGTAAATTAAGTAATTTTATTTAAAGCATAATGTAAGGCATTTTATCATTACTTCTTTATTATTATTAGGGTCATGGGGCGCGAGTGCTCACCTTGTTTTTAGGGATATTGCTAAGCGGCTGGTGGACTCTTCACTCACGTGAAGAGTCCAGGGGGTTGGTCTTTTCTTGGGCCCAAGAATTGCTATTCCACGTGGTAATGCTGCTAGCCTTTTGGGCACTTGTCCCATTGAGAGCGATGCGGACGATAATTATTTATATATTGCACCTACAGCTTAGTTTTGATTTGTAAATTGATCTTAGAGTAACCCTCCTAATAATATCACTCAATCACAAGTCCATATCGGCTAGCCGGCAACGGAGCATTCGAAAATGTAGTAAAATTAGTTAAACGAGCATTATATTATTGTTATTTTGAAAATTCGCAATACTAAAATGGTAGGATGGTCGTCGGTAGGATGCGGATGGAAGGACCAAGAAACACTGAAAGCATGAAAACATTAAAATCTCTTATTTCTTTTGTCATAGGGAGCAGTATCAAGGCATCAAGCCTCCAGTGCTTCGTTCTGAGCTGGACTTCGATCCTGGCTCCAAGTACCACATTCCTGCTAACATCCCGTACATAAGGTAAGTCTTAGGATATAATAGTTCAACTTAATGTCTTCGGTTCTTACATAACGGCGCGTTGAACAATTTTCAAATTGCACTTTAAAATGCAGTTTTACGACACAAAATTATGATTTTCGGAAATCTTTCTAGTGCAAAATTATTTATTTAAATTATTTTCAACATCACAATTTGACATAAAACCCGTCACATACGTAGCTATAATATATATTATAGCTAGCCACCACACCACACACGGTAGCTATAATATAATAATATATTTTCGCCCTTATTACGTCTGCGATAGTTGTTTGTTTCACATTTTTGGAATATATTTTAATATGCCTTGCTATATCTGTCCACATATTTTGGTGACGTAGTAAAAATATATATTATAGCTGATCGTAATTTGCCTTACGTCTGACGTATATTAATATATATTATAGCTACGTCTGACGTACATTAATATATATTATAGCTACGTCTGACGTACATTAATATATATTATAGCTACGTCTGTGACGGGCTTAAACATATGCTTCATATTGAGTAATCTATCAATTGTGAAAATTGTTTCATATATTTTTTTTTCGGAATGGCATCTCGCATGTAACTTACGAGGTTGTCGGCTGCTTAACCGGACTTTCCTGTGGTGCCTTAAAAAATATTATTGTTAGGGCCTCCAGCCAGAGCAAAAAACTTACAAACTAAGCGACTGCTAAGGGCACCCTCTGTGGGTACGAGCCTCGGCTTAGGGCGTCGCTGGGGGAGGACAGCAAAGGGACAGGCTGGATCGGATTTCCATTATTTAAGAAAATAAATTAATATTTTTTTAAAATAAAATAAAAATAAAATAATAATAATAGTAAATCTTTATTCACATAAAAAGAGTTACAAACCGTTTCAAAGTCTTCCTGTATAAGATTATACAAGAAGACTTTGAAACGGTTTGTAACTCTTTTTATTTTTAATCAAAGGAGAATGGGAGGTTGGAGATGTGTGTGGATGACAGTATGTTTTGTGTATATGGGAATGTGTACGGGCGTGTGTGTGTGTGTAATGTGTGTTTCACAAAATGTTATTGCAATATTAGTTCCGTTTGCTCATAATCTTGTTCCAGTAGACAATGAAGAGCCAGTGTCAAGAAGTTACGTTATCATTGAGTGCTATAGGCTATATTTGATTATCAAAAATCAGGGATATGTAACTGAAATCATGCGAATATCATCGCGGGGTAAATGTTAGTTATAAATATTATAAAGCTGAAGAGCTTTTTGTTTGTTTTCGTTTGGACGCGATATTCTCCATAACTACTTATCCGAATCTGAAAATTCTTTCACTAATAAAAGAAGTAACGTTATTTTTGACTCTTATAGATAAGTTATATCTTCCAAAATATTTAGGATCCGTAAGAAAATTCAGGCAGACGAAGTCACGAGCAAACGTACGTACGTATTAGTGTTACGATTTCGTGATTGTATTCGCTTTTGAATTTGTATTTGTATTTTTATTTGTTTTTTTTTAACGATTTTTTTTGACGACGACCTACAGCACGAAGCGCGTTGTAAGTATTCGCTTTTGAATTCGTATTTGCTTTTTTGGCTTCACTCTCAGTGTTCCGCGCGGTCTATCTGCCTTTTGTTTCATAATCTGAGGTATAGACATTAAAACTTTCTTACTTCACAAGTAATACGAAGGTAGGTAATGTTAAGAAATGTATCGAGTTACTGCTTATTTTATTGTATTCCGGTTGTGCAACACTTCAGTAATAATATTATCTTGATGACATTTTGTTGGCAACACGTCTATCCATCATTGCTTGCTTTCATTTGTTTTAAATATCATGTTTACAATGTGCTAAACTTCTAATGTAGGTATTTCTAACTTATGCAATAAAAAAAAAATGATGTGTCTGTTTTTAATGTCAAAATAACAGCAAAATTACTTTTTTACTAAATGTATATATGGATGTTTACACAGTACTTACCTATATAAGAAAACTGCTTGTTATCTTTTTTGTTTGCCTGTCTCAGCTCTAGTTGTTTCTATTCTTCACTTTTAAAATACAGCTTAAAATTTTAGGGTAGACTAGCTTATGCCTGCGATTTTATCCGCATCAAAATCAAATACCCTTAATTTGGTTTACGCTCCGTTCGCCCCTTGGATCTTGCCCCTTTCGATTAAAATATTCCACTCGCCCAGTTTTTTATTATTTTGGTGTAGTGATTTGCCCCTTGCGGCATTTCCTTGTAAATTTACCAAAAAAGGTATAGCTAGACAGAAAAATAATACACCTAGTTACAGTTCATTTCTGCTTTCCTGGTAGTTTGCTGGACAAAATTAAAATTATGAAAATTGTGGAATAAAATATCAAAAACACAACAATGTAGATTATTCATAATCTATAAAGCAGTCATAAGTACCTACGCACACAGTTTTGCTAAAAAAAGGCTTAAATTAATAGTGGCGTTGTTTATAATGTATGCATTTTTCTGTCTAATATACCTTTTTTGGTAAAATTTTCAAGGAAATGTCCCAATAAAAATAATATAAAACGGGGTGAGCGGAACATTTTAATCGAAAGGGGTAAGAACCAAGGGGTGAACGGAGCGTAAACCCTTAATTCTTAATTAGTATAGTAATAGCCCAGTCGTAAAATCCGTTCTTAGCTGTCATCTTCTATAAACTACCTGTCAAATTTCACCTCAATACTCTGTATACATTATACAAGTCAAATAATTTTCGAGATAATAATAATAATAATAAAAATATAATAATATAGGTATATATTTATATTTTTAAATGTTTTTTTTTACTAATATTTAAAAATATTATACAATATGTAAATAAAATAAATAAATGAGAATAATAATAATAACATGTGGGGACATTTCCACACACGGCCATCTGACCCCAAACTAGGGAGACCCTGTACTACGGGTGTCAGTCAGCTGATATACATACACAAATACATTTTTAAATACATACATATATAGATAAACAACACCCATGAAGCAGGAAGAAAATTATATCATCATCAACGTCAAGTAGAATTTTGGAACATTTTTGAAAGTCGCTCAATTATTTTTTTCAAAACCATCTTTGTCACACGGCGATTTGAAACAATTTATTTCTCAAAACACAAATACAGCGTGTTGCACAATCTATTACACCATTCCTTGTAAGGACAAAATGGACAGTCGAGGTCCATTGTGGTGAATGTACCACAGAATCGTGTCACGCTGCCAGTAATTCATGTCCGATACAGTTTAAGACCACTACCGGCGTTCACACGGTATTGCGTGTACGAACTTTATTTGCAAGTCGTTGGCTGAGTATTATGTTGGTACCTACATGTTATGCGTGAAGATAGAAATTTAACTACTTTTAGTAGCGGTATTGTAATAAATTCAACTGAAAAAAAAAACATGCTTGTCTGGTTCCTCGTACAAAATGTTTTAGGATTTTTTAACGTTGGGAAGACAGTTGGAGATTCACAATTTATAAGTCTCATAATAGTTGGGTACGATGATTTTGTTGGGGTTAACTGGCAAAGAATAATGAGTATAAAAGCATTGATTATTTATCCCAAATCTGCCAACCCTTTTTTTTTTTTTTATCGTGGGGAAATCCTCATGGACTGTCTCCCGTCTGGGGAAGACGGGAGGGTGTGCCGGACTCCTACCGGCTAAAACCACCACGGTGTTCCTCGACTGACCTATGGGCGGGGGTACGGGATTCGCTCGCGCATGCACCGCGCCCCCGCCAGGCTATGATCCGCCTACACGGCGGATCCCGTCGACCTCGGCGGTCTGAACGCCGCCGAATCCTCTAGTGTGGCGCGCGCGGAACACGGCGCGCCGCCTACACGGGCCTGCATCTGGTCGGGTGGTGGACTGCCCCTAAGTCGACCACCCGCAGGCCGGCAACTCATGGAGGCCGGAGGTCATTAAGCGCCCTCCGGCGCCCGGTGCGTCTTCTCCTGGAGGGAAGCGAGGCAGTTGCTTCCCTCACCCTCTCTGCCGCCTCTTTTGCGTGCATGACATGCTCGCAAAAAGAGGCGACAGCCTCCCACGCACTCTCGCTCTGGACCATCGAAAGAACGATGTTCGGGAGCGAGAGGTCACCTACTGCTGCGGAGAGTTCACGGCGCTGCTCTGCCCAAGCTGGGCACTCTGCCAGCGTATGCTGCGCCGTGTCCTCCAGGCAATCTCCGCAGTGGTGACAACCGGGCGATTGTTCGCGGCCTATACGACATAGATACTTCCCGAAACAGCCATGTCCGGTCAGTATCTGTGTCAGCCGGAACGTGAGGGCGCCGTGTCGGCGCCCTAACCAATCCTCCATGACGGGTCTTACCGCCGAAATTACGGCGTGCCCTGAAATCTGCCAACCCTAAGTCTTTCTTTCCTTCTTGGCACAGATATACATGCATTTAAACAGACAATTTAGATGAGCATACAACAGCAACTACTACTCAGCATAATGGTATGCTATAACCACAACACAGCGATGGTATTCAGTGGTCACCTACAAATTACGGAAACCAAGCAAGTCAATGCTCTGTCTAGCCTTGGAATTGATAATAAAACAAAATAGTAATACTCCTTACATAGACACAAACAAGGTCTATAAAATAAATAAATAGGAAAACACGCCCATCAATCGAGCACGGCGACTTTATTAGAAAAAGCGCGGCAGAGCTCGACCACTCACTAGATGGCTCTCTAATGCGACCCGTGACTTGAAGACCCTTCATATTGATAACCAGATCACTCAGGATAGAGCATTGTGACGCCGACTAACGAGACCCCGACCCCAACTGATGGGAAGAGGCAAAGAAAAAGACGAAGACAGATACAAGGTCTACACATGTTGAGGAGATCGTGGAGTATGTTCAAGCGTAGACCAGCTGGACCTTAAGGGTCGAGAAGTTGGAGTCGCGGCACAACACGAATATTAAATCACTCGTAGTGCGAATTCCGACTTATTCAAAGTCAAATCATTTATTTCCACTAGATCATTAAAAGGCACTTTTGAACGTCAAATGAGAAATTAGAATCTAGTTGCCCATTCCAATTTGTAGTTTCGTATAGAGAAGAATGGGCAAAAAACTCCATACTTACTCTCATTATATTGAGACCTTCCTTACGAGTGGGGTCTTGGTCGAAGGGAGTCGTGTATCGGCGCAACTTCTAATGCTTGCAGCAGCAACCACGCAGCGCAATACGACCGACAATAAGAACAATTTACGTGAACAATAGTTTGTTTTTGTCATATTACTTATAAATCTGTATAATAGTCTGTAGGCTTCTGGTATATAAATGTCACAGGTCCTTATTACCCGAAATAGATGATATATTAGTATTATATTGTACTTTCTTTTGAAATGCTGAAACTGCAACATTTCCGAATAATATAGAAAGCTCTCGAACAAAATAGATTTTCTTCTAAAACATTAGTTATCCGGGGATGGATAAAGCTCATACTAACGAGTTGTCTGATGAAGGAGATTATGTAATACGTATTGCGCTTGCACAAGTGACGCGGTTTCCTTAATGACGATGTAGTTATGTGCAGGAAGTTGACGGTATACAAGTTTACTGCGGTTTTTGGATGGTGTGATTATTTTGGGGAAGGGATGGAATATTTTGCTAGTAATAAAATAAAGAAAATAAAATTCTATTGATTGGATAATTTCATAAAATCTACATACACGTTTTGAAATATTTAATTTCTCATGTCAAGGTGTTCGTTACAAAATTGACATTGACACGTCATATTTCCTATAAAAAAAGGTACAATATAACCTCTTTGCCTAAGATTTCAGATTATAATTTATACGTAATTAATGAATGATATCGAAACCATTTTAAAATGTGGCCACACTGCTTTTCGAGATGTGTCAATATTGACGATTTCGATATTTTTTTAGCTGCAATTCCTTTTTTATAGTATTACAGTATCTATAGGTACTAATATTATAAAGCTGAAGAGTTTGTTTGTTTGGTTGAACGCGCTAATCTCAGGATCTACTGGTTCGAATTGAAAAAATCTTGTTGTGTTTGATAGTCCATTTATCGAGGAAGGCGGCCAATGCGAAGCCGGGTCGGGTTGCTAGTATTACATTGTAAAAAGGTAGTTTGTTTATAAAAGGAAACCTTTAAAAGTTTTAGTCCGATAACAAACAATATTTCACGTTCATAAAAAACTGTACTATTTCCGAGAATAATAAGTTACGTAGGTAATATGGTAGATATAGATATCACTTCTACGGGAAAGAAGTTCCGGGTAGAAGCTGTAGTGGATATAAAAGATACGCGTGATTATAGGTGCAACGTCGTGTACCGTGATAAGCAATTTTCTTACATTAATGTAATGTTTTCCGGTCTTTACGTACTTTAATTGGATGTAAGGACCAAAATGGCATCCTGAAACATCCTACTTATTTTATGGATTCAGTTTATTGTTACAGCACATTTAAACTTATAAATTTTATTCGGGAAGCAGAAGTTCGGATATTATAACGACGGTAGAAATAATATTACGGCTAGAGTATTTGGGATTTATAAAAAGTTGGCATGTGTTTTGTTTCTGCTTTAACTGAAACCTGTATTTGTCGAAAACTTTTAAAAATCAAATTATGAACTTTCTTTGCATACTACGTAATACAGGTAATACTTATTCCTAAGTAATTAAATACAACTTACCTTGGAGATTTCTTTCAATGGTTTCCGACCATTGAATGGAGAAAGCAATTTGCCTTTCTGTTGTTAATTACAAGTTGCAAAATTTACTGAAAATATTTACTTATTGAGTGATATTGAGACTTTTCTTATTTGTTTCTGAGATAGTAACAAATTATCGATTCGACATTATGGCAAAATCCCCCCTTGGGGAGGCCTATTTCCAGCAGTGGACGTCTTTAGGCTGAAATGATGATGATGATGGAAGAAATAGTTACACCTTCTATTTGTATGGCTCTTCACTGCACCCAGAGTACAGAAAAAGATAGTGTAGAGAAAATAAATAAAATTATTAAAAAAAAACCCACATAAAAGTGAAATCAAACACATCTATAAAAATCATGAAGTAATTTTTGAGTTGCAGTATGACCCAGTACTATTACAACAAAATTACAGTTGCTTCAGATTACACTTGCATAATATTAATCGGTCAAATTGATTAAAAGTTCAAGTGAATTTGATTGCTTAGATAACTTTTACTTAGTATCAATTTTTTAATCTTTAAGTAACGGAGAAATAAAGATGGCGGTTTGACAGCTTTTGTGTACTTAATGTCTTCACTGTCAATGTCAAACTATTTAACTTTAGATAAATGTTATCTGACCATTGAAAAGTCACAAGAAATTAAATCACTTTACGAATTCTTTCAAAATATGTCTTTTATTATTGTATCTCGAGATCTCAAGGTGTATTGTCGTTTAGCACGAGATTTATAACTGTTGAGAACAACTAGGTTGGACAGTGAAAGTGGTTTGTCTGCTAAAAAACTTGATATGAATAATTTAGTGTTATGTAGCTTATGTATCGGATTTCTTTAAATAGTGTGATGTCATTGTTACTTGGATAAAACTTTGGTATTACCTATAAGCACTGTTTTCTGTAACTTTTTAAAAGTAAAAGGGCTGTGAAAAATTTCAGTTATTAGATTATGTAAATAAGTTTGTTTCAAAACGGTTTAACCTACATTGTAATGCTCTTCTAGGAAATTATATGTAGGTAATTACGGTTTGATTGAATACCGAAGCAGTGGGGAAATTATTATTTATGTAAGCTACATACATTGTACATTATTGATGTAATGATGTTAAAACTAGCTACACGTTACAGTTTTCCGGTTTGTCAAGTCATGTTCTGTTCAAAGATTAATTTTCTTCTAATCGCGAAAGTGAGATAGACGATAGATCATAATAATATAATTCTGGTTCTATACAACGGTTTTGCTCTCTTTAATTAAATATCAATAAAACGAAAACCTAATATTATTTATATCACTTTTTTAATACTTTCGTTTACTATTTACATCGCAGGTACATAGCAGTCACAAAATATTAATTAAAAAAAAACAATTACTAAACGAGTTAACACTTTAAAGCTAAAGAAAAAATAAAGAGATCAGTTCTTTTTAATGGTGGTATTGCTCCTCTTGGCCGCCCTCGAAACCCCCCTCGTGACCCCCTTCTTGACCCCCTTCTTGGCCCCCTTCTTGACCCCCATCATAGCCGCCTTCGTAACCTCCGAAATCTTCACTCCCACCATGAACTTCTTGTTGTGCCTCTTCATGGTGTTCGTGGTGCTCATGCTGTACAATAGGCACGTGCACTTTCACGGGGTAAGGCACGGGTTTGTCGACATGGTAAGGCACATGCTTCTCAATATGCACAGGGTACGGCCTGTCTACAGGGATCTTCACTGGGTATGGCACCTTCTTCTCCACTGGGTAGGGGATGACTTTCTCAACTGGGTAGGGGACTGGATAGGGCACCTTAACTTCGTAAGGCACTGGCTTGTCGACGTGCACGGGCACTGGGTTATCGACATGCACCTTAACTGGGTAAGGTACCTCCTTTTCAACTGGGTAAGGTACTTTCTTTTCAACTGGAACAGGGACTGGCTTCTCAACGTGTACGGGTACTGGGCGGTCGACGTGCACCGGTACTGGGTAGTGGATGATTTTCTCGACAGGGTATGGTACATGTACCTTGACTGGTACTTTCACGGGGAACGGCACTTTCTTCTCCACGGGGTAGGGCTGGGGCACGTGCACCTTGACGGGGTAAGGCACGTGTTTCTCGACTGGGTAGGGGACGTGTTCGTACACATTCACTGGGACGGGGTTGTCGACGTGAACTTTCACGGGAACAGGCACGTGTTTCGTCACGGGGTACGGCTTAGGGATGTATTCGGGTACTTTGATGTATTCCTTGACTGGGTAGTGGACGGTTTTGACAACAGGGTAGGGCTGTGGTACGTGCACTTTGACGGGATAAGGCACCTTCTTTTCCACTGGATAGGGGATGCGTTTCTCAACGGGGTACGGCACTGCAACTTTCTTGATAACCGTGATGGTTTTCTGTACATGTTCCTCGTGGCCAATGTGGTGTCCATCATTACCACCTCCGAAGTCGTGCCCACCTCCTCCGCTCGAGCCTCCAAAGTCGTGCCCGCCACCTCCGCTGGAGCCTCCGAAGTCGTGCCCGAAGGAACCTCCGAAGTCGCCACCACCAAAGTCTCCATGATCACCATAGTAGTCCGATAGTCCTCTTTTGTCTTGTCTCTTTGTTTCCTCTGCGGCTTTTGGTTCAGCCTTAGTGTCCTTCTCTGCCTTCTCCTCTGCCGTGGCCAGGCTTAGCGCCACGGCCAGGATTAAGGAAGACCTCTGAAATAAACAAACATTATCTTAATTATTTAAGTAACGTTTAACTTTATTTAGTAGATGAAAAGAAACTGTGTGATGCGAATTATTTTCTATAAATATTCACCATGACTAATCTAAAACAACTGAGATCAGAAACGGAATTAAAATCATACAGGAAACGCTAAATGAAAAGGGAAAATTAACTTATACTAGTGAAATCTAAAACTGGAAGTGAACACAAGATCTTTCCGAGCATTGTGGGATAAGTCATAACGACTAGGTAGTTATGCGAATGAGGAAATGACTTTACGTAATATTGATCTAGTAACGCATCGCTCACTCAGATAATGATATTAATAACTTCACGATACATGACACGTTCACTAAAATAAGGTTCGGTGACATTATAATTGAAATTCGATTATTCTTTTTTCAAATCAATTCGAAATTTGAAATTCCCGCCACAATAAAAAAGCACAATGACACTTGACATCCAAACTGCACACACATAGAACACTGTCACTTGATTTTTTTACTAACCAGTAGCTTCATTTTCGCTTCGCTTGTTGTTCAGCGAATGTTACGCCGTGAGTGTATTCCTATCACGCCAGTTACCACGTTTTATACCTCATGCAAGTAGTTTCGTATGTACGAATGTTGCAAACACTTTCGCTAGTGTGGGTAACGGGTCAATGTGTGGGTGTTGGTTTTTTTTTAAGAAGATGGGACCTTTTTGTTTGAGATGCCCTGTTTGTTTTTAATTGAAGTTATAAATTAGTTCCAAGATTAAAGAAAATTACAGGCCTTTTTTTAATTTACATTCCTGGCAAGTACAGTAAGGAAATATACATTGATAATGATAATATTATGATTATAAATTTTATTTTAAAGTTTTAGTTGCATCCATATTTTTTTTACGTATTTGTTAAAAATCTTTTGTTATTTTATTTGGCAGATTTTATAATTTTAAATTAAAACGTAAAAAGCCTTTAAAAATTGTTTACAAATTAATTTAAAACAATACATATTATTGCCATGTGATAATTAACGTCTGGTGTCTTTGAGATAAAAAAATATTTTGCCGCAATATGTGCAGATAGAACAGGCTTTTAAGTAAAAGTTTATTTTCAGAAATGATCATAAATAAATAAATAATTTTAGGAGATTGGAATTCTAAATATTCAGCGGCAAAATATTCATTGCAATTAAATAAAGACCCAAACTCCATAGTTTTCACTTTTGGACACGATGTCAATTAATGGTAATAAAAACAGTATATCTAACTAATTTTGCAAAATCAACTAAAACACCGGAAGTGACTCAAAGAAATAAATTATTTTGCGTCTACTAATTTATGAAAATATGTTCATTCAATCCTAATACTGAACACTTAATATACAATTAACACGTAACATTAAACAACTTACGTGTGTGCAGATTTTCTTTAAATAACTACAAAAACAAATATCTATCTTTATCAATCTTCCACGAGATAGAATAAAAATTAATTTAAAAACCAGAAATAAAACAAGAAGAAAATAGCTTCCATGGTAGCCATTACAGTCAATCTAGACCACAATCTGAGATCAAAATTAATTAACCATATTTATTATGGAGATAAACGATGGAAATTTAATACAATATATATTTATTCGGCTGCGTTAACTTTAAGCTTAATTTATTGAGACACCTAAACAGAACGATTAGTAAAAAATCATATTGTCTCTATTACGTTATCTGCCTCATAAAACAAAATGATATAATTTTATTGATTTTATTATCTAGTAACATTCTTTCTACGCATTAAAACAATCAGAGCATGGCCTGCCATAAAACTCTGACAGCAATAAATTATTGTTTCAATCACTTCACGCCTAATAACATTGTAGCTAACTAACGACTTTTTTAGACTAAAGTGACAGGACTTCGGTTTCTCGAACTAAAAATGTATGTGACAAATTGTCAATCTGTCATCAATTTACTCGCGCTTGACAATTTGCCAAATTAATTTTTACCGGAGGAAACAAACAAAGGAAAATGACACTAACCCACCGGGGGTAAGGTCAGGAATGATATTAACAAAATCAAAAAGTAAGTATCGGAAACGATTTCTTTGACTTTGTTCGTCTCGTCGTATAAATGTTTCGGCGTATAACTAGTCGTTTCAAATAACGGTATGGATTACAGGCAAGTAACCTGGTAGGTAAACTATACTTCACTGTACCCAAGAGTAATAATCGCCTTTATGACGTTATCTCTTTCAATATTCGAGCATTTTAAGAATAAAAACAAGCTTATGTTTTCTTCTCTTATCAAACTTCCTATTTTGATTAGTATTTAAATGATGATCTAATCAATTAATTGATTAATTTATAAGCTGCCATATAGTTCCTTTTTTATTTATTACTTTCTAAAACAGAGCTTCTTCTCTTCTACAATATTGCTGTGCCCGACAAGGTCCATAATGATCCTAATTATAAACACCTACATCCTAAGCAAATTTATACTTGTAGAAAAGCAATAAAGATATTATAATATTGAGAATGACGTATAATTAGGAGCTAATAATAGAGATAGCTATGAGTAAATATTATAACAATGACTATGGCATTTTATAATCCTGACCGACAATAGGAATTGAAGTCAAATTATTCAAAACACATAAGTATCACGTAAAAGAAAATCTATATCAGAAACGTGATGGTATTTGTAATTTGGTTATAGTACACAAACCACCTTGTTATACGATTGAAAATTAACGCAAAATTGACGTGACAAATTGTCAAACGCGCGTAAAGTGCTGTGATTGGTTGGTTAAATTATCAACAAGCACCACATCAGTTTACGCGCGTTTTACAATTTGTCACGTTAATTTTTCGTTCGGGAAACCGGGTGTTCATAGAAACTGACACGGAAATTATAACAGTGTAAATGCAATAGAATTTAAAGATGATCTCAAACAGGAAGAATGCAAGGGTGGATAACAATGTCACTAAACTGCCAATACGTGTTACAGTCCAGTTGATATTTAAAGCCCAATTGCGCCAAATAGTCGGAGTTAGTTGCTAACTCGAGGTTCAATTACAAATGACAGTTAAAAAAAGACACATAACGAGCCGAATGTTATATAATATATTGTTCATCCCATCATTATAATCGAATACTTGACTATGGCTTTGACCATTTGGTCAAATACCTGGAAACCTTAAGGTTATTGTGATTTGGAAGGTTACATTTTCAACTATTTTTGATGTCTTTTTACAATACTAAGTTTTAAATGTTTTAACCAAACTTTACAACAACCCCTGTACCTATTGTTTAGATGCACCCGATAAACAGTGATTTTTCCCACCAAGAACTAGTTATTTTTAAGCAGTAATTTTTGTTCAATCTTACTTAGTTTTCTTACCTGCAACATAGTTTTGACTAGCGCAGGTGCTAGAGAATCCTCTAATCCTAATTGTACTTATTATGTCAATAAAGAATTATTATTATTAGTATTAATAGACAGCATACGTAATTGACAACTATGTAATATTTACACCACGTCCGTGACGTCATAACTCGGAGTAAATAAGATAACCCTGGCTGTTACAAACGGGCCTTAAAAGCTACACACGCATTCAGATCGCATTCTAGAAGAAGTTGACCATTACGTGTAAGACATCTAAACGTTCTTCCAATTACAACAAAATGTAAATAGACTAGGTTGACACTTAAGCTTTATTTTTAATATCATCCAAGGATACTTTGGATTTTGTATCCAAAGTTCATGTGACCTTTTTTTTGATCTCTTTTATATAATCACACAAACAGGCATTAAAATACAAGTAGATTTAGATGACTTTTACTGCGATCGTCAATATGCATCGGCCATTCATGTCGATACGGCTGAATCCCCCTCGGGGGAGACCTATGTCCAGCAGTGGATGTCTAAAAGTTGACATGATGATGATAATGACACATACATTTTTGAATGGTCAGGAACTTGAAAATTGAAGCTCTCGTCGTTCTAAACAGTAGGTTCCTATGGAGAAGAATGAGCAAAAAAATCCATGGAGTTTCTTTTACTTTCTATTGTAATAAATAAATATCTATACTAATATTATTAAGCTGAAGAGATTGTTCGTTTGTTTGGTTGAATGCGCTAATCTCATTGAAAAATTCTATTTCTGTTGGACAGCCCATTTACCGAGGATGGCTATAGGCCCATGCGAAGCCGGGTCGGGTCGCTAGTTAGATTGTAATATATCATGTAGAATCTGCGAGTACAGTCCGAGAATCGTATTAAACTGTTCTTTTTCATATACACGGTGAGGGCACATCTAACGTTTAAAATCTTTGGTATCACTAATCCGCTTGATTGGTTGATCGTTTGATTAACATGGCGATTAACATTAGCTATAGCAATTCACCCTTGACCGTTTATTGTAGCATTAATGGCGTAAATTTTGAAATTAATGATAATTTTCATCATTTAGGAAAATCGGCCTTGACTTGGTTATAAAACCAACTGCGCATCATTTCCCAAAACATCGAATTCGTCAATTTCATCCTACTTGCACAAGATTTCTTTTTTCGACCTTCAAGAGGATGATCTAGAAAAAGCCTTTTACATGTACCTATCTAGTTAATATTGGTGTTTTTTTTCTGTATTACAACTAAAATAAAAAAATAAACTAGTATTTGCCCCGCAAGAATGTCTACGTTTTAGATAAAGTAGCCTATTCTTTATGCAGAACCCAAACTACCTCTTTGTCAATTAATGTCTTTACGATCGGTTCAATGGTTTTGCTGTGATGAGGTAATAGACATACAGATAGAGTTACGTTGCACTAGTGTGGATAACTTCGCGGTGGTTTCCTGCTGCGAAACGGTCTTGTCGCAGAAAGAGGCTGCGGAAAGGGTGAAGGAGATCACAACCTTCCACCCGACCAGAAGCGGTTGCACCGGGCATCGGTAGAGGGCAGACAACGTCCTCTTCCAGCCAGGGGGCTGCAATGAAATGGGTCCAGGGACTCGGGACTCGGGGAAGTCTGTCACCCCCACAACAGGACCCGAGGTGGCGGCGCTTAGTGTCGGGGGTTGCGGGAGTACCCTCCAGTTCCCGAGATCCTCGACGTAGGTGTGAGATGGAACACCGGGGTGGTTTTTAATCAGTAGGAGTCTGACAGGTCCCTTCGTCCGCCTTAGGGCAGAGGACATTCATGAAGATTTTCTACCCCGGAACATATATAAAAAAACAAGTTTTTTTTATAGTCAATCACATTCTTGTATCAATCCTTAAGCATTTTACTAAGACACTTGACTTCCCTTTAGATACCATCCTCCCTCCTTCCTCTCCATAATAATTCGATATCAATAGGGCTTCTCTGCTAACTTTCTATGCTTATTCTATTAGTGGTTTGCCTTGAGAGATAAGTTTATAAAGCCCTTGACGCTTCACGCTTCGCGCTGTAGAGGTCGTGGCGGTCAACAACCTTTGTGAGGATACTATTGTTTGTTTTGATTATTTTGAAGTTATGCAAGTATTATTTTGATATAATGACGATTTTGATGAAACTTGAAACATACAAAGCTTTTTTAAAAAGAAATACGTTGCCCCACACTCGGAATTTCTCCTGTACCGAGCTCACGAGCTAGCTAAAAGGAAATCGAGTACTGTTTATTTGTTTAAGTGTACTTATACCCTGTTCACAATAAGATTAGACATTTACAAAAGCCTTTTTTACAGTCCGTTCAACCGATTTTGACTCATACTGCGTTGGTAGCATGACAAATGGCAACTGCAGTAAACAGTTGTTATTGTAACCACTTTTTTGCCTCTAATATCATCCTTAAGCCTAAGGAATAGAAGTCAAAATCGGTTGAAGGGACTGTAAAAAAGGTTTGTGTTTATGTCTAATCTTATTGTGAACAGGGTATAGATATCTTAGCAAGGAATTAGCTACATATCCTACATTGTATAGTATTGTTTACTAACATAACTCCACACTAGAAATTTGTCCTATATCGTGGATGCGTTTACAAGCATTTAAACTGACATACGACTGTTTTAGTTTCTTCAATCACTTGAGGACTTACAATCTCTTTTAAGTGTGTTGCCGTTTTTTAATGGATTTGGATGTTAAGGCATCACTAAAAAGCGAAAAAGAAAAAGTAAAAAAAAAAAACCGCCTTCAAAAACTAAAAAGTGATAATTATCTTTAGCACAGAACATACATTACTTTACTTTCGGAAGTCGGTGGCAATACAAAACAACAAACACAAAGCCACCCCCACCGACTTCCGAACGTAAAATAATGTGTGTTCTGTGCTAAAGTTATTTATCACTCTTAAGTTTTTGAAGGCGGTTATCTTTTTTTTTAAAAAACTTTTTCAGGTGGTAACTTTGGGATCTGTCTTTACGTGTGGCAGTATTATTTTTTTCTTTTTCTTAATATGAAATAGGCTTGCGTTTGACCGCAATTTACCTGATCTTAAGTGATGATGCGGCCTAGGATGCCTAGGATGAACCGGTTCACTCGTGCCTTGAAGATACCCAGTATACAGCGGTAGCAGTACAGAGCGGCGGGCAGCGAATTCCACAGTCTGGCAGTTCGCACAATAAATGCGGAATCAAAGCGCTTGGTTCAAGACCGTGGAACTTCAATCATATAGCGGTGCCGCTTCGCCGTATCTCTGCTCGTCCGATGATGAAATGGGGATGGGGGAATTAAATTGTGCATTTCCAAAGCACACTCTCCGAAATGTACGAAATGTACCCGATAAAATTATTGTTGACAATAGTTAAAAGAAGTTGTTTTAACCCAATACGTTTAACCAATACTATTGTCCGTTTACGTATTAACTAATAGATATTATAGTCCGCTGTTGAATCATTTTGTGCGTTTTAGACTTATTCAATAAACGACAGTAATTAAGCAACAGCAATTCCTATCAGAAATTAACCATTCAACAAAATCTGCGAATAGATCTGTAGATATAATTTTCCGTAACAAATCAATGAACGAACAAATTAGTTACACAAATTACTCAAAAAAACCGTATCAAACATTCAGACGGGAAACGTTCGAAAGTGGTCCAAAAATAATAAAATGGCGACCTTGACTGAACTGAACGGTTGCTCAATGGACAGTTTATTCATAGAAACTATTACTTAATTACCCATTACGGCGATTTTATTGTAAAAGGAAGGATATCATTCACTGTGATCGAATTGAGTCGGTCAGGGGCGAAATAGTTCACTTATGAATGAAACGTAATCTGACACGGAAATAGAATGAACCTTTACTAGTATTAGGGTGAGTGCTTTCGTTGATGTAATGGTTTTTTTTTCTTTTTAGAGTTCCGTACCTCAAAAGGAAAAAACAGAACCCTTATAGGATCACTTTGTTGTCCGTCTGTCTGTCTGTCTAGACCCTTTATCTCGTAAACGCGTGGAGGGACCGTAGACTTGGGTACATGGTTTTAATTTCAACTCGATACAGTTGAAAATAAAACCATGTACTCAAGTCTACGGTCCCTTGATGCTGTAAAAAAATCAATCCTCTATGTTTACGTAAAAAAAAGATACGGCCGTATAGGTCGCAAAAAACGGATTTATAATATAAAGTAGATTAAAGTTTGGATAGTAGGTATGGATTACTATAGAAGTATGAATATGTACCTACAAATATGTACGGAACCCTCGGTGGGCGAGTCCGACTCGCACTTGTTCGGTTTTCTTTACAATTGTATAAGTCGTTTTTTCTAAGATTTAAATTTTGTCTTCTAAACTAGGCGGAGACCTGTATAATTTATCAAATATTTAAAATGTTTAGTTTCATTAAATATAAGGTGTAAACAGTCATGCCTTAATGTTTGTCTAGTCAATTATATTTGCTAGGCTGTATTTAGCTTTATTCCGCTAATTTTCTTATGATAACGCTGCTTTCTATTAGTGAAATAATATTCAGATTGTACTAGGAGTTCCGCATAAGAGCGATTAAACAAACAAATAAACCAATTTCAGCTTTACAAAATTAGTATCTCAGATTATGAAACAAAAGGCAGATAGACCGCGCGGAACATTGAGAGTGAAGCCACCAAAGCAAATACAAATTCAAAAGCAAATGCCTACAATCGCGTTTGTGCTGTACTGACACTAGTCAGTAAAGCAGAAGAAATTCGACAGCGCCACATCGTTAAAAAAAAACAAATACAAATACAAATTTCAAAGCGAATACAATCACGAGATTGTAGGTATTAGTTTTTGATTTGTATTTGCTTTTTTGGCTTCACTCTCAGCGTTCCGCGTGGTCTATCTGTCTTTTGTTTCATAATCTGATATTAGTTTAAAGTTAGGTAAATGTTTCTATTCTGTACAGAACATTAGAACTCAAAAGTACACAAAATTATTTTTGATTTAATATTTGTTCTAATTCCCATAATGCATGTTACAAGAGGAAACCATAGTAAGGTACGATAGTAATCGGGGGCAATGAGCTTGCTACCTATCATTATATTTACACCAAGTATTGCGATATATTTCCATGTCGATCTAGAAATGGAAAAATGTTTTGTGAAACATTGATAATCTATTGCATAATAAATGTAGATAGATGTTTTATCGTGGGGATATTTCTCATCACCTTTCATTGAAAATGTGGGGTCATGTCGACTCTTTCACACGAAATTCAGTTCACTGCAAAATGGTTGAACTAAATGGTGCTGCTCCAAGCGTCATGCATGTGAACGTACGCCGTGAGCTTAGGTTGGTCAGCTCGTAACTGTCATGGCTTGTATGTATATTTTTTATTGTTCTATATTGCTCTTTACCTTCGTGGTTATAACAAATAGAAGCATAAAGAATAATGGAACCAGAATTTGTAAAAAACTTGATTGAATGGAGTGGAGATTCTATCCGTGGAGTTTCTATCCGTGCAGTTTCCATCCGTGGAGTTTCTATCCGTGCAGTTTCCATCCGTGGAGTTTCTATCCGTGGAGTTTCCATCCGTGGAGTTTTTATCCGTGGAGTTTCCATCCGTGGACTTTCTATCCGTGGAGTTTCCATCCGTGGAGTTTCTAACCGTGGAGTTTCCATCCGTGGAGTTTCTATCCGTGGAGTTTCCATCCGTGGAGTTTCTATCCGTGGAGTTTCTTGCTCGTTCTTCTCCATAGAAACCTACCTACGTTTTAGAACGAGCAACTAGTTTTAACTTTTTGACTTATTATCCGACTCCCTAACAATTCAGATGTGACTGTAAATGGTTTAAATGAAATAAAATACTTTGATTTTGTAAACCCTACAGTATTTCAGTTGTTACTATGTATTAAATCTACGATTTAAGGGGGGGCTGCAGGCTGTCCATACTGGGTTGCCTGGCGATCTCTGAGGGAGGCCGCTTACGGTCAGTAATAGGCTGATATAATTATAACATACAACTTTTTTTTTTAAGACTATTTTAACCGACTTCAAAAAAAAGGAGGTTCTCAGTTCAACCCGTATGTTTGTTTGTATGTATGTATGTATGTTTGTCCGCGATTATCTCCCGTTTGGCTAAACCGATTTTGATGCGGTTTTCAGAAAAGTGTTTGTTACATTCTGGAGAAGGTTTTAATATGCAACAAACAAAAATTTATTCAGCTCTTTTTGAAAAAAAAAACAACAAAAACCGAGAAGACCTTTCGTTTCTTCCATCTTTCCATCTTTGGAGGACTTTTAATCTCTGTTTTAACTGTGTTGCCGTTCCTTAATGGATTTGGGTGATAACAAGGCACTAAAAACAGTAAAATAAAAACTTTATTTTGAAAAAAGAGAACCGCCTTAAAAAAAAAAACTGAAAAGTGATAAATAACTTTAGCACAGAACACACATGACTTTAGTTTCGGAAGTCGGTGGCAATACAAAACAACAATCAGAACAAAGCCACCGACTTCCGAAACTAAAGTCATGTGTGTTCTGTGCTAAAGTTATTTATCACTTTTCAGTATTTCTTTGAAGGCGGTTCTCTTTTTTCTTTAGAACAGTTCGTAGAGTCCCCTGAAACCCACTGACATTTAATCAATACTTTACGATAAACCATCATCACAATTAACACTAGTTGCATTGTAAACATGCAATATAATCCGACATTTCTCAATAAGTACCTACCTGTTTACTTTCCAGCTTGCTTCATTAAATCTCATAACTGCATTGAATAATCTTCAACTGTATTACAGTTTCAAAAACAACAATTACAATTTTATTAATAAGCTCTAATTAGCATACACTGGTGGCCACGAAAACCGGTCATTATAAATTATAATGCATAATATCTGTCAGTCAGTTGCAGGCCTAGAAGAGGATGTAATAGTCACAAGTGTACGGTGATGCGTACGCAATTTGCTGAGCACTTAGTGGCAGATTTATTGACTCAGCTTTGATGTTTTTTCTTATTTATTACTTATTGCGTTTCGTTCTGTGATGGTTTTTGTCTTGTTTGTTATTAAGTAATAGTAGTATTTATGAGCTACCCGTTAATTTAATGGTTTTACAATTTTAAAGATCGAATTATTGCATGTAATATTTATAATAATTGATGTCGTTAGTGTGATGACAAAACAGCTTATTTTTAACCCTTCAAAAAGGAGGAGGTTATCAATTCGAATGTTCAAATTTTTTTTTTTTTTTTTTTATGTATGTTCGGGCATGACTCTGTCATATTTTGCAGCCGTTTTTGAGAAAATCAACAAATTCCCAAATAAATTACTTAGACGACGTTTTAGTTTCTTCAATCTTTGGAGGACTTACAATCTCTTTTAAGTGTGTCGGCGTTTCTTAATGGATTTGGATGTTAGAGCAACACTAAAAAGCGGAAAATAAAAAGTCGTAAAATAAGAAGTCAGTGGCGGTGGCTTTGGATAAAGCCACCGCCACCTACTTCCGAAAGTAAAGTAATGTGTGTTCTGTGCTAAAGTTATTTATCCCTTTTTAGTTTTTGAAGGCGGTTTTCTTTTTTTTGAAAAAACATTTTATTATTTTTAAATTAATTTTTATAGTTAATCCGGTTTAGGGTTCTGATCTCAAAGGGTCCCCGACAGGATCTTATTACTCAGCCTCCCCAGTCTGTCCCTTTGTCTATAAGTCAGGGGGCTCGTTCTTTTGTCCCATAATAGGTAGACTCGTAGAGTATGTAATACTATGGCCGCTAAACGTGTTAATTTCGGCATCAGTTGCGTAAAAGACAGCTAAAGCATTAGTGTGTTTGGTTAAATTATGAATAAACAAAAATCCTAAAGATGCAACGGTTTAATAAATCGGTTACTGCATTTAGCATAACTCAAGTTACGAGTTAATAATTATGCTAATTTACTGGTTGCAGAAAATCCTCTATGACAGACATATTAAGTAACTTAACTGAGTGGTAGAGTTTCAGCTATGATGTAAATGTTTAACTTTTACTTAACTTAATCCAGTTAATTACTAACCGGTCGACAAACAATGAATACTCTTCAAACAATGGAAATTATTCAAATATTTTTGTGTTAGGGTTCCGTAGCTAAAGGGTAAAAATGGGACCCTGTTACTAAGAATTAACTGTCTGTCTGTCTGTCTAGCTGTCTGTCACCAGGCTGTATCTCATGAACCGTTATAGCTAGACAGTTGAAATTTTCACGGATGATGTATTTCTGTTGCCACTATAACAAAAAATACAATGAATGAATGAATGAAAATATTTATTTCAGACCAAGCACACAGTGGTGAGATGAGATACAAAGTCCATATTATGTTAGTGGGTAGATACTTATAACTGTGTTAGTAAAATTTAAAACTTACTTACATATGTTAGTAATATTTTTCTCAATATTTAAGTGAACCGTAATGTTCTTTTTTGAGAAATAAATGTCTTTAAACCGAAGAGGGGCTCGCATACAACAAATGTGATTGTTTGCTGTTTTTTTTATCAATGTCTAATATTGTGCCCATAGATAATGGTAAGGAACCCTTCGCGTTCCGCGCGAATCTGACTCGCACTCGGCCAGTTTTTTTTTCTTTCTTTCTTGACTGATACTGTTTTTGCATTTCAATTTTAGCTTTTGTCGAGGCAAATAAACAGAGTAAAAAAAAACATCCTACTATTCCTACTAATCCAAATAATATTATAAATGTGAAAGTTTGTGAAGATGTTTGGATGTTTGTTACTTAATCACGCATAAACCGCTGAACAGATTTGCATGAAAATTGGCACATAGTTAGAGCATTTCCTGGATTAACGTATAGGATACTTTTTATCCCGGTAATATGTTCCCTTGGGATAATCGTTCTTTTCACGCGGGCGAAGCCGCGGGCAGAAGCTAGTTAAAAATAATTTCATGCCACCACTTTATCATGCTCGCCATTGCATTTGCTATTAAGGTCACACTTTTGTCGCTGCAATTAAGTTCACTTTGTTTTCCCCACACGTTTGGAAACACCACAACATGAATTAAGATTAAATAATCTGTGTGTGTGTGTGTTTTATATTTCCTTTGTACTGTTAAGAAAATGCAAGTACTTATGGACATTCTACTGTACGTGGGATAATAATTTTGGATTGAAGTGTAATCAAAGCTCTGAAGAAACTTTAAAATTAAATTGACATTTGACGAGGTTTTAATGGTGTTTGATTATTTGATTGAAGGTAGAAGCAATCTTAAAGGTAACTGTGCCAATGATGGCAAAAAAACAAAAGGTACAATCAGGTACAATGCATAACCATTGTAATCTTTATTGGATTAGATAGAGCTTCGCTATAGTAATGCTTATTGAAGTACAAATTGAGTTTAGAAACCTTTTTACATAAGGGCATCATTTTAAGCTATCGCCAATTTAATTAGTTTTGTGTTTCTTAAATAATAGGATTTGTCCGCAAAATAGTAAATTTTTCAGCAAAATGTAGTCACCAAACAAAATAAAATCAATTCCACAGTAAATCACCTAAAATCGTGGAGATATAGGGTCTAGTACCAAATAAATGTAAATGACCTCCAAAAACAGTAAATGTTCACCAACATAACCAAAGTATTGTAGAAATATATGAGTTTGACTGTAAAAAGCGATTTGGTTCTGGCACTCGGCCGCTGCCGCTTCACGTTCACTCCACTCGCTCGCCTCATGCGTAGGGGGTCACAGTTCTAACCTAACCTAACCATGTCGAATCCGCCCCAGGGGGGACTAAACGGTCCTAAGATTTATTTGGTGACAGATCTACCATTCTGAACACAAAGCTATTATTTAAGTAATAAAACAATTATTATAAGAACGAAGTTTAAATTCATCTAATGCACAACAATTTTATTGGTAATCCATCTCTTATTTTACACATAATATTAACATTAATTTGATAATTCATACCGGGAAACACTTTTTGTTTATCTGAGAATGAAAATAATTTGTGGCGATAGATCTAATTATTAGGTGATACAACTTGATGACAAATATAAATTTTGGTGATAAGAAATATAGTCCTCTTAACATAAAGTGAAAGCATTTATTTCAATTAGACCATTAAAAGGTAATTCTGAACGTCATATAGAGAACATTTGATTCTAGTTGCCCCTTCCAAAAGGTATTTATTCAGATCCCAGATTTGTTAGAATGCGTAGGTACTTACCAGTTTCAATGCTGGACTCGTTGGGTCTCTTTCAGGCATCAGGTTTAAACGATGCCTTAGTAGACCTATGAGCAGTGGGCGTCTAAAGGTTAACATGATGTAAAAGACCAACGTATATTATTGCCAAAAACTTTCTGTGAGCCATGTCTTCAGACAGACGCTCCAAACGTCGAACTTAAATAATAATAATAATAATAATTTATTTATTTATATTGACAACAAAGGTCCAGTGGTTAGTAAAAAACTTATGAAACTAAGGGTTAGTATTTAATAATAATACGACAATTTACATTTACCCCTGCCGCACGAGCAACCTGACAGCGTGTTGGAAAATTAGTGCATCATGCTGCTCGGCTATGGCTTTCAAAATGCTGTTGCGGCTCGCCCTCACTCTGCTGATTAAAGATGCGGTCTTTTTTCTTAATAAGGCGTAGAAGTCGTCAGTTCGCGCAACAGCAAACATACTAGACGCGCTGCAGAAAAAACTTAAAAAAAAAAGCTTGAAATCGTCTGACTCGTTTTTTAAAACTTGTTTAGTTACGCCATACATTGGTGTAGGTTAGGTACGTGTTTGACAAATCTTAGTGTTGTAATTTGCAGCATTTAACTGTTTCTAAAGTTTGTAAAGAATATAGAGATTCGCAGACGTACCTTCTGGCATTGACTTACTCGTAGTGACAAAGTCAAAGTCAAAGTCAAGTCAAAGTCAAAGTCAAAGTCAAAGCATTTATTTCAATTAAACCATTTACAGGCACTTTTGAATTGTCAAGGAGTCGGTCAGTTAGACAGAAAGTTGAAGCTAGTTGCTCGTTCCAAAACGTAGGTAGGTCTCTATGGAGAAGAACGAGCAAGAAACTCCACGGACACTCTTTTAAAATCAGGTTTTTACAAAATACTGCTTACATTATTCTTGTTGCTTCTATATGTGAAAACAATGAAGGTAATCTAGAAATACAAAATATAAAAAATAATCAAGATAAAAACCATGGCAGTTAAGAGTTGACCAATCTCTACTGACAGCGCCCGTTCACGAACATGACGCGTGAATCAGCACCATTCAGCTCAACCATTTTAGAGGGAGCCGAATGACCCAACACACGCGCCACCACCAGCGAGACATTTGAGTGAGCATGACAATTCTCTCAACCGCCATGCTCATTTAAGTCAAACACATAATAATTTACTTAAAATATGGCTCCATGGTACTCACATTTACAAAATTGAAATAATGCTGCTAAATTATACAGACAGCTCAGAGAAAGTGGAAATGGGCAGGCTGTTTATACCGTAGAACTGATAGCAGATGGGGAAACTGGAGTGGAAGGACAAGATAGCCAATGAGGTGGACCGACGACCTGGTCAAGATTTGGGCGAGGTTGGATGTGGAAGGCTTAACACAGAGGCGAATGGTGTAACGCAAGATGCTTACATTCAGCATTGGGTGACAAAAGACTGTGAAGATGAGAACTGTTTCTTGCCCCTATACTTGGACTAACTCGTGGGTTGGACCAAGTTCTAAGCATGAATACCATGGACCATAGGCACCATCACTGTTGAGAAAATTTTATGACTTATAAGTAAACTCCTCACGAATTTGACCTGAAATAAAAGAATGTAGGTCACCATGATGGTTCTCGTTAACGAAACAGCAATTTGTTTTAACTTGTGCAATTATGATCTTTTTAATAGCCAAATGTGGGCAATTAAAATGTTGCTTCAAGTTGCTCCGAGCAAGATTGGCAACCGATCTGTAAACCAGTTTTTTTCTTTATCTGAACAGAATGATGCGTATAGAAATCCTCACGTTGATTGATTAAGCAAATATAATTATTCAGATTACGTTGTCAACATTTGAATCTTTTTCCACACGTATCCATGAATTATGAATACCACCTAGCGTATGCATATGTATATGAATTTCATCGAAGCTGTGACGTTTTACCATAGTGAAATAACACTTTTGTAATAGGATATTACACCCATTTTTGATAAGTGTCTCAATTAAATATTGTAGTACTAATATGCCACCAAAAAAAAACACAATAGTTTATTCAATCGAAAAGTGCCTAAAAATGCATCTAAATGTTGAATTTTCAAAATTCGCGCGTCGTTTGCCTAAAACGCCTCGTATTGGACGCCATATTGCTCTGCGGAAATGACGTCAGTTCACTGGTTAACAAATGCGCTGATATTATATTAAAATAATATTTTGTAATAGGTGTAATATTAAAAAAATTACGTTGGTTACAAAAATAATAAAAGTACAAAGCCTATAACACCAATCGGTTGACTGACAGTTGTCATTTTTTTTTGTTTACACAGCCGTACGACGTAATAACATGGCGGCTACTATTTCATGGTGTTATAAAACAGATTAAAAAAACTGAAAACTTTGAATTAAATTTAAAAATTTATTTTGTTAATTTATTAACTAAAACTAACATTATTCGACTGCTTTTTTCCTAAACTATCTCAATAATAAATTTATTTATAGATTTTTTCTCATATAGAGTACAATATCCTATTATCGCCAAGCAGCGTTGCTGTGATCCGGTTGAAAGAGCAAAGAGAATTTGAAAAACTATTATCCATACTTCCATAGTTAATATTATAAATGCGAACCTGCTGCGGTTGAACCGATTTTGATAAAATTAGTTGTGAAAATAGTTTGAACCCTGCGGAAGGACATAGGCCACTTTTTTATCTGCAACTTCGTTTGCATTCGCGATATTGACCGCGGAAGTCGCGGTCAATATCTAGTTTATAATAGTGTGGTGATGGTGATTAATGTGACAAACTGTCATCCAATGACAGCAGCTTACATGCGGTGACAACTTGTCACATTAATTCGCTCGGGAACCGAAGGGCTTACTAAAATTAAATTATACCTCTCACGGACTACAAAAAATAGAAGAACTCCACGCCACGCATATCAAAAGTGAAGCACCTAAAGTACGCCGGACCGAGACACACACATAGATCGGTACGGTCGGTAGTCGGTACTTTCGGCACGGGATCCTTTTTTTCCTAGTCCGTGACTATGATGTAAATGTGTGCGTGAAGCATGTTTGTACAAAGCATAGAAATTTCTATGGTACAAACGGTCTGGCTTACTTAGGGTGCTTCACTTTCGATATGCGTGGCGCGGAGTCCTTCTTTTTTATTAGCTTTTTATTAGCTTCACCTGTATGTTTGTATGTTTGTTTGTAAACGGCTTATTTGGGCGCGATTTTGACCCACTTTAAACGGCCAGATTTCGTTCAAACTTTGTATATTTATCGAGGATCGATGACAATACACTAATTTGATAAAAAATTAAACCAAACTAAAAAGTAAAAAATAAATAATAGTTAAAAAAAACTAAAAACACGCTTTTTATAGAAAACCAAACTAAAAAATAGAAAATAAATTTTATTTTAAATAAAGCGTGGGGTGCATGGTGTCAATAGTTATAAATATTTTATTGACAGATATGCAAAGCACCCCACGCTTTTTTTTTAATATTTTTTTTTTCTTGTCCGTGTATCCTCCCAAATTAACTGCCAAAAAACCGTACAAATCCAATTATCTAATTGACCCGCTTGACATCACCAAAGATCAATCAGTTAGACAGAACGCTCACGATCTATTTACTCCGTGATTAGACTAGAGATAGGCAAGTGTTTGTGTTCTGTAACCATCTAGAATGTTCTCTTGAATGCGGAATAGTGTTGTGTAAGATCACTTACTTTGTTACTGTAGGGTGTGGTGCTAGTGGTGACGAGAAGTTTAGGATCAGGCGATAAGTTGTCTATAGTCAGTTATTTTTTATATTATAAAAGAATGAGTATTAATATCCTTTCGTCTGAATAGAGCTTGATTAATGACTGACTAGTGGAAAATAAGTTTTTTTACACCTCCGCCTTGCTGGTGGCCGCCACTGTTGATTCTGGCTTACAGGAGTTACAGTGGTTTGGGAATAGTGTGGCGGGCTTGTCCCTTTTAAAATCCTTTCGTCTGAATACCGGCGTGTTATTGCTAACACGTGCACTTCTACTTCCCTCACTCTCATAGTCGGGTGGGGCAGCAATCCGACACGACTGTGGAAAGATCATGCGCGGGACCGGCGATTTGAGGTGTTTTTGGCTGCTTCTAAGAAATTCCCAATTGAATAACTCAATAACTCTTCTCAACCTGGAAATCGAATCTGATCCAGGTCACGTGTCACGAAGAGACTCACGTGACAGATAATGTATAAATAATAATAATTCATAAAACTTTTTACACTCGTAAATGTTGGCACGAAATATCGACTACAGATTCGTATAAAAATATTTGTGCTAATAAATAAGGATAATAAAGAAATACCTATATAAAGTTGCTAACTAATTTCTACACTCAATATTTTTTTTTAATCGCCTGATGTGTTCCACTGTTAGGCAAATGCCTTCCCCGAGTCTTTTCTTGCGACGCCTCGACCCAGCCCTCGCAGTACGCGTCTAGGTCATCTTGCCACCTCTTCACCTCTCATTTTCAGCCTTTCAGTTTCCAGTTCGCCAGTTCTTCGTGGAGACCTTTGCCCAGCGGTCACTGTCCACGCAGCTGACGTGACCCGCCCAATCCCATTTGAGCCGAGCAGCCTTTTTGCTCTAAGATCCCTGTTTTGTCGTTTGGAGCGCAGCGTGTTGTTTCTTATTTTTTCTGTTGTTTTTACACCGTTTTTCCATTGCTTTTAAAATATATAATAAATTAAACAACATTAATTTAATCTATTCATTGGTAAACTATTTGCAACAAAAAACGAATAATATGCGTCGCAATACATGATGGTGGAACATCGACTTATTTTGAACAAGGAACTATGCAATCACTATTATATTAAGTTTGGAAATAATTGACATTATTTTCTTTTAAGCTTGAGCGAGGTATCAGATTGCGTCAAGGTTTAATTTTGTGGGACATTTTGCAAACACTAATAAACAGAAAATGGATGTCAAGTTCGCGGATTGATTAAAGAAATACAGGAAATCATTCATTTTCCATTTCAATCTTAAACATCAAAGGATATCGAGATTAACAACTAATATTAGGCTTTAATCCTTTGCTAACTGAATTTCGGTCACAGTGACCCATTACAATAGAGATCAATCAAATACGCGGAAATGACTGAAATTCAGTCGAAAGAATTCTTCGTCTGTCACCCGTAACCTCTAGTCCGATAGAGCCGCAATAAGACACAACCTTGGATATATCAGACCGCCCATGGCTTTACGTGCTACCGATCCGAGTCACGGAAGTGTCATACCACTAACTTCCAAACCCTTTCTGTTTAATTCTAAATCGTAATTCCAAATAGAAAACACTGGTATTCAGCTGCATCCGGTTAGACTGGAAGCTAACCCCAATATAGTTGGGAAAAGGCTAGGCAGATGATGATGAATTCCAAATAACAGTCAGAGATTTAATGAGCACCTAAAGTTTCAATCATCATCATCATGTCAACCTTTCGACACCCACTGCTAGGCGTAGGTCTTTCCCAAGGGGGTTCAGCCGTAATCGCCATGCTTGACTGATGCATGTTGGCGATCGCAGTACGTGTTATGGTTCTCAGAAGGACGCTGCTGCCCATCCTCCCTCTGTCGCCTTCCATGACACCCATGGGGAGAACAACACTGTTTTTGGCAACTCTGCTTGCTGGCAGATAAAGATGTCGTGATACTTTAGCGGAAATACTCCTTCACAAAAACCTTTTCCATCAACGTTATTCTTGATTTTGTAGTAGTCTCCTGTTCTTCTGCTTCTGTAATGCTTCTCCGAACTACGATGGATGGCAGTCCTCTCTTCATACTTTTATTTTTCTTTCGCAAGGTGGAATAGTTCCGTTAGTTAGGCCGGCACTACCCGGTTAAAAGTTTCAATACATTTTTATATGAAATGAAATTTCAAATATCTTTCATTTTCAAATCACCATTCACAACCTCGCTGACACTGCGACCACACCCAGCCCTCCAGCTACAACAGCCGCTAAGGCAAATCGCTAATGCGCTATTAACATTACAATTTATGAAATCGCTCCGCCATCAGCGTTTACTTTACGATATGGCTTCCGAAGGATTGTAAACACGTTTCTGCAAGACATGGAGTCAGTCAACAGTATTGATAGTAATCTAGGCTAGTAAAAATATAACCCATTCCTTGCAGTCGGGGTAATAAAAGTTGAAGAGTTTGTTTGTTTGAACGCGATTATCTCCGGAACTGCTGGTCCGATTTTGAAAATTCTAACGTTAATAGGAAGCTACGTTATCCTTCAGTGTTATAGGCTATATTTTAATATTGGAATCCGTAAAAAATCACGTAGAGGAAGTCGCAGGCAAATGTAAGTTAATGGCATACTCAAACGTTTCTCAATTTTAAGTTTCCGTAAGTCTTGTATTGTCAGTCACTTTGACATAAAGGGGCAACGTTTTAAAAAACTGGCCAAGTGCGAGTCGGACTCACGCACGAAGGGTTCCGTACCATTATCTATAATAACATTAGACACTATATTAAAACATTTAGTTTGTTGTGTGGGAATATTTATTTTATTCTATTTATAGTATGCAACAGATACATCATTTGTGAAAATTTCAACTGTCTAGCTATCACGGTTTATGTGATACAGCCTGGTGACAGACAGCTAGACGGATAGTGGAGTCTGAGTAATAGGGCCCCGTTTTTACCCTTAAAGTATGGAACCCTAAAAATAGGTTATTACATCGAGTGTTACATCAGTTTTAATAACAATCGTAAAGTTATAGAAATACGTTGACGAAGTTATAAATCTAAGACCTAGATTAGTATTAACTAGCTCTTTATTACTTATTACTAGTTAATGCTTATGTAGGTATAACACTAGAAATTGTGCTGGAATTTAGGAACAAAACTAGAAATAAAAACAGTATTTCAAATATTTTTTCGAAAGGTTTAATTTTTAACAACTTAAATTACAATTATTGTTTTTCTTTTTTAAGCACTATTAGCTGTCCAGGTTTTTATAATTTACTATTGCGTTTATTTTAAATATCACATATGTGTTAGCTTAATAAACATAGTAGTGTACGTAACAAGAAAAAAAATCGATAAGAATCTAATTTACTTAATCTTTACACATAATTATATTCTTAATATCAACGTTTAATGAAAATTTCAATTACCTGCTACAACTCATATTCAAAACTTGATTTAATTATCAAAATAAACATTTAAGATTAAACATAAACAATATTTAATTCACAAAACAAAAACAAAAACAATGTTGTGAAATGACACTCATAGGAATGTAACCAATCGTGAATATCATCATCAAACTTGAGCATCACTAGCTCCTCTGCTCACCCACTAAAGACAAGCGAATAAATAATAACACACGCACATAACTAGCGGCAAACATTATCGAACATGAAAAACGTGTACAATGTGTACATCTCAACTGATACAACGTAACTTTAGTGACGGGCAAGATGCGATGAAAAGATATTGAGTAGGTATCGATAAAAAAGATTATTTATGATTATTTTTATTACAAAATTATTCGATTTATTATTATTTTATAGCTTCTTTGTATTTAGCCTTATTGTAAAAATGAAATAGGTTACACTATACAGTTAGTGAAAACACCTAGTAAAAAAGTCATTTTAGCTTGGACTTGTCGAAAAACGGGGTAGAAATGATTAAAACCATCGTTTAGCAACAATTTTCCCATTATTAATTATTCATTGATTAGTAAACACTATAATCAAATATAATAAACACATTAAGTTTACGAGTTAGCTGTTTCTCAAACAAGTTTACGTAACACGGTTTGATGAAAGTTATAATCAATTCAAGTTATTAATTACTCCAAGCTGTCGTAACCAGCCCTATATTGAATAGAATCAATGGTTATTCATATAAGCGGTCATTGCTATATCTTTTAAACGAGCCTTTGTTTCTATTCGACACGATTTTCAACGCTGAAGGACAATAGAAAGCTTTAATTTAAGTAAGCAATTAAAGTATTGTGAAATACAATTTATGCGTCTGGACGGAACAATATAGATAAAAAATAAGAATGCATACATCATTATTAATTTGAAGGCTTTAAACAGCGTTATTCAGCACAACAAATAACAATATACAAAACTGCACCAACGTGCTGCGTGCAAACCACTTCTCTCAGTTTCAATTTGCAACAAAATATCGCAATTCAGAGTAAACAACGCTTAAGTAATCCAATTACTGAGCTATGCATTCTTATCAAGATAAATTATTTTATCGATTAAGTAACAACACTAGTGGTTACATAAGCTGTGTGATCGCGGCCAGTGCTCACTCTTCCGTTAAATTTAATTGCACTAACGTGGTACTGTCGAGAGGAGAATTTAAAGAAAATTGTAATTTCATAAGGTAAATTATTCTTATTATTTTTGCTAATGAATAATAAACACACAACAACATCAATTAAATATCATTAAGTTTATTTGTAATTATAAATAAAACATATATTTATATTACCAAAACACTTGGCAATGGATACTCGTAGGCATCCTATTTCCTTATGGCAGGCAATACTAATATCGACCATTGTGTTTTTAATTATAGTTAAACATTAAAAACTCTATTATTTTTCCTTTTTTTTGGTTTGCAACTATATCCTAATAGTTATATTTTATAATCGTCGCTTATGTTATTTCTGGATACATTAGGTTTTTAATAATCCAAAATGTTTACTTAACTGAATATTCAGGCATCTCAATTATAATAATTATACATCAAATTACCTAATTTGTACGAGATTCATAATTACACAATATTATGTGTCAAAGATCACGAAGTTAATAATTATAATTTCAAATAATTAAATTCATATTCATTAAATTGAATAAAACATCAATATTAATGGGTCCCTAAAAATTACAACAGAGAAACTCTCGCAAGTTTTAGATATTTGAATTTTTTAAGCTAATAAGTTTAATATAAAAAATACTTAAGAGTGACCGTCACTGTGGTTTCAAGGTAGGTTTAAAGAGGCCAATATATGAGAAAAACCCTAAAAAGCCTTTAAGGATTGCAATTAATATAATATAAGACAGGTTAAATAACGATTTACTTTACAACTGTACACTGCTTTGCTCGACTCCCGCGCACAACCGCAACATAGTATCGCGCGCGCGCAACACGCTTCCCCATTTTTTATCGATCATTGTACGACACGATGACAGTTCACATCTATCGATAATAATCACCATGTTTTTTATGACGTGTCACCACACTATTTCCGGATTTGATCACCTACTTGATCTTTTCTGGTTATTCTGATTTATTATATGTTAATATTTGCTTTGCGTACATTATGAATATTGTTATGAATATATTATGCCGTGCACATTACTATGTTGTGTATAGATATCAGAATAGAGGGAGATAAGAGATAAAGATAGATGAAAATACTACTTTAATAGAGATGTTTAGGAGATGTTGAAGTTGTTGTATGTAGTTAAACCTTTAATTAGGTGTGCAGTAGAACTAAGATTGAGAAAGACTTGGACGCTCACGCACCTGGGCCTGTAGACATAATTCCTTTTCTGTTAGCGTTAACGCCCACGGAAAATGAAATTGTATGGAGTTGTCACTCAGAAAGCTATGGAGCAGGCTATGTTAGGAGTCACTCCTAGACCGAATAAGGAATACAGAGACTCGCAAATGTACCAGACTGTTATCGCTCCCTTGTCTAAATTAATATTATAAAGAGAACAGATTTGTATTTTTAGGGTTCCGTAGCCAAATGGCAAAAAACGGAACCCTTATGGATTCGTCATGAGTCTGTCTTTCTGTCACACAGCCACTTTTTTCCGAAACTATAAGAACTATACTGTTGAAACTTGGTAAGTAGATGTATTCTGTGAACCGCATTAAGATTTTCACACAAAAATAGAAAAAAAAAACAATAAATTTTGAGGGTTCCCCATACTTAGAACTGAAACTCAAAAACTTTTTTTTCATCACACCCATACGTGTGGGGTATCTATGGACAGGTCTTCAAAAATTATATTGAGGTTTCTAATATTTTTTTTTTCTAAACTGAATAGTTTGCGCGAGAGACACTTCCAAATTGGTAAAATGTGTCCCCCCCCCCCCTGTAACTTCTAAAATAAGAGAATGATAAAACTAAAAAAAATATATGATGTACATTAATTAACATGTAATCTCAATGAAGACTGGTCAAGTACGCAGAAGATATTTTTTTTTGTTTGTTTATTTGCACCTTCAAGTTTACAACAGAAAACAAGTACAGTTTACAATAAAATTAGGCCGAAAGGTAGTTAGGTAATTAAGTGTTACAGCTGACACCTAAGCTAAGATAAATTAATATCTTGTATCAGCGCCCATTGGTGTTAAATTAACCGATCGCATTCGTAATACTATACTGCGCTCCAAAACACAGATCGTTGACGTAGCTCAAAAGGCTGCCCAGCTTAAATGGGACTGGGCTGGACATGTCTGCCGCATGCCGAACGACCTATGGGCCCGTAAATCCCAAAATTGGTGCCCTGAAATGATGACCCGGGGCCGCGGTAGACCACGTAAGAGATGGCGGGATGACTTGGATATTTTCCTTAAGAATTGGCAAGAAATGGCTAAAAGTCGAGACCGATGGAAGGAATGGATGGAGGCCTTTGCCCTGCAGTGGGACAGTACAGGCTAAATATAATAATAATCAGCGCCCACTCTCATAATCAGTAGCAATGATCACAGTATAATTATCATTATTTGTGTTTTTACAAGATATTATATTGCACAAGTGTGTGCGCACACACAAACACAGGTGCACTCACTCTTCCCTCACTCTCATAGTCCGGTGGGACGGCAATTCAACAAGACTGGAACGGGGTCAGCCGTAGAACCAACGGCTTTACGTGCTTTCGAGGCACGGGGTGTTACACTACCAACTTCCAAACTCCAGGCTGCTACTAAAGTATTTCTGATGGAAAAAAACTTGTTCGGTGGGGGGCCCCCGTAAAGAACGAAGTTCTTTACATATGTGTCCCTATAAAAAAAAAAAATATACTAGCGACCCGACCCGGCTTCGCATGGGCCTATAGCCTTCCTCGATAAATGGACTATACAACACAAAAAGATTTTTTCAATTTGAACCAGTAGATCCTGAGATTAACGCACAACTACAACCTTAAGTCAAGAGTGAATAGGTTACTTCTAGGCAAGCGTGCTCCATCTTAGACCGCATCATCGCTTTCCATCAGGTGAGATAGTGGTCAAACGTATGCATATCAATAGATTAAAAAAAATAATAATAATAACGCGTTCAACCAAACAAACAAACTCTTCAGCTTTATAATATTAGTATAGATAAATAACAATAATAAAAAAAAAATAATTATAGATACATTTTTGTTTGTAGTAGGCTCGATACACGCACAAATACACACACGCATTTCGTTACGTGACGATTTCTACTATTTCGCACTACCCGTAAGTCGCGTTAAGGAACTTCATTCCAAAACCCAATAAAAATTTGCCTGTCTTGAGAATCGAACCCAGGACCTCTCGCTCAGCAGTCACTCTTGCGACCACGACACCAACTACAATACTCGCATATTCATCTTCATTGAAGTATTATCTTAATTACATCAACATAATAAACACAAGCCATTATGTAATTAAATAATCTAAACCAAAACAATTAATTAGGTATTTTATAACAGCGGGATGTTATTAACTTTATTCTAAGTAACTGTTACAAAATAACAGTTATTAAGTATTATGTACGTGCATTTATTAAACTGAATTGCTTTAAGTAGGTTATTTAAAAAATGTTTGAATTGTTTATACCTAATGTTCGTAATAGGTGCGCTTATTTATAACTTGCTCAATAAAAGCCAGTGAACGGTCAAGGTTAAGCTACGCTTGCCGCGTTCGGTCCATAGATGGGTTACCATTCTTTTCGTACCTAGAACTCTCCGTGCCATGGAAAGCACGAAAGCCGTTGGTCCTGGCTATCATTCGTAGATCTTTGACAGTCGTTATGGGTAGTCAGAAGCCAGAATGTTGGACAACCTCTTACCAAGAGGTTTCGTGTTACCCAGTAGTTGGGTTGTCAAAGACAAAAGCATTTAATAATAATAATAATAATAATAATATTTATTTATTTGACAAGAAAAGGTTATTTGTATTATAAAGTGCTTAGAAAGTAGCGACATAATAAAAACAAAACTAGGAACATGTTGTACACACAAATTGTTGGGTGAAGCCCTGTTCTCCTAGCTAGATCACAAAGTAATCTGTGTTAAGGAAAAACAGATTCCACTCCCTAGTGGGGTAGCAAAAACACTGTTGCGTTCATGTGCACTGTTGTGTTCTGTTGTGTTGTGTTCATTTATTTCAACTATTCCATTTGCAGGCACTTTTGAATTGTCAAAGAGCCAGTTAGTTAGTCAGAAAGTTGAAGCTTGCTCGTTCCAAAACGTAGGGTAGGTCTCTATGGAGAAGAACGAGCAAGAAACTCCACGGACACTCTTTTCAATCAAGTTTTTACAAAATTTTGGTTACATTATTCTTGTTGCTTCTATATATAATAAAAATAATAATTTATTATTATTTTTATTATATATAGAAAATAATAATAATTTATTTATTTATTTATTTATATTTATTAAATACATTTTTTTTTGTAAATACATACATATATAGATAAACAACACCCAGACACAAGGCAAACACAAGTGCTCATCACACAAATGTTTACCCTGAGCGGGAATCGAACCCGCAACACGCTGCGCAACAGTCGATCGCTCAGCCACTGCGCCAACCATGTCGTCATATGTGAAAATAATGTAAGTGAAGAGAAATCCAAAACATTCTAATTAAAAATAAATTAACTATAGAGGTCAGATCAGTCAGGTCAGTCGCTCCATGTAAAACACTGGGGATCACGCTGCATTTGGTAAGACTGGAACCCGACCCCATAAGTTGAAAAAGGTTAGGCTGGTAGATGATGCTGTCGATGGAATTGACGACATGTGGGATGAGGATCTAGTGATCATTGTGCTGATCGTCGTTTCAGCCAAGGTTTAATAGCCAAGAGTCTTAAGCCAAAACCTTAGGAAACTTTCGTTAGGCAGTTGAATTAGGTTAGGCTTGATTTAGAAGGTTGTGCTTCTGGGTATGACTCACGTTGCTAGAAGATTTATCTTTTTGGGGTCTTGACCTGAGTGGGGTAGCTTGGACCTGGTTCCTGAGATCTGTGGTTGAATTTTCCGAATATTGTATACTAGGCTTTACCTGCAACATCGTCCGCGTGAATGTCGGTTATCGCATATGCAAGCGAAGTCGCGAGTTAAAAAGTAGCGTATGTCCTACCCCAGGGTACAAGCTATCTTCATACCAAATTTCATGAAAGTCGGTTCACCCGTTTCATCGTGAAAGCATAATATTAGTATGGAGTATGAATCGTATGGATTTGCCTTCCAGTACCATCTCACTTGGCTTTCATAACTTTAATAGCTTCTAAATTATCTATAACCAGGATAATAATAAAAAGCAATATTTCATTGAAATTACTTCAACACGGTATGCAACTTTACCGGTTATCAGAATTATGTAACGACAAAGCGTCCAGTTTCCTGGGTATTAGGTGCAAATCATAGGTTAGGTTGAGTCTGAATAATTTAGCTATTGACAGGCTTAGCTACCTTCCGAATTATGTAAAGGAATAATCGGTTTGTTGTAGGGGTTTGTTACTTAAGCTAGTTCACATAAAGTTGGTTATCAATTAATAATTGCGTCCGCAGTGAATGAAAGGTTTTTGGTCAAGCAGGATTAAAAAGAGCATTACTATTTTTTTACTCAAGAAGCAAAAGTAAAGTTTGTTAACCAACTTCGAAAATAGGAGGTGGTTTTCAAATACGACACGGTTGGCGTAGTGGTTGAGCGATTGACCGCTGCGCAGCGTGTTGCAGGTTCGAATCTCGCTCAGGGTAAACATTTGTGTGATGAGCACTTGTGTCTGGTTGCTGTTTATCTATATATTTATGTATTTTTGTATGTATGTCTGCTGTCTGACATCCATAGCACAGGATCTCCCTAGTTTGGGGTCAGATGGCCGTGTGTGAAATGTCCCCACATATTATTATAATTCAACCTCTACGTTTTATTTTTCTATGTTTAGTACCTCATATCTCCCGTACATTTCTGAACTGAATTCATTCATCATCATCATATCAGCCTATTACCATCCACTGCTGAGCGTAGACCTCCCCTAGAGATTGCCAACCAAACTGGTCTTGGGCAGCCCAAATCCATCCATCCAACTGAATTAATTGTTTCTATGGTTTTGTACCCGAAGGGTGCCCAATAGGACCCTATTACTAAGCCTTGGCTGTCTGTTCGTCTGTTTATCAGCGGGCTGTGTCTTATGAACCGCCATTGCTCCGCATCCTTGCTCCATCATCTCCATCATGCATCATCATCTTTTTTGCTTGCTTGATCCTTGCTTGCACTGACTGAGCTTTGAGGGCATTGCTCTCTTAGTGCCAACTTAGCCTATTTCTGTTCTGGCCTATTTCTGCTGCTTGATTTGGAAGGAAAGTGGAAAATATGTATTTCTTACTCCTCCGCTGTTCTTTTCTCCAAATTTCTTTGCGGGATCCAAGACAGTTGTAACGTTACTCCGGGAGTCGTCGAGCTTCATTGTGGTGGTCGCCACTGTTGATTCTGACTTTCAAAAGTTTCCGTGGTTCTTTTTTAGAAATAATGTGGCAAGCTTGTCCCATTAAAACAATAAAAACCTTTGTCTGATTTTGTACATTTCCTACAAATGTTCACATAAAGTTCTGCCGACTCCTATACTAAGCTAGCATGATTATTTGTAATAATCAGGTGTTCTAGAAAGGTTGATGAGTTACGTAAAATATTTAGTACACGAGTGATTACCTCCGTCAATACATCGTGACGGCCTGATTGTTAAACAGCGTGTGTACCGCGATATAATAAACTGCTGGCTTTTTATTATTGGCTGTTTGTTGGCAATATTTTGTATGGAATTGAAGCTACATATTATATGTTGTAAACCCGGATTCCAATGGTATTTTTTTTTAAATACTGTTAACAAAAATCCAACTTAAAAAAGAATATGGAAAGCAGGAGGCATCTTCTAAAGTTTAGTATGAGTAACATATGACTGTGAAATTGTTTAGGATAACTTGTTTACTACAATGACTACAGACAGACACAAGTTAAATTTATAACACCCATGTGTTTTCGTCGGGGTTTCTGAATAGGTATACGATCCTAATTGTATTGACGTGTAATGTTGTAATGTTCTTACATAAACTCAATTGCTGTATCTACAAAAACATGTTCTATGTTTGAGTTAGTTCTATGAAAGTTATAATGGAATTGTTATGTTTTCTAGATTACTTATAATATTTTTGTTTTTCTTTCAGGTAAGTCAACTGTTGACCTGTTATTCAGTTTTATTCCGGGAAATGGAGCAACGGTATGTATTTCTTTATATTTTTTTGAATAGTTAATAAGCACGGGTCTTAAAATTTTTAGCAACCTATTTTGGATACGTTATTAGTTATAGTGCTTACAGTTAAAATTAACCTGATTTTGTCTATGAAATATTTTTTTCTATTTTTGATATACCTACGAAAAAAATATTATCTATTAAACCCAACACACTACCGCCACTAATTAACGGACGAACGCCGAACTATATAGTTTTTGTGCGGACTATTGAAAGAATTAAAAAATAAACTTCCTTTCACTTTTTCTGGCGGTCACTCACTTAGCAGTGCTGCGGCGATTCTATAGATGGCGCTGGTAATGATGATTGTATCAGCTGAATTTAAAATTACGATATTTTTACTTTTTGCTCGTATGCGCATGTAAGTCGTGGAAGGTGTAACTTTTACTAATACGCGAAAGGAGCAACAGATGTCTCAGAACTACATTCATGGAAAAATACTAGGTAATATTCTCATTAACTGCGACTTCGACGATTTCGTCGGTCTATCTGGCGGGAGGGCTACCAACGCTGCGCCACCCGGTTCGTGGTCGCCACTCGAGAACCTTTAATATTATTCTTGTTCCGAAAATACTTTAGAAAATGTTAATTATACAATATACGTATACCCTGTTCACAATAAGATTAGACATCAGACACAAACCTTTTTTACAGTCCCTTCAACCGATTTTGACTTCTATTCCGTAGGCTTAAGGATGACATTAGAGGCAAAAAAAGTGGTGACAATACAACTGTTTACTGCAGTTGCCATTTGTCATGCTACCAACGCAATAGAAGTCAAAATCGGTTGAACGGACTGTAAAAAAGGTTTTAGTAAATGTCTAATCTTATTCTGAACAGGGTATACCTAGGTATTTACAAAGAGGTGTGCTGTTCATAATAGATAGTTTGAAACTTTCAGCAATGGATCAGTTTTTCCCTTTCAGCAATTGGCAATACTTGTGGCTTGTTTTAACTTTGCCCCGACTTCATCCGCATTTATTTTCTCAAGGATCCCTATTCCTCCAAAATTATAGCTTATGTTATTCAGGGTTAATGCAGCATTCCAATGGTGAAAGATTTTTTAAAATTGGAGCAGTAGTTTTTGATTTAAATCGTAACATACAAACACACAAATCTTTCCTCTTTATAATACCTATTAGTTTAGATGCGCAAGAAAGTTTGTTTGTTTCTTACGCTTTTACGTCTAAACTGCAGAACCGGTTTTGATGAAATTTGGTACCTACAGCCTAGGCTACTTTTTAATTCGCGACTTGGTCTATATCCATATATATCAATGAATAATACCATAATAATCAGTAATAAAACAATTGCATAATTAATTATTTATATAATAATTGGATAATCTATACTAATATTATAAAGCTGAAGAGTTTGTTTGTTTGTTTGGTTGAACGCGCTAATCTCAGGATCTATTGGTTCGAATTGAAAAAATATTTTTGTGTTGGATAGTCCATTTATCGAGGAAGGCCATAGGCCCATGCGAAGCCGGGTCAGGTTGCTAGTTAATAATAAAATAATTTCATAGTTCCATGTTAAATAAGCAGATACAATCAACATAATAGCCAAACAAAAGCCCTCTTCCTCTCTCCTACTTTTATTTTTGCTGTGCCCGACAGGGTCCATAATGTTCAATTTTATACCTACGATCTAAGTGCACATGTGGATGCAATAAATGTATTGAGTATTGAGTATCCGACATCCACGCAGATGAAGTCACGAGCAAAGTGCTAGGTTCATATGAAACTTTTGTATGAAAATATTTAAACAAAATGTCTTATCCGTAACTCTAACATAGACATAACCTAGACAATAACAAATCCTTGAATAGGTATTTGTAATTACATACCTATTTCATAAATCGGTTGCATTTCAATCCGATACGCTTACATAAAAGCCTGCTTATAAAGTACAGTTATTTTATAGGTTTTATAGCCCAATAATTATTATCAATTTCAAAGGAATTCCTATCAAGAAAACAAGGCCACTGAGTTGCATTTAGAATGAGAGCGAGAGTGCTCAGTGACATACTATGATATCGTGAGTGCAAAGCTGAATAAGGATGTCTGACCAATATATTAAGGTCTGTATTCACCAACATTTAATCGAACGATTTCCTGGTTAGTTAAGCTGCAGAACTGAATGTTTCTATGTCTTTAGAAATAATTAAATAAACATCTTTACTTACTATTTAAATACGTACCTAACTAGTAGACTAAATGTTGGTGAACACGATTAAAAATACCTTTTTTTTGTTGTTTTGATTAAGTTGACCATTGATGGAGTTCGACATAGTTCAGTTTGATTAAGAAACTAATAATGGTATTTTCCAAGTTTTGTGGGACACAAGAAAAGAACATTAAGGCTGGAAAATCAGCTGTTTTAAACACTTTTTTGATAAGCGGCATAAAATTTCTAAAATCATGTAGGTACTGTATTCATAGTACTTTGCTACCGAGTGTTTTCAAAACTTATAAATTATGTTATTTGCTGCATAATACTTGCTGTTCTAAGAATTCAATTAAACCAGCGGTAATATCATAATACATACTCATTAACTTACAGTAATTATACAAATCAAGCAAAGGAAATAAGTTGTTCAGGTCCAAGTGATAGTAACCAGCCATTACTTATTACGATACCTATTGCAAGACTTTAGTCTAAACTTAACACATTATTGCCCCATTATTACTTAGAAACATTTTAATTCCGCAATGGACTTAAATTTAATAAATAAAACATAATTAACTTCTTCCTAAACATGATCGTGATCTAACCAGCTCTGTGTCTGAAAAGTACAGCCCGATGCAAAGTTTATAGCGGCTCCACAATGAACACAGGTCGAGTAGCTGCGCAGTAACAAATTTACGTGTCAGCGGGGGTGAGAATCGGGGTACAGCGCATCGTGTAGCGCGCTTCAGAGCACAAAGTTTGACAGTTACTGCATTCATGCAAAGTTGCTGTCTTTTGATTCCTCTCCGACCCTTGCTCGTGTCAGTCCGCGCTGCTGAGCCCGTAGCTTTAAATTCATACCTACATAAAAAATATTTTGTGCTTAATATTGCCATTTGCTATAAGATTGGCAAATGATTTATCCCTGAGATCAAGACGCTAATCATATTTTAGTATTAAACTACTAATAGGTTAATGCTAACATTAGAGGCAGTAAGAAGAAAATAATTTCTGCATTATTTTCTTATTAGAACTTTATGTCGTGCCAATCCGTTGTCAGAATTGTAAGACATGACGTCATACTAGGTTAGTGTGGCCCTATTAAAGCTTATGAACTTATAGTCTGCTGCCAAGTCCTGCAAGCAGGTGTTGCGGAGAGCTCGGTTTGACCACATTAGCCGAATAGGGAACAAACTTGCTTCATACCCAGCAGGTAGTAAGGCTTTTTGGTCCCTGGCTAAGTCGGTCGAATCGAACTTCTGCCGCCCCACACTACCACCACTGCTGAGACCCGACAGGTCGCTGGCCCACTCCGCTGAGGAGAAAGGTAACTTGTTCGCCTCTATGTTTGCGGAATCGTCACGTCTGGATCCGGGTGGCGCGAGACCCTCTGTTTCTTCTGTTGGATGCGAGTCGAGTATGTTGAACATAAGCATTCATCAGAAGCACGTTCTTAGGGTACTGCGTAACCTAGACGTGAGCAAGGCTAGTGGCCCTGACGGGATTCCAGCAATTGTACTGAAGACTTGTGCGCCTGAGTTGTCTCCGATCTTGACACGCTTATATCGCCTGTCGTTTGAGACTGGGAAAGTACCGCTGTAAGAGTATGGAACGGGTGCTAAATCGTAAGCTCCTGGCATACCTAGAGGCGAATGATATCCTCAGTGACCGACAATACGGCTTCCGCCTAAATCGATCAACTGGGGATCTACTAGCGTATGCCATTCACATCTGGAGTGAGGCCATTGAGAAGCATGGAGAGGCACTAGCGGTCTCCCTTGACATCTCAAAGGCCTTCGACAGGGTCTGGCACGATAGCCTTATTAATAAGCTTCCTTCCTTCGGTCTGCCCGCCGGTTTGTGTGATTGAATTGCAGATTTCCTGAGGGATCGGTCTATTCGAGTGGTCACAGATGGCTGCTCGTCCGGACTGCTGGATATTAATGCCGGGGTTCCTCAGGGGTCGGTGCTCTCGGCAACATTGTTCCTGCTGCATATTAATGATCTGCTAAAACTCGGTACCTTTGGGTATGCAGACGACAGCACTATCGCTGAGAGATACGTATCCGACGCACGAGCTGGTGGGTCGCAGATCCGGTCTCTCCGGGAGGCGATGGTTGAGCGCTTGAACTTGTCCTTACAGGCTGTCTTTGATTGGGGAGATGCCAATCTGGTCAAGTTCAATGCTGCTAAGACCCAAGCGTGTCTCTTTTCCGCTAAAAGGAGCCAATTCCACCCAGCTCCATCTTTCCGAGGTGTAACCGTGCCGATAACCGACCGACTTGAGCTTCTTGGTGTTACGTTAACATCTACCCTCAATTTTGGCCCTTTCATAGAGGCAAAGGCTCAAGTGGCTGCCAAAAAGCTGGGGATCCTAGCAAAAGTGAGACGGTACTTCATCAAATCAAAGCTCCAAAGTCTTGAGCATCGACGCCGAGTTGCTGGCCTGTCGGTTTTGTATCGGTTGCATTTTGGGGAGTGTGCGACGGAATTGCATAATTTAATTGCGCCGAGCCCGTTCCATCATCGGACCACAAGACGTACGGCGATGCGCCACCGGTACATGGTGGACATCCCACCCACACGCACGAAACGTTTTGGGAATACATTCATTGTGCGTACTGCTAAGGAGTGGAATTCCCTGCCTGAGTCTGTGTTTCCTGATAGCTACAACCTGGGAGTCTTTAAGTCAAGAGTGAATAGGTTACTTCTAGGCAAGCGTGCTCCATCTTAGACCGCATCATCGCTTCCCATCAGGCGAGATAGTGGTCAAACGTATGCCTATCAATAGATAAAAAAAACAAAAAAGTTACTTCAATTAATAGGAAGAGGAGGGAAGAATATCTACTAAGGATCTAAAACAAAAAATCACGGATATGTATGTTCGGAATAATGTGTTTGTGTTACGTGTACTCCTTTAATAATGAGAGACCACATCATGCACATAAAACAAGGTGGATACAAAGAAGTAACTAGTGGTAAATAGTGTAAACTAATTTCCATAATAAAGAGGCTCAAACAATCAAAAATTACGTCACCACTCACATTACACACCCAATCCTACATTACATAAACTTGAAACCAATACTAAGTGTACCAGTATAATACTTCATTTGATCCACCAGTCACATATCACGTACAGTAGCAGGTTTTTCCTCAAAAACCCGGTGGTGGGCACTCGTGCGCATCGGATCTGTTGCGCGCGCGTTCCGTTATGACATAACTTTCGCTATCGTTGAGTCTCGTCTCATTGACTCTGTCGTGACGTGCTCTTGACCTTGAAGATGGGGTTTACTCTCGCTTTTGTTTGAAGAAGTAAAGGTGTGAATGGTTACAGTTTACGGTATTTTGTTTGGGAAATAATGGAGTTTGTAACTAGAGTACCAGCGGACAATGACCCCGTTATTAGGTTTAGCTAATTGAACTTATGAGTTTAGCAATTTTTGACTTTGTTGTATTGTCATAATATACAATTCTCATCTTTTTTCTGATCTTCATTCCGATCTTTGAGATTCAGAAGGCAGAAGTCTGTCAACCAGTCTTACCTAGAGGTATCGTATTACCCAATAACTGGGTTGTGGAGTCCCGACAGGCTGTTGCTCCATGTAAAACACTGGTATTCAGCTGAATCTGGTTAGAATGGTCGCCAGCCCTAACATAGTTGGAAAAAGGCTAGGCAGATGATAAGATTCTCATCATTTGTCTGTAAAATTTTGTCAGCTAATTTTGAAACTCGACAATCCGGCACAGTTTTATATAAAACTTCAAGCATGTAAGTTCAAACTACAAGAAATAGTCCCACAAGATATTCCGTAATAACCTCTTTTGGAATATATCAAATTCTTCACAATTAATACTGTCTACACTGCATTCCCTTGGAATGCCTTTTATGACACTAAAAAGAAAGTCATACACATAACCTAATAATTATGATTAGGTAACGAATAAATTCTTGAGAAGCTACCTACCGGATCTATATACTACCTAGAAATACTAATAGTAGTATAGAAATACTAGTAGTCTCAGATAACGAGAATGTTTGGAATGCTGATTAGTAACAGCTTAATTATCCAACGGTATAGGAGGTTCGAGACTTGAGTTTATATCGTTTGGATGTATTTTGTTGACTTTGAACGAGGCAGAAGCACTAAGCTTTTATGTGAAGTCAAGTTGATCACCAGTTCTTTGTGATGTTCCAGTAGTTAGGCACCCGACTCTCATGCAAGAGGTTGTGGTTTCACAACCGGGCACGAGCAAGTATCTTGGACATCACTGATACCGGTGAAGTTTTAAGAGCTCAAGCCACGAGTGAATCGGTTCATTCTAGGCAAGCGTGTTCCACCTTAGACCGCATCATCACTTAACATCAAGTGAGTTGCGTTCAAATGCAAGCCTAATATACAAAAGAGCTCTTAGTTTATCTTCGCCAATATTCTCTAAATGAACGAGAAAAGGGCATTTTCTTACACACACACATTTACAAGATTTTGCTTTTGGCCCAAACCATTTACCGATTGGTTGCAGAATAGCATTGGCTGTTGATTACCTTTCAATTCAGTCTATGATTACATCCAAATCTATGACTACATTGGTTGCCTGAGGCAGCACCGTTTTCAAAATCAAAGCAGCCTCAATTAATTCAAAGTTGCTCACACCAGTGTATACTCACTCTATATTGGAAGGAGCTACACATGATTGCAGATATGTGACAGCTCGTAAGTGCATTGGCACATAGTCCAATAATTCTGGGCTATCTGATTGTTTGTGCACAACCAGTTTACGTTCCGTTTCATAATCGTCTGGTCGCACAGTATTATGAATCGTTAAATTCAGAATTTTAAATGATGGATCATTTAGTTTTTTAAATCTTTGTTGATTTTGTCGGAATATCACAAGTAACGAAAAGGCTAAGAATCCTGACTTTGCAGAACTGGGATATAAGTATTTCATGCTGTCAGAATTTACGTCATTGTCAACCCGAAGACGTCCAATTCTAAACAAATAGATACTTAGTTCATCATCATCATCATCATGTCAACCTTTAGACTCCCACTGCTGAGTATAGGCCTCCCTCAAGGGGCGATTCAGCCGTAATAGCCATGCTTGGCCGATGCATGTTGGCGATCGCAGTAGGTGTTATGGTACTCAGAAATAATATCCCTCTGTCGCCTTCTACGACACCTACGGGTATAAATGGGGTGGTGCAATTCACACTATTAATGGACACCACACAGTTTCATACTTAGTTACTTAACATTTTTTTGTGTCTAAGATCAACAATAAATGGATGTAGGAGAATATTACCATTATTACCACAATTGGCAACGGCCAGCAAAGACAAGTTGTCATTAATTCCTAAATTAAGTATTGTTGCTTCAGGTAATTGAATCTAAGACCTTCAAGTTCGTGATATGTATGAGTATTACTACAAATTCCTTGAAGTAATTGTTATAATGAAAGAAACTTTGATGGCGTAATGTTAGACATTTCATACTTACAGTTAGGTACTTGCGTATTGAATTTTTTTGACTTTGTTGGAGTCTTAGATCGCTTTCACCTGATGGTAGGAGATGATGATGTCGATAATGGTGCATGTTTGCCTGGAAGGGGCCCATTCTTTTGAGGACTTATAAATTTAACTTTCTTAGATTATCTTCCAGCCCATGTCCCCTGACCCAAGTAACATGGGACAAGGGCAGGCTCAACTGTTAATTAGGAGACACAATAGTAAAAAAATGACAAACGATCAACATTTGGCTTCTGGACATTTAAAGGGGTAGGAAGAAAACGTCGGCGCAACACATCTTTTTCTTTCATACCCTCCTGTACCGTTATGATATCATTGACTCCCTACTCTTTCATATCATTCTTTACACAATCTATCCATCTTTTCTTTGGCGTCCCTCTGCGTCCCCATTCATTTACATTTATATTCATAAATCTTTTGGTCACATGCGTTTCATCCCACCTATTCACATGCCTATACCAAGACAAACCTTTTAACTTTCCTTCCGTCTTGTCTGTTCCTTCTTAAATATATATACTGGCTATATCTAGCTGTGGACTGCTTTACACCTAATGATGATGGTAAAATGTCTGAAAACCACTTGAATCTTTCTAAAATCTTCAATATCAATGTCCTCTTATTCTTCCATAATTAGATTGCAAAACTATAAATCAAATTGTTTCTAAATAAGCTCTGTCAAGGTAAGGATGTCTTTTCGAAACATAATTTCGGAAAAGTGGTATGACCTTGATATTTTAATTTCTTAATCATATCTAGAACGTTTGATGACTGTGTCTTTGAAGGTAAGTGAACTGAAGGAGTCTCATTAGTGTACAAGGTTCATAATCTGACATTGGCATAGTTGCCATCTTTTGATGGGTACACATTCCTAATGACACTGATGTGAAATTTCAAGTAGAATAGTCCGCTCTTTTCTTATAGATTAATATCGAAAGAACGGCTTTCAGCCCATTGATTATAAATTATAACAAGTGTCTCCTAAAAGATTTTAATGCCCTTCCCACAATATACCACACAGTGTGAACCACGAGTGTGAACTGTTGACATTTTAAAAAGGCTAAGGTTAATAACCCCACCAAGAAACAACGATTTTTTTGCATACGTACATTTATCTTATATTGAACTTTGGTTCCCGACTTTTTACTTCATTCAACATTTAAAAGCCGTGTGTTGCCAACCGCGAATAGCCATATATTAGTCATTTCTACCCTAGGGTGTCGTAGAAGGCGACAGAGGGATATTGACCAGAGGATGGGCAGCAGCGTACTTTTGAGTACCATAATAAATACTGAGATCGCCAACATGCACCGGCCAAGCATGGTGATTACGGCTGAACCCCCCCTTGAGGGAGATCTATGACCAGCAGCTACGCTCTGGGGATTTAGTTTCATTCCCATTTTTGTTCGATTTACTACCATCTTTTTACCACGGTATGAACGGAGATAAATGTGTGCATCCAGGCCTCTTACTCCTCCAAGCCCAGCTTCTTTACTGGCAGCGTCTCTTTCTCCCTCTTTCTCTTCTTTTCGAATCTATAGCAGTTAGTCCTTTCTTGAGTTAAAGTACTTTTGCCTAGTAGGTAGCCACGTTTATAGTTTTTTTCTTGATCATGTTATTTCTACAAGTTGTTGTCCACCTTTTCAAATCTCTTCTTTTACTGCTTCCTTTCCAATTAATTCTTGATGCTCATAAATTCAAATAAATGAACAATCATAATTCTGAATAATGCTTGTTAATAAGGATGTGTAATAATATGTCAAAACTTTAAATGTCAGGTAATGATTAATAGTGTTGCCTCACTTATTTAGCGGGTAAGTATTCGTCGCGTCTTTGACACCACAAAAGGAGCCAATAAAATGCTTAAAGGTGCTGAAATGTTGACTGCTTGATTAAAGATTAAACTTAAAGTACTTTTCGTTAAGTTTTTGTTAACATAACCACAGTTGTTGATATCATTTGCAGTTATATTTTTGAATAACTAACTTGTGCAACCATTGGATTTTTTTCACGGATTCTTATTGGTTTTAACCTTTAGACCGCCATGTCGATAAAGAAAATACTTGCAAAGTATAGAAGTCTGTCTTGTAGTTTGGACCGTGGTGAACTGGGCACATTTTGGGTCATCATCATCATCATCAGCCGGAAGACGTCCACTGTTGAACAAAGGCCTTCCCCATATAAGGGGGCGTGGGGAGGTTGCCATAATCCCCACGCTTGGCAGGCGTCTTGGGGATCGTAGTGAAGTTGCTAAATACACGGAAGCCCGACCTCCAGATTTTCCCTTAGTCGTCTTCTACGACACCCTCGGGATGAAATGGGGGGGTGCTATTCTAGCCCGGACACCACACGGGCGGACACATTTTGGGTAGTCATCTTCTATGCATGACTACGGCATTCAAAAGGTTAATAATAAAATATATCATAAAAGCACTCGAGGATATCATAGCTTCGCATAAGCAAAAGAATTTACAGAGTCATAATAATAGTTCCGGAGATTGACCTGAACATACACACAAACTCAACTTTACTTTATAATATGTAGTGAGAGTTATGACAGTTTCAAATAGAAAAAATGCATCATTAAAAGTAACAAATCTAAATAATATTATGTACAATTCCAATTCCTGGGGCGGCTGCTGCAGGTGCCGAAAACTTCTAACGGCGCAAATATAATAGCCTTCTTGGAAGCTATATATTTTAGACGTTTGGGGTGGAAACTCTAGGGTCATGGCGTCCGAGTGCTCATATTGTTTTTCGTGACATCGCCAAGCGGCTGGTCGACTCTTTACGTGACCCAAAGGCTGGTCTATTCTTGGGTCAAAGAATCAGCATTGCCATACAACGTGGCAATGCTGCCAGCCTGTTGGGCACGTGTCCTGTTGACAGCGATGTGGACGAGTTTTTTGATACCCTTTGAGCTCCCCTGCCTTTTTCTTGGAATTGTATATAATATTATTATAGAATGTATGTGTATTATTGTAGAATCAGTATTGCTATACAACGAAAACTATTGTATTACCAAATAAAATTTCGAGAACAAATCGCAGTAGCACTCTAAAACTCTATGTTGCATAAAATTGAATACATAAAATGAATTATAACAATTAGATGATGCCAAAAATAAACTAATATAATAATATATTAGTTTATTTTTGGTTTAATAGTTATAGGTTTTTCTTTTTTTTATGGCACGTGTAAATATTGTATATTTGTTACAAACACTAAAATTAGATAAACATTAATACCGAGAAAATTTGTACACACATAAACAGAAACAATTTATGGCCTTACAATTATAAATGAATTTATTTATTTTGTAATTCTATTCAATCTTATGTTATCTAAATTAAATTAAAAGATATTCTAAATTTTTTTATCCTTTTACTTATTTATTCACCAAATACAAATCATAAAAATAAAAATAATAAAATGTTAGAAAATGAATATTATTATTTTAATAATAACATATTGTGTTGTATTTGTTTTGGTTGGCGATAAGTTCAAGGTAAATAATTCATGAATTCCATTTCTAACGCCAATGAAGTAATATATATTTTATCGCTCTTGGAAAATGGTAGCATATCCTTTTTGATGCTATTATTTTCTAGACTTTTATGCAAGGTGACATTGGTTTTATTTTTGGAAATACCAAAAATAAATCATATCATTTTTAACTTTTTGTTCTCTAAAATTATCTGTTTGTCTTTTGAAGTTATTGTCGGCCATGATTTTAGGCAATACCCTATACACTATATCCACTCAGATTTTGAATTAGTAGTAACTATATACTCAGGAATTCACATGGCATAATGTGGTTGACGGCATTTTCTTACGCAAAGATTTCCTGACAATTTCTTCTCAATGCATAAGCTGCTTAACATCGTTTTAAATACTGTGGAAATGCACACTGTATCGTCAACTTGCATTATGTCTCACGCAAGTGCCATAAGTCGTCACTTATTGCACTTAAAATTACTTCTACGTGAGCGGGATGAGAAAGATTTCGTATTACACACAATTTTCCATTTCATCATAACATTTAAAGTTTTTATTGCCATTTACCAAAACCGAAAGGCTAATTGAACTTAAATTATTTCGTAATAACGTCATAAAAGATACAAATGGAATTGTTTTCGAACATTTAAAAACAAAGCTTACGTAAAATGAGGTTTATATTATTTTCGTAATGCAGAGCGAGCGGACATGTTGTCGCAGTAATGTTGACAATGAACAACCATCGCATGTAATGACATTTTGCAACACTTAATGCTCATAAAACATGCGTTGTAAATCAAGTACCTAAGACTGATTTTGAAAGATCAACGTTAAGTTAGTAATCAATCTGCGATTTGACAAATGGATGTTCAACGAATTGGTAATTTTATGCAATGAATTTATGATCTTAAGAGGTTCCAATACGATTGTTCAAACAGGTTTCTGTGTTATTGATTGCTGTGCGCTAATAAATAGCAATAGTACGTTGTAGTTAATTGTAATCGTGTGAGATTACGTTCGCGTAATATAACAGCGTATTACGCAAAACAAAGATAGCGTACCGCGTGTATATTGTCAAGAGTGAAAATGTAACGGGTTTCGTCACCCGCGTAAGTAGCGGCTATCCGCTTGCGATGCTTCTATCTGGGTCATATTATTTCGCATTTCGTAAAATTTACTTACAGACCCATAACGATACACCCAATTACACAGGGACAATGGACGAATTAAAACAACGGACATAATTATCATAATTGGCTTGGCCGTTTATTTTCACAATCAGTTCGTTCATCCAAAAATTAAGGGGAATTCAAAAACATCATTTTTTCGTCTTATTATAACAGGTACATAAACTCAAACGTAACTTCAACCGATTAAAAAAAAATAACAAAAAATGTAAACTAATAGAGTATTTAGTTCAGTGCGTTTGATCGCGGGCCGTGGAATACGAGTTCCTTGGATCTGGTAGCACGACCACTATCCATTGCCGGGGTATTTCACGTCCCCCGTTCGTATTAGTGCTAAGCTTATATTTATGTATCACATTCAGACGAATCTGCTCCCTGCAGCCTTAGTAGCTATCATGATGGCCATATCCGTGGCCGTGTCCGTGACCGACAACAATGGGGACTGGTACTTTCACTGGGTAAGGCACGGGCTTCTCGATATGGACTGGCACGTGTTTCTCAATGTGGACGGGGTACGGCCTGTCGACGGGGATCTTCACGGGGTAAGGCACGGGCTTTTCGACGGGGTAGGGGATGTGTTTCTCAACGGGGTAGGGCGCTGGCACTGGCACCTTGACGGGGTAGGGCACGGGTTTCTCTACATGGACGGGGTAGGGCCTGTCAACATGGACCTTCACGGGGTAGGGGACAGGTTTTTCTACTGGGTAAGGCACAGGTTTCTCAACTGGGTATGGTACGGGCTTGGGGATATGTACGGGGTAAGGCCTGTCGACGGGAACCTTGACGGGGTAGGGCACTTCCTTGTACACAGGGTAGGGTTGGGGTACATGTACGGGAACCTTTACTGGGTAGGGTACTTTCTTCTCAACTGGGTAAGGAGCGGGAACATGAACCTTGACAGGTACGTGGATCTTCTTCTCAACGGGGTAGGGCTGAGGTACGTATACCTTGACGGGGTAAGGCCTGTCTACTGGCACATGGACGGGGTAGGGCACCTTCTTCTCAACTGGGTAGGGTTGGGGGACATGTACGGGTACCTTCACGATCTCCTTGACTGGGTAAGGAACGTGCTTGACGACGGGGTAGGGTTGGGGAACGTGCACCTTAACGGGCACGGGCACCTTCCTCTCCACTGGGTAGGGAATGTGTTTCTCTACAGGGTAGGGGACAGGGACTTTCTTGACCACAGTGATGGTTTTGTGGGAATGGGTGTCGTGTCCACCGTAACCACCGCCGTAACCGCCATCGTAACCACCACCGAAACCGCCTTCATAGCCTCCTCCGAAGCCTCCGCCGAATCCTCCATGACCACCTCCGTGTCCATAGCCGAGTCCAATATCATACACTCCCCTCTTCTCGTGCTTCTTGTCGTCCGCCGCAGCTTCCTTGTTATCGGTCACTGCCACTTCTTTTTCTGCTTCCTTGGCCTCTTCTGCATAAGCGAAGGCCAAGAGAGCCACCAGACTGGCGGCCACGAGCTGTTAACAAAAAGGCAAAGATTAATACCAAAAACTGGAACGAATGTGATTGTAAGAATAGAATCGAAAGTTATTATCGCAGTTGACTAATTATCTGGTGCAAATATGCTTCGAGTCGCGTTGTTTTAATGAGTGGGCGAGTTAACATCGGCAGACAACTACACACTAAGTACGCAATTTTCTTGTTGCGTAAATTGTTAAAAGTAGGACAAGGGGGTTTTGCATATCCAGGCACTGTCACAACCCTACGGATTTATAATTATTATTTGCACTGTCACTTAATATTTTGTTTGTAATTTTGATTATTTGAAAGTTCGAACGCACCATGTGCCTCATGATGCTGCACTAGTAGGTTGCACTGAAGTCAGCCAAGTCCTGAATGCGAATGATGCGTGATCGTTCGTAGCTTCGCTATATATATGCGGTAAGAGCGGCCGAGCGAAGAAAAAAAATGGCGGCACTCTATAGGACCATGTTACACTTTCGCTTTTGAGGGGGTTCGGAATCGAGCGAGCCGAAATGCTCTATATCTGTCTACGCCAAGATTCGTAGCGACCGGTTCGCTAGCAATGATATAATTTAAATATAATTAACGTAATTATCTAATGCCGATCTGTGAATGCTTTTCCTTTGTAAGGCCTCAAGGTTGCTGTGTTCATATTTGGCTTGTATGTTGCAGTTTAGTATACTTAAGTACTGGTAGTTAGTTTAGTATATGTACTTGGTTGTTCTGTACGTTTTCGTCTATAACAAGTACGTCATAGAACGTTATCCTTGGATAATTCTTTTTCTTGAATAATTTCTTTGTTTTTAGTGTATATTCTAATTATTATGTGCATTGTGTGTTTTTTTGGTAATTAATTTAGATTATAACACGTAAGGCAGTAAATGTTAGTTTTAAGAGGGTGTTTAATTAAGAAAGATAGAGATCATTCTAAAACATTTCGTTTATTTGCTAAAATATTTCGACGACTAGTTGGCGTACGTTGGATTGCTTTGAAAGTGTTCGAGTATCTAGTCAAAATGGTTAAGATTTCTGAAATAAGTCTCGTGTTCAAATCTTCATAAACCAAGGATAAGAATAGCAATTAGTTTGATGAAGAAAATTATGTTGAACTAGAGTCCTTGAGGACATCAATCAGAGGTGAAGGGTAAATTGAGACATCCATGTGAACAATGGAATGGCTACAAACTGCATTCACTTTACTAATTGGAAATGTTGATGTACGTTTCACATTAATTTGAGAAGTTATTGCAGTCTAGCTCCTGCAGAGTATATCATAAAACATAGCCTATGATATTCGGGGAAATAGTAGCTTTCTATCAGTGATTTTTTTTTGTAATCAGGCCAGTATACAAAGGATTACCACTTACAAACCAAAAACAAAAAATGTATACCGTCTTTATAATATTAGTATAGATACAGAAGGGGTGAACCATAGGGTAGCAAGTAGCATTTAAACCGTGCAACAGATTATGCAAAAATGAGTTGATTTGGCACTATAGTTAGTTGGTCACCACTGTTGATTCTGAAAGAGTTTTATTGGGGAGAGTGTGGATGGATTGTCCCAAAACGATCATCCAAGAAATATTTGAAATTATTTGAACTAGATGTGACATACACGATGGAAGGTAAACCGTGTCGAAAAGTTTAACCTAGCGTTGATAATTTTCGTCGGTAATAAAAACCACCCTAAACCGAAGAAAATCACCACGGAAAGCACTCCGCTAGTCCCGGCTGTTATTCGTAGTTCTTTGACAGTCGTGATGAGTAGTAGGAAACCAGAAAGTCTGACAAAAAGTCTCACCAAGGGGTATCGTGTTACCCTGCAACTGGGTTGTAGAGGTCAGACAGGCAGTCGCTCCATGTAAAACACTGGTATTCAGCTGCATCCGGTTAGACTAGAAGCCGACCCCAACATAGTTGGGAAAAGGCTAGGGAGAACCGAAGAAAAAATCAACGCTGGGTGGTTTAGATTAATGGACTGATTCCTTGGTAATCAAAAATAGTCCGAAACGATGCTACTCTTCAATCGATTGTTCAGGAACAAGTAAATAAACAATCGATTCCTTTTCGAATGACTCGTGTTTCGTATTTATGCATACAAAACATGCATATCAGTTACATGCAATTACAGTTCTATTAGCATATATTTGCAGTTACGTGTTATCTTCAGGATTTTTGTTATTTCATTGAAGAATATTGCTTTTATACTTCTAGACTTAGCAGTCTAGAACTTGTGATGATCACTTAATAAGTTTTAGTAATTAAAGTCAATTTCTCTGTGATCGTATCGTACCTAGTAGTTAAGGCACCTTCCATGCATGAGGTTGCAGGTTCAATATCTGATAAGTAGGTCCACTGACCACCAATCCACTGTACGCAAAATACGCGCTGAGACGTGGAGTTGCGGATACCAGCCCGTTATACCATACCATACCAAGCACTAATCCAAGTTTTTCTGGGACGTCACTGACATCGATAAAGGGAAATATCGTGAAGAAACTTAGACTTTTAATGAATATAATTCTGAAATCGCTAATCCACCTTGAGCAAGCGTGCAGATCAATGCCCGGGACTTCTCTGGATAAGAAGAGACCTTTACCCTGTATTGGAACAGTGACTGTAATAGGCCGGTATTAATATCCAGGATGATCCATTTGATATACCAGAAAAAAACCGCTCTACTCCATCGCATGCCGAAAGATTCGCTACGCTGTCTAAACTATCAGCTATGAATCCATAAAAATGCTGATTTAAAGGTACTTGAACAAGAGCTCTAGCACGTAAGCCAGATGTTAAGTAAGTAAATGATTATCTTAAAATCGATCGCGACATCGAACAGGGTGACAGCAACTGCATCACGGATTACGGAATCTACGGGGATGCGTCATCGTTCCTCCTTGGAGAGGTATTTTGCTAATTGCTGTACATAGTGGTAGTTGATTAGCAGAAGAGATCTGTGAAGAAGCACGTCCAGGAACTTGACGATGATAACTTTATCATCATAATCATCATCAGCCGAAACACGTCCACTGTTGAACAAAGGCCATAGTCATCTTTATAGTCATTAGTAGTCACAAGGTCCAGATAAGTAGAAAAAATATTTTGACGATAAACATTATATGTATATACTCGTACGCTAAAGTGGGACTGGGCCATGTCTGCCAAGCTATGAACCTGTATGCCACTGTAAAGGAGCCCTGATGAGCAGACCGAGGACTAAATTGTGAGACAAACTGGGTAGCTCTTCAAGAATGGGCGAGATGAGGCACCACATCGATAGAAGAAGGAGGAATGGGGGAAACATTTACTCCGGAGTGGGACAGTACAGACAGTACACGTATTTCTCTTTTTACTAGCCTGTACTGCATATATTTTTGCTATCTTCTTGAAAGAGATTTATTCCCACGCCACGAAGGCATAAGACTGGTGCGAATAAATGTAAAATATTGGGTTGTTTTATGAAGTCTCCAGTAGATGACGATACTGAAGCTGCATTAAGTTCAATCACAGGACCTATAGGATGATTGGCGACAAAAGTCTAATGATATTACGATGGCTTTTTTTTGGCTTTCTTTACTAAGTTATTTTATCTTAATTATCATCCTTTCCGTATTTTGAATTTAAAATCTAGTGTTAAATGACTTTGTTGTTACCAAATTCGCTTGTCACGCCATGCTTCAGTCTTTCTTCTTAAATCGTTGTTTGCAACGGGTGTAGTGATAGTGTCTGCGGGTGCTTGCTCAAATGCTCGTCGGCTATAGTAAGAACAAGTTTCAGTTTACAAGCCACTTGTGCGGTATGATAAACAGATGCATGTCTGTGTTTTAGTTTGTATGGAACAAACTAGACTTAGATTCTAGATTAGTAAGGTTTCGTAATTAGATTTAGGCTACTTGAAAGTTGACTCTACCATTACACTTATCATATTACACTTAGCAATAGCACAGTATAAATTTTAGTACTACCGTATAGTAGCAACACGCCCCGCCTCCCTCCGAAATACTGTACCTCACCTCTTCCCGCGTTGAACGTGCTCTCGAAACTGCTTTTAGTTCTCGCGGCGTGTAGACACGCACACATGCGCACGTATTTGTACAGTCTGTTATTTTGGTAGTAATGTAGGTAATTAAATTATTTCATTTGTATGGAGTGACGTAGGTGTGGCATAAAGTATAGCAGTCTACTGAAAGAGTACTTCCAGATATTACTTCTAACAAACAAACAAAACCATTATACTTATTCACGCTACGACTGTGATTTTAGTTAATCTGCGCCAAGACGAGCCAAGCGAAGCGTAAGGGCACTACCTACATTTTCTTGAAGTGCTTCGTCGTTTTTTTGAATGCTCATAACTTGTGTTTCTATAATACCAGATAAACAAAATTCTCGGGATATGATGTCTATAGTGGACTTATTAATATAGAAAGTTTAAATTGCACAGCTCTTATATTTTAGATTTTATTCTCACCTAAAACATCCTGATTTCATCACTGACTCACTGATATGCTCATCAAAATTCTTAGGGTACTTCCTGGAGTCCTAGAAAGCTGAAATTTGGTATGTAAGCTAGTATTAACTAACAAACAACAAATAAATTGTCATAAGCAACTTACAAAAAGAAGTGTAATCCCACCAAAAACATTTTCGTGTAAAATGTTGCCAAGACGATGTCAAAAACTTATCAGATCTCTACCTATAATCTCTACTCGTCAAGCCTTAATTTCACAAACTCTAAACCTCAATCAAAATATTATATGGCTTGGCTGTTTCGTTACTACAAGTATTATTGTTTAACAGAAAAGCAACGAACAGTGAATACATTTTTCATCTTACACCCATGTGACGGTAGCGAAACGGTCAAGCCACATATTTTGATTAAGGTGTAGAGTTTGTGAAATTAGGGCTTAACGAGTAGAGATTATAGGTAGAGATCTGATAACTTTCAATATAATCTGGGTATCTTCAAGACACGAGTGAACCCGTTTATCCTAGGCAAGCGTGTTCCGCCTTAGGCCGCATCATCACCGACCAGGTGAGTTGTGGCCAAAAGCAAGCCTATTCGTAAACATATTAAAAAAAAACGGAATTTGTGGAATTCCATGGTAAAGAAAAGCTCGCATAAATTCCGTGTGTATCGTAATTTAAATAATTAAACACTGATTTTGAATTTAAAGCAATATTTATCTACGCAGCTGCAACAAAGTCCATGATAACGTAATGACAATGACAATAATAAAGCAAAAAATATAATGGATTATTAATAATTTACTCAAAAACCAAGAAGGCATTCTGTGTCAAGGTGGTCAGCAATCATTCTTTTTTAGATTTCCAACTATTCTATAGTTATCTAAAGCTAACCTAAGTGGGGTATATTAGCATACGTGATGCCTAAGTTATAGTCTAGATACACAGACAGTCAGACAGTTGAAAGAGTTTATGTAGTGCTGTGAGGTGCCGATACGCGGCGCGGGGGATTGTTCCCACTAGTTCTACTAAACAGTTCTACGGTAGAACGAGTGGGACTTTTTTTTCCCAGTAGTCCTACGATGTTAGGTGTTACAAAATAGTAGAACTAATGGGCCTCTTTATTCCCACTTGTTCTACTAGTTCTTTCACAGTTCTACGGTAGAACTAATGGGCTTTTTGGTTACCACTAGTACTACTTTTTGATTTATTCCCTAATAGCAGTAGCTCTACTTTAAGAAATGTATTGCCAAATATAGTTTTGCCTCACATCAGGTTTAAAGTAAACATAAATATAGGTATTTCCAAAAATGGTATCTGTTTCACACCGCTCGCTCTGCCTCCCCCCGGGTGATCAATACAAATACAATGTGGAATGAAATATGGTTTTGGGCTATAACGTTTTTCCTCCCCTAAACCTTCACGAAATAAGACAATTTTGGTCTTATTAGATTCAGTATACCTTAATCTAGGTCTGTAGTCTTTGGTTTTTAAGTAATTCAGTATAGTTAAGTTAAAAAAAATAAAAATGCGTGAGGAAGTTTTTAAGTCAAAAATGCAGATATTTAGATAATAATTACTGCTATCGTAAGCAATATTTCTTTAAAATAAAAACGTACAGACCTAGTGTTTCATTATTAGTGGAGACGGGAGATATACACCGGGGTATTCGGCTTTGCAGCACGTAGTTTTTCGTTGGGTTCCATAGGAGCCTTGCCGCAGCGGTTCTTACAGCTCAATTCAACTTAATTGTCTGGCAATTAGTGCACCTATATTGGTTTTAAATCCCATCCCAAATGAGTTAAGATAAAAGCATCTAAATACGTTTTTATGTTGTAAGTCGTAGATTGGAAAATAATATTTCGTAAACATTTTTCCTTCAATATACCTTGTGTTTAAAATATACAACAAGCATTATTTATTCAGGGGATTAACGATGACATATCTTCCAAAATTCAAGTATGTTTAAACCAATAAGTTACGAAACTCAACCTCTCACAAAATGGTTGTGTGTTTTATGAATGCAGAAATCGAAAATGATTCATCTTTCAATGACATCTTATCAACCCAATCACTTTGTGCATAATCTTTATCCTTTTTATCTTATTAATTTACGAAATATTTCACTTATGTATTAAATAACCATAAATTATTTCTATTTTGACGTTTTGTTTGACCTTAACGTGTTGGCTTATTGTTTCTTAAATTTTGAATTAGTGTGTGAATTTTAAAAATTATTTGTTGTAAGAACGGAAGTTATTTTTATCGCGTAGTTTACATACGTTTATCATTCCATCTTGTTCCTGCGTTGTTATCTGTTTAAGGATATTCAGAAATGTGACATTGAATGGTGTGCGCTTTTTGTTTTACTTAAATACGTAATCAAGTTTAACTGAACTATTAAAACTGCCCAAACCTCAACTTCTATTCTATTACTGTTGCTATTCATTGTTAAAAGTTTTGAAACCAAATATTTGAAGCTATATCTAGCGTCGGTATTACCTATTGGGCGCCAATATAGAACCAGGATCAAATATATACGAAACTTATAATTAAAAATATTAATATTATCTTTAAGTACTGAACGTAATAAGGCTGAAGAGTTTGTTTGTTTGAGCGCGTTTATCTCCAGAACGACTGGTCCAATTCTGAAAATTCATTCGGCAATTGAAAGCTACGTTATCACTGAGTGCTAAAGGCTATATTTAACTGTCAAAAAATTAGGGTTCTGTAAGAAAAGTCTTGAGTAAGTGTTAGGTATAAATCTTACGTCTGTCGATAAATCAATATTATTTCATTGAATTGTAAATGAATTAATGAATAATTAAATATGGTAAAAGGCTAGGCACTGACGACCATAATAATATAAATCCCGCAAAGCCTTTAAAACAAATACACATAGGTACATTGATTTCGCTCATTAATCAATTATAAAGTAACTGCAATCCAATTGCATCATTTTTTATTGAGGATGTTATTCATTTAAATCAACTCAAGGCAACTTTATTAAAGTTTCTCTATGTAAGTAATACGTTGTTTTCTATCAGTGGTTTTATTAAAATAAAGGACTACAATACACACCTGTTTATGCACATATTGTCTTGTATGATACCATTACATAATCAAACAATATTAAAAACTGAAATGGTATGGGCATGTGAAGAGAAGGGATGGATTGCATGTGACAAAAAGAGCTATGAATATTAATTAGAATGGATGAAAAGGGAGAGGAGGCCAAAGAAAAGATGGATGGATTGTGTGAAGACTGATATGAATGAAAAGGGAGTCAGTGAAAGCATGACGTTGGACAGGACGGAATGGAAAAGAAAACATGTTGCGCCGACCCCAAGTAACATGGGATAAGGGCACTTAAGGGCAGGAAAAGAGAAAAAGATAAAAAGCTGAAATGGAAATGGGCAGGCCACCTAATCAGATGAAGACAAAGAGAAGAAATTGACTAAATTAGTAGCCGAATGGTACCCAAGAGAAAGCAAAAGGAAGAGAGGATGTTCGATACGAAGGTGCGACAGCGACAGAGGGGCTAATGTGGAAGAGGCAAACCCATGACGGAGACTATGGAAGAATATGGGAGAGGCCTATGCTAAAACAAAATAATCTTTTGGAACCGATGTCTGAAAAGTAAACTTCTCTTAATTCCTATAAAGTCAAAGTCAAATCATTTATTTCAATAACACCATTATGAGGCACTTATGAACGTCAAAAGAGACAAAAAATTATTGCTGATTGATTGATTGCGTTTGATACAAACGCTCGTACGGGATTATGGCCTTATATCAAATGTTCCTCCAGATATTTCGAACACACAGGTATCTTGTGGTTTATATCTAGGTTTCAACGTTATAATTTTTTTTTTTTTTTTGAGAAACGAATTCAGTAAAAACGCTACATTGACTTGGCTTCCGCCCGTTGTTGTTTTTAACTAGCTAAAAGCTAAGAAACGTGCAAGTTTTCCAAAATAATAATCCATATCCATACTTCCATACTACAATATTAGAAATGCGAAAGTAACTCTGTCTGCTATGTTTTCACGACGAAATGGCTGAACTGATTTTCAACCGACTTCAAAAAAGGAGGAGGTTATCAATTGATAACCTCCTCCTTTTTTGAAGTCAGTGAAAAATGGAGGAGGTTATCAATTGATAACTTCCTCCTTTTTTGAAGTCAGTGAAAAATAGAGGAGGTTATCAATTGATAACCTCCTCCTTTTTTGAAGTCGGTTGAAAATCAGTTCAGCCGTTTCGTCGTGAAAACGTAACAGACAGAGTTACTTTCGCATTTCTAATACTGTAGTATGGAAACTTGTGAAAAAAAAAATACAGACGAATTCGTCTGTATTTTTTTTTTATGTTTGTTACCTGATTTCTTTGGACTGGGTGTACCGATTTTGATGATTCTTTTTTTATTTGAAAGCTAGTGCTTCCCGTGTGGTCCCAATTTAATTTGGTCTAGTTCTGACAATGGCATTCATGAGAAAACCGTATAAGTCTTAAATTTGCATTAAGTATGTCCGCGATTTGTTACGCGATTTCTGCGGAAAACGTAAACCGATTTTGAAAATTCTTTTTTTTATGTATAGGGTATGCTTCAGGGGTGGTCCCATATTATTTTTTTTTCGAAATTGATTCAGCACTTTTTGAAAAATCAACAAATATCCAAAAATTTTACATAGACGACGTTTTAGTTTCATCAATGTTTGTAGTAGTTAATTTTCAATCTCTTCTTAATAGATTTGGATGAGAAGGAGGTACTAAAAAGCGGAAAATAAAAAGCTTTTTACAAAAAAGACAACCGCCTTCAAAAAGTGAAAAATAACTTTAGCACAGAATACACATTGACTTCAGTTTCGGAAGTCGGTGGCAATACAAAACAACAAACAGAACAAAGCCACTGAATTTCGAAACTAAAGTCAATGTGTGTTTTGTGCTAAAGTTATTTTTCACTTTTTGAAGGCGGTTGTCTTTTTTGTAAAAAGCTTTTCATTAAATTTGCTATGAATGTAGGTTGAGCCCTGATATTGGATCATTCGGCTCCCTTCAAAATGGTTGAGCTGAATGGTGCTGATTCACGCGTCATGTTCGTGAACGGGCGCTGTCAGTAGAGATTAGTCACTCTTATCTGCCATGGACTTTATCTTGCTTCTTTTTTGTGTTTTGTATTGTTAGATTGCCTTCATAGTTTTCACATAAAGAAGCAACAAGAATCATGTAACCAGACTTTGTAAAAAAACTTGATTTAAAAGAGTGTCCGTGGAGTTTCTTGCTCGTTCTTCTCCATAGAGACCTACCTACGTTTTGGAACGAGCAACTAGCTTCAACTCTCGGACTAACTGACCGACTCCTTGACAATTCAAAAGTGCCTGTAAATGGTTTAATTGAAATAAGTGCTTTGACTTTGACTTTTGACTTTGACTTTGAAATGCTTTGACTTTGACTTTGATGAACATATGCTACTTTTAAATCTGTGACTATGTCTGCTTCCGCAATCACCGGCATCCACGCGGACGAAGTCGCGGACAAAAGCTAGTAATAAATAAAATATATATACTATAGTATGATGTTCAAACACGGTTAGAACCTTTAGTAACTCGTACCACGCGGTCTTCGCAAGACCAACGACGTGACGATCAAGTTTGACTCCGTAATGTGCCAAACGTCACACTATAAAGGTACGTGCCCTTTTACTGACGTGACAGTGTCGTCATACATCATAACCAGTCGGGTCTTGGCATCTTGTGTTACATAACCTGACCTGAGTCACCTGTGTCACTTGTCTTATAGTAACACCCATAAAATAACCGGTTTACATTCTGAATAATTTTATAGTCTTTGTCGGAGGTCGTGGCTGTATGATCTTTGTGAATCGAAACCAGTTTCAACTGGATCGGTAGGGGTGCAGTCGGGTCATGTGACAAGCCCGCCACACTATTAACATACCACTGCAACTTCTAAAAGCCAGAATCAACAGTGCAGTACAGTCTAAAGCGCCCAGGTAATGAAGCTCGACGAGTCCCAGAGCAACGTCACAACTGTCTCGGATCCCTCAACGAAATTAATCAGAAAAGAACAGCAGAGGAGTATGAAATATACATAATAAGCAGAAGACAGAACAGAACTAGGCAAATTGGCACAAAGGGACGTTTGCAACTGGGGGAAGCCTAGCTGTCAAGCACCATGGATTAAAATTAATATTACTTAGGGGTCCTAAGAATGTGAGTTGTTTATATTTGGTTCAAATAATAGGTCAACTAAAAAATACTACGGTATCTATGTTCATTTTACCAGAAAAAAAACGCCAAGTAACTTAAGCGCCAACTTTTACAACTATTGGTCACTTTATCAGTTCCCGTCGCTGAAGCCGACTATAAATTATTATTATTTTCCTACAGGAGGACTTTTTTTTTCCTTTCGAACCCTTTCTGTCCAGAGCTAGTGTGGACCAATCTCTCCCGTAAGCGTCAAGCTCGTTCCGCCATCTTTGACTGGGCCTACCTCGATGTCGCTGGACGTTTTCCAGGGCCAACATTCTGTAGTTGTTTTAACCCACGTTCCTTTCGACCGGCGGAATATGTGGCTGGCCAAGCCTCACCTAAATTTGGCTGCTTTTTAACAAAATATAAATAGCTACATACAACATACACACACACGCACGCTGCGTACATTTGCACTAAAACAACTCGCATCTATTTTAAAACGTCAACATAAAAACACTATCTTTACATTGTCTGCGCTATAACATTACTTAAGTTCACGGCCACAACACCTAGCGACGAGGGTAAACCCAACAGAAAATAATTTCACGCCAAATAAAGCGCTATTTTATGTATGTCTACTAATTTGGATAAAAAACCTGTTTAAATAAATGCAATCAGGAAATTGCATGGCTTTACTACCGGTATTTTTATTTTTAGGTAGGTAAACAAATAGACAGAGTTTGGTACTTTTTCAACCGACTTCAAAAAGAAGGAGGTTCTGAATTCGAGTGTATGTTTTCTTTTTGTTTGTTTTTTACACGATTTCTTCGGTAAATGTAAATCAAATTGGCAAATTAATGTATAGTGTATGCCTCGGGGGGGTGGTCTTATATAAATTACTCGCCTGGGCCTATAGCCTTCCTCGATAAATGGACTATCCAACACAAAAAGATTTTTTCAATTCGAACCAGTAGATCCTGAGATTAGCGCGTTCAACCAAACAAACTCTTCAGCTTTATAATATTAAGTATAGATATCGAAATTGACACGGCAGTTTTTTAAATAATCAACAAAAACCCAAAAAAATTACATAGACGACGTTCTGATATCTTCCATCTTTGGAGTACCTACTTTCTTCAATCTCTGTTTTAACTGTGTTGCCGTGTCTTAATGGATTTGGATAAGAAGGAGGTACTAAAAAGCGGAAAATCAAAAGCGTTTTCACAAAAAAAAAACCATTCAAAAACTTAAAAGAAAAAAATAAATTTAGTCGGTGGCAATACAAAACAACAAACGGAACACAGCCACCGACTTAGCCACGAAACTAAAGTCATGTGTGTTCTGTGCTGAAGTTGTTTTTCACTTTTAAAAGAAAGAAAGCGGTTGTCTTTTTTGTAAAGCTTTTTATAATATAAATTAAGATTTCTTTAGATTCACGTATAATTACTACAATGATATGATCTGTCGTATGATTTTCACCCATAGAGACAGGAATTATCTGGGAAGGTAGGAAGGAAGGAAGGCTTATAATTTAGAAACGTTATCAGTGTGAAGCCGGGGTGGACCCGCTGGTAAAAAGTCCTACTTATTTACCTATATGTCCTTTTAAAGCTTATCTTGGACATAACTGGCATCAGTGAAGGAAAACATCTTGAGGACACCTGGACTTATAATTGGGACAATAAATGATAGGCTGGTATTTTATTTGATATTGTTACCTACAAAAAACATGTGAGATGCCTAACTTCTGTTATAAACTGTATTTTATACTTCTGTTGTCCCCATTTGTGTAAATGGGAACAACAGAAGTCCTAGTGCTCTTGGGGGTACCTAAACAAAAGTTTTAAGTTTATTATTATTTTCATACTACTAGGTATAAGTTGATAGACATTTTTCCATATAGCATAATAATAGTACAGCGCATGCGCCGTGGGACTGTCGATCGTTTGCTCTATTATCGATAGGCTGCGATAAAGTTTTCGTAATAGGCTTCAAGTTTTCGCACTAGGCGTTAATGACGCGACGTTTAATAATAAGATAACGTCTTTCGGCTGGTATAGCGAGCATATCAAGCCATACCAAACTGTCAAATTTTCCCAATTGAATAAGAACCTTAGGCTTTTGCAATAAAGTTGAAAATCTTTAAAAAAAAATGACAGTTTGTTCATCGTGTACAGACGCCAGCACATCAAAACCACCAAACTGACAAATTTTCCCAATTGAATATGAATCTTATATTTTTGTAATAAATTGGAAAATGTATTAAAGAAATTTGACAGATTCTTCAAGCTTGATATACTGGCCTTTGTGCATAAAGGTGAATTGATGAAGACCATGTTTGGATCTACTTCATACTCATATTATAAATGCGAAAGTAAGTTGGTGTGTTTGTTGCGCGTTCACGGCAAAACTGCTGTACCGATTTGAATGAAATTTAGTACAGGCTAAGCGTGAACCCCAAGAAAAGAATATAGACTACTTTTTAATACGCATCTTTGTCTGCATCCGCGATAAACGGCATTCACGCGGGCGAAATCGCGGCAATTTCTAGTATTCTATAAATAGTCCACACTCTATATACATAAACTCTATTCCACATACATATTTATGTGACGCTTAGCGCGTGATTGCCTTTAATTTGTCTGTTTGTTTGCTCGAAATATTCGAAACAGCTACTCGCACTAATCTAATGTCGAATAGTAATGTCTATTACTTGATTATGCCGCAAGTTTGTACAATTGACATCATTTACGTGATTCTATTTGAGTAGATAAATTTGGAATATTACAAAATTTTGAAAAGTATTTCAAAAATTTTGAAAAATTTTGAATATTAATGTAGATAAAATTTGAATATTTCGATTGTTGTTGTTGTCCACAGCATATGTTTCTCTTTTCACGGTCTTCTGCAATTTGAAAAAAATCCTTCAGGAAATCAGTCACCCTATTGTCCTACGTCTTTTCAAAGTCAAAGTGAAATTTATTTCAATTAGACCATTAAAATTTACTTTTGACGTCACCTAAAAAAGGAATTGAACCTTCCGTTCTTCTTTCCAAAAAATTTTGGAAAATAATTGGTAATAAACTCTCAGAGATATTTTATGTCCAATAAACAGAAAACTTTTAAATTCAAAATAGACCTGACCATGTCCAACTGTTAAAACCAGAACCACCAAGTATATCAAATCGTCACATCAATGAATAGTACCATTTTATCTGTACTTTTACTGATGACATAACTAGAAACGAGAATAGACCTGCCTAGCATACTGATCATAACAATGTCTGCCAAGGTCTTCGTCTTAGAAAGATCTACTTAGTAGTATTAACGTGTGGTAATGATAGGTGGAGTAAGTTTCGGATATATATGAGTAAGTTAGTGATAGATTGGCAACCACAGACAGGAACCGAGATAGGTAGAAGGCGTTGTTGGTATTGTGGGGTAGAACCACACCTACGACGCTTCAAATGAAACGATTGAATTACCTACACTACTACCAAAATATCAGACTGTACAAGTACGTGCGTGTGTGTGCGTGTCTACGCGCCGCTCGAACTAAAAGAGGTTTCGAGGGCACGTTCGACGCGGGAAGAGGTGAGGAACAGTGTTTCGGAGGGAGGCGGAGCGTGTCGCTACTGTTCGGTAGTACTTATACTGTGGTAGAACCTAGAAGAGTTTGACACAGAAGCGTGAAGATTGGCACAAACCAAGAGATAGTCAGACTGTATGATGATGATAAATTGTCTTTGGAGTCTTTAATAAATCCGCTATGTTTGTCTTAATATTTTACGTCTTGTGTTGAATTGATCGCATATTCTTCGTTCTGCTCAGTTCCAATTTCTCATTTTCATATACCTAACAGTAGAACATAGTGTTTTGTTATCTGTAATTTATGGCAGATACGATAGCATGTATTCGTAATGATAATAAGCACATTATTTAAATGTGTGTGAACTATACCTAGCACTATGGTGTCATTATGCTCTCAAAATGGGCAGTTACAGAGTTCCCATGGCAAATATTCGTTTAAAAGATAAGAATTTTATAGTTTCATAGTTGGATTATTTCGGAAGTATTTTGTGTATGTATTGTAGTAGATAATGTGTCATGTTTAGAAGTTCAGTCATTTTTTAATTACTTCCTTATTTATTGTTTTTTTTATTTCTGGCTTCCAGTTATTAAGGATTTTTTTTTATGTAGCCTATTTTTGTGTCCCACTGCCGGGCAAAGGCCTCCGCTTTCACCTTTCAAACTTCCCTATCTTGTTCGATCTCTGCCCACGTTTGCCCCGCAAATATACGTATTTGACGACACGGTTGGCGCAGTGGCTGAGCGATCGACTGCTGCGCAGCGTGTTGCGGGTTCGATTCCCGCCCAGGGTAAACGTTTGTGTGATGAGCACTTGTGTTTGCCTTGTGCCTGGGTGTTATTTATCTATATATGTATGTATTTACAAAAAAAAATGTATTTGTGTATGTATATCAGCTGTCTGACATCCATAGTACAGGGTCTCCCTAGTTTGGGGTCAGATGGCCGTGTGTGAAAATGTCCCCACATATTATTATAAATATGGCCAGATCGTCACACCACCTTCGTTTCGGTCGACCTTGGCGACGATGTCCTCCTTCAGATACCCAGTGAGTGACCATCTTTGCCCATCTGTCTGGATGCATTCGCGCAACGTGACCAGCCCACTTCCACTTCAGCCTGGCTGTTTTTTCTCCTACATCTGCCACTTGAGTTATGGAGCGCAGGGTGGTGTTTCTAACGCGATCCATTCGCTTGACACCTAATATGCCATGCTATTAAGGACACCACCGACGCGAAAGACATCGTGAAGTACTTGCGCCAAAGGCTGAAAGACGCACCGAGAGTGCAGTTGCTGGAGTCGCATCGCAACGTGAACTTTAAGGCGTTTGTGGTGCGCATACCAACATGCTACCTGCATCAGGTGTTGGATGAAAGTTTTTGGCCACTGGATGTGGTATTCCGCCGCTTTCGTGGCCTAACATAGTGAGTATAGTAACAAGTGTAGTAACATAGTGATACTAACATAGTTTTAAGTTTTATTTACTAGCACTATTGTTATATTGTTTATGTATACTTAAGTTAAGGTATTTTTCTATGGGTCTTTGTTACCTGAAAATAAATGGTTTTATTATTATTGTTATAACAATATATTGCAGAAAACATATAGCTTTATAAATATCTGCAGCATTGGGAGTAGCATGCGTGTGTTTAATTTGCAACGATTTTATGCAACTACCAAACCACTAAACTAGTCGTTGATCAGGTTTTACTTCTCATTAAAGTAAGTCAAGTCTTCGACAGGTCTAAAGCAAGATTAAATATGGCAATGTTTTTCGTTCCAGTAATTGAATTGTTGCGACTATAACTTACTCGTCGACAGTTACAAAAGAAGTTGTCTATCTGTATCAAATCGCAGCGTTCTAATCGCAGCGTTTCTTTCCCACAGTGCGTCAACACCTTAGATCCGAGCGATTCTTAAGTGTTGTTTCGCAAACGTTTCCCACCGAACGATTTTTGTGATGCGATTGTGATTTCAAGGTCTTTATTGTTCTTATAAGTTGTCTTATTTTCATTAGGATTCTGTTTTTTTTTTTGTTATATTGAGATCAGTTGCGTTGCTGTTGCTGTTGCTGTTGCCAAATGTTTGAGTACATAATGAATATATAGCAATACTTATATGTTTAATATCTTTGTGATAATGTACGTGTTGATTGTGGGTTGTTCGTTGCTAGTAATCTTTCTTTGTGTGTGTACGTGTGTGTGTCGCAGATACAGCCAAAGTCGCGTATTAAAATGTAGCCTATATCCGTTCCTGAGGTTCGAGTTCATCAAAATCTGTTCAGCTATTTAGATGTGAAAACGTATAAACGAAAATACTCAGTTTCGCATTTATAACATTAGTATGATGAAATGAGAGTGTATGAAATCTCTATTTGAGAAGCTTTTGCTGTGGGACAACTTTAAATTTTGAATTACTGGGAAAATAGAATTCAAGCGACTTTTAGGAGGCCACGCTATTCCTTATAACATCAGCTATCTGCCAGTGAAAGCCCCGTCAAGATCGGACCAGTGGTTTTGTAGATAACCCGGAACAAACCGACAGAGAGACAAAAATAAAACGAATAGTTTTTTTGATACAATTATCTGCTGTGTAAGGATTCAAATGCATTTCGTAAAAAGCTGTTATTTTGATATTACAAAAAGACACTTAAACTTTAATTATTTGTATAGATTTAGGGCGGGTTGTTTCAAACAGTCGGAAAACGTTACATACGGACGGTTAAAAAGTTACTATGGCTGATGATGTTTAACGTACGTTAAATGTAACGGGTTGTTTCATGACATAAAAATCAGTCAGTTAAAGTTATTCAAAAAGAGATTCCATAATATTTTGATGTTTGAAGTAGCTGTTTGACAACACAAAATAACGTTGACTGGTCGGTTATGGTAATAGTAACTTTTTGACGTATGATTTTGTGAAACAACCCATTTTTTTTTAATTTGACGATAGTTAGCGCCATTTTTGACTATTTCCGGTCAGTAATGGCTAGTTGAAGCAACCCGCCCTTAGACGACTTCAGAGACTGGTAATTTGTTTAAAAAAAAAACATTCATTTTGTTACATTCAAATAAAATCTACTCATAAAAACTATATCTACGAATAAAGTTAAGCTATCGCCAGGTATCCCTACCTACTTCCATCAGCGTATGATTCTGCCGTATTTGGCATGGCGAGGCTCTTGGCTGTCAAGCCACTGGCTCACAGTTACCAGTATTACTGCTGCTAAGCACGTCCTGATTATTATGATGTATTACGACAGATACAGCAACAATGAATGAACGGTACTCTAATAGAAATCAAAGCATTTTTACACATGTATATATTTATAGGTCTTAATGTTTTTAATGATTTTACAATATTTATACACTAATTAAGTATATACAGAACTTATAAATAAATAAGAATTATGCACGAATGAGGGAGAGCTCACAGGGCATCAAAAAATTCATCCGTATCGCTTTCAATGGGACAAGTGCCCAAAAGGCCAGCAGAATTACCACGTTGTATGACACACGTTGTAATGCTCATTCTTTGGTCCATTGAAAGACCAGCGCACTGATCACGTGAAGTGTCGAGCAGCTTCTTCTGCAATGTCCCTGAAAATAAGGTGAGCACTCAGGCCCAAAATTGCCCTAGTGTTTCAATCCCAAACGGCTCGAACTTAAGACTAGACGTCACTTAGTAATAATGAATCATTAACTTTAATTGACCAACATAACTTGGAACACTGTCAGTCAAAAAAATTGTTGTTAACATGTGCCAAGTTATGTTGGTCAACTAAAGTTAATGATTCATTATTATTAAGTGACGTCTCGGAGTGCGGCGGTAAGAGCTGTACTTTAATTTGTCATCAGTATAATAACTTCATTATTGTTTGGTTGTACTGGTTGCCGCATAAATAATGACACAATTTGATTTATCCATAACTATTTTAGAAGTAAAACTTCTTTACGCACGCTTGACTAGGGGAGTAAGCTGGTGAATGCGTGACGAAAATGTTAGGAAAAGTGTGATCGGGCGAGGCGAACGGAAGTTGAGAGGGAGATATAAGTTAGTGAAGATAGAAAGACAGAGAGTAACGTTTCGTATATTACTGTAGGGGCAAGAGAGAGAGATGCGAGCACACATTTTCTTTCTCTCTTTCTCTCATAGCCAGTTGCAAACGGATAAATACATATAGATGGAGCTAAAGAAGTTTTACTTCAGTCTTGTGGCCTAAAGCACACTCGTATTTTTTTTTTAATTAAGTGCGCGCATGTTTTTTTTTGGAATCAATTTATATGGACCTGTTAAATGATTCCTCATCATCATCATCTGCCTAGCCTTTTTCCAACTATACTGGGTCGGCTTCCAGTCTAACCGGCTGCCGCTGAATACCAGTGTTTTACATGGAGCGACTGCCTATCGGACCCCCACAACCCAACTAAACCAAGGGGTATCGTGTTATCCAGTAACTACTGGATAACACGATACCCCTTGGTAAGACTGGTTGTCAGACTTTCTGGCATTCTTTGGCTTTTCTGGCACTGTTTTCTCCTTCATTCCTATTAGGTTTTGGACCTGTAAATAATGCCTATTAGGTCAATGTAAATGTGAGCTCATTTGAAAGCATTTTCTCAAATTTCCGGTGATATTAATTAATTTATTTATTAGTTCAATTACTCTCTGCACTCACAGTTAACACCAACACGTGCAGAGAGGCAACAATTACTTGATATCAAAAACAGAATAATACAAAAATAATTAAATATCAATTCGAATTTAAAAAAACTCTCTCGTCTTGACGAATATTGATTTTTGGGCTGATAAAGTATGTGGCTTACTCATGTAAGCTAGTAAACATTACTATGTCTCACAGAATATACACAACTACTGAAACAGTGATTGGAATCTACTTTTTCGGTACCGAAGTAGGCAACGTGTTAAAAATAAATGAAGCCATGACATTATTCATTCGTCACCCAGTAGAACTCCTTTCTGTCTTACTCAAAATCGACAAATCTTTATTTCAATTGTTTTTTTTTTGTACAGATTGCGCCAACACATCAAGCTTTACCAAACTGTACAATTTTACCATTTGAACATGAACCTTATTCTTTAGTAATAAAGTTGAAAAACTATTAAACAAATTTGACAGATTGGTGTAGCACAAGGACCTTTGACCCCAATTGCACCAAGTACCTATGGTACCCTTGAAACACTATCATAACAATAAATGGTATTGTCCATAAGTTCTAAACGTAGCGATTCCTTATACTAGAATATCGAAATCTTGGTTGTGGCCTTTGTTTTCCTGAATTTTGATATCTTGGATGTGATCTGGTCGCGTCATTATCGGTCTCGAATGGATCACCCAGTTTAAATTGTAGCTTAAACTCTATGCCTTTTCCTGAAACAATATGATACTAATAAAAAACTAGGTAGAAAATAATAAGACTAAAAAAATCAGTAGAAAGACTTTATTACTAAATTCTAATGTAAGATTAAACTACGTTAACAAATTGTCGGTCCCTTTGTAAAATTAGGATGCAACTTAATTGCAGCGAATCGACGTCGTCGGCGTATGAGAGCTTAAAATATAATCTATCAATAAGTATAATCGTCGCTGTCATCGATTTACGGTGATCTAGTTGCACCTTTAGTGGTTTTGGCCTCAAGCAACAGCGTAGCACTGACAACCTCCGTAGAGGCAGTAACAGCCCGAACCGTATTCTTGTTTGCATACCAGATCAGTGGAACACTCTGGAAACGAGACAAAACTGTACTGACTATCGACAACATATTTTTGTTTTTTTCTCTTCCAATATATTTTATGTAACCTCAATGTGGCAGACGCTCATAGCTAAATAAAAGCCGTGTAGATCGGCTCACTCATGGTTATGCTTCTCTTGCCGCGCCGGTCCGTGGTTCCGCGGAACGGCGAAAAAGGCTTTGTTCCCGGCTGTCACTGGTAGGTCTTTGACAGTTGTTATAGCCAGAAAATCTGACAACCAGTCTTACCCAGGGGTATCGTGGGTTGTGGAGCCCAGACAGGCAGTCGCTACAGACATTATGTTAAACATTGGTAGTCAACTGCATCTGGTTAGACTGGAAGCTGACCCCAACATGGTTGGGAAGAACCTAGGAAGATGATGATGTACTGTCAATGTTATTATGTGTTTTCAAATTGCGTAATTAATAAATACTTTTTGAACGAGAGTTTCCATTTTTTTCGTTAGCCAGTGATATCCCACCGCTGATAAAGGCCTCCCCCGAATCTTTCCAGGTATTCTTTTCTTGGAAAGAAAATATGGAGTTAGTCAGCCTTCGCAGTACGCATCTGGGCCATCTCGCCACGTCCTCCTGGGCCGGCCTCGGCGACACAGATCACCTTCAGGCACCCATTGCGTTTAGACCTTTGCCCAGCGGTCACTTCGCATGCGGCTGACGTGACCCGCCCAATCCTATTTGAGCCGGGCAACCTATTTGCTCACGTCTATGATCCTCGTTTTGGAGCGTAGCGTGGTGTTTCGTATTGTATCTTTTTACACCCAGAATGCTACGCTCCATTATTTTATTGAACGAAAACCTACGGCACTAACTGGTCACTGGTGGTCGGAAAAAGGTCATCCAGTTATGAAGGACATACGTACATTTCTTACCCACATAAGCAAGTGCATGTTTTTTTTACACCCAGAATGCTACGCTCCATTATTTTATTGAAAGAAAACCCAAGGCACAAACTTTGCCGTGCGCTGTGGTCGGAGAAAGGTCATTCAGTTATAAAGGACATACGTATATTTCTTACCCACATAAGTAGGTGGATGGCTTTTTTTCTTTAATCGCGGTGCTCATAAAAAATGTCGTGCATGAGAGCCTGCTATGTTATTCTGTAAGAACTCACTCCAGTTCTCACTTCTGATTCCACGGCGAAAACTGTTTTAGGTATTCTGTTACTTGATAAAAACTACGCTAGCGCCACTGAGTGACATCATAGGTGAAGCGAACTGTTGTTACGTTAATATTTTAGCGAATACCAAATACTTTTCACTTCAGGTAAGTAAAATCGGAATAGAGATAGGATTCGAATGCGCGGGTGAATTCTTACAAAATTGCACTGCTGGAGTCTTAACCACTAGGTCATCATCGGTCGGTTTGTCGGTCATACATGATTGATGACAGGACGCAGGATATTTATCCTGCGTCCTGTAGGTCGACTCTGTAAAATTCAAACAACAACTCGCATCTCACATCGCTATTCACTCTCACTTCACATAAGGTTCAAAATTACCTTGATATATTTAACACTTTGAATCGGGTTCGAGTACGAAGTGAGCTTCGAAGTGTCGGGGAAAGTACCTTATATAATGCCACTACTTACGTTATCTCATACTTTATCTGTCAAAATCTCCCTGTCAATTTAGTTCAACTCGCTGACACGTTCGCAAGGGTAGCGCTAGTGTCAATTCGAATTATCAACCGAGTTTTTAGGATGCCAATCCAGAAACTCACTGCGGATTCAGATTCGAAGTTTAGAATGAGTTCTAACATAATCACATCCCTGTCCTTTGAAATGTTTGCCTCTTTTCATTTTATAAAACAATATAAATATTGAACATAAATACCTGGTACGTGCCTCAAATAATAATAGTGGTATGCGGACGCTAGTTCCATTACTAATAGAAATGTGAAAAACAATGCCACTCTTGAAAAACTCATAACTACAGTCAAAATATTCGGTAGCGTACATTTTCACCTATATTTATGTAGTTTAATACACGTGTAATCAGAACATTAATCGGTTAAATTAAACTCTTGTTTATTATAAATGCATTGCCGTTACTAACTAAACACGGTGTTTAAATAATCCGTATATTTTTCTGTTCTTTTTTTTTACCGATACCTTGAAACTGTAAACCGCACTTTGGAAAAATTATAGCAAAACATGAATTAAATATATGTAAGTATGGAATGAAAGTATGTTCGTGATTTTCTCAAAAACTACTAATCCGATGTGGTTTTAGCTTCTCGACTGCATATTTTTCTGGAAAGGTTTCGATGTATCATACACTTTCCTAGATTATAAGTCACCAGAGCTATAGACTAAAATATAGTAAGTCGGTAAAATTTTCATTAAATCAGTGACGTGTTTGGTCAAATGTTTTGTTTTAAGATAAGATAAGATAAGATAAGATAAGATAAGATATTTTATTTCGCAAATATGGGTACAGGTACATGATGTTAGATACAATTATACAGTTCAGCCACATTTTACCATTAGGCATGCGAAAGGTACAAGACCAGCAAAAAACAATAATTACAGACACATTTCATTCAAGCATATTTACGTTTCAAAATAATGAAAAATCAAACAAATGCATTTGCTTTTTCTGCAAGAAACTCTGAAATATTGTAATATACTTTAGGCACTAAAAAGGAACTTAGTTTTTTTTTAAATAACTCTAAACTTAACACCTTCCAAGATTGAGGTAACTTATTATAAATTAGTGGGCCCATGCAGAAAACACTTTTGCGCATGAGTGCTGTATTTGCGGCCTGTGAACATAATTTACTATTATCAAGCCTGCTTCGAGGAACTACATCTGCGAGACGAGTAAAACGATTTGGATTCGTTTTCACAAATACCGCCACTTCAAGAATATAAAGGCTAGGTAGAGTTAACATTTTAAACTGTTTAAAATACGGTACACAACTATCGGTAGATTTTAGTTTAAACATAGACCTTATACATCTTTTTTGGGATTTAAAAATAGTTTCTTTCTCAGTTGAATTGCCCCAAAATATTAGACCATAACGTAAATGGGATTCTACTATACCATAATATGCAGTAAGGAGTGCGTCTGTAGATATTATCGGTGATAGGGAACGTAAAGCATATGCTGATTTATTATTTTTTTTATTTAAAATATCTAGATGCGTTTTGCAGTTTAACTTTTTGTCTATTTGGAGTCCTAAAAATTTTGTGTTTTCAACTTCTTGTATAATGTTGTTATTATGGTGTATATTAAATTGACTTTTCAAAGGGTTTCGTTGATTAAAATAAATTATTTTAGTTTTGTTAAAATTGATATTAAGATTGTTATCATCTAACCATTTTACGACTGAAGCTAAAGTTTTATTAATATCGTTTTCATATGTTTCTAAGTTTTTACAGGGTATAGTCACAGTGCTATCGTCAGCAAATAGTGACAGTGAATGTTGAATGGATTTAGGTAGATCGTTTATATACAAAATAAATAAAAGAGGCCCCAATACGCTGCCCTGCGGCACACCAAATGTGACTTCACGCTCTTGTGATCGATAAATTTCTTCTCGTTTATTTGTCAAATTAATTTTTCTAATTTCGGTAATCTGTTTTCTTTTAGTTAAATAAGATTCAATTAGCTTTAATATATTTCCTCTAATCCCGTAAGCTTCGAGTTTGTTCAAAAGAGTAGGAAAGTGTACATAATCGAAGGCCTGCGTCATATCGCAAAATATGCCACAAACAGGCGTCCGACTATCTACGTTTTTAGTGATATTCAATAAAAAATCGTATATGGCCATGTTGATTGTTTTGTGTTGCCTAAAACCCTTCTGTTCCTCACTTAATATGTGATTTTTTTCAACATAATTATATAGTACCTGGTATATGTATTTTTCAAATATTTTTGAAATTATTGGAACTAATGCGATGGGACGATAAGATTGCATCAGGTCTCTTTTATCTTTCTTAAATAGTGGCTTTATAATAGATGTTTTTAGAGCATCTGGATAGATACCCGCGCTGATACTGAGATTAATTATGTGACTGAGGTGACCGCAGATCTCCAATGCTACGTGTTTTATTATTTTTGTATTAATACCGTCATTGCCCACGCTATTAGTGTTTTTTAAAGATAGTATAAGTTTATGTATATCATGTGGGAGACAAGGAGTCATGAACATTGAGTTACTGACGTTGTTTGTCACATAAGATTTAGGTTTGCTATTGGCAGGAAGTTTGGCCTGAATTTTATCAATAAAGTAATTATTAAAGGCTTCAGCAATTTTCAGAGGATTTGTTTCAATTTTATTTTCTAATTTAATACTATTGATACCACATTTAGGGATATTGTATTTTGTACGATTTATGATCTGCCACGTGGTTTTCGATTTATTTTTTGATGCTGTAATGTTAAAATTATTTTGTGCTCTTTGAGTCAAGTGAATAATTTTTTTATATAACTTTGAATAGTTTTTGAAAATTGTTTTATTTAATTTGTTAGGGTTTAATCTAAGCTGCCACAATAGTTTTCGTTTCTTACGGTTGCATAATTTAAGACCTTTAGATAGCCATTAATTTTTTTTTGTAGTATTGATTTTAATTAGTTTAGTAGGAAAGCACAAGTCGTAGATCAATTTAAAATTTAACAGAAATTCATTGTATGCTACATTGGGGTCATCTGTGTTATATATGTCTGAGAAAGAAAGCTCGTGCAAGTACTTCTTAAATTTTTGAATATTTTCCATATTGTAATCTCTTGTAACTGTAACCAATAGCCAATACTACATAATTTTTTTGACCGGGCAGCGAATTAATTGCGCCGTGTGGTCAGACAATGCAAACTCAAGTACATCAGTCTTACAAGCTTTATTAAAATTATGCGCAAAATTATCTATGCATGTTTGGCTGGCCATGCGAGTTGGTTGTTTTAAAGCTAGTTTTAAATTATAGCTCATTAGAAGATTTTGAAATGCATTTGTTTGGCTATTCCGCTTAAGAATGTCTATATTAAAATCTCCAGCAAGTACAATATTCTTACGGCGGGTATGTATTAGTGTTTGCATAAGAGATTCGAGTTTGTCCAGGCAGTCATTGAGATTGTTTACATTTGGTACCATGAAAGTCAATACTTCTGCCAAGTAAAACTATTGATATCCTTTGTTCTCCAAACTTTTAGGTACTACTTTTTACTAAAATTAACATAACTTGAGAATTAATTTTGATTTTTTTATAGCAAGTCTGTCTGTTACGTTTTTTCAATGAAACGGCTGAACTGATTTTGATGATATTTGGTATGAAGATAGCTTGGACCCTGGGGAAGGACATAAGCTAGTTTTCATTCAGCGGTTTCGTCTGCATCCGCGGTAATCGACATTCACGCGGACGAAATCGCGGGCAAAAGCTAATTAATAAAATAATAAAGACGCTTGCTATATTTCTTCCTGAAAACGGTACTGCAACAATGCATTTCTCAAATTGCAATTACCCATAGGTGTAGTCAACTAGAAGATTTGTCTCAGTGAATTAAAGCGTATTGTATTAAATTTTATGCCGTTTTACCCAAAACGTAAGTGTTTGTGCAAGTTATATCCAATTACACATTTATAATGTAACTTGTGTTTTACTGAATGTTGCATTCATGTCACCTTTATGGCGATACAGGGGTGTGATTCTGTAAGATCTCATTCTAAACTTCGTATCTGAATCCGCTGTGAGTTTCTTGATTGGCATTCTAAAAACTCGATGGATAATTCGAATTTACACTAGCGCCACCCTTACGAGCGTGTCAGCGAGTTGAACTAAATTGACAGGGAGATTTTGACAGATAAAGTATGAGATGACGTAACAAGTGGCATTCTGTAAGGTAATTTCCCCGTCACTTCGACGCTCACTTCGCACTCGAACCCGATTCAAAGTGTCAAATATATCAAAGTCATTTTGAACCTTATGCGAAGTGTGAGTGAATAGCGATGTGAGATGCGAGTTGTTGTTTGAATTTTATAGAATTGACCTACAGTAGTTACTAGCGCGGATGCTGACCTAAAGTTCTTGGGTTCAAAACTGTCTGATAAAGTGTCTATCTGCTTTTTCGCAACTATGTTGGTGTCGGTTTCGAGCACAGGTATAGATAGACCCTAGATAACGCAAGTATCAAGATCTGTATAAAAACCAAGCGTGCCATTTTTTGACTACCTATTATGAGGACACAATGTTTTGTTTATCCTAAATTTGGTATTACCAGGTATTACTGAGGGTATTAGATTAAAAATAATTGTTTTTTAAATTAATTACGCATAATATTAATAACAAAATGACTTACCGATGGAAGGAAACGTTAACTTTATTTTTTTACTTACGATTTTTGTACGTAAGCTGGGCACGAAACTAGACACGCGAATTGAGTCGCGAATTGAGTCGAGTAATCGAGTAATTGCTCTTGCGCTATCTAGGTCTATCTATATCGGTGGCTTCGAGCCTACCAGATTAATATGAATACCAGTGGTTAACATGGAGCGACTGCCTGACTGAATGTGAATCTCCACAGGTATACCGCTATGGTGTATAGATAAACCGCCTACACCTTTATAGTATCTCAGGTTCGCGTAATATGCCTTGTGAAAGGCCTGATTCTGTCACTACTTAGACGAGTAACATTCCACATTCCAAGTAATAGAAACAATACTCCACATTGTTCCAATTATAGTATTGAGAATGTTTCACCGTGTTTGTTCCCACGCAACAATTAATGTATTCTTAAACAAATCTATTTAGATTAGAATCGCAAAGGCTTTTATTTCAAAAATATCAAACCAATTAACTAAATTAACATGTTAAAATTGACATTAGAAATTAATTATTCAAAAATACTAATTAACATTATGTGAAATTACGAATCCATTTTATGATGAGCGAATTTCAAATGACACAAAGCGATTTTGTGCCTTTTGTCCGCCACGTCAGAAAAACGTGCCCTCGGCGGCACCAAGCGAAGTAACATACTATATGGAATTACGTATAGAAATCTGTCATGTAGTCGTGACCGTGCCGGCCACATTTTGGTTTGTTACCATGCATACATGACTGGGGCAGTCAACAGGTTAAAATTGCTTTAATTGCTCCAAATCCTTGAACATCGCCGCACCGTTGCCAGCCTATCGGTCTTTTATCGGGAACATTTCGGAGAGTCTGCTTTAGAATTGCACAATTTAATTCCCTCATCCCCATCCCATCACCGAATGAGCAGGGATACGGCGAAGCTCCACCGCTATACTGTAGAAGTTCCACGGTCTCGAACCAAGCGCTTTGCTTTCACATTTATTGTGCTAACTGCCAGACTGTGGAATTCACTGCCCGCCTCTCTATTCCCCGATGCGTATAATCTGAGTATCTTCAAAGCACAAGTGAACCGGTTTATCCTAGGCAAGCGTGCTCCACTTTAGGCCACAACATAACTTAAGATCAGGTAAGTTGCGGCCAAACGCAAGCCTTTAACAATTTTAAAAAAAAAATTACTCTTAGCAATAGCATTTAACTTTGTACATCAATAATATGCTAAAAGGCCTTATCCATCTACAAAATTCCATTGAATTTAATAACTTCATCATCTATCAGCCATTCTCCCAAGTTACTTGGCGACGGCACAAGACGTCTTCTTCTTCCATTCCGTCCTATCAATCGCCATGATATCACTGACTCCCATCTCTTTCATTTCATTCTTTACATAACCTATCCATCTTTTCTTTGGCCTTCCTCTTCCTCTCCATCCATTCACATTTATCTTCATAACTATTTTGGTCCCTCGTGTTCAGATGCCCATACCAAGACTATCGATTCCCTTTCAACTCCTCTGTCACTGTCGACATTTACAAACTTCTTCTATTATTGTTACTCATTTCTGACCTTATAACTCCACACATCCAACTCAACATTTTCATCCCCGCTAAAGATTGCATATAACGGAGATGCGAATGTTGAATTCTTATTCCCGCTTTGTGCAATCTTTATTCATGTGTCTTCTTCACGGCTCAACCTTCCGATCCACACAGTACCTACTTTATATTGAGTTTATTTACTTGTAGTGAATTGTCACTACAGACAGTCCCCTAAGAATCGGCATTCTAATTGGCGTAGGTAACTCTCGCAATGGCCAGCATACTAGCTGGCATACTTTCATTTTACCGGATTAATCTTCAGTTTTTTTCACGTTTAATTTTTAAACAAGTTAGTCGAAGTTACCCACATTTACATCTAGTTCTCGGGTAGAGTTTGCTTTGAAAACTACCGGTACTGCAACATGCAGCGTAGCAGCCAGTCGCTAAACAACTGCTTGCCTTGCCCCACCATTCGCATTTTGACAGCAACTCTTGGCAATAAACATTACTAACAAAACCTCTAAGTTATGTAGGTTCAATTAATGCCTTCTCATGATCAATTACTCCACAAAGTAATATAGTATGTATACATTTCCTAACGTTACCTTCGCGTTGAGAAAAATGCCGTGATGCAATGTCACAGCAAGATGTCCACATTACGTATGTGGAGCAAAACGTACGGACGTCCAGCTCTAGCGGGTGGTCTGTGGTTCAAGCTGTAAGAGGAAGCGGGGAATAACAGCCGGTCTGTTCTGTACAAATCCCCTTAGGTAAAATAAAGTGAAATATGCTTAAACTGGGCTGTCATCCCAATGAAAATTAGGAGTTGACCGTTTAGATTAAGCTCACTTTATCTAAATTTACCGAAACGGATTTTGGTAGAATAAAGGCAAGACATTTGATTTCGTGGGTTATAGTAAAATGACTTTAAGGAGAACAAACAGAGCATTCTTCTTGTTTATTGACACATTTAGTACTTGAGTCTAATAGAATGAATAATTGTTTTATCTCATCGACTTATTGGCAGAGTTGAACTTGAACTGTGAGTTGAACTGTGAGTTTCATCTTCGCTAATTAACTTGGCTAGCTGGCAAATGTGTCCGTCCGATTTGGCGCCCTTGTTTTTACAAACAAACCTTCTTGTATCCCGAAGTGCTTTTAGAAAGTGCTTGTAAAAAAATAAAATTATAGAGGTAATACCTACAACAGCAAGTTTCAAGTGTTAGTATTTTACTTATAAAACCGCTGACCACTTGTACTACACACCACACAACCGCTCATAAACGCAAGCCTTACAATAATTTGATACTGAATCATTATAATTACGAAAGTCATTATGCCCCACATAGCATAGAGGGCGTTACGTGCGCCGATACCAAAGTTATTTCATTTTTATTTTGAACTTAATTAATAATGTACTTTGTATATGTACTGCTAGACATTTTTAATTGTTATTTAAAAATAGAGATTGTAATCGATTGGACTAGTCGTCTCTCAATAGAGTCTAAAATTAATTCTACCTACGTTCACTTCCTATCCATACTTAATATTATAAATGCGAAAATTACTTTAAATGTTTGTTACGCTTTCAGGGCTAAATTACTAAACCGATTTTGATACAATTTTGTAAAGACTAATCTTGAACCTCAACAAAGGACATAGGCTACTTTTTAATTCACGTCTTTGTCTGCATTCGCGATAATCGACATTCACGCAGACGAAGTTGTGGGCAAAACCTACTTAGTTGGTTTTAATTATTTATTGGTCACAAAGAATCATGGCGAGATCCATATTCATTTGTATGAAAAGAAAATAATAATTTAGAGGGTTTGAAATATTTTCCAATGTGAAGAAAACATTACCAGGAGTAGGAGTAGATACTTAGCATATTTTTAAACCCCCGCATAATTAAAATATAACGAAAAGAAAATAAAACTTTTTCGTTTTATCTCGATGTCCATTTTGTGTTTATAAAAAAAAGTGACAAGTGACGTTAACGGATCTATAAAATTGGCAGACAAGTGATGTGACAAGTGTTTGGAAAAAAAATATCATTATTTGTGATATTATTTCCCATAAAACGATGCAATTTCAGTTTAAGAACTGCGAAACGGCAGCTATTAGTGTCACTGTTACTGTCAGTCACCGTTTCGTTTTGAAATAATGAGCTTTTCGTTCAACTATTCACTTTTTTTTTTGCGGGTTTTTAAAAATATTCTAAATGCCTAAAGATACTCTTTAGGTACCCCAAGAACATAAGAATTAGAATTTCAACTTCTCTAAACATCATATTTTTTTTTGTACAAATCCTGCAATGATTCTTTAATGATAGAACATCGGTGAGATCGTAACCAAGAATACCTAGATAAGAATTTAGAACCTGCTTAACATTTTTTTTTTTGACGATTTGTAACTGACCTTTTATAACAAGTTGTGTATTGCATACAACTGTTTAGTGCAATGCAACAGAGATATACCTTGTTACGGAATACTTCATCTTCTAGTCGTTCCTCTCCAATTACTGAAGTTTGAACATCATCATCATCACCGATCACGTCAACCTTTAGACACCGACTGCTGGGCATGTGGTGCCAGTTACGAATAGCACCACATCATTTCTAACCATGGGTGTCGTAGAAAGCGACAAAGGGATATTGACCAGAGAAAGGGCTGGCAGCTTAACACCTACTGCGTTTGTTAACATGCATTGGCTCTCTCATAGTCCAATGGGACGGTCTCTCGTAAAAGGAAGCTGTTGAAAAGGAGAAAGACTACTCGCCCACTCCCTAAGCCACATTAGGAGTACCAGGCATCCCAAGGGTGGGTTCAACCGTAGTCGCCATGCTTGGCCGATGCACATTGGCGATCGCAGTAGGTGTTATGGTACTCAGAAGGACGCTGCTGCCCATCCTCTGGTCAACATGCCTCTGTCGCCTTCTACGACACCCACGCAGCTCTGATAAGACAAGGGTGGAAAGGAGATAACGAGAAATCTATTACTTTGGATTTAGTACCGTCTTTTTTATTTTTTTATTAGCCTATGTTGCCACTTTTCTGGGCAAAGACCAACCCCAAGTCCTTCCCGGAACTTTTGTCCAGCACTACCTCGAACCAGCCCTCGTGGTACACGTCCTGGTCATCTGGCCATGTCTCTCTGGGTTGTTCTCGACGATGCCGCCCATCTTCAGGCACCCTCGCCCAGCGGTCACTATGCTACCATCTTATTAACTTGTTTTTTTTTTTAGGTAAAACCTTCCAAGTCTCTCCCTCCATGTCTCTCTATTTAAGGTCAAAAGCTCTCATTCATGGAACAAATTGATAAGTCACGCATTTCTGTGTGTCTGACATAAGAAATGTCGGAATCCGTACAGTAATTAGTAATTAGTAAGCGCACGATTAGTTCATTCAAGGTGACCTTTATACCGTCACTGACATCGTCTGACCTTCTTCCGATAACGGTATTAGTGTGAGGAACTCGTTTATTTGTTTTCAATTAAGTAGTTTTTTGGGAAAAGATAACTGTAGGTACAATTGTTATCCCCTTGTACGTAGACGCGATGGTAGGCCTCCCACTATGGCTAATTCACGTAATTTTATGACGCGCTAATAAAGTTGTAGTGCAGTTGCAGTTAAGTTCAAATTTGAGTGATAAACGGTATTTTTGTAATCTTTGAATTTTTGTAAGCTGCGACAGCCAAACTCCACCAAACTTACTTAGGTATGGTGTAGCCACGTGAGAGAAAAAATATTACTCACTAAATAATTGAATAGAATCAATTACATTTCAATGAATATGACGTTATTATAATATTAAAATAATACCTCAGTACGAACGGAGACGTTAAACGAATAGTAAAATACCGATCAAGTTGCGTTCCGAAGCACGCACCAAAGACGCGCAGCAGTAGAATGCCGTTATTGCGCTCATAGATGAATATATGATTGCGCTCGCGTGACGCGAACTTGATGCGAGTGTGTCTGACAGCGGTAGAGAATACGAAGAGCGTTGTTTTGTTCGAAACTTAACTGCAACTGCACTGCAACAGCACTACTTTAGTTACGTGAATTAGCCCACAGATGGACCGACAACATCGTTAAGGTCGCGGGTAACTGGTGGATGCAAGCGTCAGGTTTCCGCTCGTTGTGGTGTTCTATGGGGGAGGTCTTTGTTCAACAGTGGACGTCTTCCGGCTGATGATGATGATGATGTAGACGGCGAAATGAAATATTCATCAAGAGGCATAATTATAAGTATCATAAATGATAAATCATATTTTTTTGTAAAACAATATAAATAACAGTTTCATAAGTTTTTTTATTTAAGAGGGACGCGACAGGGTAGCCTACGAAATTCAAAGAACAATGCCCACTTCCCATACATTTAAAAACCTGATAACAAAAGTGTATGTATAGTAATAAAGTATAGTAGAAAGACTACCTGTAAGTTTAGAAAATAATGCCAGATAGTCATTTTTACGATTTAAACGCCACGAAGTCCAAAAAAGTACAAATATTACTTTTTAGGTTAGGTTTTGCCGTTACCAAAAAAGTAGTAAAGAAATAAATGTGCTAGAACTAATTATTAACGCTTGGAAGTTTTTTTTTTGTTTAAAATAGGAATACTTACCTACCTATCTATAGTCTAAAACAACTTTTTTACTTTGCGTAATCCTTGAAATCAGCTGCCTCTAAGTCACTGCTTAGGCTCTCAATAATGCCACTATAAATAGAGTGTCGAGCATTAACTGATGTTTCAACAACAACAATAACGTTCTAGCATTCATATAGAATCTTGGAAACCCCTATCCAACATAATCACATCATTTTCTTGACAATATAATCTAAAAGATGAGATTTCATAATATAAACATGTCAAATGTCAAAAAAATCCGTTTCAGTCGTGCAAATTCAATATAGCATACTGCATGATTAATTTATTTAATTATTGTGTTATTTGTGATGAATATATAATAAAGGTGTATGTAATAAAAAATAACATAATAATAAATACTTACTGATTAAATAAAACGTAAAATAATGAATAAAACTCAGAAACAGAGTTGAATAAAGTTAAAGTTGCAATGTTTAAAATGGAACGTCGTAAAAAGAGTAGTTGAGGTGCGTTCGAAACATGGTAATACGTTTACCTTTGACGTAGAATAAGCATAAATAAACTTAAAATAATAATCTTTTTTTCCTGCGTTTCTTTTAACATTGTGATAAGCGTAATTAATATAGAATAAAATTAGCTAAATTTTAAGATTTATTACATTTCTATACATAGTCAGGTCAAAAATGAACATTCTTCTTTCCTTACGTATTTTTAGCAATTTGAAGCTCAATATTTGAATTTCGCGGACTGCCCTGGCATTTTTTCTTTGACTAGATGAGGTCGATAATCCCCCGTCAACTACTCTTTATATTGACACATCGATTTATTTACTTTGAAAAAAAATCAACAATAATTACATTATAAGTACCTAAAACCTGTAACAATTAAAGTAATGAAGTCGGTTAAAAAACAATAACACACCAAAAGGATCATGGCAGAATTTGTACAAAAAAATACAGATGTTCAGAGAAGTTGATATTCTAATTTTTATACTCTTGGGTACCTAAAGAGTGTCTTCAGACATTTACAATATTTTTAAACCCCTCAATAAAAAATTGTTAAAGTGAACAGTTTAACGAAAAGCTCATTACTTCAAAACGAAACGTCGTTTCGCAGGTCTTACTCACAAATTGCATTTGCATTAATTATTTGTTACATTATTTCCATTATAAGGAAATAACTTAACAAATAATTAATAATTAATGTACTGTGGGAATCGGAACGCATCTAGAGGTATGAAAGAGCAAGTGTAGTGTGTGTGAAAGAGATAGAGAGAGTGAACGGAAGGAAAGGATGAAGGAGGGGAGATGCGAGGACGCCATTAGAAAGATTAGACGAAAGACTGTGCGATCTACTTTCAAAAATAAAAGAAAAGTTTAATTACCAGGAAGACTTTATTTTCTTCACCCATTCTAACCCACAATTTTGGGGGCTCGTCCGGGATAGAGCGAGTGAAGAAAATATCAAGACGAACACGACGATTACCGAAGTTGCTTCTACGCATGCACGTGGCCGCCCCAACCCATCAACCGGCATAAGAATTTCAAAAGACTTACGATTTTAACGATTTACGACGAAGACTGGAAAGAAGATGCCGAACGCGGAAGACGCAGCGCGAGGTGTTTCTTTTGCCCAATATGCTGAAGAGTTAATCAATAAATTCACGGGTCAAGATAGTACCTACCCAGTAAGCCGCTGGATACAGGATATAGAAGATAACTCTGAAATATTTGAATGGACGCCGTTGCAACAATCGGTTGTTGCTCGGAGGTCGCTGAGTGGAACGACAGCATTATGGCTGAAGAGTGAGAGACCGTTTAAAGCATGGGTGGACTTGAAGCAAGCCATCATCAAAGAGTTTCCCGACGCAATTGACCAAAAAACCATCCATGAGATGATGAGCGCACGTAAGAAAAAACCCGAAGAAAGTTGTTTAGACTATGTACTAGTCATGAAAGAGCTGGGAAAACGAGGAAAAATTCCCGACTACGTCGCTATAAAATACATAGTGGATGGTATCCAAGACATAGAAATTAATAAAATAACATTGTATGGTGTCACAACGTATGCCGATCTCAAAGAAAAGTTAAAAATATATGAGTGCGTGAAAGAAAAAATGAAAGCGCGACGCGATTCTCAACGAAATAGACAAGCCTCTCAAGATAAAGATACGAATACGAGTGCTGGAAGAAAAAACCGTGGTAGTGAAATACGTTGTTTTAGCTGTGGGGAATTTAATCATTCATCGCAAAAGTGTCCTCATAAGGAAAAGGGCCTCAAATGCTTTAAATGCAATAGTTTCGGCCATATTTCCACTAAGTGCACGACGACGACAAAACACGAAGATAGTCGGAAGCATTCGGGAGACGCCGATAGCCAAACTCGTCGGCCAACCAGCAGCGAGGACGACCTGCAGCGCCGCCAACATGACGGACGGCAATTAGGCAGAAAACCGACCAATCAGAGCACTTCAAAGAGCGCGATGTTCACTATGGACGATGTTCCTAAAGTTGGCACCACTGACAACAACGAAGATAATGTCACCTGTCATGGCTGTCAAAACAAAGTCATGCAAATTGTAAACAAGCCTGGAACAAAGCTAGGAAAACCAATTTTAAGTATTTTGATACAAGATGTCGAAGGAAAAGTTCTTATAGACTCCGGAAGCGATGTCAACTTGATGGCAGACGACTTTTACGACGTGATCGGGCAACCAGAGAAGATAGAAGATGGTGTTGTGCTTTCGGGTCTCGGACTTAAACAAGTGCGTTCGACGGGGAAATTTACGATTAGTGCGAAAATTGAAGGACAATATTACGACGAAATTATATTCCATGTAGTGCCAAAAGACTGTATGCCGTATTCGGTAATATTAGGACATGAGTTTCTCTGTAGGGTAACGATGATTATGAATGAAGGAAGTGTGTCGTTGCTACCCTGTGGTGAAGAATGGATGAGACGAATGAATTGTTTTACTATAAATGAGAGTGTTGTTGTAGGTTCAACAGTTGATCCAGCTGTCAAAAGTGATGTTTTACGCTGTGTAGAGGAGTACAAACCTCACCAAGTAAAAGAAGTACCTATACAACTCAAGATAATACTGAAAGATGACATCCCAGTAGCTCAAAAACCAAGGCGGTTGTCCCTTAAAGAACAGGAGTTAGTGGAAAATCAGGTAACAGAGTGGCTGAACAATAATATAATAAGGGTAAGTTTTTCAGAGTTTGCTAGCCCCTTAGTACTTGTTAGAAAGAAGGACGGTTCTACTAGAATTTGTGTGGACTACAGACAGATTAACAGGAAGATGATAAAAGATGAGTATCCACTTCCCGTTATTGAAGACTTAATTGATAAGCTGAGAGAGGCTAAAGTATTCAGTGTACTTGATTTAAAAAATGGTTTCTTTCACCTACGAGTAAGTGAAGAATCTATTCCTTATACTTCCTTCGTGACACATCACGGGCAATTCGAATTTTTGAGAGCACCTTTTGGATTGTCTAACTGCCCAAAGTATTTTATGAGATTTGTGTCTACAATATTCAGAGATCTAATAGATAAGGGTATTATGCTAATATTTATTGATGACATCATAATTCCAGCCAAGGATGAAGTACAAGGTGTGCAGAGACTAAGAGAAGTTTTATCTGTTGCTTCAGAGTATGGACTGGAAATAAACTGGAAGAAAGCTAAGTTAATTTGCAACGAGATTGAATACCTTGGACATTGTATACAAAATGGTGAAATCAGCCCAAGTTCTGAAAAAACTGATGCAGTGATGAGATATCCTGAACCAAGAAGTATAAAGCAAGTGCATAGTTTCATAGGACTCACCTCATATTTCCGAAAGTATATACAAGATTATGCTAAGATTGCGAAGCCCTTAACCGACTTCATAAAACAGGATGCCATCTTTATTTTTGATGATAACCAACGCGATGCATTCAACCTACTGAAGAAGAAACTGGTGAGTAGCCCAGTGTTAAAAATTTATAACCCAAAATTGCCTACGGAAGTTCACACAGATGCGTCTAGCATAGCATATTCAGCGATTCTGTTTCAGCTACACCAAGGTAGTGGACTTCATCCCGTCCAATATATGAGCAGGAAGACGAGCGTTGCACAACAGAGGTATCCTAGCTATGAGCTAGAGGCGCTCGCAATAATAGAAGCAGTCAAGAAGTTTCGCCATTACCTATATGGGGTACATTTTAAAATAGTTACAGATTGCCAAGCTTTTGCTTTAACTCTCAAGAAAAAAGATTTGTCAGCCAAGATTGCAAGATGGGTATTATTCCTAGATCAGTATGATTTTGTGATAGAACACAGAAAAGGTTCACGGATGAGGCATGTAGATGCATTGAGCAGACACCCTTATATTTCAGCAGTAGTGACAAACCTTCATGATAAAGTTAAAGAAGCCCAGATCCAAGATGAAGGACTAAAAGCTATTATAGACATTGTTAAAGAAAAACCCTACCTAGACTACTGGATGGACAATGAGATTCTATACAAGGGAGAACAGAAGCTATTGGTAATTCCAAGAAGTATGGAAAAAGAAGTCATAAGAAGAGTGCATGGCAACGGTCATTTTGCAAAGAGAAAAATTAAGGAACTTATAGTAAAAGATTTCTACATAAAAGAAATAGATAAGAAAATTGAAGACTTTATAGTAAGTTGTATACCCTGCTTACTAGCAACGAAGAAGCAAGGAAAACAAGAAGGTTTCCTGAACCCTATCAAGAAGGAAAGTGATCCACTGCATACCATACATCTTGACCATATTGGTCCAATGACTGAAACAAGGAAGAAATACAATCATATACTTACCATTGTGGATGCCTTCACCAAATTCGTGTGGCTCTTCCCCACGAAAAGTACAACCAGCAGTGAAACCCTGGACAAACTCAGAATACACCAGCAGATGTTTGGAAACCAACAAAGAATAATAACCGATAGGGGTACTTCCTTTACGAGTCACGAGTTCCAGGAGTATTGCAAGGATGAGAACATACAGCATGTACTGATCACAACAGGAGTTCCACGTGGAAATGGTCAGGTGGAGCGAATTCATGGGATTATTAAACCAACTCTTACAAAGTTGTGTGCAGAAGACGCGTCTGTTTGGTACAAGCATGTAAGTAGATTACAACGGGCAATAAACAGCACTTTCCAGAGAAGTATTAACACCAGCCCATTTGAATTACTTACAGGTGTTAAGATGAAATGCAAAGAAGATATTCCTTTAATTGACTTATTACAACAAGAAAGTTTAGAGCAGTTCAATGAAGAAAGAGAAGAGTTGAGAAATAGAGCAAAAGAACAAATACTAAAGATTCAAGAAGAAAACACAAAAACCTATAACAAGAAGAGGAAGGAAAGCACCAAGTATGAAGTTGGAGATCGAGTAGCAATACAAAGAACACAGTTTGGCCCAGGACTCAAGTTAAAATTGAAATTCCTAGGACCATATAGGGTCACTAGAGTCAAACGCAATGATCGCTATGACGTTGAAAAAGATGACATCACAGTGGAAGGTCCAATAAAGACTTCCTGTTCTGCCGATGGTATGAAGAGATGGCCTGATGATGCATGAGTAAGTACGAAATGTTTTAGATGATGTATTGAATGTGAGATTGTATGATTGAAGTGTTACTGTATTTTGCTTTGTGTATTTTATTGTAAGTCTCACAACTGTATGCTAGAGAAACTCATTTCATTTGTTCTTCAAGTGTAAATTGATGTTACCACTCATTAAGCTTTTTATATTGTAAGTTAACTTGTCCTATTTTGTAATTAAAATAGTGTTTAAGCTGACAACACAATGTTGAATATTGCTATGATGTTTTGTGGTTAAGTTGAAAAGAATACCTACCTTTTTGTTTAAAATTATGTTTAATAAAAAAAAATCCTAATGGTGTTAAGTGTAGAAGAATACTTACTTTCGTTTAATTAAGACTGTGTTCACTTAATAAAATATGAACATTGTTATGTACCTTATGTTGTTAGTTATGTATAAGATAAGATGTTTATATTATTAAGTTGTCTTGTTGAATGATATTATGTGCTAGTTGTTTTGATGAATAAAGATGACCGATAGTGGAGGATGATGATGAGGTAAGAGTCATGTCGATGATGATGAGGTAAGAGTGATGTGAATGATGTATGATGTGTAACAGTGATGTGAATGATGCATGATGTGTGAGAGTGATGTGTATGAATAGCGTGCATGTCTGAGGACAGACATGATTGTCGGATGGCCGAATGTGGGAATCGGAACGCATCTAGAGGTATGAAAGAGCAAGTGTAGTGTGTGTGAAAGAGATAGAGAGAGTGAACGGAAGGAAAGGATGAAGGAGGGGAGATGCGAGGACGCCATTAGAAAGATTAGACGAAAGACTGTGCGATCTACTTTCAAAAATAAAAGAAAAGTTTAATTACCAGGAAGACTTTATTTTCTTCACCCATTCTAACTCACAGTACTTTTTCAACTCCGCTATTGTAAACAACGATTCACGTCACTAGTCTGTCAGTTTGATTGATCCGTTAATGTCACCTGTCACTTTATTATTTTTATAAATACAAAAAGGGCAACAAGATGAAACGAAAAACTGTAATTTTCATTTCGAAATATTTTAATCATGCGGTGGTCTAAAAATATGGTAAGTATATCAATCTACTCCTGGTAATGTATTCTCCAAATTTGAAAATATTTTAAACCCTCTAAAGGCTTTTTTTGTTATACAAATAAATGTATGAATCTCGCCATGATTCTTTCCTTCGTATCTCATCTGTAAATGTGCCCAAGAGACTGGCGGCATTTGCTTGCTTTTGTATAGATTACATTAGTTTATGTCAGTTCATTGTTAGGTAAAATATTACGTTTGAATGACAAGTTACCACAACAGAAATACATTGACATTTGCAACTTGACTTCAAACAATGAGCAATTTAATTTAACGTTCAGAAATATTGCCAAATTATAGCTCTAAATTAATATTTCTTTATAAAAATGATAGAGAACGTGTCATTGTTCTTTGGTAGTGTCGTATTGAAAATGTTATCTGTCTTAAAAAATGTACAGTCATTCATAAAATGCGCGTCTAAAGACGAATACAGACGAAGTCGCAGATAGATAAGTGATCCATATCCTTTCTTGAAGTTTAACCGTAATCTGTAGCTCTTCAAAATCGGTTTAGTGGTTTAGCCGTTAAGCTTTCACTGCTAAACACACACACACACACACACACACACACACACACACACACATTTTCCGAGTAACCGAACAAACTCACTATCGCAATTATATTGGATGTAAAACCTACTTTATTTTATTTTTTACTGGGTATTGAATAACCTTTTATTTTATGATAAATAATTTAAAGAAGTCGTTTTTGCACATAATAGGTCTGTACACATATATTTGTGAAACTCTTGACTTCCAAACTACGCAAAACTTGTACTATGAAAGTCAAGGCGCTCTTTTATATCTAGAACTGGAATACATACAACGGCAAAGGAAACGCATGCTTCCTTTGCTTCCAGGCCAGGGTATTTGGCAATCAAATAAAAAAGTAAAAAATAAAGAAAATAATAATAAAAGAAACAAATGGTAAATAGGTATATCTTTTGCAATCAATGTCTCAGTTTTGAAGTCTCTTGAGTGAAGTTGTGGAAAGTTTCAAGTGTGGGGGTGTTTATGTTCGGATGTGTGTGTACGTGTTGTGTGTAAATTGGAATTGTATGTCAATAAATGGGTTTATGTGGGTGTCAGTAGACGCTTTTTACTTTCTTCATTATTAAGGTACAATATTTACACGAATAATAAAAAAAGAAAAACCTACTTATCGGTTCCAATGTGACACGCCGCCTCCTGGAGGCGTTGGCCAAACAATAGTGTTTCTGCTAATTGGACAGTAAGCTCTTATAATTAAACTAAAAAACTAATACACTAAGGAAACCTACTTAAACCTATGTAAAATCTTTAAGTATCTGTTATACTTTCTTTAAATAGATTGTACATAAATACACACTAATTAGACAAAAATTAGAAAACATTTCAATTTACCGTGATTTATCACAAAAAATTACAAATTACAATGTAAGTCATAAGTTATCGTAACCGATGTGACAAGCTCCATTAAGAACTGAAAAAACCGCACATCCAAGTATGTAAGTGGTAATTCGTGAATCTGGACACATTAAGATAATAACCCTATTGTGTAAGCGCAAGTAATTCAATGAGCGACATTTTAAAAGGGTATTTTTTTCAATTTCACATCCAAATGAGGACCAATTTTACGGTTACCATCTGTCTTTCAAGTGTCATTGCAATCTGAGCCTTACGTAATTGTAATAAAAGTCATTGTAATACGTCATCATGAAATGCAAGTATACTTTTTGACGTGAGCATGCGAATTGGGTTAGGTGTGCAATATATCTGCATAATCACACTGTTATGTATGTTTCAACTTTTTTGATTTTTTTTTCGTGGTCAGTGTAATGAAATGAATTACTTAAGGATTACATGAAGTTTACACAGTTACAGTTAGTAATATTACTTACTGCTATGGAAATCTTAATATAAATAGTCTTATAAATAGTCAAGGAAGAAACTTTCAGTATTAAACATTTTTAAATAGACCTTCTCTCATGTCAATTTTGCTTTAGGTAGGTCCTTACCAATTGTCAGTTACCCCATACTTTATTTACTTTGCTCAAATGGTAGAAAAATATAAAAGAATTATAAAATTCTATTGATTCGTTTTCAAGAAAATCTCAATCATTAAAGGTAGGTCAACTAATTGGGGTAACTGACTGTCCCTATTAAATGTCTTATTCGTTCATTAATCTTTTAAGACAGCTAGGTACCCATTAAATACTAAGTTTACAGTTCTACTGTTAATAATAATTGTACTGGTTGTAATTATAATAATGTTATTGATATTAATCAATTTAAATTTAATATTTTGCATGCCGCTAGGTAAAATGTATCGGGACAACTTAGAAATATACCAACTGATGTATACCCACATTATTAGCAAATAAATGATTTCTTTCTTTCTTTCTTACTTACCAATAAGCACTTATTATCTTCTAAAGACAGGTCGAGTTTCGGAAGAAAACGGAATTTCAGTTTCAAATATTACATACACACACAAAAAGTATACATTTAAAAAGGTTGAACCAAATGTATCATAAAGAGAAATAAGGTTGCACTTTTATGCAATAGAAAATACTGGCTGAATTGCTTGAAAAACTCCATAAAAAGCCATGTAGTTGAAAAACAAACAAAAATAAAAAGAAAACTTGATTGGCATTCACGGTTGTGATGGGCAGTAAAAATGAACACAAAAAAGTAGGTAAGTAGTAAAAAGTCCGCATTACACAATAAGAGGTTTCGATGATATTTACAAAAATCGAATTATGAAAGAATCATTTTGATTGACAGCTTGTTTAAATTTCGAAATCGTTCAATTTATACAAGCTACTTCATAATTAAGAATTTTTTATTATAATCCCTAAACTCACTTAGCACGACTTAATGCCTCTATGACGCGAAACTTATGCAAATCTTCTCCATAAATTAATTAAAACAATAACATTACCATACGTAAGTTGGTGTGAATGTGTTAATCGTCAGTTTATTGCCTTTTCCAAGTGGCGCTTCACATTCGAGCTCACTGTTATTTTAGTATGGTGATTTACTTAAAAGCGGAATAGGGCTGTCAAGTTTCGTAAGATGTGTTGTCTATACTTATACACTAGAAACAATTTGTTGGTTTTTTGACGACACGGTTGGCGCAGAGGGTGAGCTCTGCGCCAACCGTGCGGCTGCGCTGCGTGTCGCGGGTTCGATTCCCGCACGGAACAAATATTTGTATGGCCTACAGATAGTTGTTCCGGATCTAGCTGTTTGTGTATTTGTAGACCACCCATGACACAGGAGAAATGCCCTAGTGTGGGGCAACGTTTTTTAAAAGATCAAATATTTTTTTTTCTTTGTACTGACAGTATTGATCTGATTACAAAATTCTTTCACTGATAGAAAATTACACTATTGCCGAGTATCATAGTCCTCTACAATATGTTTTCTGTTATACTAGATATCTATGCGAATGGTGCCGTGTGGGCAGGTCATGTGTTGTACTTATACATATATTTCAGTTAAGCTTTACTATGCACTTGTAAGCAGCACCGACGACTGTTTTTTGTTTGGAACTAATTTCTTTTGGAAGGTAATGTAACATCACCTAAACTTTGTGTATCATACCCCCCTCCATACGCCTGTCTCTTTCTCTCAGTGTATCTTTCAATAAGCAGGCTTAAACGCACACCGCTCTCTCTTTCTTTCTCTTGTGTCTGTGAGAGTGTACGTTCGAGGAGTTTATAAAATAAGGAATTTCGTGACTGACGAGAGTAACCCTCCACATTTTTTTTGTAATCTATACAAGTACTCTTTTGTGGCAGCCCTACTAACAATGAATGAATCACATGTAAACATTACGTGTTAAGGTCACTGTATGCATATTAATTGTATTTTAAGTGTTGTAGAATTAGTATAATATCCGTCGGTTAGCTATTAACACGATCTGCGTATTAATTATTAATTAAATAGGTAATATGTTTTATTGATTTAAATTAATAGTAGGTATTTTTTATGTATGTATCGTTTTGTTTTTAGTCTATATAATAATCATTATTATTTTGTAGTTGCGCGTAATATTTGACGTTTTGTAAATTAAATCGCTTTGCAACTATTTAACGAAAAAAAATACAAAAATTCGCTGTAGTTTACTGATAAGAAATATCTCAACATTAGTTTAAAATAAATTCTATGTTATTTTGTATTCCTACCTTTATTTCAACATTGCTTTAATATAAAACCATTTTAATCATAACCGAGAAATATTTAAATCGTAACTCAGTTTAAATTGTAAGTGTAATTTCCTACATTTGACAGGAAATCTAAAGTACTGTTATTATTATTTAACACCAGAACTCAAGCAATAGGTTGATTACATAAGTTACAATAATATATTTAAGTTCAGAATGATAAATTACAGGAAAGTCTGTGTGGATAGAGCTTAAAGGTCTATCCACACATATCAGGGCCGTGCCCGGAACGTGGAAGGGCCGCTGCTAAATGCTACTAACAGATGACCGAACCGTCCGCCGAACAGAGAGAAACAGCGCTATATGTCAGAAAGAGAATTCTGTCCTTCCAAGTGCTTCTAGCATATCATGCTGTCTCCCTCTGTTCGGCGGACGGTTCGATCGTCTGTTAGCACCATAATGGCTGTAACAGACGACCGAACCGTCCGCCGAACAGAGAGAGACAGCGCTATATGTCAGAAAGAGAATTCTGTACTCCTAAGTGCTTCTAGCATATGATGCTGTCTCCCTCTGTTCGGCGGACGGTTCGATCGTCTGTTAATACCAAGGCCGTGCATCCGAGTCCCGTCAGGGACTTTTTGTTCACACACGTCAGGGATCTGACCGGACCGTGGACAGGCCGCGACCTGCCATCTGTGCCCCTCAGTCACCATTTTGTTTTATACAAAATGCTAAATCGTACAAGACGCTATGTACCGCTATCTACTATAAACTCGTCATTCTTTTTTTTTTAAATATCGCCAACGTGCTAGGAAGATATCGCCTACCCCGTTCACGTTACGTTATCGGCCCGGGCACTGAAGCTCCGTCGCTGGCCCGGATACGGACGTGTGTGAACGAGTTCATAAATTTAAATGTTCACACCGATATTTTTTTGAGCACGTGACGAGGCACGGCTCTGATATGTGTGGATAGACCTTTATGATATACGTTCCTGTGTAGGTAAATACCCATCGTCATCTTCTGGGACCAACGGCTTTGCGTGCTTTACGAAACACGGAGGAGTCTCGGTATGAATTGGATGGTCACCCATCCACGGACCGACCGCAGCAAGCGTACCTTAACTATGGCCGATCAATCTGTACGGCTTTTATTTAGCCACGAGGCCCCTTGAGCACTGTTCTAACGCCAGTGCTTAAAATAAAAATGTTACGTAACGCCAGCAAATCAAGTCATACCAGACTGTCAAATTTTCACAATTGAATATGAATCTTATTCTTTTGTAATAAAGTTGAAAATCTATCAAAGAAATTTGACAGGTTGTTGTAGCTTGATATATTTAGCTAAGAAAAAACACATAAAACCTATATACGAACGCTTGGAGATGGCTCTAAGAGTAGGACAAACAGAGAACTAAAGTTTCTATGCCAACGAAATAACGACCTACACTACATGATAGCCTTCATACATTGCTCGCTGGTCCACAGCAGATAGCTCATTAATTAACACACATGTCAAAAACCGTTGCGTTAATCATTAGATTTAAAATCCTCTAATACTTACTTACTAAATAATATATTTAAAAATATTCCCAAACTTAATTAATGGTAAATATCTACGTAAAAAAAATTGCAACACCGAATTTTTAAAATGTCGAAACTGTAGCACTGTTATTACTACGTTTTGAATAATATTTGAATAACTTTTGATAAGTAAATAAAGTTGAATACACTGCGCAAATTTATTATAACATTTTCTAAAATCTTTTTTACAAAGAAAACAACCGCCTTCAAGTCATCACAGATCATCATAGATCTGCCCAAAGGGGGGTTCAGCCGTAATCGTGCCGAAAATTTATTATAACATTTTCTAAAATCTTTTTTACAAAGAAAACAACCGCCTTCAAGTCATCACAGATCATCATAGATCTCCCCAAAGGGGGGTTCAGCCGTAATCGTGCCGAAAATTTATTATAACATTTTCTAAAATCTTTTTTACAAAGAAAACAACCGCCTTCAAGTCATCACAGATCATCATAGATCTCCCCAAAGGGGGGTTCAGCCGTAATCGTGCCGAAAATGTATTATAACATTTTCTAAAATCTTTTTTACAAAGAAAACAACCGCCTTCAAGTCATCACAGATCATCATAGATCTCCCCAAAGGGGGGTTCAGCCGTAATCGTGCCGAAAATTTATTATAACATTTTCTAAAATATTTTTTACAAAGAAGACAACCGCCTTCAAGTCATCACAGATCATCATAGATCTCCCCAAAGAGGGGTTTAGCCGTAATCGTGCCGATGCATCATCATTGGCCATGCTTGGCCGATGCATTTTGGCGATCGCAGTAGGTGTTATGATACTCAGAAGGACGCTGCTACCCTATCTAAGTTAGGGGGTTTGGTTTCCGCACTTAGTCCCTAAATATTGACCATTGTACGTGAGCATGGCGGCCGATTCACGATGCTACCCATCCGCTGGTCAATATTCTTCTGTCGCCTTCTACGAAACCCACGGGTAGAAATGGGGTGGTGCTATTCGCAACCAACCACACGGCCTTCAAATACTAAAAAGTAAAAAACTAACTTTAATTTCGCGGTTTTGGTTTTCTTGTAGTTTTTTCACTGACTTTCGAGATTAATTAATTTACTACGTTACTTCTTATCATCCAAATTAAGAAACGTTAATACCAAATAAATTAAGGCATTCCTTAATTTTACATTCTTATAGTATCACTAGCAACCCGACCCGGCTTCGCATGGGCCTATAGCCTTCCTCGATAAATGGACTATCCAACACAAAAAGAATTTTTCAATTTGAACCAGTAGATCCTGAGATTAGCGCGTTCAACCAAACAGACAAACAAACTCTTCAGCTTTATAATATAAGTATAGATTTTCATGAAATATAAGGGACCAACTTTGATTCATACAATATCCATTAGAAAAATAATCATCATAATCGGAATACTTAAAACACTGAAAACCTCCTACTTTTTATGAAGTCGGTTAAAGAAGTGTTTCATTCGTTCACTAAATTATATTATCATTACTAGTTTTTGCCCTCGACTTCGTTCGCGTGAATGTCTGTTATCGTGGATGTAACAGACAAAGTAGCAGACTAAAAAGTAGCTTATATCCTTTCTTGAGGTTTAAGGTTAGTCTGTACCAAATTTCATCAAAATTGGTTCAGTATATTAGCCGTGAAAGCGAAACCAACAAACAAGCTGTAAAAGTATGTTTAGACTGTAGATCTATGTCTGTGGTTTAGACCTTACATTTAACTTGGCTTCACTTAAGTGTAGAAAGGAAAAGTGTGCTTAATACTTTCTATTTCGGTTGCATTAAAACTTAACAGCAAAATCGCTGACGACTTTAAATGATAATATTTAGCTCCTTAATTAGGTAATTGATTAATCTTTATATTTTTGTTTTTTGATTGGCTACATTTTCTGATTTATGGCCAACTCGGACAGTCTTAAATAATAAAGAGAGAAAGAGGAAAGAGTATCTTTATTTTAAACTAGTCACATAAAAATTGAGGGTAGATTTGAAACAGAAATAATTTACTGGCAGTAATATAATTATATGACGTTGTTGGTTGGTGGAATTAGTTACGAGCGTCTGGGTTACTGATATTAGTGGTGTTTAGTTTGACTTTTAATACAAATGCAAGCCAATATAAGTATCAATACTTATATTGGCTTGCATTTGTATTAAAAGTCGACAGGGCGAATACCAATATAATAATAACATATATATAATATAATATTTCTTTCTAAAGACATTAATGTAGGCAATAATTATACCTAACTAGCTGCTGCCCGCGACTTCGTTCGCGGTGTGTTACTTGCGAGAGCCTTTAGTCCTCCTTAATCCGGCCCTGTCGCTAAATCCTTTCTTAGCGGACGTCTACTAACTATAAACTACCTTCCTACCAAATTTCATCTTTCATACGTCAAGCGGTAGCTCGATATTTCGAGTGAGTGACCTTTCGCTGATATTTGGATTATTAGATTACTAGCGACGCAGTGCAGGAGCGTGGCGGATCAACGGGCACAGATTCTCCAGTATTGGAGCAGATACTGCAGCAACCTGAAAAGGCTGCTCGGCTTCTGGGAGGAACTAGGATGGCTGGAATAAAAGAAGAGACAGATTCACGTACAATGGCCCAATCAAGTGGCTAAGTGCGGAAAAGGCCCCGACAAACTACCTAACTAACATACTACTAGCGACCCGACCCGGCTTCGCATGGGCCTTCCTCGATAAATGGACTAACCAACACAAAAATATTTTTTAAATTCGAACCAGTAGATCCTGAGATTAGCGCGTTCAACCAAATTCAAACAAACAAACTCTTCAGCTTTATAATATAAGTATAGATTCAAGTTCAAGTATCCGGTTTTAGTTTTTCTCAAAAATGTCCTGCTTTCATTTTTTCAGTTGATAATAATCAACAATCAACATTGTGCTAAGCAAAATGACTCACTTAATATAGGTTCCCGAGTAAATAATTTTACGAACCTATTAATTTAGTTTATCAATTATTTTTTATGACTACTTAAAAGTATTTCTGCAACACAAACCTACATTATAGTAAATAAAAAATCAGCTAGGGTCTGTCTCAACATCAACAGCAAAATGAAAAAAAAAATAACTCATGCATTTTTGTTTCAAGATGGCGTAACTGCTTGCGTCAAACGGCCGTTATATTATAATGTATCAAGTGTTAAGCACACACATTAATAATTTATTACACACACACACACATAAAATGTTGGTTTACACAACTTTACCATACAGTCACATGCAAAAAGGTATTGACTCTTAGTGGTGTTCGAAAAATAATAAATTTTATATCTCATGGTAGCAGGAGAAACCGTCGGGTTTAGTCGGTAAGACTCCGACTTAACCTTCCATTCGCTATAAAAGAAGGATTGATTACCCAACGAAAAAAACAGAAAAACTTTGTAACAAAAAATAGCGCGAGATTTTCCGAAGGTTTTTTTTTATTGTTATTTTTTGTTGAGCCCTCGACTGTCGGCTGTCAGCGTTTACAGTTTCATTTAAATTGACAACGATGACTTCCAGCCATCATGTGGACTGCGCAGTGTCATTCCGACGAGGCACGACGCATGCAGACCAACTAATAAATCTTGACACTTACGGGTGGCGCTGCTTGCTAAGACAACTGTCAAAATTTCCTGTCGGCGACTTTGGCTTTGCTAGATTTTTTGTATTTCCACCGACTTGCGAATAAAAAGTTATTTTTTCACTTTTTGAAGGCGGATGTCTTTTTTGTTAAAAAGTTTTATTTTCGCTTTTTAGTGCCTACTTCTTATCATACAAATTAATTACGAAACGGTGACACCATAAAATATGTTCATAAAATGAAAACTACTGGGCCTAACTATGTCAAATTGTTATGGGGCTTGGCAACTATTCCGCATCAAACTAAAGAAGAATCACGTAAATCGGATCATAAATCTCAGCTTACTCGGTGTACATACATAAAAAAATACCAATCGAATTGAGAACCTCCTCCTTTTTGAAGTCTGTTAAAAAAAATAAAGTGAAATAGGTAAGTGTCAGGAGAACAGTCATTCCATCTGTCGGTCTACTTTGTAAAAGTCTTCCTCGGCGAATGTAGGTGCAGTGACAGTCATCCTTTTGACCATGAAAAGGATGACCGATCATCTAAGTGCTTGAAACTTCACCTAAAACTCACTTCATCTAAATTCATCGGAAGACATTATTACACAATAACACTGCTGATACTACGGATTAACCTCAAACACGGCTTCCAGTCTAACCGGATGCAGCTGAATACCAGTGTTTTACATGGATCCATTGCCTGTCTGCCCTCCACAACCCAGTTACAGGGTAACACGATACCCCTTGGTAAGAAGAGAGGAGGTTGTCAAACTTTCTGGCTTCTGACTACTTGTAACAACTATCAAAGATCTACGAATTACATTTTTCACAGACGTACGGCGATGCGCCACCGGTACATGGTGGACATCCCACCCATACGCACAAAACGTTTTGGGAACACATTCATTGTGCGTACTGCTAAGGAGTGGAATTCCCTGCCTGGGCCTGTGTTTCCTGATAACTACAACCTGGGAGTCTTTAAGTCAAGAGTGAATAGGTAACTTCTAGGCAACCGTGCTCCATCTTAGACCGCATCATCGCTTCCCATCAGGTGAGATAGTGGTCAAACGTATGCCTATCAAAAGTAGTAGAAAAAAAATAGCACTACTTTTGATATTGCTCTCTGCATACATATTTTTGAACGTGACTGTACTACTAGTGATAAATTATTTAGGTATACGTACACTTTTGTTTTTATTTTGTCTATGACGCCTTTCACGTTGGCGTGTAGGTAATAGTAAAGATAGAAGTTGATTTTACATTCAGTAGGCTGTATCGTGACTGGTGATGAAGATTTAAATATATATCATTTATTTTAACTAGCTCATACTGACGACCTTTATTGTGTAGCATGGCGAATGTAATGCTATATTAGGTGTTTTTTAAACAACGTAAAATATTTGTAAAGCCTTTTAACAGCAAGAAAATCTAAAAGATTCATCGTTTTGAGAATAGAAGTTTGAAAAATTATAATGTTTTAAATGATATCAAATACGATAGAGTGGTTTATTAAAACTACACTTTTTATTAAAACACTACTATTGTACACTAATGATTCCCAAACTTTTACTAGGTTTTCTCCTGAATGAGTATGTTACGAGTAAGTAACACTGGTAGTACTCCGAAAAATTGCTTTAAAATCCATGAAGCATCTACTTTCCTTCATCTAAAACCGGTTTGACTGGTTTAATTTCACCAATAAAATATTACCCTGACTTCCCTACTATTCTACTCTTCTTCCCTACGATTATATATATATTTCAGCCTGGATTTTCCCACTGCTGGGCAAAGGCCTCTCCACTCTACTTCCAACTCTCTCTGTTAAGGGCTAATTGGGGCCAGTCTTTTCCGAAGGAATCTAGATCATACCACCCTACGATTAACAAACGATTTTTCAAAAATACATTCCTACCGTTTCTCTTAACGAGAATCATACCGTTAAATGCTTAAATTCCGTATACTTCTTTTGTTTATACTTCCAAAGACTTTTTTTTAAATGTATCCGATCTGCATTCATTTCTCCAAATGAGATAGATTCGAGAAACATCTTTATTCCTTCACCTAATACGAGGCAGATTTAATTGACTCTTATTTATGAAGATACGATTTAAATTAGTTTCTCGTTTCCCTCAAATCACTATTTCTATTACCTAAGAGTAAAAAAGTATGAAGTAATTAGTTAAGTACTTACCTAATGTTTGACTGCGTCTTGTTTCTAATTAAGTTATTTTTAGAGTGAAAGCGAATCTTAAATATTTATCGTGTAAGGGTATTAACCCAAGAAGAAGACGACTGAAAAAAGGTTGCATGTAACAGAGATGAGAATGTAGAGATGAATAGAATTATATGAAAGAGAAGGGAGGTGGTGATATCGTGAAGGTTGACAGGACGAACTGGACCCCAAGTAACATGGGACAAGGAAGAAGATGAAGTAGAGGAAGGGTATTTGCGGTACCATCACTGAATCCCCACCTAAACATAATTATCTTTGCTTCGAACGATCTGAGTTCGGGGTCCAAAGTGCATTTATAAAGAATGCATACCTTTTTAACTAGACATTTCTCTAAGGTTGTGTGTTTTGTTCCCCGTATAAAATACGTACTTATTTAGATCCTAAATATAACGAATAGTTATGGTAATACCAAGTTCGTCTATTGATACATAACCCACTCGTTAATATGAAGAGAGTTCTGAAGAAAACATGCACCAGAAAAATACCCAAATGCCAAAACAACTTGAGTGCTACGCGCTACGAAGCTACGAGGCTACGAACTTCTCTCGTAGCACTACGAACTTAGAAGGATAATAGAACTTAAGTTATGGTAAAAAAATATTATTCTGTCTGAAAGGTGGGAGCGGGGGCTAATTTTTTAGGGTATTCAAGTTACTGGTGGTTTCACCAAGTGTGTGTTGGAACACACACGTCACATGAAGGGTTCAGTCCCACCAGACAATATAGGTACAAAATAGATGAAAAAACACATTTCTTGTATGGAAACCTCCACTATTTTCTGCTTCAAATAAAAGCCATGGCAGTTAAGAGTTGACCAATCTCTACTGACAGCGCCCACGCCCGTTATCGAACATGACACATGGATCAACACTATTCAACTCAACCATTTTGAAGGGAGCCAAATGATCCAACGCACTCGCCACCATCAGCGAGATATTTGAGTGAGCATGCCAATGCTCTAAATCGCTATGCTCATTTATGTCAAACGCATATCATTTATTAAATAAATGGCTCCATAGTACCTACTCACATTCATACCATTGAAATAATGTTGCTAAAACTACGGTTTCCAATGTAACTTTTTATTTTTTTGCTATTCAGCCATGTTACGTCATCACCGCCCTTGGTTGACTGGTAGAGAATGCTTAAGGCATTAAGTCCACCTTTGTACCTTTGTACATGAAGTATGAATAAATAAATACACAGGCTTAGGTAAGCCAATTATAAATAAATACTAGACAGCTACGCCCTCTGCTGTTGTCGCCAAGAACTATTAAATTGTTTAGAAACCGCAGTCTATGCTTTCTAAACCTTGGTCTGGCGATAACTTGTAACGTATTTAACATGTTTACAAGCACTTTCCGTAGATGGCGTTGTGTATAGAATGTTACTGTCGAGCCTGATAAGAGGTTGGCAGAACTGTATGTGGTTGGCACAAATAAAAAAAATAATGTATACTAATTCCATCCTTTCCATACTTGATATTATAAATGCGAAAGTGACGATTTTGATGACATTTGTCATGAAGATAGCTTAAACCCTAAAGAAGGACATAGATTCTTTATTCGCGTATTGGTTTGCATCCGCAATAACCAGCTTTCACGCGAAAATCACAGGCAAAAGCCAGTTGAGCAATAAAAATAGAAATGAGTTTGAAAAATACATATTTTTTAATTCTTCTTAACGTGTCGATGGCATATAATTATGTACAGGTTTTAGGCAGCCCGCATCCATCCGCTGCTAACACATTTTGATAACAGAACTGTGCCCAGGACTAGGTTATTCCTAAATCTTTTTTTTGTTGTCTGGTCCAGTATTCAGCTTAGTACGGCAACGCTATTCGCTGATGCAGTCATTAGGTCCTCACGTGTACAGGTGCCTGTCACCTGTACACGCTTGCATATTTATTTACGATCATAACTAATTTTTGTTTGGGTGCTTGATAATCTATACTATATACCTACCTATATTACCTATATTATATATTAATATTATAAAGCTGAAGAATTTGTTTGTTTGGTTGAATGCGCTAATCTCAGGATCTCATGGATCGAATTGTTTTTTTTTATGTTGGATTGTCCATTTATCGAGGAAGGCTATAGGCCCATGCGATGCCGGGTCGGGTCGCTAGTTATTTTATTAAAAAACTTTGCTCCACACTAAGAATTTCTCCTGTATGTTGCATGTGTTTAATAACATATAAACTCACATACACAAACAGCCAGACCCGGAACAAGTACCTGTAGGCCAAACAAATTTTTGATCCGTGCGGGAAGCGAACCCGCGACTCGCAGCGCAGCACCCAAGCGCTCAGGCACTACGCCGACCGTGTCGTCACCGTGTTGTTACCCTACTTACTAGCTGAAGGACTAGAAAACGGTGAAGTAGGTACCGATATATTGAGATATTAAAAGATACACGCAGTTGGCGTTTAAAAAGGGGGGGGGGGGGTGATGGGTTATTAACAGAGAGGAAGCTTATTCTTGAATAACTAAGCTTAGTTCTGCAAGAACATATAAAAATACTAGCCGACCCATAATCTCTCAAATGAAATAATTAATTAAATGAATTAATGACTTCAAAATACCAATTAATATTTTACATTGTCCAACATTCGATTGTAGTAGAATATAAATACACTTACTCAAGTAAATAAAAGTACTACATATCAACAAAGATCTTTAAAATATACGTATTTAAAATCCTTCATTCGGGCCCACTGTTCCAATTTCAATGCATATAAAACCGTCTACGTTTACTTATTTTATCGCATTGCACTACCGACCTCTTTCGCAATGCAAACAACGAATTAAAAGCTTTTCCCATGTAACTTGCAAATGCACACTACACTGGCGGACAATGCGAGGTATACACTATAATTTTTGCACACTACCAATTACGGTTGCATTCTGTATAAGTCATTGGGCAATATGGCTTGTGGCTGATTCTAGTTTGATATGAGTAATTAAAGCTAGTTTCCATTTCCTTGTTTGTAGTTTATGGGTACCTACATAAGTTTCATAACTGGAAGCTTTAAAATATTTCGATCGTAATTTTTTTCGCGGTTTTGAAGATAATGAATGAGTCTAGGTAAATATTAATTAATGTCTTTACCTATATATATACAAAATATTACACATATCTATATTCAAATAAAATAATACCGTACTGTCATTGTTATTAATCTAATATACCCATGTATGGAAATCTCATATCATAATGTTTGTTATCGCATTCCTCCGAAACGGCTAGACCGATTTTTATAAAAATAATTGTGTATATTTGGTAAAGAAAGAAAAAAGAAAAATAATTTATTCGCCGCCCAGGACAAAAAACAGACTAAAATAAAAAAAAACAAGAAAACGAGTCCTGTATGAGGCCAAACACTATCTCAACATGGTGCTGTAACATTAAAAAAACGTCACAGCGCTGATATTCTGATAGGGCCCATTGATATGGTAGGGGTGATTCTGATAAGGTAGGTCTGAGAATAGGTCATAGACTATTTTTTTTAAAATTGATATGGTAAAAGAACATTTGCCGGGTTGGCTAGCATAATACAATATTTGTTTCTATATAAACGAGTTAAAAATATTTTGTTGATAAAAATATTATTTTATTAAATTAACTCGAGATATCTAATTAAAAGCCTAATTAATATTCAAATTTAATTAACAAATATTTTTTATCCTATTGTGTGCAAGTTTTTTCTTCCTCATGTGTTCACGAATGCGTGTGAGCACGTTACTAACAATGGGACAAAGAATGCTTTGTACCGTGTAGTAACATTTTAATACATATGTACATACACACGAACATGTAAGTTGAAGTTAGATGTGCAATTGCTGAGAAACTGTGTATTTTGTGTGACTTAATAGTTCTTAAATTCTTGTCTGCATCGATAAGGAATACGCAGAAAATGATAGAGTGCCCATTTATTTTGGCCCGTCATGTAATAGTGTATTGAAGAATTATTTATTATTTTCTGTTTACAAATTCAGTAGCATTTGTGTTCTTGTAAGATAAATGTTTACTAGTCTCTCGTCAAAGTCAAACAGCAGTGTCGGTATTTTGGTCTTACATCATCATCATGTCAACGTTTAGACGCCCACTGCTGGGCATAGGTCTCCTAAGGGGGGGTTCAGCCGTAATCGCCATGCTTGGCCGATGCATGTTGGCGATCGCAGTAGGTATTAAGGTACTCAGAAGGACGCTGCGTTATGTGTTGCAAAAAATAACCTTCGTTGAAAACGTAGTTATACTGTTTAATTATGAATTGTGGCAAAACCTACTTAGTTTACAACACACACTTGCAGGTCTAATTAGAAATACTTAGTACTATCTTCTTCTTTTCGAATCGATGTTTTTTTTCTGCTAGACTACTTGGACCCAATAGGTAACCTCATTTATCGCATTATTAGTGGTGTTTTGAATATCCTCTAAGGTGAAGGTGTAGGGGCACTTTGGGCATTGTAGTAAGTGGGCCATTGTCTGGTCAGGAGCACCGTACTCACACTGAGTGTTGGTGGGATCTATAATCCTAGTACTACCTAGTAATACCTAAAAGAAATAAGTACGTAGACATCGTAGGTCTGCGTAGACTGCGAAATTAAGCAAATTTTCTAAATAATTTCACGTAAACACAAAAACTATATTAACAGCCTGTGTTAAGAGGAAACACCACGGGCTAGAGAATTTAAAATTAGGTATTTGTAAAATCTATTGCTGTCGCGCGATGCCCGAAAACGAACCGCAGAGCGCGATAGAGACAACTGCAGCTTTGACCGAAAATACCTGTACACAAAATCATTGATTCGTAGTCCTCTGATTTCTTCTCCAAAACTTAACCGATTTAACTGCTTTTTCCATTAAAAAATAAAGAAAGGCTTTTGCCGTGTTCCTATGTTTTCTATTTTTTATATAATCAAGTCAAATTTGTTTTTTGAATGTTCAATTGAACACAGCGGAAAATCATGCAAATTTTTTAGGTTTTTGAATATTCATATCTCTTTTAATAATAAATTTATGAGAAAAAGGAAAACATAGGGACATGCCAATAGTAGCCATGGATATTAAAAAAAGATTGATTTTGTTATATATGGTATTGAAAAAATTGATTGATCTACTGGCATTATCCAGGGAGGAAACAGGGGACTAAGTTTGTATGGAAAAACGGCCCTTGTGTTTCCTCTTAAGAGCTAGATCAATATCTATATGTTTGTCAAATATCAGCTCCATTCCATTAAGCCGCGAAATAGTAATAAACATCCATCCATCCATCCTCACATGCAAACTTTCGTTTTTATAAAAGTAAAGTAGGATTAGTATTATTATTCCACATAACAAACATGAACTTGACCGAATTTAAGAAGCGTGTCAAAATTTAGAAGTACATAACAATAACAAGGTCAGTAAATAATATAAAACGGACGGGTTACTCCACTTTTGTTAACCTTAACCATTTTATGTAAAAGCCATTCTCACGTAACGAGCGACCACGGTGACTGGTGACTTAGGAACAAATTATTGAGACAAAAAATAATAAAACAATGCGCAAAAAAGTGTCTGGTGCTGACGACTGTGGTTCAGTTACATTTTCATCTGAACAAATATTTACTTATAGATACTTTTTTGATATTTGGTAAATATTTAGGTATGATATTTATGTCTGTAAACTTACTTGAGATTATTTTGCAGGTATATAAATAGTTTTGCTCAAAATAGTAAAAAAAAATAATGATTAAATATCTTATTAATCTCGAATATAAAGTAGGAGCACCCCTTCTTTCCCAGTAAAATATCTACGTGAAAAATAAAGCAACTGTATTTAGTGTAAGGACTTTATTAGTATATAAGTAACTTATGTAATGTACCTAGTGTCGTATTTGTAACTTTCTCGAAGTTTATTCATCATTCAAAGTCTTAATATAAGCCTATGATAAATTTGTAATGCATACTTTGTCTTGGTTTAAATTTTTCGGCTGAGGCGCTTCCCTTTGTTCTAATCGATATAAGTTCAGAATGATCAGTGTCCATTGGTTTATTGCCCCAGCTAGTTCCATGAATTATAACGGTTTTATCTACTGTATTATTTTATTCATTTTCATTTCAAATACCTACCTAATACCTTATTTTTCTAAGTCCTTTTCAAACTGTGAAATAGTGTTTTGGCAATAAAGATTTATTATTAATGAAGAAAATAATACTACTTTTCTGACCTAGAAAAAAAGTACTAGACAACGGTACATCCTAAACTTTATTTTGTGTTTGCTAGATCAATATTACAATCAAGCACTTTGCTTGACCTTTGTCATTTCAAATAAATAGTTTAAAAAAATCTCAAGTCCACATCTACCGTGATCATTCTTTTATAATAGTAGCAATTCTCGCAAATAAAATAAAATAATATTATAAAATCGAATGTCTGTAAGCGAAGGTCAGCCATTATGATTGCTTAGCTACACCTCACACTGCGTTAGTTCATTTCCTCAATCAATCGATTATTTCCTTTAAAAAAAATAAAAGGCCTGTGATTTTAGAGGTCACGTGTAAACCCGGATTGTCAATTATTTTTCTTTGTTTTGTCGGATTTATTTTCGAATAACCACTTATGATGCAGTTTTAATGAACTACTTTATTGTTTTAAGAGTTCATAATGTATTTGATCCATATTTTTTTAAGACTTAATTCTAATTTCTACCCGCGACTTGGTCCGCGTGGTTGTCAAAAATACCATAAAATATATTCTATCACACTCGGCAATAATGTACCTTTCTTGTAGTGAAATAATTTTTGAGAACGAACTAGTTATGGAAATTACATCCTACATCCTCCAATCTTACAAATTTTACCTCTTTTTAACCCCCGACGTAAAAACGACGGTGTGTTATAAGTTTGACGTGTCTGTGTGTGTGTGTGTGTGTGTGTGTGTGTGTGTGTGTCTGTGGCATCGTAGCTCCCGAACGGATGAACCGATTTTGTTTTTGTTTTTTTTATTTGAAAGGTGAATTAGTCGGGAGTGTTCTTAGCTATGTTTGATGAAAATCGGTCCAAGATGGCCGCCGCTACAAAATAGCTAATCACATATTTTTTCACAACTCCATCAATATGGGTATCAAATGAAAGGGCTTCACTAGTAGAATACTTTACACTATGATAAATTTCAAAGCCAAGATGACCGGCAGCGGCACCACAAAATGGCGAATTATATACCAAACGCATTCTCAGGGTGATATCTTTAATATCAAAAAAGATCCATGTGACAAAATACAACTTTAGACGTATCTACAACTTCTTAAAACCAGACTAAATTACATTTAAAAACTTTCAAATAAAAATTAAATTAAAAATTTAAAAAACCCCCAACGCAAAACATAAAAGCAATTATTTAAAAAGTAAAAAATAATATCTTTTGTTGAGCCATCAAATGTTTGTTCGTTGAAATGGCGCTATAATGTCGCGGCGGGGTACCGCGTAAGTCAAATCTCATTGCAAATCCATGAGTTCGCTATTTTACCTATTTAGCTATTGCTGACTTAGCGGACATTATAGCGCCATTTCAACGAACAAACATTTGATGGCTCAACAAAAGATATTATTTTTTACTTTTTAAATAATTGCTTTTATGTTTTGCGTTGGGGGTTTTTAAAATTTTTAATTTAATTTTTTAATATAAGTATAGAAAAATAAAATATTGCAATTTTTTGGGGACGACGATACGACAAAAAATTAAAATACGGGTAATACTATACCCTGTTCACAATAAGATCAGACATACACACAAACCTTTTTTACAGTCCCTTCAACCGATTTTGACTTCTATTTTGTAGGCTTAAGGATGACATTAGAGGCAAAAAAAGTGGTTACAATACAACTGTTTACTGCAGTTGCCATTTGTCATGCTACCAACGCAATAGAAGTCAAAATCGGTTGAACGGACTGTAAAAAAGGTTTGAGTAAATGTCTAATCTTATTGTGAACAGGGTATAGTTCATAAGAATATTTTGAAACTATTAAATAGATCCTAAAAACTAAATAAAAAAAAAATCAGATATATTAAAGAGCATATAAATGTATCCAAAATGAAACACCATATGAAATATTGGTTTTCTAACTTGTGAGTAGAGCGGCAACTTGTGGCGTCATAATTTAATATTATTAATGCTCAATAAAAACAATTACACCAAATTACCAAACCTACCATGATCCTATTTTGTGCTATTGCCATCCCCATCCTGTATTACTATCGCCACTCTTCTTTGAGCAAGCGTGGTGATCAGCTCGTGTCTTCTCTTTCTATAATCCTCAGCCTTTATATCGGTCTTCGAATTATGGGGTATTTCAAACAAAGAAAATAACTATTAATTATTTAATTTTTTCATACATTTTTACATTCATCTTAACCTAAAATGGTAACCTTTATATCACTACGAACACGTACGCTCATACATGCAAGACATGTTGACATATAAATATACAAAAATGAAGTGTTCTCTTTTTGCTGAAGTCCCGGCCAGTACTAGGCGAGATTATAAATAATATTTCAATGATCGCTTGGCGGATGAAAACTTTTTATATTAAAGCTAGTATTATTTCTAATGGCTGTAGTAGGAGCCTCCAAAGCTCAAGTGGCTGGAGTGGTCGTGGTCATGCTCGTTCACGAGGACTGGGACCTTGACGGGGACTGGGTAGGGCCTGTCGACGGCCACGGGGACGTGCTTCTCAACATGGACGGGGTACGGCCTGTCGACGGGCACCTTCACGGGGTAAGGCACGGGCCTCTCTACCGCATAAGGAACGTGCTTGTAGACGGGGTAAGGCTCAGGCACGGGCACCTTTACGGGAACAGGGTAAGGCCTGTCTACATTCACGGGGTAAGGCCTGTCGACGGGAACGTGAACGGGCACTGGAACTGGCTTCTCAACGGGGTAAGCGACTGGGACGGGCTTCTCAACGGGGTAGGGGGCAGGTACGTGTACGGGGTAGGGCCTGTCAACGGGCACCTTGACGGGGACACCAACATGTTTGATCACGGGGTAAGGCTGGGGAACGGGAACCTTAACTTCAACCGGGTATGGCACGTGTTTCTCCACGGGGTAGGGTTGGGGAACTGGTACCTTGACTGGGTAAGGGATGTGTTTCTCAACGGGGTAGGGCTGGGGAACAAGGACCTTCACGGGGTAGGGCCTGTCGACGGGAACGTGGACGGGGTAAGGTACCTTCTTCTCAACCGGGTAAGGCGCGGGCACATGAACTGGGACTTTAACGTACTCTTTCACGTGAACGGGCACGTGTTTGACGACCTCGTAGGGCTGTGGGTAGGGCACTTTGACGGGGTAAGGTACGGGTCTCTCCACGGGGTACGGGATGTGTTTTTCAACGGGCACGGCGTAGGGGACACCTTTCACGAGGGTGATAGTTCTCGTGGTGTCGGAGTGTGTGTGTTGTCCAAGGTCGTAAGATCCATAGCCGTTGTAGGCATGGTCATCGACAAAGTTGTATGCTCCGCCGAGTCCGTGGCCGCTGCCGATGTAGCCGACGTCTAGTCCGTGGATGCCATACCCATAGCCGAGGTTCAAGAGTCCACGTTTGTCCAACTTCTTGTCCAATGGCTCCGCTTTCTTTTCTGTCGTCTTCTTCTCGCTGGCAGCTGCGGCTGCTACCAGCAGGAAAACTAAGCAGAACTGGAACAAACGAAAATAACTGTTAGAACAAGATACATAAACGCTCTTTTTTCTACACATTAATATACGCACACGTGTGAATTCCGTCGCGCTACAAAGCAAAAACGATGTCATCAATCAAATGGATCTTTATCCTATAATTAGTCATTATGTAATGTTGTAATTATCATGCCACTGAGTTATCGTATTAAAACGACAATTAATGACTGTAATACATACTTAAGCGTGGACAGGAACTCGATAAAATACTGTGGAAAGTAATAATCAGAGTTCTGGTTTAAAAATAATTCAATGTCAACAAAATATGTGAATGCAAGCAATAATATGGTGGAAACATACAGAAAATTAGTTCGTACAGGCCTGCTGACATTTATTTAGTAGGTAATTTAATCAGTAGGAAATTTATTTGAATCTAGAATTAAATCTAGATTTCGATTCACTTTTTTCCGGAACTATTAAAGTTCCTTTGACATTTGTTTATGTATTTCAATGTCAAGAACGTTACATAATTTCAAAATAGAATATTAAGTTATAAAAGATCTAGAAAACTGAACTCAAATGTCAGTTGTTTTATAAAAAAGAGTGTTAAAACAGTTCTAATTAAGGAACCAGTTTGTAACACAATAGCTGCATAAAAAGCCTATTAATCAACTGACCTAATGCTGTACCTACAACGTTCCCAAAATAACGCTTTAATAATTCATATCGATGTAATCGAACTAGAAGCATCGATGCAAATCGTGTCAATACACTGTTATATAACGATAGTAAAACGTGTCGTTGACGAATGTTGATATTCACTACAATATTGCAAATAGTTTATCAAGGTTGTGCAATCAGTTCTTGCAATCAGGTGACATATCCATGACCACCATTAATATCTGGTATTGTGAAATCTGTGCATTTGTTTTATTTATGTCTATTTTATAGTCCCATAAAAGTCTCCAGAAAATTTACGTCATAAAGGACTTAAAGAACTTTCTATTAAAGGTACGCGTAACATTTGATCATAAATTAGTCTCTTGTTAAAACACTGTCTCTATGCCTACGCGCAAGATTTTACCATGCAAATTAATCCACAAAAGTAATCCTATTCAAACTCATTACATAAGTAAACTTTCGAACAAGTGAACTAAAAGATGAAGCTTAGGTACTACTTAATACAAAACATTCAAATAAGGTCGCTTTTGTTACTTAATCAAACATGTGGTTTGGACGATTTCCAAATTACCCGGACGACATTAAGATTGATGAAACGTCGCCCAGATTCATTTCCCGATTGTCCAATGGGTAATTGAAAGTTACATAGCAGCCTTTTAACCTTGGTTGACCAAAATTAGCAAAGTCACCGGTTGATGTTGAAAATAACCGAGTTAAATTTAAATAAACAGACACGAAATTACAATAAGGATGTAGAAAAGTGAAAAAATACCACTATTCTCTGGCCTTCGTAAACCTGCAAAAACCAGTTTTGTTGAGATAGTTTACCATGGCCGTCTATGCGTTCAGTCCCTTAATACCCGCTTATAGCACCCACACATTTCCCTTCTAACATTCTAATCTAACAAAAAACATACAAATCAACCAAGAAGTTGAGAAATATCCCTCGAAAACCTGTACATCTATTTGCAATAGTCATTTAAATAATATCACGCTAGACACCAAACGGCTCGGTAACTGCTCTATAATCGTCGGTCACAAATCGCTAAGTTAAACCTCTGTGGTGCAATCCAGCCTGCATCGAGAATTCTTTGTACGAAATATTTTCCCAGCATTTTATTTTTCTTTTGTGCAATTTTGTGATTATGTTAAAAGGAGATTGACCTGACCTTGCATTGTTGTTTTGAATTTTGATACAGTTGGTAACTAATTTTCTAGGGATATTCTTAGAAATTATGTCTTTGGTGGTTTTGTATTATATTTTACTCTGAAAATTATGATGTCTGTACAATATATACATAATTTTTGAATCGTTTACAAATCATTAAACTATTTTACTTAACCGTTCCATCATAAACTATGTAAGCTATGTTCAGTGCCATATATTTTGTGTAATGAATACTTCAACTACCAGATCTATTTACTTACACTATTACAAAACCCGAGTACTTGTCGAGAACGTATCATTACTACGACATAATCCGCAATGTACACGAACGCGTCATTGTACGTAACTGTGTGATTAAATCTCGAAAAAGTATCACGAACGCTGAACCAACCGCAGGTTGAAACGCATCTCCGTGACGTCACATGACAGCATCATGCGCTTTCAAAGTCGTAAAATTGACATCTTTGGCACGTGGTGGCAGTAAAACATTATTGTATGTAAACGGCGTGTTTTTACGACTATTAGTTTTCTTTTTGTTGTATTTAAATGGTCATCTGCGTAATACGCGACACAGATTTGACAGATGTGTAATGAATTCTGTCGCCACCATGACTCAAAATAGTCTTTGATCATAAACTAAGATAAGATTAGATTTAGATAATTATGATAAACGACCATTAAAAGGCTGCTATTTTGAAACAGAAGCTATCGATATTTACGTAATGTTCGATTCTCAATACCAAAACAATAGTTGAAAATTGGATCGCAAACATTTTCATTTGCTTTGTTTTGACAGAAAAGATGCTAATCAGTAAGGAAAGAGAACGAGGTCGGACAGCGATCGGGTTGCCACGGCTAGCCACTCGTGGGATAATATTACTTCTATGGTGGTTTCGTAACTTAGGAAATGGGTCGCAGATACTTACCTAACCGCAACTTTTGCGATAATTATGTTAATTGTGGGTGTATAAAGTTTTTTAAACAAAGAACTACGTTTTAGTAGCGAAGTATTTTGTGTTTGACTTATATATTTCTTCTGAATATTGCTTCTTTCTTTCTCGATCTTTCTAGATTTAAAATCTGTTTAATCTTCCCCAGTAGTATCTGACAAATAACACACGGATTGTACCAGTTCTTGCGTCAATATAATACCAAGAATTATTGCTTCTGTACATGGTCATAGATCGCAAGCTGCTCGGGTCACTAATACAGAAAATGTGCCAGTTTTACTTCTGTTGTGTAATAATGTAGGTAAGTAATACCTACTACGGTTGGAAACATTGACCTGCGGATTATGACATGGCCGCACATCTTAAACATTAATCAAACTTGCGAGATAATTCTCTGATGAGTATTTATAGTGCGTGAGGAAAGAAAATATACGGTTTGGAAACGTGGACGGGAATGCGTCGGTTTTTTTGTGGATTTGACTTTGTAACAAGTATGACATAAAATGTGTAAATCATTGTTAATTTTTCTCTTGTAGCCTAGTTATTGTATCCCTGAAATAGCATGAATATATTGTATCTGTTACAAATGCTAAAGCGAAAATGAAGCTAGGTACGTTAAAATATTTTTTGTAACTCAAACAAATTGATTGTAACTATGTATTTTCAAACCTTTACCCAACGATTCTAATTTTATTGTCATGAGTCATCGCTCAAAGTACCGATTCTGTACTGTTTACAAATAAAAATAAGTTTATCTAAGAGCTTGTCACTAACAAAAACCTTTGTAAGTTAAACCAGACTATACAGGAAACTAATAAATATATCAACCGTGCAATTCTGTTGGCGCTTGCCTTTAAATAAGTTATTTCGTTGCGATCTCTGAAACTGAACCTATTAATACGCGCTCTATTCTACCAGCAATTAAAAGTTAATCAATTGGTCAGGAAGCTGTGACTGGTAGTGGTTATACTAGCTGGGTTTCATAAATTGTAACTAAATTAGAAAATCTAGATTACCTTGTTTATTTAATTTTATTAGGGTTTTTAAAGAGAGACTAAAGAATAGTAGACAAATAATTTAACTACTTTATTGTCTACCTTCCTTTTGTCTCTCTCTTTTAAAAATAAACGCGAGAACAGTACTGGCCGAAATAAATAACTGTATGTTTTCATATATCGCTAACAGTGTTTTGTTTACTACTATCGCGAATTGTTAAACTTTAAAATGCAGTGTTTATTTATGATGTTATCTTAAGTGTTACATTTAACATTGAAACGATGTATTTAGCAGTCAATCTCTGAATGTAACAAGTCTGTATTTTCACACGGGTCGATTTACAAAACTATTGTTGCGTAAATATTTCTCACTGCTTTGAAAAACCCGCGGCATGTTCTTTTCATAACTTTATTTGAGAATCTTTTGTTTTTCTTTTTATTTGATATTTTTGCAAGAGTCTTTTCAGATTTTTCATATTTCATTTTTTTTCGTAAAAGTCTGCAAATTTTCTGTCGTTTAATGTTTTTCTTTTCATTTGCGTCTTGTTTATTTTTCTGTGGATATATTTTCTTGGGGGCTTTTATGCAATTCACGCATTAACTGGGCGTTGCATTGACTTATGCCTTCCTGGACTCTCTTCCTAGTTAAACTGGACTAAAACCAGTTAGTCTTGATCGAGAGTGAATTCTCTATTGTGACGTAATATACCAGAAGATTACTCATCAGTAATACAAGTTATAATGTTTAGTGTTTAAGTTATAGTAACTCGACGTTTCGTATTTTCATTACCAGTAGGTTGTTTAGATTTTATGAGTTTGAATTTCGATGATGGAAAAATAATTGATATTAGATTGAAATCTTTTTATATTAGGCTGTTAAATGTTGCAGTAAATTACTGTTATCCGGTTTTGTTTTAAATATAGGTTGATATAATTATCTGCATTTTTCGACGATGTTTTTGTCTCGTGATATTCGTGTTATTTAAGAATAGGTATTAAAATATAGCAAAATGTTGACTTCAAAAAAGTGTAGCACATCCCGTTTTTCACACGTTAATTCTGGTGATTTATAACGTAGAACCTGTTCCACCATTGTCCAAACAGAATTTAATTTGAACATTAATTCGGAAACTAAGAAAATCACTTTGATTTTAACCGTATATTATTATCGTAATAATCAATGGTATAACAGGCCCTACGAATCACTGTTTCACATAAGCACGGGATACACTATATCACTTTTTTGAAGTCATCACTTGCACTGCACTGCACTTCACGCACTCACCGTTGTTTTCATAATGCCTCTTCAACGGTGGTTGGTGTCGGGAATCGAACTGGATACTGTGTTGAGTGTGTTGTGTGTTTTTATAGGTGGTTATTTGGCGATACTTTCGCCATTGCCCCCCTAGCGGGAATAGGTTGTTTTGTGTACGAGTCCTTCGTATTCGGCTAGCCGTCGGACAGAAGACAGACGCGCCGCGCGTTCGGATTTTAAAAATATATTTCAAATAATTCTTCGCTCTAATTACTTTATGTTTTGATTTAAAAATAGTAAATTCGTTTCTTAGATTCGATAATAATCGTTCCGTGTGTTCATGCGCTGAAATTCGGATTTTAGATTACTGCATATTTTAGTTTCAAGTATATTGCAATTGCGTTTCTTGAAGTAAATATTAGTGTTTCCGCTTGATATTTAATACTGGTCGGCATCCTGTACAAATATTACAACTTCATCCTTAATAATTTACGTATGTTGGTAATAGTCTAGATTGTAAATTATTTCGATGTCTAACAGTTAACTAATGTTAGTTAGTTCATATCCTTTTGTTTGTTCTACTTTTTGGTTGATTAAGTCAACAAAGTGATCGAAGAATAGGAATGTTATTGAGTACCTATGTTACGAAAAAGAAGCCATCTTGGTAGTTAACAGTTTCGTATTATACGTACGTAAGAATTTTGGTTATTGTTGACATTAAATTTTGAAATCGCCAATCTGCCTTAACCAATCGTGGTGATCAATTCTCGTGCTTCTCTTCTGCGGTTGAGAAGAGACCTTTGCCCTGCAGGCAATGGAACAATAATAAGCTGAAATTATTTCATTTGTTTCTAAATATCTACAGTGAAAACTGAATTGGTTCAATTTATTACAATATCATATTTTCTTTAACAACTCTATTGTTTACCCTTTGTTGTTGGTTACTCGTGGCTAAGTTGAAGCCGTACAGATCGATCAGTCAAAGGTTAAGCTACTCTAGCCGCGGTCGGTCTGTGGATGGGTGACCATCCCTTTCATACCGAGTTCCCTCCGTGCCTCGGAAAGCACGTAAAGCCGTTGGTCCCGGCTGTCATTTGTAGATCTTTGGCAGTCGTTATGGGTTAAGCCAGAAAGTTTGACAACCAGTCTAACCAAGGGGTATCGTGTTACCCAGTAACCGGGTTGTGGAGGTCCGATAGGCAGTCGCTCCATGTAAAACACTGGTATTCAGCTGCATCCGGTTAGACTGGAAGCCGACCCCAATGTAGTTGGGAAAAGACTAGGTAGATGATGTTACCTATAATTCATTCATACTTTGTTGACAGTTGTAGGTTTGATTCCGGGGTAAGTCATTTTGCATAATTAATCTATTGATCTATCCATGTAGGCCTTCTTACTTAAGGCCTGTGTTACGTGATAAACATATTCAAAATCAATTAGAATACAATTTTATAGAAGCCATGTTAAAACAAGTTCTAATATTATTGCCTTCGATTAAATCATGGAGCAAGCAATTAAAATATTATGCAATGAATTAATTAATGTTGTTCATTTTTACTTTGAAGATGTGTTTGGAAGTTTGACTCAATATTTTAATTAGTTGGAAATCTTTATTTCTCATGAGGATTGTATTCAGTAGGATAGATATTGACCTTACTCTTAGTGGACAATATAATTATGTAGGACAAGCGACCCGACCCAGCTTTGCATGGGCCTATAGCCTTCCTCGATTAGTCCAACACAAAAATAATTTTTCAACTCGAACCAGTGGATCCTGAGATTAGCGCGTTCAACCAAACAAACAAACAAACTCTTCAGCTTTATAATATTAGTAAGTAGTATTAGTAAGTTAGTCTATTCGAATAGTAGGGATAATGTTTTATTCCTTGCCCGGAAATTTGGGGCTTACAAAAACAATAAACAATATCACGCTTGTTGTCTTTGAAAGGGTAGGCAGATGTTAGTAGTTTTTCCAACATTTCTCCATCTTTGCTCCAAATCCTATAGACATATTGTAATAGAGGGCATCTGTTGTGATTCTTCTCATAATAATGATACATTTAAGTATTCAGGGGTTAAGTAAAAGTTTTCATTATTTTTATTATCTGTTGTCTTAGACTTGGTTCCTGGTGTTTATATTTGTAATTTATAAACTTTCGCGGGAATATGTGGACCCACCAAAGTTGTACATATAACTTACCATAGTATAAGTTTAATTGCAATCGGATTAATGGTATAGGAGCGTAAAAGGTACGAAATAAAGAAACAATTATTTATTATAATAAAGCTGTTTGATCGCGTAAATCTTCAGAACTACTGGCCGATGCTAAAAATTATCTCCCTGACAGGACACTACGTTACTTCTAAGTGCTATTAGGTATATTTTATTACTAGCAAAGCCGACCCGGCTTCCTCGATAAATAGACTATCCAAAACAAAAATATTTTTTCAATTCGAACCAGTAGATCCTGAGATTAGCGCGTTCAACCAAACAAACAAACAAACACTTCAGCTTTATAATATTAGTAAAGATTAATATATTATCACGCTAACGAAGTCACGAGGAAAGTGTTAATAGTACCATATTATAACTGAAGAGTATTATTTGGTTTTTTGTTTGAACGCACTAATCTCCTAAATTACTGGTTCGATTTCGAAAATTCCTTCGGCAATAGGAAGCTACATTATCCTTGAGAGCTATAATTATGTTATATTTTATTTATGCGGATAAGTCGCTAGGTTTTCGTAACTTTATTGACTTAGTTTGTCATAGTAGCTGGCCTATATCGCTTTACAAATACAAAATTATACCTTCCTATGATGAACAGGATCCTAAAATCATCATCACCATCATGTTAACGTTTAGACGCCCACTGCTGGGCATAGGTCTTTCCAAGGGGAGGTTCAGGCGTAATCACCATGCTTGGCCGATGCATGTTGGCGATCGCAGTAGGTTTTATGGTACTCAGAAGGACGCTGCTGCCCATCTTCTGGTCCCACGGGTAGAAATGGGGTAGTGCTATTCGCGGCCAGCACCACACGGATCCAAGAATAGGATTAAGTAATGTCAACTGCATTCATTGCTCACCAGTTACAACATTTCCCAAGGTATTTGAATACCTAAAAGGGGTACCTAATTAATGCAGCTGTCTATAAATACGTAATATCTATTATGACAGGTCCGTTGACATAATTATGCGTAAATAAGTATCTACTAGATATAATTTAACCGTGACCCGGATCGTATGTACCTACTGATTCATTTATTGTAATTTCTTGTGTATGTTACAGTCAAAACTGTTAACCGGTCAAAACACTTTTGACTGACTTCAGTCAAAACCATTAAGGTAAAAGCGTTTTCACTACTAAACAATTAATAATAATAAATAAAATAATAATAATATATTTAATTTGTGTATTAAATGGGGGAGGTCTATGTCCAGCAGTGGACGACTTTCGGCTGAAATGATGATGATGTATTAATTAAAATTTTGTAACTGATTATTTACTGGGCAGCATCTGAATTGATTTTATGTTTAATGAGTCTGTGACACTTGAAATAAAATGAGTATTATTATTATTATTAAACAATTTTTTTCCGAACTGCCTACTAATAGGAATCACCACTAAACAAAAGTTTATAAACAGGCCACAAAAAAAACCTACCAACCTAATGGGTTTCTAAATATTACCTAAGGATAAATTATACTGGTTATAAAGACTATTGACTGATGTTTGTAGTCAACAGTAGTTCTGACTGGTTAAGAATTTTGACTGTAACATATTTATATATATCAGTGTGTTTATTGCGTTTTAGTTTTATAGCATTCAAATGGGATTTTCGTTTCTGTTTACGATGAAGTGAAGTGCAAGGCTGCTGTCAAATTTAGTATACATTAGTGAGCTTTACCCGTGTGGTGCCGGCCGCGAATAGCACCATTCCATTTCTACCCGTGGGTGTCGTAGAAGGCGACAGTAGGATATTGACCAGAGGATGGGCAGCAGCGTCCTTCCGAGTACGCGTATGCGTCGGTCAAGCATGGCGATTACGGCTGAACCCCCCTTAGCGGAGACCTATGCCCAGCAGTGGCGTCTAGGGGTTGATGTGATGAAGTCAGTCTTTAGTGTGCTGTACGCTGACATTGACGTGTGCTTAGTCATTATATCAACATTAATTGAATTACAAATTTAATAATTAATTACATGCCTACTGATATTTCTAACTTGAGAAACTTCCTTCGTATGTAAATCTCCCGACCAACGTAAAATCTCATTTCATTAACTTTAATGACGATAAATTATGTATAAAGATTTTCAAGTTCCCTTATGTATTTATTATTACTTTTGCAATAAAATAATATTAACAGTATATTATAAGATAGGAAAGCGAATACACTTGATTTACGCAATAGTATCTAGATGGGTAGCTGTGATTATACACATTGACTTATGACCCAAGACTACGGTGTGCGATTGTTCATGGTTTTCTACAACGCCATATGTAGAGGTGTAAATACTCGTAGGTACGGTCTACAAGCATGGAAATACAAGTTAGGTTAAAAGTTTAATCAAGTAAAAACTTAAATAGGGACCTAAATAGGTAGGTAGGATGCGCGTTGCAGACCAAGAGCTAAGATAAGTTATTTTAGCTTAGCTTCTATAGCTGACACAGTTTTTCATACTTGTGTGCAGACTGCAAACTATGTAAACAGTATGAAAAATTGCGTCAGCTATGCGATCTAAGCTAAACTAACTTAGCTTAGCTCTTGGTCTGCAACCGGCAGGAAGATGATTGAGCCTAAGCTTCGTGAATGCCAGTATTGAAAAAAAAGCGGTTATCAATTCGACACGTATGTTGGCAGCATGATGGCAATACAATAGTTGATTGTTATACAAGGAGCTAAAATGACCCATTATATACGAGGTAGTTTTACTCCCGAGCTTTAGCGAGGGAGTAAATAGAAACCGAGTTTTAATGGGTTTTAGCGCCGTGTGTTACACTATACTTTTCACTACGATTGCGAGAAAATAAAACAATCCAATACAATATGAAATATGTATAATTACGGTCACTACCAATTCAATTAGCCATTAGAGAAAAATTATAAAGATTTCGCGCCAATGTCTTTTTTTGGAACGAAGTTCCTTATCGCGCGTTGTGAAAGGGGGCTAGACGGAAAAAATTCTTACGAAAAGTTGTCACGACATGCTATAATAAGCTAAATTGAATCGTTGGAACTGTCAAATAGAGTTCATTATTAGTTGAATGGCGGCTTTTCTATGAAAATATTGGAGCGAATTAAAACCTTATTTTTGCTATTTTTATTACTTCACAAACGCAGACAATTCGAACAGAAAAATTGAATCGTTGGAACTGTCAAATAGAGTTCATTATTAGTTGAATGGCGGCTTTTCTATGAAAATATTGGAGCGAATTAAAACCTTATTTTTACACATTAACCGTGAAATTCGGTTGCACATAGCTCCTATTGTCCGGTCGGGCACCAGCCTATACGTTTCTCAGAATAATTTTATCATACCTAGTTTGATAAAATTTCAATTTTTAACCGTTTACGTTTACAAAATAAAGTCCGAATTCGCTTTTCGTAGAATATGTTTATGTATTTAAAGGCGGCGCGGCGAACTCTTTGAACTAGGTACCTACGGCGCGCGGCGATATGTTTAGTACCTAAGTTTATTCGCTCAAAAATATTATTATAACTTCAAAAAAATAAAATTTTATTACAATTCCTTCACTAATTAATCGAAAGGAACTTCGTTCCATCCGGGTGTCCCTTGACACCTCTCAAGTTTTTTTGTTTCTTCTGTAGCCGCAACACATTGCATGCATTCTACCAGAGATCGCCGATTTTAGTTCCATTTTCAAAATTAAAATGAGGTTCTTTTTTTATGAAACAGTAATAAGTCGAGTCTTTATTCATGATTATTCTACTTATGACTAAAGACTTTTTCGTTTTTGTAGGCTCATTGTCATATTTGACACACAAAGATTAAAAAAAAAAACTTTTTCCCTTATAGGACGAAATGCTATTTTATCCCCGCTTTGGTATGCTACAATGACGGCCTTTTTGAGCAAGAGAAGTGAAAAATAACAAACATAATAAAAGCCACCGACTAACGAAACGAAAGTCATAATCTGTGGTGTTTTTAAATATTTTTTTACTATTCAAGTTGAATCACTGAAACTTACAGATGAAAAATACATAAACTTGTTTTCAATTACCTAAGTATTACAAATGTTACGTCAATCGATAAATCAATATTATTTGATTGAATAAGGTACATACTTAGCAGTAATTACAAGCAAATGACGCATTACTCGCGAGAACTTTATTAATTAGCCACTATATATAAAATTAAAGTGTCTGTTTGTAATGTCATTATAACAGCTTTTTACTAAATTAATTATTCTATTAATTATTATAAACATTTTTTTTTGTATAAATACCTAAGCTAAGTAAACGCCGTAGAGATCGATCTGTCAAAGGTTAAGCTACGCTAGTCGCGGTCGGTCTGTGGGTGGGTGACCATTCCTTTCATATCGAGTTCCCTCCGTGCCTCGGAAAGCACGTAAAGCCGTTGGTCCCGGCTATCATTTGTAGATCTTTGGCAGTCGTTATGGGTTAAGAAGCCAGAAAGTCTGACAACCAGTCTTACCAAGGGGTATCGTGTTACCCAGTAACTGGGTTGTGGAGGTCTGATAGGCAGTCGCTCCATGTAAAACACTGGTATTCAGCTGCATCTGGTTAGATTGGAAGCCGACCCCAATATCGTTGGGAAAAGGCTAGGCAGGTGATGATGACCTATTATTATACTTATACCACAAAATATTTTTTTTTTTTTTGGTTGTCTTTCTGTGTCTTCAGTCTAATCTCTGAAACGCCGGGTCCGATTTTGACGTGACTTTAACTGACAAATAGCTGATGATAAAGAGTAACAAAGGCCACTTTTATTTTAGAAAAATAATAATATAATAATATGTGGGGACATTTTCACACACGGCCATCTGACCCCAAACTAGGGAGACCCTGTACTATGGGTGTCAGACAGCTGATATACATACACAAATACATTTTTTTTTGTAAATACATACATATATAGGTAAACAACACACAGACACAAGGCAAACACAAGTGCTCATCACACAAATGTTTACCCTAAATAAATAAATTAATTAATAAATTAGGGTTCCGCGCAAAAAAAAAGCCCCGTAAATAACCGATAATAACGCGGACGAAGTCACGGGCATACCTAAGCTAGTAAATCATAAAACAATGCAATAATTATACAGGAAACTTTTTTATCAAGTTCCTACTTAACATTGAAAAGGTATGAGTCCTTGCTTGTGCTAAAATGTGATAAAAATCGCCACCCACGCGGAAATAAAATCGACTTTCATGCCGATTGCTATTATCGATTTTTATTACCGATTTTCGTAATCGATTCATGAAATTGTATAACAGGATATCTTGATGTTGAGTCATAGCGGAATTCAAATGCTATTTTCTTTAAGGATATTTGTTAATTACATTTTATGCTAGGTACAGGATGTTAGGTCTAAATAAATCAAAATTTGATGTGCCTATAATTTGCTCAAATTATGTTATTATGTTTGTAATGCTGTAGATACATATTTCATTTTATTAAGACGTTTTCAGGTTAGCTAACACCTTAATAAATCATAAGTAGTTTAGGAATCAAATAAACGTGATTGCTAAGGTTATTTCCATTATAGTTTAGTAATTATTTAATTTCTAAAACTTAGGTCTGTACTAGTGCTTAATTGCATAATTAGATAAAACAGTTGCTGGTACTAAAACTGTTGTAATCTTAATACAGTAAAGCTTATGGACTTCGCTTCACTTAGAAAGAATAGTATTAAAATATAAATAGAAGGATAAGAAAAAATGGTTAATTAGAATATTTGTACGGCGCTGGCGGCAACGGTTCCATACGAATGCAATTTTGTGCAAAAGTGGTTTACAGTGTACTATTAGACCTTAATGTACACGTCTGTAGATCCACCTGGGAAGGATCTAACGCCTAAGTTACAGGCTCGGCCTAGTTTAGGTGTTAGTAGTCATCGAATTGTGTTCAATTGCAGAATTATACCTACTGTTTACCAAAATCAAATTGTAAATAATTTTTGTGTCAATAAAGCTTTTTTATTTATTTAATTTATACCTCAAAAGGATAAAACGGAACCCTTATAGGATCACTCTGTTGTCCGTCTGTCTGTCTGTCTGTCTGTCAAGACCCTTTATCTCGGGAACGCGTAGAGGTATCGAGTTGAAATTAAAAAGTATATACTCAAGTCTACGGTCCCTTGATGCTGTAAAAAATCAACCCTCTATGTCAACGTGAAAAAAAGATACGGCCGTTAATATCGCAAAAAACGCATTTATAATATAGTAGATTAAAGTATGGATAGTAGGTATGGATTAGTATATAATAGAAGTATGGAACTCTCGGTGGGCGAGTCCGACTCGCACTTGTCCGGTTTTTTTTTAAGAATGTTGATATTTAAATCTTAGTGTCAGTCTGTTAAAAATTCCGCAAATTTTCTTACATTTTTGACAAGATTTTCACATTAATTGTGACCAAGATTTTACGACAAGATTTTAAGCCTTTTTATTTACGGGAAGTGGCCTTCTGAATTCCGAAGAAGATTTTTAGTGAATTGACTGCATGTTCTTTGTTTACCTTAAAAATGTTTACCTCAAGAATTTGTTAATTTTAATGTTATAAACAATCGCTTATAAGGAAGTACATTTCCAGTTGAGCGTAATCAACTCCGAATCTTGACCCAGAATTAAAAATCGTGGTTATTTTGATACAAATTTTGACCTTTAAAACACTGCCAATGTTTACAGTCACTTCCCTTTTTAATAATAATGCCATTATTGTTACTATTAAAGCGAAATTGAAATCGTGATTAGCCCTTAGATGTATGTATGAAACTGCTAGAGGTTAAATTAGCTACGTGCTTATATTTAAGTATGTTTTCGAAAACTCATTAGGAAATAGGTGTAATGATAACTTGATATTGATTAGCTCTGCGGTTTTTGACAAAAGGGTATCAGGCAAGGCAGGCAAGGGCAAAGCAAGGCAAGGGCAGTAAGTACATTCTGTAAAAACCTTTCTCGGTCCATTTATGTGAAGTGAGCTATCAGTAAATGCAAGAAATATATGACAAACGTTCCTTTTTACAACAGAATACTTATGGGGTAATTAGTAACTTTCCTTTTTACAAATGAACTATAAGTAATTTGCAACTTTAACCCCGAAATTTTTAGGTCGAAACTGGTTTGATTTAGAGTCACCTGTATCTATCTAGCATTTTTTGTAAGTTTATCAAAAACTGCTAATTGTAAAATAAACTCTGGATCTTAATGTTTAGGGGTCATAGATAAAGGAAAGAACGAGATATTCCCGGTATTTATTTTGTTCAAAATGTATCGGAACCCAGTGTCTCCAGTTTGGCCCTTCCACTCGCCAACTACTACATAATTTTAAGACTAAATTTACAAGGATTTTTATAGACAAATTCTAAAAGACATCTTTATGCCCAGAAGATGAAATTAAGCACACACCAGCTTTCAAAGCATGAACCACCAGCTCGTGTGTTCATCATCACTTCAGTTTACTAGAGGTCCACTGTTGGGCAAAGCCTCAATTATGCACGCTATTTTTCATGTTTATTTCTGAGATCATTTAGATGTAGTAATAAGACGTAAGAACAAGGAGAATAATATATCGTGGCAACACAAAGAAATCAATCAACAAAACAGTATCAAGAAGAAATCGTATGCAATTCTAAATACGGTTTAAGAACCGTTCCGCTCTCGTTGAGTGGATAAAAATCTATCGATTTACATGCCACATTATGTACACTCAAGTACATAAGTAAGTATCTATAATTATACTGAATATTGGAAAGGCTTTAGTCGATCAAGCGTGAGGTACAATCTTATTGCAGGCTGGGAGCCTGGTTAGTCGGAGTGAATACAACAAATACATTAAACATTTTTTTTCAACAGAATACTTAAAGGGCGGTTGATAATTCGATACATTCCTTGAAAGGAAATGGATCTAGTTGGAATTAATTTGCAACTTTGACCCCATAATGTTTGGGTCGAAACTGGTTTGACTTTGAATTATAGCAATATTTAAGTTTTTTTTATTAAACGAAACGTGAGTATTGTTACTGTTCTTTCTTTCTTTCTTTCTCACTGTGTTGCCGGGTTCGTCCGACTAGTTTCGATGGCATACGGCCACACAGCGAGTTAATCCGTTGTGGTCAATCAATAATATTTAAGTTAAGAGCGTGTATTCGTTTCGTGACGAAAACTTCATGTTTTTCCGTTTTGCCCCGAGCAATATCGTAATGATGTTTGCAGATTATTTAAAGACAATTACAGTTTTAAGAAAGATTAAGTCTTGATTTAAACAGTTACAGAGTAAAGTATAATTTTTAATTATGGTTTTTTAAAGCGAAGACAATCCTTTCGTAGCGTTTTACGAAAATAGACGTCAGAGTTAACTTTCAGGACGAATACAACCATAACAGTACGCTAAAATATTATGTTTTATGCGTTTTTTCAACAGGATATACAGTCTTAAAGTCAAACACAGAGCCGAAAATATTACTATTATGTATTAAAAAACCATGTTGAAAAAGTACAAAATCGGTTCATTTTGTCAATTTTTTTTCACCAGTATTTGAACAAAAACTTAACTGATATATTTATTTTATGAAAATAAAGGTTATGCTTAATATACAAAATATTTTTTAGTTCGTTAAACGAACTCATTTATTTTAGACAATTATTTTAAGAAGCCCTGTAAAACATCGCGCGCTGTCGTTTGCCGATCAATTTCAATGATTCGTGCTTATTTCGTGCGTATTTCTTTTTCTGATGCACACAAACCGACCATTGTATTGTACTAGTGTGTGTCAATGCTGCTACGCCATTCTAGCAATCATTTAGATTTTGAGTTGCGCTAAATCGAATACGCGCCCTTAATCCAAAACTGCTAATTGTAAAACAAACTCTGGACGTAAATCTAATACTGTTAATTGAATCTTTCGGTGATCAATTCATTAAGTAGGTACCTATACAGCTTTTGATCGTTTGTTTGGTGTTTATGGTAAATAAAAATAAACTCAAATCCAACCGAATAACGACCCATTGTCAATCTAAAATTGGTAAAAAATTAGCTCTAGTTTATCCTTTTAAGAAAATGTATCCAATTAACAATCACCTTGACAGACAAAAAAAAAAACAAATGCATTTAAAAAATTGTGCCTCAAAATTATTATACAAAAGTTAAGTTTATGAATTAACAAACTTAAATATGGAGGTGCATTTCCTAGAAAATTACATCAATAAGCATATTCATAATATCATAAATTAAAGTACGTAATACCAACCACTCTTGAACTTAAAACTTATTAACATAATTAGATAGATAATTTAAGTGGAGAACATCAATTAATTATTATAATGTACTAATAATTTAAAGATGGTGTTTAAAGTTACCGACATTGTGCGAAGTGGAAGTGACCGGCCATGACTGCAGACGGACTAACGGTAGATGGATAGACACGTGTAAGAGTGGATACCGCGTTGAAGAAGCGTAGGGTAGGACGTCCCATATCTTCCCGTGGGTGTTGTAAGAGGCGACTAAGGGATTACCAGAGAATGGGCAGCAGCGTTCTCTGTGCATTTGTAACAACTATACTGCGATCGCCAACCCGCCTGCCAAGAGTGGCGATTATGGCAAAACCCCCCTTGGGGCCTATGTCCAGCAGTGGACGTCTTTCGGCTGAAATGATGATGATGAGGGTAGGACACCCTGTGGCACGAGAGAAGTCCAGACTCCCCCAGAGACCGCCAACCAACCCGCTGCTGGGTTGCCCGCAACTATCCGCTGTCAACCACCGCAGCGGGTTGACGTTGAGTTGGTTGGCAATCTCTGCGGGAGGTCTTCCTTTAGCAGTGGACGTCAATATGCTACAATGATGATGAGTTATAATGAATAACTGTATTTTATTAATGTCAAGATACATGACGATTTATATAAATCTTTATTCTGCATGTATTTAAATATTTTCCGATTGAAAAAACAAACAAATATTTATAGATTCAATGCACTTTATAATAAGTTAAATGCTGACTTAGAATTAGTTATTGCATATAAATAAACCAATGTCATGGTTTACGTAGTGGCTGACCGATTTACTGCTGCATTGCATGTCGCGAGTTCGATTCATGTACGAAGCAAAACATGTTAGTAGGCTATACAAAGCCTACAAGAAAATATAAAAATATCTATGTAATATGTTGGGTTTCTCTATGTGGTTGGAAAGAGGAAAATAAATGAAATGTACGAGTACGTTACTAAAGTCAATTTCACTGTTACCAATCAAGTACAGTACGGTCAACGTATCTTGGCGCGTCTGAAGTTAGCCGATTAGCTGCGCAGTAGACAATTTCGTTCCTAAAAGTTCCATTGCGCAGCCAAACAGCTAACTTCAGACGCGCCAAGTTACGTTGACCGTATTGTACCTAACGTTGTTTTCATAATGACAAAACACGTGACAGAACACAAGTTACAGACACGGCGCTGAACAAACGACTGGCCGCCGAACTGTATGCGCGGGGAACATTGCGTTTCGAATCGCTAGCGTATGTAGGGACTATAGGCAATAATTGCTGCATAATACTATCTGACCCGGCAAACGTTGTTTTGCCATGTACACTTAAAAAAAATAGCTTATAGCTAGTTTAGCTTAGCTACCAAATATACACAAAATACAGTCACAAAAATCGGTCAAGCCGTTTCGAAGCAGTTCGATAAAAGACACTATGACATGAGAGTTTTTTTTAATTAGATTATCTTGAAGTTTACCTCACTATAAAAAAAAATGAAGCCTACGCGCTCCGATTGGAATGCTCATAAACATTAAAAAATATTAGATCCCATAACACCAACCAAATTCAATACATGACGTAAAACTTTGCTAACCATACCTCCGAGTCTATACTCCGACCGGTTCCGGTCTCCATCGACCTTGAACTCGTACAAATTCTCCCTAAATCTGGTGCATTGAACGCGATGCCAAACAAAAGAATAAAACAACATTGATTCTTTTTGTTCTTGTTTATTTGTGGTATGTACAGTCAACAGCAAAAATAGATGAACAAAATCAGAAATTCAATACTAATGAACGGAGTGCGCGTCAGAACTGTGTGGCGTCGAAGTAATTCAAAAGTATGTGTGTGACAATCACATACTTTTAATAAATAAACTAGTAATAAATTATATAAATTAGTGTTAGTAAATTAGTATTCAATTTCTGATTTTGATCATCTACTTTTGCTGTTGACTGTACAACGTAGTTAGTAGTTGCTATGTAGTTTATAGTCATAGCCTGTCTCATTGAGGTCCTGGGTACGAATCCCAGCGGCTGCAAAAAAAGTTACTAGTTTTTTCCATTAGCAATTTCTCAGTAGGAGCTCGTGGCCAACTAAAAACCGAACAGATCGAGCAATGGTTAAGCTACGCTTGCCGCGGTCGGTCTGTGGATGGGTGGCCATCCATTTCGCACCGAGTTCCCACCGTGTCTCGGAAAGCACTAAAGACTTAGGTTCCATCTGTTATTCGTGGATCTTTGGCAGTCGTTATGGGTAGACGGAAGCCAGGTGTTAATGATTTTAAAGAATATATTTCTGTAAATGTATATTATTTACTCCCGCAAATAACTTTTTTATTAATTACCATACCTGATACTGCAAACAAATTGTAAAAAAAACGAAGACATATGAGAAATTTGCGGGATAATCTGGCGCATCCCCCTTAACCAAAAAGACAATTGAAATTGTTATATATTTATATTCTTTTTACAGAAAAATATTATTTATCATTATGATACTTATATGCCTCTTGATGAGGAGGAGCTCGTGGCTATTTACTTAGCCACGAGCTCCTCCTCATCAAGAGGCATATAAGTACAGATCAAATGATCAAAAGTAAAGCTACGTTTGCGACCTGTCTGTGGATGAGTGACCATATATTTCATACCGAGTTCCCTCCGTACCTCGGAAAGCACGTAAAGGCATTGGTCCCGGCTGTCATTCGTGGATCTTTGACAGTCGTTATGGGTAGACGGAAGCCAGAAAGTCTGACAGCCAGGCTTACCAAGGGGTATCTTGTTACCCAGTATCTGGGTTGTGAAGGTCCGATAGGCAGTCGCTCCATGTAATGGTATCTGTAACTGCATCCGACGCTATGGTGCAAAGCTTGGTCCTTCGTTTGCACAACGATTTTCGTAATGATGGTAGAATATCTAAATCTTATAAATAGGTCTGTAAGAAAATAGTAAAGCACTAAAGAAATATTATGGACATGTTTGCCCATACCGGTAGATGCAAAAAGAAATCTGCTTGTAAAAGTTATGCTCTATTTCTTATTCACTAATCATTTGATAATTTATCATATATCGGGGTCAAACATTTGATATGACAGTATTAGTATTAAGTTCTCTGTAAATTAGTTTACTTGACATTCACCTAATTTCAGTAAGGTCAGGTTTTGAGTGAATTATGGACTGTCCAAATATGGATTGAAATTGATCATAAGATTATTTGGCTTGTGAGTGGTAGAACTGGTTAGAACGAATGTATTCGGAAGTAGTTTATTTATGACTAGCGACCCGACCCAGCTTCGCATGGGCCTACAGTCTTCCCCGATAAATGGCCTATCCAACACAAAAATAATTTTTCAATTCGAACCAGGAGATCCTGAGATTAGCGCGTTCAACCAAACAAACAATCAAACTCTTCAGCTTTATAATATTATTAGTACAGTTATCAAAAAAAAAACTTAAACTTAAAGAGGGAAACCAAATGAAATAATTTGTATTCCTTATACAGGAAAATTGAAAAAAATACCCAAAACCTCTTAATCTGAACTTCGTATAACACCCTGGATAACATTTGTTAACCATTTGTTAACATTGACCTCAACTAAATAACGTAGCCAAAAACAATTTGTTTTCGTTTATTTGAAGTCTGTATTTACGTACACTAGGCGCGCGCGCACCCATATGATAGCGAATATGATGTAGGTAGTAAGTAGGCTAATGTACAGGCACAGCTGATTGCATGTCTTTCGTCGGCCGTGTCAGAAAAATATATTATATAAAATTTAAAGTGTGTTTATTTTTTTTGTATGGAAAAAAAAATGTTTCGAATTTTGAAAAGTCGTAGAACAAATGTTGTTAGTGTTTTTATGCAAGGTACATCGTATTCAGGTATAATTATATAATTCCTGTAAATGCAAATATTGTTAACATCGTTTTTAAAAGAGTAAGTATGGAGTTTCTTGTCCATTCTTCTCCATACAAAACTACCTTTTGGAATGGGCACCTAGAATCAATTTTTGTTTTTCTCATTTGACGTTCAAAAGTGCCTTATAATGGTCTAATTGAAATAAATGATTTGACTTTGACTTTGACTTTGTTCAGGGTGACGATACGAAGTGAGAATTAAGTAGTTTTGGGTATTTTTTCAATTACCCTGTATAAGACAGCACTCTACGAGTGCCAAGCCAACAATCGCATTATTATAAAATAAGCATAAGGCTATCTTTCCACCAAAGATGTGCTAACTTAATACAAGTCATGACAATGAAGCGGTATCATTGGTAATTATCACACACATCTTTCGCTACGCATCCCCGGACATATCTGGTAGAAACGCAACCTAACGCTTCTAATTTCAAAATACTTCTAGAAAAAACTCAGAGTGCTTAAAAGAAACATTTAGTCAAATTCTTTTGGCCAGCTTGCATTACGCATACTACCTTTACAGTAATTACATTCGCTTTAAGTTGTCCTAACCTAATAGCGTAGTACTATTAAGTATTCTGTGCTAATAGTCTAAGTTAATTGTACGATAAAATCTTTAAGTGAAGAGTTCAAGTTAATCCTGACTGGCCCAAGTGCGGTTAACAAAGTAGACAACTATGACTCAGTAGACATTTCAACTGGCTCTTACTCAACCATTTCCTATAAAATGAGGCTAAACATTTTCACACACAATCTTAAACACGCACAACTTATAACAAAATTATACTACTTCCCGTCAATTAATTAGTAACCTTTAAACAGGTAACGTAGAGCAAAGCCGACGTATTCATAGATGTGTTCAAACTTGTTCAACACTGTTGGTAGAACATGTTTTATGTTGTTAGAAACATGTTGCACGCAATACAGACTGTAATATTGACATGTCGGGTTTCAAATGAGGCTGTCATGCAAAGATGTTTTTTATGGTCCCGTAGTCAAAAGATCCAAACGATATTGCTCTCGCTTAACAGTTCGTATGTCTATCTATTCCTCTCATTCTCTGTCACAGAACTGTATATTTTAAACCGTAATAGGTAGAAACTTGAAATGTTTAGTGTATTTGTCTATAGCCGCTAACAACAAATAAAAACAAACTGCCTAGCCTTTTCACAACTATGTTGGGGTCGGTTTTTAGTCTAACAGAATGCAACTAATAAATTATGTACAAAGTGATGGCCTGAAACACAGGTTTGAATTAACCTAGATCGGGCGGGTCGCTAACTAATATTGTTGTTTCCGAACCATCATTAATTGCACCAGTTATATAAATATTTTAGTTTTACTTTATTTTAAGGCATTATATTTGTATGGGAATTTTTCTATTTTTTGACTAAATGTACACATTTGTAAACGTTATTTTAATAAATAAATTATTATTATTATTATTACAAAAACATTAAAGAGAGTTCGATCTTAATATTGTACAGTAATATGGAAATGGTATGTAACATGGTCTGTAAAAAATAGCACTATCGGACTCACCAGATAATGGGCAGCAGCGTTCTCTGTGTCTTTGTAACAACCATACTGCGATCGCCAACCCGCCTGCCAAGCGTGGCGATTATGGCAAAACCCCCCCTTGGGGGAGGCCTATGTTCAGCAGTGGACGTCTTTCGGCTGAAATGATGATGATGAATATGGAACCTGTCATGTGAGAGTCCTATGCTCTTTTCGCCGGTATTTTATATCAATGACTCGATGTGTCAGTTTTTGGGCCGCCTACGCTGTATTTCTAAAACAATGTGTCTGGAACATGTTTCCAACAATACAAAAACACGCTACTTTATTTAACCATGAATACGGCGTTATAATGTAAACTAAAGATTAGAAAGGTTACATTCAAGTTCAAGATTTAATCGCGTAACCTTGCTCTCTTAATAAGTTCAATAATATCATTGTTTAGTTTAAACTAAGTTGTGAACTTTGTTGACCTATAAACTCGTAGGTAATGTGAACGGGAAAACATTTATTATTACATTCATAGTTATTTAACCTTTTACCAAAGTCATGTATAGATGACAAACTAAAATGTTTCCAGCACGTCACGTTCACGACTTTATGACAGACTTTTATACCATAATTCCATAGAGCATGTAACTTAGCTTGACCCAACGTCAAAAAGCAAAAATGGTTAACTAACAGTGACCTCCGTATGGTGTCGGACGTAAAGAATAGCACCATCCCATATCTTCCCGTGGGTGTCGTAAGAGGTGACTAAGGGACTAACCAGAGAATGGCCAGCAGCGTTCTCTGTGCCTTTGTAACAACCATACTGCGATCGCCAACCCGCCTGCCAAGCGTGGCGATTATGACAAAACCCCCCTTTTGGGGGAGGCCAATGTCCAGCAGTGGACGTCTTTCGGCTGAATTGATGATGATGAACAGTGCATTTACATGGGTGTTTATTTTTCAGTTTTCTGAATAAAACGTATGCTCTATATTTCATTACAGAAAGATTTGCTGTCACATATTTAATACTAGCTTTTGTCCGCGACTTAGTTCGCGTAAATTTCGGTTATCGCAGATGTAGATAAAGTTGCGGATTAAAAAGTAGCCTATGTCCTTTAGTAGGGTTTAAGCTATCTTCATGCCAAATCAGATCCGCCGTTTTGACGTAATAGACAGAGTTACTCTCGCATTTATAATATTAGTATGGATTTACAAGAATGGGATTCATCATCTGCCTAGCCTTTTCCTAACATAGTTGGGATGGAGTGACTGCCTATCTGACCTCCACAATCCAGTTGCTAAATAACACAATACCCGTTGGTAAGACAGGTTGTCAGAATTTCTGGCTTCTGGCTCCCTATAACGACTGTCAAAGATCTACGAATGACAGCCGGGACCAAAGGTTTTACCAGCTTTCCGAGGCACGGAGGAATCTCGGTGTAAAATCGGTTACCCATCTACGGACTGACCGCGGGATTGTATGATTTAATTATTATTTTAGCGTAAATGATGATTCGTTACAGCACCGAACCACATCACTACACAACAACAATACTGAACAACTGAAAACATAATGGGATTATAGAAACTATTCAGCTATGTTATTCTGTAAGAACTCACTCCAGTTCTCACTTGTAATTCCGCGGTGAAATCTGTTTTAGGTATTCTGTAACTCGATAAAAACTACGCTAACGGTACTGAGTGACAACATAGGTGAAACGGACTATTATTACGTCACTATTTGACGAATACCAAATACTTTTCACTTCAGGTAAGTGAAATCGGAAGTGAGATAGGATTTGAATTCGCGGGTGAATTCTTACAGAATTGCACTGCAGTATTGTAAAATGACTTTTAAGTTCTAATTCATTGCCTTCAAAATACATAAAACCTTGCACAAATACCAACCTACTAGTTATTTATTACTAGTTCCTCATCATAACAATAGTAAAAAAAAAACAAAGAAAAAATTGAATTAGTTTTAAAACAATTAGCAAAGAGAACAACGCATGCGCACAAAAGTAGGTCATATAAAATGTTCACTTATACAATTAAGTTTAAGACCTTGACTGGTAAGACAAAGGTAATCATTGCAGGTAATGTATTTGTATGGTGTATGTAAGTCACCCACACGCCATGAGAAACAGTCACGGCTCTATGAAAACTAGTTAGGCTTAGTTTGTGATGCGGTCGCATGATCTGGGCCTCAAGTCTGCTATTACAATAGTGGCAGAATGGTCTATCATTGATTTCATAATTGTTAATTTGACAAGTTTGGTAATCTACTAATAATAATGGCGTCATTATGACTTTCCAATGGTCAACCACTGACACGCCATTGAAAGAAATGATATGATTTAGAATGGTAATCTCGTACAAAATTACAACTGAATGACTGAATCTGCTAAAATTTTGACAGTTCCTCTGATCAGTGCCTACCATTACAACGTCATTGTGCAGTCATTGCTTTTAATTCGACCGACCAATGATCGACTATTATGCATTTAGCAGATTACGAACTTTTAGCAAAATGACAATGGGATCGTGTTGGAATGACGAAATTATAAAAATAGCAGACTTGGCCCCCTGGTTGTAGGAAGGGATCGATCTACAGGTCGCATTATCCATCTGACTTGTATTTCACTGTGATTCTTTCAGGTCCAACTAGGTCCAAGTGTTGGATTCGACCTTGGTGTATGCATATTTTTGCTGCTCTTCAAAAACATACTTAAAAATATATTGTCGTTTGGTAGCCGCATAAAATATGATAAATTATTGTTGACTGAATTCTGTAGACATAAAGACAAAATTCAACAATTTCAGAAATGCACTTTTTACAATGCACTTTGAGAAGTAAATTGTATTCCTAAAATGCGGTCAATAAAAGGTAATATAGTGTGCGCACACTTGTCTACCAAAGTTTGTTTGTGCTTGCGATTTCTCAAATTGTTGAATTTTGTCTTGTGCCAATACTGAATTCAGTCAACGAAATATATTCTGTGAATAGGTGTTAACACGGCCTTTACACGTAATTTTTTTAGTTGAAATCGCAAATAGATTTTTAAATGAGCAAGTCAAAATTATATGCAGTGATATTTCAGATCTAGGCCAACTAGTTTTTGAAAACGAGTAGATTAAAAACTAATTAGACTAAATGAAATGCTACTGATTTTTATGACTTATTAGTCAAGTCAATTAGTCAAAATGAAGACACTGATTAAGCAATTTGTAAAAAGAAAACTTGTTTCAAGACGCGGTTGATGAATTTAAGGATGCAAACTTGTTGAAGTATAAAATATACTAGCTTTTGCACGTGAGTTCGTGCGCGTAAGGTTCGATTGTCGCCAATGAAGATAAATACGTGATTACTGTTTTGGAAAGTTGGTTATATCCTTTCTTGTGTTTTAAGCTTAGTTTTTACCAAAATTCATTAAAATCGGTTCAGTACTTTATCCGTAAAAGCGTAACAAAGGAACAAACACCCATTATTGTATAAACATATATAATATTAGTAACTGTAGAGTTGGTAGAAAACAAATGTCAAAATTGTAAATTTGGGTCATTAATTGACATTTTTTATTCTGCAGTGTTAATTGCTAACAAAGTTTTTTTTTTGAGAAATACCTACTTATTTTGATAAGTTTTTGTTTGAAGGAATCTGAAACCTTTTTTTATTATTTCTATTACCTTTCGTTCGCTTTGTAATCTTTGGATGCCATAAATAACATGTGATATAGTAATTAGGGGAAGCCACTAGCTTAATACAGTTTACACTAGCGCAGGAGCTAGGAAATTCATAAAATTGTTGTATAATTCATAAAAATATTGTATGATGCACAAATATATTGTATAATTCATCAAAATGTTGTATAATATATGAAAATGTTGTATAATTTATGTCAATTACAAAATTACATTAAGAACATTTTGATCAACAATCTAATGATGTTGGTGCCATCTAGCCGACTTCGACCACAGCGACTGCAAGTCGGTCTTCATGGTGGTTGACATAAATGTATTACTCTTTCATGTGATACAACTTTCTATACTTTCCTCTTGACTTTTCTTCCCTAATATAAACCAGATTGTTGATGCGAAGGGGTCAAAAAAAAACGAATCAGCACTGTTAAATCTCATAAAAAAATAGATAACTCACAAGCTCCAACCTGACCTATAAATCTTAAACATAAAGCAAAACACAATCATCGCCCATAAAACATGTTAAAAACTGCAGATAGTTAAGCAAATAAATTCCTCCAGACTACTTAATATCAGCCATATTGTCCAATCAATCATACTAAAAACAAAAGAAATCAATATGGGAAAATCTGCATTATATGAATAACAAAAGGAAATTGGAGCTATTGTTTTTACGAAACCTTCGCAAACTGGGACAGTGCGTTCCCAGAATCAATATGCAAAATCTTATGAATAATATGGATTCTTAATCTTTTTTTTAATTTTACCCCTCCGTGGCTCAGAAAGCACGTGAAGCCGTTTGTCCAGGCTGTCATTTTTACCAGCTTTTTATTAGCTTCACCTGTATGTTTGTTTGTAGCCGACTTCTTTGGGCGCGATTTTGACCCACTTTAAACGGCCAGATTTCGTTCAAACTTTGTAGATTTATCGAGGACCGATGACAATACACTAATTTGATAAAATTATTAAAAAAAAAAACAAAAAAAAAAACATAAGTCGTTCAAAATTAGTTGCCGAAAAAACCGCTATTATATACTAGGATGGTACTGCACAAGCGCCCCTGGTAGAATAAATGTACATAATATTAATAGATATAGATATAACCAAACTAAAAAGTAAAAAATAAATAATAAAAAAAAGCGTGGGGTGCATGGTGTCAATAGTTATAAATATTTTATTGACAGATATGAGTAGAGTACCCCACGCTTTTTTTAAAATAAAGTAATTTATTATAGATTATTTTTTATTTTTTAGTTTGGTTTTCTATAAAAGCGTGTTTTTAGTTTTTTTTAAATATTATTTTTTAACTTAAACTGAAGCTAAAAATTCAAACAACCAGTCTTACCAAGGGGTATCGTGTTACCCAGTAACTGGGTTGTGGAATTCAGATAGGCAGTCGCTCCATGTTAAACACTGGTATCGAGCTGGATCCGGTTAGACTGGAAGTGGCACTCAACATAATTGAGAAAAAGCTAAGCAGATGCTGAATCTTTTATTTTAATTAATTAAAATGGGACTACACTATTGTAGTCCCATTTTACTTCGTACTTTAGGAAACAGTATGCCTATTCTGTTACGATCTCCCTCTGCTTTGTCAATTCCTAGCATCTGGACGGATGACAGCTCACTTCACCTAAGTGTTCACCGAGGGAAATTAAATATTAAAATATGTGGGGACAATATGTGGTGAAAAAAGTAAAATTACAAGTAATTAAGAGTATAATATTGTACAGATTTATTGTTTTTCTCTGTTTTATTTTGATATTACGTTACCCCACTCTAAGAATTTTTCCTGCATCGTGAATGCGTTTACAAACATAATATAAAGTCAAACAACAATTATAAAATAATTGTTCCGTGCGGGAATCGAACCCGAAATAATTTGCAGCTTAGCAGCCAAACACTCAGCCGCTATGCCAACAGTGCCGTCGTGTGTTATTATGGGGAAAAATATGATAATTGAACCTATTGTCTTTTTACGTCACCTTACCAAAATTGATTTATTTTCTAAAATTATTGTTTAAGGTCTAAAGATGATAACCTATTTATTATCTTTAGACTTTAAAGTGCCGGTGCCGTAACAATCAGTTTTAAACTGTCTAGGCACTAGCCGTCTCCCACCCACTTCTTCAAATCAACCTGCATGTTCATTATTTTGTAATGATCTGTATCCATTTAATGATCTAACCGTATCAAATGATCATCATTTATCATGTTTCGGACGAAATCGAGAGATTTTCGAAATATGTATTTAATGATATTTTGAAGGTTTCCAATTGGGAGTGATTAATTAATTATAATACTTTTATTGTTGTGCGTGATATTGTAAGGTAGAATAATTAAAAAACCGTTTTGAAATAATTATAATGATAGAATGATAATTATAAATTATCATTGAACACCTGTGTTACCACAGATATAGATAGACCTAGATAACGCAAGTATCACGGTCTGTATGAAAACCAAGCGTGCCATTTTTTGGACGTCACAATGTAATACGAATGTTTTGTTTTTCCTAAATTTGGTATTATCAGGTATTACTGAGGGTATTAGATTAAAAATAATTGTTTTTTAAATTAATTACGCATATTATTAATCACAAAATGACTTGCCGATACCGGAAGGAAACGTTAACTTTATTTTTTTTACTTACGATTTTTTATCGTAAGTTAGGCACGAAAATAGGCACGCGAAGTAGTTGCTCTTGCGTTATCTAGGTCTATCTATATCTGTTTGTGTTACCCATTGTGTAATATAGAGCAATAGTTACCCTTTTATGTTAATTTACACATTGACTAGCGTACGCTAATAGTGTTAGGTTGGTCTGGTGGTCGCCGGCCCTGGGTTCGATTTTCAAAGGGTGTTCGAGTTTTCTTTTACTATCTCAATAGTAGCCCGGAGTGGATGTTGGTCGTGTAACACCCCCGTACCTCGAAAAGCACGTCATGCAGTTGTCCCTGCGTCTAATCTTAATTTTTTTTTATTGGTTTTTATTCAAGACATATTAAATACAAATTTCACTGACACAAACCATCGCGGGTTTAACCGTGTTATATTAGACACATCAAACTCGGCGCACACGGCGCAACATGTCTTACGTATTATTAGTACATATTCAAATTCTCAATATTACAACTTCACTAAATGTTCTTTTAATACAGTTTTACAATTCTTCTTGTTTATTACATTAAGGCTCTAGACAGACGGACCGCATTTCAACTGCAATCCAACCGCAAATTGCAGTTCGAATGCAGTTTGAATGCAGTTGATACGACTGTAATAGAACTGCAAACCAAACGTGCAGTCCGATTGCAGTCCAATTGCAGTCCAGTTGTGTGTTGGTGTGGCGTTTGGTTTGCAGTTCTATTGCAGTCGTGTCAACTGCATTCAAACTGCATCTGAACTGCAATTTGAGGTTGGATTGCAGTATAAATGCGGTCCGTCTGTCTAGAGCCTTAAGGTTTCGGTAGGTAGGCCATTTAAAATTGCAGCATCTCTCCTCGGTCGTGTCGGATTGCTGTTCATTCGCGGAGTATGAGAGTGAGAGAAGAGGGAGTGCACCTGTGTTTACGCACACACTACTTGTGCTCTATGATACCTCCAGCGTATTTGGCTATAGTCTTCATTGAAATTGACCGTGACTGAAATTCGGTCGGGAGAAATAGTAATGTCAATAATCGGTATGGCTACAATATATTTACTATTTCGTGTTTACTACAGCTTTGATGGCTGTCTTAGATCTTCTTTAAATAAAGACTCTTTTAGATCGATGGCAGTTAATCCTTTAACATTTTTGTTAGTGCACTTTGTCCATTCTATCAAACCTCTATGGTTTGTTTGGTAACGTCATTTGAGTCATCTAACTTTGGCCCTGACAGTAAAAAAAATATTTAACGCAGATAAAACATTGACGTGCATAGACGCCAGTCTTCTTTGGGGGAGGCCTACGTCGCAGACACGTTAAACGCGGCATCTCGGTGACGGAAATCATGCACTCTAAAGTGTTGGCGAACACTTTAGACACTGAAGTAAATGGGCCATCATCTGGCCAAGACACCGCATTTCCACTGGGTGTTGGAGGGATCTATAATCCATTTTGCTAGTCAATACCTGAGAAAAACAATAGAACAAGAATTACATTATATCGTGAAAGCCTGACACTCATAAGCCTTTCACCATACGTAACTGACCTTTCGAACCTTTGCGAGGCTTACATGAAAACCTGAATAGCAGCTAAGGTGAGGGAGAACCTAGTATAACCAGATATTGTTCGCAATGTCATGAATGAAGGAGGTTCTAGTGAACTTTGATGCTGGTCATAGAACACTAGGTTATGGTTAGAAGGAAGTTTTAGGATAAAGGGATTTATATACTAATTTATTATATTTCCCGTGATATTAGTTTGAAATTTATTTTGGACACCCAATCCTCAGTTGAGTTTTGTTCTGCAACAACGAACTAAACCACAGTTTCTTAAATAACGTCAAACTAATTCAATATAGTAATAAAAAAATCTTTATTGAGAGTAATATAGATAAACTTATAACTTTGTTAGTGATACAATTACAGCAACAATTACATTAACTCACACAAAAAAAACCGGACAAGTGCGAGTCGGACTCGCCCACCGGTTCCGTACATATTAGTATGTACATATCCATACCTACTATCCATACTTTAATCTACTTAATATTATAAATGCGTTTTTTTGCGACATAAACGGCAGTATCTTTCTTTCACGTTAACATAGAGGGTTAATATTTTTACAGCATTAAGGGACCGTAGACTTGAGTATATGGTTTTAATTTCAACTCGATACCTCCACGCGTTCCTGAGATAAAAGTTCTTAACAGACAGACAGGCAGACAACAAAGTGATCCTATAAGGGTTCCGTTTTTTCCTTTTGAGGTACGGAACCCTAAAAATAATCATTGCTTCAGCATTCCAGCTGAGATACTGAAAAAACGATTTACAGTTCAGGAGTCCGACTCGACGGACTCACGGATATCGCGTGAGTCCGACCTATCAGCAATCATGCCTATGATACTGTTGAATATGCAAAATGTGTTACATAGTTTTTTTTATTAAGTCAGCTCTAAGAATAGGTAGGATTTTGTCAAGGATTGTTTTCCTCTTTTTGCTGAACAAAAAACCCGTGAATTTTCATTCGACAATATTTTAAGAACCGGTAGTGAAGTCATATCTTGAAAACAAACTTTGTTTGTTCCGATTTCAATATAATAATAAACCTATAAATCTCTCAAATTAGAAACCACACAAAAAAGATCACAAATAAGATTTTGGATCGGTTGGATTTAGCACAACTCACCAAATTTCTGCTAAAGGTCACGAATGAATGTACCCACGCGAAACAAAACAATCCGAAATTCGGATTAAGCAGCTTCTCTTAATCGAAAAGAAGTGTTTTTTGTTACGCCATCCGAAAACCCAACAAAAGACCCAACTGGTACTAAAGTCACTAGTTCGCTAACAACAATTCAATTCATTCATATATCTGGGTGGAATAACTTGTAAAAATGTTCGCATTCTATGTTTTTGACATTCATTTTCGCTAAAATGCGATCGAGACTAAATTTTAAACGTTTCAATTACGAGAAATAGATCTTCAGAGGTACCATAGATTCGTTTTCATCGCAAAACTAAAACTGAAATGTCTTATGTGCCTCGACCATTATGTCCTTCATATCAACCTTTAGACGCCCACTGCTGGGCATAGGTCTCCCCCAAAGACCTCCACCTGTGTCGGTCCTGCGCTGCGTTCATCCAGCGGCTTTCCACGGCTTGGACTAGATCGTCGGTCCACCTTGTGAGTGGGCCTGTCGACTCTGCGTCTGCCGGTGCTCGGCTGCCACTCCAGGACCTTTGTGCCCTATCGGTCATCGGCTCTACGGGCAATGTGCCCACAGCCCATTAATAATAATAATCATTTATTTCTAGTAACAAGACTCATAGTGTTAGTAACAATATACTTACAAACTACGTTAGTAACACTTACACAAACACAGAATCAGAAGCAATTTATGACATCACTGCCGCAAGGTGAAGGCCCAGCCGAAACCCTGCTGCAGTGATTCATAAACACACAATCAAGCCTACTTGCTATCATACACATGATGCTGTTGGCGCTGCCCCGCACCCTGCGGACCAAGGATGCGGACCGTTTCCGCATCACCATTCACATCACCATTAAGCCCCTTAAGCTAGGTCATTCTTTTTACTATGTCGGCGACTCTTGTTCTCTTGCGGAACCTAGAAATGATGCTTGGCGGTAGAAACAGAAAATATGTTCGTAGTAGGTATTACTTTGGACGAGTTCCTTCCCAAGGATCTCTATCACATTAGAAGAGCTCCTCTTTTCGACACCTTTTCCTATTCAAGCAGCAAATTGTTTAACTTCATAGAGTGTTTTTAGCACGAGACCAAAGTCAAAACCAACGCTATCCAATCATAATGCTCCTTCCTCTTATTTTTAGCCATTTCAGGAATGTCCGTTACTGTTGCTAAGCTATTTTTACTAATATTGCTCGAATAACCTGTCATTAATTTGATTGACGTCACTTTAGACCAAGGAAAAAGGAAAACCTGCATTCCAAAAGCCGGAATGTCAAGTCTAATATGATTTTGTTTTTTTTTTATTTGAACAAAAAATATTCAATGGTCCGAACTCAAGGTTTACCAACGTGCTATGGAGCGCAGCATACTTTGTGTTAAATTAACCGACCGAACGATTCGAAACACCATACTGCGCTTTGGTTCTCCTGCGGATCTCCTCATTCTGGTTTCGATACCGCAGAGAATCTTCGAGCATAACTCTTTCCGTTGCCTTCTGCGTGACTTCTCTTTGGACTTTCCTTAGGACAAGGAACCCTCAAATCTCTTTTGTCACAGACTTAAGTCTGATCAGACGCGATAAGGTGAACTTTGACGATGACATTTATCTTGCAAGACTGTAATGTTCTGTTTTATTGTTACAGGTAAGGCAGCTTCAACTGTTATCTTTCTACAATATAAAACATGGATAGGTAAGGTCAGTTGTGTTGTTTCCGTACCTGCGCAAAATACGCGCTGAGACGTGGAGTGGCGGACACCAGCCCGTTATACTATATACTACTTAGGTAAGGTGAATGAATGAGAGTGAATAGGTTGCTTCTAGGCAAGCGTGCTCCATCTTAGACCGCATCATCGCTTCCCATCAGGTGAGATAGTGGTCAAACGTATGCCTATCAAATGATAAAAAAGTAAGTTTTGACCCTCATAATAATGTAGTTCCCATAACTAAACATATTCGAGTTTTCAATCGATATCGTCGTCTTGTAGGCATAGGACGAGAGCGCTAAACAGTAAAATTCCGCGAGCTGATGCTAAGTTCTCTGTTAATCCAAAAGATCTTTTTATTCATTAGCAAGACCAAAGGCATATTTTAAATTCAAGTATCTTTGTACTTGACACGGTCATTTTATGCTAAGTATAACTCGTGGCGTACTGCAGCTCCTGTATCCTTAAACATAGTTTTTTTTATACAACCGAAATTAGTCACAAATCCAGTGCAAAAAGAAATAATAAAATAAATGACGTATTTGCGAGGTCAGATAACGGCATAAATCCACTATTGAAAGATTGTAAATTTACCAGTAGACAAGAGAAGGGTTCCGGGTAAATTTTTACTCACAAAAAAGGCCTTTTATCCTGCGAAACTGACGTGTTTATGAGATAATTATGACAGAATCTATACTTAATATTATAAAGCTGAAGAGTTTGTTTGTTCGTTTGCTTGTTTGGTTGAACGCGCTAATCTCAGGACCAGTCTTTTATGTTGGATAGTCCATTTATCGAGGAAGGCTATAGGTCCATGCGAAGCCGGGTCGGGTCGCTAGTAAGAACATAATTTAATAAATTGATCTGTAACAAGAGCTTTTGTATCGAACGAATGCGATGCCTTTTTAATAGTTTTTAAAACTTTTAAATTATTTTTATTATTTTAAAAACAGGGAAGACTCAAATATTCCGATATATTTTATTACGATATATTTTATTCCGAATTTCAATGCTCCAATTTTCAAAAGTCGGAATTTCGTAATACCTAAGAATTACAATGTCTATTATTTGAATTCACGAAATTTATTTTACCGAATGTCGTAAATCCGATTACTTTGTTTTCCGATTTTCATAGGTTTGAAGAATCAAATGCTCGATTGGTTCTCGGTCTGAAAAACGACAACGTACCCAATTAAAAGGCATCACAAGTCGAAGTATGCCAAAATTACGCTATTAGGCCGAAATAACGCCGGATAATTTTCATTAAAAAAATAAACAAGCAAAATTTTCGTCGCGTAATTTTCGCTGGTGTGTCACTACACTAAGAACAATTTTTATTAGTGACCATTCACTATCATATCTTGAAATACAGGTTTATTATTATATGCACAATATTACGACAATTCAAGTTGACCATTAAAACTAATAAACTTTATCCATGTATGGTAAATCTCAAGGTAATACATATAATTCCGCATTCAGGTTAATTATCATAAATTTTCACACATGCTTGCAATATTCTTTGTTTATTTATATTAATTCACGTTTTAAGCCGTGCTTTTTTTTTTACTATTAAATAGGTTTGCGTTTGACCGCAATTCACCTGATCGTAAGTGAGCGTAGTTTGAAACCGTGTGGTGCTAGCCGCGAAAAGCACCACCCACGCTGTTATGCTGGCACTTCACATGGCGTATTAGTGCAAATATTCGCTTTATTTTGATAATACAAAATGTACCCTAGCTATATTAAAATAAAGTCCATTTTGTATTGTCCAAGTAAGGCGAATATTTGCACAAATACCTCAAGTGTAGTGCCAGCATTAAACTTATTTCGTGGCATCACCCCATTTCTACCCGTGGGTGTCGTATAAGGCGACGAAGGGATATTAATCAGAGGATGGGCGGCAGCGTCCTACTGAGTACCATAACACCTACTGCGATAGCCAACATGCATCAGCTAAGCATGGCGATTACGGCTTGGGGGAGACCTATGCCCAGCAGTGGGCGTCTAAAGGTTGACATGATGATGATGATGATGATGTTGTTTGAATTGTATCCACATACAAATAGAACTATTTATTTTCATACAATGTACAATTTTTTTTTTGGTTTAATAGTTATAGGTTTTCCACACACAAGACTAATAACTTGTTTAAAACGATTAAGGTACAGGCAGCATAATCACAATATATACTTAATTTGCAGTTTAATAAAAAAAATAAATAAAATAAATTAATCATATATATTTATAATAACTTACACCTATTTATAATAACTTCATCTCCCAGGAAACTTTATGCACCAGATAGTTCTCCCCTAGATAAACTTATCCCCCGAATATGTGTTTATTTACTAGATAATTTTATCTAAGTATCAGATACAATTTTTTTTTGACAAAATATTGATGATAATATATTTTTTTAATAAATTAATGAAATAGGTACTTAATGATTCAGATATTTTTGTCTCAAAACTAAATGCATCAGACAACTTTCTCCCCTAAATAAGGTCATCCCACAGATAAGTTAATTCACTTGTTTATTTTTTATATATCAGATACAAAAATATTTAATGTTAGATAAGTTACCATATAGATAAAGTACCAGATAAGACTATTACCAAAAAGTCACGTCGACCAAAGGTCCAAAGGCCGTCCGACCCGACTGACTAATGTATAACCTAGTTCATTACTAGTATATTCATGCCATCGGGTGATATCGCAATGCATCCGGCCAAACGTCCTTCATTCACACTATACTTTTACTAGTCCTACGATTTGTGAATCAAAGTTTACTATTCGGAGATATACCTACCTACTAATACTACCTACATAATATCACGTAGCTTTGCCGGAGACATGATTTAATGAGTTGGAAAAATGTCGGTTCTGGTCGTTATTTTTAGGTCATGCTCGTGAACAGACGCTGTGAGTCAGGGCTTTGATCTTTATTTTTTTATTTTTAAACTAGTGACCCGCCCCGGCTTTTCACGGGTAGCAGAGCATAGCCATCTCAGCATCATCCACATTGCTCCTAGTCCCCATGTTTTTTTTCGCCATCTTAAACAATCATTGACATATTTCAGTCAAATTACATAAAACCATGAATAACTCTGTCTATTGATGTACACGGCACCATAAAGTAGTTTTTGAGTTTATTTACATTAAAAATATGTCACTATATATTTTTAATGTAAATAAACTCAAAAACTACTATACGTATTTTCGTGCCGTGTGCATAGAGAGGTTACTGAAGTCTGTAATACAGGTCTGTGAAACTAGCGCAGAATCCAGGGAATTCGTAAGAATTTGTCACTGTTCTATATGAATAAAGATTCATTATTATTACTAGTTTATCGCAAACACACAGACAGACAGACAGACGCGACGGTAGACATTGTTTTATAATATGTACCTACTGATAGTGATGGTTTATATTGGTCTTTATCTACATTTTTCTTACATAGAGAAGCAACTAGATAAATGTAACTAGTATTTCTTGGACAATGGAGGGGTCATAGGGCATCAAAAAACTCGTCCGCATCGATCTCTATGGGTCAATTGCCCAAAAGCCTAGCACCATTACCACATTGTACGGCTATGCTAATTTTTTGGCCCAAGAAAAGGCATGCCCTCTGGTCACATAAAGAGTGGACCAGTTGCAGATGCTTGGTAATGTCCCTCTTCTTTTCAAATCGATGGTTTTCCTTTATGCTAGACTACTTGGGCCCAGTAGGCAGCCACACTTATCGCAGCATCAGTGGCGTTTTTAATGTCCTCTAAGGTGCAGGTGTAGGGGCACTTTGGGCACTGTAATAAGTGGGCCATTACATTCTCTGTGTCCAAGAGACACATCGTGGCATCGAGCACCTAAGACCACACATTCCTGGCATGACCCTGGTGTTGGAGATACCTCACGCACATGGTAATGTCCCTAAAAAAAGGTGAGCACTCGTGCCCTATGTCCGTTGTGTTTCGACCCCAAACGGCTCAAACATATAGGTAACTTCCAAGAAGAAGCTTCGTACGCCGTTTGAGGCTTTCAACACCTGCAGCAGCCACCCCAGCACAATATTCTAATAATATAATTTCTTAGTTAACACACACGCACACACACACATACATGCAACTACACCACACTACTTACGCTTTTGTACACAATTTACTGCAAGACGCCAGGTATTATAATTTTGTTTTTGTTAAACTATTCCTCTACTATTCATGTAACATTGTATTTTTTACTTTATTTTGAACCATGATGAAAGAGACTGGCCTCCACGACACAGGGAATCCTAGTGTGGAGACCAGTGATTTATCTTACTTGTTTCTGTATTTTTCTGAACAATAAAGATTATTATTATTATTATTATTATCGATTCACAAATTTGCTACTCTGATCCTTAACAATGTTTACGATTCACACGATCACAAACTTCCAGAGCAAAATATTGAAACCTACCAATCAGACCTATTTGTACTTCGCAGATTTAGTGCCAAATTTTCACAGTGGTATAAAATCTACATAAATCATGATTAACTGTTTGATTGGCTCAGATTGGTTTAGTTGCGTAGGTATTTCGTGGGAGTTCGTAATTATTTATTTGCTCATCATTCTTAGGTCAAATCGTTAAAGGAAAAGCTGATTTTTAGGGTTAATTCGAAACTGGCAGTCTTCTCTGACACATTGGACTCTGACACTCATGACAAGTGAGTCCTGAGTCGAGTTTTGAGTCCTCAGTGATCAAATTAGACTCACAGTGGTCCGATTTCTAACTTTCACGTATCATCATCATCTGCCTAGTCTTTTCCCAACTATATTGGGTTTGGTTTCCAGTCTTACTTGATGCAGTTGAATACCAGTGTTTTATAGAGAACCGAGTTTCCCCTTGGTAAGACTGGTTGTCAGACTTTCTGGCTTCTGACTACCCTTAACGACTGTCAAATATCTACGCATGACGGCCGGAACCATAGCTTTATGTGCTTCTCGAGGCACGTAGAGGTCTCCGTGTGAATGGATGGGATCCAAGTGGGCGGCAAGCGTACAGCTTTTACTTAGCCAAGAGCCTTCACATTTATTTTCTACGTATATGATTGTTGTTGGTTTTTTGTTTTTGTATTTTTTTTTTTATTGTTTTTGTTTATTTGTTTGTTTTGTTGTTTATGATCGTTTGCTTGAGACTGAAGCATTGTTTTTTGTCAACAGTTTAATGCTTATTATATTTCAGTCTATGTACTATGTCTCATCATCATAATCATCATCTCAACCTTTAGATACACCTGGCACCTGGCACCTGGGCATAGGACGATCTCTCCGAATCGGGGTTCAACCATAATCGCCATGCTTGGCTGATGAATGTTGGCGATCGCAGTTCGTGTTATAGTACTCCGAAGGACGCTGATGCCATCCTCTGGTCAATATCCCTCTGTCGCCTTCTACGACACCCTCGGGTAGAAATTACGGGTACTATGTCTATGATAGACTATTCTGTCTGTAAAACTGTTCCTTTATTCCTACCAGTTGCTCATCTCCTACAAGTCCGTAGCTCCCTGTGAGGCGATCAAAAGATAACAGATAGAATCAGACAGTCCCTTGTCGGTACAAAATCGCCAGTGTCACAGAATGTCGCAATGGTCAGGTATTTTAACGCGTTGTTTCCTTCTCCCGCGCCATGTTCCGCTTGCAACACGACGTTGCGAATGGCTAGGATTAGTCGCATGCGTCACTGCGACGCGATTAACAGTCGTGTTGACATACTGATGATATGGTATTGATTTGGTTGCTTTTTTGGAATTTGGTTTTTTTTTTGTTAAGGTTATTGGAAACTACACTTAGTATATCATCATCTACCTAGCCTTTTCCCAAATACTATTAGTAACTAAACTATTAGTAAATAATTGCTTCTTCAATTTTAAGAACACTAGCCTTTTCGCGCGATTTCGAACTAACTCATAGGTACGGATCAGGCATTAAGGCATTAATTATGTCAATTATAATCCGTGGTGCTTAGCAACTGGGTTTCTTCCAGTTGTAAATGTCCCTTTGTGCCTATTGGCCTAGTTCTGTTCTGTCTCCTGCTTGATTTGGAGGGAAGTGAAAAATATGTTTTTCTTACTCCTCCGCTGTTCTTTTCTGATTAATTTCGTTGCGGGATCCAAGACAGTTGAATCGTTTCTCTGGGACTCGTCGAGCTTCATTGCTCTGGCGCTTTTCTGGTGGTCGCCACTGTTGATTCTGGCTTGCAGGAGTTACAGTGGTTAGGGAATAGTGTGGCGGGCTTGTCCAATAAAAAAAAAGGTACGGATCCATATTCTTTTCAAGGATAACGTAGAGCAGCTCCCTATTCGTGAAAGATTTTTTTTTAATCGGACTAGTTGTTCCAGAGATTAGTGCGCTCAATAAAAAAAGAGCAAACTGTGTAGCTCTATAAAATTAGTAATAGATATATCAAAGACTAGCACTTTGCCCTTAATTTCGTACGTCTGAATTTTCTCAAGGAATCCTATTTTTTTTTTAATAATTGTATATTGCCATAGCACTCAGGGATAACATAGCTTCCTATTGGTGAAATAATTTTTGAAATCGGATGAGTAGTTTCGGAGTTTACCCCCTAAATACAAACTAACAAACCAATTTATAATATTCGTGTAGAAAAATATCCCTGATGCTCACTGACCAAAAAACATTTTTTTTTCTTCTGATTATCTTTCTTCAAGACCAGACAACCAGCTACAGAAAAGAACCGCCTTCTAGGTTATACTCCCAATATAATGCACTCAATCACTCCAAATCACCACATCAATCTTGATCATATCTCTAACTCGAACAGTCCACAGCTACTCTAAATAAAATAGACCAAGCAAACACCTGAAAATGCATGTCTATTTGTAAAAAATAGGTTGTATGTTAGCACGCAGTTGGTTGACGTGGAGAGAGGCGATCGCGCGCCCTTCAAACGAGTCCGGCTGCCCAGTTCCGGTAGCTGGAACCTACACGAGCCGTAAAGGCGTGGATGTGGCATTGATATTCTACAGACTGGAGTATGAATTGCAAATCCTTATGCCTTCGGGTCAACATGGAACACAATGCCATTGTAGCTCGCAAAATATATTTTTGACGTGATAACCTCTTATAAATCGATGAACACCGACTGCACGCACCAAAAAGTGTCACGTTCCGCCTGAGCCTAAGCGTGCAAGCGAGAGCGCGGAACAAGCGATAGAGAGGCACGATCGGCCCAAGCAATAAGCTCCGCACACCTCGACGGAAGTCATTATTTGCTTATGTTATACATATACCTTTATTATGTTAGCCATTAGGTTTCTTTATGACGTTAACACGTAAAACTATAGTCCGTAAACCGACTTTACAGACAACCAATTTTTTTATTTACGTTTTAAGCATTATATAGATCAGTATCAGATTGCATGGTAATAATAAAATATATTGGCGGGCGTAACTAATTTACAGAATTATTTAAATTAAAATCATCTCAATAACTTTCCAAGTTGACATAACCTTTAAACGTCATATTTTCAATAAATAGGCACATTTACGGATGCTATGATTTTCATGCTGTTTTCCCAAATAGACAGAGTGATTCATTAGGAAGATTTCAAAAAAAGTATAAGTAATTTGTTATGACGATATTACCCGTGCGAAGACGGGGCGGGTCCCTAGTTTTCTATAAGAATGACAATCCAGTACAGGACAGAAACATGTACCATGGATTACCTACAGGACAATCGGTTCGGTAGATAAACCAAGTTTAAACATGTACAGTTTTTTAGGCAAGTAGAAATTGCCACAAAGATAAAAGTATTAAAAGCTGTAACTCCTCCAACTAGCAATTTACAACCTTCGTACATCGAATCCAGTATGACACATTGCAACAACACGAAATAATTAAAACTTCATTCACATATAGATCACTAGATACGGCCAGGATAAGACAATCACGGTCCATTAATCACGAGCTAGCTAAAAGGAAATCGAGTACTGTTTATTTGTTTAAGAGTCCAAGAATACTTAGATATCTTAGCAAGGAATTAGTCCCCTACATTGTATTTATACTAACGCTACCCCACACTACACTCCTGTATCGTGGATGCGTATAGAAATAATTAGTCTGGCCATAAATACTGTTACAATTAAAAATAAGAAAGATATTACATTTGAATTTGGAATCTGTCATTTTTATACGATTGATCATTGAGTTTTCTAATTTTGGCGCCAATACATTGTACAATATTTTGCGATATTTAAATGGAGTGGGGTGAGAAAGAGAACCGAATCGCTGTGATTGCATAACACAAAGTTGGTATGGAACTAAATGCAATTTTTAAAACTCTCTATACGCTTATTTTTAGTCAAATGTGTGTGTACCGGGCTATTAATAGGTACACCTTAGTTAGGTTAGGGAGACCTCCTCTGTTTGTGACAGAAAAAGATCTGGCCGTCCACGTAGTGTTCATACGAAAAAGATGGTCAAAGCAGTAAGGACAAGAATTCGAAGAAATCCTGTCCGAAAGCAAAAGATTTTATCTCTGGAGATGAAGATAGCACCCAGAACCATGTCGCGTATTTTAAAAGATGACTTAGGACTTGCAGCCTATAAGAGGTCATTTTTTAACTGATAATTTAAAAAAGAATAGGGTGGTAAAATCGAAACAACTACTGAAGCGGTACGTAAAGGGAGGTCACAGAAAAATTTTGTTTACGGATGAGAAAATCTTTAGAATTGAGCAACATTTTAACAAACAAAATGACCGTATTTATGCTCAAAGCTCTAAGGAAGCTTCCCAACTTCCTTTAGTCGACAGAGTGCAACGTAGGCATTATCCGACTTCAGTGATGGTTTGATGGGGTGTTAGCTATGAAGGAGTGACTGAGCCATATAATTTTTTTCTTCGTGAGAATATTTATGGTAAGACTAGGTATATAAACACACACACTGCCAGACCTAGAAAAACTACCTACCTGTATTTTTATTTATTTTTAGCACGTGTTGTCCCACTTCAGCGCACCCTTAAAAAGAGAGAGAAAATACCAGAAAAAGAATTATTAGAATAGAATGCACACGTTCTTAAAAATACTAGAAGTGCCCTTCTGATCTATACATACACTAATGTGTTTGTCCTCGCGTGACAGCTGAGCGGATATTCGCGAAACATTCTGATCTACAGATAATTTAGGTACGAGTATATCCGCTGTGTGTAAGATGAAAGATATTGAAACTTAATTAGGTTAGACTGGTTTTAGTACATGGCCATAATATAAAAAATGAGGCAAGTTTTTAGTTATGTACTTGGTTTAAAGTTGTCAACCTTTCTTCTACAAATAGTAGGTACCTATATCCGGAACGAGAAACATTGCATATTGTGTTAATTTTCAGTTCATGAAAAATATTGTTTTCCAAAGTTACAAGAATAGATAGATGAGTAACGAGCGAACGGATAATAACCACTGGGATCATCTCCTTATGTGCAAGAATAGAGAGACATTCGAATATGCAAGTTGAAGTGTCAATGGGCAGGCCACATCGCTCGAAGAAAGGTTCTCGAGTGGCGACCACAAACCGGAAGACGCAGCGTTGGTAGACCTCCCACCAGATGAACCGATGACATAGCTAAGGTCGCGGGTCCGGTGGATGCAAGCGGCAGGTTGCCGCTCGTAGTGACGTTCTATGAGGGAGGCCTTTGTTCATCAGTGGACGTCCTCAAAACAACACGGCCTAAAAAAAATTACCACTTCGCTGCACTCTTTGAGGCGGAAAATGACTTTTATTTATTTATTTATTTGATTCACCAACAATTATACTCTAAAACAAGTAAATGAAACTTAAGACAAATCAGAATAAAGTATAACAATCACTTATAGGCAAACTCCGCATGAACACAAAACGTCATTGTAACTTAAAAGAGATAAAGTAGAAGAAAAAGACTAAATTATAAATTTGCACTGAGCAAAACTTTTTAAATAACTTAAACTAAATTAAAGCAAAGTTCAAACATACAACTTAAAACAATACAAATTTGACCAAATAGAACTAAGTATACAAAAGATTAATAAAGTGTAGCCCATTTTACCCTCCCAGTGAGATAAAGAAAGTTAATGTTCGGGGAGGTACTTATAAAAACTTACTAATCTAATAAGGATGTTGACCACAACTGCATCGTTCTACTTCTGCTGTTATCAACAAGCTACTTACTTCACTAATTCGGTCTGTCTGTCATACTTGTTAAGGTTCCTTTTAACAGTTCATAGTTATTATTGAGATGTCCTTGATCAGCAACAGATATTTTCGAAGATTTACATTCAGAACCACGGGAATCGACGGAGGAAATTTAAAATTTCGTCTCAGGTCGCCGTCGAAATGTAATTCTGATGAAAAAAATTAGGTATCGAATCAGTGGTGCTGGTGGCCCTTCCAAAATCGATCTGCGGTTACTCTCTACAATAGCCAATAATTAAAATGATATAAGAGTGAATGACATTTAGGTTTTATTGCACTTTTTTAAAACTTAAATGTCAATGACCTCAAGCTGTAGATGTCAACGATCAAGGCTGACACGCCCGCAAATGTCACACTGCGCTTTGACTCTAATGTACAAGGTTGTGGGTTTGAGCCCTTTATTCGGTGTCAACGTAGGACACATTTTATGTATCCTTTTGTTTACTGATTCTTTGTCAAAGTAAAGCAACTTTGAGAAAGAATTAAGGATGATGAACTTAGCCTAACACGATTTCGATGAGCCAATTACGTATACATTGTTATGGATTAAAAGAAGTAATAGTTACACAAAATAATGCAATTACGAAACAACTAACTAACTAATATGCCGACGCTGAAAACCAGCGCCGTGGTTCGTGCTTGTTGTGCGGGCCAGGCATTATGCTGAGCGTTGGCCGTTTCGCGCGGGGGTGACGCATGTCTTTTTTTTTACAATTTACATATTTAGTTATAAGTTAATACTGTTATATATTAAGTGCGTCGCTTTTCGCGTGAATAAATGGCTTTCCTTTCTTCTTCTTTCTTTCTATACCTACAGTATAAAATAAATCAATTAAAATTGTCTTAAATCGTCTTGCTTTCGCAGAAGCTTAGACTTATGCACATTACAATTTTAAATTCGTCCGCAATTAAAGATCACAGTTCGGGTTGGCTTCCACGAGGCTTTTGAGAGCAAATAGAACGCAAGGAACTGCACGCGTAGCATGAGTCAAAGTCAAAGTCAAAGTCAAAGTCAAATCATTTATTTCAATTAGACCATTAAAAAGGCACTTTTAAACGTCATAATAAAAAAAATATAAAGTTGATTCTAGTTGCCCATTCCAAAAGGTAGTTTCGTATGGAGAAGAATGGGCAAGAAACTCCATACTTACTCTTTTAAAAAAAAATGTGTACAATATTTTGCATTTACAGTTTACAGTTATATAACTATACGTGAATACGATGGACCTTGCATAAAAACACTATATTGAAGTATGTACAAAGTATTACAAGATAAAGAATGACAGCTAAGTTGTATACATAGATACATAGTGTTCATATATTATTATTTACAATTATTGTAAAAGTAGACAACCACTCCATACATTTCAACAAACTATGAACCTATGAACCAGTGTGTGACCGAAAGCAAGAATTAAATATAATGTATATACAAAGTATAAATTAAGTAGTTTTAATTAGCTTATATTACGCTATGTCTACGGAAGAATAGACATACTGTACTGACTTGTCTATTCTTGCTGTCAGTATGTCTATTCTTCCGTAGACATAGGGTGGTCATGCTACGCGTGCAGTGCGCTAGCCACTGTACGGCACGCAGGCACTGCTAGTTCCCGGACGATGCATCCATCCGCGGAGATAGTTACACGGAACGTAGAGACGAATCAGCTTATTGAGGAGAACAGGAACATCTGTTGAACCCTACATATTTTTAAAAGTGATATTCTGGTCTTATACGGCAAGAGAGCTTTTTTCGTTCTGGTTTATAAGCTTTCGCCCGTGTCTTCGCTCTATTAGTAGGAACACAAAAGCGGGTAAAAAATAACTTTTTGTATTGAGCCAGATCAATGATCTACGTGCGTAAAACGGCTGGCAGACAACTGTCAAAATATAAAAATAAGTCAAACGATTATTTCTTTTTTAACCGACATCAAAAAGGAGGAGGTCATGAATTCGGATATTTGTATTTTTTTTTTATGTATTTTCGGGCATAACTCCCTCACATATTGACGGATTTGCAACTTTCTTTTTTGTTCGTAAAGGGTTTTTTTCCGAAATGGTCCCATATATATTTTTTTCCGAAATGGTCTCGATATTGATCCAGCGCTTTTTGAAAAAATCAACAAAATCCCAAAAAAAATTACATAGATGACGCTCTAGTTTCTTCAATCTTTGGAGTATTTTCAATCTCTGTTTTAATTGCGACGCCGTTTCTTTATGGATTTGGATGTTAAGGCGATACTAAAAAGCGGAAAAAAAAACTTAAAAAAAAAGACAACCGCCTTCAAAATCTAAAAAGTGATAAATAACGTTAGCACAGAACACACATTACTTTAGTTTCGGAAGTCGGTGGCAATACAAAACAACAAACAGAACAGAGCCACCGCCACCGACTTCCGAAACTAAACTTGAACTCAATTTAAGAATTCCTCAGTGTTAGGAAAAACCCTTTCTTAAAACTTTTCGACCAGTTTGCGTGCCATATTGCCTACGTAGTAGTGAATTCCAAGCTACACAGAAAATTAAATGATAATGACAATCGGTTAAAAAACATCAAACATTTGATAGCTAATCCGCGGATTAGCCATTCAAGCAGTTACATTAATAAAGATATCGATCAATTATTACAAAACAAACCGCAACATGCCAGGTTTATGTATTAGGGTAATTTACGACACTGACCGGTTATTACTGACAATAATTAACCAGATTCCACCTGCAATATTTATATGTGTGCAATCTAGGCAATCTACAAAACAGACGTGCCGTGAATTTACTAATAAATTATTGATATTAATTGATGGTTGTGTTAAATTTTACGCATTGCTTACGAAATCGACAAATCATTTACTCTATGTTTAAATTAATGTTATTAAATCAGATCTATGTACAGACGCCAGCACATCAAACTGCATCAATATGTCAAATTACTTTGACAGATTTTCATCTACATTACAAATGAATAAGGCTAATATTAACTTGGGAAAATTTTACAGTTTGATATGGCCTGATATGCTGGCGTCTGTACTTATAATTTATCAAGTTACTAGCAGTTTGCCTGCGACTTCGTCCGCGTTGATTTCTTACTTCCCTTTCAAACCCATAAAACCCCGTTGAGGGTTATTAAAAAAAACGAATAATGTCAAACTTTATTATTTGGTTAGGTCCGAGGTATCTTACCTATTCTTCTCCAAACGAAACTACCATTTGGAATGGGCAACTAGACTCAAATTTTGTAGTATGACGTTCAAAAGTGCCTTTTAATGGTCTAATTGAAATACATGATTTGACTTTGACTTTGAATTTGTGACAAGTTTTAAGTTGATTAACCCAAGAAATAACATGATATTTTAACCCCCTTAGAGATTGAAGCCCATTGCACCCTAAATTCATCAAAAGAGATTTTTACAGAATTGGACACATTCGCTATTCCTTCTCTTGTGCTCTAAAAGTAGAGGAAACGCCGTAACCTGCATAACTTTTATTTAGCAATATACTCATATACCCATCCTGCCATTGATACGACATTTATTATAGGAGTAAAGTGGAGATCTATCTTTAAAACTATTTTCTCATAAAAATAAAAACATGTTTTTGTTTTTTGATTGTACAATTTCCATCATGTTGCAACCTCGAGTTTTTTTACGTCTATGTCAAACTTGATTTTAAGAGAAATAATTAAACTAGTTTTTTCTTGGCTAACCTATGTTAACTAATAAAATTTGGGGTATTAAGGATTATTATTGCAACAAATAATGTATAATAAATCCATTTTGCTTTCTTCAACAAAAGTTAATTAAAATTAATGAATAAACTATGCAAAAATATTCAAAACGTCAATTTAAAATACAAAATGTAAGAAATTGTAATATTTTATTATCAAAAGCAGGCCAAAACACGTTGTAATGTAGATAAGTAGTGTGTTTCAAATAAATGTATTGCAAAATGTAATACGATTGTACACAACGTTGAATCATCGGCAGGATACAATAATTTATAAGAGATTTATGGTAAGTAAATTGGTACTCTTATGACAAGCATCCAGTAAAACATGTCTGCTATGCGACAGATAAGCGAATGCCAAGCGATGATTGTTAATAGCTAGCTATACACGAACGGATTTACCAGACGACGGACATGACGGACACATCTCAGATCGGATCCGAGATTTTGCCACACACTGCCTCGGGTATCAGTTACGATTACGCAGTCCCGAGCATCAGCTGTGATTTCTGCAATTATTATTATTATTTATTTATTTATCAGACAGCAAAGGTCCACTTACACACACACACACACACACACACATTGATTAAATATTGGAAGATGTTAGTAACAATGTTTCTTATAACCTATGTTAGTATTTATACACAACGACAGACATTGTCGTTTTGATGAGATGCCTCATTATGGGGCTCCCATCATGCCTGTCGGCTATCACCTTCAGGAGGCTGTTGCCACTGCCACGCAATCTGGCGAGCAGAGACGCACTTTTCTTCCTTACAACAGCTGAGAAACTGTCGACTTGGGTTTTGGCGAACATCTCTGACGCACTGCAGTAACGCGGCAGCCGCATCAGCGCCCTGAAGGCATTATTATATTGGACGCGCAGCGCATCTACGGCACGTTTGGTACTGCTGATCCATAGCGCGCTCGAGTACAGAGAGGTGCAGTATGCTTTAAATAGCGTGTGTTTGACCACGTCTGTACATCGAGCGAATCTACGGGCCAACATGTTCGCCCGTACCGCCAATGCCCTGCGTTCCCGTTCAACATCAACATTATCTTTAAGGTCGTCAGCAATTAGATGTCCCAAGTATTGAAACTGATGATCCCGACGAATCGGGACATCGTTAATTTTTATTGGTGGTACATTCACTGGACATTTCTTGCCAACAGCCTTAAAGACCATGAGCAATGTCTCTTTCAAAACAAAATCGAACTGTTATATTTGGCGGTAATAAATGTACAGAAAAAAGATACCATATCCATTCGTGTACGGCTAGCGTAAAACAAAACTCGTGTAAAATACAATAATTTAAAGCTTACTTGTTTTCACTAATAAAAATATAAGATTCCAAAAATTATAGCCAAACTCCAAATCTCCAAATCAAAGGTATCAGAGGAAAATAATATTCTCCGAAACGAATAATATTATCAACAAAATGTGGTTACGAATCTCTGGAATACGTAAGCCTTTGTTGAAGCAGTAACGTCATTTTGATAACAAACGTTACTTGCGTTGACAATATACGTTAATGTTCCCATAAAAATTATCTCCGTGTGTTGTTAAACCATTTTCAGTACATCTTAGGGTGCAGCCATACGGGTTGAAGCGTTTACCGGTGTAAGGGGTGTGTTTAAACACGTTGAACGCCATGGGGGACACCGTGTGTCCGACGCTAGTGGAGGTTTTACCTTCAACGTTTTTGGTTCGGCAGTCAATGACTTAAGTTTAAGAAAATGGATATTGATGAAATTATGTTTTGATAGCCCTGATATCTATACTAATATTATAAAGCTGAAGAGTTTGTTTGTTTGGTTGAACGCGCTAATCTCAGGATCTACTGGTTCGAATTGAAAAAATCTTTTTGTGTGGGATAGTCCATTTATCGAGGATGGCTATAGGCCCAGGCGAAGCCTGGTCGGGTCGCTAGTATTTGATAAACCAGTTTCATGGGATAAAATAAATAAGTTCCATAGCAACTGAAAAGTCACTGAAGTGACTGAAAGAGATTAGTTTGGAAATTAAACATATTATAGGCCATGGTGACAACCATGGTCTATGTTTTATCCATGTTTTCTCCATAAGGACAGATTTACCTGTTTCTTTATGCTGGTGAACCCTGCACCTATCGGTACCAACTCGCACGGGTTTGTCTGTGCCGGAAACCTGTTTCTTTATGTAAGCACCCTTATGGTATTAAAACCGGTGTCTATATATCTATTTGTTAAACAATTTTCAGCATATCTTGCCCTGGAGTACGGCATTGAAACCGGTCGTATGCCCGCGTCGTCGTTACGCAGTAAACAGTAACGTTACTTAGCATTACATAAACAAGAAGACACTTTTTACACTTTTGCTACATATATGGTAAGTGTTATATTAACACTGACAAATTGTAGTTCGTGTTTGGGATCAGTGTGTCATTTGAGTGGTTTCGTCATGTTTTTGGAGGATCTTGATGAAATGGTACGGTTGTCAGTTTATATTGAAAAACCAAATTTACTAACTTTACGTCATAGCTTAAAATGTTTCACCCCGTTCCTACTACAATATGATGTTATATGGGACTTTACTGGTAGCACGCTCCATACAACTCATGTTATATTTTGTTCAAAGTATAAAACTCAATAGCTACCTAGTCAGAAGCCAGAAAGTCTGAAAACCAGTCCTACCCAGTAACTGAGTTTAGGGAGGTGAGACATGCAGTCGCTCCATGTAAAACACTGATGTTCAGCTGCTTCGGTAAGACAGGAAGCCGACTCCAATATAATCTGAAAAAAGCTAGGCAGGTAATGGGAAACTCGATAAAATTTGTAGATGAGGCGGAAGGATAAAGCGTTTATATTTGACACCAAATGGAAGTCCAGCTCCCACACTAGCTCTCTGCCACAATCTCAGTCACCACATTAAACTTAAGTGCGTAAATGTGGTAATATTTGTTTTAAATCAAGCTTAAGAATATTAACACACAGTGTATACCAAACGTGTATAGTCACACGTCAGCTTATAAAACCAGGTCGCCAAATTGCCAAAAAAACATAAAAGAATCATGGCGAGATCCATACATTCATTTGTATGAAATAAAAAAAATAATTTAGAGGGTTTAAATATTTTTCAATATGAAGAATACATTACCAGGAGTAGATTGATATACTTACCAGATTTAAAAACATCCGCATAATTAAAATATTTCGAAATGAAAATAACACTTACACTTAAGTTTTATTTCGATATCCATTTTGAGTTTATAAAAAAAAGAAAGTGACAAGCGACGTTAACGGATCTATCAAATTGGCAGACAAGTAATATGACAAGTGTGTGGAAAAAAATATTCATTATTTCTGACAGCACTTCCCATAAAACGGTGGAATTTCAGTGTAAGAACTGCGAAACGGCGGCTGTCAATGCCACTGTTACTGTTAGGCGCCGTTTCGTTCTGAAATAATTAGCTTTTCATTAAACTATTCACTTTTTTTGCGGGGTTTTAAAAATATTGTAAATGCCTGAAGATACTCTTTAGGCACCCAAGAGCATAAGAATTAGAATTTCAACTTCTCTAAACATCTTTATTTTTCTGTACAAATCCTGCTATGATCCTTTTAGCAATATCCTAACAACCTTTAAAAATCAAAGTCAAAGTTGTCTCATTATCTTTAACCTAGGTGTCAAAACAGACGTTACAGAAGTTAGTTACGTAAACGAATCGTAAATCATTCGTAGCCTTGAACTAATCATCTTCGATGGTTAATGAAGTAACGTGAACGATTTCTTAAACTTGTTTGATTTTAATTTCCTTGATGTATTATTACAAAGCGAAAACAAACAAACAAACTCTTCAGCTTTTATATACATAGATGATAGATGATGTTCAACTGTACATAATAATAATGATGTGCCTATGTGTTACTCAAACACAACGGTCTAGATACAAGTGAATCAAAAGCAGTTATAATAACTTCTTGCACACATCGGAATGTTTCTCAATATTTCTTTGTATTGAAATTCAAGTCTTTTTTATTTAGATTACGTTTCCTTCAGTTGCATTATCAGGTAGTTCATGCACTATATATTATTATTCTTTTATCTTGATTTCATATACCTAATACGAGAGTACCTACTAAAATAAAATGTGTTAGAGTAATTAGGCAATAAATAAGTACGTCATCGGTTCAATCTGTACCTACTAAAATTATAGAGGAGTAAAGTTTATAAGTTTGGTTGTAGCAGGTAATCTCCGAAACTAGATTACAAAAATTATTTTAATATTTTTTTCCTTTCTGTATCTGCAATCGACTAAGTCCTAATCAGATGTTTTGGCTTTTTCATTCTTGTTCAGAGGGGCTTTTCCGTAAATTCTCTCCCTCGGCTTTCACATAATAATTTCCGGCTTCTAGCATCTTTGGTCCAACTGTAGTATTTGCCATCTTTTCAGTCTTGTAGTGTCCTTATCGGTGATAATTAGATCTCTAGCGAGTTGATTTTGGCTTATATTTAACGAACCTCCAGATCTACTAAATGATCACCAATAATAGTAAATAAAATAAAACTAAAAATAGTAAATGGTCACCAAAATGGTGTTTCCTAAAGTATTGTAGAAATGTATGAGTTTGACTGTAAAAAGCGATTTGATTCTGGCCTGATTCCTAGGGGGTCACAGTTCTAACCTAACCTAACCATGTCGGATTCGCCCCAGGGGGGTCAAAAAGATTTTGGTTATTTTGCACACTAAGATTTGGTGACCATTTAGTACATTTGGTATAATTTAGTATATATTTTTGGTATTTTTTGGTAATCATTATATTTATACCCGTTGATTTTTGTGGTTTTGCAGTCTCTCCTTGTATTTAGCAGAATATCTGCTTACCTTTTTACCAATATGAAGCTGCGTTATCCTTAAAAGCTTTAATTTATTATCAAAATATGCAGTGTGAAAAAATTGTATTCAGCTATATCCGGCATGACCGGTCTCCTATCTGACCTCCATAACCCAGTTACTGGGTAACACGGTACCCCTTGGTAAGACTGGTTGTCAGACTTTCTATCTTCTGACTACCCATAACGACTGCCAAAGACTGTCATTCGTAAATGACAGCCGGGACCAACGGCTTTACGTGCTTTCCGAGACACAGATAACTCGGTATATGAAATAGATAGTCACCAATTCGCTTAACTATGTCCGAAAGTTTCGTACTTTTGTTTTCCGTACGCTTTTACTAAGCGACAAGCCTCTAAAAATGAAATATGATAATGTAATCATATTCATCTTGTAGGTACTTAATTATATATTAACCAACTTCACACCTTTTAATGTTAATCTGGTGAATACTTTATGTAATGTATTCACCAGATTTAAATATGTATGTACGAGAACAGTTTAAACTCGAACTCGAACAATCTACAGAATGACTGATCACAATTTTGTTAAAGATTTCCCGAATCATGTTTTGGTGAGATTGACACAGTTATTTAGTACAAGAAGTAATTGCATTTTAAGAACAAAGGATGCCTTATTATGTCAACTATTGAATTCCTGATTCTGATAGATATATTTATCGGATCAGTCAGGATTTATTCCGCTAGATTCAGTCATCATGTGGGCAGAATATGGGTTTCATACACAGTTCGTGCAATAAAAACACACTGGGTATAGGGTACAATACACGGCGTTTATTAAAACCACCATTTAGCACAAACTCAATTTAAAATAAACATTTTCAAAGGTACTCGGGTATCGGGCACTGGTCTACACTTTAACACAACGAATCGAAAGTACAGTTTCGGGACGTATTAGCTCCGATGCGATCAGACACTGGATTCTGAATGTCCTGCTCGCTGTGGGCTGAAAACATCACGACTCTGTAGAAACGCGCCAAAAATGGTGTTGGTTGATTACATGTTGTCGGTAATGGCGGGCTTCCGATTCGTTCAACGTTCGTACGTACTATTGATCGGATACGACATATTGATTAAAATTCCTGCCCTTCTTAAGTATAATTTATCTTCTTCAATTAGGAACCGCCTAATCCTTTATAAGCGTTTTCATTTTACGAGCAGTCCTAACTTGTTCAATTGACCAAAAAATGTTGTAACTGTCCAGCAAAAACAGGTCAATACACATTCGAAACTTATGTGAATATATTATGTATTAAAAATATACTATTGTTAAGCCTTTATTGTTGAAAATAAACAAACAATTAACAACATTATTCGATGAGTAGATGAACGATTATCTATTAATTAAATGAACAGCGTGTCTTGTGACACATATGCCTCTTCCAGCTGTCTCCATTCTCTTCTATCTTTGGCTTTCCTTGACCCATTTTTAATGTCATCTGTCCATTTTTTTGCCTGTCTTTTCCTTTTATCTTCGCGTGGTTGCCATTCTGTTACGATTTTAGGCCATTTTGTCTTACTGTCTCTTGTCATGTGTCCTATTCTAATCCATTTAAAGGTATTTAAAATTAATTACAATTGAATATCCAAAACCTTTACAAATACTTCCAAAAATGGGGAACATTTTGAAGGAGGTTGGTTTAATTTGACCGAACTAAACCCAATTCATAGAATACGCGCTAAAAATTGGGTCTAAGTTTTTAATAACAAGTTTTCATTGCAAGATTTCATAATTATATTTTTATTTTAATGTTTTATATTGTTGCATAAAAACATTATAAAACAAAATGCCATGACTTAAATCATTGACATGGATAATTCAATGTGATTGTGTATTCAACATTTAAGTTAATTTTGTCATAAAGTAATTGTTAATATGAAAATATTGTACATGAGTCTTGTTATATCATACTTAATTGTTTAAATATAAATTACATTGTACCATTCCAAAATAATTTATTCTTTAAGTCGGAAACTGTCAATGCACAAGGCGAATTCGCATGGCACCAGCATTAATCACCGCACTTGCTTAAAAAGCAAGCGTGGTGAACAGCATTAATCACCGCGATTGCTTAAGAAGCAAACTCGGTGATTTAGCTCGTGTCTTCTCTGTATGAGAAGAGGGCTTTGTCCCCTGTAGTGGGACAATTATAGGCTGGTATTATTATGGGTACATAGACTTTCTGTTTTACTATTTTTCGGTAATCGTAAAACAGTACGTCTCTTGACAGTAATCAAGGTAATATAAAAATATCAGTAGACGAAGTCGCGGGTAGCAGCTAGATGGAATATTTTTAATAGCTACCTAAATACTGAAAATATTCATGTGATCTAAAATCCTACCTAAAATTTACCGTTAAGCCTACTTCAAGACAGTCATACTTCATTATAATTATTTACCATAAATGTTGAAATTATAATAGACCCCGCACGCAGAGAAATATCCTCTATAGGCATTAAGTAAGATTCATTTGGGTACACCGGCAGCTAACATTAAGAATTATTATCATTCATAGCATTTTCCCAACCTCCTCCTAATGTTTTTTTACCTTGCACCTTATCAGAATGAATATATTATTTCAAAGAAAACCGGGCGAAACTTCCAAATACCGCTTCTCGTAACTTAACCAAAACAATCTTTAAAGATTTTTATTAAAAACTGCCACCCAAAAAGATCCACATTGTGCATTATTGCCTTAATTACCATTGTTAAAAGATATCTTCTGTCCTTGTCTGATCTATGCCAATGGGTGTATCTGTCTCTTTCTGGCTTGGAACATTTTAAACGACGAAGCTTTGGCTCTTGATAATCGTGTTCGCAAAAGGACAGTACGACCTGCAGAGAATTTTATAACGTACATATTATTACGATTACTGTCTGTTTGTGTTGTTATTGTTGTAAAATAATATGTTCGTCACGATTTAGTCGTTAGGGCATACACAGATAAGATGGCGCCTAAAGCATTCTTGTATGAGTTTTGAGTTGGTTTGAAATTGGAGTAGGTCGAGTCTACATTCAAATATTTTAGAAAAATTGCAGTTAGGTGTAAGTAATCGAGAATGATGTAAATAATGTTTTCATTGTTGGTAAAGAGATTATGTTCAGATATAAAATACTCAAAGTCAAAGTCAAAGTCAAAGTCAAAACATTTATTTGCTTAAATGCGGTTATAAAAGATGTTAGGTACATTGTTGTAGTGCAGAGACACATTTCGCCACAAATTGGCATGCAAATATTGGAGCAAAAACTACTCTTCACAAAATAAACATAATATATTTGAGCATTATTTCATGAGCGCATTTGCTGCATTGCTAAGTAATACTCATTATAACAAGTAGGTTTAACATAAATTTGTTTTTTTTTTTTTAAAGTAACAAACAATAGACAATTAAATTACCTAATAATAACATAAAATAAAGCCTATGTAGGAACAGTGGCAACTAATTCTACAATGCATTCTTAAAATGATAGGACTGACATGACGAGGTTTTTAAAAATTCAGCTATTGAATAAAAGCTATGTGAAATAAGCCATTTTTTCAGAACTATACAGAATTTTCTGTAGGGTAAGTCAGTAATAAAATTTGGTAGAGAATTATAAATAAGTGGCGCCATATATACGCAACTGCGTCTGAACAGTTCTATTCTAGGTACGGGCATTTTTAATGGAAGCTGTGTAATTTTTCGTTTGTTGTTATTGTTTTTAGATTCAAAAAGTGAGTAATTAGTTTTAACAAATTTGGCGACTTCATATATATAAATGCAAGGAACTGTGAGTAGGTTGTGAGATTTAAATACTGGTCTGCAGGAATCAGTCCAGTCCATATCGAAAATTGCGCGCATGCATTTTTTTTGTGCTAATAGAACTCTTGAAGCACTCTCAACACTCAGTATCTTTATTGCTTTTCTATCCTTAAGTATAAATATACTTAGATGGTAGGTTAATATAAGGATCAATATGTACCCTGTCGAGAACAGTAATAGGGTACACGACAGGAAGCTCTGTATCAGAAAATTATTAAATTAACTTAGGAACTGGAATGGAACATAAAAATTAATTAATCTATGAATTCGTTCTTAATTATATTTTTTATACATCTATCATTTGAATATTCATTTATGAAGTAGGTAGGTACCTAGTAAATTGTCTACTAGTTTTTTTTAGGATAAGGATATATAGGTAACTGCTTGGATCATTAAACATTTTTATTATTGTTAATTGAATTGATATTCATTACTAATATTGTCACCGATATTACATACATTTGCAAAGTTTCAGATCAATACGACAATTAGAAGTAAGTAAAATTCGACTTACAAGATTTGTTACATAGGTACAGATGAAGCTAATAAGAGCGTTTTAAAAACTCTTGACGACCACCCTGTATACAAACAACACGAACCGGCAAGTATTACGCGCCATCTTGTGATAATTGCACAACGCGAGTTTTCCGACATTTGTGACGTAATGTTTTTTACTGCTTAGCCTGTTGTGAAGCAAGTAGGGTTGAATGACATTCGGAGATTCATTACGGAAGATGCAGCATTGAGGGCTATGGCATTATGGAACGAACATACTTCTTTTTTTTTAACACCACAGCGATCAACTTCAAATTATATAATGTTAGTATAATTTCTACTTCAGAACGATTCATTTGATTTCTTGTATGTATATAAATCAATTTAAAAAAATAAACATTTTATTAATGAATAGTGTACGCCCAATGGGTAGATTTTTGAGCCAATGAATAAGTTTAAGACTTGATTGTATTTTCAAAAAATTTACAAATGCTTTTTAACACCCATTGGTAGAAAGGAACAACAGAGTAATTTATTGCGAAGCACTATTGCAATGTCAATTCATAGGATTTTGACGGAAATATAATTATAATCTATCGCATTATTTGTTTAAAAAAATCGAATTTGACATTGTAAACAATGCAATGAATAGTTTTCAAGGCATTGACTATTGAAAATTTACTGCTGGTCTATTTAAATTTTTCAATGAGCTAGTTACTATCCATATGCGCTCAACTGTCCAATTATCAATAACCAAGTCAGCAAAAAAATTCAAAGAATAATGGAAAATATGTACTCCAACACATGACATTCTGACTGACCAAGAATAGTCACAAAATGCCCACCAGACGAGACCTTTAAAAAGATTACAATACTATGTAATGTCTGACGTATAGGCCGTTACATACCCTCCAGGTACAATCGACACTTACAAAATTATGGGGTAGTCATAAATTTCGCAAATCTCGTACGTGTCATAATCTTGTAGTAACATCTTAAAATTGTGCGTTAGCCTAAAGAGACCCAGTTTTAACTCAAGGCCGAATCCGCTTTTTATTTCACTAGGTGAAATTTTATGACATACACGTTAGTACAGTCAACAAAAGTGATGAGTGACCAGACAATTTTAGTAGTAGTAGAGTGCTTTCGATTGAGCTCGGCTAAGAAAGTACTTCTATCTAACATGCGAATTTCTGCGCCATTATATGTGTTTTGAAGGGTATGGAACTATGAGTGCCAGTGACGGACATATAAGGCATAGGTTTTTATCCAGGACACACCTGAGATGTATCTCGTATTGCAAATATCGAATGGGAAGTAGACTTACCATTAGATGAATACATAACCGGAGCGGTTGATTGCATACATCAAAATTCTTACCATATTTTTCTAGTTTGTTATTTTTCTTCTTGAAGTTATGACATGCACGATTACAATAATCTGACATTTTCTCGCTGCTTACTCCGCGTGGAATTCAAAGTTCCCTTTATGGGAAAAAAATGGAAAATTTTATTATGGTGAGTACAAAGCCAAAACTCAAGTTACTGGTAATCAAAAAAGAAGGTTGTACATTACCCATGCAATGCAAATGATAATGACTTAGCTAGTAACTTACCAATTTCATTGACTGTACTACATACCAACATAGCATTATTATGTATGTATGTTAAGAAGCAATTGAGAGGATTTTGATTGCCCCAGTTTGCCAAATTATAATTGATCTTGCGTGGGTTACTCGGATATCATACATTTAATTTGATAGTTGTTGCTAACCACAAGATAGAGTTTGTTTGCTTTATGTAATTTATTACTTTTTTAGCCAATATGTAATGGTAATATGTATGGTAATTTGTGCATAACTTGAGCCTCTTTAAGTAATTTAGGGCGATGGTCTTCTCATAAAGAAGTAAACTTGTTTATTTCTTTGTTTGTTTGTGAGTGGTAATATTTGGAAGTACCAGCCCGATTTAAAAAAATATAAAAGCTTCTTTAAACTTGACTACTGGGTGGACTTTGTTAGTTGGTTTTCAAATACATGGGAGTTAAAACAAAAAAAAAAAACTAGGTAAATAAGGATGTACAGCCACTAAAAGAGAAGTAAAAGAGAAAGTCATTGAATATAGTTGAAGTTTACTTAAGAACCGATAGATGTTTTGAATGAAATTTAATTAAATCATTGAACTGTGTTTGTTCTGTGTTAATTTTTGAAGTGCAACTTTTATATTGACGGGGGGCATTAGGATTTTTCTGTCACGAAAAAGTGTAGGGGGTAGACGATATTTCGCGTATCTTTCCACTTGTCCGTTGAAGTTTCACTTCTACCACAACCGCGACACTGCATAGAAACGAAACGATATAATTGCCTACACTAATACTAAAATAAAAGACTATACAGATACGTGCGTGAGTGTGCGTGTCTACACGCCGCGCAAACTAAAACGCAATTTCCAGAGCTAGTCGTTCACCGCTGGGAGAGGTGAGGAACGGTTTCAGAGGGAGGCGAAGCGTGTCGCTACTGTACGGTAGTACTAATACTTATACTGTGCTTCTACTATATGTCCCAGCATACATTTTTTTTTGTTAAAAAACGTCATCTATATCTGACGACCCTGGTTATTTATCTCTTTTGGTGACTGTAGATACATTTCGATTTCCCGTTTTTAGAGAATACTGTTGTGATATTACTAATATCATTATGTTTAATACGCACTGGTGACTAAAACCTTACATAAAACTCATAAACAAGTAATCTATTGAATATTAAACATTCATAAATATTGATAGAGAAGTTGGACGGGATAATTTGAATACATTTCCCTGTATTTTCTCCAGTAATACTATCTATTAGTACACTGGTTGTAAAACCAAAAGTTAACAATATTTTTGTAAAGCCTCGTGGATTTGCATGCAACATGCAAATCTATTGGTTCTAAAGACTTCTAAGAAATGTTGCGCAGAAATGGTGATCAAAAACTTAGTTTCGTAATTGATTTATTATTTAGATAAAGCTAAATCTAGATGACGTTAATCGAAAATTACTGATGATTCTGTGACTAGTGGGCATTGATAAGCGCATTATATTGCAGTCTGAATTGTTGACAACTGCTAATATTTTGCCGTATATTTTGCCCGTGGGGTGTCGGGCTAGAATAGCATCCCCCCATTTCATCCCGAGGGTGTTGTCGAAGGCGACTAAGGGAAAATCCGGAGGTCGGGCAGCAGCGGCTTCCGTGTACAGCTTCACTGCGATCCCCAAGACGCCTGCCAAGCGTGGGGATTACGGCACCCTTCCCACCTCTTATGGGGCAGGCCTTTCTTCAACAGTGGACGTCTTCAGGCTGATGATGATGATGATGCTAATATTTTCGGGACCGTAATTTGGTCCGGGCGATCAATCTCATTGATGACTAGTACAGTACGAAAGAGATACCCGTATTATAGCGCTTATATTAGAGGTTAGATGTAGTTGCCGCACTTTAAATACTTGTACTTGCTCGTACGTCCATCCTTCATTTTATTTTGTTTTCTGTCGAGCCATAAATACGTGAAAGTCTTTAGTCATAAGTCTATAACCCACTGTGATTTAATCATCATCATCATCATTTAAGCCGAAAGACGTCCACTGCTAGACATAGGCCTCCCCCAAGAAATGGGCGGTTTTGCCATAATCGCCACGCTTGGCAGGCGGGTTGGCGATCGCAGTATGGTTGTTACAAAGGCACGGAGAACGCTGCTGCCCATTCTCTGGTGAGTCCCTTAGTCGTCTCTTACGACTCCCACGGGAATATATGGGATGGTGCTATTCTTTACGTCCAACACCATATGGACCAACAATACCATACGGACCAACAATACCATACGGACCAACAATACCATACGGACCAACAATACCATACGGACCAGTGAGTTAATAATACTACAGCCCATCCTCCTGACATAAGTATCATCTTCATCATCTGTCTAGCCTTTTCCATCTATATTGGGGTCGGCTTCCAATCTAACTGGATGCAGCTGAATACCAGTGTTCTACATGAAGCGACTGCCTATCTAACCTCCACAACCTAGTTACTTTGTAACACAATACCCCTTGGTAAGACTGGTGATCAGACTTTCAAGCTTACCCTACCCATAACGACTGTCAAAGATCTAAGAATGACAGCCAGGACCAACGGCTTTACGTGCTTTCCAAGGCACGAAGGGGTTTTGGTATTAAATGGATGGTCACCCATCTAGCTAGTAGCTTAACCATAACCTGTATGGCTTTTAATTGGCCACGAACCCCACATCCTCCTTACAAAAACGCGTAAACTAATAAATTTTAAACACACCAGTTAAATATTTTACACCGGTTACAATCTCAGTAGATTACTCAAGCTGTTTCGTAATGACTCATCTGCTAGCCTCATTAAATCTGCTCAATCCATCAATGAGTTACTACGTATGGTTGATATTGACCTACACGCATAATTAATCTTATTTTAATGTTTAGTTGCGATAGTTTTGCGTAATGTTTAAAGCAATGTTTAGAGCTTAGGTCGTCTCCGAGAGGGGGCTCAGCCGTAATCGCCATGCTTGGCCGATGCATGTTGGCGATCGCAGTACCTATGTGTTATGGTACTCAAGAAGATGCTGCTGCCCATCTTCTGGTCAACATCCCTCTGTCACCTTCTACGACACCCCCGGGTAGACCCCATCCACGGGTTCGCGGCCAGCAGCACACGGCATATGAAGTTGAATATGGTAAAACCAGCCAGGGTCTCCACAGTACCGAAAGTTTATTGATTTCAATCCAATAATTCTTCCTATACCGCTAGCGCTGGTGCGTATACGCACTTTCTTACACAAAAATCCTAAGAGCCGAAACATTACCCAATATACTCGTACATTATCCATACAAACATTTATCCACAGCATAAAGAATTATGGCAGGATTTGTACAAAAAAAAATAAAGATGTTTAGAGAAGTTGAAATTCTAATTCTTATATTCCTGGGTACCTAAAGAGCATCTTCAGGCATTTACAATATTTAAAAAAAAAGGTGAATAGTTTAACAAAAAGCTAGTTTTTTCGGAAGGAAATGGCGACTGACAATAACAGTGACACTGACAGTCGCCGTTTCGTAGATCTTGCACTGAAATTGCTTCGGTTTAAGGGTATTTCCCTTAAAATGATACAATTTCACAAATAATGATTATTTTTTTCACACACTTGTCACATAACTTTTCTGCCAATTTGATAGATCCGTTATCGTCACTTGTTTTTTTTTATAAACACAAAATGGGCATCGAGATGAAACGAAAAAGAGTTATTTTCATTATGCGGGGGTTTAAAAATATGAGTATATCAATCTATGGTAATGTATTCTTTACATTGGAAAGTACTTTGAACTCTCTAAATTATTTTTTCTTTTCGTACAAATAATAATAATAATAATAATAATATGTGGGGACATTTTCACACACGGTCATCTGACCCCAAACTAGGGAGACCCTGTACTATGGGTGTCAGACAGCTGATATGGATGTATGGATCTCGCCATGATTCTTTAACCCTTAACTTTGTAGTATATATGGCACCCTGCTAGACAGCTGGGTTGGCTGTCAATCAATCAGTCTTTTCTTGCGTAGTATCACATTTATTCATCTCCACACATTAAAAAGCCTTAAAGATACACAAACAGGACCTAATAAAATAGAGAACTATTCTAAAAATCTACACTAGCGTCAACCTGTCCCGCTGGTGTTTACCTCAAGTTAGTGTCTAAACGCTTCCCTATTACTTACTTACATAATAACACTGCGACTAACATGTTTCAATGGACGGTGGATGTTTGTCGAGCGCTGTGTTTGTGTGAGTGATATGAAATACTAAAGTGCAGAAGGCAAAATTCAGACTGCATGTTTTGTCGGCCATTGTGAATGTCACAGCCGCTAGAGTTATGATGTTGCTTCATGTATGTCAAGCCAAAACACACATAAAGCACGACAAGTGAAAACAATCATTTTTCACGACTTCGTTCTCGTAGATCTAATGCAATATGTATTAAATACTACGTCTTCACAATCCTCCAAGAGATAACTAGGTTCCCTTGGAGGATTCTTTACTTCTTTAACGGCTCCTTCGTAAAAAGCTTTTCCATCAACGTTATTATTGATTCTTTAGTAATCTCCTGTTCTTCTTTTTCTTCTTCTAATGCCTCTCCGAACTACGAAGGTTGGCAGTTCACTCTCCAAATTTATCTTTTTCTTTCGCAAGGTGAAATAGTTCCGTAAGTTAGTTTGGAATCTCCTGTTGCTCTTCTGCAATTCAATCAATCTTCAAAAATAAAAATAATAATATCATATACAATTCCAAGAAAAAGGGGAAGTCCAAGGGCATCAAAGAACTCGTCCACATCACTGTCAACGGGACACGTGCCCAACAGGCTGGCAGTTGCCATGTTGTATGGCAATGCTGATTCTTTGACCCAAGAATAGATCAACGTTCGGGTCACATAAAAAGTCGACCACCCGGTTGGCGATGTCCCGAAAAATGAGATGGGCACTCGGACCCCATGGCCCTACCCCAAATGGCTCAAACATATATAGCTTCCAAGAAGGCTATAATATTCGCACCGTTTGAGATTCTCAGCACCTGCAGCAGCCACCATAGCTATTGTCACTACCCCATCAATCTTCATAAATAAACCACATTTACCTTCTGTGGTCCTTTTGTCTTCTGTGGTATAATGTTTGTGCTCAGATCCTGTACAACCACATTTTCTACTGACATCCCAACAAATCAAATGGACGTAACAGTTAATTGGCTCTGTTTGTGGTGCAGTAGTTTTTGTCCACGGCTCGGTTTAGTATCGGGAAATAATTTACATTAAGAAACTCTGGTATTCTAAAGGCGGTTACAATTAACATTAGGTAGGTCATCGCATCGGCTTGATTGCCATCCAGTAACATAAAAAAGTGTATTTTTTCATGACAATTTGATGAAAATAATTAGTACTTATTTAGTGAATAATAATACTGAATATATGTTCATAAATGTCGCATGTGAATTCTGAACAATATAGAGCTGCAATTCTCCGTGCGGTGTCCGGTCTAGAATAGCAATTACATCCAGAGGGTGTGGTTGAGGGCGACTAAGGGAAAATCTGAAAGTCGGACAACAGCGGCTTCTATAATAATATATGGGGACATTTTCACACACGGCCATCTGACCCCAAACTAGGGAGACCCTGTATTATGGGTGTCAGACAGCTGATATACATACACAAATACTTTTTTCTTTTGTAAATACGTACATATATATATAAACAACACCCAGACACAAGGCAAACACAAGTGCTCATCACACAAATGTTTACCCTGGGCGGGAATCGAACCCGCAACACGCTGCGCAGCAGTCGATTGCTCAGCCACTGCGCCAACCGTGTCGTTCTATGTAATTAACAACCTCACTGCGATCCTCAAGACGCATGTCAGGCGTCGGGGTTATGGCAACCCCCCTTATGGGGGAGGCCTTTGTTCAACACTGGACGTTTTTCGGCTGAAGATGAGAGCTGCAATGTACAAATCACTGCTTTGTGTAGGGACAGTAAACAGCAAAAGTAGATGATCAAAATCAGAATTTCAATACTAATGAACGGAGTTCGCGTCAGAACTGTGTGGCGTCGAAGTGATTCAAAAGTATGTGTGTGACAATCACATACTTTTAATAAATAAACTAGTAATAAATTATATAAATTAGTGTTAGTAAACTAGTATTGAATTTCTGATTTTGATCATCTACTTTTGCTGTTGACCGTACAACTTAAATCTACCGTTAAACTTACAAACTAATTAATAAGGATCTACCTACATTGTAATGTACTCCTCCCTACTGAATGATTACTACAATTTTTAACTAAAAACTAACTTAACTACAATAACAATACTTATTCTAAACCTTATAATTAGTAAGTTAAGTACGTTTTTTTTTAATTTCTCTGGCTACCTTGACCACCCCTTCTTCTTCTTAACGTATCGATAGCAAACACGGACGTGTATCATGTGTGTATGTGTGCGTGTAAATGTGCGAGAAAATGTTGAGCATGTTTCTGCACCACCCCTTAAGCAGGACTTAGTAGACATGATTGAAGATATTGTTAACACACAGGGTATCATTGATATCTACATATCTACATCTAAATGAGCATGGCAGTTGAGAGTATTGTCATGCTCGCTCAAATGTCTCGCTGATGGGTGGCGTGTGGGTTAGATCATTCGGTTCCCTTCAAAATGGTTGAGCTAAGTGGTGCTGATCCGCGCGTCATGTTCGTGAACGGGCGCTGTCAGTTGAGATTGGTCATCTCTTAACTGCCCATGGCTTTTATATTAATTTATTTTCAATTAGAATATTTTGGATTTCTCTTCACTTACATTGTTTTCACATTTAGAAGCAACAAGAATAATGTAACCAGGATTTTGTAAAAGCTTGATTGAAAAGAGTGTCCGTGGCGTTTCTTGCTCGTTCTTCTCCATAGAGACCTACCTACGTTTTGGAACGAGCAACTAGCTTCAACTTTCTGACTACTAACTATAATAATAATATGTGGGGGACATTTTCACACACGGCCATCTGACCCCAAACTAGGGAGACCCTGTACTATGGGTGTCAGACAGCTAATATACATACACAAATACATATTTTTTTTGTAAATACATACATATATAGATAAACAACACCCAGACAAGGCAAACACAAGTGCTCATCACACAAATGTTTACCCTGGGCGGGAATCGAACCCGCAACATGCTGCGCAGCAGTCGATCGCTCAGCAACTGCGCCAACCGTGTCGTCAACTGACTCTTTGACTATTCAAAAGTGCCTGCATATGGTTTAATTGAAAAAAATGCTTTGACTTTGACTACATTAAATTCCTCCAATAACGAGCTCAGCGTATTTTAGGAATCTAAATAAAGCTTGAATAATATTTAAGTAAAAAAAAGGTTTATGATTTTTATTTCTGACCGACTTAAATGTTCATATATCGTACGATTCAACAATAAAGGAAGAATTAGAAAAAAAAATTGATATACGAATGACTGGTCTTTATTTATAGAACCTGAATTTCAACCTATATCTACCAACTGTCAAAATACCTGAAATACGATAACTTACAAATTGCACAAGTAACACCAAATACAGCATAAAACTACGTAATCGAACATTACACACAATTTTGACACCTCACAAGTTAATCACATCAATTTCGATGACAGCTGGAAGTCTGCTCACCCACAAAAGTGATGAGGCGTGAAAGCCTGTTCAGTATGTTCGTCAACAACATTCTGAAGGTTTTTTCAGTTCCGTTACAGTAGCCATGAAGAAAATGTTACTTTATTTATTACTGTAATGCGCTTCAGTGGACCTGATTGAAATGAATCGGTTGAGGTTTGGTGCCAGTGTTAGCGAATTTCAATTTAGTACTTAGGTACTTACGAAAGAAATCATAATCGCAATTTTAAATGGAGAATCTCACCAACGACCAGTATAGCTTGCGGAATGGCATGGAAAAAGAATCTTTGTGCGTCTCTGGGTCTCTATTCATAAGAGCTATAACGCTCTAAGCGAGATCACTTTGCTTGGTGTGACCAAGATCTATTAACCACCAAATACGCTATTCTGTGTGTCATAGGCCGTATACTTTCTTTCTTCGCAACTGCACTTCGGCACTTGTGAAAATTTCACCAGTCAACTTGTCTATTGGTTGAGTGCTGAAATTTTGGAGATACAGCAGCAGAATAGAGATGCTTTGAGTGAACATGTTCTAACTTGTTCGTGTTCTAGCATCTCCTTCTACCAAAGCCTTGCTAACAAAATTGCTGCAACTCACACCACGTCCCACATTACATCATAAAGCTTATTACACTCTATCAATAACTCTTGGCTATAATTACCAAGGAATTGAATAATGTGTACTGATTGATGGTGTACCAGCTCCTGCGTAGTTATAATCTGTTACAAAATACTGGAGTTCCCTTCATAAACTGTCGGATGCGCAGGATTTATAGACATGAACATTTATTAATTAAGATAATTATTATTTTTAATCAAGTTATTAACTGCAAATAAAACAATAACAGGCACTTTTAAATAAAAAATAAGAATAAGAAAGAGAGAGAGAGAGAGAAACAGATAAAGAAAGAGAGAGAGAAAAGTCAGAGTCAGAAAGTTGAAGCTAATTAATTGCTTGTTCCAAGCAGTAGATTCGGAGAAGAACGAGTAAAAACTCCATGAATATAATATCACCTTCATACTTGTCTAGTCTCCATTAAAATTGACCGCCGTGACCGAAAATTGGTTGGGAGTTTTATTATTACCTAAGCATAGAGGCCAGCACATCAACCTACAACAATCTGTGAAATTTATTTGATAGATTTTGAGCTTTAGTACAAAAGATTAAGGTTTGTATTCCATTGGGAAAGTTTGACAGTTTGATATTGCTTGATTACCATTATAAGATTGCTTCAACATTATCTGATGACAAGAAGTTAGACCGGTTCCTTGTCATCACTGGCTTACGTAGTAGCTACTGACCTCCCTATATATAGGACGTCCCTATAGGACATCCCTATATATAGGACGTCCCTATAGGACATCCCTATATATAGGACGTCCCTATAGGACCTCCTATAGGACATCCCTATAGGACATCCCTAGATAGGACTTCCCTATACATAGGACGTCCCTATAGGTCCTCCTATAGGACCTCCCTATATATAGGACGTCCCTATAGGACCTCCCTCCCTATATATAGCTTGATGTGTTGTCTTCTGTACCTACATTCTGGGCCAAACTTTAGGAAGGTTTCCAATAAATTACAGTCATTATCTTCGATGTAGAACCACTTGTTTTATTTTAACTAGTTTCAATTATTAGCCATTATTTCTCACCTTGGCGCTTAAAATATTGCAGCTGTGTATTTTTTGCTTCATTTTTATGACAACGCAATATAAGATATGTGGCTGGAGTTATTTGTAATTAGTGTAATTATGTCTTTGTTTTAGTACTAAAATAGTATATTAGGAAATAATTGGTTTGTTAGTTAGATATTTGGAAGATATGTTACGGTTAAAGATGGGTGTGAAAACCAACAGGTTAGCTTCAGTACCTAGGTATGTATGTGTGTGTACATACTAGAGCTCAAATTAAGAAACAAAAGGCAGATAGACCGCGCGGAATACTGAGAGTGAAGCCACCAAAGCAAATACAAATTAAAAAGCGAATACCTACAATCTTGTGATTGTATTCGCTTTTGAATTTGTATTTTTATTTGTTATTTTTAATCGCGTCAGTATAGAACGAAGTGCGTTGCAAGTATTGGCTTTTGAATTTTTATATTTCCTTTTTCGGCTTCACTCTCAGTGTTTCAGCGCGGTCTATCTGCCTTTTGTTTCATAATCTAAGTCTCCAGGTACATATATATCGATGGCCTCCACAAACAATGTAGAAGCGCTGCCGCGCTGCATGCAGTAACAGGGCAAGCAACAAGATCCAACAACATCCTGAACGTGTTGTTAAACTGGACTCGGTGAACAACCTTTGCGTATAGTTAGTCCATAAACCATCGGTTGGTCCATTGGGGCTTTTTGGCATGAATAACGAAAATTAAAGAAAATCTTTTTTACTAAAAGGCAACCGCCTTCAAAAACTAAAAAGATTTATTTACTTCTTTGTGCCTACTTCTTATCATCCAAATTAATCAAGAAACGGTGACACCAAACAAATTAAGTCATCCCTTAATTTTTAATGAATATTTTAATGAAATTTATACGGGACCAATTTAGAGGTATACACTATTCACTAAAAAAAGAATCACCGAAATCGTACTACGCTGTGAAAAGCAATGCGTGGTCAAATATTAATAAAACGTGTCGTTTAAGAACCTCCTCCATTTTTTTTAAGTCGGATAATAAAATAAGTGAGCAATTAAAATGGTTTCTGGCACTTCCAGATATTAATCACGAGTACCAATTAGATCACTCGGATATCAAACAATCACTCCATTTAAATAACAATTGGTGCGAATTCTCGTTTTACAAAAAAATACGAGATTTGTCGGATCGTTAACCATATTGAGATATTCATCGTTTGACGTGTTGATGAGCGTACTCTAACTGTTAATTAAATTTCATTTTCTGTTTGAATTCTCTTGTTAAAACGGTATCGGCCAAAAAAAAATGCTTGATACTGAGTATTGTCCATCGATCAAAAGTTGTCACACTAACGTACTTACGTCGAGCTGATGTAGGTACTGTCGCACGACTGTTGGTTGTAATTGTATTGATTTGTCACAATTTTGATGCGGAGTCCATTATGTTTATTATCTTCTAATTAATAAAATAATGATGTGTATTCGTTATGACAATTTTTTCTCAACTGAAATCCTAACACACACCCTAAATGCATAGTACACGTAATGATGTGTGCAGCTTATGTATTCGTCATTACAATTTTTTTTCAACTGAAATCCTAACACACACACTAAATGCATAGTACACGTAATGATGTGTGCAGCTTATGTATTCGTCATTACAATTTTATCTCAACTGAAATCCTAACACACACTCTAAATGCATACACGTTCGTATGCGTTTAGGGTGGTTATGTAAACTAACGTTTCCATATAACACCATTTGTTTGACTGATTTTTAAAATTAGTGGACGTGTCATGCCTAGACCTCTTACTTACCTATTGTCCTTTAATCACAACTAAAAACTAAAAAACCTCATCATCTGCCTAGCTTTTTCCCAACTGTGTTGGGGTCGACTTCCAGTTTAACCGAATTCAGCTGAATACCAGTGTTTTCCTCAACCCAGTTGCTGGGTGACACAATACCCCTTTGTAAGACTGGTTGTCAGACTTTCTGGCTTTAGACTACCCATAACGACTGTGGGGTGTCCGGGCTGGAATAGCACCCCCCCAATTTCATCCCGAGGGTGTCTCCGAAGGCGACTAAGGGAAAATCCGGAAGTCGGGCAGCTGCGGCTTTTGTGTACTTAACAACTTCATTGCGATCCCCAAGACGCCTCCCAAGCGTGGGGATTATGGCAACCCCCTCCCCTCCCCCTGGGGAGGCCTTTGTTCAACAGTGGACGTTTTTCGGCTGATGAAGATGAAGATGAACGACTGTCAAAGATCTACAAGACAGCTGGGGCCAAAGGCTTTACGTGATTTGTGTGTTTGACGACACGGTTGGCGCAGTGGCTGAGCGATCGACTGCTGCGCAGCGTGTTGCGGGTTCGATTCCCGCCCAGGGTAAACATTTGTGTGATGAGCACTTGTGTTTGCCTTGTGTCTGGGTGTTGTTTATCTATATATGTACGTATTTACAAAAAAAAAAAATGTATATGTGTATGTATATCAGCTGTCTGACACCCATAGTACAGGGTCTCTCTAGTTTGGGGTTAAATGGCCGTGAGTGAAAATGTCCTCACATAATTATATTATTATATTTCCGAGGATAAAAGTGGAAAATAAAAATAATTACACACGAAACGTATCTCGACATCTTAATGACTCAATATCTAAATCGTATCAAGTCGGGCGACACTTAATATCATTACTGTCATTACAATAACTCCAAGCATCACTTTACTCACCACCGATGCTTCTATTACAGAAACACGCGATCTAACAGCCATAGCGTTTCGAAACAATTCCAACATGCAAACTGGGCCAATTTCTTAACATACTAGTCGTACGCACTTATTGAACCAGAGAAATGACTTCGCTAATTAACTGCAAGACAGTGAGCACACTGGAAATAAAACAGTAAGGTCTATTATTGAAATAAAGGCTGACATACATGATTGGTTCTGTCCTAAGATCGGTATGCGTGGTAACGTAAAAGTATTCGATTTATGGAAATACGACTACATCCTTAAGTATTTTGGTTTAATTTTAAACAACAAGCACTAATATCACCCATCAATATCATCTTCCTGCTCTTGTCCCATATAACTAGTCGGCGCAACACGTGATCTTCTTCCATTCCGTCCTGTCCAACGTCATGCTTTCACTGACTCCCTTTTCATTCATATCATGCTTAACACAATCCATCCATCGTTTCTTTTAGAAAAAGCAAGCCTATTAGAATATAAAAAAGCATAAATATTTTTGCCGATTGTCCTCTGTTTAGAATAATCTCTCCAAGTAAGTTACCAATGCCGTGATACACTTTGTAAAACGTTTTTAGTAGGTATCTATATTTTCAAATCAAATCAAATCAAAATCATTAATTGTGGATCATAGGTTCATAGGATGTGTAGTGGTACTTAATTCTGCTATGTCCTGGCATAACATTTTGAGCAGTTAGACTACTTATTGAGACTGGGTTATCCTAATCATAAATCTATAATTATCTCAACGTCATATTACAGGTACTGGTTAATACATTGCACATTCCTGCACACAGCCTTAGCTATGAGTTTTAGTGGATTGATTCTTTAGACTGGTTTAGTTTAGGTTATATATAACTGAACACTTTTTTAAGCAACTTTTTGGTTTTATTTTTAGTTCACATCGATACAAACTACTAAATGGACTGGATTTTCCAAATTTTATAATTTCTTATTAGGATTCCGTATTGGCTGTGATTTCGGTATACTGCAGTAGACATGACATAGACAACTTCTAAACAACGTATGATGATATCGGCTAGTCCTCGACTTGTGATTGGCCAGAGTTTCATTCATATCTGGATGATCAGTGGCTGAGTGATTGGCTACTACGCTGCATATTGTGTGTTTGATGAGCAAATATTTGTATGGCCTGCAGGAAGTTGTTCTAGATCTAGTTGTTTTTGTATGTAAGTTCATAATATGTCTGCAAACGTTCTCACGATACAGGAGACATTCCTAAAGTGGCGCAACATTTTTTAAAAAAGAAGGAATGAAAGAAAATGAAGAAAGGTATATCTGCCCAATGTCCTTTATCAAGCGCAAGTTAGTATTCGTATGTTTGTACAGTTCCTACAAATGCATTTTAAACAAAAAAGAATTAAAGAAAATGGAGAAAGATATCTGCCCAATGTCCTTTATCAACCGCAGGTTACCAGTCGTATGTATGAACAGTTCCTACAAATGCATTTTAAAGTTCTTTTTAAATATGCAACCGCTGTTTATAAACACACTTGAACCATTCGAAGGTTAGAAAAAAAACCTAACATGCGACACAGTCGTAAATTAAGATTATGACTGTTCGAAGGCAAGGTTTACCAATCTGTCATAATAAGAAGTAATAATTTACATAAATTAGGTGGCTACAAGTCAACTAATTTATTTATAGAATTTTAATCAATTGAAACTGGTTTTCGTTGTCAAAATAACCCTTGGGTATCGTAAAAGTTGTCCTTCTGCAAATGCGCTTTGTGAACGCGACAATATTTTACTCTGTGAATTGTCATAATAATAATATTCTCCCGGTCACGAAAGCCAATTTCAATGGAGACTAGTCAAGTACGCAGAAGATATTTTAGTGGGAAAACACACATTACTTTAGTATATGAAGTCGATAGAATTAAAAACTCAATGGAGAGTTCACACGGTCAAGACTATCCCTATCATAATATCCAACACCGGCGTCATCCCCAAAACACTTCATACAAGCCTTAAAACACTAGACATTCATCCACTTACATACATACTCCTACAGAAAGCAGTCATACTGAACACATGTAGAATCGTCAGAAAGTTTCTGTCTATAGACTAAATTGCCTATCGCCGTCATAGTTGTTTGGCCAAAAGCCCGCAATTTTGACGTAGTTCCCCGAAAAGGGAGAGATTTAAATCTGATCATCTTTAAATAATAATAATAATATGTGGGGACATTTTCACACACGGCCATCTGACCCCAAACTAGGGAGACCCTGTACTATGGGTGTCAGACAGCTGATATACATACACAAATACATTTTTTTTTCTTTTAAATACATACATAATATAGATAAACAACACCCAGACACAAGGCAACATGACAAGTGCTCATCACACAAATGTTTACCCTGGGCGGGAATCGAACCCACAACACGCTGAGCAGCAGTCGAACGCTCAGCCACTGCGCCAACCATGTCGCCACAAGAATAATTATCATTTTACAAACAAATTAATACCAAATTTCAACAGTCTTGGCGATGTTCATAGACTAGAGAGTGTGTACCACAGATAATATATGAAAAGGAATGAAATTACCACAGACATCATTTAGCTAATATTTTAACAGTATTAATAATCAATATTTATAATAGCAACCATTACATAAAAGTAATTAAATCTCATCTATTTCACAGTCTACATGAAGCTCTACAAAACAGCCCTTCTCAGTACTTAAATTTTAATTACCTAACAAAACTGACCCAATTACCGTTTGCAACACAAGCTAGACAAACTAATAATTTCTATCTCTCCACTTCCTTCGATCGCTGTATTTGCTAAACGACTGCTAACTTGTTGTCAGCGTATTAATTCACAGAACCGCCACTTTATCTTTATCGTAAATTGTAACATGACTTATGTAATGCACTCAATTCCCGTGAGAATATATTAGATATTCGAATATGATAAACTGTCATTACGATCACGAAATCAAATAGTATGTCAGGTATTATTGACTCTGGTTGTATATAGTGTGTCTGGACATGAACTAGCGATATTCTAAATACTTAAATCCATACTATAATATACATTAAATATTATAAATGCGAAAGTAACTCTGTCTGTTACGCTTTCACGATGAAACGGCTAAACCAATTTTGATGAAATTTGGTATGAAGATGGCTTGAACCCTGGGAAAGGACATAGGTTACTTTTTAATCCGCCAATTTGCCTGCATCCGCGATAACCGACATTCACGCGGACGAAGTCGCGGGCAAAAGCTGATGGTAGGGTGGGGATTATGACGACCCCCCCTCCAACCCTTAGGGGAGGCCTTTTTCCAACAGTGAACGTCTTCCAGCTGTTGATGCTGATGCATATATAAAACCTCTTAGAACTTAATCAACTTTCACCACATATAGGAATCGACAAATAAAATCTTTTTTCCTAATTGTCCACAGATACTTCGTGAGCACAGTTCTCCAGTTCCAGATTTACCGGGCAGTGTGCGAGCGGACTGGTCAGTTTATACCTGGCGATCCATCTCGACCTCTCCACAAATGTGACTTCTACAGAAATCCTGAGGCTGGCAAGATTTTAACGTAAGTCTCTAAATAGATAATTTTTTTTGGGTTACTCCATGGAGAAACTGATGGATGGTATATGTTAAAGATAAATGGTCAACCTCTGGCTGTACATATAAACGTAAAAGTGTTCAAAACTGCAGCAAAATTGTTGTTTAGGTTCTGTGAATATGAACAATGCAAGCTACTGTCGGAATTGAAGGCGAGTGCTGCAAGTACGCAGCGAACAAAATAAAAATCAAAACATTTATTTCAATTAAACTGTGGCGACATCTATCGCACATAATACGAACTACAACCGACGCTTCCTAGATCGCGCAAGCAGAGTTCTCCGCGACATTAGGATGTATACAAAATCCCGACTGCAACCCTCGGGCAGTAGCCCTCCAGACAACACCCGTCTGGTCGGAGGATCTTCTACCCCCTCCTCCTCTCTCTCTCCTTTTCAATAGAGGATGAGGAACTTTCCATTCTCTTCTTCATACCTCTAAAAAACTATTTACAGGCACTTTACAGTAGGGAAGTTGAAGCTAGTTGCTCGTTTCAAAACGTAGGTAGTTCTCTATGTAGAAAAACGAGCAAGAAACTCCACCGGGCACTCTTTTCAATCTAGTTCTTAGTTCTTACCCATCCCCAGACCTACCGCGACAAGAGAAGCTCAACCTTGACCAATCGATCCATATGGCCATAGCCACAAGCCCCGCCATTTTCTCTCGACATGAAACCTAATTAAAATCTGATACATTCACCCATTAGATAACCGTCGCTTATCTCAAAAATTCTACATTCGACACAAATAGATAAAGAACTCAATAAAAAGCGATAGTTATCTACTATCATCATCATCATTTCAGCCGAAAGACGTCCACTGCTGGACATAGGCCTCCCCCAAGTGGCGCCACATTGACCGGTCCCGTGCGACTCGCATCCAGCGGATCCCCGCAACCTTTACCAGGTCATCGGTCCACCTAGTGGGAGGCCTTCCAACGCAACGTCTTCCGGTTCGTGGTCGCCACTCCAGAACTTTTCGACCCCATCGGCCATCTGTTCTGCGAGCAATGTGCCCTGCCCACTGCCACTTAAGTTTGGCAATTCTTCGGGCTACGTCGGTAACCTTGGTTCTCTTGCGGATATCCTCATTTCTGATTTTATCACGCAAGGAAACTCCGAGCATAGCCCTCTCCATTGCCCTTTGGGTGACTTTAAGCCTTCTGATGAGGCCCATTGTGAGCGACCACGTTTCGGTCCCGTATGTAATCACTGGCAACACACACTGGTCATAGACTTTCGTCTTGAGACACTGCGGTAAGTTGGACGAGAAGATACCACGCAACTTCCCGAACGCTGCCCAGCCGAGTCGGATTCGACGATTGACCTCTTTCTCGAAGTTAGACCTACCTAACTGGACCGTTTGTCCCAGGTAGACATAATCGTCTACAACTTCGAGTGTAGAGTCTCCGATCTTGATAGGAGTGGGTGTTACATGGGCATTCAACATGACCTTGGTTTTGTCCATGTCCATTTTAAGACCCACTCTTTCGGAAGCTCTACTGAGGTCACCGAGCATTGTACTGAGGTCCTCCATGGTCTCAGCCATGACCACTATATCGTCGGCAAACCGAAGGTGAGAGATGTACTCGCCATTGACGTTGATGCCTAGCCCGCTCCAGTCCAGAAACTTGAAGACATCCTCCAATGCAGCGGTGAACAGTTTCGGAGATATGACGTCTCCCTGTCTCACACCTCGCTGCAGAAGGATAAGTTCCGAGGTCTGGTCCTGAAGCCGGACTGACATGGTGGCGTTTCTGTATAGACACTTCAACACCTCGATATACCGATAGTCGATTTGGCACCGTTGGAGAGACTGCAGTACAGCCCAAGTCTCGATCGAATCAAATGCTTTCTCGTAGTCCACAAACGCTAAACAGAGAGGCAGATTATACTCTTCGGTCTTCTGTATAACCTGCCGCAGCGTATGTATGTGGTCTACGGTGCTAAAGCCTTTTCGGAAACCGGCTTGTTCGGGAGGCTGGAAGTCGTCAAACCTGCGCGCGAGACGATTCGTGATGACTCTTGAAAACAACTTGTAGACATGGCTCAGAAGTGAGATGGGCCTATAGTTCTTCAATCGAGCATTGTCGCCCTTTTTGAAGAAGAGTAGCACCACACCTCTGCACCATGCCTGTGGCGTTTTTCCCTCGAGTATGACGGAATCAAACAGCTTCTGAAGGCCGCCTTCAGGAGTTCGGCCGTAATTCCATCATCACCCGGTGCCTTGTTGTTTTTAAGCTGTTTCAGAGCCATCCTAATCTCGTACAGGCTGACGTCCGGGATGTCTTCGGTATAGTGTCGGGTTAGTCTAGCTCTTGGGTCGTTCGCTAGATCTACAACGGGTTTACTGGTTGACGTGTACAACTGCCCATAGAATCTCTCGATCTCCCTCAGAAGCTCCGGTTTGGCGGACACAATCCTGCCATCGTCGGTCTTCAGTTTCGTGAGCTGGCTCTGCCCAATAGCCAGATCCCTTGCAAATACCTTGGAGCCTTTATTCTTCTCAATTGCGTCTTTAATACGTTCGGTATTAAAGCGGCGGAGGTCGCTCTTCAAGGATTTAGAGATCCGTCTATTTAACTGCCGGTATTTCCACGCCTCATCTGAAGACTGCAAGATCATCTCACGCCGCTCCTTCATGAGCTTGAGAGTACGATCAGAGAGTTTTTTGTTCTTATCTGCACGACGTGTCTTGAAGAACTTAGACCCAGTCGTATGGACAGTTTCCACGAACTCGTCGTTGTATTCGTCCACTGAGCTTCCTAGGCACTCGAAACGATTCTGGAGTTCGAGCTGAAAGCTCTCGGGGTTTTGAATCTGGACCTGTGCTGGACGGAGCGTAGACTTCATCAGTCGAGACCTTTCAAGCTTTATATTGATGTTCAATGTGCCTCTTACCATGCGATGATCGCTCCCGGTTTTCACCGAATTGATCACAGAGACATCATTGAACATTTGCTGTTGACATGATGAAGTCAATCTCATTTTTAGTTGCACCATCAGGGCTCTGCCAGGTCCACTTTCTGTGCTCACGCTTTCTGAAGAAGGAGTTCATCATATAGAGGCCCTCCTTCTCCATAAAACTAGCCAGTTGGTGACCCCGGCGATTCCGACGTCCAAACCCAAATTGCCCCACATGCAGCTCATCACCGTCTCGTTTGCCCAGTTTCGCGTTAAAGTCCCCCATGACAACGGTGAAGCGAGTTTTGAAACCATGCATGGCTTTAGAGATATCCTCATACATGGTCTCCACTTCGTTGTCGGGGTGTGCCGAGGTCGGCACACCCCGACGAAATCTATCTATACTAATATTATATTATGTCCGTGTGGTGTCGGACGTAAAGAATAGCACCATCCCATATCTTCCTGTGGGTGTCGTAAGAGGCGACTAAGGGACTTACCAGAGAATGGGCAGCAGCGTTCTCTGTGCCTTTGAACAACCATACTGCGATCGCCAACCCGACTGCCAAGCGTGGCGATTGTGGAAAAATCCCCCTTTGGGGAGGCCTATGTCCAGCAGTGGACGTCTCTCGGCTGAAATGATGATGACTAATATTATAACGTTGAAGAGTTTGTTTGTATATTTACATATATATTTTTGTTTCAACGCACTTATCTCCGAAACTCTAAGTACGATTTCGGTAACTACGTTATCCCTCACCCTTGAGGCTATATTCATACCATACCATACTAATATTGTAAATGCGAAAATGTGTATGTTTATTTGTGTGTTACGCTTTCACGGCTGAACTATTGAACTGATTTTGATGAGATTTAGTACAGGCCTTTTTTGTTTTTATGGTACTGACTAAACTTGAACCACAAGATAAGATATACTTAGCGTCACCTTAGAGTGAAAAGCTCGGGAATGCAATTTTGATCAGTTTCATTTTAATTCATTTTTTGTCAGAAATTAACCTGAAAAAATATATCTGATGCATCTGAAAAAATATTAGAACAGCACACTAGAAACAAATTTAATGAAACTGTCGTTTAACATTTTACAGGGCGTAGTTTTTTCGTCCTCAAGTAAAGTTAGCACTTTCGCATATACGAGGTTTTCACTCTAAGGCGACGTTAGGCTACATTTTAATCCGACACATCGTCTGCATCTACGATAACCAACATCACGCGGATGAAGTTGTGGACAAAGCAAGACGGCTTAAAAATCGGTCTTCCAAAGTTTTTAACTTTTTTAGTTTATAAAGGCGGTTATTATTTTTTTGTAGAAAATACCAAAAACATTTAATCATCCCTTAATTTTCCACCCTTATAGATGGAATACTTTCATGTAATTATATGGGACTATTTTAAGGTATGCACTATTCATTAAAAAATAATCATCAAAATCGGAATATAGGTACCTACTGTAAAAAGTTATGCGTGGTCAAACTTAAAAAATAACGTGTCGAATTGAAAACAAACTCCGTTTTTTGAAGAAAATTCATGCACAAACAGTCATGGGTAAATGCTAGTCAATAATATGTATAACAATTTTAGTTTTACATAAATTATAGATTATAATCTCAGAGCGTGAAGCCGAGCGGCCTTGACCGTAACGGTTACATTTTAATTTATACACATAATTGTCAACTGCAGTGAGACTAGTCAAATTGCGCGGTAGCAGCTGTTACTATTTTTTAGACTGAATTTTTCCACTGCAGAGCAAGAGCCTCTCCACTCTTCTTCCAACTCTCTCTATTAGCACAGAATAAGTATTAGTACTACCGTACAGTAGCGACACGCTCCGCCTTCCTCCAAAACACTGTTCCTCACCTCTTCTCGCGTGTAACGTGCTCTCGGAACTGCTTTTAGGTAGACACGCACACCTTATATTGGAATCAAATGTAATAATGTTAATTGTAATCCGTGGTGCTGCAACTGGGTCTCCCCCAGTTGTAAACGTCCCTTTGTTCCTATTAGCCTAGTTCTGTTCTGTCTCCTGCTTGATTTGGAGGGAAGGGACACGCACAAAACGTTTTGGGAACACATGCATTGTGCGTACTGCTAAGGAGTGGAATTCCCTGCCTGAGTCTGTGTTTCCTGATAGCTACAACCCGGGAGTCTTTAAGTCAAGAGTGAATAGGTTACTTCTAGGCAAGCGTGCTCCATCTTAGACCGCATCATCGCTTCCCATCAGGTGAGATAGTGGTCAAACGCACCCCTATAAAATGATAAAAAAAAAAAAAGTGGAAAACCTGTTTTTCTTACTCCTCCGCTGTTCTTTTCTGATTAATTTAATTGCGGGACCCAAGACAGTTGTAATGTTTCTCCGGGACTCGTCGAGCTTCTGTGTCTCGACGCTTTTCTGGTGGTCGCCACTGTTGATTCTGACTTTCAGGAGTTGCAGTGGTTTGGGAATAGTGTGGCGGGCATGTCCCATAAAAAAAAGACACGCACACACACGCACGTATTTGTACAGTCTGCTATTTTGGTAGTAGTGTAGGTAATTGAATCGTTCCGTTTGTATGGAGTGTCGTATGTATGCCATAGGCCTCTCCACTCTCCTTCCAACTCTCTCTATTAAGGGCTATTTGGGAGCAGCCTTTGTCGAAGGAGTCTAGGAGTCCAGGAGATCATCCCGCCATCTCCGCCTGGGTCTGCCGCGATGTCGCTTGCTATGTAGAGGGACCCATTTGGTTGTGACCCAATGTTCGTCTGACATGCGGTAGACATGTTCAATCTAATTCTATTTGACGTCAGTTTTTGTGATGTAACATATGGTATAGTACCTACTTAGTAGCTCTTGATTTAATGTATATTGGTTTGTAATTTTACTTGTTATTGACGATTTTTATATTTTTTAATATTTTAATGTGACATATAATTATTATTATAATTATCTCATACCTGTGACTGACAAGGCTGATATATTTTATTTTTTGTTTATTGGTACTTTACAATATTTGCATACCTGTAATGGTTAAACATGGAGAACTTTATAACTAAAAAACATCAATGTATTTACCCCCATGTTTGCAAATAAATAAATGATTTATGATTTATTTTAATTCTGGTCTGGATATGAAAAAAGGTCATGAGTTTTGTTTGAACATGAGCAGATTACAACACAGAAAAAATGGCCCTATTTTTACAAATAAACAAACAGTATTCTTATAAAGGATCTTCGTTTTCTTTTAAGATCCTACGGAACCCTAAAATGTTTAGATTGGTATTGGGTAAAGGTAACCAAAAAAAGAAACTTAAAATAGTTTATTCGAAAATCCTAATATTACGATTTTGTACGAACTTATTTAGTTGATAAACGCTTTTAAACATTATATTACCGAACAGTTTTGAACATAAACAGTTTAAATAAATCTTTAATTTTTAAGAAAACTTTAGTAAGATTGAATTTATAATAATTAAGTACCTACCTGCGTTTATGTCCACATAATGTAGCCCTTGATATAAAGTTGCAACATCAAAATAACATGTGTGACAGAAAAATGCATTTTAATTTCTACTAAATTTAATTTATTCACACTACTATTTAAATTACACTTATTTGTTATTCAAAGTAACACCAACCTTAAAACTTCTCAATAAAATCCACATTACTTAGCAGTATCGTCCTCAAAAATAGGACATAGAACCGATCTAATTTCAACTGTACAACTTTCATGGAGAGTTCAATTTCATTCAGATGGAAATGTCTCAAAATGTGTGATTTTCTCAAAGTATTGTGAACTCTAATTCGTTAAAATAGAGCTGAAATTTCTTTGGATACTGGATATAAAAATAAAGCATGGTGCAGACAATTGCGCGTCTCCGCACGGATGTAGTCAATTGAAGCTATGGATGCGGGTTGCATTATTAAATTTTATTCGTTAATATTAGTTACATTGTTGAATTTAGTTTTGATGTTAGTGATAAATTGTACCCGTGCGTGGTATTAAAAAACTTTTTAACAAAAAAGACAACCGCATTCAAAATGTAAAAAATAACTTTCAATTCGCAAGTCGGCTTTGGTTTTGCTTATTGTTTTGTTTGCCATCGACTTGCGAATTGAAAGTTATTTTTTACTTTTTGAAGGCGGTTGTCTTTTGTGTTAAAAAGTTTTTTTTCGCTTTTTAGTGCCTACTTCTTATCATACAAATTAATTAAGAAACGGTGACACCAAAAAATAAATCATCCCTTGACTTTCTACCCTTAGGTGGAATATTTTTTTGAAATTTATAGGAGACCAAATTTAAGGTATGCACTATCAATTAAAAAAGAATCATCGAAATCGGACTACACTGAAAATAGTTATGCTTGGTCAAACATAAAAGAAATAAATAAAAAATAAAATAAAATGTCCATAAAATGAAAACTACTTGGCCAAACTATGTTAAATTTTTATGGGACCGAATCGAACCAAACCCGCGACACGCGGCGCTGCAGCCAATCTCTCAGCCACTGCACCAACCGAATCATTGTTTAAAAACTAAACCTTAACTACTGACAAATTAAGGTCATCACCGAGTGCACACAACATTTCATAATTCGTCAGTAATGAAACCATTTGGTTAAAATACCATAATGTGTGTGACTGGTTTGAAGCAAACATTTAATTGCAACAACTACTGCAAGTATCTAGCATTGTAGTAAACGTTACTGTTGACAAACTTGATGAAGCATAAAATGTTAGATACGTTAATTGGTTCTTAAAGGGATTACAAAGAGATTTCGGAATTCAATTAAGAAAACGGTCCAATCGTAAATGGTGGAGCAAGGCTTGACTGAGAATAAGGGCACAGGAGAACAGTTCTATGTTCCATAAAGGAATTATTAGTGCATAGGACTGGAATAGAGCTAGCTTAGTCTATGAATGTTTCTTTTTTGTACACAGTACGTTAATTTACGAAAGGAGTACGTAGTGAGGACCCTTTAAACAGGTAAAACTACATCGTCCACAGATATTAAAATAATATATATATTTAATGTCAAAAAGAATCGGATACTTACTTATTTAAAAGAAAAACTGTACCTACTAATATTTTTGGTTTTTTTATTACTTATTTTTTTATGCTGATTATTTTTTAAATCTATTACCGATGTAGATTAATAACTTTTTTACATTTTGTTGTCATCACATAAACTTGTTAATTTTTGTTATTATATAGGTAAGTATTATTGTTATAATTTAGTGCTTGTGGCACATCTTTACCTATGTTGGGGCATTCGGTGCTAACCTGTAAGAAATTGTTACACTATTCCTATGTAATGGTAAATATTAATTTAACTATTTACAGTGTAAACAAATGTTGGTTGGCCAATAAAGGTAAAATAAAATAAAAGTTTAACAAAACGCCCTCTGTTGTTTAACTTAGGTACTGTATCTTCAATTTATTGATAAGTATATTTGATTTTTTTTCTTACACTGGTCTTTTAAGATTAATTTCGTTGCGGGATCCAAGACAGTTGAATCGTTTCTCTGGGACTCGTCGAGCTTCAATGACTCGGTGATTTTCTGGTGGTCGCCACTGTTGATTCTGCCTTACAGGAATTGTAGTGAATTGAAAATAGTGTGAAGGGTATGTTTCAAAGAAGTTTAAAATCCCTCGATGCAATTATTCTCGATCAGAGCTATAGAAGATGCTCACATTTTCTTGAATTAGTCGGTTTAGTCGCCAAGGTTGGCGTAGTGGCTGAGCGATTGAGTGCCACGAATGTCACGGGTTCGATTCTCGCACGGAACAAATATTTATATCAAACTCAAACTCAAAACCGTTTATTTCAATTAAACATTTACAGGTACTTTTGAATTGTCAGAGTCAGTCAGTCAGAAAGTTGAAGCTAGTTGCTCGTTCCAAACAGTAGGTTGCAATGGAGAAGAACGAGCAAGAAACTCCATGAACAGTCTTTTAAAATCAATAATATTTTACAAATTTAGGTTAAGAACATCATTCATGGTGCATCTAGGGGTTACAATGTGAGAACAATGTAACAAGTCTTGCATGTAAAAAGAGGTCTACAGAAAAATATAGTTATAATAACAATTCAAACCAAAATTAAAAAAAAAAAGCTTTTTACAAAAAAGACAACCGCCTTCAAAAAGTGAAAAAAAACTTTAGCACAGAACACACATTGACTTTAGTTTCGAAATTCAGTGGCTTTGTTCTGTTTGTTGTTTTGTGTTGCCACCGACTTCCGAAACTAAAGTCAATGTGTGTTCTGTGCTAAAGTTATTTTTCACTTTTTGAAGGCGGTTGTCTTTTTTGTAAAAAGTTTTTTATTTTCCGCTTTTTAGTACCTCCTTTTCATCCAAATTTATTAAGAAGAGATTGAAAGTTAACTACTACAAAGATTATGAAACTAAAACGTCGTCTATGTAAAATTTTTGATTATTTGTTGATTTTTCAAAAAGTGCTGAATAAATTTCGATAAAATTTATATGGGACCACCCCTGAAGCATACCCTATCCATAAAAATAAGAATTTTCATAATCGGTTTACGTTTGCCGAAGAAATCGCGTAACAAATCGCGCACATACTTAATGCAAATTTAAGACTTATACGGTTTTCTCATGGATGCCATTGTCAGAACTGGACCAAAATAAAATGGGATCACACGGGAAGCACTAGCTTTCAAATAAAAAAAGAATCATCAAAATCGGTTCACCCAGTCCCAAGAAATCAGGCAACAAACATATAAAAAAAAAAAAACAGACGAATTGATAACCTCCTCCTTTTTTGAAGTCGGTTGATAACCGAGGCAGCTAAGAGATGACCAGTCCCAACTGGCTTATGAGCTCAACTGTCAATTAGGAGACACAATAGTTAATGACAAGCGACCAACGGCTTCTGGACAGACGAAGGGTCGAAGGGTAGGGGAGGTATGGTAGGTATGGCCTATAGGTAGTTGTTCCGAGTCTGACTGTTTATGTTTGTAAGTAATTTAAATAAATAAATAAATAAATAAATAAATAAATAAATAAATAAATAAATAAATAAATAAATAAATAAATAAATAAATAAATAAATAAATAAATAAATAAATAAATAAATTAATTAATTAATAAATAAATAAGTTTAAGTAGTTTATATAATTATGTTTGTAAACGCATCCACGATACAGGAAATATTCCTAGTGGGAAAAAAGATCAATTAGGATATCTAAGAACACTCTCGGTCAAGTCACCTTTCAAAGAAAACCAAATCAAAATTGAGACGACACGGTTGGCGCAGTGGCTGAGCGATCGACTGCTGCGCAGCGTGTTGCGGGTTCGATTCCCGCCCAAGGTAAAAATTTGTGTGATGAGCACTTGTGTTTGCCTTGTGTTTGGGTGTTGTTTATCTATATATGTATGTATTAAAAAAAAGAAAGTATTTGTGTATGTATAGCAGCTGTCTGACACCCATAGTACAGGGTCTCCCTAGTTTGGGGTCAGATGGCCGTGTGTGAAAATTTCCCCACATATTATTATTATCATTATAAATAATAATAATATCGGTACAGTCGTTTAAGATCTACGGTGCCACAGACAAACACACAGATACACACGTTAAACTTGTAACACCACTCTGTTTCCGTCAGGGGTTAAGAATAGACGGAGTTCAAAATTTATAGCTCCAATATTCGCACTTAAATATTTAAATATGTATTTTTGAAATAAGAATTTTATTAACATGTCATGGTCTTACGGATGGGTGAAATTCGAATCATAGGACATATTTTGATACTCAAAATTAAGCGCGAGTCAGCCTCGCACACAAAGAGTTCCGTAGTTTTAACAAAATACCGATGAGTTGGAAAGAGCTCACTTTCATTAAAAAAAAAACTTCGAGGCTTTTTAGTGGTTAAAGCAAGTTCCTGAAAAAGAAAAAAATATTTTTTAAGTAAATATTTTTTTTCTTTCCTTCCTTCCATGCATTCCAAATGCCTTTTCCTTTCCTTTCCTCCTTCCTTTCCTTCCTTTCTTTTTTGCATGTTAGAATGGTAGAACATGGCTGAACCTATTATAACTTTTATCATCAAAAAAAAAAAAAAAAAAATATCTTTAGCCGTACCACCGTACAATATTTAACACTGCATACAAAAAACACGTTTCTTATATCCCCTTCCCTTATCTACCTTTGTTATTATTGTAACAGCCAAAGTGATTACGGTACAAAAGAAACATCCCTGTGACAGATGGACAGACAGACAGACAGCGGGTTCTTAGTAATAGGCACCCATTGCAAACGGAACCCTAAAAATCAAATAGACCTAGATATAACACGCATTAAAATTTTGAAACTCTTAACGAAACTATAATTAAGATAAGGCTGGCGATTGATTTTGAAATTAATAAAGATTTTTTAATTGCCAAACTAATATTTGAATTTGGAATCCGATGATTTAATCACTTCGGTTTTAGCATAGTATAAATATTAGTACTACCGTACAGTAGCGACACGCTCCGCCTCCCTCTGAAACTGTTCCTCACCTCTTCCCGCGTCGAACGACTGGTACTGGGATCTGCTTTTAGGTCGAGCGGCGCGTAGACACGCGTGTGTGCGTGTCTGTACAGTCGGTTATTTAGGTAGTAGTGTAGGTAATTAAATCGTTTCATTTATATAGAGTGTCGTAGGTGTGGTTTTAGCTTAATTACTTGAAGCACAGGATGAGACATGTACTTATAGCATATTCTAATTAGGTCATTGACGTCATTATCACATGATCTTGGAATTATTTTTATAGTGTTTCTTTAAAAAAACACTTTACTTGTGTGACAAAAATGATATGATGAATGATTTGACGACACAGTTGGCGCAGTGGTTTAACGACTGACTGCTGCGCAGCGTGTTGTGGGTTCGAGTCCCGCCCAGGGTAAACAGGGCATTTGTGTGATGAGCACTTGTGTTTGCCTTGTGTCTGGTTGTTGTTTATCTATATACATATGGATTTAAATGTGTTTCTGTATCTATATCAGCTATCTGACACCCATACAGGGTCTCCCTAGTTTGGACTCAGACGGCCGTGAAAAAAAAAGCTTATGAATGAAAAAGAGTTTCAGTGAAAGCATGACGTTGGACAGGACGGAATGGAAGAAGAAAACATGTTGCGCCGACCACAAATAACATCGGACAAGGGCAGGAAGATGATGGAGTAATCCTTAAAACCCAATTAACTGTCAAATTCTAATTTTTTTTGCTTTCAAATGAATAGTTACTCAATTGAGTTGGCAAAAAACACGTGTGACGTCACATTTTTCTATTGGCATACAAAATGTATGGGGTACTTAATCGGTTTATGACAGCTTCTAAAAAGTAGATGCCAAGTAGGTACCCAATTCAGGTGTAACCTGTATACAGCTAGTTTCTAAAGGACTAAACAGTTACAGAGTCTTTGTACTCTTCATTAATTTGTGAACTCGACTGGTGCATCAACTAGTTCACCAACTGGAAGCAAAGTACGACGACTGTTGTAACATTGTGACCTCTTACCGTATTATGGTAGCCTGGTACATTTAGCAGACCCAGTTACAACAGGCGAGATACGCGGTCCATTGATAATATTACACTTACATAATGTTCGCAAACACTGTATTTCGTATTTACGTTTTTGAACGCAAGAAAAACACCGAGTAAACGCTAGAAGAATAAATGGTTGTAAAAATGGAAATCAACGAATAATGTGCAATCTAGATTAGCTGTGATTTATTAATAAGGAAAATCTGAATAATTTTGTATATGTTAAAGCCTTTTGATTGGCTTTTTAACCCAAACCAAACTAAATGAATACTAATTATAAATATTATTCTATTATTATTATTTAATATTAATTATAATTAATTTACTCAACAACTTCACTGCGATCCCCAAGACGCCTGCTAAGCGTAGAGATTATGGCAAACCCCCCTTTTGGGGAAGGCCTATGTTCAACATTGGACGTCGTCCGGCTGGTGATGAAACTGAACTAAGGTTTAGCCTAATGGCTTAGCCTGGGTAATATTAAGAAGTTATTTAATAAAACAGTAAGATTTCCAAAATTACATAAAAATACACCAAACTATGTATTGACTAACATAATAGTTATTGACTGATTCATAACCCCAGTGTAGACTTTAAACCCTGTTTTTTTTTGGTCCGTGGTGGAAAATCCCAAAGGTTGTCCTCCGCCATGGAAAGGAAGTCTGTCAGTCTCTTACTTACTAAAAAACCAACCCGATGTTTCCTCTCCCACGTACGTCGGGGATTGTAAACTTACCCTTATCAAACATCATGATTTCAAGATAGGTAATTGTGAAACACGAACCTAGATCAAACAGAAATGATTTGATTTAGGTTGATGTTTCAGAATTACCTGCATAAAACATAACAAATGTGCCAACATACAATACACACAAATGTATAATCCAACTGTAATCCAAAATCGTGACTCCACTGCTGTCCTAATTACCATTATATAGAGGTATAGGAAGCAGCAAGGCATATGGGTCGGAGTGGTTGCGAAAATCGTGCTGGACTTAAGTATTGGGTGCCTAAAATGTGCTAGACTTTGACATTTTTGAGATCATATCAGCCACCAGCTAAACTTATCTTGTAACTTAACCTTGAATTTCACAAATTCAAGGCAAAGAAGTTGGATACTGTAATATGATTATACGGTAGGATATCAAAGAAGTAATTAATTGTTTTTGTGAAAAATGAAATGGTTAGAAGGGGGTTTTATTCTGAGACGTTTCGAAAATGGAAACACATTTGATTTTGACTTCCATGTGAACGAAATTACACCAATGCCAGTAAATTTGTGAAAAATCATTAGGGAAATAATAAAAGAAAGAAAGAAACTACATAATGACTATATTAGAGTGATCACTAATTTAACCATTTGTTACCATTGTGCTAAGTATAGACTTAATAAACAAAATATTAATAATATTATGTAAAAAATGTTTGGCCCTCTCTACAAGAGAAGCCAAGATATTTTCGGTAAATATTTAAATTTGTAATACTGTGTAGCCGGTAATGTTCTAGTGATTCGGGAAAATGGGAATGTATTATTCAAATAAATGTGCTCTGTTTATCATGATGCCTTGCTACTTTATCATGAATAATGCGTAGGTAGGTTCTGTAGGCTTTGATTAATATTACACATAGATACTGATTAATGAATGGTACCTACACAGGGTAACGATTATGATAAAGGTCAGAGAGTACTTACTACTAGCTTTTGCCTGCGACTTCGCCCGCGTGAATATTTTTACCGATGCCAATTTTTTTTATAGCAAAGCCCTATTTATGGAAATCATTTACAGAATCGGTTCGGAGATTAGCCCTAATGCTTAGGCCGCATCTGCATGTATCGTCACGAAGCTTCGCGCGATGTCACGATACACGTAGCGGTCACATCTGCGTTTATCGTGTCATCGCGCGAAGCTTCGTGACGATACACTCAGATGCGGTCTGAGCATAAGAAACACTAACTCAACCGTAATGTAGTCACTTAGTGAAGAACACCCAAAAAAATGTTTTCGTACATTCGTGTGTCTCATTTCGTTTTGTTTTGTTTCTTAGATTAAACAGATTGTTTTTTTTATAAATGTCTGTGCTATATTTTTTAAGTTGAAATCATGGCCTACGGATGGTGTCTTACAATAACAAAAGAACCGAAACAGAGCCGAAGGTCTGGCGAATCTGAAATCTCAGACAGATCCCAGATTCGCCAGACATAGGTAATTTAATCTGCAGTTTCGGGGTTAGACAGAGGAAGGTATGCATACTAGCTTCAATGTTGGGCTACTTAGCTATTCGGAAAATTATCAAGCGCAATATAAAGTTACGATAATACACAGATCAATTAAAGCAAGCAGCATTTTAGGCTTCAGTCCGCATAGTCTACATTTTATCCCATAGACTGGACACTTATGTAAGCGTACGCAGATTCAAATCAGTTTTGTAGTAGCTGTTGCTGTGTGCTGGCTTATTGAATCATTCCGTACCAAATTGTAGTGAAGTTAGGTAATTTAGGTAAAGCTACTTTCACTGAAGCATGGAATTTGGTAGCATAGAATATTTATTTACCAAAATCATGGTATAATTACAAAAATGATCATTTTTATATAAAAAGAATATATCATTTATTTCGGGTATCAAAGACCCATAACATAAATATACCTTATCATTCTCTAAAACCACAAAAATATTAATAAACCTTCGTAAACGAAGAAACGGCGTAGTGTTGCGCTGCATGGTTTTGCGTAGCCTTCCGCAGAATCCCACACGGCACACTTCGGCCAAATCTCTTCCTTATGGAAGGTCTTAATATGATGAGTTGGAACTCGCACCACGAACTACTTGACGTTCGTGTTGTGGCGCGACTCCAACTTCTCGATCCTTAAGGTCCAGCTGAGGGCCTAGTGTGAGTTTTTATTCGATCTCGATCGCGTTAACGTAAACTCCAATTTGTATTGAAACTGGAACAGCGCAGTCTAGTGGCAACAATAGGAACCACAATTATTCCATACAAATTGACATTAACGATAGTTTACGTTAACGCGATCGAGTACGAATAAAACTCACACTAGGCCCTCTGGTCTTCGCTCGAACATACTCCACGATCTCCTCAACCTTCGTGCCTTCTACAATAGTACTACATGTGTTACCGGTTTAACAGTAGGCAAAATCAAATTACAATAACATGAAATTATAATTTCATTAATTTGAGACCGGGTTGGTTGGCGATCTCTGGGGGAGGTGTACGTTCAGCAGTGGACGGCAATAGGCTGAGATGGTGATGATGAATTAAATTGTATTACAATTTCATTAATTTGATGGGGGATATATTTTGTAAAAAAACTGTTTAGTCTATCATGCCCAAATGTTAGTTTTTCTATCGGATACAGGTAGATACAAGTGGTCCGATTATTCCCGATCAGAACAACCTTGTCGTCAACACTGTTTGACGAACGGAAAAAGTTTAATTCGTTCCGTGTTGATGAATGGAACTTTTTTTCGCGATTGTACTCTTACACACTTAGAGACGTCACTTAATAATAATAAATCATTACCTTAAATTGAACATAATTTGGCACATGTCAACAACAATATTTTTGACTGACAGCGTTCCAAGTTATGTTAGTCAATTAGGTATAGTTAATGATTCAATATTATTAAGTGACGTCACTGAGCGTGGTAGTATGTTCAGGAGTCAAGGTTTAGTACGTTTAAATGAAGTAGTCAACGTTTAGGTGGAGTTAAGTTAAAGATGAAACGGATTTTTTTTTCTAGTTCGTCAATAATCGGGAGTAGGTACGTAATTCGGGAATAATCGGTTACTGAACGGTAATGATCGAGAAAAAAGGTTCTGCTCGTCAACATTGAACGCCCTATTTGCACTGTGGTAGTGTGGCCTATATAACAGCTTTTGGATAAGTTTTGGGGTAACTTGTGTGGCAAAAAAAGTCTGTTCCAACTTGAATTTTGAATTGTAACCATCCAAAACATTGTGGAATTTTATCTGTCTACCCAACCAAAGTAGATAGATAATATTAATATAAGTAGAGTACCTACGTCTTGATGACAAAACTTATTCGGGCTTAAAACAACATCAATCTTACTCAGAGCCCGAAAATAAAGAATTTGATTCTGTTTATTGTCTGAGCCATGATAAATTGCTTCGCGAAACAATTAACTGAGATCGATCGGTGACCTTGCGAAAACTGTAATTATTTCAGGAATAAATTTTGCATTTTCGGTCCTCCGTGATTCTTTACTTATTAATCCGTGACTTTGTTTGCATCCGCAATAACCGACATTCACGCGGGCGATGTCGCAGGCAAAGCTAGTTTTAATAAAAAACAAATGAGTGCCGTAGTATTCACAAGAATTGATGTGTATACATGTAAGCTAGTACCAGTACCAGTCTCACGCACATTTGAACAACATGTCTTACGATGACGTCACCTGATGCTTACGCGTCTGATGCTTGATGCACGGCATGTACTTAATGCTAAGATGTTTGTTTACACAACAATAATAAGTAGTAATGCTGTACTTGACCCATTGACAAAGATGTGGAAGAGGTTTATTTAGCCCTATGATCTCCCCCATCTCTTTATTATTATTACTATAAAAAAAAACATTGTTTAATTATTATTTTAGTAGGTAGTAATACGTGAATCTACATAATGCATATTCATCTCACCTATAACAGCATATTTATGTAATACAAATGTATGCAAATATATGATTAAAACGGCTTTATTAGTAGTTTTAATGCAATAAAACTGACATTAAAAGATAAGTAACTCGATAGTCTTACGAGATCTCGAAATCTCAAAGTATTTAGGCTGTGTTTGTAACCAAATATGGTTCAAAGATGGCGATCGGTGACTAGGGACCAGCTTTTAACTTCGTGTAATAGTTTAACTGCACAATACAGTAAGCATTGCCTTCCTAAATGGTTAATGTAGGTTTCGAAGCCAAGGCATTCTGTACTTAGTGCAAAAAAGCTTTTGTAAGAAGTGTTACATTTCGAAATGTGTGCATGCTTTTGTAGATGAAAATACTGGCTGCTGTGTAGGCTGCTGTGAATGAGAATAAGCTATAAACTTAAGTGTCTATGATAAGAAGAAGTTAACCTTTTGTCATAAGTAGTTTTCATCCATAGTTATCTACCAACCACGGTCTCCAACCAAGCGCTTTGCTTCCACATTTATTGAGCGAACTGCCAGACTGTGGAATTCACTGGTTCGTCTCTGTTTCCTGATAAGTATAATCTGGGTATTTTCCAGGGCCTCAAGTCTGCTATTAAAATAGTGTCAGAAAGGTCTATAATTGATTTCATAATTGTTGATTTTGACAAGTTTGGTAATCTACTAATCTAATGGCATCATTATGACTTTCCAATGGTCAACCACTGACACGCCATTGAAAGAAATGATATAGAATGGTAATCTGTAAATGACAACTGAATGACTGACTTAGGTGGTAATCTGCTAAAATTTTGACAGTTCCTTTGATCAGTGACCTACCATTAGATCGTCATTGTGCAGCCTTTTTATTCGATCGACGAATGATCGACCATTATGAATTTAGCAGATTACGAACTTTTATTAAAATGATAATGGGATCGTGTTGGAATGACGAAATTATAAAAATAGCAGACTTGTCCTCCAGGCACGAGTAAACCGGCTCATCCTAGACAAGCACACTTACTGGGTCCAACGCATAAGTGCATACATAATGAAAATGCAGGAAGCCTAACTCTATTACACAATTTTGTTTGGTAGTCCTAGTACCACATTGTCTTGGCTTAAAGAATTATATAACTCGGTTCCTGGTCTCGTGTTACCAACAATTGACACCCTACCTGAATTAAGGTTGTTATGTGAGTCGAACTGGCTTTAGTAAACCGATATTGTAGGTTACAGAGACTCAAACAGGTTTGCCTCGGGGCAGTATTCATAGAGGGGTGCAAACATTTGCTTCAGAACTTTCAAGCTTTGGTGGTTTAGTTATAAAAGCCTATTTTACTAATTAATAACTTAGTTGAAATATCATCTCTGCGACAATCAATGTCAAAATATTGACAAAAATGTAGGCAAAAAACAAAACAGAAACTGAAAGACCTCCTAAGAATGAAGAAACTAAGTAGATATGTTATATTTTTTTGGTTTTTGTAGATTTTTTTCAAAAAGCGCTGAATTGAATAAAATTTATATGGGACTATCAAGAATTTTCAAAATCAATTTATGTTTTCCGGCGAAATCACGTAATAAACACAAAAAAAAACATACCTACAGTCGAATAGGGTATTTTACCAAAAAAATCTAATTAGTCCGTCAGTTAGATTATCGAAAAATATTGGATACGTATTTTTTGTTTTATCAAATCAATAAAAACTGACGAAGATAAAACTCATCAAAGGTGTCGTCACTTGGTCAGTAAAATTGTACTGACATAGTGATGTCACACGAGTTTTCGACGCACGGTTTCGTCTTAATTTTTTGTTAACGTGATAAAAGAAAAAACACATGTCCAATATTTTTTGAAAATCTATCTGACGGACTTATTACATTTTTTTGGTAAAATACCCTATCGAGAACCTCCTTCACCTTATTTTGAAGTCTTATTTTGAAGACTGAGGCTGATATTGATTCCTAGATTGCCCTCCTGGTGTTGTTTTCTTAGTGAAGTGGTCGAATAAGGGATCGGGGGCTGGTCTAGAAACTTTGAAAAATCAAGGAATAGTATATTTTTTCCCTAGCGTTTTCCGCACGACTTCGTTTGTGTGATTTTTCTTACGGATCCCAATTTTTTTGATAAGAAGTCAGTGAAAACATAGCTTTCAATTAGCGAAAGAAACACACAAACTCTTTAGCTTTATTATTACAAGTATAGATTTAAGTTCGTAATCCTCAAAATGTGAAAAAGTGTGTTATAACTGTTTTTAAAGAGATATTGTCATAATCATGATCCTTTTTGAATGCTTTTGTGACCATACCGTGTTATCGTCGCAAGTGCGTCCAATGTATGCATCCCGGGCAATAAGCTCCAAAAACCCTGAGCTGATAGGCTAACAGCTTGCAACGGTGAGCTACCCAGCCAATATGAGCGCAGAAGCTGTGTAGCAAAAGAGACTCATGTTGCAAGATTGCATCCTATCTTGATGATTTCTTACTTACCTTATTCGAAACCCTCGTCTTGGTTTAGGATAAGGTGGCCCCCCATTTACGAAATACTAAACATTTCTTCACTAATTTCAGACGCATCATGGAACGAGGATCTTCAGCCCCCTGGACTCAAATCCTTCAAGAGACAATCGGTGAAGGTAGACTAAACGGAGAAGCTCTCAGGGACTACTTCAGACCTTTGGAAGACTGGCTCAGGAGTGAGAACTTGAGGACTGGGGAATATCTAGGCTGGAGTTACGATGGAGATTATTGCAAGTTCAGGTGAGTTACGATGGAAGAGAAGACCTACAAGTTCAGATAAAAGTGATCTCTGTCATCTGAAGGTTGTGAATGATCAGGGTTTTAATCCAAATGAAACCAATTTCTAAGTGTTTGGTTAAACGGGTCTACTGTCAAGGAAAAAAAGATCTTCTATTAAAATAAAAATGGTGAAAAAGACGCATAGTTATAAGTGTGTGTTAGTTGTGTTTTTGAGTCGCGTAATTAGCGTTTTCCCAACTATGTTGGGGTTGGCTTCCAGTCTAACCGGATCTAGATGAATACCCGTGTTTTACATAGAATAACTGCCGGTCTGACCTCCACAACCAAGTTTCTGGGTAACACGATACCCCTTGGTAAAACTGGTTGTTAGACTTTCTGGCTACCCATAACGACTGTCAAAGATCTACGAATGACAGCCTGGACCAACAGCTTTACGTGATTTCCGAGACACAGATGGGTCTTGGTATGAAATGGGGGTGACCATCCATTTCATACCGAGATCGAATCCAGTGACCGACCGTGGCAAGCGTAGCTTAACCAAAACCGATCTTAATCGGCCGATACGAATCGTAATAATGTGCGCACATGCCCACAATATCTTCGTACAGATTAAGAAACCGACCAAACTATCGGCTGTCAGTGGCGTGCCTAGGGGTCAAAGGCAGGGCAAGCCAGACAGATGAGATAATGATTCAATACCTACGTAGAGCTATTTTATTTTTGTGCTTTCTATGTTTTTATTTTTATTGTCTCGCATTATTGATTGCAAGCCTGGCTTTTGGGCTTTAATGGAAGGCACGCCACTGCGGCTGATCTATAGGAAGTCTGTGGTCTGCGGGGGTTCTTAAGCCGGCCATACACGGACTGCTTGAAGCAGTCGGTATCGACGGCTTTGTGATTTGCTTGTTGAGCAGTTCATACCAACTGCTCCAGCAGTTATCAATGGCAGCTTCAAGCTGTTGACTATGACTGCTCGAGCGGTTTGTGTATGTTGATCAATGCCTAACTGCTCGAGCAGTCCGTGTTTGGCCGGCCTTAGTGGTATTGTTAGAAATTTCGTTTCTGACTTTGTAATGGTAAAAAACTCAACTTTTTTTCCAGTATCGAGACGGCAGGCCTCCAAGTGTACGGGGGTTTCTACAACGCTGCTCACCGCCATTATGACGTCACCAGTTTCGTTACTATTCTCTTAGCATCTGTAATTACTACTGTATTTACCATGCGTTGGCGGTAAAATAAAGGAACTCGTAAATTCATAACATGTTGTATTTAAGTATTTAAAGTTCAGATTTGTGAAATGGAGTTTTTGGAACTAGTACTTTAGAAAACATATAAGGACGTCTTTTGTTCAAACTTTTAAGTTTGATGGCGAACAGTGCTATCACTCATTTCACAAATAACTTAGTTGGACTGTAAGATGATTTTGTAAGTAATTAAGAATTTTTATGATAATATGTGATAAATATTGTCAGCATGGAGTTCCCAAATAATTTTTTTGAATGTATGCAAATATTTGAAGGACGCAAGAGCACTTAGCAACAAAATTTTTTTTTTTCTATTTTCTTTTCGTTGCTCTTGAAAATGTTGCGTAATTTTTTTATTATTATAAGTATTTTATACGTGTTGTATCTAATATTTTAAAATAACGTTAATTATTATACTTAATTAATTCCGTTTCTCTCAGGGTCGTAAATAAAAATAAACATTGTTATTTTTAAAAAAGTCTAGTTAATAAGGAATTTATATATTTTTGTAAATAGCATAAAACTAACTTGAGATTTTAGTGTGTTATTGTGATATAAAATTTTACGAAAAATATTTTGGCTTTTTATTCCATACAAATAACAATTACATCTACAAACAAATGTATAGAGTAGCACCTTTTAAAAGAATAAGGCACATATAGGTACGTATCACCACGCTAGTTATCCGAGTGGATATCCAGCAATGTAAGTATAGTAAAGTAAGTAACGAAGATATTAATTGAATCACCTCGTATACAACATCACCATCATCATCATGTCAACCTTTGGACGCTTGGCCGATGCATGTTAGCAATCGCAGTAGGTGTTATGGGACTCAGAAGGACACTGCTGCCCATCCTCTGGTCAATATCCCTCTGTCGCCTTCTACGACCCCACGGGTAGAAATGGGGTGGTGCTATTCGCGACCAGCACCACACGCGTTAACATATAGAACAATGTAATAAAATGTAAAAAAGATTATTCGGTATAATCTTTATCTTCAGGACCAAACTTCAGTCCCGGCGGCAAACCTCAACTCAATGGAGAGTAGCCAATTAGGCAGGAGATATTATAATGCACATGTGTGTGTGCAAACACAGGTGCACTTCCTCTTCCCTCACTCTCTTAGTCCGGTGGGACGGCAGTCCGACACGACCGGAGAGAGATCAGGCGCAGGACAGGTTCTTTCCGAGGCACGATAGTATCACACCACAAACTTCCGACCTCCAGGCGAGGAATTCCTTAAAGAAAAACAGCTTATGTTTAACGAACCTTCAGATATAGTAAATGACCTCCAAAAATAGTAAATAATCACCAACATTTAACCCCGTTTTAATGTTTAACGAACTTCCAAATATAGTAAATGACCTCCAAAAATAGTAAATGATCACCAACTTTTAACCAAAGTATTGTTGAAATGTATGAGTTTGACTGTAAAAAGCGATTTGGTTTTGGTAGGGGTCACAGTTCTTACCTAACCCAACCATGTCGGATCCGCCCCAGGGGGACTTAAGGGTCCTAAGGTTTGGTGACTAAGATTTGGTGATCCATATACTATTTTTGGTGGTCATTTGGTGACTAAGATTTGGTGATCCATATACTATTTTTGGTGGTCATCTGGTGACTAAGATTTGGTGATCCATGTACTATTTTTGGTAGTCATTTGGTGATCATTTACTATTTTTAGTGGTCATTATATTTATTCCCTAGAAAAACCCAATATCACTTTGCCTAATCTGGAAATTAAGCCCAGAACCACACGCCCAGCAGTCGCGCTTGAGACCAATGGGCCAGTAATAAAGATAACAATAATAAAGTACCACTACATGCGGGCTTAGCACAAAAGATAATGCCATAAATATTTATTAATTGAACCGACATCATTATATGGACCAATTTGTCTGACCCCCCTGATTTAATTACTTATTTTATGGGTTACAATTGAGATCAAATCAATAGATAATGGCTCAAATTGACGACCAAATTTTCGATAAGTTACTTGCTTAGATTTAGAAAGGATATAAGCAGGTGTTATTTTAAACTCTGTTTATTATATTAAAAGGTAGACAATAACAGAAACTTGATGGCATTAGCAGGGCTTTTACAAAACATTTAGCAAAACCAAGCGTTTATTTCATTAAAATCCCTTTGAACTTTGATCATGTTTGTTTACATTAACTATGCGTATTTTTTACAGAACTCTACCGCTTCGCAAACACTGAAACTTGCCAAAATAAACCGTAGTTTGTTATCGAGTCAGCGGGTATTTACTTTTGCAATGAGTTTCTTAGGAACTAAATCCCACAAATCAGGGAAGCTTTTTATTTATTACGATTGACTAGACATAGTTTATAAAATAATAAAAAAAATACAAAACACAACTCTAAAAAATCACTATTAATATTTTAACTCTGTACACTAATTAGTTTTCTATTTTATTGCTTTGAAAAAAATAGTCAATTTAGTCGACAAATAATTTATTGTCGTCACTGCACCCTGTTGCATACAAAATCTGTGGGGAAAATCGGTAGAATCGTGTTCTGTCAGGTTATAAAAAGTATGTCGATTGATTGGTAGTGTCGTCACCCTCTATTACTGAAGTACAAAATTAACACAGGCATTTGCAGAGTCCACAAGTAGCAAGTGAGCGAGCGTCTCCGCCCGCCATTTTCATGTAAGTGAATTCGACAAAACTCTTCAAATTTCTTGTCGCCTAGTATCTCCGATTGAATTTCAATTCAATACATTCTGAAGAAATTTCTTGAACTAAGAACTTTCTGTGTTATCTGTGACTGCCGTGATGTTGTCATTCAGTGTGTTTATCTTTTGGTTCTTATAATTTTTTATGTTATAATTATAGATAATAAATGATGCAGAATGAAAAACACATGAATGTTTAAGAAATACGTCAAATATTTTGAAAATATTAACAGAAAAACAAAAAATATAAATTTATCTAATAGTTTTAGTTTCATGATTATTATTTTTCTTGAAAAATGTCAAAATGTTAAGTCAAGTGCCCCTGCACCACGACAACCATGTACTACGCCAACTGACAAGCGACCACGTTTAATCTCTTTATCTTTCCTGATACCCTGGTATTTGTGGTCTTATTAGTATTGATCAATTTTTGGTTATCCACTTCCACAGGTGGCTTGACGTTTTTTGTATTTGATATTGGTATTTTATCAATTTTAATATTATATTATAAATTCATAGAATAATTATTAAACTTCCAAAAAAAGGGGAGGTTTTTTATTGTGGAACAACAGTATGTCTATTCTGTTACAATCTCCCTCGGTGAACACCAAGGTGAAGTGAACTGTCATTCGTCCATCTGCTTTGTTGATCCCTAGCTTCGCGACGGATGACAGCTCACTTCACCTAGGTGTTCACCGAGGGAGATTGTAACAGAATAGCACTGCTGTTAATAATTGTCGTGAGTGGAACATAACTGTTTCCACGATATGTGCCATATTGAAAATACCTCCAAAGTCTGGACCGTTTTCTTCAACTGTGTATATTTTATTATGTAAGTTTAAACTCATGTATCAAGTGTCAGTCAAGTAATATAACTATTCGTCTTTCTATTTCGGCATTTAAAACGGTATCATTCTAACGGTTTTTTAAAGTTATAGGCAAGTATTTGTCTAATTCGGGAAAATTTAAAGATAGGGATGAAAGGAACAACTTGTTACTTTCAATTATGATCTTCATATATCTAAGCATATGTTATTGTGTTTTTGAATATTTTACATATTTATTTTCTTATTGCAGAATGCCTAATATACATAAACCAACGACCAGTAAATGTTTAATTACTAAAGAAATAATGGATTTGCCGCCTGGAAGAAGTACTTCTCAGTAAAGTACCATTTCGAGACGCTGACAATTCTTATCAGCTGTGTCATGTACCTAACTTTATTTAGAAAGATTAGTATATGCATAAGAAAAAAATGTTTGAAGACATCGACATCGTCTGATAATTTACACATACCATCATCTGCCTTTTCAGCTGGTGTGCAGGATGTCTCGTCTATGAAGTTCAGCCCTTATCAAAGGCAAGACCCAGGAAAGACAATGAAAAGGGAAGGACAGGCAGGCAGACAGCAGTAATGACTAATACTCCAAACCACAAGAACAAAGAAAGCTTAGAGTCAAAAAGTTAAGAAACACATTTTGCAGACTGCTAGAAAAAAAGGCCACGACTTCAATTGTTAAGAAAAGTATAGAAGATTGTTATGTATCCTAGATAAGTTACATTTTTTTCATAATGGTGACACTAATGTAAAACCTAATTTTGATATGAATATGTTGATTATAACAGTGACTTTGTTTTCATTTACAATATTACAACCATCCCCTTACGCTGTTACAACCAACCCTAGCTGGTGGGGATAGTTGTAACAAATTTCACTTGGTTTATTTTATGGTTTTTCTCATAATCTGTAATACCTATTGCAATTAAACTAGTGTTAAATGATAACTGAAAGACCAATCTATCGTGTGTACTAGTTAGAATTTTGATATTTAAAAAGCTCTGTGAGATATTACGAGAAAACTGAAAATTGTTACGTTCATACCTGGTCTCCCCTAACAAAAGTTGCGGCGCAAAAGTCCATTAAAACCAAATTATTATTAATAACAATGTTCCACAAAGGCATGCAAAGTAAACAATGCACCCTATCTAAAGTCCCCTGCTGATTCTATTAGCCGTAGGGCCGCGCCATGCATCCTCCGACATCGTGGCGCGGCGGGCCGCGTTTTGCCAGCCCGAGTTACAATAGAATTGCCTCTAACAATTCTTGACCTCCTGGTACTTCAGAAATTGTTTCGGCATTGTACTCTCGTGACGTAACTTTCTACTATTTACATCTCCCACGTGTACTGGTTGCCTGGTAATTTTGACTTATTATATCTTATGAAGATTTTGTAGTTTCTTTTTATTTAAGAATATTTGAAGTTCGCGGGCCACCTTAGCGCATGCATGGCGTAAAAAAATAAAAAAGAAGCCCTTTTGACTTTACTTACAATATTTTCTATGAAGTTGATTGAAAATATGATACATGGAGACGTAATTACTATCCATGGATACATAGAAATGAAGATAAACAGACAATAACTTCTAAAAGCTTGAAAAGTACAGACAGATATTGTCCTCGAAGGCGCGTTTAATATCGCTCTAACAAATAAACATCGCATCCCCTATGGAACAGTCTCCTGCTGATAACATTATAGCGTGTCAACACTTGAAGATAGGGGCGGATGACGCCGCCGCTGTGACGCCGACTTCAAAACCACGTGCAGCGCGCTCTCTTTTGTTCTATGAGAGCCTGGTACATTTTTGTTGTTAAATATGCTGCTTAGGCAATGACAGAGATAATCGAATGAAATGAGTGAAATTAGTTCGGTTGATGAGTGCATTAAAACTATATAATTATATTATTTTAATGTTAACTTTAATTAAGTCCGCTAAATTCAAAAGTCCATACGTTTTATTGCAAATTGGAGCGCTGTTTTACTTTGTACGTCGATAAAAATTCACATGCGAAAATTCATTATGAAATTATGATTTAATTTTTTTTTAAACTTTAATAAAGCTATCGAAATTATAATTGACGGATTTAATAAGATTATTTTGTGAAGATTTGACAATTTCCAAGTAAATAATATACTATCGAGAGCGGTTTAGACGTTTATAAAAAAACAAATTGCAAAAAACCTAAGACCTTTCGAAATTCGCAGACCTTAAAGGATCTCTCATATATATAGATAAACAACACCCAGACACAAGGCAAACACAAGTACTCATCACACAAATGTTTACCCTGGGCGGGAATCGAACCCGCAACATGCTGCGCAGCAGTCGATCGCTCAGCCACTACGCCAACCGTGTCGTCATTTAGTATTGATTTCAGATTACTAATTGACTCTTAGGACCAATCGTTCCTTAGTACCGGTAAAATGCTGCATTGCCAACATTAAAAAAAGTTAAATTATTGCCGCGCAAAAAAACATATCTCAGCGGCAATAATTTAACTTATTACTATGTAGACAATGTTGAGCATGTCGGCAATGTTCAAAATTACCCCCGGTAGTGCAATTTAATGTTAACCTATTTATCTACTTTCAACTTCATTTCATTCTCCATTTATGTTCCCCTAATAGAAACTTCACTGGATTCAATCTCGCGAGAGCAATAATCTGTAGTTTTCGTAAACAACTGGGTCCCTAGCCCCGAGCCCGCCAATAAGACGCCGATCTTATTTTTCCAAGTCAGAGTGAAATGGGTGCAACTCAATCTTCAGTTACGGGTATTTGTGCACGTTGGATTAAGTAATGGTAGGAGATTTACAATTTGAAACCGGACAAAAGTGAAATAAATTAGAAATAGAGCATGAAATTGAAAACGTTGGGTATGTAAAATAATATTCAAACTAGCTTCAACTCGCGATTTTGTCCGCGTTTTAGTTAAATATAGCTTAAAGCATAAAATACCTAACAGCTAACAAGTTTTTTGTAAACGGTTTAATACCTACTTCGAGAGATTGAGAAGCTCTTGGCATTAATCGGTATTGATTAAGCTACCATTCCTCCTGATTTAATAATAATAATAATAATATGTGGGGACATTTTCACACACGGCCATCTGACCCCAAACTAGGGAGACCCTGTACTATGGGTGTCAGACAGCTGATATACATACACAAATACATTTTTTATTTTTTGTAAATACATTCATATATAGATAAACAACACCCAGACACAAGGCAAACACAAGTGCTCATCACACAAATATTTACCCTGGGCGGGAATCGAACCCGCAACATGCTGCGCAGCAGTCGAACGCTCAGCCACTGCGCCAACCGTGTCGTCATTTAGTCTCCTGAGCGTCTTTCGAGATCGGTGGGACTCCCCCTTGCTGCGCCACTGGCTGGTATGGGTAAAGATCCACGCCAGCTGAGGATGTATACCCTTTTTAAATTACTAACACTAGCCTTTAAGTAATTTTGTTATACTAACACTATGGACGTATCTCTGAAATAAAGAATTTGAATTGAATTGAATTGCCGCGGTTGTCTGTGGATGGGTGATCAAATATTTCATATCAGAAAGCACGTAAAGCCTTTGGTCTTGGCGTCACTCCTAGATCATACACAGTCATTATGAGTAGTCAAAAGCCAGAAAGTCTGACAACCAGTTTTACCAAGGGGTATCGTGTTACCCAGTAACTGGGTAAAAACAATGGTATTCAGCTGCACCAGGTTATACCAGTCCAGCCCTAGCATATTTGGGAAAAGTTTAGGCAGATGATAATGATAGATAACCTATTTTTAGAGATAGATTAAAATTTAATGAAAAACTTGTAAAATAGAAGCCATGGCCAATTCAAGTTCGAAATCAAACGACATCAATAACCACGGCTTATGTTTGACGAACCTCCAGATCTAGTGAATGATCACCAAAAATAGTAAATAAAATAAAACCAAAAATAGTAAATGATCACCAAAATTGTGTTTCCTAAAGTTTTGTAGAAGTAAAATCAATTTGGTTCTGGCGGGGGTCACAGTTCGAACCTATCCTAACCATGTTGGATCCACCTCAGGGGGACTTATGGGTAAAATAGATTTTGGCTATTTTGCACACTAAGATTAGGTGATCATTTACTACATTTGGTATTTAGTAAGTTTTTTTAGGGGTCCTTAAATTTATTCCCATTACCACTCGCATTTTACCGATTTTTACCGAGTTATCTGTTTTCAGGCTGTCCAAAATGTCTTATTATGTTTCAAAGGTAAAAAACGCTGCTAAAACATAGTATTTTTTTTAAACGCAGCTGTAACGGAAACTATGATAATTTCAAACATGAACTGTAATCTTTATTATTATAGGATAGGTTCTTAAGAGACGGTTAGCAAAATATCAAATATTGAAACGGTTAATAAGGCAAAACAATATAAATAAAAGCTTCGTTCAAAATTAAACTCTCTAAAATTTAATAATGCCAACTCCTCCTGCGAAGATATTTATAGAACACCCTTACCAATATTCAAATTCAAAACAAACAAACCATAAAATTGCCCAAAATGTTCTAAAATTGGTGTGAAATCCCGTTTTAAGTAAACAACCCTTACTTATCGATATTTTTATCTAAACAAGACCCATCCTGCATCGTATCCCAGTCGCGTCCTAACTGTACCGCGCGTCACATGTGCTACGCGCTCCGTTACATCTCTGATAGCCTGGTACATTTTGTGAACTTGTGTGTGTTAGTTTCATGTGGTTTTGGCCAGTTCTCTGTGAGTACAAACAAAAATAATAATTGAATTTCTATTAATTGATTACATTAATAATGATTTTATATTCTAAAGTTATGAAATATTCTTAAAAAATATTTTGCGTTTTTTTTATTATCAATTATACAGCATCCTTATAAACTATGGATCATAACGAGGTAACTAATTAAAATCACAGAACTAACATAAATTAATCTATTAAGGCACACATTTAATTCCGATCTAACCAACTGTATGTCTATTCTGTTGCAATCTCCCTCGGTGAACACCTAGATGAAGTGAGCTGTTATCTGTTCCGATGCTAGGGATTTACAAAACACTGCAATCGAATGACAGCTCACTTTACCTAGGTGTTTACCGAGGGAGATTGCAACAGAATTTATCTACTGCAATTTAAATACACGGATTAATAAGTGAATTTCTCAATATGACAAAGAAGTTCAAATTCCTCTCAGTTTATAAATACTCATACGGTTATGAACTTACGACGATAATTTTTATACCCGCACTAAGTGGACAAGTGTATGCTATACCCATTAAGCCAATTAGCCTTCGGTTCAGTACGCTGCTGACCCAAATAACATCTGCTTTGTGTATTAAATTCAAAGCTTTTTATCAAATATATATTGTGGAACACAGTTATAATCTCTTTCGATGCGAAAGTTTTAAAAGTTGCAAATTAATTTGACCTTTCTTAATGGTTGCGATAAACCACCAATTTCCGATTCCCGTCTTTGTCTTTTATTCCAATCTAAAGTAAAACCAACTCTCATTATCTAAGCCAATACTGAAGCTAAGTTTTGTTGCCTTTACTTAGAAAGATTAAAAAAATAGAAGAAACGAGAACTGGAAATACCAACATCAAAATCATGTAGGTACGTTAATATTCACCCCTATAATTACATTTCCCAACCAAGTAATCAATTATACTTTATTGAAGATTCTATAATGAGGGAAGCCAATGCATTAACACGCTACGTAACTTTGTTAACGTAGCTTAATTCTATCGGGAGGGAGGGGGTCCTTACAAGGGGTAAGCAGAATTCAGCAATGCATTCTCCATATGAAAGTACCCTTTGAAAGGGCAACCGGATTTAATTTTTCTTGTAAATGACGTTTAAAAGTGCTTTACAATGATCTTATTGAAATTAATAATTTGACTTTGACTTTGACAACGAACTTGTAGGAAGGCAAGCTCATAAACTAAGGGAATTATGAGCAAGCAATTATAAATCATAGTTCTAACCGGAATTCAAACAAAACAGAACCTTGGGCTAAAAGGACCAGAAATCATTAGGTAGTGTACCAAAAGACCAGTCTCTCAACTGTGGAATCACTTACTGTTATAATAAATGACTATGACTAGAAAAGTATAGGTCATCCTGTCATCCAAGTATTATGTCATCTCTGATGGAAACAATACTCAATAGAAACTCATAACGTCATGTTGAACAAAATATTATTCCGCACGCAACTGCGCAACTTGTGCACCTATCTAAATAGTCCACATCCTTTACGATAGGACTACTGATGTATGTACACAATTAAATAATGATTTCGTTGCACATCTGTCTAGAAATTATAAAAAAGAAAAGCAAATTTGTCGATGGATCAGTCTCTGGATGTCTGCACAAAATCTTCTAATACCATAATGTTGAAGACTATGAAGAGTTGTACCGGGGCCTTCAAACTATACTTGACTAAAACACAGACTGACTTTTTCTATTAATTTTCTAATGATGTGCTCAGCACGGAAGCTGAACACAAAGGTCCCCATATTTACAAAAACCAATCGCCTATTCTTTAAATTTAAGCCCCTTCTGGAATTCACCTGAGTATTTGCATAAAAGTTAAAAAAAAAAAACAACAAACAAAATACATTGAAAATCTGTCGTCGTATCCAAATATCCTACTATGTACTATTATCCACCCGAAAGTTTCATAGGAAGGAAAGATGTTTGTCACTCTTTAACGCTTAAACGCCTGAACGGAATTGGCTGGCACACATAATTATTAGCTATTGGTCGTAAAGAGAATAAAATTTGTTGTCCCGTTTTTGTGTTCCCGATTTTGGCTTTATTCTCTAGTCCACGCAGGCGATGGGGCGGGAAGCTTTACTATATCCCTTTATATAGGAAGATTCAGTAATACAATGTTTTCATCCTGCCACAACGATAATACATAAAATTTTATGTTCAATCAATCAGATGCTAACCATAAATATCTATAATATTTTGTCAGCGCACACTTACAGTAACTATTTGATGGACCCCTCGGTCCAAACAATCTTCATCCGGTAGTCAAACACGGTGCTTGTAAAAATAAATGGGTACCCCTTCACTCCCAGTTAATCTCGTTGGAAATGTTTGTATTCACACGTATCTACTAGTGTGTAAAAAAAATCTCTTTGATCCCTCATATTTTTCAAAAGTCCATTTCACCTATAATACAGTTATCTGAACATTGGTCCTTTTAACCGCGTTTTTTTGGCTGCGTCGCGACAGTAGTCAAAACTGAGAGTTTCTAGTCCAGAATTTTGAACACACTTGGAATACTGCCACTCAATTCTATTCACATCCTTGACATCTCCACTAATATAGTAATCAGTTTGTTTGTTTTTTGTTTTAACGCCCTAAACAGCTCTAAAACTAATTCCGATTCTGACAATTGTGTCAATAATAGGAAGCTACGCTATTCCTGAGTGAAAAATTAAGATCTTTAAGAAAATTTGCGCAAACGAAGTTGAGGGCATTAGCTAGTAACTTAAACCATTTAAGACCCCCCAGCACCACAGGAAGAATGACTAACAGTGCCAAGATTACAAGTAAGAACTTTCAGACCTCACAACAACTCGGCACAAGGGTCTTAAAATACCACTCGACACCATCTCTATCAATTTAACAAATCAAGTTAAGTCGAGTAGCTGGCTTTCATTCACAATTCAGAAAGAGGTCGACGGCACTATTGATAAAGCAGTTGTGACGCGCCAATCGGCGCATCCTGCCCAATTGCGTGCACGCATGCGAAACGACGCGGCTGCGTATGTACACACACACAAATGAGACACGTAGGAGAACAGGGTTTAACAACACTGCGTGGGTGGAAACAACTATAAAATCATCACAAGATTCGATGGAAAGTGTGTTCGTGGAGTTTCTTGCTCGTTCTTCTGTATAACTACCTACGTTATGGAACAGAGAACTAGCTACAACTTTTTTTACCAATCTTTTGACAGATCAAAAGCACCGTATTAATATTAATACTACCGTACAGTAGCGACACGCTCCGCCTCCCTCTGAAACCGTTCCTTATCTCGCCCCGCGTCGAAAGACTGCTCTGGGAACTGCGTTTTGTTGGAGCGGCGCGTAGTCATGCACACACACGCACGTACAGTCTGTTATTTTAGTAGAAGTATAGGCAATTATATCGTTTCGTTTCTATGGAGTGTCGCGGGTGTGTCAAAAGTGCCTGTAAGTGTTTTAATTGCAATGAATGCTTGACATTGACATTGAAAACTGTTCTTATAAAATCAGTGTGTCTATTGAATATTAATGAAGATTTCCATGCGAACATTGTTCTTATTAAAAACAAATGAACAAACAAGTTATTTGTTTGCAAATCAAAACATTTATTTCCATCACACCATTTACAGGCATGTTTGAATCGTCAAGGAGTCGGTCAGTTAGTCAGAAAGTTATAGCTTATAGTTGCTCGTTCCAAAACGTAGGGTAGGTCTCTATGGAGAAGAACTAACAAAAAGCTCCACGGACACTTTTTTAAATCTAGTTTTTACAAAAAACTGGTTACATTTTCTTCTATATGTGTGTCTGAGTGATCATTAAATGAACCTATAATTTGCTTCGAATTCAAATTTGAAGCTAATTCATTCGAATTTAAAAAAATGCAGCACGGGTGTTCCATGCACATAACATACACATGCGCATTCATAAAGAGAACAAAATATTATAGTGACGTTCATTCAGAGATAATGAAAGAATGTGTGAATGAACGATACTGTAGACGCACATTTGTAATCAATTAGTGTAGTCGTGTGAGTTGAAAGTATTTCAAGTTCAATATTTCTACTGTTTGAAAATCGAATTAGCTTATTTTGTAACGGCCATAAGGTCGAAATACACTGTTTATCGTTCAAAGGTGGCATTCATTATTTTAAGACAACTTGATGCTTACTGAAACAGCGATGGATGCTAAACCGTGGCTGACGGTTTCTTTTATGAATGGGAGAATTTACGTGGGCATTGAACTTTGACTTTTTGTTGTTTTTGTAATAGAATCTATTTTTGTCTGAAGTTACACCAACATATTGCTTATTACTGCCTTAAAAACTCACATTGACCTCTTTTTAGACTGTTTCGAATACACAAAAAAATCTCACTCATTTGCATGTAGGCACCTATGCATAATTAAACCCATATGTACATATGGAATCCAGCTTTGGGGGTCAGCTAGTAACTCCAGCATTGAAATCCTGCTAAGGTTTCAGAACAAAGCATTGAGGATAATCTCAAATTCACCATGGTTTGTTAGAAATGTAGAAATACATGATTACTTGGAAATGCCAACGATTAAGGAGGAGGTAAGCAGATATTCTGCTAAATACAAGGAGAGACTGCAAAACCACATAAATCAACTCGCTAGAGATCTAACTATCACCAATAAGGACACTAAGACTGAAAAGATGGCAAATACTACAGTTGGACCAAAGATGCTAGAAGCCGGACATTATTATGTGAAAGCCGAGGGAGAGAATTTACGGAAATGCCCCTCTGAACAAGAATGAAAAAGCCAAAACCTCTGATTACGACTTAGTCGATTGTAGATGCAAAAAGGAAAAAAATATAAAATTGCATGTAAATAAAATATTTTATTTGAAAAGAATTTAAAGAAGAATTTATTTGTTTTTATTCAATTATTTTTCCCTCAATATTATTTATTTAGACTGTCTGTTGTGTGAATGCCTTAAGTATTCTCTACCAGTCAACCAAAGGTAGTAAAGAGATAGCATGGCAGGTGCAGATGATCCCTACTGTAGATGTATAGAACATGACTATCCACACCAATATTATAAATGCAAAAGTAAATCTGTCTGTTACATTTTCACGCCTAATGAAATTTTTGCTCCGCGCGTCCGTGCCTCAAAAACAGTAAATCTTCTAGATTTATTCTTGCGCTTGGCCTCAACTCACCTAATCTTAAGTGATGATGCGGCCAAAGGTAGAGGACGCTTGTCAAAGAATGAACCGGTTTACTCATGACTTGAGGATACCCAGATTATATTTATCGGGGAACAGAGAGGCGTGCTAAGCAAAGCGTTCGAGTACGGTCTCGAACGCTTTGCTTAGCACGCCTCTCTGTTCAACAGTATAGCGGTGACGCTTTGCCGTATCTCTGCTCGTCCAGTAATGGAATGGGAATAGGGGAATGGTATTTTACTCTATACGAGAAAAAATCTATAAATATATTATTGAGACAGTTTAGGCATAAAGCAGTCGGAAAATGTTAGTTTTAGTTCATAACAAAACAAATTTTTAAATTCAATTCCAAGTTTTTAGTATTTTTAATCTGTTATAAAACACCGTGAAATAGTAGCGGCCATGTTATTACGCCATACGGCTGTGTAAACAAAAAATTGTCAACTGTCAGTCAACCGTACGGCTTTGTACTTTTATTATTTTTCGTAACCAAAGTATTTTTTAATTATTACACCTAGTACAAAATATGCTTTTAATTATTTTTAAATGATATACAATTATCATATTTAATATGAGCTCATTTGATACAAAACAAACTGACGTCATTTACGCTTAGCAATATGGCATCCAGTTAGAGGCGTTTTCGTCAAACTACGCGCGAAATTTGAAAATTTAAAATTTTTATGCATTTTTATGGCACTTATCGATTGAATAAAATTTTTGTTTTTTTTGGTATCATTATTAGCACTACAGAATTTCATTGAGACACTTTTCAAAAATGTGTAATGCCCTATTGAGTTGTGCAAATATAAAGCAAATGTACCCGATAATAGACCAAAAGACTGGCAACAGTGCGGCGATGTTCAAATGAATAAGCCATTAGAATCAAATAATCACGATATATTACTTACGAGTTACTAAGCAACCTTACAATCGTAACTCATTGAGATGATTGAACGAGATTCCATTACACCATTGTCAGCTACGATCAAGATGTTTTCCAAAGAAATCCTATTACTCTTTACAAAGAACTAGCTTTTGACCACGATTTCCTCCGCGAGGAAATCAAGTATACCATAAAACATCCTCTCAAACCTCACTCGCCGAATTTTGGACGCAGATAAAGTCGTGGGTTAAAGTAGCCAATGTCCTTTCTTGGAATTAAGCTTATTGCGTACCAAGTTTCATCAAAATGACGATTAGTCGATGTCACGGAATAGGCGTTAGGCGTCAGGTGGCCTAAGTCACCTATAGGCTACTTTTTAGCCTGTATCCTTTCTTAGGGTTCAAGTTAAGTCTGTATCAAAATTTCATCAAAATCGGTTCCGTCAAACGACTTTCGTCTTTATAATGTTAGTATGGATGAGCTTTTTTAGTCGTTTCACAGCCTCCCCACTCAAAATATATTAACTGTTGACGATAATGCATGTTATGTCACCCATATGACGTATAACAGTGATCAACGTCCCGTATTACGCAACATTACCAGTATCACACAGTTATTGCTACAATTAATTCAGCTGCCCTCTTCCCTCGACAGACGGTTGTCAGTTAGTTGACCCGACGCCCGGACATTCTGTCACGCTTTAGACAAATTATTGTCCTGCTAATAGAAAGCGAGGATGGTTCAAATGGAAAGGAATTCTTTTCTCCCTGAATTGTTAGAGAAAAGGTCTACTAAAGGGATGTGGAGATTGTTAGTGGTTGAATGAGAAGGAATCACATTCAATTGAAATAGTCTTTTGAACGCTTTTCATTTATTTATTAAGTTTCCTATCATGTTTGATTACTAGTGTTTCTCTAGTGCTGCCCGTCGTGAATAGCACCACCCCATTTTTACCCGTGAGTGTCATATCACGTATTTATAGAGAACTGCATTAATTAGGTACCCCTTTTAGGTATACAAACACCTTGGGAAATGTGGTAACTGGTGAGCAACGAATGCAGTTGACATTACTTATCCTATTTTAGGATCCGTGTGGTGCCAGCCCCAAATAGCACTACTCCATTTCTACTCGTGGGTGTCGTAGAAGGCGACCGAGGGATATTGACCAAAGGATGGGCAGCAGCGTCCTTCTGAGTACCATAACACCTGCTGCGATCGCCAACTTGCATCGGACAAACATGGCGATTATAGATAAACCCCTCCCCCGTAACCTATGCCCAGCAGTGAGCGTCTTAAAGGTTGACAAGATGATGATGATGTTTGTCTAGTTTAAAATCAATTAATATACATTTTATGAGCTGTCAAAACGCAATTCCGTATAGAATTTGTATACTATTTATTTCTATTTATTTTGTGTTTTTTTTAAACCAACTGAAAATCAAATATTATAGTAAATTGGAAATTAATCAAGCCTAAAATCAAGACCATGTTTGGAAAATGTGGCTTATAAGATCATAGTTTACTTACTCGGACGAAATCTCGCTCGTTTACAATAAAAGTTGTTTACTCACCAAAATATCTCCATTTACCAACAGGAACGCATAACCACTGGAAAATGACCCTGCGCCACTAAGGACCATGGGTCGACGATTGTGCTAAAATGTTGGTGCTTATTGACAAAGTGCTAAGAACTATAAAGACTAAAGCATGGTGTGCCGTGATAGTGTGTGCTGTGGTGATCGTGATGGAAGCCTCAGCTCTCAACGGGGATAATGTCTGCATGGTGAAACAGAAGTAAGTGGACTTTTAACCATAATTAGTGCTACACTCTGACTTGTGTCGAGATTTTCATTTTCACACTTGTGCTAGTCTACTGTCTGCCTATTAGAGCAAATACTTTTCAATGATTTGCATTCATCTATACTATCTATACTAATATTATCTTTTACAAAAACTAAGCTGAACAAAAGACGTAATGATATTGTGGGGTCTATATTGGCTCACCTAAAGTTCTTTATCCGAAATTGTACTTCCTAAGGATTTGTAATCCGAAAGATCAGTCTTCCTAAAATTTTTCATCCTAAAGTTTTTATTCATACTATTTGTAGTGCTACCGGCGATGTTCATAACACTCATGTTTCCGAAAATTTTTATTAATAATATCATTAATGTAAATATATTTAAACTCCTACTGTTTTTTATCATAACGCTTCTGTCCCTAAACATAATTACCATAATATTTTCACTCATACTTGGAAAAAAAAAATTACCAAGCGTAATAAAAAATTATATGTGGGTAGAAGATGATATTTATAGTTTTAATTTGAGGGTATGATTATTATTTGGGGGTATGCTTTACATAACGTACTGAGTTGTGTCTATTGCTAAGTTCAAACCTACTGCGCGTGCGTGCAAGCAAGCATGCAGCATACAAGCAAGCATGCAGCGTGCAAACAACCATGCGGAAAACGAAATTCTATGAAATTTCTGTTTGCGAAACAAGGGGACACCGTTATACATGTTATGTGAAAATAAAGTTACGCAAAATTAATGTATATAGTACTGATTATTATGAATAAAAAGAAATCTAAACAAAAAATATATGACTTTGAATAATAGTGTAAAGATGGTTATGTTGAGAAAATATAGGAAAACAAATAAAAGTATAATAGATGTTTATTGCTACTGACATTATGAAGTTGAATGCTTCGGATTATGAACATTAGAGACAGAGTAGTTAGGAATTGTGATTTTTAGGATGAAAAATGTTAGGAAGAACATTTTCGGATTTCCAATTATCGGAGTTAAAAATTTAGGTGAACTTTGGCGCACCCGATATTGTGGCTCTATCCCCAAGGGTTCGTACTGTTTTTGCCAGACGTCAATATACCACCCAAACCAGCTTCATCTACAACAACCATAACTTTCAAATCAATATTTACCCAAAGCTACTCAACGAGTGTAAAAAAATCTTGATGGTTGGTTGAAACCTCTATCGTATGAAGAAACAGAATCCATCTTGGTTAGAGTCAGGCTAGGTGTAAGGAAAGCAACACCGCAAACTCACCTCATGACGTTACACTCAAAACACTCACTCCTCACAACAACAACACCACACTACACTCTCACCCTTTTACACACACACTCACTCACTCACACATAATATATTTCAAGCACACTAACTTAAAGCTGTCCATTTGAATGTCATTTTTCAAAATTGTATTTTCTTTTCTCTTAATTTACTCTATTCGATTCGTGACGAAAACTTCATGTTTTTGCGTTTTGCCCAGAGCAATATCGTAATTATGTGAGCAGATTATTTAAAGACAATTTACAGTTTTAGAATGATTTAGTCTTGATTTAGACAGCTACAGAGTAAAAGTATAATTTTTAATTATGGTTTTATAAAGCGAAGCGAACGAAAATAGACGTCAGAGTTAACTTTCAGGACGAATACAACCATTACAATATGCCAAAATATTTTGTTTTATGCGTTTTACCAACAGTATATACAGTCATAAAGACAGCTACAGAGCCAAAATTACGAAAATATTTCTATTATGTATTAAAAAACAATGTTGAATAAGTAGAAAATCGGTTCACTTTGTCAATTTTTTTTCACCAGTATTTGAATAAAAACATAACTGATATATTTACTTTATGAAAGTAAATGTTATGCTTAATATAGGTACAGAATATTTTTCAGTCCGTAATACGAACTCATTTATTTTAGACAATTATTTTAAAAAGCACTGTAAAAAATCGCGCGCTGTCGTTTGCCGATCAATTTCAATGATTCGTGCTTATTTCGTGCATATTTTTTTTTCTGATGCACACAAACTGACCATTGTATTGTACTAGTGTGTGTCAATGCTGCTACGCCGTTCTAGCAATCATTAAGATTTTGAGTTGCGCTAAATCGAATACGCGCCCTTAAGTAGGTAGTTATTCATTTCGTCTCAAACTCTCAGCATTGTAACTGAAGGAAGTAGCGAGACAGCCTCAATACAAGTATATTTTATAACTTATTGGGACTCCATAATGAAAAAAAAATGTATGAGATGTAATAAAAACGATTTTTATTTATTTAATACAGTAAAGCTTAAGATTTTGATTGTTTGATCGCTCTAATCTCCGGACTGATTCTGAAAACAATTTTGCTAATAGAAAGATACGTTATACCTGAGTTCTAAAGGTTAGGTTAGTCAGTAAAAGGTACGTACATTCGACTGTCAATACAATTAGAAATAGGCATTTTTTGTGTAAGTAAGAAAATTCACGCACACGAAGGCGCGGGCAACAGCTAGTAAGCTAGAATTTCGGTCATGGCGACCACTCTCAGTCAAATACGCAGGATATATTATAGTGCACAAGTGTGTGCGCAAACACAGGTGCACTCCCTCTTCCCTCACTCTCATAGTCCGGTGGGACGGCAGTCCGACACGACCGGGGAGAGATCAGGCGCAGGACCAACGCGACACGTGCGGGGTTTCACACCGTGAACCTCCGAACTCCGGGCTACTGAGAATTACCTAATGGAAAACCGAATAGATAACACCCGACCTGGGGGCCAAGTCTGCTATTTTTATAATTTCGTCATTACAACACGATCCCATTGTCATTTTGCTAAAAGTTTGTAATCTGCTAGATTCATAATGGTCGGATCATTGGTCGGTCGAATTAAAAGCAATGACTGCACAATGACGTTGTAATGGTAGGTCACTGATCAAAGGAACAATCGAAATTTTAGCAGATTACCCGCCCATTCAGTTGTCATTTTGTGCGAGATTACCATTCTATATCATTTCTTTCAATGGCGGGTCAGTGGTTGACCATTGGAAAGTCATAATGACGCCATTATATTAGTAGATTACCAAACTTGTCAAAATCAACAATTATGAAATCAATGATAGACTCTTCTGACACTATTGTAATAGTAGACTTGAGGCCCTGGGAATCGAACCTATTGCCCCACTCTGAGCAATCACGCTTGCAACCACGAGACCAACAAAGCAGTCAATATAGTTAGTAAAAAAAAGTAACACGACTTTAATTATCCATCAGACAAATATTTCAAACACACAAAGCAGCATAATTAATGGGATCTGTTAGCTCATCAACGCACGCATTAGACAAACATAGATTAGTTATATTTTGTTACTATTTGGAGGAGCTTTGTGACTAAGTAAAAGCCGCTCAGATCCATCGGTTAAAAGTTAAGCAACGCTATCCGCGGGCCGCCTATGGATGGGTGACAATCCATTTCATACCGTGCCTCGAAAAGCTCGTAAAGCCGTTGGTCCCGGCTGTCATTCGTAGATATTTGGCAGTTGTTAATGGTAGTCAGAAGCCAGAAAGTCTAACAACCAGTCTTACCAGTGGGTTTCATGTTACCCAGTTGGGAAAAGACTAGGCAGATGATAATTTTGTTTCTAGTAAACTTGGTTACTTTACAGGTTTGAACGACAATGATGACAAAATGTGTATAAAGGTTTGTTTTTTATTTTTTCTTCAGCCAATGGTCCAAAAACTCAGAGCGTAGTGTAGAAAATGGCGACCGAATATCATAATATCATTATTACAGCCAAGGATAGCTACATTTACCTTAATCCAATGTAGACAGAATCAATATTGAAAGTGGGTCGCCCACTCTCTTATACTAGGAATAGAAAAGCAATATGTTGTCTAAAAGACGAAAAGTATTGTCATTATTATCAGCCAGAATTTTCCCACTTCAGGGCAAAATCTTCTACTGAAGTACTGAACACACGACTAAACGGGTCCCTTTACATGGCAAGCGACATCACGGTAGGCCTAGGAAAAGATGGCGGAATGATATTGACTCCTTCAACAAAAACTAGTCCCAAATTGAATTGAAAGATTGGATTGAAGATTGGAGAGAATTGGAAGGAGACGAAATTACATATAGAATTAATATTGATAAGAGTAGTATAAAGTAAGAGTCCGCAGCGCCATTATGACGGGACGTATAACTCAAAACATATTTCTTCCTAAAAAAAAACGTTTTAAGAAACAAAAACATTAAACTCACATACAAAAACAACCAAACCAGGAACTCTTTAAACATGCTTTGTTTTATCTAAACCCTGTGGCTGAACAATTGGCTGCTGCGCTGTGGGTCTAGGCTTCGATTCCTGCACGGAACAAATATTTGAGGTACTTGATCCGGATCTGGTTTTGTGTGTATTGTGGTTCCTAGTGTGAGGCAAAGTTTGTATAAAGAAAAATATAAAACACAATAGTTCTTATGAAGTTAGTATTTCCACATAAACCTTGTTACAAAATTCTGAACGAAGTTTGGTCTCTTCACTCTTGGTTAAGCCTCGGGGTCCTAAGATACGTAGGTTCCTTAGGCCCTGCACTAAATAAAACAGCTTTATCTAATGCTTTTCAACATTATATCATCATATAAACAAAGAAATAGTGCAGTAGTAGCGCAATATTAAACATCTTGTTAATATATCAGGGGTGGCATGAAAATAGTTGTGATTTGAAAATTTACGATGTGAAGTTCGATACTGACGAACTTCAGATCTATATTACCTACCCCACACCTACGATCCACAACCAGAAATTGTTAGCTATATGTTCTGTTTGGTTTTTTTTGTTGTGGTGAGAACACGCACACACTCGCTAAACACACAGACACACACACACACTATCACACACAACACACACCCGTTACACATTTTAATAAAAAAAAAAACAGAAGCGATAGGTAGGTAAAGGTCGCCAGCTAGAAAATTATAAACAAGAACCTTGAACTATCCTAAGCAAATGTTAGTCATTGTTCTAGCGTTAGATAATATTTAGAAGGCTTTAATTTTGAGAACCCTATTCCACAGGGGCGTTAGTAATCCTGATAGCTTTAATTAATTACCACTTTCTACATAGGTAACCCGTTTACAGAGAACTTCGCAGGGTGTTACGTTATAATGAAGTGTTAATGCTTTTACAGAAATTAATTGGAGAGCTGTTACATTAATATGAGCTTCCGACTAAGAGGAAATAATGTACATTGGTAGAACATAACTGTTACAGATACAAATATCATTGGTTAGGTACGAAAAGTTTCTTGACAAAATACTTAGGTTTTTTTTATTAATCGGTTTTATTGGAAAGAAGCATAAAAATTATGTAGATACTAAAAGCTATAAAATAGGTAGGTCCTAGGCACCAGTCATCACACCACTCCCCTCATCAATTAAAGACAGGGGTTCCCAATCTGTGTGTCGCGATGCCTTGGTGCATCACGGTACCACGTAGGTCACCGGCACGCCATTTCCTTTTCATTGATTGTAGGGCAATCATTGTACTTTTATATAATAACTAGCGGGCCTGGCAGACGTTGTCCTGCAACTCGACTATAGCGCCACCTGCCGGGTCCAATTGTGAATCTTAACCATTCTCGAATCCACTGAACACACACTAACAAATTCAGCAAAATCGATCCAGCCGTTTAGGAGGAGTTCACTGTCATACGTGTGTGCACAGAAGATTTTTAAATAATAAGACTAGCGGGCAGGGCAGACGTAGTCCTGCCCATAAAATAAAATAAATCATACGACTCGACTGTAGCGCCACCTACCGGCTCGAATTGTGAATCTAAACCATTCTCGAATCCCCTGGAACACACACAAATAATTTCATCCAATTCGGTACAGCCATTTAGGAGGAGTTCACTTTCATACACATGCACAGAAGATTTTTATATTATAAGATTAGCGGGCCTGGCAGACGTTGTCCTGCAACCCGATTATAGCGCCACCTGCCGGGTCCAATTGTGAATCTAAACCATTCTCGAATCCATTGGAGCAAACACAAACAAATTCAGCAAAATCGGGCCAGTCGTTTAGGAGGAATTCACTTTCATACACACGCACAGAAGATTTGTATATATATATAAGATTGTTATGTTTTAAATGAAATAATCCATACTTCTATACTACTATCCATACTTATTATACTTATTTTACGCTTTCACGATATAACGGCTAAACCAATTTTGATGAAATTTGGTATGAAGATAGCTTAAACCCTGCGGACGGACATTATGCTACTTTTTAATCCGCGACTTAGTCTGCATCTGCGAAAACCGATACGCGGACGAATTCACGGGCAAAAGCTAATAATTAATAAAAGCATTTCAATAAAAATAATAAATGAATAATCTTAATGTCTGCTAGAGATACACACAAAGATCCTCTTTTGAAGGGGCGTTATAACAAAATTACAATCCTTACAGGGAGTCGCAATGTATAAAAGATTGGGAACCCCTGATCTAGGGCATTGATCAGACGCAAAAATAAAATCATGAGGGCAAAAAAGAAAAAGGAGGTTCAAAGGTACTTAAAAATCGAGCAAAAATCGTTAAATAAAAATAACCTTACCACTCTACTAAAAAATATTTTTTTTTAAAAGCCCTTTTTGAAGGGAATCTATAATAGTACCCTAACAATTGACACATAAAATAAAAGCGATGGTTATTAATATAAAATAAATTGGTGAGGCATAATTGCCTCCACCAATCCACCAATCCTCCTCACCAATCATGTCACAATTGTTTTACCTCCTTTTGTTTGACTAATAAACGTTAATTTAATAATATAAAATTGTATAGCCACTTTGCACGTATTAGAAGTTCAGGCCACGGTGTAAAATATCCAGTCAGCTAAGCTTGCAACTTGGCTAATAGCCTAGGATGTGTCGCACATGCTTAAGTATCGCTACTCAAGCGCACTTCAACTAGATACGGGTTTTACGGTGAATCTAGTGGGTTAATACTTGCTAGGCTTCGGTCACGAAGACAGCGAAAGCGGGTTCGCGGCGCGGGCGGCGCGTCGACGCTGTACCCGGTCTCGAAGCCAGCGGTCAGACCGCACGGCGCTAAAACAGCGTAGTGTTGTGTTACAAGAAATTAGTATCTTGGTTCGCGAACGACATGTCCTTGAGGGTCGAAAAGTTGGAGTCGCGCCACAATACTAACTTCCAAGTCGTTCGTGGTGCGAGTTCCGACTCAGTATATTGAGAATTTGAGTCCTTCCTTAAGGAAAAGTTTTGGCCGAAGGGTGTCGTATTTCTGCGATTTCGGAGAAGGCTACGCGACACCACGCAGCGCAACACGATGCCGCCGTCACATCGTGTACAATAGTTTAATAATATTTTTTGTGGTTATTTATAGTCTGTAAGGGATGATGGTATTTGGTACCCGAAATAAAAAAGGTATTATTATTATTATTAAAATTGCAACATCTTTTTGATATTAATTCCTTCCTAAAGTTTTAATTTATTGTATATGTGAATGTGGATAAAAAGAATACTACCGCTAGATTGATACGCACCGCCCGCTCTCCGCGCCGCTGCCTTCGAGGCCACTTCCATATATCCATCAATGTATGCATTGAAACGCGTCGCACCCCGCGCCACCGCCCCGCTCCCGCTGACTTCGTGTCCGTGGCCTTAGGAAAAGGTACTTAGAGCTTTATCCAGCACTAGCACTTTACCACGACTTCACCCGCGTGAGGTTTCTTACGGATCCCTAATTTGTTGATGATAAAATATAGCCTTTACCACTCAGGGATAAGGTAGCTTCCTATTGGATAAAGAATTTTTTGTATCGGATGAGTACCTAGTTTCGGAGATGCATACAAACAAATTGTACCTCATTATTATAATGAAGAGGGAAGGGGAAGGGGAGGGGGGGGAGGGGGAGGGATATTAGAAGATAGAAGAAGAAGAACATAGAAGAAAGAGATAACTACATTTTTTTAACCGACTGCAAAAAAGGTGGATCTCTGTTTGACCCGTATGTATGACGTCCGTGATTTTCTCAAAAGCTCCTTCCTAATTTAATTTGGATTGCGTATTCGCTATTCGACTGCGTATTTTTTAACCGACTTCAAAAAGGAGGAGGTTATCAATTCGGATGTTTTTTTTTATGTATGGTCAGGCATTGATTGAGAACAATACCTGTTCCTTAAACCTTGCTCATTGCCTAACACTTTCTTGCCATCACGGCCAAAATCAAATGATTTATTAAAATATTTAATCACCATTTACAGATACAATATAACGAAGAGGGTAAAGTATCGGGCTCCGATGTCGGTGAGGACCTACGAGTGGTGCTTCTCCATGCCGCCAAGGTGCTCCAAGTGGAGCACAGAGATTAGGGACTTAACCAGGCTTGAGGTTAGTACTTTATAAACAACTACTTGAACATTCATGGAGTTTCTTGCTCGTTCTTCTCCATAGAAACCTACTGTTTGGAACGAGCAACTAGCTTCAACTTACTGACTGACTCTGACAATTCAAAAGTACCTGTAAATGGTTTAATTGAAATAAATGATTTTGAGTTTGAGTTTTGACATCGTCATGATCACCATCATAATGATTTATTCTAATAATATAATAATATGTGAGGACATTATTTTCATACACGGCTATCTGACCCCAAACTAGGGAGACCCTGTACTATGGATGTCAGACAGCTGATATACATACACAGATATCACTAATAGGTTTGCGTTTGACCGCAGCTCATGTAATCTTTCGTGATGCTGTGACCTAAGGTGGAGCACGCTTGCCTATGATGAACCGGTTCACTCGTGCCTTGATGATACCCAGATTATATTTATCGAGAAACAGAGAGGCGGGCAGTGAATTTTATAACAGCTGTAGGGTATCAACATTATTTCCCTCCCCTATATTTTTCAAAAAGGACTGGTTGGAACTGGCTTGCATACAGCGTGTTAATTCTCAACATCTTAATAGGGTCGTCGATCCACCTCATTATCGATCATACTATTATTACCAACACAAAAGGTTTATAACTTACTGCATGTCTTATCCAATTCAAGTCATCTTATTCCTATTTATTTCCCATGCAAGCCTTTATTTCAGAAGTCACCCGCTCCCCATTTCTACCCATACCATCTTCCACATAATCTACCCAACTTTATTTCGTCTTCCCCTACTGAAGTAACCAGGATTTTGTACAAACTTGACTTTAAAGAGTGTCTAGTAGTTTCTTACTCGGTCTTCTTCATAGAAAGTTACCTATTTTTGGAACGGGAAACTAGGTTCAACATTTTGACTAACTGACCGACTATACAGGGCGTCCTACGGATATGCCACATGGAGGGAAAGTACCTTGAATATTGTAGATGGAACATTTTACTGAAAGAAGAATTTATAAAACAATTTAAACCGCATTTTACATGGTTGAACCGGGAATCGAATCTCGTTACACGAGAAAAATAATCGCCCTGTAGCTTTATAATACCGATCGAAAGGCTTCATCGTATGGATTATTTTTTGCTAAATAACATAGTGCCAGAAGACCATGAATTTTAACATATTTAATACAAAATTAATCAATTTATCAAATGCTTAAAATGAGTCCCTTCCTGTTGAATACAAAGTCGCACTCTTTTGATTATTTCGCTCCCTGTCGATGTGTTGATCTTCTTGTGGTGGATATTTAGAATAATACCTCTAAATTCTGCTTGTAGCTCGTGGAAACTTTCATACTGGTTCTTGTAAACTATTTTTTTTACATATGGGTATATGTAAAAAAAATAGTTTACAAGAACCAGTATGAAAGTTTCCACGAGCTACATGTCAGACAGCTGATATACATACACAGATATCACTAATAGGCTTGCGTTTGGCCGCAGCTCATGTAATCTTTCGTGATGCTGTGACCTAAGATGGAGCACGCTTGCCTAGGATGAACCGGTTCACTCGTGCCTTGATTATACCCAGATTATATTTATCGAGAAACAGAGAGGCGGGCAGTGAATTTTATAACAGCTGTAGGGCATCAACGTTATAATATTTCCCTCCCCTAAATTTTCAAAAAGGACTGGTTGGAACTGGCTTGCATACAGCGTGTTGATTCTCAACATCTTAATAGGGTCGTCAATCCACCTCATTATCGATCATACTATTATTACCAACACAAAAGGTTTATAACTTACTGCATGTCTTATCCAATTCAAGTCATCTTATTCCTATTTATTTCCCATGCAAGCCTTTATTTTAGAAGTCACCCGCTCCCTATTTCTACCCATACCATCTTCCACATAATCTACCCAACTTTATTTCGTCTTCCCCTACTGAAGTAACCAGGATTTTGTACAAACTTGACTTTAAAGAGTGTCTAGTAGTTTCTTACTCGGTCTTCTTCATAGAAAGTTACCTATTTTTGGAACGGGAAACTAGGTTCAACATTTTGACTAACTGACCGACTATACAGGGCGTCCTACGGATATGCCACATGGAGGGAAAGTACCTTGAATATTGTAGATGGAACATTTTACTGAAAGAAGACTTTATTTGAATTTATAAAACAATTTAAACCGCATTTTACATGGTTGAACCGGGAATCGAAATCTCGTTACACGAGAAAAATAATCGCCCTGTAGCTTTATAATACCGATCGAAAGGCTTCATCTTATGGATTATTTTTTGCTAAATAACATAGTGCCAGAAATAAATGGAAGACAATGAATTTTAACATTTTTAACACAAAATTAATCAAATGCTTAAAATGAGTCCCTTCCTGTTGAATACAAAGTCGCACTCTTTTGATTATTTCGCTCCCTGTCGATTTTTTGATTTTATTGTGGTGGATATTTAGAATAATACGTCTAAATTCTGCTTGTAGCTCGTGGACACTTTCATACTGGTTCTTGTAAACTATTTTTTTTACATAAATACCCTATAAAAAAAATTCACATCAAATGTTAAAATTCATGGTCTTCCTTTTATTTATTTCTGACACTATGTTATTCAGCAAAAAATAATCCTTATTATGAAGCCTTTCGATCGGTATGATAAAGCTACAGGGTGATTATTTTTCTCGTGTAACGGGTTCGATTCCCTGTTCAACCATATAGTTATTTAAATATCTATGAATGCAGTTTATATTGTTTTTTTAAATTCAAATAAAGTCTTCTCTCAGTAAAATGTTCCATCTACAATATTCAAGGTACTTTCCCTCCGTGTGGCATATCCGTGGGACGCCCTGTATAGAGACCCCTAATAGTTCAAAAGTGCATGTAAATGATTAATAGGGTATTTTACTCTATACGAGAAAAAATCTATAAATATGTTATTGAGACAGTTTAGGCATAAAGCAGTCGGAAAACGTAAGTTTTAGCTCATAAAATAACAAAACAATTTTTTAAATTCAATTCAAAGTTTTCAGTATTTTTAATCTGTTCTAAAACACCGTGAAATAGTAGCGGCCATGTTATTACGCCATAAGGCTGTGTAAAAAAAAATTTTCAACTGTCAGTCAACCGATTGGCTTAATATAGGCTTTGTACTTTTATTATTTTCGTAACCAACGTGATTTTTTCATTATTACACCTACTACAAAATATGCTTTTAATTATTTTTAAATGATATACAATTATCATATTTAATATGAGCTCTTTGATACAAAACGAACTGACGTCATTTACGCTGAGCAATATGGCGTCCAGTAAGAGGCGTTGTCGTCAAACTACGCGCGAAATTTGAAAATTTAAAATTTAGATGCATTTTATGGCTTTTATCGATTGAATAAAAATTTTGTGTTTTTTTTTGGTGGCATATTAGCACTACAGAATTTTATTGAGACACTTTTCAAAAATGGGTGTAATACCCTATTGAAAATGTCTACTTTCACAACCAACTCACGGAAAACAGCATGATTTGAACTTGATGATGCTAAGAAGAAGACAGTTACAGCAGTGTCATGTCACAAAATTTGCTAAGAAACTGTAACAGAGGTTACTGCCACGTGTGAGTTCAACTTTTTGACATCGAGAGCCTAAACCATAATTATTATACAAAGCCACTTTCTAAATATACATAGAAAATAATAAAACTCATGGTATTTAAAATAAAGTTAACAAGAATCAAAGGGTACCTACTGCAGGTCACTCAATTAAATTGAAATATTCCTATAACTTAAAGAGGAAAATATACAGTTTAGATGTCAACAACTTTTTACTTAGGATTATCCTTGAGAAAAACTAGATCGATTGTGAAGTGCCTGTCCTAGCTAACCTTAATTATATCATTGCATTTGTTACAACACCACACATAACACTTTGTATCTTCAGACAGATCTAATGAATTTGCAGTACCTTGTACTTTTTCATGAGAATTACGGAATCACGGGTTTTAGTTGAGAATATAACTAGAAGCAGCGATAGCAATAACTAATTTATTTATTTTTTCATTTTTATTTATTTTACTTGTCCCATTGAGAGCGATGCGGACCAGCTTTTTGATGCCCTGTGAACCCTCCGTTGTAAATATTATATGTTTATATTTATTTTTAAGCTTTGTATATATTATATTTAATTGTTTTATGTTAATAAAGATAGCTAAATTAAAATATAATAAAATAATATTCAGTATCATCCCTTTTTTCATTGAATTACCTTTTCATTATATTTTTGAGTGCACATGGTCTGTGACAAAATTATTTTTTCTTTCTTTTACTATTTTCTTTCACTTTGTAGAAACTTTGAATACTTCCTTTCAAAAATATTTTAATAATAATCCTTTTTTAGGGTAGGTTAACTGTTTAGAAAAATATATTTAGCAACAGCATCCCCGTTGCTCAATATATTTTTCTAAACATAAAACGTTTGTAACGAAACCAAAGCGCGATTCAGAAAAGGTACAACGCTATGTTCTATCGAGCGAGGAGGTAACTGAATTTAAATTCCCAACCAACGGCTGTAAAAGTACAAATAAACTCGATCAAAATTACGCAACAATTGATACATTTAAAACATTCTGACGTCATAATATAATAAAAAAGAAAACCTATACCTATTAAACTAAAAAACTAAAACAATAAGGCATCAAAAAATTCCACCACATGGCCGTCAACTGAAAATGTGCCCAAGAGACTGGCGGCATTGTCACGTTGGATGGCAATGGTTAACCTCTGACCAAGGTAAAAACCAGCTCTTGGATCACGGAAAGTGTCAACAAACGTATTGAACATTTCCTTAAAAAGAAGCTGAGCACGTCTTAGTAAGAATGTTAATATTAAGTCATCCTGTTCATCGTTCATAATTTATACCCAGCGATCTATCTTAAGATTGATTGATTGTTAGAGTTGCTTGTACAGCTAACTTTACCAGTAATCATTATATTTACACGATCGTGGATCATGCTATGGCTTATTCTAATGAGTTTCCTTTCTTAAAAATGCTTCACGTTCATGTTTTGTTTATTCATCTTACTTAAACGCTGGATCAAATTCCAAGGTGAAATAAATCTTTAGTGAATGAAATTGTATAGCAATTATAAGGTTTTTTACCAGCCTAAACGTGGAAGAAACTTAATAAACAAATAATAAATCTAAATAATAATACTATGTACAATTCCAAGAAAAAGGCAGGGAGCTCAAATTAAGGGCATCAAAAAACTCGTCCACATCGTTGTCAACGGGACACGTGCCCAACAGGGTGGCAGCATTGCCACGTTGTATGGCAATGCAGATTCTTTGACCCAAGAATAGACTAGCCTTCCGGACACGTGTACAGTCGACCAGCCGCTTGGCGATGTCACGAAAACAATATGGGCACTCGGACCCCATGGCCCTAGAGTTTTCACCCCAAACAGCTCAAAAAGGCTATTATCAAGAAGGCTATTATAATATTTGAGGATTTGGGATTCCGTTCAATCAGCAAAAAGCGGCAAATCTCATTCGAGACTAGTCAAGTGCGCGGGGTTTTTATAGTGCACAAGTGTGTGCGCAAATTCTGATGCATTTCCTCTTCCCTCCCTCTCATAGTCAGATGGAACCGGACCGGGGAGAGAACAGGCACAGGACCAACGGCTTAACATGCTATCCGAGGCATGTAGGTGTTATACCACTAAATTCCAAACTCCGGGCTACTGCTAAGAAATTCTTTATGAAAAGATTCCAGTAACACTTTTTGCCCGACTTAGGAAACGGGCCAAGGACTGTATGCACAGCAACCACGCTAGCAACAACGAGAACAACGGAGCAGTCCAAGACCCGTGTCTGTCGTAGCCCGACAGACACGGGTCTTGGACTGCCCCGTTCTTGAGTTTCGATCCTTCGTTATTGACTTACATTATGCTCCTTTCTTCATCTCTAATATTATAAATATTGGTTGCCTAATCTTGTTTGCTAATATAGATAACACGGATTGGTTATGTCAAGGTCTTATGGATACGAGGACACTGGACATTGCTACCGCTCAAAAATAGTCCTATAGTCCCCAAATAGTCTCTTACTATGCAGTTGAAGGTCTGTCTATAGGTCTTCCTAAATAAATGAAACCGCTTCTTAGATAACAAACCGACATTCATATAACGTTACAGACAGAAGAAAGGACTGCTGAGGTGGCTGTATGCTGTCCAGGATACAAAATGAGGGATGTGTCCTGCGTTCCGATCTGTCCATTAGGGAAGACAGGACCTGGATGCTCGGAAGGTAACATTGAAGCTAGTAAAGGTGGTAGTGGGTACAAAAACAACCACTTCGTACTTTAGAATGGGTATATAAATAGATTGATTAACAATATTTCAGATTGCCCGGACAATAAATGGGGTCCAAACTGTATCAACGAATGTAAACGATGTAAGAAGGGTTTCTGCTCTCCCGTCACGGGTGAATGCGAGTGCTTGGACGGATGGCAAGGTGAGAGGTGGGTGGCCACTTTGTTGTCTAAATTAAGTACCTTTTTTATGCTGCAGTGTCCAGCTAGAAAGTATTAATCCAGACGCTCGTCGCTTCTGAGAACAGACAGATAATAAACAGTTCCTTTAAGAATAACATTAATCAATTTGAGGATTATTGTGAGAATTTTGTACAGACGCTATGACATCAAGCCAGTACAAACAACGATACAAGCAATTTTAATATTTCTAATTTGGTTGTGTTACATGATGTTCGAATTTAATATACAAGCAGACTAAAATTCAATATCAGTTATATTATATATTTTACACCCACTTTAACGTACTTCCTGTTTTGTTTTACAGTTGCGATGCGAGCATGCCATCAACGACAGCAACAACGTCGTTAGAGGAACTACTAACAGTACTGACTACTAAAAATACAATTCTTGCTACACCTAAAGTAACAACTGTCAGCACTACGGTATCGACCCCTAGTACCACAGCAGCAATTCCTAGCACTACAGTAACTACGCCTAGAACTTCAATAACAACTCCTAGTGTCACAACTTCTACTACTGCTGTCACTACTCCTACAACTACAGTAGCTCCTGTAACTACAGCAGCTCCTGCAACTACAGTAGCTGCTGAAACTACTGCAGGTCCTGCAACTACAGTTGCCCTTGTAGCTACAGTAGCTCCTGCCACTACAGTAGCTTCTGCAACGACGGTAACTCCTGAAACTACAGTGGCCCCTACGACTAAAATCACAACAATAGAGGCTGCTATTCTACCAATTAAAAATACGTTGACTACGTCGACAATGTCAAGCTCTTCTTCAAACCTTACCACTGATATTCAGGAAACAGCTGTAAAAAATATACCTATATTCACTTCTCTTAAAATACCTAAAATAATTACAATGTATGATAATACAACTTTTGTTACTACGAGTACTTCAAAAACCGCGAGACCCACTATTGAAGCAGCTACACAAAAGGTCAACATTGAGCAAATTAGTAATAGAACTGAAGATTTGGAAATTACTACTGAACCAGTTATAGTTATTTTTACTAACAAAATACAACAGAAACCTACCGCTGAAGTGCCAACTACGACTGACATGCCTACCACTGTACTTTCAACAACTCCTGTGGAAGCAACATCAAATACAGAGACTACCAAAAAGGAAACTACCACAAGAACTTTTCCAACTACAGTTAAATTTAAACCAAAGGAAATATGGATAAGACCAGCGCAAAAAGGTGAATCCCCAATAGTAGAAACAAAGATTAAAACCGCTCATGAATTTCCAAGGTACAGAAGTGCTAATAACAAAGATAACAAAGAAATCACACCTGTTATTACAACACCAAAGACGATAATTGTGTCTATTATACCTACATCTGTGTCTTATTCAACATTCAAAAAGATTGCTTTTACTTCGTCATTCATATCAGCAAAGAATAGTTCGACTGCTCAGTCGTACCACAAATCAGAAAATGAATTTACAAAGCCAATGCTGACTGAAACTACGACGCCACCTGTAAAATTGAGTCCATTGTCAAGAAAAGACTTATTGTCTACATCATACTTTATAAATAAAACATTAGTACCGAGCACTTCTGTAACTACAAAACCAACCACTTCTTCAACAAAATTGACTGCTCTAGTAACAAAACCTCTGGAAGTGTCTAAGACTACGTCTCATATTAATAAGACTAACAGCATGTCGACTGATATTAACAAAAATGTTTTTACTTCCATAACAACTACTTCTTCTAATACAACAAGAACTACACTGAAACAGAATCATTTACTTACCGCTCCAACTACTACTACATCTTTAATAACTTCAAGTGTGACTCAGACTTCGACGAGGCAAACCGCAAAACACTTGCTAAAATATGCAACTCCTAAAAAAGCAAACGTTTCAGCTGTAACAAAACAGTATATTAAACCAACTAATCCACCAACGGTAGTTGAAAAAGAGATTAAAAAGGTTAACTTTACTAAAAGTTTTGATAAAGTAACAACAGATGGACCGACGGATGATGAAGAATTTCATATTTTGACAGAGCCCGAACATATAACTGCCGTTATGGGGGAAAAAGGAACCGAACGGTCATCAGTAGATTTGATATCGGTGATAAGTATAGCAGGAGGCGTGATGATGGCAGTGATCACCGTCGCAGTGGTGATTGTGATGATAGAGAGGTGCAAGAAGCCCAGATATGAAGATGTGAGGAAGATCAATGATATAAGAATGCAAGTGATGATTGATAACAATGATGTGCCGCCGCCGTATGTAAGAAGCATTTTCCATACACCGTTGCCCGGTAAGTTTCAATGTCGAGATAATAATACATTAACGTTCAGATGCACCAAACCAACAGTAGTTTAACGGAGACTAAATTGATGCTGTCACTTTCTTTTCTATACAAAACGTAAGGGATGACATGAATTTAAAGTTGTGTTTTGTGCAACTCACTCTTACTTAGTTGTCTATAATTTTGAATCAATTAATAATAGTTCATTAGGTCGATTCTGTAAAATTCAAACAACAACTCACATCTCACATCGCTTTTCACTCTCACTTCGCATAAGGTTCAAAATGACCTTGATATATTTGACACTTTGATTCTGGTTCGAGTGCGAAGAGAGCGTCGAAGTGACGGGGTAATTACCTTACAGAATGCCACTTCTTAAGTCATCTCATACTTTATCTGTCAAAATCTCCTCGTCAATTTAGTTCAACTCGCTGACACGCTCAGGGTGGCGCTAGTGTATATTCGAATTATCAACCGAGTTTTTAGAATGCCAATCAAGAAACTCACAGCGGATTCAGATTCGAAGTTTAGAATGAGGTTTTACTGAATCACACCCCTGGTACTAAAGAAGGTTCAGTATGCAAAATCTACGACATACCAGTTAAATCACAGTCTGCTAGTAGTCCGTGATGACAACCAAAGGTATACATGGGACAACTGTCTCTAAGGTCTCTCCACTCTTAATCTCATTGTTCAAACATATTCATTGCCAAGATCAAAATTAGATCAGAGTCGTCAAGCATTGGGTGTAGCACCAGTTCTAGGGTAGAGCGAATGGAGCGGTGGTGGTGGTGGTAAAATCCCAAATGCGAGAAGCAATGAATATAAAGCAATTCATCACAGTTCCTTTTGTTTTTGTTAAAAAAGCAAGAGTTTCTTAATAAGAACTACTTACTTAATTAAATTTAAATACAATATGTTATGCCTTTTGCAATAAAAGTTTGTTTTTTTAAAGTTCATTGTTATTATGAACATAAACTGTAATACAATATTATGTGATGTGAGACTGTCGACTAAAGGGCGCCGTAAGATAGGTAATCTTGCTCTAACCTGATAAAGGCTAGGGTCAGGCCAGCTCCCAGAAGACAACCATCACCGGTGAAGGATGCCTAGGATATGCTATCCTGATGATTTAGTAGAAACATTAACAAAATCAAACTGATAACAATCTACGCCATGATACTGGTGCCAATTCTGTTGTGCACTTGCTAAAATTATTTTTAGCTATTTATATTTCTTTCCCTCCAATAAAACACGAAAGAGACAGCTGTTAATTTAAGTTGGTCTAAAATGTTCATACAATTATAGTTGTCATTTCAGAACCTACTGATTAAAAACACGGCGAAGTTCAAGGAAGAAACTAATTTGACATCTGTAACTTAGGTCTTATCTGTCGCCGTCCATTTCTTCAGCTGCGTGGTAGTAAGAGAGGTCTATTGTCTAATTTTAGTTTAGTTTGTGAACAAGGGAATCGGCACCAAGGTACTAGTAAATAAAATTGAACATTTGAATTAGGGAAAACGCCACTCAGAAAATGCTCAAATCTAATAAATTCTGAATCAAAAAGACTATAAATAAATAAATAAAAAATCATTTAATTTAAATAATAAAATACATACAGGCTGAATTCAAAATGAAAATCTAAACAACACTATTACTCGTCCACATTGGAGAAGAGATCCCATAAAAAAGCTAGAAAAGATGTATCTGGACAGTGGACACTCTTCTATAAAACATTTTGAGTGGATATTCTGCTGTGGGGAATTATACCCTATTACTTGGAATTGTGGGTTTAAATTATCAAGTACAAAGATTTGCGGCTCATTCACTAACGTCATAAATAAATCTCTGTGATAACGTCATCCTACAGGATTTATAGATACTCACTTCGTGAGTTGCATGATTGTGTGTGGCTGGGAGGAAGAAAAGATTATTTTAATTCTAGGGAGGGGTATATGTACCGCAATTTCGAAACTGTCGACATCGGCCCATTAGCTCAGTTGGTTAGAGCGTCGTGCTAATAACGCGAAGGTCGCGGGTTCGATCCCCTCATGGGCCACAGTTTTTTTTTGTTTTTTTTTTGGAATGACGTTTTTTGTTTTATTTTTCTAGATCCACCAACTTCGGAAAAGTGCCACTATCAACCTATATCAACCTTGGATCGGAATCTGAAACAATTTATGAGACCTGTCGTGGTACAAACTATTTCTCCTATCATGCTGGAAAATTTCAGAGGTAAAAACTAAAAATAAATAAGCTTTCCGATACGAAATATTGCCTATACTTATTTTTTAATAATTTGTTTATTTTTTCAGGTATTCTAGAATGCCATTACGATCATTTACCAAGAAGGAGCAATGATTTTACAACAATACAAACTCGATCCTCTATAGCGCCATCTATGAGCGACTGCAGTGAACTACGTCAACTTCGAGCTAGCGTTACTGAGTCCGCGATCGAGGCGTTGAAGTGCGAAGCCAAATTGGATGTTATTGATAACACAACATCAGAACCACTGTACGCTGAAATCCCTTGCTGGCGGCCACCTTCGGAACATGCTATTGAAATCATGAATTTGAATGGGGAAGCAGTTACCGAATTATGACCGCAATATCTAAGTCAAAAGAGTTAGATTCGCAAGTAGTTCTTAATTGTTGTAATAGATGGCGTTGCATGAATGTTTGTGTTGAAACTACCAAAGATTTTTGTGTGAATTATTAATTTTATCTATTAATGAATGTATTAGGCATATTATTAATAAAGTTAAAATTATACTTTGTTGTTATTTTTCTAATTTTCATAATTCATTGTGTGAGGGGAAAATAAACTGTTAATTTTATTGGAATTCAGGCGTTATTTTCTTGTGTAATAATAGTTATTTGTTATACAAGAGTGCAAAGTTGCTTTTTAACCGCGTGTTCAATTTTGATGACCGAGCAAGCGAAGGATTCTAAAATTGAATAACGAGCGCAGCGAGTGATTCAAAATTAGAATCCTGAGCGTTAGCGAGGGAATCAAAAGAGCACGAGGTGAAAAATCTTTGCACTCGAGTGCAACACGTAACTTTTCATTCCACCTCAGCGAGGAAATGACTAAATGCAAAAAAAAAACGTTTACAAAGTCTGAGTTTTTAACAAATTAAAAAAAAGTTGTATGATATATTCGGCACCATAGAGGTAGCAGTAAATAGGTTTAATGTTTTTTTTTAATTCACAAACTTAGTGCACACGATGTTCTAAATTCAATTTACTTTATCCTCTAGAGAATAAAAACGGCTTTTCCACTCAGAGATTGAAGATAAATTTACTTTATCCTCTAGAGAATAAAAACGGCTTTTCCACTCAGATATTGAAGATTAAAAATACTCTTTCCGAGATGGTGGGATGAAAAGATTATTATTATTATTATTGTGAACGAGACAACGCGACGGTGACAACAACTGCCGTTTCGTGGAAACCGTTTAATGAAGAGATAAACCTTATCAGGGTTAAAGTGCGTGGGTATTACTATTATCACACGACATCCTATGTTTTCTGTTGGTACGGATTTCGCAAAAGTACCTACCTATTGATTAAAGTTCCTACTTAGTTAATTAGCTATTTATCTTTCTGTTAAATTGACTGCAGTTCCCTTGTAAACAGTCAAACAAGTCAACTAGGAGTACCTCTGACATTGTTCGGGATTCTAGCATGTTTAGAATGTTTCCAGACCAGCCTCTAACAACGTTGGCACATTTATAATGACGTTCAAGAATGGCTTAATTGAAATAAATAATTTAACTTAGACTTAGATTGAACATTATGTACGTCTACCTAAGCAAACCTATATAAACAAATGAACATTCAATGTCCAGGGAGGGTCCAAAACAAGGACCACGTTCAGCAGTAGGTAGTGCTACTGGCCTGAACAACAGATCATCGGGAAATACATTATTTCTACAAGTAGTTAGATAATCTATCTACTCGTTAATAACTCTGGACACGTATGATCTACATATTTCGATACAGGTGTCCATCATACTCACGAGAGAGGTACCTATGTGGTTGGAGAAAGACGAATAAATGAAATGCACCAGTCAGTAATTAAATTCTATTTGACTAATACTACATCAAGCGTCCGGTGTTTCTTACCCTAGATACACACACAAGTTACTGTCAAGGTGCATGGCAAACGACATACATATTATGGAGAAGAACATTATATTTTGCATCGCCAGCATTATTGTTGTGTAGTCCCTACATTATGTTTCTTTCTATCCACCTGTCTACCTACTATACATTTCCAATCCAATGTGCTTTGGTCCCGACCAAAGCAGATTGGATTGGATTCAAGACTAGATTCACCAGAAACTGCAATTACATCTTCCATTTGAAACGAAGCGAAAGTCATAATGTGGATATGTAATATTATTGATAACCTTAGTCAGTACTTCGTTGAAAAATCCGAATCAAAACAATAAGATAAGAATACACGAGATCTTGCACTAAAGGCCTTGTCCAGTACCTAATAGTTACTCTCATAGTGACACTAGCTTTTGCACACGAATCCGTTTGCGTAAATTGTGTTACGGATCCCAAATAACTATATCTATATATATAAAAAGCAATATTATATATTAGGCAAAAGGGATTGACTAATGCATCAACGCACAGGCCAAACCCTTAAGGCTAGAAAATTGAAATTTCGTACACGTATTCATCATATAACGAAGGCATCCACTAAGGAAGGATTTTTAAAACTCAACCCTTAAGGGGGTGAAATAGGGGATAAAAGTTTGTATGAAACTTTTTATAATCCGTGGATATATTAGCATTACCTACCTACCTATAGGTAGGGTAAGGTAGGTAGGTAGGTAGGTAGATTGGTAGGGTAGGTAGGTAAGTTGGTAGGGTAGGTAGGTAGATTGGTAGGGTAGGTAGGTAAGTTGGTAGGGTAGGTAGGTAGATTGGTAGGGTAGGTAGGTAAGTTGCTAGGGTAGGTAGGTAGATTGGTAGGGTAGGTAGATAAGTTGGTAGGGTAGGTAGGTAGATTGGTAGGGTAGGTAGGTAGGTAGGTAGATTGGTAGGGCAGGTAGGTAAGTTGGTAGGGTAGGTAGGTAGATTGGTAGGGTACTGTTACATCCCTAGAATACACCCTTAAGTGCCTAGTCAGCACCCCATCATCACTTCCTTTCTAGACTTAGTAGATTAGTCAGGCCATAGCGTCAGTTCGGGTTAAGACTCCTACCGGATAGGTCGCAAGTCAGAATATTGACCAAGTTTCCCATTAATTACTGTAATTGTGCATTTCACTAAATATAATTGACTCCCATTTAAATAATCGTTTTTTTTAAAAAAGGCTTTTCTAAAGCCCGTACTAACATTGGTGGCAGCGGCAAGGGATTATATTCCCGTGGAACGTCTCGCGAAGTGTTATCCAGTGAAGGTGTACCTGTGCCAAGTGTATCTTGTGTGCTTCATAAACCTACGACCTACCTACGACCCGAACTCAACATATCCATCTGCGGCCTAAGAGAGGCCAACCCTGGCTGAAATAGGCCAATTCCAGCGGCCTAAGAGAGGCCAACCCTGGCTGAAATAGGCCAATTCCAGCGGCCTAAGAGAGGCCAACCCTGGCTGAAATAGGCCAACTCCAGTGGCCTAAGAGAGGCTAACCCCAGCTCAAAAGAGGCCAAATCCAGAGCCCTTTTGAGGTTCATCCAAGTCGTCACCTGTCTACTGTGCAGCGGTACTGAGCAGCGCGCTGCAGGCGCATTCTACGGAACTGCCCGTATCCAGCACCGACCAGGATCAGACGTCCTCCGTGTCCCCACAAAATGAAGTGTTTTTGTGTCCTGTGAGTCAGTTCAGTGCTATTAATTTTAATTCTATTTATAGATTGCCGTATTAAGAAAGCATAAGTTACTTTGTATTTGTCTATCTGTTTAACACTGCGTCCAGACCGTAGTCTAAACATCCTTCGCCCACGTATTCTGTTACTTAGTACTCAGAATACTGATAAGCCGTCCGAACCAGTTGGCTAACCATAGTTATTGTATTTTATTTCACAGCTAGTTATTTTAGTTATATACAATGACTAAATCAGATTCAAAAAAAGACCTTAGAGAGGTAAAAGATGAGGAAATACCCCTTAATGTTATTTTAAAGTTTATTAAGCCGTTTGATGGTTGTAGAGAAAAATTAAATGCTTTCCTAGTAAATTGCGATAATGCGATATCCTTATCTTCATCATCTCAAGAGGACATTGTCTTTAGATATATTATCAGCCAACTAGATGGTAAAGCGCAAAGCGCGTGTTCCATCAAGGACTTTGACAACTGGTCATCTCTTAAGGAATTCCTGAAAAATCAATTCGGTGAGCGAAAGCATTACGCCCATTTACTTACCGAACTTCAAGAGTGTCATCAAACTAACCAGGAGACGGTCAGCCAATTTCACCTGCGAGTCGAAACTTGCTTATCCAAATTACTTACAGAAGTAACAATTTCCAACATGAAGAAAAGTGAACTTGTTGGTAGAGTGGCTGCGATGGAGGATTTAGCGCTTCATACATTTAACATAGGGTTACATCCTCGTATAGCTAACATTGTAAGATGTAGAGATCCAAAAAACTTGAACGAGGCTGTCAACTATGCAATTTCCGAAGAAAAGATTCAGCAATACTCATTCAAACAACATGTTAACTTTAAAAAAGACAACACTAGACCTCCACCTAAGCCACATCAACCTAATTATAATAATCAACCTTCTTCCTCTAGAGATTCGTCGGTATGCAGGTACTGCAAGAAAGAAGGTCATACTTTAGCCGAATGTAAATTGCGCGAATATAATAATAAAAAATATAACAATAAATTCACTTCTTCCGCGCAACAACATTCTTTGAAGCCCAAAAACCCTCATGTAAACTTCGTAAACGACGAAGAAAATTCCTTTACAAATGATTTAGAATCTGATCAGGATAATTTAAATTACCAAACGTCTCGACAAGGTGTCGCACGAGACGAACTTTAAAAGACGACGCCATTAAACCTATATTCAATCACCATTTATCCTCTAGAGCTATACGACAGGGTAACCAGCCCCAAACTGGCAGCTCTCATAATGTCACGCGACAGGGTAACCAGCCCCAAACTGAAGACATTCTCCCTAGAGCTATACGACAGGGTAACCAGCCCCAAACTGGCAGTTCTCATAATGTCACGCGACAGGGTAACCAGCCCCAAACTGAAGACATTCTCCCTAGAGCTATACGACAGGGTAACCAGCCCCAAACTGGCAGCTCTCACAATGTCACGCGACAGGGTAACCAGCCCCAAACTGAAGACATTCTCCTTAGAGCTATACGACAGGGTAACCAGCCCCAAACTGGCAGCTCTCATAATGTCACGCGACAGGGTAACCAGCCCCAAACTGAAGACATTTCCAATCCTCTTCAATCCATGTGTATCCCTGAAAAAGAAAACAACGATGATTATAAAATATACGAAGTAAACACTAATCTAAAAACATACTTACCTTATATCGTCGCCCAGTCGTCTGTCAGCCAAAAACCACTTACCCTTTTGATAGACACTGGAGCATCCTTGTGTATTTTAAAAAAATCATGTTTATCCAAACCTCTTGAATTAGAGGTTGACAATGTCAAAATAAAAGGTATTGACTCAAAGGACCCGATTACGAGTCACGGTAACCTTACTCTGGACTTAAGTCTATCCCCTGGATACATAGTATTACATAAATTTCATATCTTTGATAACTTAAGTTTTCCCTATGATGGTATTATAGGTAATGACCTATTCATTAAAAGCGGCTGCCGAATTAATTATGATTCAGGTACGCTGGAAATCGCACATCATCATATAAAGTTGTCCTTCAACCATCCGTCTTACATAATACAACCGCGAACCGAAACCATCATAGAATGTTCAGTTAAAAACCCAGAAGTCAAGGAAGGTATAATTTTGGATCAACATATTTCTGATGAATTGTTAGTAGCTAATTCGATAGTGAAAATAAAAAGTAACAATCGAATAAATGTATCGATCCTGAACGTATCTGAAAAACCTATTTCAATAAATCCTAACCTCTCTTTAACCTTAATCCCGATAACTAAAAATGAAATACGCTTAACTCAACCTAACGTCAATTGTTATGAGAGAACAAACGGGGTCCTTAAACAGCTACGAACTTCCCATTTAAACTCTGAAGAGTCCGAAGTTCTTTATGACATCTGTAGTCAATATGCAGACATATTCTACCTTCCTGACGATGAACTCACTTCAACCAGTGCCATCGAGCATGAAATTAAAACAAGCTCCTCTCAACCTATAAATGTAAAATCTTATAGATTTCCAGAAGTTCATAAAGACGAGGTCAGAACCCAGATTAGTAAGATGCTGGAACAAAATATTATTAAACCATCTACCTCCCCATGGTCATCACCCATTTGGATAGTGCCCAAAAAAGTGGACGCCTCAGGAAAAAAGAAATGGCGTATAGTGATTGATTATCGCAAGCTCAACGACATTACTATTGGTGAGAGCTATCCAATTCCACAAATTAACGAAATCCTAGACCAGCTAGGTAAAAGTAAATACTTCACAACTCTTGATTTAGCATCAGGCTTTCATCAATTAAGAATTGCAGCTGAAGATGTCCCTAAAACTGCCTTTAGTGTACCAGAAGGTCACTACGAATTCATAAGAATGCCGTTTGGTCTCAAAAATGCCCCTGCAACCTTTCAGAGGCTCATGAACACAGTCCTGTCAGGCCTTCAAGGTATACATTGCTATGTATATTTAGATGACATCGTAATATATTCATATGATCTTACATCCCATGTCCAGAAATTATCCCACACATTTGAGAGATTGAGAAAATTCAACCTCAAGTTGCAACCAGACAAATGTGAGTTTCTTCGTAAAGAAGTTACTTATCTTGGTCACACCATTAGTGAAGCAGGCTTAAAACCTAACCCCGAGAAAATAAAAGCTGTCAGTGAATTTCCTATCCCTAAATGTCCAAAGGACGTAAAATCATTCCTAGGTTTGGTATCTTATTATCGTCGCTTCTTGCAGGATTTTTCCAAACTAGCAAAACCTCTTACATCCTTGTTGAAAAAGGATATACCATTTGATTGGACTAATAGTCAACAACTTGCTTTCGAAACACTAAAAAATAAGTTAATCTCAGCACCCGTCTTAATATATCCTGATTTTACTAAACCTTTCGTCCTGACGTGTGATGCGTCAAATTACGCAATTTCCGCGATACTCTCTCAAGGCGAGGTGGGAAAAGACCGCCCAATTGCTTTTGCCTCGCGCACACTAAATAAAGCTGAAACTAATTACAGCGTAACCGAAAAGGAATGTCTGGCTATTATTTTTGGGACGAAAATATTCCGCCCATATCTTTATGGTTACAAATTTAAAATCGTAACTGATCACAAACCACTTAAATGGCTATTTAATTGCAAAGAACCAGGCTCCAAGCTAGTTAGATGGAGATTAAAACTCGAGGAATATGACTATGAGATCGAATATAAAAAGGGTAAAATAAATAGTAACGCTGACGCTCTTTCTCGTTACCCTGTGAAATCCATTCGATTCCCAGATACCGCTCACGTACTTACCGACAAAGTACCACCCGTAAGTGTTCCACCTCCGGCTCAACAGCCTGAAATCCCTCCTTTTAATCCTGAAAGTCCTGGAATACCTGAAATTCCCGACTTACCTGACTTTATCGACTTACCTGAAAATATTGAATTACCTGATGACTTTGAACTTCCTGAAGATCTTGATATCCCAACTCCTCCTGAAGTCCTGAACGACGACGATACTTACTCTAAATGCCTGAAAAAGATAAATAGTAAATTAAATCAATTTGATACTATAATTCACGAACATAGTGAAACCCTATTAAAACACAAAACTGGTGATATGGTGTATATCAAACACCACCCGCGGCAGAACAAATCTCTGTCGCCTATCTGGAAAGGTCCACATAAAGTCATAAAGATTAATGGCAACAATACGTTAACCCTTCTCGTTAATCGCCGTCATGTCAAATATCACTATGATGAATTAAAACTGGCGGAAACAACTAATATTTAGTTATTATCTTAGTATTATATCTTAATCTAACAAACCTAGTTTTAACATATAAAAAAATAATGTTAGTTAAATATTTTGTATAATATATTTCAGAATATCTACATTCCTGTCCTTTGCAACATCCGATACCATCGAACAAGTCACTAAAAGCCCTGGTATATACTTCGACCCAATAGGAATCATGAAACAGACTAGAGATCATATTCATTTACTTGTACCTGTAGATATAACATATTTAAAACCCCACATAGATAACATAAACAATGCACTCAAAACTTCTATGCTTTTGTGTCAACAAAATACAATACTTAAAGAATCCGAATGTACAAATATACTACAGCCTCTGATCTTACGACTTAGCGATATTCTGAAAGACTATAATGCCTTATCTCACTTAACATCTGGGCGAGAAAAGAGATCCGCTTGGTTAGCAGGAGTTGGCTCTCTTTTCAAACAAGTCATTGGCACAATGGATGAAGACGATGCCATACGATATAATAACGCTATTCAAACCCAAAATAATAATAATATTAAACTTGCGTCTATTTTAAAAGATAATATTCTTGTAACAAGCACTGCTTTATCCCGTTACAACAAAACTCTTGAAACTATAACTATAAACGAAGTCCGTTTGAATGACGCTATTATTAATCTATCTAGTACTTTTAGTAATCTGTCAATTATATCCGATAAGTTGTATATTAAATCAAAGTTAAATGATGTCTATAATGAACTATTATCTTGTCTACTTAATCTGTCATTTAAATTAGATGACCTTGTAAATTCGATGTTATTTACTAGAACTAATACTCTTCACCCATCGGTCATGACACCAAATCAGCTGTATAATGAACTAGTAAGTAATGTTAGAAAATTACCTAGTTACGAAGAATTACCTTTAGATTTAGATTTAGATACTATTAATGCTTTGATTGATATGTCAAAGTTGTCATGTTATTTTGTAAACAATAAGTGAGTCTTTGTAATCAAAATTCCCCTTGTACACTCTTTTGAGTTAGACCTATTTAAATCTATTTCAGTACCTATACCGCATAACATGGAAAAACCAACCTCCTATGCTATGATTGTTCCATCTTGTAATTATGTTGGCATTAGTAAAGATAAACTAACATACACCTGTATAAGTAATCTAAAATCTTGTACTGAGCCCGTAAACAGAGTTTATATTTGTGATGATATTGATACACGCTCAATTCAAGAAACACCTACCTGTGAAACTGATATACTAACAAAAATTGTAACAGAAATACCTAAGTATTGTCAAACTAAATTAATGTATGGTCAGATAGATATTTGGCAAGAATTGCAAGGAAACAAATGGATATTTGTTCAATCCGAACCGACTAGACTTTCTATCCAGTGTAAATCTGATTTAGTAGAATTCAAAATATTAGGTACTGGTGTACTTAACATTCGACCTAATTGTATAGCTTTTTGTAAAAGTAAACAACTGTTTGGAAAGAACAATTTTAACATAAACGTTAAAACTATAGTTTCCGATTTTAATCTAATTAATGAAACCTGTTGTAATCTGGAAATGTTTAATATATCAAAGCCCAATTTGTTATTCTCTAAATTGTCAAATATAGACTTAGAAAAACTACCTAGTGTTATCAACAACCAAATGTTATCAGATGTCGACAAAATTATAAATAATTCTAGTCCCAACCTAATTGAATATAGTTCTCACTATCCACTTTTAACTTACCTTATTATCGTTATAATTTTAATTTTCATTAGTTACAAACTTTGTAAGAAGTTTGGAAAATATTCTGGCTGCAAAGCAAAACCATTACAAAACGATAACACCATAGATAATGATTCAGAACCTGAAATAATTCCTCTTCCAAGGTTAAGAATAAACTCGTAACTTTCCACGAAAACCGTAAAGTTCCTCTTAAAGGGGGGGTTGTTACATCCCTAGAATACACCCTTAAGTGCCTAGTCAGCACCCCATCATCACTTCCTTTCTAGACTTAGTAGATTAGTCAGGCCATAGCGTCAGTTCGGGTTAAGACTCCTACCGGATAGGTCGCAAGTCAGAATATTGACCAAGTTTCCCATTAATTACTGTAATTGTGCATTTCACTAAATATAATTGACTCCCATTTAAATAATCGTTTTTTTTAAAAAAGGCTTTTCTAAAGCCCGTACTAACAGTACGTAGGTAAGTTGGTAGGGTAGGTAGGTAGGTAGGTAGATTGGTAGGGCAGGTAGGTAAGTTGGTACGGTAGATAGGTAGATAGGGACAGGACAATAAAATATAACGTACATACAATAATTTAGGGATAATGTAGCTTTCTATTAGCATAAGAATTGACCTGTTAGAATTTAAATAAATGTCGCGTATGATGGGATTATCCAGGGAAAAGATTAGGGAAACTCCAGATGACTCAACAACGTTTTATATTTATTTTCACCAGAACACCTATAATACAACTGCTTGCTCTTTATCGTTCACCTTGCTTTTTTTTCCTTCCCCTTTCATTTGTTTTATCCACGAAATAAGTATCTTACTTCGTGGTTCTATCATTCATTCAGAAACTTATATTTTAATTGTTTAGAAAGCTGAACTATACAGCCTATGTTGATGTTAAATTAATGAATCCTACATAAATTAATAATTCTTTACGAATTTCAGTCAGGGCGACCCATTCAAATGGAGATCAACCAAGACCTACGCAGTATTCCGAGTAAACCATGGCCACCAATTTGTACTGGTCGATGATAATGCGCCCGCCTCCGAGAATACGACATCACAAGGTTAGACTGGCCTGCCGGCTCGCCTGACTTAAACCCAAGAGAACACGCGTGGGATGCTCTGCAAGCTGTTTGGAACCGTCAGCCACGTCCCCAGACAGTGCCAGAGCTCAGGGAAGCCGCTATTCAAGAAAGGGACAGGTTACCCCAAGAAATTCTGGATAACTTAACCAAGACCTACGCAGAAGATATTATAGTGCACAAGTGTCTGCGCAAACACAGGTGCACTCTCTCTTCCCTCACCCTCATAGTCCAGTGGGACGGTAAAGGTCATAGCTCATTAGAGCCACCCGGCACCCGACTAGCCTCGTCGATCGACGTCTACTCGTTGTCGACAGGTAGTCCACGGACGGACGACACGTTGTTACTTGTGAACGTCGCGTGGTCAACCAGTGAACCTTGCGTGGCCAACGAGTGAACGTCCAGTGGCCAACGAGTGGACATCGCCGTCGCTTGGTCCACGAATTTTCGAGTAGTCTGTTTGCAATTGGCACTAGGTCTACACGTGTGTTTCTCTATGTCAAACTTTACAAACGGTGAATTGGCACTCATAGCTGTCGCGCATCGTCAACACATCGTCCTCGCGTGAATCATTCGCGGACAGCGCACGGTCCACTCGGGACCCGTGCATTGGCAATGTGCAAGGCAAGCATGCGAGCAGTGAATTGTCACCGAGTGGTCCACTCGCCGTCCGCGCGTGGAAAGCTTGCGAGCGAGGCGATCCGGTGACGATACGGTGTTGATATAATGAGTGCATATCCATGGAAGCCCATATAAATAATACTAACCGGGTGGCGAGTGCCGGGTGCCGGGTGACTCTAATGAGCTATGACCACAGTATTACAATATATCCTATTGTAATACTGTGCTATGACCTTAATCCAACACGATCGCAGAGAAATCAGGCGCGGGAGCAACGGTTTTACCTGCTTTACGTGTCTCATCACCGACTTCGAAACTTCGGACTGCTAAACCCAATAACACTTTGCTTGACCTAGGAGTCGAACTCAAAAGTTTCTCTGTCGAGCTTAGCAGGCGCGCTTGCAAACACGAGACGAGACCAACGGAGCAGTTACAGCTAGTTACTTATTTGCAAGAACTTATAATAGTTTACCGTCCGCAGACTCTCAATCTATTAGGTAATTAGTAAATCTTATAAGAACTGGTACAAGTAAACAACTACATTTAAACGTAGTTGTTTACTTATACCAAAACGCGTTTTAAATAAGCGACAAGATATCAACTACTGACATTGTACCTTGTAATGAATCATGAACAGTCAAATGCTCAATTCTCGTACCTAACATAGGTACCTACTTAACTACTACTGCCGAAACTACATAAGTATCTACCAACCTAGCAACTGATTGATGATCAGTAGGTAGGTAAACAAGTACTTTGGCTTATAAAGTAGCCTCTCTAAGGCTCTGCGTATTCAATAAGCCAAACACTTCACTGGGAACTCATTATTCCATTACTCAGAACCGAATCTGCAAAAAATCAAATTAATATTATTATAGTTCGACAAGACAAAAAAAAACATTCAAGATATATCACAGTTTTCCTCAAACACCACCTAAGACAGAATGGTCGTAGGTCGGTCAAATTCTACGAAAAAACCACGGTGACACAGTTAGTAACATTATGTTTTGTTTTATATTCATCAAAATATTGCAAAACATGCATTATCTCATCGTTTCCGACGAATGACGACATCTACTGAATTGGGGGTCGGTGGCGAAATATTAAATCTATGCTGTGCTCTCAAACCAATAAAAAAATGTTTTGGTCTGAGGTTAGTGCTGTATTTTTAATTGTCGAGCAATCACCGAGAGTTCTTCGACTCTTGTTTAAAAACACATAAAGTAATGGTTAATACAAATATGTAGGTGTAAATCCCAGATAATTAGGTCCTCATTTCACATTTCGCACAAAAAGGAATGTATGATAATAAATTGGTGACTTAATAAAAAAAATATATATTAATAATAAAATTGCCATGGAGCAGTTGCATCAGGGTCTGATATAAAAATAAAAAAAATGCACATAGAACTTATAACTTTGAGGTTTCTATTCTATTCTTTTTTTTTTCATAGCAAGCAATGAAGAAGTCGACAGTTCTGTTAAAGTCAAAAGTAAATTAGAAAAGCAAGTAGTGTGTAAAAAAGGGTGGAATAATCTAGAAAGATTTGTACAATAAGCAATTGTTGAATCCCAGGCAGGACCTACTGATAAATTATTATTAATTTTACAATACACATAGATAAAATTCATACTTTTGTGTCACCAGTTTTATGGGCTGTCAGTCAAGTGTCAAACATTTAAACAATTTAAACTTTTAAGTACAGAACCCAAAGCTACGAAATCTTTCACGCCTATTTATCCTAGTACAGCACTGTGTGCTAATTTTAGTGGCAGTGTGCCATGAAGACCAGTGGAACAAACAAGTAAGATACGTTGGTAAGTAAAGTTAGTTATGTCATACTTATTTTATATTCATCTGCTTTTGTATTGGACATAAAGATAGCGTGATATCGAAGGTCAAATTTGCATTCGACTTGAATTTAGTTATTCGTTTTGTATGATGTTCTTTTGTTTGAGAGATGTTTTGGACTCGATTTTTTTTTAATTATGTGTGTTATGTATTGGTAAATATATACTTCCATACCGACTTATAATATTATAAAGTGGTAAAGATTGTTTATTTACTTTTTTTGTTTGGAAGCGATAATCTCTGAAACTACATACTGCAATGCTATTTTGTAAGAACTCACTTCAGTGCTCACTTTCCGCGGTGAAAAGTGTATTAGGTATTCCGTACTTAACTCATTAAAAACTAAGCTGGCGCCACTGAATAGGAACGTAGGTGAAGCGAACTATTTTCAATTTAGGTAAGTGAAATCGGAAATGTGTTAGGATTCGAATTGGTGGGTGATATCTTACAGACTTGCACTGCGTCCGATTACAAATATTCACAGGTCAACAGCTATTTCAATGTCATATGCCAATGTCATACGTCGTTTATGTATAATTATGTTTTATGCTATGTCTGCTCGACGTCTGGACTGGGGCTTTTCGCTAGTTCTTCTCCATAGAGACCTACGTTTTGGAACGAGCAACTAGCTTCAACTTTATAACTAACTAACTGACTCTTTAACAATCCAAAAGTGGCCGTAAATGGTTTAATTGAAATAAATGTTTGGTTTTAAATTCCATGCACACGAAGTCGCCAGCAGAAGCTAGTATGTACAATTTAAAATAATAAAATAACCATTTATTCCGAAAATTTTCTTTATAATTTTTGTGTAAGTATAATCTGTGCAATTTGGCGGTTGGCGTAGTGGCTGAGCGATCGACTGCTACGCAGCGTGTTGCGGGTTCGATTCCCGCCCAGGGGAAATATTTGTGTGATGAGCACTTGTGTTTGCCTTGAGTCTGGGTGTTGTTTATCTATATATGTATGTATTTAAAATGTATTTGTGTATGTATATCAGCTGTCTGACACCCATAGTACAGGGTCTCCCTAATTTGGGGTCAGATGGCCGTGTGTGAAATGTCCCCACATATTATTATTATTATTTAATATTTAAATTGTTATGTTTAAAGACTTGTTATATTTGTGAACTGTCCCTGGATTCGATGTGCCTTTTGACACAGGCCTCTTTTTCATTGAACTCTATCGTAAACAACCCTTGATGGCCCCAAGGTCAGATGAATATCATTTAGGTACCCATTTTCTTGTAGAGCATCCTTGCCTTCTTGTGCCGTCGCATAGTATGCCATAGTGTAACTTCATAGCCGCGTTTATTTATTTTGTGCATTGTCCAGTGTCATCTTTGATGTGAAACCATAAAAATATGAAACGAAATAAAACGTTTAACACTTCCAGCATCCTCCCCTGCTTAAATATGATATACTTTATACAAGGTGAAATTGAATTTATGAGCAAATTTTTAAGGAGTGACTCAGACCACTAACTTGAACAACTTTCATTATGAAACTAACTCAAATAGCGTGAAAAAAGCTGTTCCATACATTTTGTCCGAGTACCTATTGCACTTCTGTATGGAACAGCTGATTTTTTTTTCGCACTGTTTGATTTGGCTCCAAAATGAAAGCTGTTCAGGTCCGTGGTCTGAGTCACTCCTCAAAAATTTGCTCATGAATTCAATTTCAGCCTGTATATTTTTTTTGTTAATGCAGTAAAAAAAAATCCTAAACATTACTTAACTTTCATTACAGATAAATAATGCGTCTGTTTATATTAGCGCTAGTAGTGCTATGCGCGCACGCAACCCCTCAGTATACGAAGACTGCGGGGGTGAAAGGTGGATACAGTGGCGGGGGGCATCAGTATCAGGGTGGAGAGAATCTTATCAAGTGAGTGTTTAAGACCAACAGTCGATTTTTTATAAGTGCCGTAAAACGGGGTGAATAGGGATGCAGGGGTGAATTGGGACGAAACTTTAAAGAAGATTTTAAATTTGAAATAATATAGTTTGTTGACAATAATGACTCAATAATATATTATACTTTTTTCTAGTGCCCTTGTTTGCAACAAACTATATTATTTGAACCTTAAAATACTTTTTAAAGTTTCGTCCCGATTCACCCCGTTTTACCGGTACATAGTTAACTATATATCTTGTGTTGCTTTGAAATTAATTCCGCAATTTAGATGTTTGTATTGATAGCATGTTCACAACTCACACATGGATGAACATCACGATTTCGAAAAATATTTTTCCAAAACGAGATATTTTGTAATCTTTATTTTGTTTACACATAAATACATAATCCGTTCAACGACGACTGATCGAATGATGTGACTTTTTAATCGACTTCAAAAAGGAAGAGGTTCTCAATTTGATTGGTATTTTTTTTAATTTAAAGTCGGTACACCGATTACGCTGAGATTTATGATCTGATTTACGTGATTCTCCTTTAGTTTGATGCGGAATAGTTGCCATTTAGTCCCATAAAAATTTTACATAGTTTGGCCAAGTATAGATTAGCCATTTTAAGAACATTTTTTTTATTTTTTTTTATGTTCGACGAAGCATAACTTTTTTCAGTACAATCCGATTTCGATGATTCTTTTTTTAGTTGATAGTGTATACCTCAAATTTGGCCCCTTATAAATTATCAATTATTATCAAGAAAATATTCCTACACCCCTAAGAGTAGAAAATTAAGGGATGGCTAATTTTTTTTTGGTGTCACCGTTTCGTAATTAATTTGTATGATAAGAAGTAGACACTAAAAAACGAAAAAAAAATCATTTTCATAAGTATGTACTTTTTAGAAAGCACATTATTATACTACTAGAATTATTATAATAGAAAACCCGAAGTAGAACATAAACCTAGGTTTCTCTTGGACATCATTGAGATCGGTGAATGGAAACACCACCGCGCCGTTGACAGCCTATCGGTCTTTTATCGGGTATATTTCGGAGAGTGTGCTTTGGAATTGCACAACTTAATTCCCCCATCCCCATTCTATCACCGGACGAGCAGGGATACGGCGAAGCGTCACCGCTATACGGTTGAAGTTCCACGGTCTCGAACCAAGCGCTTTTCTTCCACATTTATTGTGCGAACAGCCAGACTGTGGAATTCGCTGACCGCCTCTCTATTCCCCGATACATAATATAATCTGGGTATCTTCAAGGCACGAGTGAACCGTGTATGAGAAGAGGCCTTTGCCCTGTGGGACAATTGTAGACTGGTATTATTATTATTATTTAGAATCCGTTCAAATCAACAAAATGTTCAACTCAATTTAATCTTAATGTTATAAACCGATAAAGTCCGTTATAGAAAACAAACTAATAAATTGTCAGTCTGGTCTTCGTAATCATGAACTTCATTTTTTTCCAAGATTTTTCCGTGATCAACTTCTAATCTGGGTTAAGGTTCTACATTGGTTGATCTTTCTGCTTAGGAGTATACATTGTAGTGAATAATGTTTGTAGGTAGGTAGATACTTCCCTAAATGACGCAAGCTCTTGCAAATTTATTCTAAGGCCACTCACAGCCTATTAGATCATTGTTAAAATCACCATGACGCCATCAATACCTATCTTTGTATCTTCAAAGGTGTTGAAACCTCCTGTGTGCTCAAAAATCAGCTGCGTCTCAAGATGACCCCTCAAAATAACGTTTTCAAAGCCACAGTTATTGATTTAATTAAGTTTCATACATTTAGAGGTCAGAAGTATTTTAATCCTATTATTTTTCTACTAATCAGAGGTCTGAAGACAAACAAATAAGAATAGTAGATTGTTATACAAGGAGCTGAAAGGACCCATTATACACGAGGTAGTTTTACTCCCGAGCTTTAGCGAGGGAGTAAATAGAAACCGAGTTTTAATGGGTTTTAGCGCCGTGTGTTACACTATACTTTTCACTACGATTGCGAGAAATTAATTACGGTCACTACCAATTTAATTTGCAATTAGAGAAAAAAAAAGAAATATAAAGATTTCGCGCCAATGTCTTTTTTTTGTTTCTTCTGTAGCCGCAACACATTGCATGCATTCTACCAGAGATCGCCGTTACTAGTTCCATTTTCAAAATTAAAATGTGGTTCTTTTTTATGAAACAGTACTAAGTCGAGTCTTTATTCATGATTATTTAATTCTACTTAAGACTAAAGACTTTTTCGTTTTTGTAGGATCATTGTCATATTTGACACACAAAAATGAAAAAAAGAAAACTTTTTCCCCTAGAGGATGAAATGCTATTTTATCCCCGCTCTGGTATGCTACAATGACGGCTTTTTTGAGCAAGAGAAGTGAAAATACCATTTTATATTCAAAATAACTACTTTATTTTGTTTGTTATTTATTTTTATTTAAATATTTTAAAATATTTTTTTATGTTTTTTTTCTCTTTATTTTTCCACCATCATTTCCATCATCAATAACTCCACACACTTCACAATTTGGGGAATAATTTTTTCTCATCAGATCTCTTGGTGGTACCTACGTACGTAGAACGTAGTCCAAAAGTCGCTATCATGTGCGTTCTACTCATTTTAGAATGTATAAACCACGGAATGCGAGGAGGCTGACTTTGTATAACCCTGTACCCCAAAACCCCTTGATTTTACTAACGCTTTGAAAGTATTGATCCCATTTTTCAAAACAAACATATTTAAATTTTGGAAAATATTTTGTGTAATCAACTTCTATTATGATTTCTGTGCCTTCTTTAATTGCCAATTTAGCTAACCTGTCAGCCTCCTCATTACCTTATCCTACGTGCGATGGAACCCATTGCAACTTCACATTTGTCAGCCGTAAATTTAATACAAATCAAATCAAATCATTTATTTCTTGAATACATAAATGAATTTTAAAATTTTGTGTGCTATTCGAAGTCAGTACCTCAGATACCCAGATTTTAAAATAAAGCATACTGTGACTAAAGACACATCTTGCCATTTATCTTAAACATGGTAACGTAACACAATCAAATTGTATCGAATTTCATGTATCCTTTGTTAGAGACCCTTTATAAATAAATAAGCCCAAAGCTAATCCAATCCACATACAGTTACAATGAACATGCATGTCCACTTTGTGCTCGAAGTTTCTCAGCCAAAGATGGAATTACCAGTTACATCAGGGCACATGAAAGAGCAGCACACCTTTTTGAAGTTATACTTCTTTAGGCGCGTTATGAAAAAATGATGAGAGTGAAATTTTACGATGCGCGCATGCGCGCTTGCAGCGTCACACAAAATTCTCACGGGAGTAATTGTAAACAACGCCATCTCTGACGTACATGCTGAACTACTTACTGCCTTCGGCAGTAAGTAGTTGTTGTTGTTGATGGCGTTGTTTACAATTCAAATTGTGCTTATATACTTTTTTAATAATGCCAAAGAAGTATAACTTCTCACGCTCGTACATAAGTACACGCACCCATTTTTTTTTATTGAGCGAAGAAAATCCCTATCGCCGCACACAAAGCAAAACAGCCTATTTACGGCGCCGGAAATCAAAATATTGAACTCAATAAATACAAACAATTTTTATTGTAAAATGTTGCTTATTATTCCCCATATACGAAACAGTTAATAAATTGCGCCAGGACATACGAACAGGTTACTAAATGATCACTCAAGTTGACTCTTCGCACTTAGTGTAAATATGCATTCAGGACTGTGCTAAACGCAGTGTTTATAATAATATTATGTTATGTTTTTGTATAGTTACAGTGAGCCTAATTCACATTTTAGTTATGGACATTTTACTAATCAGTAGGTAAGTACTTCGAAATAAGATAATAATCAGAAATAAAGTAATCCATTTCAGATATAATAAAATAATAATAAACATTTATTTCAGACTGTGAATCCATATAAAGTGTTAGTAAAGACCTTAAGACTAATGTTAATAAACTTAAAAATATTAATAATTACAATTATTTATAATATTCTATAACCTAACGCCCTAAGTCGACCCTCACACTACCCACGCAGTATGTAGTACATACTCGTAGACGTATGAAGTCCGACCCAGTGACGCAGCATCGGGCAATCCCACCTACCGCACAACGCGCTCAGGAGACTGTTGGAGCTGGCACGCATTCGCTTCAGGATCGAGGCACACCGCTTTCGGATGATGGCCTGAAAGCCATCAATCCTCGCCTCAGCAAACATCCCCGATGCGCTACAAAACCGCGGCAGCCCCGCCAGCATCCTGAACGCGTTGTTGTACTGCACCCGCAGGGCGTTGTATGTCCTTTGCGTATACCTAACCCACAGACTGCATGTGTAGAATGACTGGCAGTAAGCTCTGAAGACAATACTGACTGATATAAAACAATTCAAAATATTTCAAAAAGTATTCTAGGTATTTTTATTTTGCTTATCTAATAGTGTTGTAACCATATAATAAAAGTTCCATCGAGTTCCGCTCATTTAAGGTAATCAGAGATAAGCCATTGGTTTTGCCTATTATTTCGAACTATCTTTGGTTCCAACTATTGCCAACTTTTGCTAAAATTTGACATTGTTTTTAAGGTAGTTGAAGTGACTCTATGAAGTCAAATGTTACTAATTAATATTTTCAGAATGTACTTATGATGATTATTATAAAGATAACGATTAAATCGTCATCTTTATAATAATCATCGTCGTAAATGTGCTCTTTCGCCCTGTGTGCGCCGCCCGGAAAGACATTAGAAAGCCGCACGGAAAGAGGTTATGTGGGGCTTGCACCCACTAAAAACTCCGCCTGTGCACGTACTTTAGCCTTGGTGGTTGGGCCGCGAGAACTGCTACGCATGACATTCCCGACCTATACAGTTTGGCCCACTTTAGGACTGCCTCTTTTTGTCCCGCCTCCGGGCTCCAATCTCCTTTAGCGAGGTCCGGATACACTGGGACATCACCACAACTCCAGGGACCGTGCAGCGTAGACAATTCTGCACCCCGATCTATCGTTCGCTGGCTCCTCTTATGGCGGTATCAAGTCGATATGCAGCACACATTTTTTTTTTTTTTGGTACGGGGTGGAAAATCCTCATGGATGTCGCCCTGGGGCGGGCGGAGGGGTCTGTCAGACTCTTACTGACTAAAAACCACCCCGGTGTTTCATCTCACACCTACCGTGCCGGCCCGCTGCAGCGGGCCACTTCTCGGGTCAGGGGGGGGAGTGAGGTGTTAGGCTCCCCCCCGGACATCTTAGAGGGGCGCGCGTAGAACACTACGCAAAGTCAACCACCAACATCATCATTAACATTGTTTTCTGAGTTTTATTTTTATATTCCTTTTCTTTCATGTTCACAGTAATTTTTACAACAATAACACCCAACACCAAGGATATGGAGGGTACGGAGGGAGGTCCAATCAGACTGAATCTATCAATTATGAAAAAGGCGTCTGTTATATTGAAGTACCGTAAGTATCATCTGGTTACTCCTCTATCCAATCGTGTTTTATCTAAAGACTAGTGTCTACCTGCGACCACCTCCACGTGAAAGTCAGGTAGAAGGCTAAATTATTTGTTATGTTTTATTGTTACATAAAACATAACAAATAATGTAGCCTTCTAAAAAGAGTTTGTATAATCCAGTCAGTATACTTATTTCTAGAAATTAACGCTTACAAACAAACGAAGAAACCAAAGGAAAACAATTTCAGTTTTTTTAATAATGTTATTAGCGACTCGTAACGGCTTCGCATAGGTGCAATGTAGATCAAACAAATTGTTTCAACCTTCTTCGTAAATCGCTCTAAGTATTGATGAAAATCTTATTAAAATCCGTTTAGAAGGACAGATGGCGGGAAGCGACTCAGTTTCATACTATGTAGAGATAATCTATCTGTAGGTTATGGTGCAACATGTTTTGTCTTCTGTTTTCAATTAGTGTAGGGGATGAACGAAACCATTTACTCTTTACAGAACAGCCAGCCTGGTCAGGGATCCTGCTCATGTCCCAGCTGGTAACGGAGTGAGTATTTTTAACAAAAACCAGTGATAACTGGAACGATTCTTCTCCTCATCATTTCAGCCGAAAGACGTCCACTGCTGGACATAGGCCTCCCCAAGGGGGGGGGGGGGTTCTCCTTATTATCAGCTATATCTCAAAGAGCTGCTGTTTACACAGTATTGTTAAATACCTATTAAGTAGTAGTATTTTACCACGTATTATATAGGAACATGATGCTTTTTATTTCAAATGCAAAGGGTTGACCGAACATTTTGCACTTTTGAAATTACAATGAAAAAAGACCACCACCCTCCTTTGGGGGAGGTCTTTGTCCAACAGTGAACGTCTCCCAGCTGATGGCGATGATGACAAGAGAAAAAGGTGGCGAGATGACCTGGACGCGAACCAGCAGGGATGGTTCGAAAGTTCCTGGAAAGACTTAGGGGAGGTCTTTGCCCAGTAGTGGGACAGCGAGGTTAGATAATTTGTTGCTGGCCTGTCGGTTATCTATCGGTTGCATTTTGGGGAGTGTGCGACGGAATTGCATAATTAAATTCCGCCGAGCCCGTTCCATCATCGGACCACAAGACGTACGGCGATGCGCCACCGGTACATGGTGGACATCCCACCCACACGCACGAAACGTTTTGGGAATACATTCATTGTGCGTACTGCTAAGGAGTGGAATTCCCTGCCTGAGTCTGTGTTTCCTGATAGCTACAACCTGGGAGTCTTTAAGGTATGAGTGAATAGGTTACTTCTAGGCAAGCGTGCTCCATCTTAGACCGCATCATCGCTTCCCATCAGGTGAGATAGTGGTCAAACGTATGCCTATCAATAGAAAAAAAAAAATATATATACAAAGAAATATCGTCCAGGTGATCGCCAACTCGCCGCTGGCTTTCCTGAAACCAGTAGTAAAATTTTCGAAATCTTCGACACAGAGCACTGGTCATGTTACCCATTTAACGCGTCCCCCTCTCAGAGGGGCCTGTGTCCCAACAGTGGTTACATTAGCTGATTAAAATATTATAATTTCCAGTCCCGTTCAGACCTGAGCCGCATCAGAAGCTGCTGCAGCGGCTACATCAGAAACATCCACAACTACAGAATCTGCGACCCAGTGTGTACCCACGAGTGCATCAACAGCCTTTGCAGTGCACCTGAAATATGTACTTGTTTCCCTGACCATGTCAAGAACTTGGCTGGCATTTGTGTGCCCACTTGCCCAATCGGTTGTCAGAACGGGCAATGTGCTGGAGGCGAATGTATTTGTAAGGATGGGTACAGACTGGATTACGAAGGCAAATTCTGTGTCCCTTACTGTCGGGAACAATGCGGTGGAGCGGGACGAGGTAAGGATAGTCAAAGTCAATGTCAAATCATTTATTTCAATAATATTCCATTAAAAGGCACTTTTGAACGCCATATTATGAAATTAGAATCTAGTTTCCCATAAACTTTCAATTAAGATTAAGGTTTATTGTTTCTAAATATGTACAATATTTACAAGAATAATAAAAAAGAAAACCTAAAATATGAAACTAAAAAAACCTAACACAATAAGGCATCATAGAATTCGTCCACATCGCCGTCATCTGGAAATGTACCCAAGAGACTGGCGGCATTGCCACGTTGGATGGCAATGCTTAATCTCCGATCAAGGTAAAAACCAGCTCTTGGATCACGGGAAGTGTCAACCAACCTTTTGGACATTTCCTTAAAAATATTTCTTTTCCCATTCCAAATGATAGTTTGGTATGGAGAAAAATGGACAAGAAACTCCAAACATACTCTTTTAAAAAAATCAACTCTTTATAAAAAATTATGAACAGACACATTGTCAGTGTTCACATATTCACAACCATAAAGCAATGCGAAATACCGGCCGCACGCGTCCGGGCGCGTGCGGTCGATGTTCCGCGTTCCTCAGTAGTGGGTTGAAATGTGCTTCACGCTATTCGAAGCCGATCCTTGATCTGTGATTAAACCAATTGGCCAGAATTTAGATAGTCAGTGCCCAGTTATTATCGGGTGTACTAATAAAGTCGTATAGCTACTTTATTCTACCCTGGTTATCACTGTGCCCAAACCAGGGACATCACCTGACGACCCAAAATAAAATCGCCCTATATCCCCCTCTGCCACTCGTCCAAACTGTGTATTCTACCCTAAAAGCTGTCTAATTTGAAAATATTTTAACCTACTCTTAGCTGTAAAAAGCTCTTGGTTCATTTTTAACAGCCATTGTTCTCTACCTCAACCTTTCTAAACTTTCAGGTAACTGCACAGCTCCAAACGTATGTGAATGCAAGAATGGATTGAGATCCACTCCCGAAGGCTCATGTAAACCAGCGTGTGACCGGTGTAAGGATGGCGAGTGCATTGGCCCTAATGAGTGTCGTTGTTCCTACGGTTTTTCGAAGAATCGCTATGGAGACTGCGAACCACAATGCTCAATGTAAGTCCATTCTAACCAAATAAGGTTGAGCTCTAACAGGAGTAATTTGTTGTACAGCCATCTAAAGAATAGTTTGGTGTCCAGTTAAGAAATCAACGTGTCATTGTTTATTGGGATGTAAACTATGAATTGGCCCACAAGTGTTGATGAAGGTTCAATGTCAATGTCATGTGGCAACAGTTTGTCAAAGTTGGTAAAAGTCATCTTGCAAATAGTGTTGTGGAGAAAATAGTATCCACTTTGATGTGATACTAGAATATTATTTATAATATCTACTTATTATTTAAATGCGTTAGACATTCTTTACCAGTCAACCAATAGTGGTAAAGATATAACATGGGAGGCGCGAATTATTGTGCCAGTGTAAAATAGCAAACCTAGAAGATAGAAAAAAAAAACAAAATATGTAATTACAATACTATTTGAATAATTTAAAATTATTAAAATAAGAATTATTTAAATATATTTTTTGTAATTATTTAAATATCAATAAAATATATATCTGAAATATAGAATTGAAAGGAGTATAATAACAACTTTTAAACTCAAACTCAAACTCAAAATCATTTATTTCAAATAAACCATTTACAGGTACTTTTGAATTGTCAGAGTCAGTCAGTCAGAAAGTTGAAGCTAGTTGCTCGTTCCAAACAGTAGGTTTCTATGGAGAAGAACGAGCAAGAAACTCCATGAACAACACTCTTTTAAAATCAATAATATGTTACAAATTTCGGTTACATCATTCATATTGAATCTAGGGTACAATGTGAGAACAATGTTACAAGTCGTGTACGTTAAAAGAGGTTTAGATAAAAATATAATCATAATAAACAATTCAAAATAAAATTAGAATAACCGAGGCAGCTAAGAGATGACCAGTCCCAACTAACGGCGCCCGTTCACGAACATGACGCACGGATCGGCATCATTCGACTCAACCATTTTGAAGGGAACCGAATGATCCAACACGCGCGCCACCGTCAGCGAGACATTCCAGTGAGCATGACGTACTCCCAACCGCCAGGGCACATTCAAGTCAATGAAAGACATACCTCGTAAATGGTAGCTTTAAATAATATAGTGCTCACATGTATGTGCTATGAAAAATTTATATAATAACACATTGAGTTTATACAATGCAAAGATAATGTAGATCTATATCTTCAGCAACTCCAAAAATAATGAAAAATGCTAATCAATGAATCTATGAACCCTTATGGCTGTGGAGCTAGACCAGCATCCAGCCAAGCATTTTTATCAGTGATGTATTCACCCAATGAATAATATGCTCGGCTGCATAGTGTGCGTTTTAAATAAGACTTAAATTTTGTCTCATTTAGTTGAACAATGTGGGGAGGTATTTTATTGTAACATTTTAAACAGTACCCCATGAAAGAAGTATCTACTTTAGCCAGTCTGAAACTCGGTTGAACTAGTTGGTCCCTATTTCTAGTGTTATAATTATGTCTTTCACCCCTTTTACTAAAAAGATGCTGATTTTTTCTAGCGTACATTATGTTTTCATAGATGTATTGACTTTACTATTTGTGTACTTAGTCTTCTTATTATTTTGTTCTAGTCCTTGCACGCCGCCAAACCGCTGCATAGCTCCGAATGTTTGCGACAATCCTGCAAACCCTTCCACCGCCACGCCACTGTCTCCCTACGGTCAACGTCCTAACAATAACAACCAAAATCAAACCGGTTTCCCCTATGGACAGCAGCCCCTGTATCCTAACTTACCTGGCAACCAACCATCGTATAACCCTGGCCAATCACAACAGAACTTACCGGGCTATCAACCATCTAATTTACCTGGTCAGCCACAAAACAATTACCCTGGTAGACCACAGCCAAATTACCCTGGAGGCACCCAATACAACTATCCAGGTTATCCCTATCCCAGTAATCCTGGTAGTGAAAATCAATACCCTGGCAACCAACTAACCAACAATACTGGGAATACACAATATTACCGACCTGGAGTACAACCTGTGGTACCTAACTACCCAGTCAACCAAAATAACTCAAATAACCAACATCCTACAGACTTCAATCAAAAACCGCAATATACGCCAGATGGACAACTTATTTACCACCATATTCCCGGTAACCAACCATCTCTATACCCCGACAGTCAGCATGTTGGCCCTGACCAGCGTCCTATTCCTGGCAACCTATCTCCCAATTCGAGCCAGACGTTACCCAATGGTGAAACATACTATCCCAATGGTCAATATTACCCTGGCAGTCAATATTACCCAGACCAGCGTCCTAATCCTAACTCTGGGTACCAGCCTATTAACCGACCGAACAATGCTGAACCTTTCTACCCGAACAGCCAAAATTATCCGGGTCAGCAAAACAATCCTTATAACCAGAACAATCAGCATCAACCGAATCAACCACAATACCCGGACAACCAAATGCCAGCCGTAGACCTGTTATGTTCAGTACCCTGCATCAATGGAATTTGTGTCGGAAGAGACATGTGTACCTGTAATTCGGGATACGTGGCTATTGGTGGGGACTCATCTAGGTAATGTATTCAACTGTTTTTATTATCTTATTTTGTCTTTGAGAACACCATCACCAGAAGCAATCGTTAATATATAATCGTTATGTCAGTAGTGGTGCCTATAAAGGTTTTAACTCTACTTACTATAAAAATCTAGTTTTTTTATTCATAAGTTCAATCATAGTTAATATCGCTTCATTCCTCCTGCGAGGCACTCACTATCAAGAACTTTATTTCCCGACGTTTTCTTGATGAGTGGCCCAGATTATGCAAATGGTTCTGTATTGCATCTAGAATAGCTCGTGGTTTTGTTTCTTTAAACGCATTACCTAAGTTCTACTCCTAGCCTTCCATGGTCACGGCGGCATTGTAAACTAAGGATTATAATGTTATTGGTACATGGAAAATTATACCCATATTCGGCCAGTTATAAGCCCTATTATTAGCTCTTACCATGGAAGTTGCGTCTCAGAATCTTCTGACGAAGATAAACCTAGTAACTCTTTCACCAGGGGATCGCTCTGAACCCATCATTCAATTCCAACCACAAGAATATACTGTTAAATTTGAATTAACTTTTTCATGTTGTTTCCAGGTGTGAGCCCCATTGCGTAGGCTGTTCCAACGGAGTTTGTGTGTCACCTTACGTGTGTCAGTGCAATCCTGGCTACTTTAAAGACTTCAGTGTCAAAGGCAGAACCTTGTGTGTTCGCCGCATCAGGCGATCAGCAGACACTTCAGCTCCGATCAATGTTGCTGATCTACTTGTTTTTGAAATACCTGACGATTATATTAATTAATTCAAGTCATTAAATACTCAATATTGATAATGGTTTTTATTGTTTTATTCCAATTTAAAACTAAGTGTCCACTTTATTCCATCTATAATCAGATTAAATGATTTTAAAAATAAAAAAAATAAAATAAAAATGGTTTACTTCAGATCTTATAAAATCCATAGAGTGTTAGTACAGAGAAATCATAAAAACTAGGGTTAGTAAAGAAAGACCTTATTTCGAAACGTGGATATTAACCCAATGCTGAACATACACAGTATCCTGCCTGTCTGCTATAACAGCCAGGATGCTGTTGGTGCTGGTGCGCAACCTGCAGAGCGCCGCAGCGCATCGCTTACGAAGCACGGCGTGAAGGATCTTTGGGAATAGCGAGCCCACAGGCAGCACGTGTAAAGCGATGTACAGTGTGCCCTAAAGAGTGTTACTTTAACTTGAGCATTACAACGTTTAAACCTGTGGGCTATCATATTCGCTCTAATCGCCAGCGCCCTGCGCTCCCTGTCCATGTCCTCATCGTCACGTAGGTCTTCAGTGACTTTGTGACCAAGGTATTTAAAGCGTGTGACTCTTTCCAAAGGCGTGCCATTTAAAGTTACAGCAGGAATCTCAGCTGGAGTCTTGGTACCGGCTTTAAATACCATAAGTTCACTTTTTGTTACATTATATTTGAGGCCATGACTAGCAGCATACGTCTCGCAAGCGTTGACTAATTTCCTTAGCCCACCGATCGTTGGACTCAGCAACACCATGTCGTCCGCGTAACTTATATTATTTACACATATGTTATCTATATGACAGCCGACATGCATGCTGCTGAGTCCTTCGATCAGCGCATTTACATATAGGTTGAACAAAATAGGGGATGACAACCCACCCTGTCTTACCCCACATTGAAGCCCGTATGGATCCGATATACTGCCTGACCACTTTACATAATTGACCTGACTCTGGTACCAAAACTTCAAGATGCCAATGACCTCCCCAGGAACCTTGGTTTTTCTAAGTTTATCCCAGAGTATGTTATAATTTACGCGGTCAAAGGCTTTGGAGAGGTCTAAAAAACAAGCATAAATAGGCGTTTTCCTACTGGTGTAATACTCAACAGTGTGCTTCAGGCTCAGTATAGCGCTCTCAGTAGAAAGTCCCGCGCGAAAACCAAACTGATTATCATGTAGGTTTATACATTCTTTTAACTGAGCCTCAAGCACGCTGTCTAGAACCTTTGCAATAACGGTGGCCAGTGAGATCGGCCTATAATTTGATTTTAGTGAATTATCTCCCGTCTTATTTTTTATTATGGGAATAACTACCGTTCTTGTTAGTTCCTTTGGTAAGTATCAGGGTCCAATACACAGATTAAAAAACATAGACAGAAGCCTAGAAATATGAGGTCCTGCGTTTTGCAGATGCTCGACGCTGAGACCATCGTGACTAGGAGATTTTCCTCCTTTCATATTTCTAACAATATTTCTTATTACTTTAGCACTCACTTTTGATCTAATGTAGTCACACCCGGCTTCAGCGTCCAGCATCCACTCGGAGACGCTTAGTGAGGATTCCACGGCAAAGTGATCTTTAAACGTGTTAGCAATCGACTCTGGATCCGTAATACCCTCGACACTCAAAGGAAGGCCAGACCCGACATTCAATTTATTGGTATGTTTCCAAAATTCCCGAAACTTATTTTTGGAATGTAATGTTGCTAGTCGATCCATCTTGATCTGCTCCTGGTGTTGTTGACACCATTTAAGCTTAGCTTTAAAAAACTTTCTGCTCTTACACATCGCTTCATATGCAGATCCCGCTTTAGGTTTACCAACAAGTAACCAATTTTGGAAATCAAGCCTGGCCACCCTATGAGTTTCGGCAACATACTTATTCCATCCCAACACTTGTTTTTTCCTGCCGCTTATACCGACCGTATAGGTTGATTCCGAGGCTTTACTAAGAGACGTGACAATATCATTATACATATTATCTATTATCCGTCTATGCTCTACAACGTTACACCGCTTATCACAACAAACAGCTAATTCCATTGGAAAATCTATTTTTCTTAACAACTCATTGCAAAGGTTTGTATACATACCGATTTGTTCTGGTTTCCTTTCGCCCCAGATCACTTTACTTTTGGGCACTTTTGTAACACACACATTTTTGGATTTTAATATATTTAAGTTACACTTGACAGACATAGGATAGTGGTCAGACCAGTATACATTATAATCAACATGAACATCCATGACAGAGGGCCACGCTGCACTAGTAACAATAATGTGATCTAGCCAGCGATGACAACCATGCGCTTCACTTACAAATGTGTGCATGTCAGAATCGACCCCACCTTTGACAACGTCTGCGCAAATCCATTCCTGATCATCACAAAAACTAAGTAGTTCTTTATAAAAATTCTCATATGGATGTGCATTAAAATCACCAAGAACATACACATAGTCTATACCACTTTCTTCAATAATGGCATGTATAGCGCCCATGCATTGTGTAAAATCAGACATGTTATCCGCACTGTCCGTAGGCATGTATACCGATATACACAGTAAGGGACGATCACTTGTCACTATTTTAATTGCACATAACCGAGGATTGTTACATTCAATAATCGTTACTGACGGGAACGCACTTTTACGCCACAATATTGCTGTTCCTCCATGCGGTCTACCTCGCAATATTCCAGCAGAAGTATCCACTGCCGATGCTCCAGTGCAGCCAAAATCTGGATTTATACAGTTAAGCCATTGCAAGTCATATAGCAGTAGCCATGTTTCCTGTAGGGCAATTATGTCAGACGCAAGACTTAGCCACCTAACATCTTCAACTGACCGCTTAACATTTTTACAATTAAATGTTGTAAAAGTATAACTGCTATTCTTATAATCCATTAATTATTGTGTAATAGGTTGCAAAATCTTTACTACGCTCGTATTGCTGGTCAGGTCACCAGAGTTTGTACGACTAAATTCTACAAAACGTCGAAAACGAATGCCATCGGGCCAAAAATTTACATCCATAAATGTATCCAAATGGTACCTTGGTACAGAAATTTTAAAGGCATTGTAGTTTCTTTGGGATTTCATATTTATCCTTTGAAGGTGAACATGCAACTTTGTCTTACTAAGTATATGATCAGAAATGTCCCGTTCCGTAGTACTCTTATCCACGTTATAAATAAATAAAGGTACCTTAATATCAGCCGCCTTGAATTTTCCCTCTGGCTCCATGGTTGCTATACCTTTCTGTCCAATGAACTTATTTTTCAACCGATTTTTCTGAACAAGTGTCCATTCTTCTGGAGGATCAACCTTATTCCATTGACTGGGTTTCTTAGCCATTTCAGCAAATGTCTTCGGTTTAGGTAAACAATCCAAATTTTGTTCCAACAGCGTCGATTCGTGTAAAATAGACGGTTCACTAACATTGTTGACATGCGGTAAATTCGTTGTTATTATTTGCGCCTCAACATTTGTGGTATTGAGCGCACACCGTGACGCACACATGGTACTATCTTCTAGCGCACGAACATCAACATTCGCTATTTTCGACGCGCACTCGTTATCTACAAACTCAACTGCGCCCGGACTGAGCGCGGCAGAACCGGTTTCTTCGCACACCGGCGGCGACTTGACAGTTTTATTTTTCAATACCTTCGTGTTATTAATTATCCGTTTTTCAAGAACTTGGCTAGGCCCAGGTTCAACGGATACATATTCCAGGCCCACTGGTCCACTGTCGTAAGAATGACTGTTCATCAGATGCGCACCCCTTTTTCTATTTACATTACTCTCGAAATAATTAACAATAGATGCCTGTTTTAAGTTTTCTACTTCACTTTTTAATGAGTTGAAAGTCTCCACTGTTACGTACCCCTCATGAACTTCTTTGAGCGCGCTACGCAACAGCTGTATGTCCTTTAAAAGTCCCGTTACATCTACGTGATCAAACGTAATAGGGGGTAGTTTATGCAGATCGCGAGCCACAAAAATAGGAATATTTTCAGGATCTGTGTTCTTCAGCAGTGTCAACACGTCCTCCAAGTCTCGTTGAGACTTCCCTTCACGTTTGCGAGTTTTCATACGTTGAGTTGTTGGTAATGAATTGAAGAGAAGTTTCTTGGCATCCTGTATTTCCTTCGCCGAGAAAGCACTTCCACAAATTCTCACAAGACTTTCTTCGTCCATCACATCAATTTTATTGCAGACAAATGCTAAGACTTCGTTAATAACGATGTTACAAGAGACACATTTCACAATATCCGATTCCATTGTTCAATTACACAGTAGCACACCCGTACGCTAACGTCGCTGCGTGTGCACAATGATTGTAGAGTGAAATTATCCCAAGTCCTGGGTTCGATTCTCATATCCCAAGTCCTGGGTTCGGTTCGTTACTTACCGACTTGCCTCTCGTATTTAAGGAAGCAGTGGTCTGAAATCTGCCTCAAGTCTGCTATTACAATAGTGTCAGAATGGTCTATCATTGATTTCATAATTGTTCATTTTGACAAGTTTGGTAATCTACTAATATAATGGCGTCATTATGACTTTCCAGTGGTCAACCCAGTGATTTTAAGTACAAGGAAATACTCCTGTAGTAGTATCTAGTGGGATATGGAAATAAGTCACAAAATTCCGAGAATTCTGTTCCAGTTTGATCACCGTACTTTGAGCCGTTTTTTTTTGTCTCTACTGCACAGATAGTGCCATCCACGAACACGCGTACCACTTTTTTTGGTCGATGGTCACGTAGTGCCCCACACTACGTGACCATCGACCAAAAAAAGTCGGCTTGATCCGGGCGTATATTTATCGTAGTGTGCATGCGAACTCATATACAATTCGTACGTATCGACAGCACTACAACACTAGCAGAGGATGCAGTTTGCCCTGTAAGCGATTAGGGAAAGAGTGGGGCGGGTCTTTGTGGATGGCGATACAGTAAAACCTGGTTAAGTGGGCTTTGGATATGGGAGAAACCTTTGTTATTGATAATTAAAATAAGGTCCCGACATTATTAATTTTGTACAAAAGACAAGGACAAGGTATATAATAATTAGGCAAAATAAAGCTAAATATGAGCTAGAAGTCTGAGACGGCTGTCTTCCAAACTAGGTAAAAAAAAGCGGCCAAGTGCGAGTCGGATTCGCCCATGAAGGGTTCCGTAGTAGCAAGTAACATTATATAAAAGTTCTTGCAGTTCGTTGTAACTTTGATCGATGTTTTAATAGTAATTATTTGCTTTTTTTTTTGCAAAATTTATTGTTTTTTTTCTGTTTTTGTATGAAAATATTAATGCGATTCACAGAATACATCACGGAATAATAAAAACAAGAGGAAGTGCCCTTAGTCTTACTTAATACTGGATCCAGTGTCGCCAAACTCACACATTTGCAAATTAAAATGTACTTGCAATACACAGAAAACGATGATATAATTGGCTACAAATTATGAACGCAACTTTGGCGAAAAGCTTATTTTATTGTTGTTCGAAATTAAATCGTATCACAACTGACGAACGTTGCTATTATTTTACATGACAAAATCACTAAAGAGATTTTTTCCATCTAACAATCCAGTTCGAGTAATGTCCAACGAGTTCAGCTATTCGACGCTAGAGAGCGCTGTTACCAAATTACTTAACATGACATCTATTGTAACTATGAATAGATGTCATTTTCGCATGCAACTGTTAACTATTTTGCTATTACAATGAGAGATGTGGTCAAGTTATCGATAATTTGTACAATGTAAGAAATATATTAATCATGTACGTAATGGATCAAAAATGATGATTAACTAATTATGTATTGACATATTTTTCTGCAATACCTTTCATTGAGTCCGTAATATGATTGTATGTAGGAAATTGATTGACATCCCAATGAAATGACGCATTATTTTAGACATGACAATATCTTTTTTAAATATGTGACAGTCTTTTAAAAACATAATTGACATCTCAATTTTTGTACATGAAAATAAACTATATAAATGTATATAGAATATTTATAGGCCTACGTTTAACCGCGAATGAATGACTATTTGTCAGAATATAGGTATAAGGTTTTTAAAACTCATTCTTTCAAACTCGTACTTTTATTTATCAAAAAAAAAGTTAGGTACTTTAAAAACATGTTATTGTTATTGTGTTATTGTTTTGTCGACACGAACTATTTGCATAAATGTGTCCCATCCCTAAACGAGTAGCGTCGAAGTTTCTAGAATTTATGCCACGTAAAACGATTACAGTCAAGACAGCGAGCAAGCTAATTTAGACTTTAGTGAACATAAGGTAGTTTTTAGTTCGCATCAAAGCAAAAATATGGTATTGTCAATAAAAATCGATTATATTGAAATATATGAAAGTTTTATACATTTTGGTGATACGATATACCTCTGCAAGAAACATTATTTGACCTGCTATCATTTTTGCATGTAAAAATTGCACAATAAGGCATGGTTGTATTTTTTTTCCTTACGTGCGATATTGTGCGATATGTCACGTCGCAGCAAGTAGTTGATCGCGACTGAACCAGTGTTGATCATTTCCACATAATTGTGCCACACGTTCGATGGCTGCGTGGCACTTCCACTTGTTTTATTATTCCGTGGAATACATCTACTTACCAAGTTTCAACAGTATAGTTCCTATAGTTTCGGGAAAAAGTGGCTGTGACATACGGACGGACAGGCAGACAGACATGACGAATCTATAAGGGTTCCGTTTTTTGCCATTTCGCTACGGAACCCTAAAAACAGTCAGTTTTTTCAATTTCTATGTACTATCTACCCATGCATTACATTTAGAGTAAGGCACTCTATTCTGTCCCCCCTTCAATTCCAAATGTTTATCTCTTTAAGACTTCGTAGCTCAATAAAGATTATATTTAAATGGGTCAATTTTTCAAATTTAGACAAGTTATGACACGCTTGTTTACAAACAGTATAATTTCTTCTATTTATATTATGATAAATGGTACATTTCGACCCTCTATAAATGAGACAACTGTCATGTTAACCTGCTTATTTGGAAAACTAGGTAAATGAAAAAACTCTATAAGTGATAAAAAATGATAGGTCTTGTCCCTTGAGATGCCAATTAAACAGGTATGTATTTAAAGATTACCTATTGCCCTGCAAGCAACAGCTTTGCCTATACACGCAACTACATACATACAAGATATAAGCTACGGCACCAACACAGACTGCAACAAAAAATACACAGTGTGATATAATTTTGACCTCGAACCTCACGACGCACGTGTGCTCACTCCCCGTCACTTCCGTGTCAATGTCACTCGTGTAGACTCGTTTCCTTCGTTTCCTTTTAACGCCGACGACGGTTCTCCCGCTGCCACTGGGTAATCGCAATGTTTCACTAAATTCTGAGTAGTGTCTATTACGATAGACAACACTACTCAGAATTTATTATTTTCAATAATAAAAAAAATAAATAATAAAAAAAAATTAATAATAAAATTATGTCTCAAACGCTTTAAGGTACGCCTTGAAGCGTTTGAGACATAATTTTATTATTTATTTTAAATTTTAAAGTTATGTAAGAAATGATTCCCTATCCATCCTGTATGCCAGAAAAAATTATGGCAAGGTATTATTATGGCAAATCAAATTATGCTAAAACAGTTATGCCAAAATATATTAGGAAGAAGAACATTATGCGAAAAGAAGGGATCCCTAACAAATAACCTATTTCCTAAATATCATTAGATGCTTTGTTATTTTAAGGAAAAGCGAATATTTGACATAATTTCCTCCTATAAGGAAACATAAATTGGTTATTAAATTTGTTACTTTGGTATGGTTTGGTATAATGGGCTGGTGTCCGCAACTCCACGTAAATACATAAAAATCCATACTCCATACTAATATTATAAATGTGGAAGTAACTCTGTCTGTTACGCTTTCACGATGAAACGGCTGAACCGATTTTGATGAAACTTGGTATGAAACTAGCATGAAACCTGGGGAAGGACATAGGATACTTTTTAATCCACGATTTTATCTGCATCCGCGATAACCGACATTCACGCGGACGAAGTCGCGGGCAAAAGCTAGTAAATTACAATTTAAATCCATACATTATAAATGCGAAAGTAACTCTGTCTGTTACGTTTTCACGTCGAAACGGCTGAACCGATTTTAACGAAATTTGGTATGAATATACCTTGAACCCCGGGGAAGGACATAAGCTACTTTTTATTCTGCGACTTCGTCTGCATCCGCGATAACCAAAATCCACGCGGACGAAGTCGCGGGCAAAAGCTAGTAAATTATAATTTAAATAGATTTATAAAATGTCGTGATGGCTCAGTGGCTCACGAGGTAGCTGATTTCCAAAATCCCAACGAGCAAGTATCAATGTGACTTTTTTAATTTCATATGTTTTTTATTTATTTATTTATTTTACTATTTATGTACACACAGTAGACAACACAGGAAAAGAACATCATAAAATATGAGTACATAGGTTTCTTAGTTTATCTTGGACATCATTGATATCGGTGAAGAAACACATCGTGAGAAAATCTGGAGTTATTCATTAAATATGTCTGAAATCTTGAGCACGCGTGGGTACCAATTCTCGTGCCTTCTCGGTATGAGAAGAGGCCTTTGGTCTGCAGTGAGGCAATTAAAGGCTGGTATTATTATAAAATGATTTGGTGTTGCAACATTATGTCTAGCCGTCTAGCGCATAAAAGACAATTTTATACTGACACAATAATAAAATGCACAATGATGTAAAAATACACTTTATATTGCAACAGTTGTGATAGTTCCTAGGGTTGAATTAAGCAATCGGGAGAACAGAGGTACCTATTTTGTTCGTAAATGTTTTTGTGAGTACCAAACCATACATTAGAATATTTAATCTATAGTATCATCATCTCATGAAATCCCCTATACCCTACCCTACCTATAGCTACCTACCTACCTAATGCAAATATATTCAAGGAATATAAAAAGTTTCATACAAACTTATTCCCTATTTCACCCTCTTAGGGTTTGAATTTTGATAAATCCTTCCTTATTGGATGCCTTCGTCATATGAGGAATACGTGTACGAGATTTCAATTTTCTAGCCTGTGCGTTGATACATCAGTCAATCACTTTTGCCTTTTATATAGATAGATAATCATAATTATTATTTTTGACAGCCATATAACAGGAAAAATGTGAATAATTATGATTAGTACCTAAGTAGGTGCCTAAAAATTATTACGCCTCGCTAGCAATTTCACATGTATCGTGCGTGCGGTTAGAAACATATAGACTCACATATCTACACAAACAGCCAGAGCTGAAACTACTATCTGTAGACCATACAAATGTTTGTCCGCAGCGCAGCAGCCTAATGCTAAACCACCACTGCGTCACCGTGTCGTCGTGTCATCATTACTTTAATAAGCTTTTTCTTAGCACCTCTGGGATGGATCTGCCAAGTACCAGCTGGAGGCGTTGGAAGTTTTATTTATTTATTTATTTTATTTATTTATTTTATCACAAGCACAACTACCTTTACAGGTTACAACCCCAATGCGATAGCGTGGTACTTAAGTAATTAAATTAAAAACTAACATTAAAATTAAAAATAAAATCCTTATTATGTATAGCACAGTACATATAATGTAGTCTTTGTGAATTCATTCAGAGAACAAAAAAACAAATCAATTCTGTCAGCAGTGTCATTGAGTACATGCAAGGCGCGCGTCAGTGGCGCTTTGCTGAGCAAGTTGGTTCGTGCGCGCGGCACTGCTAGTAGCCGTGGTCGCCGGCGTCGCAATACGTAATTATCTGGCACATCAAAATATATCTCCTTTAAAACACCAGGATTACACGTCTTACCACGCAACAGTTTAAAAATATATGTGACAATTGCTAAGTCCCTTCTTGTCTCCAGTTTGTTGTACCCGACCATGCCGATTACGAACAAGGTTGGGTACATCAACGGATAAAAGGGATAGATCCCGTAAAGCTTTATGTACAAATACCTGGTATACTTGTTTTGTATGCGCTCCAACATGAGAGCATACTTAGTCTCATGTGGAGCCCATACGACAGCATTACACTCAAGCTGAGATCTGACCAGAGCATTATACAAAGCTGCAACCGCTTTAACATTTGTGAAACCCACCGCTTGCCGAAGTACAAAGCCTAGGCTCCTGTAAGATTTTTTAAAAACATTTTTAATATGGTCACGAAACGTTAATTCCGTGTTCAAGGATACTCCCAGGTCACGTACCGTGGCGACGCGTTCGATTGATGTGCCATCTAACTCGTACCTATGATGATGTGGATCTTTCTTTCTGCTAAAAGTTATGACCGAGCATTTTTTGACATTAAATTGTAGCTTATTTTTCCTACTCCACTCTGCAACATTATCTATGTCTTGCTGTAACCGTGCGCAGTCACTGTTATCCTTAATGGCCATAAGCAACTTGAGATCATCCGCAAACAGTAGACAGGTGGCAGCCCTGACGACCGCAGGCAGGTCGTTTATTACTATACGTTATTGTACTATAAGTTATTGAAAGACGTGCCAAGAGGCTTATAGACAATGACTTCCTGGTTAAGGCTAAGCTCCAAAGCCTTGACACCGTCGCGCCGTTGCCAGCCTATCGGTCTTTTATCGGGTACATTCGGAGAGTGTGCTTTGGAATTCCCCCATCCCCACTCCATCACCGGACGAGCAGGGATTCGGCGAAGCGTCACCGTTATACAGTTGAAGTTCCATGGTCTCGGTCCAAGCGCGTTGCTTCCACATTTATTGTGCGAACTGCCAGACTGTGAAATTCACTGCCCGCCTCTCTACATATAATCTGGGTATCTTCAAAGCACGAGTGAACCGGTTTATCCTAAGCAAGCGTGCTCCACCTTAGGCCGCATCATCACTTAAGATCAGGTGAGTTGCGGTCAAACGCAAGCCTCCATCTTCGTCGTTGCTTTGCAATCAATACTAATAGTTCGACAATTAAGATTTGCATTGTGATCAACCATTTAAATTTTGCATTACATTTACATCTATTTGGTGATAATAATAAAAGAATACTTGTAAACTAATAACAGCATAATAAGGCATTAAAACATTCCTCCATATCGCCGCCATCAATTGATTTGGCAAATGTCTACTTATTACTACAAGTGACGTCATAAGAATAAATTGCCATACAAAATGTATGGGGAATCGCTTTTTGACAAATCATACAAACTGGCCAAGTGCGAGTCGGACTTTAGCACGAAGGGTTCCGTACCATTATCTATACAGGGAAATTGAAAACATACCCAAACCCTCTTAATTTGGACATCGTATCATCATCCTGAATAACATTTGTTCTACGACTTTGACCTCAACTAAATAACGTAGCTAAAAACAATTTATTTGAAGTCTGTAAAATGTACGTATACTACGCGCGCGCGCACCTATATGATAGCGAATATGATGTAGATAGTAGGTAGGCTAATGTACAGGCACAACTGATTGCAGGCCTTTCGACGGCCGTGTCAGAAAAAAATATTATGCAAAATTTCAAGTGTGTTTATATTTTTTGTATGGAAAAAAAATGTATCGAATTTTGAAAAGTCGTAGAACAAAGTTTGTTCAGGGTGATGATACGAAGTGAGGATTAAGTGGTTTTGGGTATTTTTTCAATTACCCTTTAAACAACATTCGATATCGAGCGAAAAAACGGCAAATTAACAGGTTTGTTGTAAGATAGCCCCTTTAAATATTTATTTTATTCTGTTTTTAGTATTTGTAGTTAAAGCGGCAATGGAAATACATGATCTGTGAAAATTTTATTAGGTAAATGAGTTACAGCCTGGTGATAGACAGCCAGTCAGACGGACAGTGGAGTCTTTGTAATAGGGTCCCGTTTTTACCCTTTGGGTACAGAACCCTAAAAAGTATGTCAATTAATTGGTGGTGTCATCTACTCAGTTAATGATTTGATAATAAAATAAACTGTACCTAAATAATAAAACACAGTAATTTAATAAATAAATACTTCTTATCCTTTAATCTTATCTATTCTACAGATACAGATAGATATTTTCACTTGAACGATAAAAATATAATTAGGTTGCCATACCGCACAATTTTTTGCTATATTGCCATAATTAATAAACAATAATAATTAGTTATGTTAATTATAATAAATTAACAAGGAAAAAGATTTGCAGTTGTATATTTTCACGAAATATTTTTTATGATTTAACCTTAACACATACTTACTTAGTTAATTAAATATACAATAAGTACCTAAGAATTAAAATAATAAAATAATGTAGGTACAAGTTATATAAAAAGATGCAAAACTCATAGTTCATTAAGGCGCTAACAAGCGACTTTTACAGATTTTAAAATGACAATCACGTCAAAATGTGTAATGTAAATGATTTGAAAATAATATATGTTAAACTAGAATATTCTCTTTGTCATTAAGTATGTGAATATTTTTGATTAACTTCATATTAAATAGTTTAATTAACTCGTGAAGTTGTGTCTGACGCGGACAAAACATTGATAACCAAGATAATCTACTAGGTATATTTAAATGAAACTTTCACTATCTTACAGACAATTTTATTATCTATTTTTTAGTATACGCCTTCTTTTTAAGTTAAAGAATACTATCTGTTATTTAATTTTTTCGACTAAACTTTGAGAGTTTGGACGCAGCGCATACGATTTTCTGGTCGCTCAAGGTCGCCGGCGTATATCGCCGCCTTAAATGCAATGATTTCATCAATAAAAAAACAAACATAGATCTTCTATAACTCACATTATTGCGGTGTTGGCACAAACAAGGAAGGTAGGTAGGTATACCTACCTACAACCCCGTGGGGTACTGTACGTGAGGTGTCCTAACACCCACCCATTTCAACCCGAGGGTGTCGTAGAAGGAGACTAAGGGAAAATTCGGAAGTCGGGCAGCAGCGGCTTCCGTGTACTCAACAACTTCACTGCGATCCCCAAGACGCCTGCCAAGCGTGGGGATTATGGCAAACCCCCTCCTAATGGGGGAGCCCTTTGTTCAATAGTGAACGTCTTCTGATGATGTTACCTACCTATATATTACTCTAACCTGCCAACCCACACGTTATAAGCCTTATTATTATTCTAATACACAAGAAAGGACCGCAACACGCGCTACCGTCAGTGTCTGGTGTACAACATGTGCAACACGAAGTGTCTTCGGTTTCTTGCGATCCAACATAATAAGCCACATCTTCTTCAGGAACATTTCTTGTGACCCCAGCTTGGTCCACGACATATACTGGTCGATCCATATCGAATGAGCCGTTGTCGAGAAAAGCTTTTAACTAAGTACTTAACTATGTTTTATGTCTAAGATTACAAAATAAGACTTAATAAGTACCAACTACTACACGTCTGCAACTGTAATGTTTATAATTTAAATGGTATTGAAAAACTCCTTCATGCTATCAATTTTAATCTTATCTAAATAAAATTAATCTTTCGACGATTACTAAACTTGAGCGATAAGGATATAGGTAATGGAATTTTAAACACACGTTTACCGATAAAATTCTTTTTCACACCACTTGCTCGACAATGTCAAATTATATGTCATGCAAACCTTACCTAAAGCAGTACTATTAGTTTGTTGTATTATTGCTCTGCTAGACCTCAGGGTCTAGCAGAGCAATAATATTGTACTGAATTTCATTACGACCCGCTGGTCAATAACGTGATTTGAATTTGGAACATAAAGTAAAAATCGCATACGAACATTCACCATTAAGATCTACCTCAGATTATAAAACAAAAGGCAGATAGACCGCGCGGAACTCTGAGAGTGAAGTCAAAAAAGCAAATACAAATTCAAAAGCGAATACCTACAACTCGCTTCGTGCAGTACTGACACGAGTCAGTATAGCACGAAACGCCGCATCGTTAAAAAAAACCAAATGAAAATACAAACACAAATATAAAAGCGAATACAATCACGAGATTGTAGGTATTCGCTTTTGAATTTGTATTTGCTTTTTTGGCTTCACTCTCAGTGTTCCGCGCGATCTATCTGCATTTTGTATCATAATCTGAGATCTGCCCTAAAAATATATCGTCGACCGTAGGTTCAATTGAGGTAAGGGACAAAATACCCAAAATGAGTTAAGTATACAGTTTTGTTCAGAATTTTTCGCTCTAACGAATGGTGTTTATGAAAAAATTCTAGCTTAAGAAAAATGTCCCTTACCCTAATGATTTTTGGATACAAATTTCGAATCAGCCCCATAATATCAATGTATCTGAAAAACTATTCAATATAGGAACTTGAAATGGTGTAATTATCGCCGTCAATCCACTTCAAATAAGGTAAGGGTCTTCCCAATCAACGAATTACCATTACATCCAACATCCAACGCAGAGGTCAATTTAATGTAAGGGACGGGACTACAAGATACTTGGTCAGTAAGGGACATTACTAACAAAATACGTTGTTGTAAGGGACATCTATTTTCTTAAATAGCTAATTTATTTAAATAAATGTTACACATGTAGATAGAGCACTAAAATACAAGATTATGTGTGAAATCAGACCCGAAAAAGGTTAATAAGAAAAAAAGTTATAGTCGATTTAGTCCGAAAAAAAACTTTGTCGGCCTCTCCTGAAAAATCGTATTTTGTCCCTTACCTCAATTGAACCTACGGTCGACGATATATTGTTCGAAAATCGAACTGGCCACCACTAGTGCAATATAAATAAAAGAAAAATAGGGCACAAATTAAAAAGAGGCGCGAATGTCAGATTATTAAACAAAAGGCAGATAGACCGGTCGGAACACTAAATGAAGCCAAAAAAGCAAATTCAAATTCAAAAACGAATCCTTACCTACAATCTCGTGATTGTATTTGCTTTTTTGGCTTCACTCTCAGTGTTCCGCGCTGTATATCTGCCCTTTGTTTCGTATTCTGAGGCGCGAATACTGAAAATTGCTTTGCTTTGTTATACAAGAAATTACATATCAGCAAATTCTCACAAAAATGTCGAGTGACAATAGTGATTTGATTCCGGAGTACATTAATTCCGAATTTAAGCCATTGGTATGACCAACAATCTACTCTTAATTCTAGTACTTACTATTGTTTATATTGTCTCGTAGATGGTGTGAAAAGTAGAGTATGCTCCTCGGGGATAAAGGTGCCTTCGTCTTGGGCGACCTTGAATCCCAAGCTGCACTCAGGATTCTTGTCTTAACTCCCTCGCTTTGTTCGGGAGTTAACTCTAAACTCCCTCGCTCCTCACAGGAGTTAACGCTACAATCCTTCGTTTTGCTCGGGATTCAATACGGCGCCCGCTACATAAGACACTACTTTATCCCTTTGATGCATAATCTACTATTAGTACCTAGATACCAAAAAGCCTAAATCAGTTAATTGTGTCACCATCATCATCATCTTAATTTATCAGCCTATTGCCGTCCACTGCTGCAGTGAAATTCTGTAAGGAATCACCCGCGAATTCGAATTTCTAGTGCTATTCTGTTACAATATCCCTCGGTGAACACCTAGGTGAAGTGAGCTGTCATCCGTAAGTCTGCTTTGTCAATTCCTAGCATCGGGAATTCATAGGTCATCTCAGATCTCGTTTTCGATTTTAATTAGGTACCTGAAGTGAAAAGTATTGGGCATTCGCTAAAATAATTATCATTTGTTCATCATCATCATCATCATCATTTCAGCCGAAAGACGTCCACTGCTGGACATAGGCCTCCCCCAAGTGTCGCCACATTGACCGGTCCCGTACGACTCGCATTCAGCGGATCCGCGCAACCTTTACCAGGTCATCGGTCAACCTTTACAACGTCTTCCGGTTTGCGGTCGCCACTCTAGAACTTTTCGGCCCCATCGGTCATCCGTTCTGCGAGCAATGTGCCCTGCCCACTGCCACTTAAGTTTGGCAATTCTTCGGGCATTAGTTACTTGAAGAAAAACCTGATTGGTCGAGTAAAAAGAGCGCGAAAATGTGAAAATTTTATTTTGATTCTATTGTGCCCCGTGTGAGGAGGAGCTTGAGGGTGGGTTGTTTCAAACAGTCTGTTAACGTTACATACGGACGGTTAAAAGTTACTATGACTGATGATGTTTAACGTACGTAATTGTAACGGGTTGTTTCATGACATAAAAATCCGTCAGTTAAAGTTTTTCAAAAAGAGATTCCATAATATCTTGATGTTTGAAGTAGCTGTTTGACAACACAAAATAACGTTGACTGGTCGGTTATGGTAATAGTAACTTTTTGACTTATGATTTTGTGAAACAACCCATTTTTTTGATTTGACGATAGTTAGCCGCGTTTTTGACTATTACCGGTCAGTAATGGTTAGTTGAAGCAACCCGCCCTAAGTTAAAGGCATACAGATCGATCAGTCAAAGGTTAAGCTACGCTAGCCGCGGTCGGTCTGTGGATGGGTGACCATCCCTTTCATACCGAGTTCCCTCCGTGCCCCGGAAAGCACGTAAAGCCGTTGGTCCCGGCTGTCATTTGTAGATCTTTGGCAGTCGTTATGGGTAGTCAGAAACCAGAAAGTCTGACAACCAGTCTTACCATGGGGTATCGTGTTACCCAGTAACTGGGTTGTGGAGGTCCGATAGGCAGTCACTCCATGCAATACATTGGTATTCAGCTGCATCCGGTTAGACTGAAAACCGACCCCAATAAGGTTGGGATAAGGCTAGGTAGATGATGTTGTGCCCCGTGTTTCATAGATCTCCACTTGCCCCTACGTCAAACTCCGTGTGTTGATTAGTTACTGTACAACTGACATTTTAAGTACGTACCTGACATTTTAAACCGATGTTTGGAGAAGTTGAAATTCTAATTCTTATACTCTTGGGTACCTAGAGTATCTTCAGGCATTTAGAATATTTTGAAAACAGTAACAGTGACAATGACAGCTGCCGTTTAGCAGTTCTTAGACTGAAATTGCATTATTTTATGTGAAATAATGTCACAATAATAATAATTATTTTTTTCCACACACTTATCACATCACTTGTCTGCCAATTTGATAGGTCGAATGTCACTTTCTTTTTTTTAAAACATAAAATGGGCATCGAGATGAAACGGAAAAGTGTTATTTTCATTTCGTAATATTTTAATTATACGAGGGCTTAAAAATATGTTAAGTATATCAAACTACTCCTAGTAATGTATTCTTCACATTGGAAAACATTTTAAACCCTTTAAATTACCTACTTTTTTTTTCATAGAAATGAATGTATGGATCTCGCCATGATTCTTATTCCAATTGAAATTTAACCTTATCCTTTTGTAATCGAGTTGAAAATCAATAAAAAAAAGGACATGACCAGTGGAACTAAGGGCGCCTGCCTACGTGTCTTTATTATTGTGCAGATATTGTTATATTTTCGTAATTGTTGTATTCTATAGTCTGCAGATAAAAAACTTTCACGACTCTAAAAGGTCAGAAAACTGAGAAACATAAAGATAAGTTTTCGTTATGAGATGGCGCTAAGCGTTGTGATTTCTACTATTCGACAAGCCAAGGATTCGCTAGGTTTTTTTTATGTACCATCAAGGGGGCCAGCATGCACGCGGGTCACCTGGATGTTAAGCAATCGCGACATCCATAGATACCCACAACACCAGGGTTATTATCATTACGTTGTCTTGTCACCCTTTTCCCAGCCCCGACCCTAGACTTTCGGTTCTCTCACTCATCATTCGAAGCATAAAGATTTATATCATTTGTGGGATGAGTATTACACTGAATAATAAAACTATTATCTAAAGAAATAAATTACTTTAATATTCCTAAATAAAAACAAATATGGATTTGTACAGTCTTCACTAGGTCATCGGTCCATCTTGTGGGACGCCTTTCAGAACCACTCCGCGTTTGCGACAGACGTAGACAAAGATAGAGATTTTATTCTACAAAATAAATGTATACGAATTCTTGCAAATATAGATAACACAGAAAGCTGCAAGCCATTCTTTGTAAAATATAAAGTCCTTACGCTAACTGGCATCTACATCTTAGAAGTTAGCAAAAAGAAAACACCAGTCACTGTTTTCACTCACTAAGTACCTTCGCCCACAACATCGCAGTGTAAGAGGCCAAAACAAAAATTAATTAACAAACATAAGTAGATAATAATTTTGAGCTTGATAAGGACCAAGCTCAAAATTATTATCTACTTATGTTCCATTCAGCCATGTGCGTGAAAATTTATAATAAGCTTCCAAATTCAAATAAAGACATAAAATACGAAAATAAATTTAAAAACCGCCTCCAAAAATACTTTATATCTAAATCGTATTACACTCTATAGACATGTTTTGACGATAAGTAAAGAATCATGGCAGGATTTATACAAAAAAAAATAAAGATGTTTAGAGAAGTTGAAATTCTAATTCCTATATTCTTGGCTACCTAAAGAATATCTTCAGACATTTAGAATATTTTTAAAACCCCGCAAAAAAAAGTCAATAGTTTAACGAAAAGCTCATTATTTTAGAACGAAACGGTGACTGACAGTAACAGTGACACTGACAGTCGCCGTTTTGCAATTCTTACTCTGAAATTGCATAGTTTTATGCTCATAAATAATGTTTTATTTTTCCACACACTTGTCACATCACTTGTCTTTCAATTTTAATAGATCCGTTAACGTCGTTTATCGCTTTCTTTTTTTTTATAAACACAAAATGGGCATCGAGATGAAAGTCTAATTTTCATTTCGTAATATTTTAATTATGCGGGGGTTTAAAAATATGGTAAGTATATCAATCTACTCCTGGTAATGTGTTCTTCACATTATAAAATATTTTAAACCCTCTAAATTTTTTTTTTTTTTTCATATTATGAATGTATGGAGCTCGCCATGATTCTTTTGACATTTAATTAATTTGTGAATGAAAATGTTGACCTATTGATTGTTCTTACCCTATCCTAATCATGACAGTTACGTATCGAAATAGCATATGATGGACATCTGACAAACATGTTTATATTCGTATTTTTGTTTAAGCACAGTGGGTTGTTTATTCTTGGGACACTGTAGCACTTCACACTATTTATATTGCTGTGCCATAGTGGGGTTCATTTATGAAACCTATATACTGTAACAACTTGTAAACAACATGAATGCAATAAATGATGACTATAACTATGAAACATGCCCATGTTTCATAGTTATAGACATACTAGCTTTTGCCCGCGACTTTGTCCGCGTGAATGTCGGTTATAGTGGATGCAGCCGAAGTCGCGGATTAAAAAGTAGCCTATGTCCTTCCCTGGGGTTCAACCTATCTTTATACCAAATTTCATCAAAATCGATTCAGCCGTTTCATCGTGAAAGCGTAACAGACAGAGTTACTTTCGCATTTATAATATTAGTATGGATTCCTTGTCATTAAAATTCACTTGAACGAAAATAGCTCGTTCTAGATCAGCTATACTCAACCTGCAGCCCACGGGCCGCATCCGGCCCGTCGGGCCTTTATGATTGGCCCGCTTGAAGTTACATTAAATTGTAAAACATTTTTAATTTCACGCCCATCAGGAAAATTATGGGCGCCGAGTAAATAAAATAGGTAACTAGATAACCCTACCGCGATGCATTGCGTTGCGTTGCGCGAGCGAGACGGCGGCGGCGGCGACGGGAATCCCTTCCTACAACAGCTGCTAAATTTTCCAGCTATGATAAATGCTATCCAACTAAAAAAAATGTTTGTTACTTGTAGAACATTCATGGCATTAGAATAAACGACTACATTGGCCAGCTTTAGTTTTAAATTGTAATTAGGTACACAGACCTGTTTAATGAGTCAGTGAGTATTTATCGATTTTAACAACAACACCAATCTAGTAGTTCTGTTTAAAGAAAAAAGGGAAAATCGGGAATAAAATTTTTGAAGCATTGTTCTCCAAAAATTTAAAAGCATCCAAAAAAGTGCCCAAATCCTTTTAACATTCTTTTGGGTCTAAGTACGTGTACGAATCATCAATTTCAAAAACGAAATACATAAAGAATGTGGAAAGAAACAAACTTCTGGAATCCAGAAGAAAGTCTCTAAGTTTATTTCTGCAAAAAAATAATCATAAAACATCAGTTTTGAATTTCGTTTTTTAAAAACACCTAAATATTGTTGCTTGCTACCCGCAACACCATTACTGAAACGTGTTTGTGGCCCATATAAAAAAAAGGTTGAGTATGGCTGTTTTAGATTATTATTCCCGTACTTTATGACAATTACCGGATGAATATGGATACAATAGAACAACAAAATCAGGAAAATGCATATATGAGAAAAGCGAAAACGAATAACATACTGTTCTTTTTAGATATTTTAACCTAGGCTTTAGTCAGAATATAACCATGATAAATTATATCTTTGTTTTTAAATCTTAAGTGTATCATACCTAATCCTGCACATTTTTCCCAACTCGGGGACAGGAACTGGTCATGTCCTTTAATAGGTATTCTTTATTAGCTTTCTTTAATCAGAATACAGAATTAATTGTTAATAATAATAATAGCCTTTATTTCGTATAGTTTTAACAGTTTTTAAATCAACAATTTATCATCAAACATTTTATTTTTGTGCGAATTGTGAAATGAGGACCTAATTATCTGGTATTTATCTAACATACATAAATGTAAACCATTATTTTATTTATTTTTGAACAGGAGCCGGACAACTCTCGGCGATTGCCATTTGTCGGAAAGGATGAGATAATGCATGTTTTGCTATATTTTGATGAATATAAAACAAAATATAATGAAACCAGCAAAATATCATCATAGTTTTTTCGTAGAATTTGGCCGATCTACGATAAACCTTCTGCCATAGGTGGTGTATGAGGAAAACTGTGATATTTCTTGAACGAGTTTTATATTTTGGTCTACTACAATATTCATTTGAATTTTTGCAGATTCTGTTCCGAGTAATGGAATAATGAGTTTCCATTGAAGTGTTTGGCTACATACGCAGAGCCTCTGTATCTACTTAATAAGCCAAACAACTTGTCTACCTAGCTACTGATCAGCCATCAGTTGCTAGGTAGGTAGAGGTAACATGACTATACTCCATTCATAATAGCATTAGAAAAAAGAGGCTCATAGAAGCAGGCATGCAAAACATTTTATTCCAATGACAAATTAAAACAATTTTAATTAAACTTATTCTAACATAATTTTGATAAATAGATTTAGATCTATTTATCACAATTATGTTACGGACGTATAATAATTTAGAAAAGAATAAAAGTCTTATAAAGATTAGGTAACATTTTAAATTTGGTAGAATTACAGTGAAACGAATAACGTTCCGGGTATTGTTCATCCCTGCTTCTGTTAGGTTTTTAGCATTGACACTGTAATTTTAAATTGGAATTCAATATACAACTTAATGAAAGCCCCATAATTTTAGAAGATAAATTATTTGAATTGTTACAAATACGCGCGACAGCTACTGCAAAAATTGAATATAATAAATTCGGCGTCTATCGTAACTTTAACATGTTTATTGTACTTTTGTTACAAAGTGTGCATTAAAAAGAACCTTTTTTAACTTCTGTCTAATGCTATTGTAAATGCAGTATAGTTCAGTTTTATTGGGATTAACGGATAAATCGAATTCCCCGCACTTAACTCCACGATGTGTAGCGCCCGCTGTGTCAGGTTGCAGATGGTCCCGGTCACCTTCCCTGACACAAGGATGGCGAGGTCGTCTGCGTAGCCTATAGTGTAGTAGCGTTCGGCATTGAGGTTAATTAGGTTGTTGATCACCAGGTTCCACAGGAGAGGGGATTACATCCCTCCTTGGGGGCAGCCTCTGGCAATTTGGCAAGTAGTTTTGGCAGTAGTAGATATTAGATAAGTACCTAGGTAGTTAAGTGCAAGGATATATTGACTGTGTCAGTAGTTGATATTGTCATGCTAATTTAAAACGTAGTTTACTTGTATCTATTCCTATTCTTAAGGTCACCGACATAGCCCTCAGAATATGCAAGTTGAAGTGGCAATTGGCAGGCCACATCGCTCGAAGAACCGATAACCGATGGGGAAGAAAGGTTCTCGAGTGGCGACCACGAACCGGAAGACGCAGCGTTGGTGGACCTCTCACCAGATGGACTATTTAGATGACTATAGATAGTCATATGTGATGTGATATGATGCACTGTAGATGGACATTATTCGAATCCTATCTCATATCCGAAAAAAGTATTTCGTATTCGCTAAAATAGTTAATTACATAAAAATAGTTCGCTTCACCTAGATGTCAATTAGTGACGCTATGGCTAGCGTAGTTTTCATCGCGTTACAGAATACTAAATACAATTTTCGCTGCGGGAAGTGAGCAAAGTTCTTACAGAATAGCATTGTAGCCCTTCGCTCGTTTATGTTTAAAGTTCTATGATATACGGCCTTTAAAAAACATTTCTTCAATTTGAGATTAATAATGTGCCAATGTATTAATCTTATACAGCTTTCTTGCTCGCGATATTTTATAGTCAGGTCATAGAATGTATAGGCCGTGGCCGACGTTCTTTACGTTAAAAAATTAAATAAAATTGTTTTCTGTGTTTTTGTTTTCTTTGTGTCTTTGAAATAAAATGTTTTTCATTTCTACTTCTACCAGCCTCTTTTTTTAATGCTATTATAAATAGAGTAAATGTAGGTAGGTACATTAGTTAATACTTTTGCGTAATCCGTACCGACACAAAAGATAGGATGTCGTTTGATAACAGTAATACCCACGAACTTTAACAGGAACTATTGGTTAATCTGTGCTTTAAACCAGATAAGGTTTAAAGTGCGTGGATCCGGTCCAGTCTCTGGCACATGTACCTACTCTAAGTTTTATAGTGTAACGTAACGTTCAGTTTTCATTTTGTGTAACACCACCGACCAAAGTGGTAGTTTTTTATTACAAAATGTTTTACTATTTTATATTTTTATTCATGATGGTGAGTGAGCTTTTATCCTACTATCCTTTATTATTATTTATTCAAAATCAAGTAACAAGACTCATCTTAATCAATACAATTCCATTAGCAACACAAAACATACAATACATTCAATTGAATTCAAATTAAAATTAAAACTATTCGTTCACATTTACATCACTGGTCTTATACACACATTAGCACCAAAATTACAAATTTCTAACCGGCATTGAAACAGCGACATGCCTGCCACAGCAATGCCGGATATAAAGGCAGTCCAGCCTGTTGGCGATCATTACCAGGCACCCGGCGTACCAGGGATCACACCGCTTACGCAAAGAAGCGTGAAAACAATCAGTACGCGCCAACGCCATCGCGAACATCCCTGATGCGCTACAGAAACGGGGCAGCCCCAACACCACCCGGAACGCGTTGTTGTACTGCTCTTTCAGTATAGTCGACCCACAGACTGTACGTGCAGTACGCTCTAAAAAGCGTGACCTTCACACCAGTGATACAACGTGAAAACCTGCGGTCTATCATGTTGGCTCGCACCGACAGCGCCTCCGCTCCCGGTCCAAGTCAGCATGGTATTTAAGGTCCTCGGTGAGTAGATACCCTAGATATTTAAATTGGTCCACTCGGTCTATTGAAACACCATCGAGAATAACATTGGAAACGTTCATAGGGCTCGACACACCGATGCATCGGTGTGGCATCGCGATGGCCTGAAAAACCATGTATTGGCTTTTCTTCCCATTATATTTTAACCCATGACCACGCGCGTATTCCGTACATGTACTGAGTAGTCTCCTCAGCCCACAGATCGACGCGCTCAGCAGTACCATGTCGTCCGCATAACTCATATTGTTGACACAAACTCCGTCTATGTAGCATCCGACATGTTGACTGCTGAGCGAGATGAAGTGTGGCGTATGTAGGCGAAGTCAGACCGCCTTCCTTTACGCCACATTCGTTAGTATAGGGGTCCGACAACACACCCGCCCACCGGACACTATTGACCTGGTGCCTGTACCAGTACCGGAGCATGCTGACGAGCTCCCACGGTAAGCCCGTGCTCTACAGCTTCCTCCAGAGGATATCGTACGAAACCAGGTCAAAAGCATTGGATAAATCGAGGCAGCACGCGTACACCGGAGTCGTTCTCTTCGTGTAATACTTAACGGTGTGCTTCAAACACAGTATCGCACTCTCTGTGGACACTTCAAGTCGAAAACCAAACTGGTTATCATGAAGTGTTACGTGTTACTGTGCATTAAGCACACCGTCCAATATACCATTGCCGCTGCCTGGAGTGCAGACTCAATGACAGAGTATAGTTTATCTAGGACACGCTCATGGTCATGGTTACTACTACATAAATAATCCGCACATTGTGTACACTCAGGGGGAAAATCAATTAATTTTACCTCCTATGACCCTCCTCATTATACATAATGACCTGTTTTTCATTTCTTTCCCCCCATATAACATCCATACTTTTCACCAACAGTACGTGTAATTATCTTGGGAGGAATGCATACAGATTGCATTCCACAATGAGAGGATAGTGGTCCGACCAAAGAGTGTCATACCTAACAAAAACATTCGTAACAGACTGCTTCGCCGAGTGAGTTACAACACAATGATCGAGCCAGCAGGGCGTCCCGTGTACGTCATTGATGTAGGTATAGGTACCGAAATTTCCCCCCAACATTTCTACATCTATACACCCAACCAACTGTCCTCGCTACACACATAAATAAGTTCATTGTAAATTGACTCACCTGGCTCCGCATTTAAATCACCCAACACAAAAACATACTCGGTGTTACTCTCATCAACAATCACACTAATCTCACTTAAACAGTTAATAAAATCCGGAAAATTGTTCACGGAGTTTGTTGGCAAATACGCACTTATAACCACCACTGACCTATCGCCTGCCGCTATCTTAATGGCACAAATACGCTCACTACACTGAATCACCTACACCTCTTGAAAGGCATTGTAACGCCATAACACTGCGACGCCGCCGTAGGGGCGTTCCCGCAAAATGCCCGCCGACGTATCCAAGGCCGACGTCGCCGTGTAGCCAAACCCGTTATGAATCGTATCTATAAAAGGTATGTTATGTGGGAGCAGCCAGGCCTCCTGCAAGCATATCACGTCACACGTACTACACAGGTCTCTGATGTCGTGGACAGCTCGCTTCACATTTTTTTGCGTGGGCCCTCGCAGCTGAGAAACTGATGACGAGGAATCAGTTTGACTACTGTAGAGGGGTTTTGCGCAGAAGATCTGCAAAGCATACCGCACGGTGTCACTAACATCGGCACTTATCCTGTCAGGCCAACTCCCCCTTTCTTTATTCTTACGTCAGACCAGAAAGGAGGGCAGAGAAGTGAGGCTCTTTTGGCTCAGGGCCCACGTGGGAACCGACGGGAATGAGAGAGCGGACGAGCTGGCTAATATCTCCCACCTGCCTTACACCACTAATGCGGAGGACATCGTGGAGTACGTGCGCCGAAAGACAAAGTACACGCCGAGGGTGCACTTACTGGAGTCACGCCGCCACGTCAACTTCGCGGTGCGAGTACCGAATTGTTTTCCTGCCCCTCGTCATGGAAAAAGACTTTTAACCACAGGACGTGGTGTACCGTCGCTTCCGCGGACAAGTGCTATAGGACAGCACACATACAACTTAGTGCAATTTAGTGAAATGCTACTAACATAGTCTTAAGTCGTCCCTATTAACACAAGTTAAAAATTATAAAATATGTATGTTTAGGTTATGGTATCTATGGGCATAAGCAGCCTGAAATAAATGAGTTATTATTATTATTATAATTTTAGAACTAGTTTTCGCCCGCGGCTTCGCCCGCTTGCTTTGTTGATAAAAAAGTAACCTATATCATTCCCTAGTCTTCAGAGTATTCATATCAAATTTTATCACAAACGGCTCGGCAGATTAGCCGCGAAACATGCATTCACATGGCTAAACAAACAGACTGACAGAAGTTACTTAAAACATGTTTTTATAATGTCGGGTAAGGAGTATTATGTATATTTTTGGAGAGCGTCACTCTTAATATATAGCGGTTTCACTTCACGTACGGTGTTATTGCTGTCGATTTTGGGACTGTTCTGGTGTCTCCGCAGCCCGCCGTAACACCAAATACTCAACATGCTCTTGCCGTCGATTGTGGGACTGCTCATGGTGTCTCCGCAGCCCATTTTGACACCAAATATTCAGCATGCTGTTGAGATGCCAAATACGCAGCGTGTTGTTGACGTCGATCGTGGGACTGTTTTGTTCTGTTCTGATCAGTTGCTCTGTGTACCGCCTCACGGACCGCCTGCTCAAGCCCTAGCAGCTTAACTTGTTGAGACGTCTCATTATATCTAGCTATTTACGTAGCTCAGGATTTATTAGAGCTTTGTGAAATATTAGAATTACGCTTACGTGGCATTATTGTAATGTACTATAAAAAAACATACAAAATGGGTAGTCATTTTCAAACTAACAACTGAAACAATTTCAATAACTAATGAAAAGAAAACGAAACTTTCTTCTTATTACCTATAACACAGCCTATACCTAAAACTAACCGTTATTCTTAAACTAACAAAATTTTAATAATTTAATGAAAACAAAAATGAATCTTCTTCTTCCTTCCCTAAATCCCATTATTTGGGGTCTGGTCTCCTCACTTTTCTGCGCTTGTGTTATCGGTTCTGGCAATTGGGCTTTCTTGAGGTCTCGTTCTATGTTAGACCACCAAGTCGCTAGCGGGCGGCCTCTATCTCTTTTCTGTTCTGGTAGGTTTAGCGCAATTTGTACCCCATGGTCTTCGCTTCGTCTTTTGACATGTCCATACCAACGGAGACGGTATCCGGTAACTTTGTCCACGATTGGAGCAACTTTGAAGCTGCCTTGTATAATATATTCATTACGAATTCTGTCCAGCCGGGTCACTCCTCCCGCCCATCCAAGCATCTTCATTTTGATGTCATGTATCTTTTGATCATGTGTATTCTTTGTTATCCAGCATTCGGACCCAAAGAGTAAAGTCGGTCGGACTGCCGATTTGTACACTTTTTCCTTGATCTATATACGGTTTCAGACATTTATTTCTCAAAAAGATTACAAATCACTTATTATGAGAAATACAAGGTAATCTTAAAACTCAATATAAGAATTACTTACAAAGAAGGTCGGTACTCGTAAATAAGTAAGTTAGTACTGTTAGTACTGTAGACACAAATTTTTTTACAATGTTGTGGGTAAGAGGAAAAAGTCCGTGAACTATTACATATTGATTCTTAAAGGCAAGTCAATAGCAATTACATTTATATTTACTGTGATGTTTTGGAAATGCAGAGTAGGTATCCTAGTTATTTTTATACTTAGTAAAGTAGTAGATAATGACAATTGTTACAGATGTAAATTACTTAATTGGTCCGGTGGGATAAATTTAAAACCTAGAAAAATCTTTTAAGATGTGGTACTTTATGGTTTTTTTGTATAAAGTAAAGGACTGTATCTCTTTAATGTCATTGGGTAATTTATTATACAACTCTGCTCCTTCGTATAGTATATTTTTCCTTCCGTAATTAGTTCGTGGCGGTCTTAAGCAAATGTTGTTTTTTCGTCTAGTACTACGTTTTTGTGTTTCCCTTTTTATTGTAAATGTTAGTTTAGAGTGTATGTTTTTATTTAATAGCTTATGAACTAACAGGCATGTATTATATTTATATATCTGTGATAGTGTCATCACTTTAGTTTCTTTATAAATTTTTTCTGTCGGAGTTAGGTAGTGGTAGTGGAATAAGAGTTTTATTATTTTATTTTGACAAGTTTCGATTTGCTTTAGATGTGTTTTAGCAGCAGTACCCCAAACCTCTATTAGGTATTCTAGGTGAGGTTTTACCATAGAGTTGTAAATGATGTACCTAACAGATGTCGGCAAACAGCGAACAATCCCTCGAAGCGCGCCTATGACAGAAGATAGTCTAGATCTTAATTTATCGAGATGTGTCTGCCACGTCAGATGTTTATCTAGATGGAGACCAAGATACTTTTCTGAGGAAACTTGGGTTATAGGTTCGTTATTTATGTATAGATTTGAGTTGTTTGCGACGTTTTTGTTTCTAGCACTAAAAATAATATAATTGGTTTTAGAGGTATTAACCGTGAGCAAATTGTCTTGGAACCATCTAGAGAGAGTATCTAAATCTTGTTGTGCTTGTTCGATGACCTCTTCGATATTGTTTCCAAATAAAAATAGGCTTGTATCATCAGCATAAAGTATTATGTCACCTGCCAGATTTAAGTTATGTATGTCATTCACGTATAATATGAACAGCAGGGGACCAAGAATGGATCCCTGCGGTACGCCGTAAGTTAAAGATTCATAACTACTTTGCGTATCACCAATCCGAACAGTTTGTTGTCTATTAGATAGATAAGACCGGAACATATCGTGGGCAGTACCCCTGATACCGATCTCATGCAGTTTTTGGAGAAGGAGACTATGGCTAATCGTATCAAATGCCTTTTTCAGGTCAATAAATATACCAAGTGCTGCGCGTTTTTCATCGATATTGTTTTTGAGATTTGTCACAAGGTCAATTGTTGCAGCTAGAGTGTTGGATTTTGCGCGGAAACCATATTGCTTTTTAGAAAAGAAGTTTATAGTTTTGAGGTAATCATCTAAACGTTTATATAATATTTTTTCGAATATTTTAGAAATTATTGGTAGGACCGAGATAGGGCGATAATTACCAGGGTCAGTCTTTTTCCCTGACTTAAATATCGGACTGACTTTCGCTATTTTCAAAGAATCCGGGAAGAGACCGTTTTGTAAACAATAGTTAATACTCATCGTGAGTTTAGTTAATATTAGATTTTTAATACTTTTTATGGTTTTACAATTAATTCCATCTAAGCCTGCACTAGTGTTTGAGTTGAGATTGTCTATGATTTTGCTGACTTCTGCTTCAGTAGCTGGGGTTATGTTTAGTAGTTCATTTGGACTAGATGTGGTTGCTTGTGTTGCTGGCTGAGTATGTATTTGTTCCCTAGGGCTTGTAATTTTATTGGCTAAAACAGACCCTATTGTAGCAAAAAAGGTGTTAAAATAATTACATATTTCTTTACTGTCCGTGATTTGACCGGTTGGTGTATCTAGCTTTGAAGGAGCGGAGCATGATTTAGACTTGTTTCCAGCTAAGTTCCCGATTAGCTTCCACATTTTTAAAGGTTTTCTTTCACAGTTTTTGAACATTTTATAGTAGTAACAACTTTTAGTATTTTGAATTTGTTCCAACACATTGTTTCGTAGGGTTATGAAATTGTTTCTTATTAAGTCGTCATTGGGATTTTCCTTACAAGCAGACCACAGCTGATTCCTTTTAGTTAGCATTCTAATTATATCTTTATTGATCCAGTCTGATTTTAACGTATTTTGAATTTTGAATTTCGGTATTCTATTTTTAATTACTGCTTCCTTTATTGTGTGTTCCAAGCTTTCGTAGTCACTCTCAGAGACATACATAATTTTACTTTCTACCGATTGGTAAAGCGCTGTGTAATCTAAGGTATGGTACTTTACTTTCTTTTTCATTTCAGGTGCATATTTGCCAACTTCGAGATAGATTTGCTTGTGATCCGACATTGGAGACTCCACAATAGTTACATGAAATTTATGATTCATTAGGTTGGATGAGACATGATCAAGGATCGATTTTTTTGTAGCAGTATCACGGGTACTAAATTTTTCATCAATGTTGTTTAGGATTAGATGTCCATTTTCTAATAGTATTTTTGTATAATTTTTATGAGAATTCGTGGGTTACAAAACACATCTGTTGTAACCGATCGCCATTTTTGCCACGCTATGTTAATTCTGTGTGTCAACGTTAGCATCGGGTATAAACATGGAGCCTAAGTATTTAACCATCACTTCGGTGGGAATTGGCGTCGTCCCTAAGTAGATGGTTTCAGGTGTAGTGTTCCCGATGCAGATCTTCTTTGTTCAAACCTAACCTAATCCTGATTGCCAGTATAGAGTCAGTGATTGCCCTAGATGGTGTGAAGCCAAACTGATTTGGAGGTATTTTTGTAATAGTTGTAGACGTTTATTGATGACTCTTTCCCATATCTTTTTTAAGCGTATGTGAGGTCAGTTTTATGCCCCTGTAGTTTCACATTGTGCAACATCACCCTTGTTCTTTTAAAAAGGTAGGAAGAAGGTTTTGGCGCCAGTACTCTGGTATGCGTTTCGTATGCATGATGATATTAAACAGCTATGGCTAAGCTACGGCTATCGGGCCAAGGGTTTTCCAAAGGTCTACAGTGATCTCATCAGGCCCAGTAGCTTTTCTGTTTTTAATTTTAGACATAGCGTGTTTAACTTCACTAATATCTATCTCGGGTATGGGTTCATATGTGGGTTCGCAGGGTATGGGAGCGACATATGAAATAAAAATTAATCTATTTACGTAATACATACAAATACAATCTAGGTATAGGTAGGTATACCGAAATAAATAAAAATACACTCCTATAGCGCATTCTAACGTAAACAACCAATTAAAGTAAGTGCTCAAGTCAATCTTATCGCGATATTTTTTAAACTATACGTCCAAATTACTTAGTGTAAAAGACAAAGTTAATCTACATTAAATACTGAAAGCGACAAATGTAAAAATTTTGATAAGAATTAGCTAAATACCCTAAAATGTGCATTGTAAAAAAAGTAAGCAAATTAATTTTGACGACACGGTTGGCTCAGTGGCTGAGCGATCGACTGCTGCGCAGCGTGTTGCGGGTTCGATTCCCGCCCAGGGTAAACATTTGTGTGATGAGCACTTGTGTTTGCCTTGTGTCTGGGTGTTGTTTATCTATATATGTATGTATTTACAAAAAAAAAGTATTTGTGTATGTATATCAGCTGTCTGACACCCATAGTACAGGGTCTCCCTAGTTTGGGGTCAGATGGCCGTGTGTGAAAATGTCCCCACATATTATTATTATTATTCACATTCATTTATTGTATATAGGTACATATTAAATTACATTTTTAAATATTCACATAAAAACAAAAACATTTAAAAATATAAAAAAAATAGTACCTCACCGGTATCGGGAACAGGGTCCAAGCTACCGGCGGTCAGGGCTCCAGAGAGAGAAACCTCCTGACAATGCGGGCCGTGTCCAGAAGTACTGCCTTCTGAATCAAGCCCTTGATCCAGCCGTCTAACGAGAGCCTCCTTAGATGTTGGTCGAGGCTCTTGGCAATTAAGCCATTATTATTATTATTATTATAAATGTATTTAAGGCTCATAATTTGGGATATATTAGCTCCCACATAAGAGGCAGATATATGCTGTCGCGGACTTTTATTTAGAACTTTTTAAGGCAAACGATCCTACTGTACATTGTCTTCGTGTAACTCCAACGGTTTTGGCAGCGCACGCCAAGATAGCTATCCGAGGGCAAATATTTTTCCGACTTACTTGATACTTATCGTAATATTATGCCCAAATTACCCAAAATCTTTATAAATTGTAGCTCAAGTGTTATTCTGATGTTTATGCTATATTTCTGTTAAGTTTTATCAAAATCCGTTAAGCCGATTTTGCGTGAAAGAGGAACAAACATCCATCCATCCTCACTAACTTTCGCATTTATATTATTAGTAGGATAGTAGGAAGTAAGATAGGATAGTAGGATTAGTAGGAAGTAGGCAGTAGGATAGGACTAGTAGGAAGTAGGATAATCTGACTATACCTCTTTACCTATACCTCAAAGTTGCGACAAACTACATACATTTGCAAGTCTATGTCTTTTTAATTGTTATTACAAGGTCTAGTATTCACACAAGATTACACATAACCCACAAGGTCTAGTATTCATACAAGGTTGAAGGCAACATTATACCTCACAAACATTCAAAGAAGGCAGCACACTCATCAGCTGGAGTCCATTCATCTTTCCAAGGTAACATGAATACTGCGTCGTGGCATAGGTCACCTTGCTGTAGGCTCCAGCAATAAGCTTCAATTCGTATCGGCCATTCTCAAAATATACTCTTGTCACTTTATAAGGACCGCGCATTCCGGAATCTAATTTCCCTTTGTACTATGCGTACTTAACTACAAAAGCACGATCATCTTTCTAAAAAACACGAGGGCGTTGACGCATTTTCTTGGCATACTTGTCTTGGTGACTCTGATTTTTCTTATTATCTTATTTCAGGTAGCAAATACCATCACGAAAGATGCTACTATACCAGAAGAAAAATGGAAGCAACTGTAGGTCAATTAAAATTTCATTATTATGATGATAAATTTATAACCGCAAGGCCCAGTGGCCTTCTACTTCTGCGTTCTGCTTTGCAGAACAGCACCGCACAGTTATCTGGGTCATTAGTTTAGGAGTTCTGGGAAGTTAGTTGCAAACACAAGGATCAATTACAAAATGTTATAAATAATGGGTCCGTGTTAGCAAGTAATGACCGACATCCCCTCTACAAGACACAACAACTCCGGGTAGATTTACGAGTCGGACGAGTTTCCTTCGCAGCACACAGACCATCCAGGATCGACGTACGGTGAGACGTAAGTTGTGGGAGAAACATCACCCACCACCACCCAACATCGTTCAACCCCAGGAACACCGGAAGTAATTTGCAGTGGACAATAAATGGAAAGCGCTCAATAGACTGCGCTCCAAAGTAGGCCACTGCAATTAATCTAGCAAAATGTAGGATTATTGATCCCACCGATACCTAGTGTGAGTGCGGTGCTCCTGACAACAATAACTCATTTATGCCCGGTTTCTGAGGTCTTTCGATAGCTATTCATTCGATAAAGTTTCTATCTATTTGAGTGATTTTTAACTGAGTGCTCGGAAACGCAATATCGAAACAATAGCACTATTGAATAAATGTAGTCCAGTTAAATCACCTCAGAAACTGTACATTACTAAAGTGCCCACTTGCACCTTAATAGATGTTAAAAACGTCACTAATGCTGCGATAAATGTGGCCCAAATTGTCTTATAAATAAAAACCATCGATTTGAAAAGTAGATGGAGCAAGTAATTCAAGAATACATGCATTTTAAGACGATGCTGCAGAGAAAGCATAGACTATAATAAAACCCCCCTGTTGCTCAAAGCAGATTGGCGATTTCAGACTTCCATTCGTCATAAGTTCAGGTTTCCTCACGATGTTTTCCATTACTGATGTCAATGAGGTCCAAGAAAAACTTAGAAAGTACAATGGTCAAAATCAAAAGCATTTGCTTCAATTAAACCATTTACAGGCACTTTTGTATTCTCAGGGAGTCAGTCAGTTAGTCAGAAAGTTGAAGCATGGTGCTCATTTCAAAACGTAGGTAGGTCTTAATGAAAAAGAATTAACAAGAAACTACCACGGATGCTTTACTTTTGGAACGAAGTTCCTTATCGCGCGTTGTGAAAGGGGGCTAGACGGAAAAAGGGAGGGAGGTAGGTTTTTTTTTTTTTTATCATTTACTAATTAAGCCTACTGATTGAGCCTAGTATTAGGAACTTCGTTCCATCCGGGTGTCCCTTGACACCTCTCAAGTTTTTTTTTATTTATTTATTAAACTTTATGCACATAATGTAAAAAAAACATTGTACAAAGGCGGACTTAATGCCTTGGGCATTTTCTACCAGTCTACCTTGGGGTGATGCAGAGACAAAACATGGTAGGTGCGAATATACTTATTTACTTTACTCTAATCCTCGTTACATTATTATCTATATGTGAAATCGCCACATTGGTGCTAGCCTGGTATCAAATCCGCCACCTTATGCATTAGAGGGCCTTAACTACTGGGTCATCACGACGTTACTAATTGATTTTCCTTTTTCTTTTGCAGTATAGAATCAGCCACACCCCTTTGCGCATGTGCAGCGTAAGTAATGTATTTTATTTTAATAAATGTTACGGTACTTCGTCTGCGTGAATCTTCTCAAGAATCCCTATTTTTTTCAATTAATAAGTATAGCCCACGTCACTCAGGGATAATGTAGCATTCTAATGGTGAAATATTTTTTGAAATTGGACCAGTAGTTTTTGAGTTAAATCAGAACAAACAAATCTTTGCTCTTTACAATATTAGTTTAGACTAGCAGCCCTTGTCTAGACTATCATGATCAGCATGTTTGACTGGTGATGAGTCGCTGGTCTCGTGGTGAGCGTGGGGTCCTGGTTTCGATACCCAGGTCGTGCTAAATGTTATTGGGTTTTTCTAGTTAGAATTTCTCAATAACATCCTGGAGTTTGGAAGTTGACGGTGTAACACCCTCGGAGAGCATGTTAGTAAAGCCTTTGGTCCTGCACCTGATCTCTTCCCGGTCGTGTCGGGTTACAGTCCCATCAGACTATGAGATTTATGGAAGAAGGAGTGCCTTCGCCATCACTATCTATTGATAAAAACGCATTAAAATCCGTTGCGAAGTTTAAAAGATCTAAGCATATTGAAGGACAGACAGTGAGAAGCAACTTTAAAGATGAATTAATCTGGTCAATAATATGTTAATATTTGAATATTTTTATTAAATTACATTTCCGTTTCCATAAACAGTAAAGCTATTCTTTAAAAGTCTCCCTTATTGAATGTTCCCTTGCCCTTGTTGAAGGGTGCCTGAAGTAAGCTGCCAGTCCACCTAATGCCAGGGATTGAGACTAGATTCTTAGAGAGATCGCCAGACCGATGTGAATCGAGCTCATTGCACAGTTAATAAACAAACTCGTATCAACCTTCTGGAGAAGAGCAAATTAGTTTTTTTTTTAAAATTGTAATAGGCTTTCATTAGGCCGCAACTCACCTGATGATGCGGCCTAAGGTGGAACACGCTTGCTTAGGATAAACCGGCTCACTCGTATCAAGATACCCAGATTATACTTATCGGGGAACAGAGAGGCGGGCAATGAAATAGGTTTTCTTATCGGTTGTCAAACTAACTAATTTACCCTAAAATAAACAAATTGGTCGTTTTTATCAATTTATTAGAATTTAATTAATAACTGGGCATGAATGGCTTTAGACCCAATAAAAAAAAAAAAATTTTTTTCAGCTCTTCATTGGTTCCATTGGTGTTGGGTGTACCCCCTCAAGTAAGTCCTACGTCTTATTTAACTTACTTGCTCGTTTTTCTTTGATTCAATACCGGGAAAGGGGGGGGGGGATATCCTGTAACTTTTAGGATCGTTAACATTCTAATCTCAGTTCGAATCCGTAAAAAAATCACTACGTTTTACCTGCATGAACTCAACGACTTTCGGGCGAAAAATATTGTCCACTGCTTGCTGCTGCTTGCGACTGGAATTCTAGAGTAAATTCATAGGTTGATTGCTAACCGGCAAAAAATGTTGAAGGTAAAACCTCCACTAGCGTCGGACACATGTTATTCGCCATGGCGTTCAAAGTGCTAACCTGGTGTGTTTAAAGGAAAACTCCCGCATTTAATAACGGTACAATTTCATCTTAGCAACAATCAGTGTTAAAAATATTGAGACTGAGATTTGAATGTGTGAATTACAACAATTGCCCCTCTGAGCAAGGCCTCCCTTTCTTTCCATCTTTCCTAATTTCTCTTTCCTGCTCTGAAGGAAGCCCTGTGCCTCCCACTACCTCCTTCGTGGCATGCCGCAATCCGATCTTACTGTTTCTTTGCTCAGAACACCAACAATTCTTGGGAGCGAAGTTAGGTTCTGTAAAACTCAAGTCCCCAAGATTGTCCCATGCTTAAACTATTTCTAATAAATATAAATGAACGTGGGTGTAGGTTCGGATATCTATGGTGTAGCTACTATTTGGAAAAGAAAAAACTTTAGCAAATTATAATAGTTTTAAATTATTTCATTTTATGGCTGGTCTGACTTTTACCATCATTATAATGTTGGAATATTTAAATGGTTATCATCTCGTAGGGTCACTATCAAGACAAAATTGAACTTATGTTCTAGAAAAATGTTTTACGCTTTGCATCATTTAATTACACAATACGCTGCGTGGATGTCGTAGAGCAGGACGACGTTGTCGTGATGGTCGAAAACACGACGTCGATGAAGGAATTATTATTATTAAAATATTATTTTTTGTTTACAGTGCCCGGATAGTGAAAACCTTGGATCATACGTGTAAGTACTACTACTAGTAGGTACTTTATGTTTTCTCAGCTGCTGTCGTGCGTTTGAAGCATCATCGTCTCGTGTACCATAATTATTATTGGGGATTAATTATAATTCACGGGAATACTATTTCCTTGCGATAACAAAAATATGTTTAGTTGCCGTTTTATAATACTGGCCATTTGCTGAACGTTTTGACTGTCAGTGCGTGACCCACTGCTGTATGGTTCACTTACAGACTAGTTGTACGAGCTATGCTGTACATTGACCTTAGTCATACGTCATTTACGTCAGTATTGCAACTAGGCGAAACATTATAATAACATATTTACTTTAGTAGCTATAAATTCTTTACACAGTTTGAACGTCTACACATTTCTAACAAACATGTAACATTTCGGACAGTGTTCGAACCAACAAATAAACAAACATAATAACATTTATCACTGTTGGATTAAACCCCCAACATTTGGTCCTTCGAGAAATACAGTGTAGTGTAATTCGTATCTTTCACGATTTGAAGATCAGTATCATGAGCTCAAGAAAGCTTTGAACACCAAAATGTGGTCAAGTACACATCGGGAAAAAACAACGCCAAGGTTGGAGATACCAGTGTTCCACGGGAGTTATAACCAGTGGATCCCGTTTAAGGGTCTTTTTACCGAGGCTATCCACAATAATCCATCCTTGTCAATGTGAAAACAAAAAACGGGTTTATGAAGAGACCTGTAACAAAAATATCCCTATTATCCATTAACAGTGACGACAATGTGAACAAGAAAAAGGCGAAGAAAGGCACCACAAATAATCAGCAAAAATCAACAACAAACAGAAAAATAAACTTGGAAAAATTAACAAGGCCATAACGCTGCATTAGTTATGGCCTTGTTATATTTTCTAAGTCCAGTGCAAGCCGCTAACACTACAAACGATGTGGAAATACATCAGGGATTATATTTTGATAAATTGACTTATATGCAATTAATTCGTGACGAATGGAAGATCATTGTATATTATGATGTGGCCCCATACTGGCAAGGGATAAAAGTATTTAGCCAATTTTCAGAACACTTAGAGAACATCTGTGAAAAAATCAAACAGAAAACACAATGCGTTGTCATCTTATTACAATTACAACACGCATTTACAGAATTAACACATTATAACAATATGTTATTGAATCCGCTAAGAAGTCGAAGAAATACGACACTCAAACGAAGCCTTATCAACGGTGTCGGTTCCATCGCACGCTCCCTGTTCGGAGTATTTGATAACGAATTCGCGGGAAAATACGAACGTGACATTGACCTAGTGAGACATAATGAACAACATCTGGCCTCATTATATAAAAATCAAACGTCTGTTATAGAAGCCGAACATAACCTTCTCAAGCGATCCGAAGCCACCGTGGAAAAGCAATATAACTTTTTAATCAACATCTGATAAACTTGGAAAATATTGCAGGCAGCATTCAAAGCGAAAACAACTCTCAGGAACTGTACATCGAGTTCGCGCTGTCAGCTGTATCTGCTAATAACCTCTTGAACACCTTCGAAACACCCAAGAAATGCTAATGGACACAGTAACAAACATTTACAATGGTAAAATGAACTTACACCTCATCGCACCAGAACAACTACAGGACGAGCTAAACATCATCTCCGGAAGGTTTCAAAGGACTTAGCTCATCCCGTCAACAATATTCAAACAGAACTATTCCGGTTATATCATCTTCTTCAAGCCAAGGCTACTATGACGGAACGACATCTCCTAATTGAGATAAAAGTACCATTGGTTAACGGAGATAACTATGAGATCTACAAATTGATACTTGTACCGAAAAGGAGTAACTCGGATATGATCACCCTACAACCGATAGCTGATCTGCTGACAATCAATATTAACAAGGATTCGTACCTACCAATAACAACGTATGAACTACATCAATACATCATGTAGGACACATGACCCGATAAGATTGTGCAGACTGCAAACACCGATCTCCTGTCTGCTCCTAGCTTCTGTCTGAAGAAAAAGGACTCCCCTGATTGCAAAATAAAACAAGAAACCTGTAGAGATACATGGTCGGAACTATACACCATGAACAGCTATTTATATTTTTGTTGTCAACAATGCAAAATACGCATCATATGTGGGCACCGAGTTACAACACAATTACTAAATAAAGCTGGCGTTATATCACTCGAAGAAGGTTGCATAATAAACAGCAACACTTTCATAGCTTCGACCAAAAAACAATTGAAGAACGAAATGGAAGCTCAGGTCGATGTCGGACCACCTATGAAAATTCCACCAATTAATAACATTCTCAACATATCTATACCTCAATTGAAGTTGGAAAACGAGACATTTATTGGGCACAAGACATGGCGAGATCTCGGGAAACAAATTGAACAAATGAAAGCAGCTGCTGCAGAAGGCATCTTATCGGATCGAATAACCTACCATGATATACACCAGTATATCGTATTATACATACTGGCGGCAGCAGCCACATTAGCAATTCTATTATATGGGTGTCGACGCCTGCGGCGTTTTAGATCAAAACAGCTGGAACAACAGAACACCGCCACAACTATGGTACACCATGCCCTTGGCCCTTTTTTATCAAAAAGCATCCATATTTATTTGAAATAGTTACGAAATCACGCAACAGAACTAGAATATTTACGAAGCTAAGTACGCAATATAAAACTACTCTTTATGGGAAAAGTAAAATATATAATAAAATTCCCAAGGACATTAGAGACTGCAATAACATCCTTCAATACAAAAATAAATTTCTTAACGATTTTTTTTATAAATTTGTATGCCCACGAGGCTGATCACAGCATGAACTCACTGTACCTATATTGTAAGACCTATATTGCAACCTGTGTATCACAAATAAACTGTTTGATTTGATTTGATTTGATTTGACCATCCAGCACTCCGAATGAGGTCCCGAGCCAGTATCGCTGAACAAGCAACCTCGGACGTCACGGATGGTCCTGTTAGTGTGCACTTATAAAGTGCATGCGTACTCAACAAAACAACGTCGCCTATTGCACGTAATCGTATATTGCCCGATGTTTAAATGTTACATTTTAAGTCTTTTTGTATTGTTTTTAAGCTCTATATTTTATTTTACACTTTGTCTTCTATTTTAATTTTTTTACAATAACATTACATGATTTTAGTTATTTTTGTGAGGCGGCAACATGGACGAGCTACGCTGTACATTTACCTTAGTCATACGTCATTTACGTCAGTATTGCAATTAGGCTAAACATTATAATAACATATTTACTTTAGTAGCACTAAATTCTTTACACAGTTTGAACGTCTACACATTTCTAACAAACATCTAACATTTCGGACAGTGTTCGAACTAACAAACAAACAAACATAATAACATTTATCACTGTTGGATTAAACCCCCAACACTAGTGTTAATTTATTATTTTAATTTTGTGTAAGTATCTTAATTATTTTGTGTATAATTTTATTATTTATTACAACCTTTAGATATGTACAATATTTACAAGAACAATAAAATAGAAAACCTAAAGTATTAAACTAAAAACAAAAAACAAAAACCTTACACAATAATAAATAAATAAAAATAAAATTAAAAAGCCTATTTATTCCTTGCTTCTAACAATTTAAACTTAATTTCTAGAAGGATTGTGTTAGTGGGTTAGTTTGTTTTATTAAATGTAGTTGTTAAATTTGTTAGTTATTTATTACAATTATTTACATTTGCAAGGACCCCAGTTTGGGTGAAGGCCTCCTCCAAAGCTGCCCATGTACCTCTGTCTTTTGCTATTTTACTCCAATCTGAGCCGGCTGTTCTTCTAATCTCGTCCTCCCACCGTGCCAGTGGTCTGCCTCTGCTTCTTTTCCCTTGCAGGTCCTTCCATAAGGTTGCTCTTAAGGTCCATTGTTGGTCTGAAAGCCTCGCAAGGTGACCTGCCCACTTCCACTTTAACCTTTGTGCATAGGTCAAGGCATTTTTAGATTTTGTAATGGCTCTTCTTTTTGTGTGACGTATTTTATCTATTTTCCTTACCTTTAGCATGCTTCGCTCCATTCCCCGTTGACAGGTTGTGATTTTATGCTTAGCTTTGGCAGTGAATTTCCACGTCTGGCATCCGTACGTCAAACACGGTATGAGGCTCGAGTTCATGATTCTAGTTTTCAGACTTATGGGCAAGTTACTCTTAAAAATTTCCTAGAGACCCCAGTATTTGTTCCACGTTTGTTGCACTCTCCTGCCTATTTCTATTTCATTAGTTTTTCTGTCAAAACTGATTGTTTTTCCCAAGTATATGTAGTATTCCGTGTATTTCAGTTGATCTCCATTGACTCTTATTGGTATTTTTGTACTATTGGTCATGGTCTTGGTGAGATTAAATTCCAGTCCTACAATTGTGCTAACTGTCTGTAAAGACTCAATCATATTCTGTAGCTGCGAGCTTGTTTCAGATAGTATTACTATGTCATCTGCGAATCTTAAATGGCTTAAGAAGGCGCCGTCTACATAGATTCCCATTTTATTCCAGTTTAGCTTGTTGATTAGGACCTCCAGGATAGCTATAAATATTTTCGGGGACAGTGAGTCGCCTTGCCTTACACCCCTTCTTATGGGGAAGCTGGGACCTAGAGATTCTAGCTTTATTCTCCCCAAATTATTCCTGTATAAGCTCTTGATGACCTGTATATACACTTCGTGGACTCCTTGTTCTTTCAGGCTTTCCCAGATGCTTTCGTGTGTTACCGTGTCGAAAACCTTTTGGTAGTCAACAAATGCTGGTAGTCAACAAATGCTAGTCAACAAATGCTAGGTATAGGGGTCTCTGTTGTTCTTGGTATTTTTCTATAATCATCTCAAGGGTGTGGATGTGGTCTATTGTAGAGAACCCCTTCCGGAAGCCCGCCTGTTCCACTGGTTGCCTTTCTTCAATTTCCGGACTGATTCTTGCGTTAATAATTGCGGAGAACAGCTTGTATAGACTCGGTAGTAAGCTAATAGGTCAATAGTTACCAACATTTTTTGGGTCTCCGTTCTTATAAATTAAAATGATGTTGGAATCTGACCATTGTTTAGGTGTTTCTGAACTTTGCAGTATCAGATTAAATAGTTCTGCTAGCGGTGTGGCCAGAATTTCTTGTGCCGTCTTCAGTGCTTCGTTAGTGATGTTATCTGATCCTGGGGATTTTTCTACCTTTAGCCTTCCTATTGCCTCTATAACTTCTGTTTCGGCTATTAGTTTTATGCTTACTTCTCTAATGTGCCTTGTGCTGTTGATTTGTGTTGTGGGTTTTTGAGTCTTGTTACTGTATAGGTCTCTATAAAAGTCGGTTGCGGTAGTGATAATATCCATACGCTTGTTTAGGTCGTATCTTATGGCATTTTTGCGGTTCTTCAGACACTCTGGCTTTTTTTAAGCTACAGGTGATAGAGTTTGTTATGTTGTCGTAGTAGGTTTGTACTTTGGTGTACTCTTGAAGAGTAAATGAATCTTCTAGCAATTTTGACAAGTTCATCTTGTAATTCAATTTCTCTTCTTCGGACTTTAGCTGGTTTGCTTATTTCTTTGCGAATTTGACTCTACTTTTCTTATACTCAGTTAGATGTACTTTTGCTCTGATTAACCTATGGCGGATAGTTTAGATTCATAGTACCAATATCTTGAAATATTCTCGGTTGATTAGACAATATATAGTCTATTTCGTTTTTGTAATCGCCACTAGGAGATCTCCATGTCCATCTTCTGTTTTGCTTCTTTTTGAAACATGTATTTATAATCGTTAATTTGTGTTGTAAAGCGAAATCAACAAGCCTCTGTCCTCTGTTGTTCCTTATGCCATAGCCGAATTGCTTCATAATCAAGTGTTCTTCCTTCTTGGGTACTCCAGTCTTCGCATTAAAGTCTCTCATCAGGATGACGGTCTCGTGAGTGGCTTCTAGTGCTGTATCCACTGTTCTGTAGAACTCGTCCAAATCGCTCTCACTGGCGGCTTCTGTCGGCGCGTATACTTGTATTATGGTGATCATATAGCCTTGGATATTCATGTTTAGTACTGCCACACGTTCTGATACGCCAGTGAAGCTCTCTATGTTGTTTTTATGCCTTATATTTATTAAAAAACCTACCCCATATTTTCCGGGAGTGTTGCCAACGTAGCATAGTATGAAATTCTCGTGTTCTTCTATTCCAGTACCTAGTCGCCTCATTTCGGAGATTCCTATCACATCATTCTCCTGGCGCATTCCCTATTTGGGGTCTGCCCTCCTGATACTTGATCGCCACTTGTTGCGATCTTGAGTCATTGCTGGCGTTAGGCCTAGCATCGTCATGTCCTTGGAAATGGTTCTAGTCCAGGTAGTCGGCGGGCGACCTCTGCCTCTCTTGCCCTCGTCTATATTCATCACTCGTCTCGTCATGTGGTGTTCGTCCCTACGCATTATATGACCATACCAGCGTAACCGGCCTTCTTGCATCTTATGGTAACTTTAAAAGTGCCCCGGATATACTCATTCCGGACTTTGTCTTGTAGAGTAACACCTCCCGACCAACGCAGCATTCTCATTTCAGTGACATGCATTTTCTGTTCGTCACACTTTTTCATTCCCCAACATTCTGATCCGTAGAGCAAAGCCAGTCTCACAGCTCGTTTGTACACGTTACCCTTGGTTTTAATTGGCATTTTAGCGTCACAGAGGACCCCGGTAAGAGATCTCCACTTGAGCCAGCCTGTTTTTATTCTATTTTGAATATCACTTTCGGTATTCATTTTGGTGTTAATAACGGACCCGAGATATTTAAACTGATCGACCTTGCTCAAGGGGTGTCCCTCGATTGTGGGTGGTGACTGGATGAATGTGTCTATTTCAGAGAAATTGCAGTGCATATATTCAGTTTTCTGTCGGTTCACTCTTAGACCTTTACCCTCCATAGCACTGGAGGGTAAATTGCCATGCTTCGAGGTTCCTTTTAAGTTCCGGCAATGATTCCTCTGCTAAAACTACATCATCCGCGTACAGAAGTGTCCACGGGGTCGGTTTTTGAAGGTCTTTGGTGATGCAGTCCATGACAATATTAAAGAGCTGGATCATCAGCTCAGGGTGGATCCTTAGTGAACGCCGACTTTCACTTCGAAACTGTTACTCATGCCAGCAGGTGAAACAACTCGTGTGGTCACGTTTTTATACATGTCCTGTCAGTCTCCACATATCTGGCATAGCTCCTTTAGACAAAGTAAGGTTAAAGAGGTATGTTTGGTATTTTACACCGTAAGCACCTGCTTTTTTCCATAGCTCTGCATTTATTTTATCAGGGCCTGTAGCTTTGCCGTTTTTCATTGCAGTAATAGCGGTTTTAACTTTGATAGGTGTAATGAAGTCATTACACCTATCGAAGTTAAAACCGCTAAAGGACCAAGAATAGGGGAGAGTAGTGTCATTTGCTGATGTGGAAATTCTTCATTTAACAGTTTTTGAAAATATTCGTGCCACCGGTTATTTATTGCATTGTCTGTAGTTAATAATTGTCCTGATGTATCATTGATGTATTTGTTTTGTTTAAAATCTCGTGATTGTTCATTTCGATTTTTAGCAATTTTGAAAATTCCTTTTCTGTTTCAGCGTTCTGTAGTCGAGATATCAGCGCGTCCTCCGATGATGCTTTAACAATAGCTACAGCACGTTTTGCAGCTCTTTTTGCAGTCATATACTCAATTTTATCCAATTCTGCTTTTGTTTCTTGCCACTTTTTGAAACTGGATTTCTTCTCGGCAAGCGCTTGCTTTACTTCACTAGACCACCAACTGGCATCCTTACCGGTATTAAGTTTACTGCCTTTGGATATCCCCAAGGGTTTCTTGGCAATCGTTATAATGTGGGCATGTAAATCATTCCAGGCTGCGTTGGCGTCCCTTGTGTCGCAGTCGTTTACAGAGTCTGCGAGATACTCTTCTACTTGTTTCATGGTTATGGATCCTTCGGCTTTATTCAGATTATACCATTTGATTATAGGGAGTGATGTATTTTTTTTCGGTTTTTATTCCAATTCGGTAATGTTAGACAGGCTACAAGAATACGATGTTGAGTGGTTAAAGGTTCTCCCGGAATAACTTTGCAGTCGCGTAAGAGTCTGCGCATAGCCGCATCACACAGAAAAAAGTCAATCTGTGAGGAATCCGGAAGGGATTCCTCACGCTTTTGTAAGTGATTAGGTGTTCATCCTTTTTCTGGAAAAAAGTGTTGACTATAGACTTAACAAAGTTTTATGCTAGTTCCAAGATGTAATTTCCCTGATCGTTGAGAATGCCATATCCGAAGTTTCCATGAGCATTGCAGTCTCTTTGGGCTTTTTGGCCTACATGTCCATTAAGATCTCCTGCAATAATTTTCCTCTCCGTATTTGGGATACATTGGAGTACCACTTGTAGTTCTTCCCAAAATGCTTGCTTTTCTTCTTTTCTGCAGCCTGTCTGCGGTGCATAAGTAGAAATGATGTTGAGGCAGGGCATTCTATCACTTATTCGGTCTACTTTAATAACTCTTTGTTTTAAATTTCCATCAAGTATAATGCCCACCCCGTTTCTGGTCGACGAGCCGTGGTAATATATTTGGTAGTTTTACCAATATTCCTAGATTTCGAACCTTTCCATTTTAGTTCTTGAATACAACATATGTTTATATTTCGTCTATGTAAAGTCTCTGCCAATTCTTGGCTACGTCCGGTCAGTGAACCAATGTTCCATGTCGCTATGCGCATATTAGTAGCGCTGTGTCAGAAACCGTCGCTTAGGGGAGACGCCCTAGAGTGTATCGCATGAATCGCATCAGAGCTCTGACCGTCGCTTCCGGGGGACGCCTTAATGTTTATCTCTTTCTTTTTATGTTGTATTTTCATTTTTGTATCAGGAGATTATGTTTTTGCTGTGTGTTTTACGGCCGGTTGCCACCTGACGCCAAGACCGTCACTTGTTCTCAAGGTGCGAGCGCCGCCGTTGACCCGCTAAGGGTTCATCCGCCACCAACTCTTCTGCGTGCCCCAGCCTAGACATGCAGCACTGCCCGCGACCTCTACTCCGAATATGACGAAGAAGCCCGGAGCAAGGGTTTGATGACGGAGTGTCCTTCTCCGGCCTTGTGGTCCGCGGGAGGTATTTTATTTCCCTCCTACCCTATGAAGGTTTGACCCTCCATCGAGCATTCCCCTATCCGCCACCTGGGGACGCATCCTCTAGGGAGTCAGGCTACCCCGAGAAAAAAAGATGACATAGTAAGTTAAATCATCATCATCTGCCTAGCCTTTTCTCAACTATATTGGGGTCGGCTTCCAGTCTAACCGGATGCAGCTGAATACCAGTGTTTTACATGGAGCGACTGCCTATCGGACCTCCACAACCCAGTTACTGGGCAACACGATACCCCTTGGTAAGTCTGGTTGACCCATAACGACTGCCAAAGATCTACAAATGACAGCCGGGACCAACGGCTTTACGTGTTTTCCGAGGCACGGAGGAAACTCGGTATGAAAGGGATGGTCACCCATCCACAGACCGACCGCGGCTAGCGTAGCTTAACCTCTGACCAATCGATCTGTACGCCTTTAACTTATATTATGCTTTTTGTGTATTATTATTATTATATAAAATTTTCAATTTAAATGTTTTCTGATCCATGGTTGATTAAAATAAATAAATTATTATTATTATTATTTGAAACGTAATTAATGTACAGTTATTGTAATTTGTGAACATGTTATAAATTCTAAAAAAATAATTTAATTTTAAAATTATGTAATTCTATTTTCAAATTCAGTCATTTTTTATTGATTAGTGCTTGGTTTTACTACATTTGTAAGACAATCACTAGAAGAGTTTACGAAGTGGTATTCGTTAGTATTTTGCTAAGTGATATAACGGGTGCGTCTCATATCATATAAAGTTATTTGGTATATTTTTAGTTCAATAACGTTCACAAGATATAAGAGATATCCCTACTGTTAGTATAATTTCTTTACATATAACATTTTATATACTCTAAAACTTATTTCGTGTAACGTTATTGGATATAACGTTTATTTAATCGAAAATCATTGTCTATCGTTTCAAATATATATTGATATCATAATTATAATTTATACCCCGATTCAGAGCAATCCGACGCGGATAGGTTAGGTTAGAAAGGGATCCCTTCTTTGCGCACAATGTTCTTTTCCCTAATATACTTTGGCATAACCAGTTTGGTAATTTGTTTTGCCATTATAATACTTCGCCATATATTTTTTTGGCAAAATTATCTTGAAAGTTAATTTATTTTGGCATAAATTGAATTCGCATAATGTTACTAGGCATGATCTGCCAATCTACTGCGCCACGCTAAAGTATTGTCATAAAAATTCAACATGTTGTTCTTCAAAAGTTAGTGACAGAAAACAAATCGCTGCAAAACCGACTCCACGAAGTCTTGTCTGCCCCACCCCTAGAGTGTAATCTAAGCCCTCGTAGGCGTGGGACTGCCGGAGCCCTGCAGCGCCGGAGCCGTGACAGAAACCATGCCTGCTGCATGTGCTTGCATGCTGCATGCTTTTTTGCATGCTGCATGCTTGCATGCTGTATGCTTGTTTGCATGCTTGCTTGCATGCTGCATGCGTGGTATACGCTTTTTGCATGCTGCATGCTTGTTTGCATGCTTGCCTGCATACTGCATGCTGCATGCTTGTTTGCATGCTTGCCTGCATACTGCATGCTTGCTTGCATGCTGCATGCGTGGTGTATGCTTGTTTACACGTTTGTATGCTTGCTGCATGCGTGGTAAAAATATGTTTTAATGTCCGCCGTGACAGCGGCCACCGAGCGCCAAATCGCCTCTACCGTTGGTGAATCATTTGGTTTAGGTTTGAACTGTGACCAGCATAAGAAAATACTTTTAAAATCGTTTTCATATTTACGAAGTGTACCTAGCTTCAACTTATCAATAATTAGACTAAGTTATAATGTTTATTTATGCAATTTGGCTTTGTGTTTTTAATTAAGCGTCTTTGTCATATTAGACTAAATAAGTTTTAAGTCTTTTGAGTCACCACCAGAATAAAGATTTTATATTGAATGCATATTACTTATACTACTATACTACTTACTATATTACTTATGCTTATTACTTTTAAAAGTTTATTATTTTAAAATTATATCAATCGTTTATTATATTAACTGATCATTATATGAAACAAAATTATAGAATCAGTTGTTATATATATCTTGTAACTATTAGAGATTTTGTTATTATCGATATAACAAATGAAAGTGGGAAGTGAGAGAGTGTAAATAACAAAAGTAATAATAATAACAGTATGTCTATTCTGTTACAATATCCCTCGGTGAACACCTAGGTGAAGTGAGCAGTCATCCGTTCGTCTGCTTTGTCGGTCTCTAGCATCGGGACGGATGACTGCTCACTTCACCTAGGTGTTCAACGAGGGAGATTGTAGCAGAATAGCACTGCTGAACACAACACATGACACACAACACACAACACATTTACAATGACCCACAGAAACAAAAGTTAGAAGATTGGAAAAGGAAAGTACTACAGGGCCCACAACCACATAGATACACTAGCTGCAAATAAGTGGCTTAAGATATGTAATTTTGTCCCAGAGACTGAAGGATTTATTATTGCAATACAAGATCAGATTATCTATACTTAAAACTACATTCAATTCATAATCAAAAATCCCACAAAAACCAACGACAAATGCCGCAAATGCCACAGCCAACCAGAGACCATACATAACAGGAGCATGCCCAACACTCACTCAAACAGACTACACACAGATACAATCAAGTAGCAAAAACATTCACCAAAAACTAGTGCTTAACATAGATGATATCCGTGTGCTTAAACATAAACGTAGGTATACAAGATATCAACATTCCTTCCAACAAATACACACCACAAACGGTTGTAGGAAATACCACACGCAAACTCTACAACGACCGCGCCATATTTACCGATAGGACCGTTCACTACAATAGACTATATCGACATCTATCGCACATAATACGAACTACAACCGATGTTTCCTAGATAGCGCAAGCAGAGTTCTCCGCGACATTAGCATATATACAAAATCCCGATTACAACCGCCGGGCAGTAGCCCACCAGACACAACTCCCGTCTGATCGGAAGATCCTCCCTTTTTTATGGAGGATGAAGAACTTTATACAGTATACTCTGTTCTTCATACCTCTTCAAGACCTAGACATAACTTTCCAAGATAAAGTTAATTAAGTCACTTGATGATGATTAAAGTCACTTGTTGAAACTTGATGAATTACAATGATTGACTACATACACAAAGTACGAAAAGCTGCGGCGCGTAATTTCTATATTTTGTGCTACATACCCACTGACTGACTATACCCATGCATAATTATCTAAATTTGAAGTAATTTGTTACAACTCCTGGAAACAACACTTTGTTGATATCAGTCAGCAAACAGGTATATGGTATAGGACCATACCTACAAGGTGAGCCTTCTCATGTGCATTGGTTTGATGTTGATAGGAATATCAGGTAGGAAAAATATCAGGTAGGAATTATTATAAATTAATTATGTTAGTTTTAAGACTTAGCTCTAGACATTATACATTCATCCAAGCATTCCTTATGAAAAAAAACAACCGCCTTCAAAAACTATAAAGCGATAAATAACTTCAGAACAGAACACACATTACTTTAGTTTCGGAAGTCGGTGGCGGTGGCTTTGTTCTGTTTGTTGTTTTGTATTGCCACCGATTTCCGAAACTAAAGTAATGTGTGTTCTGTTCTGAAGTTATTTATCGCTTTTTAGTTTTTGAAGGCGGTTGTTTTTTTTAAAACAGTTTTTATGTTCCGCTTTTTAGTATCGCCTTAACATCCAAATCCATTAAGAAACGGCGACACAGTTAAAATAGAGATTGAAAGTCCTCCAAAAATTGAAGAAACTAAAACATCATCTATGTAATTTTTTTGGGATAGTGTTGATTTTTTCACAGAGCGCTAAATCAATTTCGATATATGGGACCATCTCGGAATAAACTCCTTTCGAATAAAAAAAGAATTTTGCAAATCCCTCTGTGTATATATGACGGAGTTATGCCCGAACATACATAAAAAAAATACAAACATCCGAATTGATAATATCCTCCTTTTTGAAGTCGGTTAAAAAGTTGATTTCACGAATTGCCGAGAATGTAATCAAATTAAGAATGTGCAGCATGGATTTTGTCCGAAACAGGAGCGAGAAGGAGCCATTTCTGAGGAAATTAGACTAAAATTTGCTTAAGTGGTACAGTTAGTAAGCTTAACACGAACGTTTTTTTAATCGAAAAAATCTCGGAGATCGAAAATACAAATATAAGCATCACGTAGCATTCTGTTTTTTTTTTTATTTTTCATCAGTATGGTCTTCAAGGTCTTAATTTAAGTAAATATGTGCGAGACAAGTACTTCTTATAAATTATCGATAGAGTACGATCAAAACAAAACAACACAATAAATGAAACAAAGACCAACCAAATCGTTGACAACTTTAATAAAATCGATCTTTTTTTTCTGTTTCAGCATGGTCCAAATGCCTACAATTTGTGGAAAAATTAAGTGAGTACAAAATATAATTTACTTGTTGAAATATTAAGTATTTAAATTTAAAAATAAAAATATGTTTTATGATCTGTTTTTGTTTTCAGGAATATCGATAATTAATCACCTACGGGTGATGCAGGAACACCGGCACCAGAAACCGTTATAGACCACAAGGGTGATAAAGAAACATCAGGATCAGGATTGTTTATCTTTTACATGTTTGGTGCAAACAACCCTAACACCGCGCATACTCTTCACTTAAAATAATCCGTGTAAAAGTTGAATTACCAAATTTTTGTTTTATATTTGAAGATCTATTAATAATAATAATAATTCACCCGCAGGGCAGCTTGTGGCGAGCTGTTGGGCAGTAGCGACCCCACGGACCTGTTCTCCCGGGAGAAGTCTTGTTCCTCATCTCTGGCTTGCCTTTCAATAAAGGCAAGCCAGAGATGAGGAACGGAGCTCCCACCTCTATCTTGCCTTAATTGGCCGGTTAGAGTGGAAACTCGCGAGAGCATTCGTGCTCGGGGTAAGGAAGTATTCCAGTAAGACGCTGGTAGGGATCTTGACCGTACTTCCGGGATTGTCCTGATAGCCGTGGAATACCTCTCCACTCCTCTAGCACCTCAAGATATGTTGCCCCCTTGTCGCTACGTCACTTCGTGCTAGCGACTGTTTCAGGGGGCCCATTTAGTGAGTGTGCAAGTCACCCCCTGCTATTTTATCCATGTATACAAACATTGATTCGGCAGGGGCCATAGTCACTTCATAGTTTCAGGTAACCAAGTCACTTTAGCAACCTATACCCATAGTCCAGTACTGTTAGTTTCCATGTCCTGTAATAGTCCTGCACCAACCGGGGGTTGTCCTTGGATGTACTTGCATAGTGCATACAGGGATAATCGTCGGTTAGTGTCTTATTTCATATAAAGCTACCTAAGGGGCCTCTGCGAGCTGGCTTCGGCTCCTCGTACGCTTTACAAAGGCCCGGGACCTCTGGGTCCCGAGATACATAAAGTATATAAAATAATAATAATTCATTTATTTTCAGGCTGCATAGGCCCATAGATGAATACTTTAACCTAAACATACATATTTTATAATTATTAGATGAAATGTAATATTTTTATGATTATTATACCCTATTTTTTAATTAGCTTGAGTTATGGCAGTTTAAATTAAAATCTGCACCATACATGTCTTGTTTTAGGTGATTTATTATCATTATCCTTTAGACAAGTTGTTTTTACTGTTTTAATCCTTAGCCAAGGCCTGCCCTATTCCTTCCGTTTCCCCCATGTTGTGCTTCATCTCAACGATTCCTGAGGAAGCCATCCAAAACGTCCTGAAATCTCCTTGGTCTGCCTGGACGCTGTCTAACTACGGCAAATTTATGATATCAATATAATGCACATAAAATTTGTTACTTTAGGTAATTCCAAAATTCACAGTAACAAACTGTACTTTTGGAAATTACTTACAACATTACTACTAGGTACGAGTAAATGTCTTACGTTGGCCAGTGATTAGACGGCGACAGCTGTTTCTCTTTCAGCTGAAGAACTACATTAATTTAGAAACGAAAGACAATATTTGCTTTAAAATCAATAAATAGTAAAGGCGTTACACACGGATACGGACGGTTACAAAATTACTATAACGTGAGATGTTTAAAGTTCGTTAAATGTAACGGTGTGGTGTGGAGTACCTAGTATGTATACTGCTTTAGATATAAGTAACTCGAGGTATAGCTGTATGTTTGTAATCATTATTACTGCACATTGGTTTATAATAAATTTGTATTGATTGCACCTTTAACTTGATCGCATGTGTTTTCTTTACTCTCCCGATCGCCGAACCTCACCACCGGGTTGTTTCATGACATTAAAAAACCGTCACCGGGCGCGACGCAGCCTTACGTATTTTGTGCTTAAAGTCACTAAAGTTATTCTGGCTGCCAGTTTGACAACTAAAAATACGTTGCCTGGTGGATGAAGCATCGGTTATGGTCACGAAGTTAGTATAATTACTTCGTGGTTATGGTAATAATATTTTTTGAACGTACGTTAAGGCCACCATTTTGTGAAACAACCTATTTTTTGGTTTGACAATAGCTAGCGCCATTTTTTACTATTACCCGTCAGTAAAGTATAGTAGAAGCAACTCGCCCTTAGTCAATTGAGTTGGCAACAGACTACCTACAAGTGTCGTCATAAGTATAATTAAATTTGCCATACCTATATGGGGGAATCGCCTTTTGACAACTCATAAAAAGTTGGCGGTGTATCAGCCATTTTCTTAAATGGCTGTTCAATTTTTCACATAAATAACTGGCCCCTGGATTCAAAACCTTACATTATAGTGAATTTACATTTACTCGGGACAGTAATGGATAGGTGATCATCCGTCACTTGTGTAGTATGGGTACTATGCAAATGTTTAGAATAATGATCGTAACAGAGCAGTCCAAGACTTGCAAAACTAGTGGCTCCACAAAATTTCCATTAGAGAGTTACGATTACCCGACTTTACCCGAGTCCAAAAATTACTTAGATTATGATTACTTACTTACTGTACTCTGTTTTCTTGGTACATATCCTCAACGCGACGACTATCAGTAAGCTGCATAGACATATAAAAATATAGTAAGCTGGCACCAACAACTGTCATAGTGTCATAACATTATTTTTTTCTATCAACATTAGCACAGATTAACTAATCATTAGTTCGTTGTGTACCTAGGTACCTACTGTGCGATTATTGTGTTCTATTTCTAACGACCATTGCTATTCTTTACGGACTGACATCTTCAAAACCCGATTACTATTGCTATTCATAAAGGATCCAACTGTTATGATGACTATTATGATGAGGTGCTGAGCTGATGTGGCTGAAAGGTTCTGGAGTGGTGAACGCGGAGTGATTTTGGAAGGCGTCCCACAAGACGGACCGATGACCTAGTGGAGGCCGCAGGAATCCCACATAATTATGTTTTTTAAAATTATAAATATTAAAATAATTCATTTGTTCAGATAATAGTTTTATTATTCAGTGTAATCCCTTTACAAATCCTTATGCTTAGAATGATGAGTGAGAGAACCGAAAGTCCAGGGTTTGGGGTGGTAAAAGGGTGACAACGTATCGACAATAACCCTGGTGTTGTGAATATCTATGGGCGGCGCGATTGCTTAACATCAGGTGACCCCCTTGATGGTACAGTACGCAAAAGAGATAAGTATCCATGTCGTCGGGAATAGTTGAAGTTTTCTTAGAAACCAATGGGGGCTTTCAAATGAAATTTTATTAAACCATTGAACTGTTTATTCTCTATAAATTGTATTTTATTTTATTCATAAAAACCTATCGGTTTCTAAGTAAACTTCAACTGTTTCCGGCGACATGGATACTTATCTCCTTTGGTGACCGTACATAAAAAAATCTAGCGTTTCGATGGCGTGTCGAATAGTAGAAAATCATTCTTAAACTCGATAACCACAACGCCTAGCGCCATCTCATATCGAAAAGCAGAGTTATTTAGTGAAATCTTATCTTTATTTTTCTCAGTTTCCTTTAGAGTCTCGAAAGTTTTTTATCTATAAACTATAGAATACAACAATTTTTTTTTTATCTATCTTTTACTGTCCTACTCCTGGGCAAATGCCTTCCCCAATTCCTTCCATTTCTCCCGATGCTGTGCCAATATAACAATAACGATATTTACCTATTGCACATTAATTAAGACACTTATGCAGGCGAGATTAATTTTTGAAATCGTTATTAATAAATAGTTCTAGATTTCGTTCCGTTTGTCAGTAGGTATCGTTATAGCCAAGTACCTACTTACATTTTGTTACGATCCTATTGGAACGTGTCGTTAACAGAACTACGCGTAGGTAACGTTACTTTGAGTATTTATCAACCAAGTTTCAGATTGTCAAAAGTACATACTTCTTTTATGGGGTACCTATTGTATAAAATGTTATAATAAAATACCGCTCGATATTTTGCAAATAAATGAAAGGGAATTTAAAACAGGCATGAAACGCACACTATGTAGGCAAGCTTATTATAAGTTGGAAGATTATACCAATGATAAAAATGCTTGGCATAATGCTGGTCCTGCTCTACAGCCTCTTTTGGGAATTTCTTAATTGCAAGAAAATTATGTTGCTCACCCCTTTTTATTGACATGTATTACGTGTACCGTTATTATTATTTACTTATTATATTTTATCTGTCAAAGTCAAAGTCAAAGTCAAAGTCAAAGCATTTATTTCAATTAAACCATTTGCAGGCACTTTTGAATAGTCAAAAAAAAAAAAATTGAAGCTAGTTGCTCGTTCCAAAACGTAGGGTAGGTCTCTATGGAGAAGAACGAGCAAGAAACTCCACGGACACTCTTTTCAATCAAGCTTTTACAAAATCCAGGCTACATTATTCTTGTTGCTTCTATAAATGTGAAAACAATGTAAGTGAAGAGAAATCCAAAACATTCTAATTAAAAATAAATTAATATAAAAGCCATAGCAGTTAAGAGATGACCAATCTCAACTGACAGCGCCCGTTCACGAACATGACGCGCGGATCAGCACCACCTTGCTCAACCATTTTGAAGGGAACCGAATTATCTAACCCACACGCCACCATCAGTGAGACATTTGAGCGAGCATGACAATGCTCTCAACTGCCATGCTCATTTATGTCAAACACATTGAATAAATAAATGGCTCTTTAGTTCTCACATTTACATAATAATTGAAACAGTGCTATTAATTTATACAAAGCTAAAATGTCCAATATATGTAAGTATGTCATTCGACAGATAAAATATAATAAGTAAATAATAATAACTGTACACGTTATTCATGTCAATAATAAGGGGTGAGCAACATAATTTTCTTGCAATTAAGAAATTCCCTAAATAGGCTGTGGAGCAGGACCAGCATTATGCCAAGCATTTTTATCATTGATATAATCTTCCAACTTATAATATGCTTGCCTACTTAGTGTGCGTTTAATGCATGTTTTATATTGCCTTTCATTCAATTGCAAAATATCGAGCGGTATTTTATTATAACATTTTACACAATACCCCATAAAAGAAGTATGTACTTTTGACAATCTGAAACTTGGTTGATATAATTTGTTCCTATTTCTAGTATTAAAGTTATGTCTGTCACTTATTTTACTAAACCGATGAAGATTTTTACGAACATGCATGATGTTTTCGTATATATATTGACAAGGTGTCGAATGACATACTTACATAAATTGGAAATTTTGGCTATGTATAAGTTAATAGCACTGTTTCAATTATTATGTAAATGTGAGAACTATGGAGCCATTTATTTATTCAATGTGTTTGACATAAATGAGCATGGCAGTTGAGAGCATTGTCATGCTCGCTCAAATGTCTCACTGATGGTGGCGTGCGGGTTAGATCATTCGGTTCCCTTCAAAATGGTTGAGCTAAGTGGTGCTGATCCCCGCGTCATGTTCGTGAACGGGCGCTGTCAGTTGAGATTGGTCATCTCTTAACTGCCATGGCTTTTATATTAATTTATTTTTAATTAGAATGTTTTGGATTTCACTTCATTTACATTGTTTTCACATATAGAAGCAACAAGAATAATGTAGCCTGGATTTTGTAAAAGCTTGATTGAAAAGAGTGTCCGTGGAGTTTCTTGCTCGTTCTTTTCCATAGAGACCTACCCTACGTTTTGGAACGAGCAACTAGCTTCAATTTTTTTTTTTGACTATTCAGAAGTGCCTGCAAATGGTTTAATTGAAATAAATGCTTTGACTTTGACTTTGACATATAAAATATAATAAGTAAATAATAATAACGGTACACTTCATTCATGTCAACAAAAAGGGGTGAGCAACATAATTTTCTTGCAATTAAGAAATTCCCTAAAGAGGCTGTGGAGCCGGACCAGCATTATGCCAAGCATTTTTATCATTCATATAATCTTCCAACTTATAATATGCTTGCCTACATAGTGTGCGTTTCATGCCTGTTTTAAATTGCCTTTCATTTAGTTGCAAAATATCGAGCGGTATTTTATTATAACATTTTACACAATAGGTACCCCATAAAGGAAGTATGTACTTTTGACAATCTGAAACTTGGTTGATAAATACTCAAAATAACGTTACGCGTAGTTCTGTTAACGACACGTTCCAATGGGATCGTAACAAAATTTAAGTAGGTACTTGGCTATAACGATACCTACTGACAAACGGAACGAAATCTAGAACTATTTATTAATAACGATTTCAAAAATTAATCTCGCCTGCATAAGTGTCTTAATTAATGTGCAATAGGTAAATATCGTTATTGTTATATTGGCACAGCATCGGGAGAAATGGAAGGAATTGGGGAAGGCATTTGCCCAGGAGTAGGACAGTAAATGATAGATAAAAAAAAAATTGTTGTATTCTATAGTTTATAGATAAAAAGCTATCAAGACTCTAAAGGAAACTGAGAAAAATAAAGATAAGATTTCACTAAATAACTCTGCTTTTCGATATGAGATGGCGCTAGGCGTTGTGGTTATCGAGTTTAAGAATGATTTTCTACTATTCGACACGCCATCGAGACGCTAGATTTTTTTATGTACTATCAAGGGGGTCACCTGATGTTAAGCAATCGTGCCGCTCATAGATATTCACAACATCAGGGTTATTGTCGATACGTTGTCACCCTTTTCCCACCCCAAACCCTGGACTTTCGGTTCTCTCACTCATCATTTTAAGCATAAGGATTTGTAAAGGGATTAGGATTACACTGAATAATAAAACTATTATCTGAAGAAATGAATTATTTTAATATTTATTAATATAAATATTAAAATAATAATTTTAAAAAACATAATTATGTGGGATTCCTGCGGCCTCCACTAGGTCATCGGTCCGTTTTGTGGGACGCCTTCCAAAATCACTCCGCGTTCACCACTCCAGAACCTTTCAGCCACATCAGCTCAGCACCTCATCATAATAGTCATCATAACAGTTGGATCCTTTATGAATAGCAATAGTAATCGGGTTTTGAAGATGTCAGTCCGTAAAGAATAGCAATGGTCGTTAGAAATAGAACACAATGATCGCACAGTAGGTACCTAGGTACTGTAGAGACTTGCCCGCCAACGAGGCTTTATGTAATGAAGCCATAACTATTTAGTCTATGGTTAGAACCGTCTGGATAACTTAGGAATATACCTATATTTGAATAATGTAGAAGGATAGTTTTTATACTATGACATGTGATGTCAGAGTTAGTCCGGCTCAGCTCTAAGCTGCGGGCTACCTAAAGTTTTTCCTCTCCTTAATCTGATTAATATAATCTTCTACAAGTCGATCATATCTTTTATTCAATGTAGCTTAGACTACTAGTGTAGCCTAAGTGTTACAAATTGGCGACAGGCGCCGGGTAGAAGTATTTTTTTTCAGATGCGCAAAGCGAGTGCTCGCCCCCAGAGCGTTTAATATTCCAGCAGCAGTAGCTGTAAGGCCTAATTAGTGAGGCCAGATTGATGATTACGCTGGTATAGCAGCGAAGAATTGTACGTATAATCGTTCTATATTATAAAGTGCAGTGCAGACGAGCGATTTTTCGGCATCGCATAAAAGGAAATACAGAGAAGTATTTGTGTCGTTTTTCAAATGTTATTATAAACCACGATGTATCGTCATGATCGTGATTATTTCCCTGGGGAAGATATGCCCTATTATTATGGTATTCAGGGTTTGGAGTTCGATGATTTCCTCGAACAGTTCAAAGCGGTTGCACAGCGCAAAGAATGGGAGGAAGCCGGTTATCCAGTACTTCTGGGTTGTTTTGTGAAGAGTACTGCAAACGCCTACTACCGACTTTTCTTCAAGTATGGCATGTCTTTCGAGGAGACTTGCGATAAGTTAAGGGAAGAATTCGCTAAAGATTGGCCCGCTAGAAGGAAGCGGCAACTCTTACAGCAGCAAGCCGTGATTCCAGTAGTGGAATCGGCGAAAGAAGTTAGGTCTGTGGATGTTAATGGTTCATTTTCCCAGAGAAATGAAAAAGATGGCTGCCAAGCAGGCAGTGTTGAAAAAGATGTGGTTGCTATGTCTAGCTGTCCAGAGAGCAGCCTAGATGAAAATGAGGCACAGGAGTCGGTCTCGTCCCCTCTAGAACACGAGGAAGAGAAGGATGAATCGGGTCAGTCCGGTCCGATTATTCTATTAAGTAGAAATCTTTCAGAGCAACCTGATGTCGAGGTGCCGAAAGAAGAAGAAGTAGTTAATGTTTTGTACCAGCAGGTACAAGATAGTGTTGTCACTGACGTTCAGGAAGAGAACTTGGTGATGGTAGAATGCAAGACGAGTGGTAAGGCATTCGTTGAGGTGGAGGAAAATGTTTTCGTCGAGTTGTCGCGAATGGATTATGATGGTGGTCCGGTTAACCAAATTGTGTTACCAGAGAATATTGTTGTCGAGTCCTCGCGAGATATTGTGTATAATGTTGGTTTGGACAGACAAAGATTTATTAGTGCGAATAGTAAGGTCACGCGTGATGTGAAGTTATATAATATGGTTCCGCAAACCGCTGTAATAAATAAATATGTAAAACGGAGTAAATTGAAATCATTATTAGGTTCAAAGAATAGTGAAATAAAAATAAAATATATTAATAAATATATAGGTCGAACTGAGAACCTCATTCCATCGAAGTCGGTAAAAATTATTTATTACGACTAGCTTTGATGAAGAAAATATTCGGTAGTATGAACTCTCCTTTAGGTAAACTTTATTATTGTCAATTTTTGAAAGATGATTTTATTTTAATTTTTATGGCTAGCTCTAAACAGTTTTGTATCATAATAGTTTTTACGGATACGATTGAATTGAAACTTCTTGTTTATAATAATTCTTGACATGTGTAGGTTACGACAAATATAATTAAATATAAACTTTTTGTCAATAATATTTCTAGGTAGTGTATTATTTGTCATTTTATTAATTATTGGTTGTTATACAGCATAGTTGCCATGGTTATTTAGGTCTGTCACGATGGACAGTTGATGCTAGGTGTATTGTTATGTATGTGATTAGAAATATTTCGACATGATAATAATGCGTGTTTTTTTGTATTTTCATATTTACTACGAGCTGAAGACTGATGGGTGAATGGTGCCCATATTTCTTGAAGTCTATTGGATTTCAAGACTTCATTAAAAAGCGTGTTTCTTATTCCTTTTTTTTACTTAGTAGATTATTTAAAGTAGTAGTAATAGTGTAGAATAGGACTCCTACAGGCCTCGTTCACTGACGTAGCCAATTACGCTAACAGAGTATAATCTCTGCGTAAGCTGTCGATGACACGCATGGTTTATTAAGTGAACAAAGTTTGTTTCGAGTTTAGTCTTTTCTCATTTAATTGTAAACCTCGTATAGGAAGAAATATAGGTCACCAAGAAAGGAGGACATGGATTTGACCATATCATTTTGTTTAGCGGGATGCACTCTAACCTTTTCGAGAGGGTTTCGGTAGAGTGGCATTTGGACATGATGGCATGAGCGTATTTGTTGTTCGTTAATTCTTTTAGTTGATTACCCCATGCGTCATGGATTAAACCATCTCTACAGAGACGTCCTCATTGTAATTTCCCTCTTTAGAGTAGGGACCTTCCGATAGGATTAGGTAGTTGTTAGGTTAGTTAGTCAATTACTTCGTAACCTAGTATTGGTTTCCAGAACGTTCAGAACATGAATAAAAGCTACTAGTCCCTTTTATTCATGAAGGGGGCGTAGCTGATGTAGAGACTTGCCCGCCAACGAGGCTTTATGTAATGAAGCCATAACTATTTAGTCTATGGTTAGAACCGTCTGGATAACTTAGGAATATACCTATATTTGAATAATGAAGAAGGATAGTTTTTATACTATGACATGTGATGTCAGAGTTAGTCCGGCTCAGCTCTAAGCTGCGGGCTACCTAAAGTTTTTCCTCTCGTTAATCTGATTAATATAATCTTCTACAAGTCGATCATATCTTTTATTCAATGTAGCTTAGACTACTAGTGTAGCCTAAGTGTTACAGTACTGTAGCACCTGAGCTACACTTGTACCATGTACGAATTACCGAGAGTCTAAGCTACGTTGAATGAAAGATATGATCGACTTGTAGAAGACTATATTAATCAGATTAGCGAGAGGAAAACTTTATAAGACCGCAGCTCTGAGCTTAGCTGGGTCTCACTGACATCACATGTCATAGCATATCAAAACTATCCTTCTACATCATTCAAATATAATTCTAAGGTATCCAGAAGGTTCTAACCATAGACTAAATAGTTATGGCTTCATTACATAAAACCTCCCTCGTTGGGCAAATCTCTACATCAGCTACGCTCCCTTCATGAATAAAAGGGACTAGTAGCTTTTATTCATGTACTGAACGTTCTGGACACCAATACTAGTTTACGAAGTAATCGACTAACTAACCTAACAACTACCTAATCCTATAGTAAAGTCCCTACTTATGTGTGGATTACATTGGGTCTGCCTCTCTTGAGGTGGCTTAACTCATGACGTACGACGTTATAACATTTATATGGAATTATAATAAAAACAATAGATGCGACCGTGCATCAGCTCAAATACAACGACATCATGTTTAATAAGCCTTGCATAAATAAAACACACTAAAACTTTATGAACAGCCCACTAGACAAATGACATGGCCAAATCCATGTCCTACTTTCTTGGTGACCTATATTTCTTCCTATACGAGGTTTACAATTAAATGAGAAAAGACTAAACTCGAAACAAATCATCATCACAGCAGTCATCTCGACAGCTTACGCAGAGATTATACTCTGTTAGCGTAATTGACTACGTCAGTGAACGAGGCCTGTAGGAGTCCTATTCTACACTATTACTACTACTTTAAATAATACAAAATCTTGAAATCCATTAGACTTCAAGAAATGTGGGCACCATTCACCCATCAGTCTTCAGCTCGTAGTAAATATGAAAATACAAAAAAACACGCATTATTATCATGCCGAAATATTTCTAATCACATAGATAACAATACACCTAGCATCAACTGTTCCTCGTGACAGGCCTAAATAACCGTGGCAACTATGCTGTATAACACCCAATAATTCATAAAATCACAAATAATACACAACCTAGAAATATTATTGACAAAAAGTTTCTATTTAATTATATTTGTCGTAACCTATATATGTCAAGAATTATTATAAACAAAAAGTTTCAATTCAATCGTATCCATAAAAGATATTATGATACAAAACTGTTTAGAGCTAGCCATAAAAATAAAAATAAAATCATCTTTCAAAAATTGACAATAATAAAATTTACCTAAAGGAGAGTTCATACTACCGAATATTTTCTTCATCAAAGCTAGTCGTAATAAATTATTTTTAACCGACTTCGACGGAAAGAGGTTCTCAGTTCGACCTATATATTTATTAATATATTTCATTTTTATTTCACTATTCTTCGAAATTATTAAGGATTTTATACTCATGCGTGTTATGTATCTATTTATTACAGCAGGTTGAGAAACCATATTATACAATTTCGTATCACGCGCGACCTTACTATCCGCTTCAATAAAACTTTGGCCATCCGAACCAACATTAAACACGTCTCGCGATGACTCGACGACAACATTCTCTTCTAACACATTTTGGTGAACCGAACCAACATCATAATCAATTAGAGACAACTCAACGATAACATTTTCGTCCACCTCAACGAATGTCTTAACACTCGTCTTGCACTCTACCATCACCAAGTTCTCTTCCTGAACGTCAGTGACAACATTATCTTGTACCTGCTGGTACGAAACATCAACTACTTCTTCTTCTTTCGGCACCTCGACATCAGGTTGCTCTGAAAGATTTCTACTTAATAAAATAATCGGACCGGACTGACCCGATTCATCCTTCTCTTCTTCGTACTCTAGGGGGGATGAGACAGACTTCTGTGCCTCATTTTCATCTAGGCTGCTCTCTAGACAGCTAGACACAGCAACCACATCTTTTTCAACACTGCCTGCTTGGAAGCCATATTTTTAATTTCTATGGGAAAATGAACCATTAATATCCTCAGACTAAACATCATTCGCCGATTCCACTACTGGAATTACGGCTTGCTGCTGTAAAAGTTGCCGCTTCCTTCTAGCGTGCCAGTCTTCAGCGAATTGTTCCCTTAACTTATCGCAAATCTCCTCGAAAGACATGTCAAACACGAAGAAAAGTCGGTAGTGGCGTTTGCAGTACTCTTCAAAAAAAGACCCAGAAGTACTGGATAACCGGATTCCACCCATTCCTTGCGCTCTGCAACCGCTTTGAACTGTTCGAGGAAATCATCGAACTCCAAACCCTGATGACCATAATAATAGGGCATATCTTCCCCTGGGAAATAATCACGATCATGACGACTCATCGTGGTTTATAATAACATTTGATAAATGACACAAATACTTCTCTGTATTTCCTTTTATGCGTGCCAGAAAAATCGCTCGTCTGCACTGCACTTTATAATATAGAACGCTTATACGTATAATTCTTCGCTGCTATACCAGCGTAATCATCAATCTGGCCCTATTAATAAGCCTTCCAGCTACTTCTGCTGGAATATTAAACGCTCTGGGGGCGAGCACTCGCTTTGCGCATCTGAAAAAAATACTTCTAACCGGCGCACCTCCGCCAATTTGTAGCACCTGAGCTACACTTGTACCATGTACGAATTACCGAGAGTCTAAGCTACGTTGAATGAAATATATGATCGACTTGTAGAAGACTATATTAATCAGATTAGCAAGAGGAAAACTTTATTAGACCGCAGTTCTGAGCTTAGCTGGGTCTCACTGACATCACATGTCATAGCATATCAAAACTATCCTTCTACATCATTCAAATATAATTCTAAGGTATCCAGAAGGTTCTAACCATAGACTAAATAGTTATGGCTTCATTACATAAAGCCTCCCTCGTTGGGCAAATCTCTACAGTACACAACGAACTAATGATTAGTTAATCTGTGCTAATGTTGATAGAAAAAAATAATGTTAATAACACTATGACAGTTGTTGGTGCCAGCTTACTATATTTTTATATGTCTATGCAGCTTACTGATAGTCGTCGCGTTGAGGATATGTACCAAGAAAACAGAGTACAGTAAGTAAGTAATCATAATCTAAGTAATTTTTGGACTCGGGTAAAGTCGGGTAATCGTAACTCTCAAATGGAAATTTTGTGGAGCCACTAGTTTTGCAAGTCTTGGACTGCTGTACCCAAACTACACAAGTGACGGATGATCACCTATCCAAAGACCGACCGCGGCAAGCGTAGCTTAACTTTTGACCGATCGCACGGCATTTACTTAGCCACAAGCTCCTACCTTGATTTGGGAATATCGAACTATCTTTTTATGTTCTATTCGGTTATTATTTTCTTTAAACCCTTCTCTGTGCAATGTATTATTCTTCTAGCCATACTTATAGGTACGGCCGCATTTCAATCCATTACTGTCCCGAGTAAATGTAAATTCACTATAATGTAAGGTTTTGAATCCAGGGGCCAGTTATTTATGTGAATAATTGAACAGCCATTTAAGAAAATGGCTGATACACCGCCAACTTTTTATGAGTTGTCAAAAGGCGATTCCCCCATATAGGTATGCCAAATTTTATTATACTTATGACGACACTTGTAGGTAGTCTGTTGCCAACTCAATTGACTAAGGGCGAGTTGCTTCAACTATACTTTACTGACGGGTAATAGTAAAAAATGGCGCTAGCTATTGTCGAACCACAAAATAGGTTGTTTCACAAAAAGGTGGCCTTAACGTACGTTAAAAAAATATTATTACCATTACCACAAATCCACCAGGCAACGTATTTTTAGTTGTCAAACTGGCAGCCAGAATAACTTTAGTGACTTTAAGCACAAAATACGTAAGGCTGCGTCGCGCCCGGTGACGGTTTTTTAATGTCATGAAACAACCCGGTCGTGAGGTTCGGCGATCGGGAGAGTAAAGAAAACACATGCGATCAAGTTAAAGGTGCAATCAATACAAATTTATTATAAACCAATGTGCAGTAATAATGATTACAAACAGCTATACCTCGAGTTAATTATATCTAAAGCAGTATACATACTAGGTACTCCACACCACACCATTACATTTAACGAACTTTAAACATCTCACGTTATAGTAATTTTCTAACCGTCCGTATCCGTGTGTAACGCCTTTACTATTTATTGATTTTAAAGCAAATATTGCCTTTCGTTTCTAAATTAATGTAGTTCTTCAGCTGAAAGAGAAACAGCTGTCGCCGTCTAATCACTGGCCAACGTAAGACATTTACTCGTACCTAGTAGTAATGTTGTAAGTAATTCCCAAAAGTACAGTTTGTTACAGTGATTTTAGGAATTACCTAAAGTAACAAATTTTATGTGCATTATATTGATATCATAAATTTGCCGTAGTTAGACAGCGTCCAGGCAGACCAAGGAGATTTCAGGACGTTTTGGATGGCTTCCTCAGGAATCGTTGAGATGAAGCACAACATGGGGGAAATGGAAGGAATAGGGCAGGCCTTGGCTAAGGATTAAAACAGTAAAAACAACTTGTCTAAAGGATAATGATAATAAATCACCTAAAACAAAACATGTATGGTGCAGAATTTAATTTAAACTGCCATAACTCAAGCTAATTAAAAAATAGGGTATCATAATCATAAAACTATTACATTTCATCTAATAATTATAAAATATGTATGTTTAGGTTAAAGTATTCATCTATGGGCCTATGCAGCCTGAAAATAAATGAATTATTATTATTATTAATAGATCTTCAAATATAAAACAAAAATTACGTAATTCAACTTTTACACGGATTATTTTAAGTGAAGAGTATGCCCGGTGTTAGTGTTGTTTGCACCAAACATGTAAAAGATAAACAATCCTGATCCTGATGTTTCTTTATCACCCTTGTGGTGGTGTTCCTGTATCACCCGTAGGAGACAAATTATCGATATCCCTAAAAACAAAAACAGATCATTAAACATATCTTTATTTTTAATTTTAAATACTTAATATTTCAAAACGTAAATTATATTTTGTACTCACTTAATTTTTCTACAAATTGAAGGAATTTGGTTCATGCTGAAACAGAAAAAAAAGGACCATTTTATTAAAGTTGTCAACGATTTGGTTGGTCTTTCTTGCATTTATTGTGTTGTTATTTTTTATTAAGGATATTGACCGTACTCTATCGATAATTTATAAGAAGTACTTGTCTCGCTCATATTTACTTAAATTAAGACCTTGAGTTTGCGTGTGGTATTTCCTACAACCGTTTGTGGTGTGTATTTGTTGGAAGGAATGTTGATATCTTGTATACCTACGTTTATGTTTAAGCACACGGATATCGTCTATGTTAAGCACTAGTTTTTGGTGAATGTTTTTGCTACTTGATTGTATCTGTGTGTAGTCTGTTTGAGTGAGTGTTGGGCATGCTCCTGTTATGTATGGTCTCTGGTTGGCTGTGGCATTTGCGGCATTTGTCGTTGGTTTTTGTGGGATTTTTGATTATGAATTGAATGTAGTTTTAAGTATAGATAATCTGAACTTGTATTGTAATAATAAATCCTTCAGTCTCTGAGACAAAATTACCTATATTAAGACACTTATTTGCAGCTAGTGTATCTATGTGGTTGTGGGCCCTGCAGTACTTTCCTTTTCCAATCTTCTAACTTTTGTTTCTGTGGGTCATTGTAAATGTGTTGTGTGTTGTGTGTCATGTGTTGTGTTCAGCAGTGCTATTCTGCTACAATCTCCCTCGTTGAACACCTAGGTGAAATGAGCAGTCATCCGTCCCGATGCTAGAGACCGACAAAGCAGACGAACGGATGACTGCTCACTTCACCTAGGTGTTCACCGAGGGAGATTGTAACAGAATAGACATACTGTTATTATTATTACTTTTGTTATTTACACTCTCTTACTTCCCACTTTCATTTGTTATATCGATAATAACAAAATCTCTAATAGTTACAAGATATATATAACAACTGATTCTATAATTTTGTTTCATATAATGATCAGTTAATATAATAAACGATTGATATAATTTTAAAATAACAAGTTTTTCAAAGTATATTATGCATTCAATATAAAATCTTTATTCTGGTGGTGACTCAAAAGACATAAAACTTATTTAGTCTAATATGACAAAGACGCTTAGTTAAAAATACAAAGCCAAATTGCATAAATACACATTATAACTTAGTCTAATTATTGATAAGTTAAAGCTAGGTACAATAAAATGCAAACAAGCATGCAGCATGCAAAAAGCATATACCACGCATGTAGCATGCAAGCAAGCATGCAAACAAGCATACAGCATACAAGCAAGCATGCAGCATGCAAAAAAGCATGCAGCATGCAAGCACATGCAGCAGGCATGGTTTCTGTCACGGCTCCGGCGCTGCAGGGCTCCGGCAGTCCCACGCCTACGCGGGCTTAGATTACACTCTAGGGGTGGGGCAGACAAGACTGCGTGGAGTCGGTTTTGCAGCGATTTGTTTTCTGTCACTAACTTTTGAAGAACAACATGTTGAATTTTTATGACAATACTTTAGCGTGGCGCAGTAGATTGGCAGATCATGCCTAGTAACGTTATGCGAATTCAATTTATGCCAAAATAAATTAACTTTCAAGATAATTTTGCCAAAAAAATATATGGCGAAGTATTATAATGGCAAAACAAATTACCAAACTGGTTATGCCAAAGTATTTTAGGGAAAAGCACATTGTGCGCAAAGAAGGGATCCCTTTCTAACCTATCCTATCCGCGTCGGATTGCTCTGAATCGGGGTATAAATTATAATTATGATATCAATATATATTTGAAACGATAGACTTAATGATTTTCGATTAAATAAACGTTATATCCAATAACGTTATACGAAATAAGTTTTAGAGTATATTAAATGTTATATGTAAAGAAATTATACTAACAGTAGGAATATCTCACGATTATTATATCTTGTGAACGTTATTGAACTAAAAATATACCAAATAACTTTATATGATATGAGACGCACCCGTTATATCACTTAGCAAAATACTAACGAATACCACTTCGTAAACTCTTCTAGTGATTGTCTTACAAATGTAGTAAAACCAAGCACTAATCAATAAAAAATGACTGAATTTTAAAATAGAATTACATAATTTTAAAATTAAATTCATTTTTTAGAATTTATAACATGTTCACAAATTACAATAACTGTACATTAATTACGTTTCAAATAATAATAATAATAATTTATTTATTTTAATCAACCTTGGATCAGAAAACATTTAAATTGTAAATTTTAAATAGTAATAATAATACACAAAAAAGCATAACATAATATAATACATAATAATACACAGCATTGCCATCCAACGTGGCAATGCTGCCAGTCTCTTGGGTACATTTCCAGTTGACGGCGGTGTGGACGAATTTTATGATGCTTTATTGTGTTAGGATCAAGCAAACATACAAACAAAAACAATAAACATTGAACGTCTTCCAACCCGGCTGGTCACCGTGGAAGAGTACGACCAAAACCCTCCGAAACTAAAAACCACAGCAACAGAGAGCAAACAAAACCGCAACAAAAAACACCATTTAAAGATCGCAACATATAATGTCAGGACCTTATCGTCATACGACCGCTTAGTAGAACTGGAAGAATCATTAAAAGAAATTAGTTATGATGTGATAGGAATCTCCGAAGAGGAGCTTGTGGCTAAGTTAAAGGCATACAGATCGATTGGTCAGAGGTTAAGCTACGCTAGCCGCGGTCGGTCTGTGGATGGGTGACCATCCCTTTCATACCGAGTTTCCTCCGTGCTTTGGAAAGCACGTAAAACCGTTGGTCCCGGCTGTCATTTGAAGATCTTTGGCAGTCGTTATGGGTCAACCAGACTTACCAAGGGGTATCGTGTTGCCCAGTAACTGGGTTGTGGAGGTCCGATAGGCAGTCGCTTCATGTAAAACACTGGTATTCAGCGGCATCCGGTTAGACTGGAAGCCCACCCCAATATAGTTGAGAAAAGGCTAGGCAGATGATGATGATTTAACTTACTTTGTCATCTTTTTGTCTCGGGGTTGCCTGACTCCCTAGAGGACGCGTCCCCAGGTGGCGGATAGGGGAATGCTCGATGGAGGGTCAAACCTTCATAGGGTAGGAGGGAAATAAAATTTCTCCCGCGGACCACAAGGCTGGAGAAGGACCGTCCGTCATCAAACCCTTGCCCCGGGCTTCTTCGTCATATTCGGAGTAGATAGTATCGGTCGCGGGCAGTGCTGCATGTCTAGGCTGGGGCACGCAGAAGAGATGGCGGCGGATGAACCCTTAGCGGGTCAACGGCGGCGCTCGCACCTTGAGGACAAGTGACGGTCTTGGCGTCAGGTGGCAACCGGCCGTAAAACACACAGTCAAAACACAATCTCCTGATACAAAAATGAAAATACAACATAAAAAGAAAGAGATAAACACTAGGGCGTCCCCCGGAAGCGACGGTCATAGCTCCGATGCGATTCATGCGATACACTCTAGGGCGTCCCCCCTAAGCGACGGTTTCTGACACAGCGCTACTAATATGCGCATAGCGACATGGAACATTGGTTCACTGACCGGACGTAGCCAAGAATTGGCAGAGACTTTACATAGACGAAATATAAACATATGTTGTATTCAAGAACTAAAATGGAAAGGTTCGAAATCTAGGAATATTGGTCAAAACTACCAACTATATTACCACAGCTCGTCGACCAGGAACGGGGTGGGCATTATACTTGACGGAAATTTAAAACAAAGAGTTATTAAAGTAGACCGAATAAGTGATAGAATTATGTGCGTCAAACTCGCGCTCGATAATCAGCCCTGCCTCAACATCATTTCTACTTATGCACCGCAGACAGGCTGCAGAAAAGAAGAAAAGCAAGCATTTTGGGAAGAACTACAAGAGGTACTCCAATGTATGCCGAATACGGAGAGGAAAATTATTGCAGGAGATCTTAATGGACATGTAGGCCAAAAAGCCCAAAGAGACTGCAATGCTCATGGAAACTTCGGATATGGCATTCTCAACGATCAGGGAAATTACATCTTGGAACTAGCATCAAACTTTGTTAAGTCTATAGTCAACACCTTTTTCCAGAAAAAGGATGAACACCTAATCCGGATTCCTCACAGATTGACTTTTTTCTGTGTGATGCGGCTATGCGCAGACTCTTTCGCGACTGCAAAGTTATTCCGGGAGAACTTTTAACCACTCAACATCGTATTCTTGTAGCCTGTCTAACATTACCGAATTGGAATAAAAACCGAAAAAAAATACATCACTCCCTATAATCAAATGGTATAATCTGAATAAAGCCGAAGGATCCAAAACCATGAAACAAGTAGAAGAGTATCTCGCAGACTCTGTAGACGACTGCGACACAAGGGACGCCAACGCAGCCTGGAATGATTTACATGCCCACATTATAACGATTGCCAAGAAAACCTTGGGGATATCCAAAGGCAGTAAACTTAATACCAGTAAGGATGCCAGTTGGTGGTCTAGTGAAGTGAAGCAAGCGCTTGCCGAGAAGAAATCCAGTTTCAAAAAGTGGCAAGAAACAAAAGGAGAATTGGATAAAATTGAGTATATGACTGCAAAAAGAGCTGCAAAACGTGCTGTAGCCATTGTTAAAGCATCATCGGAGGACGCGCTGATATCTCGACTACAGAACGCTGAAACAGAAAAGGAAATTTTCAAAATTGCTAAACATCGAAATAAACAATCACAAGATTTTAAACAAAACAAATACATCAATGATACATCAGGACAATTATTAACTACAGACAATGCAATAAATAACCGGTGGCACGAATATTTTCAAAAACTATTAAATGAAGAATTTCCACATCAGCAAATGACACTACTCTCCCCTATTCTTGGTCCTTTAGAAGTCATTACACCTATCGAAGTTAAAACCGCTATTACTGCAATGAAAAACGGCAAAGCTACAGGCCCTGATGAAATACCTGCAGAGCTATGGAAAAAAGCAGGTTCTTACGGTGTAAAATACTGTCTAAAGGAGCTATGCCAGATATGTGGAGACTGAGCAACATGATACCATTCTATAAGAATAAGGGAAATATACCGGAGTGTGGAAACTACCGAGCGATCAAGTTAACGTCACATACCCTTAAGATCTGGGAAAGAGTAATGGTCAAGAGACTTTATACACTCACAACCATCTCACCAAACCAGTGTGGGTTCACTGCCGGAGTGGGCACTACGGATGCGATGCATACTCTGAGGATACTGATGGACAAATACAAAGCCCTTAAAAAGGACCTGCATATGGTCTTTATAGATCTGGAAAAAGCTTTTGACCGAATACCGCGTCAGCTCATATGGCAAGCACAAAGGGCCCAACAAGTACCAGAACTGCAGTACATAAGTATCATTCAGGACATGTATAAAAACGTGAGCCACACGAGTTGTTTCACCTGCTGGCATGAGTAACAGTTTCGAAATGAAAGTCGGCGTTCACCAAGGATCCACCCTGAGCCCCCTGCTCTTTAATATTGTCATGGACTGCATCACCAAAGACCTTCAAAAACCGGCCCCATGGACACTTCTGTACGCGGATGATGTAGTTTTAGTAGAGGAATCATTGCCGGAACTTAAAAGGAACCTCGAAGCATGGCGAATAGCACTGGAGGGTAAAGGTCTAAGAGTGAACCGACAGAAAACTGAATATATGCACTGCAATTTCTTTGAAATAGACACATTCATCCAGTCACCACCCACAATCGTGGGACACCCCTTGAGCAAGGTCGAACAATTTAAATATCTCGGGTCCGTTATTAACACCAAAATGAATACCGAAAGTGATATTCAAAATAGAATAAAAACAGGCTGGCTCAAGTGGAGATCTTTTACCGGGTCCTCTGTGACGCTAAAATGCCAATTAAAACCAAGGGCATCGTGTACAAACGACTCTTGAGATGATTATAGAAAAATACCAAGAACAACAGAGACCCCTATACCTAGCATTTGTTGACTAGCATTTGTTGACTACCAGCATTTGTTGACTACCAAAAGGCTTTCGACACGGTAACACACGAAAGCATCTGGGAAAGCCTGAAAGAACAAGGAGTCCACGAAGTGTATATACAGGTCATCAAGAGCATATACAGGAATAATTTGGGGAGAATAAAGCTAGAATCTCTAGATCCCAGCTTACCCATAAGAAGGGGTGTAAGGCAAGGCGACTCACTGTCCCCGAAAATATTTATAGCTATCCTGGAGGTCCTAACCAACCAGCTAAACTGGAATAAAATGGGAATCTATGTAGACGGCGCCTTCTTAAGCCATTTTAGATTCGCAGATGACAAAGTAATACTATCTGAAACAAGCTCGCAGCTACAGAATATGATTGAGTCTTTACAGACAGTTAGCACAAATGTAGGACTGGAATTTAATCTCACCAAGACCATGACAATGACCAATAGTACAAAAATACCAATCAGAGTCAATGGAGATCAACTGAAATACACGGAATACTACATATACTTGGGAAAAACAATCAGTTTTGACAGAAAAACTAATGAAATAGAAATAGGCAGGCGAGTGCAACAAACGTGGAACAAATACTGGGGTCTCTAGGAAATTTTTAAGAGTAACTTGCCCATAGGTCTGAAAACTAGATTAATGAACTCGAGCCTCATACCGTGTTTGACGTACGGATGCCAGACGTGGAAATTCACTGCCAAAGCTAAGCATAAAATCACAACCTGTCAACGGGGAATGGAGCGAAGCATGCTAAAGGTAAGGAAAATAGATAAAATACGTCACACAAAAATAAGAGCCATTACAAAATCTAAAAATGCCTTGACCTATGCACAAAGGTTAAAGTGGAAGTGGGCAGGTCACCTTGCGAGGCTTTCAGACCAACAATGGACCTTAAGAGCAACCTTATGGAAGGGCCTGCAAGGGAAAAGAAGCAGAGGCAGACCACTGGCACGGTGGGAGGACGAGATTAGAAGAACAGCCGGCTCAGATTGGAGCAAAATAGCAAAAGACAGAGGTACTATCGAGCAAACTTCCGCAAGCTCACCTTTAAGGCGATAATCGCCTGGCACGGCTCTGGACTCGATCGCCGTATGCATGCGTTTTGACCAATAAAAAGGAAGCGTGTTTTAGTTGTGTTGATCGGAATACAATGATGTTAGAAGTTGACACTCACACTAGTGTGTAGAGGCGCACATTAGTGAGCTGCGTTCCCTAGTTTGTGGGATGTTTTTTCAATGGACACAAATTCTAATTGTCGTATCGGTTTCAAACTATGATACGGCCAGCGTGAACTCTTTATAAATTACTAGCGGCTCTTGCCGCTTTCGCAAGGGTGGACGTTTATTTTTATACATTTTGGGATAAACGTAGAGTAAATGTCTTTATGCAGGAAATAAGTAGTTTATTTTTTTTTTAATTACCATTATATTTTTCACGGCGTTTTTTTTCTATTAGTATTTTGTTTAGCTTGACATTTTTAAATCCGTAATATCTTTTGATTGGAATGTCCGATTTCAATGTTTCAAAAACTAATCTACAGGTATTTAAACAGTCTTCAATACGAGATGTTTTATTTGAATAAGTATTAATACAAAAGGTATGGATAACATGGTTTGATTTTGGTCGGTGATTTCTATCAACTTTTAACATGTAAAAAAGTAGTTATAGTGGCATAACTATAATATTTGGACATTTTCGCGAAGTATTTTGTAGATTATTTTATTTTGTAAAATGTTTGTATGTTCTTTAATATTGTAGAACATTTTTTTGTTCTATCATCAGTAGTTTCCGCAGCGCATGCGTTGGAAAACATTTTAGGGCAATTTTTTTTACACCTTAGGGTCAAGTCACACCGGAATGTCAGCGCAGCGGCCGGCAGCTTGCCTGCAAACCATTTTCAACTTTATCTCTAAACGTCAAGGCATAGTATCGCTTCGGAGGTCATCGGCTCGCAGAGCCGCGCGGCGTCACGAGTTGCCAGTCGACGTATGCAAATCTTTAAGCGATACTATGTCTTGACATTTACAGATAAAGTTGAAAATGGTTTAACAGCGAAACTGCCTTCCGCTGTGCTGCCATTCCGGTGTGACTCGGCCCTAGGATACCTTATTGAAGTTTTAGTTGGGATCTCTAATTTTTTCAACGAATAAATATAGCTTATGTTACTCAGGGATAATGTAGCATTCTAATGAATGGTGAAAGAAATTGGTTTAGTACTTTTTGAGTTAATTCGTTACAAACAAACAAAAATACAAATCTTTTCTCTTTATAATATTATTATGATTGTTGACAAGAAGTAATTTCGTACTCATAGTAATATAATATGTTTGGCGTAGAAAATGTATTATTGGTATAACTTTATTTTAATTAGAAAGTATCAACATTCCACAAAAAAATATTTTGTACTAAGATATGTAAACTAAAGAGTGTCTTTTTAGGTTTGAATTTTTTTTTTATACATACACTAATTGGTACACCTCTGCCTAATCCTTCAGGGATTATTTATTTTATATAGTTATGTATTTAAATATTTCATCTGTATAGTAAGAAATGTTTGTATGATAGGCTACCGGTTTTAGTCTTAGTGTGATATATGCACTGGTTGCTTGTGGGTTGTTTAAAATTCACTTAGGATGTCCCTTAAAAAAAAAACAATTCAAATTCAAACTATAATTTATTTTATAACTACAGATATATTAAAAATTAGCATTAAATAAAAATTTACATATTATTTAACATACTTGTCTTGCCACGCAATCAGCCTAACAGATTGTTCATATGAGGTAACAAATAACACAACTATAATAATATCTAATTATTAACATAAAAATATTAAAATATATTTTTTAAATCATACATATCTTTTATTAATAAATTATTTTATTTTAGCACACATACACATATTATACATTACTCTTACTTTATTACATTATTTATCAAATACTAGCTGTCTCCCGCGGTTCACCCGTGTCTTTGGTTACTGCTCCGTGATGAGCATGATATTTACAACCTGTTCCAGAAATGCGTAGCCACATTTAAAGGTGATGATCTGCAGTATCTGATAGAGAGCCTATACACATATCAAACTATACTGAGTTTTGGTGTTACTTTGCCTCATCCAATAAATCGATATATTCGGAAAGTTATCGAAAACTTAGGACAGTTTATTTTGATATATATGTGTATAGACGTATTGTGTATGTGTTAAGTATGAGCACCCATTTATGGAACACGTTGTATAGTTTATAATATTCCTCATAAATCTAGCTATCATATATTATACAAAAATAATGACTATATTATATTATCACAATAGCACTGATAGTTCCAGATATTAACGCGATTAACAAACAAACAAAAAAATCTTTAGCTTTACAATATTATTAGTATACACATTCATTTATATTAATTATATAGGTGACTTAAAAATAATTGGCACAATCATTTGACAAAATAACATGATGACAATCATTATTATGGAATTAGAATAATACAAATTAGAATGATATACACTAAAATACGGGGTGTAAAAAAACACATCACATAGCCGTTAACTACGCATGCGCATCAAACTTAGTAACATTAGCATTACTGACTTTTATTTTTTGATCCGGAAAATCAGTTTGTGGTAGCACAAGAGCATTGCTATAATCATTCAAAACGTTGTAGTTTTTGTTTTAGTAAAAAAAAACTTACAAAAATGTTGTAACTTTGACCTATAATATCTCCGGAACCAGAAGGTTTCCAGGTATGGACCAAGGCTAAAAAATTATCACAATAATATTGGTAGAACAAGTAGGTATCTTTCGGTTTCATTAAATATCTCTTTACACCCTTTACACTACTGTGAAATTTTAATGTGTTTTTCCTGCAGCGAAATGATATTATCTTGTTAGAAAAATTCATTTTTTTATTAAAATAAAAAATAAAATTGTGATTAAAAAAAAATTCAAAGTGATCTCTTGAACCATTTATTATTATAATGATAATAGGTGGATTTTTTTTTTATTTTTTGGAAACAAAAACATTTTTAATGTTTAAAGTTTGCTGTATGTTTTGATAGTACTTAACTGAGAGCAAATCATTCTGCCGCGGGGAAACAACCATTAACATTTCAGAATGTATAATATATTATACAGGTGGTCTCAATAGTGACGTCATAGATTAATATATTAGGTTTCTCGTGCCCAGGCTTATTCAAAAATATTCCACGGATGTTTCCCGATTCTTGATTGTTACGAGTTATATATTTTTTTTTAATCTTTTGAAAACATTTATGGGTATAGCTTTAAAAAAAAATGTCTTTTTTACACGCCTTTTTACATTCATGTTGCTTTGAAAATTTATACTTTGAATATAATATATATTTAATAAAAGCTAATATTAAAAAAAAAATGTTTGAAGTAAAAGTTTCGACTGTGTATCACTCGAACGTAAATTCGAAGATGATTATTTTATATCTGAAATAATGTGTCGTAACAATAATAATTGAAAAAAAATGTAAAATAATCGCATAAAAAAAAGAGTTTTTTGAAGTGGACCCCTTAACTCGAAAACTATCAAGAATCGCAAATCATACATGAGGTATTTTCGAATACCTCTGTGCATGAAGAGACAATTTTTTTAAGGTCACTATTTGGACCATCTGTATGTTAAAATTAAATTATTACGAAAACTAATATTTCGTCGCTGCTCCTCCCGCGTCTATTACAGCATCGCACCGGTTACGCATCGACCTAACCAGGACTTCGCACAAATTGGAACCCCTTAATGTCTCCCAAGCTTGTTCGCAATGGGTGACGAGTGCTTCTTTGGTTCTTTCTGCCCTATTATCCCATTTCTGGACCATTAAACCCCATAAATTTTCAATGGGGTTTAAGTCTGGCGATCGGGGGGGCCATGGCACTGTTTTAATTTGTGGTTGCTCTCGCAACCACTCTCGGACAACTAGCGCACGGTGTATCGGGCAATTATCTTGAAAAAAATAAAATTCTGGAACCTCCATTTCTGGATACACCGTGCGCACAGTTGGCAACATAATATTTTGAAGGACTTCTTTATATGTGTGGCCGTTTGCCCTCCCCGGTATAAAAGCAAGCTCGCCTGGTCCAGCAGCACTCATCCAGCCCCACATATTTACAACAACTCTTCCCGATTCAGCATTTGGGGTTACATTTCGAGGTTCGTATCTTGTGTTATCTATACGCCATAAATTCCGACGACCTTGTTGGCTAGACCTAAAGCTCTTTTCATCGCAAAATATGGCGTAAGAAAAATCGAAGTCTCTGTAGTCCCGAGCGAATCGTACACGAGCAGCTTTTTGCTCCTGTGTCAAAATATTTTTTTTTGCGGGCCGTCTGTGGTGGACTCCAGCTCGATGTAACTCGTTCCGGATAGTTTGCATTGATACGTCATACTCTTGTGCGAAATTGCGAGTAGGTGTGAAAGGGCTTTCTTGAAATGTAGCTAGCATATTTCCTAACTGACCTTCGCTTATAGCCCGAGGTCGAGGTGCACGAACGCGCTGGGTCATATCTTCTCCTTCTTCATATCTTCGCACCCAACGGCGCACCGTGGTTCTCTGTAAAAAAATAATAATAATTAGCATCAAATTGTCACATAATATTGTCACATAAAATATTATGGCAGTTTTAACTTAATCCTTTTGCACACACAAAAGGATTACTAGTTCATAACAAATAAACCCTAACTTTTTAAGTATCTATTGTTCTTCTTCACACATTCTTATCTGTATTTTGTATGGGTAGTAAACCACAAACAAATATTTATCTACGGCATTATAGTAAATTCCAATGTTGTGTGAAACTCTCCCAAGCATATTTAAGCTTTATTTTTAACACCATAAGTGCGGTAACCCAATTTGAAAATGCAGTGATGACTTGAAATGAAGAGCCATTGTTTAGGTGTTGAAAGATTTGTTATCGGGTCATAAAAGGCCCGAACAATGTCTTTGAATGTGCCGATATAAAAAAAAGACAGGACAAAAACAAACTTCTTGACTGCATCACTTATTATATTGAAAGTAAAATATTTTGAATATCTAAACGTAATTTCTTATTTAATTATTTCAAAATTGTAATAACATGTTATGTTTTATTTATATTTATCATTAACTAGCGATCCACACCGACTTCGCACAGGTGTTACACATCTTTAAAATTCTTGCCTTTGCTCTAAAATAATATGCATGTGATAAATGATATAAGTATTTGATGAGTGAAAACCATATCAAAATCCGTAAAACATTCAAATATAATATTTATGAATTGAATTACAAGCGATGTTAGCAATGTTTTGTCACAAGTTTTAGGTTTAGCATTGTATTTTTTTCTGAACCAAAATAATATGAATTATTAAACATTTTGTTTGTAAACTACAATTTAATCTGTCAAGCATTGTCGTCGGGCCGATGTCGGCTTTAGAAATAATAACTTTTAATTGCCTCTGTAATTACGGTAACTGAAGAAAAAATTGAGATCTACATATATAATAATGCAAACAATGAAAATATAGCACAGTGAACGAAACCTATACTTGCCCTTAATTTATTTCTATTAACTCTCTCTGGATTTAAAAAAAATATAACTTACTTGTAAATTCAACTCCAGCGCAATTTGGGATATATTTAATCCTTGTCTATGCAAGACAATGATCTCATTCCTTTCGTCTTGATTGAGGTTTCGGGTTGTCATGGTTATCAGCAAAACACAGCCCACAGTAGTCACAATACACAGTCCAGGACACGAGCAAAGGTCAAAAAGAGTTCCACGATCACAGTCCGGTATACAAAGCAGAGGTCACAGTTGGGCAGGCAATCAGTCCGATAGAAATAAACAGGTCGTAGTAAAATAAAATTGCGAAACGAGAACAGGAAGCGTGAACAATTAGCGAGATGCAAATTGGCACTGGTTAATGGTTGTTAATATTTTTTGTCGCACGCACGCAGTAAGTAAGCACTCACACAAATACTTATTGTCTCTAATTGGGTAGAGCAAGGAAAGGGCGTGGTCTGTCACTAACTGCGCTTCCGCAGAAAAATTTTCTTAAGTGAGCTTGCTTAAGTTTTGCCGATAGTACATGGGCAGCTTTGGAGGAGGCCTTTACCCAAACTGGGGTCCTTGCAAATGTAAATAATTGTAATAAATAACTACAAATTTAACAACTACATTTAATAAAACCAACTAACCCACTAACACAATCCTTCTAGAAATTAAGTTTAAATTGTTAGAAGCAAGGAATAAATAGGCTTTTTAATTTTATTTTTATTTATTTATTATTGTGTAAGGTTTTTGTTTTTTGTTTTTAGTTTAATACTTTAGGTTTTCTATTTTATTGTTCTTGTAAATATTGTACATATCTAAAGGTTGTAATAAATAATAAAATTATACACAAAATAATTAAGATACTTACACAAAATTAAAATAATAAATTAACACTAGTGTTGGGGGTTTAATCCAACAGTGATAAATGTTATTATGTTTGTTTGTTTGTTGGTTCGAACACTGTCCGAAATGTTAGACGTTTGTTAGAAATGTGTAGACGTTCATACTGTGTAAAGAATTTATTGCTACTAAAGTAAATATCTATTTATATAATAGAAAGTCGTGTTTGTTACAACACTTATAACTCAAGAACGGCTGAACCGATTTGGATGAAAATTGGTGGGGAGGTAACTTAAAACCAGGAGACGGACATAGGATACTTTTTTTTTTTTTTTAGGTGTAGGGTAGGTGTAGGGTAGGTGTAGGGTAGGTGTAGGGTAGGTGTAGGGTAGGTGTAGGGTAGGTGTAGGGTAGGTGTAGGGTAGGTGTAGGGTAGGTGTAGGGTAGGTGTAGGGTAGGTGTAGGGTAGGTGTAGGGTAGGTGTAGGGTAGGTGTAGGGTAGGTGTAGGGTAGGTGTAGGGTAGGTGTAGGGTAGGTGTAGGGTAGGTGTAGGGTAGGTGTAGGGTAGGTGTAGGGTAGGTGTAGGGTAGGTGTAGGGTAGGTGTAGGGTAGGTGTAGGGTAGGTGTAGGGTAGGTGTAGGGTAGGTGTAGGGTAGGTGTAGGGTAGGTGTAGGGTAGGTGTAGGGTAGGTGTAGGGTAGGTGTAGGGTAGGTGTAGGGTAGGTGTAGGGTAGGTGTAGGGTAGGTGTAGGGTAGGTGTAGGGTAGGTGTAGGGTAGGTGTAGGGTAGGTGTAGGGTAGGTGTAGGGTAGGTGTAGGGTAGGTGTAGGGTAGGTGTAGGGTAGGTGTAGGGTAGGTGTAGGGTAGGTGTAGGGTAGGTGTAGGGTAGGTGTAGGGTAGGTGTAGGGTAGGTGTAGGGTAGGTGTAGGATAGGTGTAGGGTAGGTGTAGGGTAGGTGTAGGGTAGGTGTTGGGTAGGTGTAGGGTAGGTGTAGGGTAGGTGTAGGGTAGGTGTAGGGTAGGTGTAGGGTAGGTGTAGGGTAGGTGTAGGGTAGGTGTAGGGTAGGTGTAGGGTAGGTGTAGGGTAGGTGTAGGGTAGGTGTAGGGTAGGTGTAGGGTAGGTGTAGGGTGGGTGTAGGGTAGGTGTAGGGTAGGTGTAGGGTAGGTGTAGGGTAGGTGTAGGGTAGGTGTAGGGTAGGTGTAGGGTAGGTGTAGGGTAGGTGTAGGGTAGGTGTAGGGTAGGTGTAGGGTAGGTGTAGGGTAGGTGTAGGGTAGGTGTAGGGTAGGTGTAGGGTAGGTGTAGGGTAGGTGTAGGGTAGGTGTAGGGTAGGTGTAGGGTAGGTGTAGGGTAGGTGTAGGGTAGGTGTAGGGTAGGTGTAGGGTAGGTGTAGGGTAGGTGTAGGGTAGGTGTAGGGTAGGTGTAGGGTAGGTGTAGGGTAGGTGTAGGGTAGGTGTAGGGTAGGTGTAGGGTAGGTGTAGGGTAGGTGTAGGGTAGGTGTAGGGTAGGTGTAGGGTAGGTGTAGGGTAGGTGTAGGGTAGGTGTAGGGTAGGTGTAGGGTAGGTGTAGGGTAGGTGTAGGGTAGGTGTAGGGTAGGTGTAGGGTAGGTGTAGGGTAGGTGTAGGGTAGGTGTAGGGTAGGTGTAGGGTAGGTGTAGGGTAGGTGTAGGGTAGGTGTAGGGTAGGTGTAGGGTAGGTGTAGGGTAGGTGTAGGGTAGGTGTAGGGTAGGTGTAGGGTAGGTGTAGGGTAGGTGTAGGGTAGGTGTAGGGTAGGTGTAGGGTAGGTGTAGGGTAGGTGTAGGGTAGGTGTAGGGTAGGTGTAGGGTAGGTGTAGGGTAGGTGTAGGGTAGGTGTAGGGTAGGTGTAGGGTAGGTGTAGGGTAGGTGTAGGGTAGGTGTAGGGTAGGTGTAGGGTAGGTGTAGGGTAGGTGTAGGGTAGGTGTAGGGTAGGTGTAGGGTAGGTGTAGGGTAGGTGTAGGGTAGGTGTAGGGTAGGTGTAGGGTAGGTGTAGGGTAGGTGTAGGGTAGGTGTAGGGTAGGTGTAGGGTAGGTGTAGGGTAGGTGTAGGGTAGGTGTAGGGTAGGTGTAGGGTAGGTGTAGGGTAGGTGTAGGGTAGGTGTAGGGTAGGTGTAGGGTAGGTGTAGGGTAGGTGTAGGGTAGGTGTAGGGTAGGTGTAGGGTAGGTGTAGGGTAGGTGTAGGGTAGGTGTAGGGTAGGTGTAGGGTAGGTGTAGGGTAGGTAAATAGGCAGGTAAGTAGGTAGATAGCGACAGGACAACGTCTGTCGGGTCAGCTAGTGTTATTATAATGTTTAGCCTAATTGCAATACTGACGTAAATGACGTATGACTAAGGTAAATGTACAGCGTAGCTCGTCCATATTGCCGCCTCACAAAAATAACTAAAATCATGTAATGTTATTGTTAAAAAAATAATAGAAGACAAAGTGTAAAATAAAATATAGAGCTTAAAAACAATAAAAAATGACTTAAAATATAACATTTAAACATCGGGCAATATACGATTACGTGCAATAGGCGACGTTGTTTTGTTGAGTACGCATGCACTTTATAAGTGCACACTAACAGGACCATCCGTCACGTCCGAGGTTGCTTGTTCAGCGATACTGGCTCGGGACCTCATTCGGAGTGCTGGATGGTGTACCATAGTTGTGGCGGTGTTCTGTTGTTCCAGCTGTTTTGATCTAAAACGCCGCAGGCGTCGACACCCATATAATAGAATTGCTAATGTGGCTGCTGCCGCCAGTATGTATAATACGATATACTGGTGTATATCACGGTAGGTTATTCGATCCGATAAGATGCCTTCTGTGGCAGCAGCTTTCATTTGTTCAATTTGTTTCCCGAGATCTCGCCATGTCTAGTGCTCAATAAATGTCTCGTTTTCCAACTTCAATTGAGGTATAGATATGTTGAGAATTTTATTAATTGGTGGAATTTTCATAGGTGGTCCGACATCGACCTGAGCTTCCATTTCGTTCTTCAATTGTTTTTGGGTCGAAGCTGTGTAAGTGTCGCTGTTTATTATGCAATCTTCTTTGAGTGATATAACGCCAGCTTTATTTAGTAATTGTGTTGTAACTCGGTGCCCACATATGATGCGTATTTTGCATTGTTGACAACAAAAATATAAATAGCTGTTCATGGTGTATAGTTCCGACCATGTATCTCGACAGGTTTCTTGTTTTATTTTGCAATCGGGAGGGGAGTCCTTTTTCTTCAGACAGAAGCTATCTTCAGACTTCGTGCGATAGATCGGTGTTTGCAGTCTGCACAATCTTATCGGGTCATGTAGGACGCATTGATGTAGTTCATATGTTGTTATTGGTGGGTACGAATCCTTGTTAATATTGATTGTCAGCAGATCAGCTATCGGTTGTGGTGATCATATCCGAGTTACTCCTTTTCGGTACAAGTATTAATTTGTAGATCTCATAGTTATCTCCGTTAACCAATGGTACTTTTAACTCAATTAGGAGATGTCGTTCCGTCATAGTAGCCTTGACTTGAAGAAGATGATATAACCGGAATAGTTCTGTTTGAATATTGTTGACGGGATGAGCTAAGTCCTTTGACAACTGTCCGGAGATGATGTTTAGCTCGTCCTGTAGTTGTTCTGGTGCGATGAGGTGTAAGTTCATTTTACCATTGTAAATGTTTGTTACTGTGTTCATTAGCATTTCTTGGGTGGTTCGAAGGTGTTCTAAGAGGTTATTAGCAGATACAGCTGACAGCGCGAAATCGATGTAAAGTTCCTGAGAGTTGTTATCGCTTTGAATGCTGCCTGCAATATTTTCCAAGTTTATCAGATGTTGATTAAAAAGTTACATTGCTTTTCCACGGTGGCTTCGGATCGCTTGAGAAGGTTATGTTCGGCTTCTATAACAGACGTTTGATTTTTATATAATGCGGTCAGATGTTGTTCATTATGTTTCACTAGGTCAATGTCACGTTCGTATTTTTCCGCGAATTCGTTATCCAATTCTCCGAACAGGGAGCGTGCGATGGAACCGACACCGTTGATAAGGCCTCGTTTGAGTGTCATATTTCTTCGACTACTTAGCGGATTCAATAACATATTATTATATATGTTTGTTCTGTAAATGCGTGTTGTAATTGTAATAAGATGACAACGCATTGTGTTTTCTGTTTGATTTTTTCACAGGTGTTCTCTAAGTGTTCTGAAAATTGACTAAATACTTTTATCCCTTGCCAGTATGGGGCCACATCATAATATACAATGATCTTCCATTCGTCACGAATTAATTGCATATCAGTCAATTTATCAAAATTTAATCCCTGTTGTATTTCCACATCTTTTCTAGTGTTAGCGACTTGCACTGCTTAGAAAATATAACATTTCTTCGCCTTTTTCTTGTTCACATTGTCGTCACTGTTAATGGGTAATAGGGATATTTTTGTTACAGGTCTCTTCATAAACCCGTTTTTTGTTTTCACATTGACAAGGATTTTTATTTATTTATTTATTTATGACAATACGTACAACATCTTACAGAAAATTCCAATACGATGTCATACACATACTTATATTCATCACTTACTAACTGCACATACTTATATCCCTCATACAATAACAAACGTATAGCACAAATATTAAAAATAACTATAACAATATATATATATCTATATACATCACAAGTAATAAAATAACAATAATTCACATTAACGATAACAATAGTCAGTCCGTCAGTCATATTTGTATCCCATCTTCAATGCACTTTTGCGCTCCGGATACAAACTTCGGCAGGCTATGAAATATATCCTCCGATGATATATTATTTATCAAACGTGCGGCCCTTGACAACGGAGCAAACTTAAGTAAATTCGTCCTAGATCTTGGCACCTCTAACAAAGCGGGGCGGCGGCGCGCCCCCACATACCCGTCCGGGACACACAGCCGCAGCGCCTCCAGCACATCTGGATGGTGCACCAGCCCGTGCAGCACCCTCGCCACGTACTTCACTAACGCGACATCCCTTCTAACCGCCAGCCTAGTGTACCCTACCATGCCCAATACAAAAAGACTCGGATACATTAACGGGTAGAATGGATAAACCCCATATTGCTTAAAATATAAATACCTACAGAATTTATTTTGTATTTTTTCCACCATGAGACTGTATTTGTCTTCATGGGGATTCCAAATAATGGCACTGGTTTCGAGATGACTACGAACTAATGCATTATATAGTAATTTCACTACTGCTATACTTTTAAAATCTGTTCATAGTCTTAATAAATCGAATGTAGCACACAAGAGACCTAAACGGGGTAGTCCGTTATGTGGGTGGAACAAACATGTTCGAGACGCTCACCGGGAGGCCAGGCTTAGATTCCAACATTGGGTTTTGTCTGATAGACCAACCTCTGGGACTGTTTACGACCAAATGTACGAGACACGTAAAATTTTCAAAAGCCGACTAAAGTACTGCCAGAATAGTCAGGAGCAAATTAAAATGGACATATTAGCAGAACAACGAGCCACAAATAATTTCTGTGCATTTTGGAAGTCCACAGGTAAGTTGGAGGCTAAGCCTGGTCTTGCTGCGGACGTAGGGGGGGTTACTGAGCATGGGGATATTGCTAACTTATTTAGAGACCATTTTAAAGTAAGTTCTCCACTTGGCCCCTCAGTCCCCTCAGTGTCGGGAATCGGCTATGTGTCTCATGTCCGGGGGCAGGAGCCACTACTACGCTTCACCACGAAGCAAGTAAGTTCGGTGATAAATAGTATGAGTAGAGGCAAATCCCCTGGGCATGATGGGCTTAGCATAGAACATTTAAAGTATGCAGGCATGCATATGCCGAGGGTCCTGTCCTTGTTCTATACGATGTGTCTCAGCCATTCGTACCTGCCGGCAGACTTAATTAAGACCATTGTAGTACCCATCGTGAAGAACAGGACAGGAGACATCTCGGACGTAAGCAACTACCGCCCAATCTCTCTGGCGACTATTATGGCCAAAGTGTTGGACAGTATGCTTGACGCTTGTTTGGCAAAATATGTTAAGTTGCATGACGCACAGTTTGGGTTTTGTCCAGGACTGTCAACCGAAAGTGCTATCCTAAGTGTCAAGCATACTGTCAAGTACTACACTGATCGTAGGACGCCAGTGTACGCCTGCTTCCTTGACCTCTCCAAGGCTTTCGATCTGGTCTCTTACGACGTGCTTTGGAGCAAACTGAGGAGTAGGGGTATACCGGAGGAACTGCTCAGTGTATTTCAGTATTGGTATCTTAATCAAACAAACCGTGTTAAATGGTCTAATGCGCTCTCGGAGTCATATGGATTGGAGTGCGGGGTGAGGCAAGGTGGTCTTTCGTCTCCCCGGCTCTTCAATCTATATGTTAATGACCTCATTGCCGAGCTCAGCAGCATGCGTGTCGGATGCAGGGTGGGTGGCGTTAGTTGCAACAACATCAGCTATGCGGATGACATGGTGCTGCTGGGCCCGTCGCCAGGAGCGATCGTGGAGTTGCTTAAGGTATGTGAGACCTTCGCTGCTGCACATGGACTAATATATAATGCAAGAAAATGTGAATACATGGTCTTTGGGGTCGCGGGTAAGTGCCGGGAAAGTACACTCGAACTTGCCATAAACGGTGTTTCAATACGTAGAGTGAAAAAGTTTAAATACCTTGGGCATTTTCTTACCGACGACCTCAGTGACCATGCTGACATTGAACGGGAACGTAGGGCTCTGGCGGTCAGGGGTAATATGTTGGCACGAAGATTTGCGCGGTGTACTGACCAAGTAAAGATAACGCTGTTCAAAGCTTACTGTCAGAGTTTTTACACCGGTAATCTTTGGGTCAACTACTCGAAAAGATCGCTGGATGCCCTACGCGTCCAATATAATAATGTTTTTAGGATGCTGTTGCGATTGCCTCGTTTTTGCAGTGCCTCTCATATGTTCGCGGTAACCCATACCGATGGGTTTCATGCTATAATCCGCAAAAAAACGGCCTCGCTGCTGAGTAGAGTAAGAGGCAGTCACAACAGCATCCTCAAGACTGTGGCGGCCGATATGTCCTCCACAATAGTAAGGCAATGTGTGAGAAGACTTATACCCTAGTATTTTGTTGCACTAGTGGTGGGTGGTCTTCTCATTAATTAGTCTTTAGTTACGGTACTAACAATAGTTTTAAGTGCAAACCTGTTACTAACAATTTATGGATCTCGTAGTTGTCCGAAATAAAATGATTATTATTATTATTATTATTAATATAAAACCCAAATTTCTAAAAGATTTGCGACATAACTGTATAATATGCTTGCGAAACGTCAACTCAGCTACCATATGCACCCCAAGATCCCGCATGTGCGTGACACGAGGCATTACTGTGCCGTCCATCTCATACCGATGCTGAAGCGGGACGCGCGAGCGACTGTACGTCATCACGCAACACTTGGTCACATTAAAAAACAGTTTGTTTTCCTGGCTCCACTGGACCACCCTATCGAAATCCCGCTGAAGTCTTTCACAATCCGATGGATTATTGTGGATAGCTTTGGTAAAAAGACCCTTAAACGGGATCCACTGGTTATAATTCCAGTGGAACACTGGTATCTCCAACTTTGGCGTTGTTTTTTCCCGATGTGCACCTGACCACATTTTGGTGTTCAAAGCTTTCTTGAGCTCATGATACTGATCTTCAAATCGTGAAAGATACGAATTACACTACACTGTATTGCTCGAAGGACCAAATGCTGGGGGTTTAATCCAACAGTGATAAATGTTATTATATTTGTTTATTTGTTGATTCGAACACTATCCGAAATGTTAGATGTTTGTTAGAAATGTGTAGACGTTCAAACTGTGTAAAGAATTTATAGCTACTAAAGTAAATATGTTATTATAATGTTTCGCCTAATTGCAATACTGACGTAAATGACGTATGACTAAGGTCAATGTACAGCGTAGCTCGTACAACTAGTCTGTAAGTGAACCATACAACAGTGGGTCACGCACTGACAATCAAAACGTTCAGCAAATGGACAGTATTATAAAACGGCAACTAAACATATTTTTTGTTAACGCAAGGAAGTAGTATTCACGTGAATTATAATTAACCCCCAATAATAATTATGGTACACGAGCTGATGCTTCGAACGCACGGCAGCAGCTGAGAAAACATAAAGTACCTACTAGTAGTAGTACTTACCTGTATGATCCAATGTTAGCATATGGTGGAATATCCGGGCACTGTAAACAAAAAATACTATTTTAACAATAATAATTCCTTTATCGACGTCGTGTTTTCGACCATCACGACAACGTCGTCCTGCTCTACGACATCCACGCATCGTATTGTGTAATTAAATGATGCAAAGCGTAAAACATTTTTCTAGAACATAAGTTCAATTCTGTCTTGATAGTGACCCTACGAGATGAAAACCATTTAAATATTCCAACATTATAATAATGGTAAAAGTCAGACCAGCCATAAAATGAAATAATTTAAAACTATTGTAATTTGCTGAAGTTTTTTCTTTTCCAAATAGTAGCTACACCATAGATATCCGAACCTACACCCACGTTCATTTATATTTATTAGAAATAGTTTAAGCATGGGACAATCTTGGGGACTTGAGTTTTACAGAACCTAACTTCGCTCCCAAGAATTGTTGGTGTTCTGAGCAAAGAAACAGTAAGATCGGATTGCGGCATGCCACGAAGGAGATAGTGGGAGGCACAGGGCTTCCTTCAGAGCAGGAAAGAGAAATTAGGAAAGATGGAAAGAAAGGGAGGCCTTGCTCAGAAGGGCAATTGTTGTATTTCACACATTCAAATCTCAGTCTTAATATTTTTAACACTGATTGTTGCTAAGATGAAATTGTACCGTTATTAAATGCGGGAGTTTTCCTTTAAACACACCAGGTTAGCACTTTGAACGCCATGGCGAATAACATGTGTCCGACGCTAGTGGACCTTCAACATTTTTGGCCCGGCAGTTGTTTTATATTTAGTGAATACTTTATTAACTAAATATAAAACAATCAACCTATGAATTTACTCTAGAATTCCAGTCGCAAGCAGCAGCAAGCAGTGGACAACATTTTTCGCCCGAAAGTCGTTGAGTTCATGCAGGTAAAACGTAGTGATTTTTTTACGAATTCGAACTGAGATTAGAATGTTAACGATCCTAAAAGTTACAGGATATCCCCCCCCCCCCCCTTTCCTGGTATTGAATCAAAGAAAAACGACCAAGTAAGATAAATAAGGTGTAGGACTTACCTCAGAGGTTACACCCAACCCCAATGGAACAAATGTAGAGCTGAAAAAAAAATTTTTTTTTTTATTGAGGCTAAAGCCATTCATGAGCAGTTATTAATTAAATTCAAATAAATTGATAAAAACTACCAATTTGTTTATTTTAGGGTAAATTAGTTAGTTTGACAACCGATAAGAAAACCTATTTTATTGCCCGCCTCTCTGTTCCCCGATAAGTATAATCTGGGTATCTTGATACGTGTGAACCGGTTCATCCTAAGCAAGCGTGCTCCACCTTAGGCCGCATCATCAGGTGAGTTGCGGCCTAATGAAAGCCTATTACATAAAAAAAAACTAATTTGCTCTTCTCCAGAAGGTTGATACGAGTTTGTTTATTAACTGTGCAATGAGCTCGATTCACATCGGTCTGGCGATCTCTCTAAGAATTTAGTCTTAATTCCTGGCATTAGGTGAACTGGCAACTTACTTCAGGCACCCTTCAACAAGGGAGAACATTCACTAAGGGAGACGTTTAAAGAATAACTTTACTGTTTATGGAAACGGAAATGTAAACGGAAATGTAATTTAATAAAAATATTCAAATATTAACATATTATTGACCAGATTAATTCATCTTTAAAGTTGCTTCTCACTGTCTGTCCTTCAATATGCTTAGATCTTTTAAACTTCGCAACGGATTTTAATGCGTTTTTATCAATAGATAGTGATGGCGAAGGCACTCCTTCTTCCCTCAATCTCATAGTCTGATGGGACGGCAACCCGACACGACCGGGAAGAGATCAGGTGCAGGACCAAAGGCTTTACTAACATGCTCTTCGAGGGTGTTACACCGTCAACTTCCAAACTCCAGGATGTTATTGAGAAATTCTAACTAGAAAAACCCAATAACATTTAGCACGACCTGGGTATCGAAACCAGGACCCCACGCTCACCACGAGACCAGCGACTCATCACCAGTCAAACATGCTGATCATGATAGTCTAGACAAGGGCTGCTAGTCTAAACTAATATTGTAAAGAGCTAAGATTTGTTTGTTCTGATTTAACTCAAAAACTACTGGTCCAATTTCAAAAAATATTTCACCATTAGAATGCTACATTATCCCTGAGTGACGTGGGCTATACTTATTAATTGAAAAAAATAGGGATTCTTGAGAAGAGTCACGCAGACGAAGTACCGTAACATTTATTAAAATAAAATACATTACTTACTCTGAACATGCGCAAAGGGGTGCGGCTAATTCTATACTGCAAAAGAAAAAGGAAAATCAATTAGTAACGTCGTGATGACCCAGTAGTTAAGGCCCTCTAATGCATAAGGTGGCGGATTTGATACCAGGCTAGCACCAATGTGGTGATTTCACATACAGATAATATAACGAGGATTTTGTAAAACCCGATTGAAAAAAGTAAAGCATCCGTGGTAGTTTCTTGTTCATTCTTCTACATAAAGACCTACCTACGTTTTGAAATGAGCACCTTGCTTCAACTTTCTGACTAACTGACTGACTCCCTGAGAATACAAAAGTGTCTGTAAATGGTTTAATTGAAGCAAATGCTGATGATTTTGACCATTGTACCTTATAAGTTTTTCTTGGACCTCATTGACATCAGTAATGGAAAACATCGTGAGGTAACCTGAACTTATAATGAATGGAAGTCTGAAATCGCCAATCTGCTTTGAGCAACAGGGGGGTATTATTATAGACTATGCTTTTTCGGCAGCATCGTCTTAAAATGCATGTATTCTTGAATTACTTGCTCCATCTACTTTTCAAATCGATGGTTTTTATTTGTAAGACAATTTGGGCCACATTTGTCGCAGCATTAGTGACGTTTTTAACATCTATTAAGGTGCAAGTGGGCACTTTAGTAATGTACAGTTTCTGAGGTGATTTAACTGGACTATATTTATTCAATAGTACTATTGTTTCGATATTGCGTTTCCGAGCACTCAGTTAAAAATCACTCAAATAGATAGAAACTTTATCGAATGAAAAGCTATCGAAAGACCGCAGAAACCGGGCATAAATGAGTTATTGTTGTCAGGAGCACCGCACTCACACTAGGTATCGGTGGGATCAATAATTCTACATTTGCTAGATTAATTGCAGTGGCCTACTTTGGAGCGCAGTCTATTGAGCGCTTTCCATTTATTGTCCACTGCAAATCACTTCCGGTGTTCCTGGGGTTGAACGATGTTGGGTGGTGGTGGGTGATGTTTCTCCCACAACTTACGTCTCACCGTACGTCGATCCTGGATGGTCTGTGTGCTGCGAAGGAAACTCGTCCGACTCGTAAATCTACCCGGAGCTGTTGTGTCTTGTAGAGGGGATGTCGGTCATTACTTGCTAACACGGACCCATTATTTATAACATTTTGTAATTGATCCTTGTGTTTGCAACTAACTTCCCAGAACTCCTAAACTAACGTCCCAGATGAATCTTTTTTCTCTGCCAACGAATCTGCTGCCACTTCTGATGATGATAGTTTTTGTTCAGTTTCAGACACCCTTGGCGATGTTTTACGTCAAAGTTTTAATCAAAACCTAGACCGGCTATTTAATGTTTGTCACATCAATGCTCAGAGTGTTCCGAGCCACTACAATGAACTGTATGACACTTTTACGAACACTAACGTCCATGCTGTCCTGATTTCTGAGACCTGGCTAAAGCCTGAACTCCTATCTACCGCTTACTCTCTCCCGGGATTCGTTCTTCTTCGGAATGATCGAATTGGTAAGAGAGGGAGCGGTGTAGCAATATACCTTCGTGCTGATTTTCCTTTTAAAATTCTCGCTACTTCTTCCTTTAATAGCTCGGCCGAGTTTCTTTTTCTTGAGGTTTGTGTTAAAGGTGCTAAAACCGTTATAGGAGTTGTGTATTCCCCCCCTTCCCTTGATTACTTCATCGAATTCGAATCGGTCCTAGAGTCTTTGGGTTCGGAGTATGCACATCACATTGTCATGGGGGATTTCAACACCAACCTCCTTGCCCATAATTCCTCTCGATCGTGTAAACTTCTTCATCTGGTCGAGTCAGCTAGTTTGCACGTGTTACCTCTCCAACCAACGCATAACACTGTCGGTGATGATACCTGGCTCGATCTAATCCTTATCTCTAATCCTTCCCTAGTCTCCTCACATGGTCAACATGTCGCTCCTGGCTTTTCCCATCACGACATTATTTTCCTGTCTTATGTCCTTAAACCTCCTAAACCCAAGCCTACATTCCAGTACAGGCGTGCCTTTGTGCGAATGAATATTGGAAAACTTGTACAGGATGCTTCCAATATCGACTGGACACCACTGGAGGAAGCCACCTCGGTTGATGACAAAGTTAACATCTTGAATTCAGCTGAGGTTAAGTTGTATGACACCCATGCTCACATCGGAAAAATCAAGTGGCAGCGTTCGCCTGCGCCATGGATGAATCGGGGAGTTCGGATGGCAATGCGTCGAAGAGACCGCGCGTTCCGGAGGTTTAAGAAGATCGGTCGGAGGAAAATTGGGCCCTCTTCAAAACTGCTCGCAATCGTTGTAATCAGATGATACGCAACGCTAAACGCCGCCACATTCTTGATAACATCATTTCTTCTTCTCCTGCCGATATTTGGAAGTTCCTTGGAACTTTAGGCATCGGCAGATCACGGCATTCAGATCTTCCTATTGCATTTGGTTTGGACGATCTAAATTGCCATTTCACTACTGTCCCCACCCTTGATAGTCTAACCAAATGTCAAACCATTGACTACCTTACTTACTACCTTTGACGACACGGTTGGCGCAGTGGCTGAGCGATCGACTGTTGCGCAGCGTGTTGCGGGTTCGATTCCCGCCCAGGGTACACATTTGTGTGATGAGCACTTGTGTTTGCCTTGTGTCTGGGTGTTGTTTATCTATATATGTATGTATTTACAAAAAAAAAATATATTTGTGTATGTATATCAGCTGTCTGACACCCATAGTACAGGGTCTCCCTAGTTTGGGGTCAGATGGCCGTGTGTGAAAATGTCCCCACATATTATTATTATTATATTATTACTGGTCTGACGCTACCCAATATTACCCCCTTTGCCTTCATTCCAGTCGATCCGGGAGAGATCAAGAAAATTATCCTGTCCATTAAGTCCAATGCCGTGGGCTGTGACTACATTAGTCGCCACATGATCGTGACGGCTCTTGACCAGCTCCTTCCGGCTATCTCCCATGTCATTAACTTCTCCCTTTATTCCGGTGATTTCCCTTCGCTATGGCGGAAAGCCCATGTTCGACCACTTCCTAAGATTTCTAATCCCACTCTTCCTAGTCACTTTCGACCAATTACCATCCTTCCTTTTTTATCTAAAGTACTCGAGGCCTGTGTCCATAAACAATTCTCCCACTTCATTCACCAAAACTCCCTCATTAGTCCCTTTCAATCCGGTTTCAGGCCCGGCCACAGTACTGTTTCAGCTCTTCTTAAGGTGACTGACGATATAAGGCGGGGAATGGAAGACACAAAAGTTTCCGTTTTAGTGTTGATCGATTTTTCCAATGCGTTCAATACCGTCAGTCACGAAGTCCTTTTAGCCATCCTCTCCTATCTAATGGTCTCTCCCAAGGTTTTGGATTGGTTTTCTTCCTATCTTCGGAGGCGTCAGCAGTCAGTTCTTGCAGGAGACTCTACTGCCAGCTGGTGTGATCTTGATGCTGGCGTCCCTCAAGGCGGTATTTTATCCCCACTTCTGTTCTCTATTTTTATAGATCTTATAACTGCCGAGCTTCAGTGTGCGTATCATCTCTACGCTGATGACCTACAGCTCTACAGTCAGGCAGGTGTTGATAACTTTTCCTATGCGACTGAGGAGCTAAACCGGAATTTAGCAGTTGTGAAAGATTGGTCTGATCGTTTCGGCGTAGCGGTTAACCCAACCAAGTGTCAGGCTATTGTTATAGGGAGCACCCATAGCTTGCGAAGACTCAATGGTATAGCACTGACGCCGGTTACCTTTGATGGCACTGTCATTCCGTTCAGCTCCGACGTCAAGGACCTGGGTTTGTACATTGACACTTGCCTGGACTGGCGTAAGCAGGTCGCGAGTGTGAGCAAAAAAGTCACAGGGACGTTGCGGTCGCTTTATCGATTGAAAAATATTCTCCCTTCACATATAAAGGCAATGCTGGTCCAGTACCTTATCCTCCCCATACTTGATTATGGTGATGTGTGTTACTATGACCTGAAAGCAGATCTCCTCAATAAGCTTGACCGACTTCTTAATAACTGCATTCGATTCGTATTTAATCTCCGTAAGTATGATCATGTGTCCGCACATCGGTTGCTCTTAAAATGGTTACCCATCAGACAGCGCAGAGCGTTAAGGGCTTTGACAACCTTGTTTTCTCTTCTAGACAAACCCAGTTCTCCTTCTTACCTGACTTCTCACTTTCAATATTTATGCTCTGCGCACAGCAAAAATCTTCGTTCCTCCAATAATCGTCTCTTAAGATGTCCTTCTCACCGCTCTGGTTTTCTCAAATCTTCTTTTCTTGTCCAGGCGGTTTTCCTTTGGAATGCGCTTCCTCAAAATATCAGGACGGCCACCAGTCGGTTTACATTCAAGGTTAAGGCTCGCGAGCACTTGCATAAGAAGTTGGCAGACTCATCCCACAGTTGATTCGTTGTGTTTCTCCATCAGGTATTTTCAGCTTCCTCTACTCTTTTATATATTTATATATATAAATATTGTTTGTATGTATGTATATATGTATTTATTATTATATTTTATTCTTAAAATTTCTGCGCCTTTGCACCTACCATGTTTTGTCTCTGCATCACCCTTAGGTAGACTGGTAGAAAATGCCCAAGGCATTAAGTCCGCCTTTGTACAGTGTTTTTTTACATTTTGTGCATAAAGTTTTAATAAATAAATAAATAACTGTGCGGTGCTGTTCTGCAAAGCAGAACGCAGAAGTAGAAGGCCACTGGGCCTTGCGGTTATAAATTCATTATCATAATAATGAAATTTTAATTGACTTACAGTTGCTTCCAATTTTCTTCTGGGATAGTAGCATCCTTCGCGATGGTATTTGCTACCTGAAATAAGATAATAAGAAAAATCAGAGTCACCAAGACAAGTATGCCAACAAAATGCGTCAACCCCCTCGTGTTTTTTAGAAAGATGATCGTGCTTTTGTAGTTAAGTACGCATAGTACAAAGGGAAATTAGATTCCGGAATGCGCGGTCCTTATAAAGTGACGAGAGTATATTTTGAGAATGGCCGATACGAATTGAAGCTTATTGCTGGAGCCTACAGCAAGGTGACCTATGCCACGACGCAGTATTCATGTTACCTTGGAAAGATGAATGGACTCCAGCTGATGAGTGTGCTGCCTTCTTTGAATGTTTGTGAGGTATAATGTTGCCTTCAACTTTGTATGAATACTAGACCTTGTGGGTTATGTGTAATCTTGTGTGAATACTAGACCTTGTAATAACAATTAAAAAGACATAGACTTGCAAATGTATGTAGTTTGTCGCAACTTTGAGGTATAGGTAAAGAGGTATAGTCAGATTATCCTACTTCCTACTAGTCCTATCCTACTGCCTACTTCCTACTAATCCTACTATCCTATCCTACTTCCTACTATCCTACTAATAATATAAATGCGAAAGTTAGTGAGGATGGATGGATGTTTGTTCCTCTTTCACGCAAAATCGGCTTAACGGATTTTGATAAAACTTAAGAGAAATATAGCTTATACATCAGAATAACATTTGAGCTACAATTTATAAAGATTTTGGGTAATTTTGGCATAATATTACGATAAGTATCAAGTAAGTCGGAAAAATATTTGCCCTCGGATAGCTATCTTGGCGTGCGCTGCCAAAACCGTTGGAGTTACACGACGACAATGTACAGTAGGATCGTTTGCCTTAAAAAGTTCTAAATAAAAGTCCGCGACAGCATATATCTGCCTCTTATGTGGAAGCTAATATATCCCAAATTATGAGCCTTAAGTACATTTAATATGCTTACTTTTTTTACAATGCACATTTTAGGGTATATAGCTAATTCTCATCAAAATTGTTACATTTGTCGCTTTCAGTATTTAATGTAGATTAATTTTGTCTTTTACACTAAGTAATTTGGATAAATAGTTTAAAAAATATAGCGACAAGATTGACTTGAGCACTTACTTTAATTGGTTGTTTACGTTAGAATGCGCTGTATGAGTGTATTTTTATTTATTTCGGTATACCTAACTATACCTAGATTGTATTTGTATGTATTACGTAGATAGATTCATTTTTATTTCATATGTCGCTCCCATACCCTGCGAACCCATATATGAACCCATACCCAAGATAGATATTAGTGAAGTTAAACACGCTATGTCTAAAATGAAAAACAGAAAAGCTACTGGGCCTGATGAGATCACTGTAGACCTTTGGAAAACTCTTGGCCCGATAGCCGTAGCTTGGCCATAGCTGTTTAATATCATCATGCATACGAAACGCATACCAGAGTACTGGCGCCAAAACCTTCTTCCTACCTTTTTAAAAGAACAAGGGTGATGTTGCACAATGTGAAAACTACAGGGGCATAAAACTGACCTCACATACGCTTAAAAAAGATATGGGAAAGAGTCATCAATAAACGTCTACAACTATTACAAAAATACCTCCAAATCAGTTTGGCTTCACACCATGTAGGGCAATCACTGACTCTATACAGGCAATCAGGATTAGGTTAGGTTTGAACAAAGAAGATCTACATCGGGAACACTACACCTGAAACCATCTACTTAGGGACGACGCCAATTCCCACCGAAGAGATGGTTAAATACTTAGGCTCCATGTTTATACCCGATGCTAACGTTGACAAACAGAATTAACATAGCGTGGCAAAAATGGCGATCGGTTACAACAGATGTGTTTTGTAACCCACGAATTCTCATATAGATCAAGGAAAAAGTGTACAAAACGGCAGTCCGACCGGCTTTACTCTTTGGGTCCGAATGCTGGATAACAAAGAATACACATGATCAAAAGATACTTAACATCAAAATGAAGATGCTTGGATGGGCGGGAGGAGTGACCCGGCTGGACAGAATTCGTAATGAATATATTATACAAGGCAGCTTCAAAGTTGCTCCAATCGTGGACAAAGTTACCGGATACCGTCTCCGTTGGTATGGACATGTCAAAAGACGAAGCGAAGACCATGGGGTACAAATTGCGCTAAACCTACCAGAACAGAAAAGAGATAGAGGCCGCCCGCTAGCGACTTGGTGGTCTAACATAGAACGAGACCTCAAGAAAGCCCAATTGCCAGAACCGATAACACAAGCGCAGAAAAGTGAGGAGACCAGACCCCAAATAATGGGATTTAGGGAAGGAAGAAGAAGAAGATTCATTTTTGTTTTCATTAAATTATTACAATTTTGTTAGTTTAAGAATAACGGTTAGTTTTAGGTATAGGCTGTGTTATAGGTAATAAGAAGAAAGTTTCGTTTTCTTTCATTAGTTATTGAAATTGTTTTAGTTGTTAGTTTGAAAATGACTACCCATTTTATATGTTTTTTTTTTACAGTACATTACAATAATGCCGCGTAAGCGTAATTCTAATATTTCACAAAGCTCTAATAAGTCCTGAGCTACGTAAATAGCTAGATACAATGAGACGTCTCAACAAGTCAAGCTGCTAGGGCTTGAGCAGGCGGTCCGTGAGGCGGTACACAGAGCAACTGATCAGAACAGAACAAAACAGTCCCACGATCGACGTCAACAACACGCTGCGTATTTGGCATCTCAACAGCATGCTGAATATTTGGTGTCAAAATGGGCTGCGGAGATACCATGAACAGTCCCACAATCGACGGCAAGAGCATGTTGGGTATTTGGTGTCACAACGGGCTGCGGAGACACCAGAACAGTCCCAAAATCGACAGCAATAACACCGTACGTGAAGTGAAACCGCTACATATTAAGAGTGACGCTCTCCAAAAATATACATAATACTCCTTACCCGACATTATAAAAACATGTTTTAAGTAACTTCTGTCAGTCTGTTTGTTTAGCCATGTGAATGCATGTTTCGCGGCTAATCTGCCGAGCCGTTTGTGATAAAATTTGATATGAATAGTCTGAAGACTAGGGAATGATATAGGTTACTTTTTTAAAAACAAAGCAAGCGGGCGAAGCCGCGGGCGAAAACTAGTTCTAAAATTATAATAATAATAATAATTCATTTATTTCAGGCTGCTTATGCCCATAGATACCATAACCTAAACATACATATTTTATAATTTTTAACTTGTGTTAATAGGGATGACTTAAGACTATGTTAGTAGCATTTCACTAAATTGCACTAAGTTGTCTGTGTGCTGTCCTGTAGCACTTCTCCGCGGAAGCGACGGTACACCACGTCCTGTAACTAAAAGTCTTTTTCCATGACGAGGGGCAGGAAAACAATTCGGTCCTCGCACCGCGAACGCTTTGAAGTTGACGTTGCGGCGCGACTCCAGTAAGTGCACCCTCGGCGTGTACTTTGTCTTTCGGCGCACGTACTCCACGATGTCCTCCGCATTAGTGGTGTAGTGCAGGTGGGAGATATTAGCCAGCTCGTCCGCTCTCTCATTCCCGTCGGTTCCCACGTGGGCCCTGAGCCAAAAGAACCTCACTTCTCTGCCCTCCTTTCTGGTCTGACGTACGAATCTCTTTATTAGGAGTGCCAGGGGGTGAGTGACGGACGGACTCCTCAGCAGGTCAAGTGACGATCTTGATTCACTTAAGATGCTTACGGAGGCCACCTTTTATTCTCTTGCCATCCTGACAGCTCTGAAGAGAGCGTACATTTCCGATTGGAAGACTGTGTTGTGAGGCTCTAGGCTAGAGGTGCTGTACCTGGACTCCTTTCCGTTTTCCCACCAAGTTAGGGCAGCTCCGACTTTTCCGTCTATCTTGCTGCCGTTGGTATATATTTGGGGACCGATTACTTGATGGGTCTCCAGGGTTTCGGGAGTCAGGTCCTCTAGGCGTGCATACTCTGTTGTTGTGAGTAGCGCTGGGTGGGGATTTTGGGAGTGGTGCACGTTGCACTCCATCTCGCGGGCCGGCGGTATGAACTCTTGGGAATGTCCCTTTTTGATCTTGAAAAGGGTTGCGGCCTCGATTACCCGGAGGTCTAGGGGGAGTTGGCCTGACAGGATAAGTGCCGATGTTAGTGACACCGTGCGGTATGCTTTGCAGATCTTCTGCGCGAAACCCCTCTGCAGTGAGTCAAACTGATTCCTCGTCATCAGTTTCTCAGCTGCGAGGGCCCACGCAAAAAAATGCGAAGCGAGCTGTGTAGTACGTGTGACGTAATATGCTTGCAGGAGGCCTGGCTGCTCCCACATGACATACCTTTTATAGATACAATTCATAACGGGTTTGGCTACACGGCGACGTCGGCCGTGGATACGTCGGCGGGCATTTTGCGGGTACGCCCCTACGGCGGCGTCGCAGTTACAAGTCGCAGGCGTTACAATGCCTTTCAAGAGGTGTCGGTGATTCAGTGTAGTGAGCGTATTTGTGCCATTAAGATAGCGGCAGGCAATAGGTCAGTGGTGGTAAGTGCGTATTTGCCAACAAACTCCATGAACAATTTTCCGGATTTTATTAACTGTTTAAGTGAGATTAGTGTGATTGTTGATGAGAGTAACACCGAGTCTGTTTTTGTGTTGGGTGATTTTAATGCGGAGCCAGGTGAGTTAATTTACAATGAACTTATTTATGTGTGTAGCGAGGAGAGTTGGTTGGGTGTATAGATGTAGAAATGTTGGCGGGAAATTTCGGTACCTATACCTACATCAGTGACGTACACGGGACGCCCAGCTGGCTCGATCATTGTGTTGTAACTCACTCGGCGAAGCAGTCTGTTACGAATGTTTTTGTTAGGTATGACTCTCTTTGGTCGGACCACTATCCTCTCATTGTGGAATGCAATCTGTATGTATTAACTCCCAAGATAATTACACGTACGGTTGGTGATAAAAGTATGGATGTTATATGGGGGAAAAGAAATGAAAAACAGGTCATTGTGTATAATGAGGAGTGTCATAGGAGGTAAAATTAATTGATTTTCCCCCAGAGTGTACACAATGCACGTACAGAAATTGAAAATTTAAATAGCGAAAATTATCGCCTTAAATTGGATATTGGACAATATCAGAAAGTAATAGAGACTTATATAAGAAAGTAAACATATTGAACGCAAAGAGTTTTTCACCGAGGTCTGCAAGTAAGAGAAATAAATTACAAACGAGCAGCTCCTCCACACCGACTAAGCTGTATCTCTCCCCTATGGTGACTCACCTACCAGACTCTGACGTACATACGCAAACAGCAGGTGATATTATGAACGACTCTTTCAACTCAGCTTTGTCATTCGGCAGCTCAGAGGCAATAGTACTCTCCAAGTCGCCACCGAAAATCGTACAAAATATTAGCTCAAACAAAGCTATAAGTGACTTGGATACTGATAGAGGTTTACATGAAAATAACGATAAAAATACATGCCAACCCTTGCCGGAAAATATTTCATCGAAGGTTCACCTGGATCAACAGAAAAATAAAAAATCGACTAAAAATAAATTATGCATTTTGAGCTCCAATACATGTAATAAGGTGCTATCAATTGCCGAAGACACTATTACACATCAATACACCCCCTGCCATTACCTAAAACCAGAAGGAGATATCCGAAATCTTTTGAAGGGGATCCACACAAAGCTCGCGGACTTTACGATGAGCGACTACTGTGTTATTTTTGTTGGCGAACAAGACTTCAAAACTAGTAATAATTATCATCAACTTGTATTAGACATTAGAAAGACACTTAGTGGTATAAAACATACTAATATTGTGATTTGTCTGCCGACATATTATAAGTACAATGCACATTCGAACATGTACAATTGCCGAATTTGGAACTTTAATCACCTGCTGTACAAAGATAACGGCATACACAAATATGCATATATTTTAGATACAAACTCATGTATTACCTACAGCTTTAACACATTTTATAGGCGTTCTGGCAATTTAAATAATTTTGGTCTACGCATAATTTTTGAGAATATTGTCTATTTGATCACTGACATACAATAGTGTAATGCTAATAATGAAAGTAGTAATTTAAAAATATTGACGACTCATGAACCCACGGACAAAATACAAACCGAAAATCAGTTTTTTCGTTGACAACTATCTGTTGATAATGCATCAAAATATCACAGGGCTTTTAAGTAAATTAGATGCTCTTACTGTGTGTTTAGACGAATTGTCCCAAAAAAATATTAATATTGATGTTCTATGTATTACTGAACATTTTATGATGTCAGGATATGAAAATTATTTACAGATCCCTAATTATCACTTAGCGGGGTCTTTTTGTAGAAAGGATAGTAAAAGAGGTGGAGCTGGCATTTTAATTAGAAATGGCCATAAATGGCAAGAAATACCACAAATAGCAGCTTTATCTGTAACAGGTATAGTCGAATGTTGCGGGATACATCTCATTCAGAGTAATACTGTAATCGTGTGTGTTTATAGAGTACCTAAACAGAAGCACCTTGCTATATTTTATGAAATATTAGAAAAAATAATATTGAATGTCCTAAGTAAGAAACGATACAAACACTTTGTAATCGCTGGTGACTTTAGTATAGACGTGTTAAAGAAAAATACTGTAACATTAGAATTTGAATCTCTGTTATTAAATTTCCATCTAAAATTAGCTTTGAGACAACCCACCAGAATCAAGAGTCAGACCTGTATAGATAATTTTGCCCATAATATAAAAACAAAGTGTAACACTGAAGTCATAGAGTTTGCTCTGTCTGACCATACAGCTCAAATATTGAAATGCCCTGTTGACAGAAAATGCATTTTAAAGTACTGGCGCGTTAAAAGACGAGACTACAGTGTTGATAATATGATTAAATTTAAGGAATATCTAGGACAATTGACATTCTCTGACTTATATGAAACTGATGACCCAAATAATGCGTATGACATTTTTATTGACACATTTAAACTATTTTATGACCTTTGTTTTCCTTTTAAACTAACGACAATAAATGTAATTAAAAAATCTAAATGGATTTCTCGTGGCATAAGTTTATGCAGTAAAAATAAGCGCAAACTCTTATGGCGCTACAGATTAAAACCAAACTCCACAAATAAGAGTAATTTTATAAACTATACGAAAAGGTTTAAAAAAATTATGCAATTGACACGACGTGCACAAAATAATTATTCAATCAAAACCTCTACAAAAACCTCAAAAGCCACTTGGAACATAATAAATAACTCAAAACCACGATTCCCAAAAGATTCTATTAACATAATTAAGGAAGACGATAAAATTATAAGTAATCCTCTTGACATAGCCAATAAATTCAATAATTATTTTGTAGATAAAATCCAACCTCTCGAGGCCGGAGCAAGTAATGTCCCGATTACTTCCCATATTCAAAGTCGCAAAGACTCAATATTTGTAAGACATAGTGTACCAACGGATATACAAAAAATTATAAAAGCTCTGAAAATGACAAACAGTGTAGGCTACGACGGTATCTCTACCAGAGTCATTAAGTTTGTATCTGAAGTTATCTGTACGCACTTAAGCTACATCATCAATCTGTGTATTGGCTCAGGAGTATACCCAGATGCACTCAAAATATCAGTTATCAAACCGATACACAAAAAAAAACAGTAAAGAATACATGGATAATTATAGACCCATCTCCTTAGTTCCTGTAATGTCTAAAATTTTCGAAAAATATATTTATAAAGAACTTTACTCTTACGTTGAGAAAAAACACATTCTTAATAACGAACAAAATGGTTTTAGAGAAAACCGAACCATTAATATGGCCATTTATAATTTTTTACACTTGGTTATGATGAACATGGACAGGAGAACCCCAGTCTGTTCTACTTTCTGTGATATGACGCAGGCCTTTGACTATGTCGACCACAAGATACTATTACAGAAATTGGAGGCCTACGGCATTAGGGGAAACATACTCGACCTCATTCAGTCATACCTAAGGAACAGGAAGCAATACACAGAAATTTGAAAAATCAATGTTATGACAAAAAAAGAGGACATCTATATTTCAAACGAACGCTTTCTAATACATGGTGTCCCTCAGGGTAGCGTACTTGGACCCTTACTGTTCATCTTATATATTAATGATCTACCTAAAGCTATTAACCATCTAATGACGCTCTTTGCTGATGACAGCACTGTGACCATATCGTGTAAGAACAAAAGTTACTATGAATATGACATTAATCAAACATTGACATCAATAATATCATGGCTTAATAACAATCATCTCAAAATTAATTTGGACAAAACTATTATAATGCATTTTGGTCAACGTGCCCCAAAGAGTGACATTCAGGTTGAATATCTTGACGCAGTACTTAATGGAGCCGATTCCACAAAGTTCCTTGGTCTTATGATAGACAAGAAATTGGACTGGAAGACGCACATTGAGCACCTCAGTAAAAGACTAAGCTCGTCCGCTTTTGTATTTTACAAACTTGCACCGGAACTCAACCCAGATACCTTGATAACTGCATATCATGGGTTAGTTGCATCGGTATTGCGCTATGGTATTCTCTTCTGGGGCAATTCCACAGACAAAGAAATTGCATTCAAGGCCCAAAAGCGATGCACTCGCGCTATGTTTATTTAAAAACCGACAGATAGCTGCAGAGCTTTTTTAAAAAAACATAAATTACTAACGTTACCGTCACTGTATATCTTTGAAACAGTTATGTTTGTTAAATCTAATCCTGACTTGTTCCAAAGACTTTCTGATATAGTTATTCGAAACCGACGTGATAACAGCAAATTACGTTCACATACTGCAAAATCTGCACTCATGAGAAAAAGTATATTCTGTATGGCCCCTACCATCTACAATAAAATTCCAAAAGAGTACAAAGATTTAAATACAAATATGTTAAAAAAAAAGATGCGAAATTTATTAACAGAGAAATGTTATTATCATATAAATGACTTCTTGAATGATACTTTTTGATTTTTTATTAATATTGTTTTGGACTAAATATATTACTTACAACTAATTTCTTTATAATTTAAATTTGACACTTGAAAGTTTATAAATTTGCTATTGTTTGACATTTTACTCTACATTGTATCTTGTAATTGAATTTGTACGCCTTATTTGGCAAAACATGTACGTACATTTATACAATTTTAATACCCTGCATGCCCGACTAGTCGGTGTGTAAACGCATGTTTATTGACAAATAAATTATCTTTATCTTTATCTTTAAAAATGTGCGGATTATTTATGTAGTAACCATGACCATGAGCGTGTCCTAGATAAACTATACTCTGACATTGAGTCTGCACTCCAGGCAGCGGCAATGGTATATTTGACGGTGTGCTTAATGCACAGTAACACGTAACATGATAACCAGTTTGGTTTTCGACTTGAAGTGTCCACAGAGAGTGCGATACTGTGTTTGAAGCACACCGTTAAGTATTACACGAAGAGAACGACTCCGGTGTACGCGTGCTGCCTCGATTTACCTGCTTTGCTTTTGACCTGGTTTCGTACGATATCCTCTGGAGGAAGCTGTAGAGCACGGGCTCACCGTGGGAGCTCGTCAGCATGCTCCGGTACTGGTATAGGCACCAGGTCAATAGTGTCCGGTGGGCGGGTGTGTTGTCGGACCCCTATACTAACGAATGTGGCGTAAAGCAAGGCGGTCTGACTTCGCCTACATATGCCACACTTCATCTCGCTCAGCAGTCAGCATGTCGGATGCTATATAGACGGAGTTTGTGTTAACAATATGAGTTATGCGGACGACATGGTACTGATGAGCGCGTCGATCTGTGGGCTGAGGAGACTACTCAGTACGTGTACGGAATACGCGCGTGGTCATGGGTTAAAATATCATGGGAAGAAAAGCCAAATACATGGTTTTTCAGGCCATCGGTGTGTCGAGCCCTATGAACATTCCGAATGTTATTCTCGATGGTGTTCCAATAGACCGAGTGGACCAATTTAAATATCTAGGGCATCTACTCACCGAGGACCTTAAAGACCATGCTGACATGGACCGAGAGCAGAGGCGCTGTCGGTGCGAGCCAACATGATAGCCCGCAGGTTTTCACGTTGTACTACTGGTGTGAAGGTCACGCTTTTTAGAGCGTACTGCACGTACAGCCTGTGGGTTGACTATACTGAAAGGGCATACAGTGCCCTCCGTGTACAACAACAGTACAACAACGCGTTCCGGGCGGTGTTAGGGCTGCCCCGTTTCTGTAGCGCATCAGGGATGTTCGCGCAGGCGCGCACTGATTGTTTTCACTCTTCTTTGCGTAAGCGGTGTGATCCCTGGTGTGCCGGGTGCCTGGTAATGATCGCCAACAGGCTGGACTGCCTTTATATCCGGCATTGCTGTGGCAGGCATGTCGCTGTTTCAATGCCGGTTAGAAATTTGTAATTTTGGTGCTAATGTGTGTATAAGACCAGTGATGTAAATGTGAACAAATTGTGTTAATTTTAATTCAATTGAATGTATTGTATTTTTTGTGTTGCTAATGGAATTGTATTGATTAAGATGAGTCTTGTTACTTGATTTTGAATAAATAATAATAAAGGATAGTAGGATAAAAGCTCACTCACCATCATGAATAAAAATATAAAATAGTAATACATTTTGTAATTAATAACTACCACTTTGGTCGGTGGTGTTACACAAAATGAAAACTGAACGTTACGTTACACTTTCAAACTTAGAGTAGGTACATGTGCCAGAGACTGGACCGGATCCATGCACTTTAAACCTTATCTGGGTTAAAGCACAGATTAACCAATAGTTCCTGTTAAAGTGCGTGGGTATTACTGTTATCAAACGACATCCTATCTTTTGTGTCGGTACGGATTTCGCAAAAGTATTAACTAATGTACCTACCTACATTTACTCTATTTATAATAGCATTAAAAAAAGAGGCTCGTAGAAGTGGAAATGAAAAACATTTTATTTCAAAGACACAAAGAAAACAAAAACACAGAAAACAATTTTATTTAATTTTTTAACGTAAAGAACGTCGGCCACGGCCTATACATTCTATGACCTGACTATAAAATATCGCGAACAAGAAAGCTGTAAGATTAATACATTGGCACATTATCAATCCCAAATTGAAGAAATGTTTTTTAAAGGCCGTATATCATAGAACTTTAAACATAAACGAGCGAAGGGCTACAATGCTATTCTGTAAGAACTCTGCTCACTTCCCGCAGCGAAAATTGTATCTAGTTTAGTATTCTGTAACGCGATGAAAACTACGCTAGCGATAGCGTCACTAATTGACATCTAGGTGAAGCGAACTATTTTTATGTAATTAAATATTTTAGCGAATACGAAATATTTTTTTCGGATATGAGATAGGATTCGAATATGTCCATCTATAGTGCATCATATCACAGCACATATGACTGTCTATAGTCATCTAAATAGTCCATCTGGTGAGAGGTCCACCAACGCTGCGTCTTCCGGTTCGTGGTCGCCACTCGAGAACCTTTCTTCCCCATCGGTTATCGGTTCTTCGAGCGATGTGGCCTGCCAATTGCCACTTCAACTTGCATATTCTGAGAGCTATGTCGGTGACCATAAGAATAGGAATAGATACAAGTAAACAACTGCGTTTTAAATTAGCATGACAATATCAACTACTGACATTGTGCCATGCACAGTCAATCTATCCTTGCACTTAACTACCTAGGTACTTATCTAATATCTACTACTGCCAAAACTACTTGCCAGATTGCCAGAGGCTGCCCCCAAGGAGGGATGTAATCCCCTCTCCTGTGGAACCTGGTGATCAACAACCTAATTAACCTCAATGCCGAACGCTACTACACTATAGGCTACGCAGACGACCTCGCCATCCTTGTGTCAGGGAAGGTGACCGGGACCATCTGCATCCTCACACAGCGGGCGCTACACATCGTGGACCGATGGTGCGGGGAATTCGATTTATCCGTTAATCCCAATAAAACTGAACTATACTGCATTTACAATAGCATTAGACAAAAGTTAAAAAAGGTTTTATTTTTAATGCACACTTTGTAAAGAAAGTACAATAAACATGTTAAAGTTGCGATTGACGCCGAATTTATTATATTCAATTTTTGCAGTAGCTGTCGCGCGTATTTGTAACAATTCAAATAATTTATCTTCTAAAATTATGTGGCTTTCATTAAGTTGTATATTGAATTCCAATTTAAAATTACAGTGTCAATGCTAAAAACCTAACAGAAGCAGGGATGAACAATACCCGGAACGTTATTCGTTTAACTGTAATTCTACCAAATTTAAAATGTTACCTAATCTTTATAAGACTTTTATTCTTTTTTATATTATTATACGTCCGTCCGTCGTTCGTTATTATACGAAAATTGTTTTAATTTGTCATTGAAATAAAATGTTTTGCATGCCTGCTTCTATGAGCCTCTTTTTTCTAATGCTATTATGAATGGAGTATAGTCATGTTACCTCTACCTACCTAGCAACTGATGGCTGATCAGTAGCTAGGTAGACAAGTAGTTTGGCCTATTAAGTAGATAAAGAGGCTCTGCGTATGTAGCCAAACACTTCAATGGAAACTCATTATTACTCGGAACAGAATCTGCAAAAATTCAAATGAATATTGTAGTAGACCAAAATATAAAACTCGTTCAAGAAATATCACAGTTTTCCTCATACACCACCTATGGCAGAAGGTTTATCGTAGATCGGCCAAATTCTACGAAAAAACTATGATGATATTTTGCTGGTTTCATTATATTTTGTTTTAGATTCATCAAAATATCGCAAAACATGCATTATCTCATCCTTTCCGACAAATGGCAATCGCCGAGAGTTGTCCGGCTCCTGTTCAAAAATAAATAAAATAATGGTTTACATTTATGTATGTTAGATAAATCCCAGATAATTAGGTCCTCATTTCACAATTCGCACAAAAATAAAATGTTTGATGATAAATTGTTAATTTAAAAACTGTTAAAACTATACGAAATAAAGGCTATTATAGATGATCAAACGAACTTCCTGAAGTGAAGTTCGATCATTATTATATGAGTCGCTTCATTCGAAGATATTAGATGATCAAACGAACTTCCTGAAGTGAAGTTCGATCATTATTATATGAGTCGCTTCATTCTTCAGATAATTATATATTTTTTACAAAGTAGTCCCTTTATCCTACAGGCAACATCGCACGATTTCAGAGTTTTTTTTTTTTTTTTTTTTGTATCCACTTTACATTTCTTCCGTTCCGTCTGTTTGACATTGTTCATTCCTTTTTCGTGCGAGGCAACGAGCGCACGCGCCCAATAAAAATCCCGAAACGTAGTGCACAGGAGAAATTAGAGAGATACAAGATTAGAAAATTAGAAGAAAAAGAAGAGAAGAAAGATCGACGTCGTATACAACGGTCAGTGGGTATTCTTAGGGGCGCAGGACTTAGTCAGATTTTGGAAGACTTTTTTTTTTGTGGAATTCGACCGTTTTTGTTGCTGTACCTTATTAACCATGTCCATGGAAACCATTTAGGATCTGAGAAGCATGGCCCTACCACGCACCGTTTCCGAGATATAGACCTTCAAATTTTGAAGAAGAAGAATTTGAAGGTCTAATTATCTCGGAAACGGTGCTATAAACAATAAGGGGGAGGGAGTGGGGTGTTAGGGGAGAGTGGGGGGACTGAAAAGCGATTTGATTCTGGCACTCGGCGGCCGCTGCCGCGGCACGCTCGCTACGCTCGCTCGCCTCGTGCGTAGAGGGTCACAGTTCTAACCTAACCTAACCATGTTGGATCCATCAGAAGCATGGCCCTACCACCCAATATTTCGCGTATTATGTGTACTGTTAACGTAGGGCCAAACTTTACCGTAACGAGAGAGCGGTCTTACACTTTTATTAAAAAAGTAAATGGCTCGTAACTCGGAAACGGTAGGTCGTAGGGCCATACTTCTCAGTTCCTAAATGGTTTCTATGGCCAAGCTTAATCAGCTGCTGCAAAAATGGTCGAATTCAATAAAAAAAAAAACGAAATTTTTTCTAAGTCCTTGCTCCATAGCGCCCCTAAGGCTACACTCCAACCTATACAACGACCGTTCGATTCATCCGAGGACGAAAACATTGCAGGTTAGTAGAATATTAATACTAAGTGTTACAGTGTTTACACCAATTTAACTTAAGTAAAAATCGGGATTGACTGCGAGTCAATTGCGATAACATAATTAGCTGCGAGCTAATTATGAGTCGTGTTATTATGACAACTTAGTAGAAAATATGTGTAATCTTGAATAGATATGCACATTAACTACAAATTATCTGAGAACCAGACGCAAACGTAAAACGCGTTACATACCTACCTCCCAATTCGTTCGCTATATTATCTACCTTTAACTACCTATAAAACTACCTTTTGGAATGGGCACCTAGAATCGATTTTTTTTTCTCATTTGACGTTCAAAAGTGCCTTATAATGGTCTAATTGAAATAAATGATTTGACTTTGACTTTGACTTTATCGTAATGATTAATAGATACGAACGACTACGAGCCCGGTGAATTACAAAAGGGTCCGCCAACCCTTCCATGTGAAGGAGGTCAACCGGTGGCAACCCCTGCCCTGCAGGATATACCAGATTTGGCTGCCCCGCCAGCTGAAACAATCTCAGAAGCTTTGGATCCAGAGCTATTGTCCGCGTTGGGGTCTTCCACGTCTTTTACGCCAGACTTTGTGGAAGATGTCCATGAGAGCTTAGCCAACCTGTGGAGTCCCCTATTGAAGAAAGGGTTAGCCAAAGAGGATAAAGATAGGCTCATGAAAGAGCATCTAATACCCGCCAATTGCAAATTATTGCAAATCCCGAAACTGAACGCGGAGATTTCAGCCGCCGTATCAGACATAGTCAGAGGACGAAACAAAACATTGGTCTGTTTTCAACAACAGCTAGGTAATGGTACCGCAGCAATAAAAACAATATTGATTAATTGTTTGGATTTGTAAAACCATATTTTATCCATGATAACACAATCTAATTTCTGCTGTGCACTACGTTTCGGAATTTTTATTAGGCGCGTGCGCTCGTTGCCTCGCACGAAAAAGGAATGAACAATGTCAAACAGACGGAACGGAAGAAATGTATTGTGGGTACAAAAAAAAAAAAAAAAAACTGAAATCGTGCGATGTTGCCTGTAGGATAAAGGGACTACTTTGTAAATAATATATATCTGAAGAATGAAGCGACGAATATATAATTATTATTAACAATTAATTCTGTACTCTGATTAAAGAAAGCCAATAAAGAACACCTATTAAAGGACAAGACCAGTTCCTGTCCCCGAGTTGGGAAAAATGTGCAGGATTAGGTATGATAAATACACTTAAGATTTAAAAACAAAGATATAATTTATCATGGTTATATTCTGACTTAAGCTTAGGTTAACATATCTAAAAAGAACAGTATGTTATTCGTTTTCGCTTTTCTCATATATGCATTTTCCTGATTTTGTTGTTCTATTGTATCCATATTCATCCGGTAATCGTCATAAAGTACGGGAATAATAATCTAAAACAGCCATACTCAATCTTTTTTTTATATGGGTCACAAACACGTCTCAGTCATGGTGTTGCGGGCCGCAAGCAACAATATTTAGGTGTTTAAAAAAAACGTAATTCGAAGCTGATGTTTTATGATTATTTTTTTGCAGAAACAAACTTACAGATTTTCTTCTGGATTCCAGAAGTTTGTTTCTTTCCACATTCTTTATGTATTTCGTTTTTGAAATAGATGATTCGTACACGTACTTAGACCCAAAGAATGTTAAAAGGATTTGGGCACTTTTTTAGACGCTTTTATATTTTTAGAGAACAATGCTTCAAAAATTTTTTTCCCGATTTTTACATTTTTCTTAAACAGAACTACTACATTGGTGTAGTTTTTAAAATCGATAATTAGACACTGACTCATTAAACATGTCTGAGTACCTAATTACAATTTAAAACGAAAGCTTACTCCAATGTAGTCGTTTATTCTAGATGCCATGAATTTTCTACAAATAACAAATCTTTTTTTTAGTTGGAAAGCATTTATAATAGTTGGAAAATTTAGCAGCTGTTGTGGGAAGGGATTCCCGTCGCCACCGCCGCCGTCTCGCTCGCGAAACACTCAATGCAACACATCGTGGTAGGGTTATCTAGTTACCTATTTTATTTACTAGACGCCCACAGTTTTCCTGATGGGCGCGAAATTAAAAATGTTTTACAATTCAATGTAACTTCAGGCGGGCCAATCATAAAGGCCCGATGAGCCGGATGCGGCCCGTGGGCTGCAGGTTGAGTATAGCTGATCTAGAACGAGCTATTTTCGTTCAAGTGAATTTTAATGACAAGGAATCCATACTAATATTATAAATGCGAAAGTAACTCTGTCTGTTACGCTTTCACGATGAAACGACTGAATCGATTTTGATTAAAGGAGATGGCCAATTTACTTATAACACTCAGCCTAGCATCTAAAAATTATTGTACTATTAGAAACCAGAAGTGGAAAGCATTAAAGAAAAGACAATTATAAACAACCTAAGACTAATTTATTCCAAAATAGACTTAGTTCCAACAATATTTCAATAACTCGAGCGAACACAAATATCCGTTAGCATTTATATCAAGAAATACACAAGTACACAATATATGGAACGAACTCGCTGTAAGGTAGTGTAGGTACCAAACCCTTTCTGTAGGACGACTCAGCAACAAGTGAACCTGAATCTTATAGAGCACGCGCTTTTATAGTACTCAGGTACCCTCACAACCAAAAAATATTAAAATGCCTAACACGGCCTCTCCTGACCGTGCGCCGTCCTCGGCTGCACCAGGGACGCTGTCTTCGGAAGCGCTGGTGGGCACGGCGAGAGTTTGATCGCCGTCTTCGTCTGAATTGGTTCCGTCTGTACTTGAAGCGCCAGCAGAACCGGCAGAAGCACCAGCATTAACAGTAGAAGCAGTAGCAGCACCAGCAGAAGCACCCGCAGCGCCTGCAGAGGCACCAGCGGCGCCAGCAGAGGCACCAGCGCCTTCAGAGGCACCAGCGCCTGCAGAGGCACCAGCGCCTGCAGAGGCACCAGCTCCTGCAGAGGCACCAGCTCCTGCAGAGGCACCAGCTCCTGCAGAGGCACCAGCGCCTTCTGAGACACCAGCTCCTGCAGAGGCACCAGCGCCTTCTGAGACACCAGCTCCTGCAGAGGCACCAGCGCCTGCAGAGGCACCAGCGCCTGCAGAGGCACCAGCGCCTGCAGAGGTACCAGCAGCGCCTGCAGAGGCACCACCAGAGCCTGCAGAGGCACCAGCGCCTGCAGAGGCACCAGCGCCTGCAGAGGCACCAGCGCCTGCAGAGGCACCAGCGCCTGCAGAGGCACCAGCGCCTTCAGAGGCACCAGAGCCTGCATAGGCACCAGCGCCTGCAGAGGCACCAGTAGAGGTACCTGAAGGCTCACCAGCGATGTCGTCATTGCTATCTGTATGAGAAACAAGTGGTTATTATACGTGACGATATACACGTCTGCCTATTCTTTTGCTTGCACTCAATTCGTCTTACGTGACCTTTTTCTTTCATTCCTCAGACACAACTAACTAGCTAACTAGCTAAATAGTCTATGAGGTACCAAGACGTCATCTTAGTACTCCATAGAGTTCCATTCATCACACAGCACAGACATGATTCATTCGTTCATTCGCTGTCATGTAGGGCGTTAATCGCCGAAAGGATCGTCTCGCAGTCCGTCCTCTACATGACACGCATGCAGGGCGACTACCAAATCACCAAAAGGAACGTCTCGCAGTCCGTCCTTTACATGACCATCGTGTAGGGCGATTACCAAATCACCAAAAGGAACGTCTCGCAGTCCGTCCTTTACATGACTATCGTGTAGGGCGATTACCAAATCACCAAAAGGAACGTCTCGCAGTCCGTCCTTTACATGACTATCGTGTAGGGCGATTACCAAATCACCAAAAGGAACGTCTCGCAGTCCGTCCTTTACATGACCATCGTGTAGGGCGATTACCAAATCACCAAAAGGAACGTCTCGCAGTCCGTCCTCTACACGTCAAAACACACATAATACGGGCACGACATCCGTTATACGTGGGTGTCAAAGCCACTCTTTGTGAGACTGGTTAGGTACCTCGCAGTTTACCTAACGTAGACGTCTCGCAGTCCGTCTACCGTCTCACCCCAAGATCTACCTGTCACAAGGCAAGAGCGCGCGGCTATAAAACAACACGCTACACGTCCCATCGGACGGCACCTGATGTGCGCACACAGCACGCGTCTTTCGGGTCAGCACCCGAGGCGCACACACAAGCGCGCGTCCTCCGGGTCAGCACCAGGGGCACATACACATGCACGCGTCGGGGCGCATACAAGCATGCCTGTTCCGGGACAACACCCGAAGCGCACACGCGGCACGTGTCCTCTGGGATAGCACCCGAAGCGCGCACGCGGCACGTGTTCTCCAGGGTAGCACCCGAAGCGCACACGCAGTACGCGTACTGCAAAACCAGGTACTCCAGGGCGCCAGCCTATGGGGCGCACCGGATCCGGGCTGCATCAGCCAGCATAGCAAGTACATGCCTCACACTCACTCGCACGGGTACACAACACATGTGCAACCAGATCTTAGAAAAGAAATAAAAGGACATTAGAGGTTTGGTTGGAACTTCTCAAAAACACCACACAGTTCTCAACTTCACTAGCCTTTCCACCATGTATTGAACTTTGGCCGGTTTGTTAAACCGAATGATTTAACACTGAAAGAAACCCGCAAGGCCTATGAACTAGTTTTGTTTGACATTAGAAGGGGTAGGTCAGTTACCTAATATGTCGATTTAGTACCGACTCGGCCTAACCTGACCAGTTGTTTTGAAACTCAGATCAAGGGACCGGTCGGTCACAATTTATTTATTTAACACATGGAAAACTAACAGCTGTATATAGAGTGAACAAAAGAAGCCAAGTTAGTTACATAAAGCCAATTACAGCGTCAGTAACAATTATTATTGTGTCCTAATTTCTTACAGAAAGAACAGACGGGTTTAGCATTACTATTACAATCGTTTGACCGCAATTAACACATTTGATTTCAGATCTACTAGAATTGTTAATTATGTACTTTAGTCATAAATTGATGAGTCAGATTCATCAGACTAAGGGTTATCAAATTTACGAATAGACATTAAGTGGCTAAAAAGGAGGCGTAGGTTGTCGCTAGGTCAGATTGATAATTATTGCGCACACCTGTACGTCACAGATACCGTGTATCACTTTTTGAACCATAAGTTATTCGCTTAACCATCTTACTACACGTAACTTTAATAAAAATGAACGATGCGCATAGTCAGCATAAGACAACAACTTAATTAGACGTGGTGTTTATAGCGTCGTGAGTTTGGGCATACATAATCTTTTGCGGACACAACGACGCACAAATTAAAGATTTGATTTGAACAACTTACATTTCTGAACTTATTTTAATAATGAGCGATCATAGCCTACTCGGTAAACCACGTACGAGCATCAGCTAGAAACAATTACAAAAGGCGTTCATGATCGCTGCAATTATTTGAAGTTTTGTTCGATCAACTTCGTCACACCACCATTAATATTTTTCACGCTAAGATCGATGCTAGAAATAAAATATTGGTCAGATCTCACCCGGTTAGACAGATCACGTTCACCATGTGGTTCACCGGCGCGATCCATCAAGTCTGACCGGCACAGAGCTCTTTCAAAGTAGGTGGCACACGTATCCGGAGTCCATTCTCTTCTCCATGGTACCTTGTATTCGCTTACGGCGAACCGAGAACCAGCTGTAGCTCATACGCCCATGAGCAAGCGCTATCACCACACGGTAGGAGTGGCGTACGTGACCGCGGTGCTTGCGCCGATCGCCTTAGCAACAGCGACACAACGCGCTCGGCACGGCGGCGGCGCTGCGATATCGAAGCCGTCTGGCGCCGGGAAGGCGGCGTCGGTGCGCCACGCTCGAACCGTAGTATAATCATGTGAAAATACCCTCCTAGAATTATTGAAAGGTTTTCGTTAGGACTGGTTATTATCGTTACGATTGAAAACACTGAGCACTGGGTGAGATTTTGGCACAATACATTTTACAAAACTCGACAAGTAGTCCACTATGCTTTCAGGAGTTAATTTCCTCGCCGGACGTATGAACGTGCTTATTCAGCACAGATAGAATATTTGTCAGACTCGGTACACACAACATTGCACGGAATGTTCGCAATATCGACAGACAGTGGGCACAACGATTTAAACTCAATTTGGAATTTAACTCAATTTTAAATTGAACCATGTACGCATGGTGCTAGCCCACTTGCTGAGCCGGGTACAGGCTTCCCTTAAGGCAATGACCTACGCGAGCAAGACATTCACCATCCTCCCAATGATTACGCGATACAACTTCATCGCACCACGTGTAGACATCATAAACACTCAAATCAATATCAGAGAAAAACATTGGTTTGATCTCACCGTGATTATCATCATAGCGTCTAGAAAGCGTTTTGCTATGCTTATGGCGTCGTTAAGCGTCGGCAGCGGTGTGGCGGCAAAGTCTCTTAAAAATCACGTCCAACTTTGGTGACGAGGTAGTTCGTAACGTATGAACCTTTTTTCTTGTAATTAACCTCCAAAACCACTGCAATAGAACATGGTAACCAAAACACTTCTAAACTTCAAATTAATAGAATCGGAGATAGCATTCTAGCGGCGGTATGCTATTACGAATTGACTTTTATTTTCATTAGTAGCAGTCAGTCGCGACATAATGATGCCCAATACATTTTTCACGGAAACATGAGGGTAGAATCGAAATCCACCATGACAACGATTAGAGTTGACCGTACGTGACCTGCTACGACGTTTACACGAGCTGTCAACTCGTTTGTTCGACCGCGAAGAACGTCCCGACATTATAAAATCAAAGATGAGGGTAGGTACTTACGGTTTAACGACGTGTACACTTAACATTAAAATAGTTGATCAAAATAGCGGTTACAACTTTGAGAAGAACAAACACGATTTTACCACAAAACAGGAAGCGACAGCGAGCAAGGCGTCGTGTTTTATTGTGAGGCAATCGTGAACCATACGCGTGTCGCAGTTCACTGTGACGGCAACACCTACCCACACAGCGAGGCGATCGTGAACCATAGGAACGTGTCATGGTTCACTGCGATGGCTACACCCAGCGCCAGAGCGAGGTGGTGTCATAACCAGCTTTTCACGGAGTATTGTTATTTGAAGTCAACGGATGTTTGTGTTGGTATCAAAGCTAATAATTGTGAGCAAATGAGTTGAATCCCACTTCGGATATTAGAAACCAGAAGTGGAAAGCATTAAAGAAAAGACAATTATAAACAACCTAAGACTAATTTATTCCAAAATAGACTTAGTTCCAACAATATTTCAATAACTCGAGCGAACACAAATATCCGTTAGCATTTATATCAAGAAATACACAAGTACACAATATATGGAACGAACTCACTGTAAGGTAGTGTAGGTACCAAACCCTTTCTGTAGGACGACTCAGCAACAAGTGAACCTGAATCTTATAGAGCACGCGCTTTTATAGTACTCAGGTACCCTCACAACCAAAAAATATTAAAATGCCTAACAGTACATTAACGAATTTTGTTTTATTTAGAATTTAGTATGCTATAAAATTTACTGTAAAAGTTACATAATCCACTAACTTCAGATTTCTTAGAAATTAACAAAAACATGTTATGTTCAAGAACTATGTTTAATCTAAACCTACGGTGAGCGTAGTGGGACAGTAATGGAATGATTGATAGACTCTTGATAAAAGGTTAGGTAGTGTCATAAAGGATTGTGAAGTGTTTAAATAAAAACAAACGTATAATTTTTGAATGAAATATTTAATATTCAAAAATTCTAACGAAAATAGTGTCTAAAAATTATGCGTGTGGAGTAATATTGGTCTGATGTCTAGCCCAGCCTAAACACCAGATCCTTGTCATCACGTGGCAACAACAGCCTACGGTTCTATTACCGACCAAGCAGTTGCAATAGTAACCCAAAATAGATTCTAGTGGGCAGTTGCTACTGGGCTCAACTTCGAACAAAATATATGTAGGTATAATAAATCCTTTGACTTGTATGCCTAGATTTAATACGCCCCCTTAATAAATAGGGCGTATTCCCACCTAAATGTAGAACCAACTCAATGTCTTCTTAGCCGTCCCGTAGCTATACCGATACCGCAGTTAATACACCTCATTGTAAACAGTTGACAGAGTCCAAAACGTAAGCACAATCAAGTCCGCATTAATAAGCACTAGATAATCGTTCGACAATGGAATCAGTCAGTGTAGAATAGCAAAGGTCGATATGGATGGAGAAAAGATAATCGCACAGTTTACAAACAAAAAACAAACGCACGCGCTAGTTGAAGATTCTGCGAGTACATATATTATGTCAAACGAAAAAGAAAATGGCGGGACGGCGGGGGTCACATCTGTCAGGCATGTAGTTTCGTTTCGTGTTACAAGAAAAAGATAGTTATAACAATAATGTTTCATAGCATTCGAGTAATTTACAAAATAAATATTTTTTTATTATGATTACGATAATGAATAATCGGTCAGTAATCATTTTACAGTTTAAATAATTTTTAATATAACTGATGGAACATTAATATTTTAGCTTTAGGTACAGGGAATGGAACGTTTATCCAAAATGGCGCGCAATCTCGATACGCCGGAAACGCAGAACTACTATTTATCTTTAAATATTTATTCTGAACTTGTACGAAAATATAAATAGTTTTATAATTTTTATTTCTATTTTATTTATTTATAATTAGACGTCTATTAATGTACATACCACTGAGTAACTAGGCAGAAACTGGCCATGTCATTTGGTAAGAAGATAGGTTGAACCCCAGGGAAGGACATAGGCTACTTTTTAATCCGCGACTTCGGCTGCATCCACTATAACCGACATTCACGCGGACGAAGTCGCGGGCAAAAGCTAGTATAACTATAACTATGAAACATGGGCATGTTTCATAGTCATAGTCATCATTTATTGCATTCATGTTGTTTACAAGTTGTTACAGTACCTATATAGGTTTCATAAATGAACCCTACTATGGCACAGCAATATAAATAGTGTGAAGTGCTACAGTGTCCCAAGAATAAACAACCCACTGTGCTTAAACAAAAATACTAATTTAAACATGTTTGTCAGATGTCCATCATATGCTATTTCGATACGTAACTGTCATGATAAGGATAGGGTAAGAACAATCAATAGGTCAACATTTTCATTCACAAATTAATTAAATGTCAAAAGAATCATGGCGAGATCCATACATTCATAATATGAAAAAAAAAAAATAATTTAGAGGGTTTAAAATATTTTATAATGTGAAGAACATATTACCAGGAGTAGATTGATATTCTTACCATATTTTTAAACCCCCGCATAATTAAAATATTACGAAATGAAAATTAGACTTTCATCTCGATGCCCATTTTGTGTTTATAAAAAATAGAGAGCGATAAACGACGTTAACGGATCTATTAAAATTGAAAGACAAGTGATGTGACAAGTGTGTGGAAAAGTAAAACATTATTTATGGCCATAAAACTATGCAATTTCAGAGTAAGAATTGCAAAACGGCGATTGTCAGTCAAAAAAAATGAGCTTTTCGTTAAACTATTGACTTTTTTTTTGCGGGGTTTTAAAAATATTCTAAATGTCTGAAGATATTCTTTAGGTACCCAAGAATATAGGAATTAGAATTTCAACTTCTCTAAACATCTTTATTTTTTTTGGAGAAATCCTGCCATGATTCTTTACTTATCGTCAAAACATGTCTATAGAGTGTAATACGATTTAGATATATACTTCACACCCTTTGAAGTTTGCTGGATGCTCGCCTAGACATAGGGCACACTTTGCTGGTGTATTGCGGTATTTTTTAGGGCATTCAGATGTTTTGTGCGATTGGGCGCACTTCACGCATCGGAAGGGCCTCATGCAGTAGTTTTTAGAGTGTCCGTACTGCTAGCATCTTTGACATTGAACTATTGAGGTTCGTCTTCGTGGGTCTTCTATAGTTACTGGCTGATGGTGTATGAATTTAATACTTTATATAGCCTCGTTTTTGGGGCTAGGTTGGAGGTTGGCGAAGAACGTAGATGTCGATTTCTTTTCTCTGCCATATTTAGCATTTATTATCTCTCCAATCACCGTATTTCCTGTCTCTTCCAGTGTTTCTTTTATCACGCTATTTGGTGTAGGTTCTTTATCTATTCCATACTATTCTATAGGGACACTTATCCTTTCTATTAAATGTATGTCCAATTAGTCCATTTTTTCGAACAATATCTATTGTGGTTTTGTAGACCTCTACAGTGGCGCAGTTAATCCTGAGTTGATTTTGGTTAATGATTTTGTATGTGAAGTCTGATTTGTTAACAACACTCTCTAGCAGCTCGGTTAACTTGGTGAGGTCTTCAATGCCATACAGGATTGTGGGCGGTAGCTTTACTCCTTTTTTGACTGTATCAGTACGTGGTATTGTTGCGCCTTCTTTCTGGTCTACCGAAAGTCCACTAAATGTATTGGTAACAGTTATTCTCTCAGGTGATGGTGAGGATACTTTTTTCCTTTTGGGATTTCTTTGGACTGGTACTCTCTGCCAGATAGGAGGATTGACGTCTTTGTTGTATGTCTTATTCGTCTCATTGTGCTGTGTTTTTTCATGTTGTATTACAATGTTATCATCCCTTATCTAACTAAGTGACAAACTTCTTTGTCTATTGTGAAATAGTCCTGGGTGGAAGGCTTGCTGTATTAGCTTCTTATTGCTTTTACTCTCTGTATGACCAGTAGTATTTACTGGTAAGGGGGCCTAGGTACACACCCCCTTACAGTCTTCGGTGGTCAACTTCTCAGTCACAGGCTCGGATACCTGTGAGCGCCGGGGGCTAGCCGGATTGCATGGCAGAACATTCTCATTATTTTCACTTATTTCATTACGATAGTTGGGAAAATAGTGAAGCGCTTTCCCAAGGCACTACACATCATAATTTCGGGTAGACGCCCTAGCCTTTGATGACCCAACATCTCTCTACAAGGCAGTAGGTGCCGTTTTTGGTGTCATCTTCTGAGCTGGTTACATTTTCGGGATAACTCCCTAGCCTTTGATGAGCCAACATCTCTCCACAAGGCAGCGGTTGCATTTTATATTCGGAGTTAGCATCTCCTAGTCAGTTTTTTCGGTTACATGCCGTCTTTGGTACGCAAGCACACCGCAGACGACAATCGGGCGCCGAAGGCTCGCCCTCGCACTTCATACTTGGCTACTACAGGTCACGAGGCAGATGGAGTGTGTGAAGCTCGTTATGACCCGTAGCATTGCCCAGGAGGGACGACCTAACAAGATAATAGTAAGTAGATCCACCACTAGACTGCGGCGGCAGTTCAGCGATGGCGTGGACTTGGTTTGTTATTATTTCTAGTTTTTTGCCGATGTTAAATACACAGATCCTATATAACACCACAGCATAACAGTTTATTATTAAATGATGTACATACATTTTCTTGCTTTGGTGAACGTCACCATACCTACTAAAAGCTGTGAAAGCTCATCCATCGACCAAACGAAACCTTCATTCGCTGAAACAGTACTAAAAGTTTTAAAACAAAATTTCAGCTAAAATATAAACTTTTAGAATTAAACGTAAGGTTATTTGAAAAGTAAGAAATATGACTGTCTGGACTGAAAGCCTCAAAACAAAATAGAATCCTGCTGGCTTGATAAGTCTTGCAGGTGCATTCCTCATTAAATAATAATTATTTTAAAATTAAACTAAGGTATTTTTAAAGTACTAATACACCGCTAAACGGGACCATATAAGATTTGTTTATATACCTTCAAACAGCGGAGGGTCCTGCTGGAAAATAATTTGGAAAACAATTAATAAGGTACTATTTTTTTTGATTGGTTTGGAAATTTGATTTGGAAGGTACTAAATACTACGCGCGTTACCATTAACTTTCAATCGGATAAAACGTAGAGTCCTGCTGGGTATATAGACATCCACCTAATGCAAGGGATTGAGAGGTTCTTAGAGAGATCGCCAGACCGATGTGAATCGAGCTCGTTGCACAGTTAATAGTCAAACTCGTATCAACCTTTTGGAGAAGATCAAATTAGTTATTTTTTTAATTCTAATAGGCTTGCATTTGGCCGCAACTGACCTGATCTTAAGTGATGATGCGGCCTAAGTTGGAGCACGCTTGCCTAGGATAAACGGGTTCACTCGCACCAAGATACCCATATTATTATACTTATCGAGGAACAGAGAGGCGGGCAGTGAAATAGGTTTTCTTATCGGTAGTCAAACGAACAAATTTACCCTAAAAGAAAGACAATTGGTCGTTTTTATCAATTTATTTGAATTTAATTAGGTAACTGCGCATGAATTGCTTTAGCTCCAATACAATTTTTTTTATATTATTTTTCAGCCGTGCGTTGGGTTTTCGTGTATCCCCTCAGGTAAGTCAAGTTTTATTTAACTAACTTGCTCGTTTTTCTTTGATTTAACACGGGGTGGATATCCTGTAACTTGACTAGAAACGTTAACATTCTAATCTCAGTTCCACAGTGGGTGTAGCTACGCACGGATACACATCAATCTATACATTTCCAGTTTAAGCTGACCTCTCACTGTATGGATATTCTACACAAGGCGAGATCAGCTTATACTGGAAATGTAAAGATTGATGTGTAGCTGTGTGTACTATTTGGAAAAGAAAAAACTTCAGCAAATTATAATAGTTTTAGCGTCAAATTATTTAATTTTATGTCTGGCCTGACTTTTACCATTATTATAATGTTGGAATATTGAAATGGTTTTCGTCTCGTAGGGTCACTATCTAGACAGACTTGAATACTACTTTATTAAGTTCTAGAAAAATATTTTACGCTTTGCATCATTTAACACGATGCGTCGATGTCGTAGCAGGACGATGCTGTCGTGGTGGAACGCGACGTCGACGAAGGAATTATTATTATTAAAATAGTATTTTTTGTTCACAGTGCCCGGATATTGTAGAATATAATACAATTGGATCAAACATGTAAGTACTACTAATAGTAGGTACCTACTTTATGTTTTCTTAGCTGCTCGCGTGCATTCGAAGCATGAGCTTGTGTACCATAATAATTATTATTATAATTCACGCGAATAATGTTTCCTTGCGTTAACGAAAATTTGCTAAACGTTTTGACTGTCAGTACGTGAAACAGCTACATGGTTCACTTACAGACTAGTGTGAATTTATTATTTTAATGTATCCTAATTATTTTGTGTATTATTAGTATTATGTACATTTTTCAATTTAAATGTAGGAGGAGGAAAGAGGCCCCGCCGTCTTCTAGTTGGTCGCGCTATCTACGTCCAGAAAGGTTCGAGGTTGAACCTTCCGCCGCTGGTTCGGACTTACGATGGACTCACTGGCGGTATACATTTGAAAACTTTCTTTCTGAACAAGCTTCATCTGCTACCGAAGTCATTAAACTCAAGCTCCTCGCAAATCATGTGTCACCTACCATATTCAATATAATTAGAGAATGCTCAAAGTACAGCGCCGCTATCAAACTCCTCAACGATACCTTTGAAAAGAGAAAGAACATTACACTGGCTCGACACCAACTGACCTGTAGGAAACAGCAGCCTGGGGAATCAGTAGCCGAGTACTGCAGAGCGCTTACCTCTCTGGCGTACGACTGCCACTACAAGGCAGTCACAGCTGAAGAGCACCAAAGTGAATCAATCCGTGGAGCATTCATCGCAGGTCTGTCTACACAACGAATTCGTGAACGCCTGCTTGAAAAATCGGAAATGACGCTAGAGGAGACCTTAAATCTAGCTATTTCCCTCGAGACCGCGGAGAATACCTCTCAAGCCTTGCAATCAAATTCATTACCTGCCTCTCCTAGCATGTTGAATGCTGTAGCACCTACCGAACCTCAAGCAAATCTTCAACAGCCAAATGTAGCAGCTTTTACCTCTCATAACGGCAGTTCGCAACGACGCAAGTGCTTTTTTTGTGGCGGTAACGTCCATCCAAGAATTAGATGTCCAGCAAATAACGCTGAATGTCAGCTCTGTCAAAAGAAGGGTCATTTTGCCAACGTTTGTCGCAGTGCTGGGCAAAAACAGCAAAACCTTAATACTGTAAATGCTGAGGAAGAATCTCAAGAACCTCCTACTACTTCCCTTGCATCCTTCTGTGCCGCAGCTCCTTCCAGTTTACGTAAGGCCACAATCCCTATTACTGTTAATAATTACAATGCCGATGCGCTTGTTGATACCGGGAGCTCTATCAGTTTCATAGATAACGCCTTGGCACTAACTATGAATCTAAAAAGGAAGCACTGCAAACAAGCTGTAACCCTCGCATCATTAAACAACGTATCTTATGTTAACGGCGTATGTCACGCTACTATTCAGATTGGCAACCACATCTATAAGCAACAACCGCTGCTCATTGTCAATGACTTATGTGCTGACGTTATCATCGGTCACGACATCCTCAAAACCCACTCTTCTCTCGAATTGCAGTTTGGTGGTGAAAAGGAATCCCTAAAGATTTGCAACGTTCTCGAAGCCTCTGTACCACCAGCATCTGTTTTCACAAACCTTTCGCCATCTATCAAGCCTATCGCCATTCGCTCCAGACATCACTCAGCAGAAGATCAATCATTCATATCTAACGAAATTTCAAATCTCCTCAAAGACAAAGTCATTGAGCCGAGCATCTCCCCATGGAGAGCACAAGTTTTGGTCGCTGGAGGCGGACATCACCGCAAACGTCTAGTGATTGATTATTCTCAAACGATAAATAAATTCACAGACTTAGATGCATATCCCCTTCCAAGTATAGATTCTATCGTCACCGCAGTCTCTAAGTACAACTTATTCAGTCAAATTGACTTGAAAAGTGCATATCACCAAGTACCTATCCTTCCTAAAGAAAAGATATACACTGCCTTCGAGGCCTGCGGTAATCTGTATCAATTTACTCGCATACCATTCGGTGTCACCAACGGTGTCGCCGCTTTTCAAAGAACCCTTCACTATATTATACGTACGGAGAAGCTCAAAGGTACTTACGCTTACTTAGACGATGTCACCATCTGTGGAAAGGACAAACAAGAACATGACTTCAATCTGCGCCGATTCATGGAAGCAGCAGAAAAGTATAATCTAACTTTAAACAAAAACAAGTGCGTGTTCGAAACTGACGCCATTAACCTTCTCGGCTACACTATCAATAACAACACTATCAAGCCTGACAAGTCACGCCTAGAACCACTGCTAAATCTCCCAGCCCCCTCAGATTCAGCTTCTCTAAAAAGAACTCTCGGTCTATTTGCCCATTACTCCAAATGGATCAACAATTTTTCAGCTAAAGTTAAACCGTTAGTCGATACTACGTTTCCCCTGTCTAAAGAAGCACTTGAATGCTTCAATAATCTAAAATCTGACATCGCACAGTCATCTCTTGCTTCAATGGACACCAAAGAGACGTTCACCGTCGAGACTGATGCATCAGAATTCGCCATCGCCGCTACACTTTCACAGAAAGGCCGCCCAGTAGCGTTTTTCACACGCTCATTAAATGATTCAGAGAAGCGCCAACCTTCAATAGAAAAAGAGGCATGTGCTATCGTAGAAGCCCTTCGCAAGTGGCGCCATTATTTGATCGGCCGACATTTCATACTTATCACAGATCAACAATCGGTCTCTTTCATGTTCAATCAAACCCACACGAGTAAAATTAAAAATGAGAAAATAGAGAGATGGCGCCTTGAACTATCCTGTTATAAATACGATATTATTTACCGACCTGGCGAACAAAATTTTGCCGCTGATGCGCTATCCAGGGTTTGTGCCGTTGTAAATGGCTCTCCCAATAAACTTGCTGACCTTCATAACTCCTTATGTCACCCCGGCGTAACAAGAATGGTACATTGGATACGCTCCAAAAACCTACCATATTCTGTAGAAGACGTGAAAAGGATGACCGCTAGTTGTCGTGTTTGCGCCGAAGTAAAACCCAGATATGTAAGGAATGAAGGGCATCTGGTCAAAGCGACAGCTCCATTCGAAAGGCTTAACCTAGATTTCAAAGGACCTTTGCCATCCACTTCCTCTAACAAATACATCTTAACTATAATCGACGAATATAGCAGGTTTCCGTTCGCTTTCCCGTGTAAGGATATGACCTCAGCGACTGTTATTAAGTGTTTAAAAGAACTTTTCTGCTTATTTGGTATTCCTGCTTACGTACATACCGATAGAGGAACCTCTTTTCTCTCAGATGAAACAAGAACATTTTTGACAAATCTTGGCATTGCATGCAGCCGTACGTCACCATACAACCCACAGGGCAACGGATTGGTAGAGCGCCTAAATGGAACGTTGTGGAAGACGGTCCAGCTTTATCTCCGTTCTAATAATCTAGAAATTGCTGACTGGGAGAAAGCCTTACCTATTGCCTTACACTCTATTAGATCTCTGTTATCCACGGGCATAAACACCACACCTCATGAAAGGATGTTTAGTCACCCTCGCCGATCTTCCAATGGTTCATCTATGCCAACTTGGCTGCTATCACCAGGCCCTGTCTACATGAAGAGAAATATTAGAAATTCTAAATATGATCCAGCCATTGAAGAAGTCGAATTGTTACAAAGCAATCCTGACTATTCATTCGTGAGGCTGCCGGATGGTCGTGAAACAACCGTTTCGAACAGGTCCTTGGCTCCAATCCCGGAAAATTATGATGTCTTCCTAGATGCCGAAGATACTGTAGAAATACCCGTACCAAACTCTACCACAGAAAATACACAATCTCTGAATGAGGAACCTGGCCCGTCGGCATTGATAGAAGACCCTCAGCCTCGTCGCTCTACCCGAGAGCGTAGGCCTCCGCCCTACCTTCGAGATTACGTTTCGTCTTAAAAGGATGGGGTGAATGATATGAACTCCTTGTCTTGTAAGAAGTCTTTGTTACTTTTATTGTCTATTATGTTTTGACGGTTTGACAAGACGTTGTCATATAAAATAACAATGTGATAAAATTATCTCGCTAAAGTTTTAAAGTTCAATAAAACCAAGTTTCCGTTTGGTTTATCTGTCTTTTATGTATCAGTCACTTACCTAATAGATATTGCAGTTTCCAACACACACAAAACGATAGGTGAGAAAATAAATAAGTATGCAGGACTAAAAGAAAAAGTGACCAGAATTTGGAGGCAAGAAAATGTGTACGTAGTACCCATAGTTGTCTCCACTACAGGTGTTACCAATCATCTCCACCATAGCCTCAAATTAATAGACTTATAAGACTTAATCTACATTACACTCCAAAAAGCTGCTATTTTGAACGGATACACTACTTAATACGAAAATCTTTATTCCGAAAGTCAGAAATACGAATTTCAAAATACCGATTTTCATAATTCCGAATGGTTCAAAATTATTCCTAATATAACAACTCCGAATTATCATTCATCCTATTTTTATAATTCCAAAATTTCAAAATTCCGAACGTTTATAATTACTATTCTGAAAATACCGAGTTTCAAAAGATCGAATAACAAAAAACCCAACATAATGAAAATTCGAAATATCATAAATACAAATTCCAATTTTAAAACACTGTTAATCATTTTTTGCATTATATTAGTTCTCATTTTAAACTAAGATTGATTTTTTTTATGTTCCGGGGTGGAAAATCCTCATGGATGTCCTTCGCTCTGGGGCGGGCGGAGGGGTCGGTTAGGCTCTTTCTGACTAAAAACCACTCCGGTGTTCCATCTCACACCTACGTCGGGGGTCGCGGGAACTGAAGATACTTCCGCAACCCCCGGCCGGGCCACTTCTCTGGTCAGGGGGGGGAGTGAGGTGTTAGAGTCCCCCTCGGACGTCTGCGAGGGGCGGGCGTGGAACACTACACGCCGCCACCTCGGGTCCTGATGTATGTGGGGGGCGACAGAGGTCTCCGAGTCTGCCGCCCCTGGACCCATTTAGGGGGGCCGGAAGAGGGCGTTATCCGCCCTCTGCCGACGCCCAGTGCGCCTGCTGCGGGCAGGGTGGGAAGTTGTGATTTCCCTCTCCCTTTCTGCAGCCTCCTTCTGCGACGTGACACTTTCGCAGAAGGAAACCACCGCGTCCCAGGACTCTGCGCTGTCGACCATTGACTCGACCACGGCCATCAGCGACAGGTCACTGCCTACTTCTGAGACGAGGGCACGGCGCGGCTCTTCCCAAGCGGAAACGTGTACACGTGTAAACGTGTACGCTGGCACACTCTGCCAGCGTACGCCGCGCCGTGTCCTCCCGATTGTCAACGCAGTGGTGACACCGGGCGTCCGGCTCCCTGTTTATGCGACACAGGTACTTCCCGAAGCAACCATGCCCCGAGAGCACCTGCGTCACCCGAAACGACAGGGAGCCGTGCCTCCTTCCGAACCAGCGCTCGAGCACTGGCCGGACCGCCTCGATGATGGCGAGGTGGGCGGTAGGCAGCTCCATGTGTCGCTGCATCGGTCACTCGCCCCGCGCTCGCGCTTCCTCGCGCCACCAGTACAGTGACGCGAGTACCTTCACCTCGTCGTCCCAGGGTGGGGATCCGGCCAGTGCACAAGCCGCCTCGTAGGACATCGTGCGATATCCCCTTATGACTCTGACGGCCATCGCTCGCTGTGGCTTCAGCAGCACGGCGATGCTTCCAGCCGTCGGGTCTGCCACCCAGATCGGGGCCCCGTACAGGGCCATCGATCGCACGATCCCCACGTAGACCGGAGGCCGTGAAAGATCACAGCCTCTGACTTGTTAAGGACCACCTCCAGGCCGAGGCGTCGGATGCGGCCCACCACCTGTGAGACCGCAGCCGTCGCCAGCAACGCTGCCTCCCTGTACGAGCTCCCCCAGGCCGTGACCAGCGTGTCGTCAGTATAGTACACGTCAGGTCCACGCCCGGCTGGAGTCGCTAACCTAACCTATCCCAAATTATTCATCAACAAGGGAATCTGGCTTTAATGGTCACAGTTCTAACCTAATCCATGTGATTCTCTAACAATAGATCACACAATACAACAAAAATAGATCTGGCACTCGGCGGCCGCTGCCGCGGCACCGCTCGCTTCGCTCACTCGCCTTCGCGTTTTAATTGTCACAGTTCTAACCGAACCTAACCCAAATGATTCACCAATAATAGAGGGGATCTGGCGTTAATGACCACTGTTCTAACCTAACCTTTTTTTTTTTTTTGATACGGGGTGGAAAATCCTCATGGATGTCCTCCGCCCTGGGGCGGGCGGAGGGGTCTGTCAGACTCTTACTGACTAAAAACCACCCCGGTGTTCCATCTCACACCTACGTCGGGGGTCGCGGGAACTGGAGATACTTCCGCAACCCCCGGCTGGTGCCGGCCCGCTGCAGCGGGCCACTTCTCGGGTCAGGGGGGGGAGTGAGGTGTTAGACTCCCCCCCGGACGTCTTAGAGGGGCGCGCGTGGAACACTACGCGCCGCCACCTCGGGTCCTGGTGTATGTGGGGGGCGACAGACGTCCCCGAGTCTGCCGCCCCTGGACCCATTTAGGGGGGCCGGAAGAGGGCGTTATCCGCCCTCCGCCGACGCCCGGTGCGCCTGCTGCGGGCAGGGTGGGAGGTTGAGATCTCCCTCTCCCTTTCCGCAGCCTCCTTCTGCGACATGACACTTTCGCAGAAGGAAACCACCGCGTCCCAGGACTCTGCGCTGTCGACCATCGATTCGACCACGGCCGACAGCGACAGGTCACTGCCTACTTCTGAGACGAGGGCACGGCGCGGCCCCTCCCAAGCGGCACATTCCGCCAGCGTATGCCGCGCCGTGTCCTCCCGGCAGTCGACGCAGTGGTGACACCGGGCGTCCGGCCCCCTGTTTATGCGACACAGGTACTTCCCGAAGCAACCATGCCCCGAGAGCACCTGCGTCACCCGAAACGACAGGGAGCCGTGCCTCCTCCCGAGCCAGCGCTCGAGCACTGGCCGGACCGCCTCGATGATGGCGAGGCCGGCGGTAGGGCGCGAAAGCCTGTCCCGCCATTCCGCCACCAGGACCTCGCGAAGCTGAGACCGACGCAGCTCCATGTGTCGCTGCATCGGTCGCTCGCCCCGCGCCCGCGCTTCCTCGCGCCACCGGTACAGTGACGCGAGTACTTTCGCCTCCAGGTCCCAGGGCGGGGATCCGGCCAGTGCACAAGCCGCCTCGTAGGAGATCGTGCGATATCCCCTGATGACTCTGACGGCCATCGCGCGTTGCGGCTTTCGCAGCACGGCGATGCTTCCGGCCGTCAGGTCTGCCGCCCAGATCGGGGCCCCATAAAGGGCCATCGATCGCACGATCCCCACGTAGAGCCGCCTGCAGACGGCGCTCGGGCCCCCCAGATTGGGAAGCAGCGTTGACAACGCCCCAGCCGCGCCCAACAACTTGGGCGCCAGCCGCTGGAAATGAGGGCCAAAATCCCATCGGCTGTCGAGCACCAATCCAAGGTACTTCATGGTAGACTCGACAGCTATTCTGGCCCCCCCGACCACGATGTGTGATCCCGGCGGCGGCGCCCGCCGAGGACCGTGAAAGATCACGGCCTCCGACTTGTTGAGGGCCACCTCCAGGCCGAGGCGCCGGATGCGGCCCACCACCTGTGAGACCGCAGCCGTCGCCAGCAACGCTGCCTCCCTGTACGAACTCCCCCGGGCCGTGACCAGCGTGTCGTCAGCGTAACACGTCAGGTCCACGCCCGGCTGGAGCTCGCCCCTCAGCACCCAGTCGTACCCGATGTTCCACAGGGGCGGTCCTAAGACGGAACCCTGCGGAACACCGCACGACATGCGGCGCTGGTGCTCGCCATCACGTCCCACGTAGGTGACACACCTCTCGGACAGATAAGCCCCAACTATGCGGCGGAGGTAGGAAGGCACACGATGATACCGGAGTGCCTCCCGTACACAACTCCAGGGCAGGGCGTTGAAGGCGTTGGAAATGTCCAAGGACACCGCCAACATCACCCCGCCCCGGGACACCGCTTCCTCCGCCAGGACTCTAACCCGCGATACAGCGTGTATGGTAGAGCGCCCATGCCGAAAGCCATACTGGCTCTCGTCCAGGTCCGGCCCCTCTTCGCACAAGTGGCTGACGAGGCGGGCTGCGATTATCCGCTCAAACAGCTTTCCCACCTCGTCCAGCAGCACTATGGGCCGGTACGCGGACGGAGAGTCCGCAGGGCGCCCCGCCTTCTTGAGCAGGACCAGACGACCAGATTTCCACAATGTGGGAAACTGGCCCCGCTCAAGGCACGCTGTAAACAGTCCTCTAAGTTGGGGCTCTAGCTCCTTCAGAGCGAGGGCCAACGCTAAGCCGTGATTGCCGTCGGGCCCCGGAGCCACGTTCTTGGCCCGGAGCCGCAGCACGGCCGCCCCCATCTCTGCCTGTGTCACCTCTGGGACGCTGATGGCGTTCTCCTCTGTGGACTCTGCGTCTGTGGGCAAAGCCATCGGCGGTGGAGTATGCTCCGCTCGTGCCGGGAAGAGGGCTGAGACAACCTCCTCCAGCAGCTCTGGTTGGAGACTCCCCGTGAGCGGGGGCGCCGCAGACCGAAGTTTCCCTCGAACCGCTTGATATGGGCGCCCCCACGGATCCCGGTTTAGGGTCTCCAACATCTCCTCCCTGGCTTGCGTCTTCGCATCGCCGATGGCCAGACACAGAGTCCTCTTAGCCGCGCGGTACACCTCATACAGCGCGGCTTCTTCGTCCGGGACCCGACGACGTCTCCTCCGGTATCGGGTGTACCGGCGTCTGACCGCTACGCACTCAATGCGCATACGAGCGATCTCGGCCGACCACCAGTACACCTGGCGCCCTGCTGACTGTGCGTGGACCCGGGGCATGGACGCGTCTCAAATTTGCGTCATCGCCCCGCGGAACCACAGCGCCTCCAGTTCGACGTCGACGGGACCGTTCGTCTCCGACTCCCGGAACCAGGCCTGGACAATGGCGGCCTCCTCGAGAAGTTCCCTGTTCATGCGCTTACGCGCCCACCGCGGACCGTTCGTTTGCGGGGCCGATGAACCGCGGCCGCTCATGGTCTGGGCGGAGACGTCAAAACGGATGTATCGATGATCCGACAACGTCTCCACCTCCACGGCGACACGCCAGTCGCGGACACGGCTCGCGACAGCAGGGCTAGCGAACGAGACGTCCACTATTGACCCGCCCCGCTGCCGCACGCACGTGTGGACCGAGCCCCGATTCAGAACGGCTAAGCCAGTCGCGACCGCCCACTCCTCCAGCACCTCACCCCGAGCATCGGTCACCGGGGATCCCCACGCCGCAGACTTGGCGTTGAGATCCCCCAGCAACAGCACCGGGCGAGGGTGAAGACGGCCTACGACGGCACCCAACTCAACAAGGAACCTCTCGAAGTCGGCGAGGCTCTTGTTGGGCGAAAAATACGCACTAACTATGCCAATGCCGTCCGCGAGGGCGGCTACCCAGCCGTGTCCTCGGGACGGGTTGACAAGAGCCCCGCCAATGATGGCCACCAAGCCGTCCAAGTCTCCCACCCAGTTATCCCTGGGGGGGACGAAGTACGGCTCGGCGACCACAGCCACGTCAATCGACCACTCTGCCATGCTCTGGAGGAAGAGGTCCTGAGCTCTGGCAGAGTGGTTGATGTTCCCCTGGAGGAAATGGTACAGCGCCATTTATGCGCAGTCCATTCCCTCCGGGTTCGCACCATTCCTAGGCCGGGAGTCGGCCGATGAGGCGCCAGCCTGCGAGGGGGGTAAAGGGCCCCCAGCAGCCTTGGCGCCCCGTCTCTTCCTGGGGGGCGCACAGGCCTTTCCACCCGCTGTGTGCCCAGCGGGCCTCCCTGCAGCTGTACAGAGGCTGCAGTTTGGCGCCGCAGAGCACTGGGCCGCCTTGTGGCCGGGCTGACCGCAGCGATAACACTGATCGCTGCGATCGACTTGGCCGGTGCACCGAGCCTTGACATGCCCAATGTCAAGGCAGCGGAAGCACCGCATAACCCTGGGTTGCAGCAGCTTCGCCCTCGCTGCAACCCACCCCACCAACAGACGCCCAGCATCAGCGACTTTGTTGGCCGCCGCCACCGGACACCGCACCCAGATCGCGCCGAGCCCGGAAGCGTCGACGCGTATCTCGCCCGTCTTCACATCACCCGGCGGACATCCGCCGACACGGGCGATGGCCGCCACGACCTCAGCCGGAGTCACCGAGTCGTCCAGACCGTCGACGCGCACCTCAGCGGTCTTCATCGGCCTGTAGACCCGGACGTCCTCCGGGTTGAGGACTTCCTTCAACTTGGCGGCCAGGATGTCCGCCTTTTCACCGCTAGAGGCACCCGACACCTCCAGCAGTCGCGCCCCCGTGATCGCCGGCCTCATTTTGAAGCCGGACGGTGTGCCAAGGTCGGGGAACGCAACTTTGGCCTTTGCCTCCATCAGGACCGCCTTATAGGAGAGGCCCCTTTCGACGGCTCCGGGCTGCAGCGTAATTACTACAGCCGCGGAGCGAGGGGCTCTGACCTTAGGCGGTCTTTTGACCTTCTTCGATGCCGGTGCTGGCGGTGCCGGTGCCGGCGGTGTCGCCTTCTTCTTTTTTCGACGGCGGCGCTTCTTGGCCTCTGTCCAGCCCTCCTCCGTCTTCTCGGTGGGCTCGGACGCGGTCGCCGCGGCCGCCGTAGTCTGAGAAGCGGGTGCGGATGCGCCCGTCGCTGTCGTCCGCGAAGCAGCCGCAGATGCGCCTCTCGCGGTCGTCCTCGAAGCGGCCGCGGATGCGGTTTTATCCGTCGTCTTACTGGGCTTCTTAGGCCCTGCCGCCCCCGCGGCCGCAGTTGCAGGCGCCGTCCCCGGTTTAGTGGGTACCGGCCTCGGCTGAGCGGGCGCCGCCTTTCTCCGCTGGTCCGCAGCGAGCGGTGGGCGGAGGGTTTCGGGCGGTAGGAGCCTCGACTCCAAGGCCTCGAGGCGTGCCCCCACCATCGTCCCACACTGCATCATGCAGATGCGCGCGATCTTCTCGATCTCCGCATCCGCAAGTGCAGCGATCGACGACGAGGCCAAAGACGGGGCCGGCGACGGGGCCGCAGCGGAAGCAGTGCCGGCGGCCGTGGAAGCCATTCCTTGGGCGGCAAATTGCCGCTTGAGGTCCTCTACCTCGGAGCGGAGACGGCGGTTCTCCTCCCACAGCTTCGCCGTCTCATCCGTGCTCGTACGACTTACGAGGACCCCAACCGCCTCTCTAATGTCGTCAGCCGCCTCCTTCAGGGCGCGCGTGAACGTGCCCTTCAGGTTGCCCGATTTGGTGGCAACCTTCAGGACGACGTCCACGCCGTCCAGAACTTGGCGACTGAGCGCCACCGCCGAAACACCCCCACCGGCCGCCAGCCGAGCTTCGCGCCGCTCTCGGGCCTGTCGGGACAACTCAGCGACTTCGCCCTCCGCGACAGCCTTTCGTTGCGCCCGCCTTGCGGCATTCGCCTCCGCCCTATTTGAGCCTAGCAGGGAGCCCTCGCTATGGTCCGCGATCGAGCTCTGTCCGTGCTCAGAGTCGCTTCCCATACTCTCTATGTTGCCAGACGGAGCCGGCGTGTCGGGCCGAGAGATCGGCACGAACCGGCCCCGCATGTCACGCTCCGGTGGTCGAGCGGGGGCTCCACCCGCCACCGCACGACCTCTACCTCTCCGTGCCGTTGGCACTTTGGGGGCCGACAGGTTCTCCTCGCTGGAGGAGAGACCTATTGGTCCCGATCCCAAACTCCGCGGGCGCTTCCTGAAAGCGCTCGCCACCGCCGCTCTCTTGGCAGTGGCCACCTCCTCATCGCGCAGGCGCTCCAGGCTAACCTGGAGCTCCTTTTCTCGCTTGCCATCTTTCTCCGCGCTTCGCACGCTCGTCACCGATGCGTCATCAGACTTTGATGCCGCATCCACCTCTTCCTCTTTAGTTTTAAGTTTTAAATTTTCCATAGTTAATCCCACGAGTATGGGGGATATATAAAGTCCACCTAGTTAACCCCCTGTCCCTAGGTAAGTGGTGTAATTTGTTTCCCAACCCCGAGGTCCCACTGGCCCCTGGCTGGGGGTGCGCTAACGACTGATGCGCCACCTACAACTACAAAGTTGCAAGTGACACTACTCCTCAGCCATCCATACCCTCGCCACGCACCAAAACTTGGTATTAGAGGAATTTATTATAGAGGTTCTCTTCCTCGCGGCCCAGGCGGTTAAGCCAAGACCCTCGTCCCGTTCCAAGTCACAAAATGTGAGCTCTTCACGGATTACGATTTCGACGGGTGCAGTCGGGAGAAAGGTTCTCCCGCTGCCAGCCCGTAGGCAGGGTAAGTGCACTACGAGCGCCGCCCATGCTTCACCACCATGCCCTCTGCTTAGATCAGAGGGACACGTGAAAAAACGCCCCTTTTCGGCCCAGACTGGGCCCCACCTCCACGAGCCTGAAGCTCCCCCCCCCCCCACGCAGAAATTCGCCACAGCCAATATTCTCGAGAATATTGACTGTACCCAGGGTGCACCGGCCCGATCACTGCTCTTTCCCCCGAACGTATTCGAAAGGAACCAGCAGCAATCAGGCACACGAGGAGGTTTTCTGCACGCACCCCAAAATCTGCACGCACCCCAACCTAACCTTTTTTTTTTTTTTTTTGGTACGGGGTGGAAAATCCTCATGGATGTCCTCCGCCCTGGGGCGGGCGGAGGGGTCTGTCAGACTCTTACTGACTAAAAAACCACCCCGGTGTTCCATCTCACACCTACGTCGGGGGTCGCGGGAACTGGAGATACTTCCGCAACCCCCGGCTGGTGCCGGCCCGCTGCAGCGGGCCACTTCTCGGGTCAGGGGGGGGAGTGAGGTGTTAGACTCCCCCCCGGACGTCTTAGAGGGGCGCGCGTGGAACACTACGCGCCGCCACCTCGGGTCCTGGTGTATGTGGGGGGCGACAGACGTCCCCGAGTCTGCCGCCCCTGGACCCATTTAGGGGGGCCGGAAGAGGGCGTTGTCCGCCCTTCGCCGACGCCCGGTGCGCCTGCTGCGGGCAGGGTGGGAGGTTGAGATCTCCCTTTCCCTTTCCGCAGCCTCCTTCTGCGACATGACACTTTCGCAGAAGGAAACCACCGCGTCCCAGGACTCTGCGCTGTCGACCATCGACTCGACCACGGCCGACAGCGACAGGTCACTGCCTACTTCTGAGACGAGGGCACGGCGCGGCCCCTCCCAAGCGGCACATTCCGCCAGCGTATGCCGCGCCGTGTCCTCCCGGCAGTCGACGCAGTGGTGACACCGGGCGTCCGGCTCCCTGTTTATGCGACACAGGTACTTCCCGAAGCAACCATGCCCCGAGAGCACCTGCGTCACCCGAAACGACAGGGAGCCGTGCCTCCTCCCGAGCCAGCGCTCGAGCACTGGCCGGACCGCCTCGATGATGGCGAGGCCGGCGGTAGGGCGTGAAAGCCTGTCCCGCCATTCCGCCACCAGGACCTCGCGAAGCTGAGACCGACGCAGCTCCATGTGTCGCTGCATCGGTCGCTCGCCCCGCGCCCGCGCTTCCTCGCGCCACCGGAACAGTGACGCGAGTACCTTCGCCTCCAGGTCCCAGGGCGGGGATCCGGCCAGTGCACAAGCCGCCTCGTAGGAGATCGTGCGATATCCCCTGATGACTCTGACGGCCATCGCTCGTTGCGGCTTTCGCAGCACGGCGATGCTTCCGGCCGTCAGGTCTGCCGCCCAGATCGGGGCCCCATAAAGGGCCATCGATCGCACGATCCCCACGTAGAGCCGCCTGCACCCCAACCTAACCTAACCCAATATCCGACGCAGGCATACTTAAATAAGGAGAAGAAAACACAAAAACAAAATGTTAAAACACAAATAGTAGTGTACATTTAGTAACACGAACGTTTTTTTAATCAAAAAGCCACTGATATCTAAAATAAAAATATAAGCAACAAGTAACATTTTGTTTTTTTTTTTATTTCTCATCATAGGTCTTCAAAGTCTTAATTTAAATAAATATGTGCAAGACAAGTATTTATTATAATTATCGGTAGAGTACGATCAATGTCCCTAATAAAAAACAACACAATAAACCAAACAAAGACCAACCAAATCGCTGACAACTTTAATAAATTCGATCCTTTTTTTCTGTTTCAGCATGGTTCAAATTGATGCAATTTGTGCAAAAATTAAGTGAGTACAAAATATATTTTACGTTTTCAAATATTAAGTAAGTATTAAAAATTAAAAACAAAGACACGTTTTAAGATCTGTTTTTTTTTTAGAAATGTCGGAGATTTGTCTCCTACGGGTGATGCAAGAACACCGGCATCAGGAACAGTTATAGACCACAAGGGTGATAAAGAAACATCAGGATCAGGATTGTTTATCTTTTACATGTTTGGTGCAAACAACCCTAACACCGGGCATACTCTTCACTTAAAATAATCCGTGTAAAAGTTGAATTTGTTACATAGCTTTTGTTTTATATTTGAAGATCTATTAATAATAATAATAATTCATTTATTTTCAGGCTGCATAGGCCCATAGATGAATACTTTAACCTAAACATACATATTTTATAATTATTAGATGAAATGTAATAGTTTTACGATTATGATACCCTATTTTTTAATTAGCTTGAGTTATGGCAGTTTAAATTAAATTCTGCACCATACATGTTTTGTTTTAGGTGTTTTATTATCATTATCCTTTAGACAAGTTGTTTTTACTGTTTTAATCCTTAGCCAAGGCCTGCCCTATTCCTTCCATTTCCTTTTTGTGTTGGATAGTCCATGTATCGAGGAAGGCTATAGGCCCAGGCGAAGCCGGGTCGGGTCGCTAGTAAAGAATATGGGGTTTTGTCATTTTATTTAAACATCATTAAATCAGAACCTACCTTAGCTATTTGTTTCACGTCATACAGGGTAAAATAATAACAAAATTATAATACATTTTAGTTTGGTATTATCCATATTTAATGTTATGGTAAGTGTGATTAATTGAAAATTATTCATATTTTTCTATCTTTATTAATAATTACCTCATGATTTGGTAAATGTGAAGATAAAATTGAAATTCATCACTTTTAGCAGTTGTTATTAATAATTCACTACACTCGTCGGTAAAAGTAATATGTTGTGCTACCAAAGTTAATGACAGAAACGAATCGCTGCGAAACCGACTTCGCGTAGTCTTGTCTCCCCTAGGCGTAGGCTCGGAGGGGCGAGGCGGCCCGCGAGCTGAGGAGCAGCCGAAGCTGTGGTGGTGAGCGTGAATACCATCTGCGACGATAAGCTCGCGTGGGACCGCCGGAGCCCCGCAACGCCGGAGCCGTGACAGAAACTATGCCTGCTGCATGCTCGCTTGCTTGATGCATGATGATGAGATGCATGATCAATGTGCTGTTATGCTGGTTTCTAACCACGTGGTTAACATTTTTTAATGTCTTGAAAGACTTCGCATGTTATTTTTGAAAATGTATTACATTTATCGGTACTAAGGTTATATTATTAATAATCACCGATAAATATGATTAATTTCTCACTTTTACCTAGACTTTCGGTAATTATTAATAATAATAGACAATTATTAATAATTTTCAATGTATCAAACTTACCGTAACATAACTATATTATGTAATCAGGCGAGCGGGGTTTCCGCGATCCCACATCCGCGGGTATATTTTGCGTTGTCTAAATATGGCGAATATTCGCACAAATACGCCATGTGAAGTTTGTCAAGTGAATGAATGAATTGGTAATTTAAATTTTGGGTTGGGGATTTTTCGTTATTTTGGGGTAAATGCATTCCCCGCTCGATTAATCAATCACGTAAGTTTTTTGGTATGCCTAATTGAAAATTAAATGAGTGTATGTTTCGTACAAAATTTCAGCCAAACTAATACTTACTTACTTACTCAGAGACGTCACTAAATAATAATGAATCATTAAGTAACTTTAATTTACCAATAACTTGGCACATATCAACAACAATATTTTTGACTGACAGCGTTCCAAATTATGTTGGCCAATTAAAATTAATGATTCATTAATGACGAGTGACATTACATTGTACCTAACTTTGGTAGGATTCAGTTCTCGGAAAGTTATTAAAGCTATCAATATCTACTTAGTCACTGTAGCTAATTGCCCCACTAGACATAAGCAAACAAGATGTGCCAAAAAAGAAACCTTGGTTGTTGGTTGAGCGCAGCGATTGACTGTAGCGTTGAGTATCGCGAGTTCGATTCCTGCACGTAATAATTATTCGTATAGCCTACCTACAGATAGTTGTTCTGGGTCTGATTGTTTGTGTATTTTATTTATTTTATTAACCTATTAACCGTCATAGTTATGTTTATGTTACAAACCAAAAAATGCTCAGCACATCACGGTCACTACACATGTCACACTAAATGTAATTCCCTATAGTACCTATATTAACTTAGCTTGACGCCGAAGGGTTGTTTTTACTTTTTTGACGTGATAGTCAAAATCAACTTGATGCAACAAAAGGTATAAAGGTGGGCTTATATTCATAAGTAAATAAGTTAGTATGAATGAAGCAAGGATTGTTACCAAATCAGCGCTATGTCTATTTATCTATCAATCACGTTTCTTTTGTCGTTAGATAGTCGTTATATAGATATACAAATACACAATCTATGCATTAAAAACTGTTTATTACTTACTCTTCTTGGTGGGAATCCATATTTAAACACGCACAAACACAAACACTATTTACAAAATATGGATTCCCACCAAGAAGAGTAAGTAATAAACAGTTTTTTCATCCCACCATCTCGGAAAGAGTATTTTTAATCTTCAATATCTGAGTGGAAAAGCCGTTTTTATTCTCTAGAGGATAAAGTAAATTGAATTTAGAACATCGTGTGCACTAAGTTTGTGAATTAAAAAAAAACATTAAACCTATTTACTGCTACCTCTATGGTGCCGAATATATCATACAACTTTTTTTTAATTTGTTAAAAACTCAGACTTTGTAAACGTTTTTTTTTTGCATTTAGTCATTTCCTCGCTGAGGTGGAATGAAAAGTTACGTGTTGCACTCGAGTGCAAAGATTTTTCACCTCGTGCTCTTTTGATTCCCTCGCTAACGCTCAGGATTCTAATTTTGAATCACTCGCTGCGCTCGTGATTCAATTTTACAATCCTTCGCTTGCTCGGTCATCAAAATTGAACACGCGGTTAAAAAGCAACTTTGCACTCTTGTATAACAAATAACTATTAATGCATAGATTGTGTGTACGACCAAATACTCGATCGCTACTAAATTTTAAGAGGATTGTGAGATGTCAATACGCTGCTCGAATAGGTATTTGCAAAAATGCTATCAGTTTCATACCACTCGCTCTGCTTCCTTCCGGGCGAACAATACAAATACAATATGCCCCTGCCCCCGACCCGTATCTTGCGATAGAGAGAGTTGCAAGTCTAGGAGGAAGATATCTAAATTTCCGTTTTGAAAGTCGTTTTCCTCCTCCCCCTAAATGCTCACGAAATGAGACAATTTTGGTCTCATTCGATTCAGTACACCTTAATCTAGGTCTGTACGTTTTCCTTTATAAGTAATTCAGAATAGTTTAATTAAAAAAAATGAAAACGCTCGACGAAGTTTTTAAGTCACAAAAGTAGATATTTAGATGATAATTACTTCTTAAGTACGCAATAATTTTCTTTTAAATAGAAACGTACAGAGCTAGTTTTTCATTGTATGTACAATATTTCCAAAAAATATAAAAATTGGACTAAATTTACGGGGGGTAAAACGTTATCGCTTTTTGTATGAAAATTTACAGTCTCACAATTCTCTTAAGATGCCGTTAAATCGTGTACTGTCACTTTGACTTAAAGTGATAGAGACAGACAACGGTATCTTAAAATTGAGTAGCGTTTCAGTAATTGGCCGTTAATACCTCAGTCATTCTTTATCAGTCAACCAAATGTGCTGAAGAGATAACACGGCATTAAAAGTCGACGTTTTAACGAAACAAAACATTTAATGATATAATAGTGCATTAACTATGCATAAAGTCAGACAAGTTAAAAAGGAGTGACAGACAAGAGAACAGTCGCAGCAATAGAGGCAATGTCCGACGCAATCACTACAGTTTCCTTCACCTTTAATAACTGAATCACTCGATCCCCGCGATATTTCGTCCATCGGGGGCACCAATTTACCAGAGTCACAATTCGGCTCTATCTCTTCCACTGGGTTTGTAGTTCTATCTAGTGGATGTTTGGTATAACCCACTGAATTCTGAGTAGTTATTATTATCGCTTCGTCCATTGTACTTTGAAGCTTATCTCCTCCTTCAATGGTGTCAATCTAAATTGTGTTCGTCTCATCACAGCACTTAGCGACGCTGCATTGTTGTCAGCAATAGTTTACAACCACGAGCAGTATGATTATCCATTTTGAATTGACAAAACGTCAAATGTTAAAAGTCATAAACACTTCAGGTTTGTTCTTGTTTTAACACACTTCCTCAAACATGAGGAAAAAACCAAACAAAAACAATAGAATAGACGTAATTAATTGTTTGTTGAAACGTGTAATGTGTACGTCCCGCGTCGCGCGCGCGGCCAGCCATACTAAACAAAACTGAGGTCATATCTGCTAATGTGTAATGAAAGCGCTTGGTCATTTAGACCCATTGCAGTATTGGTATAAAACGCATTTATGGACACGTTTTAGCTTCATTAGTTGAAGTAGTTTTCGAGATATTGTCTTTTGACATTGACTCAATGACCTTTCGCCTTTATAATAATAACAATAATGATAATAAATCATTTTATTTCGGACAACTACAAGATCCATAAATTGTTAGTAACAGGTTTGCAAGAAACACTATTGTTAGTAACTTAACCAAAGACGAATTAATGAGAGGACCACCCATCAACTAGAGCAACGAAATACTAAGGTAGGTACTTATAAGTCTTCTCACCATAGAAATCTATGAAACTACACTTCTCACAAATTGCCTTACTATGGTGGAGGAAGTATCGGCCGCCACAGATTTACAATAACATATATATTTTTTTTTTTTTTCGGTTTGGCATCTCGCAGGTCAACCTAGGAGGTTGTCGGCTGCTTAACCGGACTTTCCTGTGGTGCCTTAAAAATGATTATTTTTAGGGCCTCCAGCCAGGGCAAAATAGCTTACAAACTAAGCGACTACACGCTAAGGGCACCCCCTGTGGGGTACGAGCCTCGGTTTAGGGCGTCGCTGGGAGAGGACAGCAAAGGGACAGGCTGGATCGGATTTGGAACATACCTACATAAATTAAATATAACAATATTGAGATAGTAACTTACATTCAGTCAAAAAAGTATCGGGAATGAATGATTTGTTTATGGTTCCAAATTCTGTGGTGTTTTTTTTGTTGTTGTTAGATTGGCACAAACGTGGGCACAACATCTGTTTTCCATTTTGGCGCGGAATTTTAGTTACATCTGTTATTTAGATTAAATACAGCGCTGTTTCTAGTTATATCATATTTATATTGTGTATTGCGAATTTTATATTAGATCGTCATCGAACAAAAAGTTTGCCTTAAATTTTGCATCACCAATGGAATTTCGTGTTCGGAGTCACTGAAAATGTTACAGGAGGCTTACGGTTGTGCTCTCGGAAGTCTTGCCGAAAAAGGCCAGATTTGTGGTATAAGAATATTTTTGAATTTTGCACCACGATAATGCGCCTTCGCACAAGGCCATCATTGTGAACGAATTTTTGACCAAAAACTCAACAAATACCATCAAGCAACCACCTTACTCACCAGGTATGGCTCCAGCCGACTTCTTCCTTTTTCCTAAACTCAAATTACCACTTCGTGGCACCCGTTTTCATTTGTTAGAAGACGTTAAGGAGAATTCGCGGCGGGAACTAGACTCAATACCGGAAAAAGCGTTAAAAAAATGTTTTGATGATTGGATTATTCGTTGGCGTAAATATATCGTTTCTGATGGAAACTTTACTTAGAAGGTGATACAATTTTGGATGAATAATTAATATTTTGTGTATTATTGATTTTTTCCCGGTACTTTCTTGACAGAGTAGTATCTGTGAAATGGCAGTTTATTATTAAAACCCTGAGACTGTTTCTGAGATAGCTGTGCGGTGGGGAGGGGTGTGCGCAGTTGCCTCAGGAACGGTTTCAGTTGATCGGTCAGGCCATATAATAATACTTTATTATTTAATACGAGAAATAAAAATATACAGGTAAGTTAGTGAGTAGGTTGAGCTATCCTACAGTGAGCTAGGAAAATTGCAGGCAACCATAACTCCCTAGATTATTGTTCCACGTTTGTGAATTTTTGCAGTTAGCTTAGTATTATCTTTTAATTTATTTTTAATACTGGCATTTACAGTTTCACCATATTTTCCATAATCATCATTCCTTATTTTTGAATAGCCTTGTCCTTTTCGTTAATCGTTGAAATCTGGATGTCCTCGAATGGCCGAGACCCATTATTATCCGCAGGATCGCCTGGAAATCATTTTATTAATGATACAATAAAAATAATACACATAACAATAAATAATTTTATCTAACATAGGTATCAAAGGGGTCGCCAAGGATAGGCAGGGAGGGGCTTCTTCGAGTGCCTATATTTAAAATTCAAACTTTTCCTATCCGCCATAATATCAACTTGTCCCCTTACCCATTCAGCTGGCGACGTTCTTTATAGGTAGGTACTTATGCTTATTTTGTTCTGTTGAAGCTTACGAAGACGGAGTGTTGCCATTTCATCAGAACTAAGATTGAGGTATGAATAATCATCTCATGGGAACAAATAAAAAACAAATGAGTAGGTAAAGAAAATTTGGATCTGCACAAAAAAATAAACTAAATTGTAGGTACTCGAAAAGTCAAAAGAGAAATTAAATACACAAATACATTACTATCATGAAACTAAACAAAAAAAAGAGAAATTAAATTTCAATTAAAACCTGACTGACTGACTCATCAATACCCATAGTTGTAACAAAGAAACAAATGCAATTAAAATCTTAGTATAACCACAAAATAAGGGTACAGAAGGATCGCTCCCGCCATCTTCAAAAATAATTACCTAAACTTGCCAGACTCACTAGGGCTGCTACTGTATGGACTCTGTAAGTTTTATTTGTGACAATATGAAATTTTATTGACACTGGTTGGAACAATATTTTTTTGTTCATCGTGAAATGTCAATGTCTCTCATTTATTCATTTTTTTACATGACAGTCGAGTCTGAAGTCAGCTTGAAACTGCTTGAGAATGCCTATAAACGTAATGTCAATGTGTGCCTGGTAAAAATGGCGGTTTGTTCTAAGCGGTCTCTCTGCTCGGGTGCGACGCAGTACTTTGTGGTATAACAAAGGAAATAAGAACATACGTACCTTCCACAATATAACTCTTCCCTTTGAAGAAAATGATAATAGGTGTCTGACGCCAAACAATAATCAATATAGTGGCTGCCGTTACTATGACCAGCAGTGGAATAGTAATAGACATCCAATGTTGATGTAACCTGTAACACATAATTAACAACGTTTCTTTACTTTTTACGTTTCTTACTACCTACATTATTTTTTTAAAAGAGTGTCGGTGGAATTTCTTGCTCGTTCTTCTCCATAGAGACCTACCTACGTTTTGGAACGAGCAACTAGCTTCAACTTTCTGAGTAACTGACTTACTCCTTGAAACCGATAGTTTCTCGTTGTAGTCCATTTTTGATTTTCTATCACGTGACTCATCGTTGAGATGACGTCATTCCCATACATTTGATTAGTTTTCTTTTATCGTTATCGATTGTAGATTGTCAATTTGGGTAATTTGGCTAGGGCCCCTGGTTTATCTATCATATCTGATGCATCGTATTTATATAAGTGTGACCCGCCCAGTCTCAATTTAGTCTTATGCGTTATGGCTATCTTCGTCGATGCCAGTTTGAGTCTTTGGATAGCAATTTACATTGCAGAATGGCCAAAAGTGGGTCTCGTGTAAAGTCTAAAAAAAATAAGTTTAAAAACTAAAACCCGACTACAACAAAAAGTGATCTAAAAAGTACGAAACAAGAAAATATTTCACAGAAATCAAGACATAGGTACAAAATGGTCAAGGTAAGCCGTGGTTGCATGCCTGTATCCCATAAGAGTGCGATGAACATTAATTATAATGGCATGCAACCACGGCTTACCTTGACCATTTTGTACCTATGTCTTGATTTCTGTGAAATATTTTCTTGTTTCGTACTTTTTAGATCACTTTTTGTTGTAGTCGGGTTTTAGTTTTTAAACTTATTTTTTTTATTTAATCCATTTTGGAGTCACAGCTAAGTATTATATATTTAAAAGGTACTAGTGAACCCCTTTCTAATGATACTAAACACGGTATGCGTATCTTAATTTATTTGGTAATCTTTTCTTTTTTTAAATAATTTGTGACAAGTCACAACTAAATATTATATATTTGAATAGTACTAGTGAACCCCTTTCCAATGATACCAAACACGGTATGCTTGTCTTCATTTTTTTTTTAATCTTGGTTTTTTTGTCCGCCAGAGAGCGCCACATTGGATTCGTTGACACGTCATATAGCCTATAACCAGCGGACAATCAAGACGCTTCTAACGATACCTCATTTGTTCAGTTCTGATAAGTGGTTTAGGAGCTATGAGCGAACAGATGAACATACATACATACATACATACATACATACATACATACATAGCCTGTCAAAATCATAACCCTCCTTTGGCTTTGCCGTAGTCGGGTAAAAATAGGAATCGTGCTCCACAATGACAAGGGTTCATAGATTAATTTATTAGCATTTGATGAAGCTGCTGAAGATGTAGATCTAAATTATATTTTCATTGTATAAACTCAATGTGTTAGTATTATATAATTTTGCATAAAACATACATGTAAGCACTATAAACCTACTTTATAGCTACCATTTACGAGGTAGTCTTTCATTGACTTGAAAATGCCCTGGCGGTTGGGAATATGTCATGCTTATTTTAATGTCTTGCTGATGGTGGCGCATGTGTCGGATCATTCGGTTCCTTTCAAAATGGTGCCGATCTGTGCGTCATGATCGTGAACGGCACATCGGCACAACGGCATCTTCTCGTAGCTGTCTCGATTATTTTAATTCTATTTTGAATTGTTTATGACCGTCTCTAGACCTCTTTTAACGTGCACAACTTGTTACATTTTTCTCACATTTATGTACCGTAAATTCAACATGAGAGATGTAACCTGAATTTGTAATATCCTAGTGATTTTAAAAGAGTGTTCATGGAGATTTTTGCTCGTTATTCTCCATAGAAACCTACTGTTTGGAACGAGCAACTAGCATCAACTTTCTGACTGACTGACTCCTTGACAATCCAAAAGTGCCTGTAAATGGTTTATTTGAAATAAATGATTTGAGTTTGAGTTTAAATACCTACCTACATTTTGCCAGTTAGATATTGAGGTTAGCCATTTAACTTACCACCTTCTTAGCCAAGATAAAAGGAGCATTGAGTACACTTTTAGGCATTCGATACTATTAGGTACTTAAGAATTTACTTACCACGACATACTTTTTGTTGATACAGTAGTTTCGTTAGACTTAGAATGTGTACTTGTACCATTAGGACTTTGTAATGTTTCTGTTTCTGTATTTGTATCCGTATGCGTGCTTTCATTTTTATTCGTCGGTTTAATTAATTTTGTTTCTGCCTCAAATATATCATAATAATCATCAACGTATCGTTCTTCATCAAATGTATAATAAGATGGTGGCTCTGGACCTTCAGTGTGCCAGCTGGTGTCTCGTTTTATACATTTGTTAGGAGCAACACAAAATGCATCATCGCAATCTCCAGTACATGTTGGTCTACATACTGTCGCATTGGGACCACGATATAAAGGAAACTGTAATATGAGTGGATCAACATGGTATCCTGGAAAGCAACTGCATGTATCTGGATGTGTACACGTTCCATTGCCACATGTTGCTATGCACTGTGGCTTACAGATACCGCTCTCTGATTTCTTGTACCGAGGCCCATTGCACACGCAAGTCTCCGGAGCCTCGCAGGTTCCGTTATCACAAGGCTTAGAACAGAATGGTTCACAACGCGAATCTGATTCAAAAACACCCTTTTTAAAACGCCATCCAGGGTTGCAGCTGCAAATTTCAGGTGCAGTACACGACCCATTGCCGCAGCCGCTAGAACAATACGGTTCGCAGAGATTTTTCTCCGATTTTCTGTAGCCAGAGAGGCATTCACAAGTTTCCGGGGCTACGCAGGTGCCATTGTGGCATGGGTCTGTGCAAACAGGCCTGCAGGTGGTGTTCACAGGTTCGTATCCGAAATCACATTGGCATGTGTCTGGTGCTACGCATGCACCGTGGTCACAGCCTGTCCCGCACGCTGGTAGACAGTTGTGACTGTCTTTAGGGTCGAGAATGTACCCCGTGTCACAGGCGCATTCTCCTGGAGCTTTGCAGTGTCCATTCTTACAAGCTGGCATGCATATTGGCTCGCATACAATGTCACTGAAAGTTAATTATTATCATTTATTTGTCAGGTCAGTACAATCCATTATTGTTAGTAATGACATAGACAACTTACAAACTAATGTTAGTACATATACTTCTGTCAATTAATAAATTCAATAAACATGTCTAGAGTTCACAATAACATACACAATTCTAATACACACTACTTCTGGGCACGGTTTGAAGGCAATACTAGCGTCCTCGTCCAGTGCTTCCATATAAGGCCGTCAGTCCTATCGGCTACGGTCATCAGGAGGATGTTGGCGTTGCCACGCACCCGCCACATCAGGGATGCGATACGCTTTCGAACAATAGCATAGAAGTCATCTATACGTGCCTCAGCGAACATCCCTGATGCACTGCAGTAGTACTTATTATGGGTTTGTAAAATATCCCCAAATCTTAATTTAGTAAATTACTTTATTTTTAGGCTGCGGTTCCACCAGAGATGTGCGAGGGTGCGTAGCTAGTGATGTGTGTGATAATGACCAATGACATCGCTTCATTGTCATAACTAATACTAAGCTAGCACTGTAATTGGCTAATTTCACACTCACACATCTTTGGACCTTTGGTGGAAACGCAGCGTAACGCTAGTCCACGAATCGCTTCTTGTTTGATCACTACGAACTGTGACATATCTAGTTTCTTAAACAAAAATCAACGCAAAATTAAGATGACAAATTGTCGATGAGACTATGTTCAGTTCTTGATAATTCAGTTAACCAATCACAGCAACTTTGTCAATTTGTCAGATTATAGGTACTTCCTTATTTCCTTCGAGAAACTATGATTTCTTTATTAAATATGTGTGTATTTTCTTGTTGTGTGTGTGTGTGTGTGGTTTGTCACACATAGGTTATTTGCATGCTTACTGAAATAACGATTTTAGGTGTTATTTTATTTGAATTTTAAGTGACAGTGCTGTTGGCGTGATTATTATATGTAAATAAATAAATGCAAAATTGGTAAGTTGACATTGGTACCTGTCGCTGGATGAGTCGTCTGCCCTCATGTAACCGCTGCAGCAGTACTTTATAGTCTTAAGCTCTCTTTTCTGAAACGTCAAAGAAGTATTAAGCATTGTGTACACTGAGGCATGTTTACGATACCAGTGTCTACTATGTATGTGCAGATGTATGAGGAGAGGTAAAGAGGGATTTGAATTACAAGAAACTAAAGAAACTTTCTTCTCTGGGCAGGTGCACAGGTGCAAAAGTTACAGCTCTTGAAATTACTGAAATAGAGTTAAAAATTGTGTGCACAACCTACAGGCATTAGCCTGCAGAACATAATCGAATATTGATGCCAATAACAACGCAATTATTAATAATGTCTACGCACACAAATTTACTTTTTCTTTTATACATTTAAATATCTCTGGGGGAGGCCTACGTTCAGCAGTAGACGGCATGATAAGATAAATGTTCTGACAATAACTGTTGTATAGGTATTGTATCTGTGTTGCTACTTAGCTAGCTTGAAATACTTTAAAGTGTATTCCGTGGAGAACGTAACAAAATTGCTTTAAATATAGTATTTAAAATATTATGTTTGTGCTACTGTTTGTTTTTCCTTCAAAGTAAATAAAATAAAGAAAAAGAAAACCGCCTTCCAAAACTAAAAAGTGATAAATAACTTTAGCACAGAACACACATTACTTTACTTTCGGAAGTCAGTGGCGGTGGCTTTGTGTTTGTTGTTATGTATTGCCACCGACTTCCGAAAGTAAAGTAGTGTGTGGTCTGTGCTAAAGTTATTTTTCGCTTTTTAGAAATCCATTAAGAAACGGCGTTACACTTAAAAGAGATTGTAAGTCCTCCAAAGATTGAAGAAAGTAAAACTACTATTTTTTTTAGGAATTTGTTGATTTTTTGGTAAAATTAATGTGGGACCATTTTGGAATAAACCCCTTTCAAACAAAAAAAATTGCAAATCCGTCTATTTAGATCAGAGTTATGCCCGAACATTCATAAAAAAATATATTATAATTATGTATTGATCAACATTCAAAACTTCAAATTGATAACCTCCTCCTTTTTAAAGTCGGTTAAAAATGAAAATAAATGGATTCTGTTTATTATTAAGTAGGTACCTACTACTTACTGGGACATATTTGCGACTGACGGTAGTTGCCCACTGTGTCATAATACACCCATAATAACTGCAGTGGCCCTCGTAAGATTTGTAGGTCGCGATATAAGAAGTACTAAAGGTTACTTCCACCAAACTTGTTACCCTGAAAAAGCCAGTTAACCTTCAATGTTACATAGGTATATGTTAATACTAGCAACCCGACCCGGCTTCGCATGGGCCTATAACCTTCCTCGATAAATGGACTATCCAACACAAAAATATTTATTCAATTCGGTCCAGTAGATCCTGAGATTAGCGCGTTCAACCAAACAAACAAACAAACTCTTCAGCTTTATAATATTAGTATAGATTGGTTCTTATTAACATTGTTGTAAGAGGAACTGCGAACATCAGCATCCGGTGAACTTCAGCATCATTTTCAACTTCAACATCAGCGTCAGCATCCGCATTGATCGATGCTGATTATTAATGCTGAAATTAATCAGTCGTAACATGCACTAGGTAGTCTAGGTACTTAATTACTAATCTGGCACAAATTATTACTACACTACTTAATTTGAATATAGGTAATTATGTTTAATGAATAAGTACTTAGCGCCAAAATTATTGAAACAATTTTTTACCAAGGAAAAGTAGAAAAACCTTTAGATATATTTTCAAAATGGGCACTACATTTTCCCTATTTAAAGAAAATAATTAAAATCAGCATCAGCATCCGCTGAAGTTGGTTAAGAGATTAGACACAAACACAAGCGGAGAAATGGTGGACCTCGACACCAGGGTGCAGGCAGTCCAAGGAGCTTTGCCATCCCTGGATACGAAGCTGACCAAACGCCTTCTGCACCTGTACAGAGATAGCCTGCGACTGGTGGCGGGGACCATCACCGGACACTGCTCATTGAATAAGCACTTTCACACACTAGGTATCACTGATAGTCCTCTGTGCAGGGCCTGCATGGAGGCGGAAGAAACGGTGGCGCATGTACTCCTTGAGTGCACTGGCGTCACCCAGATCCGCAGGGAGACCCTTGGAACGCCAAACTCCCTTGCGGACGCACTGAGAAGACTGGGAAGATTGATCTGCTTCTGGAGGGAGGTGGGCTGGTTGGAGTAATCGGCCGCTATGGCTCACGTACAATGGTCCATTTTAAGGACTAAGTGCGGAAACCAAACCCCCCTAACATAGAATAGAACAGCATCCGCTGATGTGAAAAAAATATGCATCAGCCTGCTCTGAAATCCACCCAATAATAATTTATAGAAAAACAAACATTTGTAAAGACTTACGATTCAGTACGTTCACAAAACTTTCCATTCACCTCATTTAAAAAGTAAATAAAAGCACACAAGTAAATACATTTTTTTAACATTTTTAGTGCAGAAATGTTCATTAAAAGTAGGTAGGTTTAATCACTGTGAATAATAATTTATTATTAACTCTCAATGATATATATGGACATCCAAGTAAATGTAGGTATTATAAGTAGGATGTAAATGTAGGATGACCACTTATACTGAAAAAAAAAACTCACATTTTAAATGCAATTTTTCTGTATTCCTAAGTAGGTACAATTTCACCCAAAAAACATATTAGGAAAGAGTGAAAACTAACATTAGGTATTTATTGTAAATGGGTGATACGAAAACATCACTACATAGTATAAAATAAAGTCGATTCCCGCCGTCAGTCCCTCTGTAAGCTTCTAAGCTTACATTACAATACACATACAACAACAACAACACACACAACACCAACAACAACAACAACAACTGTATGTCTATTCTGTTACAATCTCCCTCGGTGAACACCTAGCAGTCATCTGTCCCGATGATAGAGATTTACAAAGCACTACAATCAGATGACAGCTCAATTCACCTAGGTGTTCACCGAGGGAGATTGTAATAGAATAGCACTGCTAATAGAGTGATTCAAGAGGAAGGTAATACTGAACAAGGAAACAAGTGAACAAGTAAACAAGGGAATCGGCACCAATTACCTTCCTCTTGAATCACTCTATCAGTTGATGAAACATTAAAATACGTTGCGATGCTGGAGCTCTGTGACGTAATCATGTTACCATCTCATCCAAAACATTGTCTCATCTGTTCTAATGGTTCGTATCTGTGGAATCGATTGGTATTATGAGTCAGGGGATGAAAGTCATTAGGATAGGAAGATAGGCGAAATAAAGGTCTGGAATTCAATAGGGCTTCTACTTGACTAAATAATGTGGAAAGTTCTTCGTAAGTCAAGTGTCTGTTCCCTAAAACCCTTTTATTATGAAATTTGGCTGATTTTACTCCAGCCTCCCATAATGCTCCGAAATTTGGGGCGTATGGTGGTATGAAGGCGAATTTGATACCTTCTTCAGAACAAAAATGATTTATTTCTCCGTTATTTTCTAATAAAATTTTATTTCGTTCAATACTACCACCTAAGAAATTGGTCGCATTATCACAATAAAAGTAGTGTGTTAGGTTTTGAACGCCGTGAAATAAATCTTCTGAGAGCCAATCAAAACGCTTCAGTAATTAAATCACTGACAATTTCTAAATGCAGGACCTTAGTTGTAAAACAAATAAATTTTAATAAACACATGTAACATTTACTGATCTTACAAACGCGACCCTGTCTATCAGTTATAAGATAAGGACCAGCTAAGTCGACTCCAGAAGTTTTGAAAGGTGTCCCTGGCTTCAAACGTTCCTTGGGTAAGTTTCCCATGACAGGCACTATTGCCTTAAACCTAAATCGCTTACATACTATGCAACTATTAGCTACGCTTCTAGCTATTTTACGAGCATTAATGACCCAGTAAGTAGTAGTCCGTGTGGTGTCGGACGTAAAGAATAGCACCATCCCATATATTCCCGTGGGTGACGTAAGAGGCGACTAAGGGACTTACCAGAGAATGGGCGGCAGCGTTCTCTGTGCCTTTGTAACAACCATACTGCGATCGCCAACCCGCCTGCCAAGCGTGGCGATTATGGCAAAACCCCCCCACTTGGGGTGGCCTGTGTCCAGCAGTGGACGTCTTTAGGCTGAAATGACGATGATGAAGGACCCAGTATAAAACTAAAATTAGTTAAGTAATTGGTATCTCTTACCACCAGGCAGCTGAAGAAAATGATGGCAACGGATCACTACATCTATACTAATATTATAAAGCTGAAGAGTTTGTTTGTTTGTTTCGTTGAACGCGCTAATCTCAGGATATACTGGTTCGAATTGAAAAAATATTTTTGTGTTGGATAGACCATTTATCGAGGAAGGCTATAGGCCCATGCGAAGCCGGGTCGGGTCGCTAGTAATATCATAAAACAAAGTCGGCCGCCGCATCTGTCTGACCCTATGTAGGTATGCTTAGATCTTACACAACGGATTTTGATGCAAGTTTTTTAAATCGATAGAGTGATTCAAGAGGAAGGTTTTAGTATATAATTTGTCAAGCGGGCGATGCCGCGGGCATCAGCTAGTTATAACTAAGTTAGAGTCTGTAGTTCTGAAATGACAACTATCTATATAATAAAAATGAATCGTTGTTCGTTAGTCTCGTTAAAACTCGAAAATGGCTGGACCGATTTGACTAATTTTGGTCTTCCCTGGACTTCCTTGGTGGAAGTCCAGGAAAGGTTTATACGAGAAGAAAATTAAAAATAATAATAATTGACAGGACAGGGCCTCAAGTCTGCTATTACAATAGTGTCAGAATGGTCTATCATTGATTTCATAATTGTTGATTTTGTAATCTACTTTCCAATGATCAACCAATGACAATCCATTAAAAGAAATGATATAGAATGGTAATCTCGTACATAATGGCAAATTAATGACTGACTTAGTTTACGAACTTCTTACTACTTCAGATTGCTTATAACATTTATAAATAATACGTAAAAATATTTATAAATGAAATCTGGCATGAATAAATGTTCAAATTTGTTGACAATGACATTATAACACAATTCTACCACGAGACCAATGACCGACCAATGATCGACCATTATGGATTTAGCAGATTACGAACTTTTAGCAAAATGACAATGGGATCGTGTTGGAATGACGAAATTATAAAAATAGCAGACTTGGCCCCCAGGTCTGTCGGGTCAGCTAGTAATTGTATAAACATTTTAGATCACCTTAAGTTGACAGCTCTTATTTATATCTGTCTCTTTCTTGTTTTATTGGAGAGAAAGAGATAGATAGCGTAAAATAAGTTCAGTTCGTGCAGAACAGAATTGGCCCCATTGTTTTGTGTTAATTTGTTGAAATGTTACGATGATCGCTGTTCGTTGGCGATGTCGGAAAAATAATATGCAGACTGGGAGTTTTCCTCGCGTGCTCCGCGAAACCCAGTAAAGTTCTATCCAACCCACTGAACCCACGAGGCGTGCAAAGCCAGGGCAGGTCGCTAGTAAAGTAGTAATCTTATAATATAAAAGCGAAAGGTCAGTCAACCACTGACAAAACGAACGCTCAAAAACCACTTGACCTGAAGCTGAAATATGTTGGTAATAGACGGATTTGTCTTTCATTTTCACTTCCACGCGGACGAAGGCAAAAGCTAGAAGATACCTATAGTGTTTCTGTAAGGCCTTGGTCGCGAAGTCAGCGATTGCAGGGCGGGGGCGGCGGCGGCGCGGGGAACAGCGTGGCGCTGTACACAAACCAACAGTGCTAGTCTGTTCCAATCTCATTCGGTGAACACCTAGGTCAAGTGAGCTGTCATCCGTCCCGATGCTAGGGACTGACAAAGCAGACGAATGGATGGCAGCTCACTTCACCTCGGTGTTTACCGAGGGAGATTGTAACAGAATAGACATACCGGTCTCGAAGGAAGCCAGGGGGCAGATCGTGCGACGCTATAGCGGTGTTGTGTTGTGTTACTGAGACTTTAGTGTCTTTGTTCTCGAACGAAATGTCTAAACTGCGACAACAACATCCTTTTGTTACAAATTTCGTCGTAACGTTAGATTTATTGTGAGCAATAAAAGATGTGAATTTCTACAACCAGGCAAAGAATAAAAAAAGCTAATTTCATCGGAATTATTAGTTACCCTCTTATTTTATGGTTTACATCTTTGCTGTTCCATATCGGTGTCCTATAGAAAATATTAAAATAAATTGTGCTTTACGTTAGCGGGAATTCCAAAACGTCAGTCGTCAAAAATAAAAAAATAAAATGCATAACTCTACGTCAATGCCTTTCCTTCGAGGCCAGGTCTATAAAAACCTATACCTACATTGAAACGCGCTGCTCCCCGCGTACGCTGACTTCGTGTCTGTAGCAGTGTCATTGGGCAGGCAGGCTTAGATCTGCCCAATGACGGGGAACGAAGCGGAGCGAGAGAGCAATGTGGAACTAAGTGGCGAACTGTGCGGAGCTAGGCCGAGTCGGCTGCAATACCCTGCGGCCTTACCAAGGGTTACCAAAGGTTACCGGGTTAGTAAATGTCAGAATTTTATAAAGAAGTCGATTTTTCGGGCACTTAGAGTTTGGTATGTGTGTAATGACGGTTAGTAAACGTTGACAACATGGTTAAGTGTTGCGCTCTGCAGTTGAAGAAATACCGTCGGCATTCATTGGGCAATTGGCCCCGCTGCACGGGGCTCTCATTTCTGTCTGCAGCGCTTAAAGGAATTTGTAAGTATAAGTAGGTATACCTAAGTTAATGCTTATCTAGGTACAAACAAAACCCGAACACCCAGGAAGTCGAATTTTCCAAGCACAAAAAAAATACTATCCTTACTCAAATCCTGGTCACAGTAGTTGCAAACAAAACGAAACATAGTGCGAAGTATGTACCTACCTACTGGTGACAAAACACGCTTCCGTTACAGACGCATTGGTAATTTGTCAATGTGATAAGTGATAATGCCAAACAAAACACTGCTCTGCTCTCCCGTTTTGCTCCTACCTACGATGTCCTACACTAGACTACACCATTGGTTAATTTGGAGACGCTCTTTTTAAAACTTTATAACAATCAAATGGTTATAATAGGTAATAATAAAATCAGCCTATTATGGCTTACTGACGATTCGGACACACTGTGCGAAACCATAGTTTTTTCACTGATGATTCGGATACCAAGAAGCTGTTTTGTACTCTCAGCCTATATGTACCTACCTAGTTTTAAAAAAAACAGTTTTTTATTATATCCGTATTTTATCGTCGGAAGCTTTTTATCTGACTGTACAGCTGGCAGCTTTTTTATTTGTGTCCGAATCATCCGTGAAAAAAATATCGTTTCGTTGAGGTGCGATTTTTGTGACGCAGAGTGTATATTACTGAATTGTATTTTTATTTATTTCGGTATACCTAGATTATGTTAGTAAGTATACAGTAAATAGGTTCATTTTTGTTTTAAATGTGGATCCCATACCCTGCCAATCCACGTACCTATGGAACTAAATGTTGGATGTTGAAAATAAAAGTTGGATGGAAGTTGGATGTTTTAAGGTGTATTTAATTTTTATAATAATGCCAATAAACGCATTTTTCATTTTTTTTTCTTTCTTTATTATTTATATATTTATTTACACTTCATGCACGAAGGTACAAAGGCGGACTTAATGCCTTAGGCATTCTCTACCAGTCAACCCAGGGTGGTGAAGAGATAACACGGCAGGTGCATATAAAAAATATAACAAAATAGGTAAAGTACATAAACAAAATTATATAACTAATAAAATATATATCTATATAAATATATTTATGTATATATATATATATATAATTATATCTTGAAAAGCTACTGGGTCTGATGTGATCCCTGTAGACCTTTGGAAAACCCTTGGTTCGTTACCCGTAGCTTGTCTGACTAAGCTGTTTAATATACCTTTTTATAAGAACAAGGATGATGTGGCACAATGTGAAAACTACAGGGGCATAAAACTGACCCCATATACGCTTAAGATATTATTATGGGAGAGTCATCAATAAATGTCGACAAATATTACAGAAATACCTCCAAATCAGTTTGGCTTCACAGCATCCAGGTCATCTACTGACGCTATACAGGCAATCACGATTATGATGGGAAAAGTATAGATTTAACAAAAGATCTACATCGGGAATACCTACTACACCTGAAACCATCAAACTCAAGCTCAAAATCATTTATTTCAAATAAACCATTTACAGGTACCTACTTTTGAATTGTCAGAGTCAGTCGGTCAGAAAGTTGAAGCTAGTTGCTCGTTCCAAACAGTAAGTAGGTTTCTATGGAGAAGAACATCTACTTAGGGACTACGCCAATTCCCACCGTAGAGAAGTTTAAATACTTAGGCTCCATGCTCACACCCGATACTAAAGTTGACACCGATGTGACACACAGAATTAGCGTAGCGTGGCAAAAATGGCGATCGCTTAGTCTAAGAACTCACGATGCTCTTTTCTCCCGCGTCCGGCTGCTGTTGCGGGCCCGCAGCTTCTAGAATGCAGATATACCTGTATGTAAAAAACAAAAGCACATTTCACGACGCGGTTTATGCCCGCGGTGTGCGCAGTGTATTTGGCTCCCGCTGCAGGCGCGGGCGTGGGCGAAAACCGCATCATGAGTTCTTAGCCTAACAGGTGTGTTGTTTGACCCACGAATTCTCATACAGACCAAGGGAAGTGTACAAAACGGCAGACCAGCTCTACTCTGTGGGTCCGAATGGCGGATAACAAAAAATACACACATGATCAAATATTAAAGATACATACCAAAATACCAACGAAATGAAAATGCTTAAAAGGGCGGGAGGCGTAACCCGACTGGACAGAATTCGTAATTAATAAATACGAGGCAGCTTCAAAGTTGCTCTAATCGTGGACAAACTTACCGAAAACCCGCTCCGTTGACATGTCAAAAGACGAAGCGAAGACCTTGTGGAACAAATTGCGCTGAACCTACCAGAACAGAAAAGAGATAGAGGCCGCCCGCTAGCGACTTGGTGGTCTAACGTAGAACGAGACCTCAAGAAAGCCCAATTGCCAGGGCCGACAACCCAAGATCGTCTGACTTAGCGCATAAAAGTGAGGAGACCCAACCCCAAGTAATGGGATTCGAGGAAGGAAGAAAAAGAAGATTCATTTTTGTTTCCATTAGATTATTACAATTTTTTTAGTTTAAGAATATGCGTTAATTTTAGGTATAGGTTGTGTTATGTAAGTGGTAAGAAGAAAGTTTAGTTTTTCTCTTCATTATTTATTGGAATTATTTTAGTTGTTACTTTGTAAATGACTACCCAGTATGTATATATTTTTTTAAATAGTAATTAAATGCCGCGTATGCGTAATTCTAATATTTCACAAAGCTATAATAAAGCCCGAGCTATGTAAATATACATACATACTGAGACGTCGCAACAAACAGAGCTACTAGGGCTTGAGCAGGCGTTCCGAGAGGTGGCACATAAAGCAACTGATCAGAACAGAACACCAGAACAGTCCCTTGATAGACGTCACCAACATGCTGAGTATCTGGCATCTTACCAGTATGCCAAGTATCTGGTGTCACAACGGGCTGCGGAGACACCAGAACGGTCCCAAAATCGACGGCAACAGTATGCTGAGGATTTGGTGTCACAACGGACTGCGGAGACACCAGAACAGTCCCTTAATCGACGGTAACAGCATGCAGAGTACCTGCCTTCACAAAGGGCTGCGGAGATACCAGAATAGTCTCAAAATCGACGGCAACATCATGCTGAGTATCTGGTGTCGCAATGGACTGCGGAGATACCAGAATAGTCTCAAAATCGACGGCAACAGCATGCTTATCTGTGTGAATGTAGGTATGTTTCACGGCAAAACTGTTGAGCCGTTGGTGATAAAATTGATTTGAATAGTCTGAAGTCTGGGGAAAGATATAGACTACTTTTTACTATCAACCAACCATGCGGGCGAAAGCTAGTTTATCATACATTCAAAACTCATAATTTTGTAAGTCAGAATCATCTTTAGGCATTTTCATGTGCATAATAACCGAAAATTAGAACCATCACATCTTAGAAATCTAACGGTTAGAATCATCTTTTGGCATACATTTCATATCCATAATAATTGAAAAACTCGTATTTCACATTGCAGTAAAGTCATAGAATCATTTTGTATTTTTACCATAATAAAAAAGTAATTATTTGTAAAATTCATTAGGTATTGCATGTATTATCACTGAATCAAATAACTAGCTGATTGTGAACATTTATGTTTTTTTAATTTCCCTGTAAGGGCCTAAGCACACCGCGTTTTTTAAACGCGCTGTTGACAATCACCTGCTCCTCAGCTCGCGGGCCGCCTCGTCCCTCCGCGCCTACGCGAGCTTAGAATTACTCTATGGGTAAGGCAGACAAGACTACGTGGAGTCGGTTTTGCAGCGATTCTTGTACTTTTGTAGCTCAACATTTTTTTTATTAGCCCGTTGTGCTAGGCAAAGACTTTTTAGAACTACCTATTTTAATTTTAATTTAAGGTTAAAAATACTTTTTTATAGAAATGGCAATATGCCTAATAAAATTATTCCAAATGAAATTCTGCCAAATAAACGTTATCGTAAACGAAATTATGCGAAATAATATTCTGCCATCTTAAAAGTATGCCATGGTAAATTCGGACATATTTAATAAACATTCTGCCAAACAAACATTTTTATGCCTTATTCGTTAGAAGATTATGCCAAGTGTGTTATGCCAAAAACACCGGAGCATCAAGATTCTGCTACTTAGAGGGAACCCCGGCAAGTGAAGCAGGGAATCGTAAAAACCGTATAACTGAACTGATCTCCCGCCGGCGCCCTCTCAAATTACTCGCCGCGTGAACGGCATCTGCAACTCCGCACCGCACTACCTCGCTCCGAATTAATAGAATAGACAGATACAGCTGTCCGCAACTCCGCTCAGCGTTAGTCCCTCGCTCTGCTCCGCTGGCTCGCTCCGCTCCGCTGCTCGCTCCGCTCCGCCACCTCGCTCCGCATCAATGGACAGACAGCGTTACTCCACTCTACCTAGTTCTCAAATATATATATTTATATTTATTTATACAAGGTGACTTTACAGCTGACATGTAAGTGTAACATAATTATACAATTAAACGTTACGCCAATGACGAAGTACACAAATAATTTGAAAAAAAAAAAGTATTTGTATGCTAGTGCGTGTGAGTGTGTGTTGTGTGCTAGTATTTGTTTTTTTGTATGCTGGTGAAATAATAAAAGTAGGTAATTTCTTTGATACACTTTCTACTTTATTCCAAAAAAATAAGGTTCATATTCTTTTGGGAAAATTTGATAGTTTGCTATGGCTTGATGTGCTGGTGACTGTACCTACTCAGTATAAGTATTAAAAAAAAAACACTTTTGTACTTAATTTCTATTTTATAAATAATAAATTAAGAATACTGACATACCTAATAACAAATATTTTCTTTAAAAAAAGAATAATATATAATAATTGGCAATTATAATTATTTAGAATTATCAAAAAATTGATTCTCTAGATTTGTAAGATTCAAATGTGTCCTCAGCCTCAGATATGACATTAAATATTTTTCTTTTTACAGTATATTGTAACCACGTTGGAAACTGCTTCGTGGTCTCACACATGCTTTCAAAGAATGAATCTAAGGGATGTTTATTCCGCTCTCCATATCGACAATTGTTTCTATCATCAATATCAATCATTATCTCCCCAATATCATTATCAATTTTTCTTTTTCTGAACATGTGTTCATTTTGCAGGGATGTGTCTATCTTGCTGGTGTGAGATTCTGTTGGGAAATTAAGTGTGTCCGTATTTGAAGTAGACGGTTGAACTTCTAAAAAGGAGTCAGAAGGTGATGGTGAAGACTCCTTGTTATCATCGCTGGATGTTGTTAGACTTCGTCTTCTTTTCCTCGTTTTCATGAATGGGAGTAGGAATTCCATTATCTCGGCATACTTCCACTTGTTATTGATGACCATGTCTTGTCCATTCGCTACAGCTCTAGCTCTTTTTAAGGAATCTCTGTGACTGTCCCGCAGTTTCTTCCACTCGGCTTTGGCAGTTTTAACTGAAACATTTATGAATATTAATAAATATGGGAACTGTTTAGTTTGCTGTGTCCTTGAAAAAGTAGTAAGTTAAAAAATTATTTAAGTTTTTGATCAATCCTAGTTTCACAAGTTTTTTTCCTAATAATTATTTGTTTTGATTTATACCTACTTTTTTGTGTTAACTGTTCTATTTAACTTCTAAACATGCTGGTTGGCTTCTAATTGAAGACTATATTTAAGTCCTAGACTATTTATGTGTTATCCCTAAAATCTGTTGCATACAGAAACTGTTGGCAAACCTTAAACAATAAATAAAATTTAGTTAAAGGAAATATAAAACCATTACCTTTATTTTATACAGACATTACTATTTGTGTGTATGTTGGTATATTTTCAGGAAGTCTCCATCTATGTCTCAGCATGATAATAAGGGGTGAAGGTGTACAGTTAATCTAATATATAAAAATCTGTCATAGTATTTGTTATCAATCTCCTCCGAAACAGCTTGACCAAGTTTTATGTTTTTTTTGTGTATATTTGGTAGGTCTGATATAGGAATAGGTTGTAGGCTATGTTAATATTTTATTTTGTTTCTATGGCAAAACAACGTTTGTCGGGTCAGCTATTAATCTATAATAAAAATTATACAGGTAAACATGTTTTTTGTTTGATAAAAAGGTTACCTTTGGAAATACTGGTCCAATATTAAAAATTATTTCAATATATTACAGTGTTGAAATACATGTTGTATGGTACCTACACTTAACTTCCACACGGACAGTCGTGAGCGAAAGCTAGTATAATTACAATGAACTGCTCTTGTTCATTTGTGCGTCTGTACCTACTGCTCTTCTTTAGGAATTACACAAAATAAATTGGTAACACTAGGATCCTAAATCAGAATATAAATTGTAACTTACTGTCAGGTATGTCCTTGCATTTTATTTCAGCAACAATTCTTTTCCAAGCCGCATCTTTCTTTCTCATGTCTCGGTACTCTCTGCATCCTGTGTCCCACAAACAAGGCAGTTGTCGGATCATATCGATAAACTCCTCCATAACGATGTAAGAGTGTAAGTATTAATTAAACTTAAAAGAAAATCAGCAATGTTTTGCTGAAAACATTTTCACACCTAACATTTTTACCGACTTCAATGGTAAATAGAGTAGGTGCATCAAGATAGTCTGATGTATGACGAATTCCACAATTATAAAACTATTCTTTCTACAATGTATTGTATATTTCCTGGTTTCTGGTTGCGCTTTTTAAATAAACAAGCAAAGCAACAAATAAATCGCTGGCTAATTGCCACTCTATTGGCTATTGTCAGTAGCTCACTAAAGAAGACACTGACTAGTGACTGACATTACATGATTACACAGTTGACAATTGACGTTCTAAGTCAAAAATGACAATGACATTGACAGCGCTTTGAGAGACAGTGTGACCAAGTTAATGTCATATGTTATCGACACATACAATGGAAGTATTATGTTCAAAACCTGCTTTATGTAACTAGCGAGAACCGTTAGTGGGCAGCATGCCATTGTTGTATAGTATAGCAACCATAATAATCTGATCGGATATGGCGTTCGTTGGGAACTATTACAAACAACACTGACTAGTGCGAAGGTGCAGCTTTGTAAAGAATCATGGCGAGATTCATACATTCATTTGTATGAAAAGAAAAGTTATTTAGAGGGTTTAAAATATTTTCGAATGTGAAGAACACATTACCAGGAGCAGATTGATATACTTAGCATATTTTTAAACCCCCGCATAATTAAAATATTACGAAATGAAAATAACACTTTTTCGTTTAATCTCGATGCCCATTTTGTGTTTATAAAAAAAGAAAGTAACAAGCGATGTTAAAGGATCTATAAAATTGACTGACAAAATATGTGACAAGTGTGTGGAAAAAATAATCAATATTTGTGATATTATTTCCCAGAAAACGATGCAATTTCAATGTAAGAACAGCGAAACGGCGAATGTCAGTGTCACTGTTACTGTCAGTCACCGTTTCGTTCTGAAATAATGAGCTTTTTGTTAAACTTATTAACTTTTTTTTGCGGGGTTTTAAAAATATTGTAAATGCCTGAAGATATTCTTTAGGTACCCAAGAATATAAAAATTAGAATTTCAACTTCTCTAAACATCTTAATTTTTTTGTACAAATCCTGCCATGATTCTTTACGTACTTAAGTAGGTATAGGTACAGTTTCCCAGACGAAGATGCAGTCCATAAGGATTTCCTAACGAAAAAAAAGGTATGTATTTAACAACAGCGCCACTGCCGCACCAAAGTCATTGAATCAGCTGATGTGCTTTCTTTGCTGCATTATATAATCATATTGAATTGAAAACTTATAACCTACCTCAGACCAGCCGGAAAGCTAAACCTGTTTTCATTTCATCAAAAATTACACATTAATCATAGAGCATAAAGGAAAAAGAGAATAACAACACGCTTTCAATGTTTATGTACAGGCTACTCCCGACAGCTACTAGTCATGCCAAACGGAAACTGATAAGAAGGGACTCGGTGACTACAATTTTATGATTTAATAGATTAAACCGATTTACCACTGTATCATTTTTAGCACTTCATTGTAGTAGGCACCTAATGTGGCTATTGTCTACATATTTGCATACCTACAACATCCATAAACTTTTGGATGACATTATGAAATGGTTACCTACTCTTTTGTAATAATATGTACCTACAGTCAGCAAAAGAGAAAGGTATGCAGGGTCGTCAGATACAGTTAAAGTTTACTTAGTAACCGATGGATGTTTTTTAATAAAATAAAATAAATTTAATAGAGAATAAACATTTCGATGTTATAAACATCCATCGGTTTCTAAGTAAACTTCAACCATTTCCGATGACCTGCATACCTATCTCTTTTGCTGACTGTACCTAGGTGTCAACTAAAGGTATACGCTGTTCACAATAAGATTAGACATAAACACAATTCAACCGATTTTGACTTCTATTACGTAGGCTTAGGATGACATTAGAGGCAAACAAGTGGTTACAATAACAACTGTTTACTGCAGTTGCCATTTGTCATGCTACCAACGCAATTTAAGTCAAAATCGGTTAAACGGACTGTAAAAAAGGTTTGTGTAAATGTCTAATCTTATTGTAAACGGAGTATAGGTTTCTTAAAATTCTGTAATGATTGTGTTTATTACGGATAAAAACAGTTTAATGCTGCAAAATCCTAAAGAGAAATACTTGAACTATTGAAGTGTTGAAGACAAATGATAAAAAAAAGAAAAACAATACAAAAATAACTTTTTTTGCGATGTTGGTTTTTTTTTTTTTTTTTAATCTATTGATAGGCATACGTTTGACCACTATCTCACCTGATGGGAAGCGATGATGCGGTCTAAGATGGAGCACGCTTGCCTAGAAGTAACCTATTCACTCTTGCCTTAAAGACTCCCAGGTTGTAGCTATCAGGAAACACAGACTCAGGCAGGGAATTCCACTCCTTAGCAGTACGCACAATGAATGTATTCCCAAAACGTTTCGTGCGTGTGGGTGGGATGTCCACCGTTACTTAGCAGACTGATTGAAAACTGCATATTTCCTATCGCTATTGTGAATGGAGTATAGTCTGTTATGAATATATTGGATACCTATAGAATGACTAATCCATTATCATCATTCATCCCGTCAAACGGGCAAGTCCGTGCGTGTTGGATCGTAGATAGGGATACCTCGGTATTATTGATATCTACTAAAAAAACCTAGTGTTATTTCACAGGACTAAATATATTTGGACGCAAACATAAAAGTTCACTCTGGAGTCTGGTGCGAGTCTGAGTTCCATTTACGTATATTTATTTTCTAGGTAGGTAACCTTAACCATTTTATTATTTACCAGATTTTGATCGCGACTTTGTCCACTTGAATATCGGTTAGTGCGGATGACCGCATGCAGACAAAGTCGCGGAATAAAAAGTAAGTATCCTCTGTCCTCAAGCTTAGGTCTGTACCATATTCCATCATACCTATATGAAAAACGTTATTCGCTAAGCAAAAACAGTCGCGGAGCTCGGCGTCGATTTCACGGCTGACACAATTTTGAGTTCGTCGTCGAGGACAGCCACGAATGGTACTTGTACAGTCGAACAAGCCAATTGGTTTACAGGCAAAAATATTCATCATTCTACTACCTACACTAACAATTTATTTATTTACTCGAGTTAAGAAAATTTAATAAATTGAAATATTGTGAGTATAGTAGACAGATGAATATTTTTGCCTGTGAACCAATTAGCTTGTTCGGCTGAATAGCACGGAACATGGAGAATAGCTTATCTGATCCATTTTTTTTTTGTAGTTTGAAGTGTTGCTTTTTTGACAGGGTTGCCTTGGAAGTTGCAAGCTACCACTTTTTGAAACATCGATTACGTGGATATGCAGTGATTAGGTAATAAACAAAGAGACAGAAAGTTAGATTGGCATTTAAGATGTATGTAAATAAATTTTGATTTTTACAGGGTACCTACAGTTAATAATAATAATAATATTTTTATTGACATAAAATACAGGTATGACAACTTATTTGGAGCCCCGGCTCCTGAGCTAGGTAGCAACCTGTGTTCAGGAGCCAGTGTCTTCGCCACGGAATCTTGTTTTTATTATTCCGTGGTCTTCGCCCAATTGTGCTACATTTAGCATTTATGCTGTGCAATAAAACAAAAAAAACAGTAATATAAAAAGAAATGAAAGATACATGTATGCTCTTTGGCTATGCATTTACGTGTGTGCGTGTGTGTGTATGTAGGTATGTGTGTGTGTGTGTGTGGGTGAGTGTGTGGTTATGTGGGTGTGGGTGTGTGGGCGGGTTGTTACCTAGGGGCCAGCACATCAAGCTACAACAAGCTGTCATATTTCTTTAATAGGTTTTCAACTTTATTACAAAACAATAAGGTTCATAATCAATTAGGAAATGTTTACAGTATGGTATGGTTTAATGAACTGGTCTCCGCCCCCCTAGCCAAACTACAAACGTTTCGTATCGTTTCTCTTTCTACAATATATTAACGCTTCGTCGTTATCCATTTTTGATTTTCGATCACATGACTTATCGTTGAGATGACGTCATTCCCATACAATTGATTACTTTTCTATTAACGTTATCGATTGTAGATTTGGGTAATATGACTAGGGGTGGGGGCAGTAAAATCGTCGTAAGTACATCTGGTAATGATTTAACTACGAAAACCGTTGCTACAACTATAAAGAGACTTTGAGTAAAAGCATTTATTTAAATTAAACCATTTACAGGCACTTTTGGATTGTCTCGGATACCTATATCTATGGGATTGTCAACGAACTAGTTAGTTAGAAATTTGAAGCTAGTTGCTCGTTCCAAAACGTACGATAAGGTCTCTATAGAAAAGAACGAGCAAGAAATTCCACGGACGCCCTTGTTTTAACAAAATAGATAGGTACAGATTATTCGTACCGCTACTAATGCGTGAAAAAAATGTTAGTGAAGAGGAATACCTACAAAACTTATCAAAATAAAAAAATATAAGATAAAGCCAGAGACAGTGATGACCAATCTCAACTGACTGCGCCCGTTCACGAACATGACGCGTAAGACCCAGCGCCCATTGTCGGCACGGCATGGCAAGGTATTTTTAGGTGATGAATAAAAATATAAAGTCGAAGTCAAAGCATTTATTTCAATTAAACCATTTACAGGCACTTTTGAATTGTCAAGGAGTCGGTCAGTTAGTCAGAGAGTTGAAGCTAGTTGCCCGTTCCAAAACGTAGGTAGTTCTCTATGGAGAAGAACGAGCAAGAAACTCCACGGACACTCTTTTACGGGCACTTTTGAATTGTCAAGGAGTCGGTCAGTTAGTCAGAGAGTTGAAGCTAGTTGCTCGTTCCAAAACGTAGGTAGGTCTCTATGGAGAAGAACGAGCAAGAAACTCCACGGACACTCTTTTACGGGCACTTTTGAATTGTCAAGGAGTCGGTCAGTTAGTCAGAGAGTTGAAGCTAGTTGCTCGTTCCAAAACGTAGGTAGGTCTCTATGGAGAAGAACGAGCAAGAAACTCCACGGACACTCTTTTAAATCAATTTTTTTACAAAGTACTGGTTACATGATTCTTGTTGCGTCTTTATGTGAAAACTATGAAGGTCATCTAGCAATACAAAACATAAAAAAGAAGCAAGGTAACTTAACTATGCTACTACTACTACTGCTACTTAGATAACTTATAATTTGGACATAAAGTTGAATTTTTAATTTTAAGGGGCGTAACTTGTACAGACAGCTTCATCAACTGCTAACCCCCTTGCCGAAGAAATGACAATGCCAGATCCTGCCCCACCCATGTACAAAAAAAGTAAATTAATTAAAATAATTGTAATGAATATAGAACCTTTCTCTACTAAACTGTATTTCTTTAGAACTTGCGGATTACGAAATACCTACCCACAAAATACAAACTCATTTTACCTAAAATACAATTTAACCTATAATCAATGTCATTATTGTTTTTAGATTTAAACAGAAACCGCAAGTTCTACAGTCACTAAGACTAATGTTTAGTTATCAGCAATAAATAAACAGTAAGATGCTACATATTGCTCATGACTTTTATTGAGTGGGGCAAAGTTCTCTAGAGTTTCTGGCATTGTCCTTTCAACGCGTGGGGGGTAAGATGTTGATGACGCTATCTGTACAAAAATAACCGCAGTATGCTTAGGCATGCCGTGTATTGAAATTTCCACATTTCCACTGTAGGTAATATGCAAATTTAATGTAACAGCTCACTATTTAGGGCCCAGTAATTATGTCAATTATAATCCGTGGTGCTTAGCAACTGGGTTTCTCCCAGTTGTAAACGTCCCTTTGTGCCTATTGGCCTAGTTCTGTTCTGTCTCCTGCTTGATTTGGAAGGAAGTGGAAAGTATGTTTTTCTTACTCCTCCGCTGTTCTTTTCTGATTAATTTCGTTGCGGGATCCAAGACAGTTGAATCGTTTCTCTGGGACTCGTCGAGCTTCATTGCTCTGGCGCTTTTCTGGTGATCGCCACTGTTGATTCTGGCTTACAGGAGTTACAGTGGTTAGGGAATAATGTGGCGGGCTTGTAGGTAATCTGCATGACCATGCTGATTTCCGAGAACACACAGTCAGGCTAGACTTGCTAAGTTGTAACTAATTGGTTAAAAAACTAGATTTGGAGGTTAGGAGGAAGTGAGAAACGGGCTGACAGACAAACAAACAAACAGGCATACAGAAGTAGAAATGTTTTTTTTTTAAATTGCATTCCCATTCACTGCTTGTTTCGTAAACAAATAGTCTGTTTTGATGGAGGGGGAGTGGCATAGCTTAGAATTAAAACATCTCTTTGCAAAAAAAGGATTTCTTGTTTTCACTACGAAACCCTAAACATATGGTTATTACTCACAGGACGATGATAACTTGTGTTGATAATAATTAAAATCTCGTAAAGCGTTATTCATTACAGAATGTGCGCGAGAATGGGAATTTTAACAATACTATTAATTGTTTTGTTACAATTGTGTAATGTTACGAATCACGTGGAAAGTCAGATTTGCACCAAAGCAGTATGGTAAGTGAGCAGTTCAACTCAAAATCAAAGCACTTGTTTCAATGAAAAGGTAGGTAGTCATTCTTTGATCAAGATTGAACCACATTAACCAATACTAAAGAAATAATGATATTTCTACCTATGAGCGCGTATTCGATTCGTGACGAAAACTTCATGTTTTTGCGTTTGGCCCAGAGCAATATCGTAAATATGTGAGCAGATTATTTAAAGACCAATTACAGTTTTAGAAAGATTAAGTCTTGATTTAAACAGCTACAGAGTAAAAGTATAATTTTTAATTATGGTTTTTTAAAGCGAAGACAATGCTTTCATATCGTTTTACGAAAATAGTCGTCAGAGTTAACTTTCAGGACAAATACAACCATTACAATATGCCAAAATATTTGGTTTTATGCAATTTTCCAACAGTATGTACAGTCATAAAGACAGTAACAGAGCCAAAATTACGAAAATATTACTATTATGTATTAAAAAACAATGTTGAAAAAGTAGAGAATCGGTTCACTTTGACAATTTTTTTTCACCAGTATTTGAATAACACATAACTGATATATTTATTTTATAAAAGTAAATGTTATGCTTAATATACAGAATATTTTTCAGTCCGTTATACGAACTCATTTATTTTAGACAATTATTTTAAAAAGCACTGTAAAACATCGCGCGCTGTCGTTTGCCGATCAATTTCAATGATTCGTGCTTATTACGTGAATATTTTATTTTCTGATGCACACAAACTGACCATTGTATTGCACTAGTGTGTGTCAATGCTGCTACGCTGTTCTAGCAAGCATTTAGATTTTGAGTTGTGCTAAATCGAATACGCGCCCTTAACTGTGGAGGCTTGTAATTAGCAATTTAGGTGTATATTATTGTTATTATAGTGTTATTAGTCTGTAAGCTTTCCTAAAATAAAATAAATAAAAAAAAGACAGAAACTCTGACGACTAGTCTTACCAAGGCGTATCGTGTTACTCAGTATCTAACTGGGTTGGTCATCTATATCATTTAAATGACTATTTTCGACGTTATTTTGCTGGGGTAACGCACTCCAGATAGGCAGTCGCTCCATGTTTGTTTAGTAATGTGCGTCACTTTCTCGTAAACAAATGGTCTTCCTTTATTTCTTTATGTATTTATAATAAATAAATAAATCCATACTAATATTATAAAGCTGAAGAGTTTGTTTGTTTGGTTGAACGCGCTAATCTCAGGATCTACTGGTTCGCATTGAAAAAATCTTTTTGTGTTGGATAGTCCATGTATCGAGGAAGGCTATAGGCCCAGGCGAAGCCGGGTCGGGTCGCTAGTAATTCATAATTCAGCTGCATTAGCAATTAGGCTGCAAGTCGAACCTAACATAGTGTTGGGAAAAGGCTGGGTAGATGATGAGTCAACAAGGAACGCTTAGTTTCGCCATGTCGCTTAGTTTCGTCTGTATATCTGTAGAACGCTGTAATTTGGCATGGGCATATAGGTACCTAGGTTATTCCGAAAATTCTTAGTCACAGAATAAATACAATCTATTTTTTAACCGACTTCAAAGAGGAGGAAGTTATCAATTCGGACAAACATATTTTTTTTTTATGTATGTTTGGACATAACTCCGTCATATATAGACGGATTTCCAAAATTCTTTTTTGTTGGAAAGGGCTTATTCCGAAATGGTCCCATATAAATTTCATCGAAACTGATTCAGCGCTTTTTGAAAACATCAACAAAATCCCACAAAAAATACATAGATGACGTTTTAGTTTCTTTAGAGGACTTTCAATCTCTGTTTTAACTGTGTCGCTGTGTTGGATGTTAAGACGATACTAAAAGCGGAAAATAAAAACATTTTTCATAAATAAAACAACCGCCTTCAAAAACTAAAAATTGATAAATAACTTTAGCACAGAACACAAATGACTTTAGTTTCGGAAGTCGGTGGCTTTGTTCTGTTTGTTGTTTTATATTGCCACCGACTTCCGAAACTAAAGTCATTTGTGTTCTGTGCTAAAGTTATTTATCAATTTTTAGTTTTTGAAGGCGGTTGTTTTTTTTTATTCTTGCTTATTTTGAATTAGCCTTTGCAGACAAAGTCGCAAATTAAAAAGTCCTATGTCCTTCCTCAAGGTACAAGCTATCTTCTTGCAAAAATTCATTTCAATCGGTTCAGCCGTTTCATCGTGAGAGCGTAACAGACAGAGTAACTTTCGCATTTATAATATTAGTATGGATAGTATGGATTAGTATTTATGGAAGTATGGATTGACGGTTATGTTAATACAATCTCCTTGGTCATCCATTGGCCACTTTAGTAATTTTTGTTCACCACGTAACGCACCCGCTAACACAGCTGCTAGAACCATAGACTATTTGAATACTTCGAGGGTACAAAATGTTACCCCATCCTCCGTACAACTCAAAAGCTCCAAGCAATTCTTTTTAATTCCCATGGTAAAAATAGTAGTTTATGCATCAAGGTAGGGTTGCCAACCCTACTATATAATATAGTATCCTACTATACGAGTATTAGAGGCCCGACTACTATATTTTTGAAAAAAAAATATAGTACGCGAAACTACTATATTTTAAAGGCATCAAACTCTTAGCAATAATATTCGTTACAAAATGTGTAAGCGTAAAACAAAACGTCAATACCTATTTTTAACTATTCTGGAATGTCAAGTTGACAATGCGTTCAATAATTCACATAAAATTCTTCAAAAAAATAAAGTACTTACCTAATTTTTGGAACCTACTATTTTTTTTTCCACCTTTTCGTTATCTACTATATTTTTATAGGTAAACATTTTAGAACTACTATATTTGACCGACAAAGAGTTGGCAACCCTACATCAAGGGGATAAAGTAGTGCCTTATGTAGCGGGCGCCGTATTGAATCCCGAGCAAAACGAAGGATTCTAGCGTTAACTCCCGAGAAAAGCGTGGGAGTTTAGAGTTAACTCCCAAGCAAAGCGAGGGAGTTAAGATAAGAATCCTGAGTGCAGCGTGGGATTTAAGGTCGCCCAAGACGAAGGCACCTTTATCCCCGAGGAGCCTACTCTACTTTTCACACCATCTACGAGACAATAAAAACAATAGTACTAGAATTAAGAGTAGATTGTTGATAATACCAATGGCTTCGGATTTAATGTACTCCGGAGTCAAATCACTATCGTCACTCGACATTTTTGTGAGAATTTGCTGATAATTATGTAATTGGTTGTATAACAAAGCAAAGCAATTTTCAGTCTTCGCGCCTCAGATTATGAAACAAAAGGCAGATATATAGCGCGGAATACCACAAATCCAAATCAAATACTTACCTACAATCTCGTGATTGTATTCGCTTTTGAATTTGTTTGTATTTTCATTTGTTTTTTTTAACGATGTGGCGCGTAGTAGGTATTCGCTTTTGAATTTGTATTTGCTTTTTTGGCTTCACTCTCAGTGTTCCGCGCGCTCTATCTGCCGTTTTGTTTCATAATCTGAGGCAGATCTTAATGGTGAATGTTCGTATGCGATTTCTACTTCATGTTACAAATTCAAATCACATTATTAACCAGCGGGTCATAATGAAATTCAGTACTATTGTACTGAATTATTGCCCTGCTAGACCTCAGGCCTTAAATGCTTTTAATACTTTAGGTTAGGTTTGCATGACATATAATTTGACATACGAATATTTACGATAGGTAGTAGCCAGTAGGTACATAATAATTCGATGCATTTAACATTAAGATCTGCACTAAAAAATAAATTGATCGAAAATCGAACTGGCCACCGCGTGTAGAAAAAAAATTTAAAAAAAAATACTTTGATTGCTCCGCTCGGGCGTTAACGCTAGAGTCCTTCGTTTTGCTCGGGATTCAATACCGCGGCGGCGCCCGCTACCTAAGACCACACCTCGGACACTTCATACAAAACTTGCAAAATAATTACCTATTACTACTACAAAACCAAATGACGTCTGTACACGTGCAAATGTGTGCGTGAATTTTAGTAGGGTTGCAAAATGGCGCGGAAAGTGTAGCGCTTTGCGTCGGGCGAACCGAACGACGACGGAACTACCCGAACGTTTCGAGCATTATTATGAAGTGATCTTGTCCGAGCGGTCAATTATTTATTTCTAATAAATAAAATAAATGATATTTGATTATGAATACTCGGATTTGTAATGACATAAAAGTAATATTATAATATTTATTATGTAAAGAGGTTTATTTATTCATCAATAATGGTAAATGAAGGTACCTAATTACAAAATATGGAATTCACGATCGCCCCGTACCATTACGCGGCAACGCAATGGGGCGACGCGACAAAGTTAGTGCGTAGGGTACTACTTTTCAATTCCAAGAATGAATAGAACGTGAAAGAAAGGGACATAAGTACATAACAAAGACAATAAAGAGAGAGAGCAATATTAATAGCTGGTAATGTTGGTATGTTATTATTACAGAAGTTTTAATTGTATTATTATAAAACGACGAAAACTTGGAAAATAAATGAATCATCGAGATTACAACTAATAAATAAAACTTAAAACAAAATAAATCGCAAAATTGTGTGTTTGTGTCAGCAGTACCTACAGCGCTGCAGTTCTTACGATTTTGAGCGCCCTGGCTAAAGAGTCGGCGGTTAGCCCCTGTAAGTGCGGGGTGAGGGTGCGGTATCTGATATAGCGCGGGGAAGGGAGTGTCCCTTCTGTACGTAGTACTATTAAGTATTCTGTGCTAAGACACTACTTTATCCCCTTAATGCATAATCAACTATTGTGGGACACAAAATGAAACGTCGAAATATTTCAGTCGGCGGTTTTGCGACCTCCCACAAGTTTTTGTTTTTCTTTAGCTCGTTGTATATGTGTCCCACTGCTGGGCAAACAATGCTTGGCCTCCCCCCCGAGTCTTTCCGGTATTCTTTTCTTTCGCCGCCTCGAACCAGCTTTCGCAGTACGCGTCTAGTTGATCTCGATCTGATGACGGTACCTTGTCATTAAATATATGAAAAAATCTTCATCTTTTTAATAAAATAAGTGACAGACATAATGTTTATACTAGAAATAGGAACAAATTAGATCAACCAAGTTTCAGATTGTCAAAAGTTACTTCTTTTATGGGGTACTGTGTAAAATGCTATAATAAAAAAATATTTAACAATTTAACCTAATTTAATTAATGAGTTTAATATAACGATAATTCAAATATCAATAATAATTTAATATATAAATAAATAATTGTATGAACTGAAATCTATGGGTGTATGTAAACAATGTTGACTTGCCTGAAATAAAGATATTTTATTTATTTATTTATTTATTTTAAAATACCACTTGTTATTCTGCAATTGAATGAAAGGCAATTTAAAACATGTATTAAACGCACACTATGTAGACAAGCATATTATAACTTAGAAGATTACATCAATGTTAAAAATGCTTGGCTGAATGCCGGTCCTGCTCCACAGCCAGTTTAGGGAATGTCCAAATTGGAAGAAGACGATGTTTCCTACCCCTTTTTCTATTGACATTACTCATTAATTGAATATTCATCTTCGGGTACTGCACCATCTAAATTATAATTTTGTAAACTAATTTTTTTCAAACTTGTAGATGCAGGGCTGAAATTGATGTGAAAAAAAATCATTAATATTTCTAAGTAAGCCCTTTGTAATTGAAATAAACATTTTTATTTTAGTTTTTAAAGTAAAACTTTGTAAGTCCGTCGGTATTTGAAAAAGAAAATACTATCACTTACCATCGTCAACACAGATATAGGTAGACCCTAGATAAATATCGCAAGTATCACGATCTGTATGAAAACCAAGCGTGCCATTTTTTGACTACCTATTATGAGTTCACAATGTTTTGTTTTTCTTAAATTTGGTATTACCAGGTATTACTGAGGGTATTAGATTAAAAACAATGGTTTTTTTTTAAATTAATTACGCATAATATTAATCACAAAATGACTTACTGAGTCAGTTGTGAGTTTACTGAGTGATCAGATTCCAACAAAGCATGGCACGGCTCAAGGTTCAATAATTGGCCCGACTGAGTACTTATTGTATGTAAATGATATGTGCAAAATATTCCAGCATGGCTCTGTATACCAATTTGCAGATGATACATGTATAATCACAGCACACAATGATATTAAGAAGGCTCAATCTATGATGCAGGAAAACTTTGATCAATTGTGCAAATGGGCCCACGATTTAGGCCTATCCATAAATTACAACAAAACTAAATTAATGCATATACATTCAACTCATAAGAAAACAAGTCATGTGCCTAATATCGTCGCTCATGAGCACAAATGCATGCATATAAATAATAACTCCTGTAAATGCTCACCTCTTGACATTGTGAATGAACATACTTACCTAGGCCTAAAAATTGATAACAAATTTAACTGGGGTCCACACATTAACAAGGTATGTAATAAACTTAGAGCTATATTGTCAAAATTATGTACACTCACACATAAAGTGCCCTACAGTACATTAAGACTCTTGTATGTGTCACTGGCAGAGTCGGTTATTAATTATGGGCTAGCTAGTTATGGTAGAACATATAAAACATATCTTAAGGACATTTATAATCTCCAACTACGGCTATTAAAAACAATTGTTCCATTAAAAATTAAGTTCATTAACAAAGATAACTACCATAATTTGTTTCAGTATTGTAAAGTCATGAGCATATTCGATAAACGAGATTTAGCCATTGTAACACAGTATTGTCACCATTTAGGTGACCTGAATAAGACGACAAGATCTAACAATTTACGTAATCTGTCATATCTTCCAACCTTTGGAATAAACAAATATAATAATGTGTATGGTGAGAGGGTGTGGAAATGCAGTCTGCCCCTAATACTTAATAAGTTGCCAAAATCCATAGTATGTCAAATTGAAAAAAAAAACGGTCAACAAATAAAATATGTACTAAAAAAGCATTTCCTAAGCAAGGTAGCAACTGCTTAGCTGTAAAATCTTTAATAAGGTAAGATTATAGTTAAGTTTAAGTGGATTTCAATGTATGAAAATTGTTCTAAAATAAACAGATTTTTATTATTATTATTATTATTACTTATCGATGGAAGGAAACGATCACTTTATTTTTTGAGTTACGATTTTTGTACGTAAGCTAGGCACGAAACTAGTCACGCGAAGTAGATGCTCTTGCGTTATCTAGGTCTATCTATCTCTCTATCTATATCAGAAAACGTGTTGGTATTGTTGATATTTTCTTTAGAAGTTTCTTTAGATTCATCCAAGCCAATCCCATTGCGTAAAACTAAATCAATCATGAACTCCTCTCTTCTAGAATTACGCTTCATTTTGTCCTAATAAAGTAAAAAATAACAGTTGTAATGCGTCCTAAGATAAATTATAAACACTATTTTAGCAGAAAGAGACATAATATTAAATAATACCCAATTTAATACTTGTCTTATTCAGTAGTACAGAAATATCACATGTTCAAACACTTCTACCCTAATAATAACTCGGTATCAACCAACTCTAAAGCAAGAACAGTGTCACTTCACTTGATGTGACAGTTTTATTCTTTAATTTTAAAATACTTAGTGAGAATAACTCAAAAATATGGTCATTTCACATGATGTGACTATCTTTTTGCCGAAATCAAAGCAAGTAAATGAAAATTACTTACCATAATAGGGTCGTTACACAGGTTATGACGGTACTACACACACTAGATTTACGTCCGTTCTGTATCAACTGTGATGTGACACTGTTTACGCTACAAAAGGTAGAAAAGTGGCTCGGTGAAAAAGGGTATTAAATGCCATCTCTCGGCGAGGAATCGCACGATAAATATGGCATACTTATCTGAATTTCGTATTTTTATGTGTTGTGACTCTCTTCTTGCCGATGTGCGACATTTTATAAACTTTTCGAAAGCTGGTTCACCCGTATGTATTTGGAGCATTGGAGTTGGAGGGAATTAGTTTGAAAAGTTATTACATCAGCAAAAATAGTTAGAATATGTATATTCTAACCATTTTTAATTTCTTCTAACATTTTTTTTACAGCCTACGTAGTAATTAAATATATTGTTTTTATCTTGCAGGGATTGGAGAAATGTTTATGAAACTTACTGGGAATATTACACTGTCACTGTGAAGAAGAACCCCAGTTGTTGGATGTTTTGTAAAAAAATAACTGTTCGACGCAGTCGTCTAACGGGTCGTACAGTTAATGTAAGTTCGAATAACTAAGACTTATTTTTTAATTTGTGCTTATCATCAACATCATCATAATAATATCAGCCTATTGTCGTCCACGGCTGAACCTAGGCCTCCCCCAGAGATCGCCAACCAACACGGTCATAGGCAGCCCAAATCCATCTGCTGCAAGCCACCTTCTTCTTGTTGTACAATCTTCTTCAGTCCAATTGATCCTTACGAGGTGAACACATTAATAAAAAATTTGAAAAATAAAAAAAGTCACGGCGTTGATGAACTTCCACCTACCTTATTAAGACAATGTGCAGACGAATTAACCTTACCATTTTATAAATTATTAAACCAATCATTTGAAGAAGGAGTTTTTCCCAATTTCTTAAAAAAAGCTCTTATAAAACCTATTCATAAAAAGAATTGCAAGACTGATCCGAATAATTACCGCCCCATTGCCCTCTTACCGACAGCTTCCAAAATCTTCGAAAAAGCCATGTGTAATCGAGTATATAGTTTTTGCGAAAAATATCATATATTTCATGACTGCCAACACGGCTTCCGAAAAAACCGTTCCACTATCTTAGCCGTTTACAAATATATTCAAAAAGCCCTCGATATAATAAATGATAAAAAGTACGCGATAGGACTTTTGCTTGATATGACCAAAGCATATGATAAAGTGCAATTTGAAATATTATTAAATAAACTATATAGTATAGGACTCCGCGGTAAATGTTATGACTGGTTTGTATCTTATTTGAAACATAGGGAACAAATAGTTGAAATCGAACATTACAACAACAGCAAAAATGAAATAGAATTAATCAGATCCGACAGCAAACAAATCACCGCCTCAATCCCGCAAGGAAGCGTAATAGGGTGTTTCCTATTTCTTGTTTACGTAAATGACCTCTCTAAAAATATAAATGAACCATGTGTCCTGTTTGCGGATGACATATCTATACTGACCTCATGCGAAAATAACACAAATTTAAATGATAAATTAAATTCCATTCTAGATTCTACAATGAATTGGATGTCTGAACACAACCTAGAAATGAATTTCGAGAAAACTAAAATAATTCCATTCCACCCCCGCCAAAAAATACCAATAAATATAAACTTTAGCTTTAAAAATAATACATTAGAAGTAGTTGATAAATTCACCCTACTAGGCTTGAACATTGATACTCACATAAATTGGAAGTCACACATTCAGAAAGTAAGAACAAAAATATCTAAATTCTCATACGCCCTCCGCGAGATCAAAAAAACTACAGACCTGAAAACCGCACTAGTAACGTACTATGCGTACGCCTACGCATGGCTGAAATACGGCGTCATCTTATGGGGCAACAGCACTGACGCGCCCACGCTATTTACCTTACAAAAAAAGCTAATAAGAATCATAGTAAATATCGAAGTAACCGATAGTTGTAAACCCCACTTTCAGGAACTAAAGATTTTATCCCTACCCTGTCTATATATATTTGAAGTTTGTAAGTTCGTGCGTAAGTACCCAGAATTCTTTACAAAAAGAGAGGACATACAAAAGAAAATTATTTTAAGACATAAAAATAGACTAAACTTACCAACATCGCGACTAAAAATGCACTCCAATAGTACCTTTGTCATGTCCATAAGAATTTATAATAAGTTACCCGAAATAATAAAGAATTTGAATAAATATAACATCTTTATCAATAAATTGAAGCATTTCCTTGTAAGCAAATGCTACTACAGTATAAACGAATACTTAAACGATAAATTATAAGTAATTTCATGATATAAATATAAAATATATATATCTACAAATATTATTAAATTACGCCTAACTAGTCATAATGCGAGCAATACATTTTAAATATGAAGCGTGCAATAAATAGTTACCTTAGGGATAATAACTAAAAAATAAATATTAATTACATAATAAATAAATAATAATAAGTAAATAAAACAATAAAGAATAATCTTATATATAAAAATGAATCGCTAAATGTGTTGGTAAGCGCATAACTTGCGAACCGCTTGACCAAATTGGATAATTATTTTTTTATAATATTCCTTGAAGTACGAAGATGGTTCTTACGGAGAGAAAAAAAAAAAAAAATAATAACTTTTGTAGGGTAGGTGTAGGGTAGGTGTAGGGTAGGTGTAGGGTAGGTGTAGGGTAGGTGTAGGGTAGGCGTAGGGTAGGCGTAGGTGTAGGGTAGGACCTTCAAATCGTCGTCGGTTCCATCGTTCCGCAGGGCTTCTCACATTACGCTTGCGGTTTCCACTCTAAAGTGTCTGCTTTATAGATTTATATTTTTCTTTTGTCTGCTCCATCTACCATTTGAGCTCAGTGGGTTTTCAACCGACTTCAAAAAGTAGGAGGTTCTAAATTCGTCGGTATGTTGTTTTTTTTTTTGTACTGTAGTATTTGTTACGCGATTTCTTCGGCAAATGTAAAGCGATTTTGAAAATTCTTTAATGGATGGGGTGATCATTTATGTGGGATCACCCCTGAGGCACACCAAAATTTATCGAAATAGATTCAGTACTTTTTGAAAAAATCGACAGAAAGCAAAAAAATATACATAGATGATATTTATAAGTTTCTCCAACCTTGTGCTTTCAATCTCTGTTTTGACTGTGTTGCCGTTCTTTAATGGATTTGGATGATAGGGAGGTACTAAAAAGCGAAAAATAAAAAAACTTTTTTACTAAAAAGTGAAAAATAACTTTAGCACAGAACACACATGACTAGTTTCGCAAGTCGGTGGCGGTAAATTCCTTAGTTGTAATAAGTCTTAATTTTGTTTGAATGTTACCGGCAATCTGTATAATCCTAGTATTCTATACAATGCCCATGCAGGTAATGTATAGTATAACTAAAACGTGTACTTATGTAATGTATGAAATATTATATATTTCATACTCTGTCTAGGCATTCTACACAACACCGAATGCGCAGCCGGTGATGTGTGTAATAGACGAGAGCAGAGAAGGAGGTTGTCAAGTTGATTTTTATTGACTTCTGTCACGACTTCGGCGCTGCGGGGCCCAGCGGGCGGTCCCAGGCGAGCTTATGGTCGCGGATGCGTTTTACGCTCAGTATGTAATGGACAGTAATATTCATAATATTGCATACATTGCCTGGACGCCCCAGGTATTCTCATAATGGCCTAGGTATTGTACAGAATACCTAAATTATACTGATTGCCGGTAGCTTAGATAACAAATTCATTTGACGAAAAGCTGATTGTTCATACACAATTTGGGCTAGGTGTGTTTTTTAATGTTTTTCTTTTGGTCTTAATCGTATTTATAAAAATAATTTCAGAGGTACAGGAGCTCACTAATAAGCGTATGCTGTCCTGGTTACGAGAAAGATGGACGTTATTTTTTGTAAGTAACTAAATAATATACCTACATAATGCAATCACACTGATTTGCGATATCTTAGCGAAATTTATGAACAAAGATGGTCAGTTTCCCTTAGAAGCGTCATCCCATATTAAAGTACTGAAATAAAATAAAATTAATTAAATAGTTTCAGTACCCTTTTTTAGATTTATTACTTTTTTTTATCAATTTTGATAAAATTTATACTTACTTTATTTTATTTTATTTTTTACCCATATACATTTTATCAAAATTGATCAAAAAAAGTCTCTGAGTTACCCCTGAATTTTACCCCTGAGGGAAGAAGAAGAAGAATGAATTTTATCCATCAAAAAAAGAATTTCCAAAATCAATGTACATTTACCGGAGAAATCGTGGTACTAATAAAGTTGTATTAATTGGGGCGTCTTCAGATTTCTACACGTTCGCGTATCGCGACAAATTAATAGATAAAAAATAAATAATAGTTTAAAAAAACTAAAAACACACTTTTTATAGAAAACCAAACTAAAAAATAGAAAATATTTTTTTATAAATTATTTTATTTTAAAAAAAGCGGTGGGTGCTTTTTAAGATATTATCAAAATGATAATCACTCTACTCATATCTGTCAATAAAATATTTATAACTATTGACACCATGCACCTCACGCTTTTTTTTAAATAAAATAATTTATAAAAATTTATTTTCTTTTTTTTAGTTTGGTTTTCTATAAAAAGCGTGTTTTTAGTTTTTTTAAACTATTATTTATTTTTTATCTATTAATTTGTCGCGATACGCGAACTATTAACTATTATTTATTTTTTACTTTTTAGTTTGGTTATATCTATATCTATAAATATTATGTACATTTATTCTACCAGGGGCGCTTGTGCAGTACCTTCCTAGTATAAAATAGCTGTTTTTTCGGCAACTAATTTTGAACGACTTATGTTTTTTTTTTTTGTTTTTTTTTTAATAATTTTATCAAATTAGTGTATTGTCATCGCTCCTCTATAAATCTACAAAGTTTGAACGAAATCTGGCCGTTTAAAGTGGGTCAAAATCGCGCCCAAAGAAGTCGTTTACAAACAAACATGCAAACATACAGGTGAAGGTTAAGATAATAATAATAATAATATGTGGGGACATTTCACACACGGCCATCTGACCCCAAACTAGGGAAACCCTGTACTATGGGTGTCAGACAGCTGATATACATACACAAATACATTTTAAATACATACATATATAGATAAACAACACCCAGACACAAGGCAAACACAAGTGCTCATCACACAAATATTTACCCTGGGCGGGAATCTAACCCGCAACACACTGCGCAGCAGTCGATCGCTCAGCCACTGCGCCAACCGTGATGGTCTGCAATTTTCAGCGCTGTATCTGGTTGTTTGGTCTTTAGACAAATATGTGCCTATTTAATGAAAACATGACGCTTACGGATTGTTCTAACTATTACAAACAGATACTGAGCAGAAATATTCACACACCTTAAGAGCGTGTATTCGATTCGTGACGAAAACTTCATGTTTTCGCGTTTTGCCCAGAGCAATATCGTAATGATGTAAGCAGATTATTTAAAGATAATTACAGTTTTAGAAAGATTAAGTCTTGATTTAGGGAACTACAAAGTAGAATTTTTTTTTTCTTAAAAAAAAATAATTTTTAATTATGGTTTTTTAAAGCGAAGACAATCCTTTCATAGCGTTTTACGAAAATAGACGTCATAGTTAACTTTCAGGACGAATACAACGATTACCTACAGTATGCCAATATATTATATTTTATGCGTTTTCCAACGGGATATAATATACAGTCTTAGAGTCTACAACAGAGCCATAATTACGAAAATATTACTATTAAGTATTAAAAAACAATGTTGAAAAAGTACAAATTCGGCTCACTTTGACAATTTGTTTTAACCGGTATTTGAATTAAAACGTAACTGATATATTTATTTTATGAAAACAAAGGTTATGCTTAATATACAGTATATTTTTCAGTCCATTATACGAACTCATTTATTTTAGACAATTATTTTAAAAAGCACTGTAAACCATCACGCACTGTCATTTGCCGATCAATTTCAATGATTCATGCTTATTTCTTGCGTATTTTTTTTCTGATGCACACAAACAGTCCATTGTAGTAGTGTGTGTCAATGCTGCTCGCGCCGTTCTAGCAATCGTTTAGATTTTGAGTTGCGCTAAATCGAATACGCGCCCTTAAGATACCATACTTTTCAGCTAACGCTGCAACAACAAAAACGAATGAAGATTACATATTTTTATTTTTGAACTAATCGACAAGTGACATTATTATTCAATAGTTGCTTAAGAGGCCGGCTAGGAAGAGGTGGCGAGATCATCTAGACGCGTACTGCGAGGACTTTGCCCAGCAGTAGGAAATTATAATAGGCTAATAAAAAAAAATTTGCTCAAGAGCAACATGTCTTTAAAAGTCCATCGTGAAAAAGAAAGAACAGCACTATTGGTTCAAACTAAGCGAAACTAGCACTAATGCCTGCGTTAGTGCTAATGTTCTGTGCCTCTCTGCTGTCGCTCGATTGCACTCTAATATGAAAGTGCCTTAACCCGACAATGTTATATTTCAGACTCACCTGTAATCCAATATGCTCAAAATCTTGTGGAAATGGCAAGTGTATCTCGCCGGAGAAATGTCAGTGCAATGTGGGATATACATTTGCAAATGGAACTTGCCAACCGGTTTGCAGTAAACTCTGTGTCAATGGTATATGTGTCGCACCAGAAACTTGCACGTGCACAAAGGGCTATGTCAAGTCAGATAAGTACAACTGCAAGCCTTACTGCTCCAGTGACTGTCCTCATGGAAATTGTGTTGGACCTGAGACATGTGTCTGTGATTCAGGATGGCGTATGGAACAGGAACGTGGCGCTGTGAACAAAATATGTCAACCCATTTGTACAAAACCTTGTATTAACGGCACGTGTGTGACCCCAGAAACCTGCACGTGTTCAAAGGGGTATGTCAAGTCAGATAATTACACCTGCAGGCCTTACTGCACCAGTGGTTGTCCTCATGGAAGTTGTGTTGGACCTGATACTTGTGTCTGTGATTCAGGATGGCGAATGGAACCACCACATAACATTTTGAACAAAACATGTCAACCTATTTGTAAGAAACCTTGTGTTAACGGCACGTGTGTGGCCCCAGAAATCTGCACGTGTTCAAAAGGGTATGTCAAGTCAGATAATTACACCTGCAAGCCTTACTGCTCCAGTGGTTGTCCTCATGGAAGTTGTGTTGGACCTGAGACTTGTGTCTGTGATTCAGGATGGCGAATGGAACCACCACATGACATTTTAAATAAAACGTGTCAACCCATTTGTACAAAACCTTGTATTAACGGCACGTGTGTTGCCCCAGAAACCTGCACGTGCACAAAGGGCTATGTCAAGTCAGATAAGTACAACTGCAAGCCTTACTGCTCAAGTGGTTGTCCTCATGGAAAATGTATTGGACCTGAGACTTGTGTCTGTGATTCAGGGTGGCGAATGGAACCACCACATGACATTTTGAACAAAACATGTCAACCCATTTGTACGAAACCTTGTGTTAACGGCACGTGTGTTGCCCCAGAAACCTGCACGTGCACAAAGGGCTATGTCAAGTCAGATCAATACAACTGCAAGCCTTACTGCTCCAGTGGTTGTCCTCGTGGAAAATGTATTGGACCTGAGACTTGTGTCTGTGATTCAGGATGGCGAATGGAACCACCACATAACATTTTGAACAAAACATGTCAACCTATTTGTACGAAACCTTGTGTTAACGGCACGTGTGTTGCCCCAGAAACCTGCACGTGTAAAAAGGGCTATGTCAAGTCAGATCAATACAACTGCAAGCCTTACTGCTCCAGTAGTTGTCCTCATGGAAGTTGTGTTGGACCTGAGACTTGTGTGTGTGATTCAGGATGGCATATGAAACAGGAACGTGGTGCTGTGAATAAAACATGTCAACCTATTTGTACAAAACCTTGTCTTAACGGTACGTGTGTGGCCCCAGAAACCTGCACGTGTACAAAGGGGTATGTCAAGTCAGATAATTACACCTGCAAGCCTTACTGTACCAAAGGCTGTCCTCATGGAAAATGTAGTGGACCTGAGACTTGTGTCTGTGATTCAGGATGGCGAATGGAACCACCACATAACATTTTGAACAAAACATGTCAACCTATTTGTACAATTCCCTGTATTAACGGCACGTGTGTTGCCCCAGAAACCTGCACGTGCACAAAGGGCTATGTCAAGTCAGATAAATACAACTGCAAGCCTTACTGCTCAAGTGGTTGTCCTCATGGAAAATGTATTGGACCTGAGACTTGTGTCTGTGATTCAGGGTGGCGAATGGAACCACCACATGACATTTTGAACAAAACATGTCAACCCATTTGTACGAAACCTTGTGTTAACGGCACGTGTGTTGCCCCAGAAACCTGCACGTGCACAAAGGGCTATGTCAAGTCAGATAATTACACCTGCAAGCCTTTCTGTTCCAATGGCTGTCCTCATGGAAAATGTATTGGACCTGAAACATGTGTCTGTGATTCAGGATGGCGAGTGGAACCACCATATAACATTTTGAACAAAACATGTCAACCTATTTGTACGAAGCCTTGTGTTAACGGCACGTGTGTTGCCCCAGAAACCTGCACGTGTACAAAGGGGTATGTCAAGTCAGATAAGTACAACTGCAAGCCTTACTGCTCAAGTAGCTGTCCTCATGGAATTTGTATTGGACCTGAGACTTGTGTCTGTGATTCAGGATGGCGTATGGAACAGGAACGTGGTGCTGTGAATAAAACATGTCAACCTATTTGTACAAAACCTTGTGTTAACGGCACGTGTGTGGCCCCAGAAATCTGCACGTGTACTAAGGGGTACGTGAAGTCAGATAATTACACCTGCAAGCCCCACTGCTCCAACGGCTGTCCTCATGGAAGTTGTGAGGGACCTGAGACATGTGTTTGTAATTCAGGATATCAAATAGGAAATGATAACAAAACGTGTCAACCAATTTGTTCTCAACCATGCGTGAATGGCAAATGCATCGCACCAATGGTCTGTGAATGTTTGCGTGGTTATAGGATAGCTGGTAAGTTTACATGCAAGCCACAGTGTTCTTCTGGATGTCTGCATGGAACTTGTGTTGGTCCCGAAAACTGCATCTGTAATTCGGGATGGCAATTGGTTCAATCAGATAATACAAAGCTTAAGTCTTGTCAACCAACTTGCACCAAACCCTGTGTAAATGGCACGTGCATAGCCCCAGAGACTTGTGAATGTCTTGCTGGTTATGTTAAGTCTGATATAAATGTTTGCCAGCCTCACTGTTCAGATGGGTGTCCTTATGGCGTTTGCGTGAGTCCGCAAACTTGCATTTGTGATTCGGGATGGGAAAAGGGTCTAAATAATGGTAGTATGAACAAAACTTGTCAACCGAAATGTACAAAACCTTGTGAAAACGGCACTTGCATTGGCCCAGAGACCTGTCAATGTTTGCCAGGATATCAAAAATCAAAGAACGAATCGTGTCAACCCCACTGTTCGAGTGGGTGTCCTAATGGAACTTGTGTAGGACCTGAGACTTGTGTTTGTAACTCAGGATGGCAAACGATCCACACCAATGGCAACATTAACAAAACTTGTAAACCACTTTGCAGCAAGCCCTGCGTCAATGGCACCTGTGTAGCTCCCGAAAATTGCGAATGTCTTGCCGGCTATATTCTATCAGAAAAAAGTGTTTGCCGGCCACATTGTTCCAAAGGGTGTCTTCATGGCGTTTGTGTGAGTCCTGAAACTTGTCTCTGTGACTCCGGATGGAGAAAGCCTGAAATACAATACAGCATAAGTAACTGGACGTGTCAACCTATATGTAGCAAACCCTGTGTGAATGGTACATGTGTCGCTCCAGAGACTTGCAAATGTCTTGCCGGGTATACAAAATTAGAGAAGAACATTTGCAAGCCACATTGCTCTAGTGAATGTTCACATGGCATTTGTGAGAGTCCTGACAATTGCGTTTGTAATCCGGGATGGTACAGAAGCAATTTTAATAACTCGTGTGTGGCTGATTCAACAAATTTCAGTAAAAATACTGGAGAAAGAAATTGGTAAGTATCATCCCATAAGCTGAAATCGACAAGTACTTAGGTGCTTAATTGAAGTTATTTTTGATAATAGACGTATTGGAACGGGCAACTACCTAGCTTCACGTTTTCTGACTAATTGTCCGACTCCTTGATAATTCAAAAGTTTAATTGAAATGAACACTTTGACTCAGCTTAAAAAAATAAACGCAAGATCTTTAAACTTTTAATGAAACTTTTGTAACGACTTGTCGACAACTAGATTCAAATTTTACAATATGACGTTCAAAAGTGCCTATAATGGTCTAATTGAAATAAATGATTTGACTTTGACTTTGACTTCGATTTCTTTTCTTTTGTAGAAGTCATAAAAAGTATAACATAATTATGTTATAAAAAGTATCTGTGTATAAAAGTATTATGTTCCTGAGTCAATAGATGACGAAAGCATGATGTAATGGGTCGTGGGAGGGAAATCCCCGCGATAACAGATTCCAAGTGTTTATTTTGTTAGTTGCAACGATTCAGTCCGGTTCTCGAGTGGCGACCACGACCCAGAGGACCGTAGGCCTCCCACCAGATGGACCGACGACATTGTCAAGGTCGCGGGTAACCGGTGGATGCAAGCGGCAAGTTGCCTTTGTTAAACAGTGGACGTTTTCCGGCTGATGATGATAATGATGATGATGAACAAATCAGTCAGTTATGTCAGTTTGGCCTAAAGTATTTAAATCAAACTAGATTGACAGCCTGACACATTAAGGATGAATCGGTTTGGCTTAGAACAAACTATGTAGTTTGTCCGGTAACATTATATTTCATACGTTTTCAGGATGCAGTCCAATTGGATGTATATTGTGGCCACAGTCTGCATTTTGACGATTTTGGTCTTACTGATAATCATTTTCATTAAACGTTTCAAACGAAATATGTCTCTTGAGGATGGTAAGTTTTTTCTCTTTTAAAATATTTCAAACATTAGCTTTTGCCGCCTTCTTCTTGTTCAAGAGAGTTTTGTTACCGATCCCTGTTTTTTTTTTTTTAATATAATATATAGCTTATAAAGTTTAGAGATTACGTAGGGCGTATTATATAGGGAAATTGAAAAAATACCCAAAACGTCTAAGGGCCTTAGCAGACTAGCTACTTTTAGCATCCGCGGCCGACGATTATGCGATTGTATGGATGCTGCATCGCGTTTTGGCGACTCTCTGCGTTCGGAAGCGGTATCGGAATCGCGCGTTTTAGCGACTGTGCCGATGATGCATCGCGATTTGACGACTCTCTGCGTTCGGACGCTGGTCGCCTGTAGTGTTGCAGACCGATAGTCGACTATCGACATGCGACTAAATCACCGATCGCCGATGCTAAAAGTAGCGTGTGTGCTTTGGCCCTTAACCTATTGTTCTTATCATCACCCTGAACAACATTTGTTGTACGATTTTAAGCTCAACTAAATAACGTAGCCAAAACTGAGCCAAAAATATTGCTTTGACACTTTCTTCAAAATCTCGTGATAAAAGCTAGTGGCGTTCAATTTTCCGTTACTAGACAAAATTTCGATTGGCTCGCGAAATGCAATATTGTGTCTATACCAATTGGACCGTGTGTGTTGGAAAGTAATGACATAACTTTACGGGAATAGTGTGATTATCTGGTTTAAACACGACTGCAGGAAAAGAAACTGGTACTTTGTTTATACATATTATTTGGCAAAGTGTATCAATTTGTTTAATCACATTTATCTTTTCAACAAAATTCAATTTATTACAACATTTTGATTATGAAGTCTCAAAATCTACAAAACCCATCAAATAAGTGTAAAGGAAAATAGTAAATCTCTCTTTGATTTTCAATAATATCTACATTATTAATTTTAATGTTTTTGTTTTTATTTGTGCAGAAATCGTTCCTAAAAATGCCAATATTATTTTATTCAATTTGATAGTATATTAATATAAGCGTATTAATTAAATATAAATACTTTTTTATTTAAACACAATTTATACACAGTTATTTCATAGCGACCAATAAAAAAAAATACATAAAAAATAAGTAAATGGTAAAGTGCTACTATAAAAATTCAAACTCATTTTAAATAATATTTTCAACACATATTGTTTCCTCTATTGAATGGCGTAATATTAAATAAATGTCTATTAAGCATCTAAAGATGGCTCAAAATACCATGGACTTGAACGGTATTGAAGGAAAAACATTTTTTTTTTTGTTTTTGCTCTACTGTAAAACTTGATGCCTACTTTCGTTTAGTGACGGTTTACCTTTAAGAGTCTGCGCCCACGTCAGACAATCGGTGACCGATGTTTTGTCGGAGAGAAATGGAATATAATATATTCCGTTTCTCTTTTTCATATTATGAACTATATATACCAACGCTGATGTCCCACAAAAAGTCGGTCTCACGAAACTATGAAATAATCGACCGATCCGATAATCGGTCCTACAACAAGTCCTGACGTGGGCGGGCAACCTAAAGTTGCGAATTAGTTTTCGTTTCATTGAAATCTGTGAAATTTACGTAAACTACGCGCGCGCACCTGAAATCTAATATATTGTAGGTAGAAGGTAGACTAACGTACAGGCACAGCTGATTTGTCAACTTTGTCGGTTATTAAGTGCAAGCAAACAAAATTTACCGCGCGTTTATTGTAAGAAAAAAAAGTTTAAAATTTTGAAAAGTCTAGAACAAAATAATGTTCAGTTTCCTGAGTCAGGATTAAGAGGTTTTGGTATTTTTTCAATTTCCCTGTATTACTAGTATAATATTGGTAAAGATATAAATTACGAAAAGAATCATGGCGAGATTCATACATTCCTTTGTATGAAAAAAAAAAAAATTTAGAGGGTTTAAATTATTTTCCAATGTGAATAATACATTGGAAACACATGGTACATTGGAAATTTATATACTTAGCACATTTTTAAACCCCCGCATAATTAAAATATTACGAAATGAAAATAACACTTTTTCGTTTCATCTCGATGCCCATTTTGTGTTTTTATAAACACAAAATGGGCTTTTTTATAAAAAGAAAGTGACAAGCGATGTTAACGGATCTATAAAATTGGCAGACAAGTGATGTGACTAGTGTGTGGAAGAAAATTAATCATTATTTTGTTATATTATTTCCCAAAAAACGCTGCAATTTCAATATAAGAATTGCGAAACGGCGGCTGTCAGTGTTACTGTCAGTCGCCGTTTCGTTCTGAAATAATGAGGTTTTCGTTAAACTATTAACTTTTTTTGCGGGGTTTTAAAAATATTGCAAATGCCTGAAGATACTCTTTAGATACCCAAGAGTATAAGAATTAGAATTTCAACTTCTCTAAACATCTTAATTTTATTTTGTACAAATCCTGCCACGATTCTTTAGGGACTTGGGGCTTTGTACATAGGGGTCGGATGACTAAATAATTTGTTGTACTATTATTATCCTTGCAGATGGTACCGTGGTAGTTCCAGCCCAGGAAATTGCTCCAAAAGTTTTTAATAAGTCGAAACACGAGTACGACGTCTTCAGCACACAGTCAGTACTTTAGCATTTTGTAGAATGGTTTGATTAATCTTTTATACATGTTTGGTTCACAATACAGTAATTCATGTTTCCATGAGGTTTTACACATTGTTCAGAGCGCGTATATGGCGTTACTTCTTTGTAATTCTCTACCTCTATCTATTAGGTACTGACATTCAATAAAAAAAAAAAACAATAAAGAAAATCCTGCAAAGTTTTGAATAAAACCCCCTCTACTCCCTCCTTCCTCTCTCTTCTTCCTTCCTTCTTCACCCGCTAATCTTAAAATATACCAAATTGTGTCATTGTGTATTTGTTGAGAACGTGGTTGATTTCACATTTGTGTCATTTCTGTATCCTATCCTTAATGTGTACTTGTTGTTTTTCCCGAATAAATAAAACGGCTTTTAATTAAATAATTTTCATTCAAACAGTTTATTTTGAATCCTCTTGTCAATTCTACCCTATAATGATCATAGGAATGCATTGTAATTGTAGATAATCTCGCTGTAGCATTATAATATTTTGTGTGTATAAGTGTCAGTTTATATTATTTTTCCTTTTTAGGGTTCCATACCTAAAGGGTAAAAACGAAACCCTATTACTAAGACTTCGCTGTCTGTCAGTCCGTCTGCCTGTCACCAGGCTGAATCTCATGAACCGTGATAGCTAGACAATTGAAATTTTCACAGATGATGTATTTCTGTTGCCGCTGTAACAACAACTACTAAAAACAATAAAGTAAATGTTTAAAGGGGGCTCTCATAAAACAAACGTGATTTTTTGCCGTTTTTTTGCTCGATGTCTTATGTTGTATTGATAATGGTACGGAACCCTTCGAGAGTCCGACTCGCACATGGCCAGTTTTTTATTTTCAGATTATAATGTTGAGTCTTGGAAACTTAATTAACAATATTATTGTAAATATTATTTTTCGATTATTTTATTTTGCTAAGGACTGATTTTTCAATAGTCAGATAACTTTTATCTGAGGAATAAAAATAGCGGTTTGACATATTTTCTACATAAGCTGTCAAACCGCCATTTTCATTCCTCAGATAAAAGTTATCTGACTATTGAAAAATCAGCCCTAAGACAGTGCTTTTTGAAGTAGTATTTGTGTGCCAGTTTGTGACGACATTATTGTTACACTAACTTTATAGATACCATCTTTTGCCTATGTTTAAACCAAATAAATGGTTTGATTTGTTATTTTTTTATTTAAATACACGAAAATTTTATTAACTTTCTCCTGTAACCCCGCATTTACACCGACGTATGAAATATAATAAACACATGCATGACATGCATGACATGTAGAATAATATTCTACATGTCGTGTCCTCCAGCTTTCATGTAGGTATTGTTTACACCGAAAGAAAACAATTTGTGACGACCTACAGGATTTAGATCTTTCTTTATATCCACGTTACGGCGTCCATACATTGTTTGCTTAAGAACCAACAAGGACGTGAATTTAGTTTCTGTGTTCTAGTTAAGGCACATATTATTCAATTGAGCCTAATTAAAACGACGGACACTTTTGGGAATTGTAAAAAATTTTAGTACGGTCAGTGTTGCCAACTCCAGAAAATATATTATAATAAATCTGCGTTTAGAAAATGCGTTTAAAAAATAACAAAAAACAAAATTTTTTCCCAATGAGAACAAACCATAGATAAGAATGCAGTGCGTCGGGCATAGCGGTGAAACTAAGGGCCTAAGCACACCACGTTTTTTAAACGCGCCGTCGACGCGCGTTTCAGGAATGAACTTCGTTAATTTGTTAAAATAATAGAGATATACGTACTTAATAACAACAATAACAGTCTATTATTGTCTCACTGCTGTTATATTATTATTAAGTAGGTATATCTCTGTTATTTTAATAAATTAACGAAACTCATTCCTGAAACGCGCGTCGACGGCGCGTTTAAAAAACGTGGTGTGGTTAGGCCCTAAAATGTTCCTGATAACGCATCCTCAGGAACGTTTATTTTTAAATTTCGGTAAACTTGATAATATCTAGATCTAGGCTCAGTTTTTTTTTTTATCTACCTTACTAGCTTTTATTAGCTACTTCTTCTGCGTAGATGGCAGTTATCGCGGATGTAGGTAAAAAAACTTAAAAAAAAAAGAGAACCGCATTCAAAAAAAAAAAACTAAAAAGTGATAAATAACATTAGCACAGAACACACATGACTTTAGTTTCGGAAGTCGGTGGCAATACAAAACAGCAAACAGAGCAAAGCCACTGACTTCCGAAATTAAAGGCGGTTTTTTTTTATCAAAAAAGTTTTTATTTTCCACTTTTTAGTGACTCCTTGTCACCCAAATCCATCCAAGGAACGGCAACACAGTTAAAACAGAGATTGAAAGTCCTCCAAAGAAAGAAACGAAAACTCCTTCTCGGTTTTTGTTGTTTTTTTTTTCAGAAAGCGCTGAATAAATTTCTGTTTGTTGCATACTAAAACCTTCTCCAGAATGTAACAAACACTTTTCAGAAAACCGCATCAAAATCGGTTCAGCCAAACATACGGTCCGAACTGATAACCTCCTTTTTTTTGAAGTCGGTTAAAAAGTAGCCTATATCATCTCTTGGGGTTCAAGATTATTCTGTTAAAAATTTTATCAGAATCGGTTCAGTTGTGTAACAGACAACAAACTCACTCATTTTGCCATAATATTTATTTATTAACACTTCAAGCACAAAGTACAGAGGCGAGACTTAATGCCATAGGTAATATTAGTATGGATGACTTAATAATATTTATGGGGTTAGTACCAGAGTGATGTGTTCGGACAATAATTTTATTTACGCCTTTTTTCAGTGTTATGTTATTTTAAGTGACCTGCCAATCGATTTTCAACCGACTTCAAAAAAGGAGGAGGTTATCAATTCGTCTGTATTGTTTCTTTATGTTTGTTAGTTACCTGAGAACTTTGGACTGGGTGAAACGATTTTGATGTTTTTTTTTTATTTGAAAGCTGGTGCTTTCCGTGTGGTCCCATTTTAATTTGGTCCAGTTCTGACAATTGCATCCATGAGAAAACCATATTCTTAAGTCTTAAAGCATTAAGTATGTGCGCGATTTGTTACGCGATTTCTCCGGCAAACATAAACCAATTTTGAAAATTCTTTCTTTTATGGATAGGATATGCCTCAGGGGTGGTTCCTAAATCCATTTTATCGAAATTGATTTGGCACTTTTTGAAAAATCAACAAATACCCAAAAAATTTACTTAAACGACGTTTTAGTTTCTTCAATCTTTGGAGTAGTTAACTTTCAATCTCTGCTTTAACCGTGTTGCCGTTTCTTAATAGATTAGGATAAGAAGGAGTAACTAAAAAGCGGAAAATAAAAAGCTTTTTACAAAAAAGACAACCGCCTTCAAAAACTAAAAAGTGAAAAATAACTTTAGCACAGAACACACATTGACTTTAGTTTCGAAAGTCGGTGACAATACAAAACAACTACAAACAGAACAAAGCCACCGACTTTGAAGGCGGTTGTCTTTTTGTACCTATAACTGTATCTGCCACAGTCCGTACACAAACACTGCAAAATATGATAAGGGTACGGTCCATGACACCCAGTAAATAGGAAAATCCCAATACCGTATTTTAATCATAACTCTGTAATGGTTACCATTTATAATATAGCAATGGGTTGATTATTGCTTGATCTATCTCAGTATCTATACATATCGTAACGAGGTCAATTCTGTACATTCAATATTTTTTTCAAGGAGTACCTAATTGCTACATGTTAAATACATTATACTGAACCCAAAACAATAGTATTTGGAAATTTTGTCTGTTTGTTTGTATGTAAGTTTGTATACACGCGCATAACTTTAAAACTACTGCGCCGATTGGAACAAAACGTTTTGTATTATGTTGGCAGTAACCTGATCTATAATCTTAGGTACAATTCATCACGCTATGTCTTATAGGGGTTAGGTAGAAATAGTATACATACTCTTAACTTAACAAATACTGAACATATTTTTTTGCTTATGTCACCTGGGCTTTATATGTATAATCATGAAATTGTATATATCACGCTATGACACACAGGGCAGAAGCAGATTTAGTTTTTCCATTTAGTTTTCTCTCTAAATTAAATACTCTATTTGATTATACACTTCTGGACACATCTATTGGCCCACCTTAGAGTTTAGGTTTCGATGACCCCTACCGAAATATGATTGCTAGATTGAACAAAAACTGTTGATGCAGTTTTAAACCTGATACATTTTACCATCTTTTTCGATCGTATTGTTTTAAATTTGAATTCAGAATACCATACGACATGGAGCTACGCCTAACAAGTCGGATATGCGCCTTGTTAAAGGCAATTGATTTTTGAATAAAAAACATGTTTTATCAAATAAAGGTTTAATTTAATAACGCGTGTTGCCTCCATGGGCATCTACCACAGCTCTCATACGATTAGGCATAGAGTTTATCAACCGCTCTATGAAATTTTGAGGGATCATCTCCCATTCCTCTTCTATGGCAGTTTTCAACTCCTGCATCGTCTGGGCAACTGGCTGACGAGCCCTAACACGTCTTTTTAGCTCGTCCCACATGTGCTCAATGGGGTTCATGTCTGGGCTTCTGGCTGGCCAGTCCATAACTGTGATGTTCACATCCCGAAGATATTCCCTGACGATGCCGGCCGCATGGGTTCTTGCATTATCATGCATAAAAAGGAAATTTGGGTCCACATAGTCCGCGTATGGTATCACGTGAGGTTCTAAGCACTCACGAATGTACCTTTCAGCATTTAATGTTGGCAGCCGTGGTCCTGTAACAACCTCAAGTTGAGTTTTGCCGCTCGCGGATATACCGCCCCAGACAGTCCATGAGCCACCGCCATAAGCAACCCTCTCTTCAAAGCAGCATTGTGCGAAACGCTCTCCCTTACGTCGGGAGACCTTCTTCCTTCCATCATTGCAATGTAACACAATTTTAGACTCATCAGAAAAGAGTACACGGCTCCAATCTTGCTGTGTCCAATTTAAATGACTGCGTGCGAAATGAAGGCGCGCTGTTCGGTGGGCTCGCGTTAGTTTGGGCCCATTAGCTGGCTTGTGTGGTACCATATCGCGTTCTTTTAACCTTCTCCGAACAGTTCGAGCGCTCACAGATACTGTCAGTCAGTCGCGAAGTTGGTTTTGTATCTCAATGGAGGTAAGGTGACGATTTCTCAAGCTGGTCGTCACGATGAATCGATCCTGCCTTTCAGTTGTGACCCGAGATCGTGGCCTTCCTTGGCGACGAACAAAGCCGCCAGTCTCTAGGTACCTCCGATAAACATTTCGGACCGCAGATCGACTTAAATTAAGTTGAGCACTCACGTTTCTTTGGCTGTGTCCGGCCTGAATAAGTGCCACAGCTTGGGCGGCGACTTCAGGTGAAGTATCCATAGGTTATTGATAGAACCTCACCTTATTGTTAAGAATAAGTAATGTTTGTTGCAAAACCAAAGATATCAATCACTTTTTCAAGAATTAAATCCAAGTAAACCAATAAAACCAAGTTTTCTTAGTATTCGATTGTTTGATATCAACAAACAGGCTCCAAATTGTCTTTTGTTTCTTTAAATTCTGTATTCGAAATTCAAAAAAAGACTATTGAATGAAATTGTGAATGTGCCAGGTTCAAAACTGCATAAAAACTTTTTGCTCGACCTAATATAAAATTTTAGCTAGGACCAAACGAAACTGAAAATACAAGGTGGGCCAATAGATGTGTCCAGAAGTGTATTATAACACAAGCAAATGCGTATTTCATTGGACTAAAAGAGTGTGTAAGTGTAAAATAATAAATGACATAAGCTAAAAGTACCCCCACGCGGTGAAGACGATAACAGTGATGACAGTGATCGATAATACTGGCGAAAGCTCCCATTTAATGATCATGCCTTCGGGCATATGTCGCTTATCGTGATAGTAAGTAAGTGAGCGTGTCGTCTTGTACCCGGCAATGCAAGGGAGCAACGGCAGCTATCAAAGTCCTGTCTATCCTCACAATTACATTTTCGATATTTTAAGTACCTCCAAGAAAGAGAAGTAACCTGTCTCAAAACTAAAGTCAGCCAAGAGATTAAGATTAATCCGTTCTCTTGAAACCGATCAGGAGCGTAAGGCTCAGTTATTTGCAACTCGAAACGTAATGCTGAGTCTCGCAGTTCAGAAACAGACACTCAGCGAGAAGTCAGTCTTGCATCTCAACGCAGCCGCACTGCTGAGTCTCGCGCCTCTGAGACATTTACACAACAGCGTGAGTCACAACTTTATTCGCAACGCCGCATTTTCAAATAACATCTTTGAAGAAGTCTCCTACGTCATTTGTTTGCAGTAATGTTAGTGTTTTGTGGACTTTCAAGTCCTGTTGAGTTGTGGGAAATGTATCGCCGTCATTTCATAATTTCAGCTGAAAGACGTCCACTGCTGGACATAGGCCTCCCCAAGGGGGTTTTGCCATAATCGCCTCGCTTGGCAGGCGGATTGGTGTTCGCAGTATGGTTGTCACCAAGGCATAGAGAACGCTGCTGCCCATTCTCTGGTAAGTCCCTTGTCGCCTCTTACGACACCCACGGGAAGATATGGGATGGTGCTATTCTTTTCGTCCGACACCACACGGCACGCCGTCATTTATCTGAAGATTTTTTACGAGGTTTCAGGTACATAACAGGAGATGAAGTAGATCAATTGGACGAACGCGTTATTGATCGTTGCATTTGTCTACTAGATATTGTCATTTCAATCAGTGGAAAGGTATTAAGTGATTACAGGTTGCCAACTCCTCAATCACTACCCAATCAACCTCACGTGACCGTGAGAATGACGCTGAAACCAACTATAATCCAACCGCGATGGATACAATTGTGAATGACAACATCGACAGATTGAATTGTGAACAAAGACAGATTTTTAACACTATTGTCCAAAGTGTTAACCTCAATGAAGGTAACATATTCTTTCTTGATGCTCCTGGTGGAATAGGAGAAACATTTCTCACGTCAGCAATTCTTCCGGAAATCAGGAGGCAAGGAAATATGCTCTAGCTATAGCATCTTCCGGTATCGCGGCTACATTGCTTCCTGGTGGAAAAACTGCTCATACCACATTTAAGATCCCCATAGATTTAGACAGCAATGAAACTCCCGGATGTTTCGTATCACGTAACAGTGACAAAGCCAAAGTTTTCAAGGATTGCTGTCTTATTGTATGGGATGAATGTACGATGGCAAATAGAAATGCTGTAGAAGCTGTGGACAGAACTCTGAAAGATAATAATAATAATATGTGGGGACATTTTCACACACGGCCATCTGACCCCAAACTAGGGAGACCCTGTACTATGGGTGTCAGACAGCTGATATACATACACAAATACATTTTTCGATATTCGTAGAGATACTTAATCGCACAATGTGTAATTTTACTGTCCTCTTATCTGGTGATTTCCGACAGTCGCTTCCGGTAGTGACCCGAGGAACCAGAGCTGATGAGGTGAATGCCTCTCTTAAATGGTCTATTATATGGTCTTAAGTTCAGAGGTTGCATTTAACAATCAATATGCGAACCCGGCTAGGAAATTCGCGCGCTCAAGAATTTTCTGATACGTTGCTAAAAGTTGGTGAAGGACGGAGGGCAGTGTTCAAGTGAATTTGCCAGAAACGCTTAGGGCTAAACACTGTTGTAGATCAAGAATTCAAGATGAGAGGCCACTAATTATCCGGTAGAGTTCATAAACACCCTAAGTGCTAAGTGTGTTTGTGTGGTCTTCCTGCCCATCAAATATAAATAAAAGTTAGGGTTCCGATTATGCATTTACGCAATTTAAGCCCCCCAAGATCGTACAATGGAACTCGGTTAAAAGTTACAGCGTTGCAAAGAAATGTAATTGAGGCAGAAATTTTGACGGGTTGTGGCGCGGGAGAAACTGTGTTTGTACCACGTTTTCCAAATATATTTTTATTTTCAATTCAAACGAGTCCAATTATTTACAGTATCTAAGTATTTGTTTTGCAATTACTATAAATAAATCGCAGGGGCACACGCTCAAAGCCGCAGGAGTTGACCTCAGGACTGGCTGTTTCTCACACGGCCAGCTGTATGTTGTGTGCTCTTGCGTCAGCGATTCTGACAAGCTTTTTATTTTGGCTCCGGAAGGCCAGACTTTTAACATAGGTAGTTTATAAAGAAATATTGTAAACTATTATCAGAAGCCTATGTCACTCTATGACAAACACTTTGTTTTAACTACCTTCAGTACTTTCCGCTCTGCCATGATGAATTAGTCAATCAGTTATCATAGTCACTTAGGAAAAGTCTTTTTACTACGTTTACGCAAACCAAAAGTGATGGTAGTTGATTATACGATTATACGCATGGATGATACAGCAAAGTAATGCTGGCGGAGGGAACGTACTTTAATTTATGATTTTATCTAAAGGTGAATAAATATTTTTTAATCATTGTGAAAGAAAATAAAGTTTTCTACAAACTTCGCTAAATATTGTGACTGTGAAGATTTTTTCATGGGAATTTGTAAATGAAGGATGTCCCTTTAATAAGAACATTGTTATGTATTATAACTACAACGCGAACGAAGTCGCGGGCAAAAGCTAGTGAAACCTATTCTCGTAACCTACGAGTATATCGTAAATAATATTAGAATTGTTTTATTAAGGTTCCGTATCAAAGTCAAAGTCAAAGCATTCATTTTTTTTTATCTTCTTCTAGTTCTAGTTCTATTCTTTTATTCTTATAGAATCACTTTGTTGTCCGTCTGTCTGTCTGTCTGTCTGTCAAGACCCTTTATCTCAGGAACGCGTAGAGATTTCGAGTTGAAATGTTAACCACATACTTAGGTCTTACACTGACACTGACACTTAGGTCTGGGGGGTAGAGTTGCTCGCGTCCGTAGGACTTACCACCTTCTCCTAGGCCCACCCTACACGTGCCCCCCGGGTGGTGCCAAATGAGCAACAACGCCGAGCAACAGGCGGCGGTAAATAACCTGACACTGGTATCCACAGGCCAAGGGGAATTAAATACCCCCTGAAAGAGTGGCTATAGTGCCTTGGGAAAGTACTATCTGTGCTTCTCCCACCCCTTTTATTAATAAAAATGTCCGAGAATAATGAATGCGATTTGTCATGCGACCCGGCTAACACCCGGCGCTCTCCAGTATCCGGGCTGGAGGGTGAGAAATTAGTTACCGAAGACTCCACGAGGGCGGGTACCCAGGCTCCCGTGGTAGTGAATGCTACTGGTCAAAGCAAGAAATATATGCAGCAAGCCTTCCATCCCAGCTTCTTTGAGACAAGACCAAGAAGTGCTTCAGTCGGAGGTTCTTCGCATGGTGCGAACAAGGACAAGGGTCCGCAAAATTTACAAAAAGCCAATAAGGGAACCTCGGAGTTGCCTGATTAGCAAAAGGCACCTATCAACAGAAACCCTAACAAGAAAAGGAAGATCTCAGACTCACAATCTCCCGAACGTGTCCCAACATCAAACAGGTTTGATGGCCTGCCAATAATTGATTTAACCCAAGAAATCAACCAACACAATGAAAAGAAGCCCAACAAACCTCCACCGATCATACTGTATGGAGTTGAGGACGTAAATAAACTCACCGAGTTCCTCGAGATAGTAGCTGGAAAATCGACTTTTAATTACAAAATAGTCAACAAAAATCAAATAAGGATCATAAGTGAAAACGTAGACATTTACAAGAATCTTATAGCAGCAATCAGGGAGAAAGGACTAATAGGCCATACCTTCAACAGAAAAGAGGAAAGATGTTACAGACTTGTAGTGAGAAAAATGCATCACACAACTCCACATGAAGCTATCATAGAAGCGTTTGAGGAAACCGGTAATAAGGTGATAGGTGAAATTGTCAATGCCAGATTCGGCCCTGACAAAAAACCCACCTCAACATTTTTTGTCAACTTACAACCTGGGCCAAATAATAAAGCGGCAAAACAAGTCAAAGTAATAAACCACCAAATAGTTACCATAGAAGATCCTATGAAGAGAACATCCATAGTACAGTGTCAAAGGTGCCAGCAGTATGGACACACGAAGAACTACTGCATGAGACCATATCGCTGCCTCAAATGTGCTGAATCACACAGGACAAGGGAATGCCCCAAAGTTGATAGAACTACTCCTGCAACTTGTGCTCTATGCTTCGGCCCACATCCTTCAAATTATAAAGGATGTGAGGTTTACAAAGAGATACTGGCTAGAAAAACAACAAAGCAGAAGACAATTAACCTTCCACCACAATCCTATACACATTCAAAACCGAACACATTCTAGCTACATCTGTAACCATTCAAGATAAGCATGGGCATTTCAATGTATCATCAGTCTACTGCCCTCCAAAGCATAGAGTAACTGAGAGTCATTTCACTGAATATATTGGAAGCCTTGGCCCACGCTTCATAGCCGGGGAAGACTGGAACTCCAAACACCCTCAATGGGGATCAAGACTGATAACCACAAGAGGTAGAGAGCTTAAAAAGTGTATCGACAAAAACAACCTAACAACCATAGCTACAGCAGAACCTACCCATTGGCCGACTGATCCAAATAAGCTTCCAGACGTGCTAGACTTCTTCGTAATGAGGGGTCTTTCACGACTCTTTTATAAAATTGATTGTTCCCTTGATGGGTCTTCAAACCACATCCCGGTCATTCTGACTGTAAGTACGAATGCCTTAGACAACCAAAGCAAGCCAAAACTATATAATAATCGGACTGACTGGAACCTGTTTCGTGCTATAATCAACAACTCGCTACGAGTGCGCGTTTCTTTAAAAACAGAGGATGAAATCGATAATGCAGCCATGACCTTCATAAGAACAGTTCAAAATGCTTGCTGGAAGAGTTACTCACAAGTAAGTAATAAAAACATTAGGCATAATTATGTAACACAAGACATTAGAAAAATGATTCTAGAAAAGAGAAGGCTTCGCAGAGTGTGGCACGCCAGTCGACACCCTGAGGACAAAAGAGTATTCAATAAATATGCCACGAGCTTAAAACAGACTTTACAGGATTTTGAAAATGCTACAGTGGAGGCTAATTTATTATCGCTAACTGCTACTCAAGCCACCGACTACTCACTCTGGAAGGCATGTAAAAATAAGACCCAGCCAACAAATCCAAAGCCGCCTATACGCCTGGATGGAAACGCATGGGCTAGATCAAAACAAGAAAAAGCAAATGCATTTGCCGCACACCTTCCTAAAGTATTCGTTCCTAATGAACCAAACCCAGCATCAAATGAATCGGACATAGATGAAATTCTCCAGCAAGATTTCCAGCTTGATCCACCTCTCAAAATTGTAACACCTAACGAGGTAATTAAACTCATCAGACAATTAGACAATGGAAAGGCACCGGGCTATGACCTGATTGACAAGAAGATCTTAACAGAGTTGCCCCGAAAGGCAATAGTCTACCTGACTACCTTATTCAACTGTATCTTAAGGGTTGGGTACTTCCCTGCGCTCTGGAAAGTCTCCCAGGTCATAATGATTCATAAAGCGGGAAAACCACCCCACGAATTGTCTTCATATAGACCTATAAGCTTGCTTCCAACCACCTCTAAGCTTCTTGAAAAGATAATACTGCGACGACTCTCTCACTTTATGAATGAAAATGCTGTAACTCCAGATCACCAATTTGGGTTTAGACCTAAACATGCTACAACAGAACAGATACATACGGTGTGTAAACACATAAGTGACAGTCTTGAGCAAAAGGAATACTGTTCATCAGCGTTCCTAGATGTCCAGCAGGCCTTCGATCGCGTGTGGCACAAGGGTTTACTATGCAAAATAAAACAACTTCTACCTCACATCTTCTACCAAACTCTCAAATCATATCTCACTGACCGAATATTCCAAGTAAAAGAGGCAGAATACACATCAGGCTTCTACGACATACACGCTGGAGTACCCCAGGGGTCAGTCCTTGGCCCAGTCTTGTACACTATCTTTACTGCAGACTTACCACAAACACCGGGAGTCTCCATTGCTACGTATGCTGATGACACGGCTATACTAGCCTCTAGTAAATGTCCAGTGGAAGCCTCGAATATACTGCAGAAAAGCTTAAATGACATTAACACATGGTTTGACAAGTGGAGAATCAAAGTGAGCGCAAATAAATCGGTCCAAGTTACCTTCACACTAAGAAGAGAAACTTGTCCTCCTGTGAATTTGGGTGGCAAAGAGCTTCCTCACAATGACTCAGTCAAATACTTAGGACTACACCTGGATCGCCGATTGACATGGCGCAAACATATCGAGACTAAACGAAATGAGATCAACTTAAAATATAGAGGATTATACTGGCTGTTAGGCAGAAACTCTAAACTATCCATTGACAACAAGCTGTTAATTTACAAGACTATAATAAAACCAATCTGGACCTATGGCTTGGAGTTGTGGGGAGCTACATGTAACTCCAATATAAATAAAATCCAAAGAACCCAGAACCTCATACTTAAACAAATTGGCAACACACCCTGGTTCATAAGAAACACAGAGGTTCATGAACACCTAAACATGCTGACAGTAAAAGAGGAAATCAAGGCATGTCTAAAGAAATATAAAACCAGATTGGAAAACCATCCTAACCATCTGGCAGTCCAGCTCACACTACCTGATTGCATAAACCGGTTGAAACGACGCAGAATCCTTGAACTCGGCAACACCAACTAAGCCACTGTAATTAAAGAAGGCAAAAATTCCTAATGAGGAATACCTTCCCCTGCAACTGACATTCTTACACCACATGTGCTCATAGTCATGAAGACTGATTGCAAGATAAAGAGAGGAAAAAAAAAAAAAAAAAAAAAAATACTCCCTTGAAGATGTGAAAAAATCAAACTTACAAGTTAACGTGAAAAAAAGATACGGCCGTTTATGTCGCAAAAAACGTACATTTCAACACTTAGGGAATCAAAATTTATAGGGTAGTTTCCGTTGACCTAGAGCTATGAAATTAGGCAAGTAATTATTTATACTATAAATACTACTATACTACTAATAATAATTACTTATACTATAAATTCAGGAAAAAGTCTGAAAACTATACAGTTGTAATTGAATCATAAAAAATATATTCTTTATTTATAACGAGCTTTTGTCCGCGATTTAGTCCGTGTAAATGTCGGTTATCGCGGATGCAGCCGAATTCCCGGATTAAAAAGTACCCTATGTAGACGGAGTTACTTTCTCATTTATAATGTTATTAGAAGGTTCAATTATAATTCACGTTTGGCGCTAACAAATATTGTACGATTTATTTGTGCAATCCTGTATTATAGTCCGTCAACGTTCGTTCGGTAATTTTGAATAAAAGAGACTCTTAATATTGTAAAGTTGCATTATTATTGCTCTCTCTGGTAAGTAAAGTCTCGTTTAGAATATAGGTTTAATTAAACTCCAGGCGTGACTTACATGTTATTGAGGTATGTGAGGTGAAAAATAAAAATTAGGGGGCGCTACAAAATAACTGAATTTCAAAGTGGGCGTTAGACGAAATAAGTTTGGGAACCTCTGATCTAATTGAAATAGAAGATTTGACTTTGACTTCTAGGAATATCGTGGGTGCGTTTACATACATTCACAAACAACCTACTAAAAGTACATATTATACACTTAATAACTTTTTAAAAGTTGTTCTGCTATTTATCATTAACTACCTACTTAAGTATTGTTTCCGGTTTGTCAGTGATTGCGGATAATTCCAAGAACATCATTCATCCTGTTAAAAAGTAGGTAATTATTAAAATGCAAAGGATTAATCATCGTCAATGATAATTTGTGTTGATGATAACATCCTAAAATAGCTCGAAGCGCCATCAGTATCACTGCGGGTTCGCGAGAATGGGGACTTCACAGTTCTTAATTTTAATTGTTTTAATACAATTATTTTATGTGTATCAAGCGGAAGTTGGTATTTGTACCAAGTCGCAGAGGTAAGTGAACGGTAGATAATTATTTATTCTATTTTTAAATTCATTTATAATTGCCAGAAAATAATAATAATATATTATGTGGGGACATTTTCACACACGGCCATCTGACCCCAAACTAGGGAGACCCTGTACTATGGGTGTCAGACAGCTGATATACATACACAAATACTTTTTTTTTGTAAATACATACATATATAGATAAACAACACCCAGACACAAGGCAAACACAAGTGCTCAACACACAAATGATTACCCTGGGCGGGAATCCAATCCGCAACACGCTGCGCAGCAGTCGATCGCTCAGCCACTGCGCCAACCGTGTCGTCTCGGCGAAAAGGGAGGAGCTCGTGGCTAAGTTAAAGCAGTACAGACCGATCGGTCAAAGGTTAAGCTACGCTAGCGGCGGTCGGTCTGTGGATGGGTGACCATCCCTTTCATACCGAGTTCCCTCCGTGCCTCGGAAAGCACGTAAAGCCGTTGGTCCCGGTTGTCAATTGTAGATCTTTGGCAGTCGTTATGGGTAGTCAGAAGCCAAAAAGTCTGACAACCAGTCTTACCAAGGGGTATCGTGTTACCCAGTAACTGGGTTGTGGAGGTCCGATAGGCAGTCGCTCCATGTTAAACACTGGTATTCAGCTGCATCCGGTTAGACTGGAAGCTGACCCCAATATAGTTGGGAAAAGGCTAGGCAGATGATGATGATTTATAATTGCCAGAAAGTCTGACAACCTGCCATACCATGGTATGGGCAACACTGGGCAACACGATACCCCATGGGGTATCGTGTTGCCCAGTAACTGGATTGTGGAGGTCAGGCAGGCAATTGATCCACCCCAAGCATTATTTTGAAAGGGCTAGCTAGGCATATAATGATGGCTTATTGAAAACAGAAGTCTTTGTCATTTAGATTATGTCTATTTTTAACCGACTTCAAAAAAAAAGTTAGTTCTCAGTTCGACCCATAAGTTTGTATGTATGTATTTATGTATGTATGTATGTCTGTATGTATGTATGATTGTCCGCGATTATCTTCCGTTTGGCGGAACCGATTTTGATGCGGTTTTCAGAAAAGTGTTTGTTACATTTTGGAGTAGGTTTTAGTATACAACAAACAGAAATTTATTCAGCGCTTTTTGAAAAAAACAACAAAAACCGAGAAGACGTTTTCGTTTCTCCATCTTTACATCTTTGAAGGACTTTCAATCTCTGTTTTAACTGTGTTGCCGTTCCTTAATGGATTTGGGTGATAAGGAGGCACTAAAAAGTATAAAATATATGTTTTTTTTAAAGAGAACCGCATTAAAAAAAAAATTAAAAAGTGATAAATAACTATAGCACAGAACAGAACACACATGACTTTAGTTTTGGAAGTCGGTGGCAATACAAAACAACAAACAGAACAAAGCCAAAAGCTTTCTAATAGTAATAAGAGTAACGAACGAGAAGAAAGAGGCGTTGCGGCAGTATTTAAATAGGAAATGGGCTGTATGGATCTGTCGGTCTATACGGTGTAAATCTTTTTTTTTACTATTAAATAGGCTTGCGTTTGACCGCAATTCACCTGATCGTAAGTGATAATGCGGCCTAAGTTGGAACACGCTTGCCTAAGATGAACCGGTTCACTCGTGCCTTGAAGATAGCCAGATTATACTTATCAGGCAACAGGCAAGGAATTCCACAGTCTGGCAGTTCGCACAATAAATGTGGAGTCAAAGCGCTTGGTTCGAGACCGTGGAACTTCAACCATATAGCAGTGACGCTTCGCCGAATCTCTGCTCGTACGATGATGGAACGGGGATGGCGGAATTAAATTGTGTAATTCCAAAGCACACTTTTCGAAATGTACCCGATAAAAGACCGAAAGGCTAGCAACGGTGCGGCGATGTTCAAGGCTCTGGAGCTTAGCTCTAACCAGGGAGTCGTTGTTATTGAGCCTCTTGGCACGTCTATCGATGACTTCCAATGCCTCCAGTTGGTATTTTGCTGATCCATCCCAAAGGTGCGAACAGTACTCCATGCACGATCGAACTGGTGCTTGGTATAAGTTGAGCAGCTGTTCTGACGTGAAGTACTTTCGCACCTTTGCGAGGACTCCCAGCTTTTGGCAGCTAGTTTGGCCTTGGATTCAATAAATGACCCAAAGTTAAGATTTGACGTCAAAGTAAAGCCAAGAAGAAAAATCTCACTCCTTGAGATGATCAGCAGTGCTATTCTGTTACAGTCTCCGTCGGTGAACACCTAGGTGAAGTGAGCTGTCATCCGTCCGTTTGCTTTGTCATTCCCTAGCATCGGGACAGATGACAGCTCACTTCTGCTAGGTGTTCACCGAGGGAAATTGTAACAGAATAGCACTGCTGTCATCTAGCATAAAGCGAGATGACAGCTACTCATGCTCTTTTGACCTATACTCATCGAGGGCTGAAGCTAGATACTTTCCCAACTGTTACGGCAAAAAAATGGTAACTCAGAAACGATTCGAGGTTTTTTTATTATTGTGTCAATTTTAGTCATACAATATTCAGGCAACACCATTCTTTATCTGATATCGGAACTTACTCAAAGGACATGTTTCATACTGGGCCCAGTCTCTGTTCACCACTTCAAAAAAAAGAGAAAAATCCGTAGAATCCGGGAAAAATACAGATAATTCATTTAAATGTATACTGTTGTGGTAGTAAATAGGTAATTTAACAATATTTTTTATGGATTTTCAACATGGCGTCACTCAGATTTAGCTACTCTATAAACCATAGATCGACCATTGAAAGAGAACTGTCAGCTGTCAGTGTCACAACAGTCTCACTTCAGTCACTCTCATCTCGTTTTGTTTCTAGTTTCTATAGTACTTTAAAACAACCTCCCTTTCGTTTTTTTGAATTTAACACCGTTTCTTTTTCATCTGTTTACCTGGCTATCCACAAATCGACGCAGAAAATCAGAATTATAATTGTCAAACGTCATTAATCAATCAAAATGACATCTTACCGCCAATGCTGCTTTTTGTTGTATGTTGCAATTTCAAGTGCAATTTCTAGTGTTTTACCTGCTCACAAAGCTATTTTAAATTAATTGGACAGTTGAGAACTACATTTAAAATGTGTTTCCCTATTATTAAGTACGGTGTACAAGGACTGGGCCCAGGCTCCATACATTTTGAAACAACTCCTTTCATTACAAGTTAAAAAACCGGACATGTGCGAGTCGGACTCATCCACCAAGGGTTCCGTACAAATTTGTAGGTACATATCCAAACTTCTATACTAATCCATACCTACTATCCATACTTTAATATTATAAATGTGAAACTAACTCTGTCTGTTGCGCTTTCACGATAAAAAGGTTGAACCGATTTTGATGAAGTTTGGTATGAAAATAGTTTAAGCCCTGGGGAAAAATATAGCTCTTCTTTGTAATCCGCGATTTCGTCTGCATCCGCGATAACCGACATTAACGCGTTATCGCTAGCAAAAGCTAGTTATAAATAAAGACTATATTTTTTTATAATGTAATTACAAATATAAAGTTTTCAGACTTTTCCCTGTACCTGTAGTATAAGACGATATTACTTGCCAAATTTCATAGGTCTAGGTAAACGCGAAGTTTCCTATATACTTCGATTCCCTTGATAGTGACAAAATATACGTTTTTAGCGGCATAAACGAGCGTACTATATTTTTTTCACGTTAACTTACCGTAGACTTGGGTTTATGGTTTTAATTTCAACTCGATATCTCTACGCGTTCCTGAGATAAAGGGTCTTGACAGACAGACAGACAGACAGACAGGCGGACAACAAAGTGATCCTATAAGGGTTCAGTTTTCTCCTTTTGAGGTACGGAACCTTAAAAACGGACCCAAAGTAGAATTTACGACCACTCGCAATTTAAAAACAATTTTATGTATCAACAGTTTTTCATTGGTAAAATAAAGAATAGGTACCAATTAGTAAAAGATGGTGGCCAAAAAAATATAAATGTTACACTGATCACAATCCTTAAAACCTTGCCAAGTTTGGTACCGTGTCTCCTGATTTCGGTGCCATACTTGGCAAGTTTTCGAACTGTATTTCTTTTTTTCAACAGAAAGTATCAGCTTGTTCCTAGGACTGTCAGGTTGTCACGTTTGGATCATGGCCGCCGAATATATTATACCGCCACAGCCAGGGGTTCCTATGTAAGTACAATATTATTTTTTTGAAACTCTTTGTCCTAATTGACGAGCGTAGGAGGAAGATACACTGACGAATCCGCCAAACAGCGTGATAATAAAAATATTAAAATTGATTATTGTTGGACACAAATTACAGCTAATTTGATGAAATAATGTTATATTTTTGGAACGAAGTTCCCTGACGCGGGTTTCGAGTAGAGCGAATTAGTAGAAATCGTCACGTATCAAAGTGCGTGTGTGTATGTGTGCGTGTATCGAGCCGCTGCGGCGAACTCGCCTGCTCGTGATATATTATTATTATTTTTTTTTCTGTACAGGCACGAACGGAACTAAGTTCCTTACGGGGGTCCCCCGACCGCACAGTTTATTATTTTTACTAGCTGTTTTGGCGGCTTAGCTCGCAAACTGTACATCCTACTATCCTACTATAATATAATATAATATTATATATGTGAAAGTTTGTGAAGATGTTTGGATGTTTGTTATTCAATCACGCGTAAACCGTTGAACAGATTTGCATGAAAATTGGCACATAGGTAGACCATTTCCTGGATTAACACATAGGATACTTTTTATCCCGGTAATGTGTTCCCTTGGGATAATCGTTCTTTTTACGCGGGCGAAGCCGCGGGCAGATGCTAGTACAAATATAATATTCTACAACGGGTACCAAAATACACCAGACGCCAGAGTCTGACAACCAGTCTTAAGGAGCTACCCCGACCAAAAGTGCGTTTTTCTTCGTTATTCAGGGGCTATTAACTCATTAATTAACATTGAAAAGCATATAATCAATGTTCAATATCCTATTTTTATGTACCCTATATACACCTAAATCTCCCTGTAAAAAAATGACTAAAACAATTGAAAACATGTATCTTTTGCTAAAGATGACGTGCTATTAAAATGAGGATTACACTAATAGATAGGTAACTTAAAAATCTTTATAATTCACGATTTATTTTATTTCAAAATATCGATTCTCTTTTTTATAACAAAAAAAACTCAAAATTTGTTCAAATTTCGATTCTGCGGCAAAGAGGAAATGTATGGTCCAGGTTATTTGGTCAGGGAAGCGCCTTATTAAGGTATCATGTTATCCAGTAACTGGGTTGTGGAGGTCAGATAGGCAGTCGCTCCTTGTAAAACACTGGTATTCAGCTGCACCCGGTAAGACTGGAAGCCGACCCTAATAGCCGGGAAAAGGCTTGTCTGAGGAGGGTACAAAAAGACATACATCTAACTAAACTTTAAATACTCCTTGTACAGTTCGCTTCAGGTGATAAACGCGCTACTTCGCACTTTTTCAGATCTGAAATAAAAGTCGTACCCCAGAAATATTTTTTGCTAAAAGTGGTTTAGTTCGATGAGCAGTATGTGTATCTCACGACTGAATTATGTTTGTTTGTTCTAATATGAGTGTGAATTTAAGGTACCTTCGCTCAGGGCCTCAAGTCAATACAATAGTGTCAGAATGGTCAATCATTGATTTCATAATTGTTGATTTTGACAAGTTTGGTAATCTACTAATATAATGGCGTCATTATGACTTTCCAATGGTCGACCACTGACACGCCATTGAAAGAAATGATATAGAATGGTAATCTCGTACGAAATGACAACTGAATGACTGACTTAGGCGGTAATCTGCAAAATTTTTGACAGTTCCTTTGATCATTAGAACGTCATTGTGCTTTTAATTTGACCGACCAATGCTCGACCATTATGAATTTAGCAGATTACGAAATTTTAGCAAAATGACAATGGGATCGTGTTGAAATGACAAAATTATAAAATTAGCAGATTTGACCCCCTGGATTATTCTGATGTGTGTTATGTTGAAACTAACGCACCTTGTGCGGAACGCCTAAGTGTGTTCTAAGTCAGTAATATTTTTTCGTTTTTATTTCAGAAATTTGTAATCAGCAAAGTAAATATCTGCTGTGCTCAATATGTAAAAATAAAGGATAAACCGTAAGTCAATCCGGCTATTGTTATAAAGTATAAAAAAATAGTTACCTTTTAAATCGTAACAATGATAAATATAAATTCATGGTTTACCAAATATAAACCGTTGGATAATTAGTTAAATGAGGTCTAACAGAAAAATAACCTACCCGACATAAAAAACAGACATTATTTTAAAAATAAAACCAATTAACTAACTCTAAATAAAACAAAAATGTATAATTAACTAAACTTAAATATATTTTTCAGACTCACCTGTAAACCACACTGCTTAAAGACTTGTACAAATGGCTTTTGCTTTAAGCCTAATGAATGTGGATGTAACAATGGATACACAATAGACAGAAAAAATAAATACAACTGCCTGCCAAAATGCTCAAAATCGTGTGGCAAAGGAATTTGTATCTCGCCGGAAAAATGTCAATGCAACGTGGGATATACATTTGCAAATGGAACTTGCCAACCGGTCTGCAATAAACCCTGCGCCAATGGTACATGTATTGCTCCAGAGAGTTGTCTGTGTATAAAGGGGTACATCAAGTCAGATGCGTACAGTTGCAAGCCACACTGTACCAGTGGCTGTGCTCATGGAAGTTGTGTTGGACCTGAGACTTGTGTGTGTGATTCAGGATGGAGAATGGTACAACTACGTGGTACTCTCAATAAAACATGTGCTCCAATTTGTTCAAAACCTTGTATAAACGGCACGTGTGTGGCCCCAGAAACCTGCACGTGTAATAAGGGGTATATCAAATCAGATCAATACAACTGCAACCCTTTCTGCTCCAGTGGCTGTCCTCACGGAAAATGTATTAGACCTGAGACATGTGTTTGTAATTCAGGATATCAAATGGGAAATAATAATAAAACGTGTCAACCAATTTGTTCCAAACCTTGCGTGAATGGTGCGTGCGTAGCTCCAGAAACCTGCACGTGTACTAAGGGGTATATCAAGTCAGATCAATACACCTGCAAGCCCCACTGCTCCAGTGGCTGTGCTCATGGAAGTTGTGTTGGACCTGAGACATGTGTCTGTGATTCAGGATGGCGAATGGAACAGCAAAATGGTACTGTGAATAAAACATGTGCACCAATTTGTTCAAAACCTTGTATAAATGGCACGTGTTTTGCCCCAGAAACCTGCACGTGTACAAAGGGGTACGTGAAATCGGATAAATACACCTGCAAGCCTTACTGCTCTAGTGGTTGTCCTCACGGAAAATGTATTAGACCTGAGACATGTGTTTGTAATTCAGGATATCAAATGGGAAATAATAACAAAACGTGTCAACCAATTTGTTCCAAACCTTGCGTGAATGGTGCGTGCGTAGCTCCAGAAACCTGCACGTGTACTAAGGGGTATATCAAGTCAGATCAATACACCTGCAAGCCCCACTGCTCCAGTGGCTGTGCTCATGGAAGTTGTGTTGGACCTGAGACATGTGTCTGTGATTCAGGATGGCGAATGGAACAGCAAAATGGTACTGTGAATAAAACATGTGCACCAATTTGTTCAAAACCTTGTATAAATGGCACGTGTTTTGCCCCAGAAACCTGCACGTGTACAAAGGGGTACGTGAAATCGGATAAATACACCTGCAAGCCGTACTGCTCTAGTGGCTGTCCTCACGGAAAATGCATTAGACCTGAGACATGTGTTTGTAATTCAGGATATCAAATGGGAAATAATAACAAAACGTGTCAACCAATTTGTTCCAAACCTTGCGTGAATGGTGCGTGCGTAGCTCCAGAAACCTGCACGTGTACTAAGGGGTATATCAAGTCAGATCAATACACCTGCAAGCCCCACTGCTCCAGTGGCTGTGCTCATGGAAGTTGTGTTGGACCTGAGACATGTGTCTGTGATTCAGGATGGCGAATGGAACAGCAAAATGGTACTGTGAATAAAACATGTGCACCAATTTGTTCAAATCCTTGTATAAATGGCACGTGTTTTGCCCCAGAAACCTGCACGTGTACAAAGGGGTACGTGAAATCGGATAAATACACCTGTAAGCCGTACTGCTCTAGTGGCTGTCCTCACGGAAAATGTATTAGACCTGAGACATGTGTTTGTAGTTCAGGATATCAAATAGGAAATGATAACAAAACGTGTCAACCAATTTGTTCTCAACCATGCGTGAATGGTAAATGCATCGCACCAATGGTCTGTGAATGTTTGCGTGGTTATAGAATAGCTGGAAAGTTTATATGCAAGCCACATTGTTCTACTGGATGTGTGCATGGTACTTGTGTCGGTCCCGAAAACTGCACCTGTAATTCGGGATGGCAATTGGTTCAATCAAATAACACAAAAATTAAGTCTTGTCAACCAACTTGCACCAAACCCTGTGTAAATGGCACGTGCATAGCCCCAGAGACTTGCGAATGTCTTGCTGGTTATGTTAAGTCTGATATAAATGTTTGCCAGCCTCACTGTTCAGATGGGTGTCCTCATGGCGTTTGCGTGAGTCCGCAAACTTGCATTTGTAATTCTGGATGGGAAAAGTTTCTACATAATGGTAGTATGAACAAAACTTGTCAACCGAAATGTTCAAAACCTTGTGAAAACGGCACTTGCATTGGCCCAGAGACGTGTCAATGTTTGCCAGGATATCAAAAATCAAAGAACGACTCGTGTCAACCGCACTGCTCGAGTGGGTGTCCTAATGGAACTTGTGTAGGACCTGAGACTTGTGCTTGTAACTCAGGATGGAAAGCGATCCACACCAATAGCAATATTAACAAAACTTGTGAACCACTTTGCAGCAAACCCTGCGTCAATGGCACTTGTATAGCTCCCGAAACTTGCGAGTGTCTTGCCGGCTATGTTCAATCAGAAAAAAGTGTTTGCCGGCCACATTGTTCCAATGAGTGCCTTCATGGCGTTTGTGTGAGTCCTGAAACTTGTCTCTGTGACTCCGGATGGAGAAAGCCTGAAATACAATACAGCATAATTAACTGGACGTGTCAACCTATATGTACCAAACCCTGTGTGAATGGTACATGTGTCGCTCCAGAGACTTGCAAATGTCTTGCCGGGTATACAAAATTAGAGAAGAACATTTGCAAGCCACATTGCTCTAGTGGATGTTCACATGGCATTTGTGAGAGCCCTGGCAATTGCATTTGTAATCCGGGATGGTACAAAAGTAACATTAATGACACGTGTGTTGCTGATAGAATCGAATCCAGTAAAAATATTAGCGTGAAGAAATGGTAAGTAGCATTTATCAGCAGGAACTAAAGATCGTTAATTTTGGCATGTTGTCATGTACTTAGGCGATCCTCATATAATTCTAATTTTGATTTTGTGAAAAGAATAAACGATATCCAAATATAAATACTGATGGACTTCTTTTGTTGTGATAGAAACTGCGACCAACTTGTGTCGCTCGTAATTTTTGTAAAGATACCATTAACTTAAGTAAAATAATGGAGTAAAACGCCAACGTATTTCAAAGATGAAAAAGTTCTTAGAGGATCTAATTAGCAATAACTGCTAAGTAATTTATTTATTTTGCGTTTACTGTTGCAAATTGTATTGCAATTGAATGGTTATTCACATCTGATTACATTTGTATCAAACGCCTTGTAAGTTTTTCAAGTCGCCAACTTTTGAACAGAATTATATTTTTTATTTATTTATCTGTAACGGTCATAAAATTACGTTTTCAGGGTGCAGTCCAACTGGGTGTATATGTTGGGATCTGGAGTCATCGGTTTGGTGATGCTACTAGTTATAATTTTAATTATAATACGCGTCAAAAGAAATAAGTCGCATAAGTACGGTAAATATTTTTGTTACTATTAGGTGCTTGTACGTAAAATAGGCGCTCAGATAAGGAGTTGCGGATACCAGCCCGTTACACCATACCATACCTCAAGGTGCCACTGTACTAGAACGGAAAACTTATGGGCCGTTATATCAGTCCTGCCTTTTCCCAACTATATGGGGGTTACTTTCCAGTCTAACCGGATGCAGCTGAATTCCAGTGTTTTACATAGGCACTAGCTGCCCTGGCAGACGTTGTCTTGCCCGTAAAATAAAAAAGTCCTACAACTCGACTGCAGCGCCACCTAACGGGTCCAAATCTAAACCATTCTCGAATCCACTGGAACACATACAAAAAATTTCATCAAAATCGGTACAGCCGTTTAGGAGGAGTTCACTTTCATACAAACGCACAGAAGATTTTTATATATAAGATAGTCGCCGACGTAATCTGTTTAGGAGAAAAAGATAGGCGTTGTACCGCAGCTCGTAATATTTATATCGGGAGACTCGTGGGCAAGCGAGAGCTGAAGGTCTATCGATCAAAGGTTAAGCAACGCTTACCGAGGTCGCCCAGTGGATGCATGACCATCTATTTCATACTAGAACCCTTGCAAGTCTAGAGAAGTTCGTTAGGCCGATTGTATCGGCTGTCATAAGAAGATCTTTGATCGTTAGGGGGGGAAGCACGAAAGTCTTTCCAAGGGATAACGTGTAAAGGAAGTAAAAGATTATGAAGGTCAGATAGGCAATAGCTGCATCCGGGTTAGACTGGAAGGCGATCAACCAACATAGTTGATAAAAGGTCGAGCAGGTGATAAATAATAACCTTAACAAATTGTTAAATATGTAACTAGCGACCCGACCCGGCTTCGCATAGCCTATAGGGCCTATAGCCTTCCTCGGTAAATGGACTATCCAACAAAAAAAGAATTTTTCAATTCGAACCAGTAGATCCTGAGATTAGCCGCGGTCAACCAAACAAACAAACAAACAAACTCTTCAGCTTTATATTATTAGTATAGACAACATTTGTTTAAGTAAGCCTACTTAAACAAATGTCCTTCCACCTTAAAATTATGCTGGACACTACAACTATAAGTTATTCTGTCAGCTAAATAACTGCTTGTCCCCGTTAACATGATGGCGTAAATATAGCGACTATACCATTTTATTATACGGTAGTTTAAAGTAATGTCAATGGATATTAATAAACTAGTAAATTGATTTCGTAATCATTCATCCTTGTAATCTTTATTATTTATATGTATTTATATATATTTATATATATATTATATCCTTTATAATTATATTTGAAATTAGCCTGCGACTAGTATAAGTACCATACAATAATCCTAAGGCACTCACCCTTACACAACAATTTCATTTTAAGTAGTAGTTAAAGTGAACTTTATTGATGATTCGAAATCAAATAGTACAGAGACGCCTCAGTGGTCAAGGCGGGTGTGTAATATATGGCATAATAACAGATAGTATAATATCACTTGAAATAACGTTCACATGATATAATTTTTATATGCTATAAAAACAAATAACCTAATTTCATGTGATCTAATGTTAAATTACATATAAACTTATTTTGCTCTAATAACATTTAGTATAAAGTTCATTTCATATAATTTTCAATTTGTATATTACTCTTTTTATATAACGTTCAGTTGACCTAATTTTCATTTGACCTAATTTCCCCATTTTTCCTAATTTCGTTTCACAATAATTTTTAGCATGCAGCGTGCAAGCAAGCATGCAGCGTTCAAGCAAGCATGCAGCATGCAAGCAAGCATGCATCATGCAAGCAAGCATGCATCATGCAAGCAAGCATGCATCATGCAAGCGAGAATGCAACATGCAGCAGGCATGTTTTCTGTTACGGCTCCGGCGTTGCGGGGCTCCGGCGGACCCACGCGATCTTATCGTCGCCGATAGTATTCTCGCTCACCGCCGCAGCTTCGGCTTACCTCAGCCTCAGACGCGGGCGTTTAAACCACCTGCTCCTCAGCTCGCGGGCCGTCTAGCCCCCCACGCCCACGCGGATTTAAATTACCCTCTAGGTGTAGGGCAGACAATACTACGTGGAGTCGGTTTCGCAGCGATTCGTTTCTGTCATGAAGTTTTGTAGCACAACATATTGACTTTGACAGCCGCTGCCGCGGCACGCTCGCTCCGCTCGCTCGCCTTTGCGCGTTAACATTACTGTTCTAACCTTTTTCTTTTTTTTTTTTGTTTTTTTTTTTTTTTTTTTTGGTACTGGTTGGAAAATCCTCATGGATGTCCTCCGCCCTGGGGCGGGCGGAGGGGTCTGTCAGACTCTTACTGACTAAAAACCACCCCGGTGTTCCATCTCACACCTACGTCGGGGGTCGCGGGAACTGGAGATACTTCCGCAACCCCCGGCTGGTGCCGGCCCGCTGCAGCGGGCCACTTCTCGGGTCAGGGGGGGGAGTGAGGTGTTAGACTCCCCCCCGGACGTCTTAGAGGGGCGTGCGTGGAACATTACGCGCCGCCACCTCGGGTCCTGGTGTATGTGGGGGGCGACAGACGTCCCCGAGTCTGCCGCCCCTGGACCCATTTAGGGGGGCCGGAAAAGGGCGTTGTCCGCCCTTCGCCGACGCCCGGTGCGCCTGCTGCGGGCAGGGTGGGAGGTTGAGATCTTTCTCTCCCTTTCCGCAGCCTCCTTCTGCGACATGACACTTTCGCAGAAAGAAACCACCGCGTCCCAGGACTCTGCGCTGTCGACCATCGACTCGACCACGGCCGACAGCGACAGGTCACTGCCTACTTCTGAGACGAGGGCACGGCGCGGCCCCTCCCAAGCGGCACATTCCGCCAGCGTATGCCGCGCCGTGTCCTCCCGGCAGTCGACGCAGTGGTGACACCGGGCGTCCGGCTCCCTGTTAATGCGACACAGGTACTTCCCGAAGCAACCATGCCCCGAGAGCACCTGCGTCACCCGAAACGACAGGGAGCCGTGCCTCCTTCCGAGCCAGCGCTCGAGCACTGGCCGGACCGCCTCGATGATTGCGAGGCCGGCGGTAGGGCGCGAAAGCCTGTACCGCCATTCCGCCACCAGGACCTCGCGAAGCTGAAACCGACGCAGCTCCATGTGTCGCTGCATCGGTCGCTCGCCCCGCGCCCGCGCCTCCGGTACAGTGACGCGAGTACCTTCGCCTCAAGGTCCCAGGGCGGGGATCCGGCCAGTGCACAAGCCGCCTCGTAGGAGATCGTGCGATATCGCCTGATGACTCTGACGGTCATCGCGCGTTGCGGCTTTCGCAGCACGGCGATGCTTCCGGCCGTCAGGTCTGCCGCCCAGATCGGGGCCCCATAAAGGGCCATCGATCGCACGATCCCCATGTAGAGCCGCCTGCAGACGGCGCTCGGGCCCCCCAGATTGGGAAGCAGCGTGGAACATGCCTAACCTAACCCAAATTATTCAATAACTAAATTATGCTAAACGTTACTTATAGATTTCGGATATTATAGTAACTGAATTTTAATGAATTTGACGACACGGTTGGCGCAGTGGCTGAGCGATCGACTGCTGCGTAGTGTGTTGCGGGTTCGATTCCTGCCCAGGGTAAACATTTGTGTGATGAGCACTTGTGTTTGCCTTGTGTCTGGGTGTTGTTTATCTACATATATATGTATATATTTACAAAAAAAAAAGTATTTGTGTATGTATATCAGCTGTCTGACACCCATAGTACAGGGTCTCCCTAGTTTGGGGTCAGATGGCCGTGTGTGAAAATGTCCCCACATATTATTATTATTATTATTATTATTAAACTATATGAATATTAGTTCAAATGTGCATTATAAAAAAAATTGTTCATTATACCATATAAAATTAGGTAAAATGAAATTATATCAATAATTCATTATATCATTTCATCGCTATATTAAAAAAGAGTATGTTGAATGAAATTAGATCATACGATCTTTAGAGCTTTTGTTATTATTTCTAACGTTACACACCCGGTCAAGGCACAGTGATTTTGAACTCTATGATTGAAATTATAACGTACAAACTTCTTACAGACGGCGGCGCCACGCTCGTTCCAGCCCAAGAATTCACTGCAAAAGCTTTTGATAAGAAGAAACGAGACTACGACGTCTGCAAACAAAATTCAGTACTTTAAATGCTCTTCATTGTTTTTATTTAAGCCATTGTTTTTTCATTTGCATTGTTTTTTCATGTAATTTTTTTTTTTAATTGTCGTACCGGCTAATTTTGCAATTTGATTTTTATCCCTTACATTATTATTGTTAACACCGTCTTTTGCACATCGCTTAAGTATGAGACCAAGATTACATTGTGAAGCGATTATTTACAGTACATCGCATTGTTATCTGAGTAATAAATCAAATCAAATCATTTATTTTAGACTAATTGTAAATATATGTCCATAATTATTATGTCAGTAGTAGTAAACTGAAACCTAAATAACAGCTCAGTACAATCATTAAAAATATATCTTTAAATTAAAATAAAAAATCCCAAACCAATTTAAACGCATTCATAAAATACTTAAGCAGTGGAGAACCTATCCCACACTAACTTCCACTCACTCTGACCTTCCAGCGAACGCCCTTAGGATTCTGTTGTTACTACCCTTAAATTGACGTATCATTTGGTCTGACTTCTTGCGCAATATTGCATAAAAGTCATCCACTTCCGCGTTAGCAAATATGCCCGAGGCACTGCAGAATCGAGGAAATCTCACCAGACCTAGAACCCTAAAGGCGTTGTTGTACTGAACTCTAAGGGTGGAAGCAGACGTAAAACACGACACGCCACGCCACGTTAGCTAATTCATTGGCCACATTTCATCTTGTGAAGCTACTCTTCTTCATTTGGCCAATAAGTAGCCCGGAGATTGGAAGTTGGCCGTGTAACACCCCCGCACCTCGGAAAGCACGTAAAGCCGTTGGTCCTGCGCCTGATCTCTCTCCGGTCGTGTCGGATTACCGTCCCACCGAACTATGAGAGTGAGAGAAGAGGCACACACACACACTTGCGCACACACTTGTGCACTATAATATCTTCTGCGTACTTGGCTGATCTCCATTGAGCCGTGACCGAAATTAGGTCTGAAGATTACAATTTTTACAAGTACGCGTGTGGTGGCGTTGAGTGTTTTAAGTGTGCAGCGGTCTTTAGGGCATTGTAGTTCCACTGCGCGTAGCCGGTCCACAGGATACTGGTGTCTTTTTCAACCGACTTCAAAAAAGGAGGAGGTTATCAATTCGTCTGTATTTTTTTTTTTTTTTTTATGTTTGTTACTTGATTTCTCGGGACTGGATGAACCGATTTTGATGATTCTTTTTTTATTTGGAAGCCAGTGCTTCCCGTGTGGTCCCATTTTAATTTGGTCCAGTTCTGACCATGGCATCCATGAGAAAACCGTATAAGTCTTCAATTTGCATTAAGTATGTGCGCGATTTGTTACGCGATTTCTCAGGCAAACGTAAACCGATTTTGAAAACTAAAGTCAATGTGTGTTCTGTGCTAAAGTTATTTTTCACTTTTTGAAGGCGGTTGTCTTTTTTGTAAAAAGCTTTTTATTTATTTATTTTTTTGTTTCAACGTAACTTCAAAACTACTAGACCAATACTAGAAAATACTTCTAGGTAGCTACGTTATCAGTAATAAATAAGTTTATTGGTTCAAGAAACAGGTGTTACAATATTTAGGTATGAAGTTGGATCACTGACTGTATTTTCTTATTAATAAAATGAGAACTACAGTAGCAACTCACGTGGACGAAATCGCGGCTAAAATATAGTATGTCGCATTTTTTTAAATTTTCGCGTTATTTACGGTTATCAGCGGGGTATTAATTTTTATGCGCGGAACTAATTTTTTTTCTACAGTAAAAGTGGGCTTACTTACTCCATATAACATCAGCTATCTCAAGTGTGTCAAGTCAATAATCGGTCCAGTCGTTTCAGAGATTAACCGGAATTTGTTCCGGCTAACAGACAAAGAAAAAAAAATTGATCTTTAATATAAGTACCATAAATACTGTCATAATTATACAGTTAGTAAAATGCTGGTATTTTGACATTCCAAACAGACACTTCAATTTTATTTATTTGTAAAGATTTTCTTTGTCGCTTTTTACCAGCTTTTTATTAGCTTCACCTGTATGTTTGTTTGTAACCGACTTCTTTGGGAGCGATTTTGACCCACTTTAAACGGCCAGATTTCGTTCAAACTTTGTAGATTTATCGAGGACCGATGACAATACACTAATTTGATAAAATTAAAAAAAAAAAACAAAAAAAAACATAAGTGTTTGTAACCGACTTCTTTGGGCGCGATTTTGACCCACTTTAAACGGCCAGATTTCGTTCAAACTTTGTAGATTTATCGAGGACCGATGACAATACACTAATTTGATAAAATGATTAAAAAAAAAAACATAAGTCGTTCAAAATTAGTTGCCGAAAAAACAGCTATTATATACTAGAATGGTACTGCACAAGCGCCCCTGGTAGAATAAATGTACATAATATTTATAGATATAGATATAACCAAACTAAAAAGTAAAAAATAAATAATAGTTTAAAAAAACTAAAAACACGCTTTTTATAGAAAACCAAACTAAAAAATAGAAAATAAATTTTAATAAATTATTTTATTAAAAAAAAAAGCGTGGGGTGCATGGTGTCAATAGTTATAAATATTTTATTGACAGATATGAGTAGAGTGATTATCATTTTGATAATATCTTAAAAAGCACCCCACACTTTTTTTAAAATAAAATAATTTATTAAAATTTATTTTCTATTTTTTAGTTTGGTTTTCTATAAAAAGCGTGTTTTTTGTTTTTTTAAACTATTATTTTTACAATACAATTTACTGTTTTTCAGAATATAAACGCAGTTACCTAACTCCTAGGTTTGTTTTCTTTAAATAACGTAGGTTTATCAAACAGTTTACAAAACAAGTGCTTCAAGCCAACCGCACGTACAGTATCCTTATACAAAACGTGATCTTTTCAAGTACAGTTGGCAAACAATTTAACATTGCATCTTTTTTTTGTTTCTATATAGTCGTAATCACAGATATAGATAGACATAGATAACGCAAGAGCAACTACTTCGCGTGCCTAGTTTCGTGCCTAGCTTACGTACAAAAATCTTAAGTAAAAAAATAAAGTAAACGTTTCCTTCCATCGGTAAGTCATTTTGTTATTAATATTATGCGTAATTAATTAAAAAAAACAATTATTTTTAATCTAATACCCTCAGTAATACCTAGTGATACCAAATTTAAGAAAAACAAAACGTTGTGACCTCATAATAGGTAGTCAAAAAATGGCACGCTTGGTTTTCATACAGATCGTGATACTTGCGTTATCTAGGGTCTATCTATATCTGTGGTCGTAATAATTTATTATTTTCAACTATACCTATAGCAATATGATATTTAAGAGGTTTTATATTTTAACCCCACTTTGACTAATAACGTGAACCCTCATCATCATCATCATCAGTCTGAAGACGTCCACTGTTGAACAAAGGCCTCCCCCATAAGGGGAGGGGGGAGGGAGTTGCCATAATCCCCACGCTTGGCAGGCGTCTTGGAGATCGCAATAAGGTTGTTAAGTCCATGGAAGCCGCTGCTATCCGACTTCCGGATTTTTCCTTAGTCGCCTTTTACGACACCCTCGGGATAAAATGGGGGTGTCTAGGCCCAGGTTAAAGGAAAACAAAGTGGATTGTATTAATGTTTATTTGATGGTAACAATAATTATAGCAACTTAGTATTTAATCAAAGTAAGTATGTCTGAGCGCGGTCGTGTCGGACGATGCAGTGTCGCGATGGTCTCGCGTTCCGGTCCCCATACGCGCCGTACCGCGTCGCTCGTTGGTGACGTCGTTGTCCTTTGTATGTGTGTGAACAGGGGGGGGTGCTAATTATAACCCTTCTACACTATAACACTTCTGGTGCCTCTCCAATTGGTTGTTATTGCAGGTAAACATCGGGTAGGAGGTATCGGGGTATAGGTATTGGGTGCTAGGTTCGACCCCCAGGTAAATAATTATAATATAACAAAGTAAGTAAATATAATAAAATACCTCTTGATATTCTACAACTAAATGAAAGACTATTTAAAACATGTATTAAACGCACACTGTGTAGACAAGCATATTATAAATTAGAAGACTACATCAATGATAAAAATGCTTGGCTAAATGGTGGTCCTGCTCCACAGGCAGTTTAGGGAATTTCCTAATTGGAGGAATGTTGTTTCCTACCCCTTTTTTTTATTGACATGAGTAACGAGTATCGTTATTATTATACACAAATATATTTTAATTACTTTTTCGACATTTTAGAAACAATGGAAACCTTAGTTTTGTATAATTTAGCAGCATAATTTCAATTTTGTAAATGTGAGTACCATGGAGCCATATTTTAAGTAAATTATTATGTGTTTGACATAAATGAGCATGGCGGTTGAGAGAATTGTCATGCTCACTCAAATGTCTCGCTGGTGGTGGCGCGTGTGTTGGATCATTCAGCTCCCTCTAAAATGGTTGAGCTGAATGGTGCTGATTCACGATTCATGTTCGTGAACGGGCGCTGTCAATAGAGATTGGTCAACTCTTAACTGCCATGGTTTTTATCTTGATTATTTTTTATATTTTGTATTTCTAGATTACCTTCATTGTTTTCACATATAGAAGCAACAAGAATAATGTAAGCAGTATTTTGTAAAAACCTGATTTTAAAAGAGTGTCCGTGGAGTTTCTTGCTCGTTCTTCTCCATAGAGACCTACCTACGTTTTGGAACGAGCAACTAGCTTCAACTTTCTGACTAACTGACCGACTCCTTGACAATTCAAAAGTGCCTGTAAATGGTTTAATTGAAATAAATGCTTTGACTTTGACAGGTCTAGGAAATTGTTACTGGGTTTTTTTTCTATTAACTACTCAAATGTCCGTGCTGCGGCAACCGCCTTCGTGAAGTAGTCTGAAATGTCGAAATGTATGACGCGGGACACCATGGCGCAACATTTGACACGCGCTCGGACATTTGCGTAGATTAATTCTCAGTAGCAGCCCGAAGTTTGGAAGTTGGTGGTGTAACACCCCCGTGCCTCGAAGAACACGTAAAGCCGTTGATCCTGGGCCTAATCTCTGCTCGGTCGTATTGGGTTGCCACCTTGGCCATTAAAATTTGGTGCGTTTCAAAGTCAAAGTCAAAGTCAAAAGTTTATTTGTGAAACATAGGTATAAAAAGGTCACACATATAGAATAGTACGCTATGTTTTGCCATAAGACATACAAATATTTAAACATGCAAAATAAATATAAGTACTACAAAATTTTGCATTAATAAAGATAAACATAACAATATTCATAAAAATTACAAATGTCAAAATTTTTATTGTAGCATTAATCGTTGTTGTTTCGATGAATAAATTTAAAATGTTTTTAATTTGATTCTGTTATCGCACCAAAATGGTGCGTTTCGAGGAATACTTTTCGTCATTTGTTACGTTTTAAAGCTGGTACGATTCGGGTAATACCCCCAAAATAGTTGGTTATTGTTGCATAAAAAAACATGTTTTACTTTTCATTTGCTTGTTGACTGTACCTACAGATCTAACTAATTGTTTTTTTTTTTCTAAAGTAGATACAGGTATTGTTTTGTTTAAATATGTCTTTTTAGATTAACATTTTTCACCTTTGTTACCGTTTGACATGCAGCACGTAGGACGAGTTTTCCTAATTAATTTATCTTAGTTATTTACCTAAGAATAATGATTTTTTGCGTTTTTTTTTTGGTTTTAATTCTTCTCTTATAGTTCAGTACATTTTTAAATAGTGTGTTATTTTAATTCATTTACAAATATTGAAAATGATTTTGAAGAATATTCTTAGATTTCTACTCTTGTATGTCATTATTATACAAACAAAAACATCGGGTCAAGTATGTGTGGAGACGAAAATGTGAGTACCTACTTAAATAAATACTTTTATTTTTTTAAATTAAAATATATCATATTTTACATTTTTGTGACAAACCGTTACACATTTTATAGGTATATATTAAATCTCAGATTATAAAACAAAAGGCAGACAGACCGCGCGGAACATTGAGAGAGAAGCCAAAAAAGTAAATACAAATTCAAAAGCGAATACCTACAACGCGCTTCGTGCTGTACTGACACGAATATAGTATAGCACGAAACGCCGCATCGTTAAAAAGAAAATAAAAATAAAAATACACATACAAAATCAAAAGCGAATACAATCACGAGATTGTAGGTATTCGCTTTTGAATTTGTATTTGCTTTGGTGGCTTCACTCTCAGTGTTCCGCGCGGTCGGTCTGCCTTTTGTTTCATAATCTGAGTATTAAATTATAACAGAATGGATAAACATTTAAATAACTCACGCCTACGCCAATGTCCGTGAAATTCATCTACCAAAAAACTTTACTACATTTTAGTTTTTGAAGGCGGTTGTCTTTTTCGTTAACAAGTTTTAATTTTCACTTTAATGCCTACCTTCTTATCATACAAATTAATATAGAAACGGTAATACCAAACAAATCAGACCGCATCATCGCTTCCCATCAGGTGAGATAGTGGTCAAACGTATTACCAATAGATAAAAAAAAAAAAATTAAGTCAATCTTTATTTTGCCACCCTTAGAGGTAGAATATTTTCAAGGAATATTATATGGAACCAACTTTGGGTTTTATCCATTAAAAAAAGAATCATCGAAATTAAACTACACTACACTAAATAAGCGATGCGTGGTCAAACATAAAAATATATACCTATATACGACTCTAATCGAGAACCTCTTTTATTAAGTCGGTTCAAACAATTGTTAGATCTCATACACACATACAGCACAGCTATTTTACAATTTCAAAACCATTCTTTACAATTAATTTATACCATATCGTATGTATGTATGTAACCAAGTTGGGTAGATATTTGAACATGTCTTATTGGTACCTACCAATAAGACTTTTTCAAATACAATCAGCAATATTTTCTAACTCTTGCTTAGAAGTCAATGATGTATTGTAAAGGAAAATATTGTGAGGAAATCTAGACTTACCTATAATTATTATTATCACTATCATCACAACACATTCAAAATTAAAGCTAAGTTTTTGTTCGTTCAAACAAATCTTCGAAACTTCTTTTGATTTTCGCTAATAAGATGCTACATTATCCCTGAGTACTAGGCATTCTGATTATTAGAAAATATTTGAATCCGTAAAAATAACACGGAAATAAGTACGTAGTTGTAAACAACCACTTATTCTAACACTTTCTGTATGAGAAGAGGGGAAAATTGAAAGATATTTAATTATTGTTCTTTATTATCTTGCATTATTCTGTCATAATAATTGTGTTACTTCTAAATAGGGCTTATCGCGATGTTCCTGAAACCTTCACGTATACTTACATGGAGGCGTATGAAAAGTCGAATTGTCTGTTTTGGTGCACCGACACTAGAGTTGCCACGGCGATTGGTACCAGGACCGTCCGGGTGAGTTCATGAGAGTATTATAATAATCTTTACGAATATTAAATCATTAGTTATTTATATTAGATGGACTGTATGGGTCGGAATGTTGGGCCGTGAAGAAGATGGATGCAAAAAGATTGCATGTAGCGGAGATGAGAATGTTGAGATGGATGTAATAACCAGAATGGATAAGGTGAGAAATGAATATATTAGAGGAAGTTTAAAAGTGGCGCCAGTGAGTGACAGAAAAGTTGAAAGGAAATCGTTTGTCTTGGTATGGGCATGTGAAGAAAAGGGATGAAACGCATGTGATCAGAAGAGTTGTGAATATTAATTTGGATGGATGGAGAGGGAGAAAAAGGTAAAAAAAATGATTGATGAATTGTGCGAAGAATGATGTGAATGAAAAGGGAGGCAGTGAAATCTATGACTTTGGATAGGACGGAATGGAAGAAGAAAACATGTTACGCCGACCCTAAGTAACGTGGGATAAGGGCAGGAAGAAGAAGATTTATTTATATTAGATGGACGGCATCGCCAAGAACAGTCCTAAAAGAGGTGGCGGGAAGACCTGGACGCTTACTACCAAGGCTGTTGCGTGGTGGCGTAAGAAACAAGTTCCTGGAAGGTCTTGGCGAGGTCTTTGACCAGCAGCGGGATAGCATAGTCTGTGTAACGAAGAAGGTTATAAGCTATACACTATCACGCTACCACCCACGGGAGCGCAGCAGTAACCACTAATAAAAAAAACTATAAATAATTTCAGAAATTATTACCAGAACAAATAAACGTATGCTGCGAGGGTTACATTCAAGATGAAAACGATAGCGGAAATAGGTAAAAAACTGATTCTATTAGATTGTTGAAAACTCCTCATTTTACTTACTAAAGTTCCTAAATTAATTTCAGTATTAACTGCAAGCCATATTGCTCACCTTCCTGCGAGAATGGCTACTGCAAATCCCCAGGAGTATGTGCCTGTAATCCTGGTTACATACCGGACTTGTTTGATAGGCACAACTGCACACCACTCTGCATTAGAGGATGCGACCACGGAACTTGCACCGCACCAAACACATGCCTGTGTGACTCTGGATATAATGTCGTAAACGGAGTTTGTGAACCGATCTGCTCCGACCCATGCTTCAACGGTTCTTGTGTGGCCCCAGAAACTTGTCAATGCCTACCAGGATACAAGAAATCAGAAGACGATATTTGCGAACCTTTCTGCTCCAGTTACACGGCCAGTGGAGATTGCATAAATACCATTAATTGTGAACCTGGGTGGACTAAGATAATCAAGGGTCTAGTTGAAATATGCGAGCCAGTGTGCTCGGAGTCTTGCGTTAATGGTACTTGCATAGCACCAGATACTTGTGAGTGTTTGGATGGGTACGAAAAATCTGCGAACGATATTCATATTTGTGAACCCTATTGTGCTTTAGGGTGTATGCATGGAAGCTGTATTAGTCCGCAAACGTGCGTCTGCGACCCGGGATGGTACAAAAAGGAATCAAGTGGCATATGCCTGGCGCATTGCGACTTCACATGTGGTAAGGGCACGTGTGTCGCTCCTAATATCTGCGAGTGCTTTCCCGGTTACGAATTCCACCAATCGAACTCGTTTCTTGAAGATAAGGAAAGCACATGCGTTCCTGTTTGTAAAAATTGCGAAGGCACTTGTGTTGCTCCTGATTTATGTGTGTGTGAGCCACACCAAAAAATGATGCATGTCAACGCGGATGGTGGACCATGTGACTGTGTAGACAACTGTTCCAATGACGCTAATAAGTGTGAAAAAACAATATGTATCGAAACTACTATAACAAGTACTGCATCGAGTGTGACCAAAGCCGATGTTGACGAGGTCTCGGCAGATACAACAGTTTCAACTGTTGTGATAAGTACTACTGACGTCATATTCGATGACAATAATGCTGTTGAAAGTGACGACAGTGATTATGAAGAACTGAAAATAGAGAAAGCGTCGTGGTAAGATAGTTATATAAGTTGACATAATATTATTTTTTCAAGATTTTATTGATACCACTTTCTCTTATAGGTATAATTCCAACTGGTGTTACGCAATGGGTTCTGTTTTCATTCTGATGATTATAATTCTGATGGTAGGTGCCATATTGAAGAGGAAATCAATAAACAGAAACATATTCAATGATCATAGTAAGTTTGACATTATTTAAATGGTATTTTGTAACAAAAAATATATATCATCGAAATATAAATACAATCACTTCACTATCACATTATACTTCTTCGTGCTATCACTACATATCATAAATTAATACTCTACACTAAATTCTTTATTGCATTCCACAACATATTGTGAATGCAATAAAGAATGAGTATTGTAATTGGTTAGCAAAGCCGCGGGCAGAAGCTAGTATTTTTATAAAAATAGTGCCCAACTACGTGTTTTTGTTGTGGTGTGGTTGTGAAGTGGTTCTGGTACGTCTGAATAGACCCTTGATTGTTTTTGTATGTTTCAGAACCCGACGGCGATGTGTCAACAGTTGTGCATTACAAACATCACTCTCCTTAATGTAGGTACTGTTCTCATCTACTACTTAATTTAATTTAATTTTTATTAAATCAATGCTACAGATATTAAACCTTAAGGCTTTTATCGAGCACATATTTTCTAATTTCATCCGATGACCTCTTAACCTAAGTAATTACACAATAAAAATTCATTATCTAGGTTTCATAAATGGTAAAGAATAGCGAATGTATATGCATTTAAGTGAGTTAAATAAAATAAATGGGAATAACATGGTTTTAACATTCTTTTATTTAATGACAATAAGGACTTGTTCCATCACCCTCCAAAAAGATCATTTTATACAAATTCAGTTCCATTTTTGAATAAGAGGTAATGAAGAGTAGACAATAATATCATAGAGATATAACATTTTATAAAATAACATGAAGAATATAATGTTTGTGCAAAAACGGTTGCGGCCAGTTGTGTCTGAACCCAAGTTAATGTCAAATGATAGAGTCTAAAAAATAAAAACACATCTGTTTCACCATTGAAGATTATCGTTCTCTTTAAAACCAAAAGTACACAATACATAGAATCAAATGAGATTGGGTAGGTCACGTCAGACGCATTCACACAGACCACTAGGCAAACATCTCCACGCAATGGAGTGGCAGGCCCGAAATAATATAATGCAAAATAAGAATAACTGGAAAGATTTGGGACGACCTTTGCCAAGGCTAATACAAAGTTTGAACTTCGTTACTCAAAGATCCTCTTAACAGGTACCTACTATTTAGACGACTAGTGTCTTAATCCTAAATTATGATGCCTTCGCATGATCAAATAAATCGATCAGAATATTGTGTGCAGGTCCAGAAGTTCGTCGATTACTGTGTCCTCTCTTAATTACGGCTGTTGATGATGCAATACTGAAATAATTTGAACAAATTATAATTGGTAATGTAAATTAAATATAGCAAATAATGGTTGCTATAGTTACACGCACATTCTTCATTATTGACTTGTTGGGGAGAAAATATTGATAAGACAAACTGATTCCAAATTCAAACTACTAAAATATATATGTACAACTAGCTGACCCGACAGACGTTGTCCTGTCCCGATCTACGGGGGATGAAAAAGGGGTGAAAAAGGGGGATGAAAAATAGATGTTGGCCGATTCTCAGACCTACCCAATATGCACAAAAAATTTCATCAGAATCGGTCAAGCCGTTTCGGAGGAGTACGGGAACGAAAACTGTGACACGAGAATTTTATATATTAGAAGAAGATATTATATTTTTTATTGTACTTAATAGATTACTCTGGCTCACACACTATTTATTGTTTGTTGGAATAGAAGGAGTGGTCGTCTACTGTTTTATTAAATGTAAATATGTGAACACTATGTGTCTGTACATAACTTAGCTGTCATTTCTTAACTTGTAATTCTTTGTACATACCATAATAATATATGTATATGATTTTTATACAAGGTACATCTTAAACATGTAGCATATTATTCTGGTTAATGCGAATATTGTAAACATTATCATCTGCCAAACCTTTTCTCAATTATGTTAGGGTCGGCTTCTAGTCTAACCAGATGCAGATGAACCCGTGTTTTACTTGGAGCAAATGCCTAAATTGGTAAAACTGGTTGTCAGACTTTCTGGCTTCCAACTACCCTTCAACCGTCAAAGGCCTACGAATGACTGCCTGAAAGATCAACTTTTACGTGCTTCCCGAGACGTGGAAGAGTCTCGTTATGTAATTGATGGTTACTATAGAACCTTATATTAATAGATAAAATATACATACCATTGATTCGTCTCTTGCATCGAGTGTATGACATTCCTACAGCAACAACGATGAGTGTGCCGCCAGTAAACGCACACAATGCTATACCTAAAACAACGTTGCTTGAATATTGCTGATCCTCTTTAATGACAGGCCCTTGACTGTGGCTGAAATTACAAAAAGAAAACACGATGAAAATTTTAAGTTAACAACTAAACTCAGAGACTTCTTTCCACTTGACAGTGTTTATAAAGATAAATCTCGCATCATCATTATATCAGACGTCGGACGTATACAGGGTGGAGACGACGATACGACAAAAAATTAAAATACTGGTAATACTAGTTTATAAGAATATTGTGAAACTATCAAATAAATCCTAAAAACGAAATTTAAAAAAAAGTTCAGATATACAAGAGAGCATATAAATGTAACCAAAATAAAACACCATAATTATGAAATATTGGTTTTCAAACTTGTGAGAAGAGCGGCAACTTGTGGCGTCATAATTTAATATTATTAATGCTCAATAAAAACAATTACACCAAATTACCAAATCCTACCATGACCATTTTGACCGATTTTGACTTCTATTCGGTAGGCTTAAGGATGACATTAGAGGCAAAAAAGTAGTTACAATAACAACTGTTTACTGCAGTTGCCATTTGTCATGCTACCAACGCAATATGAGTCAATATCGGTTGAACGGACTGTAAAAAAGGTTTTTGTAAATGTCTAATCATATTGTGAACAGGGTATAAGTAGCTATACTCCATTTTAATTAAAGCATTAAAAAAAGAGACTCGTTGAAGCAAGAATGAAAAACATTGTATTTTAAAGTTAAAACAATTTTAATCAATTACTTTTTTTTTAATCAATTTGATAAATAGATCTAAAATAGTAGTACTAAATAAGGACATATAATAAAACAAACAAAATAAATATATTTGTAAGATTAACATTTTGTGAAAACGAATCACTTTCCCGGTAGGATCCCTGCTTCTTTTAGGTTTTTAGCAATGACACTGCAATTTTTAATTGGAATTAAAAATACAAGTAGGTAATACAACTAAATGAAAGCTGCATAATTGTATAAAATATTTTTTTTTTTATGTTTACAATTAAGTGTGTTGTACTGCTGTAAAAATAAATTAAAATAAATTCGGCGTGTATTTACGATACACGCCGAATTTATTTTAATTTATTTTGTTGAATGTTTATATATTATTGACTTTTCTTACAATGTGTGCATTACAAATAACCTTTTTAAACTTTATGCTATTAAAATGGAGTTTATGTAGTAAGTACTTATAGCTACAATCGGCCAATTGAATTCGCGCCCTATCGAAAATCTGCGTCGTAATCTACCTACTGTGTGTTAGATTTATGTCAGAAAAGAAGAAAACATAATTATACGAAAATTTGCTTATTAACTGATTGTTAATAAGCAAAGTTTCCTTTACTTACTTTTGTCCAGGGAGCGACGTATTAGAATCTGATTTGTTTACTTCGGAACTTGTATTCGTGGAAACTGGTAGTTGCCATACATTTTTTATAAGGTGCTTGTCGAGGCTTGCATTCCCATCACTTGTACCTGACTGGCCAGTTCCTTTCGCATGTTGGCTGTAATATTAGAAAAGCCAACGTCAGACCTATAAGAAGAACCTCAGACAACCAACATTCCTTGTCCGATGATAGGTCCTACAAGAACTCAGTCACGGGTCTTCCTTATAGTTCAGATTATAAAGAAGTAATGAACTTTAGTACCAACATTAAAATACCATTAAAAATAAATATAAACTATCCTAATCCACATTCATCGAATATAGTACTTAACACGATACCCTTTGGTAAGACTGGTTGTCAGACTTTCTGGCTTCTGACTACCCATAACGACTGTCAAAGATCTACGAATGACAGCCGGGACTAACAGCTTTACGTGCTTTCCGAGGCACGGAGGAAACTCGGTATGAAATGGATGGTCACCTATACACAGACTGACCGCGGCAAGCGTAGCTTAACCTTTGACCAATCGATCTGTATGGCATTTACTTAGTCACGAGCTCCTTTCGTCTACTTTTGAACAATAAACAAAAATAAAAAGGCATCAAGAAGCTCCTCTTTATTGCGATCAACTGGTATTAGGCCCAAAAAACAGCCTTGACTTGTATGGCAAGGCCTTGAATGCCAAAAGCCATACGAACATAGAACTAGAAGCTGCGCTGCGGCTCCGAGGAGCTAGAGCATCTGAACACAATGGAACACACTTGCATGCTTGTTTTTTCGAGCATTTTATAAAAATTTTTAGAACATTCCATAGAATCTGCTCGATACAGGGTGTAATTGAATTTATGAGCAAATTTTTAAGGAGTGACTCAGACCGCGAACCTGATCAACTTTCGTTATGGGACCAACTCAAAAAGCGCAAAAAAAATCAGCTGTTCCATACCGAAGTGCAATAGGTATCTCGGCAAAAATGTATGGTAGAGCTGCTTTGTTTTCGCATTGTTTGTGTTGGCTCCATAATGAAAGCTGTTCAGGTTCGTGGTCTAAGTCACTCCTCAAAAATTTGCTCATGATTTCGATTTCACCCTGTAGTGACAAAAGAATGCTCTGCGTCTGTAACAAAGAGAATTCGATAAAGCGGAACCAGAATTATCATTCGCTTGGTTGATCTCTAAACCAACCTTATTTTTTTTTTGGAACCTCGTTTGTACATTATGTTTTATTAATTTACAACTTGAATAAAATATATACAAAACTTATAAATCAAAATAATATTTCCATTTCGGTGGATGGTGGCGCCAGGGTAGCCCGCAATTTTTTTTACTTTACCTTTTTGCAATTTGCATTTCAGTATCAAGTTGTATAGTATTAAAAAAAATTGTTGAAAGAGTAACAAATAGTCATTCAAAGAATTATAGTAATTAAAAATCATCAACAAAACGTCTTAATTTCATAAATAATAACATTTGCGGATTATGGTTACTTGTAGAGTTGGTGATTTTAATTATTATAATTATCTAAACACTACTTGCTACTATCGCATTTAAGTTTTTATTACTTTATTAACAGACACTGAGATGAAAATTGCAAAAAACGTAAGAATTTTAAATTTTGTGGGCTACCCTGGCACTTGCACCTCAATATAAAACAACGTTTTGTTTTACGCACCCAATGTAAATAAATAAAAGAATAAAAATGTAAAACACACAAAACACAATTTTTAAAACCAATAAGTCAAAATATCTTAGCAAACATTTTTGATTCAGATTAAAAATATGCAACAGGTCATTGAAAGTTCAATCGATGGATTACAATCGATTGGGCATCCCTAATCCTTTACGACAGGATAATTCATGACCATGATGTTTGGCGAAGATGGCGGCTATTAATGTTATTCGTCGCGTAAAATACTTAATAATGCTTATTTTGACATGAAAGCTAGTCCATGTTACAAAAGTATTTTCAATTAATTTCATAAAATAAACAATTAATTTATCCTGTATATTTAACACTTTCTGTTGCACAGGGCGATATCGAGCAATATCCTTTGGTAAGTGAAACGAATCACGTTCCCGGTACCGTAGTCATTGTTCAACCCTGCTTCTTTTAGTTTTTTAGCAATGACACTGAAATTTGTAATTGGAATTAAATATTACAACTAAATGAAAGCCGCATAATTGTCTAAGATAAATTATTAAAATGGTTACAATTAAGCGTGACAGCTGCTGTAAAAATAGAATATAATAAATTCGGCGTCTATCGTAACTGTAAAATGTTTATTGTACCTTTGTTACAAAGTGTGCATTAAAAATAACCTTTTTTACTTCTATCTATGCTATTGTAAATGGAGTTTAAGTTGTAAGTACTCGTAGCTACAATCGGCCAGTTGAATTCACGACCCACCGAAAATTAGGAACAATACTTCGTATAGACACAAATGGAGACAGTAGTGATGGTGGATGGTCGAAATCTACCTACTGTGGGATAGAATTGTGTCAGAATAGACGAAAACATTATAATCAGTTAATAAGCAAATTTTCTTTTACTTACTGCCCAGGGAGCGACGTATTAGAATTTGATTTGTTATTTTCGGAACTTGTATTCGTTGAAACTGGTAGTTGCCATGCATTTTTTATAAGATGCTTGTCGAGGCTTGCATTCTCATCACTTGTACCTGACTGGCCAGTTCCTTTCGCATGTTGGCTGTAATATTAGAAAAGCCAACGTCAGACCTATAAGAAGATCCTCAGACAACCAACATTCCTTGTCCGATGATAGATCCTACAAAAAGTCGGTCACGGGTATCCCTTATAGTTCAGATTATAAACAAGTAAGCAATGAACTTTAGTATCAACATTAAAATACCATTAAAATATGAACCATTCTATAATCCCAGAACATAAATAAAATGTATTTTATTAATGTTCTGGTTTTCTCGTCTACTTCTGAACATCATCTGCCTAGCCTTTTCCCAAGTATGTTGGGGTCGGCTTCCAGTCTAACCGGAAGCAGCTGAATACCAGTTTTATATGGAGCGACTGCCTATCGGACCTCCACAACCCAGTAACTGAGTAACACGATACCCTTTGGTAAGACTGGTTGACAGACTTTTTGGCTTCTGACTACCCCTAACGACTGTCAAATATCTACAAATGACAGCCGGAACCAACAACACGAGCTCCTTTCGTCTACTTTTGAACAATAAACAAAAATAAAAAGGCATCAAAAAGCGTCTCTGCATCGCGGTCAACTGGTATTAGGCCCAAAGAACTGGTGGCATTGCCACTTTGAATTTCAGTGACTTTAATGCCAATAGCCATATTAATGAACATAGAACTAGAAGCTGCGCTGAGGCTCCGAGGAGTTAGAGCATCTGAACGCAATAAAACGCACTTGCATGCTTGTTTTTTCGAGCATTTTAGAATATTATTCAAAACATTCCATAGAATCTGCTCACACAAATAGAATTCGATAAAGCGGGACCAGAATTAAATACCTACCTTGTATTTTTTTTTGGAAGGTTGTTAGTATATCAGTTTATTAATTTACAACTTAAATAAAATATACAAATGAAAAAAAAGTTACAATTAAAATAATATTACTCAAACAAATAATTTAAGGGGAATGCGCCAGAGTAGCCCGCAAAATCGATGAACACCGACTGCACGCACGAAAAAGTGTCACGTTCTTATGGAACGTTGTAACAATTCAACTACTTTATGAAATAAAAAGCTATGTAGAATTGTACGTTAGAATTTAATAGCTCTCGAAATAATGCGATGAGTTATCAAAAACAGAGATATAAAAACACTAACCTAGACGCACTAAGCTAGGCTGAGATTTCCAGACTCCACCGCCTGGCTGGCAAACAGGATCGGCCGAAGATAAGACTGCCGCGGTCGGCTCCTAGCTTTAGGACGGAAGTCCCCGGGAATCTTAACAGTAAGACCCGCCCTGGGAGCAGCAGGCACGCGACAGCACGACGGCACGACTCAGGACCGTTACCGACTTTTCGTTGTGGACCGGTAGACTTGTAGTAAGTAAATTCGAAGTAAATCAGCGTGTTACTCAAGCGACAGCGAGATCTAGACTGACCCATTTGACAGGTTTCTTTCCTGTCCGCTCTTCCGAAATTCATAATACTTTCCAAGTATGAATTCCATTTCTAAAACGCCCGAATGGTCATATAGCGGGGTATTATAGTACCGGCCAGACTCAATTATTGTAGACTGCCAGTTATTTTTATTTGATTAATGCGTATAGGATTTTAAAGAACACCACACATTAGCGGGTGTCCTGCTGTTCAGTATAAAATACAGCAATACACACATATATTCGGCATCAGTTTGAAGGTTTTAAGTTATATAAGCCGTAAACTAATTAAAAGAATTACTGACAATTGTCAAGATTGACAACTGTCATTGACAAACATGTCATAACAAAACAATATTTATTTTCCAGATTTATAAAAAGGGAACTTAAATAATTTAATTAGCTTTATGCTCGATGGAATATAATGTAAGTAAAACTAAAGGGAACTATGATCTGAGACACACATTATAAAGAGAGAGACGAGAGACGAGACGAGCATAAAGACTGTAAGTCTAATGTAATATGTAAGGCTTTAAAGGCCCATTTAAAATATAAATGATTCCATGAATCTATAAAAACAAGTATTATAATATGTAGACAGCAATTATGAAGAATGATTGCATGCTTATAAAAAGTAAATATAGTATGTGTTACCACATATACTACACTATAACGTGACACTTTTCATTAGTGATGCTCCGCCCACCTCGACGGAAGCCATTATTTGCTTATGTTATTTAGGTTAGCCATTATGATCCTTTATGAAGATATCACGTAAAACTATCGTCCGTAAACTGACTTTACAGATAACCAATTTTTTTCGTACGTTTTGCAATTTGCATTTCAGTATCAGGGGTGTGATTCTGTAAGACCTCATTCTAAACTTCGAATCTGAAACCGCTGTGTTTCTTTTGAGAAAACTCGGTTGATAATTCGAATTTACACTAGCACCACCCTTGCGAGCGTGTCAGCGAGTTGAACTAGATTGACAGGGAGACTTTGACAGATAAAGTATGAGATGACGTAAGACGTGGCATTCTGTAAGGTACTTTCCCTGTCACTTCGACGCTCACTTCGCTCTCAAACCCGATTCAAAGTGTCAAATGTATCAAGGTCGATTTGAACCTTATGCGAAGTGTATGACTAGCGATGTGAGATGCGAGTTGTTGTTTGAATTTTACAGAATCAACCTACAGGTTGGTATTAAAAAAAATTGTTGAGGGAGTAACAAAATATAAATTTACAGAATTATAGTAACTAAAATCATCAACATGACGTTATATTTTCATAAATATGCACATTTACAGATTATGGTTGAAGAGTTGATGATACTTCTACAAACCGTCCCCCTTACTATTTACCTTTTTTTCTACTATCGCATTTCAGTTTTTTATTACCATACTAAACAGACACTGCGAAGAAAATAGCAAAAAACGTAAGAATTTTAAAATTTTGTGGGCTACCACGGCAGTTTTCATTATCATCATTTCAGCGGAAAGAAGTCCACTGCTGGACATAGGCCTCCCCAAGGGGGGTTTTTGCCATAATCGCCACGCTTGGCAGGTGGGTGGACGATCGCAGTATGATTGTTACAAAGGCACAGATAACGCTGCTGCCCATTCTCTGGTAAGTCCCTTAGTCGCCTCTTACGACACCCACGGGAAGATATGGGGTGGTGCTATTCTTTACGTCCGACACCACACAGACTAGTTTTACCTTAATACAATACAACGTTATGTTTTAAACACCCAATGTAAAACACTCAAAACATTATTTTATACACCACATGTAAGTCAAAATATCTTAGAAAACAATTTGCTTATTGTGATGTGATAATATGTTAAATGACTTTACTTACACCTTATCCGAATCCAGCTCTGAGGAACAGTTTTTCTTGCCATTTTTACAAGGTATCTGAAATAAAACCATAGAAGTTCATTATGTCAATTAGTTTATCGACTAGACAGTAAACCATAGTAAGTTTTAAAGCAGGTGCTTGTGCCTACCTGTGCCAGTGTGTGTGGTGGTGAGTGTGGTAGTGTGTGTGTGTGCCTGTATGTACTCACAGGTATGCTAACCGCAGGCATTAGGTCCGCCTTTGTACCTTTGTGCATGTAGTATAAATATTTAAATATATAAACTAGGGTACTGGTTGTTCAGTTGAGCTATGGGGCTGGAGTTACAGACAAAGCTTACAGAGATACCAAACCAAAGCAGCAGTGGATCAGTCAATGTTTGGTTAAGAATTAATGACCAAAAGAGATTTAGTTCTGTCACAAAAACCGCATTATGTATTAGCAACCATCCCGTTAAAGGACTAGCAACCCGAAAGAGGTCCGAAGAAGAGAAAGGGTGACCAGGCTGGATGCGGAGAACCGAATGTTTTGGCGTTTGGAACAGGCTCAGCAGTTTGTTTTTTTTTTTAAAATTTCATTTTAATAGTAGTATTACACTCACCAATGCATCTTTCAAAGTCGGACGTGTAGTTACTTCCATTTTATCAGTAGTAGTTGCCATGGCAGCCTTGGTTTCAGTTGTTTTCACCTGACCATCAATATGTGGTGGTGGGGTCGTGGCCTCACGACCAATATGCGGTGGTGGGACTGTTGCTTTACCATCGGTATGTGATGGTGGGGTTGTTGCTTTACCATCGATGTGTGATGGTGGGGTTGTTGTTTCTTCATCGGTGTGTGATGGTGGAGTTGTTGCTTCACCATGGGTGTGTGATGGTGGGGTTGTTGTTTCTTCATCGGTCTGTGATGGCGGAGTTGTTGTTTCTTCATCGGAGTGTGATGGTGAGGTTATTGCTTCAACATGGGTGTGTGATGGTGGGGTTGTTGTTTCTTCATCGGTCTGAGATGGCGACTTTGTCATTTCTTCATCGGTGTGTGATGGTGGAGTTGTTGCTTTATCAGCGGTGTGTAATGCTGGGGTTGTTGCTTTATCATCGGTGTGTGATGGTGGAGTTAATGCTTTATCAGCGGTGTGTGATGCTGGGGTTGTTGCTTTGACATCGGTGTGTGATGGTGGAGTTAATGCTTTATCAGCGGTGTGTGATGCTGGGGTTGTTGCTTTGACATCGGTGTGTGATGGTGGAGTTGTTGCTTTATCAGCGGTGTGTGATGCTGGGGTTGTTGCTTTGACATCGGTGTGTGATGGCGGAGTTGTTGTTTCTTCATTGGTGTGTGATGGTGGGGATGTTGTTTCTTCATCGGTGTGTGATGGCGGGGTTGTTGTTTCTTCATCGGTGTGTGATGGCGGGGTTGTTGTTTCTTCATCGGTGTGTGATGGTGGAGTTGTTGCTTTATCATCGGTGTGTGATGCTAGGGTTGTTGCTTTATCATCGGTGTGTGATGGTGGGGTTGTTGTTTCTTCATCAGTGTGTGATGACGGGGTTGATGCTTTATCATCGGTGTGTGATGCTAGGGTTGTTGCTTTATCATCGGTGTGTGATGGTGGGGTTGTTGTTTCTTCATCAGTGTGTGATGACGGGGTTGATGCTTTATCATCGGTGTGTGATGCTAGGGTTGTTGCTTTATCATCGGTGTGTGATGCTAGGGTTGTTGCTTTATCATCGGTGTGTGATGGTGGGGTTGTTGTTTCTTCATCAGTGTGTGATGACGGGGTTGATGCTTTATCATCGGTGTGTGATGGTGGGGTTGTTGCTTTATCATCGGTGTGTGATGCTAGGGTTGTTGCTTTATCATCGGTGTGTGATGGTGGGGTTGTTGCTTTATCATCGGTGTGTGATGGTGGGGTTGTTGTTTCTTCATCAGTGTGTGATGGCGGGGTTGCTGTTTCTTCATCGGTGTGTGATGGTGGAGTTGTTGCTTTATCATCGGTGTGTGATTGTGGGGTTGTTGTTTCTTCATCGGTGTGTGATGGCGGGGTTGTTATTTCTTCATCGGTGTATGATGACGGGGTTGTTGTGTCTTCATCAGTGTGTGATGGTGAAGTCGTTTCTTCATCGGTGTGTGATGGTGGAGTTGTTGCTTTATCAGCGGTGTGTAATGCTGGGGTTTTTGCTTTATCATCGGTGTGTGATGGTGGAGTTAATGCTTTATCAGCGGTGTGTGATGCTGGGGTTGTTGCTTTGACATCGGTGTGTGATGGCGGAGTTGTTGCTTTACCATCGATGTGTGATGGTGGGGTTGTTGTTTCTTCATCGGTGTGTGATGGTGGAGTTGTTGCTTCACCATGGTTGTGTGATGGTGGGGTTGTTGTTTCTTCATCGGTCTGTGATGGCGAAGTTGTTGTTTCTTCATTGGTATGTGATGGTGAGGTTATTGCTTCAACATGGGTGTGTGATGGTGGGGTTGTTGTTTCATCATGGGTGTGTGATGGCGGGGTTGTTGTTTCTTCATCGGTGTGTGATGGTGGAGTTGTTGCTTTATCATCGGTGTGTGATGGCGGGCTTGTTGATTCTTCATCGGTGTGTGATGGTGGAGTTATTGCTTTATCATCAGTGTGTGATGGTGGGGTTGTTGTTTCTTCATTAGTGTGTGATGGCGGGGTTGTTGCTTTACCATCGATGTGTGATGGTGGGGTTGTTGTTTCTTCATCGGTGTGTGATGGTGGAGTTGTTGCTTTATCATCGGTGTGTGATGGCGGGGTTGTTATTTCTTCATCGGTGTGTGATGGTGGAGTTGTTGCTTCACCATGGGTGTGTGATGGTGGGGTTGTTGTTTTTTCATCAGTCTGAGATGGCGAGGTTGTTGTTTTTTCATCGGTGTGTGATAGTGGAGTTGTTGCTTTATCAGCGGTGTGTAATGCTGGGGTTGTTGCTTTATCATCGGTGTGTGATGGTGGAGTTAATGCTTTATCAACGGTGTGTGATGCTGGGGTTGTTGCTTTGACATCAGTGTGTGACGGCGGAGTTGTTGTTTCTTCATCGGTGTGTGATGATGGGGATGTTGTTTCTTCATCGGTGTGTGATGGCGGGGTTGTTGTTTCTTCATCGGTGTGTGATGGCGGGGTTGTTGTTTCTTCATCGGTGTGTGATGGTGGAGTTGTTGCTTTATCATCGGTGTGTGATGGTGGAGTTGTTGCTTTATCATCGGTGTGTGATGGTGGGGTTGTTGTTTTTTCATTAGTGTGTGATGGCGGGGTTGTTGTTTCTTTATCGGTGTGTGATAGTGGGGTTGTTGCTTTATCATCGGTGTGTGATGGCGGGGTTGTTGTTTCTTTATCGGTGTGTGATAGTGGGGTTGTTGCTTTACCATCCATGTGTGATGGTGGGGTTGTTGTTTCATCATCGGTGTGTGATGGTGGAGTTGTTGCTTCACCATGGGTGTGTGATGGTGGGGTTGTTGTTTCTTCATCGGTCTGTGATGGCGGAGTTGTTGTTTCTTCATCGGTGTGTGATGGTAAGGTTATTGCTTCAACATGGGTGTGTGATGGTGGGGTTGTTGTTTCTTCATCGGTGTGTGATGGTGGAGTTGTTGCTTTATCATCGGTGTGTGATGGCGGGGTTGTTGTTTCTTCATCGGTCTGTGATGGCGTAGTTGTTGTTTCTTCATCGGTGTGTAATGGTAAGGTTATTGCTTCAACATGGGTGTGTGATGGTGGGGTTGTTGTTTCTTCATCGGTATGTGATGGTGGGGTTGTTGCTTTACCATCGATGTGTGATGGTGGGGTTGTTGTTTCTTCATCGGTGTGTGATGGTGGAGTTGTTGCTTCACCATGGGTGTGTGATGGTGGGGTTGTTGTTTCTTCATCGGTCTGTGATGGCGAAGTTGTTGTTTCTTCATCGGTGTGTGATGGTGGGGTTGTTGTTTCATCATGGGTGTGTGATGGTGGGGTTGTTGTTTCTTTATCGGTCTGAGTTGGCGTAGTTGTTGTTTCTTCATCGGTGTGTGATGGTGGAGTTGTTGCTTTATCAGCGGTGTGTAATGCTGGGGTTGTTGCTTTATCATCGGTGTGTGATGGTGGAGTTAATGCTTTATCAGCGGTGTGTGATGCTGGGGTTGTTGCTTTGACATCGGTGTGTGATGGTGGAGTTGTTGCTTTATCAGCGGTGTGTGATGCTGGGGTTGTTGCTTTGACATCGGTGTGTGATGGCGGAGTTGTTGTTTCTTTATCGGTGTGTGATGGCGGGGTTGTTGTTTCTTCATCGGTGTGTGATGGTGGAGTTGTTGCTTTATCATCGGTGTGTGATGCTAGGGTTGTTGCTTTATCATCAGTGTGTGATGGTGGGGTTGTTGTTTCTTCATCAGTATGTGATGACGGGGTTGCTGTTTCTTCATTGGTGTGTGATGGTGGAGTTGTTGCTTTATCGTCGGTGTGTGATGGTGGGCTTGTTGTTTCTTCATCGGTGTATGATGGTGGAGTTGTTGCTTTATCATCAGTGTGTGATGGTGGAGTTGTTGCTTTATCATCAGTGTGTGATGGTGGGGTTGTTGTTTCTTCATAAGTGTGTGATGGCGGAGTTGTTGTTTCTGCATCGGTGTGTGATGGCGGGGTTGTTGTTTCTTCATCGGTGTGTGATGGTGGAGTTGTTGCTTTATCATCGGTGTGTGATGCTAGGGTTGTTGTTTCTTCATCGGTGTATGATGGCGGGGTTGTTGTTTCTTCATCGGTGTGTGATGGTGGAGTTGTTGCTTTATCATCGGTGTGTGATGCTAGGGTTGTTGCTTTATCATCGGTGTGTGATGGTGGGGTTGTTGCTTTATCATCGGTGTGTGATGGTGGGGTTGTTGTTTCATCATCGGTGTGTGATGGTGGAGTTGTTGCTTTATCATCGGTGTGTGATGCTAGGGTTGTTGTTTCTTCATCGGTGTATGATGGCGGGGTTGTTGTTTCTTCATCGGTGTGTGATGGTGGAGTTGTTGCTTTATCATCGGAGTGTGATGCTAGGGTTGTTGCTTTATCATCGGTGTGTGATGGTGGGGTTGTTGCTTTATCATCGGTGTGTGATGGTGGGGTTGTTGTTTCTTCATCGGTGTGTGATGGTGGGGTTGTTGCTTTATCATCGGTGTGTGATGGTGGGGTTGTTGCTTTATCATCGGTGTGTGATTGTGGGGTTGTTGTTTCTTCATCGGTGTGTGATGGTGGAGTTGTTGCTTTATCATCGGTGTGTGATGCTAGGGTTGTTGTTTCTTCATCGGTGTGTGATGGTGGAGGTGTTGCTTTATCATCGATGTGTGATGCTGAAGTTGTTCCTTTATCATCGGTGTGTGATGGCGGGGTTGTTGTTTCTGCATCGGTGTGTGATGGCGGGGTTGTTGTTTCTTCATCGGTGTGTGATGGTGGAGTTGTTTTTTTTTCATCGGTGTGTGATGGTGGGGTTGTTGTTTCTTCATCGGTGTGTGATGGTGGAGTTGTTTTTTTATCATCGGTGTGTGATGGTAGGGTTATTACTTTGTCACCAAGCTTTGTAGTTCTAGTTCCAATTCCAGGTGGCGATGAGCTTGTTTTTCCATGAGAACCAACTTCAATTGCCAATATATGAGTAATAGTTTTATTATTAATATCAACTATTATATTTTTTTTTGTAGCGATTTTTTTTATATGTCTGGAATGAGGTATATTTATTATTAACATGTTATTTCATAAACAATGTGAAAATATATTTTTGTATTAAGTTTTGAAAGAAACTTACTTCCACTCGTATGATCTACAGTTAATTTCATGGCGTGCTATCCTGCAACCGAATAACTATTTTTAGTAACTATGCTAATATTGCTAATATTGTAAAGGCGAAAGAAACTCTGTCGGCCTGTTTTCACGTTATCACAACGAATCGGCTGAACAGATTTCTGTAAATTATGGTGTGAAGATAGCTATAATCCTAGAGAAGAACATAGCATACTTTTTAATCCGCAACTTCGTCTGCTATCGCGATAACCGTTATTCACACGAATGACGTCGCGGGCTAGTATTTAATAACTATATCCTAAATCTTATAATGTTTGTACAATTGTAGGTCAATTATTTCACGTTAAAGAAGTTGATTAATAACTTACTTCTTGAATCCTAAGCTAACAGCATTTTCTTGGGCCATGCCAGACCTTTTACCAATCATACAATAGAATATTATCTCAGTATCTACCTTTATACCTAATTATTAGTGTCTATTCAGTTTTTAACAATATGTTTCACTTGTTATTTTATTCATATTTTATACTAAAACTGTAGTAAAATTATGTTTAAAAACGTCAGTACAGAAGGTTTGAAGTCGATAGGACCATCTGTTCGAAAGTTATAAGGAAAACTGTATAGACAAAATTGTGAAATCATAAAATTGCGGCCCGTAACGTAGCTAACTTCACGTGTAATTCAATCCAATGTGGTTTCAAGAGTGCCGAATCACGTGACTGCATAGTTGACATTGGAATCATATTGTGATTACATTGAATTTAAAATTAATTTTAAGGGTAAGCCTCCAGGTCGGATGTGGGAGATCCTGCAATATCAATTTCATAATTTACGGTCATTAAATATCGGGTGTGGCCGATACGTAGTTTTTTAAATGGACAAACAACTATATGTTATTGAACAACAATATAACTTGTATTATTAAAATGCTAAATAAAATTAAAAATAATAGTAATAACTACTTATTACAAGAAGAATAAAAGTGTTACACTGTTTATTATATTTAATAATATTTATTAAATTATAGAAAAAGTAAACTCGCAAAGGGAAAATAAAATTACGTGCATTTTTCCCGTTATGAACTCAATAACAGGCAGATCGGTGCTCTCGCTTGCTGAATTCGTCCGATCAACATCGATAGTTAGTGAATACCGACATTATTAAACGGACACAATCGATACTACTGACGATGTTAATGTAATTATCTTTGTAAATTGACTGAAATTATATATATTTTTAATGTGGGATTAATTATTATCATATCAAGTCCGTAGCACTTTCTTAGAGTCTGATATAATTTATAGAAACACTATGTTCATGTGTTATATGTATAGCACAACATTGTTACTATTATTCATTCACTTTGTACACTACACTAATTCAAATGGTTTAGTTCTTTTTAGCCTACGCACTAAGTCTGTGTTATCTAGTAGCTGGATTGCCTCAACATTCACGTGTCGGTGAAGTCTGTGTTCGTTTAATGTAATAAAACCAAAAAAAAAACAATAAAATTCAGATCCTACATTGTTGATAGGGCGTGGCAAAATATTCTTGCATTGTAATTAACATCATACACTAAATACTCACGCACTTTCTGGCAAACCATCTTCCTCTAACTTAGTTATATCAGCAACACAATCCGCAGTTACCTGAAAAAAAAATACTTTAATTTATTTGCAGTAATTACTAATAATAATATAATTTATTTCGGGTAACACAAGACCCATACTATAGTCTTACAGACTGTCATACATATTTATAAAAACCACTGAAATATTAATAACTCTCCCCCCCCCCTATATTTGTTTATATTTATAGCTTATGCTGTCAGTGGGACAAAGGCCTCAATAATAATAATACAGATATGTAATTTGTAAACTTGTAAGCATACATTTTTCGTAAAGAACCTTTGCCGAAGAAAAAATCATGGCGAGATCCATACATTCAACTGTATGAAAAATAATAATAATTTAGAAGGTTAAAAATATTTTCCAATGTGAAGAATACATTACCAGGAGTAGATTGATATACTTAGCATATTTTTAAACCCCCGCATAATTAAAATATTACGAAGTGAAAATTACACTTTTTCATATCATCTCGATGCCCGCTTTGTGTTTATAAAAAAAAAGAAAGTGACAAACCACGTTAATGGATCTATAAAATTGGCAGACAAGTGATGTGACCAGTGTTTGGAAAAAAATAATCATTATTTCTCATAAAACGATGCAATTTCAGTGTAAAACTGTGAAACGGCGGCTGTCAGTGTCACTGTTACTGTCAGTCGCAGTTTCATTCTGAAATAATAAGCTTTTCGTTAAACTATTCACATTTTTTTTTGCGGGGTTTTTACTCTTTACTCTTTGCTATTTTTAATCTTTTATTTATTTTTATTTTTTTCTCTCTATTTTTTTTAGTATGAAGTTCATACTCTTTAGGTACTTACCCAAGAATATAAGTAATAGAATTTCAACTTCTCTGAACATCTTATTTTTTTTTGTACAAATCCTGCCATGCTTCTCTAAAAAACGACTTGGGTATTTAATTACTGATTTAACAAAAATAAAGAGATTATTACAATTCAGAAAAGATCTATCTTTTACACCCGATATAAAAAGTATTTCAGAGTACCTATTTCAAAATGTTCCATTTCAAAATGTTTTTTTTTTAATTTATGAGTTACTGAAAAGGTTGCATTCATATGGCACGCTGATCGAAAGCATTTCACTAAATGTTTCGACTAAACACTGGATTTGTACTAGAAAGTGTTTTGAAATTAGAAGCGTTAGGCTTATTTTTATATCAAGGCTATGTTTGACCTGGTGCTACGGAGTGCAGACGTGTTCTTTAGAATACAGTTACTTTCAATAGGTTACCGTCTTTGATTTATAACAACCTTTGACTCCCAATATACCAGAACACATACCAGAACATCTGGTACCGCAGTACCGGATCGTATTAAGTTCTAGTCTGAATCTATGGGCTCATCCACGACACTTCATATAAACTAAACGATATAATTGCCTACACTACTACCAAAATAACAGACTGTACTAACACGAGCGTGTGTGTGCATGTCTACGCGCCGCTCGAAGTAGAAGCAGTTCCGAGAGCACGTTCCATGCAAGGAGAGGTGAGGAACAGTGTTTTGGAGGGAGGCGGAGAGTATCGCTAAGTCTTACAGTACCTACTGCGAGCGAAGTCCAAATACTCACAAATAAATTCCCACACTAGGAATTTCTCTATTTTTAGGGTTCCGTACCTCAAATGGAAAAATGGAACCCTTATAGGATCAATTCAATTCATTTATTCAATAACGATCTTTACATCGTGTCTGAATTACTATAGCTAAATAATATTATAAGAACCATCATGCATGCAATCCATTTTTGAATAATTACAATGATCGAAATAAAAATTAAAAACAGAACAATACATAATAACAAAAAAGAAATATTTAAAAATTAATGTCAAGTCAATTCATTCAATACAATAAAATTTCCATGTCAAGTCAATAATATTATGTCACTTCCTACTTTTGTAATGATTTATAATTCATCAATAGAATATAGACACTTATTTAACAAGAACCGTTGCTTATTCTGAAACCCACTTGTAAATACTAGACTTTTTATTTCTGTCGGCAGTTTATTGAACATTTTTAATGACTTGTGGTAGGCGCTATGCTTTGCAACATTCAGGTGAGGTACTTGCTGCAGCTGGCTTCATCTGGAGATTTTTCCTTCTTGTACTCTCCCTTTTTTGTCTTTCATCTTCAGTCTCATATTCAAAGATATACAGGGTGTCTCAAAAGAAAGTTCACATTTAAATCTTTTTTTAAAAGAAAAGTCTTAGCTTTATTGAAAAAATGTTTATTTTATATTGAAGTACACTGTTTGGGAATTTTTTTTTTTTAAATAACATCGTCCAAATGTAATCCGTTGCGCTCTCGGCATTCATTTAGTCGGGCACTAAAATTGCCTATGACAGCTCGGCAGGTAGTCTCCGTGATGGCTGCCATTTCATCGCTGCCCATACGGTGACTTTGGGTGAATGTAGCGGTTTCTGATGTTTTTGTTTTGGGTTGGTTGCACTCCAGTAACGACAATTTTGCTTGTTTACATGCCCATTCAGGTGAAAATGGGCTTCATCGGAAAACAAGATGTTGGTGAACGTTGGAAAGTGAAATTTTAGTGCCCGACTAAATGAATGCCGAGAGCGCAACGGTTTACATTTGGACGATGTTATTTTTAAAAAATAAATTCCCAAACAGTGTACTTCAATATAAAATAAACATTTTTTCAATAAAGCTAAGACTTTTCTTTTAAAAAAAGATTTAAATGTGAACTTTCTTTTGAGACACCTTGTATTTTGATAAGTGACTAAGTAGGACCAAAATGTACAAACTTGGGACTGTCAATATATTTAAATCATTAAAATAAGGTTTACATGAATCTTGCTGTTTAATTCTAACTATGGTTCTGACTGCTCTCTTCTGTACCACAAAAGCCTTTTGAGTATTGTAACCATAACTTCCCCCCCAGAAAAGTTCACCCCATCACTTTGTTGTCCGTCTGTCTGTCTGTCTGTCTGTCAAGACCCTTTATCTCGGGAACGCGTGGAGGTATCGAGTTAAAATTAAAACCATATACTCAAGTCTACGGTCCCTTAATGCTGCAAAAAAATCAACCCTCTATGCTAACGTGAAAAAAAGATACGGCCGCTTATGTCGCTAAAAGCGCATTTATAATACATATTAAGTTGATTAAAGTATGGTTTAGTATAGAAGTATGGGTATGTACCTACAAATATGTACAGAACCCTCAGTGGGCGAGTCCGACACGCACTTGTCCGGTTTTTTTCTCACATATAACTAGACCCGAGACCACTACCTGTAGATCATTCAAATATTTAATTTTGTTCTGTGCGGAAATCGAACACACGACTCGCAGCGCAACAGATATTGGCTCGCCCACTGCGCCAATCGTGTCGTGTCATGTGTGACCTTATATGCATTGTGGATATTTGAATAGTATTATTGAATTGTTTTTATATTAGTCAGGTCGAAAATCCTCAAAAATTCAGAAAAAAAATCATAAGTCGAAAACTATGAAATGTCGCGGAACATACATGGCGGTGATTCGGATAGCCCACGATACGAGGGATCTAAATTTTATTTTTGAACGTCAATGTTCCGGCCACCTTGTATATTTTATTTTATTTTATATTTTATTATTTTATCCATACTTTCATATACTTTCATAATATTATAAATGTGAAAGTAACTCTGTCTGTTACGCTTTCACAAAGAAACGGATGAACCGAATTTGATTAAATTTATGAAAAAGCTTTAAGACTGGGGAAGGACATAGGCAACTTTTTAAACCGCAACTTTGTCTGCATCCGCGATAATCGACATTTACGCGAATGAAGTTGCGGGCAAAAGCTAGCCTATCTTAATCATAATACAATTTTTAACACTTACGTTCTCGAGTTTGAGTGTTTCGTAATGGCTGAAAATTAAAACAAACAAAATATTATTAAGTAACTACATAAAACAAACTGTAATGACAAAGTCACCAGATCTTCGTCATTTTATGTTATTTTATACATAAACATCATCATGTGCCTAGCCTTTTCCCAACTATATTGGGGTCGGCTTCCAGTCTAACCGGATGCAGCTGAATACCAGTGTTTTACATGAAGCGACTGGCAAGACTGGTTGTCAGACTTTCTGGCTTCAGACTACCCATAACGACTGCCAAAGATCTACAAATGACAGCCGGGACCAACAGCTTTACATGCTTTCCGAGGCTCGGAGGGGACTCGGTATGAAAGGGATGGTCACCCATCCACAGACCGACCGCGGCTAGCGTAGCTTAACCTTTGACCGATCGATCTGTACGGCTTTAACTTAGCCACGAGCTCCTCATTTTATACATAAACAAAAATATATAAAATAAATAAGGGTGAAATTTAGAGAATTGATAGAGGTACATTTTTTGTATAGATGCCAGCACATCAAGCCATACCGAACTGTCAATTTTTCCCAATTGAATATCAACCTGGATTTTTTGTAATAAAGTTGAAACTATCAAATAAATTTGACAGATTTTTGTATCTTGATGTACGCCTCTGTACAACACCGACATGTCATTGACGTTGCGAAATTGAGCAAATAATGTAACTTTGGCAAATTGATTAAGGTTGACATATTTAATTTAATTATTGACAGATTGTGGGTTGTTTTATTTTGGCAGAACTGAGTTTAATTTTTTTATCTTTTTATTTAATTTTACTTATTTGGTTTCTTTCCTTTTTGCCCAGTCTTTTTATACAACCAAAACCACATGAACAATTTAAAAACAACAAAATATACTTACATTGTACAGATACAGTCGTTATCGATGATCAAAGTTCTAGTGTCGACGGCGGAATCAAAGCTGTAAAGAAAAAACAATATAGGTACTTACAGTCAAATTATCAAATTATACAGTCTACTCAAAAAATACACGGCGTAGGAAATTCAATAACACAGTGTACGCAATCCTGTAATAATGAAGGTAAAATGCGTCTTAGAAATGGCTCTTGTCTTCAAAACACGAAATTGGGTTGGATAGCGTCAGGTTCGATTCAACCTTCTCCGCAAAAACCAGTGAAACAAGTGTCATGTAATTTTACGCAATCGTCATTTGAAATGAATACTTGGGAGATAGAAGAATTATCCATGAGCTATATTAAGCTATGTAGCGACGAAGAGCTCGCCGGCGCGGAGCATTTTATTGCTCATGGATATTCTTCTATCTCCCAAAATTTACGTAATAAGTGGTCTAGTCTAAAACATGTGATGAATATCGAACCGCGAATGTAAATGGTGTCATCACACCCATGACACTACATATAAACGAAACGATATAATTGCCTACACTCCTACTAAAATAACAGACTGTACAAATAAATGCATGTGTGTTCGTGTCTACGCACCGCTCGAAGCAGTTCCCAGAGCACGTTCCACTCGAGAAGAAGTGGGGAGTTGAGGGCTGGGGATCGCACCTCGAAGTGGGGAAGCCGTGAGACATGAACGCGCGAAGTCACAACGCGTTTCGCGGGCCAATGTAAAACCTGCTTTAGAAGTGGAAACAAGTTTGTGACATAACTACCTTTTGTTGTTTAAACTTTTGACCGTCCCAGTGATGACAAACTAAAATGTGCCTAGTGTGGCCTTGATGCGGAGTTCAAGCCCCACACACACCCACACGCACAAAACGTTTTGGGAACACATTCATTGTGCGTACTGCTAAGGAGTGGAATTCCCTGCCTGAGTCTGTGTTTCCTGATAGCTACAACCTGGGAGTCTTTAAGTCAAGAGTGAATAGGTTACTTCTAGGCAAGCGTGCTCCATCTTAGAACGCATCGCATCATCGCTTCCCATCAAGTGAGATAGTGGTCAAACGTATGCCAATCAATTGATTAAAACAAAAAAGAAATCAACAGCAGGATTGGCGCTGCAGCTGCAGCATTTGGTAAACTGGATACAAAGGTCTTCAGGTCGCATGACTTAAAACTAGCTACTAAGGTCTCAGTATACATGGCGGCCATGCTGCCTAACATTTTACATTCAGCTGAAACCTGGACCGTGTACCGCCAGCACATTCGTATGCTGGACCGGTTCCACCTTCGATGTTTTAAGAGAATTCCTAAGGCCGATGAACTGATCGCAAAGCCTAAGTTCATGATTATGAATTTCAGCGGCGCCTTGAGCTTGATGCCAAGTGCGACCGATTGATAGCCCAACCACCTGCGGCAATTTATTATAATTATATAGATGGTGAGCTTACATGCCCGCAATTTGCGAAAGTTTTTAACCGACTTCAAAAAGGAGGAGGTTATCAATTCGAATGTTTATATATTTTTTTTGTTTATGTAAGTTCGGGCATAACTCTGTCATAAATAGACGGATTTGCAAAATTCTTTTTTTGTTCGAAAGGGGTCCCATATAAATTTTACCAAAATTGATCCAGCCCTTTTTGCGAAAATCAACAAAATCCCATAAAAATTGCTTAGATGACGTTTTAATTTCATCAAACTTTGGAGGACTTCGGTTTGGAGGACAATCTCTTTTAAGTGTGTCGCTGTTTCTTAATGGATTTGGATGTTAAGGCAATACTGAAAAGCGAAAAATAAAAAGTGTTTTCAAAAAATAGAAAACCGCCTTCAAAAACGAAAAATTGATAAATAACTTTAGCATAACGCACATTACTTTACTTTCGGAAGTCGGTGACAATACAAAATAACAAAGACAAAGCCACCGCCACCGACTTCCGAAAGTAAAGTAATGTGTGTTATGCTAAAGTTATAAATTATCACTTTTTAGTTTTTGAAGGCGGTTTTCTTTTTTTTTAAGAAACTTTTTATCACAAAGAAGATTGGTTACATAAGCCACATGCGAGTTTACGAACGTCAGCTACAGAGGAATTGAAGCAATCGCCTTTACCGAAATCAGTCGGATCGCATCATTGTCATCATCACTACATTATTTATTAAAAGCTCTTTAGTCAACTGATCCCTTGCATTGTTTGTTTGTTCGGTGCGAATCTGGCAACTGAATTTTAAAGCAGTTAACCTCAACCGATTGCGCAGAAAGAATTATGGCAAGATTCATACATTCATATGTATGAAAAAAAAAGTAATTTAGAGGGATTAAAATATTTACCAATGTGAAGAATACATTACCAGAAGTAGATTGATATACTTAGCATATTTTTAAACCCCCCACATAATTAAAATATTACGAAATTAAAATAACATTTTTCGTTTCATCTCGATGCCCATTTTGTGTTTATAAAAAAAAGAAAGTGACAAGCGATGTTAACGGATCTATAAAATTGGCAGACAAGTGATGTGACAAGTGTGTGATAAAAGGTAAGCATTATTTGTGATATTATTTCCCATAAAACGATGCAATGCCAATGTAAAAATTGCGAAACGGCGGCTGTCAGTGTCACTGTTACTGTCTGTCACCGTTTCGTTCTGAAATAATGAGCTTTTCGTTACACTATTAACTTTTTTTTGCGGAGTTTTAAAAATATTGTGAATGTGTATGCCTATCAATAGATTAAAAAAAAATGCCTGAAGGTACTCTTTAGGCACCCAAGAATATAGGAATTAGAATTTCAACTTCTCTAAACATCTTAATTTTTTTTTGTACAAATCCTGCCATGATTCTTTTTTTGCATACGCATTTAGTTTAGATAACAATGCATGATTAGCTAAGTGACGTCATTTTCGTCGTCGTCGACGTCACAATCGTCTTTCATTATCATCCAGCTCCAGCTCCAGCTTACCTTGTAACGGTTATTTTTTCTTATTTTATTACTTATTGGAACGAAGTTCCTAATCGCGCGTTGTGAAAGGGGGCTAGACGGAAAAAATTCTTACGAAAAGTTGTCACGACACTTTTGTATATTTGATTTAAGAGCCATCTATTAACGTTATTGGCGCAACTGTGCTCTTCGAGATCGAATTACGAACGGCCAATAGATGGCGCAGAAGTAATTTATTGGTCTTTCTGTCTAAATAACTACGCATTGTACTAACATGTTAGAAAATATTAATCTTTAAAATTACTTACTTACAATGTAAGCAGCCATAATAACTTTTCATTCCTCGCTTTTTTTTTTGCCCTGGCTTAAAGCCACTTAAATTCACTTTAACGCATCACATTAATTAGTGAAGGAATTGTAATAAAATTTTATTACAATTCCTTCACTAATTAATCGAAAGGAACTTCGTTCCATCCGGGTGTCCCTTGACACCTCTCAAGTTTTTCTAAATTACATGGGGGAGTCCCCTAAGCCCGGACGGGTCCTAAAGCCGGACAGAATTTGAATCACTGCGAAGAAACGCGTCAATTTGTTGCTTGTGCCGCGGTTGGCAAGCTTCCCCCAAGTGAAGTGCTGGAGGGGAGTGCCAATAGCAAGTGCTGACTCGTTCGTCGTGGGGCGTGGTGCAAATTATGAGGTTAGTAAAAAAATTCTCGTTTTTTTTTGTGATTCATATCACACAATGTGAATGAGAATTTTTCTTGTATGTATCTAAGGGTCCCTAAGTTCGGACCAGGTGGTTCCAGGGTGGGTGATGCGCAATACATGGTTGCAATCAAGAACAACCACTGAGCCTCTCCCCACCAACTCCACTCCCACCTACTCGTGGTGAACCCTGTTACGTCGAGCAACCTATTACCGAGATTGTGGTACCCAACCCCTTTGGAGATATAGGTCGACAAGCGGACGGGAGAACGGGGGTCCGGTCATATCTCTTCATTAACCGGATGTTAGTCGTTGGCAGCAGGACGTACTGACTACTCATATAACATCACTGCGGTGCAGAAGGCAAGGGGAAACCACTGCACTATTTTCCCAAGAAATCCTATGAAAGTGGAAAAAGTAAAGAAAGTGTTGGGATGCGATCCGGCTACCACCCGGCGCCATGTTGAGTCCAGGTCTCATGGTGTGAAATATGCTACTGGCCACACTGTCGTGACTCACCAGGCACAGTGCGGACAGAATGCTACTGGTGACAGAATAACTGTTCACCGTACACAGCTGCGCAAAAAGTTAAGGATGGGAACCTGGAATGTTCGGGGAATGATCCAAACAGGGAAAAAAGAGATCATAGACAAAGAACAAGCACTTTACGACCTGAAAATACTGGGGATTACCGAAACTCATATGAGAGGTTCAGGATACTACACAACCCCGAAGGGCCACACTGTATACTTTTCTGGCCCAGAAAGTGAAAGTAAGAATGGTGTGGTTTTGTCGGTGTCTCCCGAAGTCAACAAATCGGTTCTAGGGTATAACCCGGTAAGTGACCGTATACTAACTCTGAGAATCAACACAAAACCATGTCGTGTCAATGTAGTAGTGGTATATGCCCCAACGTCCACCTCAACCGAATCTGATATTGAGGCATTCTACAACCAAGTCGACGATACTCTAAAAAGTCTGGCTAAAAGAGATATCACAATTGTGATGGGAGACCTTAATGCTAAGGTAGGGGACACGTCGAGAGATGGCCACCTAAGGGAAGTAGTCGGCAAATATGGACTTGGCACCAGAAACGACAGGGGCGAGAAATGGCTGCAATTCTGCGCGGAAAACTCCCTAACGATAATGAACACCTGTTTTAAAAACCACCCAAGGAGACTGTATACGTGGATAATGCCAGGTGATCGAGCACGTAATCAAATAGACTATATCGCTGTCGACAAGAGATGGAGATCGTGCATAAGCTCCACTAAAACGTATCCTGGAGCCGATTGCGGAAGTGACCACAAACTTTTAGTGGCAGAAATGTGTCTCAAACTGAAAAGATGCCAACGGTTAGTTCAACCCTCACATAGACCTAAACCTGGAGAACTAAATGCCTTCAGTAAGCGTTTTGGGACCAAATCAGCCGCCTTCGCCATTAATAGTCATGACAGCACTGACGACAACTGGAACAGAGTAAAAAAGCTTATCCTTTCATCACGCAAAGAGAGCCAGAGCAAACCAGTCGATGCTCCGAGAAAAACATGGATAACGGAAGAAACATGGAAGGCCATCAGAGAACGAAAGGAACTACTCAAAGGCAATGTTGACTCTGCGCGTACAGATTACCGGGGAATTTCGGCGAACATTCAACGTTTGTGCCGCAGGGACTATAATGACTACCTGAGGTCAGTTTGTCAGGACATAGAAAACCATGCGCTGAAATTCCAGACAAGGGATCTCTTCCTGAAAATTAAGACTATCACTCGAGAATTCAAGCCGAGAACCTGGGCCATAGAAAATGAGGAGGGGAGACTGTTGACCGAGATAGATCAAGTTACAGAAAGATGGAGATCATACTGTGGAAGCCTATACGCTGACTCTAAAGCCCAAACCCCAGTTACCGCGATTATGGACAAGCAAGGCTTGGAACCCGACATCCTCGAATCTGAAATCCGAAGTGCCCTGCACAAACTTAAGCTAAACAAATCAGCCGGTAGAGACAACATTTTTGCTGAAGAACTTAAGTGCTTAGGGGATCTAGGGGTGAAGATAATGCTTGACCTATGTAATCAAGTCTGGAAAACAGGCAGATGGTGCACTGACTGGAAAGAATCCTTATTAATTCCTCTGCACAAGAAAGGATCAACAAGAACGTGCGGGAACTACCGAACAGTTGCACTAATATCACGTGCCAGCAAGATATTGCTATACGTAATCAACGGACGACTACAATCATACCTTCAGTGGCAGATACCCAGTGAACAGGCGGGTTTCGTGAAAGGTCGAGGCACAAAAGAACAGATCGTGAATGTGAGGCAAATAATTGAGAAAAGCCGAGAGTTCAACACGCCAGTACTAATGTGCTTCATCGATTACTCAAAGGCGTTTGATTGTGTCAAGTGGGATTGCTTGTGGACTATATTACGAGAGATGGGCGTGCCTCAACACCTCGTCTCATTGATCGCTAATCTGTACCAAGATGGAGTATCCATGGTGAGGGTTAATGACGTCATATCAGGCCCCTTCAAGCCGGAAAAGGGGGTAAGACAGGGATGTATTCTCTCTCCCATTCTCTTTAATATATACGGTGAATATATTATGAGGAAAGCCTTAGAAAAATGGGAGGGAGGAGTCTCTGTCGGGGGGATAAAGATCAGCAACCTGAGATATGCGGATCTTCAGAAAGAGAGCTAGCTGATCTATTTGGTAGAGTAGAATACGAGAGTGGACTGGTTGGACTTACTATTAACAAGGCGAATACAAAAGTCATGCTCATCGACAGAACCGGTCAATTTTCCAGAACGGGAGAACTCGCAGATCTTGAGTTTGTCAGCGAGTTTATATACCTCGGATCACTACTTACTGACCAAGGAGGAAGCGAAAAAGAGATCAGGAGAAGAACTCAGATGGCCAAAGCTGCAATGAGTAAGCTGAAACGTATCTGGCAGGACAGAAAGGTCTCCAATGTCACCAAGATGAGACTAGTCCGGACACTGGTTTTTTCAATATTCCTCTACGGCTCAGAATCGTGGACAATACGGGCAATAGAACGAAAAAAGATAGAAGCTTTTGAGATGTGGTGTTGGCGAAGAATGCTCCGCATACCGTGGACCGCCAGGAGGACAAGCAAATCTATCCTTGAGCAACTTCGCATAACAGATAGACTATCCACGATATGCTACCAAAGGATTCTCGGTTATTTTGGTCACATTGCCCGTCGGGAACCAAATAACCTTGAAAAGTTGATGGTTATGGGCAAGGTAGATGGGAAAAGACCTCGCGGACGGTCACCTAACCGCTGGTCTGACCAAGTAACCGCCCTCACTGGACTCTCTGTTACGACGGCCCTAAGAGAAGCAGAGAACCGAACGAAGTGGAAAAGCATAATATTTAAAGCCATGAAGGCCTTTCAGGGACACGACCTTCAGTAATGAAGAATACGACGAAGAAGAAGAAGTTCGGACACTCTCAACTTAGTTTTTGTTGAAATTATTATTTTTATTTTTTGTTTTTCAGATTCAAAATGGGTAAACCCAAACCGAGATGTGAGAATACCCCCAAACATGAAATATTTAAAAAAGTCATCAATAAAGTGATGTCAACGAAATACGTTTGTAGAAAACATTCCTGATTATAACCAAAGTTATTAAAATTATGATTAGTTTTCTTTATTAATAACTAGTGATTTGTTCTATTGTAATAGGTACTGTTACAAAAATGATTGTTAAAATAATGTTTAAGTTTAAAAATGAACGAAAAGTTGGCTGTCCGTCATTAGGGGGCCTTTTTGAAAACGTCCATTTTTCTATGTTTATTATTCCTTATTATGTAGTACATTTAAAGTGACATTTGAGATTGCTAATAAATCTGTGTTGATTAGTTATATAGTTGAGAGCTTATTAAAGAGAAATAAACAAATTAATCTATAAAACGATGTTTTTTATTTTTGTTATTCCTTAAGTGTCCGGTTCTCGGGGACCTCCCCTATTTATTGTATTAATTGATGGGTTTGGTTTATTTAAAGATTATTTTCTTCTTTTGATTCAAATTCAAATTTAAATTCAAATTCTTTGTTTGCTTTAAACATGGTATTTATAGGTCTTACAATTAAAACAGAAGTACAAACATGTTTAGCTATTGGAACTATAGCATGCAAAATCGAGTCATAACATATTTTAAAATTTATTGTCAAAGAATGTTTTAAGGGAGTAAAAGTTATGGGTATTAAGCCATTCCAATAATTTGGTTTTAAATAGTCTATTATTTAAGATTTTAAGTTCCCTAGGTATTTTATTATAAATTCTTACACACATAGTTAGACAACTTTTGCCGTATTTGGACAGTCTGGGAGTGTCATAAAAAACTAATCTATTTTGGTCTCTCCGATTTCTAGAGCTTACGTCAGACACTTTAACAAAATATTCTTTATATTTCCATACAAACATGCATATTTCATATATATAAAGACACGGTAGCGGTAATAAACCAAGTTTTTTAAATATTGGCTCGCAGGACTCATCAGGCGCTACCCCATAAATGGCTCTGATGCATTTTTTTTGCGCAACAAACGCTCTATTTCGGTGATAGGATTTAAATAAAAGTTTGTTCGTTAAAATGTTTATTTTTACTATTAATTTATTTATCTACACAGATAAATCTCGCGCCAAGCTTTTACATCATATAAATTGTGTAATTTAATAAATTGATGGGTTTGGTTTATTTAAAGTTTATTTTTTTCTTTTGAGAGCATTTTACAAAAAAATTATTGTGTCCAGATATTGTGTCTCTCTGTCCAGAGCAAGTATGGACCAATCCCTCCTGTAATCGTCAAACTCATCCCGACATCTTAGTATAAGTCTACCTCGATGTCACTTGACGTTTTCCGGGACCTACGTTGTGGTTGCTTTAGCCCATGATACGTTCGACATGCAGTAGATGTGGCCGGCCCAGGACATTGTAATTGAAATACTTTGACGTTTTGTTTAGACGAATAGAATTTATTACACTTGGCTTTCAATTGACACGACACAGTTTCACTTGTTACAGAATGTCTATTATATTATTTCTTGTATCTATCGCAGCCATCTGGTTGAATCTGCTATTTGATTGAATGACTAGCGCGTTCATTGAATGACGACATTTAATTGATTGACTAAAGTCTAAAGTACAACTCGTCAAGTTGTTTAATGTAACGTTCAACGTCTTGACTGAACGACATTTAGCATAGTCGTTGAATGGGATATAGCCAACTTTGTAATGTTTGGTTCGGGGGTACCCCGACTCGGATAGGTTAGGCTAGAAGGGGATGGCGGGGTCTAGTGAGCGAGCAAAGCGAGCGAACGTCGACCTACGCCTTTTAGTCAACTTTAGTGTTTTGAGGTTAGGTTACAAAAAATGCATTTTCTTTTGATATGAGTGATACCAGGGGGTCGGTGGACCTCCCCCTCCCCTCCCCAACACCACACCACCCATCCCAAATTTCAATCACCTGACTGATTTTACGGCCGCTCTGTTCAAAGGCTATGTTACAATCCGCTAACTAGTTGGACGTTGAGTGACGCTTGTTCAATCAACGTTCGGCCTAGTCATTTAATTGAATGTCGTCATTCAATGAACGCGCTAGTCATTCAATAAAATAGCAGATTCAACCATATGACGGCGACATATCCATTGGCTGAACCCTATCTCTTAAGATAAAGGCTAGACCTAATTTAAGGGATAGAGTCTATAATTGTGCTTACAGTTACAGTGTGATACAATTTACAACCAACAATGTTACATGCAGTGCAATGTGTTTATTGTCTTATGAAATAAATATTTTTATTATTATTATTCCATTTATTTATTTTATATAAGTACATATTAAATGACATTTTTAAATATTCGTAATTATAAAAATAAAAACATTTAAAAATATAAAAAATAGTAGCCCACCGATATCGGGAACGGGTACATAATAGAATATCGAAAATTAAAATGTCTGCAGTTAAAATGTCAATGTTTAAAATACCGAAAATTCAAATGTCGGACGATCATAATACCGAAAGGTTATGTTGTCGAATGGTTAGAAAACCTACGTCCAATTTATGTCTAAAATCTAATTATCGATTAACGTAATATCGAAAGGTTTAAATGTCGAAGTACAGAATAACTAATGATCTAAATACCGATTGTTTGAATGTTGAACATTAAAATACCTACGGGTAAAATGTCAACGTTCAAAATATTGAAAATTTAAATATCGATTGTATCGTAACTAATATAGAAAATTGTTATGCCTAAGCTTAAAATGTCAACATGTAAAACACTTTAGTTAATTATATTTACGTTTAAAATACTTACTAAGTAGTCAAAATATCGAACAAATTAAATTAAAAAACGGCATTTTAACTGTAGACATTTTAATTTTCGATATTCTAATACGTACCCATCGGGAACAGGTTCCAAGCTACCGGTGGACAGGGCTCCTGAGAGAGAAATCTCCGTACTATAGGGGAGGGAACCCACGGGGGGGAATCAACTTTTTTTTTATGACGTTCAAAAGTGCCTTTTAATGGTCTAATTTAAATAAATGATTTGACTTTGACTTTGTTTGTCCGCGATTATCTCCCGTTTGTCTGAACCGATTTTGATTCGGTCTTCAGAAAAGTGTTTGTCACATTCTGGAGAAGGTTTTAGTATACAAAACACAGAAACTTATTCAGTGCTTTTTGAAAAATACATCAAAAACCGAGAAGACGTTTTCGTTTCTTCCATCTTTCCATCTCTGTTTTAACTGTGTTGCCTTTCCTTATTGAATTTGGGTGGGAAGGAGGCACTAAAAAGTGGAAAATAAAAACTTTTTTGAAAAAAGAGAACCGCCTTAAAAAAAACTAAAAGAGGGAATAACTTTAGTGCAGAACACACATGACTTTAGTTTCGGAAGTCGGTGGCTTTGTTCTGTTTGTTGTTTTGTATTGCCGACTTCCGAAAGTAAAGTCATGTGTGTTCTGTGCTAAAGTTATTCATCACTTTTTTAGTTATTTTAGAAGGCGTACTTTCAAAAAAGTATTTTTTCAGAAAAGTCTTTACTAATACTTTTCTGTAAAAAGACTTTGACTTTGACCGCCACCGGTCAAAAGTATAAAACAGGATAACTGCATGTTCATAGGAAACAGCGCGTTTGGCTTTGCTTCGTCGGTGTAAAAGTGATTTTCATATTTTAATAGTTTACGTATACGACAGACTTTTTGTGCGACCGAGACTGCGACGAAATGATTGTCGGTCATGACACACGAGGGCCAAAACAGGTCGTTTAGTCGGTTTACTGAAAATTCGAAGACTCGATATATTCGGACATAGTGTCCGAAACGATATTTTTTGACTGATGATTCGAGCACCTATAAAACATTAGTACGTGGAGAGTTTTACTTCTTTCGCGCGGTGGGCCGCGCGGAAGAAGTGAAACTTCGTAATGTGGAAATGAAAACGCACGCATGCGTTCGAGTGCCACACATTCACTCTCGCTCTGTCTCTTTTTTTTTTTTTGTTTTTTATATTGTTATAGGCTTGCGTTTGACCGCAACTCACCTGATCTTAAGTGATGATGCGGCCTAAGGTGGAGCACGCTTGCCTAGAATAAACCGGTTCACTCGTGCCTTGAAGATACCCAGATTATATGTATCGGGGAATAGAGAGGCGGGCAGTGAATTCCACAGTCTGGCAGTTCGCATAATAAATGTGGAGTCAAAGCGCTTGGTTCGAGACCGTGGAACTTCAACCGTATAGCGGTGACGCTTCGCCGTATCCCTGCTAGTCCGGTGATGGAATGGGGATGGGGGAATTAAGTTGTGCAATTCCAAAGCACAGTCTCCGAAATGTACCCGATAAAAGACCGATAGGCTGGCAACGCCGCGGCGGTGTTCAAGGCTTTGGAGCTTAGCCTTAACCAAGAAGTCGTTGTCTATGCCTCTTGGCACGTCTTTCAATAACTTCCAACGCCTCCAGCTGGTACTTGGCAGATCCATCCCAGAGGTGCGAACAGTACTCCATGCACGATCGAACTTGTGCTTGGTATAGGTTCAGCATCTGTTCCGCTTTCTATTCCCCCTCCCCAGGAGCGTTAAACGTTTAATGCAACCTTGTTAGAAGTCGCATAAGAAGGTTCACTTCATAAAACTGTTTTGTACAGTCAGATGAAAAACTTACAACGATAAAATTCTGTTAAAAATTGTTTTTTACAACTGTAGGCTGGGCGGAAGACCGAGAATCTTCAGTAAGCTAGTTAGTCATCGTAGACCTGATGGCAGAAAAAGTCTGTCGTCTGCTTTTACTACTGCCACGAGATTGGCCGTTGTAACAATTCTGATAATTTAAGAGAAATAAAAGGCTATGCAGAATTGTACGAATTGAATTTAATAGCTCTCACAGAAATATTAAAATGTGATGAGTATCAAAAACTGCAGTAGTAAATTTAAAACACTAACCTAGACGCACTAGGATTAGGCAGAGATTTCCAGGTTAGTAGGATCCACAGCCTGGCCGGCAACAGGATCTGACCGAAGATAGACTGGCGCGGTCGGCTCCTAGCTCTGGGACGGAGGTCCCCAGGCGGTCCTATCAGTAGGACCCGCCCTGGGAGCAGCAGACACGCGACAGCTCGACGGCTTGACTTAACCGACTCTCGGTTGTGGACCGGTAGTCTTGCAGTAAGTAGACTGGTAGACTTCAGTAACGTAAGCATATGAGTAATCAGCGTGTTACCCAAGCGATAGCGAGATCTAGACTGACTCCTTGACAGGTTTTGTTTTCTGACCGCTCTTCCGAAATTCATAAAAGATCCAAGTATGAATCCTCTTTCTAGAACGGTCGTATCGGTTTTCTAAAGCGAGGTATTATAGTACCGGCCAGACTCAATTATTGCAGACTGCCAGTTATTTTTATTTATTAGTGCGAATAGGATTTAAAGGAACACGCGATACATCAGCGGGTGTTCAGCCGTTTAATATAAAATACAAACATACATGCTTATATAATCTACAGCATGGAGGATTTACGTAAGCCATAAACTTTTTTAGAAGTAATGTTGACGATCGTCAAGTTTGACGACTGTCATTGACAAACATGTCAAAGCAAAACATTATTTATTTTCAGATAAAACTATAAATATTTAACAGGAATAAAATGTAACGTAATACAGACAGGATCCGCATAAAAACTGTAAGTACATAATATATATTCTATTTTAAAAGATTACAAGAATCTATAAAAACAAATATTATAAAATGTAAACATCAAATGTTATGAATGATAGCATGCTTATGAAAAGTAAATAAAGTTATCGTGTTAAACCGAATACTATACCGTGTAGATATTAGTTTGGTAAAATAATGTTTTTTTTGTTTTGGTTTGTACTTAGTTATTTGCCAAAATTTCTTACGTTTATTTAAAAATACAAGTACTCACGGATTAAACTTTTCTGTCTCCTTGTCAATATGGCCAACGACTTCTGTGTTATATAACTGAAATAATAATTAAAACGTTATCATAATACTAGCTTTTGCCTGCGTCTCCATCTCTGTGCACTTAAGAATTAAGTCAGTCCGTATAGTTATCCCACGCGAATACAAAAACAGGATAACCTTATTTATGTGTTAGGCAAATACCAGTATGTGCGTAAAATTTCAACAGATTCCATTAAGTTGCTGAAGCGTGAAAGAGCAAGGGTCCTTTTACTGTCAAAAGATGGATGGAATGTGTGAAGACTGACATGAATGAAAAGGAATCATGACGTTGGACCTTTGATGTTGCGCCGACACCAAGTAACACAAGGGCCTGCATATTATATAAATCCGGGTTAATCAATATAATTTGCTAAATGACGTAAAAGATAATCTAAATCAAATAAAAAAGTCGACATTATTAAAAATCGTAGGCGAAGCAACATATTGTGCGACCTATGTCAGCCTGAGTTTCCGGAGAATAAAACCTACGACGATTTGGTAAAACTAGTTTAGAAGAAATTTAGAACTGCAGCGATCTGAGTCCGCCTTACTCTATAATAAGAATAGAAAAAGTCACTCACCAAAACAGACACTAATAGAAAGCATATTAAATGCATTATAAAGAAATTCTGTACAACCAACATCGGTAGTGTAATACAACATACAAATTAACTCAATTCTACTCTTTACACACTGTGAATCGTTGCTAATCTTACTGGGTTTTGACAATAACGCACAGAAATATTATCAAAAACCCCGTTCATTAATCATTTTTGTTTTTGGGGTTCCGTATTTACTTCCTTGTTAATGAAACTTAACGCGATTAGTACAGTAAGGGTATTATTGGACTAGCTTCTGACTACCACTCTGCTTGCGTAGATTTCAAAATTAAACAATAGTCTTAAATCTTCTCAGGGTAACAAAAATCCGGAATAAAAAAATCTTATTTGTTAGCTAAGAATATTTTATTAAGGGCGCGTATTCGATTTAGCGCAACTCAAAATCTAAACGATTGCTAGAACGACATAGCAGCATTGACACACACTAGTACAATACAATGGTCTGTTGGCCTAAGTTGGAACACGCTTGCCTAAGATGAACCGGTTCACTCGTGCCTTAAAGATACCCAGATTATACTTATCAGGGAACAGAGAGGCGGGCAGGGAATTCCACAGTCTGGCAGTTCGCACAATAAATGAGGGGTCAAAGCGCTTGGTTCAAGACCGTGGAACTTCAACCATATAGCGGTGACGCTTCGCCGTATCTCTGCTCGTCCGATGATGGAACGGGGATGGGGGAATTAAATTGTGCAATTCCAAAGCACACTCTCCGAAATGTACCCGATAAAAGACCGTAAGGCTAGCAACGGTGCGGCGATGTTCAAGGCTCTGGAGCTTAGCCCTAACTAGGGAGTCGTTGTTTATGAGCCTCTTGGCACGTCTATCGATGACTTCCAATGCCTCCAGTTGGTATTTTGCCGATATGAAAGAATTGTTTTCGCTTCAAAAAACTATAATTAAAAATTATACGTTTACTCTGTAGCTGCCTAAATCAAGACTTAATCTTTTCGAAAACTGTAATTGTCTTTAAATAATCTGCTCACATCATTTCGATATTGCTCTGGGCAAAACACGAAAACAAGAAGTTTTCGTCACGAATCGAATACACGCTCTTAAGCCAAAACTTAACCTAATTTACAGGGCAAACAAACAAGGTACTAGAAAAGGTGAAACTGGGCTTAAACTAGGATAAGCTCCTGTGCTTTAAGCATCAGTTTTATTCATCACCTGTTTTTGCTGGCCATTTTACAGTTGAACACAATAGTAGATCAATATCTACATCGGTGAGTAGTATAAAACTAACAATATATTAACGGAGACTTAAAATTGATATTGTCACTTTCTTTTTGTTACAAAATGTAAGGAATGGCATGAGTTTCCGTGGTTTTGTGCAACTCAACGTATGTGTGCCAAATTTCAGCTAATTCTGTTCTGCTTTCCAGCTTTCAAGAATGACCAACATCCATTCATACTCACAAACTTTCGCATTTATAATGCTAGTTGGATTGTTTATGTACACCCAAACCGCATTCGTAAGCTGTCAGTGTGATCATGACACTGACAACTCTTGAACGACTTTTTGATGTGCTGTGTGTCACTTTAATTGGTCAAATTCGTCTATACTCGGCATAAGAGCATAAAGTAATTTACAGTTTGTAGTTGTATTCTGTGTTGTAGCTCGTGGCTAAGTTAAAACCGTACAGATCGATCGTTCAAAGGATATGCTACGCTAGCCGCGGTCGATCTGTGGATGGGTGGCCATCCCTTTCATACCGAGTTCCCTCCGTGCCTTGGAAAGTGTCGTTTGTATATTTTTGGCAGTCGTTATAGTCAGAAGCCAGAAAGTCTGACAACCAGTCTTACCAAGGGGTATCGTGTTACCCAGTAACACGATACCCCTTGTAATATCGGGAATACTACACCTGAAACCATTTACTTAGGAACGACGCCAATTCCCACCGTAGAGAAGTTTAAATAGTTAGGCTCCATGCTCACGCCCGATACTAACGTTGACACCGATGTGACACACAGAATTAACGTAGCGTGACAAAAATGGCGATCGCTTACAGGTGTGTTGTATGTTGTGTGATGTACGAACTCCCATACATACCAAGGGAAGTGTACAAAACAGCAGTCCGACCAGCTCTACTCTGTGGGGCTGAATGGTGGATAAAAAAAATACACATGATTAAAAGATACATACCAATGAAATCGGCACACAGAGCAACTGATCAGAACAGAACAGAACACCAGAACAGTCCCTTGATAGACGTCAACAGTTGCATTCTGTGTCATTGGAAGAGGTACCGCATTTTAAATATCTCGGAAGTCATGTCTCCAACGACAATAGACTGGCGTCTGAAATTCCATAACGGATTGCTAAAGCAGCTGCCGCCTTTGGGAAGCTTCACAAGCGTGTGTGGACCTCTCATGACCTGAAACTGCAAACGAAAATATGCGTTTATAAGGCCTTGGTTTTACCAATACTCACCTACGCCGCGGAAACCTGGTGCCTCTATAGAGGTGATATTAAAAGGCTTGACACTTTCCATCTTCGGTGTCTTCGGTCCATCCTCCGCATAAAGTGGCAGGATCGTGTTCCTAACGCGGAGGTGCTAAGGCGCACTGGAATGATGGGCACGGAGGCGCTTTTGATTAAGATCCAACTGAGATGGTGTGGTCATATACAGCGTATGGATAACAGTAGACTGCCTAAAACCGCTTTCTACTCAGAGCTTGCCCAAGGAAAACGAGCACAGGGTGGTCAATACTTACGCTACAAAGATGTCCTCAAACGTCACCTTAAGACCTGCGGCATACCCGTTGATCGGTGGCAGGAGCTTGCTCGAAACCGAGGAAGATGGCGAGCTTCAATCCACAAAGCAATTGAATGCTTTGAAACAAATCGTCTTGAAGACCTAGACAAGAAGCGACAGATACGCAAAAGTCGCCCAAACCCTTCATATATCTACACGTACAACGATAATAATCAGCTCTTCTGTACACGATGTGACCGGGTTTTCAAGACCAAGTTTGGATTTGCTAGTCATCAGAGGGCTCACGAAAGAGAAGACAAATAGTCTGGGTCGCTGTCGCCGGATACGGTGAACAGGACTATATATAGACGTCAACAATACGCTGAGTACCTGGCATCTCAACAGTATGCTGAGTATCTGGTGTCACAACGGGCTGCGGAGACACCAGAACAGTCCCAAAATCGACGGCAATAGTATGCTGAGTATTTGGTGTCACCACAGGATGCGGAGACACCAGAATAGTCCCATAAGCGACGGTAACTGCATGGTGAGTATCTGGTGTCATAAAGGGCTGCGGAGATAGCAGAATAGTCCCAAAATTGACGGCAATAGCATGCTGAGTATCTGGTGTCAGAATAGGGAGCGCAGATACCAGAATAGTCCCAAAATCGACGGCAACAGCATGCTGAGCCTCTGGTGTCACAATGGGCTGCGGGGACACCAGAACAGTCCCAAGCTCGGCGTCAGCAGCAGGCAACTTACATGACATTCCAAAGAACCACTGAAACCTTTGAAGCAGCTGAATCTCGCAGACGTCCAGTCGCTGAAAGCTGCCCTTTCAGCGACTGCACGTCTGTCACAGGAACGTCAAACATTTACAAGAAACACGTGGGAGGTGTTTGGATATGACGAGACTCTTGGTTATGAAATTCACAAGTTTATTTAGATAGAAGCGATGAAATGATGATTGCAAATTTTGCAGATGAGTTCTTAAATGGAAAGAAGAAACAGCAGGTATGTGTTGTTCGGGTGGAAAAGTAGCCAATCATTCTATAGATGAGCCAGTTGAACCTACAAGAGAACTTCTCTCTGATGACACATATGGGTCTCGCTGTTTACTAAGAAGTATAAGAAAATTTCTTTCTGAAGTCTGGTTTTAGTGCAGATAAAATTGTCTGAATGCCAGGTCTAATCCTTTCAGTTTTTTTTTTTTTCTGCTACCGTACTACAAGCGAAACCGCTATAAGTAACCCTTTCCAAAAATAATAGTATGTGTCTGTCCGTTTGCTTATCTGTGTGTATGTTTCACGGCTAATCTGATGAGCTGTTTGTGATAAAATTGATTTGGATAGTCTGAAACCTGGGGAAGGATATAAGCTACTTTTTTATCCACCAACCATGCAGGCGAAGCCGCGGGCGAAAGCTAGTAGGTGCCTAAATCATAAAATGGTTCTTAAGATTTTATAATTATTAAATAAAAAGCTTTTTACAAAAAAGACAACCGCCTTCAAAAAGTGAAAAATAACTTTAGCACAGAACACACATTGACTTTAGTTTCGAAATTCAGTGGCTTTGTTCTGTTTGTTGTTTTGTATTGCCACCGACTTCCGAAACTAAAGTCAATGTGTGTTCTGTGCTAAAGTTATTTTTCACTTTTTGAAGGCGGTTGTCTTTTTTGTAAAAAGCTTTTTATTTTCCGCTTTTTAGTACCTCCTTCTCATTCAAATCTATTAAGAAGAGATTGAAAGTTAACTACTACAAAGATTGATGAAACTAAAACGTCGTCTATGTAAAATTTTTGGGTATTTGTTGATTTTTCAAAAAGTGCTTAATCAATTTCGATAAAATTTATATGGGACCACCCCTGAAGCATACCCTATCTATAAAAAAAAGAATTTTCAAAATCGGTTTACGTTTGCCTGAGAAATCGCGTAACAAATCGCGCACATACTTAATGCAAATTTAAGACTTATACGGTTTTCTCATAGATGCCATGGTCAGAACTGGACCAAATTAAAATGGGACCACACGGGAAGCACCAGCTTCCAAATAAAAAATCATAAAGAATCATCAAAATCGGTTCACCCAGTCCCGAGAAATCAGGTAACAAACATAAAAAAAATAAAAAAAAAACCAGACGAATTGATAACCTCCTCCTTTTTTGAAGTCGGTTGAAAATATTATTACTTCATGATAATGCATAATATAACTATTGTAATTTATGTGTAAAATTTTGTTTGCCCAGGTGACGACAGAGCATGGAGAACATTACCAAAACATCATCATTTCAGCCGAAAGACGTCCACTGCTGGACATAGGCCTCCCCCAAGTGTCGCCACATTGACCGGTCCCGTGCGACTCGCATCCAGCGGATCCCCGCAACCTTTACCAGGTCATCGGTCCACCTACCAAAACATGTTGTAATAATATACGCACCCCTTACCCATGTTGGCAAATAAATAAATGATTTGATTTGATAAGTTCTAATAATGATTCCGACAGATTTTTAATTATTACGCCGATTTCTACCTACGGAACCGATGAGCAATTTAAACTCGCACTTAGTGGATATTTTTTAACATATTTGATAACAATTTTCCTTAATAACGGTTACTATCAAAAGAAAAATAATATTTAAGTAACTTAATTATCGCGAACTTTGTAATTTCCGTTGCTATTTTAGCAAGTTACCTAATGAGAAATTCGATAAGGTGGCAAATATCGATCGATATCGATGATTTTTGTTATTATAATTGTTTAAATACGTATTCGTAACTACCGTCTCCAATTTATTTACTTATTATCATACAAACAGATTCTGAGCTGAAAATTTGGCCTACTGAAGATTCGGGCACAATATTATTCGGACACAGTGTCCGAAACAATATTTTGTACAGTCGAAAAAAACTGTTTTGTACAGTCAGATTAAAAACTTACAACAATAAAACCTGGTTTAATACTGTTTTTTACAACTAGATATATAGGCGGAATTTGTTCATCATCATTATTATCATTTCAGCTGAAAGACGTCCACTGCTGGACATAGGCCTCCCCCAACGATTTTGTTCATTGGAAGTTTTTTACATGACTGTACAAAACAGCTTTCTTATTGGTGTTCTAATTCCTATTTAAATCATCAGTGAAAACAATATCGTTTCGGACACTTAAGTTCCGTTCCGAATCTTCAGTAAGCCAAAAATTTACAAAATGTCGTAAGAATAACAAAAAAATTCAGCACAAAAAAAAAATTGTGAAAACATTTTTGTAACGCCGCGGATTTCTTGACGTTGCGTTAGGTCACTGTTCGTTTTGTCCTTGGTCGAAATACCAGTAATCACGTACCTACCCGATGTGAGAAATGTAATACTTTTATATGAGACTAGACATTTTATCCGCGACATCGTCCGCGTGAAGTTTCTTTTAAATAAATAATAAATAAATAAATATCATTTTCTTGGGGGTTTAATCCAACATTTGATAAATGTTATTATGTTTGTTTGTTTGTTGGTTCGAACACTGTCCGAAATGTTAGATGTTTGTTAGAAATAGAGTAGACGTTCAAACTGTGTAAAGAATTTATTGCTACTAAAGTAAATATGATATTATAATGTTTAGCCTAATTGCAATACTGACGTAAATGACGTATGACTAAGGTCAATGTACAGCGTAGCTCGTACATACCTAGCGTCTTCTGTTGTTTCTATGACAGTCAGTCCAGACCTCCCCACTAAAAAGTGTGCAGGCGTCAGGCAGTCTAGGTCGTCTACGTTTTCACTAAGCGGGCATAATGGTCTGGAGTTCAGGCAAGCTTCCAGTTTTGTCAGGACTGTTGTATACTCCTCAAATGTAAGTTTTTGTTCACCGACTACTCGTTTCAAATGATGTTTCAATCTCCTTATGGCTCGTTCCCACAGTCCTCCCGCTGATGGCCAAGCGGGGGCATTAAAATGCCACTCTATGTTCATCTCTGCGACCTCCTTCTGTAATAGGTCGTTTTTATATGTGTTTTCAATTTCGCCCAACTGTTCCAGGAGTAATCGGTTTGCGCCAACAAAGTTTGTACCATCGTCACTATAGAATGTTTGCACGCTATGTTATGTAAATGAGTAGCAATAAATCCATCAAGGGAGTCTTTCGTCTACTCATTTACATAACATAACATACCTTAACAAGTTTACGTAACTGTAACATAACATTTTCACTGTTGGGCATTACAACCCCAACACATTTATTTCTGAGTAAATGGTACATCAAGATCTTAATAAATTAATTATAAGTTTCACATTATACTGTGTGGAAATATTAAAATTAGAGTTACTTAAATTAATCTCACAATAAAATTCCTACTCTGTGTTGAAGTCTTAAATGGTAGATACATGATAAGTTATCTTACAGGTCGCAATTTTTTTAATAATATGTACCTAGCACATATCGCTCAGGGATAACATAGCTTCTTATATTTTTTAACCCCCGACGCAAAAAGAGTTGTGTTATAAGTTTGACGTGTCTGTGTGTCTGTGTGTCTGTCTGTGGCACCGTAGCTCTTAAACGGCTGAACCGATTTGAGTGCAGTTTTTTTTTATTTGAAATCAGGTTGTCTACCGGTGGTTCTTAGACATTCATTCATCATTAATTTCAGCCGAAAGACGTCCACTGCTGGACATAGGCCTCCCCCAAAGGGGGGGTTTTGCCACAATCGCCACGCTTGGTACAAAGGTACAGAGAACACTGCTGCCTATTCTCTGGTGAGTCCCTTAGTCCCTTCTTACGACACCCACGGTAAGATAATATGGGATGGTGCTATTCTTTACGTCTGACACCATACGGTTCACGTCATTATTATTATTATTATTAGAAAAAATACAAGGTTAAACGATGCTCTCTACGAAATGGAGCATCAAAATCGGTTCAGCCGTTTCAAAGTTATCAGCTCTTTTGTTAGCTCTGATCTTAGACGCATAGTGGGTTTTTACTTTACTTTCAAACATATGTGTGACCACCCATGTATGCTATATAAATATGAATGATTATGAAATTCTGGGTCTGGTGCTGCAGCCAGGATATACAGCACACTAACTTACTCTTTTGAAAAAATAATAGCAGATATATTGTCATTGGATTCGATTAGTTTTATTTGAATAACTTACAGCTAGCTAGGTACAAACATTACATTAAATTAGTAACATCGATAGAGCCAATAAAAAGTTTTCAATACGGTGTATTCCCGTTCGTCCCTTCGACTTCGTCCCACTCGTGGGACGAACGGGAATTCGTTATTTTTTTTCCCAATCGTCTAGTAGTCTCCACGACCATTAGTAGTCTCCACGACCACTAATAGTTTGTGTCCACGATCCGATCCACTAAACAAATTAAAAATACCGGAAAAAAACAAAACCGGAGCAAAAAAGAACAATAAAAAAAATACCGTTAGTTTACCGTGGAGGTAACTTACGAAGCCGTTAGTTGCCGTCTGAGGTACTAATGATGCCGTTAGTGTCACTAACGAAGCCGTTGGAAGTTGTGGAAACTACCAATGATGCCTTTGGAAAATCTGGTGGGACCACGGCGTACAAAACCGCTCAGAACCCGGTACCTTATATCCTATAAGAAAAAAAAAGACTTCGTGCCTGACACGGAGCGGTGTTCCTAAAATTCCTTATCCATTAATCCTGTCAACTCAAAGACTTTGTGTTTATCACAGAGCGGTGCTCTTGATTCCTATCCTTTATTCCTGTCAAACCAAGACTTGGTGTCTATCACAGAGCAGCACCTTCCACGTGAGAATGAAACACTATACAAAATCAAACAAACAAATTACACACAGCATACCTAAAGTATGTAGATTCTTAGCTGTAGTCATGTAGGGCACATCATCTCACATCACAACATTTACATTTGAGTAGCGATAAGCTAAGAAGAATTACAAGCTATCAATATTTACTGAAACTAACTTAATAATCAGTTCTAGTTAAAATTATTGTAGGAAAATACAAACAATAATATTCTACATACTTGTGACAATGAAACTATCAAGTTGACCTGCTGATCATGCAATATCAATAACAAATCATTGTAAATAGAATCTACCTAAAGCATATTGATTGTTACTCTGTACTTATGTTGATTGTTCATAAATGCATTCGTTAATTCGATACCTCAGTATAAGACAAAGATTTAGTTTGCAGTTTTTTTTATTATTTTAAGCGTTCAATTCTAATTGAAATTGTCTACTTACTACAATTCAATGAATATTGTAAGATCATACAAACAACAATATTCTGTAACTTGTGAAAATGAAACTATTCGACTAACAACTGATGATGCCATATCAATAAAATCAATCAGTGATCAAAGTAAACTTTTTTTGTTTTGGTGCATAATAAGTTTTAAATTCGATAAAGGATAAAACAAAAAAAAAATACAAAAAATTAAAAGGAAGCTTAGAAACGGTACCTAATTGAAACTAAAAATGTAATCCCAAAAATATTTTGAAATGCTCTGCTCATTTTTATGACAAGAAGATGGAGTCAAGATGCTGAAGGGAACTGAGAGACAAAAATTAAAAAAATAATGATTTATTTAAAGGACAGTCATTTTGGTATGTGTATAAAATATGTAAACAAATATAAAAAAATCTCAACAATTTTTGCAAAGGTGGGTCCATTAATTACTATTACTGACTGTACGCACGTACCTATAAGGTTACGTCGGCAACCTATGCAACGCGGCACTCACGTAGTTTGTATGAGTTGTAACAGATGTCGCTACTTTTGCTTGTTCCATGAACGTTTGTTTAAAATGTTCTAATGGACGTATCCTTCCTTTTGAAATGATTGTAGGAATCCCTCACAACCAGTGTGTGAAAAAAAAGTGTGTGTTTATTTTTGTGAAGTGAGTCTGAACTTCTACACTTTCTATTGGGAATATTAAACTCATCATCATCTGCCTTTTGCCAGCTATGTTCGGATCGGCTTCCAGTCTAACCAGATGCAGCTGAATACCAGTGATTTACATGGAGCGACTGCCTATCGGACCTCCAACACAACCCAGTCACTGGGTAACACGATGCTCCTTGGTAAGACTGGTTGTCAGACTTTCTGGCTTCTACCCATAACGACTGCCAAAGATGTGCGATCGACGGCCGGGACTTTACGTGATTTCCGAGGCACGCAGGGAACTCAGTTTGAAATGGATGGTCACCCATCCACAGACCGACCGCGGCAAGCGTAGCTTAACTTTTGACCGATCGATCTGTACGGCATTTACTTAACCACGAGCTCCTACCTTGTTTTGGGAATATTATTTTTTTTTTTTCATTTTCTATTCGGTTTTTTTTCTCTATCCACTGTATTTTAAGCGTCGGATAGTTTCTTTAAGTCATACCCTCCTATTTAAGACGACCGCGCCTCAATCCATTATCCATCCATTAAATGTAAATCCACTACAATGTAGTTTTGAATCCAGGGGCCAGTTAGTTATGTGAATAATTGAACAGCCATTACAGATAATGGCTGATACACCACCAATCAATTGACATACGTTTTATGAGTTGTCAAAAGGCGATTTCCCCATAGATTTGGTATGGTATACATATGTCGTCACTTGTAGGTGATCGTTTGCCAACTCAATTGACTATTTATTGCTTTCAATGCAGACATTTGTTTATAAATTAAAGACTCTCTTCTGTAATAGAAGCAGCTGTCACCGTCCAGTTCTAGAGACATATCTAGTAGATATTGTAGTAATGTTGCAATTCCCAAAAGTCAGTCTGTTACTGTAATTTAGGAATTACATAAAGTAACAAAAATGTGTAGTATATTTTAGAACATAGCAGGACGTTTTCGATGGCCTTCAAAGGAATTGGCGAAATAATAATAATAATATATTCTTTATTTCAGACACAGAGATCCATAGTTAAAAAGTAAATTACAGTAATTATAAAAAAAAAAAAAATAATGCAATTTCGGTCAGTACATAGTAACTGTTTCATTGTGTAATCTGTACCCAACGACTATATGTTAATGACGTTATAAGCCTATCTGCCAGGCCGCTAACAATGGTATTAGTACACTTGTAAATTCTGGACATGAATGACGCTATTCTCTTCCTCTGGATGGCATTAAATGAGTCGATTCGCGCTTCCGTAAACATTTCTGAAGCGCTGCAAAAGCGCTTCAAACCCATCAGTTGCCTAAAGATGTTATTATAAGCTACTCGTATGCCATCGTGCGCCCTCTTGGTACAATCAGTCCAAAGTTGACAAGTGTAGAAACTCTGGCAAAAAGACCTAAAAAGAGTAACTTTCACGTCAGGAGCCGACTTGGAGAACTTTCTTATTAGCATATTGCCCGTCACACATAGAGCTCTTCTCTGTCGTTCGACATCCGCGTCATCCTTCAAATTTGAGTTTACGATATGACCAAGGTATTTGAAGTTATCAACCATCTTAACATGTTGCCCTTTAATAATAATTTTTGGTAAGTTTTCCGGTCCCTTACCCGATCTGAAAACCACCAACTCAGTCTGTTTAACATTATAGACCAAATTATGATCTGTAGCATACCTTTCACAAGTTGCAATAAGTCGTCTCAAACCTTTAATCGAAGGGCTGAGCAGCACCATGTCATCTGCGTAACTCAGGTTGTTAACGTACCTCTCATCCAAACGGAGCCCCACAGGAGTACTGCTCAGCTCCACGATCAAGTCATTCATATAAATGTTAAACAGATCGGGAGAGGTAAGCCCGCCTTGTCGAACACCACACGGGAGACGGAAACTGTCAGATAACCCGGCACCCCATCTGACGTTGTTAGTCTGATTTTGGTACCAGTACTCAAGAAGACCAACAACCTCAGAGGGGACACACGTGCTACGTAGCTTTGCCCACAGTAAGTCATGATTAAGTGTGTCAAAAGCACGACTTAAGGGGCTATTAAACGACTTTTACAGATTTTAAACTGACAATCACGTCAAAATGTGCAGTGTAAACGATTTGAAAAAAATATATGTTAAACTAGAACATTCTCTTAATTACTTAGTAAGTGAATATTTTTAATTATATTCATATTATATAGTTTAATTAATACGTGAAGTTGTGTCTGACGCGAACAAAACATTGACAATCACACAAAATCTACCAGGTATAATTATCCGAAACTTACACTATCTTACAGACAATTTTATTATCTATCTTTTAGTATACGCCTTTTTTTTAATTTTGAAAGAATACTACTTTTATTAAATTTTTTAGACTAAATTTTGAAAGTTTTGGACGCAGACTGCGTCCGTTCTGCATTAGTTTTGCGTCCAAAACTCAAGTTTAGTCGAAAAAATTAAATAAAAGTAGTATTCTTTCAAAATTAAAAAAAAGGCGTATACTAAAAGATAGATAATAAAATTGTTTGTAAGATGGTGTAAGTTTCGTTTAATTATACTTGGTAGATTTTGTGTGATTGTCAATGTTTTGTCCGCGTCAGACACAACTTCACGTATTAATTAAACTATATAATATGAATATAATTAAAAATATTCACTTACTAAGTGATTAAGAGAATGTTCTAGTTTAACATATATTTTTTTTCAAATCATTTACACTGCACATTTTGACGTGATTGTCAGTTTAAAATCTGTAAAAGTCGTTTAATAGCCCCTTAAATCTAAGAAACAGGCATATACAGTGGTCTTATTCTGTTTGTAATAGGCAGTAACTTGTTTTAGAGCAAATATTGCCATGTCTCTCGAAACATGAGGGCGAAAACCAAACTGACCATCATCATAATTGACGTCGGAGAAATGTGAATGGATGACTCTTTCAAACACCTTGGCCACTATCCTAGCCAGAGATATCGGCCTTTAGTTTGCCATGCTCGAAATATCTCCAGTTTTATTTTTTGGAACAGGAACAACGATTGTTTTTATCATTTTCTCAGGTAAATAACAATATCTCACACAAAAAGAAAAAAGCCATGCTAACACTAAACAGATATGCTTGCCCGCATTCAGTAGGTGCTCTATGGTAAGGCCGTCGTGGCCTGGGGACTTACCTCGTTTCATATTCATCAATATAGAACCTAGTTCTTTTGGAGAGACTGTCGTATGGTTCATTCAGTTTCACAACTTTCAATCACCGCACTGATAATACCAAGACAGTGCGTAAACTCAGGCAAATTATCTTCACAATCTACAGGCATATATACACTAAACACAACGATATCGGCACTCTTGCACAGGTCCTTAACATGCTGCACGGATCGTTTTACTGATTTGCAATTATACGAAACAACTTTAACATTACTTTTGTTTTGTAAATCCATTATTTAATTGTCAGGTGTAACGTTAGCGTTTCTCGTAGAACGCGGCTGTCGATACTGTCTGAATACTAGACCCTCTGGCCAGAAATCTCTTTGCAAAAAAGTATTAATTTTTGATGTCGGTATCTTAAAGTTGAAATTAGTTTCTCGCGTCTGAGTTAACATTTCTATTTCTGAACATTCCTCTTGCATGTCTTTTAAATACTCTCTAATGTCGTCTTCTATGTTTTTTAGTACGAGATAAGTAGATATATGTAAATGACTCAGCTGCTTGTAATTTGCTGGAAGCCTGCAGTGTACCTCGAGCATTCTTATACCTGTATGTATTGGTTTTTTTATTTCTTACAATGGTAAAGCCAGCATCATCTTTTTCATTAGTAAAATCTTCACAAAACTTACATGCAACATCTCTATACGAGGGCGCACAGGGCATCTCAACCGCGGCATCCTGCGGATTTCTTGATGGTATTATTACTGTATCTACTTTGGCATGCGGTGCTGGCCGCGGTGGTAGCGATGGTAGTGGAGGGATATTCGGCGCTGGTAGAATTGGCAACAGCGGTGGGTTTGTTGGCAGCAATGGTGTCGGTGGCAAGGGCAGCAGCACAGGCGCATGAGGAAGAGTGTTGTTCGACAATTCCCGTGTGCTGTCATGCACGCTGCCTAATGCAACGAAATCCATCTTCAACGGAGTTATAAGTTATTTTCATCGTGATAAGATAAGTCGCCTTGTTTATTGGTGTTTAAATGATGAGCTTCCTGAAACTGCGATAGCATTCTTTTGACCTCGTCTATTTCTTTTTTGATTAAGTCGTAATCTGAAGGTAATGTAGCGGATTCACGAGTCTCCACAGGTCTTTCTTTCAAGCTGGCCACTTCGCGTTTAAGTAATGTCATTTCTTTGAGAAAAGATGTTACATCGACATGATCAAACGACACCGCCGGTAGTTTATTCAGATCTTTGGCTACGAAAAAAGGTAGACTATCGGGTTCAAACTCCTTTATGAGCTTAATAATATCTTGAATGCTTTTTTGTTCTGCTCCCTCTTTCCGCGTTAAGAACTTTTTAGCGGGAGCTAACATTTTATGGCTATTGATCTGGCACCTTCAATTTCTTCAAAAGAGTAGGCACTAAGACATATCTGAATAATTCCTGTTTCAGGCAAAGTGTCTACTTTATTGCTTACAAATGTCAAAAGCTCATTAACAATAACTTTGCATTTACCACACTGTGAGCCTGGTCCACGGGTCAGAACGCTACTTCCTCGAGTAGTTACGTTGGCGGTAGGAGAACGAGCCGTAGGCATAGAGCGTGTGTTGCCTGCGACGGCTGTTGGCACAGTAGAAGACGTCGGTGTTAAAGGCGGCGTGCGGTTAAGAGGCATGTTTACGTAGTCTTTTTTTTTTTTTACAAATTATATGGTATTTTTTATTTTAAAAACACTTTTAGTATTGTTAAACATGAAAAATATGTCCATTTTTTATATTAATTTGTAGGCAGTAATCAAATCTCTTACAAAAAGTGATAACGGCTCGCTGGACGCGAACCCGATCAATAGCGATCTGCAAGCGGTAACTTTCCAACAGCGCCAATCAGGCATTTATTTCATCGGTGATTTTTTTTTTTTTATATTGTTATAGGCTTGCGTTTGACCGCAACTCACCTGATCTTAAGTGATGATGCGGCCTAAGGTGGAGCACGCTTGCCTAGAATAAACCGGTTCACTCGTGCCTTGAAGATACCCAGATTATATGTATCGGGGAATAGAGAGGCGGGCAGTGAATTCGGTGAAATTGTGATTCCCTTAGTGTGGTTTTATTAATAGTTCGTTAGGACGCTAGTTCTTGCAATTTAATTCAAAAACCGACGCTTATTTTACGTATTTATGTTCACTGTACTTTTGTTCATTTTATTGATGTTTTATTATTGTAATATGACTGTTTATTGAATATTATGGTTAAAATGCTGGTTTTAAAGTCACTAACAACGCAAACACATCGAAATAACAACTGTATATACCTAATGGTCACTGTGCATGTTTTATGTGCATTATAACACAGTTCACAGTGTGATTTTCACAGACCAGTTACACTATATAGTTCATTGTCACACTATATTTGTTACGAAATTATAACTTTAAACATTTTTAAACATATTATTACACGGAGCGCAATGTTTACACGACGGCAACTTATAGAACTGTGTGTAAATAAGGCGAAAACGACATCGGGGAAAATGGAAGGAATACAGGGAAGCCTAGGTAGGAGTGGGGAAGTAACGGCTAGCAAAAAGAAAAACGATATAATAAATCACATATCTGAACATGTGCAAAAGTTGCTTTAATCTGTCACAACTCAAACTAATTAAAAAAACATGTTATATTATATTGTATTTAATAAATCTTCAAATATATAACAATAATTAGTTAATTAAACTTTTTCACGAATTATTTTAAACCAAGGGAAGAGTATCGAGGCGTTAGGGTTGATTTCACCAAACATGTAAATTTTTTACTCTAAAGTTTATTGTCATTTATTCCTAGGATTTGTTTGGAACTTTTTTATTTTGACAATGTCGTTTCTCCAGAACTCGCCTACCATTATTGCATCGGCGCTGTTTTGCTCATTACCACTGTTGATACTGGTTTTCAGAAGTGTCAGAGCTTTGGAAATAGTGTGGTGGACTTGTCTAATCTAGGTATAAATTCCCTATTCTCGAGGAAATCACAATACCGCCTAAAAGCACGGAGTAACTCTTATTCGTGGAATACGACTGTCAAAATACGCGTCAGTTGTTGTCAATTTGACAAGTATTATACCAAAACTTTGTCACAGAAGAGTAAATATTGATAGTAAATTTTTCTTGAACAGCTACTTTCAAATTACTTTGTTTGGTAAAATCAGCCCTTAATCACGCCGTATCATAAAATTCAATCTAAAGCTTCTAACACCATCATTAGAGAATTTCATAGCATTGCGGATCTATCACCGTTGTACACTCTCCCGTAGAAATTTACACTTAAAAAAAGAAATATTTAAATTAACACTACAATTAACCGTGAATGTAACTTTATTTTTTTATTTTGAAGAGAATCCACTTTAAATTCACGTTTACACTTGCATGCGGTGTTCTGTTGGAAGAACTGAAACAAAATAAAGGGTCATTAAAATTATTTATTATTCATCAGCTGGAATTTTCCCACTGCAAGACAGAGGCCTCTATACTCTCCATCTTTTGGTGGTACAAGAAAAAGTAGAAGGTTAACGTTCGCGCCGATCACCCACAAGATGGACAGACTTCACCAAATCGAGTACAAAGCGTTTCCTTACTAAAAGTACACGCAGTGCCGCGAAGAGAGATGAAGAAGTCTCGCTAAAGCCGCTACCATTATTACAGACGATGCATGGCCACGAGTATACGACTGAGAAGAAGAAGAACCTAACCTTGTGAATGCAAAAACTACGTTATTGAAATACTTTCATAATATGGGCAAAATTTTAAGCCCTACTGTAAGCAGTCTTAAAAGTAAGATTTTGTATTATAGTAAATTATAATTCACTGGCCCATTTTTAATGACTCCACTCGAATTACGAAAGGGTATGTAGCTCCAAACCAGAAATAAACTATAACAATAATGTTTGTTAACAGTTATCAGCAAATAGCAGTAAATAAATATAATATTTTAAATCAGACAGCATTTTCAAAACTGTGATTAATGTTTCGTACCGTAAGATCGTTTCCTGTAGCGGTCGTATACTAATTTGCCTCCAATGGCAAAAAGAATGCTTGCACCAAAGGAACAAAACAGTATTGCAAGCAGAGTTGTCAACGCATACATTTTTTCTTTTTCTTCATATTTTCTTTTATTTATCAAAGGGTCCGCTCTGAAAAACAATTACATTATTTTATAATTAGTTTTAGCAAAAGACGTATATTTAAATGTCATGATAAAAATGTTCGATGGATTTGATATCTTATGGCACTGATGGCTGCCCGACGTGGATTGTGGATGTGACGCATCGCTGAGAGAATGAAGGTTCGTTGCTTCTGATGGACAATGGAAATGGACTTTATTTCAATAACTATAGGGTAAATTTTATATTATCCAAATGAGGCGAGTACATATTTGTACAAATACGGTACTTCACATAAGTACCAGCATGGATGTCCGCACAAATGTTCGCAAACAAATAAGCGAAGTAAAGTCTCGCGGGCAGTACAGTGTCGTTTCCGAAAGCGTTACTTAAAACTAGCCTTAAATCATTAACGGCTTACAATTAGTTTTAATCAGCCACCGTTTCACAAAGCCCCTGTTTCATTAGAATCTCCTTATTTCTAAGGTTGTTAAGTAAAATAACACAAAACAAGACTGGGTTGCTGACTTTTAGTATATTTAGGTGATTTATTAAATTTTTAATTATAAAACTTACGTCTCTCCTTCGCCTTTGGGCTTGGTTGAGGTAAATGCGCCCGATCCCGGTGTTCCTGCATCACCCTTGTTATCTGCTGGTCCTGATCCCGGTGTTCCTGTTCTTCCATCACCCTTGTGATCTGCTGGTCCTGATCCCGGTGTTCCTCTATCAACCTTGTGATCTCCTGGCCCTGACCCCGGTGTTCCTCCATCGCCCTTGTGATCTGCTGGTCCTGATCCCGGTGTTCCTCCATCGCCCTTGTGATGTGCTGGTCCTGATCCCGATGATCCTCCGTCACCCTTGTGATCTCCTGGTCCTGATACCGGTGTTCCTCCATCACCCTTGTGATCTACTGGACCTGATCCCGGTGTTCCTCCATCGCCCTTGTGATCTGCTGGTCCTGATCCCGGTGTTCCTCCATCGCCCTTGTGATCTGCTGGTACTGATCCCGGTGTTCCTACATCGCCCTTGTGATCCGCTGGTCTTGATCCCGGTGTTCCTACATCGCCCTTTTGATCTGCTGCTCCTGATCCCGGTGTTCCTCCATCACCCTTGTGATCTGCTGCTCCTGATCCCGGTGTTCCTCCATCACCCCTGTGATCTGCTGCTCCTGATCCCGGTGTTCCTCCATCACTCTTGTGACCTGTTGGTCCTGATCCCGGTGTTCCTATTCTTCCATCACCCTTGTGATGTGCTGGTCCTGATCCCGGTGTTCCTCCATCGCCCTTGTGATCAGCTGGTCCTGATCCCGGAATTCCTCCATCGCCCTTGTGATCTTTTGGTCCTGAACCCGGTGTTCCTCCAACGCCCTTGTGATCTCCTGATCCTGATCCCGGTGTTCCTCTATCGCCTTTGTGATCTGCTGATCCTGATCCCGGTGTTCCTGTTCTTCCATCACTCGTGTGACCTGCTGGTCCTGATCCCGGTGTTCCTCCATCACTCTTGTGACCTGTTGGTCCTGATCCCGGTGTTCCTATTCTTCCATCACCCTTGTGATGTGCTGGTCCTGATCCCGGTGTTCCTCCATCGCCCTTGTAATCAGCTGGTCCTGATCCCGGAATTACTCCATCGCCCTTGTGATCTTTTGGTCCTGAACCCGGTGTTCCTCCAACGCCCTTGTGATCTCCTGATCCTGATCCCGGTGTTCCTCTATCGCCTTTGTGATCTGCTGATCCTGATCCCGGTGTTCCTGTTCTTCCATCACCCTTGTGACCTGCTGGTCCTGATCCCGGTGTTCCTATTCTTCCATCACCCTTGTGATGTGCTGGTCCTGATCCCGATGATCCTCCGTCACCCTTGTGATCTCCTGGTCCTGATACCGGTGTTCCTCCATCACCCTTGTGATCTACTGGACCTGATCCCGGTGTTCCTCCATCGCCCTTGTGATCTACTGGTCCTGATCCCGGTGTTCCTCCATCACCCTTGTGATCAGCTGGTCCTGATCCCGGAATTCCTCCATCGCCCTTGTGATCTTTTGGTCCTGAACCCGGTGTTCCTCCAACGCCCTTGTGATCTCCTGATCCTGATCCCGGTGTTCCTCTATCGCCTTTGTAATCTGCTGATCCTGATCCCGGTGTTACTTCATCACCCTTGTGATCTATTGGTCCTGATCCCGGTGTTCCTCCATCACCCTTGTGATCTCCTGGTCCTGATACCAGTGTTCCTCCATCACCCTTGTGATGTGCAGGGCCTGACCCCGCTGTTCCTCTATCACTCTTGTGATCTGCTGGTCCTGATCCCGGTGTTCCTCCATCGCCCTTGTGATCTGCTGGTACTGATCCCGGTGTTCCTACATCGCCCTTGTGATCCGCTGGTCTTGATCCCGGTGTTCCTACATCGCCCTTTTGATCTGCTGCTCCTGATCCCGGTGTTCCTCCATCACCCCTGTGATCTGCTGCTCCTGATCCCGGTGTTCCTCCATCACCCTTGTGATGTGCTGGTCCTGATCCCGGTGTTCCTCCATCACTCTTGTGACCTGCTGGTCCTGATCCCGGTGTTCCTCCATCACTCTTGTGACCTGTTGGTCCTGATCCCGGTGTTCCTATTCTTCCATCACCCTTGTGATGTGCTGGTCCTGATCCCGGTGTTCCTCCATCGCCCTTGTGATCAGCTGGTCCTGATCCCGGAATTCCTCCATCGCCCTTGTGATCTTTTGGTCCTGAACCCGGTGTTCCTCCAACGCCCTTGTGATCTCCTGATCCTGATCCCGGTGTTCCTCTATCGCCTTTGTGATCTGCTGATCCTGATCCCGGTGTTCCTGTTCTTCCATCACCCTTGTGATCTGCTGGTCCTGATCCCGGTGTTCCTCTATCAACCTTGTGATCTCCTGGCCCTGAGCCCGGTGTTCCTCCATCGCCCTTGTGATCTGCTGGTCCTGATCCCGGTGTTCCTCCATCGCCCTTGTGATCTGCAGGTCCTGATCCCAGTGTTCCTCCATCGCCCTTGTGACCTGCTGGGTTTGATCCCGGTGTTCCTTCATCACCCTTGTAATCTGCTGGTCCTGATCTCAGTATTCCTCCATCGCCTTTGTGATCTTCTGGTCCTGATCCCGGTGTTCCTTCATCGCCCTTGTGATCTCCTGGTCCTGATCTCGATGTTCCTCCATCGCCCTTGTGATCTACTGGTCCTGATCCCGGTGTTCCTCCATCACCCTGGTGACCTGCTGGGCTTGATCCCGGTGTTCCTCCATCACGCTTGTGACCTGCTGGTCCTGATCCCGGTGTTCTTACATCGCCCTTGGGATCTGCTGGTCCTGATCCCGGTGTTCCTCCATCACCCTTGTGAACTGCAGGTCCTGATCCCAGAGTTCCTCCATCACTCTTGTGATCTGCGGGTCCTGATCCTAGTGTTCCTCCATCGCCCTTGTGATGTGCTGGTTCTGATCTCGGAGTTCCTCCATCACCTTTGTGATCTCCTGGTCCTGATCCCGGTGTTCCTTCATCGCCCTTGTGATCTCCTGGTCCTGATCTCGATGTTCCTCCATCGCTCTTGTGATCTACTGGTCCTGATCCCGGTGTTCCTCCATCACCCTTGTGACCTGCTGGGCTTGATCCCGGTGTTCCTCCATCACGCTTGTGACCTGCAGGTCCTGATCCCAGAGTTCCTCCATCACTCTTGTGATCTGCTGGTCCTGACCCCATTGTTCCTCCATCGCCCTTGTGATCTGCTGGTCCTGATCCCGGTGTTCCTCCATCGCCCTTGTGATCTGCAGGTCCTGATCCCAGTGTTCCTCCATCGCCCTTGTGACCTGCTGGGTTTGATCCCGGTGTTCCTTCATCACTCTTGTAATCTGCTGGTCCTGATCTCAGTATTCCTCCATCGCCTTTGTGATCTCCTGGTCCTGATCCCGGTGTTCCTTCATCGCCCTTGTGATCTACTGGTCCTGATCCCGGTGTTCCTCCATCACCCTTGTGACCTGCTGGGCTTGATCCCGGTGTTCCTCCATCACGCTTGTGACCTGCTGGTCCTGATCCCGGTGTTCCTACATCGCCCTTGGGATCTGCTGGTCCTGATCCCGGTGTTCCTCCATCATCCTTGTGAACTGCAGGTCCTGATCCCAGAGTTCCTCCATCACTCTTGTGATCTGCTGGTCCTGATCCCAGTGTTCCTCCATCGCCCTTGTGATGTGCTGGTTCTGATCTCGGAGTTCCTCCATCACCTTTGTGACCTGCTGGGCTTGATCCCGGTGTTCCTCCATCACCCTTGTGATCTCCTGATCCTGATCCCGGTGTTCCTCTATCGCCTTTGTGATCTGCTGGTCCTGATCCCAGTGTTCCTCCAACACCTTTGTGACCTGCTGTGCTTGATTCCGGTGTTCTTCTATCACCCTTGTGATCTGCTGGTCCTGATCCCGGTATTCCTCCATCAGCCTTGAGATCTGCAGGTCCTGATCCTGGTGTTCCTCCATCACCCTTGTGATGTGTAGGGCCTGATCCCGGTGTTCCTCCATCACTCTTGTGATCTGCTGATCCTGATCCCGGTGTTACTTCATCACCCTTGTGATCTATTGGTCCTGATCCCGGTGTTCCTCCATCACCCTTGTGATCTCCTGGTCCTGATACCAGTGTTCCTCCATCACCCTTGTGATGTGCAGGGCCTGACCCCGGTGTTCCTCTATCACTCTTGTGATCTGCTGGTCCTGATCCCGGTGTTCCTCCATCGCCCTTGTGATCTGCTGGTCCTGATTCCGGTGTTTCACCATCACGCTTGTGACCTGCAGGTCCTGATCCCAGAGTTCCTCCATCACTCTTGTGATCTGCTGGTCCTGACCCCGGTGTTCCTACATCGCCCTTGTGATCTGCTGCTCCTGATCCCGGTGTTCCTCCATCACCCTTGTGATGTGCTGGTCCTGATCCCGGTGTTCCTCCATCACTCTTGTGACCTGCTGGTCCTGATCCCGGTGTTCCTATTCTTCCATCACCCTTGTGATGTGCTGGTCCTGATCCCGATGATCCTCCGTCACCCTTGTGATCTCCTGGTCCTGATACCGGTGTTCCTCCATCACCCTTGTGATCTACTGGACCTGATCCCGGTGTTCCTCCATCGCCCTTGTGATCTACTGGTCCTGATCCCGGTGTTCCTCCATCACCCTTGTGATCAGCTGGTCCTGATCCCGGAATTCCTCCATCGCCCTTGTGATCTTTTGGTCCTGAACCCAGTGTTCCTCCAACGCCCTTGTGATCTCCTGATCCTGATCCCGGTGTTCCTCTATCGCCTTTGTAATCTGCTGATCCTGATCCCGGTGTTACTTCATCACCCTTGTGATCTATTGGTCCTGATCCCGGTGTTCCTCCATCACTCTTGTGATCTGCTGGTCCTGATCCCGGTGTTCCTCCATCGCCCTTGTGATCTGCTGGTACTGATCCCGGTGTTCCTACATCGCCCTTGTGATCCGCTGGTCTTGATCCCGGTGTTCCTACATCGCCCTTGTGATCTCCTGATCCTGATCCCGGTGTTCCTCTATCGCCTTTGTGATCTGCTGGTCCTGATCCCAGTGTTCCTCCAACACCTTTGTGACCTGCTGTGCTTGATTCCGGTGTTCTTCTATCACCCTTGTGATCTGCTGGTCCTGATCCCGGTCTTCCTCCATCAGCCTTGAGATCTGCAGGTCCTGATCCTGGTGTTCCTCCATCACCCTTGTGATGTGTAGGGCCTGATCCCGGTGTTCCTCCATCACTCTTGTGATCTGCTGATCCTGATCCCGGTGTTACTTCATCACCCTTGTGATCTATTGGTCCTGATCCCGGTGTTCCTCCATCACCCTTGTGATCTCCTGGTCCTGATACCAGTGTTCCTCCATCACTCTTGTGATGTGCAGGGCCTGACCCCGGTGTTCCTCTATCACTCTTGTGATCTGCTGGTCCTGATCCCGGTGTTCCTCCATCGCCCTTGTGATCTGCTGGTCCTGATTCCGGTGTTTCACCATCGCCCTTGTGATCTGCTGGTCCTGATCCCGGTGTTCCTACATCGCCCTTGTGATCCGCTGGTCTTGATCCCGGTGTTCCTACATCGCCCTTGTGATCTGCTGCTCCTGATCCCGGTGTTCCTCCATCACCCTTGTGATGTGCTGGTCCTGATTCCGGTGTTCCTCCATCACTCTTGTGACCTGCTGGTCCTGATCCCGGTGTTCCTATTCTTCCATCACCCTTGTGATGTGCTGGTCCTGATCCCGATGATCCTCCGTCACCCTTGTGATCTCCTGGTCCTGATACCGGTGTTCCTCCATCACCCTTGTGATCTACTGGACCTGATCCCGGTGTTCCTCCATCGCCCTTGTGATCTACTGGTCCTGATCCCGGTGTTCCTCCATCACCCTTGTGATCAGCTGGTCCTGATCCCGGAATTCCTCCATCGCCCTTGTGATCTTTTGGTCCTGAACCCGGTGTTCCTCCAACGCCCTTGTGATCTCCTGATCCTGATCCCGGTGTTCCTCTATCGCCTTTGTAATCTGCTGATCCTGATCCCGGTGTTACTTCATCACCCTTGTGATCTATTGGTCCTGATCCCGGTGTTCCTCCATCACCCTTGTGATCTCCTGGTCCTGATACCAGTGTTCCTCCATCACCCTTGTGATGTGCAGGGCCTGACCCCGCTGTTCCTCTATCACTCTTGTGATCTGCTGGTCCTGATCCCGGTGTTCCTCCATCGCCCTTGTGATCTGCTGGTACTGATCCCGGTGTTCCTACATCGCCCTTGTGATCCGCTGGTCTTGATCCCGGTGTTCCTACATCGCCCTTTTGATCTGCTGCTCCTGATCCCGGTGTTCCTCCATCACCCTTGTGATCTGCTGCTCCTGATCCCGGTGTTCCTCCATCACCCTTGTGATGTGCTGGTCCTGATCCCGGTGTTCCTCCATCACTCTTGTGACCTGCTGGTCCTGATCCCGGTGTTCCTCCATCACTCTTGTGACCTGTTGGTCCTGATCCCGGTGTTCCTATTCTTCCATCACCCTTGTGATGTGCTGGTCCTGATCCCGGTGTTCCTCCATCGCCCTTGTGATCAGCTGGTCCTGATCCCGGAATTCCTCCATCGCCCTTGTGATCTTTTGGTCCTGAACCCGGTGTTCCTCCAACGCCCTTGTGATCTCCTGATCCTGATCCCGGTGTTCCTCTATCGCCTTTGTGATCTGCTGATCCTGATCCCGGTGTTCCTGTTCTTCCATCACCCTTGTGATCTGCTGGTCCTGATCCCGGTGTTCCTCTATCAACCTTGTGATCTCCTGGCCCTGACCCCGGTGTTCCTCCATCGCCCTTGTGATCTGCTGGTCCTGATCCCGGTGTTCCTCCATCGCCCTTGTGATCTGCAGGTCCTGATCCCAGTGTTCCTCCATCGCCCTTGTGACCTGCTGGGTTTGATCCCGGTGTTCCTTCATCACCCTTGTAATCTGCTGGTCCTGATCTCAGTATTCCTCCATCGCCTTTGTGATCTCCTGGTCCTGATCTCGATGTTCCTCCATCGCCCTTGTGATCTACTGGTCCTGATCCCGGTGTTCCTCCATCACCCTGGTGACCTGCTGGGCTTGATCCCGGTGTTCCTCCATCACGCTTGTGACCTGCTGGTCCTGATCCCGGTGTTCCTACATCGCCCTTGGGATCTGCTGGTCCTGATCCCGGTGTTCCTCCATCACCCTTGTGAACTGCAGGTCCTGATCCCAGAGTTCCTCCATCACTCTTGTGATCTGCTGGTCCTGATCCCAGTGTTCCTCCATCGCCCTTGTGATGTGCTGGTTCTGATCTCGGAGTTCCTCCATCACCTTTGTGACCTGCTGGGCTTGATCCCGGTGTTCCTCCATCACCCTTGTGATCTCCTGATCCTGATCCCGGTGTTCCTCTATCGCCTTTGTGATCTGCTGGTCCTGATCCCAGTGTTCCTCCAACACTTTTGTGACCTGCTGTGCTTGATTCCGGTGTTCTTCTATCACCCTTGTGATCTGCTGGTCCTGATCCCGGTATTCCTCCATCAGCCTTGAGATCTGCAGGTCCTGATCCTGGTGTTCCTCCATCACCCTTGTGATGTGTAGGGCCTGATCCCGGTGTTCCTCCATCACTCTTGTGATCTGCTGATCCTGATCCCGGTGTTACTTCATCACCCTTGTGATCTATTGGTCCTGATCCCGGTGTTCCTCCATCACCCTTGTGATCTCCTGGTCCTGATACCAGTGTTCCTCCATCACCCTTGTGATGTGCAGGGCCTGACCCCGGTGTTCCTCTATCACTCTTGTGATCTGCTGGTCCTGATCCCGGTGTTCCTCCATCGCCCTTGTGATCTGCTGGTCCTGATTCCGGTGTTTCACCATCGCCCTTGTGATCTGCTGGTCCTGATCCCGGTGTTCCTACATCGCCCTTGTGATCTGCTGGTCTTGATCCCGGTGTTCCTCCATCACCCTTGTGATCTGCTGGTCCTGATCCCGGTGTTCCTACATCGCCCTTGTGATCTGCTGGTCTTGATCCCGGTGTTCCTACATCGCCCTTGTGATCTGCTGCTCCTGATCCCGGTGTTCCTCCATCACCCTTGTGATGTGCTGGTCCTGATCCCGGTGTTCCTCCATCACACTTGTGACCTGCTGGTCCTGATCCCGGTGTTCCTATTCTTCCATCACCCTTGTGATCTCCTGGTCCTGATCCCGGTGTTCCTCCATCACCCTTGTGATGTGCAGGGCCTGACCCCGGTGTGTCTCTATCACTCTTGTGATCTGCTGGTCCTGATCCCGGTGTTCCTCCATCGCCCTTGTGATCTGCTGGTCCTGATCCCGGTGTTCCTACATCGCCCTTGTGATCTGCTGGTCCTGATTCCGGTGTTTCACCATCGCCCTTGTGATCTGCTGGTCCTGATCCCGGTGTTCCTCTATCGCCTTTGTGATCTGCTGGTCCTGATCCCAGTGTTCCTCCAACACTTTTGTGACCTGCTGTGCTTGATTCCGGTGTTCTTCTATCACCCTTGTGATCTGCTGGTCCTGATCCCGGTATTCCTCCATCAGCCTTGAGATCTGCAGGTCCTGATCCTGGTGTTCCTCCATCACCCTTGTGATGTGTAGGGCCTGATCCCGGTGTTCCTCCATCACTCTTGTGATCTGCTGATCCTGATCCCGGTGTTACTTCATCACCCTTGTGATCTATTGGTCCTGATCCCGGTGTTCCTCCATCACCCTTGTGATCTCCTGGTCCTGATACCAGTGTTCCTCCATCACCCTTGTGATGTGCAGGGCCTGACCCCGGTGTTCCTCTATCACTCTTGTGATCTGCTGGTCCTGATCCCGGTGTTCCTCCATCGCCCTTGTGATCTGCTGGTCCTGATTCCGGTGTTTCACCATCGCCCTTGTGATCTGCTGGTCCTGATCCCGGTGTTCCTACATCGCCCTTGTGATCTGCTGGTCTTGATCCCGGTGTTCCTCCATCACCCTTGTGATCTGCTGGTCCTGATCCCGGTGTTCCTACATCGCCCTTGTGATCTGCTGGTCTTGATCCCGGTGTTCCTACATCGCCCTTGTGATCTGCTGCTCCTGATCCCGGTGTTCCTCCATCACCCTTGTGATGTGCTGGTCCTGATCCCGGTGTTCCTCCATCACACTTGTGACCTGCTGGTCCTGATCCCGGTGTTCCTATTCTTCCATCACCCTTGTGATCTCCTGGTCCTGATCCCGGTGTTCCTCCATCACCCTTGTGATGTGCAGGGCCTGACCCCGGTGTGTCTCTATCACTCTTGTGATCTGCTGGTCCTGATCCCGGTGTTCCTCCATCGCCCTTGTGATCTGCTGGTCCTGATCCCGGTGTTCCTACATCGCCCTTGTGATCTGCTGGTCCTGATTCCGGTGTTTCACCATCGCCCTTGTGATCTGCTGGTCCTGATCCCGGTGTTCCTCTATCGCCTTTGTGATCTGCTGGTCCTGATCCCAGTGTTCCTCCAACACTTTTGTGACCTGCTGTGCTTGATTCCGGTGTTCTTCTATCACCCTTGTGATCTGCTGGTCCTGATCCCGGTATTCCTCCATCAGCCTTGAGATCTGCAGGTCCTGATCCTGGTGTTCCTCCATCACCCTTGTGATGTGTAGGGCCTGATCCCGGTGTTCCTCCATCACTCTTGTGATCTGCTGATCCTGATCCCGGTGTTACTTCATCACCCTTGTGATCTATTGGTCCCGATCCCGGTGTTCCTCCATCACCCTTGTGATCTCCTGGTCCTGATACCAGTGTTCCTCCATCACCCTTGTGATGTGCAGGGCCTGACCCCGGTGTTCCTCTATCACTCTTGTGATCTGCTGGTCCTGATCCCGGTGTTCCTCCATCGCCCTTGTGATCTGCTGGTCCTGATTCCGGTGTTTCACCATCGCCCTTGTGATCTGCTGGTCCTGATCCCGGTGTTCCTACATCGCCCTTGTGATCTGCTGGTCTTGATCCCGGTGTTCCTCCATCACCCTTGTGATCTGCTGGTCCTGATCCCGGTGTTCCTACATCGCCCTTGTGATCTGCTGGTCTTGATCCCGGTGTTCCTACATCGCCCTTGTGATCTGCTGCTCCTGATCCCGGTGTTCCTCCATCACCCTTGTGATGTGCTGGTCCTGATCCCGGTGTTCCTCCATCACACTTGTGACCTGCTGGTCCTGATCCCGGTGTTCCTATTCTTCCATCACCCTTGTGATCTCCTGGTCCTGATCCCGGTGTTCCTCCATCACCCTTGTGATGTGCAGGGCCTGACCCCGGTGTGTCTCTATCACTCTTGTGATCTGCTGGTCCTGATTCCGGTGTTTCACCATCGCCCTTGTGATCTGCTGGTCCTGATCCCGGTGTTCCTACATCGCCCTTGTGATCTGCTGGTCCTGATTCCGGTGTTTCACCATCGCCCTTGTGATCTGCTGGTCCTGATCCCGGTGTTCCTACATCGCCCTTGTGATCCGCTGGTCTTGATCCCGGTGTTCCTACATCGCCCTTGTGATCTCCTGGTCCTGATTCCGGTGTTCCTCCATCACTCTTGTGACCTGCTGGTCCTGACCCCGGTGTTCCTCTATCACTCTTGTGATCTGCTGGTCCTGGTACCGGTGTTCCTCCATCACCCTTGTGATCTACTGGACCTGATCCCGGTGTTCCTCTATCACTTTTGTGATCTGCTGGTCCTGGTACCGGTGTTCCTCCATCACCCTTGTGATGTGCTGGTCCTGATCCCGGTGTTCCTCCATCACTCTTGTGACCTGCTGGTCCTGACCCCGGTGTTCCTCTATCACTCTTGTGATCTGCTGGTCCTGGTACCGGTGTTCCTCCATCACCCTTGTGATGTGCTGGTCCTGATCCCGGTGTTCCTCCATCACTCTTGTGACCTGCTGGTCCTGACCCCGGTGTTCCTCTATCACTCTTGTGATCTGCTGGTCCTGGTACCGGTGTTCCTCCATCACCCTTGTGATCTACTGGACCTGATCCCGGTGTTCCTCCATCGCCCTTGTGATCAGCTGGTCCTGATCCCGGAATTCCTCCATCGCCCTTGTGATCTTCTGGTCCTGAATCCGGTGTTCCTCCAACGCCCTTGTGATCTCCTGGTCCTGATTCCGGTGTTCCTCCATCACCCTTGTGATCAGCTGGTCCTGATCCCGGAATTCCTCCATCGCCCTTGTGATCTTCTGGTCCTGAACCCTGTGTTTCTCCAACGCCCTTGTGATCTCCTGGTCCTGATCCCGGTGTTCCTGCATCACCCTTGTGATCAGCTGGTCCTGATCCCGGAATTCCTCTATCGCCCTTGTGATCTTCTGGTCCTGAACCCGGTGTTCCTCCAACGCCCTTGTGATCTCCTGGTCCTGATTCCGGTGTTCCTTCATCACCCTTGTGATCTGTAGGTCCTGATCGCGGTGTTCCTCCATCGCCCTTGTGATCTCCTGGTCCTGATACCGGTGTTCCTCCATCACCCTTGTGATCTGCTGGGCCTGATCCCGGTGTTGCTCCATCACCCTTGTGATCTGCTGGGCCTGATCCCGGTGTTCCTCCATCACCCTTGTGATCTGCTGATCCTGATCCCGGTATTACTTCATCACCCTTGTGATCTATTGGTCCTGAACCCGGTGTTCCTCCATCACCCTTGTGATCTCCTGGTCCTGATACCGGTGTTCCTCCATCGCCCTTGTGATCTCCTGATCCTGATCCCGGTGTTCCTCTATCGCTTTTGTGATCTGCTGATCCTGATCCCGGTGTTACTTCATCACCCTTGTGATCTATTGGTCCTGATCCTGGTGTTCCTCCATCACCCTTGTGATCTCCTGGTCCTGATACCAGTGTTCCTCCATCACCCTTGTGATGTGCAGGGCCTGACCCCGGTGTTCCTTTATCACTCTTGTGATCTGCTGGTCCTGATCCCGGTGTTCCTCCATCACCCTTGTGATGTGCAGGGCCTGACCCCGGTGTTCCTTTATCACTCTTGTGATCCGCTGGTCTTGATCCCGGTGTTCCTACATCGCCCTTGTGATCTGCTGCTCCTGATCCCGGTGTTCCTCCATCACCCTTGTGATGTACTGGTCCTAATCCCGGTGTTCCTCCATCACTCTTGTGACCTGCTGGTCCTGATCCCGGTGTTCCTATTCTTCCATCACCCTTGTGATGTGCTGGTCCTGATCCCGGTGTTCCTCCATCACTCTTGTGACCTGCTGGTCCTGATCCCGGTGTTCCTCCATCACTCTTGTGACCAGCTGGTCCTGATCCCGGTGTTCCTATTCTTCCATCACCCTTGTGATGTGCTGGTCCTGATCCCGGTGATCCTCCATCACCCTTGTGATCTCCTGGTCCTGATCCCGGTGTTCCTCCATCACCCTTGTGATGTGCAGGGCCTGACCCCGGTGTGTCTCTATCACTCTTGTGATCTGCTGGTCCTGATCCCGGTGTTCCTCCATCGCCCTTGTGATCTGCTGGTCCTGATTCCGGTGTTTCACCATCGCCCTTGTGATCTGCTGGTCCTGATCCCGGTGTTCCTACATCGCCCTTGTGATCTGCTGGTCCTGATTCCGGTGTTTCACCATCGCCCTTGTGATCTGCTGGTCCTGATCCCGGTGTTCCTACATCGCCCTTGTGATCCGCTGGTCTTGATCCCGGTGTTCCTACATCGCCCTTGTGATCTCCTGGTCCTGATTCCGGTGTTCCTCCATCACTCTTGTGACCTGCTGGTCCTGACCCCGGTGTTCCTCTATCACTCTTGTGATCTGCTGGTCCTGGTACCGGTGTTCCTCCATCACCCTTGTGATCTACTGGACCTGATCCCGGTGTTCCTCTATCACTCTTGTGATCTGCTGGTCCTGGTACCGGTGTTCCTCCATCACCCTTGTGATGTGCTGGTCCTGATCCCGGTGTTCCTCCATCACTCTTGTGACCTGCTGGTCCTGACCCCGGTGTTCCTCTATCACTCTTGTGATCTGCTGGTCCTGGTACCGGTGTTCCTCCATCACCCTTGTGATGTGCTGGTCCTGATCCCGGTGTTCCTCCATCACTCTTGTGACCTGCTGGTCCTGACCCCGGTGTTCCTCTATCACTCTTGTGATCTGCTGGTCCTGGTACCGGTGTTCCTCCATCACCCTTGTGATCTACTGGACCTGATCCCGGTGTTCCTCCATCGCCCTTGTGATCAGCTGGTCCTGATCCCGGAATTCCTCCATCGCCCTTGTGATCTTCTGGTCCTGAACCCGGTGTTCCTCCAACGCCCTTGTGATCTCCTGGTCCTGATTCCGGTGTTCCTCCATCACCCTTGTGATCAGCTGGTCCTGATCCCGGAATTCCTCCATCGCCCTTGTGATCTTCTGGTCCTGAACCCTGTGTTTCTCCAACGCCCTTGTGATCTCCTGGTCCTGATCCCGGTGCTCCTGCATCACCCTTGTGATCAGCTGGTCCTGATCCCGGAATTCCTCTATCGCCCTTGTGATCTTCTGGTCCTGAACCCGGTGTTCCTCCAACGCCCTTGTGATCTCCTGGTCCTGATTCCGGTGTTCCTTCATCACCCTTGTGATCTGTAGGTCCTGATCGCGGTGTTCCTCCATCGCCCTTGTGATCTCCTGGTCCTGATACCGGTGTTCCTCCATCACCCTTGTGATCTGCTGGGCCTGATCCCGGTGTTGCTCCATCACCCTTGTGATCTGCTGGGCCTGATCCCGGTGTTCCTCCATCACCCTTGTGATCTGCTGATCCTGATCCCGGTATTACTTCATCACCCTTGTGATCTATTGGTCCTGAACCCGGTGTTCCTCCATCACCCTTGTGATCTCCTGGTCCTGATACCGGTGTTCCTCCATCACCCTTGTGATGTGCAGGGCCTGATCCCGGTGTTCCTCCATCACCCTTGTGATCTGCTGGGCCTGATCTCGGTGTTCCTCCATCACCCTTGTGATCTGCTGATCCTGATCCCGGTGTTACTTCATCACCCTTGTGATCTATTGTTCCTGATTCCGATGTTCCTTTATCACCCTTGTGCTCTTCTGATTCTGATCCCCATATTCCTTTATCACCCTTGTGATCTTCTGAGTCTGATGTTCCTCTATCACCCTTGTGTTCTCCTGATTCTGATATTCCTTTATCACCCTTGTGGTCTACTGTTCCTGATTCCGATGTTCCTTTATCACCCTTGTGGTCTACTGTTCCTGATTGCGATGTTTCTTTATCACCCTTGTGCTCTTGTGATTTTGATCCCCATGTTCCCTTATCACCTTTGTGTTCTCCTGATTCTGATGTTCCTTTATCACCCTTGTGGTCTACTGTTCCTGATTCTGATGTTTTTTTGTCACCCTTGTGTTCTCCTGATTCTGATGTTCCTTTATCACCCACATGGGTGATAAAGTAGACCACATGGTCTACTGTTCCTAATTCCGATGTTCCTTTAACACCCTTGTGCTCTTCTGATTTCGATCCCCATATTCCTTTATCACCCTTGTGATCTTCTGAGTCTGATGTTCCTCTATCACTCTTGTGTTCTCCTGATTCTGATATTCCTTTATCACCCTTGTGGTCTACTGTTTCTGATCCCGATGTTCCTTTATCACCCTTGAACTCTTCAGATTCTGATCTCCATGTTCCTTTATCACCTTTGTGTTCTCCTGATTCTGATGTTCCTTTACCACCCTTGTGCTCTCCTGTTCCTGATCCCGATGTTCCTTTGTCACCCTTGTGCTCTTCTGATTCTGATCCCCATGTTCCTTTATCGCCTTTGTGTTCTCCTGATTCTGATGTTCCTTTATCACCCTTGTGGTCTACTGTTCCTGATCCCGATGTTCCTTTATCACTCTTATGATCTTCTGAGTCTGATGTTCCTCTATCACCCTTGTGTTCTCCTGATTCTGATGTTCCTCTATCACCCTTGTGGTCTACTGTAACTGATTCCGATGTTCCTTTATCACCCTTGTGCTCTTCTGATTCTGATCCCCATGTTCCTTTATCACCTTTGTGTTCTCCTGATTCTGATATTCCTTTTTCACCCTTGTGGTCTACTGTTTCTGATCCCGATGTTCCTTTATCACCCTTGTGCTCTTCTGATTCTGATCTCCATGTTCCTTTATCACCTTTGTGTTCTCCTGATTCTGATGTTCTTTTATCACCCTTGTGATGTTCTGAGTCTGATGTTCCTTTATCATCCCTGTGTTCTCCTGATTCTGATGTTCCTTTATCACCCTTGTGGTCTACTGTTCCTAATCCTGATGTTCCTTTATCACCCTTGTGCTCTTCTGATTCTGATCCCCATGTTCCTTCATCACCTTTGTGTTCTCCTGATTCTGATGTTCCTTTATAACCCTTGTGGTCTACTGTTCCTGATCCTGATGTTAATTTATCACCCTTGTGCTCTTCTGATTCTGATCCCCATGTTCCTCTATCGCCCCTGTGTTCTCCTGATTCTGATGTTCCTTTATCACCCTTGTGGTCTACTGTTCCTGATCCTGATGTTCCTTTATCACCGTTGTGCTCTTCTGATTCTGATCCCCATGTTCCTTCATCACCTTTGTGTTCTCCTGATTCTGATGTTCCTTTATAACCCTTGTGGTCTACTGTTCCTGATCCTGATGTTAATTTATCACCCTTGTGCTCTTCTGATTCTGATCCCCATGTACCTTTATCACCTTTGTGTTCTCCTGATTCTGATGTTCCTTTATCACCCTTGTGGTCTACTGTTGCTGACCCCGATGTTCCTTTATCACCCTTGTGATCTTCTGAGTCTGATGTTCCTCTATCACCCTTGTGTTCTCCTGATTCTGATGTTCCTTTATCACCCTTGTGGTCTACTGTAACTGATTCCGATGTTCCTTTATCACCCTTGTGCTCTTCTGATTCTGATCCCCATGTTCCTTTATCACCTTTGTGTTCTTCTGATTCTGATGTTCCTTTATCACCCTTGTGGTCTACTGTAACTGATTCCGATGTTCCTTTATCACCCTTGTGCTCTTCTGATTCTGATCCCCATGTTCCTTTATCACCTTTGTGTTCTTCTGATTCTGATGTTCCTCTATCACCCTTGTGTTCTCCTGATTCTGATGTTCCTTTATCACCCTTGTGGTCTACTGTAACTGATTCCGATGTTCCTTTATCACCCTTGTGCTCTTCTGATTCTGATCCCCATGTTCCTTTATCACCTTTGTGTTCTTCTGATTCTGATGTTCCTTTATCACCCTTGTGGTCTACTGTAACTGATTCCGATGTTCCTTTATCACCCTTGTGCTCTTCTGATTCTGATCCCCATGTTCCTTTATCACCTTTGTGTTCTTCTGATTCTGATGTTCCTCTATCACCCTTGTGTTCTCCTGATTCTGATGTTCCTTTATCACCCTTGTGGTCTAATGTAACTGATTCCGATGTTCCTTTATCACCCTTGTGCTCTTCTGATTCTGATCCCCATGTTCCTTTATCACCTTTGTGTTCTTCTGATTCTGATGTTCCTTTATCACCCTTGTGGTCTACTGTTCCTGATTCCGATGTTCCTTTATCACCCTTGTGGTCTACTGTTCCTGATCTCCATGTTCCTTTATCACCCTTGTGGTCTACTGTTCCTGATTCCGATGTTCTTTTGTCACCCTTGTGTTCTCCTGATTCTAATGTTACTTTTTCACCCTTGTGGTCCACTGTTTCTGATCCCGATGTTCCTTTATCACCCTTGTGCTCTCCTGTTCCTGATGCTGATTTTCCTTTATCACCCTTGTACTCTTCTGATTCTGATCCCCATGTTCCTTTATCACCTTTGTGTTCTCCTGATTCTGATGTTCCTTTATCACCCTTGTGCTCTTCTGATTCTGATCCCCATGTACCTTTATCACGTTTGTGTTCTCCTGATTCTGATGTTCCTTTTTCACCCTTGTGGTCTACTGTTTCTGATCCCGATGTTCCTTTATCACCCTTGTACTCTTCAGATTCTGATCTCCATGTTCCTTTATCACCTTTGTGTTCTCCTGATTCTGATGTTCCTTTACCACCCTTGTGCTCTCCTGTTCCTGATCCCGATGTTCCTTTGTCACCCTTGTGCTCTTCTGATTCTGATCCCCATGTTCCTTTATCGCCTTTGTGTTCTCCTGATTCTGATGTTCCTTTATCACCCTTGTGGTCTACTGTTCCTGATCCCGATGTTCCTTTATCACTCTTATGATCTTCTGAGTCTGATGTTCCTCTATCACCCTTGTGTTCTCCTGATTCTGATGTTCCTCTATCACCCTTGTGGTCTACTGTAACTGATTCCGATGTTCCTTTATCACCCTTGTGCTCTTCTGATTCTGATCTCCATGTTCCTTTATCACCTTTGTGTTCTCCTGATTCTGATATTCCTGTTTCACCCTTGTGGTCTACTGTTTCTGATCCCGATGTTCCTTTATCACCCTTGTGCTCTTCTGATTCTGATCTCCATGTTCCTTTATCACCTTTGTGTTCTCCTGATTCTGATGTTCTTTTATCACCCTTGTGATCTTCTGAGTCTGATGCTCCTTTATCACCCCTGTGTTCTCCTGATTCTGATGTTCCTTTATCACCCTTGTGGTCTACTGTTCCTGATCCTGATGTTCCTTTATCACCCTTGTGCTCTTCTGATTCTGATCCCCATGTTCCTTCATCACCTTTGTGTTCTCCTGATTCTGATGTTCCTTTATAACCCTTGTGGTCTACTGTTCCTGATCCTGATGTTAATTTATCACCCTTGTGCTCTTCTGATTCTGATCTCCATGTTCCTATATCACCTTTGTGTTCTCTTGATTCTGATGTTCCTTTATCACCCTTGTGGTCTACTGTTGCTGATCCCGATGTTCCTTTATCACCCTTGTGATCTTCTGAGTCTGATGTTCCTCTGTCACCCTTGTGTTCTCCTGATTCTGATGTTCCTTTATCACCCTTGTGGTCTACTTTTCCTGATTCCGATGTTCCTTTATCACCCTTGTGCTCTCCTGAGCCTGATCCCGATGTTCCTTTATCACCCTTGTGCTCTTCTGACTCTAATCCCGATGTTCCTTTATCACCTTTGTGTTCTACTGATTCTGATGTTAATTTATCACCCTTGTGGTCTACTGTTCCTGATCCCGATGTTACTTTATCACCCTTGTGGGCTACTGTTTCTGATGCTGATGTTCCTGCACCACGATACAAATCATCGATAATTCTAAAAAAAAAAACAGATTTTAAAAATTGTTGTTTTTGTAATTTTATAGAACAAATTTTTTAAAATGGATATTTTGGCAACTCGCGTTGCTGAAATAAAAACCTACTTTGCTTTTTGTGAATCATTGCCAAAATGTATTTTCTATTAAACGACTCTACTCTATTTTAAAGGCATTAGAGTCCTTCCAAAACTTAATTTAGTATAGAAATTTTATTTTTAAAAGATTTATTTTGTTAGGAACGTGATTATTTGTTTATAACCGAAATTGTTTGTTTAATACTAAGTATAGGAATTTGCCTATACTATTAAACAAGCAATTTCTGTAATCACGTTCTCTAAAACGGCTGTAACAAGATCGATAAATTTTGAAATAAAGGACTTTAGGGGGGTAAATAATCGATCTAGCTAAAAGTAATTTCGGAGAAAATTCGTTGTCAGTTAATATTTGCCGTCAGCAGAGCTCGGTCACCCAGATACTTTACCTAATCTCTCGATTCTAACTAGAGTCGATTCTATTTAGAACTTTGATTTGTTAAATCCTATTAATATCGGTTAGGCATTCATGAAAAAGTAAAATAATATTTTAAAGGTTTATCAGTTACATTGACTAAATAAAATAAACAGAGATACCTATTGACATGTTTCATATTTTCAACCGACTTCAAAAAAGGAGATCCTCAATTCTACACGCATATTTTTTTATGTTTGATCACGGATAACTTTTTTAGTGTAGTTAGATTTAGATGACTCTTGTTTTATTTCATATAAAAAAAAAATATTATTTATTATTATGAATCTACCTCAAGTTTGGTCCCATGTAAATTTCAGAAGAAAAAGAAAATATTCCACCCCTAAGGGTAGAAAATTAAGGGACTGAATTTTTGTTGGTGTCACCGTTTCGTAATTAATTTGTATGATAAGTAGGCACTAAAAAGCGAAAAAAAAAAACGTTTTAACAAAAAAACAACTGTCTTCAAAAATTAAAAAAGTAATTTAAATTCGATCGGTGACAATACAAGACAAGAAACAAAACCAAAGCCCGACTTGCGAATTTAAAGTTATTTTTTACTTTTTGTTGTCTTATTTGGTTAAATGTTTTACTTTTTTAATTTTTTTCGACGTATTTTCTTGCAAATGAACATTTTTGAATATAAGGATTTAAACAAATGGGTAAAGGAATTGGATATAGTAAATAAGTAAAACACACAATTAAAGAACATGTAATATAAGGGACCAAATAAAATCCTCCCTTCCTTGTAAACTATTCTTACAAACAACAATATAAACAATAGTTGATGTTTACGATCGTAATGGCAAGCATTGTTTTTTTTTTAAACCAATAGAAATTGAAACAGATAGTGCGTGTGTAAGCAAGAAATTAGTCGAGTTCGTGCATTACAACAAAGCAATAATACATCTTACCACGCTCGTATAAGGTATAAATTGCTTTACCAAGTTTTAAAACCGAATATTTTTTCTGCTTGTTTCTCGTTTAATTATATTTATCAAATACTTTTACTGTTGTAAAACAAGCTTGAAAGTATTCAAATTCTAACACAGGATATTATTTGCACGACAAATAAACAAAATATTTGGTATAGGATTTGAATATAACAAAAAGGTAAAACACACAGTTAAATAAAACGTAATATAATAAACCATATAAAAATACCAAGGAAAGATTTTTTTATTTGGTAAAACCTTGTGACCTCTTGTTACTCAGCATTCGGCAACAGTATTTATAAACAATAGTTTATGTAATTCTTTACATAATTACGATCTACTTCCGGTGGCAGATCTAAATACAAAACATTTGAAATGGTGTAGTCAATAAAAACTCTGACAATAAACAAATAAGCGAAAGAATCAAAATAATCTGTATTTAAAAAATATAAATAATCATAAATTACTATTCTAGATGTTAGTTTCCCGTTGGTAAATATACATACAAGTTATACTTAAGCAATGAATGACTAGATAAATAAGTAAATCAGAATACAAGGCAACATAATAATATAAAAAGATTATTATTAGATCGTGCGTTGACTATTTGAAAACAAACCACAGAAATTAAAGCTTTTCATTTTGGTTTGTTATAAAAGTAACCTCATTCAAATGAGGCTTTCTTTATTATTTATACATGGTGAAACAAGTAATGAGTGTGTACTAGTTCACGCCTAACAAACAACTAAACAAAGAAACCCCGTGCATTAATACTCACTTATACCTTGTTCACAATAAGATTAGACATAAACACAAACCTTTTTTACAGTCCCTTCAACCGATTTTGACTTCTATTCCGTAGGCTTAAGGATGACATTAGAGGTAAAAAAGTGGTTACAATAACAACTGCTTACTGCAGTTGCCATTTATCATGCCACCAACGCAATATAAGTCAAAATCGGTTAAACGGACTGTAAAAAAGGTTTTTGTAAATGTGTAATGCGCAATTTTAATATTACCAAAACTACGTGTTTTGGTAATATTAAAATTGCGAAATTATGCCGTCCTGTGGCATAAACCGTTGCAAAAATAATCCACGTTTTAAAAAAAAGATTACTTTTCACAAGTAGGTAACGGATTTTCTGCATAGTTTAAACAAAATCGCACAATGTTTGACTTAATTTCTTGGAACATGAATTCGAAACGATATTGTGTCAGTGTTGCAAGTTATAAACATTGTCTTTTCCCAAAATAAGGGAAGTTATGATTTTTGTTCGGACCCGTTAATACTGTGTTTTTAATCATATTACAGTTAACATTGTATATTAAGTTGGTTATTCTCAAATAAGTAAGCTTTGTGTGTTTTGTTGTATTAATAATTGTTCATAGTATGAAAATAAATGCCTCATTAAACTAAATTACCTTTCATTTCAAACACCCAAGCAGAGATACTATCTATATCTGTGCAACCAAGACTAATAAAACACAACACTACCTAATAATAAAACTATTAACCAAAGTATATCTCTCGCACTAGCTGCGCACTGCTTTCAACATTATTCTCTAGCACACAAGCGCAAATCTGCGATATCGTACACCGAGTTACGCACGCATAGACGACTTTAGTCCTCACTTATTTCGTCGCGATTGTTTACGACGGCTCAGTCTTTACTTTTTTATTGGTCTGAGGTTTGAATACTGAATTGTTATTTGGCTTGTTTCTCGTTCGTATTAAAAATAGAACATTTTAAAATAATTGAAAATATCTACAGATTATTGCATACACAAATGAAAAGTATAATTAAACAATTTGCAATATGCGAAAACGGTAATAATTTGAATATTTTGTACTGGAATGCCGATGGCATTCGCACCAAGCTAACAGAATTGCTAGATCTGTTAGGTGATTTGTCGACAGATATTGTGGCTTTGTGCGAAACTAGGATCTCCTCTCATCATAAGCTTGAAACACCTGGCTACAATTGTTATCGGCTCGATAAAAATCCTGACGGCCGTGGACAGGGGGTGGCACTGCTGGTCCGTAGTGATATACTGCATACCCTTGTTCCCGTTCCTAACACGTATAATTTAGAATGTATAGGTGTCCAGATAACCACTCCAGATAAAAATTTGACTGTGTACTCTACCTACCAATCACCAAACTTGCCTTTGCTTAAAAACGATCTCGATTCTCTAATTAAAAACGCAAATCACAAGTCCCTTATAATGGGTGACCTCAACGCTAAACATCCTTACTGGAACTGTACTATGGCTAACTTGCATGGCAAAATCCTCTTTGACCACATGCTAGCTAACGATTATGAAATACTTGCCCCTTCTTCTCCCACACTAGTTCATTACCAAAGCTGTCATGAACCCTCTACCCCAGATGTTGTAATAGCTATTAATATACACGAGATAAGCGAACCTCAAGCTCTCACCAGCCTCTCGTCAAATCACCTGCCAGTGCACTTCACTGTAGGTGGCAAGTACAGCACGAAATCTCGGTCATCTTTTAACTTTGCCAAAGCTGACTGGAGACACTACAGATCTCACCTAGATCATAATATCACGCTATCTAGTGAAATATTTGACACAACAACTAGTATCGATGCTGCTGTTAATCACTTTACTGATAGTGTAGTAAACGCACGTAACGCAAGTGTCCCCATAGTCGAAACAAATCAGAGTCGCTTGAAACTACCTAGACGCATTAAGAGCCTAATTAAGCACAAAAATTACATCCGCAGAAAAGCATTAAATGAACAGACCCCTTGTCTCAGAAGGCAACTTTTTTCTAAATTCAATCAACTACAACATTCAATTAAAACCAGCATCCAGACCTTGAATGACAGTATTTGGAATGACAAGCTCTCAAAAGTCGATAACCCAAGTAACGATGTTTGGCGTTTAGCTCGATCGATTAATAAAAATCCTAGTAACATTTCTCCTCTAAAAATCCGAGGTGATCAAATGACCTCCTCAGTGTCAGAACAGTGCGAAGCTCTTGCTGAAGCATTTGCTGGTAATATGAGTCTCACTCACCAATGGACTAGCGATCCTGAAACTGAGGCTGCTGTCAAGGTATCCATGGTGGCATTAAAATCGACAGATACAAGCCTGTCTTCGCCTATTCTAACTAGGCCTAAGGAAATCATGAAAATCATACGCAAATTAAAACCCCGCAAAGCTCCTGGTATAGATGGTCTTAATAACCGGCTACTTAAAAATCTATCACAAAAAGCCTTGGTCTACCTAACAAAAATATTTAATGGTTGTTTGAGAATAGGCTACTTCCCCACATGCTGGAAAACTGCTAAAGTAATCGCACTCAAAAAGCCTGGCAAGGATGGCAGCATCCCAACAAACTATCGTCCTATAAGCCTACTCCCAAGCCTTGGCAAGATATTTGAGTCTCTTATACTGGCCCGTCTTTTAAAAGTTACCGAGCATTTACTGCTACCGGAGCAATTTGGATTTCGTAAGGCACACTCCACCACCCAGCAGTTGGCCAGGGTATCTGAACATGTCGCACACAACCTGAATCAAGGCAAATCTACAGGTATGGTGATGCTAGATGTTGAAAAAGCATTTGACACTGTCTGGCACGAGGGTCTCCTCCACAAGCTTATTGTTAATAACGTTCCTCTCTCACTGGTCAAAATTGTCCAAAACTACCTTCTCAACCGCTATTTCAGAGTTTTTAAAGGTGAACATTGTTCTGTCGCTAAATCCATAGTAGCTGGTGTACCTCAGGGTTCAAATTTGGGACCATTTCTCTTCATCATGTACCTTAATGACATACCGAAGCAACCTAGAACTCATCTCGCAATATATGCCGATGACACTGCGTCATATACTTCTTCAAAGGATATTGACCTGATAATTGAACGGCTTCAACTGGCACTAAATCTTCTTGACACGTTTTTCACCAGATGGAAACTAAAATTAAACTCTAATAAAACGGAAGTCATTCTTTTCACACGTAAGCGACGTTTACCATCCAGGCTTATTAACTTTAAAAACGTTCCCATATCCTGGAGCCGTTCGGTAAAATACCTTGGTGTAGTTTTAGATAGTAAAATAAACTGGAGTCAAAACACTGATGCTCTTCGCGAAAGGGGTCTGAAGGCTATAAATGCTTTAAAACCTATACTAAATAGAAAATCTAGGCTGAGCGCTTCCACCAAGCTACGAATTTATACGACTCTTGTTAGACCATGCCTGACATATGCCGCGCTAGTTTGGTGTAGCCTAACTGATAGCAACTACAACAAGTTGCAAATCGTTCAGAATAAGGCAATCAAAATTGCATATAACACTGCCTTACGTACAAATTTAAAACGAGTGCACGAGCAAATTAAATTCCCATTTATTAAAAATTTCATTTTAAAATCAGCACAAAAATTCTATCTGTTTAAAAATCCAAAACACTATAACCCATTAGTTTCTTCAATAGGTAAAAGTCGATCAAGCAATTTATCCTATTCAACAACATACAATCGATATCGTTTACCACATCACTACTTTTTAAGTGAATAACCGTGTGTGCATACCACCGGACCGACCGGGCTGCCCTCTCCCGGCCGCCGTAGATATTACTCGGTGCAAAAATGTTTGCAAATTACCCACCGCTTAGAATTATAAATATTTGTCGTACTCTTATTATAATGTAAGAATGTATGTTAAAACCCTTTGTAATGAATGTTTATCCTGCGATCTAATTAGTCAATGTATTAATTCGGCGCATTACCTTACTAGGTAAACAGTGGTGTTATGCGTTTAAAGTCAGTGCTAAGACTTTTTGTGTTTCAAACAATACTGTGTTTCTTTATGAACTTACTTGATTTAATTTTAGAAATACTTAACAGTCATCTCAGTGTAAAATGTTTGTAAAGGTAAGTGAGCCTAATAACTAGTTACTCTTATGGTTGTATGCGATTAGAATAAGATCTCATTGTGTACACTTTGTATTTATTATGATAATAAAGACCTTCAAAAATCAAAATCAATCAATATGCGAAAACATCAAAATTATCTGGAAGTAAACATTAAAAAAAAAACATACACAATAAAACTTCTGTAGACTTAAACTTTTACTTAGTAATTTTTTTTTCTACTGCTTATTTAATATTTAATACTAAAATTATAACATAATCATCACAGACTACCTAATCTTAGAACTAGGAAGAAAAAGATACTAATATTTGGTTATTGCGCCCTTGCGTCAATAAGGGTCGCACACGGGCCACACGCGACAGCCACAAACGCAGTCACGAGAAGCCAGAAGCGGCCACAAAAGTAGCTGAAGCGTGCGACAGTCACTTGTGGCCGATGGTCGACACCTGCGGTCGGTGGTTGCTACTTTTTAACCTAAATAATGAACTTTGTCGAAGAAGATTTTGGGAGAAAAGGGTTAGAAATCGCTCGAGTGGCGTGTGGCGGCGTTTAGTGGCCGGTGCGGGCCACAAGAAGCGAGAAGCGACGATTTGCAGCGTGTGGCGGCCACCGGCGCCAACCGTGTGCGGTGAGTCCATATAAAATGTATGAAAATTACAGGAAATATGCCAGTGGCGGCGTTTTGTGGTTGTGGCCGGTGGCCCGTGTGCACTAACCGTATCGCATCTCGTTATTATCGACCGCACTAAAACTTTTGGGTGCTCGGTGAGCACGATTTTTTCTTTGCCGGTTTTCTATGATGGAGCCCCGCTTTATGTAAAACAGCGTGAATTTGTTTTATACAATACGTGTACAATACGTGTCCACATAGATAGGTATGTTGGAGGATGTTTTCGGTTGAGATATGGACGTGGTGCCCGCGGTCTGTCCTCTAGCGTACCCTCTTCTTCATGGCGTCTGATCCACAGCCGGACAGTGATTCTCTACAAATAATAAATAATCTCATAAGAAATGACTTAATTTAAAAAGGATTCTCTGTAAGTAACTAATACAATACTTTTTATAAAGATACACAGTGGCAAGTATTGTTTCTTTAAAACCTACATAGAAATTGAAACAGATAGTGCGTGTGTGAGCGAGAAAGTAGTCGAGTTCGCGCATCACATCAGAGCAATTAAATACATACCACGCTTATCTATATATATCTACTAATATTGTGAGAAAATAAATCAAAGTGCTAGTAATAATATAAGTTACTAGCACTTTCTGCGTGAATTTGCTTAAGAATCCCTATTTATTTTTATTAATACAATATAACCTATGTTACTCAGAGATAATGTGTAGCTTTCGATTGGTAAAAGAATTTTTGAAATCGGACCAGTAGTTATTGAGTTAAATCGTAACAAACAAACAAAAAAGACGACACGGTTGGCGCAGTGGTTGAGCAATTATCTGCTGCGCAGCGTGTTGCGAGTTTTAATCCCGCCCAGGGTAAACATTTGTGTGATGAGCACTTGTGTTTGCCTTGTGTCTGGTTGTTCTTTATCTAAATCTGTATGTATTTAAATATATATTTGTGTATGTATATCAGCTGTCTGACACCCACAGTACAGGGTCTCGCTAGTTTGGGGTCAGATGACCGTGTGTGAAATGTCCCCACATTTTACTATTATATTATTATTATTAAACAAATCTTCGTCTTCGTTCGATCCCTAATTTGTTAATACTTAATGCAATATAGTCTTTGTTAGATCCGCAGGAATTTTCTTAACGATCCCTTATTTATTAATAATGCAATATAGCCTATGTTACGCAGGGATAATGCAGCTTTCAATTGGTGATTTTTTTTTTTAAATCAGACCAGAAGTTATTGATTTACATCGTAACAAACAAACAAATCTTTCCTGTTTATAATATTAGATTAGATAGATAATTGCTTTAACAAGTTTTAAAACTCTAAATGTATTTTCTGCTTGTTTCTCGTTTAATTATATTTATAGAATTCTTTTACTCTTGTAAAACAAGCTAGAAAGTATTCAGTTTCTAACAAAAGATAACATTTGCGTGACAAACTTTGAATTTAGCATCGTTAATACAGTTTAATTTATAAATTAATGTATTTTAAAGCAACAAAATTTATTATAACAATAATTAAAATAATTTACTACTTACGCTTATATACAGCTGCTCAGCGATTTGACGGATATTAAATCCTTGTCCATGCAAAATTATGATTTGGTTTCTTCTCGTATGAGTTTTCTGGAAGACGTTATGCACAAAAATGTCCCAGTACAGGTTAATGTTTCTCAGGAGTCCAATATTCTCGCACAGGTTAACGTTTAGACAACCAAGGTTCAGGTAAACAGAGCAATGGTCTATATTTAAAAAGTCCGGTAAGCGCGCCAATGTCGAATAGTTCGTATGTAAAATTCACAAAAACAGTACACGTCATTAAGCTGCGCAGTGCAGATTGCTACTAATTGCGTCATCGCTTTCCTAATAGGCTTACACTTGCAAGGGGGCGTGGCTCGGTGCCTCCGCAAGCGCCGAGGGAAAAAATATTTAACTGGGCAGGCGGAAAAGACCGCGATAGTACGTACACCGTACATATTGCCACCATTTAGAATGGTAACAATAACTAGATGTAAAGTGATGTATAAGGCATGTACACAATTAAAAATCTAAGAAATAACCTAGTAAAAAAATGCAGAGCAGTAATAAATGTAAAAAATTAAATTCAAAATTTAAAAAAACCCCAACGCAAAACCTAAAAGCGATTATGTAAAAAGTCAAAAATAATACCTTTTGTTGAGCCATCAAATGTTTGTTCGTTGAAATGGCGCTATAATGTCGCGGCGGGGTACCGCTTAAGTAAGTCAGTCCCTTAATTTCATTCACTGTCTATTAATTTACCAGCATTTCCGACCAATTTGCTTCGATATTATCAATTTTACTTAAGCGACTGACTTACTTAAGCGGTACCCCGCCGCGACATGGTTGTGTATAAGAGTTTACAAAAATAATTTACAAGTTTTTAGTTTTCATTTCGTTACTCATTCCTCATTCCCTTGCAATATAGTATACATTATTCTACTAGTCAAGGCCTTTCATTTGATACCCATATATTGAGGGAGTTGTGAAAATAGAATGTAATTCACCATTTTGTGGTTGCAAATTTTAATTCCAAGATGGCCTCTTGGATTTAAAATTTGTCGTAGTGTATAGTATTCTACTAGTCAAGCCCTTTTATTTGATACCCTTAATGAGGGAGTTGTAAAAATATGTGATCCGCCATTTTTTGGCGGCGGCCATCTTGAACCAATTTTCATCAAACATAGCTAAGCTAATTCCGACTAATTCACCTTTCAAATAAAAAAACAAAATCAAAATCGGTTTATCCGTTCGGGAGCTACGATGCCACCGACACACACACACACACACACACACACACACAGATACGTCAAACTGGTAACACTCCGTCGTTTTTGCGTCGAGGGTTAATAAAATACTGATTAAAACGAATCCAAATACAATATATCTGCTACTAGGTACTAGTGTGCTGTATAATCTGGCTGCAGCATAAGACCAAGAATTCTATAATCTTGCATAGTTTTATAGCAAACATGGGTGTTTCAATGGGTGGTCAGTGTGGTCACCTATAATAATATGTTTGAAAGCAAAGTAAACATCCGGTATGCGTCTAAGATCCCTACCGCAGCTAACAAAAGAGCTGATAACTTTGAAACGGCTAAACCGATTTTGATGAAACATGTCTAGGAACCATCGCTAGAGAACCTGCTTTCAAATAAAAAAAAACCGCATTCAAATCGGTTCACCCGTTAAAGAGCTACAGTGCCACAGACAGACACACAGACACACAGACACGTCAAACTTATAACACCCCTCTTTTTCGTCGGGGGTTAAAAATAATGTGTCAATAAATAATATGTAAAAATGTAAACTAAAATCCTTAAATAAAGAATGTCACACTTAATTAGCACACGTCACTATGTCTCTCAGTGTCAAATTTCACTTCACTAGGGTTAGCCCTTGTCGCCGTATTCACTTCACTATGCACTTTTGATTCCCGTTTGTTGACCTTGCTGTACCCGTCCTCGATGTCATCTTCTTCTTCTCGTCTTCTTCTGCTTCTCGCATCTTGCAGACCTTCCCCATGTCTTTTGGTTGTCATCTTTCGCCAATAATACATCGATATTACGAACAGTGCAATGCTAATAGTGCTGACCACATAGATCGCGATGTAGTGATGAACGTCATGAGGCGGTAGAGTTTCTAGCTTCAATTGTTCTTTAATAGAGCATAGTTCAGTATCAATTTTCTTGAAAGACTCTTCGTGCGTTTCAATATGCAAAGACGAGTTACGAACTATTGTTGATGGGTAAAATCGCGGGTGTTACCATGGCAAATGGTTCATTAACAAAAATGTCGCTTGTGTGTTCCATATATGCGTGAAGCATGAATGGATCACCCTGCAGGTTACAACCTCGTTTAAGTGTTATCAGACCCGAGTGACGTAGCGTCTCCGATGTCATTTGAGCTCCGCACACTAGCTGCACTTCGCACGTGTCACAACAATAATAAAACCATATGTTTTGCTTATGTAATTTTACCCATTTGTCAGCGCATACTTTTATTTCGGTATGACAATAAGCACTATGTTGTTCATTGTCCCGAATCAGCTGTACTTCGCAAATAGACTTGCGCCGATCGCCAGTGCTGTATATAGGATGATTTAGTATGCACATCAGGGTTTTATCCTGAATTTTTAGGCATTCTTGAAGATCGGGTTGCTCGAGGGGTATAAACGAGTATTGGTTTGCGTCAAATGCAATTAATTCAGAATTGGGAATAACGTTCATCACGCGAGTAATGTCGGTACGTTGAGGTATACTGATCAGTTTATTTAGCTCGTATAGTGCATCATGCAAGATAGGAATTTTTATATCCATCAATAAGAATTGCTCTATAATGCGTGCATGTATTCTGAACAGCCTGTATATGTCCCTTACGTCATTCTGTACTTCCGGTAACTCAGAGTCGCGAGGTAATTGTCGAGCTACTTTATCTAATTCGCTTTGCATTTGGTTTAGTGATAATAATTGTACGTCCATATGTCCCTGGTACATATTTGTCAGGGTGTTGATAAGGGTTTATTGGATGTCCTTTAGATTTTGGGCCATTCTTTCGGCAGCCATTGCCGATGTTATTATGTAGAAGGCGTTTGCAGTGTCAACTTTATCTTTTAGGGTACTATTTTCTAAGGCATTAAGGTGATCGTTTATCAAAGTAAACTGCTTTATCATTGTCGCTTCGTTACGCTGTACAATGTTATGCTCGGTTTCCAAAATGCTAGTCTGGTTTTTTAGCAGTTGTAGCAAGTGTTTTCGATGTGTTTAATTGTATTAATGTCAGTTTCGTATTTCTCTGCAAAACGCTGATCTAGTACGCCAAATAATGAGTTTGCAACAAATCCCACTCCGTCGGTTAATCCCCTTTTAAATCTGTGTTGAATTAATCGCTGGGATATCGCTGTAGTAGTTTAGCTCATTTGTGGTTTGTTCAAGTTGGTTAATGAGCACATGAAATTGCATCAACCACTCGTCGCAACGAAATTGTTTTATATGTGACACGAATAGTTGCAGTGTGTCGACGTTTCGCCAGTAATTTGTCATATTATAATAAAACACTAATTTCCATTCATCTCTAATTTCTTGCAGGTCCGCTATCTTATCAAAGTAAATTGTTTGATTTTTTTGTCAGTGGGGTAAGTTTCATATCTTGTTGGACAGTGGGTGTTATTAATGTCATATGTAGCATCAATGTGTAACAAACCAAACTTTTCCAAGTGCGGTTTCTAGATCTGTTGCGCCTGTTTTTTGTTAGTTTGTCAGTGTCAATGCGATTTTCTTCAGCCTCGACTAGTGGTACTAGTTTTGTAATGGGTCGTTTAGTTTCTCCCTTTGCCGTTTGTAACGTGACAACTCTAGTGTGGCCATCCTTTCCAGAGTGTAGCTTCGCTACACGTCCCAGCGCCCATTTTACTGCTGGTAACTTCTCATCTTTGATGCACACAATATCATTTACTCGTGGGTCGGAATTCTGTCGTTTCTATTTTAATCTTGCTTGTAGTTGTTGCAGGTATTCTTGCGACCATTTCTTCCAGAAATCCTTGCTAAGCTTCTGCACAATTTGCCATCTTTTGCTTATGTGGTAAGTGCTGTCAATGTCCGGTTCTGGACTTGTCATGAGCGATGTGCCTGTTAGAAAATGTCCAGGTGTCAAGCAGTTAATTTCATCTACGTTCTCTGTTACAGTGCATAGTGGTCGTGAGTTCAAGCAAGCCTCGATCTGGCATAACAGAGTGGTGAATTTTTCGTAGGCTAGGCGCTGTTCTCCGATGACGCGTTTTAGATGGTACTTCATGCTTTTTACGGCAGCTTCCCATAGTCCACCTGCGCTCGGCCAAGCAGGTGCATTGAAGTGCCGCTTAACTCCCATCTCTGATACCTTGCCTAAGAAGAAGTTGTCAATCGTTTCAACAATGCATTTGTATTGTTGTAATAGGATCCGATTTGCTCCCACAAAATTCGTGCCGTTGACGCTGTACATGTCATGTGGCGTGCCTCGACGAGCATAGCTTTTATGCTCGTCGAGGCACGCCACATGACATGTTTGAACGCCGATAAAAACGCTGTGCTGGTCAACTCTGTTACCAGTTCCAAATGAATAGCTTTTGTTGCCAGACAGACGAACACGGCAATGTGGCTTACATTGCCGTACAATGTTTAAACAACAATGTTTTAACTCCTCGGCCCTTGTTAGCCTTGATCTCGACGTGACCCCTGTATGTGTGAACGGGCGAGATACTGTCACTCTAGGCTCTGGTAAATCTGCCATAATTTGACTTGTAGTTTTGGCCTGGAATCGTCGGCATGTTGTGCATTTATGTAGGACCTTTTTAACGGCGCGATGTCCTCCCACAATCCACAATCGTTGTCGTAAATACGTCAGGGTCAGTTTGGGACCTCCATGTAATGTCCTTTTGTGCGCTTGCCAAATCAATATTTCTGTCAGTTTGTGGTCGTGTGGTAGCAAAATTGGGTGTTCGGTATTTACATTTAAGTTCGAGTTATGTAACCGTCCCCCCACTCGCAGAACGTCATGCTTGTCAAGAAATGGGTTCAAACTCAGGAGATTACTTTTGGTGCTCAAACCTTTATTTTCCTTCAGTCTAATAATCTCTTCCTTGAAGGCATGCAGTTGGATTTCTTTCAATATTAGGTGTTCGGCGCTTTGTATTTCTATTGATGTCAAGTAAGCAGTTGTATTTGTTTTGATATTTGAGCAGTTGTTAATAAAACGTTTTATCTAAGCTATGACCCTTGTAATGTGAGTCATATCGTTGTGCCTGTCTAATAACTCAATTACGATTGAAGAAGTCTCAGATTTCACAACACACGCTGTCATTTGTTTTTGTTTTGTTTCGCATGTTGTCGGTGTGATTGTAACTTGGTCAGCTGTTTTGTCATTGTAGTTTTTCACCCATTCTGGCCCTTGCCACAACAAAGGATGTTGTAACAGTTGGGAACAGCTGATGCCGCGAGATGCACAGTCAGCAGCGTTGTCCTCAGATTTGACGTAATTCCAGTATTGTTTTGGCATAACTTCAAGCACTTGCTGTACTCTGTTGCTCACGAACAATTTCCATTTTGTGACGTCGCCATGCAGCCAGCCTAATACAATCATAGAATCCGTCCAAGCGTATGTGTTTTTGTCAACATTGCCCCATTTGAATGATTTCACAACCTTTTCCATCAGACGTGAAAGTAGTACAGCTCCACAAAGTTCAAGCCGTGGTAATGTTAATTTTTTATTGATAGGCGATAGCCTAGACTTTGCGGCTATAAGTCTACTCACGGGCTCGTTTCTGTCGTCTATTGTTAGTAAATAAACAGCGCACGCGTAGGCCTTTTCTGACGCGTCGCAGAACCCGTGGACTTGAAAAGGTTTTGTTGTGTCCCCCAGCCATCTCGGTATCTCATATTGGGTTATGTTATGCAAGTCACTTGTAAAACTTCTTGTACACTGATCGGTAAGGTTTCGTCCCAATCACATCCTGATATCCAAATGCCTTGAAACATCAGTTTTGCTTTTACTGTCAAAGGTGTAAGCCAGCCAAGTGGGTCGAATATTTTTGATATTTCGGACAGTAGCTTTCTTTTTGTCAGTTGTTTGTTGCTGTCATATTTTATTTTGTTTGTGAATGTAAATGTGTCAGTTGTAGGGTTCCACTGTACGCCCAGGGCTTTTGTAGTTCCATCGTTGGTAAAATGCATGGTAGTCTGGTTAAGGTCAGATGATGATAAGCGCTTGATCAAGATCGGGTTGTTGCTTGACCACTTCCGTAACGTGAGACCTGCTCTTCTCGGCACGTTGATGAGTTGTTTTTGGGTTTCTTGGGCTTGCTCGATGGAGTTGCTACCACTTAATACGTCATCAACATACATCCCGTTGGTAATTACTTCTGCTGCTAGGGGATATTTTTCTGCGTCATCCTTCGCTAGCTGCTTTAGTGTCCGAAGTGCTAGAAATGGTGCGGCCTTAGTACCATAAGTCACTGTGCATAACTGGTACTCCTTTAGTGGACCTTGGTGTGGTTCTCTGCACATTATCTTCTGCAGATGTTGATCTTCTTCATGTATTAAGATCATACGATAAATCTTCTCACAGTCTGCTGTAAACACGTACTTGTATAGCCGCCATCCCAGTAATAGTGTCAGTAAATCTTGATGAAGCTTAGGACCACACTCCATCAAGTCGTTCAAGCTGTAGCCTGTGTCAGTCTTCTGCGAGGCGTTGAAAACCACTCTGAGTTTTGTTGTCACTAACTCCTGTTTCAGGACTCCATGATGAGATAAGTAGCATTGTGGGTTGTTGTCATTCTTACTCTCTTTCATGTGTCCCATCTCCAAATATTCTTGCATGAATTCTCCAAATATTCTTGCATGAATTTAATGTAACTTTCAGATAAATTGACATTCCGGGATAATCTCCTTTCTAATTCTATAAATTGTGCTACTGCACGTGGTTTAGATTTGCTCAACAACTGATTGAAATTAGGCTTTATCGGCAAACGAACTACATATTTGTCATTTTGTAAGCGCTTTGTTGTTGCAGTGAAAAACTCCTCACAATATCTCTTTTCTGACGTCATTGAATCGCGTGAGTCCCCGTTGATGTCTTCCACATCCCAATATTCTGTCAATTCGTCGACTTGATTTATGACGACGTTGCTGTTTAATGTCTTGTTGACATTGCCTGACAGAATCCACCCTAAATGTGTCTGTTGACCCATAGGTTCGTTGACCTCTCCCTTAACCAAACCATTCATTAAAATTTCAGAAAATACGTGTGCATCTAAAAGTATGTCAATGGGCCTAGATATGTTGTAGACTGGATCGGCTAATGTAATGTCTGTCACGTGAGGCCAAGGCTTCTTTGTGAATGTAACGTTAGGTAGGTTGTTTACCACCTTTGTCATGACTAATGCTTCCGTTGTAAACTGGAAATCATTATGCAAAGACTTGCAAAATAACTGGACCTTTCCTATACTCCTATTGGATAAAGTGCCGATACCACTTATGCTAGCGCTTAACTGCTGACGCTGATACCCAGTCTTTGCGTTGCATCCTCGGTGATCAGAGTTATTTGTGAACCTTGATCAACTAATGCCCGTAGTGTAATTTAGTCGCCACTAGCTGTTGCTACTTGTATTAGCGCAGTTGCCAATAATATCTCGTCGTCGTTATTCGAGGCGATGTTATTTTGCACGGGTTTTGGTGACCTGGTTACCTTTGATGACGACGGTTTATGCACAGTGTGTGTTGCTGAGGGCGTTTGTGCTGACTTGACAATATCGTTGTGCAGTAATGTGTTGTGTGATTCGCTGCACTCTCTGCATCTTTTTTGTGACGCACAATAACCCTTAGTATGCACAAACAGACAATTTTTGCAGATCTTATTGTTCTCAATAAACTTTAACTTTTCCGAACCTGCCATGTCAGTGAATTTGGAACATTGGAATAATGCGTAAGTGGTATTGCACAACGAGCAAATAATTTTGTTAAATTGCCCAACATTGTATGCATGGAAGTTACGAGACTTGTTTGATGAACTTTTATTGGGTTGCGATGACTTGTGGTTTTTGTTAAATGGATATGACGTATGATTGAATTGCGGTTTTTGTGCAGGTTTATTGCCATTTTCTGGCTTTTTCCTGTGCAAATGTTTTAATGCCATAAATTTGTTCTCAACGAAGTCCATAAACTGATTGAATGTAGGCATCTCCCGCGGATCTGACCTGGACTGCATGTATTCCAAATAGGTTTCGGCATCCAGTTTTTCGCATAATATGTAAACCAACACAGGGTCCCAAAGGCTTGTATCTACACCCAAGTTATATAAGGCGTTTATGGTTTCATTGCTAGTGTCATATAACCGCTTATGGTCAAATGCAGATTGTTTTTGTAAAGTAGGTTGGCGCATAAATACTTGGAAATTCTTTGTAAATAGCAGGAATTTGTTATTATATCTATGGTTCAATATTTCCCAGCACGTGTCATAATTTTCGGGTGCAATGTGTAGCTGTACGAGCTTTTTCGCTTCACCCCGCAGCCTCCCCTTTAGATGTTGCATTTTATGGGTTTTTGCAATAGCGGGATTATTATGAATCGCTTCTACGTACAGATCCATGAAAGTAGGCCATGATGTGTATTTTCTGTTAAATGTTGGTATGTCAATTTTAGGTAAAGTTTGTTGTTGATGCACAGAGGCATCGTTTTACTTTTGAAAACGCCACTTCATGCCAAAAACGTCATAATAATCGTTAGGTATGCCTTTTAGTATACCGTTAATCTGTAAGTGTAATTTGTCAATTGCAGTCCACCGAGACTCTAAGGTCTTTAACATATCCTCAATCTCCCAATTCTCCTTCACGTCGTCAATACTCCTACTTGCCACTAACCTATTAAAGGCACGGAAATTAGCTTGTTGCAACTGTAACTCGAGTACCTTCTCAGTTTTTCGGGACTTATCGAAAAATGTGTTGTCAAACTCAACGCTTGACTTATTTTGGCCAGCGTTGGTAGGTCCGCTCTGAGGCTTAATCTCGTATGCCGCCACCTCCTGACGAGCTCCTTGGTAGCAGCTTTTGATTACCTCATAAATGTTATTGGCGAAATATTGATGACGTTTATCTTCCACTACGCTCAGCTCCTGGTTCTTCTCTTCACATTCCGCCCACAACTGATCCAATCGCTCAAGCCTTTGTCGAATGTAATCGGGGGTCTTCCTGCTCGCTGAATCCTTCTTAAAATTAGAATGAATTCTCTTCACCTTCTCGAGAACTTCAGCTTGACGCGCGATTAATGCTTCCATTGCCCAAACGGTAAATAAAAAAAGAACGATCTTACTTTAATTTCAGGAACTCTCCCTTTTATTGTAACGCCAAGCGTCGCTCTGGAACCTGGATCGCCGCTACCTCCTTGAATGCTCTTGTACGGCAACACACGTGGCACGGTATAACACGAAACTCCAGAGCCCACACGCGACGTTTTACTGACCGATTTATCGGACTGTACGGTACTTGCAAAGTTTTCGAAGGACCAAAAAAACTATGTAGGGTGTGTTAACCCAACATTAAAGTTTGTCAATGCAAATGTTAAGAGTAATATGCAGAAAATGTCAATTAAATGCAAGGATTGTCAGCGATTGCTCAACGGGTAAGAATCTAAATAAAAATGCAAGTTGTCCGACCCAAACCACGTCTAATTGAACACTAATTAAATTAGGTATGTACAAAGATGCATCATTTAGCTTCCGCCGTATGTCAGTGCACTCTCAAATGTAGGTCGCGATCAAAGTGCAAATACGCGAGCCTACTAACTTATTACATTAAAAATATGTAAGTGTTTATTTTTAAAACCATGTACGTACACCGTACAACGTTGGTTTTGATCTCGGTTCACGTCAAATGGATTTCACCGAGTACATTTTAATCCCGTTTACGAAAACTAAGTTTAATTTGACATTGAATGTAAATGTCATCAGTTCGTCACAATCATAGACAAATTGCAATGCGTTTTTCAGTTGCTATTTATGTGGTAGCGACATAATGTGCTTAATTATGGATTTGAATAGACATTTCAGTATCATTAAACGTATGAAGCTACCAAAATTTTAAGGCACGTCAGGGTGACCCCAAAGCCTTTCACAAGAACGAATAAAAACATTATTGATTATTAATAAACTAGCTGAGGAGGAGCAAGCAAGATTCAGCTTCTTGCAGCTTCTTCTGTGCTATACTAGCACAGAATATTGAAGCTATAAGAGGAAAGAGAGAAAGAAATGCTCAACCAAGAGCAATTAGGTAAAAACAGCCCAAAGAACAATAAAACTAGAAACGTTAGAAATACAATTCAGGAAATTAAAAGAATAGTTATATCCCTTCATTTATTTTATTTATATATTAATTGAAAAATTCATTCAAAATTCAGTTTAAATTTAAAAAATACAATAATTTCATTCAATATGGGAACCGATCACTTTTCCGAAATGTTTTTTTCCGAATTTCATTTTACCGAAAACTATTGACCGATGTCTTTTTTGCATTATTTGACATATTTTTATATCATCGAAGTAGGTATCATGTGTCATAAGTATTATTTTACCGAACTATTTTTCGTCGATTTACAAATTAACTTTTTGCTATTGGCCGAAGCCTCTTTTGAACTTTTATCATTTGCCAAATTATTTATTTGCCGTATTTTCACCACACCGAAACAACATTTTACAGAATACTAGCGGGCCCAGCAGACGTTGTCCTACCTGAAAATAAAAACAAGTCCTAGAACTACAACGCTACCTATCGGGTCCAATTGCGAATCTAAACCATTCACAAATCCACTGGAACACACACATAACATTTCATCAAAATCGGTCCAGCCGTTTAGGAGGAGTTCACTTTCAGAAGATTTTTATATATTAGACTAGCTGACCCGACAGACGTTGTCCTGTCCTTATCTACCTACTTACCTGCCTATTTACCTACCCTACACCTACCCTACACCTACCGTACACCTACCCTACACCTACCCTACACCTACCCTACAAAAGGTTTTTTTTTTTCTCTCCGTAAGAACCATCTTCGTACTTCAAGAAATATTATAAAATAAGAATTATCCAATTTGGTCAAGCGGTTCGCAAGTTATGCGCTTACCAACACATTTAGCGATTAATTTTTATATATAAGAAGATTAGATTGGTAGCATTATCAATATAAAATAAAATAGTATCATAAAAAATCAATAGGCTACAAAATTTTAGTGACAGAAACGAATCGCTGCAAAACCGAGTTCACGCAGTCTTGTCTGCCCTACCCCTAGAGTGTAATTTAAGCCCGCGTAGGCGCGGAGGGGTAGGGAGGCCCGCGAGCTGAGAAGCAGGCGGTTTGAAGGCTCGCCGCCGCGGCTAAGGCCTTACATTTTTTAAACGTAATTTAGTTTGATTCTTACACAAAACCAGCAATGTAATTAAAGGAAGACCATGCAATTAGACCACTATAGTTTTTTTTTTAAAATTTTACTGACCTATGTTCACAGTCTCGTCGTTGGCCCCTTGCCTTACGGTCGCTTTCGATACCTGCTCTACTAGCGTCTGACCAACATTCCAGCGTATCTCAAAATATTTTGCACCTTTCGGCCTTTCTTCAATCATGGATGGAAACAAGTGTGGCGCTTGTAATGAATTACTAACCGATGGAGCTCATTGTACGATGTGCAACCTAGAACTGCACTTCCACTGCGCAGGAGTAACGGAGGCTGGCTATCGGCGGTTGGGTGAGAGGAAACTTACATGGCGTTGCAGCAAGTGTAAATCGGCCAATGCCACGCAGCCACCACAGTCACCAAGAGTCGAGTCAGAATCCATCATCCTCAAGGAAATAAGAGCGCTTGCTGAAAAATTTGCTCCACTGGAAGGTTTGAAGGAAGAGATATCTGAGCTACGTACAGAATTTGCTACATTAAAATCATCGTTAAGCGAAACGAACAAGGAGTTAAAGGAGTTTAATGGCAAAATTAAAAATATAGAAGCGCGCCTCGTACACGTAGAGAAGGTTCAGGAGCAAGTTGGTCTTATCCAATCTCGCTTAGACAAGCTGGAGGAGGAAAATAGCTCTAAAGAGCAGTGGTCCAGGATGAACAATGTTGAAATAAAAGGTCTACCGCAGAGAGATCATGAGAATTTGTTCGAGATTTTGGGCAAGATTGGGTCGAAAATTGATTATCCGGTATCCAAAGCCCAAGTTAACTTTATAACCCGGGTTCCAAGTCGTGAGAAAGACCATACTAAGCCTATTATAGTGTGTTTTTGTAACCGATACGTAAAAGAGGATTTTATTGCAGCGGCAAGGTTGGTTCTCAAGACTACTCCATTAACCACTGGACAAATCGGTCTCCCAGGCAACCAGCGGGTATTTGTAAATGACCATCTAACATTACAAAACAAAATCTTACTATCTAAAACTAAAAAGGCGGCCACAGAAACAGATTTTCGTTACGTCTGGGTAAAACATTGCAAAATACATGCGAGGAAGACCGACACGTCGCCCACAATAATAATAAAAAACGAAAAAGATCTTACAAAACTAAAATAGATTTGTGCCAATTAATATTATTAAATCTATCAAACATTGTTTTAGTGTTTGGTCGTGCAGCATTAATAAAAATAACAACAACTAAATGTAACTTTGAGAACCGTGCGTTGGTGTGTGCTACTCGCGTATTTCATCAAGCACTGTGCCGCTCATTAGTGAAGCTGAAGCTCATTTGTAGAATATTCTATTCTTCGAACATTTGTCGTTATGCTAATTTAGACCTTATATGTAATAATTTAGCGTATAATTTCCAGTATTTTGCTTGCTCAGTTATGGCTAATCGGGTTTGCAATGTCGTCTTTGTTTCCTTTGTCTATTATCCAAACTGTTTGGTTGCGAGGAATCCCAAGTGTCGTACCTCTAGACACTGTGCTTTGCTGTGTTTAATAGATTTTTATAAGTTTTTGCCAGCTACCGCCGTCATATCATATTATTGGCTAATTGTGTTAGAATATATTTTAATTTTTACCAAATTTGAATTAGAGCCCATTTATTACTTTAATTTTGTAGTTAATAAAGCCATAGTAATGTTTATAAATGATTAATATATATTATCAAAACGTACGTGGTCTGCGCACAAAAACAAACCACTTATACCGTAACGTTTGTATGAATTCGTACGAAGTAGTTATATTTACTGAGACCTGGTTAATTGACAGTATCTGTAATAGTGAGTTATTTGATGGTCGATACATTGTTTGGAGGCGGGACCGGGATTATGGTAGGACAGGCCAAGCTCGCGGGGGTGGAGTGTTAATCGCGGTTAGGAACGATTTGACTGTGGTGGAACAATGTGAATGGCGTTCTACCGCTGAGGACATATGGATAACCATTGTTCTGAAGAGGACCAGACCAGCGGTAAGTTACTATATACACATATGTTGCTTATATCTGTGTAAAGAAAACGTTGGTAACTCCTACATAATGCAATTACAAAACTTCCACCACAGACTTAACCACCTAGTGACAACACACCCCCTGGACACATTTATCATAGCTGGGGATTTTAACTTTGGTAGTGATGTGGAATGGTGTAATTCTGATAGCGGCTCCGAATTAATTCCCACAAGTTTATCCAACCGTTACATTGTAGATTTTTTCGATACCATAAATACTTGTAACCTGATGCAATTTAATGGTGAGCGTAACGTAAACAGTAGGCTCTTAGACCTTGTGTTTTCAAATGGGTCATTAAAAGTGAAGGAGTGTAGCGATCCTCTGGCCATACCCGTCGATATGCACCACAAACCACTTGTAATTAACGTTGATTTCGTCGAAATCCACAAATACATTGAAAATCAATGTATAAAATACAAATTTGACCAAGGCGATTACATTGCAATTGAATCGGAACTTGAAAACGTAGACTGGAATTCCATACTTACTGTTAGCTCCATAGACCAGGCAGTCATAAATTTCTACGATAAACTGTATGAACTTAGGGACCTACACATTCCCGTTAAATCATCAAAAAAATCATCTCATCCACCTTGGTATAGTAGTGCGCTAATAAAAATATTAAAAGAAAAACATAAGTTCCACAGAAAATACAAAACATATGGTAATTTATCAGACTATCATTCTTTTTCAATTTTAAGAAACAGAGCCAGGCAAATAGAACAGGAATGTTTCGACACATATATGTGTAAAATTGAATCGTCTATTGTCAAAAACCCTAAAGTATTTTGGTCATTTGTAAAGAGCAAGAAGGGTAGCCCTTCTTTACCCAACGTAATGCACTATCTAGACACATGTGCCGACACTGGCGAGGGTATCACGGAATTATTCGCTTCTTTTTTTCAATCGACCTTTCGAGACCCAGATTCGGAACCAGTCGATCTGGATAGAGATGTATACATACAATCACCTAGCTCAGTAACTATCAGTGCTATCAGTGTGTGCCAGGACACAGTCTTAAGGCTACTAAAAGGCCTAGACCCCAATAAATCTGGAGGGCCGGACATGATACCGCCAATTTTTATTATTAACTGTGCTAAAAGCCTAGTAAAACCAGTCTGCCTACTGTTTGAGCGATCTTTGCGGGAAGGTATTGTGCCCAAGATATGGAAGTCAGCATTTATCACACCGGTCTTTAAAAAGGGAGATAAATCAAACATAGAAAATTACCGACCCATTTCAAAATTATGCCTATTCTCTAAAGTCCTGGAGCGCGTAGTTTACACCCAAGTCTACTCGGCATTAAAGTGTCAGTTCAGTGATGAACAGCATGGATTCCTTATGAAACGGTCTACTACTTCAAACCTGGTACTGTCAAATGAAATAATAACAGCCGGAATGGATGCCCAATACCAGGTTGATGTAATATACACCGACTACAGCAAGTGTTTCGATCGTATAGATCATCGTGTACTTCTTCGGAAGCTCTTATCTGCGGGAATACACGGTGATCTATTTCGATGGTTCTCGTCTTACATAGACAGTCGTACACAGGCTGTAGTCCTACGAGGTTACACGTCCAAGTGGAATTCAGTTCCTTCCGGCGTACCTCAGGGTTCGATTTTAGGGCCTTTATTGTTCATAATATTCATCTCCGACATTAAAAACTGCTTTGAACATTCACACATTCTTTTATACGCAGATGACATGAAGATACTTAAATCAGTACGCTCTTTATCGGATTCCATACAACTTCAGTCAGACCTCGACAGATTTTTAGTATATTGTAAAGCTAATAAATTACAGTTAAATGTTTCCAAATGTTTTCAGGTAGTATTTTCCCGTAAAAAAACATTAATAGGCTTTGGGTACACGATGGATGGTCACATAATCAAGAAATTGAATTCTATTAGAGACCTTGGCGTATTACACGACAACAAACTGCTTTTTGATGAACATATTGAGTCCATAGTTAACAAAGCATCTAAAGCATTAGGCTTTATTATTAGAAACTGCTCTAACTTTCGTTCTTTGAAACCCATCAAGGTTCTTTATTGTTCTTTTGTGCGCAGCCACCTTGAGTACGCTTCTCAAGTTTGGAACCCTCAGTACGAGGTGTACAAGTCCCGTATTGAGTCTATTCAGAGGAAATTTTTGCGGTACTTGGATTTTAAGGCGAAGCAATTCTCAGTCGATTACGATCACCGTTGCAAACGATACCATTTTTTGCCCCTGACAATGAGACGTAATATCAACGATATCTGTTTTTTAGTCAATATTGCAAATGGTACGATTGATTGTCCCGAGCTATTAAGCAAAATACTTATTCGAACAAATCTAAATAATCTTAGAAAGCGGCCATTACTACACGCTCCATCTGCAACCACAAATTATAGGGGAAACTCTTTCTGCATACGCAGTGTAGTAGTCTTCAATAATCTACCATCACACCTAGAGATTGATCTGTTTAACACCAGCGCACGTCAAATTAGAAATATCTTAAATAGAGAATACTTTGCTGACCTTAAAACAAGTTAATGCTGCACAACTTGACATAGTTTTGTTTTGTTTTGTTTTTTCTTTTCTCTTTACAGTTCTTTTATTGTATTTTTTTTCTTTTCATTTAAATTGTTCTAACTGGATCTACAGTTGATCATGCCCGTCCGAACCGTATTGTTAATGTAAGTACTTATTCGTTAGTCGCTAAATTGCATTATATAAATTTGGAAGCTTGTAATTAGCAAAAGTTTGTTGAAAATATTGGTATTTAAATATGTTATTAGTCTGTAAGCTTTCTTCAAAATAAATAAAATAAAATAAAATAAAATAAAATGTTACAGCTACAGTTAAAAAAGGATAAAGATAAAAAAAATATTGATTGAATTGATTGGTTGTTGATTTTTTTGTTTTTTATTGTTGATTTGATTGATTGATTTTGAATTGATTTGATTGATTGATTGAATTAATTTTGTAATTTATCATTTTTGTAATCAATACCATTGCAAATCGGCAAACTATCAATAGTCGACTATCGATCAGCGACACTACAGCCGACCAGCGTCCGAACGTAGAGAGTCACCAAAACGCGATGCACCATCGGAGCAGTCGCTAAAACGCGCAATTCCGATACTTACCGCTTCCGAACGCAGAGAGTCGCCAAAACGCGATGCAGCCTTGATACAGTCGCATAATCGTCGATCGCCAATGCTAAAAGTAGCGTATGTGCTTTGGCCTTTGGCCCTTAGAGTTTGTAAAATTATTTTTCAAGTTTTTAGTTTTCATTTCGTTGGTTAAAACTATTCCTCATTCCCTTTCAATATAGTATGCATTATGCTACTAGTCAAGCCCTTTCATTTGATACCAATATTGAGGAAGTTGTGAAATAAATATGTAATTCGCCATTTTGTGGTTCCGGCCATCTTGGATTTGAAATTTATCATAGTGTAAAGTATTCTACTAGTGAAGCCCTTTCATTTGATACCCATATTGAGGGAGTTGTGAAAAAATATGTGATTAGTAATTTTGTAGCGGCGGCCATCTTGAACCGATTTTCATCAAACATAGCTAAGAACACTCCCGACTAATTCACCTTTCAAACAAAAAAAACAAAATCAAAATCGGTTCATCCGTTCGGGAGCTACGATGCCACAGACAGACACACACACACACACACACACCCACACACACAGACACGTCAAACTTAATCAATCAATCAATCAATCATTTATTTTGTTAAACATAGGTATAGTTACAGATAATATATGTTGTCTAAAATATGTGCACTATGTTTTGCCAATAAATGGCGTACAAAATCAACATAACAAAACAAGCAATTACAATTAAAATTAGGGTGGCATGTCAACAGATTACTTATAACACCCCGTCGTTTTTTCGTCGGGGGTTAAAAAGTAAAAGTAGCCTATATCCTTCCCCAGGGTTTAAGCTATCGGTTAAGCCATTTCATCGTGGGAGCGTAACAGACAGTGCCTTGCTTTGAAATTATAAACTTATAAAATAAATATATAAAATTGACCTCTGGTATCAAATTCTACTTGTGTCTGGTGGATCTCATCTGGTAACTCTGGAAAATTTATGTGTCGTGGTCGGAGGGAAGCAATAGCTGCGCTGACTTTGTGCACAGTTCTGTGTGCAGTAGAAGTGCTAAATTCACATAAATCATCAGCAGTCATTTGATAGCACGCATTTGCATTGAAATGTAGAGCACAAAGCACTTGATTCATAGGAGACACGTTGTTATTTCTTAAATAAAAAAAGATGCGATTAGATTATACACATGACATGTAAAGGCAAACAATTCTAAATAAAACATGTTTTGACACTTACATATTTGAAGAAAACTCTATTTCATCTTCAATAGATTATAGATTCCAATACAGACAGAACTGTGGGTTTCGTGAGGAGAAATCTAGTTACAATGTCTTTGTTATCAAGGGTGTCGAAATGTTTTTCTCTCTCGCGTATCCATCTTGGACGACGAACAAATAACTCTTCATCGTATGTTTCGTAAAATGTTAGTTAGCACTCTTTTCATTTTTGTTGAAGCCAAATATAATAATAATGTAATACACTACTCAGAGAATTATTTAAAATATGTTATTTTATTGCTGTTTTTATTTTGAAGTATTGAATCATAAATGACATTGACACATTGACTGGTCTTAATCGCGTTTAAATACGTTAAACGTCTGAAATCGGGCGTTCCGAATGTAAACCGAGTTCAGCTTGAACTGAGTTCCCATTTTGTTGGTGAAATGCAATTTTGAATGCTGGACTCGGTTTACGCGTTAGACGGAGTTCACCGTTTAACGCGTAAACCGAATTAAGCTTGCATTGATCGCGTTTAATAAAAACGGTGAAATCGGGGCTAACTGTACACTACTTAAGCTTATTTAAGTCTAATTCCCTCAAAAATGGCTCCTCGCTCTTGTTTCGGACAAAATCCATCAGCTAATGCTGCACATCCTTAATCTGATTACATTCTCTGCAATTCGTGAAATCAGCTTTTTTCATAAGGAATGCTTTTTAAACTTATATCTAATCTTATCTAATCTACTAATATCTAACAGATAGTGTCTAGAGCGAAATCTTAAAATTAACATAATAAATTTAACGGTGTCCCCTTGTTTCGCAGACAGAAATTTTATATAACTTCGTTTCCCAGAAAATGTTTCACTAAGTACTTGGTTTTTGTATTTTTATTTCGACTAAGTATTATTGTTTCAAAGACTATTTACTTGAATGAAACATATTTCACAGAAACACAATTCAATGAATTTTTAATCAATTTTTTGTTTAACAAACATAACAAACAGTACAATTATTTTTTAGCGAATATTGTTTGTTCGGTGTATTTTTCCATGGAATTTATTTCAACGAAAATGTTTGTAAATAGACAATAACAAAAATATTGTCATAAAAAGTCAATATGTTGTGCTACAAAAGTTAATGACAGAAACGAATCGCTGCCGCGCTGCGAAACCGACTCCACGTAGTCTTGTCTGCCTTACCCCTAGAGTGTAATTTAAATCCACGTAGGCGTGGAGGGGCGCGGCAATCCGCGAGCTGAGGAGCAGGTGGGTGTAACGCCCACCGTCGCAAAAAGCCGAAGCTGCAGTGGTGATCTGCCACGATAAGCTCGCGTGGGACCGCCGGAGCTCCGCAACGCCGGAGTCGTGACAGAAACCATGCCTGCTGCACGTTGCATGCTGTCTTGCATGCTGCATGCTGCATGCTTGCTTGCACGCTGCACGCTTGCTTGCATGCTGCATGGTTGCTTGCACGCACGAGCAGTAGGTTTAGTTAGAACTGCGACCAACATTCTTGGTAATAAGTTTTATATTAAATAAGCAATATAAGGATAAAGAATATTTGATTCGTTATTCTATGAAATGATTATTCTAACATTAAATTTTATGTGAAATACAAATCAATGATTTTAAAATCTTCTATAGAATAGAATAGAATAGAATAGAATAGAATAGAATAGAATAGAATAGACTTTTATTTTGAAACAAAATTATGAGAAATATTTTATGTGAAACGAAATTCTATATAAATAGATTAGCTATTATAAAAGCATTTATAAAAGCGTGCTTTTCTAGTGTTTTTTAAACGATTAATTTTTTCTTAATTTACTACTGTAACGTTGTGTTGCGCCCGCGTCGTCGCGTCAAAGTTAGTTCGTGCGGACCCGCACGTATAAGGTCACCTCGCTCGCTCTCGGTCGCCGCCGGCGGCGCTCGCTCGTGTGGCCAGTCGGCTCCCCGCTACCCACCGCGCACGCTGCGATCGTGCGACGGACGCTGTATTTTGTGATTCATAACTGATTGTGTGTGATTATTGCATTGATTACAATATAATTATACTGTTTTACCGATCCGTGCGTTAGTTAATTGTGACATTCCCTGTGAAAAATCCCTTATAAATTGCGCCAAACTCGTGGCACGTGCTCCGTACGGCAAATATCTAGTATACCTACGATACGGGAAAATAACCGTCGCGAGTGCGAAAAATCCACGGGAACCTGTGTACCTACTGGACCATATTGTCGTTATTACCGTTTGCGTTCATCACCGAGTGTTAGCGAGAGAAAATGCCGCCAAAAACACGCCGCGCGCACGCAAACGAGGAAGAAAACGATGGTTCCAGTAGCGAGGAGGAAAGTCACGCGGTAGCTAACCCCGTGAGCGTGAACACCACGGCAACAGCTACACCTATCCCGACAACGGCATGTGGTAACATGATTTCCATGTCCGAGGAGCAGCTCACACGATTATTATCCAACGTCTTGAGAAGCGTCTTGACGACGTCGACGTCAACGAGTGGCGACCCTATGGGACCGACTCAACACACCGCTGCACACACTGGACCGACCATGCACGGCATGCACAGCAATTTTACCCGGTGCACGGCCCGCTTCGACGGAGCCGCCCGCAGTACCGAAGCCCTAGAAGCATTTGTCGAGAGCGTGCTCATCTACAAAGAGTGCGCAAATGTATCCGACGAACATGCCCTTCGAGGTCTACCTATGTTGCTGACCGGAGACGCCGCAGTGTGGTGGCAAGGAGTGAAATCTACCGTGGAGACCTGGGACGACGCGATACGCCGCCTTCGATTCATGTACGGCGCCCCACGCCCCGCCCACCGGATCTTTCGAGAAATATTCGCGCGCGAACAAAGTGATAGTGATAGTGTCGACTCCTTTATTTCGCGAGTGCGGGCAGAAATGTCGCGTATACCATATAAGCTACCAGATGTTATGCAAGTAGATATAGTTTACGGCCTTTTACATCGTAAGTTTCGTAAAAGAGTGTCACGCAATAGTGTAGGTAGTGTCGACTGTCTACTCGAGCGAGCAAGGTATGTTGAGGAGACGCTAGGCGAGGTAAGTAAATCACTTATTCCGTCTCATAACGCGAGTATCTCGTCTAACAATAGTAATAATACCGCGAGTATCTCGTCCAACAATAGTAATAATACCGCGAGTACTGCGAAATCTCGAAATGTAAACATTAACCCTCCGACTACGACGGGTAATCAAAGTAACCCTTCGCGCGCTATGTACGACTCTAGTTCGAATATTTGTAACGATGCGAATTCGAATACGAAACGTGTTCGGCCGCGCTGCGCTTTCTGTAAACGGTTTGGTCATTCGACAGATGAATGTAAAATTAAAATAAAATCGGGTGACACAGATAATAATGCACCGTTGTCTTGTTACGGCTGTGGTCGACAAGGGGTTATACGCTCGAAGTGTCCGACGTGTAAAGGCACGTCCTCCGCCGATAAGGTGAGTTTCCAAAGTGCTATCACCCAGGAGCCTGACCGGTCACATCCTACGGTCAAGATAGAAGTTGCGTCTGTAGTAGGTGTTGCAGTGCTGGACACAGGTGCTACTGAAAGTCTCGCTAGTCGCGGGCTGTATAGCATATTATTAGCCAGTGGGACCACTTTCATGAAAACACGTCGTAACCTCGGCCTCGCCGATGGAACGCAGCAGGTACGTGAATTATTATCATGTGACACGAACGTAACCATTCAGGGACGCGTTATCCCCACCACTTTCCTAGTGATACCAGAAGCGAATAATAGGACGCTTCTAGGACAGGATTTTATCGCTCGAGCAGGTATATTAGTGGACCTCCAACATAATTGTTGGCATTTTAGTAATTTCCCTATGGAGAAGTTTACGTTTGTGCAGTCTTTTAGCCTTATATCTACCAGCGATGCAGAGCTGATGCAGGTTGATACCACCGGCTTGGCGCTGAGAGAGGATGAAGGGACGAAGCTGTCACCTCCTCAAAAGACTCAACTCAATCAACTCATAGCGAAGAGAGTTGAGCGCTTCGCCACCGAAGGACCTCCTACAACTTACGCCACTCATCACATTCGGGTTGACGAGAAGCAGGAACCGACCGCTTCACCACCCTATAGAATGTCGCAAGGTAAGAGAGAGTTGTTGGACGGTGAACTTGAGAAGCTGCTGCGCGCAGATGTAATAGAGGAGTGCGAGTCGCCGTGGGCTGCCAACGTCGTATTAATCGCGAAGAAGGATGGCGGTGTCCGCCTGTGTGTAGACTACCGCAAGCTCAACGCCGTGACTGAGCCGGATAGGTACCCGCTCCCACGCATGGAAGACGTGCTTCATGCAGCAAAGACGACCAGCTACATGACGACATTAGATCTCCACTCTGGTTACTTTCAGGTGTGTGTCGCAGAAGAGGACCGCGACAAAACTGCATTCGTTACACCCTCCGGCACCTATAGGTTTAAGAGGATGCCGATGGGTCTACGCAACTCTGGCGCCACGTTTCAGAGATTGATAGATCGTTTCAAGTCAAACTTGTGCGTGCCTATTCGAGGGCACAAGGTAAGTGACTCTGATATCCCACCAGACACCCAAGGAAGTAGGCCTGTGACTATTCTTGGATATCTTGACGATCTCATCATCTTGTCACCGAGTTTCGAAGCCCATATTGATGATCTTGAAGCAGTTTTCAATAGACTCGAGAAGTTCGACCTTCGAGTCAATCGAAAGAAAAGTTGCTTTGCTCGTGACTCTGTGAAATTCCTTGGTCACATAATTGTTCCTGGAGGTCTGCAAGTAGACCCAGGGAAAACCTCGGCTATTGCTGACATGCCTGCCCCGAAAAACGAGAGGCAGCTCAAAGGTTTTCTGGCCACATCAAGCTGGTTTCGACGGTTTGTACCGAACTACGCCGCAATCGCCAAGCCTTTGACTAACCTGCTCAAGAAGAACAGCAGTTGGAGATGGCATGATGAGCAGCAGGCCGCTTTCGAGCGCATCATGGAGCTCCTGATCACCGCTCCCATTCTTCACCAGGCTGACGAGTCCAAGCCTTTCTCCCTCCGGACAGATAGTAGTGGCTATTGTCTCGGCGCAGTTTTGATGCAAGGGGAGGGTCCCGACGAAAGACCTATTGAGTATGCCAGTTGCCTACTCTCGCCAGCTGAGCGCAACTACACTATTACCGAGCGCGAAGCCCTTGCCGTCGTCTGGGCGGTCACAAAGTTCAGGGGTTACGTGGAAGGCTCGGAAGTAGTGGTTAAGTCCGACCACCAGCCGCTACGTTGGCTGATGAGCCATAAGTCTCCCAGTGGTCGTCTTACTAGATGGGCATTGACCCTTCAGGCCTATAACCTGCAAATACATTACACTCCTGGAAAGGTGAATGTGATTGCCGATGCACTAAGCCGCCCAGCTTGTTGCGAGGAAAACCCAGCTGGTTGCGAGGTATGCTTAGTGAGCGTAGATATGCCACATAGGACACCTGAAGATGTGCGCTCTAACCAACTCAACGACCCAGAGTTGAAGAGTGAGAGTTATCGTCGAAGACCTAGAGAATACCAACGATCCCTTCAGGGGGAGAGGGTGGTCAGAGAGAGGATACCTGATGTCTGATGGTGTGTTGTACAGGTGCGCACCCGAATCCGAAGACGCCGATTCTGCTTGCCTCGTGGTCCCTAAACACGAGAGAGAAAGGATCCTTGTAGAGTTTCACGACGCTCCCACAGCAGGCCACTTTGGTGCTGAACGGACCTTACAACGCATTAGAGCACGATACTTTTGGCCAGTTATGAGATCTTCTGTCACAGACTATATCAAACACTGCGCAGCTTGCCAGCGATACAGGATAGACAACAGGAAGCCTGCAGGACTACTCCAGACTCCTGCACCCACCCGGCGATTTGAAGTGGTATCGGTCGACTTGTTCGGGCCTTTACCAAAAACTTCAAAGGGTAACCGTTGGATTTTAATCCTAGAGGACACGTGCTCCCATTGGGTTGAGCTATTTGCGTTGGAGAAGGCCACCAGCGTGGAATGCGCTGAGATTTTAATATCCGAGGTCTTCCTGAGGTATGGGGTCCCGCGCAGGATGATCAGCGACAACGGAGTTCAGTTTGTTGCTGAGGTGATGCAACAGGCCTGTCATGTGATGGGTATCAAACAGTCTTTGACGCCATTGTATCACCCAGAAGCGAACCCCGTTGAGCGGAAAAATCGCGACCTTAAACCACTTAACTTCAACGCCCACCATCAAGAGTAGCTCTTCCCATACCAGCACGCAGACCATGCTGGACGAGAAGCGCGAAACCTAGCGCTAGCGTTAAATCTCACCCAGCTGGTCCAGGGGGCAACAAGGGTGCCAGATGTTGATTCGCACACTGCCAATTGCTTGGACCTTCTGCTGACAACAGATCCAGACCACTACTCGGTGTCAATTTCTTCTCCACTGGGTAGTTCCGACCACTGTCTGGTGAAGTCTGTATCCGTCTACTCCCCACCCGATCCTTGCCCAAGAGGCACCCGGCGGGTATGGCGATACAAGTCAGCAGATTGGGATGGCATGCGATCTTTCTTCTCATGTTATCCTTGGCAGCCTACTTGCTTTTCTTCGACTGATGCTTCGTCGTGCGCGGACGCCGTGACGGATGTGTTGCGGAGGGGGATGGAGTACTACATTCCGTTCTCTGACGTAAAAATGTCTGGCGAAGCTCGCCCATGGTTTGGTGCCGAGTGCAATCGCGCTATTGCGCTAAAACATTCAGCGTACCTAGCATGGGTTGACGCCCGCACTCGCAAAGCAAGTGACGTGAGCCAGAAGAAGAGAGCCTTTAACAGGGCTGCCAAGTCCTGCAAGAAGGTGTTGCGGAGAGCTCGATTTGACCACATTAACCGAATAGGGAACAAACTTGCTTCATACCCAGCAGGTAGTAAGGCTTTTTGGTCCCTGGCTAAGTTGGTCGAATCGAACATCTGCCGCCCCTCACTGCCACCACTGCTGAGACCCGACGGGTCGCTGGCCCACTCCGCTGAGGAGAAAGCAAACTTATTCGCCTCTATGTTTGCGGAATCGTCACGTCTGTATCTTGGTGGCGCGAGACCCCCTGCTTCTTCTGCTGGATGCGAGTCGAGCATGTCGAACATAAGCATCCATCAGAAGGACGTTCTTAGGGTACTGCGTAACCTAGACGTGAATAAGGCTAGTAGCCCCGACGGGATTCCAGCAATTGTACTGAAGACTTGTGCGCCTGAGTTGTCTCCGATCTTGACACGCCTATATCGTCTGTCGTTTGAGACTGGGAAAGTGCCGATGGCTTGGAAGCAAGCTAACGTGCAGCCCGTGCCCAAAAAGGGTAGTCGGGCTGACCCGTCGAATTATAGACCCATTTCGGTTACGTCCTTACTTTGTAAAAGTATGGAACGGGTGCTGAATCGTAAGCTCCTGGCATACCTAGAAGCGAATGATATCCTCAGTGACCGACAGTACGGCTTCCGCCGAAATCGATCAACTGGGGATCTACTAGCGTATGCCATTCACATCTGGAGTGAGGCCATCGAGAAACACGGGGAGGCACTAGCAGTCTCCCTTGACATCTCGAAGGCCTTCGACAGGGTCTGGCAGGATAGCCTTATTAATAAGCTTCCTTCCTTCGGTCTGCCCGCCGGATTGTGTGATTGGATTGCAGATTTCCTGAGGGATCGGTCTATTCGAGTGGTCATAGATGGCTGCTCGTCCGGACTGCTGGATATTAATGCCGGGGTTCCTCAGGGGTCGGTGCTCTCAGCAACCCTCCCAGCAGCGCTCCTGCTGCATATTAATGGTCTGCTAAAATCCGGTACCTTTGGGTATGCAGACGACAGCACTGTTGCTGAGAGATACGTGTTCGATGCACGAGCTGGTGTGTCGCAGATCCGGTCTCTCCGGGAGGCAATGGTTGAGCGCTTGAACTTGTCCTTACAGGCGGTCTCTGAATGGGGCGATGCCAATCTGGTCAAGTTCAATGCAGCTAAGACGCAAGCGTGTCTCTTTTCCGCTAAAAAGAGCCAATTCCACCCAGCTCCATCTTTCCGAGGTGTAACCGTGCCGATAACCGACTGACTTGAACTTCTTGGTGTTACGTTAACATCTACCCTCAATTTTGCCCCTTTCATAGAGGCAAAGGCTCAAGTGGCTGCCAAAAAGTTGGGGATCCTAGCAAAGGTGAGACGGTACTTCACGCCGGAACAGCTGCTTAAACTTTATCAAGCGCAAGTTCGATCGTGTATGGAGTACTGCTCTCACCTTTGGGACGAATCTGCCAGATACCAGCTTAATGTCCTTGAGTCAATTGAGAAACGAGCCAAGAGGATCATTGGCAATGATAGGCTCGTCGAGTCAAAGCTTCAAAGTCTTGAGCATCGACGCAGAGTTGCTGGCCTGTCGGTTTTCTATCGGTTGTATTTTGGGGAGTGTGCGACAGAATTGCATAATTTAATTCCGCCGAGCCCGTTCCATCATCGGACCACAAGACGTACGGCGATGCGCCACCGGTGCATGGTGGACATCCCACCCACACGCACAAAACGTTTTGGGAACACATTCATTGTGCGTACTGCTAAGGAGTGGAATTCCCTGCCTGAGTCTGTATTTCCTGATAGCTACAACCCGGGAGTCTTTAAGTCAAGAGTGAATAGGTTACTTCTAGGCAAGCGTGCTCCATCTTAGACCGCATCATCGCTTCCCATCAGGTGAGATAGTGGTCAAACGTATGCCTTTCAAATGATAAAAAAAAACAACCTCGCGAGCCAAGTCAAGATACTTAATTTGTTTATCTTTCTCAGCTTTCATGAGGTTCTCGTCATGAGGAACCGCTATATCAACAATCATTGCGCGACGCTCTAATCAATCTGTCACCACTATGTCAGGCTTATTGGCAACAATAGTCCTGTCAGTGATGATAGATCGATCCCAATACATCATGATTTTCGAAAAGTGGGTCGGGCACATATCTGTAGTACGGTACTTCTGACCCCACAAGCCTGTATTATTATTATTATTCTTAGCATGGCGCCGACGCCGACGGCACGTTTTTTCCATTTGATGTGGCGGTCAAAAGTTTAAAACAGGATAGCTGCATGTTCATAGGAAACAGCGCGTTTGACTTTGATAACAGCTTTATTCCGTCGGTGTAAAAGTGATTTTCATATTTTAGGGGTTTACGTATACGATAGACTTTTTGTGCGACCGAGACTGCGACGAAATGATTGTCGGTCATGACACACGAGGGCCAAAACAGGTCGTTTAGTCGGTTTACTGAAAATTCGAAGACTCGATATATTCGGACATGTGTCCGAAACGATATTTTTTGACTGATGATTCGAGCACCCATAAAGATTAGTACGTGGAGTCCCTCCGCGCGGAAGAATTGAAACTTCTGAAAACGCACGCATGCGTTCGAGTGCCACACATTCACTCTCGCTCTGTCTCTTTCTATTCCCCCTCCCCAGGAGCGTTAAACGTTTAATGCAACCTTGTTAGAAGTTGCATAAGAAGTTTCACTTCAAAAAACTGTTTTGTACAGTCAGATTAAAAACTTTCAACGATAAAATTCTGTTCAAAATTGTTTTTTACAACTATAGGCTGGGCGGAAGACCGAGAATCTTCAGTAAGCCAGTTAGTCATCGTAGACCTGATGGCATAAAAAGTCACGAGATTGGCCGTGTAGCAATGATATTATATTAAACAGATATGTTATGAGCGCCCAATTTTGAAGATTCAAAAACGTCCTAATTGGGACGTATTGCCTTTAGTCTGCGTCACGCAACGCGACGAGAGATACGCTTTGTTAAAGCAGCTAATAAAATAAAATAATGCTATTTTGTGTATTTAGAAAGTGTACCAATTATGATACCAAATTTAATAAAGCATAAGGGATCTCATACCACATGTAACTACGCAATATACATCGATTTATTGATATATTTCAATTATTTTCCTAATATTATTATATTTGTAGGTAAGAAAAAAGAAAGAAATGGAAATACATTTTATCACGTGAGTATGACAAGGACGCGTTCACTCCGGACATAGAATAAAAGTACAGATGCGATATCGTAGGCAGTAAAGTCATTGTTTACCCACAGTTCTGTTTTTCTTTTTCTAACCTTGTAATATTTAATCATTTTGTTTTATTTAATTATGTATATACTTAATTAGAAATTAAACAATGTGACAACAGATATTTTTTATCCTTTCTTCGTTAAGGTTATCCAATGAGATCTGGCTTCGAAAATGGATCGCATTTGTTCGTAAACAAAGAAATGAATTTTATTACAAAATAAATATTTTCTACTCTATATATTATTATATATATTCTATTATACCTTTAGTCCTGTTTATTAGTTGTTATAGGTACAAACCGCGCGTATAAATGTACTCGCGGTTTGTACCTTCTGTCTCGTTAAATTTGTTAGTCTATGATGCCAAGACGCGGTGATTGGTGGCCAGGATAATGTCTGTTTACATTGACGCGCAATTGACAACACTAACTGTCTCTTTTTTTCTTGTTGTTTTTTTCAAGCCATCCCTTTTCAACATTTTGACTTGTAGTGAGTTGTAAAATGAATGAAAAGTGTGTATGTGTGCAGACGCTGCTGCGCGGAACACTTTTTTCGTTTGTTTTGTGAGTGTATAACATATCTGTTTATTAGAATATCATTGCCGTGTAGATATTAGTTTGGTAAAATAATGTTTTTTTTTGTGCAAAAAGAGTTTTGTTTTGTACTTAGTTATTTGCCAAAATTTATTACGTTTATTTAAAAATACAAGTACTCACGGATTTAACTTTTCTGTCTTCTTGACAACATCCAACGACCGGCCAACGACTTCTGTGTTATATAACTGAAATAATAATTAAAACGTTATCATATTACTAGATTTTGCCTGCGTCTTCGTCTGTGTACACTTAAGAATTACGTCAGTAGATACAGTTATCCCACGCGAATACGAAAACCGGATAACCTTATTTATGTGTTAGGCTAGAGAAATCTGTATGTGCGTAAAATTTTAACAAATTCCATTAAGTTGCTGAAGCGTGAAAGAGTAAGGGTCCTTTTCCTGTCCCGCATATTTTCGCCCGTGCGCGGATCTGGTCCACTTGCGGGTGATAGCACGTTCCTGGTCACATGCAGGACTAAGATTTCGTTTGCCGCTGCAGTATCGTGCGTGTCGCCAGTGATAATACTCGTGCGTACAATGACCATGCGTGCGGCTCGCGTCATAGTAAAAACAACAATGAAAGCAGAAGAACACCGCCCGTATCAGATTAGCACGCACGCGGGCTGGTCGCCCGCAGACAATGCGAGTTCCGCGCGCGTTCTGCCCGCATAATAGGAAAAACATGTATGAATTGATAGGATGCGGGCAAGCTGCATGCGGACCAGATCCGCGTGCAGGCGAAAATACGCATGACAGGAGAAGGGCCATAACATACAAACATCCACCCATCTATCCTCACAAGTTTATAATAATAGTAAGAAGTAGTGTGATGGCTATGAATAGGTATTAATTTGTATGAATGAAGAGGGAGAGGAAGGCCAAAGAAAAGATGGATGGATTGTGTAAAGACTGATATGAATGAAAAGGAAGCATGACGTTGGACCTTTGATGTTGCGCCGACCCTAAGTAACATAAGGGCAATGGCCTGCATATTATATAAATCCGGGTTAATCAATATATTTTACTAAATGACGTAAAAGATAATCTAAATCAAATAAAAAAGTCGACATTATTAAAAATCGTAGGCGAAGCAACATATTGTGCGACCTATGTTAGCCTGACTTTCCGGTGAATAAAACCTACGACGATTTGGTAAAACTAGTTTAGAAGAAATTTAGAACTGCAGCGATCTGAGTCCGCCTTACTCTATAATAAGAAGAGAAAAAGTCACTTACCAAAACAGACACTAATAGAAAGCATATTAAATGCATTATAAAGAAATTCTGTACAACCAACATCGGTAGTGTAATACAACATACAAATTAACTCAATTCTACTCTTTACACACAGCTTTGAATCGTTGCTAATCTTGCTGAGTTTTGACAATAACGCACAGAAATATTATCAAAAACCCCGTTCATTAATCATTATTGTTTTTGGGGTTCCGTATTTACTTCCTTGTTAATGAAACTTAACGCGATTAGTACACTAAGGGTATTATTGGACTAGCTTCTGACTACCACTCTGTCTGCGTAGATTTCAAAATTAATCAATAGTCTTAAATCTTCTCAGGGTAACAAAAATCCGGGATAAAAAAATCTTATTTGTTAGCTAAGAATATTATATTAAGCCAAAACTTAACCTTATTTACAGGGCAAACAAACAAGGGACTTATTCCATAAAGTGACAAGATACTACAATAGGTGAAAGTGGGCTTAAACTAGGATAAGCTCCTGTGCTTTAAGCACCAGTTTTATTCATCACCTGTTATTGCTGGCCATTTTACAGTTGAACACAATAGTAGATCAATATCTACATCGGTGAGTAGTATAAAACTAACAATATATTAACGGAGACTTTAAATTGATATTGTCACTTTCTTTTTGTTACAAAATGTAAGGAATGGCATGAGTTTCCGTGGTTTTGTGCAACTCAACGTAAGTGTGCCAAATTTCATCTAATTCTCTTCTGCTTTCCAGCTTTAAAGAATGACCAACATCCATTCATACTCACAAACATTCGCATTTATAATGCTAGTTGAATTTTTTATGTACACCCAAACCGCATTCGTAAACTGTCAGTGTGATCATGACACTGACAACTCTTGAACGACTTTTTGATGTGCTGTGTGTCACTTTAATTGGTCAAATTCGTCTATACTCGGCATAAGAGCATAAAGTAATTTACAGTTTGTAGTTGTATTTTGTGTTGTAGCTCGTGGCTAAGTTAAAACCGTACAGATCGATCGTTCAAAGGATATGCTACGCTAGCCGCGGTCGATCTGTGGATGGGTGACCATCCCTTTCATACCGAGTTCCCTCCGTGCCTTGGAAAGCACGTAAAGCCATTGATCCCGGCTGTCGTTTGTATATTTTTGGCAGTCGTTATAGTCAGAAGCCAGAAAGTCTGACAACCAGTCTTACCAAAGGGTATCGTGTTACCCAGTAACACGATACCCCTTGTAATATCGGGAATACTACACCTGAAACCATTTACTTAGGAACGACGCCAATTCCCACCGTAGAGAAGTTTAAATAGTTAGGCTCCATGCTCACACCCGATACTAACGTTGACACCGATGTGACACACAGAATTAACGTAGCGTGACAAAAATGGCGATCGCTTACAGGTGTGTTGTATGTTGTGTGATGTACGAACTCCCATACATACCAAGGGAAGTGTACAAAACAGCAGTCCAACCAGCTCTACTCTGTGGGGCTGAATGGTGGATAAAAAAAATACACATGATTAAAAGATACATACCAATGAAATCGGCACACAGAGCAACTGATCAGAACAGAACAGAACACCAGAACAGTCCCTTGATAGACGTCAACAGTTGCATTCTGTGTCATTGGAAGAGGTACCGCATTTTAAATATCTCGGAAGTCATGTCTCCAACGACAATAGACTGGCGTCTGAAATTCCAGAACGGATTGCTAAAGCAGCTGCCGCCTTTGGGAAGCTTCACAAGCGTGTGTGGACCTCTCATGACCTGAAACTGCAAACGAAAATATGCGTTTATAAGGCCTTGGTTTTACCAATACTCACCTACGCCGCGGAAACCTGGTGCCTCTATAGAGGTGATATTAAAAGGCTTGACACTTTCCATCTTCGGTGTCTTCGGTCCATCCTCCGCATAAAGTGGCAGGATCGTGTTCCTAACGCGGAGGTGCTAAGGCGCACTGGAATGATGGGCATGGAGGCGCTTTTGATTAAGATCCAACTGAGATGGTGTGGTCATATACAGCGTATGGATAACAGTAGACTGCCTAAAACCGCTTTCTACTCAGAGCTTGCCCAAGGAAAACAAGCACAGGGTGGTCAATACTTACGTTACAAAGATGTCCTCAAACGTCACCTTAAGACCTGCGGCATACCCGTTGATCGGTGGCAGGAGCTTGCTCGAAACCGAGGAAGATGGCGCGCTTCAATCCACAAAGCTATTGAATGCTTTGAAACAAATCGTCTTGAAGACCTAGACAAGAAGCGACAGATACGCAAAAGTCGCCCAAACCCTTCATATATCTACACGTACAACGATAATAATCAGCTCTTCTGTACACGATGTGACCGGGTTTTCAAGACCAAGTTTGGATTTGCTAGTCATCAGAGGGCTCACGAAAGAGAAGACAAATAGTCTGGGTCGCTGTCGCCGGATACGGTGAAGAGGACTATATATAGACGTCAACAATACGCTGAGTACCTGGCATCTCAACAGTATGCTGAGTATCTGGTGTCACAACGGGCTGCAGAGACACCAGAACAGTCCCAAAATCGACGGCAATAGTATGCTGAGTATTTGGTGTCACCACAGGATGCGGAGACACCAGAACAGTCCCACAAGCGACGGTAACTGCATGCTGAGTATCTGGTGTCATAAAGGGCTGCGGAGATAGCAGAATAGTCCCAAAATTGACGGCAATAGCATGCTGAGTATCTGGTGTCAGAATAGGGAGCGTAGATACCAGAATAGTCCCAAAATCGACGGCAACAGCATGCTGAGCATCTGGTGTCACAATGGGCTGCGGGGACACCAGAACAGTCCCAAGCTCGGCGTCAGCAGCAGGCAACTTACATGGCATTCCAAAGAACCACTGAAACCTTTGAAGCAGCTGAATCTCGCAGACGTCCAGTAGCTGAAAGGGCAGCTTTCAGCGACTGTACGTCTGTCACAGGAACGTCAAACATGTACAAGAAACACGTGGGAGGTGTTTGGATATGACGAGACTCTTGGTTATGAAATTCACAAGTTTATTTAGATAGAAGCGATGAAATGAAGATTGCAAATTTTACGGAGTTCTTAAATGGAAAGAAGAAACAGCAGGTATGTGTTGTTCGGGTAGAAAAGTAGCCAATCATTCTATAGATGAGCCAGTTGAACCTTTAAGAGAACTTCTCTTTGATGACACGTATGGGTCTCGCTGTTTACTAAGAAGTATAAGAAAATTTATTTCTGAAGTCTGGTTTTAGTGCAGATAAAATTGTGTGAATGCCAGGATTTTGCATCTTCACAATACAAGGACAAGTTGACCATCGAATCGGTTCTTTTACTTCCTATCGCCAGACGCCACTTCAAAACATGTCGATAATTACCAATGTACATATTATATTCTAATCCTTTCAGTTTTTATTTTTTTCTGCTACCGTACTACAAGCGAAACCGCTATAAGTAACCCTTTCCAAAAATAATAGTATGTGTCTGTCCGTTTGCTTATCTGTGTGTATGTTTCACGGCAAATCTGATGAGCTGTTTGTGATAAAATTGATTTGGATAGTCTGAAACCTGGGGAAGGATATAAGCTACTTTTTTATCCACCAACCATGCAGGCGAAGCCGCGGGCGAAAGCTAGTAGGTGCCTAAATCATAAAATGGTTCTTAAGATTTTATAATTATTAAAAAATATTATTACTTCATGATTATGCATAATATAACTATTGTAATTTATGTGTAAAATTTTGTTTGCCCAGGTGACGACAGAGCATGGAGAAAATTACCAAAACATGTTGTAATAATATACGCACCCCTTACCCATGTTGGCAAATAAATAAATGATTTGATTTGATAAGTTCTAATAATGGTTCCGACAGATTTTTAATTATAACGCCGATTTGTACCTACGGAACCGATGAGCAATTCAAACTCGCACTTAGTGGATATTTTTTAACATATTTGATAACAATTTTCCTTAATAACGGTTACTATCAAAAGAAAAATAATATTTAACTAACTTAATTATCGCGAACTTTGTAATTTCCGTTGCTATTTTAGCAAGTTTCCTAATGAGAATTTCGATAAGGTGGCAAATATCGATCGATATTGATGATTTTTACCATTATAATTGTTCAAATACGTATTCGTAACTACCGCCTCAATTTTATTCACTTATTATCATACAAACAGATTCTGAGCTAAAAATTTGGCCTACTGAAGATTCGGACACAATATTATTCGGACACAGTGTCGAAACAATATTTTTATGACTGATGACTCGGACACCAATTAAAAACCTGTTTTGTACAGTCAGATTAAAAACTTTCAACAATAAAACCTGGGTAAAAACATTTTTTTTACAACTCTGTAGCCGAAATGCGAATTTTGTTCATTAGAAGTTTTTTATCTGACTAAAAAACAGCTTTCTTATATTGGTGTCCTATTTCCTATTTAAATCATCAGTGAAAACAATATCGTTTCGAACACTGTCCGAATCTTCAGTAAGCCGAATATTTACAAAATGTCGTAAAAATAATTAAGGCGACAATATACGCCAAAACTCTCAAAGTTTAGTCGAAAAAATAAAATAAAAGATAGTATTATAACCTTTAAAAGAAAAATAAAATTGTCTGTGAGATAGTAAAAGTTTCGCTTAAATTTTCTTGGTATATTTTGTGTGATTATCAATGTTTTGTCCACGTCAGACACAATTTCACGATTTAATTAAAAACTATTTAATATGAACTTAATGAACAATATTCACATACTAAATGATGAGAATGTTCTAGTTTTTTACCCGACTACGGCAAAGCCAAAGGAGGGTTATGATTTTGACAGGCTATGTGTGTATGTATGTTCATCTGTTCGCTCATAGCTCCTAAACTACTTATCAGAACTGAACAAATGAGGTATTGTTAGAAGCGTCTTGATCGTCCGCTGGTTATAGGCTATATGACGTGTCACCGAATCCAATGTGGCGCCCTCTGGCGGACAAAAAAACCAAGATAAAAAAAATAATGAAGACAAGAATACCGTGTTTGGTATTGTTAAAATTAGTTAATTGCAAACCATATATATTTTATCTGTGGTCAAGTGTCTTGTTTTCTATATCTGTGCTTAACGGAAATAAAGTTGTCTTCCGTTATATGTTCCTGTACAACCGGTGTTTCATTTTTTTCCAAGATCTAAACTATTTATTTAACTCATTAATTTATCAATAATAGGACTAAATAACAGGTTATGGGCTACCATTGCTCCTCAGATATTAAAATTAGTGTAGTACCGAAATAGTTCCGCGATTCAGTTGGATAAAAGTTTGCAACCTCGCTACGTAGGAATACCTACCATTTTATTTCAGCTCAATAAAAGTAATTAAAGTTATGGCTTCGCAAATAGCAATTGGAACAATTGACAAGCTGGTCGGCAGGGAAAACTTTCCCACATGGAAATTTGCCGTAAAAAACTATTTGGAGCATGAGGATTTATGGGACACGATCGAACCCAGCGCAGGTTATGTACAGGACAGCAAGAAGGATACTAAAGCAAGGTCAAAAATAATACTTTTATTAGATCCCATTAATTATGTCCATGTGCAGGACGCGACTACGGCGAAACAGGTATGGTCAAAATTAAATAAAGTATTTGATGACTCCGGGCTCAGTAGAAAAGTAGGTTTACTTCGTGATCTGATTACAACCACTATGGATAACAGCACCAGTGTTGAGGAATACATTAACAAAATAATGACAACAGCTCATAAGCTTAGAAATATAAATTTTGTAGTTGAAGATGAGTGGCTTGGTACTTTGCTGCTCGCTGGCCTTCCCGATATCTACAAACCGATGATTATGGCTATTGAGAGCTCAGGCGTGTCAGTTACTGCAGATTTCGTTAAAACAAAGTTGCTACAGGATGTTAAAGTCACGGATTCAACAGCCTACTATATAAAATCAAATAAATCCCAAAATAAGTCTAAGTCTCAAAAAGATTCACCCGATAACACTCAAAAGAAAGGCCCACGTTGCTACAATTGCAATAAACATGGTCATATGAGTAAAAACTGCTACTTTCAGAAGAAAAAACAAATAGATTCAGATAACAAAACTAAAAATAATGGATATTATGCTGCATTTTCAGTTTCAGAAACATTGGATAAAACCAGATGGTATATTGACTCAGGAGCATCGCAACATATGTGTAGAGAGAGAAAATGGATGTACGATGTTTCTCCTTCAACAATAAGCAATATTAAAGTGGCAGATAACAAGACTGTGGCAGTAGAAGGATGTGGTAATGTGAATTTGCGAATAAGAGACTCTGAAGACAGACCTCAGACAATACAAGTAAGAAATGTTCTGTATGTACCCTCTTTGACAACTAATTTACTTTCTGTAAGCCAGATGACAAATAATGGGTGTGAAGTTGTTTTTGAGAAAAACATGTGTAAAATTTACCAAAATAAGAAATTAATATTAACAGCTTTGCAACATAATAATATGTATGTAATGGAAGACTCCTCTGTGACACCAGCATTATTGTCAACAGTAGATGAGAATGATATAAATTTGTGGCATCAGAGGATGGGTCATCTTAACTTTACAGACTTGCAGAAAATAGACAGCAGTGCAGAGGGGGTAAAATTATCCAAAAAAGGTTTCCAGATTTGCACAACTTGTATGGAAGGTAAAATGAAAAGACTACCTTTTAAAAATATTGGTACTAGGGCCTGTGAACCTCTCCAATTAATTCACACTGATCTATGTGGTCCGATGGAGACTAGCTCTATAGGAGGTGCCAAATATTATGTCACTTTCATTGATGATTATACCAGAAAAGTGTATGTCTACTTTATGAAAAATAAATCTGATACTTTAGAAAAGTTTAAGCAATTTAAAAACTTAGTAGAAAATGAGATTGAAAAAAGAATTAAAGTACTAAGGTCAGATAATGGGAAGGAATATATAAATAATGAATTTAAATTGTTTTTAGAAAAATTTGGCATACAACATCAAACCACAAACCCGTACACCCCAGAACAGAATGGGTTAGCAGAGCGAATGAATCGCACTCTTGTAGAAAGAGCTAAATGTTTAATTCTGAATTCCAGATTGGAAAAATCATTTTGGGCTGAAGCAGTATCTACAGCTGCTTATATAATTAACCGGTCACCAACCAAGGCTCTGGACTACAAGACACCTTTTGAAAAGTGGTCGGGTAAGAAACCAAATATTAAGAATATGAGAATTTTTGGTTGTGATGCAATGGTTCACGTGCCTAAAGAAAAGAGACAGAAATGGGACTCCAAAGCAATCAGAATGTTATTTGTTGGGTATTGTGAGTACACAAAAGGGTATAGGTTTTATGATAAAAATAAAAAACAAATATACAAAAGTAGAGATGCAATATTTCTTGAGCATACAGTTAAAAATAACAGCGTTATTGTGCAACTATCTGAATTACAGAAAAATGAATCTGAAGACTTTTCTCAAACAGATGATAGTCGCAGTGACTTGTCAACTGACACACCTGAGAGTCCAAGTTCAGGAAACATGACTGTAACTGTAACAAAGAAAGAAGAGTCATCTGATGATGATGGTAGTTACCACACTGATAATGCTGATGATGAGTACATACCAGATAGGAAGCTAAGTGATGCACCATCTCGTAAAATAATGCTGAGACCAAGGAATAATAAACATAATACCTACTTATGTGAAAGCTTAAATGAGTCAAAACAAGCAATAGCTTTATTGGTTAAAGAACCCGATACTATGAAAGAAGCTCTTTCTGGCTTGAATGCAAAAGAGTGGAAAGATGCCATGAATAATGAATATGAGTCGCTCCTGAAAAACAACACATGGACATTAGTTACTCTACCAGAAGGTAAGAGGGCCATTCCATGTAAATGGGTCTACAAATTGAAAGTCAATGCTGATGGTGAAGTTGTACGTTATAAAGCAAGACTGGTCATTAAAGGATTCATCCAGAAGCAGGGAATTGAGTATAATGAGATATTTGCTCCGGTAGTACGTCATACTTCAATCAGGTACTTATTAGCATTGGCCGTCAAGTACAATTTATTTATTGAACAAATGGATGCAGTTACTGCTTTCTTACAAGGTGACATCGACACAGAAATATACATGCTTCAGCCACCATCCTATGAACATGGAGAAGAAGTTTGCAAGTTAAATAAATCCATTTATGGTCTGAAGCAGGCAAGCAGACAATGGAATCTGAAACTTACATCTGTGTTAAAGGAATTGGGACTGAAAAGTACTTCTGTGGATCCATGTATATACTACAAAACTTATGATGGAATTATTCTATTTATACTGATATATGTCGATGACCTATTATTATTTTATAATAATGAAGAAATAGGCAAAGAAATGAAACAACAATTGAAATGTAAATTTGATATTAAGGAACTTGGCTACGTACATCATTTTATTGGTTGGAGGATTGAACAAAACTTAACTAGAAATGAAATTAGTATTGATCAGACTGCTTATATTGAAAAAATCCTGCAAAGATTCAACATGAGTGATTGTAACCCAGTTCATATACCATGTGATCCTAATGTTAAATTGATTAGTACAGAGGATAAGAAGAATATACTAACAGACATACCATATCAAGAGGCTATTGGAAGCTTATTATATTTATCCCAAGGTACTAGGCCAGACATATGTTTCATAGTGAACAAACTAAGTAGCTTCAATAACAAACCAGAACAGCAACACTGGCAAGCACTTAAGAGAGTACTACGTTACATAAAAGGAACTAAGGATTCTAAGTTGATATTTAGCCAAAACAAAGAAGATAAAAGGGTGTTTGGCTACTGCGATTCTGATTGGGCTTCAGATGTTAATAGTCGGAGGTCTTGCTCTGGCTACACTTTTATGTTTCAGGGTGCCGCAATTTCATGGTGTTCAAAACGACAGAGCACTGTTGCCTTGTCAACTATGGAGGCAGAATACATGTCACTAGCAACCGCTACACAAGAAGCTATGTGGCTTAGATATTTGGAATCAGAGTTGCACTGTGACACAGGAACTTCACCCACTGTTATATTCTGTGATAATCAAAGTGCCATCAAATTTGCAGGTACAGAATCCTACTGTGCCCGCAGCAAACATATAGACATCAGATATCATTTTCTTCGTGAGAAAATTGCCAAGAACGAGGTGGAAGTTAATTATGTTGGTACTGAGAGTATGGTGGCTGACATCTTAACAAAATCCACTTCACAGATGAAGATTCAAAGATGTTCAAGAGGCATGGGTTTGCACTTAAAGGGAGGATGTTAAAATTAGTTAATTGCAAACCATATATATTTTATCTGTGGTCAAGTGTCTTGTTTTCTATATCTGTGCTTAACGGAAATAAAGTTGTCTTCCGTTATATGTTCCTGTACAACCGGTGTTTCATTTTTTTCCAAGATCTAAACTATTTATTTAACTCATTAATTTATCAATAATAGGACTAAATAACAGGTATCATTGGAAAGGGGTTCACTAGTACCTTTGAAATATATAATATTTAGTGGTGACTTATCACAAATTACTTTAAAAAAAGGAAAGATTAAAAAAAAATAAGATACGCGTACCGTGTTTAGGGGTTCACTAGTACCTTTTAAATATATAATACTTACCTGTGACTTGTCACAAATGATTAAAAAGAACTACTACTGGTAATTAAACTACAAAATGGTTTGAATAAAAAAAGAAAAGTTTAAAAACTAAAACCCGACCACAACAAAAAGTGATCTAAAAAGTAGGAAACAAGAAAATATTTCACACAGAAATCAAGACATAGGTACAAAATGGTCAAGGTAAAGCCGTGGTTGCATGCCATTATAATTCATGTTCATCGCACCCATATGGGACACAGGCATGCAACCACGGCTTTACCTTGACCATTTTGTACCTATGTCTTGATTTCTGTGTGAAATATTTTCTTGTTTCCTACTTTTTAGATCACTTTTTGTTGTGGTCGGGTTTTAGTTTTTAAACTTTTTTTTTTTAACATATATTTTTTTCAATTCATTTACACTACACATTTTGACGTGATTGTCAGTTTAAAATCTGCAAAAGTCGCTTGTTAGCGCATTAAAAAAATCTGCACAAAAAAAACAGCGAAAACTTTTTTGTTTCGTTACGGATTTTTTGGCGCTGTTGGGTACTTGCGCGGGACTGGGGGTGACGCCGAAGGGTTAGTTCACTGTTCGTTTTGTCCTTGGTCGAAATACCAGAAATCACGTACTCGATGTGAGAAATGTAAAACTGTTATTTGAGACTAACTCTTTACCCGTGACTTTGTCCGCGTGAAAAAGTTTCCTACGTATTGCAATTTTTTTAATAATGTATACCTAGCACGTAGCACTTGGGGATAACGTAGGTTCCTACTTTTTTTTTTTAATTAGCCCTTTGTCCCACTGCTGGGCAATGGTCTACCCCGAGTCTTAAAAAAAACATAAAAAAATTGTTTATTTCATAAACAAAATTAAACAATAGCACGTTAGTGATTGGAGCCTCCTTGTAAGCAAACAAATGCCTATATTAGGAAACTCAGCTCTTTCACAGCAAGTTTAAACAAAAACAAGTACTTCTATATATATAAAAGAAAGTCGTGTTTGTTACAACACTTATAACTCGAGAACGGCTGGACCGATTGCCATGGTTTTTGATTTGTTTGATTTGTTTCCGTCCCGAATAGCAGAATACATCTTAAAAAAAAAAAACTCGATATGTGTAATGAATACTTAATCATTACAATAGATGCTGATTTGTTTATTACATGTCAAACATTTGTTGTCCAATTCTGTCAAATAGTGTGGTGTAGGGTAGGTGTAGGGTAGGTGTAGGGTAGGTGTAGGGTAGGTGTAGGTGTAGGGTAGGTGTAGGGTAGGTGTAGGGTAGGTGTAGGGTAGGTGTAGGGTAGGTGTAGGGTAGGTGTAGGGTAGGTGTAGGGTAGGTGTAGGGTAGGTGTAGGGTAGGTGTAGGGTAGGTGTAGGGTAGGTGTAGGGTAGGTGTAGGGTAGGTGTAGGGTAGGTGTAGGGTAGGTGTAGGGTAGGTGTAGGGTAGGTGTAGGGTAGGTGTAGGGTAGGTGTAGGGTAGGTGTAGGGTAGGTGTAGGGTAGGTGTAGGGTAGGTGTAGGGTAGGTGTAGGGTAGGTGTAGGGTAGGTGTAGGGTAGGTGTAGGGTAGGTGTAGGGTAGGTGTAGGGTAGGTGTAGGGTAGGTGTAGGGTAGGTGTAGGGTAGGTGTAGGGTAGGTGTAGGGTAGGTGTAGGGTAGGTGTAGGGTAGGTGTAGGGTAGGTGTAGGGTAGGTGTAGGGTAGGTGTAGGGTAGGTGTAGGGTAGGTGTAGGGTAGGTGTAGGGTAGGTGTAGGGTAGGTGTAGGGTAGGTGTAGGGTAGGTGTAGGGTAGGTGTAGGGTAGGTGTAGGGTAGGTGTAGGGTAGGTGTAGGGTAGGTGTAGGGTAGGTGTAGGGTAGGTGTAGGGTAGGTGTAGGGTAGGTGTAGGGTAGGTGTAGGGTAGGTGTAGGGTAGGTGTAGGGTAGGTGTAGGGTAGGTGTAGGGTAGGTGTAGGGTAGGTGTAGGGTAGGTGTAGGGTAGGTGTAGGGTAGGTGTAGGGTAGGTGTAGGGTAGGTGTAGGGTAGGTGTAGGGTAGGTGTAGGGTAGGTGTAGGGTAGGTGTAGGGTAGGTGTAGGGTAGGTGTAGGGTAGGTGTAGGGTAGGTGTAGGGTAGGTGTAGGGTAGGTGTAGGGTAGGTGTAGGGTAGGTGTAGGGTAGGTGTAGGGTAGGTGTAGGGTAAGTGTAGGGTAGGTGTAGGGTAGGTGTAGGGTAGGTGTAGGGTAGGTGTAGGGTAGGTGTAGAGTAGGTAAATAGGCAGGTAAGTAGGTAGATAGGGACAGGACAACGTCTGTCGGGTCAGCTAGTATTATAATAAAATAAAAAACAAAACAAAACATGTGTGTGTGTCTTTAGTCTTTCCAGGTATTCTTTTCTTGCGCCGCGTCGAACCAGCCAACTCAGTACGCGTCTAGGTCATCTCGCCACCTCTTTATTAAATCGTGCAAAGATCACTCCCACCACCATCATGTCAACCTTTAGACGCCCACTGCTGCAGTCGAATTCTGTAAGAATTCACTCGCGAATTCGAATCCTATCTCATTTCCGATTTCACTTACTTGAAGTGAAAAGTATTTGGTATTCGCTTAAATAGTAACGAAATAATAGTTCGTTTCACCTATGCCAGTACTTAGTAGCGCTAGCGTAGTTTTCATCGAGTTACGGACTACCTAAAACAGTTTTCACCGCGGAATCAGAAGTGAGTACTGGAGTGAGTTCTTACAGAATAACATAGCTGGGCATAGGTCTCCCCCAAGGGGGGTTCTGACTTAGGTAATCGCCCTGCTTGGCAGATGTATGTTGGTGATCGCAGTAGGTGTTATGGTACTCAGAAGGACGCTGCTGCCCATCCACTGGTCAAGACGTACGGCGATGCGTCACCGGTACATGGTGGACATCCCACCCATACGCACAAAACGTTTTGGGAACACATTCATTATGCGTACTGCTAAGGAGTGGAATTCCCTGCCCGAATCTGTGTTTCCTGATAGCTACAACCTGGGAGTCTTTAAGTCAAGAGTGAATAGGTTACTTCTAGGCAAGCGTGCAACATCTTAGACCGCATCATCGCTTCCCATCAGGTGAGATAGTGGTCAAACGTATGCCTATCATAGGTAAAAAAAAGTAACAAAAAAATATCCCCCTGTCGCCTTCTACAACATCCACGGGTAGAAATGGGCTGGTGCTATTCGCAGTACCACGCGGCTCACGCAGCTCAAGGATCACTTCATGAAACTAAAAATTCTAACAGTGCCATCTCTTTATATTCTTGTGCGGTTAACCAATTTTGTAGGAATTTGCACAAAGGAACATGGCAGGATTTGTACAAAAAAATAAAAATGTTTAGAAAAGTTGAAATTCTAATTCTTATACTCTTGGGTACCTAAAGAGTATCTTTAGGCATTTACAATCAATGATATATTATACGTAGATGCGTTACCCGCGCTCAATAATGGCAATATTAAAGCAAGGCAATTGCCGGGGTTTTACTAAGTCACGTATCACCCAGTGTCGCGGCTATGCGTCAGTATCGCTCGTAATTTAAATATAACTGACATAACAAAATACGTATGTTTATCTTTTTCTAACAGGAATACGCCGTATGCTTCTATAAAAGTTTGCGCCGTTTTAAAGTGCACTAATGTTCGTGGATGACGCGTCTATTTATCGCGTCATTGTTTACAATACTAAAAGTGAACAGTTTAACGAAAAGCTCATTATTTTAGAACGCAACGGCGCCGCGGCGGCTGACAGTAACAGTGACACTGACAGTCGTCGTTTTGCAGTTCTTACACTGAAATGACATCGTTTTATGGAAAATAATTTCACAAATAATAATTATTAATTAATGTACTTTGTCTACTCCGCCATTGTATACCACGATTCACATCACTTTTCTGCTAATTTGATAACTAGATCCGTCAGTGTCACTTGTCACTTTTTTTTATAAACATAAAATGGACAACGAGGTGAAACGAAAAAGTGCTATTTCATTTCGAAATATTATAATTATGCGGGGGTTTAAAAATATGGAAAGTATTAACAATCTATCTACTCCTGGTAATGTATTCTCCACATTGGAAATTATTTGAAACCCTTCAAATGAATTTCTTTTTTCATACAAAATAATGGTTGGATCTCGCTATGAATTTTTGAAACTGAAGAATATAAACAATAGTAGAGTTATCACTGGTAGAAGAGACACCCTACACAAATCAACCCAAATTGAAAGTGGTTCGTCATAGTTCCAGATATCAATCCGTCTACCTAAGGGGCGTACATATTATAAAACATAACATGTTTTAAAACGTTGTGATGTAACATGTTTCAGTAATGTGGACGCTGAATGTTATACATGTTATTAATATTTAACACTTGAATCAGCGCCATCTATCTAAACAGACTACAACTACGCAAGTACGTTCATTAGCTACATCCTAGATAGGTGCGCGATCGATCCCGCGTACACTGTTCGGTAACTCATACAAACTCTTGACAACAGACAACAGGTGGCGCTGCTGGTACTATAATAAAAACTTTCACATAATAATAGTCCATACAATCTCTTGTTCCATACCATGATGCCCCGTTTATACCGGACGCCCCCAGCTACTCCCGCGTCGAGTAATAACATACAAACGAGGACCCATTCAGATATACCTCAAACAGCCCTTATGATAATGTAAATATTTCGTCGCGATGCAAACGTCCACGTCAAGATTTCTCTCCAGGCAGCGAACTTCAGGATTTCAAACGGGAAATTCTGGAAATGATCAATACTTGGAAGGCTAAACAACAAGAACATTTCTCAAAGTTTTCGCCAATTTTGTCATCTGTGGCAAAATTGGTCTCAGAGGTAAATTAATTAAAATCTCAGAATCTGGCAATACAAAAATCCAATGTCGTATTTATCAATAAACAATGTGATGACTTGATGAAGCAAATAGACGCACTGCAAAAAGAAAAACAAGTCTATAGGCATTGCAAAGAGAACATGGAGGCGAAAATTGTAGACTTGCAGCAATTATCACGCTCATCTTGCGTGGAGTTTTGTAATGTGCCCATTAAAGACCATGAATCGGTGCAGGACTTAGCTGCAGTAAATACCAAATTAAGCACTACGATGGAATGCCCTTGAACAACAATAATATACGAGATTTTTATAGACTCCCAGGCAAGCCAGGAACAGCCCGGCCTATTATTATTATAAAGAGGGCAGAATTTGTTCTTAGCATTGATAGGTCTTGGCTATCGGCAAATAGTTTAACTTTAAATGTTGATGAAACGAACTTAGCCACTTTCTCCCTCAAATATGATTCTCAACATGACACCTCAGTTTCAGTTAAGGCTAACTCCAATTGTGATTCTTCTTCGGACCTATGTTTGTGTCTTCACTTGACAAGGAAAATCAGTGTTAAATACCTTGGCATACTAATTGACAACCTCATATCATGGAATGCTCAGATTGGTGCATTGTCTGGCAAAGTTAGAAAACTAATGGCCGTCTTTATAAGCCTGAGGTACAGTGCACAATGCTGAAACCTTACGTGTGGTTTATTTCTCTCTTTGCTAGTCAATATTAACATATGGCATAACAGTCTGGGGTGGTGCTTCTAAGACAAGTATGTTGCAATTGGAAAAGGCACAGAGAGCTGTCCTTAGGGCCTTTAAACACTTTCGGTATAGTACGGCTCAATTGTACAATGAATGTCAGGTGTTGTCCGTGAGGCGGCTCTTTGTGCTTAACAGTAAGTTGCGCCAACATGCTTCTTTACATCTAAATCTCTTGACAAAACGTAGGCCCACAAACGTGTGTCCCATAGAGAGACATAGAACGAAACATGCAGAACGTCACTTCAGAATCCTTAGTAGCCGTATATACAACTACGTGAACAAACAATGTAATATTCAATAAATAAATTTGACCCACTCAATAAATTTGACTGTAAAGAGAAAGTCTGTAAATGGATTATGGGCCTTAGCTATGACGAGGTTGAAAAAATTCTCAATACATAGATTTAACCCACACCCCCTTCCGTCCAAACAGTACCTACCACAACTCTAATACATTCTTCATTCACCACAACACTACACACACTACATAACACTACACTACTTAACACAATACAACATTACACTACACTAAACCACACAACACAAACAAACACACACACTATACAATGGGATTTCTCACTGATTAGTTTAATTGAGTTGCTTTGTTAAATCTTTATTTTCTGTATAAGTATAGGGTACCTACACCGAGACTCTCCGAACTTCATTTTTTTTTGTCTAACCGTTGTTAACTTGAGAGCCCTGATACCCATAACACAAGTTCATTCTTAGCTTGGGTGTCAGAAGTGTATAAGTCTGTGTCAACTTACAATTTATGTAATATAACTACAATTATAAACCTAGTGCTAACTTAAATTGTAAAACTGGAAATAAAGATTATTATTCTTATTATTATTATTTATTATATTATAGCTGAATTTACCACCGTACATGCTAAAAGTATGCTACTTGATACAGTGAGCAGCTTTAATAAAAACAGTCAAAAGAGGCCCGCCTAAATACCCAAAACGTTGGTTTACCTGGTGATCGACGACCCATTTATGTCGGAGAGTATCTCCCCGCCAGCTCGAGGAAACTCTTTTTTGCGGCAAGAGAATTTGCAAAGCTTAATAAGTTTAAGTTCTGCTGGACTGCCAATGGAAGTATTCTCTTACGGAAGGAAGAGGGAGTCAAGCGCATCCTTGTTAAATCCGAGCAGACACTGCGGGACCTGGCACAAGTGGACCAGCAGGCACCACGGGACCTAGCACAAGTGAACCAATGACTGCTAATTATGAATGTATTGTTTTGGTCAATAAGACAACAGATCATATCACTGAGCTTGCTTTATATACCATATGGAAGTCACTTCTATGCAATAAACGAAACCTCAAGTAATACTAATCCACAGAGGTATAGAAAAATTAAATATTAAATTAAAAAACGAAAAATAAAACAGGTTAATTTTCAAACAAAATAAATATTAAAATTTATTTAGTTAAAGTAAACACTCTGTTTAGACACCGTACCTTGACCCCGGAGCGAATTTTACGTTTAGACAAAAAACTAGGATAGGTACGTAACAGCGTCGTGAGAGTTTCTAGTTTTTACTACATGGCAGCCTCGCTTTTCAGTGTTAGAGGATTCAAGTTCATTGAGTCATTGACCCAGTGATCCAATTCTGCAGAGTGTTTAAATTTGTTTAAAATTAAAACTCTACTTTTTGACCTATTTACTAGACCGATTTCGTTAATTTTTTGTCTATCGTCAGAAAAGACGATAACAAGTATGTCGTATAATTTATTGCATATATGTGGTCATACACGCACTCACTTAATATAATTCAATATATAACGAACTTCCAATCAAACACGCATCTGCATCCCTAACACTAGACACTACCTCAAACATCGATATTTGCATCCTCATTACACTTATTAATAATTTGACAATGACATCCACATCACACGCCTTTTTATTAAGAAGCTATCTAACGCAGCTGCTACAACATAAACAACAAGCTTTAATACGTGCGTCCCGTTACTTTGCAACTTCATTATATTTTTTTTATGGCTAACCACGTCATGAATGCACTTGAACTAGAATTGGATGCCTATCAAGTATCAAAATCGTACAAAATTCCGGTGGGTGAATACTCAAGTGAAATACAAGTTATAGTATTCGGTTTAACACGATAACTATATTTACTTTTCATAAGCATGCTATCATTCATAACATTTGATGTTTACATTTTATAATATTTTTGATTTTATAGATTCTTGGAATCTTTTAAATAGAATATATATTATGTACTTACAGTTTTTATGCGAATCCTGTCTGTATTACGTTACATTTTATTCCTGTTAAATATATAGTTATATCTGAAAATAAATAATGTTTTGCTTTGACATGTTTGTCAATGACAGTCGTCAAACTTGACGATCGTCAATATTACTTCTAAAAAAGTTGACGGCTTACGTAAATCCTCCATGCTGTAGATTATGTAAGCATGTATGTTTGTATTTTATATTAAACGGCTGAACACCCGCTGATGTATCGCGTGTTCCTTTAAATCCTATTCGCACTAATAAATAAAAATAACTGGCAGTCTGCAATAATTGAGTCTGGCCGGTACTATAATACCCCGCTTTAGAAAACCGATATGACCGTTCTAGAAATTGGATTCATAATTGGATTTTTTATGAATTTCGGAAGAGCGGTCAGAAAACAAAACCTGTCAAGGAGTGAGTCCAGATCTCGCTGTCGCTTGGGTAACACGCTGATTACTCATACGCTTACGTTACTGAAGTCTACCAGTCTACTTACTGCAAGACTACCGGTCCACAACCGAGAGTCGGTTAAGTCGAGCCGTCGAGCTGTCGCGTGCCTGCTGCTCCCAGGGCGGGTCCTACTGTTAGGACCGCCTGGGGACCTCCGTCCCAGAGCTCGGAGCCGACCGCGCCAGTCTTCTCTTCGGCCGATCCCGTTCGCCGGCCAGGCTGTGGATCCTACTAACCTGGAAATCTCTGCCTAATCCTAGTGCGTCTAAGTTAGTGTTTTAAATTTACTACTGCTGTTTTTGATACTCATCACATCTTAATCTTTCTGTGAGAGCTATTAAATTCAATTCGTACAATTCTGCATAGCCTATTATTTCTCTTAAATTATCAGAATTGCTACAAAGTACAGTCTACACAAAGACATTTCTTAACAATATTACATCTCAAAATTCGCAGTCTCAACAAAAAAATTGACAATTTTTTATCTTTCTTTCGTCTCATTAAAATAGACTGTGATATAGTAGTATTGACAGAGTGCTGGCTAAGAACTGCCATTATTGCGAGTCTAAATGGCTATAATGTTCACTCGACAAAAAACACAAATAACCAAAATGATGAGATTGTTATGTATACAAAGTCTTCATTACACTGCACTGTTCTAGAACCTGAGATAGTAGACTCAAACTGAGAGGTTTTTGTAAGATTTACAAGTGGCAACAGAAATAAAAGTGTTTCTCAAAAACTTGGTTTTAATAATAACTAACAATACATGGCGTAGTCGACATATAAATCGAAGCAATAAATAAATAAAGGACAATGCCAGAAACTCTATAGAACTTTGCCCCACTCATAAAAGTAATTTACAAGCATGCAATATGCAGCATCTTATTGCTTATTTAATACTCATAAGTAAACATTACGTTTAGTGACTGTAGAACTTGCGGTTTCTGTTTAAATCTAAAAACTGTAATGACATTGGTTATAGGCTAGGAGCCCACTCAAGTTAGCTTAAAAAAAAGCAGTATGGATACATTAATTCGCTGAAAATTGGTATGGATGTTGAGAACATCATTACTAATAAATTGTCAAATGTCCCCATTGACCCGACGTGCGCAAAAAAAATATATTCAAGGTCAAATATTGCAAAACTCGGCTTTATGCATTTTCAGCTGACCGGTAAGTTTTATGATACAAAAATGTGGGAGAAAATAATTTTACACTTTTTCCCTAAGAATTATCATTTCGGAGATACAAGCCATGCAAAAATTTGAAAAAGTTGTGCCTTCATTATATGCAAGTTTCCGGTAGGCCTATTTAATTCCACGATCTATTGTCCTACTTACCTGCCCTACCTAACCTACATATCCTACCCACCTTAACATACCTACCCTACGTACACTACCCATCCTACTCTACCTACCCTTCAATATCAACCCCGCTCTACCCACCATACCATACCTACCCTACCTAACTATCTACCTACCATTTTTTTTTTTTTTTTTTTTTTTTTTTTTTTTTTTTTTTTTTTTTTTTTTTTTTTGGTACAGGGTGGAAAATCCTCATATCCTCATGGATGTCCTCCGCCCTGGGGCGGGCGGAGGGGTCTGTCAGACTCTTACTGACTAAAAACCGGTGTTCCATCTCACACCTACGTCGGGGGTCGGAAGAACTGGAGATACTTCCGCAACCCCCGGCTGGTGCCGGCCCGCTGCAGCGGGCCACTTCTCGGGTCAGGGGGGGGAGTGAGGTGTTAGACTCCCCCCCGGACGTCTTAGAGGGGCGCGCGTGGAACACTACGCGCCGCCACCTCGGGTCCTGGTGTATGTGGGGGGCGACAGACGTCCCCGAGTCTGCCGCCCCTGGACCCATTTAGGGGGGCCGGAAGAGGGCGTTATCCGCCCTCCGCCGGCGCCCGGTGCGCCTGCTGCGGGCAGGGTGGGAGGTTGAGATCTCCCTCTCCCTTTCCTACCTACCTACCCTAACATACCTTACCCACAATTCCACACCTACCCTAATAAAATGTTTGTATTATTATTTGTACACTTTTTTTTCTCAGTTATTAAAAAGCAATATAATACTTAGATGATTTATGTATTAGTCTTCAAAAGTCATTAACACAATCTAGAGGTGGAGGTGGTGATGGTGGCACTGTATTGTTTGCTCAGATCCCAGCAATTGCTCAGGTCCAACTCTTTCAAGCTCTATTTCAGCATGTTCACCGTGTCCAGTAATGTCCTTTAATATCACTTTATGCTGATTGGCGAGTAGCCCACATCTAACATTTTTGACATACATATGCGGTTCTTGATGTCAACTGCAAAGAAAAATATTATTTGAATGCAAAGCAATGGCTCTGATTATTTAAAGGTATTTGGTCATTATTTTTAGCGAATAGAAAGTTATAACTAAATAGGTAGTTTTCAATATTGCTTTTCATAATAGTGTTGTTGTATGTCTGTTATTCTATGCTTTTTAGGAAATAATATTGAAACAATATTGTGTAATATTAGTTTGCGGTTATCACATAATTAACAAGACCTATTTCATATATTTTTCTGAAGTACCCTGAATTCTTCTGGCAAACATTATTTTGAGGCCATTAAGAAAAATTACATATCTCATGCAAACAAATACAAGTGACTGGTTAAAGATTTCTACTGACCTGAAAGTGCATATTATTTGGCATGTGACGATGCACAGCATCTGTGAGAAAGGGCGCTGTATACTTCCCGTTTATTGTTAGCCAATCACAGCTTGTTGACGTCGTTGAATCAGCGCAGAGTTCCGGTAGTCACGTGGTCCCAGAGAGGGGGTCGCTAATGGCGACCGGTCTTGCCTCATAGCGTCGTTACTTCTCGACTTTAATATTTTAATTTCAAATATAATTTATTAGAAACGAATTAATATTTAAGTGAATAAATGTGATTCCGGAGCAAGAAACTCAGGTAGGTAAGGACTCGATGTCTACATCAAGCCGTGAACGCCTGCGAGTGCCTACCAATTCTAACTCTTCACAATGAATTCATTGGATTTCGAGGTAAAACGGCGAACATGCGGTGAGTCATCAACATTTCAAAAGTTCTTTACCAAGTAACAGTGCTAATAATTTTGATGAAAACGTGTGTGTATCCGGTTCGATGCCGGTTTTACATAATTCACCTATGCCTGAACCAATTTTTGGACTTAGCTCCTCGACACCTTTCAGTAAAATCTCGGAATCATTTCTACCCACGTTCAAATTTCATAAAATTTGCTAGAAAATCATGCAGTGACTAGGCGAAAAACTTTTTAGAATCTTTCGGAACGGTCTTCGTAAGATCCCTGCGAGTTCCAATGTTTGATGAAAATCATGCTTCGCTTCGTCTTTCGCATTTTTGTTTCGAAATCATCTACCCTCGACAAAGTTTTATGAAGTGTACTAAAAAATCATGCAAATAGTTTACGGAAAACATGCTAAATACATTGCAAATCGTCGGGAGCGTATCCTAGGCGAATTAGAAACTTTCGGGACGGTCTGCGTAAGATCCCTGCGAGTTATAACTATATGATAACAAACTGCATGCTTGCATTCGGTATAGAAACATGAGTATGCCCTTGGTTTGGTACTGAAAATAATCAAATAAGTAAACGGAGGCTGTCTCTGAGTGTATCGGAAACAGTACGAAATATTTCTTACGATCTTTCGGGACGGTTGCGTAAGATTCCTGCGAGTTCTAATTGCCTATTGGATGAAAATCATGCTTCACTTTCTGTCTTTGGCATTGTCGATAAACTCTCGCAATCACTTGTACTGACGTAAAAATTACATGACATCAACTAGGAAATTATGCAGCCAGTTTGTGAAAAACGTGCTAAATACATTGAAAAAAACCGGGAACATATCCTAGGCGAAATACTTTATGGAAGCTAATCCTCGGAAAACTTGCTAAATACATTGCAAATCGCCGGGAGCGTATCCTAGGCGAATTAGCAACTTTCGGGATCCCTGCGAGTTCTAATTATTTGATGAGAAACGATTACATGCTTGTACGGCAGGTATAGAAATATGGGTATTCCCTTGGTTTGGTACTGAGCAGAATTAAAATAAGTATAGAGGCTGTCTCTGAGCGTATCGGAAACAGTGGCAGATGCTTTGGGCCCTTCTCGAGTGATTGAACACGGGAATGCGTCTGCCATTAACCTCCAAGAGCTGGGGCTCGTGGCTAAGTAAAAGCCGTACGGATCGATCGGTCACGGTTAAGCTACGCTTGCCGCGGTCGGTCCATGGATGGGTGACCATCCATTTCATACCGAAACCGCTCCGTGCCTCGGAAAGCACGTAAAACCGTTCCGGTCCCGGCTGTCATTTGTAGATCTGGCAGTCGTTATGGATAATCAGGAGCTTTGGCTCTTATCTGATCATGAGTCTTACCAAGGGGTACCTATAGTCGGTAACCGGGTTATGGAGGGCCATGAGTAATATTTCGAATAATTTTGAACCTGTATGAACACATTGACCTCCTCTTGGTAGTAATTTATTATAAGTATAATAATTTGCCATATTATTGTTGATCACTATGGATCAATTTGTCATCACATTTATTTTCAGCCTATATTGTCCCACTGCAGGGCAAAGGCCTCCCTTTCTTCTTTCCAACCCTCTTTGTCCAGAGCTAGTGTGGACCAATCCCTCCTGTAAGCGTCAAGCTCATCCCGCCATCTTCGCCTAGGTCTACCTCGATGTCGCTGGACGTTTTCTGGGACCCACATTGTGGTTGCTTTAGCCCATGATATGTTCGACATGCGGACGATGTGGCTGGCCCAGTCCCACTTAAGCCTGGCTGCTTTTTGAGTGAAGTCGGCGATCCGTGTCCTGGAGCGCAGCTCCGCATTCCTAACGCGGTCCGTTAATCTTACTCCCAGGATGCTGCGCTCCATCGCTCGCTGGCAAACCTCGAGCCACATCACATTGTTTTTGTTTAATACCTAAATACCTAATGGTAGAGTAGGATTGATATGATACTTAAATTGAACCTAAACCTTTTACTTAGAGGTTCCTGACTGATAATACAGATCTATATACTGATTCGTGGTTTTATCTTTCAGTTAATATTATATTTTTTCTCACATAGCGTCGTCGTGGTCACCAGGAGTTATAAACAGATGCTGTGCATCGTCACATGCCAAATAATAGTGCAAGTTTTACACAAAAATAAAACATACTAAAAATATTTTTTTTTCTTTAATTTCTCTCCTATCATAAAAATATTAAGCGGTTGGCGCCGCTGGCACACTTAAAGCATTTTGAGATATCTTAAAATGTTTATGCGAAACTTTGAACTCAATTTGCTCGAAATTAGAATTTTGTGACATATCACCTTCATCCATTCATGTCTTCAATTAATGACATGTGTCAATAACGTTTCGTTACACAAAATCCATGAATGCGAAACTGTGATTGTAAAACAACATAATTGATTTTCGTAATTACCCGTATACCTAGTATCTTACGCGATTTAAACAGCATATACGTTACACATTATTATAATCCTTAAATAATACATAGTTTAAGCATATAAGTTTTTGTTTTACAAGTACCTAAAACTTTTTTGTTGTGTATCATGCGTAATAAGTAACGCAGATGGTCGTCAAAAAACAGGAAATGGCAAAAAGGAATTGCAGAGGTTGATTAAATTCCTTTTATTATTAATTTGTAATGCGCAGGTGCTAAAGAAAAAGCATTTAATAAGAAAAGGTTCTTTATTCATTACTATTATTTTCTTTAATTTACTTTTTCAGAAAATTCTGGGGCAGGACCTGGCATTGTCATTTCATCGTTTTAGGTCAACAGAAAGTATCCTATCAATTTTTATTCCCTTGAGAGTGTCGAAATATACGTTTTTGCGGCATAAACGTCCGTATCTTTTTTTAAACTTCTAACTTATCGAAGTTAGAAGTTTGATTTTTCCTCAGCTTCAAGGGACTGTAGATTTGAGTATATGGTTTTATTTTCAAGCCAATACCTCCACGCGTTCCCGAGATAAAGGGTCTTGACAGACAGACAGACAAACGGACAACAAAGTGATACTATAAGGATTCCGTTTTTTTCCTTTTAAGGTACGGAACCCTAAAAAGAAAAAAAAAATGTCATAAATAAGCAAGGAACTTAGTTTTACTTCACTTGTTAATAAACAACGTAGTAACAAAGCAACCAAACCACATATTTTGTCCATGGTTTAGAGTAAAGTTAGGACTTGTTGAGTCAGGGCGTGTAATAATAATAATAATAATAATTCATTTATTTCAGGCTACATAGGCCCATAGATAAATACCTTAATCTAAACATACATATTTTATAATTTCTAACTTGTGTTAATAGGGACGACTTAAGACTATGTTAGTAGCACTTCACTAAATTGCACTAAGTTGTCTGTGTGCTGTCCTGTGGCACTTGTCCGCGGAAGCGACAGACCACGTACTGCGGCCAAAAGTCTTCTTCCATGACGAGGGGCAGGAAACAATTCGGTACTCGCACCACGAACGCCTTGAAGTTAACGTTGCGGCGCGACTCCAGTAACTGCACCCTCGGCGTGTACTTTGTCTTTCGGCGCACGTACTCTACGATGTCCTCCGCCTTAGTGGTGTGCACTACACCACAAAGGCGGGAGATATACACCGGTGTGTTCGGCTTAGCGGCACGCAGACTTACGTCGAGCTACGTTGGTGCTTTGCCGCAGCGGTTCTCGATCTTCCGCGACCGGCGCTTCCTCCTCTGCACCGTCACGAAACCATCCCCATTATCAGCCTTATTCGGCGCCTTTTCCAGCACAGGCTTTATACAAGCAGCGCCAGGGGCGCTCGCAGTGACGTTAGTGGAACCCCCCTGCAGAGGTTTCACCGGGGCTGCAGACACTGGCGGCGAGACGGGGCTCGGGGCTCGGGCGGCGCTGCGTGGAGGAGCCGCGGAGACGGGCGCGCGGCGCGCAGGCAGGACGTTTTGCTAGCTCCGCAAACGACGGACGCACAGGCGACGAAACTGCTGACGCGGATTTCGACGACGGAATATCGAGGCCGGCTCCGCAACGCGCGTTTTCGAATGACGCATCTACAGGTGACCCAGTTACCGCCACAGTATTGCGCAACTCCGTAACTTCCTTGCGCAAATCTGCGACGGAATTCTGGGATGCGTCTAACTTCGCTTGCACATCCGCGAGTCTAGCCTTCAGAAACTCAATATCCTTAAGAAGGCTCGTTACGTCGAACATAGAGCAAGAAGTTTGCATAGCTCTACATGAGATCTGATAACTTTTTGACAGTGTGAGCCGTATGGTCTCGTCGTTACAACATTTTACATGAAAATGTTTTTCGTGGGTTAGATTATTTTATTACAGAACATCTTTAAAGTAAAGTTTATCTTTAATTTCTAGTAGTTACCTCACCCGGTCCTCACAATATCTACATCATCATCTGCCCAGCCTTTCCCCAACTATATTGGGAGCTTTCAGTCTAATCGGATGCAGCTGAATACCAGTGTTTTACATGGAGCGACTGCCTTTCGGACCTCTACAACCCACTTACTGGGTAACACGATACCCTTTGGTAAGACTGGTTATCAGAGATTCTGGCTTCTGATTACCCATAACGGCTGCCAAAGATCTACGTGCTACGTGGACCAACGGCTTTACGTGCTTTCCGAGGAACGGAGGGAACTCGGTATGAAAGGGATGGTCTCCCATCCACAGACCGACCGCGGCTAGCATAGCTTAAGAGCGTGTATTCGATTCGTGACGAAAACTTCATGTTTTCGCGTTTTGCCCAGAGCAATATCGTAATAATGTGTGTGATTATTTAAAGACAATTACAGGTTTAGAAAGATTAGGTCTTGCTTTAGGGAAGTACAGAGTAAAAGTACAATATTAAATTATATTTTTTTTAAAGCAAAGACAATCCTTTCATAGCGTTTTACGAAAATAGACGTCAGAGTTAACTTTCAGGACGAATACAACCATTACAGTATGCCAAAATATTATGTTTTATGCGTTTTTCCAACAAGATATACAGTCTTAAAGTACCTAACAGAGCCAACATTATGAAGAAGAAAATATTAGTATTACATATTAAAAAACAGTATTAAAAAATTACAAAATCGGTTCACTTTAACAATTTTTTTTTACCAGTATTTGAATAAAAACATAACTGATATATTTATTTTATGTCAATTTTTTTCAGTTCCTCGTACGAACTCATTTATTTTAGACAATTATTTTAAAAAGCATTGTAAAACCCCGCGCGCTGTCGTTTGCCGATCAATTTCAATGATTCGTGCTTATTTCGTGAGTATTTTTTTTTTTTCTGATCCACACAAACAGACCATTTTATTATTCTAGTATGTATTAATGCTGCTACGCCGTTCTAGCAATCGTTTGTATTTTGAGTTGCGCTAAATCGTATACGCGCAACTTAATTAATTACCCTTTGACCGATCGATCTGTACGGCTTTAACTTACCCACGAGCTCCTCCTCACAGTATCTACATAACAATTCAAAGAACTAAAGAATTTTTAAACACGTGTTTTAGCATCACACCTGTTACAGCAACAGCCTGTTACAGCAATAGCCTGTTACAGCAACAGGCAGTTGTTGTTGCTGTCCAGTTGGAGCAATGGGCCTGTAGATAAAATCCCCATCATGGCGTTAACGCCAACAGAAAAATCAAATTGTATGGAGTTGACGTTTGCTTACTAGATGTCACGTGATTCAAATATGTCAACTGCATACAATGTGATTTTTCCGGTGGCGTTACCGCTAACAGAAAAGGGATTTTGTCTACAGACCCTGGTCTAATCTGGTTTACCGCACACATAATTATTATCTCCAGGTATGTTCAAGTCACATGTAATTGAAGGAAATTCTATTCCCAGTAAGCGGACTCAAATCCAGATACCTACTTATTACCGAGACTTTCCTGATAAAAGCCCCATCATCCTCACCCAACTTTGGAATCGTATACAAGACTAGTCACACTTTCGACCAGAAGAAATGAAACAAATTATTTATTTATTTATACTTCATGCACAAAGGTACAAAGGCGGACATTCTCTACCAGTCAACCAAGGGTGGTGAAGAGATAACATGGCATGTGCATGGCGAGTAAAAAAAAATGTTAATAACCAATTAAAAAGATATAAACTTGCAAATATATGCAGACCTCGCAAACATAATTATATCTATATACATATAATAAAACAGTAACAAAACTGTGTCTGTACATTGAATATATTAAAAAATAAATAATTGAGGGGGGTTTAGGAACAGTAATAGAGCACGAATCCAAAAAAAAAATCTGTCTGTTTGTCTGTATGTCTGTTTGTCTGTTTGTTTGTACACGCTAATCTTCGGAACTACTGGGCGGATTTGAATGATTTTTCTTTTGTTGTATAGGTATTAAGTCTGGGCAACATATAGGCTATAATTTATCTTGGAAACTTGAACACCAGATGCAGAACCGCAACAGACCAGCTAAACTATAAGAGATACAAAAATGGTACCATAGCAAAAATTGTTCCACGTGATGAGCATTTTCTGCTGAGAGAATAAATTTGAAGATCTGGAACACCTGATGTGGAACTCCAAGAGCCCAGCTACACCATGACACATATAGGAATGACGTCTTAGCAAAAGGTGTTCGGTCTGATGGGCATTTCCTGTTGACTTCTAAAAATCGAAGATCAGAAACATCTGATCTTCACCAACGTAACCAGTCGGTTACGTTGGTTTGATTTGCATATCCTCCACGTAACCCCTACGTTACACAAGAATTGCTCGTTTAAAGGTATTAGATTAGATTTGTAACATAAAAATATATTAAAGAAAAGGAGTGGGAAAGTTTACGGTCACTAATTCCCTTTCAACCTCCCCTGGGAGTTGCACAGTACTCTCCTGGCTCAGCCTTGGGCACGACGATCACAGCGGTGTGCTACGCCAGGTGTGGTGACGGTCGGCAGGTGGTGTTGCCAGACCCGAAGTGAGCTCGACGCGGCCACGCGGGATAAATAGGGACCCGGGGGCGCGGAGCTGTTGTCCGGCGGTGTGGACGAGCGGTGGTGCGGCACCCAACGTTGGGATGCACTTGATGTCATTGGATTTAGAAAAATATCCAGGTGTTCAGCCGGAACTTTGGACATGGAATGCAACGTCCAGCGTGTCACAAGATGGCCGAAGGTCATCTCCGCTGATTGTGACACCAAAGCGTAAGCAAAGCGAGATGTACTAGTGCGCTAATGAAGGTGTGTGTGGTTGTCACAATCAGTACGGAGTTTACAATGAGCAATGGATGACTTGACTTTAACAAAGAAACAAGGCATGATTTGCAGATTCGAACCGCGTGGTAAATAGGTACCTACGCGTAACAAAATGCACTGAGCTAGGAGCAAATAGGTTGCATCTGCATTAGAAATAACGCGTAAGGCGTATTAAGCTGCAATAAGAAGAAACTAAACGATTACATAGGTGCACGCCCTAACATAACCTATAAGGTAGGAACACGAAATGTAAAATATAGTTAGCTGTTCAACACTTACCCAATATGGGGTTATGAATTCACTGAGTTTAATATTTAAGACTATTATTAGTCAATTTAAACTGGCTGGCGAGTAAATTGGCGAAGAACATTTAATGGGTAACAGGTGTAACTCTGTCTATCTTTGCCGATGCCGGAATTCGAAAAAAGGACTGTCATGTCCTTCGTCGTGGCTTAAATACGGTAGTTGGCATAGATAACATTCCTCATTTCACACGTTCGGATACCACAATTAGGCGGACTTCACTAGTACTATAGCTAATAGTAACTTTGGACGTCCCTAAATATTAATAATCTGTTAATGTGATTTGACATTTATTTGTTATGGTGAGGTTAATTGTTGATATTTGGTTGTGATTTTAATTGTTTTCAGGTAAAGTAACGATACAACGTTACACTTGTATACCTATATATAATCTGAATCTCAAAAACAGCAGCAACAATTTTCATAAAATTTTGTATGCAGGGATTTCGGGGGCGATAAATCGATCTAGCTAGGTTTCATTTAAAAAAAACACAAAAAAAATACCTACCAAAGCTCGGTCGCCCAGGTACTATTTATAAAGAATAAAAGTTCACTCACCATCATTAATAAAAACATAAAATAGTAATACATTGTGAAACAAAAAATCGACCACTTTGGTCGATGGTGTTACACAAAATGAAAACTGCGAACGTTAACTTACACCACAGAATACTTAATAGTACTACGTACAGAAGGGACACTCCCTTCCCCGCGCTATATCAGATACCGCACCCTTACCCCGCACTAGGAGGGGCTAACCGCCGACTCTTTAGCCAGGGCGCTCAAAATCGTAAGAACTGCAGCGCTGCAGGTACTGCTGACACAAACACACAATTTTGCGATTTATTTTGTTTTAAGTTTTATTTATTAGTTTTAATCTCGATGATTCATTTATTTTCCAAGTTTTCGTCGTTTTATAATAATACAATTAAAACTTCCGTAATAATAACATACCAACATTACCAGCTATTAATATTGCTCTCTCTCTTTATTGTCTTTGTTATGTACTTATGTCCATTTCTTTCACGTTCTATTCATTCTTAGAATTGAAAAGTAGTACCCTACGCACTAACTTTGTCGCGTCGCCCCATTGCGTTGCCGCGTAATGGTACGGGGCGATCGTGAATTCCATATTTTGTAATTAGGTACCTTAATTTACCATTATTGATGAATAAATAAACCTCTTTACATAATAAATATTATAATATTACTTTTATGTCATTACAAATCCGAGTATTCAAAATCAAATATCATTTATTTTATTTCTTTAAGAAATAAATAATTGACAGCTCGGACAAGATCACTTCATAATAATACTCGAAACGTTCGGGTAGTTCCGTCGTCGTTCGGTTCACCCGACGCAAAGCGCTGCACTTTTCACGCCATTTTGTACGCCACGACATCCAACTGATTCAACCCTACTAAAATTCACGCACACATTTGCACGTGTACAGACGTCATTTGGTTTTGTAGTAGTAATAGGTAATTATTTTGCAAGTTTTGTATGAAGTGTCCGACGTGTGCTTACACTATGAAGCTTAGAGTACATGCGCTCGAGTGTTTTATGTACGTCGATAACAATCAAAACCACAAATAGTATAAATACCAAAAGAATCATGGCAGGATTTGTACAAAAAAAGTTTAGAGAAGTTGAAATTCTAATTCCTATATTCTTGGGTACCAAAAGAGTATCTTCAACATTTATAATATTATTTTTAAAACCCCGCAAAAAAAAAAGGATAGTAATTTAACGAAAAGCTCAGTAACAGTGACAATGATAGCCGCCGTTTGAAGGTGAAATTGCATCATTTTATGGGAAATAATATTGTGATATTAATTATAATGATTACTTTTTTCCACACACTTGTCTGCCAATTTTATAGATCCGTCAACATCGCTTGTCACTTCCTTTTTTTTTATAAACACAAAATAGGCATCGAGGTGAAACGAAAAAGTGTTATTTCCATTTCGTAATATTTTAATTATGCGGGGGTTTAAAAATATGGTAAGTATATCAGTCTACTCCTGGCCCCTTATTCACAATAATTCGATTAGATTCCGTACCAAATCGAAAGTCAAAGGATATCGAAGATGTTCTTCAAACGCAATTCACAAATCCGAAACCGAATAATTTTGACCGTTCAACGAACATACGAAAACTGAAGACGGAAATGACATTGTCGAATACGGTTCCTTACCGACACGGAAACGTATCGAATGTTTGTGAATAAGGGGCCTGGTAATGTATTCTCCACATTGGAAAATATTTTAAACCCTCTAAATTACTTTTATTTTTATCATATAAATGAATGTATGAATCTTGCCAGGATTCTTTAACAACCCACATTTTTCCTGGATTATGATGTCAGTGGAAAGGAAAAAACGCTAAAGCGCAAAAATGGAAATTTTGAGAAATGAGTTTTACAGTTTTTTTTTTGTTTTTAATTCATATCTTTTTAATTTTAATTTTGATTTAATTCATCTAAAAATATAACATTATTAAAAAATCTGTAGTACCTACATAGTATAAAAGTATTTATGATATTTATCTCTATTTCACGAAATAGTAGTCGGTATAGTTAAAGGATTTTGAGTAATATGATTTGAAAAATTGCTGATTCGAATTCTTCGAAAATTGCTTATAAATGGTAAAAACCACTTGAAAAACTCGAAAAAATAAAACAACTTAAGCAACTCAGACCATGTTAAGAATAATTGGTAACGATTGCTTATCATATGGAAGTGTCATGCCGTGAAGAAGAAGTGGAAAGATGGCGGATGTGGCGGTACAAGTCAGCAGACTGGGATGAGATGCGCTGGTTTTTCGCGTCGAACCCTTGGCAGCCTGTCTGCTTTTGTTCTAGCGACCCCTCTACCTGCGCGGATGCCGTGACGGAAGTGTTGCGTCAAGGTATGGAGTTTTTTATACCTTATTCCGACGTACCTCTGTCTGGCAAAGCTCGCCCAAGGTTTAGTTCCCAATGCAGACGCGCAGAAGCGCAGAAGCATGAGGCTTACCTAGCCTGTGTTGACGCTCGTCACCGCAAAGCAAGGGACTTACGCCAGAAGAAGACAGCCTTTAATAGAGCTGCCAAGTCTTGCAAGAAGTCGAAAGGAAGCAAACTTGCCCCGTACCCTGCGGGTTGCAAAGCGTTTTGGTTCGTAGCTAAATCGGTCGAGTCGAACTTCTGTCGCCCCTCACTACCTCCATTGCTGAAGCCTGATGGTACTCTGGCTCACACTGCAGAAGAGAAAGCAAACCTATTTGCCTCACTTTTTGCAGAATCTTCGTATCTTGATGCAGGAGACGCGACTCTTCCAACTTGCCTGGCAGCACGACATCGATGTCTGATACTCGCATTCGCCAGAAGAAAGTTCGAAAAGCGATCTGCAATCTTGATGTGAATAAGGCCAGTGGACCAGATGGTATTCCTGCTCTAGTTCTGAGGACCTGTGCACCTGAATTGTCCCCTGTGCTGACGCGCCTCTTTCAGCTCTCTCTCGAGACTGGATTGGTGCCGAAGTCATGGAAGCTTGCCAACGTGCAGCCCGTGCCCAAAAAAGATAGGCATGCCGATCCTACGAACTACTGGCCTATCTCAGTCACGTCCATTCTCTGCAAGACAATGGAACGTGTTCTTAACAACAGGCTCCTGGCGTACCTTGAAAGTAATGACCTCCTCAGTGACCGTCAATACGACTTCCGCCGAAATCGATCCACTGGGGATCGTCTAGCGTACACCACAACTGGAGTGACGCCATCGAGAAATATGGGTATGCACTTGCCGTCTCCCTGGACATCTTGAGCTTCTTGGCGTTACTTTGACGTCGAGTCTCAATTTTGGGTCGTACATCGAGTCAAAGGCCCAACTGGCTGCCAAAAAGCTAGGAGTCCTCGCAAAGGTGCGAAAGTACTTCACGTCAGAACAGATGCTGAACCTATACCAAGCACAAGTTCGATCGTGCATGGAGTACTGTTCGCACCTCTGGGATGGATACTTCTACTGTGCAGTAGAAGTTATTGAAAGACGTGCTAAGAGGCTCATAGACAACGACTTCCTGGTTAAGGCTAAGCTCCAAAGCCTTGAATCGGTCTTTTATCGAATACATTTCGAAAAGTGTGCTTTGGAATTGCACAACTTAATTCCCCCATCCCCATGCCTTTATGGGACGAGCAGGGATACCGCGAAGCGTCACCGCTATACGGTTGAAGTTCCACGGTCTCGAACCAAGCGCTTTGCTTCAACATTTGTTGTGCGAACTGCCATACTATGGAATTCACTGCCCGCCTCTCTATTCCCCGAAAAATATAATCTGGGTATCTTCAAGGCACGAGTGAACCGGTTTATCATAGGCAAGCGTGCTCCATCTTAAGCCGCATCATCACTTAAGATCAGATGAGTTGCGGCCAAACGCAAGCCTATAACAATATATAAAAAAAAGTACCTACTAATGAAGCGATACACTACACAGGCTATGTAAACAAAATAGCTTAATTGCACAGGCATAACTGAATTAATGCAAGATAAAGTTAATAAAGGTTCAATACTTTAGTTGATGTTGACAAAACTACTAATATAATATATCAAGAAGAAGAAGAAGAAGAAGATTCGGTCCAGTTAACCGTCGTACAATCCATCCATCTTTTCTTTGACCTACCTCTCCCTCTCCATCCATCCAAATTAATATTTTGGAAATATGCAATACATCCCTTCTCTTCACACCTTTTTTTTTTGTTCGGGGTTGAAAATCGTCACGGATGTCCACAGCCCTGGGGTGGGCGGAGGGGTCTATCAGACTCTTACTGACTAAAAACCACCCCGGTGTTCCATCTCACACCTACGTCCGGGGTTGCGGGAACCGGAGGTACTCCCGCAACCCCCGACTGGTGCCGGTCCGCTACGGTGGGCCATATCTCGGGTCAAGGGGGGGAGTGAGGTGTTAGACTCCCCCCCGGACGTCTTAGAGGGGCGCGAGTGGAACACTACGCACCGCCACCTCGGTTCTCTTCACATGCCTATACCAAGACAAACGATTCCCTTTTAACTTACAAAAAAACAGGTTAATCATAAAACAATTATATCTATTGAAAAAATCTTCAAAAATATAACAAAAATTAGCTAATTCAACTTTTTCACGGATTATTTTAAACTAAGGGAAGAGAGAGTATCGAGGCGTGAGTGTTGATTCCACCAAACATGTAAAAACTTTTACTCTTCGCCACGATACAGTCTCCCGTTGAGATGAAGTCTTAAACTTTAAAAAATATATTTATATTAACACTAAAATGAACCGTGAATTTAACTTTAATTTTATTCTTTGAGGAGAATCCACTTTTAAATCCCGTTTACAGTTGCATGCCTTGTTCTGGTGGAAGTACTGAAACAAAATAAAGGTTATTTTTAAATTGTTTATCATTGTTATTAGGCCTCTCTTACTCTTCTTCCAACTCTCTCTATTTAGAGCTATTTGGATCTAGTCATTGCCAATTGAGTCTAGATCATACTGTTTCTGAAGGCGGTTCTCTTATTTGTAAAAAAAAGCTTTTTATTTTTCTCTTCTCTTCTTCTTTTTAGTACTTCCTTCTCATCCAAATCCATTAAGAAACGGCAACACAGTTAAAACAGAGATTAAAAGTAACTACTCCAAAGATTGAAGAAACTAAAACGTCGTTGATGTAAAATTTTTGGGTATTTGTTGATTTTTTTTAAAAGTGCTAAGTCAATTTCGATAAAATTTATATTGGACCACCCCTGAGAATTTTCGAAATCGTACATCAATTTCGAAAATTCGTTTCAATTGCCGGATAAATCGCGTAACAAATATACAAGTCGACTTGAGAACCTCCTTCATTTTGAAGTCCGTTAAAAAATTGATTGCATGTAGCGGAGATGAGAATGTTGAGATGGACGTGTGGAATGACCAGGCTGGATGAGGTAAGAAATAAATACATTAGAGGAAACAAGTCCACTCGAATTATGAAGGGGTCTGCTGCTTCAAACCAGAAATAAACTATAGCGATGTTTCTTAACAGTTTACAGGGTGGCAATCTTATGAAAATAAATATATTATTTTAAATCAGACAGCATTTTCAGCATATTAATTTTTCGTACCGTAAGATCGTTTCCTGTAGCGGTCGTATGCCAATTTACCTCCAACGGCAAAAAGTGTGCCTGCTCCAAAGGAACAAAATAGTATTGCAAGTAGAGTTGTCAACGCATACACATTTTCTTCATCTTTTCGATTATTTGTCAAAGGGCTCGCTCTGAAAAACAATTACACAAATAAAACTAATTTTAGCAATAGACGTTTATTATTAAACGTCTATTTTGTAATCTATACTTAATATTATAAATCTAAAGAGTTTGTTTGTTTGTTTGAACGCGCTAATCTCAAGATGTACTGGTTCGGATTGGAAAAATATTTTTGTGTTGGATATAGTTCATTTATCGAGGAAGGCTATAGGCCTATGCGAAGCCGGGCCGGTCGCTAGTGAGATTATAAAAATGCCCGATGGATTTAATATCGAAGGGCACTGATGGATGCCCGACGTGGATGGTGGATGTGGCGCATTGCTGAGTTTTATTTTTGCGAAAACTTGTTTAGCGAAAGATTGTTCGTTGCGTCTGTCGAATGTTCGCTAACAAATAAGCGAAGCAAAGTCTCGCCGGGGCAATACAGTGTCGTTTCAGTTTCCAACTTAATTAAACCGAAAGCCTTACTTAAAACTTGCCTTAAATCATTAACGGCCTAGAACTGGTTTTAAGAAGCCACAGTTTCACATAGCCCCTACTTCATTAGAATCTCCTCACTTCTAAGGTTTTTATGTAAAAATCACTAAACAATACTGGGTTGCTGACTTTTAGTAGACTTGGGTGATTTTTTAAATATTTAATTCAAAAACTTACATCTCTCCTTCGCCTGGCTTGGTTGTAACTGCGTCCGAGTTCGATGTTCGTTTATCACCCTTGTGATCCCCTGATTCTGATGTTCCTTTACCACCCTTGTGCTCTCCTGTTCCTGATTCCGATGTTCCTTTATCACCCTTGTGCTCTTCTGATTCTGATCCCCATGTTCCTGTATCACATTTGTGTTCTCCTGATTCGGATGTTCCTTTATCACCCTTGTGCTCTTCTGATTCTGATCCCCATGTTCCTTTATAACCTTTGTGTTTTCCTGATTCTGATTTTCCTTTATCACCTTTGTGGTCTACTGTTCCTGATCCCGATGTTCCTTTATCACCCTTGTGATCTTCTGTGTCTGATGTTCCTCTATCACCCTTGTGTTCTCCTGATTCTGATGTTCCTTTATCACCCTCGTGGTCAACTGTTCCGGATTCCAAGGTTCCTTTTTCACCCTTGTGCTCTTCTGATTCTGATCCCCATGTTCCTTTATCACCTTTGTGTTCTCCTGATTTTGATGTTCCTTTATCACCCTCGTGGTCTACTGTTTCTGATCCTGATGTTCCTTTATCACCCTTGTGCTCTTCTGATTCTGATCCCCATTTTCCTTTATCACCTTTGTGATCTTCTGAGTCTGATGTTCCTCTATCACCCTTGTGTTCTCCTGATTCTGATGTTCCTTTATCACCCTTGTGGTCTACTGTTCCTGATTACGATGTTCCTTTATCACCTTTGTGCTCTTCTGATTCTGATCCCCATGTTCCTTTATCACCTTTGTGTTCTCCTGATTCTGATGTTCTTTTATCACCCTTGTGGTCTACTGTTCCTGATCCCGATGTTCCATGATCACCCTTGTACTCTTCTGATTCTGATCCCCATGTTCCTTTATCACCTTTGTGTTTTCCTGATTCTAATGTTCCTTTGTCACCCTTGTGCTTTTCTGATTCTGATCCCCATGTTCCTTTATCACTTTTGTGTTCTCCTGATTCTGTTGTTCCTTTATCACCCTTGTGGTCTACTGTTCCTGATCCCGATGTTCCATTATCACCCTTGTGCTCTTCTGATTCTGATCCCCATGTTCCTTTATCACCTTTGTGTTCTCCTGATTCTAATGTTCCTTTATCACCCTTGTGCTTTTCTGATTCTGATCCCCATGTTCCTTTATCACTTTTGTGTTCTCCTGATCCATGTTCCTTTATCACCCTTGTGCTCTTCTGATTCTGATCCCCATGTTCCTTTATCACCCTTGTGTTCTCCTGATTCTAATGTTCATTTATCACCCTTGTGCTCTTCTGATTCTGATCCCCATGTTCCTTTATCACCTTTGTGTTCTCCTGATTCTGTTGTTCCTTTATCACCTTTGTGTTCTCCTGATTCTGATGTTCCTTTATCACCCTTGTGCTCTTCTGATTCTGATCCCCATGTTCCTTTATCACCTTTGTGTTCTCCTGATTCTGTTGTTTCTTTATCACCCTTGTGGTCTACTGTTCCTGATTCTGATGTTCCTTTATCACCCTTGTGCTCACCTGATTCTAATCCCCATGTTCCTTTATCACCCTTGTGTTCTTTTGTTTCTGATGTTCCTTTATCACCCTTGTGCTCTTCTGATTCTGATCCCCATGTTCCTTTATCACCTTTGTGTTCTCCTGATTCTGATGTTCCTTTATCACCCTTGTGGTCTACTGTTCCTGATCCTGATGTTCCTTTATCACCCTTGTGCTCTTCTGATTCTGATCCCCATGTTCCTTTATAACCTTTGTGTTTTCCTGATTCTGATTTTCCTTTATCACCCTTGTGGTCTACTGTTCCTGATCCCGATGTTCTTTTATCACCCTTGTGATCTTCTGTGTCTGATCCCCATGTTCCTTTATCACCTTTGTGTTCTCCTGATTCTGATGTTCCTTTATAACCCTGCAGGTCTACTGTTCCTGTTCCTGATGTTCCTTTATCACCCTTGTGCTCTTTTGATTCTGATCCCCATGTTCCTTTATCACCTTTGTGTTCTCCTGATTCTGTTGTTTCTTTATCACCCTTGTGGTCTACTGTTCCTGATCCTGATGTTAATTTATCACCCTTGTGCTCTTTTAAATCTGATCCCCATGTTCCTTTACCACCTTTGTGTTCTCCTGATTCTGATGTTCCTTTATCACCCTTGTGCTCTTCTGATTCTGATCCCCATGTTCCTTTATCATCTTTGTGATCTTCTGAGTCTGATGTTCCTTTATCACCCTTGTGTTCTCCTGATTCTGATGTTCCTTTATCACCCCTGTGGTCTACTGTTCCTGATTCCGATGTTCCTTTATCACCCTTGTGCTCTTCTGATTCTGATCCCGATGTTCCTTTATCACCTTTGTGTTCTCCTGATTCTGATGTTCCTTTATCACCCTTGTGGTCTACTGTTCCTGATCCTGATGTTCCTTTATCACCTTTGTGCTCTTCTGATTCTGATCCCCATGTTCCTTTATCGCCTTTGTGTTCTCCTGATTCTGATGTTCCTTTATCACCCTTGTGGTCTACTGTTCCTGATCCTGATGTTCCTTTATCACCCTTGTGCTCTTCTGATTCTGATCCCCATGTTCCTTTATCACCTTTGTGTTCTCCTGATTCTGTTGTTCTTTTATCACCTTTGTGTTCTCTTGATTCTGATGTTCCTTTATCACCCTTGTGCTCTTCTGATTCTGATCCCCATGTTCCTTTATCACCTTTGTGTTCTCCTGATTCTGTTGTTCCATTATCACCTTTGTGATCTTCTGAGTCTGATGTTTCTCTATCACCCTTGTGTTCTCCTGATTCTGATGTTCCTTTATCACCCTTGTGGTCTACTGTTCCTGATTCCGATACAAACATTTCGACACAGACATTCAGCTCCTTCATAATTATTTACTATACAAGGAGTAATTGCTGAAGGATGTCTTTGAAAAATATGAGTTGTCTCAACAGCAACTTAGTGAACGCTTGTTTGAGGCTGGGGAACTGTTGGATTTGGTGAAGGACAATGTTGAAAAGTATGAGTCTTTAACTAATAACCTTTCATGCAGCTGTGCTGACCCACCACCACCAGTCAAGCTGAGACTGAGGGGGCTCAGTCTCAGCTTGACTTGCCTTCACCGCTGGCTCTTCCATCAAGCACTTGTATTATTACACAACAAAATAATAATAAAACTATTTTATTTTGTGACGAATTAGGTTCAGGCTTTGGGAAAATACTACACAACTACCTCAGCCATAGTTTTACTAATCATAGCTACCACAACATAAGTTTTAGACAAATGATAAGGAGAATTATAAATTCAAACATAGACCATTATTCTACTATGGTTTTATTGTTAGGTAATAGTATTGGTGTAACTAAAAAGGACATAGTGGATGGTGTGGACTCCTTATTAAAGTCTAATGTAGGAAAGATAATGTTGTGTACCTTTCCGTATTCTGATACATTATCATAATTATGAGGAAAATAATAACATTTTTAAATTAAATAGTACCTTACATATGTTGACATGTTGTCATAGTGACAAATTATTTTATTTTGACTCTAACAAAAGTTTTTTAGTGGTTTTAAGTTGACTCAGAGAACTTTATCTCTGTCTGGAGAATGTAGACATTTAATTGCTATGTTGATAGCATAATTATAATATTAATGATGTTATAGCCAATATAACAAACTGTAGTATAAGTGACGAAACTGTGTTGTCTAGTTCCACTAACAACATAGTAATTGATTATTGTGAATCCTCATGTTGTACGAAGGAGAGTCCACCCACAATACTCCTCCGTGACACCAGCTGAGGTCGAGGCGGCCATCGCCCGTGTTGGCGGATGTCTGCCTGCGGATGTGAAGACGGGTGAGATCCGCGTCGACGCTTCCGGGCTCGCCACGATCTAGGTGCGGTGTCCGGTGGCGGCGGCCAATAAAGTCGCCGACGGCGGGCGTTTGTTGGTGGGAGAGGTTGCAGCGAGGGCGAAGCTGCTGCAGCCCAGGGTTATGCGGTGCTTCCGGTGCCTTGACATTGGGCATGTCAGGGCTCGGTGCACCGGCCAGGTCGACCGCAGCGATCAGTGTTATCGCTGCAGTCAGCCCGGTCACAAGGCGGCCCAGTGCTCCGCGGTGCCAAACTGCAGCCTCTGTACAGCTGCAGGGAAGCCCGCTGGGCACACAGCGGGCGGAAAGGCCTGTGCGACCCCCAGGAAGAGAGGGGGTGCCAAGGCTGCAGGGGGCCTGGTATGGGGGTATGGTATTCAATCAAGGAAAAACGAGCAAGTAAGTTAAATAACACGTAGGACTTACCTTAACGGTTTTATTCAACGTTTGCTTGAAAAAAAAATTGTAATGGAGTTAACCCTAGAGTGGGCGCGTCTTTCCGCGAAACGTCAGTGGGCGCGTGGGGAGCATTTTGCCGCTCCTTCTCATTGACGATTTGAAGTAGGAATACTTCATTTGATTTAATTTTTTTTCTCAGGATTTAAGTAAAATACAATTAAGTAATGATAAATCAACATATTTATTGAACACAGTTTTAGGAACTTTGGTTCATAAAAGATTTTGGAAAACGTAACATTTTAATTGACTTTTTTAACATAATCTACATTACCCTGCATAATAATAATTTTAATGGAAAAAAAGTAACAACATTATATATTTTCTACATCTACAGGATATGTTTTAGCAAAACAGTCTTCACATAAGTATGTACAATGTTCATTGCACAGTAATTTTGAGCATCTGCAACATCGTTTTTTCGTGCGCCTGTTTTCCTTTGTTGGATATATATTTGCCCTCCTTCTTTGAAGATAATGCTTGTTATATAGGTACAAAGCGAGCAATTTGGTTCCTGAATGAAAAAAAAAATGTCTCAATAGAAGACCTTGTGGTCATATATGGTTTAACTAGAACCATCGTAATCTCATAAGATCTTCCATCAAATTATTTATTTTTCATTTTAATCACGTGATACTTTTAAATCCTGAAATTATAAACGTTTTTTTTAGTTTTTACAATAAATACACCATAAAATAAAGACAACATTTTAATTTTGCAAACAATTTTGACACAATTTTTACTTACGTGAGTAGGCGCGCGGTGAGCAAATTGCCGCCTAGCGACGATGGTATGAAGTTCCACCTCCAGCGGCTCCGCGCACCCTGAGGACGTCCAGCCTTTCGGCACGAGTTGCGAACGAAACAAGGGGCAGCTACTACAAAGCGCAAACTTAACGGGCAATTGGTTTACGAATTATTAACGTTTTTTTGGTGAGGGCGGCAAAATGCTCATAGCGCGCCCACTCTAGGGTTAAAGCGATTCATGCGCAGCTACCTAATTAAATTCAAGTAAATTGATAAAAACGACCAATTGTGTTTTTTACGGTAAATTAGTTCGTTTGATAACCGATAAGAAAACCTATTTCACTGCCCGCCTCTCTGTTACCCATTATGAGCTCAACTGGTAATTAGGAGACACAATAGTTAAACAATGACATACGACCAATATTTGGCTTCTGGACATTTAAAGGGCTATGTGTAATCAGGGTATCTTGGTACGAGTCAACCGGTTCATCCTAGGCAAGTCTGCTCCACCTTATGCCGCAATATTAGTAATACATATTATATTAAATTAGATTGTTTAGTGCGATTGCCAAGTCAATCTATTTATTTAAAATATAAAACATTTTGCTCATGCTCATTATATAAGATGTTGTTAGGTTAGCTATTTTAGTAATAACTTAAGACAGCGGTAGGTCGATTCTGTAAAATTCAAACAACAACTCGCATCTCACATCTATATTCACTCTCACTTCGCATGGTTCAAAATGACCTTGATAATTTTGACACTTCGAATCGGGTTCGAGTGCGAAGTGAGCGTCGAAGTGACGGGGAAATTACCTTACAGAATGCCACTTCTTACGTCATCTCATACTTTATCTGTCAAAATGTCCCTGTCAATTTAGTTCAACTAGCTGACACGCTCGCAAGTGTGGCGCAAGTGTAAATTTGAATTATCAACCGAGTTTTTAGAATGCCAATCAAGAAACTCACAGCGGATTCAGATTCGAAGTTTACAATGAGGTCTTACAGAATCACACTCCTGGTCCCTTAAGTAGAAACTAAATAAATTAACCGACTTGGTATTACATAGATCTCCCAACTTTCTAGAAGAACTGAGTTGCGAGACTTGGGTTTTATTACAAGTTATGTTTTTGATGGCGATGTCGATTGATGAGTGATGATGACTTTAGCTGGTCTAAAGGTTCACATGATGACATAAGGAGAAGTTATTTCATAACAATAGTTAATCTATACATATAATAAAACAGTAACAAAACTGTGTCTGTACATTGAATATATTAAAAAAATAATAATTGAGGGGGGTTTAGGAACAGTAATAAAGAACGAATCCAAAAAAAAAATTCTGTCTGTTTGTCTGTTTGTTTGTACACGCATACTTCGGAACTACTAGGCGGATTTGAATGATTTTTCTTTTGTAGTATAGGTATTAAGTCTGCGCAACATATAGGCTATAATTTATCTTGGAAACTTGAACACCTGATGCAGAACCGCAACAGACCAGCTAAACTATAAGAGATACAAAAATGGTACTAAAGCAAAAATTGTTCCACGTGACGAGCATTCTTTGCTGAGAGAATAAATTTGAAGATCTGGAACACCTGATGTGGAACTCCAAGAGCCCAGCTACACCATGACACATATAGTAATGACGTCTTAGCAAAAGTTGTTCGGTCTGATGGGCATTTCCTGTTGACTTATAAAAATCGAAGATCAGAAACATCTGATGTGAAAATCAAAGCTAATAACTAAAATAAAAGCTATCACTAATTTCACTGTATCTTATAAAATAACATAAGCTGCGAGTACCACCACGCGGTGAAGGCGGTAACAGCTTAGGACTGATTTTTGATGACGATGGTATATCATTGAAAATTTGACTCTACTGGCCAAAATTGAACCGAATTCGACATCAGACGTTTCAGATCTTCGATTTTGCCAACCCCGTTGTCGCTGGCATAAGCAACAGGATCCGCGTACGAAGTCGCGGGCAGAAGCTAGTCATTAATATATTATTGACCAGATTAATATACTATAAACTTGCTTCCCGCAGTCTGTTCCTCACCATCACACACCGATGATAAAGCAACAACTCCAGCATTACACACCGCTGATAAAGCAACAACTCCACCATCACACACCGATGAAGAAACAACAACTTCGCCAACTCAGACCGATAAAGAAACAACAACCCCACCATCATACACCCATGATGAAACAACAACCCCACCATCACACACCCATGTTGAAGCAATAACCTCACCATCACACACCGATGAAGAAACAACAACTTCGCCATCACAGACCGATGAAGAAACAACAACCCCACCATCACACACCCATGGTGAAGCAACAACTCCACCATCACACACCGATGAAGAAACAACAACCCCACCATCACACATCGATGGTAAAGCAACAACCCCACCATCACATACCGATGAAGAAACAACAACCCCACCATCACACACCCATGTTGAAGCAATAACCTTACCATTACACACCGATGAAGAAACAACAACTACGCCATCACAGACCGATGAAGAAACAACAACCCCGCCATCACACACCGATGATAAAGCAACAACTCCACCATCACACACCGATGAAGAAACAACAACCCCACCATCACACACCCATGTTGAAGCAATAACCTTACCATCACACACCGATGAAGAAACAACAACTCCGCCATCACAGACCGATGAAGAAACAACAACCCCACCATCACACACCCATGGTGAAGCAACAACTCCACCATCACACACCGATGAAGAAACAACAACCCCACCATCACACATGGATGGTAAAGCAACAACCCCACTATCACACACCGATAAAGAAACAACAACCCCGCCATCACACACCGATGATAAAGCAACAACCCCACTATCACACACCGATAAAGAAACAACAACCCCGCCATCACACACTAATAAAAAAACAACAACCCCACCATCACACACTGATGATAAAGCAACAACTTCACCATCACACACCGATGAAGAATCAACAAGCCCACCATCACACACCGATGATAAAGCAACAACTCCACCATCACACACCGATGATAAAGCAACAACTCCACCATCACACACCGATGAAGAAACAACAACCCCGCCATCACACACCGATGAAGAAACAACAACCCCGCCATCACACACCGATGAAGAAACAACATCCCCACCATCACACACCGATGAAGAAACAACAACTCCGCCATCACACACTGATGTCAAAGCAACAACCCCAGCATCACACACCGTTGATAAAGCATTAACTCCACCATCACACACCGACGATAAAGCAACAACCCCAGCATTACACACCGCTGATAAAGCAACAACTCCACTATCACACACCGATGAAAAAACAACAACCTCCCCATCTCAGACCGATGAAGAAATAACAACCCCGCCATCACACACCGATGATAAAGCAACAACTCCACCATCACACACCGATGAAGAAACAACAACCTCGCCATCACACACCGATGCAGAAACAACAACCCCGCCATCACACACTAATGAAGAAACAACCACCCCACCATCACACACTGATGATAAAGCAACAACTCCACCATCACACACCGATGAAGAATCAACAAGCCCGCCATCACACACCGATGATAAAGCAACAACTCCACCATCACACACCGATGAAGAAACAACAACCCCGCCATCACACACCCATGACGAAACAACAACCCCGCCATCACACACTGATGATAAAGCAACAACTCCAGCATCACACATCGATAATAAAGCAACACCTCCACCATCACAGACCGATGAAGAAACAACAACCCCACCATCACACACCCATGGTGAAGCAACAACTCCACCATCACACACCGATGAAGAAACAACAACCCCACCATCTCACATCGATGGTAAAGCAACAACTCCGCCATCACACACCGATGTCAAAGCAACAACCCCAGCATCACACACCGCTGATAAAGCATTAACTCCACCATCACACACCGATGATAAAGCAAAAACCCCAGCATTACACACCGCTGATAAAGCAACAACTCCACCATCACACACCGATGAAGAAACAACTTCACCATCACACACTGATGAAGAAACAACAACCCCGTCATCATACACCGATGAAGAAATAACAACCCCGCCATCACATACCGATGATAAAGCAACAACTCCACCATCACACACCGATGAAGAAACAGCAACCCCGTCATCACACACCGATGAAGAAACAACAACCCCACAATCACACACCGATGATAAAGCAACAACTCCACCATCACACACCGATGAAGAAACAGCAACCCCGCCATCACACACTGATGAAGAAACAACAACCCCACCATCACACACCGATGATAAAGCAACAACCCCACCATCACACACCGATGATAAAGCAACAACCCTAGCATCACACACCGATGATAAAGCAACAACCCCACCATCACACACCGATGATAAAGCATCAACCCCGTCATCACACACTGATGAAGAAACAACAACCCCACCATCACACACCGATGATAAAGCAACAACCCTAGCATCACACACCGATGATAAAGCAACAACTCCACCATCACACACCGATGATAAAGCAACAACCCCACCATCACACACCGATGATAAAGCAACAACCCTAGCATCACACACCGATGATAAAGCAACAACCCCACCATCACACACCGATGATAAAGCATCAACCCCGTCATCACACACTAATGAAGAAACAACAACCCCACCATCACACACCCATGATGAAACAACAACCCCACCATCACACACCCATGTTGAAGCAATAACCTCACCATCACACACCGATGAAGAAACAACAACTTCGCCATCACAGACCGATGAAGAAACAACAACCCCACCATCACACACCCATGGTGAAGCAACAACTCCACCATCACACACCGATGAAGAAACAACAACCCCACCATCACACATCGATGGTAAAGCAACAACCCCACCATCACATACCGATGAAGAAACAACAACCCCACCATCACACACCCATGTTGAAGCAATAACCTTACCATTACACACCGATGAAGAAACAACAACTACGCCATCACAGACCGATGAAGAAACAACAACCCCGCCATCACACACCGATGATAAAGCAACAACTCCACCATCACACACCGATGAAGAAACAACAACCCCACCATCACACACCCATGTTGAAGCAATAACCTTACCATCACACACCGATGAAGAAACAACAACTCCGCAATCACAGACCGATGAAGAAACAACAACCCCACCATCACACACCCATGGTGAAGCAACAACTCCACCATCACACACCGATGAAGAAACAACAACCCCACCATCACACATGGATGGTAAAGCAACAACCCCACTATCACACACCGATAAAGAAACAACAACCCCGCCATCACACACCGATGATAAAGCAACAACCCCACTATCACACACCGATAAAGAAACAACAACCCCGCCATCACACACTAATAAAAAAACAACAACCCCACCATCACACACTGATGATAAAGCAACAACTTCACCATCACACACCGATGAAGAATCAACAAGCCCACCATCACACACCGATGATAAAGCAACAACTCCACCATCACACACCGATGATAAAGCAACAACTCCACCATCACACACCGATGAAGAAACAACAACCCCGCCATCACACACCGATGAAGAAACAACAACCCCGCCATCACACACCGATGAAGAAACAACATCCCCACCATCACACACCGATGAAGAAACAACAACTCCGCCATCACACACTGATGTCAAAGCAACAACCCCAGCATCACACACCGTTGATAAAGCATTAACTCCACCATCACACACCGATGATAAAGCAACAACCCCAGCATTACACACCGCTGATAAAGCAACAACTCCACTATCACACACCGATGAAAAAACAACAACCTCCCCATCTCAGACCGATGAAGAAATAACAACTCCACCATCACACACCGATGAAGAAACAACAACCTCGCCATCACACACCGATGCAGAAACAACAACCCCGCCATCACACACTAATGAAGAAACAACCACCCCACCATCACACACTGATGATAAAGCAACAACTCCACCATCACACACCGATGAAGAATCAACAAGCCCGCCATCACACACCGATGATAAAGCAACAACTCCACCATCACACACCGATGAAGAAACAACAACCCCGCCATCACACACCCATGATGAAACAACAACCCCGCCATCACACACTGATGATAAAGCAACAACTCCAGCATCACACATCGATAATAAAGCAACACCTCCACCATCACAGACCGATGAAGAAACAACAACCCCACCATCACACACCCATGGTGAAGCAACAACTCCACCATCACACACCGATGAAGAAACAACAACCCCACCATCACACATCGATGGTAAAGCAACAACTCCGCCATCACACACCGATGTCAAAGCAACAACCCCAGCATCACACACCGCTGATAAAGCATTAACTCCACCATCACACACCGATGATAAAGCAAAAACCCCAGCATTACACACCGCTGATAAAGCAACAACTCCACCATCACACACCGATGAAGAAACAACTTCACCATCACACACTGATGAAGAAACAACAACCCCGTCATCATACACCGATGAAGAAATACCAACCCCGCCATCACACACCGATGATAAAGCAACAACTCCACCATCACACACCGATGAAGAAACAGCAACCCCGTCATCACACACCGATGATAAAGCAACAACCCCACCATCACACACCGATGATAAAGCAACAACCCTAGCATCACACACCGATGATAAAGCAACAACCCCACCATCACACACCGATGATAAAGCATCAACCCCGTCATCACACACTGATGAAGAAACAACAACCCCACCATCACACACCGATGATAAAGCAACAACCCTAGCATCACACACCGATGATAAAGCAACAACTCCACCATCACACACCGATGAAGAAACAACAACCCCGCCATCACACACCGATGAAGAAACAACAACCCAGCCATCACACACCGATGAAGAAACAACATCCCCACCATCACACACCAATGAAGAAACAACAACTCCGCCATCACACACCGATGTCAAAGCAACAACCTCAGCATCACACACCGCTGATAAAGCAACAACTCCACCATCACACACCGATGTCAAAGCAACAACCCCAGCATCACACACCGCTGATAAAGCAACAACTCCACCATCACACACCGATGTCAAAGCAACAACCCCAGCATCACACACCGCTGATAAAGCAACAACCCCAGCATTACACACCGCTGATAAAGCAACAACTCCACTATCACACACCGATGAAAAAACAACAACCTCCCCATCTCAGACCGATGAAGAAATAACAACCCCGCCATCACACACCGATGATAAAGCAACAACTCCACCATCACACACCGATGAAGAAACAACAACCTCGCCATCACACACCGATGCAGAAACAACAACCCCGCCATCACACACTAATGAAGAAACAACCACCCCACCATCACACACTGATGATAAAGCAACAACTCCACCATCACACACCGATGAAGAATCAACAAGCCCGCCATCACACACCGATGATAAAGCAACAACTCCACCATCACACACCGATGAAGAAACAACAACCCCGCCATCACACACCCATGATGAAACAACAACCCCGCCATCACACACTGATGATAAAGCAACAACTCCAGCATCACACATCGATAATAAAGCAACACCTCCACCATCACAGACCGATGAAGAAACAACAACCCCACCATCACACACCCATGGTGAAGCAACAACTCCACCATCACACACCGATGAAGAAACAACAACCCCACCATCACACATCGATGGTAAAGCAACAACTCCGCCATCACACACCGATGTCAAAGCAACAACCCCAGCATCACACACCGCTGATAAAGCATTAACTCCACCATCACACACCGATGATAAAGCAAAAACCCCAGCATTACACACCGCTGATAAAGCAACAACTCCACCATCACACACCGATGAAGAAACAACTTCACCATCACACACTGATGAAGAAACAACAACCCCGTCATCATACACCGATGAAGAAATAACAACCCCGCCATCACACACCGATGATAAAGCAACAACTCCACCATCACACACCGATGAAGAAACAGCAACCCCGTCATCACACACCGATGAAGAAACAACAACCCCACAATCACACACCGATGATAAAGCAACAACTCCACCATCACACACCGATGAAGAAACAGCAACCCCGCCATCACACACTGATGAAGAAACAACAACCCCACCATCACACACCGATGATAAAGCAACAACCCCACCATCACACACCGATGATAAAGCAACAACCCTAGCATCACACACCGATGATAAAGCAACAACCCCACCATCACACACCGATGATAAAGCATCAACCCCGTCATCACACACTGATGAAGAAACAACAACCCCACCATCACACACCGATGATAAAGCAACAACCCTAGCATCACACACCGATGATAAAGCAACAACTCCACCATCACACACCGATGAAGAAACAACAACCCCGCCATCACACACCGATGAAGAAACAACAACCCAGCCATCACACACCGATGAAGAAACAACATCCCCACCATCACACACCAATGAAGAAACAACAACTCCGCCATCACACACCGATGTCAAAGCAACAACCTCAGCATCACACACCGCTGATAAAGCAACAACTCCACCATCACACACCGATGTCAAAGCAACAACCCCAGCATCACACACCGCTGATAAAGCAACAACTCCACCATCACACACCGATGTCAAAGCAACAACCCCAGCATCACACACCGATGAAGAAACAACAACCCCACCATCACACATCGATGGTAAAGCAACAACTCCGCCATCACACACCGATGTCAAAGCAACAACCCCAGCATCACACACCGCTGATAAAGCATTAACTCCACCATCACACACCGATGATAAAGCAAAAACCCCAGCATTACACACCGCTGATAAAGCAACAACTCCACCATCACACACCGATAAAGAAACAACTTCACCATCACACACTGATGAAGAAACAACAACCCCGTCATCATACACCGATGAAGAAATAACAACCCCGCCATCACACACCGATGATAAAGCAACAACTCCACCATCACACACCGATGAAGAAACAGCAACCCCGTCATCACACACCGATGAAGAAACAACAACCCCACAATCACACACCGATGATAAAGCAACAACTCCACCATCACACACCGATGAAGAAACAGCAACCCCGCCATCACACACTGATGAAGAAACAACAACCCCACCATCACACACCGATGATAAAGCAACAACCCCACCATCACACACCGATGATAAAGCAACAACCCTAGCATCACACACCGATGATAAAGCAACAACCCCACCATCACACACCGATGATAAAGCATCAACCCCGTCATCACACACTGATGAAGAAACAACAACCCCACCATCACACACCGATGATAAAGCAACAACCCTAGCATCACACACCGATGATAAAGCAACAACTCCACCATCACACACCGATGAAGAAACAACAACCCCGCCATCACACACCGATGAAGAAACAACAACCCAGCCATCACACACCGATGAAGAAACAACATCCCCACCATCACACACCAATGAAGAAACAACAACTCCGCCATCACACACCGATGTCAAAGCAACAACCTCAGCATCACACACCGCTGATAAAGCAACAACTCCACCATCACACACCGATGTCAAAGCAACAACCCCAGCATCACACACCGCTGATAAAGCAACAACTCCACCATCACACACCGATGTCAAAGCAACAACCCCAGCATCACACACCGCTGATAAAGCATTAACTCCACCATCACACACCGATGATAAAGCAACAACCCCAGCATTACACACCGCTGATAAAGCAACAACTCCACCACCACACGCCGATGAAGAAATAACAAACTCGCCATCTCAGACCTATGAAGAAACAGCAACCCCGTCATCACACACTGATGAAGAAACAACAACCCCACCATCACACACCGATGATAAAGCAACAACCATAGCATCACACACCGATGATAAAGCAACAACTCCACCATCACACACCGATGAAGAAACAACAACCCCACCATCACACACCGATGAAGAAACAACAACCCCGCCATCACACACCGATGAAGAAACAATATCCCCACCATCACACACCGATGAAGAAACAACAACTCCGCCATCACACACCGATGTCAAAGCAACAACCCTAGCATCACACACCGCTGATAAAGCAACAACTCCACCATCACACACCGATGTCAAAGCAACAACCCTAGCATCACACACCGATGATAAAGCAACAACCCCAGCATTACACACCGCTGATAAAGCAACAACTCCACCATCACACACCGATGAAGAAACAACAACCTCGCCATCTCAGACCGATGAAGAAACAACAACCCCACCATCACACACCCATGGTGAAGCAACAACCCCGCCATCACACACTGATGATAAAGCAACAACTCCAGCATCACACATCGATAATAAAGCAACACCTCCACCATCACACACCGATGAAGAAACAACAACCCCACCATCACACACCCATGTTGAAGCAATAACCTCACCATCACACACCGATGAAGAAACAACAACTCCGCCATCACACACCGATGTCAAAGCAACAACCTCAGCATCACACACCGCTGATAAAGCAACAACTCCACCATCACACACCGATGTCAAAGCAACAACCCCAGCATCACACACCGCTGATAAAGCAACAACTCCACCATCACACACCGATGTCAAAGCAACAACCCCAGCATCACACACCGCTGATAAAGCATTAACTCCACCATCACACACCGATGATAAAGCAACAACCCCAGCATTACACACCGCTGATAAAGCAACAACTCCACCACCACACGCCGATGAAGAAATAACAAACTCGCCATCTCAGACCTATGAAGAAACAGCAACCCCGTCATCACACACTGATGAAGAAACAACAACCCCACCATCACACACCGATGATAAAGCAACAACCATAGCATCACACACCGATGATAAAGCAACAACTCCACCATCACACACCGATGAAGAAACAACAACCTTACCATCACACACCGATGAAGAAACAACAACCCCGCCATCACACACCGATGAAGAAACAATATCCCCACCATCACACACCGATGAAGAAACAACAACTCCGCCATCACACACCGATGTCTAAGCAACAACCCTAGCATCACACACCGCTGATAAAGCAACAACTCCACCATCACACACCGATGTCAAAGCAACAACCCTAGCATCACACACCGATGATAAAGCAACAACCCCAGCATTACACACCGCTGATAAAGCAACAACTCCACCATCACACACCGATGAAGAAACAACAACCTCGCCATCTCAGACCGATGAAGAAACAACAACCCCACCATCACACACCCATGGTGAAGCAACAACCCCGCCATCACACACTGATGATAAAGCAACAACTCCAGCATCACACATCGATAATAAAGCAACACCTCCACCATCACACACCGATGAAGAAACAACAACCCCACCATCACACACCCATGTTGAAGCAATAACCTCACCATCACACACCGATGAAGAAACAACAACTCCGCCATCACAGACCGATGAAGACACAACAACCCCACCATCACACACCCATGGTGAAGCAACAACTCCACCATCACACACCGATGAAGAAACAACAACCCCACCATCACATATCGATGGTAAAGCAACAACCCCACTATCACACACCGATAAAGAAACAACAACCCCGCCATCACACACCGCTGATAAAGCAACAACTCCACCATCACACACCGATGTCAAAGCAACAACCCCAGCATCACACACCGCTGATAAAGCATTATCTCCACCATCACACACCGATGATAAAGCAAGAACTCCACCATCACACACCGATGAAGAAACAGCAACCCCGCCATCACACACTGATGAAGAAACAACAAGCCCGCCATCACACACCGATGATAAAGCAACAACCCTAGCATCACACACCGATGAAGAAATAACAACCCCGCCATCACACACCGATGATAAAGCAATAACTCCACCATCACACACCGATGAAGAAACAGCAACCCAGCCATCACACATTGATGAAGAAACAACAACCCCACCATCACACACCGATGATAAAGCAACAACCCCACCATCACACACCTATGATAAAGCAACACCTCAACAATCACTCACCGATGAAGAAACAACAACCCCACAATCACACACCGATGATAAAGCAACAACTCCACCATCACACACCGATGAAGAAACAGCAACCCCGCCATCACACATTGATGAAGAAACAACAACCCCACCATCACACACCGATGATAAAGCAACAACCCTAGCATCACACACCGATGATAAAGCAACAACTCCACCATCACACACCGATGAAGAAACAGCAACCCCGCCATCACACACTGATGAAGAAACAACAAGCCCGCCATCACACACCGATGATAAAGCAAGAACTCCACCATCACACACCGATGAAGAAACAGCAACCCCGCCATCACACACTGATGAAGAAACAACCAGCCCGCCATCACACACCGATGATAAAGCAACAACCCCACCATCACACACCGATGAAGAAACAGCAACCCCGCCATCACACACTGATGAAGAAACAACAAGCCCGCCATCACACACCGATGATAAAGCAACAACTCCACCATCACACACCGATGAAGAAACAGCAACCCCGCCATCACACACTTATGAAGAAACAACAAGCCCGCCATCACACACCGATGATAAAGCAACAACTCCACCATCACACACCGATGAAGAAATAGCAACCCTAGCATCACACACCGATGATAAAGCAACAACTCCACCATCACACACCGATGAAGAAACAACAACCCCACAATCACACACCGATGATAAAGCAACATCTCCACCATCACACACCGATGAAGAAACAGCAACCCCGCCATCACACACTGATGAAGAAACAACCAGCCCGCCATCACACACCGATGATAAAGCAACAACCCCACCATCACACACCGATGAAGAAACAGCAACCCCGCCATCACACACTGATGAAGAAACAACAAGCCCGCCATCACACACCGATGATAAAGCAACAACTCCACCATCACACACCGATGAAGAAACAGCAACCCCGCCATCACACACTTATGTAGAAACAACAAGCCCGCCATCACACACCGATGATAAAGCAACAACTCCACCATCACACACCGATGAAGAAACAGCAACCCTAGCATCACACACCGATGATAAAGCAACAACTCCACCATCACACACCGATGAAGAAACAACAACCCCACAATCACACACCGATGATAAAGCAACATCTCCACCATCACACACCGATGAAGAAACAGCAACCCCGCCATCACACACTGATGAAGAAACAACAACCCCACCATCACACACCGATGATAAAGCAACAACCCCACCATCACACACCGATGATAAAGCATCAACCCTAGCATCACACACCGATGAAGAAACAACAACCCCGCCATCACACACTGATGATAAAGCAACAAATCCACCATCACACACCGATGAAGAAACAACAAGCCCACCATCACACACCGATGATAAAGCAACAACTCAACCATCACACACCGATGAAGAAACAGCAACCCCTTCATCACACACTGATGAAGAAACAACAACCCCACCATCACACACCGATGATAAAGCAACAACCCTAGCATCACACACCGATGAAGAAACAACAACCCCGCCATCACACACCGATGAAGAAACAACATCCCCACCATCACACACCAATGAAGAAACAACAACTCCGCCATCACACACCGATGTCAAAGCAACAACCCCAGCATCACACACCGCTGATAAAGCAACAACTCCACCATCACACACCGATGTCAAAGCAACAACCCCAGCATCACACACCGCTGATAAAGCATTAACTCCACCATCACACACCGATGTCAAAGCAACAACCCCAGCATCACACACCGCTGATAAAGCATTAACTCCACCATCACACACCGATGATAAAGCAACAACCCCAGCATTACACACCGCTGATAAAGCAACAACTCCACCATCACACACCGATGAAGAAATGACAAAGTCGCCATCTCAGACCGATGAAGAAACAACAACCCCACCATCACACACCCATGTTGAAGCAATAACCTCACCATCACACTCCGATGAAGAAACAACAACTCCGCCATCACAGACCGATGAAGAAACAACAACCCCACCATCACACACCCATGGTGAAGCAACAACTCCACCATCACACACCGATGAAGAAACAACAACCCCACCATCACACATCGATGGTAAAGCAACAACCCCACCATCACATACCGATGGTAAAGCAACAGTCCCACCACCGCATATTGGTCGTGAGGCCACGACCCCACCACCACATATTGGTGGTCAGGTGAAAACAACTGAAACCAAGGCTGCCATGGCAACTACTACTGATAAAATGGAAGTAACTACACGTCCGACTTTGAAAGATGCATTGGTGAGTGTAATACTACTATTAAAATGAAATTCTTAAAAAAAAAACAAACTGCTGAGCCTGTTCCAAACGCCAAAACATTCGGTTCTCCGCATCCAGCCTGGTCACCCTTTCTCTTCTTCGGACCTCTTTCGGGTTGCTAGTCCTTTAACGGGATGGTTGCTAATACATAATGCGGTTTTTGTGACAGAACTAAATCTCTTTTGGTCATTAATTCTTAACCAAACATTGACTGATCCACTGCTGCTTTGGTTTGGTATCTCTGTAAGCTTTGTCTGTAACTCCAGCCCCATAGCTCAACTGAACAACCAGTACCCTAGTTTATATATTTAAATATTTATACTACATGCACAAAGGTACAAAGGCGGACCTAATGCCTGCGGTTAGCATACCTGTGAGTACATACAGGCACACACACACACTACCACACTCACCACCACACACACTGGCACAGGTAGGCACAAGCACCTGCTTTAAAACTTACTATGGTTTACTGTCTAGTCGATAAACTAATTGACATAATGAACTTCTATGGTTTTATTTCAGATACCTTGTAAAAATGGCAAGAAAAACTGTTCCTCAGAGCTGGATTCGGATAAGGTGTAAGTAAAGTCATTTAACATATTATCACATCACAATAAGCAAATTGTTTTCTAAGATATTTTGACTTACATGTGGTGTATAAAATAATGTTTTGAGTGTTTTACATTGGGTGTTTAAAACATAACGTTGTATTGTATTAAGGTAAAACTAGTCTGTGTGGTGTCGGACGTAAAGAATAGCACCACCCCATATCTTCCCGTGGGTGTCGTAAGAGGCGACTAAGGGACTTACCAGAGAATGGGCAGCAGCGTTATCTGTGCCTTTGTAACAATCATACTGCGATCGTCCACCCACCTGCCAAGCGTGGCGATTATGGCAAAAACCCCCCTTGGGGAGGCCTATGTCCAGCAGTGGACTTCTTTCCGCTGAAATGATGATAATGAAAACTGCCGTGGTAGCCCACAAAATTTTAAAATTCTTACGTTTTTTGCTATTTTCTTCGCAGTGTCTGTTTAGTATGGTAATATGCTTAGATCTTCTTATCTTATCTTATATATTATAAAGAGGAAAGATTTGTTTGTTTGTTACGATTTAACTCAAAAACTACTAGTTCGATTTTAAAAAATTTTTCACCATTAGAATGCTACATTATCCCTGAGTAACTTAGGCTATATTTATTAATTGAAAAAATTAGATATCCTTGAGATAAATTACGAGGACGAAATCACGGGCAAAGTGGTATTTGAAATAGTAAGAAGGTAACCATATTTGAAACCGTAATATTTATTAAAATAAAATGGATTACTTACTCTGAACATGAGCAGAGGGGTGTGGCTGACTCGATACTGCAAAAGAAAAAATATAATTTAATAGAAACGTCGTGATGATCCAGTGGTTAAGGTCCTTTAATGCATGGATTTAATACCAGGCAAGCACTAATGTAGCGATTTCAAAAATAGAAGCAACAACAATAATGTAACCAGGATTTGTAAAAACCTAATTGAAAAGAGTGCAGCATCCGTGGTGGTTTCTTGTTTGTTCTTCTCCTTAAAGACCTACGTTTTGTAACGATCAACTAGCTTCAACTTTCTGACTGACTGACTCCTTGAGAATACAAAAGTGCCTGTAAATGTTTTATTTGAAGCAAATGCTTTGACATAAGTAGTTACTTTCTAAATTTTTATTGGACATAACCAGGTTTCCTCACGAGATTTTATAAACCTGGACTTAAAATGTATAGAAGTCTGAAATCGCCAAGCCGCCTTGAGAAAGCGTTTGAGTAATGCCCTCCGCTTTTTGCTTTTGTCTTTTCAGGGAACTGGATTCTTAAATTACTTGCTCCTTCTACTTTTCGAATCGATGTTTTTTTTTGTTAGACTACTTAGGCCACATTTATCGCAGCATCAGTGACGTTTTAACATCAGACACTTTGGGTACTGTAGTAAGTGAGCCATTGTCTGGTCAGGAACACCGCACTCACACTGGGTATCGGTGGGATCTATTAATCCCACATTTTACTAGGTTGTGTTTGCAGCGGATTGTTTGGGAGTCCTGAGAGAATTGTCCACTGCGAATCACTACCAAGTGTCAGGCGTTCCTGGGTTTGAACGAAGTTGGGGGTGGTGGGTGATGTTTCTCTCACAACCTACGTCTCACCGTACGTGGTCAATTCTGGATAGTCTGTGTGCTGCGAAGAAAACTCGTCTCTTAAGCTAAACTTAAGTCTTCCGGTGCTTTTGTAGATGGGATGTCGGTCATTATTTGCTAACACGGGCCCATTATTTATAACATTTGTAATTTGTCCTTGTGTTTGCAACTAACTTCCCAGAACACCTAAACTAACGTTCCAGCTAACTTTGCTGTTCTGCAAAGCAGAACGCAGAAGTAGAAGGTACCACTGGGTCTTGCGGTTATAAATTCATTATCATAATAATACAATTTTAATTAACTTACAGTTGCTTCCATTTTTCTTTTGGGATGGTAAGATCTTTTGCGATGGTATTTGCTACCTGAAATAAAATAATGCATGTTAATTCCAGAGATCTAAGCCTTGAGTGCTCTCATTTATAACAAAAAATATTTGGAGGACCGAGCTTTGCTCGGTATTCTTTTTTGGTAAATCGTGTTTTTTAAAAATTAAACCTAGCTAGATCGATTTATCGGCCCCTGCATACAAAATTTTATGAACATCATTGGAGCCGTTTCCGAGATTCAAATTATATACCTATATACAAGAATTGCTCGTCTAAAGGTGTTACATATATATATTACTAGCTGTTGCCCGCGACTTCGTCCGCGTGGTTATGAAGATATGTAGTTTAATGATATTGAACCAATGATATCATTGTATTGAACGGAAACTATTTTTATATTTCAGTCAACAGAAAATGCCTATTATAAGGCACCAATAAAAAAAAAAAATAGATGTTGTTATTTACGTAAACCCCACAACCTACCTATACACCACATTTATGATTTAATTTTCAGGCTGCAGTTTATTTCAATTCATTATAATATTTAAAGAGATGGCATTTGTGATTATGATACAGTGGTCTTCTTCGTTTCGAATCGATGTTTGTGTTCTTTTTTTTGTGTTAGACTCATTAATCATTCTGCATTAATCGCAGTATTAGTGGCGTTTTTATCCTCTAAGGTACAGGTGACGGGTCACTTCGGGCACTGTAGTAAGTGGGCCATTGTCTGGTCAGGAGCACCGCACTCACACTGGGTATCAATGGGATCTATAATCCCCCATTTTGTTAGGTTGTGTTTACAGCGGCCTTTTTGGGAGCACACTCTATTGACTGCTTTCCATTTAGGCCACTGCAAATCACTTCCGAGTGCCAAGTGTTCCTGGGTTGAAAGAAGTTCAGTGGCGGTGGGTGATATTCCCACAACTTACGTCTGACCGTACGTGGTCGGTCCTGGATGGCCTGTGTGCTGCGGAGAAAACTTTTCCGACTCTTAAGTCTACTCGAAACTGTTTAAATGTGAGCGTTCTAAAATTAAATTTATAGTTTTACAGAAAACGATGGTCAATGTGGGATAAACAAAGATGTATAAAATATTGTCTGGAATTTGGTAATTAATATGGTGATATGTGTGTGCTTTTTTGTGCAATTAAATCTTTGACTTTGACTTTACGTATTATAAGATACTTTTATCCACAAAAAAGCGTCACAGTAGTACCCAGAGGAATAAAAAAATTATTTAAAAAAACAAAAAACCCGACTGCGTGAAAAATTGTTAAACTCAAAAGATAGAAATAAGTGAAAACTTAAATATTTTTTTGGTTTTGAATCATCGTGGTTGACGGTGTTCACAAAGGCAGTCGGAGGCATCAAAAATGTACAATATGTTTCAAATCCGTTGAAAGTGTCTAAACTTTAACTTGATGCCTCCGACTGCCTTTGTGAACACTGTCAACCACGATGATTGAAAACCAAAAAAATATTTAAGTTTTCACTTATTTCTATCTTTTGAGTTTAACAATTTTTCACGCAGTCGGGTTTTTTGTTTTTTTAAATAATTTTTTTATTTTAATATTTTTAGTTTTCGCAGTGATTCAATTTAGAATTTAGAAAACTTTACGTCGAGTCTCTTTACGTTGAGCCGAGAAGCTTGCCTCGCTTCTATTATCCCTACGTCGAGTCTACAACTTCTGTCCCGTTTTTACTCCCTTAACGTCGAGTTTCTGTACCCGCTTTTCCGTGCACTAGCTATCGGAGGGCTAGGCGGTGCAGTGCACCAGGTCCCCAAGCTTAGCGGGCCCCTCGGCCCCAAACCTTGAACTAACCTAAACCTTAAACCGACTGAACTTTTTATTATTTATTTATATTTTTTCTCCTCCATGTTGTTTTGTATTGCCCTACTAGTGTTGTTGGTGGGTGGTGCACAGATATTGGTGTAGCACCAAAAGGTTTAATTATACATTAGTCCCATTTTTGCTTCCAATGCTTCCTTTAATTCTTCCGCTGATGCAAGTTTTAGTTCAATAACCGACATCCTTGGTGACTTTGTGCGTCGGTGCTTCAGTCAATAGAAATACCATTTGTTTAATGTCTGCCATAACAATGTAAGACACCTTTTTTAATGCCAACGTTCACGCCCGTTCTGATTTGTAAGAGTTGGTATAAACCTCAATCTTCTTTCTACCATCTACCCCACTTCCCGGTTTCGTTTTTATCCGTCGCGATAGAATTGGAAAGAAGGAGGTTGTGTTGCTATTTAATTATCGTCGTAGTGATTTTCCTTTAAAAAACATTGCCTCTTCTTCTTCACTTTACGGTGCCTCCCCTGAGTAGGTACCTATTTCCAACACAAGAGAGGGACAGGTCGTTAGGATTAAGTCGAGCCACGTGTCATACCCTAAGATATTAAAACGAGTAGGTTGCAGAGGAAGAACATAAGAGACTAACAGACTCGATGATATGTAAGAGTTCTCGGGAACGACAGGTTGGTTGCCCAAGGTCTGTGTTGAAATCGCCCAAGAAGACGCAATGTGCATACACTGACCCTACTGATTCTTAAAGTTGCGAAAGTAGTCAATGGCGGGCGGACATTAATAGACAACACCAAGTAGGGTTTTAACACCTTTGATATGGATAATATCATCATATCAAAGAATATGAAAAACCAACCTCTTCCTTCTAGTGAAGATAATACTTCTGAACCTCTCGGAACCTCTTCAAAGCTACAAGAAATCGCTAAACTGCCATATTCTCGAAAACCTTTCTTCTTTTTCTCCTACTGATATCATCATAGTAAGTAAATTATAGTGTGGAGAAACGTTAAAAAACAAATAATAAAACAATATTTTAATGATACTGGTTTTTAATTTATATCTTGACTGTACTTATTATATAAACTCGACGAAACGGAATTAGATAGCGTAAAATAGCAATATTTTGCAAGAGCAATAGACTCTCAGACTCGACGTAAAGGAACTCAACTTAAAGGAAATCAACCTTAATTATTTGTTGTTTTTTATTTAGCATTTCTGATTCCAAATTACATTTAAACAAATAGTTGTATATATATTAGTAAGGTATTTATAAAACCTACCCTACTCGATAGGTTTAAAGATTTTTTTTTTGAAAACACTAATATGTCGCCAAAAATCGGCCAGTTTAATTTTAATAATTTTGATGTACCCAGTGTCACTCACACAATTAAGACGATTGAAACGACACCTTTCAAGCTAAAAACTCTCAGACTCAACGTAAAGGAACTCAACTTAAAGGGAACGAACCTTAATTTATTTGTTGATTTTTAGCATTTCTCACTCCAAATTACATTTAAACATATAAGTTATTTATTTATTTGTAAGCTATTTATAAAACCCTTTATTTTGATACCCCACTCGATAGGTTTTGAGGAAAAATATTTTTATTTTAAACACTAATATGTCGCCAAAAATCGGCCAGTGTATTTTTTCTAATTTTGATGGACCCAGTGTCACTCACACAATTAAGACGAATGAAACGACACCTGTCAAGTCAAAATCCATTAAGCCGTTTGAGCTACAGAGCGTGCCAAAGAAATTCACATACATACATACATACATACATACATACATACATACATACATACACCCGAAAAACATAACCCTCCTTCTGGCGCAGTCGGGTAAAAACAAAGAAATATTTGAGCTATAGCTTTACGAATGTCATAACAAAAAATATTAAGACCTTGATTCGTCTGAATTTCATTAAGTTGTATTTTCTATTTGTTGTATTATAAGTAATCAATAAATGTTTGTTGAACACATAGAGTTAGGTTATATTCCCTTAAACTGGCCCTGTCGTAAAATCGGTTTCTACGTGACATAACTTAACTATATTCTATCTCTTTACCAATTTACAGATGCAAAAAGCCAAGGATTTATAAGGAGTTATAAACTTGCGATAGCAAGTTCAGGCTGTCACAAAATTATTTCTTAGGAAATGTCTCCTACTCATAAACTCTAGACTTGCTAAATTTCAGGTCGATAGTTCAAAACTGAATCAAAACTTTCATACGAAGTTGCGAGAACCATTAGACTTCCTTAATCCAGCCCTGTCGTAAAATCCGTTCTAAGCGGACGTCTACTACTAATTACATACTTCTCTGCCGATAATCAAGTTTGTAGTGCAAAAAATGAAGGACTTTCATACAAACTTGCGAGACCCATTAGACCTCCTTAATCCGGCCCTGTAGCAAAATCCGTTCTTAGCGGACGTCTACTAACTATGTACTACCTCTCTGCCAAATTTCATCTTAATATGTCAAGCGATTTCGATATATCGTGATGAGTGAGTGAATGACCTTTCGCTTTTATATATATAGTTTTTTTTTTTTTTTTGTAACACATACGTACACAACAAATGTTGATACTCCAAACCCAAATATGTTTGAAAAGAAGAAAACACATTAAGGAATCTTAGCTATATATTTATAAAACTTCTCTGTAAACTATATTTGTAGTTTTGCCGTTAGTCAAAATGTACAAAGAGTCAGGACTGGTGACGCGAGACTCCACGAGAGCAAGCGCCGTATAGTTAGCCGTAGGCAAAGCACCTGGTCCTGAGATCGACAACCGCAGCCTTCAGTGTGACAAACACCGACCGACCTGAGACTTGTTTATAGTCATGCCAAAGCACACGCTCACAGGGAATTGCGCACGCTTGAATTGGAAGAGGTAATTGTGGGGAATCAGTGGTATACGTGATATAAACACTCTCACCAAAGCCACAGCCTGTTACAATTTCAGCTTCAATGATAATTATTTATCTGCAGACAGACGACTTCGAGCCGATTTCTGTTACACAAAATAATAGGTACACCGACCTTCAGCTGGATGATGTGCGCTAGAAGTTCACTTGCCGTAAGCGAATTCTATTCTAAATTCTACGGCGTCGTGTGGCGTCTTCTTGCTCGACTACAGTGTTCATTGAGATATATACTACTTCTCTCCCTTCAATTTGAGAGAAACAAAATGCTTTTATTGATCGCTGCAGCTTGATCAATTTTGTTATAATAGGTTCTATTGTAGATACTACAATACCAAGAGTCTCTGTTAGATCCACCTGCCCTTTCTCCTCTGGTAGAGAGCTTTCACCAACTTTTAAATGAACATCGGAGAATTCTTGAACACGTGAATTGCCTCCAAGCTGAGCACGCATATTGATGGTCAAGCGGGATTTATAAACTCGTGACCGTTGATCGTTTCAACGATGCATTTACCTCGTCAGCCCTAGTTCCTCGCGTCACTACAGGCAGCGTCTGCCGGAAATCGCCACTAAACAGAACTGTGACCCTACCCATCATGTCTTGGCGCAACACATGTAACACGCTGACGTGGTTATTAAGATAGTACTCATTGCACCTGGATCGTAATTGTTTTCGACAGTGTATTCCACGATTTTAATGTGCCAATGATTGCGGGGCCGGTAACCCAAACTTGACCACAGGAATGACGCCGATGTAAACGACGACGTTTTGAAGAGACGTAAGAATTGTTAAGAATACGTTTCTCATTGTGTTCAATGCTACCTTTAGTAGTTGATCTCAAAACTCGCAAGAAGTCTTCGGACAGATGATGCCGATATTTCTCCTACAAAAGTACTGGGTTTGCAATTCCACAAAACAAACAAATGTCTCTGACGGTTGGGAATTTTCGAAAATTTTTGAAAGTGTTTCTCTTCGCCACACTATTTTTATAATCGTTTAAATTAATGTATTCAAAATTATATGTAATTCTTCTGCAGTATCATGTAATAATCACAGTGTAATATAATATGTGCGTTATTATTCTAAGAAAATAATATGGTAATAATATTTATTTTGAGTTGAGTTTTCAAACATGACATGTGTCAAAATAAAATGAATTTAAATCAAAACCACTAAGGAGTATTGATATCAACTTCGATGCAAATCACCCTCAAAATAATTTTTCTACCCATTTTTAACTCCGTTATGTGGTGAATTTCAATAAAATACGAAACCCATCTTCCATCAATTCTGTTAAAGAATGTTTATGCGAAATTTGAAGTAGATTGGACCAAGGAATCACGTTGTCCCATACAAACTTTGCCCCCGTTTTTCACACCCTTAGGGGTAGAATTTCAGAAAATCCTTTCTTAGTGGATGCCTCCGTCATAAAAAGAACACACCCTTCAAGTTTCAGGTGTCTACGATCAGCGGTTTAGGCTGTGCGTTGATACATCAGTCAGTCACCTTTGCCTTTTATATATATAGATTAGATTTGATAGAAAAATATTTGCTTAACTGTATATCGACTTAACAGAAAATTCATTCTAATATTATTGAAATGCCAAAGTTAGTTTGTGTGCTAATTTTTACCCGACTGCGCCAGAAGGAGGGTTATGTTTTTCGGGTGTATGTATGTATGTATGTATGTATGTATGTATGTATGTATGTGAATTTCTTTGGCACGCTCTGTAGCTCAAACGGCTTAATGGATTTTGACTTGACAGGTGTCGTTTCATTCGTCTTAATTGTGTGAGTGACACTGGGTCCATCAAAATTAGAAAAAATACACTGGCCGATTTTTGGCGACATATTAGTGTTTAAAATAAAAATATTTTTCCTCAAAACCTATCGAGTGGGGTATCAAAATAAAGGGTTTTATAAATAGCTTACAAATAAATAAATAACTTATATGTTTAAATGTAATTTGGAGTGAGAAATGCTAAAAATCAACAAATAAATTAAGGTTCGTTCCCTTTAAGTTGAGTTCCTTTACGTTGAGTCTGAGAGTTTTTAGCTTGAAAGGTGTCGTTTCAATCGTCTTAATTGTGTGAGTGACACTGGGTACATCAAAATTATTAAAATTAAACTGGCCGATTTTTGGCGACATATTAGTGTTTTCAAAAAAAAAATCTTTAAACCTATCGAGTAGGGTAGGTTTTATAAATACCTTACTAATATATATACAACTATTTGTTTAAATGTAATTTGGAATCAGAAATGCTAAATAAAAAACAACAAATAATTAAGGTTGATTTCCTTTAAGTTGAGTTCCTTTACGTCGAGTCTGAGAGTCTATTGCTCTTGCAAAATATTGCTATTTTACGCTATCTAATTCCGTTTCGTCGAGTTTATATAATAAGTACAGTCAAGATATAAATTAAAAACCAGTATCATTAAAATATTGTTTTATTATTTGTTTTTTAACGTTTCTCCACACTATAATTTACTTACTATGATGATATCAGTAGGAGAAAAAGAAGAAAGGTTTTCGAGAATATGGCAGTTTAGCGATTTCTTGTAGCTTTGAAGAGGTTCCGAGAGGTTCAGAAGTATTATCTTCACTAGAAGGAAGAGGTTGGTTTTTCATATTCTTTGATATGATGATATTATCCATATCAAAGGTGTTAAAACCCTACTTGGTGTTGTCTATTAATGTCCGCCCGCCATTGACTACTTTCGCAACTTTAAGAATCAGTAGGGTCAGTGTATGCACATTGCGTCTTCTTGGGCGATTTCAACACAGACCTTGGGCAACCAACCTGTCGTTCCCGAGAACTCTTACATATCATCGAGTCTGTTAGTCTCTTATGTTCTTCCTCTGCAACCTACTCGTTTTAATATCTTAGGGTATGACACGTGGCTCGACTTAATCCTAACGACCTGTCCCTCTCTTGTGTTGGAAATAGGTACCTACTCAGGGGAGGCACCGTAAAGTGAAGAAGAAGAGGCAATGTTTTTTAAAGGAAAATCACTACGACGATAATTAAATAGCAACACAACCTCCTTCTTTCCAATTCTATCGCGACGGATAAAAACGAAACCGGGAAGTGGGGTAGATGGTAGAAAGAAGATTGAGGTTTATACCAACTCTTACAAATCAGAACGGGCGTGAACGTTGGCATTAAAAAAGGTGTCTTACATTGTTATGGCAGACATTAAACAAATGGTATTTCTATTGACTGAAGCACCGACGCACAAAGTCACCAAGGATGTCGGTTATTGAACTAAAACTTGCATCAGCGGAAGAATTAAAGGAAGCATTGGAAGCAAAAATGGGACTAATGTATAATTAAACCTTTTGGTGCTACACCAATATCTGTGCACCACCCACCAACAACACTAGTAGGGCAATACAAAACAACATGGAGGAGAAAAAATATAAATAAATAATAAAAAGTTCAGTCGGTTTAAGGTTTAGGTTAGTTCAAGGTTTGGGGCCGAGGGGCCCGCTAAGCTTGGGGACCTGGTGCACTGCACCGCCTAGCCCTCCGATAGCTAGTGCACGGAAAAGCGGGTACAGAAACTCGACGTTAAGGGAGTAAAAACGGGACAGAAGTTGTAGACTCGACGTAGGGATAATAGAAGCGAGGCAAGCTTCTCGGCTCAACGTAAAGAGACTCGACGTAAAGTTTTCTAAATTCTAAATTGAATCACTGCGAAAACTAAAAATATTAAAATAAAAAAATTATTTAAAAAAACAAAAAACCCGACTGCGTGAAAAATTGTTAAACTCAAAAGATAGAAATAAGTGAAAACTTAAATATTTTTTTGGTTTTCAATCATCGTGGTTGACAGTGTTCACAAAGGCAGTCGGAGGCATCAAGTTAAAGTTTAGACACTTTCAACGGATTTGAAACATATTGTACATTTTTGATGCCTCCGACTGCCTTTGTGAACACCGTCAACCACGATGATTCAAAACCAAAAAAATATTTAAGTTTTCACTTATTTCTATCTTTTGAGTTTAACAATTTTTCACGCAGTCGGGTTTTTTGTTTTTTTAAATAATTAAATTCGCAATTTCGTGTGCGTCCGCGATACTTAACCGACATTCACGCGGTTGAAGTCGCAGGAAAAAGAAGCTAGTATATTATAAATGAAACTATTTAATGCTACATATTCCTTTGTATCGCTATTAACTGGAAATATGCTCAAGAGCCTGGTGGCATTAAAACGTTTGATGGCATTGCAGTCTCTAGCCAAGGTTAAAACCAGTCCTTGGGGCGCAGGAAGTCTCAACTATTTGAAATATTCAAATAATCATCTAAATCTTTTTGACCTTTTTTACTCATTTGCTGGTCATTTTATTAACTATCTTTACTGTTATAGTTAATTACAGCTGACTGACTGAGTTGGAGCTGCCTGATTTAAATGGTTAGGTTTGAACTTTTTTTTGGGCAATCCCGTCACACTATTCCCAAACGACAGAAACTCCTGAAAAGCCGCCAGAAGAGCGCCGAAGCAATGAAGCATTCTGCTGCCGAGCCCCAGAAAAAGATTCAACTGTCTTGGATCCCGCAACGAAATGAATCAAAAAAGAACAGCGGAGGAGTAGGAAAATGCATAATATTTCATTTTCCTCCACAACAAGCAGGAGACAGAACAGAACTATGACAATATGCACAAAGGGTAGTTTACAACTAGCAGAAGCCCAGTTGTCAAACTCCATGGATTAAAAGTGACATTCATTATAGATCCTAAAAGTTTAGATTCAGTTTGAGCTGTAGGTAACCACACTCGCTCTCGCTACATATTTATTGCTCAGTTACTGACTAAGGCATAATATCACAAAAAGACAATCTATGATAATATTAGCCTAAATATAACAACCTTCTTGGAAGTTATATGTTTGAGCCGTTTGGGGTTGAAACACTATGGCCATGGGGTCCGAGTACTCACCTTGTTTTTAGAGACATTAGCATTGCCATTCAACGTGGTAATGCTGCTAGCCTTCTGGGCACTTGTTCCATTGTGAGCGATGCGGACGAGTTTTTTCATGCCCTGTGAGCCCTCCATTGTAGGTACATAATATATATATTTTTGAATTGATTTTTAAGCTTTGTACATATTTAATTCTTTAAAATGTTGTTATCAAATTAATAAATATTAACGTATCGAAATTAAAATGCGAATAATTTGGAGATCGAATAAATGCTAACTAGCTTATCGGCGGCGATTTTTATTTTATGCGCAGTACCCGTTTTATTTTTCTAAAATGAAATGTAGCCTATGATGCTCATTATTACAACTATCTGCAAATGAAACACCCGTTAAAATCGTCCCAGCCGTTTCAGCGGTTAGCCTGAACATACAGACCGACAGCAAACATGGATTTTTGGCATTGTGTAAACATTAATATATACAGTTATTAAAACGCTGTTATTTCGACGTCACAAACAGACACTACAATGATCAACATTGATATTCCGAAATGACGCAGTAGCTAATATTAATCGATGAAAATACCAATGAAATAAACCAATTCTAATTCTTATTATAGTTTTCTTATCTGGAGCCTAGAAACAGGGATAAATTAAAAAAATAAAACTAAAACATAATTATAGTGGTTTCCAAACGTTTTATCCTTCCGCTATTGCTTAAATTAGAACGACGTAGTATCAGAATACGACGTACCTAAGTATTGTGAAGGTTACATGCGTTTGGCATAATGGTTGAAATAATTAACTATAAAATATGGTTTATGTCGGAACACTCTAGAACTTTCTAGAAACATAGAAGGTTATCTTCACGAGTGAACCGGTTTATCCTAGGCAAGCGTGTTCCACCTTAAGCCGCATCATCACTTAAGATCAGGGTCTCAAGTCTGCTATTACAATAGTATCAAAATGGTCTTTCATTGATTTGATAATTGTTGATTTTTGACAAGTTTGGTAATCAACTAGTATAATGGTGTCATTATACTTTGCAAAGATCAACCACTGACACGCCATTGAAAGAAATGATATAGAATGCTAATCTCGTACAAAATGACAACTGAATGACTGACTTAATCTGCTAAGGTGCGTACGGATTAGAAGCAGCCTCGCCCGAGGCACGCACGGCTCACCTTGTTGCCTCAAGTGCAAACGCGCCTCAGCCCGAGGCATGCCTCGCGCGAGCCTGCCGCGGCGCGAGCCATTAGTTGTCGGTTTTTTGACTATGCTCAAAGGCGGCTCGGCGTACGTGTCTCGCAAGTGTGAACGTAATTTGAGCAGGGTTTTAGCGAGGCACGCACAATGGCGAAAAGAAAATAACTTCATGAAGCAATGTTTCTGCATAACTATTTCCCTACCTACCTACCCTACCCGCGGTTGCGCTGCAGTCGAGTTGGGGTGGATAGGGTATCCACCCCAACTCGACTGCAGCGCAACCTACCGGGTCCAATTGTGAATCTAAACCATTCTCGAATTCACTGGAAATCACACAAAGAATTTCATCAAAATCGGGCCAGCCAAAGAGATACACACGCACAGACGATTTTGATATAAAAAGATAAATGCAGCAGCAGTTTCGTTCGACACCATGGTTTGTCGTGCGTGATCAGGTGCAAAATGGCGGACAGGACAGACGCAGAAGTAAATCAGCTGTAAAGACGATCCGGCGCCATTTTGAATGTCGCGCCTTCGTGATTCGACCCGAGGCAAGTTGCCTCGGCCTGCTGCCTCGTGTTGTTTTAATTTTATACCGAGTCAGCCCACACATAAGCCGTGTGTGGCGAAGCTGCGCACCCCAAGGCTGCCTCTAGTCCGTACGCACCTTTAAAATTTGGACAGTTCCTTCGATCAGTGACCTACCATTACAACGTCATTGTGCAGTCAATGATCGACCATTATGAATTTAGCAGATTATAGTAGGGGAGCCGGAGTGGGGATTTTTGGATTTACTTACTTGAGCGCGGCAGAATAACATATGGGGCGCAGTCTTGCGACTTGTGAAGTGCTCTCACCATACCTGAGCCTTTTATGTAGCGTCGAATGTCTAGGACAGCCGATCAGATTAGTAAAAAAGAATCGATCATTGGATTTACTCGAGCGCGTCAGATTAAGGCAAGGTAAGTTGATTACATGCAGAAAAGTGTGCATTTTAATAATCTGACAATTTGAGCGTAACATAAAGAAATGGGAGAGTCACAAAGTTGCAAAAAAAAACGTCACCTAGACATTCTCGAGCGCGGTTTATTATTTTTTTTATTTTGAAGGAAATTAGTTACGGATCACGGAAATAACATAATCTGCGGATTTGCACAAGACGAAGTAGCTAAAATCATCAATAAAGTGTGGTGCATATAAGTTTCTTTTTGCCCTGGCCGGAGGCCTTAAATTCATTTGGCGCTACAGGAAAGTCCGGTTAAGCAGCGGACATCCTCCTAGGTTGACTTGCGAGATGCCATTTCTAAAAAAGAAAGATGAAGAAAAGATAAGATAACGACCAAGTCGGACCGTTTCCAATATGAAGATGATTCCACTGACGATGATGATTGAATCAGAATCAGAATCAGTCTTTTTATTTGTAAAACATAGGTATTACAAAGCTGTTAAGTTAATATAATTGGCGCTATGCTTTGCCGTGAAGGCGTACAAATGTAGGATAAAATTGTATGATAAAAAAAAAATTATTTAAAAAAACAAAAAACCCGACTGCGTGAAAAATTGTTAAACTCAAAAGATAGAAATAAGTGAAAACTTAAATATTTTTTTGGTTTTCAATCATCGTGGTTGACAGTGTTCACAAAGGCAGTCGGAGGCATCAAGTTAAAGTTTAGACACTTTCAACGGATTTGAAACATATTGTACATTTTTGATGCCTCCGACTGCCTTTGTGAACACCGTCAACCACGATGATTCAAAACCAAAAAAATATTTAAGTTTTCACTTATTTCTATCTTTTGAGTTTAACAATTTTTCACGCAGTCGGGCTTTTTGTTTTTTTAAATAATTTTTTTATTTTAATATTTTTAGTTTTCGCAGTGATTCAATTTAGAATTTAGAAAACTTTACGTCGAGTCTCTTTACGTTGAGCCGAGAAGCTTGCCTCGCTTCTATTATCCCTACGTCGAGTCTACAACTTCTGTCCCGTTTTTACTCCCTTAACGTCGAGTTTCTGTACCCGCTTTTCCGTGCACTAGCTATCGGAGGGCTAGGCGGTGCAGTGCACCAGGTCCCCAAGCTTAGCGGGCCCCTCGGCCCCAAACCTTGAACTAACCTAAACCTTAAACCGACTGAACTTTTTATTATTTATTTATATTTTTTCTCCTCCATGTTGTTTTGTATTGCCCTACTAGTGTTGTTGGTGGGTGGTGCACAGATATTGGTGTAGCACCAAAAGGTTTAATTATACATTAGTCCCATTTTTGCTTCCAATGCTTCCTTTAATTCTTCCGCTGATGCAAGTTTTAGTTCAATAACCGACATCCTTGGTGACTTTGTGCGTCGGTGCTTCAGTCAATAGAAATACCATTTGTTTAATGTCTGCCATAACAATGTAAGACACCTTTTTTAATGCCAACGTTCACGCCCGTTCTGATTTGTAAGAGTTGGTATAAACCTCAATCTTCTTTCTACCATCTACCCCACTTCCCGGTTTCGTTTTTATCCGTCGCGATAGAATTGGAAAGAAGGAGGTTGTGTTGCTATTTAATTATCGTCGTAGTGATTTTCCTTTAAAAAACATTGCCTCTTCTTCTTCACTTTACGGTGCCTCCCCTGAGTAGGTACCTATTTCCAACACAAGAGAGGGACAGGTCGTTAGGATTAAGTCGAGCCACGTGTCATACCCTAAGATATTAAAACGAGTAGGTTGCAGAGGAAGAACATAAGAGACTAACAGACTCGATGATATGTAAGAGTTCTCGGGAACGACAGGTTGGTTGCCCAAGGTCTGTGTTGAAATCGCCCAAGAAGACGCAATGTGCATACACTGACCCTACTGATTCTTAAAGTTGCGAAAGTAGTCAATGGCGGGCGGACATTAATAGACAACACCAAGTAGGGTTTTAACACCTTTGATATGGATAATATCATCATATCAAAGAATATGAAAAACCAACCTCTTCCTTCTAGTGAAGATAATACTTCTGAACCTCTCGGAACCTCTTCAAAGCTACAAGAAATCGCTAAACTGCCATATTCTCGAAAACCTTTCTTCTTTTTCTCCTACTGATATCATCATAGTAAGTAAATTATAGTGTGGAGAAACGTTAAAAAACAAATAATAAAACAATATTTTAATGATACTGGTTTTTAATTTATATCTTGACTGTACTTATTATATAAACTCGACGAAACGGAATTAGATAGCGTAAAATAGCAATATTTTGCAAGAGCAATAGACTCTCAGACTCGACGTAAAGGAACTCAACTTAAAGGAAATCAACCTTAATTATTTGTTGTTTTTTATTTAGCATTTCTGATTCCAAATTACATTTAAACAAATAGTTGTATATATATTAGTAAGGTATTTATAAAACCTACCCTACTCGATAGGTTTAAAGATTTTTTTTTTGAAAACACTAATATGTCGCCAAAAATCGGCCAGTTTAATTTTAATAATTTTGATGTACCCAGTGTCACTCACACAATTAAGACGATTGAAACGACACCTTTCAAGCTAAAAACTCTCAGACTCAACGTAAAGGAACTCAACTTAAAGGGAACGAACCTTAATTTATTTGTTGATTTTTAGCATTTCTCACTCCAAATTACATTTAAACATATAAGTTATTTATTTATTTGTAAGCTATTTATAAAACCCTTTATTTTGATACCCCACTCGATAGGTTTTGAGGAAAAATATTTTTATTTTAAACACTAATATGTCGCCAAAAATCGGCCAGTGTATTTTTTCTAATTTTGATGGACCCAGTGTCACTCACACAATTAAGACGAATGAAACGACACCTGTCAAGTCAAAATCCATTAAGCCGTTTGAGCTACAGAGCGTGCCAAAGAAATTCACATACATACATACATACATACATACATACATACATACATACATACACCCGAAAAACATAACCCTCCTTCTGGCGCAGTCGGGTAAAAAACTAATACTAAACTAAACTAACTAAACTAGTAATACTTTAAAACTTAATAAAATAACAATATAACACAACTAAAAATATAGGTACTAAAACAATATTAAAAGTTATCATTTATAAAATCTTGAACACTATAATAACATTTTTTAATTAGTAGCGAGGCGAGAGCTTTCTTAAATTTTGATACGGGCATATTTTTTATATTTTCAGGTATTTTGTTATAAATTTTTGACGCCATTCCAAAAAAACTCTTTTTCATCAAAGCGGTTCTGCATTTTATGTCGCACAATTGATTTACATATTGTGAACGCATAGGAGTCTTTTTTACTTCAGATATTTTTTTAAATAGGTGTAAATTAGTTTTAACAAATAAAGCAGTCTCGTAGATGTACATAGCTGGCATAGTAAACAATTTTAAATATTTAAAATGGGGTACACAAGTTTCGGTAGTTTTTAAGCCACACATGGATCGAATACATCGTTTTTGCGCTTTGAAAACAGTCTCTCTTTCAGTAGATTGTCCCCAAAAAATAATACCAAACCTCAGTACTGATGCAACTAATCCATGATACGCTATTAAAAGTGTTTGTGCATTAACTTTTTTTGACAGCTGAAATAACGCGTATGCAGATCAGACAAACTTCTTCGATATGGGGTTTCCATGTTAGCTTACTATCAATCGTTATACCTAAAAATTTAGCCTTGTTTGTGTCATCTATTTTGAACTTTTCAAATGTAACGTGAACTAGAGGTTTTTCACATATTTGATGAAAATGCATTACTTTTGTTTTGTTTAAATTAATTTTTGGGTTATTGCTATTAAGCCAGTTAATTATTTTACTGAGACAGTCATTAATATCATTCTCGTAACAGACAGGATTAGTACACTTTACAACAGCTGTACTGTCATCGGCAAAAAGAACCATATTTTGAGATATGAATTTTGGGAGATCATTGATATATATTAAAAAGAGTAGCGGCCCTAGCACGCTACCTTGAGGTACTCCGTATTTTATAACTCTTGGTTGAGATGTGTAAATGGTTAATACATTACTTTTTGGACAGAGTTGTGATATTTCTGTGCACTGGGATCTATTAACTAGATATGACTCTATAAGTTTTAAAATATTTCCTCGGATTCCATAACCATACAGTTTTTTTAGCAAAATCTTATGACTCACATAGTCAAACGCTTTCGTCATATCGGTATATATAGCACATACTTGAGCTCTTTCATCGACAGATGTCATAATATGAGAAAGGAGGTTGAACAGTGCCATATTAATATTAATATTTTTACGAAATCCTTTTTGTTCGTTGGAAAATAACTTGTATTTCTCAAAATAATTATAAATAGAATTATAAATTACTTTCTCGATAATTTTTGAGAAAATAGGAATTTTGGCAATAGGTCTATAATTTTTAACATCTGATTTATCATCTTTTTTAAATATGGGCTTAATAATTACTTTTTTAAGGCTATTAGGAAACACCCCATTTGTTATGCATAAATTAATAATGTGGGTTAGTGGTGGTGCTATAATTTCTTTGGCATATTTTACTACTTGTGTACATATTCCATCATAACCTACAGTATTTGTATTTTTAAGATTATTAATTATTTTGATTAAGTCAATGGGTAAAACTGGTTGCATATATAATGATTGTGAAGTTAAGTTGTTAAAAATATTTTTGCTATCCGAAGTAACGTTACTATGTATGTTATTTTCAATGACATCTACAAAAAAGTTATTGAATTCGCTTGCGATATCCGTGGGATGTGTGATTGTGGAATTACCTTTCTTTATGGACGGTATTAGTTGTTGTGGTAGGCGATATTTAGACTTGTTAATTACTTGCCATGCAGCTTTTGATTTATTGTGAGATGTGTTTATGAAGTGGTTATTTTGAGTTTTCTGTGTTAGTCGTATAATTTTTTTGTAAATCTTAGTATAATTCTTAAAAGCAAGTTTATTTTTACAGTTAGGTTTAAATCTATACGACCAAAGTAGTTTTCTTTGCTTCTGACTACAGATTTTTATACCACGAGATATCCATTTGGTTCTAGTATTCGTTTTGATCGTTACATATTTAGTTGGAAAACATAATTTATAGAGCATCAAAAAATCTTCTGCAAAAAAGTCATACGAGTCATTTACATCATTTGTGGTATAAACTTGTGTGAAAGACAAACAGCTTAAATACTTTTTAAACATCTTTAAATTTTCTGGGGTTATATTTTGCTTCTGAGTTTTCCAATATTTTAGTTTACATGATTTATTAATGGGTACACTTAGTATTTGCGATGTATGATCGGACAGAATTAGGTCTATTATTTGTGCTTTACAGTCTTTTCTGTAGGTGTGTGCAAAGTTATCTATACAGGAGTTGCTGCTTAATCTAGTAGGCTTGTAAAGGGCTAAGTTGAGATTGAATTGGGTAAGAAAATATTCAAATTCTAACGTTATTTTATTTCTTTTTAAGATGTCAATGTTGAAGTCTCCAGTTAAGATTACATTTTTCTTAGAAAGTGAACAAATTTTCCTTAATATGTTTTCTAATTTTTCATAGAATATATTGTAATTGTGTTTAGGTATGCGATATATACAGATAATAATAATCTTATGATGTATGAGTTCTATGGCACAGGATTCGAAGACACCCGATACCGACTGTTTAGCTACGTCAGGTATTTCTCTGAATTGAAGTCCTGCTCTAACAAGAATGCACGTACCCCCGCGCTTAGACTTTCTAGAAAAGAAAGCTGCTGGTATAAAATTAGGTATATGTAACAAATCTTCAAAACCTGTCTCGATAAAATGCTCTGTTATGCAAATCACATCAATATTAGTTCCTGTGTTGTGAAGCTCTTCTATTTTGACTGTTAGTGTATCTGATTTGTTTGTGGCGACCATTATCCGCCGCCACTAAAACGCTACCGCTTATACATCAAGGCACACAACAAAATCACGCCACACATCAGGTGACCAATATGGCGGTGGTCACCGCTGTGACGTAGGCCATTGTTCGACCGTCGTGTCATCGCGTAAGCCACGCCTGCCTACGACATACGTCACTGCGAAGCAATATGGATGCGCGTGCGCCTTTGTGTTAGTCCTGCGTCACAATATGGCCGATTAGCTATCGTTTTGTTTTCAAAATCAAGCGGACATATTGTGTACGCCCAAAGGACCCCTACTTCTAATTTAAGTTTCTTTTGTTTTGGTTTCGTATAAAAGCCAGTGTAATTTTCAAACCATTAATTATTATTCGCTTGTACCCACTTCTTGCTGTATCTGATTGTCACTAAATTCCATAATAAAATAGAAGGTCAGTTCATTCTTTCTAATATTGTGAGGGACGAGACGAAGTTCTACTATGTGCTAGCACAGCTGGAACCCCAATATTCCGCCGAAGTAAGGGACCTAATAGTCACTCCACCTACCACGGGCAGGTATGATAAGCTGAAGGAGGAACTTATCAAGAGACTGTCAGCATCACAGGAGAGGAAAACTAAGCAGCTCCTGATGCATGAGGAACTAGGTGACAGAAAACCGTCTCAATTTCTCAGGCATCTTCAACAGTTAGCGGGACCTACCGTACCCTCAGATTTTATTCGGACTATTTGGGCAAGCAGACTTCCGACCAACTTACAAACCATTTTAGCATCTCAATCAGGTATGAGCGTCGAGGCCGCAGCAGAACTGGCGGACCGTATTAACGATATCGTTCCAACCACTTCGCAGGTAGCTAGCACATCAACAACAAAACAGCCGATGGCCCAAAGTACAAGCGACAGCGATTTAAGAATACAAGTAGCCGAGCTTGCCAGAAAAATCGAGGTGATGACCACGGAGTTTCAGAAGCGTTCCAGACGTGAGTCAACATTCTCCCATAGGAACCGCTCCCGCTCGCGATCCCGATCCCGTCCACGACCAGCAGATCACCCGCACTGCTGGTACCATTACCGGTTCAAGGAGAACGCAAGGAAATGCACTCAACCCTGCAATTACAAGTCGGGAAACAGCCAAGGCAGCCGATAATCGCGGTAAACGACTGCCCTAACACTTCGAACCGCCTGTTCATTACCGACCAAAACACGAAGATCCAATACTTGGTTGACACGGGTTCAGACCTGTGCGTGTTTCCAAGGACAGCTGTTCGGGAGTCGCGACTCAAAACTAACTACCAACTGTTTGCAGCCAATAGTACTCCAATAGCTACGTATGGTTTCATAGAGTTATCGCTTAACCTGGGACTACGCCGTGCATTTCTTTGGCGTTTCATAGTAGCAGACGTATCAAAACCAATAATCGGTGTTGATTTTTTAGGATTTTACAACCTACTAGTCGACTGCCGTAACCAGCGAATAATTGATGGGGTGACATCGCTAACCGTATCCGCCCCACAGCAACAGCGTGCAGATAGCATTTTGTCAGTACGCACAACATGCGCAACAACGGTTGATACGCAATACCTCCGCCTGCTACGAGAGTTCCCCGACATCACACGACCAGCCGGTAAGCCTAGCACCCCAAAACACAAGACGGTGCACCAGATCAGTACCACACCTGGACCACCCGTCTTTAGTCGACCACGCCGCCTGGATCCTGCGAGATTAAAAATAGCTAAGCAGGAATTTGAAGCTATGTTACAGAACGGAACAGCACGCAGTTCGCAGAGCGCCTGGGCTTCACCGCTTCACCTCTCAAGAAAGAAAGACGACGGCTGGCGTCCATGCGGTGACTACAGGGCACTAAATGCACGTACCATCCCCGACCGCTATCCAGTACGACATATACAGAACTTCGCACACCAGCTGACAGGCAGCACGATATTCTCCACTATAGACCTGGTAAAAGCATACAACCAGATCCCTGTGTGCGAAGAGGACATACCAAAGACAGCAATCACAACACCTTTTGGTCTATTTGAGTTCCCGTTCATGACCTTTGGACTCCGCAACGCCGCACAGACCTTTCAGAGGTTCATGGACGAGGTGTTACGCGGTTTAGACTTCTGTTATTGCTATCTAGATGACATTTTAGTATCCAGCAGAAGTAGCAGCCAACACCTGGAACACCTGGAACTCCTCTTCAAGCGGCTAAACGAGTACGGCATCTTGGTAAACCTCTCGAAATGTCATTTAGGGCAATCAGAGGTTACTTTCCTGGGCTACAAGGTCTCCGCAACAGGTGTGCAGCCACCACAATCAAAGGTTGAAGCAATCCAGAACTTTCCAGAACCACGGACTATAAAGGAGCTACGGAGATTTCTGGGAATGATAAATTTTTATAGGCGTTTCATCCCACGAGCAGCTATGATTCAGGCTTAACTTAATTCATTGCTTGCAGGCCCAAAAACCAAAGGATCGCAGCCTGTAGATTGGACACCTGAGCTTCAAGACACATTTGCTAAGTGTAAGCAAAGCCTAGCCGAAGCCACACAACTAGCACATCCTGATCCAGATGCAGCGTTATTTGTGCAGACCGACGCCTCGGACACTGCAATAGGAGCCGTCCTGCAACAGCGTAAAGGACGACAGCTCGAACCGTTGGCTTTCTTTTCGAAAAAGTTGTCTCCAGCTCAAAGGAAATATAGCCCGTATGATCGCGAATTGTTGGCTATATATGAAGCAATAAAATATTTCAAGCACATGGTCGAGGCAAGGACATTCGCGATCATGACGGACCACAAACCGTTAACTTTTGCATTTACCAAACCCGGAGATAACCGTTCGCCTCGTCAATTTAGGTACTTGGACTACATAAGTCAATTTACAACAGACATCCGGTTCATACCAGGCGAAGAAAACGTTGTAGCGGACACTCTATCCCGTATTAATGCTGTTACTCTGCCCCTAGATTACCAGTCCTTGGCCCACGATCAGAGCACAGACAACGAGCTACAGGACCTCCTGACAAACGGTTCAAGTTTGGTGTTAAGGAAGGAGAAAACACCAGACGCAAACGTAGAGGTATACTGCGACGTGTCAACTACAACCCCAAGGCCTTTCATCACACCCCCCTTTCGGCGCCAGGTATTTGACACTCTACACAATTTGAGCCACCCCGGAGCAAAGGCCAGTGTACGCCTAGTCACTGAACGGTTCGTATGGCCAGGGGTGAGAAAGGACTGTCGACGATGGGCCAAGGAATGCCAGCAGTGTCAACGCTGCAAGGTCACAAGGCACACGTCGGCACCACTAGCAACATTTGAAACCCCCACTGCTAGGTTTCAACACATCCACCTAGACTTAATAGGTCCTTTAACCATTTGTTCTGGCTACAGGTATTGCCTCACCGTCATCGACCGCTACACACGCTGGCCTGAGGTGTACCCACTGCCGGACATAACGGCCGAGACCTGCGCGTCCGCCCTAGTATCTGGGTGGATCGCGCGTTTTGGCTGCCCCGAACGCATCACAACCGATCGGGGCCGACAATTCGAGTCGCACGTATTCAAGGAGGTAGCCGCCTTGGTGGGCGCTTCCCACCACACCACCACAGCGTACCACCCTGCGGCCAACGGCCTCGTGGAGAGGTTACATCGGCAGCTGAAAGCTGCAATAGCCTGCCATGCGACCCCCAACTGGCCGGAGGCGCTCCCCTGGGTGTTGTTGGGCATCCGGAGTGCCTGGAAGGAAGACCTCCAAGCCTCGGCAGCGGAGTTAGTCTACGGCGAACCACTGCGGTTGCCTGGACAATTCTTCTCACCGTCAACTAACGCGACCATAGAACCAGCTAACCTCGCCAGCAGACTACGCGCACAGGTGACCAGGCTAGCACCAATACCAACATCATGGCACTCCGGTGCAAGTCGGACATTCTACGTACCCCGAGACCTCAACACGGCGACCCACGTCTTCGTCCGACAGGGTCCGGTCCGCAAACCGCTGGAAGCAGTGTACCTCGGACCGTATAAAGTACTACGTCACGGCACGAAGGCGTTTGACATCGAAGTGCAAGGAAAAACACAGACCGTCACGATAGACCGACTAAAACCTGCATATATCACAAAAGAAGTGGACCCTGCCATGACACGAGACGAGGAAGCAGATCAACCAATAAAAAAGACGAGGAGCGGGCGGTCAGTGAGGTTCCCGAACTACTATCGCCCGTAGTCACGGTCTCAGCGGGGGAGTAGTGTGGCGACCATTATCCGCCGCCACTAAAACGCTACCGCTTATACATCAAGGCACACAACAAAATCACGCCACACATCAGGTGACCAATATGGCGGTGGTCACCGCTGTGACGTAGGCCATTGTTCGACCGTCGTGTCATCGCGTAAGCCACGCCTGCCTACGACATACGTCACTGCGAAGCAATATGGATGCGCGTGCGCCTTTGTGTTAGTCCTGCGTCACAATATGGCCGATTAGCTATCCTTTTGTTTTCAAAATCAAGCGGACATATTGTGTACGCCCAAAGGACCCCTACTTCTAATTTAAGTTTCTTTTGTTTTGGTTTCGTATAAAAGCCAGTGTAATTTTCAAACCATTAATTATTATTCGCTTGTACCCACTTCTTGCTGTATCTGATTGTCACTAAATTCCATAATAAAACCGATTCAAATTTACGTACTGCGAGTGTTAATTCACATACCGGTAGGATACCTAGAAGTTTGGTGGAGCGCAAGTCATACGAGGTTCGATTCCCGGCTCGTGCAAAATTACGTTAGAAGTAGTACCAAAGCACTTCTACATGTTCATCAGTCCCGCTATATTTTGGTGAAGTATATTTAGGTACTTATAGAAAAAACTGAGAATTATTTTGTGACTCTATACCTGTTATATCCTTTTGTGCATTTTGGGAACAATCAACTTTTGAGTTATTAGAAGTAGTGGCTGTCATAGTGCTATAGTATAATATCATGTCTATTAAATCTAATATAATAATTTGTAAACCTTTGTTATTAAGCGTGCCGTAATTTGGGCTGTATGTATCATAAGTATATGGTAAATTAAGGTTAGAATCTAATATATACGCATAATTATATGTTTCTACATCCATAGAGAGTAGGTTATTAAAAAATTCAACTCGGCTGTTGAACATAATATTAGCATTGTTCATATATTTAAAAGTTGGAATGCATATTATATATTTCATATATTTAAAAGTTGGAATGCATATTGAAATATTTATTTCGTATTTTTTTTCTACAGAGGAAAAAAATACTGTTTTTTTTTCTTTTTTCTAAATACAGGATAGAATTTTACGTTTCCCTATTAATTTGGATAAAATTTTAAGACCTAATATAACTTAATATACCTACTGTTTCTTCTAATTATATTTTCATATAACATTAATTACGCATAACAGCTTATGCATAATTTTTTTAAGCATAGTTTCTCTAATCGAATGATTAAGCATAACATTCTACAGCATACATTTATTTACGCATTGCATGCAGGAAGCATGCAAACACGTAAACAAACATACGCCATGTATGCAGCTGTAAACATGTCAGCAAGCATGCAGCAAGCATGCAGCAAGCATGCAGTAAGCATGCAGCATGCAATTGAATTGAAAATGTAAAAATTAATTATTCCATTTAAAAATTAACAAAAAGGTATGATTTTTTATTTTCTAACCGTCAGATTAAGGAAATTCCTCCACGTAATTGTCAGATTATGGGTCAGTACGACAAGAACATCAAGATGAAGCGTCTGTATAAAAATCTGTCGATTCTTTTTTGCATTTTCAAAAATCGACCATGATCTTTGGGCGCGACCAAATCGTCAGTCTTTTGAATAGGAGCTACATAAGGCTTCACTCAACATCCCTTCTCAATATCTGACGCGCTCGACAAAATTTTTTTTTTCCTACTTTCTACCTCTTCGTACTGCCACCTCCATCGTGCAACCCGGCAGATTAACATTTTTCCGTTACCAGTAACACGTGGGATATGAACGCGCGTCAGATATGAATAGTATATGCGCTATTCATATCTGACGCGCTCGAGTATTTCAAAGACCATTTTCAGACACACTCTAAGGTCTTGGTTCAAAAAGCGATGCTCCATACTGCAGGTCCCTCATCAGATGAACCCGTTGGAGTAACATCAAAACAGGTGTCACAGGTGTTACGGAAAATGGTGAAAGGAAAGTCCCCAGGACATGACGGACTTAGTGTGAAGCATCTAAAGCACGCCGGCCCCCATTTGTGTAGAGTGTTGGCAATGTTCTACACTTTTTGTATCAGACATGCCTACTTGCCAGATGATAATATGTTAAGAGCAGTTGTGGTTCCGATTGTAAAGAACAGGACAGGAGATATTGGTAACAAACAGAATTATAGACCCGTTACTTTAGCCACCACAATGGCAATGGTGCTTGATGGTGTGCTGAACAGTTATCTTGCTCAATATGTGACACTCGAGGATGCCCAATTTGGACGGAGAGTGCAATATTAGTTCTTAAGCACACCGTCAAGTATTATGCTGACCGTAAGACGCCGGACCTCTCAAAGGCATTTGATCTGGTCAATTATGACAGATTGTGGGCCAAACTGAGAGAGAATAGCGTGCCAGAGGGTATAACAGGTACTTTCGAATACTGGTATAGGCACCAGACTAATTTTGTAAGATGGGCAGACTGCAAGTCTGATCCCTATCAATTAAAATGTGGAGTTGAGTTAAAGTGTGGAGTGGAGCGGCAGGGGGGACTGAGCTCTCCTACATTGTTTAACATATATGTTAGGGAGCTAGTGCGGGGGCTCAACGACACCGGGGTTGGCTGCTCTATAGATGGTCATATAGTTAACAATATTAGTTATGCCGATGATATGGTGTTGTTGAGCCCATCGGTAAGTGCCCTTCGTAAGCTCCTAGGGGTGTGTGAGGCATATGCTGAAGCACATGGACTGACGTATAACGTCAATAAAAGAGAGTTGTTAGTGTTTAGGGCGGGGCAAATGAATCCATCATCTCTACCGCCTGTGACACTAGGAGGGGTTCCGCTAAGACGAGTCTCTCAGTTTGTGTACCTAGGACATGTTATAAATGAGAACCTGGCTGAAGATCTAGATGTAGAACAGGAACGCAGGGGGCTCACGATTCGCTGTAATATGCTGGCTCGCAGGTTTGCCAGGTGTTCAAAAGCAGTCAAAACAACTTTGTTTAGGGCCTACTGCCAATCATTTTATACCTGCTGCCTGTGAGCCAATTGCACGCAGCGGGTCGTGACGTGAGCGCTCTGAGAGTTCAATATAACAATGCCTTCAGGATGTTGATGGGACTGCCTCGTTATTGCAGTGCGTCAGCGATGCTTGCAGAAGCACGAGTGGATGGGTATTATGCCATAATTAGAAAAAGAGTAGCATCGCTGATGCGCAGGGTCACAGACAGTCCCAACAGTTACCTGAGGGTAGTTACAGATCACATTGAGAGTCCTATATAGAGTTATTGGATTAGCCTACATATAGGATAATTACTATAGTTTGTTGTTGTGTTTAGTGTATTACTAACGTAGTTCCCAAGTCTCTGTATATTACTAATAATCTATGGACAACCTAGTCTGAAATAAATTATAAATAAAATAAATAACATTTCCATATGACGGTTTTTTTTTACATTTTTGAAAACCTGTACACGCTTTCCCCACCAGTGAAAGTGCATACATCTCATAACCTTTTTTTCTTTTTAGCATCTAATCTTCACTATCCAATAGATCTCCACGACGCTCGAGTAAATCCCGATTTAGCATCTTCGGCTCCCCTACTATTACGAACTTTTAGCAAAATGACAATGGTATCATGTCGGAATGACGAAATTATAAAAATAGTAGACTTGGCCCCCTGGGCCTGTGTGAAAAATCAAATTGTATGGAGTTGACGTTTGCTTACCAGATGTCACGTGATGCAAATATGTCAACTGCATACAATTTGACTTTTCCGTTGGCGTTAACGCTAACAGAAAAGGGATTTTGTCTACAGGCAGGGTTTGGAGTTGCGGCCAAACGCAAGCCTATTAAAATAAAAATAAAACCGGCCAAGTGCGAGTTGAACTCGCGTGGAGAGGATTCCGTACAATGCCAATTGATAGAATTCTTATAGGTTTTCCTGTAATCTACAAGCAATGAACTATATGTTGCATTTTTTTTTTCAAAATATTAGGCTCAGTAGTTTTAGACATCAGGGGCAGGGGAATGGACAATTTTCGTATTCTTTAAAGAATAAAATCAAAACTATTTATTTGACAATAATAACAAAAATATATTTGAGATGCTCATAACAAGCCCTTTCATTTGATATTATGACACAGTAAGGTTTGCAAAACTTTTTTTGTTAATTTCCTAATTTGCCCGCAACACGCTGCGCAGCAGTCGATCGCTCAGCCACTGCGCCAACCGTGTCGTCAATGACCTCTTAATGAAGCCCAGAATCGGGAAAGATAGCAGGCTTGGAAGGAGGTCTTAATTCTCGGGATATGATGTCAATAGTAGACTTATTAAACATATATAAAGTTTCAACTGCATGGCTAGTGACCCTGCATCAGAATTAGCACAAACTCTTTTGATAATACCGCCGACCTAGCACCGACCGCCTAAGCCTTCATTAAGATTAATAGTATAAGTAAGTAGACCCATAGTAATAAGGAACAATGGGTTTAATATACTATTGTAAAAAACCCTAAATCAAAATAAATAAAATAAAAACTGCATAGCTTTTCTACTTTAGATTTTAGTGACATCTAAAATGCCCCAATTTCGTAACTGACTCACTCACTGATGATCTTTAAAATTCTTAAGGTACTTCCTGAAGTCCTAGAAAGCTGAAATTTGGTATGTAACCTAGTATTAGTATTCAAACAACAAAAAATATTTAAAACTAGAAAAAAAAACCGTACAAGTGCGAGTCGGACTCGCCCACCGAGGGTTCCATACAAATTTGTAAGTAACTCGGTCTGTTACGCTTTCACGATGAAACGGCTGAACCGATTTTGATGTTTGGTATGACAATAGCTTGAACCCTGCAGAAAGAAATAGGCTACTTTTTAATCTGGGACTTCGTCTGCATCCGCGACAACCGACATTCACGCGGACCTAATCGCGGGCAAAAGCTCGTTATAAATATAAATGATTTAATCACAAATGTATAGATTTCAGTCGTTTTCTTGTACTTATAGTATAACACGGTATTACTTGCCAAATTTCATAGTTCTAGGTCAACAGAAAGTAGGAACCCTATCAATTTTAATTCCCTTGAGAGTGTCGAAATATATGTTATTTGCGGCATAAACGGCCGTATCATGTTTAAACGTTAACTTAGAAGTTTGATTTTTCCACAGCTTCAAGGGACTGTAGATTTGAGTATATGGGTTTAATTTCAACTAAATACCTCCACGCGTTACCGAGATGCAGGGTTTTGACAGACACACGGACAGACAGACAGACAGACGGACAACAAAGTTGTACTAGGGTATTAAGGGTTCCGTTTCATCCTTTTGAGGTACGGGACCCTAAAATGAAAAAGAAAACAATGCAATTAAGTTTGCTTAACTTGTTAATAAACAACGTAGTAACCACATATTTTGACCAAGGTTTAGAGGTTGTGAAGTTAGGACTTGTAGAGTTAGGGCGTATAGAGCTGGAAGCTTGCATGGCTCTACATGAGATCATAACTTCTTGACAGTGCGAGCCATATAGTCTCGTCTTGACAACATTTTACATAAAAATGTTTTTGGCGGGTTAGATTATTCTATTACAGATTTTTTTAAAAGACAATCATCATGTAAAGTTATATACGCCAGCGACCTTAAGCGACCAGAGAATCGTATGCGCTGAGTCCAAAACTCTCAAAGTTTAGTCGAAAAAATTAAATAAAAGATAGTATTCTTTAGCTTAAAAAAGGCGTTTATTAAAAGATAGATATTAAAATTGTCTGTAAGATAGTAAAAGTTTCGTTAAAATATTCCTAGTAGATTTTGTGTGATTTTCAATGTTTGGTCCGCGTCAGACACAACTTCACCATTTAATTAAAACTATTTAATATGAACTTAATCAAAAATATTCACATACTAAATGATTAAGAAAATATTCTAGTTAAACATATATTTTTTTCAAATCATTTACACTACACATTTTGACGTGATAGTCAGTTTAAAATATGCAAAAGTCGCTTGTTAGCGCCTTAAGCGATAGTATGTCTTGACGTTTACAGATAAAGTTGAAAATGGTTTGCCATCAAAACTGCCGGCCGCTGCGCTGCCATTCCGGTGTGACTTGACCCTACGAGGTGGAGGTTATTGATTCAGCGGGTGAGTTTGACAAGCGTACCCATGCATGCGAAAGTGTTACTCTATGCAAATTATGTATTCGCGAATCTATCCGACGGCATAATTCAAGACTTAAGTCTTCTTCTGGCAAATGAATAACGGAACTCAACAACAGAAATATCGTATTTTGTACAAATCCAATTTAATACCTTTAAACGAGCAGTTCTCGTATTTATAATCTGAATCTCGGAAACGGCTGCAACAATTTTCATAAAATTTTGTATGCAGGGGGTTTCGGGGGCGATAAATCGATCTAGCTAGGTTTGATTTAAAAAAAAAACACAAAAGAAAAACCTAGCAAAGCTCGGTCGCCCAGTTACTATTTATAAAGAATAAAAGCTCACTCACCATCATTAATAAAAATATAAAATAGTAATACATTTTGAAATAAAACCGACCACTTTGGTCGGTGGTGTTACACAAAGTGAAAACTGAACGTTAAGTTACTCTACGAAGCTTAGAGTACATGAGCTCGAGTGTTTTATGTACGGCGATAACAATCAAAACCACAAATAATATAAATATCTAAAGAATCATGGCAGGATTTGTACAAAAAATAATTAAGATGTTCAGAGAAGTTGAAATTCTAATTCTTATATTCTTGGGTACCTAAAAATATCCTCAGGCATTTACAATATTTTTAAAACCCCGCAAAAAAAAGTTAATAGTTTAACGAAAAGCTCATTATTTCAGAACGCAAATTGAACGAATTGCATCGTTTTATGGGAAATAATATCACAAATAATGATTATTTTTTTCCACACACTTATCACATCACTTGTCTGCCAATTTCATAGATCCGTTAACATCGCTTGTAAGTTTCTTTTTTTTTATAAACACAAAATGGGCATCGAGGTGTAACGAAAAAATGTTGTGCGAGGTGAAAAACTTTTCATTTCGTAATATTTCAATTATGCGGGCGTTTAAAAATATGGTAAGTATATCAATCTACTCCTGGTAATGTATTCTTCACATTGGAAAATATTTTAAGCCCTCTAAATTACTTTTTTTTTTTTCATACAAATTAATGTATGAATCTCGCCATGATTCTTTAAAACCCCACATTTTTCCTGTTTTTGAGTTTTAAAGTTTTTTTTTTTGATTCATATCTTTTTAATTTTTATTCTCCCCCGCGGGCGGGCGCAAGCTGACCTCACAGGACCGGGATCTATTAAATGCGCGCGTGAAACAGTGCCAGTGCCAGTGATCAGTGAGTTCAGTGATATAAGTAAAACAACGGAAAGTGTAAATAAAGGGACCTCTCCTATGATGAAATATTAACTAGAACAAAATCAGACAATTTATTGTTAGATATACAATAATTAGAGTAGATATTGTTGAAATCACCTTGTTTCAGCTTGCAACAATTTTTTTTTATCATTTATCCTAAGTCATCATTATTATTGTATTTAGACACACTAGGTTTCATCTAGGTTAAACATATTCTCCTTTAAATTTGGCAGTATGTACGGTGAACCCGCACATTTCGTAACATTAGGTAGGTTAAGCTACATCAGCGTTTGCATACGCGCGATCAATTAGCGAACTGGCTAAGTAAAATAAATCAGTGATTTTACCACACTCAACACGGGCGGTTTAATTCATCACCCCCGGGTTTTCCATCATCACAAGTGTACAGATCAATCATCGTATGCTTGAACAAAATGTATAGACTATCGTCGTACAGATTTAATTAATCTAAAAATATAACATTAGGTATTAAAAAATCTGTAGTAGCTACCTACATGTAAAAAGTATTTATGATATTTATCTCTATTTCACGAAATTAATAAAAAAAATTGCTAATCTACCTCAAATGTCTGAATCGAATTCTTCGAAAATTGCTTATAAATGGTAAAAACCACATCGCTTGGAAACAAAAAATACATAAGAAACTCAGACCGCGTATATCTTGTAAAGATAAATTAGTAACGATTGCTTTTGATGGTGTCATGCCGTGAAGAAGAAGTACTAAAGAAGCGATAGGCTATATAAACAAAATAGCTTAATTGCACTGGCATAACTGAATAAATTTAAAAAAGGTTTATTACTTTAGTTGATGTTGACAAAACTACACAAGTCCGTATGGTGTCGGACGTAAAGAATAGCACCATCCCATATCTTCCCGTGAGTGCCGTAAGAGGCGACTAAGGGACTCGCCAGAGAATGGGCAGCAGCGTTCTCTGTGCCTTTTTAACAACCATACTGCGATCGCTAACCCGCCTGCCAAGGGTGGCGGCAAAACCCCCCATTTCTTGGGGGAGGCCTATGTCCAGCAGTGGACGTCTTTCGGCTAAAATAATGATGACGATGACAAAACTACTAAAATAATACATAAAGAAGAAGAAGAAGATTCCGTCCAGTCAGTCAACCGTCGTGCTATCACTGACTCTCTTTCCATTCATATCATTCTTCACACAATCCATCCATCTTTTATTTGGCTTTCCTCTTCTTCTCCAATCATCTAAATTACTATTCATAGCTCTTTTGGTGACATGCGTTTCATCCCTTCCCTTCACATGCCTATACCAAGACAAACGATTCCCTTTCAACTTACAAAAAAAAACAGGTTAATCATAAAACAATTATAATGTATTTAATTAATCTTCAAATATATAACAAAAATTAGCCAATTAAACTTTTTCACGGATTATTTTAAAATAAGGGAAGAGTATCGAGGCGTTAGTGTTGATTTCACCAAACATGTAAAACTTTTACTCTTCGCCGCCATACACTCTCCCGTTGAGATGGAGTCTTAAACTTAAAAAAATATATTTATATTTAACACTAAAATGAACCGTGAAACCCTTGTGGTCTACTGTTCCTGATCCCGATGTTCCTTTGTCACTCTTGTGATCTTCTGAGTCTGATGTTCCTCTATCACCCTTGTGTTCTCCTGATTTTGATGTTCCTTTATCACCCTTGTGGTCTACTGTTTCTGATCCCGATGTTCCTTTATTACCCTTGTGATCTTCTGAGTCTGATGTTCCTCTATCACCCTTGTGTTCTCCTGATTCTGATGTTCCTTTATCACCCTTGTGGTCTACTGTAACTGATTCCGATGTTCCTTTATCACCCTTGTGCTCTTCTGATTCTGATCCCCATGTTCCTTTATCACCTTTGTGTTCTCCTGATCCTGATGTTCTTTTATCACCCTTGTGGTCTACTGTTCCTGATCCCGATGTTCCTTTATCACCCTTGTGATCCTCTGAGTCTGATGTTCCTCTATCACCCTTGTGTTCTCCTGATTCTGATTTTCCTTTATCACCCTTGTGGTCTACTGTTCCTGATTCTGATGTTCCTTTATCACCCTTGTGGTCTACTGTTCCTGATCCCGATGTTCTTTTATCACCCTTGTGATCTTCTGAGTCTGATGTTCCTCTATCACCCTTGTGCTCTCTTGATTCTGATGTTCCTTTATCACCCTTGTGGTCTACTGTTTCTGATCCCGATGTTCCTTTATCACCCTTGTGCTCTCCTGTTCCTGATGCTGATTTTCCGTTATCACCCTTGTACTCTTCTGATTCTGATCCCCATGTTCCTTTATCACCTCTGTGTTCTCCTGATTCTGATGTTCCTTTATCACCCTTGTGGTCTACTGTTTCTGATCCCGATGTTCCTTTATCACCCTTGTGCTCTCCTGTTCCTGATGCTGATTTTCCGTTATCACCCTTGTACTCTTCTGATTCTGATCCCCATGTTCCTTTATCACCTCTGTGTTCGCCTGATTCTGATGTTCCTTTATCACCCTTGTGGTCTACTGTTTCTAATCCCGATGTTCCTTTATCACCCTTGTGCTCTCCTGTTCCTAATGCTGATTTTCCTTTATCACCCTTGTACTCTTCTGATTCTGATCCCCATGTTCCTTTATCACCTCTGTGTTCTCCTGATTCTGATGTTCCTTTATCACCCTTGTGGTCTACTGTTTCTGATCCCGATGTTCCTTTATCACCCTTGTGCTCTCCTGTTCCTGATGCTGATTTTCCTTTATCACCCTTATGCTCTTCTGATTCTGATCCCCATGTTCCCTTATCACCTTTGTGTTCTCCTGATTCTGATGTTCCTTTATCACCCTTGTGGTCTACTGTTCCTGATCCCGATGTTCCTTTATCACCCTTGTGATCTTCTGAGTCTGATGTTCCTTTATCACCCTTGTGTTCTCCTGATTCTGATGTTCCTGTATCACCCTTGTGGTCTACAGTTCCTGATTCCGATGTTCTTTTGTCACCCTTGTGTTCTCCTGACTCTAATGTTCCTTTTTCACCCTTGTGGTCTACTGTTTCTGATCCCGATGTTCCTTTATCACCCTTGTGCTCTCCTGTTCCTGATGCTGATTTTCCTTTATCACCCTTGTACTCTTCTGATTCTGATCCCCATGTTCCTTTATCGCCTTTGTGTTCTCCTGATTCTGATGTTCCTTTATCACCCTTGTGGTCTACTGTTCCTGATCCCGATGTTCCTTTATTGCTCTTGTGATCTTCTGAGTCTGATGTTCCTCTATCACCCTTGTGTTCTCCTGATTTTGATGTTCCTTTATCACCCTTGTGGTCTACTGTTTTTGATCCCGATGTTCCTTTATCACCCTTGTGCTCTCCTGTTCCTGATGCTGATGTTCTTTTATCACCCTTGTGTTGTCCTGATTCTGATGTTCCTTTATCACCCTTGTGGTCTACTGTTCCTGATTCCGATGCACCTTTATCACCCTTGTACTCTTCTGATTCTGATCCCCATGTTCCTTTATGACCTCTGTGTTCTCCTGATTCTGATGTTCCTTTATCACCCTTGTGGTCTACTGTTTCTGATCCCGATGTTCCTTTATCACCCTTGTGCTCTCCTGTTCCTGATGCTGATTTTCCTTTATCACCCTTATGCTCTTCTGATTCTGATCCCCATGTTCCCTTATCACCTTTGTGTTCTCCTGATTCTGATGTTCCTTTATCACCCTTGTGGTCTACTGTTCCTGATCCCGATGTTCCTTTATCACCCTTGTGATCTTCTGAGTCTGATGTTCCTTTATCACCCTTGTGTTCTCCTGATTCTGATGTTCCTGTATCACCCTTGTGGTCTACAGTTCCTGATTCCGATGTTCTTTTGTCACCCTTGTGTTCTCCTGACTCTAATGTTCCTTTTTCACCCTTGTGGTCTACTGTTTCTGATCCCGATGTTCCTTTATCACCCTTGTGCTCTCCTGTTCCTGATGCTGATTTTCCTTTATCACCCTTGTACTCTTCTGATTCTGATCCCCATGTTCCTTTATCGCCTTTGTGTTCTCCTGATTCTGATGTTCCTTTATCACCCTTGTGGTCTACTGTTCCTGATCCCGATGTTCCTTTATTGCTCTTGTGATCTTCTGAGTCTGATGTTCCTCTATCACCCTTGTGTTCTCCTGATTTTGATGTTCCTTTATCACCCTTGTGGTCTACTGTTTTTGATCCCGATGTTCCTTTATCACCCTTGTGCTCTCCTGTTCCTGATGCTGATGTTCTTTTATCACCCTTGTGTTGTCCTGATTCTGATGTTCCTTTATCACCCTTGTGGTCTACTGTTCCTGATTCCGATGCACCTTTATCACCCTTGTGCTCTTCTGATTCTGATCCCCATATTCCTTTATCACCCTTGTGATCTCCTGATTCTGATGTTCGTTTATCACCCTTGTGGTCTACTGTTTCTGATCCCCATGTTCCTTTATCACCCTTGTGCTCTTCTGATTCTGATCCCCATGTTCCTTTATCGCCTTTGTGTTCTCCTGATTCTGATGTTCCTTTATCACCCTTGTGGTCTACTGTTCCTGATCCCGATGTTCCTTTATCACCCTTGCGGTCTACTGTTCCTGATACCGATGTTCCTTCATCACCCTTGTGCTCTCCTGTTCCTGATACCGATGTTCCTTTATCACCCTTGTGGTCTACTGTTCCTGATCCCGATGTTCCTTTGTCACTCTTGTGATCTTCTGAGTCTGATGTTCCTCTATCACCCTTGTGTTCTCCTGATTTTGATGTTCCTTTATCACCCTTGTGGTCTACTGTTTCTGATCCCGATGTTCCTTTATTACCCTTGTGATCTTCTGAGTCTGATGTTCCTCTATCACCCTTGTGTTCTCCTGATTCTGATGTTCCTTTATCACCCTTGTGGTCTACTGTAACTGATTCCGATGTTCCTTTATCACCCTTGTGCTCTTCTGATTCTGATCCCCATGTTCCTTTATCACCTTTGTGTTCTCCTGATCCTGATGTTCTTTTATCACCCTTGTGGTCTACTGTTCCTGATCCCGATGTTCCTTTATCACCCTTGTGATCCTCTGAGTCTGATGTTCCTCTATCACCCTTGTGTTCTCCTGATTCTGATTTTCCTTTATCACCCTTGTGGTCTACTGTTCCTGATTCTGATGTTCCTTTATCACCCTTGTGGTCTACTGTTCCTGATCCCGATGTTCTTTTATCACCCTTGTGATCTTCTGAGTCTGATGTTCCTCTATCACCCTTGTGCTCTCCTGATTCTGATGTTGCTTTATCACCCTTGTGGTCTACTGTTTCTGATCCCGATGTTCCTTTATCACCCTTGTGCTCTCCTGTTCCTGATGCTGATTTTCCGTTATCACCCTTGTACTCTTCTGATTCTGATCCCCATGTTCCTTTATCACCTCTGTGTTCTCCTGATTCTGATGTTCCTTTATCACCCTTGTGGTCTACTGTTTCTGATCCCGATGTTCCTTTATCACCCTTGTGCTCTCCTGTTCCTGATGCTGATTTTCCTTTATCACCCTTGTACTCTTCTGATTCTGATCCCCATGTTCCTTTATCACCTCTGTGTTCTCCTGATTCTGATAATCCTTTATCACCCTTGTGGTCTACTGTTTCTGATCCCGATGTTCCTTTATCACCATTGTGCTCTCCTGTTCCTGATGCTGATTTTCCGTTATCACCCTTGTACTCTTCTGATTCTGATCCCCATGTTCCTTTATCACCTCTGTGTTCTCCTGATTCTGATGTTCCTTTATCACCCTTGTGGTCTACTGTTTCTGATCCCGATGTTCCTTTATCACCCTTGTGCTCTCCTGTTCCTGATGCTGATTTTCCGTTATCACCCTTGTACTCTTCTGATTCTGATCCCCATGTTCCTTTATCACCTCTGTGTTCTCCTGTTCCTGATGTTTCTTTATCACCCTTGTGCTCTCCTGTTCCTGATACCGATGTACGTTCATCACCCTTGTGCTCTCCTGTTCCTGATACCGATATTCCTTTTTCACCCTTGTGGTCTACTTTTCCTGATACCGATGTTCCTTCATCACCCTTGTGCTCTCCTTTTCCTGATACCGATGTTCCTTTATCACCCTTGTATTCTCCTGATTCTGATGTTCCTTTATCACCCTTGTGGTCTACTGTTTCTGATCCCGATGTTCCTTTATCACCCTTGTGCTCTCCTGTTCCTGATGCTGATTTTCCTTTATCACCCTTGTACTCTTCTGATTCTGATCCCCATGTTCCTTTATCACCCTTGTGCTCTCCTGTTCCTGATGCTGATTTTCCTTTATCACCCTTGTACTCTTCTGATTCTGATCCCCATGTTCCTTTATCACCTCTGTGTTCTCCTGATACCGATGTTCCTTTATCACCCTTGTGGTCTACTGTTCCTGATATCGATGTTCCTTCATCACCCTTGTACTCTCCTGTTCCTGATACCGATGTTCCTTTACCACCCTTGTGGTCTACTGTTCCTGATACCGATGTTCTTTTATCACCCTTGTGCTCTTCTATTTCTGATACCCATGTTCCTTTATGACCTTTGTGTTCTCCTGATTCTGATGTTTCTTCATCACCCTTGTACTCTCCTGTTCCTGATACCGATGTTCCTTTACCACCCTTGTGGTCTACTGTTCCTGATACCGATGTTCTTTTATCACCCTTGTGATCTTCTAAGTCTGATAATCCTTTATCACCCTTGTGTTCTCCTGATTCTGATGTTCCTTTATCACCCTTGTGGTCTACTGTTTCTGATTCCGATGTTCCTTTATCACCCTTGTGCTCTTCTATTTCTGATACCCATGTTCCTTTATGACCTTTGTGTTCTCCTGATTCTGATGTTTCTTTATCACCCTTGTGGTCTACTGTTCCTGATGCTGATGTTCCTGCACCACCCTTACGATACAAATCATCGATAATTCTAAAAAAAAAAACAGATCTTAAAACGTGTCTTTCTTTTAATTTTGAAGAACAAATTTATTAAAATGGAATTATATTTTGTACTCACTTAATTTCTCTCCAAGCATCATCAATTTGGAGCATGCTGAAACAGAAATTAATAATAATAATAAATAAAAAAAAGAAACAAATTTATAAAAGTTGTCAACGATTTGGTTGATCTTTATTTGGTATATTATGTTCTTGTTATTTATTAGGGGCATTTATTTATATTCGATGATAAATAAAAACAAATTCTACGAGGAGCGTATTTTCGATATCCGAGGTTTTTTTTCGATTAAAAACACGTTCGTGTTAAGCTGACTAACTGTACACTACTTAAGCTTATTTAAGTCTAATTCCCTCAAAAATGGCTCCTTCTCTCCTTTTTGTCGGTTTCGGACAAAATCCATCAGCACATCCTTAATCTGATTACATTCTGTACAATTCGTGAAACCAGCTTTTTTCATAAGGAATTCTTTTTAAACTTATATCTAATCTTATCTAATTTACTAATATCTAATAGATAGTGTCTAGAGCGAAATCTTAAAATTAACATAATGAATTTAACGGTGTCCCCTTGTTTCGCAGACAGATATTTTATATAACATCGTTTCCCATAAAACGTTTTACTAAGTACTTGGTTTTTCTATTTTTATTTCGACTAAGTATTATTGTTTCAAATACTATTTACTTGAATGAAACATATTTCACAGAAACACAATTGAATGAATTTTTAATAAATTTTTTGTTTAACAAACATAACAAACAGTACAATTATTTTTTAGCTAATATTGTTTGTTCGGTGTATTTTTCCATGGAATTTATTTCAACGAAAATGTTTGTAAATAGACAATAACAAAAATATTGTCATAAAAAGTCAATATGTTGTGCTACAAAAGTTAATGACAGAAACGAATCGCTGCCGCGCTGCGAAACCGACTCCACGTAGTCTTGTCTGCCTTTCCCCTAGAGTGTAATTTAAATCCACGTAGGCGTGGAGGGGCGCGGCAATCCGCGAGCTGAGGAGCAGGTGGGTGTAACGCCCACCGGCGCAACAAGCCGAAGCTGCAGTGGTGTCCTGCCACGATAAGCTCGCGTGTGACCGCCGGAGCTACGCAACGCCGGAGCCGTGACAGAAATCATGCCTGCTGCACGTTGCATGCTGTCTTGCCCTGCATGCTGCATGCTGCATGCTTGCTTGCACGCTGCACGCTTGCTTGCATGCTGCATGGTTGCTTGCACGCACGCGCAGTAGGTTTAGTTAGAACTGCGACCAACATTCTTGGTAATAAGTTTTATATTAAATAAGCAATATAAGGATAAAGAATATTTGATTCGTTATTCTATGAAATGATTATTCTAACATTAAACTTTATGTGAAATACAAATCAATGATTTAAAAATCTAGTAAGTATTCTGCGTATTGAATATTCTATGAAACAAAATTATGAGAAAAATTTATGTGAAACGAAATTCTATATAAATAGATTAGCTATTATAAAAGCATTTATCGACGTTTCGACGATGACGTCTCGACGTTTTCCGGGACCTACGTTGTGGTTGATTTATCCCACGATACGTTCGACATGCAGTAGATGTGGCCGGCCCAGTCCTACTAAAGTTTGGCTGCTTATTGAGAGACGTCACGACAGACTTTTACACATCATTTTGCGTAGTTTCTTATATTTATAAGTACCAATATTACGTCATAGGTACCTAGGTACTATAAGGACCGGGAGTCTAAGCTACGTTAAATGAAAGGTATTAACGACTTTCAGAAGACTATATTAATAAGATTAACGAGAGGTAAGATTTACAAGACCGCAGCTCTGAGCCTAGCTGGGTCTCACTGACATAATATGTCATAGTATAAAAACTATCTTCTACATCATTCAAATATATTCTAGAAGTTTGCCGAATGTTCTAATCATAGAGTTTATAATCTAATGGCATAATCGCCACAGTACTTATATATTTAAGAAACTACACAAAATATTAAACATACTTGATTTAAGCAGACACACGCTAAAACATACAATCACTCAATGGCTACTACAGCAGGACTACCTCTCAACGGAAAATCTTCCAGCAAACATCTCGTAAACATACAATCGTAAAATCCACGCACATATATACATATACATGCACACCGCTGCACACGCACTGACACTCACACGCACATACACGAACTCTTACTCACATACACTACACACTAAGTAACCGACCTACACTTATTTCATAGGATAACTTTAAATTATGTAACATCGACACAGTTTTCACTTGTTACAGAAAGTCAATTATATTATTTATTGTACCCATATGGCTGAACCCTATCTCTTAAGATACAGGCTAGACCTAGTTTAAGAGATAGAGTCTATATAATTATGCTTACAGTACAGTGAGATAAAATGTATAACCAACAATGTTACATGCAGTGCAATGTGTTTATTGTCTTATGAAATAAATATTTTTATTATTATTATTCCATTTATTTATTTCATATACATATTAAATTACATTTTCAAATATTAATATAAAAATAAAAACATTTAAAAATATAAAAAATAGTAGCCCACCGGTATCGGGAACAGGTTCCAAGCTACCGGTGGTCTGGGCTCCTGCACGCGTAGCATGACCACCGCTATGTCTACGGAAGAATAGACATACTGACAGGAAGAATAGACAAAATGCCGGTTGTAGAAAGATTTCTTTCGTTGCGAGTATGGCGATGAAGAGAAGAAATGTTTCTACTCTACAGTAGACAAAAGTCTACAATGCCGAGCATGACGACCATTTTTTTCTCTACTTTTGACATTTGGGTGTAGAAACATTTCTTCCAACAAGTGTCAAATAGTCTACATCACAATTGACCTAGACAAGTTTATTTCTATGTAGACAAGGATCTTTATTGATTTTAAAACTCAATTTAATATTTTTTACCATCCAAATTTGTTGTTATTGAACAATCACCTTCATTTAATGGCCAATCTTGATAAGTACCTACGTGATATTGGCAAAATTGTGGCGACTCTTCCACAAAAGCCGACTTGAAGTTGATTTTGAAAACATGTTGGAGGACTACCGTCAGCATCTTCTCAGTTTTTTTGCAAAGAAGAATGCATTAAACCGGGGCTCTCGTTCTTCCCGAAAACGAGGTTTTGGAAAATTATGAAGTTAGTAAAGAGATTGCAGAATCTGTGCCGGAAGCTGAGCAAGGATCTGTCTCCTAGAAAATCTCAGGAACTGTTAAAGTAAGTTCAATCTATTTGAAGATTAGGAACCCACGCCTTCCAACTGCTTCTAATACAAATAGGTCAGAAATATTACCTAGGTACCGTGGATCCAACCATGTCTAATCATTTGCTAGTTCTTTGATTGCTGAAGTGAGTAGCCGTTTAGTATAGGATAGATTTCTTACTGTACCTAGGTACTTACCAAATAAAAAAAAAAAGTATATTGCACATAATAGGGTTGTACTTATTTTTGAAACTGGACTTCCAAACTAAGTACTATACTAAACTTGTACTATGGAAGTCAAGGCGCTCTCTTATATTTAGAACAAGAATATAATAAAAGGCAAAGGAAGCATGCAAGGCCAGAGTGCTTGGCAAACAAGTAAAAAAGTAGAAAATATTTATGTAAGAGACTATTTATACTAGGTATATTGTATTTAATTTATTTGTCCGAAACCGGACAGATTAATAATTTGAAGTAATAAAAAGTCAATAGGTGTATAGTTTTATTTATTAATATAATTATTGTATGTACAACTAGGTAATTCATTTTTGGGCCTCATATATGTATCACCATTCGGGAACTATGTTATCTGTAATAACAAAACACAAAATTAATTATTTATTATTGATTTTCAGGAGGTTAGGGCTAAACTTTGGAACCGGCTCATGACTTGAATGCTTATCATGGTACACCCAGAAGCACAGAGGCACAGAGGTAGCCCTTTACGGAGGCACATAGGTAGAGGTTCTACAAGTTGCAACTCATGGAAGAACTGACATTACTCGTACCTATAAGAAATTTATTTTATGTAAATAAAAATTGTACCTTTGTAAATGGCTTTGTCTTATTTTCCTTTCAGTTAGTTTGTTTTAAATAAACTTATTGTCACAGATTAACTAATAGTTCCTTTGGAAATTGTAGTCCACCAACAACATCTCAATCTGTGGGTTGGTACTTCGCATGCTGCAAATAAATAAATAAATCAGTTTTAGTATGTGAATGAGGTAAGAACACTGACGATAAGAAGGTAATAAAGAAAAAAAAAAGCATGACTAAGGTACCTATCATATCATAGCAAGGAGATAAAAGTGAAGAATTTGCCTTTGTAAATCAAGAATTTTTATCAGACGATGCGACAATCTTCTTTTAATCCTCAAATGCGATTTTCAACTAATCGAGGACTACATTCTCAATTAATCACACACAATACACCAATGCACAATGCTAATTATTTAGTACACTTACTTATATTTACTCGTACTTACTATTTTTGCCGCTGTCCCAAGTCTGTTTATTTTCCAAAATCGAAACATTTGGACAATTAAATTTTTAATATTGTTTTTTGACACATAGATCTATACAATATTTTGATAAAATATAAATAGTTACTCTATTACTTTGCATTAATCCGAATTGATCCGACAGCCGTCACCCGTCACAATAAAAAAAACGTTTCGTTGTTGCTTTGAATAACATTACAATGTGGGTATGAGTAGTGTACATAATATTTATTTGTTACCTTTATTCTTAAGTTCTAACCTATGTGTACTTTTAATATACTGTTTGTTGTCTCTAAGTAAATAAATAATCGTTCAAAAGGTGATAAATCGTAACGATTGACACATTTTTGTCGACAACGAAACGCAATTTTATCGTAAAAATTTTAACGTCTAGCTACAACACAGCACCCCGCCGTTGCTATGGAAAGAAAAGATATGTCTTACTCTACGTAGAAACGCGAGTCTACCGATCGGCTCATGCTCGGTTATGTAGAGATGTCAAGTAGAATAGAAAGAACTATGTCTATTCTACGTAGAGTAGAGATAGAATTGTCATGCTACGCCTGCTGAGAGAGAAATCTCCTGACTATACGCGCCGTGTCCAGGAGTACCGCTTTCTGTATCAAGCTCTTGATCCAGCTGCCCAACGAGAGCCTCCTTAGGTATTGGTCGAGGCTCTTGGAAATGATTCCATTGGCAGTAACGACTATCGTCACAATGACTGCTGTATTCACATCCCACATGTCGACAACCGTTGTCGACCATGTTGGGGGCCGAGTCACCCGCGTCCGTAGGAAAGTACCCTCATTAATAGCTAGTCCCTACACGTGGTCCCTGGGTGGTGCTAATCAGGTGACACTAACTGGTGGTAGGTTTCGGCCGTTGGCTTGCGACCACCCACTGGGCAAAGATGTACCGCCAAGTGGCTTAGCCGCGTTCTGGTACGATGCTCAGAGTAGCCAATTCAGAGAAGTTGGGTCGAAATAGTCGTTCCAATGCAGGCAGACCGACTAGTCGCGGAGGGTAGCGGGATCCGAGGCACGGTGCGCCGCTGGCCGACCGCAGGCAGTTGGGGGCCCAAGTAGTGTACTAGCCACACATGAAAGGCTGCCCCGCCAACTGTCGAAAAAGCCCGGAATGCACTATTGTGCTGGTTGGCGACCAGTAGTAGTAGTAGTTGTATGACGGGCTGGTGTCCGCAACTACACATCTCAGCGCGTATTTTGCGTACAGGTGGGAAGTAGATCATTCGATCCACCCGAGCTCCTCCAGGAAGGCCAGCAGCGCCTTGACGTCGCTGGCGATCTCCCGCAGGTTCCCTGGCTGACCGAAGTACTTTGCCCTGTATGGAGCGACCTCAGGGCAGTTCAGAAGCACATGGGCCGCTGTCTCGTCCGCCCCCATGCAGGCTCTGCACAGAGGGCTGTCTGTTACTCCTATGACAAAAAGATGTTTATTGAAAGACCCATGGCCAGTTATGGCGGCTGTGACCACACGTAGCTGTTGTTTGGACAGTCGTAGGGCTTGCCTCGTGAAGCGGCCCTCAATAGCAGGAATTGCCTCCTTGGCCTGCCTGCACTCGCCAAGTTCGGTCCACAGTCTTTGGTGTAGATCCTTGGTACGTTTTCTTACCATGGTGCGTAGGTGACCGAAGGGGAGTGGCACTATGGGTTCCGGACCCACCGCGCTTGTACTCGACCCCCTTCTAGCAAGCTCGTCTGCAGCATCGTTATCACGCGAGCCGCTATGTCCTTTGATCCATTGAATGGTTATATCATTGAGAATACCCACCTTGTTCAGTTTTTGGTGACATTCGTATATTAGCCCGGAGTTGACCGTATAGCTGTTTAGAGCTTGTAGTACAGCCATGCTGTCCGACAGTATGCGAATTGGTTGTCCTACTACCTGCCTGTTTATTATAGCTGAGGCTGCCAGGGAGATGCCCATGCACTCGGCCTGGAACACAGTGTTGTATGTTGAGGTCTTCCGAGAAAACCCCGGCCCCTGTGCCGGTGTCTGTTTTAGAACCATCCGTGAAGATCCGCAGCTCTGTGGGACGAAGGCCCTCACACCGCCGGTCCTCATACAGTTGGATATTGTATTTTTTATCAAAGACAAATTGTTTAGGTAGGTTGGCGACCAGACGAGAGGGCCCGATGGACATTCCCGGGGGGGCTCGGGCGTCCCCGCAGTCTCCAGACTAGCCCCCCAATGATGCCGTCCTATCAGAGCGTGCCTGAGGGATAGCAGCATGGAACCTCATTTCACTTCCTTCTCCTCTTCCTTCTTCACTCAAATCCATGACCAAGAGGAACAAAACGAGAAAAGCTGTACAGCGGCAGCACTCCCTATCACACCGCAAGTGCACCTCAGTAACATACGAGGTCTGCACTCAAATCTCGCCACAGTCCATCACCACCTAGAGACTGAGAAACCAGCGCTCTTGTTCCTGTCGGAGACGCAGATCGGGTGTCCGTCTGACGTGTCGTACCTTACCTACCCAGGGTTTACCCTGGAGCACCACTTCAGACCACGCGCGGGCGTATGTAAGTACGCCCGGGACGACATCTGTTATCGGCGTCTCCGCAACCTTGAGGACTCCAGGTTCTCAACGCTGTGGGTTCTAGTGGACACAGGCCTGGACAAAATTGTCTACGCCTGTGTCTACTGGTCGCATAGCGGTGATCTGGAGACAACTGGGCTCATACAACACCTCAGTGAGGCGGCGGATGCGGCTCAGCAGCGGTACCCTTCTGCCCAATTGGTGTTCCTGGGGGACTTCAACGCCCACCATCAAGAGTTGCTCTTCCCATACCAGCACACAGACCATGCTGGACGAGAAGCGCGAAACTTAGCGCTAGCGTTAAATCTCACCCAGCTGGTCCAGGGGGCAACAAGGGTGCCAGATGTTGATTCGCACACTGCCAATTGCTTGGACCTTCTGCTGACAACAGATCCAGACCGCTACTCGGTGTCAATTTCTTCTCCACTGGGTAGTTCCGACCCAGTGGTCGGAACCAGACAGTTCTGGTGAAGTCTGTATCCGTCTACTCCCCACCCGATCCTTGCCCAAGAGGCACCCGGCGGGTATGGCGATACAGGTCAGCAGATTGGGATGGCATGCGATCTTTCTTCTCATGTTATCCTTGGCAGCCTACTTGCTTTTCTTCGACTGATGCTTCGTCGTGCGCGGACGCCGTGACGGATGTGTTGCGGAGGGGGATGGAGTACTACACTCCGTTCTCTGACGTAACAATGTCTGGCGAAGCTCGCCCATGGTTTGGTGCCGAGTGCAATCGCGCTAATGCGCTAAAACATTCAGCGTACCTAGCATGGGTTGACGCCCGCACTCGCAAAGCAAGTGACGTGAGCCAGAAGAAGAGAGCCTTTAACAGGGCTGCCAAGTCCTGCAAGAAGGTGTTGCGGAGAGCTCGATTTGACCACATTAGCCGAATAGGGAACCAACTTGCTTCATATCCAGCAGGTAGTACGGCTTCTTGGTCCCTGGCTAAGTTGGTCGAATCGAACATCTGCCGCCCCTCACTACCACCACTGCTGAGACCCGACGGGTCGCTGGCCCACTCCGCTGAGGAGAAAGCAAACTTGTTCGCCTCTATGTTTGCGGAATCGTCACGTCTGTATCTTGGTGGCGCGAGACCCCCTGCTTCTTCTGCTGGATGCGAGTCGAGCATGTCGAACATAAGCATCCATCAGAAGGACGTTCTTAGGGTACTGCGTAACCTAGACGTGAATAAGGCTAGTAGCCCCGACGGGATTCCAGCAATTGTACTGAAGACTTGTGCGCCTGAGTTGTCTCCGATCTTGACACGCCTATATCGTCTGTCGTTTGAGACTGGGAAAGTGCCGATGGCTTGGAAGCAAGCTAACGTGCAGCCCGTGCCCAAAAAGGGTAGTCGGGCTGACCTGTCGAATTATAGACCCATTTCGGTAACGTCCATACTTTGTAAAAGTATGGAACGGGTGCTGAATCGTAAGCTCCTGGCATACCTAGAAGCGAATGATATCCTCAGTGACCGACAGTACGGCTTCCGCCGAAATCGATCAACTGGGGATCTACTAGCGTATGCCATTCACATCTGGAGTGAGGCCATCGAGAAACACGGGGAGGCACCTTCCTTCCTTTAATAAGCTTCCTTCCTTCGGTCTGCCCGCCGGATTGTGTGATTGGATTGCAGATTTCCTGAGGGATCGGTCTATTCGAGTGGTCATAGATGGCTGCTCGTCCGGACTGCTGGATATTAATGCCGGGGTTCCTCAGGGGTCGGTGCTCTCAGCAACCCTCCCAGCAGCGCTCCTGCTGCATATTAATGATCTGCTAAAACCCGGTACCTTTGGGTATGCAAACGACAGCACTGTTGCTGAGAGATACGTGTCCGATGCACGAGCTGGTGGGTCGCAGATCCGGTCTCTCCGGGAGGCAATGGTTTAGCGCTTGAACTTGTCCTTACAGGCTGTCTCTGAATGGGGCGATGCCAATCTGGTCAAGTTCAATGCAGCTAAGACCCAAGCGTGTCTCTTTTCCGCTAAAAAGAGCCAATTCCACCCAGCTCCATCTTTCCGAGGTGTAACCGTGCCGATAACCGACTGACTTGAACTTCTTGGTGTTACGTTAATATCTACCCTCAATTTTGCCCCTTTCATAGAGGCAAAGGCTCAAGTGGCTGCCAAAAAGTTGGGGATCCTAGCAAAGGTGAGACGGTACTTCACGCCGGAACAGCTGCTTAAACTTTATCAAGCGCAAGTTCGATCGTGTATGGAGTACTGCTCTCACCTTTGGGACGGATCTGCCAGATACCAGCTTGATGTCCTTGAGTCAATTGAGAAACGAGCCAAGAGGATCATTGGCAATGATAGGCTCGTCGAATCAAAGCTTCAAAGTCTTGAGCATCGACGCCGAGTGGCTGGCCTGTCGGTTTTCTATCGGTTGCATTTTGGGGAGTGTGCGACAGAATTGCATAATTTAATTCCGCCGAGCCCGTTCCATCATCGGACCACAAGACGTACGGCGATGCGCCACCGGTACATGGTGGACATCCCACCCACACGCACAAAACGTTTTGGGAACACATTCATTGTGCGTACTGCTAAGGAGTGGAATTCCCTGCCTGAGTCTGTGTTTCCTGATAGCTACAACCCGGGAGTCTTTAAGTCAAGAGTGAATAGGTTACTTCTAGGCAAGCGTGCTCCATCTTAGACCGCATCATCGCTTCCCATCAGGTGAGATAGTGGTCAAACGTATGCCTATCAAATGATAAAAAAAAACAACCTCGCGAGCCAAGTCAAGATACTTAATTTGTTTATCTTTCTCAGCTTTCATGAGGTTCTCGTCATGAGGAACCGCTATATCAACAATCATTGCGCGACGCTCTAATCGATCTGTCACCACTATGTCAGGCTTATTGGCAACAATAGTCCTGTCAGTGATGATAGATCGATCCCAATACATCATGATTTTCGAAAAGTGGGTCGGGCACAAACCTGTAGTACGGTACTTCTGACTCCACAAGCCTGTATTATTATTATTATTCTTAGCATGGCGCCGACGCCGACGGCACGTTTTTTCCTTTTGATGTGGCGGTCAAAAGTTTAAAACAGGATAGCTGCATGTTCATAGGAAACAGCGCGTTTGGCTTTGATAACAGCTTTATTCCGTCGGTGTAAAAGTGATTTTCATATTTTAGGGGTTTACGTATACGATAGACTTTTTGTGCGACCGAGACTGCGACGAAATGATTGTCGGTCATGACACACGAGGGCCAAAACAGGTCGTTTAGTCGGTTTACTGAAAATTCGAAGACTCGATATATTCGGACATGTGTCCGAAACGATATTTTTTGACTGATGATTCGAGCACCCATAAAACATTAGTACGTGGAGTCCCTCCGCGCGGAAGAATTGAAACTTCTGAAAACGCACGCATGCGTTCGAGTGCCACACATTCACTCTCGCTCTGTCTCTTTCTATTCCCCCTCCCCAGGAGCGTTAAACGTTTAATGCAACCTTGTTAGAAGTTGCATAAGAAGTTTCACTTCAAAAAACTGTTTTGTACAGTCAGATTAAAAACTTCCAACGATAAAATCCTGTTAAAAATTGTTTTTTTACAACTATAGGCTGGGCGGAAGACCGAGAATCTTCAGTAAGCCAGTTAGTCATCGTAGACCTGATGGCATAAAAAGTCACGAGATTGGCCGTGTAGCAATGATATTATATTAAACAGATATGTTATGAGCGCCCAATTTTGAAGATTCAAAAACGTCTTAATTGGGACGTATTGCCTTTAGTCTGCGTCACGCAATGCGACGAGAGATACGCTTTGTTAAAGCAGCTAATAAAATAAAAAAATGCTATTTTGTGTATTTAGAAAGTGTACCAATTATGATACCAAATTTAATAAAGCATAAGGGATCTCATACCACATGTAACTACGCAATATACATCGATTTATTGATATATTTCAATTATTTTCCTAATATTATTATATTTGTAGGTAAGAAAAAAGAAAGAAATGGAAATACATTTTATCACGTGAGTATGACAAGGACGCGTTCACTCCGGACATAGAATAAAAGTACAGATGCGATATCGTAGGCAGTAAAGTCATTGTTTACCCACAGTTCTGTTTTTCTTTTTCTAACCTTGTAATATTGAATCATTTTGTTTTATTTAATTATGTATATACTTAATTAGAAATTAAACAATGTGACAACAGATATTTTTTATCCTTTCTTCGTTAAGGTTATCCAATGAGATCTGGCTACGAAAATGGATCGCATTTGTTCGTAAACAAAGAAATGAATTTTATTACAAAATAAATATTTTCTACTCTATATATTATTATATATATTCTATTATACCTTTAGTCCTGTTTATTAGTTGTTATAGGTACAAACCGCGCGTATAAATGTACTCGCGGTTTGTACCTTCTGTCTCGTTAAATTTGTTAGTCTATGATGCCAAGACGCGGTGATTGGTGGCCAGGATAATGTCTGTTTACATTGACGCGCAATTGACAACACTAACTGTCTCTTTTTTTCTTGTTGGTTTTTTCAAGCCATCCCTTTTCAACATTTTGACTTGTAGTGAGTTGTAAAATGAATGAAAAGTGTGTATGTGTGCAGACGCTGCTGCGCGGAACACTTTTTTCGTTTGTTTTGTGAGTGTATAACATATCTGTTTATTAGAATATCATTGCCGTGTAGATATTAGTTTGGTAAAATAATGTTTTTTTTTTTGTGCAAAAAGAGTTTTGTTTTGTACTTAGTTATTTGCCAAAATTTATTACGTTTATTTAAAAATACAAGTACTCACGGATTTAACTTTTCTGTCTTCTGGACAACATCCAACGACCGGCCAACGACTTCTGTGTTATATAACTGAAATAATAATTAAAACGTTATCATATTACTAGATTTTGCCTGCGTCTTCGGCTGTGTACACTTAAGAATTACGTCAGTAGATACAGTTATCCCACGCGAATACGAAAACCGGATAACCTTATTTATGTGTTAGGCTAGAGAAATCTGTATGTGCGTAAAATTTTAACAAATTCCATTAAGTTGCTGAAGCGTGAAAGAGTAAGGGTCCTTTTCCTGTCCCGCATATTTTCGCCCGTGCGCGGATCTGGTCCACTTGCGGGTGATAGCACGTTCCTGGTCACATGCAGGACAAAGATTTCGTTTGCCGCTGCAGTATCGTGCGTGTCGCCAGTGATAATACTCGTGCGTACAATGACCATGCGTGCGGCTCGCGTCATAGTAAAAACAACAATGAAAGCAGAAGAACGCCGCCCGCATCAGATTAGCACGCACGCGGGCTGGTCGCCCGCAGACAATGCGAGTTCCGCGCGCGTTCTGCCCGCATAATAGGAAAAACATGTATGAATTGATAGGATGCGGGCAAGCTGCATGCGGACCAGATCCGCGTGCAGGCGAAAATACGCATGACAGGAGAAGGGCCATAACATACAAACATCCACCCATCTATCCTCACAAGTTTATAATAATAGTAAGAAGTAGTGTGATGGCTATGAATATTAATTTGTATGAATGAAGAGGGAGAGGAAGGCCATAGAAAAGATGGATGGATTGTGTGCAGACTGATATGAATGAAAAGGAAGCATGACGTTGGATCTTTGATGTTGCGCCGACCCTAAGTAACATAAGGGCAATGACCTGCATATTATATAAATCCGGGTTAATCAATATATTTTACTAAATGACGTAAAAGATAATCTAAATCAAATAAAAAAGTCGACATTATTAAAAATCGTAGGCGAAGCAACATATTGTGCGACCTATGTTAGCCTGACTTTCCGGTGAATAAAACCTACGACGATTTGGTAAAACTAGTTTAGAAGAAATTTAGAACTGCAGCGATCTGAGTCCGCCTTACTCTATAATAAGAAGAGAAAAAGTCACTTACCAAAACAGACACTAATAGAAAGCATATTAAATGCATTATAAAGAAATTCTGTACAACCAACATCGGTAGTGTAATACAACATACAAATTAACTCAATTCTACTCTTTACACACAGCTTTGAATCGTTGCTAATCTTGCTGAGTTTTGACAATAACGCACAGAAATATTATCAAAAACCCCGTTCATTAATCATTATTGTTTTTGGGGTTCCGTATTTACTTCCTTGTTAATGAAACTTAACGCGATTAGTACACTAAGGGTATTATTGGACTAGCTTCTGACTACCACTCTGTCTGCGTAGATTTCAAAATTAATCAATAGTCTTAAATCTTCTCAGGGTAACAAAAATCCGGGATAAAAAAATCTTATTTGTTAGCTAAGAATATTATATTAAGCCAAAACTTAACCTTATTTACAGGGCAAACAAACAAGGGACTTATTCCATAAAGTGACAAGATACTACAATAGGTGAAAGTGGGCTTAAACTAGGATAAGCTCCTGTGCTTTAAGCACCAGTTTTATTCATCACCTGTTATTGCTGGCCATTTTACAGTTGAACACAATAGTAGATCAATATCTACATCGGTGAGTAGTATAAAACTAACAATATATTAACGGAGACTTTAAATTGATATTGTCACTTTCTTTTTGTTACAAAATGTAAGGAATGGCATGAGTTTCCGTGGTTTTGTGCAACTCAACGTAAGTGTGCCAAATTTCATCTAATTCTCTTCTGCTTTCCAGCTTTAAAGAATGACCAACATCCATTCATACTCACAAACATTCGCATTTATAATGCTAGTTGAATTTTTTATGTACACCCAAACCGCATTCGTAAACTGTCAGTGTGATCATGACACTGACAACTCTTGAACGACTTTTTGATGTGCTGTGTGTCACTTTAATTGGTCAAATTCGTCTATACTCGGCATAAGAGCATAAAGTAATTTACAGTTTGTAGTTGTATTTTGTGTTGTAGCTCGTGGCTAAGTTAAAACCGTACAGATCGATCGTTCAAAGGATATGCTACGCTAGCCGCGGTCGATCTGTGGATGGGTGACCATCCCTTTCATACCGAGTTCCCTCCGTGCCTTGGAAAGCACGTAAAGCCATTGATCCCGGCTGTCGTTTGTATATTTTTGGCAGTCGTTATAGTCAGAAGCCAGAAAGTCTGACAACCAGTCTTACCAAAGGGTATCGTGTTACCCAGTAACACGATACCCCTTGTAATATCGGGAATACTACACCTGAAACCATTTACTTAGGAACGACGCCAATTCCCACCGTAGAGAAGTTTAAATAGTTAGGCTCCATGCTCACACCCGATACTAACGTTGACACCGATGTGACACACAGAATTAACGTAGCGTGACAAAAATGGCGATCGCTTACAGGTGTGTTGTATGTTGTGTGATGTACGAACTCCCATACATACCAAGGGAAGTGTACAAAACAGCAGTCCAACCAGCTCTACTCTGTGGGGCTGAATGGTGGATAAAAAAAATACACATGATTAAAAGATACATACCAATGAAATCGGCACACAGAGCAACTGATCAGAACAGAACAGAACACCAGAACAGTCCCTTGATAGACGTCAACAGTTGCATTCTGTGTCATTGGAAGAGGTACCGCATTTTAAATATCTCGGAAGTCATGTCTCCAACGACAATAGACTGGCGTCTGAAATTCCAGAACGGATTGCTAAAGCAGCTGCCGCCTTTGGGAAGCTTCACAAGCGTGTGTGGACCTCTCATGACCTGAAACTGCAAACGAAAATATGCGTTTATAAGGCCTTGGTTTTACCAATACTCACCTACGCCGCGGAAACCTGGTGCCTCTATAGAGGTGATATTAAAAGGCTTGACACTTTCCATCTTCGGTGTCTTCGGTCCATCCTCCGCATAAAGTGGCAGGATCGTGTTCCTAACGCGGAGGTGCTAAGGCGCACTGGAATGATGGGCATGGAGGCGCTTTTGATTAAGATCCAACTGAGATGGTGTGGTCATATACAGCGTATGGATAACAGTAGACTGCCTAAAACCGCTTTCTACTCAGAGCTTGCCCAAGGAAAACAAGCACAGGGTGGTCAATACTTACGCTACAAAGATGTCCTCAAACGTCACCTTAAGACCTGCGGCATACCCGTTGATCGGTGGCAGGAGCTTGCTCGAAACCGAGGAAGATGGCGCGCTTCAATCCACAAAGCTATTGAATGCTTTGAAACAAATCGTCTTGAAGACCTAGACAAGAAGCGACAGATACGCAAAAGTCGCCCAAACCCTTCATATATCTACACGTACAACGATAATAATCAGCTCTTCTGTACACGATGTGACCGGGTTTTCAAGACCAAGTTTGGATTTGCTAGTCATCAGAGGGCTCACGAAAGAGAAGACAAATAGTCTGGGTCGCTGTCGCCGGATACGGTGAACAGGACTATATATAGACGTCAACAATACGCTGAGTACCTGGCATCTCAACAGTATGCTAAGTATCTGGTGTCACAACGGGCTGCGGAGACACCAGAACAGTCCCAAAATCGACGGCAATAGTTTGCTGAGTATTTGGTGTCACCACAGGATGCGGAGACACCAGAACAGTCCCATAAGCGACGGTAACTGCATGGTGAGTATCTGGTGTCATAAAGGGCTGCGGAGATAGCAGAATAGTCCCAAAATTGACGGCAATAGCATGCTGAGTATCTGGTGTCAGAATAGGGAGCGTAGATACCAGAATAGTCCCAAAATCGACGGCAACAGCATGCTGAGCATCTGGTGTCACAATGGGCTGCGGGGACACCAGAACAGTCCCAAGCTCGGCGTCAGCAGCAGGCAACTTACATGGCATTCCAAAGAACCACTGAAACCTTTGAAGCAGCTGAATCTCGCAGACGTCCAGTAGCTGAAAGGGCAGCTTTCAGCGACTGTACGTCTGTCACAGGAACGTCAAACATGTACAAGAAACACGTGGGAGGTGTTTGGATATGACGAGACTCTTGGTTATGAAATTCACAAGTTTATTTAGATAGAAGCGATGAAATGAAGATTGCAAATTTTACGGAGTTCTTAAATGGAAAGAAGAAACAGCAGGTATGTGTTGTTCGGGTAGAAAAGTAGCCAATCATTCTATAGATGAGCCAGTTGAACCTTTAAGAGAACTTCTCTTTGATGACACGTATGGGTCTCGCTGTTTACTAAGAAGTATAAGAAAATTTATTTCTGAAGTCTGGTTTTAGTGCAGATAAAATTGTGTGAATGCCAGGATTTTGCATCTTCACAATACAAGGACAAGTTGACCATCGAATCGGTTCTTTTACTTCCTATCGCCAGACGCCACTTCAAAACATGTCGATAATTACCAATGTACATATTATATTCTAATCCTTTCAGTTTTTATTTTTTTCTGCTACCGTACTACAAGCGAAACCGCTATAAGTAACCCTTTCCAAAAATAATAGTATGTGTCTGTCCGTTTGCTTATCTGTGTGTATGTTTCACGGCAAATCTGATGAGCTGTTTGTGATAAAATTGATTTGGATAGTCTGAAACCTGGGGAAGGATATAAGCTACTTTTTTATCCACCAACCATGCAGGCGAAGCCGCGGGCGAAAGCTAGTAGGTGCCTAAATCATAAAATGGTTCTTAAGATTTTATAATTATTAAAAAATATTATTACTTCATGATTATGCATAATATAACTATTGTAATTTATGTGTAAAATTTTGTTTGCCCAGGTGACGACAGAGCATGGAGAAAATTACCAAAACATGTTGTAATAATATACGCACCCCTTACCCATGTTGGCAAATAAATAAATGATTTGATTTGATAAGTTCTAATAATAGTTCCGACAGATTTTTAATTATAACGCCGATTTGTACCTACGGAACCGATGAGCAATTCAAACTCGCACTTAGTGGATATTTTTTAACATATTTGATAACAATTTTCCTTAATAACGGTTACTATCAAAAGAAAAATAATATTTAACTAACTTAATTATCGCGAACTTTGTAATTTCCGTTGCTATTTTAGCAAGTTTCCTAATGAGAATTTCGATAAGGTGGCAAATATCGATCGATATTGATGATTTTTACCATTATAATTGTTCAAATACGTATTCGTAACTACCGCCTCAATTTTATTCACTTATTATCATACAAACAGATTCTGAGCTAAAAATTTGGCCTACTGAAGATTCGGACACAATATTATTCGGACACAGTGTCGAAACAATATTTTTATGACTGATGACTCGGACACCAATTAAAAACCTGTTTTGTACAGTCAGATTAAAAACTTTCAACAATAAAACCTGGGTAAAAACATTTTTTTTACAACTCTGTAGCCGAAATGCGAATTTTGTTCATTAGAAGTTTTTTATCTGACTAAAAAACAGCTTTCTTATATTGGTGTCCTATTTCCTATTTAAATCATCAGTGAAAACAATATCGTTTCGAACACTGTCCGAATCTTCAGTAAGCCGAATATTTACAAAATGTCGTAAAAATAATTAAGGCGACAATATACGCCAAAACTCTCAAAGTTTAGTCGAAAAAATAAAATAAAAGATAGTATTATAACCTTTAAAAGAAAAATAAAATTGTCTGTGAGATAGTAAAAGTTTCGCTTAAATTTTCTTGGTATATTTTGTGTGATTATCAATGTTTTGTCCACGTCAGACACAATTTCACGATTTAATTAAAAACTATTTAATATGAACTTAATGAACAATATTCACATACTAAATGATGAGAATGTTCTAGTTTTTTACCCGACTACGGCAAAGCCAAAGGAGGGTTATGATTTTGACAGGCTATGTGTGTATGTATGTTCATCTGTTCGCTCATAGCTCCTAAACTACTTATCAGAACTGAACAAATGAGGTATTGTTAGAAGCGTCTTGATCGTCCGCTGGTTATAGGCTATATGACGTGTCACCGAATCCAATGTGGCGCCCTCTGGCGGACAAAAAAACCAAGATAAAAAAAATAATGAAGACAAGAATACCGTGTTTGGTATCATTGGAAAGGGGTTCACTAGTACCTTTGAAATATATAATATTTAGTGGTGACTTATCACAAATTACTTTAAAAAAAGGAAAGATTAAAAAAAAATAAGATACGCGTACCGTGTTTAGGGGTTCACTAGTACCTTTTAAATATATAATACTTACCTGTGACTTGTCACAAATGATTAAAAAGAACTACTACTGGTAATTAAACTACAAAATGGTTTGAATAAAAAAAGAAAAGTTTAAAAACTAAAACCCGACCACAACAAAAAGTGATCTAAAAAGTAGGAAACAAGAAAATATTTCACACAGAAATCAAGACATAGGTACAAAATGGTCAAGGTAAAGCCGTGGTTGCATGCCATTATAATTCATGTTCATCGCACCCATATGGGACACAGGCATGCAACCACGGCTTTACCTTGACCATTTTGTACCTATGTCTTGATTTCTGTGTGAAATATTTTCTTGTTTCCTACTTTTTAGATCACTTTTTGTTGTGGTCGGGTTTTAGTTTTTAAACTTTTTTTTTTTAACATATATTTTTTTCAATTCATTTACACTACACATTTTGACGTGATTGTCAGTTTAAAATCTGCAAAAGTCGCTTGTTAGCGCATTAAAAAAATCTGCACAAAAAAAACAGCGAAAACTTTTTTGTTTCGTTACGGATTTTTTGGCGCTGTTGGGTACTTGCGCGGGACTGGGGGTGACGCCGAAGGGTTAGTTCACTGTTCGTTTTGTCCTTGGTCGAAATACCAGAAATCACGTACTCGATGTGAGAAATGTAATACTGTTATTTGAGACTAACTCTTTACCCGTGACTTTGTCCGCGTGAAAAAGTTTCCTACGTATTGCAATTTTTTTAATAATGTATACCTAGCACGTAGCACTTGGGGATAACGTAGGTTCCTACTTTTTTTTTTTAATTAGCCCTTTGTCCCACTGCTGGGCAATGGTCTACCCCGAGTCTTAAAAAAAACATAAAAAAATTGTTTATTTCATAAACAAAATTAAACAATAGCACGTTAGTGATTGGAGCCTCCTTGTAAGCAAACAAATGCCTATATTAGGAAACTCAGCTCTTTCACAGCAAGTTTAAACAAAAACAAGTACTTCTATATATATAAAAGAAAGTCGTGTTTGTTACAACACTTATAACTCGAGAACGGCTGGACCGATTGCCATGGTTTTTGATTTGTTTGATTTGTTTCCGTCCCGAATAGCAGAATACATCTTAAAAAAAAAAAACTCGATATGTGTAATGAATACTTAATCATTTCAATAGATGCTGATTTGTTTATTACATGTCAAACATTTGTTGTCCAATTCTGTCAAATAGTGTGGTGTAGGGTAGGTGTAGGGTAGGTGTAGGGTAGGTGTAGGGTAGGTGTAGGGTAGGTGTAGGTGTAGGGTAGGTGTAGGGTAGGTGTAGGGTAGGTGTAGGGTAGGTGTAGGGTAGGTGTAGGGTAGGTGTAGGGTAGGTGTAGGGTAGGTGTAGGGTAGGTGTAGGGTAGGTGTAGGGTAGGTGTAGGGTAGGTGTAGGGTAGGTGTAGGGTAGGTGTAGGGTAGGTGTAGGGTAGGTGTAGGGTAGGTGTAGGGTAGGTGTAGGGTAGGTGTAGGGTAGGTGTAGGGTAGGTGTAGGGTAGGTGTAGGGTAGGTGTAGGGTAGGTGTAGGGTAGGTGTAGGGTAGGTGTAGGGTAGGTGTAGGGTAGGTGTAGGGTAGGTGTAGGGTAGGTGTAGGGTAGGTGTAGGGTAGGTGTAGGGTAGGTGTAGGGTAGGTGTAGGGTAGGTGTAGGGTAGGTGTAGGGTAGGTGTAGGGTAGGTGTAGGGTAGGTGTAGGGTAGGTGTAGGGTAGGTGTAGGGTAGGTGTAGGGTAGGTGTAGGGTAGGTGTAGGGTAGGTGTAGGGTAGGTGTAGGGTAGGTGTAGGGTAGGTGTAGGGTAGGTGTAGGGTAGGTGTAGGGTAGGTGTAGGGTAGGTGTAGGGTAGGTGTAGGGTAGGTGTAGGGTAGGTGTAGGGTAGGTGTAGGGTAGGTGTAGGGTAGGTGTAGGGTAGGTGTAGGGTAGGTGTAGGGTAGGTGTAGGGTAGGTGTAGGGTAGGTGTAGGGTAGGTGTAGGGTAGGTGTAGGGTAGGTGTAGGGTAGGTGTAGGGTAGGTGTAGGGTAGGTGTAGGGTAGGTTATAGTGTTTGGGTTCAACTCAAAACTATATTTACTTTTCGTAAGCATAAAATCATTCATCGCACGTTATGTCTACATGTTATAATATTTGTTTGTTATTTGTAACTTGGAATCTTATGAATAGAATGTGTTTATCTACTTACGCTTTTTTATGCGGTTCCTGTCGTCATCCTTTGTAATTTATTCCTGTATAATTGGATCAAATTAATATTTACAAACCTGAAAAATAAATAATGTTTTGCTTTGACATGTCTGTCAGTGACAGTCGTCAAATTGGCGACCGGCCAACATTTCTTCTAAAATAAGTTTTCGGCTACTAACGTAAAACCTCTATGTTGTATATCTTGTAAGCTTGTTTGTCTGTGTTAGATAGTAAACGGCTGAACACCCGCTGTATTATCGTGTGTTCCTTTAGATCTGATTTGCACTAATATTATAATAAAAATTACTAAAATAAATGGCATTCGACAATTATTGAGCCTGGCCGTTGCTATAAAAAAAACGATTTGACCGTTCTAGAAAGAAGATTCATAATTGGATTTTTTATGAATTTTGGAAGAGCGGTCAGAAAAGGAACCTGTCAAATGGGTCAGTCTGGATTTCGGAGCCGTTTGGTAAACACGCGGATTGCTCATACGCATACGTTGCTGGAGTCTGGATTTCGGAGCCGTTTGGTAAACACGCGGATTGCTGATACGCATACGTTGCTGGAGTCTAGTTCTTGGAGCCGTTTGTTGAACACGCTGATTGTTCATACGCTTACGTTGCTGCAGTCTAGTTCTTGGAGCCGTTTGTTGAACACGCTGATTGTTCATACGCTTACGTTGCTGCAGTCTAGTTCTTGGAGCCGTTTGTTGAACACGCTGATTGTTCATATGCGTACGTTACTGAAGTCTACCAGTCTACTTACTGAAGTCTACCAGTCTGCAACCGAGAGTCGGTTTAGAGGCTAAGTCGAGCTGTCACGTGCCTCTTGCTGCCCAGGGCTGGTCCTACTGACCGTCTGGGGGGGCCTCTGTCCCCGAGCTGATCGCGTCAGACTTCTCTTCGGCTGATCCTGTACGCCGGCCAGGCTGGGGATCATAATCCTCCTGGATACTGCCTAACCTTAGTGCGTTTAGGTCAGTGCTAACTTTTATACTTACAATTGTTTTTGATACTCATCACATTTTAACTTTCGTGTGAGAGCTATTAAATTCAATACGTACAATTCTGCATAGCCTTTTATTTCTCGTAAACTATCAGAATTGTTACTGTAGGGTAGGTGTAGGGTAGGTGTAGGGTAGGTGTAGGGTAGGTGTAGGGTAGGTGTAGGGTAGGTGTAGGGTAGGTGTAGGGTAGGTGTAGGGTAGGTGTAGGGTAGGTGTAGGGTAGGTGTAGGGTAGGTGTAGGGTAGGTGTAGGGTAGGTGTAGGGTAGGTGTAGGGTAGGTGTAGGGTAGGTGTAGGGTAGGTGTAGGGTAGGTGTAGGGTAGGTGTAGGGTAGGTGTAGGGTAGGTGTAGGGTAGGTGTAGGGTAGGTGTAGGGTAGGTGTAGGGTAGGTGTAGGGTAGGTGTAGGGTAGGTGTAGGGTAGGTGTAGGGTAGGTGTAGGGTAGGTGTAGGGTAGGTGTAGGGTAGGTGTAGGGTAGGTGTAGGGTAGGTGTAGGGTAGGTGTAGGGTAGGTGTAGGGTAGGTGTAGGGTAGGTGTAGGGTAGGTGTAGGGTAGGTGTAGGGTAGGTGTAGGGTAGGTGTAGGGTAGGTGTAGGGTAGGTGTAGGGTAGGTGTAGGGTAGGTGTAGGGTAGGTGTAGGGTAGGTGTAGGGTAGGTGTAGGGTAGGTGTAGGGTAGGTGTAGGGTAGGTGTAGGGTAGGTGTAGGGTAGGTGTAGGGTAGGTGTAGGGTAGGTGTAGGGTAGGTGTAGGGTAGGTGTAGGGTAGGTGTAGGGTAGGTGTAGGGTAGGTGTAGGGTAGGTGTAGGGTAGGTGTAGGGTAGGTGTAGGGTAGGTGTAGGGTAGGTGTAGGGTAGGTGTAGGGTAGGTGTAGGGTAGGTGTAGGGTAGGTGTAGGGTAGGTGTAGGGTAGGTGTAGGGTAGGTGTAGGGTAGGTGTAGGGTAGGTGTAGGGTAGGTGTAGGGTAGGTGTAGGGTAGGTGTAGGGTAGGTGTAGGGTAGGTGTAGGGTAGGTGTAGGGTAGGTGTAGGGTAGGTGTAGGGTAGGTGTAGGGTAGGTGTAGGGTAGGTGTAGGGTAGGTGTAGGGTAGGTGTAGGGTAGGTGTAGGGTAGGTGTAGGGTAGGTGTAGGGTAGGTGTAGGGTAGGTGTAGGGTAGGTGTAGGGTAGGTGTAGGGTAGGTGTAGGGTAGGTGTAGGGTAGGTGTAGGGTAGGTGTAGGGTAGGTGTAGGGTAGGTGTAGGGTAGGTGTAGGGTAGGTGTAGGGTAGGTGTAGGGTAGGTGTAGGGTAGGTGTAGGGTAGGGGTGAGTGCAGAAAACCTCCTCGTGTGCCTGATTGCTGCTGGTTCCTTTCGAATACGTTCGGAGGAAAGAGCAGTGATCGGGCCGGTGCACCCTGGGCACGGTCAATGGTCTCTTCGATTCGGGGAGGGTATTGATTACCCTCTCCGAATTGGAGAGACTATTGACCGTGGCGAATTTCTGCGTGGGGGGGAGCAGTATGCTCCAGGGTCGCTTTCGACCAAGCGACGGTCGTCCACTCCCCCCCTCCGCTTACAGAGGGTAGGACGAGTGGACGAAAAGTGGACGGGATGGTCCGGACGGCGAGGAAGACAACCTCTTTAAAAAATTACCCTAATCTTAAGGTCTAGCGTGCCGAGGGGATGAATGGCCGGAGGGTGTCCGGTCGCTAGCGCTTGGGGGGGATCAGGGGTTAGGGACCACACCCTTTAAAAGGAAAACAAAAATGAAAAAGCAGACTATCGGAAATATTCCCCAGGCGGGTCCCCTTCGGGGGGAATCCCGCCCCTCTTCTGAGGGCTGCCCTGTCGTATCTGGGGGGGGCAACCATAGTCTTGCAGGCCGGCAGACCACCGCCGACCTGCGTCAACCAGCGCAACTGGATACAACTGACTCCGAAATGGAGAAGCGCGTGACAAGATCACGAGCACGTAAAATCACAACCCAGCGAGAAAAGGTGCTCCACGTGAGCTTAGAGCGCCTGCGCGACGGTAACGCTGCTGCGAAAAGTGCAGCAACGGTGACGGCCTCCGCTATGGACGCACCTTGCGTCCAGGGTAAATTTTGGCAGAACGACGGAAAGGAGAGGAAGCGTCGTCATCATCGAACATCCAGCCCCAGCTCCGCTTCGGGCGTCAGCGACGCAATTGCGGGAAGGGCTCCAGGAAGGGTAAAAGCTAAGAGAAGGAGCGGGGCTGACCGCGGACTGAACCCTGCCTCTGTCTCGGATACGGAGTTAAACCCGTCAGAGCCATCGACCAACCCGATGAGCCTAGACGCAGAACAATTACGAGCCGTTGCCGGGCAGAACATGGCGGACATACTGGAGGTCGCCACAAAGTCTGGCAACCTGAAAGGTACATTTGTTAAGCAGCTAAAAGTCGCAGCTGCCTCACTACAAGACGTGGTGAATGCCCTGGCTGACCGTACCGAGGCAGATGAAGTGCGTCGTGTCAGGGCCGACAATAACCGCCTCAGACGCGAGGTTGAGGTCCTCAGGGCTGAGCTCAGATCACATCGTCGCGAGTTCAGCGAAATGAGGGCCTCAATGAAAGCTAACACGGGGGAAAGCTCAGGACCCCCACCCCTGCTCGACAGCAACACCATGGAGGAGTTAAAGCGATCCATCATATGCTCAGTGGGAGATATGGTGAACGCGCGCCTTGAGGGGCTTGAGGAACGCCTCTTGCCTGCCGTCACCCGTCGGCCACTGCTAGCGGCTGATAAGAGGAAGGAGGCAGCCCCAACAGCGCAGACGAGACCTGCGTCGACAGCTGAAACACCGACTGCGAGCACATCACAGTCAGACGTGTCGAGTCCTCCATTGGCAGTGGCGGGCCCTTCATCGGCGGCTAATAATTCCGTGGCCGGGAAAGAAACCTGGGCAGACGTCACCAAAAGGAAGAGGATAAAAAAAAAGAAGGGGAAACAACAGTCACATCCATCGGGGACGGCTGCCCTTGAACCCATTGGCGGGACAAACACGGTGGCTTCCGCTATAGGGAAAACGACCCATCCCAACAAGGGTAAGGGAAAGGACGCTCGACCCACCAAGCCGAAACTGTCACCCCCTCGTACGGCTGCTGTTATAATGAAACTTCAGCCGGAAGCTGTCGAGAAGGGGGTGACCTACAAACAGGTTTTGGAAAAAGCCGAGGAGCACGTAAACCTTGCAGAACTCGGCATATCTAGTATAAGGTTCCGAGAGTCCATCACCGGGGCCAGAATTATGGAGTTGCCAAGCGCACTCGGCCCAGAAAAAGCCGACCAACTGGCTGAGAAGTTACGCGTGGCTCTTGACGGGGTGGTTAATGTCATTCGACCCACCAAATGTGCTGACATACGTATCACTGGGTTGAGTGACACCGCCACCAGGGAGAAAGTGGCTGCTGCCGTTGCCCAAGCCGGAGGCTGCCCTGTTGACCAGGTGAAATCTTTAGAGGTGCAGCGGGGTCCCCGCGGGATGGGCACCGTGATTGTTCAGTGTCCGATCGCGGTGGCTAAGATTCTGTCCGATGCGGGCAAAGTGATGGTCGGCTGGAGCTCGGCAAATGTTCATGTGCTGGAGCAACGGGCCCTGCGCTGCTATAAGTGCATGGGCATTGGGCACACAAGGCCTAAGTGCCCCTTCGAAGTGAGCCGAGACACTCTCTGTTTCCGGTGTGGCGAGGACGGCCACAAATCCGCTGACTGCACCCGAGCACCGCGCTGTGCAGTATGCGCAGATTCCGGAAAGCCCTCAGGGCACATTATGGGTGGCAGAAAATGTAACCCCCCGCTGAAGAAAGGGGGGGGGACTACCGCAGCTGTGTCTGTCAACGCGGGGGCGCCGGAGGAGGCTAATGTAATGACGGAATGAATCAGTCTCGACATGTTAGCTTCCTCCAGTCGAATCTAAACCACTGCGCCGGGGCTCAGGACCTCCTTCTCCAGTCCATGGTGGAGTTGGACATAGATGTGGCCGTGGCCTGTGAGCCCTACTATGTCCCTTCCCACACAAACTGGATAGGGGACCTGGATGGTGATGTGGCTGTCTTGGCGCAGACTGCGAGGGGTCCTCCACTCTCGATGTTGGAAAGAGGCTCAGGGTACGTGGTGGCAGGACGAGGCGAGCTAGCTATCATAGGTGCGTACTTTTCACCTAACCGCAGCTTAGCGGAGTTCGAGGTGTTTCTCGACTCCATCAGGGCGGCGGTCGGACGATTGGCGTCAAGGCAAATCGTATTCCTTGGCGACCTTAATGCCAAATCTCGGGCCTGGGGTAACCCAGCCACTGATGTCCGCGGCAGAGTCGTCCAGGTGTGGGCCCTCCTCACGGGCCTATCGCTCTTAAACAAGGGGACCACCCACACCTGCGTGCGTCAGCAAGGAGGTTCTGTTGTGGATGTATCGTTTGCCTCTCCCACTATAGCGCGCAGAGTCCATAATTGGCGGGTCATGGAAGATACGGAGACTCTATCGGACCATCTTTATATCTGTTTCGAAGTGTCCTCCATCGAGACGACGACGACCAACGGTTCTAGAGCTCAAAGTCACTTCCCTCGGTGGTCCCTCAGCCGCTTAAATAGGGAATTAGCTGAGGAGGCAGCCATTGTACGACGGTGGATATCGCGAGATGCTCCACCAAACAACAACGTAGATGAGCTAGCCTCTCAAATACGTACTGCTCTTTCTGCGGTGTGCAATACGGCCATGCCCAGAACCAGACGGAGGCCAAACCGTCGCCAAGTATACTGGTGGACGCCCGCGATAAGGGAATTGCGGGCAGCGTGCAATAGGGCCCGTCGGGCGTTTGTCCGGTGTCGTAGACGCAACGGCCATGACCCAGACCTCGAGGACCAGCTGCGGTCTGCCTATCGTCGCGCAAAAAAGGAGCTGCAGCTGGCAATAAGTCGGGCTAAGAGCGACGCCTGGAAGGAAATCCTCGAGAGTCTGAATCGGGACCCTTGGGGGCGGCCGTACCGTGCGGCGAGGAAAAAGCTCGGTACTCTAGGTGCTCCACTCACCGAGTCTCTGCAGCCAGCATTCCTGCGAAGCATAGTGGAGGAGCTGTTCCCAGACCATCCGGGACACTTACCTCCTACTATGGCCCCTCTCTTCTCAGCTAGGGAGGACATAATTGACGCCCCTCTCGTCACAGAGGCGGAAATGGGTGTGGCATTGCTGCGGCTGCGGGGCAAAAAAACGGCACCGGGGCCAGATGGAATTCCGGGGCGGATTCTTTTGATTGTTTCGGAATACCTGGAAGGCCAGCTTCGGGAACTGTTCGATCGGTGCATTCTTACCGGACAGTTCCCGAAGCTGTGGAAGGAAGGAAAGTTGTGCCTGTTGCAGAAAGCAGGTCGTCCTTCGGAGGACCCCTCCGCATACAGGCCAATCGTGCTGCTTGACGAGGTGGGCAAGGTGTTTGAGAAAATTCTTGCAGACCGTCTCGTCAAGCACTTGGATGAAGTCGGACCTGGTCTATCCGACGCACAGTATGGGTTCAGGGCAGGTCGTTCTACCATCGACGCTCTGGCCGCACTAAAGACCCTATCCTCGGCAGCGATCGCGCGAGGGGAGGTTGTCTTGGCGGTTTCACTCGACGTTAAAAACGCCTTCAACACCCTCCCTTTTGAGACCCTAAGAGAGGCGCTCCGGTACCATGAGGTGCCTCTTTATCTCAGGAGGGTGTTGGAATCATACCTCGAGGATAGGGTGATTGTATGGGAAGGCGGAGATGGAGAACTCTGCCGCCGTCGCATGAGTTGCGGTGTTCCACAGGGCTCAGTTATTGGGCCTAACCTGTGGAACGTGGGTTTCGACTGGCTGTTGCGGGGACTTCTCCCACCCAGTGCAGGGGTGATTTGCTATGCGGACGACACCCTCGTCACTGTCAGGGCTGGGTCCTACGATGAGGCGGTACGGCTTGGTGCGGACGCCACGAATCTCGTGGTGAGTCGCATCCAACAACTAGGGCTGGCGGTCTCCCTCTCTAAAACAGAGGCCGTCCTCTTCCATGGACCTAGAAAGGGGCCCCCTAGAGGCGCAAACATCACCATTCGCGTTCAGGGGGTGCAAATCGACATCAAGGCCCAGATGAAATATTTGGGTCTGGTGTTAGACGAAAAATGGAACTTCGGGGCGCATTTCATCCAACTCGCCCCGAAACTGGTAAATACTGCAGCGGCCCTTGGGAAGTTGCTGCCGAACATTGGTGGCCCCGACTCCACTTGTAGGAAACTGTACTCCGGAGTGATACGGAGCATGGCCATGTACGGGGCCCCTATATGGGTCAGTGCCTTAAACGCTGCGAACAGGACCCTGCTGCAAAGGCCACAGAGAGTCATCGACGTGAGAGCCATCCGGGGCTACCGCACGGTGTCGTGGACGGCGGCCACTCTGCTCGCCGGCGACCCACCGTGGTCGCTTCAAGCCGAAGTTCTGGCAGATGTCTATCGACACCGTGTGGAGCTGAGGGCCAGGGGTGAGCGCCCTAACTTAGAAGAGGTGCAGCGGATCAGGGCGGTCAGCCACAGAGCTCTCGTCCGCAAATGGGCTAATGAGCTCGAGTCTCCTGTGGCTGGCGAGATGACTGTGGCAGCAATCCGCCCCCACCTAGACCGATGGCTCTCCCGCCGGCATGGGGCCTTGACGTTTCGTCTTGTGCAGGTGCTTACCGGCCATGGCTGTTTCGGTAAGTACCTGCACCAGATAGCCGGAAGAGAACCAACACCTGCCTGTCACGAGTGTGACGCGCCTGTAGACACGGCGCGTCACACCTTAGAAGAGTGCGCGGCCTGGGCGCCACAACGGTACACCCTGGCCGCAATTACAGGATGCGACCTAACGCTGCCCAGCATCATCAACGCCATGCTGGACAGCGAGACATGCTGGGAAGTAATGGTCTCCTTCTGCGAATCCGTCATATCGCTGAAGGAGGCCGCGGAGCGCGTCAGAGAAGAAGACGTCCATGCAGACGCGCTCCGCCGACGGAGGCCGGGGAGAAGAAGGCGGCGCTTTGCGCATCTTCAACCCCCGCTATAGTGGCCTGGGTGTCCGGGTCGGGGGACCCGGGCATCCGAAATAGGTCCACTTGCCTGAGAGTGCCCCGTGAACCCCGAGGCACCCTGCACTGGCCGAACACCATTCCGCAGGAGCGCCTCAGTGGAATACTAAAGTGATCCTGGGGCGCTCCCTCCACGGCGATGAGGGTCTCCCCTGTGTTTTTAGTGAGTAGGTCTGGGTCGTCTTCCCAGGAGTCTCACATAACGTCCCGAGCTCCCCCGAGCCCGGGCGTATGCATGAGCATTTTCACAGGGACAAAAAAAAAAAAAAAAAAAAAAAGGGTAGGTGTAGGGTAGGTGTAGGGTAGGTGTAGGGTAGGTGTAGGGTAGGTGTAGGGTAGGTGTAGGGTAGGTGTAGGGTAGGTGTAGGGTAGGTGTAGGGTAGGTGTAGGGTAGGTGTAGGGTAGGTGTAGGGTAGGTGTAGGGTAGGTGTAGGGTAGGTGTAGGGTAGGTGTAGGGTAGGTGTAGGGTAGGTGTAGGGTAGGTGTAGGGTAGGTGTAGGGTAGGTGTAGGGTAGGTGTAGGGTAGGTGTAGGGTAGGTGTAGGGTAGGTGTAGGGTAGGTGTAGGGTAGGTGTAGGGTAGGTGTAGGGTAGGTGTAGGGTAGGTGTAGGGTAGGTGTAGGGTAGGTGTAGGGTAGGTGTAGGGTAGGTGTAGGGTAGGTGTAGGGTAGGTGTAGGGTAGGTGTAGGGTAGGTGTAGGGTAGGTGTAGGGTAGGTGTAGGGTAGGTGTAGGGTAGGTGTAGGGTAGGTGTAGGGTAGGTGTAGGGTAGGTGTAGGGTAGGTGTAGGGTAGGTGTAGGGTAGGTGTAGGGTAGGTGTAGGGTAGGTGTAGGGTAGGTGTAGGGTAGGTGTAGGGTAGGTGTAGGGTAGGTGTAGGGTAGGTGTAGGGTAGGTGTAGGGTAGGTGTAGGGTAGGTGTAGGGTAGGTGTAGGGTAGGTGTAGGGTAGGTGTAGGGTAGGTGTAGGGTAGGTGTAGGGTAGGTGTAGGGTAGGTGTAGGGTAGGTGTAGGGTAGGTGTAGGGTAGGTGTAGGGTAGGTGTAGGGTAGGTGTAGGGTAGGTGTAGGGTAGGTGTAGGGTAGGTGTAGGGTAGGTGTAGGGTAGGTGTAGGGTAGGTGTAGGGTAGGTGTAGGGTAGGTGTAGGGTAGGTGTAGGGTAGGTGTAGGGTAGGTGTAGGGTAGGTGTAGGGTAGGTGTAGGGTAGGTGTAGGGTAGGTGTAGGGTAGGTGTAGGGTAGGTGTAGGGTAGGTGTAGGGTAGGTGTAGGGTAGGTGTAGGGTAGGTGTAGGGTAGGTGTAGGGTAGGTGTAGGGTAGGTGTAGGGTAGGTGTAGGGTAGGTGTAGGGTAGGTGTAGGGTAGGTGTAGGGTAGGTGTAGGGTAGGTGTAGGGTAGGTGTAGGGTAGGTGTAGGGTAGGTGTAGGGTAGGTGTAGGGTAGGTGTAGGGTAGGTGTAGGGTAGGTGTAGGGTAGGTGTAGGGTAGGTGTAGGGTAGGTGTAGGGTAGGTGTAGGGTAGGTGTAGGGTAGGTGTAGGGTAGGTGTAGGGTAGGTGTAGGGTAGGTGTAGGGTAGGTGTAGGGTAGGTGTAGGGTAGGTGTAGGGTAGGTGTAGGGTAGGTGTAGGGTAGGTGTAGGGTAGGTGTAGGGTAGGTGTAGGGTAGGTGTAGGGTAGGTGTAGGGTAGGTGTAGGGTAGGTGTAGGGTAGGTGTAGGGTAGGTGTAGGGTAGGTGTAGGGTAGGTGTAGGGTAGGTGTAGGGTAGGTGTAGGGTAGGTGTAGGGTAGGTGTAGGGTAGGTGTAGGGTAGGTGTAGGGTAGGTGTAGGGTAGGTGTAGGGTAGGTGTAGGGTAGGTGTAGGGTAGGTGTAGGGTAGGTGTAGGGTAGGTGTAGGGTAGGTGTAGGGTAGGTGTAGGGTAGGTGTAGGGTAGGTGTAGGGTAGGTGTAGGGTAGGTGTAGGGTAGGTGTAGGGTAGGTGTAGGGTAGGTGTAGGGTAGGTGTAGGGTAGGTGTAGGGTAGGTGTAGGGTAGGTGTAGGGTAGGTGTAGGGTAGGTGTAGGGTAGGTGTAGGGTAGGTGTAGGGTAGGTGTAGGGTAGGTGTAGGGTAGGTGTAGGGTAGGTGTAGGGTAGGTGTAGGGTAGGTGTAGGGTAGGTGTAGGGTAGGTGTAGGGTAGGTGTAGGGTAGGTGTAGGGTAGGTGTAGGGTAGGTGTAGGGTAGGTGTAGGGTAGGTGTAGGGTAGGTGTAGGGTAGGTGTAGGGTAGGTGTAGGGTAGGTGTAGGGTAGGTGTAGGGTAGGTGTAGGGTAGGTGTAGGGTAGGTGTAGGGTAGGTGTAGGGTAGGTGTAGGGTAGGTGTAGGGTAGGTGTAGGGTAGGTGTAGGGTAGGTGTAGGGTAGGTGTAGGGTAGGTGTAGGGTAGGTGTAGGGTAGGTGTAGGGTAGGTGTAGGGTAGGTGTAGGGTAGGTGTAGGGTAGGTGTAGGGTAGGTGTAGGGTAGGTGTAGGGTAGGTGTAGGGTAGGTGTAGGGTAGGTGTAGGGTAGGTGTAGGGTAGGTGTAGGGTAGGTGTAGGGTAGGTGTAGGGTAGGTGTAGGGTAGGTGTAGGGTAGGTGTAGGGTAGGTGTAGGGTAGGTGTAGGGTAGGTGTAGGGTAGGTGTAGGGTAGGTGTAGGGTAGGTGTAGGGTAGGTGTAGGGTAGGTGTAGGGTAGGTGTAGGGTAGGTGTAGGGTAGGTGTAGGGTAGGTGTAGGGTAGGTGTAGGGTAGGTGTAGGGTAGGTGTAGGGTAGGTGTAGGGTAGGTGTAGGGTAGGTGTAGGGTAGGTGTAGGGTAGGTGTAGGGTAGGTGTAGGGTAGGTGTAGGGTAGGTGTAGGGTAGGTGTAGGGTAGGTGTAGGGTAGGTGTAGGGTAGGTGTAGGGTAGGTGTAGGGTAGGTGTAGGGTAGGTGTAGGGTAGGTGTAGGGTAGGTGTAGGGTAGGTGTAGGGTAGGTGTAGGGTAGGTGTAGGGTAGGTGTAGGGTAGGTGTAGGGTAGGTGTAGGGTAGGTGTAGGGTAGGTGTAGGGTAGGTGTAGGGTAGGTGTAGGGTAGGTGTAGGGTAGGTGTAGGGTAGGTGTAGGGTAGGTGTAGGGTAGGTGTAGGGTAGGTGTAGGGTAGGTGTAGGGTAGGTGTAGGGTAGGTGTAGGGTAGGTGTAGGGTAGGTGTAGGGTAGGTGTAGGGTAGGTGTAGGGTAGGTGTAGGGTAGGTGTAGGGTAGGTGTAGGGTAGGTGTAGGGTAGGTGTAGGGTAGGTGTAGGGTAGGTGTAGGGTAGGTGTAGGGTAGGTGTAGGGTAGGTGTAGGGTAGGTGTAGGGTAGGTGTAGGGTAGGTGTAGGGTAGGTGTAGGGTAGGTGTAGGGTAGGTGTAGGGTAGGTGTAGGGTAGGTGTAGGGTAGGTGTAGGGTAGGTGTAGGGTAGGTGTAGGGTAGGTGTAGGGTAGGTGTAGGGTAGGTGTAGGGTAGGTGTAGGGTAGGTGTAGGGTAGGTGTAGGGTAGGTGTAGGGTAGGTGTAGGGTAGGTGTAGGGTAGGTGTAGGGTAGGTGTAGGGTAGGTGTAGGGTAGGTGTAGGGTAGGTGTAGGGTAGGTGTAGGGTAGGTGTAGGGTAGGTGTAGGGTAGGTGTAGGGTAGGTGTAGGGTAGGTGTAGGGTAGGTGTAGGGTAGGTGTAGGGTAGGTGTAGGGTAGGTGTAGGGTAGGTGTAGGGTAGGTGTAGGGTAGGTGTAGGGTAGGTGTAGGGTAGGTGTAGGGTAGGTGTAGGGTAGGTGTAGGGTAGGTGTAGGGTAGGTGTAGGGTAGGTGTAGGGTAGGTGTAGGGTAGGTGTAGGGTAGGTGTAGGGTAGGTGTAGGGTAGGTGTAGGGTAGGTGTAGGGTAGGTGTAGGGTAGGTGTAGGGTAGGTGTAGGGTAGGTGTAGGGTAGGTGTAGGGTAGGTGTAGGGTAGGTGTAGGGTAGGTGTAGGGTAGGTGTAGGGTAGGTGTAGGGTAGGTGTAGGGTAGGTGTAGGGTAGGTGTAGGGTAGGTGTAGGGTAGGTGTAGGGTAGGTGTAGGGTAGGTGTAGGGTAGGTGTAGGGTAGGTGTAGGGTAGGTGTAGGGTAGGTGTAGGGTAGGTGTAGGGTAGGTGTAGGGTAGGTGTAGGGTAGGTGTAGGGTAGGTGTAGGGTAGGTGTAGGGTAGGTGTAGGGTAGGTGTAGGGTAGGTGTAGGGTAGGTGTAGGGTAGGTGTAGGGTAGGTGTAGGGTAGGTGTAGGGTAGGTGTAGGGTAGGTGTAGGGTAGGTGTAGGGTAGGTGTAGGGTAGGTGTAGGGTAGGTGTAGGGTAGGTGTAGGGTAGGTGTAGGGTAGGTGTAGGGTAGGTGTAGGGTAGGTGTAGGGTAGGTGTAGGGTAGGTGTAGGGTAGGTGTAGGGTAGGTGTAGGGTAGGTGTAGGGTAGGTGTAGGGTAGGTGTAGGGTAGGTGTAGGGTAGGTGTAGGGTAGGTGTAGGGTAGGTGTAGGGTAGGTGTAGGGTAGATGTAGGGTAGGTGTAGGGTAGGTGTAGGGTAGGTGTAGGGTAGGTGTAGGGTAGGTGTAGGGTAGGTGTAGGGTAGGTGTAGGGTAGGTGTAGGGTAGGTGTAGGGTAGGTGTAGGGTAGGTGTAGGGTAGGTGTAGGGTAGGTGTAGGGTAGGTGTAGGGTAGGTGTAGGGTAGGTGTAGGGTAGGTGTAGGGTAGGTGTAGGGTAGGTGTGGGGTAGATGTAGGGTAGGTGTAGAGTAGGTAAATAGGCAGGTAAGTAGGTAGATAGGGACAGGACAACGTCTGTCGGGTCAGCTAGTATTATAATAAAATAAAAAACAAAACAAAACATGTGTGTGTGTCTTTAGTCTTTCCAGGTATTCTTTTCTTGCGCCGCGTCGAACCAGCCAACTCAGTACGCGTCTAGGTCATCTCGCCACCTCTTTATTAAATCGTGCAAAGATCACTCCCACCACCATCATGTCAACCTTTAGACGCCCACTGCTGCAGTCGAATTCTGTAAGAATTCACTCGCGAATTCGAATCCTATCTCATTTCCGATTTCACTTACTTGAAGTGAAAAGTATTTGGTATTCGCTTAAATAGTAACGAAATAATAGTTCGTTTCACCTATGCCAGTACTTAGTAGCGCTAGCGTAGTTTTCATCGAGTTACGGACTACCTAAAACAGTTTTCACCGCGGAATCAGAAGTGAGTACTGGAGTGAGTTCTTACAGAATAACATAGCTGGGCATAGGTCTCCCCCAAGGGGGGTTCTGACTTAGGTAATCGCCCTGCTTGGCAGATGTATGTTGGTGATCGCAGTAGGTGTTATGGTACTCAGAAGGACGCTGCTGCCCATCCACTGGTCAAGACGTACGGCGATGCGTCACCGGTACATGGTGGACATCCCACCCATACGCACAAAACGTTTTGGGAACACATTCATTATGCGTACTGCTAAGGAGTGGAATTCCCTGCCCGAATCTGTGTTTCCTGATAGCTACAACCTGGGAGTCTTTAAGTCAAGAGTGAATAGGTTACTTCTAGGCAAGCGTGCAACATCTTAGACCGCATCATCGCTTCCCATCAGGTGAGATAGTGGTCAAACGTATGCCTATCATAGGTAAAAAAAAGTAACAAAAAAATATCCCCCTGTCGCCTTCTACAACATCCACGGGTAGAAATGGGCTGGTGCTATTCGCAGTACCACGCGGCTCACGCAGCTCAAGGATCACTTCATGAAACTAAAAATTCTAACAGTGCCATCTCTTTATATTCTTGTGCGGTTAACCATATTTGTAGGAATTTGCACAAAGGAACATGGCAGGATTTGTACAAAAAAATAAAAATGTTTAGAAAAGTTGAAATTCTAATTCTTATACTCTTGGGTACCTAAAGAGTATCTTTAGGCATTTACAATCAATGATATATTATACGTAGATGCGTTACCCGCGCTCAATAATGGCAATATTAAAGCAAGGCAATTGCCGGGGTTTTACTAAGTCACGTATCACCCAGTGTCGCGGCTATGCGTCAGTATCGCTCGTAATTTAAATATAACTGACATAACAAAATACGTATGTTTATCTTTTTCTAACAGGAATACGCCGTATGCTTCTATAAAAGTTTGCGCCGTTTTAAAGTGCACTAATGTTCGTGGATGACGCGTCTATTTATCGCGTCATTGTTTACAATACTAAAAGTGAACAGTTTAACGAAAAGCTCATTATTTTAGAACGCAACGGCGCCGCGGCGGCTGACAGTAACAGTGACACTGACAGTCGTCGTTTTGCAGTTCTTACACTGAAATGACATCGTTTTATGGAAAATAATTTCACAAATAATAATTATTAATTAATGTACTTTGTCTACTCCGCCATTGTATACCACGATTCACATCACTTTTCTGCTAATTTGATAACTAGATCCGTCAGTGTCACTTGTCACTTTTTTTTATAAACATAAAATGGACAACGAGGTGAAACGAAAAAGTGCTATTTCATTTCGAAATATTATAATTATGCGGGGGTTAAAAAATATGGAAAGTATTAACAATCTATCTACTCCTGGTAATGTATTCTCCACATTGGAAATTATTTGAAACCCTTCAAATGAATTTCTTTTTTCATACAAAATAATGGTTGGATCTCGCTATGAATTTTTGAAACTGAAGAATATAAACAATAGTAGAGTTATCACTGGTAGAAGAGACACCCTACACAAATCAACCCAAATTGAAAGTGGTTCGTCATAGTTCCAGATATCAATCCGTCTACCTAAGGGTACATATTATATAACATAACATGTTTTAAAACGTTGTGATGTAACATGTTTCAGTAATGTGGACGCTGAATGTTATACATGTTATTAATATTTAACACTTGAATCAGCGCCATCTATCTAAACAGACTACAACTACGCAAGTACGTTCATTAGCTACATCCTAGATCGGTGCGCGATCGATCCCGCGTACACTGTTCGGTAACTCATACAAACTCTTGACAACAGACAACAGGTGGCGCTGCTGGTACTATAATAAAAACTTTCACATAATAATAGTTCATACAATCTCTTGTTCCATACCATGATGCCCCGTTTATACCGGACGCCCCCAGCTACTCCCGCGTCGAGTAATAACATACAAACGAGGACCCATTCAGATATACCTCAAACAGCCCTTATGATAATGTAAATATTTCGTCGCGATGCAAACGTCCACGTCAAGATTTCTCTCCAGGCAGCGAACTTCAGGATTTCAAACGGGAAATTCTGGAAATGATCAATACTTGGAAGGCTAAACAACAAGAACATTTCTCAAAGTTTTCGCCAATTTTGTCATCTGTGGCAAAATTGGTCTCAGAGGTAAATTAATTAAAATCTCAGAATCTGGCAATACAAAAATCCAATGTCGTATTTATCAATAAACAATGTGATGACTTGATGAAGCAAATAGACGCACTGCAAAAAGAAAAACAAGTCTATAGGCATTGCAAAGAGAACATGGAGGCGAAAATTGTAGACTTGCAGCAATTATCACGCTCATCTTGCGTGGAGTTTTGTAATGTGCCCATTAAAGACCATGAATCGGTGCAGGACTTAGCTGCAGTAAATACCAAAGTAAGCACTACGATGGAATGCCCTTGAACAACAATAATATACGAGATTTTTATAGACTCCCAGGCAAGCCAGGAACAGCCCGGCCTATTATTATTATAAAGAGGGCAGAATTTGTTCTTAGCATTGATAGGTCTTGGCTATCGGCAAATAGTTTAACTTTAAATGTTGATGAAACGAACTTAGTCACTTTCTCCCTCAAATATGATTCTCAACATGACACCTCAGTTTCAGTTAAGGCTAACTCCAATTGTGATTCTTCTTCGGACCTATATTTGTGTCTTTACTTGACAAGGAAAATCAGTGTTAAATACCTTGGCATACTAATTGACAACCTCATATCATGGAATGCTCAGATTGGTGCATTGTCTGGCAAAGTTAGAAAACTAATGGCCGTCTTTATAAGCCTGAGGTACAGTGCACAATGCTGAAACCTTACGTGTGGTTTATTTCTCTCTTTGCTAGTCAATATTAACATATGGCATAACAGTCTGGGGTGGTGCTTCTAAGACAAGTATGTTGCAATTGGAAAAGGCACAGAGAGCTGTCCTTAGGGTCATAGCCTTTAAACACTTTCGGTATAGTACGGCTCAATTGTACAATGAATGTCAGGTGTTGTCCGTGAGGCGGCTCTTTGTGCTTAACAGTAAGTTGCGCCAACATGCTTCTTTACATCTAAATCTCTTGACAAAACGTAGGCCCACAAACGTGTGTCCCATAGAGAGACATAGAACGAAACATGCAGAACGTCACTTCAGAATCCTTAGTAGCCGTATATACAACTACGTGAACAAACAATGTAATATTCAATAAATAAATTTGACCCACTCAATAAATTTGACTGTAAAGAGAAAGTCTGTAAATGGATTATGGGCCTTAGCTATGACGAGGTTGAAAAAATTCTCAATACATAGATTTAACCCACACCCCCTTCCGTCCAAACAGTACCTACCACAACTCTAATACATTCTTCATTCACCACAACACTACACACACTACATAACACTACACTACTTAACACAATACAACATTACACTACACAAAACCACACAACACAAACAAACACACACACTATACAATGGGATTTCTCACTGATTAGTTTAATTGAGTTGCTTTGTTAAATCTTTATTTTCTGTATAAGTATAGGGTACCTACACCGAGACTCTCCGAACTTCATTTTTTTTTGTCTAACCGTTGTTAACTTGAGAGCCCTGATACCCATAACACAAGTTCATTCTTAGCTTGGGTGTCAGAAGTGTATAAGTCTGTGTCAACTTACAATTTATGTAATATAACTACAATTATAAACCTAGTGCTAACTTAAATTGTAAAACTGGAAATAAAGATTATTATTCTTATTATTATTATTAATTATATTATAGCTGAATTTACCACCGTACATGCTAAAAGTATGCTACTTGATACAGTGAGCAGCTTTAATAAAAACAGCCAAAAGAGGCCCGCCTAAATACCCAAAACGTTGGTTTACCTGGTGATCGACGACCCATTTATGTCGGAGAGTATCTCCCCGCCAGCTCGAGGAAACTCTTTTTTGCGGCAAGAGAATTTGCAAAGCTTAATAAGTTTAAGTTCTGCTGGACTGCCAATGGAAGTATTCTCTTACGGAAGGAAGAGGGAGTCAAGCGCATCCTTGTTAAATCCGAGCAGACACTGCGGGACCTGGCACAAGTGGACCAGCAGGCACCACGGGACCTAGCACAAGTGAACCAATGACTGCTAATTATGAATGTATTGTTTTGGTCAATAAGACAACAGATCATATCACTGAGCTTGCTTTATATACCATATGGAAGTCACTTCTATGCAATAAACGAAACCTCAAGTAATACTAATCCACAGAGGTATAGAAAAATTAAATATTAAATTAAAAAACGAAAAATAAAACAGGTTAATTTTCAAACAAAATAAATATTAAAATTTATTTAGTTAAAGTAAACACTCTGTTTAGACACCGTACCTTGACCCCGGAGCGAATTTTACGTTTAGACAAAAAACTAGGATAGGTACGTAACAGCGTCGTGAGAGTTTCTAGTTTTTACTACATGGCAGCCTCGCTTTTCAGTGTTAGAGGATTCAAGTTCATTGAGTCATTGACCCAGTGATCCAATTCTACAGAGTGTTTAAATTTGTTTAAAATTAAAACTCTACTTTTTGACCTATTTACTAGACCGATTTCGTTAATTTTTTGTCTATCGTCAGAAAAGACGATAACAAGTATGTCGTATAATTTATTGCATATATGTGGTCATACACGCACTCACTTAATATAATTCAATATATAACGAACTTCCAATCAAACACGCATCTGCATCCCTAACACTAGACACTACCTCAAACATCGATATTTGCATCCTCATTACACTTATTAATAATTTGACAATGACATCCACATCACACGCCTTTTTATTAAGAAGCTATCTAACGCAGCTGCTACAACATAAACAACAAGCTTTAATACGTGCGTCCCGTTACTTTGCAACTTCATTATATTTTTTTTATGGCTAACCACGTCATGAATGCACTTGAACTAGAATTGGATGCCTATCAAGTATCAAAATCGTACAAAATTCCGGTGGGTGAATACTCAAGTGAAATACAAGTTATAGTATTCGGTTTAACACGATAACTATATTTACTTTTCATAAGCATGCTATCATTCATAACATTTGATGTTTACATTTTATAATATTTTTGATTTTATAGATTCTTGGAATCTTTTAAATAGAATAATTCAACCATTTGGTCGCCGTTCTATGCCGTTCACATAAATCGATTGGAGAGAGTACAAAAGAAGTGTCTTTATATTGTGTGTCAAAGGCTTGGACTAAATAGAAAATTGAAGACATATAGTGAGAGGCTTAAGCATCTTCAATTGCAGACGCTTGAGAATCGTCGAAAAAGTACTGACTTGATGTGTCTTTACAAGATTGTACACTCTATTATTGACTCCCCTGATTTACTATCCCAAATCAATTTTAACATAAGATTCCGACGCCGCCAACCTCACCTTAACAGCTTTGTACTGAACGTTCATATTAACAATACATCGTACTACAATCCAGTAGTTAGAATGTGTCGCTTCTATAACGAGCTTTTGCCACAAAATTGTTTTGATTTAGATGTTTTTGATACTGGCTTACTTAAATATAAAAGAAGAGTAAAGAAAATTATGTCAAAATTATAAATAAGATTTAGGTTAATGTAAATTGTTATGCATTAAATGTTCCGCAGATAGGTATGTACTTAGGTTTAGTTATTGATATCATAAGTAACTTCTTCATTTTTGTTATTTAGTTATCTTAAATTCTTATTTACTTACTTTGTTAAATCATAGTCATGCTGTGTACACATATTTAGGAGTACAGTCTTGACCTGAACTTTAATATTTACTGTTACTTAAGCATTTTATTGTCTGTATTCTGTTTTGTGTTCCTAAATAAATAAATAAAGAATATATATTATGTACTTACAGTTTTTATGCGAATCCTGTCTGTATTACGTTACATTTTATTCCTGTTAAATATATAGTTATATCTGAAAATAAATAATGTTTTGCTTTGACATGTTTGTCAATGACAGTCGTCAAACTTGACGATCGTCAATATTACTTCTAAAAAAGTTGACGGCTTACGTAAATCCTCCATGCTGTAGATTATGTAAGCATGTATGTTTGTATTTTATATTAAACGGCTGAACACCCGCTGATGTATCGCGTGTTCCTTTAAATCCTATTCGCACTAATAAATAAAAATAACTGGCAGTCTGCAATAATTGAGTCTGGCCGGTACTATAATACCCCGCTTTAGAAAACCGATATGACCGTTCTAGAAATTGGATTCATAATTGGATTTTTTATGAATTTCGGAAGAGCGGTCAGAAAACAAAACCTGTCAAGGAGTGAGTCCAGATCTCGCTGTCGCTTGGGTAACACGCTGATTACTCATACGCTTACGTTACTGAAGTCTACCAGTCTACTTACTGCAAGACTACCGGTCCACAACCGAGAGTCGGTTAAGTCGAGCCGTCGAGCTGTCGCGTGCCTGCTGCTCCCAGGGCGGGTCCTACTGTTAGGACCGCCTGGGGACCTCCGTCCCAGAGCTCGGAGCCGACCGCGCCAGTCTTCTCTTCGGCCGATCCCGTTCGCCGGCCAGGCTGTGGATCCTACTAACCTGGAAATCTCTGCCTAATCCTAGTGCGTCTAAGTTAGTGTTTTAAATTTACTACTGCTGTTTTTGATACTCATCACATCTTAATCTTTCTGTGAGAGCTATTAAATTCAATTCGTACAATTCTGCATAGCCTATTATTTCTCTTAAATTATCAGAATTGCTACAAAGTACAGTCTACACAAAGACACTTCTTAACAATATTACATCTCAAAATTCGCAGTCTCAACAAAAAAATTGACAATTTTTTATCTTTCTTTCGTCTCATTAAAATAGACTGTGATATAGTAGTATTGACAGAGTGCTGGCTAAGAACTGCCATTATTGCGAGTCTAAATGGCTATAATGTTCACTCGACAAAAAACACAAATAACCAAAATGATGAGATTGTTATGTATACAAAGTCTTCATTACACTGCACTGTTCTAGAACCTGAGATAGTAGACTCAAACTGAGAGGTTTTTGTAAGATTTACAAGTGGCAACAGAAATAAAAGTGTTTCTCAAAAACTTGGTTTTAATAATAACTAACAATACATGGCGTAGTCGACATATAAATCGAAGCAATAAATAAATAAAGGACAATGCCAGAAACTCTATAGAACTTTGCCCCACTCATAAAAGTAATTTACAAGCATGCAATATGCAGCATCTTATTGCTTATTTAATACTCATAAGTAAACATTACGTTTAGTGACTGTAGAACTTGCGGTTTCTGTTTAAATCTAAAAACTGTAATGACATTGGTTATAGGCTAGTAGCCCACTCAAGTTAGCTTAAAAAAAAGCAGTATGGATACATTAATTCGCTGAAAATTGGTATGGATGTTGAGAACATCATTACTAATAAATTGTCAAATGTCCCCATTGACCCGACGTGCGCAAAAAAAATATATTCAAGGTCAAATATTGCAAAACTCGGCTTTTTGCATTTTCAGCTGACCGGTAAGTTTTATGATACAAAAATGTGGGAGAAAATAATTTTACACTTTTTCCCTAAGAATTATCATTTCGGAGATACAAGCCATGCAAAAAGTTGAAAAAGTTGTGCCTTCATTATATGCAAGTTTCCGGTAGGCCTATTTAATTCCACGATCTATTGTCCTACTTACCTGCCCTACCTAACCTACATATCCTACCCACCCTACCATACCTACCCTACGTACACTACCCATCCTACTCTACCTACCCTTCAATATCAACCCCGCTCTACCCACCATACCATACCTACCCTACATACCCTACCTAACTATCTACCCTAGCATACCTTACCCACAATTCCACACCTACCCTAATAAAATGTTTGTATTATTACTTGTACACTTTTTTTTCTCAGTTATTAAAAAGCAATTTAATACTTAGATGATTTATGTATTAGTCTTCAAAAGTCATTAACACAATCTAGAGGTGGAGGTGGTGATGGAGGCACTGTATTGTTTGCTCAGATCCCAGCAATTGCTCAGGTCCAACTCTTTCAAGCTCTATTTCAGCATGTTCACCGTGTCCAGTAATGTCCTTTAATATCACTTTATGCTGATTGGCGAGTAGCCCACATCTAACATTTTTGACATACATATGCGGTTCTTGATGTCAACTGCAAAGAAAAATATTATTTGAATGCAAAGCAATGGCTCTGAATATTTAAAGGTATTTGGTCATTATTTTTAGCGAATAGAAAGTTATAACTAAATAGGTAGTTTTCAATATTGCTTTTCATAATAGTGTTGTTGTATGTCTGTTATTCTATGCTTTTTAAGAAATAATATTGAAACAATATTGTGTAATATTAGTTTGCGGTTATCACATAATTAACAAGACCTATTTCATATATTTTTCTGAAGTACCCTGAATTCTTCTGGCAAACATTATTTTGAGGCCATTAAGAAAAATTACATATCTCATGCAAACAAATACAAGTGACTGGTTAAAGATTTCTACTGACCTGAAAGTGCATATTATTTGGCATGTGACGATGCACAGCATCTGTGAGAGAGGGCACTGTATACTTCCCGTTTATTGTTAGCCAATCACAGCTTGTTGACGTCGTTGAATCAGCGCAGAGTTCCGGTAGTCACGTGGTCCCAGAGAGGGGGTCGCTAATGGCGACCGGTCTTGCCTCATAGCGTCGTTACTTCTCGACTTATTAACATAAAATTTTTATACTGTTGTTAAAATTTTAATTTCAAATATAATTTATTAGAAACGAATTAATATTTAAGTGAATAAATGTGATTCCGGAGCAAGAAACTCAGGTAGGTAACGACTCGATGTCTACATCAAGCCGTGAACGCCTGCGAGTGCCTACCAATTCTAGCTCTTCACAATGAATTCATTGGATTCCGAGGTAAAATGGCGAACATGCGGTGAGTCATCAACATTTCAAAAGTTCTTTACCAAGTAACAGTGCTAATAATTTTGATGAAAACGTGTGTGTATCCGGTTCGATGCCGGTTTTACATAATTCACCTATGCCTGAACCAATTTTTGGACTTAGCTCCTCGACACCTTTCAGTAAAATCTCGGAATCATTTCTACCCACGTTAAAATTTCATAAAATTTGCTAGAAAATCATGCAGTGACTAGGCGAAAAACTTTTTAGAATCTTTCGGAACGGTCTTCGTAAGATCCCTGCGAGTTCCAATGTTTGATGAAAATCATGCTTCGCTTCGTCTTTCGCATTTTTGTTTCGAAATCATCTACCCTCGACAAAGTTTTATGAAGTGTACTAAAAAATCATGCAAATAGTTTACGGAAAACATGCTAAATACATTGCAAATCGTCGGGAGCGTATCCTAGGCGAATTAGAAACTTTCGGGACGGTCTGCGTAAGATCCCTGCGAGTTATAACTATATGATAACAAACCGCATGCTTGCATTCGGTATAGAAACATGAGTATGCCCTTGGTTTGGTACTGAAAATAATCAAATAAGTAAACGGAGGCTGTCTCTGAGTGTATCGGAAACAGTACGAAATATTTCTTACGATCTTTCGGGACGGTTGCGTAAGATTCCTGCGAGTTCTAATTGCCTATTGGATGAAAATCATGCTTCACTTTCTGTCTTTGGCATTGTCGATAAACTCTCGCAATCACTTGTACTGACGTAAAAATTACATGACATCAACTAGGAAATTATGCAGCCAGTTTGTGAAAAACGTGCTAAATACATTGAAAAAAACCGGGAACATATCCTAGGCGAAATACTTTATGGAAGCTAATCCTCGGAAAACTTGCTAAATACATTGCAAATCGCCGGGAGCGTATCCTAGGCGAATTAGCAACTTTCGGGACGGTCTGCGTAAGATCCCTGCGAGTTCTAATTATTTGATGAGAAACGATTACATGCTTGTACGGCAGGTATAGAAATATGGGTATTCCCTTGGTTTGGTACTGAACAGAATTAAAATAAGTATAGAGGCTGTCTCTGAGCGTATCGGAAACAGTGGCAGATGCTTTGGGCTCCGGAGGCCCTTCTCGAGTGATTGAACATGGGAATGCGTCTGCCATTAACCTCCAAGAGCTGGGGCTCGTGGCTAAGTAAAAGCCGTACGGATCGATCGGTCACGGTTAAGCTACGCTTGCCGCGGTCGGTCCATGGATGGGTGACCATCCATTTCATACCGAAACCGCTCCGTGCCTCGGAAAGCACGTAAAATCGTTCCGGTCCCGGCTGTCATTTGTAGATCTGGCAGTCGTTATGGATAATCAGGAGCTTTGGCTCTTATCTGATCATGAGTCTTACCAAGGGGTACCTATAGTCGGTAACCGGGTTATGGAGGGCCATGAGTAATATTTCGAATAATTTTGAACCTGTATGAACACATTGACCTCCTCTTGGTAGTAATTTATTATAAGTATAATAATTTGCCATATTATTGTTGATCACTATGGATCAATTTGTCATCACATTTATTTTCAGCCTATATTGTCCCACTGCAGGGCAAAGGCCTCCCTTTCTTCTTTCCAACCCTCTTTGTCCAGAGCTAGTGTGGACCAATCCCTCCTGTAAGCGTCAAGCTCATCCCGCCATCTTCGCCTAGGTCTACCTCGATGTCGCTGGACGTTTTCTGGGACCCACATTGTGGTTGCTTTAGCCCATGATATGTTCGACATGCGGACGATGTGGCTGGCCCAGTCCCACTTAAGCCTGGCTGCTTTTTGAGTGACGTCGGCGATCCGTGTCCTGGAGCGCAGCTCCGCATTCCTAACGCGGTCCGTTAATCTTACTCCCAGGATGCTGCGCTCCATCGCTCGCTGGCAAACCTCGAGCCACATCACATTGTTTTTGTTTAATACCTAAATACCTAATGGTAGAGTAGGATTGATATGATACTTAAATTGAACCTAAACCTGTTACTTAGAGGTTCCTGACTGATAATACAGATCTATATACTGATTCGTGGTTTTATCTTTCAGTTAATATTATATTTTTTCTCACATAGCGTCGTCGTGGTCACCAGGAGTTATAAACACGTCTCTCACAGATGCTGTGCATCGTCACATGCCAAATAATAGTGCAAGTTTTACACAAAAATAAAACATACTAAAAATATTTTTTTTTCTTTAATTTCTCTCCTATCATAAAAATATTAAGCGGTTGGCGCCGCTGGCACACTTAAAGCATTTTGAGATATCTTAAAATGTTTATGCGAAACTTTGAACTCAATTTGCTCGAAATTAGAATTTTGTGACATATCACCTTCATCCATTCATGTCTTCAATTAATGACACGTGTCAATAACGTTTCGTTACACAAAATCCATGAATGCGAAACTGTGATTGTAAAACAACATAATTGATTTTCGTAATTACCCGTATAGTATCTTACGCGATTTAAACAGCATATACGTTACACATTATTATAATCCTTAAATAATAGTTTAAGCATATAAGTTTTTGTTTTACAAGTACCTAAAACTTTTTTGTTGTGTATCATGCGTAATAAGTAACGCAGATGGTCGTCAAAAAACAGGAAATGGCAAAAAGGAATTGCAGAGGTTGATTAAATTCCTTTTATTATTAATTTGTAATGCGCAGGTGCTAAAGAAAAAGCATTTAATAAGAAAAGGTTCTTTATTTATTACTATTATTTTCTTTAATTTACTTTTTCAGAAAATTCTGGGGCAGGACCTGGCATTGTCATTTCATCGTTTTAGGTCAACAGAAAGTATCCTATCAATTTTTATTCCCTTGAGAGTGTCGAAATATACGTTTTTGCGGCATAAACGTCCGTATCTTTTTTTAAACTTCTAACTTATCGAAGTTAGAAGTTTGATTTTTCCTCAGCTTCAAGGGACTGTAGATTTGAGTATATGGTTTTATTTTCAAGCCAATACCTCCACGCGTTCCCGAGATAAAGGGTCTTGACAGACAGACAGACAAACGGATAACAAAGTGATACTATAAGGGTTCCGTTTTTTCCTTTTAAGGTACGGAACACTAAAAAGAAAAAAAAAATGTCATAAATAAGCAAGGAACTTAGTTTTACTTCACTTGTTAATAAACAACGTAGTAACGAAGCAACCAAACCACATATTTTGTCCATGGTTTAGAGTAAAGTTAGGACTTGTTGAGTCAGGGCGTGTAATGATAATAATAATAATAATTCATTTATTTCAGGCTACATAGGCCCATAGTTAAATACCTTAATCTAAACATACATATTTTATAATTTCTAACTTGTGTTAATAGGGACGACTTAAGACTATGTTAGTAGCACTTCACTAAATTGCACTAAGTTGTCTGTGTGCTGTCCTGTGGCACTTGTCCGCGGAAGCGACGGACCACGTCCTGCGGCCAAAAGTCTTCTTCCATGACGAGGAGCAGGAAACAATTCGGTACTCGCACCACGAACGCCTTGAAGTTAACGTTGCGGCGCGACTCCAGTAACTGCACCCTCGGCGTGTACTTTGTCTTTCGGCGCACGTACTCTACGATGTCCTCCGCCTTAGTGGTGTGCACTACACCACAAAGGCGGGAGATATACACCGGTGTGTTCGGCTTAGCGGCACGCAGACTTACGTCGAGCTACGTTGGTGCTTTGCCGCAGCGGTTCTCGATCTTCCGCGACCGGCGCTTCCTCCTCTGCACCGTCACGAAACCATCCCCATTATCAGCCTTATTCGGCGCCTTTTCCAGCACAGGCTTTATACAAGCAGCGCCAGGGGCGCTCGCAGTGACGTTAGTGGAACCCCCCTGCAGAGGTTTCACCGGGGCTGCAGACACTGGCGGCGAGATGGGGCTCGGGGCTCGGGCGGCGCTGCATGGAGGAGCCGCGGAGACGGGCGCGGGGCTGCGGGGCGCGCAGGCAGGACGTTTTGCTAGCTCCGCAAACGACGGACGCACAGGCGACGAAACTGCTGACGCGGATTTCGACGACGGAATATCGAGGCCGGCTCCGCAACGCGCGTTTTCGAATGACGCATCTACAGGTGACCCAGTTACCGCCACAGTATTGCGCAACTCCGTAACTTCCTTGCGCAAATCTGCGACGGAATTCTGGGATGCGTCTAACTTCGCTTGCACATCCGCGAGTCTAGCCTTCAGAAACTCAATATCCTTAAGAAGGCTCGTTACGTCGAACATAGAGCAAGAAGCTTGCATAGCTCTACATGAGATCTGATAACTTTTTGACAGTGTGAGCCGTATGGTCTCGTCGTTACAACATTTTACATGAAAATGTTTTTCGTGGGTTAGATTATTTTATTACAGAACATCTTTAAAGTAAAGTTTATCTTTAATTTCTAGTAGTTACCTCACCCGGTCCTCACAATATCTACATCATCATCTGCCCAGCCTTTCCCCAACTATATTGGGAGCTTTCAGTCTAATCGGATGCAGCTGAATACCAGTGTTTTACATGGAGCGACTGCCTTTCGGACCTCTACAACCCACTTACTGGGTAACACGATACCCTTTGGTAAGACTGGTTATCAGAGATTCTGGCTTCTGATTACCCATAACGGCTGCCAAAGATCTACGTGCTACGTGGACCAACGGCTTTACGTGCTTTCCGAGGAACGGAGGGAACTCGGTATGAAAGGGATGGTCTCCCATCCACAGACCGACCGCGGCTAGCATAGCTTAAGAGCGTGTATTCGATTCGTGACGAAAACTTCATGTTTTCGCGTTTTGCCCAGAGCAATATCGTAATAATGTGTGTGATTATTTAAAGACAATTACAGGTTTAGAAAGATTAGGTCTTGCTTTAGGGAAGTACAGAGTAAAAGTACAATATTAAATTATATTTTTTTTAAAGCAAAGACAATCCTTTCATAGCGTTTTACGAAAATAGACGTCAGAGTTAACTTTCAGGACGAATACAACCATTACAGTATGCCAAAATATTATGTTTTATGCGTTTTTCCAACAAGATATACAGTCTTAAAGTACCTAACAGAGCCAACATTATGAAGAAGAAAATATTAGTATTACATATTAAAAAACAGTATTAAAAAATTACAAAATCGGTTCACTTTAACAATTTTTTTTTACCAGTATTTGAATAAAAACATAACTGATATATTTATTTTATGTCAATTTTTTTCAGTTCCTCGTACGAACTCATTTATTTTAGACAATTATTTTAAAAAGCATTGTAAAACCCCGCGCGCTGTCGTTTGCCGATCAATTTCAATGATTCGTGCTTATTTCGTGAGTATTTTTTTTTTTTCTGATCCACACAAACAGACCATTTTATTATTCTAGTATGTATTAATGCTGCTACGCCGTTCTAGCAATCGTTTGTATTTTGAGTTGCGCTAAATCGTATACGCGCAACTTAATTAATTACCCTTTGACCGATCGATCTGTACGGCTTTAACTTACCCACGAGCTCCTCCTCACAGTATCTACATAACAATTCAAAGAACTAAAGAATTTTTAAACACGTGTTTTAGCATCACACCTGTTACAGCAACAGCCTGTTACAGCAATAGCCTGTTACAGCAACAGGCAGTTGTTGTTGCTGTCCAGTTGGAGCAATGGGCCTGTAGATAAAATCCCCATCATGGCGTTAACGCCAACAGAAAAATCAAATTGTATGGAGTTGACGTTTGCTTACTAGATGTCACGTGATTCAAATATGTCAACTGCATACAATGTGATTTTTCCGGTGGCGTTACCGCTAACAGAAAAGGGATTTTGTCTACAGACCCTGGTCTAATCTGGTTTACCGCACACATAATTATTATCTCCAGGTATGTTCAAGTCACATGTAATTGAAGGAAATTCTATTCCCAGTAAGCGGACTCAAATCCAGATACCTACTTATTACCGAGACTTTCCTGATAAAAGCCCCATCATCCTCACCCAACTTTGGAATCGTATACAAGACTAGTCACACTTTCGACCAGAAGAAATGAAACAAATTATTTATTTATTTATACTTCATGCACAAAGGTACAAAGGCGGACATTCTCTACCAGTCAACCAAGGGTGGTGAAGAGATAACATGGCATGTGCATGGCGAGTAAAAAAAAATGTTAATAACCAATTAAAAAGATATAAACTTGCAAATATATGCAGACCTCGCAAACATAATTATATCTATATACATATAATAAAACAGTAACAAAACTGTGTCTGTACATTGAATATATTAAAAAATAAATAATTGAGGGGGGTTTAGGAACAGTAATAGAGCACGAATCCAAAAAAAAAATCTGTCTGTTTGTCTGTATGTCTGTTTGTCTGTTTGTTTGTACACGCTAATCTTCGGAACTACTGGGCGGATTTGAATGATTTTTCTTTTGTTGTATAGGTATTAAGTCTGGGCAACATATAGGCTATAATTTATCTTGGAAACTTGAACACCAGATGCAGAACCGCAACAGACCAGCTAAACTATAAGAGATACAAAAATGGTACCATAGCAAAAATTGTTCCACGTGATGAGCATTTTCTGCTGAGAGAATAAATTTGAAGATCTGGAACACCTGATGTGGAACTCCAAGAGCCCAGCTACACCATGACACATATAGGAATGACGTCTTAGCAAAAGGTGTTCGGTCTGATGGGCATTTCCTGTTGACTTCTAAAAATCGAAGATCAGAAACATCTGATCTTCACCAACGTAACCAGTCGGTTACGTTGGTTTGATTTGCATATCCTCCACGTAACCCCTACGTTACACAAGAATTGCTCGTTTAAAGGTATTAGATTAGATTTGTAACATAAAAATATATTAAAGAAAAGGAGTGGGAAAGTTTACGGTCACTAATTCCCTTTCAACCTCCCCTGGGAGTTGCACAGTACTCTCCTGGCTCAGCCTTGGGCACGACGATCACAGCGGTGTGCTACGCCAGGTGTGGTGACGGTCGGCAGGTGGTGTTGCCAGACCCGAAGTGAGCTCGACGCGGCCACGCGGGATAAATAGGGACCCGGGGGCGCGGAGCTGTTGTCCGGCGGTGTGGACGAGCGGTGGTGCGGCACCCAACGTTGGGATGCACTTGATGTCATTGGATTTAGAAAAATATCCAGGTGTTCAGCCGGAACTTTGGACATGGAATGCAACGTCCAGCGTGTCACAAGATGGCCGAAGGTCATCTCCGCTGATTGTGACACCAAAGCGTAAGCAAAGCGAGATGTACTAGTGCGCTAATGAAGGTGTGTGTGGTTGTCACAATCAGTACGGAGTTTACAATGAGCAATGGATGACTTGACTTTAACAAAGAAACAAGGCATGATTTGCAGATTCGAACCGCGTGGTAAATAGGTACCTACGCGTAACAAAATGCACTGAGCTAGGAGCAAATAGGTTGCATCTGCATTAGAAATAACGCGTAAGGCGTATTAAGCTGCAATAAGAAGAAACTAAACGATTACATAGGTGCACGCCCTAACATAACCTATAAGGTAGGAACACGAAATGTAAAATATAGTTAGCTGTTCAACACTTACCCAATATGGGGTTATGAATTCACTGAGTTTAATATTTAAGACTATTATTAGTCAATTTAAACTGGCTGGCGAGTAAATTGGCGAAGAACATTTAATGGGTAACAGGTGTAACTCTGTCTATCTTTGCCGATGCCGGAATTCGAAAAAAGGACTGTCATGTCCTTCGTCGTGGCTTAAATACGGTAGTTGGCATAGATAACATTCCTCATTTCACACGTTCGGATACCACAATTAGGCGGACTTCACTAGTACTATAGCTAATAGTAACTTTGGACGTCCCTAAATATTAATAATCTGTTAATGTGATTTGACATTTATTTGTTATGGTGAGGTTAATTGTTGATATTTGGTTGTGATTTTAATTGTTTTCAGGTAAAGTAACGATACAACGTTACACTTGTATACCTATATATAATCTGAATCTCAAAAACAGCAGCAACAATTTTCATAAAATTTTGTATGCAGGGATTTCGGGGGCGATAAATCGATCTAGCTAGGTTTCATTTAAAAAAAACACAAAAAAAATACCTACCAAAGCTCGGTCGCCCAGGTACTATTTATAAAGAATAAAAGTTCACTCACCATCATTAATAAAAACATAAAATAGTAATACATTGTGAAACAAAAAATCGACCACTTTGGTCGATGGTGTTACACAAAATGAAAACTGCGAACGTTAACTTACACCACAGAATACTTAATAGTACTACGTACAGAAGGGACACTCCCTTCCCCGCGCTATATCAGATACCGCACCCTTACCCCGCACTAGGAGGGGCTAACCGCCGACTCTTTAGCCAGGGCGCTCAAAATCGTAAGAACTGCAGCGCTGCAGGTACTGCTGACACAAACACACAATTTTGCGATTTATTTTGTTTTAAGTTTTATTTATTAGTTTTAATCTCGATGATTCATTTATTTTCCAAGTTTTCGTCGTTTTATAATAATACAATTAAAACTTCCGTAATAATAACATACCAACATTACCAGCTATTAATATTGCTCTCTCTCTTTATTGTCTTTGTTATGTACTTATGTCCATTTCTTTCACGTTCTATTCATTCTTAGAATTGAAAAGTAGTACCCTACGCACTAACTTTGTCGCGTCGCCCCATTGCGTTGCCGCGTAATGGTACGGGGCGATCGTGAATTCCATATTTTGTAATTAGGTACCTTAATTTACCATTATTGATGAATAAATAAACCTCTTTACATAATAAATATTATAATATTACTTTTATGTCATTACAAATCCGAGTATTCAAAATCAAATATCATTTATTTTATTTCTTTAAGAAATAAATAATTGACAGCTCGGACAAGATCACTTCATAATAATACTCGAAACGTTCGGGTAGTTCCGTCGTCGTTCGGTTCACCCGACGCAAAGCGCTGCACTTTTCACGCCATTTTGTACGCCACGACATCCAACTGATTCAACCCTACTAAAATTCACGCACACATTTGCACGTGTACAGACGTCATTTGGTTTTGTAGTAGTAATAGGTAATTATTTTGCAAGTTTTGTATGAAGTGTCCGACGTGTGCTTACACTATGAAGCTTAGAGTACATGCGCTCGAGTGTTTTATGTACGTCGATAACAATCAAAACCACAAATAGTATAAATACCAAAAGAATCATGGCAGGATTTGTACAAAAAAAGTTTAGAGAAGTTGAAATTCTAATTCCTATATTCTTGGGTACCAAAAGAGTATCTTCAACATTTATAATATTATTTTTAAAACCCCGCAAAAAAAAAAGGATAGTAATTTAACGAAAAGCTCAGTAACAGTGACAATGATAGCCGCCGTTTGAAGGTGAAATTGCATCATTTTATGGGAAATAATATTGTGATATTAATTATAATGATTACTTTTTTCCACACACTTGTCTGCCAATTTTATAGATCCGTCAACATCGCTTGTCACTTCCTTTTTTTTTATAAACACAAAATAGGCATCGAGGTGAAACGAAAAAGTGTTATTTCCATTTCGTAATATTTTAATTATGCGGGGGTTTAAAAATATGGTAAGTATATCAGTCTACTCCTGGCCCCTTATTCACAATAATTCGATTAGATTCCGTACCAAATCGAAAGTCAAAGGATATCGAAGATGTTCTTCAAACGCAATTCACAAATCCGAAACCGAATAATTTTGACCGTTCAACGAACATACGAAAACTGAAGACGGAAATGACATTGTCGAATACGGTTCCTTACCGACACGGAAACGTATCGAATGTTTGTGAATAAGGGGCCTGGTAATGTATTCTCCACATTGGAAAATATTTTAAACCCTCTAAATTACTTTTATTTTTATCATATAAATGAATGTATGAATCTTGCCAGGATTCTTTAACAACCCACATTTTTCCTGGATTATGATGTCAGTGGAAAGGAAAAAACGCTAAAGCGCAAAAATGGAAATTTTGAGAAATGAGTTTTACAGTTTTTTTTTTGTTTTTAATTCATATCTTTTTAATTTTAATTTTGATTTAATTCATCTAAAAATATAACATTATTAAAAAATCTGTAGTACCTACATAGTATAAAAGTATTTATGATATTTATCTCTATTTCACGAAATAGTAGTCGGTATAGTTAAAGGATTTTGAGTAATATGATTTGAAAAATTGCTGATTCGAATTCTTCGAAAATTGCTTATAAATGGTAAAAACCACTTGAAAAACTCGAAAAAATAAAACAACTTAAGCAACTCAGACCATGTTAAGAATAATTGGTAACGATTGCTTATCATATGGAAGTGTCATGCCGTGAAGAAGAAGTGGAAAGATGGCGGATGTGGCGGTACAAGTCAGCAGACTGGGATGAGATGCGCTGGTTTTTCGCGTCGAACCCTTGGCAGCCTGTCTGCTTTTGTTCTAGCGACCCCTCTACCTGCGCGGATGCCGTGACGGAAGTGTTGCGTCAAGGTATGGAGTTTTTTATACCTTATTCCGACGTACCTCTGTCTGGCAAAGCTCGCCCAAGGTTTAGTTCCCAATGCAGACGCGCAGAAGCGCAGAAGCATGAGGCTTACCTAGCCTGTGTTGACGCTCGTCACCGCAAAGCAAGGGACTTACGCCAGAAGAAGACAGCCTTTAATAGAGCTGCCAAGTCTTGCAAGAAGTCGAAAGGAAGCAAACTTGCCCCGTACCCTGCGGGTTGCAAAGCGTTTTGGTTCGTAGCTAAATCGGTCGAGTCGAACTTCTGTCGCCCCTCACTACCTCCATTGCTGAAGCCTGATGGTACTCTGGCTCACACTGCAGAAGAGAAAGCAAACCTATTTGCCTCACTTTTTGCAGAATCTTCGCATCTTGATGCAGGAGACGCGACTCTTCCAACTTTGCCTGGCAGCACGACATCGATGTCTGATACTCGCATTCGCCAGAAGAAAGTTCGAAAAGCGATCTGCAATCTTGATGTGAATAAGGCCAGTGGACCAGATGGTATTCCTGCTCTAGTTCTGAGGACCTGTGCACCTGAATTGTCCCCTGTGCTGACGCGCCTCTTTCAGCTCTCTCTCGAGACTGGATTGGTGCCGAAGTCATGGAAGCTTGCCAACGTGCAGCCCGTGCCCAAAAAAGATAGGCATGCCGATCCTACGAACTACTGGCCTATCTCAGTCACGTCCATTCTCTGCAAGACAATGGAACGTGTTCTTAACAACAGGCTCCTGGCGTACCTTGAAAGTAATGACCTCCTCAGTGACCGTCAATACGACTTCCGCCGAAATCGATCCACTGGGGATCGTCTAGCGTACACCACAACTGGAGTGACGCCATCGAGAAATATGGGTATGCACTTGCCGTCTCCCTGGACATCTTGAGCTTCTTGGCGTTACTTTGACGTCGAGTCTCAATTTTGGGTCGTACATCGAGTCAAAGGCCCAACTGGCTGCCAAAAAGCTAGGAGTCCTCGCAAAGGTGCGAAAGTACTTCACGTCAGAACAGATGCTGAACCTATACCAAGCACAAGTTCGATCGTGCATGGAGTACTGTTCGCACCTCTGGGATGGATACTTCTACTGTGCAGTAGAAGTTATTGAAAGACGTGCTAAGAGGCTCATAGACAACGACTTCCTGGTTAAGGCTAAGCTCCAAAGCCTTGAATCGGTCTTTTATCGAATACATTTCGAAAAGTGTGCTTTGGAATTGCACAACTTAATTCCCCCATCCCCATGCCTTTATGGGACGAGCAGGGATACCGCGAAGCGTCACCGCTATACGGTTGAAGTTCCACGGTCTCGAACCAAGCGCTTTGCTTCAACATTTGTTGTGCGAACTGCCATACTATGGAATTCACTGCCCGCCTCTCTATTCCCCGAAAAATATAATCTGGGTATCTTCAAGGCACGAGTGAACCGGTTTATCATAGGCAAGCGTGCTCCATCTTAAGCCGCATCATCACTTAAGATCAGATGAGTTGCGGCCAAACGCAAGCCTATAACAATATATAAAAAAAAGTACCTACTAATGAAGCGATACACTACACAGGCTATGTAAACAAAATAGCTTAATTGCACAGGCATAACTGAATTAATGCAAGATAAAGTTAATAAAGGTTCAATACTTTAGTTGATGTTGACAAAACTACTAATATAATATATCAAGAAGAAGAAGAAGAAGAAGATTCGGTCCAGTTAACCGTCGTACAATCCATCCATCTTTTCTTTGACCTACCTCTCCCTCTCCATCCATCCAAATTAATATTTTGGAAATATGCAATACATCCCTTCTCTTCACACCTTTTTTTTTTGTTCGGGGTTGAAAATCGTCACGGATGTCCACAGCCCTGGGGTGGGCGGAGGGGTCTATCAGACTCTTACTGACTAAAAACCACCCCGGTGTTCCATCTCACACCTACGTCCGGGGTTGCGGGAACCGGAGGTACTCCCGCAACCCCCGACTGGTGCCGGTCCGCTACGGTGGGCCATATCTCGGGTCAAGGGGGGGAGTGAGGTGTTAGACTCCCCCCCGGACGTCTTAGAGGGGCGCGAGTGGAACACTACGCACCGCCACCTCGGTTCTCTTCACATGCCTATACCAAGACAAACGATTCCCTTTTAACTTACAAAAAAACAGGTTAATCATAAAACAATTATATCTATTGAAAAAATCTTCAAAAATATAACAAAAATTAGCTAATTCAACTTTTTCACGGATTATTTTAAACTAAGGGAAGAGAGAGTATCGAGGCGTGAGTGTTGATTCCACCAAACATGTAAAAACTTTTACTCTTCGCCACGATACAGTCTCCCGTTGAGATGAAGTCTTAAACTTTAAAAAATATATTTATATTAACACTAAAATGAACCGTGAATTTAACTTTAATTTTATTCTTTGAGGAGAATCCACTTTTAAATCCCGTTTACAGTTGCATGCCTTGTTCTGGTGGAAGTACTGAAACAAAATAAAGGTTATTTTTAAATTGTTTATCATTGTTATTAGGCCTCTCTTACTCTTCTTCCAACTCTCTCTATTTAGAGCTATTTGGATCTAGTCATTGCCAATTGAGTCTAGATCATACTGTTTCTGAAGGCGGTTCTCTTATTTGTAAAAAAAAGCTTTTTATTTTTCTCTTCTCTTCTTCTTTTTAGTACTTCCTTCTCATCCAAATCCATTAAGAAACGGCAACACAGTTAAAACAGAGATTAAAAGTAACTACTCCAAAGATTGAAGAAACTAAAACGTCGTTGATGTAAAATTTTTGGGTATTTGTTGATTTTTTTTAAAAGTGCTAAGTCAATTTCGATAAAATTTATATTGGACCACCCCTGAGAATTTTCGAAATCGTACATCAATTTCGAAAATTCGTTTCAATTGCCGGATAAATCGCGTAACAAATATACAAGTCGACTTGAGAACCTCCTTCATTTTGAAGTCCGTTAAAAAATTGATTGCATGTAGCGGAGATGAGAATGTTGAGATGGACGTGTGGAATGACCAGGCTGGATGAGGTAAGAAATAAATACATTAGAGGAAACAAGTCCACTCGAATTATGAAGGGGTCTGCTGCTTCAAACCAGAAATAAACTATAGCGATGTTTCTTAACAGTTTACAGGGTGGCAATCTTATGAAAATAAATATATTATTTTAAATCAGACAGCATTTTCAGCATATTAATTTTTCGTACCGTAAGATCGTTTCCTGTAGCGGTCGTATGCCAATTTACCTCCAACGGCAAAAAGTGTGCCTGCTCCAAAGGAACAAAATAGTATTGCAAGTAGAGTTGTCAACGCATACACATTTTCTTCATCTTTTCGATTATTTGTCAAAGGGCTCGCTCTGAAAAACAATTACACAAATAAAACTAATTTTAGCAATAGACGTTTATTATTAAACGTCTATTTTGTAATCTATACTTAATATTATAAATCTAAAGAGTTTGTTTGTTTGTTTGAACGCGCTAATCTCAAGATGTACTGGTTCGGATTGGAAAAATATTTTTGTGTTGGATATAGTTCATTTATCGAGGAAGGCTATAGGCCTATGCGAAGCCGGGCCGGTCGCTAGTGAGATTATAAAAATGCCCGATGGATTTAATATCGAAGGGCACTGATGGATGCCCGACGTGGATGGTGGATGTGGCGCATTGCTGAGTTTTATTTTTGCGAAAACTTGTTTAGCGAAAGATTGTTCGTTGCGTCTGTCGAATGTTCGCTAACAAATAAGCGAAGCAAAGTCTCGCCGGGGCAATACAGTGTCGTTTCAGTTTCCAACTTAATTAAACCGAAAGCCTTACTTAAAACTTGCCTTAAATCATTAACGGCCTAGAACTGGTTTTAAGAAGCCACAGTTTCACATAGCCCCTACTTCATTAGAATCTCCTCACTTCTAAGGTTTTTATGTAAAAATCACTAAACAATACTGGGTTGCTGACTTTTAGTAGACTTGGGTGATTTTTTAAATATTTAATTCAAAAACTTACATCTCTCCTTCGCCTGGCTTGGTTGTAACTGCGTCCGAGTTCGATGTTCGTTTATCACCCTTGTGATCCCCTGATTCTGATGTTCCTTTACCACCCTTGTGCTCTCCTGTTCCTGATTCCGATGTTCCTTTATCACCCTTGTGCTCTTCTGATTCTGATCCCCATGTTCCTGTATCACATTTGTGTTCTCCTGATTCGGATGTTCCTTTATCACCCTTGTGCTCTTCTGATTCTGATCCCCATGTTCCTTTATAACCTTTGTGTTTTCCTGATTCTGATTTTCCTTTATCACCCTTGTGGTCTACTGTTCCTGATCCCGATGTTCCTTTATCACCCTTGTGATCTTCTGTGTCTGATGTTCCTCTATCACCCTTGTGTTCTCCTGATTCTGATGTTCCTTTATCACCCTCGTGGTCAACTGTTCCGGATTCCAAGGTTCCTTTTTCACCCTTGTGCTCTTCTGATTCTGATCCCCATGTTCCTTTATCACCTTTGTGTTCTCCTGATTTTGATGTTCCTTTATCACCCTCGTGGTCTACTGTTTCTGATCCTGATGTTCCTTTATCACCCTTGTGCTCTTCTGATTCTGATCCCCATTTTCCTTTATCACCTTTGTGATCTTCTGAGTCTGATGTTCCTCTATCACCCTTGTGTTCTCCTGATTCTGATGTTCCTTTATCACCCTTGTGGTCTACTGTTCCTGATTACGATGTTCCTTTATCACCTTTGTGCTCTTCTGATTCTGATCCCCATGTTCCTTTATCACCTTTGTGTTCTCCTGATTCTGATGTTCTTTTATCACCCTTGTGGTCTACTGTTCCTGATCCCGATGTTCCATGATCACCCTTGTACTCTTCTGATTCTGATCCCCATGTTCCTTTATCACCTTTGTGTTTTCCTGATTCTAATGTTCCTTTGTCACCCTTGTGCTTTTCTGATTCTGATCCCCATGTTCCTTTATCACTTTTGTGTTCTCCTGATTCTGTTGTTCCTTTATCACCCTTGTGGTCTACTGTTCCTGATCCCGATGTTCCATTATCACCCTTGTGCTCTTCTGATTCTGATCCCCATGTTCCTTTATCACCTTTGTGTTCTCCTGATTCTAATGTTCCTTTATCACCCTTGTGCTTTTCTGATTCTGATCCCCATGTTCCTTTATCACTTTTGTGTTCTCCTGATCCATGTTCCTTTATCACCCTTGTGCTCTTCTGATTCTGATCCCCATGTTCCTTTATCACCCTTGTGTTCTCCTGATTCTAATGTTCATTTATCACCCTTGTGCTCTTCTGATTCTGATCCCCATGTTCCTTTATCACCTTTGTGTTCTCCTGATTCTGTTGTTCCTTTATCACCTTTGTGTTCTCCTGATTCTGATGTTCCTTTATCACCCTTGTGCTCTTCTGATTCTGATCCCCATGTTCCTTTATCACCTTTGTGTTCTCCTGATTCTGTTGTTTCTTTATCACCCTTGTGGTCTACTGTTCCTGATTCTGATGTTCCTTTATCACCCTTGTGCTCACCTGATTCTAATCCCCATGTTCCTTTATCACCCTTGTGTTCTTTTGTTTCTGATGTTCCTTTATCACCCTTGTGCTCTTCTGATTCTGATCCCCATGTTCCTTTATCACCTTTGTGTTCTCCTGATTCTGATGTTCCTTTATCACCCTTGTGGTCTACTGTTCCTGATCCTGATGTTCCTTTATCACCCTTGTGCTCTTCTGATTCTGATCCCCATGTTCCTTTATAACCTTTGTGTTTTCCTGATTCTGATTTTCCTTTATCACCCTTGTGGTCTACTGTTCCTGATCCCGATGTTCTTTTATCACCCTTGTGATCTTCTGTGTCTGATCCCCATGTTCCTTTATCACCTTTGTGTTCTCCTGATTCTGATGTTCCTTTATAACCCTGCAGGTCTACTGTTCCTGTTCCTGATGTTCCTTTATCACCCTTGTGCTCTTTTGATTCTGATCCCCATGTTCCTTTATCACCTTTGTGTTCTCCTGATTCTGTTGTTTCTTTATCACCCTTGTGGTCTACTGTTCCTGATCCTGATGTTAATTTATCACCCTTGTGCTCTTTTAAATCTGATCCCCATGTTCCTTTACCACCTTTGTGTTCTCCTGATTCTGATGTTCCTTTATCACCCTTGTGCTCTTCTGATTCTGATCCCCATGTTCCTTTATCATCTTTGTGATCTTCTGAGTCTGATGTTCCTTTATCACCCTTGTGTTCTCCTGATTCTGATGTTCCTTTATCACCCCTGTGGTCTACTGTTCCTGATTCCGATGTTCCTTTATCACCCTTGTGCTCTTCTGATTCTGATCCCGATGTTCCTTTATCACCTTTGTGTTCTCCTGATTCTGATGTTCCTTTATCACCCTTGTGGTCTACTGTTCCTGATCCTGATGTTCCTTTATCACCTTTGTGCTCTTCTGATTCTGATCCCCATGTTCCTTTATCGCCTTTGTGTTCTCCTGATTCTGATGTTCCTTTATCACCCTTGTGGTCTACTGTTCCTGATCCTGATGTTCCTTTATCACCCTTGTGCTCTTCTGATTCTGATCCCCATGTTCCTTTATCACCTTTGTGTTCTCCTGATTCTGTTGTTCTTTTATCACCTTTGTGTTCTCTTGATTCTGATGTTCCTTTATCACCCTTGTGCTCTTCTGATTCTGATCCCCATGTTCCTTTATCACCTTTGTGTTCTCCTGATTCTGTTGTTCCATTATCACCTTTGTGATCTTCTGAGTCTGATGTTTCTCTATCACCCTTGTGTTCTCCTGATTCTGATGTTCCTTTATCACCCTTGTGGTCTACTGTTCCTGATTCCGATACAAACATTTCGACACAGACATTCAGCTCCTTCATAATTATTTACTATACAAGGAGTAATTGCTGAAGGATGTCTTTGAAAAATATGAGTTGTCTCAACAGCAACTTAGTGAACGCTTGTTTGAGGCTGGGGAACTGTTGGATTTGGTGAAGGACAATGTTGAAAAGTATGAGTCTTTAACTAATAACCTTTCATGCAGCTGTGCTGACCCACCACCACCAGTCAAGCTGAGACTGAGGGGGCTCAGTCTCAGCTTGACTTGCCTTCACCGCTGGCTCTTCCATCAAGCACTTGTATTATTACACAACAAAATAATAATAAAACTATTTTATTTTGTGACGAATTAGGTTCAGGCTTTGGGAAAATACTACACAACTACCTCAGCCATAGTTTTACTAATCATAGCTACCACAACATAAGTTTTAGACAAATGATAAGGAGAATTATAAATTCAAACATAGACCATTATTCTACTATGGTTTTATTGTTAGGTAATAGTATTGGTGTAACTAAAAAGGACATAGTGGATGGTGTGGACTCCTTATTAAAGTCTAATGTAGGAAAGATAATGTTGTGTACCTTTCCGTATTCTGATACATTATCATAATTATGAGGAAAATAATAACATTTTTAAATTAAATAGTACCTTACATATGTTGACATGTTGTCATAGTGACAAATTATTTTATTTTGACTCTAACAAAAGTTTTTTAGTGGTTTTAAGTTGACTCAGAGAACTTTATCTCTGTCTGGAGAATGTAGACATTTAATTGCTATGTTGATAGCATAATTATAATATTAATGATGTTATAGCCAATATAACAAACTGTAGTATAAGTGACGAAACTGTGTTGTCTAGTTCCACTAACAACATAGTAATTGATTATTGTGAATCCTCATGTTGTACGAAGGAGAGTCCACCCACAATACTCCTCCGTGACACCAGCTGAGGTCGAGGCGGCCATCGCCCGTGTTGGCGGATGTCTGCCTGCGGATGTGAAGACGGGTGAGATCCGCGTCGACGCTTCCGGGCTCGCCACGATCTAGGTGCGGTGTCCGGTGGCGGCGGCCAATAAAGTCGCCGACGGCGGGCGTTTGTTGGTGGGAGAGGTTGCAGCGAGGGCGAAGCTGCTGCAGCCCAGGGTTATGCGGTGCTTCCGGTGCCTTGACATTGGGCATGTCAGGGCTCGGTGCACCGGCCAGGTCGACCGCAGCGATCAGTGTTATCGCTGCAGTCAGCCCGGTCACAAGGCGGCCCAGTGCTCCGCGGTGCCAAACTGCAGCCTCTGTACAGCTGCAGGGAAGCCCGCTGGGCACACAGCGGGCGGAAAGGCCTGTGCGACCCCCAGGAAGAGAGGGGGTGCCAAGGCTGCAGGGGGCCTGGTATGGGGGTATGGTATTCAATCAAGGAAAAACGAGCAAGTAAGTTAAATAACACGTAGGACTTACCTTAACGGTTTTATTCAACGTTTGCTTGAAAAAAAAATTGTAATGGAGTTAACCCTAGAGTGGGCGCGTCTTTCCGCGAAACGTCAGTGGGCGCGTGGGGAGCATTTTGCCGCTCCTTCTCATTGACGATTTGAAGTAGGAATACTTCATTTGATTTAATTTTTTTTCTCAGGATTTAAGTAAAATACAATTAAGTAATGATAAATCAACATATTTATTGAACACAGTTTTAGGAACTTTGGTTCATAAAAGATTTTGGAAAACGTAACATTTTAATTGACTTTTTTAACATAATCTACATTACCCTGCATAATAATAATTTTAATGGAAAAAAAGTAACAACATTATATATTTTCTACATCTACAGGATATGTTTTAGCAAAACAGTCTTCACATAAGTATGTACAATGTTCATTGCACAGTAATTTTGAGCATCTGCAACATCGTTTTTTCGTGCGCCTGTTTTCCTTTGTTGGATATATATTTGCCCTCCTTCTTTGAAGATAATGCTTGTTATATAGGTACAAAGCGAGCAATTTGGTTCCTGAATGAAAAAAAAAATGTCTCAATAGAAGACCTTGTGGTCATATATGGTTTAACTAGAACCATCGTAATCTCATAAGATCTTCCATCAAATTATTTATTTTTCATTTTAATCACGTGATACTTTTAAATCCTGAAATTATAAACGTTTTTTTTAGTTTTTACAATAAATACACCATAAAATAAAGACAACATTTTAATTTTGCAAACAATTTTGACACAATTTTTACTTACGTGAGTAGGCGCGCGGTGAGCAAATTGCCGCCTAGCGACGATGGTATGAAGTTCCACCTCCAGCGGCTCCGCGCACCCTGAGGACGTCCAGCCTTTCGGCACGAGTTGCGAACGAAACAAGGGGCAGCTACTACAAAGCGCAAACTTAACGGGCAATTGGTTTACGAATTATTAACGTTTTTTTGGTGAGGGCGGCAAAATGCTCATAGCGCGCCCACTCTAGGGTTAAAGCGATTCATGCGCAGCTACCTAATTAAATTCAAGTAAATTGATAAAAACGACCAATTGTGTTTTTTACGGTAAATTAGTTCGTTTGATAACCGATAAGAAAACCTATTTCACTGCCCGCCTCTCTGTTACCCATTATGAGCTCAACTGGTAATTAGGAGACACAATAGTTAAACAATGACATACGACCAATATTTGGCTTCTGGACATTTAAAGGGCTATGTGTAATCAGGGTATCTTGGTACGAGTCAACCGGTTCATCCTAGGCAAGTCTGCTCCACCTTATGCCGCAATATTAGTAATACATATTATATTAAATTAGATTGTTTAGTGCGATTGCCAAGTCAATCTATTTATTTAAAATATAAAACATTTTGCTCATGCTCATTATATAAGATGTTGTTAGGTTAGCTATTTTAGTAATAACTTAAGACAGCGGTAGGTCGATTCTGTAAAATTCAAACAACAACTCGCATCTCACATCTATATTCACTCTCACTTCGCATGGTTCAAAATGACCTTGATAATTTTGACACTTCGAATCGGGTTCGAGTGCGAAGTGAGCGTCGAAGTGACGGGGAAATTACCTTACAGAATGCCACTTCTTACGTCATCTCATACTTTATCTGTCAAAATGTCCCTGTCAATTTAGTTCAACTAGCTGACACGCTCGCAAGTGTGGCGCAAGTGTAAATTTGAATTATCAACCGAGTTTTTAGAATGCCAATCAAGAAACTCACAGCGGATTCAGATTCGAAGTTTACAATGAGGTCTTACAGAATCACACTCCTGGTCCCTTAAGTAGAAACTAAATAAATTAACCGACTTGGTATTACATAGATCTCCCAACTTTCTAGAAGAACTGAGTTGCGAGACTTGGGTTTTATTACAAGTTATGTTTTTGATGGCGATGTCGATTGATGAGTGATGATGACTTTAGCTGGTCTAAAGGTTCACATGATGACATAAGGAGAAGTTATTTCATAACAATAGTTAATCTATACATATAATAAAACAGTAACAAAACTGTGTCTGTACATTGAATATATTAAAAAAATAATAATTGAGGGGGGTTTAGGAACAGTAATAAAGAACGAATCCAAAAAAAAAATTCTGTCTGTTTGTCTGTTTGTTTGTACACGCATACTTCGGAACTACTAGGCGGATTTGAATGATTTTTCTTTTGTAGTATAGGTATTAAGTCTGCGCAACATATAGGCTATAATTTATCTTGGAAACTTGAACACCTGATGCAGAACCGCAACAGACCAGCTAAACTATAAGAGATACAAAAATGGTACTAAAGCAAAAATTGTTCCACGTGACGAGCATTCTTTGCTGAGAGAATAAATTTGAAGATCTGGAACACCTGATGTGGAACTCCAAGAGCCCAGCTACACCATGACACATATAGTAATGACGTCTTAGCAAAAGTTGTTCGGTCTGATGGGCATTTCCTGTTGACTTATAAAAATCGAAGATCAGAAACATCTGATGTGAAAATCAAAGCTAATAACTAAAATAAAAGCTATCACTAATTTCACTGTATCTTATAAAATAACATAAGCTGCGAGTACCACCACGCGGTGAAGGCGGTAACAGCTTAGGACTGATTTTTGATGACGATGGTATATCATTGAAAATTTGACTCTACTGGCCAAAATTGAACCGAATTCGACATCAGACGTTTCAGATCTTCGATTTTGCCAACCCCGTTGTCGCTGGCATAAGCAACAGGATCCGCGTACGAAGTCGCGGGCAGAAGCTAGTCATTAATATATTATTGACCAGATTAATATACTATAAACTTGCTTCCCGCAGTCTGTTCCTCACCATCACACACCGATGATAAAGCAACAACTCCAGCATTACACACCGCTGATAAAGCAACAACTCCACCATCACACACCGATGAAGAAACAACAACTTCGCCAACTCAGACCGATAAAGAAACAACAACCCCACCATCATACACCCATGATGAAACAACAACCCCACCATCACACACCCATGTTGAAGCAATAACCTCACCATCACACACCGATGAAGAAACAACAACTTCGCCATCACAGACCGATGAAGAAACAACAACCCCACCATCACACACCCATGGTGAAGCAACAACTCCACCATCACACACCGATGAAGAAACAACAACCCCACCATCACACATCGATGGTAAAGCAACAACCCCACCATCACATACCGATGAAGAAACAACAACCCCACCATCACACACCCATGTTGAAGCAATAACCTTACCATTACACACCGATGAAGAAACAACAACTACGCCATCACAGACCGATGAAGAAACAACAACCCCGCCATCACACACCGATGATAAAGCAACAACTCCACCATCACACACCGATGAAGAAACAACAACCCCACCATCACACACCCATGTTGAAGCAATAACCTTACCATCACACACCGATGAAGAAACAACAACTCCGCCATCACAGACCGATGAAGAAACAACAACCCCACCATCACACACCCATGGTGAAGCAACAACTCCACCATCACACACCGATGAAGAAACAACAACCCCACCATCACACATGGATGGTAAAGCAACAACCCCACTATCACACACCGATAAAGAAACAACAACCCCGCCATCACACACCGATGATAAAGCAACAACCCCACTATCACACACCGATAAAGAAACAACAACCCCGCCATCACACACTAATAAAAAAACAACAACCCCACCATCACACACTGATGATAAAGCAACAACTTCACCATCACACACCGATGAAGAATCAACAAGCCCACCATCACACACCGATGATAAAGCAACAACTCCACCATCACACACCGATGATAAAGCAACAACTCCACCATCACACACCGATGAAGAAACAACAACCCCGCCATCACACACCGATGAAGAAACAACAACCCCGCCATCACACACCGATGAAGAAACAACATCCCCACCATCACATACCGATGAAGAAACAACAACTCCGCCATCACACACTGATGTCAAAGCAACAACCCCAGCATCACACACCGTTGATAAAGCATTAACTCCACCATCACACACCGACGATAAAGCAACAACCCCAGCATTACACACCGCTGATAAAGCAACAACTCCACTATCACACACCGATGAAAAAACAACAACCTCCCCATCTCAGACCGATGAAGAAATAACAACCCCGCCATCACACACCGATGATAAAGCAACAACTCCACCATCACACACCGATGAAGAAACAACAACCTCGCCATCACACACCGATGCAGAAACAACAACCCCGCCATCACACACTAATGAAGAAACAACCACCCCACCATCACACACTGATGATAAAGCAACAACTCCACCATCACACACCGATGAAGAATCAACAAGCCCGCCATCACACACCGATGATAAAGCAACAACTCCACCATCACACACCGATGAAGAAACAACAACCCCGCCATCACACACCCATGACGAAACAACAACCCCGCCATCACACACTGATGATAAAGCAACAACTCCAGCATCACACATCGATAATAAAGCAACACCTCCACCATCACAGACCGATGAAGAAACAACAACCCCACCATCACACACCCATGGTGAAGCAACAACTCCACCATCACACACCGATGAAGAAACAACAACCCCACCATCTCACATCGATGGTAAAGCAACAACTCCGCCATCACACACCGATGTCAAAGCAACAACCCCAGCATCACACACCGCTGATAAAGCATTAACTCCACCATCACACACCGATGATAAAGCAAAAACCCCAGCATTACACACCGCTGATAAAGCAACAACTCCACCATCACACACCGATGAAGAAACAACTTCACCATCACACACTGATGAAGAAACAACAACCCCGTCATCATACACCGATGAAGAAATAACAACCCCGCCATCACACACCGATGATAAAGCAACAACTCCACCATCACACACCGATGAAGAAACAGCAACCCCGTCATCACACACCGATGAAGAAACAACAACCCCACAATCACACACCGATGATAAAGCAACAACTCCACCATCACACACCGATGAAGAAACAGCAACCCCGCCATCACACACTGATGAAGAAACAACAACCCCACCATCACACACCGATGATAAAGCAACAACCCCACCATCACACACCGATGATAAAGCAACAACCCTAGCATCACACACCGATGATAAAGCAACAACCCCACCATCACACACCGATGATAAAGCATCAACCCCGTCATCACACACTGATGAAGAAACAACAACCCCACCATCACACACCGATGATAAAGCAACAACCCTAGCATCACACACCGATGATAAAGCAACAACTCCACCATCACACACCGATGATAAAGCAACAACCCCACCATCACACACCGATGATAAAGCAACAACCCTAGCATCACACACCGATGATAAAGCAACAACCCCACCATCACACACCGATGATAAAGCATCAACCCCGTCATCACACACTGATGAAGAAACAACAACCCCACCATCACACACCCATGATGAAACAACAACCCCACCATCACACACCCATGTTGAAGCAATAACCTCACCATCACACACCGATGAAGAAACAACAACTTCGCCATCACAGACCGATGAAGAAACAACAACCCCACCATCACACACCCATGGTGAAGCAACAACTCCACCATCACACACCGATGAAGAAACAACAACCCCACCATCACACATCGATGGTAAAGCAACAACCCCACCATCACATACCGATGAAGAAACAACAACCCCACCATCACACACCCATGTTGAAGCAATAACCTTACCATTACACACCGATGAAGAAACAACAACTACGCCATCACAGACCGATGAAGAAACAACAACCCCGCCATCACACACCGATGAAAAGCAACAACTCCACCATCACACACCGATGAAGAAACAACAACCCCACCATCACACACCCATGTTGAAGCAATAACCTTACCATCACACACCGATGAAGAAACAACAACTCCGCCATCACAGACCGATGAAGAAACAACAACCCCACCATCACACACCCATGGTGAAGCAACAACTCCACCATCACACACCGATGAAGAAACAACAACCCCACCATCACACATGGATGGTAAAGCAACAACCCCACTATCACACACCGATAAAGAAACAACAACCCCGCCATCACACACCGATGATAAAGCAACAACCCCACTATCACACACCGATAAAGAAACAACAACCCCGCCATCACACACTAATAAAAAAACAACAACCCCACCATCACACACTGATGATAAAGCAACAACTTCACCATCACACACCGATGAAGAATCAACAAGCCCACCATCACACACCGATGATAAAGCAACAACTCCACCATCACACACCGATGATAAAGCAACAACTCCACCATCACACACCGATGAAGAAACAACAACCCCGCCATCACACACCGATGAAGAAACAACAACCCCGCCATCACACACCGATGAAGAAACAACATCCCCACCATCACACACCGATGAAGAAACAACAACTCCGCCATCACACACTGATGTCAAAGCAACAACCCCAGCATCACACACCGTTGATAAAGCATTAACTCCACCATCACACACCGATGATAAAGCAACAACCCCAGCATTACACACCGCTGATAAAGCAACAACTCCACTATCACACACCGATGAAAAAACAACAACCTCCCCATCTCAGACCGATGAAGAAATAACAACTCCACCATCACACACCGATGAAGAAACAACAACCTCGCCATCACACACCGATGCAGAAACAACAACCCCGCCATCACACACTAATGAAGAAACAACCACTCCACCATCACACACTGATGATAAAGCAACAACTCCACCATCACACACCGATGAAGAATCAACAAGCCCGCCATCACACACCGATGATAAAGCAACAACTCCACCATCACACACCGATGAAGAAACAACAACCCCGCCATCACACACCCATGATGAAACAACAACCCCGCCATCACACACTGATGATAAAGCAACAACTCCAGCATCACACATCGATAATAAAGCAACACCTCCACCATCACAGACCGATGAAGAAACAACAACCCCACCATCACACACCCATGGTGAAGCAACAACTCCACCATCACACACCGATGAAGAAACAACAACCCCACCATCACACATCGATGGTAAAGCAACAACTCCGCCATCACACACCGATGTCAAAGCAACAACCCCAGCATCACACACCGCTGATAAAGCATTAACTCCACCATCACACACCGATGATAAAGCAAAAACCCCAGCATTACACACCGCTGATAAAGCAACAACTCCACCATCACACACCGATGAAGAAACAACTTCACCATCACACACTGATGAAGAAACAACAACCCCGTCATCATACACCGATGAAGAAATAACAACCCCGCCATCACACACCGATGATAAAGCAACAACTCCACCATCACACACCGATGAAGAAACAGCAACCCCGTCATCACACACCGATGATAAAGCAACAACCCCACCATCACACACCGATGATAAAGCAACAACCCTAGCATCACACACCGATGATAAAGCAACAACCCCACCATCACACACCGATGATAAAGCATCAACCCCGTCATCACACACTGATGAAGAAACAACAACCCCACCATCACACACCGATGATAAAGCAACAACCCTAGCATCACACACCGATGATAAAGCAACAACTCCACCATCACACACCGATGAAGAAACAACAACCCCGCCATCACACACCGATGAAGAAACAACAACCCAGCCATCACACACCGATGAAGAAACAACATCCCCACCATCACACACCAATGAAGAAACAACAACTCCGCCATCACACACCGATGTCAAAGCAACAACCTCAGCATCACACACCGCTGATAAAGCAACAACTCCACCATCACACACCGATGTCAAAGCAACAACCCCAGCATCACACACCGCTGATAAAGCAACAACTCCACCATCACACACCGATGTCAAAGCAACAACCCCAGCATCACACACCGCTGATAAAGCAACAACCCCAGCATTACACACCGCTGATAAAGCAACAACTCCACTATCACACACCGATGAAAAAACAACAACCTCCCCATCTCAGACCGATGAAGAAATAACAACCCCGCCATCACACACCGATGATAAAGCAACAACTCCACCATCACACACCGATGAAGAAACAACAACCTCGCCATCACACACCGATGCAGAAACAACAACCCCGCCATCACACACTAATGAAGAAACAACCACCCCACCATCACACACTGATGATAAAGCAACAACTCCACCATCACACACCGATGAAGAATCAACAAGCCCGCCATCACACACCGATGATAAAGCAACAACTCCACCATCACACACCGATGAAGAAACAACAACCCCGCCATCACACACCCATGATGAAACAACAACCCCGCCATCACACACTGATGATAAAGCAACAACTCCAGCATCACACATCGATAATAAAGCAACACCTCCACCATCACAGACCGATGAAGAAACAACAACCCCACCATCACACACCCATGGTGAAGCAACAACTCCACCATCACACACCGATGAAGAAACAACAACCCCACCATCACACATCGATGGTAAAGCAACAACTCCGCCATCACACACCGATGTCAAAGCAACAACCCCAGCATCACACACCGCTGATAAAGCATTATCTCCACCATCACACACCGATGATAAAGCAAAAACCCCAGCATTACACACCGCTGATAAAGCAACAACTCCACCATCACACACCGATGAAGAAACAACTTCACCATCACACACTGATGAAGAAACAACAACCCCGTCATCATACACCGATGAAGAAATAACAACCCCGCCATCACACACCGATGATAAAGCAACAACTCCACCATCACACACCGATGAAGAAACAGCAACCCCGTCATCACACACCGATGAAGAAACAACAACCCCACAATCACACACCGATGATAAAGCAACAACTCCACCATCACACACCGATGAAGAAACAGCAACCCCGCCATCACACACTGATGAAGAAACAACAACCCCACCATCACACACCGATGATAAAGCAACAACCCCACCATCACACACCGATGATAAAGCAACAACCCTAGCATCACACACCGATGATAAAGCAACAACCCCACCATCACACACCGATGATAAAGCATCAACCCCGTCATCACACACTGATGAAGAAACAACAACCCCACCATCACACACCGATGATAAAGCAACAACCCTAGCATCACACACCGATGATAAAGCAACAACTCCACCATCACACACCGATGAAGAAACAACAACCCCGCCATCACACACCGATGAAGAAACAACAACCCAGCCATCACACACCGATGAAGAAACAACATCCCCACCATCACACACCAATGAAGAAACAACAACTCCGCCATCACACACCGATGTCAAAGCAACAACCTCAGCATCACACACCGCTGATAAAGCAACAACTCCACCATCACACACCGATGTCAAAGCAACAACCCCAGCATCACACACCGCTGATAAAGCAACAACTCCACCATCACACACCGATGTCAAAGCAACAACCCCAGCATCACACACCGATGAAGAAACAACAACCCCACCATCACACATCGATGGTAAAGCAACAACTCCGCCATCACACACCGATGTCAAAGCAACAACCCCAGCATCACACACCGCTGATAAAGCATTAACTCCACCATCACACACCGATGATAAAGCAAAAACCCCAGCATTACACACCGCTGATAAAGCAACAACTCCACCATCACACACCGATAAAGAAACAACTTCACCATCACACACTGATGAAGAAACAACAACCCCGTCATCATACACCGATGAAGAAATAACAACCCCGCCATCACACACCGATGATAAAGCAACAACTCCACCATCACACACCGATGAAGAAACAGCAACCCCGTCATCACACACCGATGAAGAAACAACAACCCCACAATCACACACCGATGATAAAGCAACAACTCCACCATCACACACCGATGAAGAAACAGCAACCCCGCCATCACACACTGATGAAGAAACAACAACCCCACCATCACACACCGATGATAAAGCAACAACCCCACCATCACACACCGATGATAAAGCAACAACCCTAGCATCACACACCGATGATAAAGCAACAACCCCACCATCACACACCGATGATAAAGCATCAACCCCGTCATCACACACTGATGAAGAAACAACAACCCCACCATCACACACCGATGATAAAGCAACAACCCTAGCATCACACACCGATGATAAAGCAACAACTCCACCATCACACACCGATGAAGAAACAACAACCCCGCCATCACACACCGATGAAGAAACAACAACCCAGCCATCACACACCGATGAAGAAACAACATCCCCACCATCACACACCAATGAAGAAACAACAACTCCGCCATCACACACCGATGTCAAAGCAACAACCTCAGCATCACACACCGCTGATAAAGCAACAACTCCACCATCACACACCGATGTCAAAGCAACAACCCCAGCATCACACACCGCTGATAAAGCAACAACTCCACCATCACACACCGATGTCAAAGCAACAACCCCAGCATCACACACCGCTGATAAAGCATTAACTCCACCATCACACACCGATGATAAAGCAACAACCCCAGCATTACACACCGCTGATAAAGCAACAACTTCACCACCACACGCCGATGAAGAAATAACAAACTCGCCATCTCAGACCTATGAAGAAACAGCAACCCCGTCATCACACACTGATGAAGAAACAACAACCCCACCATCACACACCGATGATAAAGCAACAACCATAGCATCACACACCGATGATAAAGCAACAACTCCACCATCACACACCGATGAAGAAACAACAACCCCACCATCACACACCGATGAAGAAACAACAACCCCGCCATCACACACCGATGAAGAAACAATATCCCCACCATCACACACCGATGAAGAAACAACAACTCCGCCATCACACACCGATGTCAAAGCAACAACCCTAGCATCACACACCGCTGATAAAGCAACAACTCCACCATCACACACCGATGTCAAAGCAACAACCCTAGCATCACACACCGATGATAAAGCAACAACCCCAGCATTACACACCGCTGATAAAGCAACAACTCCACCATCACACACCGATGAAGAAACAACAACCTCGCCATCTCAGACCGATGAAGAAACAACAACCCCACCATCACACACCCATGGTGAAGCAACAACCCCGCCATCACACACTGATGATAAAGCAACAACTCCAGCATCACACATCGATAATAAAGCAACACCTCCACCATCACACACCGATGAAGAAACAACAACCCCACCATCACACACCCATGTTGAAGCAATAACCTCACCATCACACACCGATGAAGAAACAACAACTCCGCCATCACACACCGATGTCAAAGCAACAACCTCAGCATCACACACCGCTGATAAAGCAACAACTCCACCATCACACACCGATGTCAAAGCAACAACCCCAGCATCACACACCGCTGATAAAGCAACAACTCCACCATCACACACCGATGTCAAAGCAACAACCCCAGCATCACACACCGCTGATAAAGCATTAACTCCACCATCACACACCGATGATAAAGCAACAACCCCAGCATTACACACCGCTGATAAAGCAACAACTCCACCACCACACGCCGATGAAGAAATAACAAACTCGCCATCTCAGACCTATGAAGAAACAGCAACCCCGTCATCACACACTGATGAAGAAACAACAACCCCACCATCACACACCGATGATAAAGCAACAACCATAGCATCACACACCGATGATAAAGCAACAACTCCACCATCACACACCGATGAAGAAACAACAACCTTACCATCACACACCGATGAAGAAACAACAACCCCGCCATCACACACCGATGAAGAAACAATATCCCCACCATCACACACCGATGAAGAAACAACAACTCCGCCATCACACACCGATGTCTAAGCAACAACCCTAGCATCACACACCGCTGATAAAGCAACAACTCCACCATCACACACCGATGTCAAAGCAACAACCCTAGCATCACACACCGATGATAAAGCAACAACCCCAGCATTACACACCGCTGATAAAGCAACAACTCCACCATCACACACCGATGAAGAAACAACAACCTCGCCATCTCAGACCGATGAAGAAACAACAACCCCACCATCACACACCCATGGTGAAGCAACAACCCCGCCATCACACACTGATGATAAAGCAACAACTCCAGCATCACACATCGATAATAAAGCAACACCTCCACCATCACACACCGATGAAGAAACAACAACCCCACCATCACACACCCATGTTGAAGCAATAACCTCACCATCACACACCGATGAAGAAACAACAACTCCGCCATCACAGACCGATGAAGACACAACAACCCCACCATCACACACCCATGGTGAAGCAACAACTCCACCATCACACACCGATGAAGAAACAACAACCCCACCATCACATATCGATGGTAAAGCAACAACCCCACTATCACACACCGATAAAGAAACAACAACCCCGCCATCACACACCGCTGATAAAGCAACAACTCCACCATCACACACCGATGTCAAAGCAACAACCCCAGCATCACACACCGCTGATAAAGCATTATCTCCACCATCACACACCGATGATAAAGCAAGAACTCCACCATCACACACCGATGAAGAAACAGCAACCCCGCCATCACACACTGATGAAGAAACAACAAGCCCGCCATCACACACCGATGATAAAGCAACAACCCTAGCATCACACACCGATGAAGAAATAACAACCCCGCCATCACACACCGATGATAAAGCAATAACTCCACCATCACACACCGATGAAGAAACAGCAACCCCGCCATCACACATTGATGAAGAAACAACAACCCCACCATCACACACCGATGATAAAGCAACAACCCCACCATCACACACCTATGATAAAGCAACACCTCAACAATCACTCACCGATGAAGAAACAACAACCCCACAATCACACACCGATGATAAAGCAACAACTCCACCATCACACACCGATGAAGAAACAGCAACCCCGCCATCACACATTGATGAAGAAACAACAACCCCACCATCACACACCGATGATAAAGCAACAACCCTAGCATCACACACCGATGATAAAGCAACAACTCCACCATCACACACCGATGAAGAAACAGCAACCCCGCCATCACACACTGATGAAGAAACAACAAGCCCGCCATCACACACCGATGATAAAGCAAGAACTCCACCATCACACACCGATGAAGAAACAGCAACCCCGCCATCACACACTGATGAAGAAACAACCAGCCCGCCATCACACACCGATGATAAAGCAACAACCCCACCATCACACACCGATGAAGAAACAGCAACCCCGCCATCACACACTGATGAAGAAACAACAAGCCCGCCATCACACACCGATGATAAAGCAACAACTCCACCATCACACACCGATGAAGAAACAGCAACCCCGCCATCACACACTTATGAAGAAACAACAAGCCCGCCATCACACACCGATGATAAAGCAACAACTCCACCATCACACACCGATGAAGAAACAGCAACCCTAGCATCACACACCGATGATAAAGCAACAACTCCACCATCACACACCGATGAAGAAACAACAACCCCACAATCACACACCGATGATAAAGCAACATCTCCACCATCACACACCGATGAAGAAACAGCAACTCCACCATCACACACCGATGAAGAAACAGCAACCCCGCCATCACACACTGATGAAGAAACAACAACCCCGCCATCACACACCGATGAAGAAACAATATCCCCACCATCACACACCGATGAAGAAACAACAACTCCGCCATCACACACCGATGTCAAAGCAACAACCCTAGCATCACACACCGCTGATAAAGCAACAACTCCACCATCACACACCGATGTCAAAGCAACAACCCTAGCATCACACACCGATGATAAAGCAACAACCCCAGCATTACACACCGCTGATAAAGCAACAACTCCACCATCACACACCGATGAAGAAACAACAACCTCGCCATCTCAGACCGATGAAGAAACAACAACCCCACCATCACACACCCATGGTGAAGCAACAACCCCGCCATCACACACTGATGATAAAGCAACAACTCCAGCATCACACATCGATAATAAAGCAACACCTCCACCATCACACACCGATGAAGAAACAACAACCCCACCATCACACACCCATGTTGAAGCAATAACCTCACCATCACACACCGATGAAGAAACAACAACTCCGCCATCACAGACCGATGAAGACACAACAACCCCACCATCACACACCCATGGTGAAGCAACAACTCCACCATCACACACCGATGAAGAAACAACAACCCCACCATCACATATCGATGGTAAAGCAACAACCCCACTATCACACACCGATAAAGAAACAACAACCCCGCCATCACACACCGCTGATAAAGCAACAACTCCACCATCACACACCGATGTCAAAGCAACAACCCCAGCATCACACACCGCTGATAAAGCATTATCTCCACCATCACACACCGATGATAAAGCAAGAACTCCACCATCACACACCGATGAAGAAACAGCAACCCCGCCATCACACACTGATGAAGAAACAACAAGCCCGCCATCACACACCGATGATAAAGCAACAACCCTAGCATCACACACCGATGAAGAAATAACAACCCCGCCATCACACACCGATGATAAAGCAATAACTCCACCATCACACACCGATGAAGAAACAGCAACCCCGCCATCACACATTGATGAAGAAACAACAACCCCACCATCACACACCGATGATAAAGCAACAACCCCACCATCACACACCTATGATAAAGCAACACCTCAACAATCACTCACCGATGAAGAAACAACAACCCCACAATCACACACCGATGATAAAGCAACAACTCCACCATCACACACCGATGAAGAAACAGCAACCCCGCCATCACACATTGATGAAGAAACAACAACCCCACCATCACACACCGATGATAAAGCAACAACCCTAGCATCACACACCGATGATAAAGCAACAACTCCACCATCACACACCGATGAAGAAACAGCAACCCCGCCATCACACACTGATGAAGAAACAACAAGCCCGCCATCACACACCGATGATAAAGCAAGAACTCCACCATCACACACCGATGAAGAAACAGCAACCCCGCCATCACACACTGATGAAGAAACAACCAGCCCGCCATCACACACCGATGATAAAGCAACAACCCCACCATCACACACCGATGAAGAAACAGCAACCCCGCCATCACACACTGATGAAGAAACAACAAGCCCGCCATCACACACCGATGATAAAGCAACAACTCCACCATCACACACCGATGAAGAAACAGCAACCCCGCCATCACACACTTATGAAGAAACAACAAGCCCGCCATCACACACCGATGATAAAGCAACAACTCCACCATCACACACCGATGAAGAAACAGCAACCCTAGCATCACACACCGATGATAAAGCAACAACTCCACCATCACACACCGATGAAGAAACAACAACCCCACAATCACACACCGATGATAAAGCAACATCTCCACCATCACACACCGATGAAGAAACAGCAACTCCACCATCACACACCGATGAAGAAACAGCAACCCCGCCATCACACACTGATGAAGAAACAACAACCCCGCCATCACACACCGATGAAGAAACAATATCCCCACCATCACACACCGATGAAGAAACAACAACTCCGCCATCACACACCGATGTCAAAGCAACAACCCTAGCATCACACACCGCTGATAAAGCAACAACTCCACCATCACACACCGATGTCAAAGCAACAACCCTAGCATCACACACCGATGATAAAGCAACAACCCCAGCATTACACACCGCTGATAAAGCAACAACTCCACCATCACACACCGATGAAGAAACAACAACCTCGCCATCTCAGACCGATGAAGAAACAACAACCCCACCATCACACACCCATGGTGAAGCAACAACCCCGCCATCACACACTGATGATAAAGCAACAACTCCAGCATCACACATCGATAATAAAGCAACACCTCCACCATCACACACCGATGAAGAAACAACAACCCCACCATCACACACCCATGTTGAAGCAATAACCTCACCATCACACACCGATGAAGAAACAACAACTCCGCCATCACACACCGATGTCAAAGCAACAACCTCAGCATCACACACCGCTGATAAAGCAACAACTCCACCATCACACACCGATGTCAAAGCAACAACCCCAGCATCACACACCGCTGATAAAGCAACAACTCCACCATCACACACCGATGTCAAAGCAACAACCCCAGCATCACACACCGCTGATAAAGCATTAACTCCACCATCACACACCGATGATAAAGCAACAACCCCAGCATTACACACCGCTGATAAAGCAACAACTCCACCACCACACGCCGATGAAGAAATAACAAACTCGCCATCTCAGACCTATGAAGAAACAGCAACCCCGTCATCACACACTGATGAAGAAACAACAACCCCACCATCACACACCGATGATAAAGCAACAACCATAGCATCACACACCGATGATAAAGCAACAACTCCACCATCACACACCGATGAAGAAACAACAACCTTACCATCACACACCGATGAAGAAACAACAACCCCGCCATCACACACCGATGAAGAAACAATATCCCCACCATCACACACCGATGAAGAAACAACAACTCCGCCATCACACACCGATGTCTAAGCAACAACCCTAGCATCACACACCGCTGATAAAGCAACAACTCCACCATCACACACCGATGTCAAAGCAACAACCCTAGCATCACACACCGATGATAAAGCAACAACCCCAGCATTACACACCGCTGATAAAGCAACAACTCCACCATCACACACCGATGAAGAAACAACAACCTCGCCATCTCAGACCGATGAAGAAACAACAACCCCACCATCACACACCCATGGTGAAGCAACAACCCCGCCATCACACACTGATGATAAAGCAACAACTCCAGCATCACACATCGATAATAAAGCAACACCTCCACCATCACACACCGATGAAGAAACAACAACCCCACCATCACACACCCATGTTGAAGCAATAACCTCACCATCACACACCGATGAAGAAACAACAACTCCGCCATCACAGACCGATGAAGACACAACAACCCCACCATCACACACCCATGGTGAAGCAACAACTCCACCATCACACACCGATGAAGAAACAACAACCCCACCATCACATATCGATGGTAAAGCAACAACCCCACTATCACACACCGATAAAGAAACAACAACCCCGCCATCACACACCGCTGATAAAGCAACAACTCCACCATCACACACCGATGTCAAAGCAACAACCCCAGCATCACACACCGCTGATAAAGCATTATCTCCACCATCACACACCGATGATAAAGCAAGAACTCCACCATCACACACCGATGAAGAAACAGCAACCCCGCCATCACACACTGATGAAGAAACAACAAGCCCGCCATCACACACCGATGATAAAGCAACAACCCTAGCATCACACACCGATGAAGAAATAACAACCCCGCCATCACACACCGATGATAAAGCAATAACTCCACCATCACACACCGATGAAGAAACAGCAACCCCGCCATCACACATTGATGAAGAAACAACAACCCCACCATCACACACCGATGATAAAGCAACAACCCCACCATCACACACCTATGATAAAGCAACACCTCAACAATCACTCACCGATGAAGAAACAACAACCCCACAATCACACACCGATGATAAAGCAACAACTCCACCATCACACACCGATGAAGAAACAGCAACCCCGCCATCACACATTGATGAAGAAACAACAACCCCACCATCACACACCGATGATAAAGCAACAACCCTAGCATCACACACCGATGATAAAGCAACAACTCCACCATCACACACCGATGAAGAAACAGCAACCCCGCCATCACACACTGATGAAGAAACAACAAGCCCGCCATCACACACCGATGATAAAGCAAGAACTCCACCATCACACACCGATGAAGAAACAGCAACCCCGCCATCACACACTGATGAAGAAACAACCAGCCCGCCATCACACACCGATGATAAAGCAACAACCCCACCATCACACACCGATGAAGAAACAGCAACCCCGCCATCACACACTGATGAAGAAACAACAAGCCCGCCATCACACACCGATGATAAAGCAACAACTCCACCATCACACACCGATGAAGAAACAGCAACCCCGCCATCACACACTTATGAAGAAACAACAAGCCCGCCATCACACACCGATGATAAAGCAACAACTCCACCATCACACACCGATGAAGAAACAGCAACCCTAGCATCACACACCGATGATAAAGCAACAACTCCACCATCACACACCGATGAAGAAACAACAACCCCACAATCACACACCGATGATAAAGCAACATCTCCATCATCACACACCGATGAAGAAACAGCAACCCCGCCATCACACACTGATGAAGAAACAACCAGCCCGCCATCACACACCGATGATAAAGCAACAACCCCACCATCACACACCGATGAAGAAACAGCAACCCCGCCATCACACACTGATGAAGAAACAACAAGCCCGCCATCACACACCGATGATAAAGCAACAACTCCACCATCACACACCGATGAAGAAACAGCAACCCCGCCATCACACACTTATGTAGAAACAACAAGCCCGCCATCACACACCGATGATAAAGCAACAACTCCACCATCACACACCGATGAAGAAACAGCAACCCTAGCATCACACACCGATGATAAAGCAACAACTCCACCATCACACACCGATGAAGAAACAACAACCCCACAATCACACACCGATGATAAAGCAACATCTCCACCATCACACACCGATGAAGAAACAGCAACCCCGCCATCACACACTGATGAAGAAACAACAACCCCACCATCACACACCGATGATAAAGCAACAACCCCACCATCACACACCGATGATAAAGCATCAACCCTAGCATCACACACCGATGAAGAAACAACAACCCCGCCATCACACACTGATGATAAAGCAACAAATCCACCATCACACACCGATGAAGAAACAACAAGCCCACCATCACACACCGATGATAAAGCAACAACTCAACCATCACACACCGATGAAGAAACAGCAACCCCTTCATCACACACTGATGAAGAAACAACAACCCCACCATCACACACCGATGATAAAGCAACAACCCTAGCATCACACACCGATGAAGAAACAACAACCCCGCCATCACACACCGATGAAGAAACAACATCCCCACCATCACACACCAATGAAGAAACAACAACTCCGCCATCACACACCGATGTCAAAGCAACAACCCCAGCATCACACACCGCTGATAAAGCAACAACTCCACCATCACACACCGATGTCAAAGCAACAACCCCAGCATCACACACCGCTGATAAAGCATTAACTCCACCATCACACACCGATGTCAAAGCAACAACCCCAGCATCACACACCGCTGATAAAGCATTAACTCCACCATCACACACCGATGATAAAGCAACAACCCCAGCATTACACACCGCTGATAAAGCAACAACTCCACCATCACACACCGATGAAGAAATGACAAAGTCGCCATCTCAGACCGATGAAGAAACAACAACCCCACCATCACACACCCATGTTGAAGCAATAACCTCACCATCACACTCCGATGAAGAAACAACAACTCCGCCATCACAGACCGATGAAGAAACAACAACCCCACCATCACACACCCATGGTGAAGCAACAACTCCACCATCACACACCGATGAAGAAACAACAACCCCACCATCACACATCGATGGTAAAGCAACAACCCCACCATCACATACCGATGGTAAAGCAACAGTCCCACCACCGCATATTGGTCGTGAGGCCACGACCCCACCACCACATATTGGTGGTCAGGTGAAAACAACTGAAACCAAGGCTGCCATGGCAACTACTACTGATAAAATGGAAGTAACTACACGTCCGACTTTGAAAGATGCATTGGTGAGTGTAATACTACTATTAAAATGAAATTCTTAAAAAAAAAACAAACTGCTGAGCCTGTTCCAAACGCCAAAACATTCGGTTCTCCGCATCCAGCCTGGTCACCCTTTCTCTTCTTCGGACCTCTTTCGGGTTGCTAGTCCTTTAACGGGATGGTTGCTAATACATAATGCGGTTTTTGTGACAGAACTAAATCTCTTTTGGTCATTAATTCTTAACCAAACATTGACTGATCCACTGCTGCTTTGGTTTGGTATCTCTGTAAGCTTTGTCTGTAACTCCAGCCCCATAGCTCAACTGAACAACCAGTACCCTAGTTTATATATTTAAATATTTATACTACATGCACAAAGGTACAAAGGCGGACCTAATGCCTGCGGTTAGCATACCTGTGAGTACATACAGGCACACACACACACTACCACACTCACCACCACACACACTGGCACAGGTAGGCACAAGCACCTGCTTTAAAACTTACTATGGTTTACTGTCTAGTCGATAAACTAATTGACATAATGAACTTCTATGGTTTTATTTCAGATACCTTGTAAAAATGGCAAGAAAAACTGTTCCTCAGAGCTGGATTCGGATAAGGTGTAAGTAAAGTCATTTAACATATTATCACATCACAATAAGCAAATTGTTTTCTAAGATATTTTGACTTACATGTGGTGTATAAAATAATGTTTTGAGTGTTTTACATTGGGTGTTTAAAACATAACGTTGTATTGTATTAAGGTAAAACTAGTCTGTGTGGTGTCGGACGTAAAGAATAGCACCACCCCATATCTTCCCGTGGGTGTCGTAAGAGGCGACTAAGGGACTTACCAGAGAATGGGCAGCAGCGTTATCTGTGCCTTTGTAACAATCATACTGCGATCGTCCACCCACCTGCCAAGCGTGGCGATTATGGCAAAAACCCCCCTTGGGGAGGCCTATGTCCAGCAGTGGACTTCTTTCCGCTGAAATGATGATAATGAAAACTGCCGTGGTAGCCCACAAAATTTTAAAATTCTTACGTTTTTTGCTATTTTCTTCGCAGTGTCTGTTTAGTATGGTAATATGCTTAGATCTTCTTATCTTATCTTATATATTATAAAGAGGAAAGATTTGTTTGTTTGTTACGATTTAACTCAAAAACTACTAGTTCGATTTTAAAAAATTTTTCACCATTAGAATGCTACATTATCCCTGAGTAACTTAGGCTATATTTATTAATTGAAAAAATTAGATATCCTTGAGATAAATTACGAGGACGAAATCACGGGCAAAGTGGTATTTGAAATAGTAAGAAGGTAACCATATTTGAAACCGTAATATTTATTAAAATAAAATGGATTACTTACTCTGAACATGAGCAGAGGGGTGTGGCTGACTCGATACTGCAAAAGAAAAAATATAATTTAATAGAAACGTCGTGATGATCCAGTGGTTAAGGTCCTTTAATGCATGGATTTAATACCAGGCAAGCACTAATGTAGCGATTTCAAAAATAGAAGCAACAACAATAATGTAACCAGGATTTGTAAAAACCTAATTGAAAAGAGTGCAGCATCCGTGGTGGTTTCTTGTTTTTTCTTCTCCTTAAAGACCTACGTTTTGTAACGATCAACTAGCTTCAACTTTCTGACTGACTGACTCCTTGAGAATACAAAAGTGCCTGTAAATGTTTTATTTGAAGCAAATGCTTTGACATAAGTAGTTACTTTCTAAATTTTTATTGGACATAACCAGGTTTCCTCACGAGATTTTATAAACCTGGACTTAAAATGTATAGAAGTCTGAAATCGCCAAGCCGCCTTGAGAAAGCGTTTGAGTAATGCCCTCCGCTTTTTGCTTTTGTCTTTTCAGGGAACTGGGTTCTTAAATTACTTGCTCCTTCTACTTTTCGAATCGATGTTTTTTTTTGTTAGACTACTTAGGCCACATTTATCGCAGCATCAGTGACGTTTTAACATCAGACACTTTGGGTACTGTAGTAAGTGAGCCATTGTCTGGTCAGGAACACCGCACTCACACTGGGTATCGGTGGGATCTATTAATCCCACATTTTACTAGGTTGTGTTTGCAGCGGATTGTTTGGGAGTCCTGAGAGAATTGTCCACTGCGAATCACTACCAAGTGTCAGGCGTTCCTGGGTTTGAACGAAGTTGGGGGTGGTGGGTGATGTTTCTCTCACAACCTACGTCTCACCGTACGTGGTCAATTCTGGATAGTCTGTGTGCTGCGAAGAAAACTCGTCTCTTAAGCTAAACTTAAGTCTTCCGGTGCTTTTGTAGATGGGATGTCGGTCATTATTTGCTAACACGGGCCCATTATTTATAACATTTGTAATTTGTCCTTGTGTTTGCAACTAACTTCCCAGAACACCTAAACTAACGTTCCAGCTAACTTTGCTGTTCTGCAAAGCAGAACGCAGAAGTAGAAGGTACCACTGGGTCTTGCGGTTATAAATTCATTATCATAATAATACAATTTTAATTAACTTACAGTTGCTTCCATTTTTCTTTTGGGATGGTAAGATCTTTTGCGATGGTATTTGCTACCTGAAATAAAATAATGCATGTTAATTCCAGAGATCTAAGCCTTGAGTGCTCTCATTTATAACAAAAAATATTTGGAGGACCGAGCTTTGCTCGGTATTCTTTTTTGGTAAATCTTGTTTTTTAAAAATTAAACCTAGCTAGATCGATTTATCGGCCCCTGCATACAAAATTTTATGAACATCATTGGAGCCGTTTCCGAGATTCAAATTATATACCTATATACAAGAATTGCTCGTCTAAAGGTGTTACATATATATATTACTAGCTGTTGCCCGCGACTTCGTCCGCGTGGTTATGAAGATATGTAGTTTAATGATATTGAACCAATGATATCATTGTATTGAACGGAAACTATTTTTATATTTCAGTCAACAGAAAATGCCTATTATAAGGCACCAATAAAAAAAAAAAATAGATGTTGTTATTTACGTAAACCCCACAACCTACCTATACACCACATTTATGATTTAATTTTCAGGCTGCAGTTTATTTCAATTCATTATAATATTTAAAGAGATGGCATTTGTGATTATGATACAGTGGTCTTCTTCGTTTCGAATCGATGTTTGTGTTCTTTTTTTTGTGTTAGACTCATTAATCATTCTGCATTAATCGCAGTATTAGTGGCGTTTTTATCCTCTAAGGTACAGGTGACGGGTCACTTCGGGCACTGTAGTAAGTGGGCCATTGTCTGGTCAGGAGCACCGCACTCACACTGGGTATCAATGGGATCTATAATCCCCCATTTTGTTAGGTTGTGTTTACAGCGGCCTTTTTGGGAGCACACTCTATTGACTGCTTTCCATTTAGGCCACTGCAAATCACTTCCGAGTGCCAAGTGTTCCTGGGTTGAAAGAAGTTCAGTGGCGGTGGGTGATATTCCCACAACTTACGTCTGACCGTACGTGGTCGGTCCTGGATGGCCTGTGTGCTGCGGAGAAAACTTTTCCGACTCTTAAGTCTACTCGAAACTGTTTAAATGTGAGCGTTCTAAAATTAAATTTATAGTTTTACAGAAAACGATGGTCAATGTGGGATAAACAAAGATGTATAAAATATTGTCTGGAATTTGGTAATTAATATGGTGATATGTGTGTGCTTTTTTGTGCAATTAAATCTTTGACTTTGACTTTACGTATTATAAGATACTTTTATCCACAAAAAAGCGTCACAGTAGTACCCAGAGGAATAAAAAAATTATTTAAAAAAACAAAAAACCCGACTGCGTGAAAAATTGTTAAACTCAAAAGATAGAAATAAGTGAAAACTTAAATATTTTTTTGGTTTTGAATCATCGTGGTTGACGGTGTTCACAAAGGCAGTCGGAGGCATCAAAAATGTACAATATGTTTCAAATCCGTTGAAAGTGTCTAAACTTTAACTTGATGCCTCCGACTGCCTTTGTGAACACTGTCAACCACGATGATTGAAAACCAAAAAAATATTTAAGTTTTCACTTATTTCTATCTTTTGAGTTTAACAATTTTTCACGCAGTCGGGTTTTTTGTTTTTTTAAATAATTTTTTTATTTTAATATTTTTAGTTTTCGCAGTGATTCAATTTAGAATTTAGAAAACTTTACGTCGAGTCTCTTTACGTTGAGCCGAGAAGCTTGCCTCGCTTCTATTATCCCTACGTCGAGTCTACAACTTCTGTCCCGTTTTTACTCCCTTAACGTCGAGTTTCTGTACCCGCTTTTCCGTGCACTAGCTATCGGAGGGCTAGGCGGTGCAGTGCACCAGGTCCCCAAGCTTAGCGGGCCCCTCGGCCCCAAACCTTGAACTAACCTAAACCTTAAACCGACTGAACTTTTTATTATTTATTTATATTTTTTCTCCTCCATGTTGTTTTGTATTGCCCTACTAGTGTTGTTGGTGGGTGGTGCACAGATATTGGTGTAGCACCAAAAGGTTTAATTATACATTAGTCCCATTTTTGCTTCCAATGCTTCCTTTAATTCTTCCGCTGATGCAAGTTTTAGTTCAATAACCGACATCCTTGGTGACTTTGTGCGTCGGTGCTTCAGTCAATAGAAATACCATTTGTTTAATGTCTGCCATAACAATGTAAGACACCTTTTTTAATGCCAACGTTCACGCCCGTTCTGATTTGTAAGAGTTGGTATAAACCTCAATCTTCTTTCTACCATCTACCCCACTTCCCGGTTTCGTTTTTATCCGTCGCGATAGAATTGGAAAGAAGGAGGTTGTGTTGCTATTTAATTATCGTCGTAGTGATTTTCCTTTAAAAAACATTGCCTCTTCTTCTTCACTTTACGGTGCCTCCCCTGAGTAGGTACCTATTTCCAACACAAGAGAGGGACAGGTCGTTAGGATTAAGTCGAGCCACGTGTCATACCCTAAGATATTAAAACGAGTAGGTTGCAGAGGAAGAACATAAGAGACTAACAGACTCGATGATATGTAAGAGTTCTCGGGAACGACAGGTTGGTTGCCCAAGGTCTGTGTTGAAATCGCCCAAGAAGACGCAATGTGCATACACTGACCCTACTGATTCTTAAAGTTGCGAAAGTAGTCAATGGCGGGCGGACATTAATAGACAACACCAAGTAGGGTTTTAACACCTTTGATATGGATAATATCATCATATCAAAGAATATGAAAAACCAACCTCTTCCTTCTAGTGAAGATAATACTTCTGAACCTCTCGGAACCTCTTCAAAGCTACAAGAAATCGCTAAACTGCCATATTCTCGAAAACCTTTCTTCTTTTTCTCCTACTGATATCATCATAGTAAGTAAATTATAGTGTGGAGAAACGTTAAAAAACAAATAATAAAACAATATTTTAATGATACTGGTTTTTAATTTATATCTTGACTGTACTTATTATATAAACTCGACGAAACGGAATTAGATAGCGTAAAATAGCAATATTTTGCAAGAACAATAGACTCTCAGACTCGACGTAAAGGAACTCAACTTAAAGGAAATCAACCTTAATTATTTGTTGTTTTTTATTTAGCATTTCTGATTCCAAATTACATTTAAACAAATAGTTGTATATATATTAGTAAGGTATTTATAAAACCTACCCTACTCGATAGGTTTAAAGATTTTTTTTTTGAAAACACTAATATGTCGCCAAAAATCGGCCAGTTTAATTTTAATAATTTTGATGTACCCAGTGTCACTCACACAATTAAGACGATTGAAACGACACCTTTCAAGCTAAAAACTCTCAGACTCAACGTAAAGGAACTCAACTTAAAGGGAACGAACCTTAATTTATTTGTTGATTTTTAGCATTTCTCACTCCAAATTACATTTAAACATATAAGTTATTTATTTATTTGTAAGCTATTTATAAAACCCTTTATTTTGATACCCCACTCGATAGGTTTTGAGGAAAAATATTTTTATTTTAAACACTAATATGTCGCCAAAAATCGGCCAGTGTATTTTTTCTAATTTTGATGGACCCAGTGTCACTCACACAATTAAGACGAATGAAACGACACCTGTCAAGTCAAAATCCATTAAGCCGTTTGAGCTACAGAGCGTGCCAAAGAAATTCACATACATACATACATACATACATACATACATACATACATACATACACCCGAAAAACATAACCCTCCTTCTGGCGCAGTCGGGTAAAAACAAAGAAATATTTGAGCTATAGCTTTACGAATGTCATAACAAAAAATATTAAGACCTTGATTCGTCTGAATTTCATTAAGTTGTATTTTCTATTTGTTGTATTATAAGTAATCAATAAATGTTTGTTGAACACATAGAGTTAGGTTATATTCCCTTAAACTGGCCCTGTCGTAAAATCGGTTTCTACGTGACATAACTTAACTATATTCTATCTCTTTACCAATTTACAGATGCAAAAAGCCAAGGATTTATAAGGAGTTATAAACTTGCGATAGCAAGTTCAGGCTGTCACAAAATTATTTCTTAGGAAATGTCTCCTACTCATAAACTCTAGACTTGCTAAATTTCAGGTCGATAGTTCAAAACTGAATCAAAACTTTCATACGAAGTTGCGAGAACCATTAGACTTCCTTAATCCAGCCCTGTCGTAAAATCCGTTCTAAGCGGACGTCTACTACTAATTACATACTTCTCTGCCGATAATCAAGTTTGTAGTGCAAAAAATGAAGGACTTTCATACAAACTTGCGAGACCCATTAGACCTCCTTAATCCGGCCCTGTAGCAAAATCCGTTCTTAGCGGACGTCTACTAACTATGTACTACCTCTCTGCCAAATTTCATCTTAATATGTCAAGCGATTTCGATATATCGTGATGAGTGAGTGAATGACCTTTCGCTTTTATATATATAGTTTTTTTTTTTTTTTTGTAACACATACGTACACAACAAATGTTGATACTCCAAACCCAAATATGTTTGAAAAGAAGAAAACACATTAAGGAATCTTAGCTATATATTTATAAAACTTCTCTGTAAACTATATTTGTAGTTTTGCCGTTAGTCAAAATGTACAAAGAGTCAGGACTGGTGACGCGAGACTCCACGAGAGCAAGCGCCGTATAGTTAGCCGTAGGCAAAGCACCTGGTCCTGAGATCGACAACCGCAGCCTTCAGTGTGACAAACACCGACCGACCTGAGACTTGTTTATAGTCATGCCAAAGCACACGCTCACAGGGAATTGCGCACGCTTGAATTGGAAGAGGTAATTGTGGGGAATCAGTGGTATACGTGATATAAACACTCTCACCAAAGCCACAGCCTGTTACAATTTCAGCTTCAATGATAATTATTTATCTGCAGACAGACGACTTCGAGCCGATTTCTGTTACACAAAATAATAGGTACACCGACCTTCAGCTGGATGATGTGCGCTAGAAGTTCACTTGCCGTAAGCGAATTCTATTCTAAATTCTACGGCGTCGTGTGGCGTCTTCTTGCTCGACTACAGTGTTCATTGAGATATATACTACTTCTCTCCCTTCAATTTGAGAGAAACAAAATGCTTTTATTGATCGCTGCAGCTTGATCAATTTTGTTATAATAGGTTCTATTGTAGATACTACAATACCAAGAGTCTCTGTTAGATCCACCTGCCCTTTCTCCTCTGGTAGAGAGCTTTCACCAACTTTTAAATGAACATCGGAGAATTCTTGAACACGTGAATTGCCTCCAAGCTGAGCACGCATATTGATGGTCAAGCGGGATTTATAAACTCGAGACCGTTGATCGTTTCAACGATGCATTTACCTCGTCAGCCCTAGTTCCTCGCGTCACTACAGGCAGCGTCTGCCGGAAATCGCCACTAAACAGAACTGTGACCCTACCCATCATGTCTTGGCGCAACACATGTAACACGCTGACGTGGTTATTAAGATAGTACTCATTGCACCTGGATCGTAATTGTTTTCGACAGTGTATTCCACGATTTTAATGTGCCAATGATTGCGGGGCCGGTAACCCAAACTTGACCACAGGAATGACGCCGATGTAAACGACGACGTTTTGAAGAGACGTAAGAATTGTTAAGAATACGTTTCTCATTGTGTTCAATGCTACCTTTAGTAGTTGATCTCAAAACTCGCAAGAAGTCTTCGGACAGATGATGCCGATATTTCTCCTACAAAAGTACTGGGTTTGCAATTCCACAAAACAAACAAATGTCTCTGACGGTTGGGAATTTTCGAAAATTTTTGAAAGTGTTTCTCTTCGCCACACTATTTTTATAATCGTTTAAATTAATGTATTCAAAATTATATGTAATTCTTCTGCAGTATCATGTAATAATCACAGTGTAATATAATATGTGCGTTATTATTCTAAGAAAATAATATGGTAATAATATTTATTTTGAGTTGAGTTTTCAAACATGACATGTGTCAAAATAAAATGAATTTAAATCAAAACCACTAAGGAGTATTGATATCAACTTCGATGCAAATCACCCTCAAAATAATTTTTCTACCCATTTTTAACTCCGTTATGTGGTGAATTTCAATAAAATACGAAACCCATCTTCCATCAATTCTGTTAAAGAATGTTTATGCGAAATTTGAAGTAGATTGGACCAAGGAATCACGTTGTCCCATACAAACTTTGCCCCCGTTTTTCACACCCTTAGGGGTAGAATTTCAGAAAATCCTTTCTTAGTGGATGCCTCCGTCATAAAAAGAACACACCCTTCAAGTTTCAGGTGTCTACGATCAGCGGTTTAGGCTGTGCGTTGATACATCAGTCAGTCACCTTTGCCTTTTATATATATAGATTAGATTTGATAGAAAAATATTTGCTTAACTGTATATCGACTTAACAGAAAATTCATTCTAATATTATTGAAATGCCAAAGTTAGTTTGTGTGCTAATTTTTACCCGACTGCGCCAGAAGGAGGGTTATGTTTTTCGGGTGTATGTATGTATGTATGTATGTATGTATGTATGTATGTATGTATGTGAATTTCTTTGGCACGCTCTGTAGCTCAAACGGCTTAATGGATTTTGACTTGACAGGTGTCGTTTCATTCGTCTTAATTGTGTGAGTGACACTGGGTCCATCAAAATTAGAAAAAATACACTGGCCGATTTTTGGCGACATATTAGTGTTTAAAATAAAAATATTTTTCCTCAAAACCTATCGAGTGGGGTATCAAAATAAAGGGTTTTATAAATAGCTTACAAATAAATAAATAACTTATATGTTTAAATGTAATTTGGAGTGAGAAATGCTAAAAATCAACAAATAAATTAAGGTTCGTTCCCTTTAAGTTGAGTTCCTTTACGTTGAGTCTGAGAGTTTTTAGCTTGAAAGGTGTCGTTTCAATCGTCTTAATTGTGTGAGTGACACTGGGTACATCAAAATTATTAAAATTAAACTGGCCGATTTTTGGCGACATATTAGTGTTTTCAAAAAAAAAATCTTTAAACCTATCGAGTAGGGTAGGTTTTATAAATACCTTACTAATATATATACAACTATTTGTTTAAATGTAATTTGGAATCAGAAATGCTAAATAAAAAACAACAAATAATTAAGGTTGATTTCCTTTAAGTTGAGTTCCTTTACGTCGAGTCTGAGAGTCTATTGCTCTTGCAAAATATTGCTATTTTACGCTATCTAATTCCGTTTCGTCGAGTTTATATAATAAGTACAGTCAAGATATAAATTAAAAACCAGTATCATTAAAATATTGTTTTATTATTTGTTTTTTAACGTTTCTCCACACTATAATTTACTTACTATGATGATATCAGTAGGAGAAAAAGAAGAAAGGTTTTCGAGAATATGGCAGTTTAGCGATTTCTTGTAGCTTTGAAGAGGTTCCGAGAGGTTCAGAAGTATTATCTTCACTAGAAGGAAGAGGTTGGTTTTTCATATTCTTTGATATGATGATATTATCCATATCAAAGGTGTTAAAACCCTACTTGGTGTTGTCTATTAATGTCCGCCCGCCATTGACTACTTTCGCAACTTTAAGAATCAGTAGGGTCAGTGTATGCACATTGCGTCTTCTTGGGCGATTTCAACACAGACCTTGGGCAACCAACCTGTCGTTCCCGAGAACTCTTACATATCATCGAGTCTGTTAGTCTCTTATGTTCTTCCTCTGCAACCTACTCGTTTTAATATCTTAGGGTATGACACGTGGCTCGACTTAATCCTAACGACCTGTCCCTCTCTTGTGTTGGAAATAGGTACCTACTCAGGGGAGGCACCGTAAAGTGAAGAAGAAGAGGCAATGTTTTTTAAAGGAAAATCACTACGACGATAATTAAATAGCAACACAACCTCCTTCTTTCCAATTCTATCGCGACGGATAAAAACGAAACCGGGAAGTGGGGTAGATGGTAGAAAGAAGATTGAGGTTTATACCAACTCTTACAAATCAGAACGGGCGTGAACGTTGGCATTAAAAAAGGTGTCTTACATTGTTATGGCAGACATTAAACAAATGGTATTTCTATTGACTGAAGCACCGACGCACAAAGTCACCAAGGATGTCGGTTATTGAACTAAAACTTGCATCAGCGGAAGAATTAAAGGAAGCATTGGAAGCAAAAATGGGACTAATGTATAATTAAACCTTTTGGTGCTACACCAATATCTGTGCACCACCCACCAACAACACTAGTAGGGCAATACAAAACAACATGGAGGAGAAAAAATATAAATAAATAATAAAAAGTTCAGTCGGTTTAAGGTTTAGGTTAGTTCAAGGTTTGGGGCCGAGGGGCCCGCTAAGCTTGGGGACCTGGTGCACTGCACCGCCTAGCCCTCCGATAGCTAGTGCACGGAAAAGCGGGTACAGAAACTCGACGTTAAGGGAGTAAAAACGGGACAGAAGTTGTAGACTCGACGTAGGGATAATAGAAGCGAGGCAAGCTTCTCGGCTCAACGTAAAGAGACTCGACGTAAAGTTTTCTAAATTCTAAATTGAATCACTGCGAAAACTAAAAATATTAAAATAAAAAAATTATTTAAAAAAACAAAAAACCCGACTGCGTGAAAAATTGTTAAACTCAAAAGATAGAAATAAGTGAAAACTTAAATATTTTTTTGGTTTTCAATCATCGTGGTTGACAGTGTTCACAAAGGCAGTCGGAGGCATCAAGTTAAAGTTTAGACACTTTCAACGGATTTGAAACATATTGTACATTTTTGATGCCTCCGACTGCCTTTGTGAACACCGTCAACCACGATGATTCAAAACCAAAAAAATATTTAAGTTTTCACTTATTTCTATCTTTTGAGTTTAACAATTTTTCACGCAGTCGGGTTTTTTGTTTTTTTAAATAATTAAATTCGCAATTTCGTGTGCGTCCGCGATACTTAACCGACATTCACGCGGTTGAAGTCGCAGGAAAAAGAAGCTAGTATATTATAAATGAAACTATTTAATGCTACATATTCCTTTGTATCGCTATTAACTGGAAATATGCTCAAGAGCCTGGTGGCATTAAAACGTTTGATGGCATTGCAGTCTCTAGCCAAGGTTAAAACCAGTCCTTGGGGCGCAGGAAGTCTCAACTATTTGAAATATTCAAATAATCATCTAAATCTTTTTGACCTTTTTTACTCATTTGCTGGTCATTTTATTAACTATCTTTACTGTTATAGTTAATTACAGCTGACTGACTGAGTTGGAGCTGCCTGATTTAAATGGTTAGGTTTGAACTTTTTTTTGGGCAATCCCGTCACACTATTCCCAAACGACAGAAACTCCTGAAAAGCCGCCAGAAGAGCGCCGAAGCAATGAAGCATTCTGCTGCCGAGCCCCAGAAAAAGATTCAACTGTCTTGGATCCCGCAACGAAATGAATCAAAAAAGAACAGCGGAGGAGTAGGAAAATGCATAATATTTCATTTTCCTCCACAACAAGCAGGAGACAGAACAGAACTATGACAATATGCACAAAGGGTAGTTTACAACTAGCAGAAGCCCAGTTGTCAAACTCCATGGATTAAAAGTGACATTCATTATAGATCCTAAAAGTTTAGATTCAGTTTGAGCTGTAGGTAACCACACTCGCTCTCGCTACATATTTATTGCTCAGTTACTGACTAAGGCATAATATCACAAAAAGACAATCTATGATAATATTAGCCTAAATATAACAACCTTCTTGGAAGTTATATGTTTGAGCCGTTTGGGGTTGAAACACTATGGCCATGGGGTCCGAGTACTCACCTTGTTTTTAGAGACATTAGCATTGCCATTCAACGTGGTAATGCTGCTAGCCTTCTGGGCACTTGTTCCATTGTGAGCGATGCGGACGAGTTTTTTCATGCCCTGTGAGCCCTCCATTGTAGGTACATAATATATATATTTTTGAATTGATTTTTAAGCTTTGTACATATTTAATTCTTTAAAATGTTGTTATCAAATTAATAAATATTAACGTATCGAAATTAAAATGCGAATAATTTGGAGATCGAATAAATGCTAACTAGCTTATCGGCGGCGATTTTTATTTTATGCGCAGTACCCGTTTTATTTTTCTAAAATGAAATGTAGCCTATGATGCTCATTATTACAACTATCTGCAAATGAAACACCCGTTAAAATCGTCCCAGCCGTTTCAGCGGTTAGCCTGAACATACAGACCGACAGCAAACATGGATTTTTGGCATTGTGTAAACATTAATATATACAGTTATTAAAACGCTGTTATTTCGACGTCACAAACAGACACTACAATGATCAACATTGATATTCCGAAATGACGCAGTAGCTAATATTAATCGATGAAAATACCAATGAAATAAACCAATTCTAATTCTTATTATAGTTTTCTTATCTGGAGCCTAGAAACAGGGATAAATTAAAAAAATAAAACTAAAACATAATTATAGTGGTTTCCAAACGTTTTATCCTTCCGCTATTGCTTAAATTAGAACGACGTAGTATCAGAATACGACGTACCTAAGTATTGTGAAGGTTACATGCGTTTGGCATAATGGTTGAAATAATTAACTATAAAATATGGTTTATGTCGGAACACTCTAGAACTTTCTAGAAACATAGAAGGTTATCTTCACGAGTGAACCGGTTTATCCTAGGCAAGCGTGTTCCACCTTAAGCCGCATCATCACTTAAGATCAGGGTCTCAAGTCTGCTATTACAATAGTATCAAAATGGTCTTTCATTGATTTGATAATTGTTGATTTTTGACAAGTTTGGTAATCAACTAGTATAATGGTGTCATTATACTTTGCAAAGATCAACCACTGACACGCCATTGAAAGAAATGATATAGAATGCTAATCTCGTACAAAATGACAACTGAATGACTGACTTAATCTGCTAAGGTGCGTACGGATTAGAAGCAGCCTCGCCCGAGGCACGCACGGCTCACCTTGTTGCCTCAAGTGCAAACGCGCCTCAGCCCGAGGCATGCCTCGCGCGAGCCTGCCGCGGCGCGAGCCATTAGTTGTCGGTTTTTTGACTATGCTCAAAGGCGGCTCGGCGTACGTGTCTCGCAAGTGTGAACGTAATTTGAGCAGGGTTTTAGCGAGGCACGCACAATGGCGAAAAGAAAATAACTTCATGAAGCAATGTTTCTGCATAACTATTTCCCTACCTACCTACCCTACCCGCGGTTGCGCTGCAGTCGAGTTGGGGTGGATAGGGTATCCACCCCAACTCGACTGCAGCGCAACCTACCGGGTCCAATTGTGAATCTAAACCATTCTCGAATTCACTGGAAATCACACAAAGAATTTCATCAAAATCGGGCCAGCCAAAGAGATACACACGCACAGACGATTTTGATATAAAAAGATAAATGCAGCAGCAGTTTCGTTCGACACCATGGTTTGTCGTGCGTGATCAGGTGCAAAATGGCGGACAGGACAGACGCAGAAGTAAATCAGCTGTAAAGACGATCCGGCGCCATTTTGAATGTCGCGCCTTCGTGATTCGACCCGAGGCAAGTTGCCTCGGCCTGCTGCCTCGTGTTGTTTTAATTTTATACCGAGTCAGCCCACACATAAGCCGTGTGTGGCGAAGCTGCGCACCCCAAGGCTGCCTCTAGTCCGTACGCACCTTTAAAATTTGGACAGTTCCTTCGATCAGTGACCTACCATTACAACGTCATTGTGCAGTCAATGATCGACCATTATGAATTTAGCAGATTATAGTAGGGGAGCCGGAGTGGGGATTTTTGGATTTACTTACTTGAGCGCGGCAGAATAACATATGGGGCGCAGTCTTGCGACTTGTGAAGTGCTCTCACCATACCTGAGCCTTTTATGTAGCGTCGAATGTCTAGGACAGCCGATCAGATTAGTAAAAAAGAATCGATCATTGGATTTACTCGAGCGCGTCAGATTAAGGCAAGGTAAGTTGATTACATGCAGAAAAGTGTGCATTTTAATAATCTGACAATTTGAGCGTAACATAAAGAAATGGGAGAGTCACAAAGTTGCAAAAAAAAACGTCACCTAGACATTCTCGAGCGCGGTTTATTATTTTTTTTATTTTGAAGGAAATTAGTTACGGATCACGGAAATAACATAATCTGCGGATTTGCACAAGACGAAGTAGCTAAAATCATCAATAAAGTGTGGTGCATATAAGTTTCTTTTTGCCCTGGCCGGAGGCCTTAAATTCATTTGGCGCTACAGGAAAGTCCGGTTAAGCAGCGGACATCCTCCTAGGTTGACTTGCGAGATGCCATTTCTAAAAAAGAAAGATGAAGAAAAGATAAGATAACGACCAAGTCGGACCGTTTCCAATATGAAGATGATTCCACTGACGATGATGATTGAATCAGAATCAGAATCAGTCTTTTTATTTGTAAAACATAGGTATTACAAAGCTGTTAAGTTAATATAATTGGCGCTATGCTTTGCCGTGAAGGCGTACAAATGTAGGATAAAATTGTATGATAAAAAAAAAATTATTTAAAAAAACAAAAAACCCGACTGCGTGAAAAATTGTTAAACTCAAAAGATAGAAATAAGTGAAAACTTAAATATTTTTTTGGTTTTCAATCATCGTGGTTGACAGTGTTCACAAAGGCAGTCGGAGGCATCAAGTTAAAGTTTAGACACTTTCAACGGATTTGAAACATATTGTACATTTTTGATGCCTCCGACTGCCTTTGTGAACACCGTCAACCACGATGATTCAAAACCAAAAAAATATTTAAGTTTTCACTTATTTCTATCTTTTGAGTTTAACAATTTTTCACGCAGTCGGGCTTTTTGTTTTTTTAAATAATTTTTTTATTTTAATATTTTTAGTTTTCGCAGTGATTCAATTTAGAATTTAGAAAACTTTACGTCGAGTCTCTTTACGTTGAGCCGAGAAGCTTGCCTCGCTTCTATTATCCCTACGTCGAGTCTACAACTTCTGTCCCGTTTTTACTCCCTTAACGTCGAGTTTCTGTACCCGCTTTTCCGTGCACTAGCTATCGGAGGGCTAGGCGGTGCAGTGCACCAGGTCCCCAAGCTTAGCGGGCCCCTCGGCCCCAAACCTTGAACTAACCTAAACCTTAAACCGACTGAACTTTTTATTATTTATTTATATTTTTTCTCCTCCATGTTGTTTTGTATTGCCCTACTAGTGTTGTTGGTGGGTGGTGCACAGATATTGGTGTAGCACCAAAAGGTTTAATTATACATTAGTCCCATTTTTGCTTCCAATGCTTCCTTTAATTCTTCCGCTGATGCAAGTTTTAGTTCAATAACCGACATCCTTGGTGACTTTGTGCGTCGGTGCTTCAGTCAATAGAAATACCATTTGTTTAATGTCTGCCATAACAATGTAAGACACCTTTTTTAATGCCAACGTTCACGCCCGTTCTGATTTGTAAGAGTTGGTATAAACCTCAATCTTCTTTCTACCATCTACCCCACTTCCCGGTTTCGTTTTTATCCGTCGCGATAGAATTGGAAAGAAGGAGGTTGTGTTGCTATTTAATTATCGTCGTAGTGATTTTCCTTTAAAAAACATTGCCTCTTCTTCTTCACTTTACGGTGCCTCCCCTGAGTAGGTACCTATTTCCAACACAAGAGAGGGACAGGTCGTTAGGATTAAGTCGAGCCACGTGTCATACCCTAAGATATTAAAACGAGTAGGTTGCAGAGGAAGAACATAAGAGACTAACAGACTCGATGATATGTAAGAGTTCTCGGGAACGACAGGTTGGTTGCCCAAGGTCTGTGTTGAAATCGCCCAAGAAGACGCAATGTGCATACACTGACCCTACTGATTCTTAAAGTTGCGAAAGTAGTCAATGGCGGGCGGACATTAATAGACAACACCAAGTAGGGTTTTAACACCTTTGATATGGATAATATCATCATATCAAAGAATATGAAAAACCAACCTCTTCCTTCTAGTGAAGATAATACTTCTGAACCTCTCGGAACCTCTTCAAAGCTACAAGAAATCGCTAAACTGCCATATTCTCGAAAACCTTTCTTCTTTTTCTCCTACTGATATCATCATAGTAAGTAAATTATAGTGTGGAGAAACGTTAAAAAACAAATAATAAAACAATATTTTAATGATACTGGTTTTTAATTTATATCTTGACTGTACTTATTATATAAACTCGACGAAACGGAATTAGATAGCGTAAAATAGCAATATTTTGCAAGAGCAATAGACTCTCAGACTCGACGTAAAGGAACTCAACTTAAAGGAAATCAACCTTAATTATTTGTTGTTTTTTATTTAGCATTTCTGATTCCAAATTACATTTAAACAAATAGTTGTATATATATTAGTAAGGTATTTATAAAACCTACCCTACTCGATAGGTTTAAAGATTTTTTTTTTGAAAACACTAATATGTCGCCAAAAATCGGCCAGTTTAATTTTAATAATTTTGATGTACCCAGTGTCACTCACACAATTAAGACGATTGAAACGACACCTTTCAAGCTAAAAACTCTCAGACTCAACGTAAAGGAACTCAACTTAAAGGGAACGAACCTTAATTTATTTGTTGATTTTTAGCATTTCTCACTCCAAATTACATTTAAACATATAAGTTATTTATTTATTTGTAAGCTATTTATAAAACCCTTTATTTTGATACCCCACTCGATAGGTTTTGAGGAAAAATATTTTTATTTTAAACACTAATATGTCGCCAAAAATCGGCCAGTGTATTTTTTCTAATTTTGATGGACCCAGTGTCACTCACACAATTAAGACGAATGAAACGACACCTGTCAAGTCAAAATCCATTAAGCCGTTTGAGCTACAGAGCGTGCCAAAGAAATTCACATACATACATACATACATACATACATACATACATACATACATACACCCGAAAAACATAACCCTCCTTCTGGCGCAGTCGGGTAAAAAACTAATACTAAACTAAACTAACTAAACTAGTAATACTTTAAAACTTAATAAAATAACAATATAACACAACTAAAAATATAGGTACTAAAACAATATTAAAAGTTATCATTTATAAAATCTTGAACACTATAATAACATTTTTTAATTAGTAGCGAGGCGAGAGCTTTCTTAAATTTTGATACGGGCATATTTTTTATATTTTCAGGTATTTTGTTATAAATTTTTGACGCCATTCCAAAAAAACTCTTTTTCATCAAAGCGGTTCTGCATTTTATGTCGCACAATTGATTTACATATTGTGAACGCATAGGAGTCTTTTTTACTTCAGATATTTTTTTAAATAGGTGTAAATTAGTTTTAACAAATAAAGCAGTCTCGTAGATGTACATAGCTGGCATAGTAAACAATTTTAAATATTTAAAATGGGGTACACAAGTTTCGGTAGTTTTTAAGCCACACATGGATCGAATACATCGTTTTTGCGCTTTGAAAACAGTCTCTCTTTCAGTAGATTGTCCCCAAAAAATAATACCAAACCTCAGTACTGATGCAACTAATCCATGATACGCTATTAAAAGTGTTTGTGCATTAACTTTTTTTGACAGCTGAAATAACGCGTATGCAGATCAGACAAACTTCTTCGATATGGGGTTTCCATGTTAGCTTACTATCAATCGTTATACCTAAAAATTTAGCCTTGTTTGTGTCATCTATTTTGAACTTTTCAAATGTAACGTGAACTAGAGGTTTTTCACATATTTGATGAAAATGCATTACTTTTGTTTTGTTTAAATTAATTTTTGGGTTATTGCTATTAAGCCAGTTAATTATTTTACTGAGACAGTCATTAATATCATTCTCGTAACAGACAGGATTAGTACACTTTACAACAGCTGTACTGTCATCGGCAAAAAGAACCATATTTTGAGATATGAATTTTGGGAGATCATTGATATATATTAAAAAGAGTAGCGGCCCTAGCACGCTACCTTGAGGTACTCCGTATTTTATAACTCTTGGTTGAGATGTGTAAATGGTTAATACATTACTTTTTGGACAGAGTTGTGATATTTCTGTGCACTGGGATCTATTAACTAGATATGACTCTATAAGTTTTAAAATATTTCCTCGGATTCCATAACCATACAGTTTTTTTAGCAAAATCTTATGACTCACATAGTCAAACGCTTTCGTCATATCGGTATATATAGCACATACTGGAGCTCTTTCATCGACAGATGTCATAATATGAGAAAGGAGGTTGAACAGTGCCATATTAATATTAATATTTTTACGAAATCCTTTTTGTTCGTTGGAAAATAACTTGTATTTCTCAAAATAATTATAAATAGAATTATAAATTACTTTCTCGATAATTTTTGAGAAAATAGGAATTTTGGCAATAGGTCTATAATTTTTAACATCTGATTTATCATCTTTTTTAAATATGGGCTTAATAATTACTTTTTTAAGGCTATTAGGAAACACCCCATTTGTTATGCATAAATTAATAATGTGGGTTAGTGGTGGTGCTATAATTTCTTTGGCATATTTTACTACTTGTGTACATATTCCATCATAACCTACAGTATTTGTATTTTTAAGATTATTAATTATTTTGATTAAGTCAATGGGTAAAACTGGTTGCATATATAATGATTGTGAAGTTAAGTTGTTAAAAATATTTTTGCTATCCGAAGTAACGTTACTATGTATGTTATTTTCAATGACATCTACAAAAAAGTTATTGAATTCGCTTGCGATATCCGTGGGATGTGTGATTGTGGAATTACCTTTCTTTATGGACGGTATTAGTTGTTGTGGTAGGCGATATTTAGACTTGTTAATTACTTGCCATGCAGCTTTTGATTTATTGTGAGATGTGTTTATGAAGTGGTTATTTTGAGTTTTCTGTGTTAGTCGTATAATTTTTTTGTAAATCTTAGTATAATTCTTAAAAGCAAGTTTATTTTTACAGTTAGGTTTAAATCTATACGACCAAAGTAGTTTTCTTTGCTTCTGACTACAGATTTTTATACCACGAGATATCCATTTGGTTCTAGTATTCGTTTTGATCGTTACATATTTAGTTGGAAAACATAATTTATAGAGCATCAAAAAATCTTCTGCAAAAAAGTCATACGAGTCATTTACATCATTTGTGGTATAAACTTGTGTGAAAGACAAACAGCTTAAATACTTTTTAAACATCTTTAAATTTTCTGGGGTTATATTTTGCTTCTGAGTTTTCCAATATTTTAGTTTACATGATTTATTAATGGGTACACTTAGTATTTGCGATGTATGATCGGACAGAATTAGGTCTATTATTTGTGCTTTACAGTCTTTTCTGTAGGTGTGTGCAAAGTTATCTATACAGGAGTTGCTGCTTAATCTAGTAGGCTTGTAAAGGGCTAAGTTGAGATTGAATTGGGTAAGAAAATATTCAAATTCTAACGTTATTTTATTTCTTTTTAAGATGTCAATGTTGAAGTCTCCAGTTAAGATTACATTTTTCTTAGAAAGTGAACAAATTTTCCTTAATATGTTTTCTAATTTTTCATAGAATATATTGTAATTGTGTTTAGGTATGCGATATATACAGATAATAATAATCTTATGATGTATGAGTTCTATGGCACAGGATTCGAAGACACCCGATACCGACTGTTTAGCTACGTCAGGTATTTCTCTGAATTGAAGTCCTGCTCTAACAAGAATGCACGTACCCCCGCGCTTAGACTTTCTAGAAAAGAAAGCTGCTGGTATAAAATTAGGTATATGTAACAAATCTTCAAAACCTGTCTCGATAAAATGCTCTGTTATGCAAATCACATCAATATTAGTTCCTGTGTTGTGAAGCTCTTCTATTTTGACTGTTAGTGTATCTGATTTGTTTGTGGCGACCATTATCCGCCGCCACTAAAACGCTACCGCTTATACATCAAGGCACACAACAAAATCACGCCACACATCAGGTGACCAATATGGCGGTGGTCACCGCTTTGACGTAGGCCATTGTTCGACCGTCGTGTCATCGCGTAAGCCACGCCTGCCTACGACATACGTCACTGCGAAGCAATATGGATGCGCGTGCGCCTTTGTGTTAGTCCTGCGTCACAATATGGCCGATTAGCTATCGTTTTGTTTTCAAAATCAAGCGGACATATTGTGTACGCCCAAAGGACCCCTACTTCTAATTTAAGTTTCTTTTGTTTTGGTTTCGTATAAAAGCCAGTGTAATTTTCAAACCATTAATTATTATTCGCTTGTACCCACTTCTTGCTGTATCTGATTGTCACTAAATTCCATAATAAAATAGAAGGTCAGTTCATTCTTTCTAATATTGTGAGGGACGAGACGAAGTTCTACTATGTGCTAGCACAGCTGGAACCCCAATATTCCGCCGAAGTAAGGGACCTAATAGTCACTCCACCTACCACGGGCAGGTATGATAAGCTGAAGGAGGAACTTATCAAGAGACTGTCAGCATCACAGGAGAGGAAAACTAAGCAGCTCCTGATGCATGAGGAACTAGGTGACAGAAAACCGTCTCAATTTCTCAGGCATCTTCAACAGTTAGCGGGACCTACCGTACCCTCAGATTTTATTCGGACTATTTGGGCAAGCAGACTTCCGACCAACTTACAAACCATTTTAGCATCTCAATCAGGTATGAGCGTCGAGGCCGCAGCAGAACTGGCGGACCGTATTAACGATATCGTTCCAACCACTTCGCAGGTAGCTAGCACATCAACAACAAAACAGCCGATGGCCCAAAGTACAAGCGACAGCGATTTAAGAATACAAGTAGCCGAGCTTGCCAGAAAAATCGAGGTGATGACCACGGAGTTTCAGAAGCGTTCCAGACGTGAGTCAACATTCTCCCATAGGAACCGCTCCCGCTCGCGATCCCGATCCCGTCCACGACCAGCAGATCACCCGCACTGCTGGTACCATTACCGGTTCAAGGAGAACGCAAGGAAATGCACTCAACCCTGCAATTACAAGTCGGGAAACAGCCAAGGCAGCCGATAATCGCGGTAAACGACTGCCCTAACACTTCGAACCGCCTGTTCATTACCGACCAAAACACGAAGATCCAATACTTGGTTGACACGGGTTCAGACCTGTGCGTGTTTCCAAGGACAGCTGTTCGGGAGTCGCGACTCAAAACTAACTACCAACTGTTTGCAGCCAATAGTACTCCAATAGCTACGTATGGTTTCATAGAGTTATCGCTTAACCTGGGACTACGCCGTGCATTTCTTTGGCGTTTCATAGTAGCAGACGTATCAAAACCAATAATCGGTGTTGATTTTTTAGGATTTTACAACCTACTAGTCGACTGCCGTAACCAGCGAATAATTGATGGGGTGACATCGCTAACCGTATCCGCCCCACAGCAACAGCGTGCAGATAGCATTTTGTCAGTACGCACAACATGCGCAACAACGGTTGATACGCAATACCTCCGCCTGCTACGAGAGTTCCCCGACATCACACGACCAGCCGGTAAGCCTAGCACCCCAAAACACAAGACGGTGCACCAGATCAGTACCACACCTGGACCACCCGTCTTTAGTCGACCACGCCGCCTGGATCCTGCGAGATTAAAAATAGCTAAGCAGGAATTTGAAGCTATGTTACAGAACGGAACAGCACGCAGTTCGCAGAGCGCCTGGGCTTCACCGCTTCACCTCTCAAGAAAGAAAGACGACGGCTGGCGTCCATGCGGTGACTACAGGGCACTAAATGCACGTACCATCCCCGACCGCTATCCAGTACGACATATACAGAACTTCGCACACCAGCTGACAGGCAGCACGATATTCTCCACTATAGACCTGGTAAAAGCATACAACCAGATCCCTGTGTGCGAAGAGGACATACCAAAGACAGCAATCACAACACCTTTTGGTCTATTTGAGTTCCCGTTCATGACCTTTGGACTCCGCAACGCCGCACAGACCTTTCAGAGGTTCATGGACGAGGTGTTACGCGGTTTAGACTTCTGTTATTGCTATCTAGATGACATTTTAGTATCCAGCAGAAGTAGCAGCCAACACCTGGAACACCTGGAACTCCTCTTCAAGCGGCTAAACGAGTACGGCATCTTGGTAAACCTCTCGAAATGTCATTTAGGGCAATCAGAGGTTACTTTCCTGGGCTACAAGGTCTCCGCAACAGGTGTGCAGCCACCACAATCAAAGGTTGAAGCAATCCAGAACTTTCCAGAACCACGGACTATAAAGGAGCTACGGAGATTTCTGGGAATGATAAATTTTTATAGGCGTTTCATCCCACGAGCAGCTATGATTCAGGCTTAACTTAATTCATTGCTTGCAGGCCCAAAAACCAAAGGATCGCAGCCTGTAGATTGGACACCTGAGCTTCAAGACACATTTGCTAAGTGTAAGCAAAGCCTAGCCGAAGCCACACAACTAGCACATCCTGATCCAGATGCAGCGTTATTTGTGCAGACCGACGCCTCGGACACTGCAATAGGAGCCGTCCTGCAACAGCGTAAAGGACGACAGCTCGAACCGTTGGCTTTCTTTTCGAAAAAGTTGTCTCCAGCTCAAAGGAAATATAGCCCGTATGATCGCGAATTGTTGGCTATATATGAAGCAATAAAATATTTCAAGCACATGGTCGAGGCAAGGACATTCGCGATCATGACGGACCACAAACCGTTAACTTTTGCATTTACCAAACCCGGAGATAACCGTTCGCCTCGTCAATTTAGGTACTTGGACTACATAAGTCAATTTACAACAGACATCCGGTTCATACCAGGCGAAGAAAACGTTGTAGCGGACACTCTATCCCGTATTAATGCTGTTACTCTGCCCCTAGATTACCAGTCCTTGGCCCACGATCAGAGCACAGACAACGAGCTACAGGACCTCCTGACAAACGGTTCAAGTTTGGTGTTAAGGAAGGAGAAAACACCAGACGCAAACGTAGAGGTATACTGCGACGTGTCAACTACAACCCCAAGGCCTTTCATCACACCCCCCTTTCGGCGCCAGGTATTTGACACTCTACACAATTTGAGCCACCCCGGAGCAAAGGCCAGTGTACGCCTAGTCACTGAACGGTTCGTATGGCCAGGGGTGAGAAAGGACTGTCGACGATGGGCCAAGGAATGCCAGCAGTGTCAACGCTGCAAGGTCACAAGGCACACGTCGGCACCACTAGCAACATTTGAAACCCCCACTGCTAGGTTTCAACACATCCACCTAGACTTAATAGGTCCTTTAACCATTTGTTCTGGCTACAGGTATTGCCTCACCGTCATCGACCGCTACACACGCTGGCCTGAGGTGTACCCACTGCCGGACATAACGGCCGAGACCTGCGCGTCCGCCCTAGTATCTGGGTGGATCGCGCGTTTTGGCTGCCCCGAACGCATCACAACCGATCGGGGCCGACAATTCGAGTCGCACGTATTCAAGGAGGTAGCCGCCTTGGTGGGCGCTTCCCACCACACCACCACAGCGTACCACCCTGCGGCCAACGGCCTCGTGGAGAGGTTACATCGGCAGCTGAAAGCTGCAATAGCCTGCCATGCGACCCCCAACTGGCCGGAGGCGCTCCCCTGGGTGTTGTTGGGCATCCGGAGTGCCTGGAAGGAAGACCTCCAAGCCTCGGCAGCGGAGTTAGTCTACGGCGAACCACTGCGGTTGCCTGGACAATTCTTCTCACCGTCAACTAACGCGACCATAGAACCAGCTAACCTCGCCAGCAGACTACGCGCACAGGTGACCAGGCTAGCACCAATACCAACATCATGGCACTCCGGTGCAAGTCGGACATTCTACGTACCCCGAGACCTCAACACGGCGACCCACGTCTTCGTCCGACAGGGTCCGGTCCGCAAACCGCTGGAAGCAGTGTACCTCGGACCGTATAAAGTACTACGTCACGGCACGAAGGCGTTTGACATCGAAGTGCAAGGAAAAACACAGACCGTCACGATAGACCGACTAAAACCTGCATATATCACAAAAGAAGTGGACCCTGCCATGACACGAGACGAGGAAGCAGATCAACCAATAAAAAAGACGAGGAGCGGGCGGTCAGTGAGGTTCCCGAACTACTATCGCCCGTAGTCACGGTCTCAGCGGGGGAGTAGTGTGGCGACCATTATCCGCCGCCACTAAAACGCTACCGCTTATACATCAAGGCACACAACAAAATCACGCCACACATCAGGTGACCAATATGGCGGTGGTCACCGCTGTGACGTAGGCCATTGTTCGACCGTCGTGTCATCGCGTAAGCCACGCCTGCCTACGACATACGTCACTGCGAAGCAATATGGATGCGCGTGCGCCTTTGTGTTAGTCCTGCGTCACAATATGGCCGATTAGCTATCCTTTTGTTTTCAAAATCAAGCGGACATATTGTGTACGCCCAAAGGACCCCTACTTCTAATTTAAGTTTCTTTTGTTTTGGTTTCGTATAAAAGCCAGTGTAATTTTCAAACCATTAATTATTATTCGCTTGTACCCACTTCTTGCTGTATCTGATTGTCACTAAATTCCATAATAAAACCGATTCAAATTTACGTACTGCGAGTGTTAATTCACATACCGGTAGGATACCTAGAAGTTTGGTGGAGCGCAAGTCATACGAGGTTCGATTCCCGGCTCGTGCAAAATTACGTTAGAAGTAGTACCAAAGCACTTCTACATGTTCATCAGTCCCGCTATATTTTGGTGAAGTATATTTAGGTACTTATAGAAAAAACTGAGAATTATTTTGTGACTCTATACCTGTTATATCCTTTTGTGCATTTTGGGAACAATCAACTTTTGAGTTATTAGAAGTAGTGGCTGTCATAGTGCTATAGTATAATATCATGTCTATTAAATCTAATATAATAATTTGTAAACCTTTGTTATTAAGCGTGCCGTAATTTGGGCTGTATGTATCATAAGTATATGGTAAATTAAGGTTAGAATCTAATATATACGCATAATTATATGTTTCTACATCCATAGAGAGTAGGTTATTAAAAAATTCAACTCGGCTGTTGAACATAATATTAGCATTGTTCATATATTTAAAAGTTGGAATGCATATTATATATTTCATATATTTAAAAGTTGGAATGCATATTGAAATATTTATTTCGTATTTTTTTTCTACAGAGGAAAAAAATACTGTTTTTTTTTCTTTTTTCTAAATACAGGATAGAATTTTACGTTTCCCTATTAATTTGGATAAAATTTTAAGACCTAATATAACTTAATATACCTACTGTTTCTTCTAATTATATTTTCATATAACATTAATTACGCATAACAGCTTATGCATAATTTTTTTAAGCATAGTTTCTCTAATCGAATGATTAAGCATAACATTCTACAGCATACATTTATTTACGCATTGCATGCAGGAAGCATGCAAACACGTAAACAAACATACGCCATGTATGCAGCTGTAAACATGTCAGCAAGCATGCAGCAAGCATGCAGCAAGCATGCAGTAAGCATGCAGCATGCAATTGAATTGAAAATGTAAAAATTAATTATTCCATTTAAAAATTAACAAAAAGGTATGATTTTTTATTTTCTAACCGTCAGATTAAGGAAATTCCTCCACGTAATTGTCAGATTATGGGTCAGTACGACAAGAACATCAAGATGAAGCGTCTGTATAAAAATCTGTCGATTCTTTTTTGCATTTTCAAAAATCGACCATGATCTTTGGGCGCGACCAAATCGTCAGTCTTTTGAATAGGAGCTACATAAGGCTTCACTTAACATCCCTTCTCAATATCTGACGCGCTCGACAAAATTTTTTTTTTCCTACTTTCTACCTCTTCGTACTGCCACCTCCATCGTGCAACCCGGCAGATTAACATTTTTCCGTTACCAGTAACACGTGGGATATGAACGCGCGTCAGATATGAATAGTATATGCGCTATTCATATCTGACGCGCTCGAGTATTTCAAAGACCATTTTCAGACACACTCTAAGGTCTTGGTTCAAAAAGCGATGCTCCATACTGCAGGTCCCTCATCAGATGAACCCGTTGGAGTAACATCAAAACAGGTGTCACAGGTGTTACGGAAAATGGTGAAAGGAAAGTCCCCAGGACATGACGGACTTAGTGTGAAGCATCTAAAGCACGCCGGCCCCCATTTGTGTAGAGTGTTGGCAATGTTCTACACTTTTTGTATCAGACATGCCTACTTGCCAGATGATAATATGTTAAGAGCAGTTGTGGTTCCGATTGTAAAGAACAGGACAGGAGATATTGGTAACAAACAGAATTATAGACCCGTTACTTTAGCCACCACAATGGCAATGGTGCTTGATGGTGTGCTGAACAGTTATCTTGCTCAATATGTGACACTCGAGGATGCCCAATTTGGACGGAGAGTGCAATATTAGTTCTTAAGCACACCGTCAAGTATTATGCTGACCGTAAGACGCCGGACCTCTCAAAGGCATTTGATCTGGTCAATTATGACAGATTGTGGGCCAAACTGAGAGAGAATAGCGTGCCAGAGGGTATAACAGGTACTTTCGAATACTGGTATAGGCACCAGACTAATTTTGTAAGATGGGCAGACTGCAAGTCTGATCCCTATCAATTAAAATGTGGAGTTGAGTTAAAGTGTGGAGTGGAGCGGCAGGGGGGACTGAGCTCTCCTACATTGTTTAACATATATGTTAGGGAGCTAGTGCGGGGGCTCAACGACACCGGGGTTGGCTGCTCTATAGATGGTCATATAGTTAACAATATTAGTTATGCCGATGATATGGTGTTGTTGAGCCCATCGGTAAGTGCCCTTCGTAAGCTCCTAGGGGTGTGTGAGGCATATGCTGAAGCACATGGACTGACGTATAACGTCAATAAAAGAGAGTTGTTAGTGTTTAGGGCGGGGCAAATGAATCCATCATCTCTACCGCCTGTGACACTAGGAGGGGTTCCGCTAAGACGAGTCTCTCAGTTTGTGTACCTAGGACATGTTATAAATGAGAACCTGGCTGAAGATCTAGATGTAGAACAGGAACGCAGGGGGCTCACGATTCGCTGTAATATGCTGGCTCGCAGGTTTGCCAGGTGTTCAAAAGCAGTCAAAACAACTTTGTTTAGGGCCTACTGCCAATCATTTTATACCTGCTGCCTGTGAGCCAATTGCACGCAGCGGGTCGTGACGTGAGCGCTCTGAGAGTTCAATATAACAATGCCTTCAGGATGTTGATGGGACTGCCTCGTTATTGCAGTGCGTCAGCGATGCTTGCAGAAGCACGAGTGGATGGGTATTATGCCATAATTAGAAAAAGAGTAGCATCGCTGATGCGCAGGGTCACAGACAGTCCCAACAGTTACCTGAGGGTAGTTACAGATCACATTGAGAGTCCTATATAGAGTTATTGGATTAGCCTACATATAGGATAATTACTATAGTTTGTTGTTGTGTTTAGTGTATTACTAACGTAGTTCCCAAGTCTCTGTATATTACTAATAATCTATGGACAACCTAGTCTGAAATAAATTATAAATAAAATAAATAACATTTCCATATGACGGTTTTTTTTTACATTTTTGAAAACCTGTACACGCTTTCCCCACCAGTGAAAGTGCATACATCTCATAACCTTTTTTTCTTTTTAGCATCTAATCTTCACTATCCAATAGATCTCCACGACGCTCGAGTAAATCACGATTTAGCATCTTCGGCTCCCCTACTATTACGAACTTTTAGCAAAATGACAATGGTATCATGTTGGAATGACGAAATTATAAAAATAGTAGACTTGGCCCCCTGGGCCTGTGTGAAAAATCAAATTGTATGGAGTTGACGTTTGCTTACCAGATGTCACGTGATGCAAATATGTCAACTGCATACAGTTTGACTTTTCCGTTGGCGTTAACGCTAACAGAAAAGGGATTTTGTCTACAGGCAGGGTTTGGAGTTGCGGCCAAACGCAAGCCTATTAAAATAAAAATAAAACCGGCCAAGTGCGAGTTGAACTCGCGTGGAGAGGATTCCGTACAATGCCAATTGATAGAATTCTTATAGGTTTTCCTGTAATCTACAAGCAATGAACTATATGTTGCATTTTTTTTTTTCAAAATATTAGGCTCAGTAGTTTTAGACATCAGGGGCAGGGGAATGGACAATTTTCGTATTCTTTAAAGAATAAAATCAAAACTGTTTATTTTACAATAATAACAAAAATATATTTGAGATGCTCATAACAAGCCCTTTCATTTGATATATGACACAGTAAGGTTTGCAAAACTTTTTTTGTTAATTTCCTAATTTGCCCGCAACACGCTGCGCAGCAGTCGATCGCTCAGCCACTGCGCCAACCGTGTCGTCAATGACCTCTTAATGAAGCCCAGAATCGGGAAAGATGGCAGGCTTGGAAGGAGGTCTTAATTCTCGGGATATGATGTCAATAGTAGACTTATTAAACATATATAAAGTTTCAACTGCATGGCTAGTGACCCTGCATCAGAATTAGCACAAACTTTTTTGATAATACCGCCGACCTAGCACCGACCGCCTGAGCCTTCATTAAGATTAATAGTATAAGTAAGACTATTGTAAAAAACCCTAAATCAAAAAATAATAAAATAAAAACTGCATAGCTTTTCTACTTTAGATTTCAGTGACATCTAAAATGCCCCAATTTCATAACTGACTCACTCACTGATGATCTTTAAAATTCTTAAGGTACTTCCTGAAGTCCTAGAAAGCTGAAATTTGGTATGTAACCTAGTATTAGTATTCAAACAACAAAAAATATTTAAAAACTAGAAAAAAAAACCGGACAAGTGCGAGTCGGACTCGCCCACCGAGGGTTCCATACAAATTTGTAAGTAACTCGGTCTGTTACGCTTTCACGATGAAACGGCTGAACCGATTTTGATGTTTGGTATGACAATAGCTTGAACCCTGTAGAAAGAAATAGGTTACTTTTTAATCTGGGACTTCGTCTGCATCCGCGACAACCGACATTCACGCGGACCAAATCGCGGGCAAAAGCTCGTTATAAATATAAATGATTTAATCACAAATGTATAGATTTCAGTCGTTTCCTTGTACTTATAGTATAACACGATATTACTTGCCAAATTTCATAGTTCTAGGTCAACAGAAAGTAGGTACCCTATCAATTTTAATTCCCTTGAGAGTGTCGAAATATATGTTATTTGCGGCATAAACGGCCGTATCATGTTTAAACGTTAACTTAGAAGTTTGATTTTTCCACAGCTTCAAGGGACTGTAGATTTGAGTATATGGGTTTAATTTCAACTAAATACCTCCACGCGTTCCCGAGATGAAGGGTTTTGACAGACACACGGACAGACAGACAGACAGACGGACAACAAAGTTGTACTAGGGTAATAAGGGTTCCGTTTCATCCTTTTGAGGTACGGGACCCTAAAATGAAAAAGAAAACAATGCAACTAAGTTTGCTTAACTTGTTAATAAACAACGTAGTAACCACATATTTTGACCAAGGTTTAGAGGTTGTGAAGTTAGGACTTGTAGAGTTAGGGCGTGTAGAGCTGGAAGCTTGCATGGGTCTACATGAGATCATAACTTTTTGACAGTGCGAGCCATATAGTCTCGTCTTGACAACATTTTACATAAAAATGTTTTTGGCGGGTTAGATTTTTTTTAAAGACAATCATGTAAAGTTATATACGCCGGCGACCTTGAGCGACCAGAGAATCGTATGCGCTGCGTCCAAAACTCTCAAAGTTTAGTCGAAAAAATTAAATAAAAGATAGTATTCTTTAGCTTAAAAAAGGCGTATACTAAAAGAAAGATATTAAAATTGTCTGTAAGATAGTAAAAGTTTCGTTAAAATATTCCTAGTAGATTTTGTGTGATTATCAATGTTTGGTCCGCGTCAGACACATCTTCACCATTTAATTAAAACTATTTAATATGAACTTAATAAAAAATATTCACATACTAAATGATTAAGAGAATATTCTAGTTTAACATATATTTTTTTTCAAATCATTTACACTACACATTTTGACGTGATTGTCAGTTTAAAATATGCAAAAGTCGCTTGTTAGCGCCATAAGCGATAGTATGTCTTGACGTTTAAAGATAAAGTTGAAATGGTTTGCCATCAAAACTGCCGGCCGCTGCGCTGCCATTCCGGTGTGACTTGACCCTAAGAGGTGGAGGTTATTGATTCAGCGGGTGAGTTTGACAAGCGTACCCATGCATGCGAAAGTGTTACTCTATGCAATTATGTATTCGCGAATCTATCCGACGGCATAATTCAAGACTTAAGTCTTCTTCTGGCAAATGAATAACGGAACTCAACAACAGAAATATCGTATTTTATACAAATCCAATTTAATACCTTTAAACGAGCAGTTCTCGTATTTATAATCTGAATCTCGGAAACGGCTGCAATAATTTTCATAAAATTTTGTATGCAGGGGGTTTCGGGGGCGATAAATCGATCTAGCTAGGTTTGATTTAAAAAAAAAACACAAAAGAAAAACCTAGCAAAGCTCGGTCGCCCAGTTACTATTTATAAAGAATAAAAGCTCACTCACCATCATTAATAAAAATATAAAATAGTAATACATTTTGAAGTAAAACCGACCACTTTGGTCGGTGGTGTTACACAAAGTGAAAACTGAACGTTAAGTTACTCTATGAAGCTTAGAGTACATGAGCTCGAGTGTTTTATGTACGGCGATAACAATCAAAACCACAAATAATATAAATATCTAAAGAATCATGGCAGGATTTGTACAAAAAATAATTGAGATGTTCAGAGAAGTTGAAATTCTAATTCTTATATTCTTGGGTACCTAAAAAATATCCTCAGGCATTTACAATATTTTTAAAACCCCGCAAAAAAAGTTAATAGTTTAACGAAAAGCTCATTATTTCAGAACGCAAATTGAACGAATTGCATCGTTTTATGGGAAATAATATCACAAATAATGATGATTTTTTTCCACACACTTATCACATCACTTGTCTGCCAATTTCATAGATCCGTTAACATCGCTTATTCTTTTTTTTTTATAAACACAAAATGGGCATCGAGGTGAAACGAAAAAGTGTTGTGCGAGGTGAAAAACTTTTCATTTCGTAATATTTTAATTATGCAGGCGTTTAAAAATATGGTTAGTATATCAATCTACTCCTGGTAATGTATTCTTCACATTGGAAAATATTTTAAGCCCTCTAAATTACTTTTTTTTTATACATATTAATGTATGAATCTCGCCATGATTCTTTAAAAACCCACATTTTTCCTGGATTATGATGTCAGTGGAAAGGAAAAAATGCTAAAGCGCCAGAATGGTACTTTTGGGAAATGAGTTTTAAAGTTTTTTTTTTATTCATATCTTTTTAATTTTTATTCTCCCGCCGGCGCATGCTGACCTCACAGGACCGGGATCTATTAAATGCGCGCGTAAAACAGTGCCAGTGCCAGTGATCAGTGAGTTCAGTGATATAAGTAAAACAACGGAAAGTGTAAATAAAGGGAGAGGTCCCTTTATTTACACTTTCCGTTGTTTTACTTATTTCCTATGATGAAATATTAACTAGAACAAAATCAGACAATTTATTGTTAGATATACAATACTTAGAGTAGATATTGTTGAAATCACCTTGTTTCAGCTTGCAACAATTTTTTTTTATCATTTATCCTAAGTCATCATTATTATTGTATTTAGACACACTAGGTTTCATCTAGGTTAAACATATTCTCACGTCTTCTCCTTTAGAGTTGGCAGTATGTACGGTGAACCCGCACATTTCGTAACATTAAGTAGGTTAAGCTACATCAGCGTTTGCATACGCGCGATCAATTAGCGAACTGGCTAAGTAAAATAAATCAGTGATTTTACCACACTCAACACGGGCGGTTTAATTCATCACCCCCGGGTTTTCCATCATCACAAGTGTACAGATCAATCATCGTATGTTTGAACAAAATGTATAGACTATCGTCGTACAGATTTAATTAATCTAAAAATATAACATTAGGTATTAAAAAATCTGTAGTACCTACATATAAAAAGTATTTATGATATTTATCTCTATTTCACGAAATAGTAGTCGTAGTCGTAGTCAGTAAAAAATTGCTAATCTACCTCAAATGTCTGAATCGAATTCTTCGAAAATTGCTTATAAATGGTAAAAACCACATCGCTTGGAAACAAAAAATACATAAGAAACTCAGACCGCGTATATCTTGTAAAGAAAAATTAGTAACGATTGCTTATGATGGTGTCATGCCGTGAAGAAGAAGTACTAAAGAAGCGATAGGCTATATAAACAAAATAGCTTAATTGCACTGGCATAACTGAATAAATGAAAAAAAGGTTCATTACTTTAGTTGATGTTGACAAAACTACACAAGTCCGTATGGTGTCGGACGTAAAGAATAGCACCATCCCATATCTTCCCGTGAGTGTCGTAAGAGGCGACTAAGGGACTCGCCAGAGAATGGGCAGCAGCGTTCTCTGTGCCTTTTTAACAGCCATACTGCGATCGCTAACCCGCCTGCCAAGGGTGGCGGCAAAACCCCCCATTTCTTGGGGGAGGCCAATGTCCAGCAGTGGACGTCTTTCGGCTAAAATGATGATGATGATGACAAAACTACTAAAATAATACATCAAGAAGAAGAAGAAGATTCCGTCCAGTCAGTCAACCGTCGTGCTATCACTGACTCTCTTTCCATTCATATCATTCTTCACACAATCCATCCATCTTTTATTTGGCTTTCCTCTTCTTCTCCATTCATCTAAATTACTATTCATAGCTCTTTTGGTGACATGCGTTTCATCCCTTCCCTTCACGTGCCTATACCAAGACAAACGATTCCCTTTCAACTTACAAAAAAAAACAGGTTAATCATAAAACAATTACAATGTATTTAATAAATCTTCAAATATATATAAAAAATTGGCTAATTAAACTTTTTCACGGATTATTTTAAAATAAGGGAAGAGTATCGAGGCGTTAGTGTTGATTTCACCAAACATGTAAAACTTTTACTCTTCGCTGCCATACACTCTCCCGTTGAGTTGGAGTCTTAAACTTAAAAAAATATATTTATATTAACACTAAAATGAACCGTGAATTTAACTTTAATTTTATTCTTTGAGGAGAATCCACTTTAAATCCCGTTTACAGTTGCATGCCTTGTTCTGGTGGAAGTACTGAAACAAAATAAAGGATTTTTTTTAAATTATTTATCATTATTACTACTCACAAAACAACTTCACTTTATTAACAAAATAAAGGATTTTTTTTAAATTATTTATCATTATTGTTACTCTCTCTATTGAGAGCTATTTAGTAAATCAACCATCAAATCATCTATTTTGTGAATCTAGTCTTTGCCGATTGAGTCTAGATCATTCTGCCAACTCCGTTACATAAACATTTTTTGTTTTGTTGAATTAAAATACTTAAAAAAAAAAAGAAAACCGCCTTCAAAAACTAAAATGTGATAAATAACTTTAGCACAGAACACACATGACTTTAGTTTCGGAAGTCGGTGGCTTTGTTCTGTTTGTTGTTTAGTATTGCCACGTACTTCCGAAACTAAAGTCATTTGTGTTCTGTGCTAATGTTATTTTTCTCTTTTCGGTTTTTGAAGGCAGTTGTCTTATTTGTAAAAAATGCTTTTTATTTTTCTCTTTTTAGTACCTCCTTCTCATCCAAATCCATTAAGAAACGGCAACACAGTTAAAACAGAGATTGAAAGTACAAGGTGAGAACATTACAACATCATCCATGTATATTTTTTTGCTTTCTGTAAATTTTTTCAAAAAGTGCTAATTTGACTTGATCATCCATGTCGTCGGGAATAGTTGAAGATTTCTTAGAAACCAATGGGGGCTTTCAAATGAAATTTTATTAATTCATTAGAAAGCCCCCATTTGCCGACTGTACATTTGCCGGAGAGATCGCGTAATAAATATACAAGTCGACTTGAGAACCTCCTTCTTTTTGAAGTCGGTTGAAAAATGATTGCATGTAGCGGAGATGAGAATGTTGAGATGGACGTGTGGAATGACCAGGCTGGATGAGGTAAGAAATAAATACATTAGAGGAAACAACTCCTCTCGAATTATGTAGGGGTCTGTTGCTCCAAACCAGAAATAAACTATAACGATGTTTCTTAACAGTTTACAGGGTGGCAATAGCAATCTTATGAAAATAAATATATTATTATAAATCAGACAGCATTATCAGCATATTAATTGTTCGTACCGTAAGATCGTTTCCTGTAGCGGTCGAATGCCAATTTACCTCCAACGGCAAAAAGTATGCCTGCACAAAAGGAACAAAATAGTATTGCAAGTAGAGTTGTCGACGCATACACTTTTTCTTCATCTTTTCGATTATTTGTCAAAGGGCTCGCTCTGAAAAACAATTACACAATTATAACTAATTTTAGCAATAGACGTTTATTATTAAACGTCTATTTTATAATCTATACTTAATATTATAAATCTAAAGAGTTTGTTTGTTTGTTTAAACGAGCTAATCTCAAGATGTACTGATTCGGATTGAAAAAATATTTTTGTGTTGGATAGTCCATTTATCGAGGAAGGCTATAGGCCTATGCGAAGCCGGGCCGGGTCGCTAGTGAGATTATAAAAATGCCCGATGGATTTAATATCGAAGGGCACTGATGGATGCCCGACGTGGATGGTGGATGTGGCGCATCGCTGAGTTTGATTTTTGCGAAAACTTGTTTAGCGAATGAATGTTCGTTGCGTCTGTCGAATGTTCGCTAACAAATAAGCGAAGCAAAGTCTCGCCGGGGCAATACAGTGTCGTTTCAGTTTCCAACTTAATTAAACCGAAAGCCTTACCTTAAACTTGCCTTAAATCATTAACTGGTTTTAAGAGGCCACAGTTTCACATAGCACACACAGGTTTTTATGTAAAAATCACTTAACAATACTGGGTTGCTGACTTTTAGTAAACTAGACACTAACTAACTAACTTAACTTGACTTGGGTGATTTTTTAAATATTTAATTCAAAAACTTACATCTCTCCTTCGCCTGGCTTGATTGTAACTGCGCCCGAGTCCGATGTTCGTTTATCACCCTTGTGATCCCCTGATTCTGATGTTCCTTTACCACCCTTGTGCTCTCCTGTTACTGATGCTGATGTTCCTTTATTACCCTTGTGCCCTCCTGTTCCTGATGCTGATGTTCCTTTATCACCCTTGTGATCTTCTGAGTCTGATGTTCCTCTATCACCCTTGTGTTCTCCTGATTCTGATGTTCCTTTATCACCCTTGTGGTCTACTGTTCCTGACTCCGATGTTCCTTTATCACCCTTGTGCTCTTCTGATTCTGATCCCCATGTTCCTTTATCACCTTTGTGTTCTCCTGATTCTGATGTTCCTTTATCACCCTTGTGGTCTACTGTTCCTGATCCCGATGTTCCTTTATGACCCTTGTGATCTTCTGAGTCTGATGTTCCTCTATCACCCTTGTGTTCTCCTGATTCTGATGTTCCTTTATCACCCTTGTGGTCTACTGTTCCTGATTCCGATGTTCCTTTATCACCCTTGTACTCTTCTGATTCTGATCCCCATGTTCCTTTATCACCTTTGTGTTCTCCTGATTCTGATGTTCCTTTATCACCCTTGTGGTCTACTGTTCCTGATCCCGATGTTCCTTTATCACCCTTGTGATCTTCTGAGTCTGATGTTCCTCTATCACCCTTGTGTTCTCCTGATTCTGATGTTCCTTTATCACCCTTGTGGTCTACTGTTCCTGATCCCAATGTTCCTTTTTCACCATTGTGATCTTCTGAGTCTGATGTTCCTTTATCACCCTTGTGTTCTCCTGATTTTGATGTTCCTTTATCACCCTTGTACTCTTTTGGTTTTGATCCCCATGTTCCTTTATCACCTTTGTGTTCTCCTGATTCTGATGTTCCTTTATCACCCTTGTACTCTTTTGGTTTTGATCCCCATGTTCCTTTATCACCTTTGTGTTCTCCTGATTTTGATGTTCCTTTATCACCCTTGTACTCTTCTGATTCTGATCCCCATGTTCCTTTATCACCTTTGTGTTCTCCTGATTCTGATGTTCCTTTATCACCCTTGTGGTCTACTGTTCCTGATCCCGATGTTCCTTTATCACCCTTGTGATCTTCTGAGTCTGATGTTCCTCTATCACCCTTGTGTTCTCCTGATTCTGATGTTCCTTTATCACCCTTGTGGTCTACTGTTCCTGATCCCAATGTTCCTTTTTCACCATTGTGATCTTCTGAGTCTGATGTTCCTTTATCACCCTTGTGTTCTCCTGATTTTGATGTTCCTTTATCACCCTTGTACTCTTTTGGTTTTGATCCCCATGTTCCTTTATCACCTTTGTGTTCTCCTGATTCTGATGTTCCTTTATCACCCTTGTACTCTTTTGGTTTTGATCCCCATGTTCCTTTATCACCTTTGTGTTCTCCTGATTTTGATGTTCCTTTATCACCCTTGTACTCTTTTGGTTTTGATCCCCATGTTCCTTTATCACCTTTGTGTTCTCCTGATTCCGATGTTCCTTTATCACCCTTGTACTCTTTTGGTTTTGATCCCCATGTTCCTTTATCACCTTTGTGTTCTCCTGATTCTGATGTTCCTTTATCATCCACATGGGTGATAAAGTAGTCCACATGGTCTACTGTTCCTGATTCCGATGTTCCTTTATCACCCTTGTGATCTTTTGGTTTTGATCCCCATGTTCCTTTATCACCTTTGTGTTCTCCTGATTCTGATGTTCCTTTATCACCCTTGTACTCTTTTGGTTTTGATCCCCATGTTCCTTTATCACCTTTGTGTTCTCCTGATTTTGATATTCCTTTATCACCCTTGTACTCTTTTGGTTTTGATCCCCATGTTCCTTTATCACCTTTGTGTTCTCCTGATTCTGATGTTCCTTTATCACCCTTATACTCTTTTGGTATTGATCCCCATGTTCCTTTATCACCTTTGTGTTCTCCTGATTCTGATGTTCCTTTATCACCCACATGGGTGATAAAGTAGTCCACATGGTCTACTGTTCCTGATTCCGATGTTCCTTTATCACCCTTGTGATCTTCTGAGTCTGATGTTCTTCTATCACCATTGTGTTCTCCTGATTCTGATGTTCCTTTATCACCCTTGTGGTCTACTGTTCCTGATACCAATGTTCCTTTATCACCCTTGTAGTCTACTGTTCCTGATACCAATGTTCCTTTAACACCCTTGTGTTCTTCTGATTCTGATCCCCATGTTCCTTTATCACCTTTGTGTTCTCCTGATTCTGATGTTTCTTTATCACCCTTGTACTCTTTTGGTTTTGATCCCCATGTTCCTTTATCACCTTTGTGTTCTCCTGATTCTGATGTTCCTTTATCACCCACATGGGTGATAAAGTAGTCCACATGGTCTACTGTTCCTGATTCCGATGTTCCTTTATCACCCTTGTGATCTTCTGAGTCTGATGTTCTTCTATCACCCTTGTGTTCTCCTGATTCTGATGTTCCTTTATCACCCTTGTGGTCTACTGTTCCTGATACCAATGTTCCTTTATCACCCTTGTGTTCTCCTGATTCTGATGTTCCTTTATCATCCACATGGGTGATAAAGTAGTCCACATGGTCTACTGTTCCTGATTCCGATGTTCCTTTATCACCCTTGTGATCTTTTGGTTTTGATCCCCATGTTCCTTTATCACCTTTGTGTTCTCCTGATTCTGATGTTCCTTTATCACCCTTGTACTCTTTTGGTTTTGATCCCCATGTTCCTTTATCACCTTTGTGGTATCCTGATTTTGATGTTCCTTTATCAACCTTGTACTCTTTTGGTTTTGATCCCCATGTTCCTTTATCACCTTTGTGTTCTCCTGATTCTGATGTTCCTTTATCACTCTTATACTCTTTTGGTATTGATCCCCATGTTCCTTTATCACCTTTGTGTTCTCCTGATTCTGATGTTCCTTTATCACCCACATGGGTGATAAAGTAGTCCACATGGTCTACTGTTCCTGATTCCGATGTTCCTTTATCACCCTTGTGATCTTCTGAGTCTGATGTTCTTCTATCACCCTTGTGTTCTACTGTTCCTGATACCAATGTTCCTTTATCACCCTTGTAGTCTACTGTTCCTGATACCAATGTTCCTTTAACACCCTTGTGTTCTTCTGATTCTGATCCCCATGTTCCTTTATCACCTTTGTGTTCTCCTGATTCTGATGTTTCTTTATCACCCTTGTACTCTTTTGGTTTTGATCCCCATGTTCCTTTATCACCTTTGTGTTCTCCTGATTCTGATGTTCCTTTATCACCCACATGGGTGATAAAGTAGTCCACATGGTCTACTGTTCCTGATTCCGATGTTCCTTTATCACCCTTGTGATCTTCTGAGTCTGATGTTCTTCTATCACCCTTGTGTTCTCCTAATTCTGATGTTCCTTTATCACCCTTGTGGTCTACTGTTCCTGATACCAATGTTCCTTTATCACCCTTGTAGTCTACTGTTCCTGATACCAATGTTCCTTTAACACCCTTGTGTTCTTCTGATTCTGATCCCCATGTTCCTTCATCACCTTTGTGTTCTCCTGATTCTGATGTTTCTTTATCACCCTTGTACTCTTTTGGTTTTGATCCCCATGTTCCTTTATCACCTTTGTGTTCTCCTGATTTTGATGTTCCTTTATCACCCTTGTACTCTTTTGGTTTTGATCCCCATGTTCCTTTATCACCCTTGTGTTCTCCTGATTCTGATGTTCCTTTATCACCCTTGTACTCTTTTGGTTTTGATCCCCATGTTCCTTTATCACCTTTGTGTTCTCCTGATTTTGATGTTCCTTTATCACCCTTGTACTCTTTTGGTTTTGATCCCCATGTTCCTTTATCACCTTTGTGTTCTCCTGATTTTGATGTTCCTTTATCACCCTTGTACTCTTTTGGTTTTGATCCCCATGTTCCTTTATCACCCTTGTGATCTTCTGAATCTGATGTTCCTCTATCACCCTTGTGTTCTCCTGATTTTGATGTTCCTTTATCGCCCTTGTACTCTTTTGGTTTTGATCCCCATGTTCCTTTATCACCTTTGTGTTCTCCTGATTCTGATGTTCCTTTATCACCCTTGTACTCTTTTGGTTTTGATCCCCATGTTCCTTTATCACCTTTGTGTTCTCCTGATTTTGATGTTCCTTTATCACCCTTGTACTCTTTTGGTTTTGATCCCCATGTTCCTTTATCACCTTTGTGTTCTCCTGATTCCGATGTTCCTTTATCACCCTTGTACTCTTTTGGTTTTGATCCCCATGTTCCTTTATCACCTTTGTGTTCTCCTGATTCTGATGTTCCTTTATCATCCACATGGGTGATAAAGTAGTCCACATGGTCTACTGTTCCTGATTCCGATGTTCCTTTATCACCCTTGTGATCTTTTAGTTTTGATCCCCATGTTCCTTTATCACCTTTGTGTTCTCCTGATTCTGATGTTCCTTTATCACCCTTGTACTCTTTTGGTTTTGATCCCCATGTTCCTTTATCACCTTTGTGTTCTCCTGATTTTGATGTTCCTTTATCACCCTTGTACTCTTTTGGTTTTGATCCCCATGTTCCTTTATCACCTTTGTGTTCTCCTGATTCTGATGTTCCTTTATCACCCTTATACTCTTTTGGTATTGATCCCCATGTTCCTTTATCACCTTTGTGTTCTCCTGATTCTGATGTTCCTTTATCACCCACATGGGTGATAAAGTAGTCCACATGGTCTACTGTTCCTGATTCCGATGTTCCTTTATCACCCTTGTGATCTTCTGAGTCTGATGTTCTTCTATCACCCTTGTGTTCTCCTGATTCTGATGTTCCTTTATCACCCTTGTGGTCTACTGTTCCTGATACCAATGTTCCTTTATCACCCTTGTAGTCTACTGTTCCTGATACCAATGTTCCTTTAACACCCTTGTGTTCTTCTGATTCTGATCCCCATGTTCCTTTATCACCTTTGTGTTCTCCTGATTCTGATGTTTCTTTATCACCCTTGTACTCTTTTGGTTTTGATCCCCATGTTCCTTTATCACCTTTGTGTTCTCCTGATTTTGATGTTCCTTTATCACCCTTGTACTCTTTTGGTTTTGATCCCCATGTTCCTTTATCACCCTTGTGTTCTCCTGATTCTGATGTTCCTTTATCACCCTTGTACTCTTTTGGTTTTGATCCCCATGTTCCTTTATCACCTTTGTGTTCTCCTGATTTTGATGTTCCTTTATCACCCTTGTACTCTTTTGGTTTTGATCCCCATGTTCCTTTATCACCCTTGTGATCTTCTGAATCTGATGTTCCTCTATCACCCTTGTGTTCTCCTGATTCTGATGTTCCTGTATCACCCTTGTGGTCTACTGTTCCTGATTCCGATGTTTCTTTATCACCCTTGTACTCTTCTGATTTTGATCCCCATGTTCCTTTATCACCTTTGTGTTCTCCTGATTCTGTTGTTTTTTTATCACCCTTGTGGTCTACTGTTCCTGATCCCGATGTTATTTTATCACCCTTGTGCTCTCCTGAGCCTGATCCCGATGTTCCTTTATCACCCTTGTGCTCTTCTGACTCTGATCCCGATGTTCCTTTATCACCTTTGTGTTCTACTGATTCTGATGTTCCTTCATAACCCTTGTGTTCTACTGTTCCTGACCCTGATGTTCCTTTATTACCCTTGTGATCTTCTGAGTCTGATGTTCCTGTATCACTCTTGTGTTCTCCTGATTCTGATGTTAATTTATCACCCTTGTGGTCTACTGTTCCTGATCCCGATGTTACTTTATCACCCTTGTGGGCTACTGTTTCTGATGCTGATGTTCTTGCACCACGATACAAATCATCGGTAATTCTAAAAAAAAAACAGATCTTAAATCGTATCTTTTTTGTAATTTTAAAGAACAAATTTATTAAAATGGAATTATATTTTGTTTTTTTCGACGTTAAGTTTTCAACGATTTGGTTGGTCTTTATTTGGTTTATTATGTTGATGTTATTTATTAGGGGCATTTCTTTATATTCGATGATAAATAAAAACAAAATGCTACGAGGAGCGTATTTCCGACATCCGAGGTTTCTTTTTCGATTAAAAACACGTTCGTGTTAAGCTGACTAAGGGCGGAATTCACCGTTTACATCGTAAACCGAGTTCAATGAAACGAAGTTCTGCTTGATCGAGTTTAGACGTTTGTAGGGTGTGTTAACCCAACATTAAAGTTTGTCAATTAAAATGTTAAGTGTAATATGCAGAAAATTTCAATTAAATGCAAGGATTGACAGCGAATGCTCAACGGGTAAGAATCGAAATAAAAATACAAGTTGTCCGACCCGAACCACGTCTAATTGAACACTAATTAAATGATGTACAAAGATGCATCATTTAGCTTCCGCCGTATGTCAGTGCACTCCCAAATGTAGGTCGCGATCAAAGTGCAAATACGCGAGCCTACTAACTTATTGCATTAAAAATATGTAAGTAATTATTTTTAAAACCATGTACGTACACCGTACATATTGCCACCATAAAGAATGGAAACAATAACTAGATGTAAAATGATGTATAAGGCATGTAAACAATTAAAAATCTAAGAAATAACCTTGTAAAAAAATGCAGAGTAGTAATATGTAAAAATGTAAACTAAAATCCTTAAATATAGAATGTCACACTTAATTAACACACGTCACTATGTCTCTCAGTGCCAAATTTCACTTCACTAGGCCCTTGTCGCCGTATTCACTTCACTATGCACTATTGATTCCCGTTTGTTGACATTGCTGTACCCGTCCTCGATGTCATCTTCTTCTTCTCGTCTTCTTCTGCTTCTCGCATCTTGCAGACCCTCCCTATGTCTTTTGGTTGTCATCTTTTGCCAATAATACATCGATATTACGAACAGTGCAATGCTAATAGTGCTGAGCACATAGATCGCGATGTAGTGATGAACGTCATGAGGAGGTAGAGTTTCTAGCTTCGATTGTTCTTTAATAGAGCATAGTTCAGTATCAATTTTCTTGAAAGACTCTTCGTGCGTTTCAATATGCAAAGACGAGTTACGAACTATTGTTGATGGGTGAAATCGCGGGTGTTACCATGGCAAATGGTTAATTAACAAAAATGTCGCTTGTGTGTTCCATATATGCGTGAAGCATGAATGGATCACCCTGCAGGTTACAACCTCGTTTAAGTGTTATCAGACCCGAGTGACGTAGCGTCTCCGATGTCATTTGAGCTACGCACACTAGCTGCACTTCGCACGTGTCACAACAATAATAAAACCATACGTTTTTGTTATGTAATTTTACCCATTTGTCAGCGCATACTTTTATTTCGGTATGACAATAAGCACTATGTTGTTTATTGTCCCGAATCAGCTGTACTTCGCAAATAGACTTGCGCCGATCGCCAGTGCTGTATATAGGATGATTTAGTTTGCACATCAGGGTTTTATCCTGAATTTTTTGGCATTCTTGAAGATCGGGTTGCTCGAGGGGTATAAACGAGTATTGGTTTGCGTCAAATGCAATTAATTCAGAATTGGGAATAACGTTCATCACGCGAGTAATGTCGATACGTTGAGGTATACTGATCAGTTTATTTAGCTCGTATAGTGCATCATGCAAGATAGGAATTTTTATTTCCATCAATAAGAATTGCTGTATAATGCGTGTATGTATTCTGAACAGCCTGTAGATGTCCCTTACGTCATTCTGTACTTCCGGTAACTCAGAGTCGCGAGGTAATTGCCGAGCTACTTTATCTAATTCGCTTTGCATTTGGTTTGGTGATAATAAATGTACGTCCATATGTCCCTGGTACATATTTGTCAGTGTGTTGATAAGGGTTTGTTGGATGTCCTTTACATTTTGGGCCATTCTTTCGGCAGCCATTGCCGATGTTATTATGTAGAAGGCGTTTGCAGTGTCAACTTTATCTTTTGGGGTACTATATTCTAAGGCATTAAGGTGATCGTTTATCAAAGTAAACTGCTTTATCATTGTCGCTTCGTTACGCTGTACAATGTTATGCTCGGTTTCCAAAATGCTAGTCTGCTTTTTTAGCAGTTGTAGCAAGTGTTTTCGTTGTGTTTAATTGTATTAATGTCAGTTTCGTATTTCTCTGCAAAACGCTGATCTAGTACGCCAAATATTGAGTTTGCAACAAATCCCACTCCGTCGGTTAATCCCCTTTTAAATCTGTGTTGAATTAATCGCTGGGATATCGCTGTAGTAGTTTAGCTCATTTGTGGTTTGTTCAAGTTGGTTAATGAGCACATGAAATTGCATCAACCACTCGTCGCAACGAAATTGTTTTATATGTGACACGAATTGTTGCAGTGTGTCGACGTTTCGCCTAATTTGTTATATTATAGTAAAACACTAATTTCCATTCATCTCTAATTTCTTGCAGGTCCGCTATCTTGTCAAAGTAAATTGTTTGATTTTTTGTCAGTGCGGTAAGTTTCATATCTTGTTGGACAGTGGGTGTTATTAATGTCATATGTAGCATCAATGTGTAACAAACCAAACTTTTCCAAGTGAGGTTTCTAGATCTGTTGCGCCTGTTTTTTGTTAGTTTGTCAGTGTCAATGCGATTTTCTTCAGCCTCGACTAGTGGTACTAGTTTAGTAATCGGTCGTTTAGTTTCTCCCTTTGCCGTTTGTAACGTGACAACTCTAGTGTGGCCATCCTTTCCAGAGTGTAGCTTCGCTACACGTCCCAGCGCCCATTTTCCTGCTGGTAACTTTTCATCTTTGATGCACACAATGTCATTTACTCGTGGGTCAGAATTCTGTCGTTTCCATTTTAATCTTGCTTGTAGTTGTTGCAGGTTCTCTTGCGACCATTTCTTCCAGAAATCCTTGCTAAGCTTCTGCACAATTTTCCATCTTTTGCTTATGTGGTAAGTGCTGTCAATGTCCGGTTGTGGAATTGTCATGAGCGATGTGCCTGTTAGAAAACAACATAGTGATTGATCTTTGTGAATCCTCATATTTTACGAAGGAGGGTCCACCTACAACACCAACATCCTTGGAGGCCGCTACCAGTCAGTTAGAGTATTCTCTTCCTGTTGGGATACATACAGACAGTTTGAACTCTTCACTTGTGGTTGTTGAGGGCACTCCGGATAACTGTTTAAACTAGTTGGTACGACAACAGAAGTTACCCCTTCAAATAATCATTTATTATTACTGAATAATAAAAAGGTATCTTCTGGCAACCTAACAAATAAAGGAAAGCAACATACGTTAAAGTTATTTAATCAAAATATTCAGGGTTGCTCTTTCAAATTACTTGAAATAGAAATGTTTTTAGAAATAACCAAATATGATATTATATGTTTAACAGAACATTGGTTAAAAGATAATCAAGTGATGTCTATTAATTATGAAAATTATTGTGTAATTAGCCATTTCAGCCGGAAACATATGGTACACGGCGGGTCATTAATCTTAATTAAAAATTCTATTAAATGTAAAGCACGAAAAGACATTGTTAGATTATCAGTTGAACACATTATTGAATTGTCCTGTGTTGAGCTGGATAAGCATGTTATAAGTATGCGTATACAGACCTCCAAATTACCAGAATTTATCTATATTTGATTCGGTAATGGAAGATGTGTTAAAAAAAATTAGTACTAGTAGTAAATCTATCATTATACGTGGTTACTTTAATATTAATTTGTTAGAAAACAACTCCAATAGTATCAGATTATTGAGTTTTTTTAGGTCATTTAATTTGTCCAATGTTTTCATGGAACCCACTCGAGTGACACCTTCTTCTGCCACCTGTATTGATAATATATTTTGTAATTGTGATAACTTTCATAAAGAAATTATAAATAAACTGCCATCTGATCATAGTGGACAGACAATAACGTTTTGCGCCTACATACCTTTACAAAAAATTCAAATAAGGTTTAGGCCAATCACATGTAAAAACTTAGAGAAATTTGATAATTCATTGGAAAGTAAATTGAGTGTTCAGTGCTTTGATAATATAGGTGACCCAAATGAGTTCTACGCCGAGTTTTTTTCACTATTAAACATGCAATTTAATGAAGCTTTTCCACTAAGGAATACAAGTATTTGCACGAAGTTCTTATTTAGCGACTGGGCGACTCCAGGTATTCGTAAAAGCAGGGAAAAACTATTTGAGCTTTATGGCCTAAAACAACATATAATTAATACAAGCTTTCATCAGTATGTTGCGAAATATTCGAAACTTTTTAAAAGTGTCTGCAAAATAGCCAAATCTCTCTTTAGTAAAAATAAAATTAAATTAGCTGATGACAAAATAAAAACTACTTGGCAAATAATAAATAATAAAACAGGTAGGAAAAAGCAGCGTATTACTGAATTTAATTTAGAGACTGCACATGGCCCCATAAATTCAGATATAGAAGTAGCTCAAGAATTTGAAACCTTTTTTGGCAACATTCCCATTAGAACCACTGAAGCCTTAAATTCCTCTCCCGCTCTCTCTGCTGCCTTACTTAGGAAAAATGTTAAGAAATGCCCTTTGGAGTTTAGGTTTCAACATACAAACCCCCAGGCTGTTATAAAAGCCTTTAAAGATCTTAAAATTAAATCAACAGAAGATCTTTGGGGAATGACTGTAAAAGTCTGTAAATCTATTATCGAAACAATTGCGCCCTATTTAGCTCTCATATTTAACACCAGTGTAAACCAAGGAGTCTTTCCGGATCTGATGAAACACAGTAAAGTAGTACCATTGTTCAAATCCGGTGATAGTAAAGACCCCAACAATTATAGGCCTGTGTCGATTCTACCAGTTCTCAGTAAGGTGTTTGAAAAGTTAATGCTCAATCAAATGTTACATCACTTTAATAAAAATTTCATCTTTCATGAACAACAATACGGTTTCACCAAAGGGCGTTGTACAACTGACGCCGGTGTCACCTTAATAAAGAACATTTTTAGCGCTTGGGAGGAATCGCAAGATGCCATTGGAATCTTTTGCGACCTCTCAAAGGCGTTCGATTGCGTTGACCACGAGACACTATTGCTGAAACTGGAGCACTACGGGATTAGTGGAGTATCTCTTGATTTACTAAGGTCATACCTGAGGGATAGACAGGCAAAAGTTCAGGTTAACGGTGTGAACTCATTGGGGTCTAAAATGACTATGGGCGTTCCTCAAGGCTCAATATTAGGTCCATTTCTATTCTTAGTCTATATAAATGATTTTCCCCAATTACTTCAAAACCAACCGAAGATGGTGTTATTTGCTGATGACACTTCATTGATTTTTAAAGTAGACAGACGGTCACAACATCTTGACGACGTAAATAACGCTATTCTTCAGGTTCAAAATTGGTTTACGGTAAACAATTTGGTACTTGATGAAAAAAAAACCAAATGTATTCGATTCATTTTACCAAATGTTAGGAATAGCAATTGTGACATCATTCTAAATGGAGAGAAACTGGAATTTAATAGTCAAACGGTTTTCCTAGGAATCACGCTAGACGAGAAGTTGCAATGGGGACCTCACATAACATCTATTGCGGGGCGACTAAGCTCTGCGGCTTATGCTGTTAGAAAGATAAGACAGTTGACAGATGTAGAAACTGCGCGTATGGTCTACTTTAGCTACTTTCACAGCATTATGTCGTATGGTATATTACTGTGGGGTCGGGCTGCCGACATTGAATCCATTTTTATCTTACAAAAAAGAGCTGTTAGAGCCATTTATAATCTACGTCGCCGCGATTCTCTTAGGGAACTATTTAAAAATATTAATATAATGACAGTGCCTTGCCAATTTATCTATGAAAATATTATGTACGTAAGAAAAAACCTACATTTATTTAATAAGGTTAGTGATAGACATAATATTAATACTAGAAACAGAGACAAAATAGCTCAACCATATTTTAGATTGTCTAAAGTTCATAAATCTTTTATGGGGTTCTGTGTTAAGTGTTATAACAAAATTCCTAGTGATATATTGCAACTAAATGAAAGAAAATTTAAAACATATATTAAAAGTACACTCTGTAAACAAGCATATTACAGTTTAGAGGATTATATCCATGATAAGAATGCTTGGAAACATGCTGGTCCGGGCTCCATAGGACAATCTACAGTCTAGACAAAATCAAACGGATTGCTAATTAAAACTACTTAGTTTATACTTAGTATATACATTATATTTAATTCTTGCTTTGGGTCACACACTGGTTCATAGGTTCATAGTTTGTTGAAATGTATGGAGTGGTTGTCTACTTTTACAATAATTGTAAATAATAATATGTGAACACTATGTATCTATGTATACAACTTAGCTGTCATTCTTTATCTTGTAATACTTTGTACATACTTCAATATAGTGTTTTTATGCAAGGTCCATCGTATTCACGTATAGTTATATAACTGAAAACTGTAAATGCAAAATATTGTACACATTTTTTTTAAAAGAGTGAGTATGGAGTTTCTTGCCCATTCTTCTCCATACGAAGCTACCTTTTGGAATGGGCAACTAGAATCAACTTTATATTTTTTTATTATGACGTTCAAAAGTGCCTTTTTAATGGTCTAATTGAAATAAATGATTTGACTTTGACTTTGACTTGACTTTGAGAAAATGTCCAGGTGTCAAGCAGTTAATTTCATCTACGTTCTGTTACAGTGCATAGTGGTCGTGAGTTCAAGCTAGCCTCGATCTGGCATAACAGAGTGGTGAATTCTTCGTAGGTTAGGCGCTGTTCTCCGATGACGCGTTTTAGGTGGTACTTCATGCTTTTTACGGCAGCTTCCCACAGTCCACCTGCGCTCGGCAGGTGTATTGAAGTGCCACTTAACTCCCATCTCTGAAACCTTGCCTAAGAAGAAGTTGTCAATCGTTTCTACAATGCATTTGTATTGTTGTAATAGGATCCGATTTGCTCTCACAAAATTCGTGCCGTTGTCGCTGTACATGTCATGTGGCGTGCCTCGACGAGCACAAAAGCGTTTGAACGCCGATAAAAACGCTGTGCTGGTCAACTCTGTTACCAGTTCCAAATTAATAGCTTTTGTTGCCAGACAGACGAATGCGGCAATGTGGCTTACATTGCCGTACAATGTTTTAACTCGTCGGCCCTTGTTAGCCTTGATCTCGACGTGACCAGTAAAATCGACCCCTGTATGTGTGAACGGGCGAGATACTGTCACTCTAGGCTCTGGTAAATCTGCCATAATTTGATTTGTAGTTTTGGCCTGGAATCGTCGGCATGTTGTGCATTTATGTAGGACCTTTTTAACGGCGCGATGTCCTCCCACAATCTACAATCGTTGTTGTTAATACGTCAGGGTCAGTTTGGGACCTCCATGTAATGTCCTTTTGTGCGCTTGCCAAATCAATATTTCTGTCAGTTTGTGGTCGTGTGGTAGCAAAATTGGGTGTTTGGTATTTACATTTAAGTTCGAGTTATGTAACCGTCCCCCCACTCGCAGAACGTCATGCTTGTCAAGAAATGGGTTCAAACTCAGGAGATTACTTTTGGTGCTCAAACCTTTATTTTCCTTCAGTCTAATAATCTCTTCCTTGAAGGCATGCAGTTGGATTTCTTTTAATATTAGGTGTTCGGCGCTTTGTATTTCTATTGATGTCAAGTAAGCAGTTGTATTTGTTTTGATATTTAAGCAGTTGTTAATAAAACGTTTTATCCAAGCTATGACCCTTGTAATGTAAGTCATATCGTTGTACTTGTCTAATAACTCAATTACGATTGAAGAAGACTCAGATTTCACAACACACGCTTTCATTTGTTTTTTTTTGTTTCGCATGTTGTCGGTGTGATTGTAACTTTGTAATTTTGTCATTGTAGTTTTTCACCCATTCTGGCCCTTGCCACCACAAAGGATGTTGTAACAGTTGGGAACAGCTGATGCCGCGAGATGCACAGTCAGCAGCGTTGTCCTCAGATTTGACGTAATTCCATTAATGTTTTGGCATAACTTCAAGCACTTGCTGTACTCTGTTGCTCACGAACGATTTCCATTTTGTGACGTCACCATGCAGCCAGCCTAATACAATCATAGAATCCGTCCAAGCGTATTTGTTTTTGTCAACATTGTCCCATTTGAATGATTTCACAACCTTTTCCATTAGACGTGAAAGTAGTACAGCTCCACAAAGTTCAAGCCGTGGTAATGTTAATTTTTTATTGATAGGCGATAGCCTAGACTTTGCGGCTATAAGTCTACTCACGGGCTCGTTTCTGTCGTCTAATGTCAGTAAATAAATAGCGCACGCGTAGGCCTTTTCTGACGCGTCGCAGAACCCGTGGACTTGAAAAGGTTTTGTTGTGTCCCCCAGCCATCTCGGTATCTCATATTGGGTTATGTTATGCAAGTCACTTGTAAAACTTCTTGTACACTGATCGGTAAGGTTTCGTCCCAATCACATCCTGATATCCAAATGCCTTGAAACATCAGTTTTGCTTTTACTGTCAAAGGTGTAAGCCAGCCAAGTGGGTCGAATATTTTTGATATTTCGGACAGTAGCTTTCTTTTTGTCAGTTGTTTGTTGCTGTCATATTTTATTTTATTTGTGAATGTAAATGTGTCAGTTGTAGGGTTCCACTGTACACTCAGGGCTTTTGTAGTTCCATCGTTGGTAAAATGCATGATAGTCTGGTTAAGGTCAGATGATGATAAGCTCTTGATCAAGATCGGGTTGTTGCTTTACCACTTCCGTAACGTGAGACCTGCTCCTCCTATCTTCTGCAGTTGTTGATCTTCTTCATGTATTAAGATCATACGATACATCTTCTCACAGTCTGCTGTAAACACGAACTTGTACAGCCGCCATCCAAGTAATAGTGTCAGTAAATCTTGATGAAGCTTAGGACCACACTCCATCAAGTCGTTCAAGCTGTAGCCTGTCAGTCTTCTGCGAGGCGTTGAAAACCACTCTGAGTTTTGTTGTCACTGACTCCTGTTTAAGGACTCCATGATGAGATAAGTAGCATTGTGGGTTGTTGTTATTCTTACTCTCTTTCATGTGTCCCATATCCAAATATTCTTGCATGAATTTAATGTAACTTTCAGATAAATTGATATTCCGGAATAATCTCCTTTCTAATTCCATAAATTGTGCTACTGCACGTGGTTTAGATTTGCCCAACAACTGATTAAAATTAGGCTTCATCGGCAAACGAACTGCATATTTGCCATTTTGTAAGCGCTTTGTTGTTGCAGTGAAAAACTCCTCACAATATCTCTCTTCTGACGTCATTGAATCGCGTGAGTCCCCGTTGATGTCTTCCACTTCCCAATATTCTGTCAATTCGTCTACTTGATTTATGACGACGTTGCAGTTTAATGTCTTGTTGACATTGCCTGACAGAATCCACCCTAAATGTGTCTGTTGACCCATAGGTTCGTTGACCTCTCCCTTAACCAAACCATTCATTAAAATTTCAGAAAATACGTGTGCATCTAAAAGTATGTCAATGGGCCTAGATATGTTGTAGTCTGGATCGGCTAATGTAATGTCTGTCACGTGAGGCCAAGGCTTCTTTGTGAATGTAACGTTAGGTAGGTTGTTTACCACCTTTGTCATGACTAATGCTTCCGTTGTAAACTGGAAATCATTATGCAAAGACTTGCAAAATAACTGGACCTTTCCTATACTCCTATTGGATAAAGTGCCGATACCACTTATGCTGGCGCTTAACTGCTGACGCTGTATACCCAGTCTTTGCGTTGCATCCTCGGTGATCAGAGTTATTTGTGAACCTTGATCAACTAATGCCCGTAGTGTAATATAGTCGCCACTAGCTGTTGCTACTTGTATTAGCGCAGTTGCCAATAATATCTCGTCATCGTTATTCGAGGCGAAGTATTTTGCAAAAAAGTATTTTGCACGGGTTTTGGTGACCTGGTTGCCGTTGATGACGACGGTTTATGCACAGTGTGTGTTGCTGAGGGCGTTTGTGCTGACTTGACAATATCGTTGTGCAGTAATGTGTTGTGTGATTCGCTGCACTCTCTGCATCTTTTTTGTGACGCACATAACCCTTAGTATGCACAAACAGACAATTTTTTCAGATCTTATTGTTCTCAATAAACTTTAACTTTTCCGAACCTGCCATGTCAGTGAATTTGGAACATTGGAATAATGCGTGATTGGTTTTGCACAACGAGCAAATAATTTTGTTAAATTGCCCAACATTGTATGCATGGAAGTTACGAGACTTGTTTGATGAACTTTTATTGGGTTGCGATGACTTGTGGTTATTGTTAAATGGATATGACGTATGATTGAATTGCGGTTTTTTTGCAGGTTTATTGCCTGGCTTTTTCCTGTGCAAAGGTTTTAATGTCATAAATTTGTTCTCAACGAAGTCCATAAACTGATTGAATGTAGGCATCTCCCGCGGATCTGACCTGGACTGCATGTATTCCGAATAGGTTTCGGCATCCAGTTTTTCGCATAATATGTAAACCAACACAGGGTCCCAAAGGCTTGTATCTACACCCAAGTTATGTATGGCGTTTATGGTTTTATTGCTAGTGTCATATAACCGCTTAAGGTCAAATGCAGATTGTTTTTGTAAAGTAGGTTGGCGCATAAATACTTGGAAATTCTTTGTAAATAGCAGGAATTTGTTATTATATCTATGGTTCAATATTTCCCAGCACGTGTCATAATTTTCGGGTGCAATGTGTAAATGCTGTACGAGCTTTTCCGCTTCACCGCGCAGCCTCCCCTTTAGATGTTGCATTTTTTGGGTTTTTGCAATAGCGGGATTATTATGAATCGCTTCTACGTACAGATCCATGAAAGTAGGCCATGATGTGTAATTTCCGTTAAATGTTGGTATGTCAATTTTAGGTAAAGTTTGTTGTTGATGCACAGAGGCGTTTAGGTTAATGTTTAACGCCCGTTTTACTTTTGAAAACGCCACTTCATGACGGCCAAAATCGTCATAATAATCGTTAGGTATGCCTTTTAGTATACCGTCAATCTGTAAGTGTAATTTGTCAATTGCAGTCCACCGAGACTCTAAAGTCTTTAACATATCCTCAATCTCCCAATTCTCCTTCACGTCGTCAATACTCCTACTCGCCACTAACCTATTAAAGGCACGGAAATTAGTTTGTTGCAACTGTTGTAACTCGAGTACCTTCTCCTCAGTTTTTCGGGACTTATCGAAAAATGTGTCTCTTCACCTCCTCGAGAACTTCAGCTTGACGCGCGATTAATGCTTCCATTGCCCAAACGGTAAATAAAAAAAGAACGATCTTACTTGAATTTCAGGAACTCTCCCTTTTATTGTAACGCCAAGCGTCGCTCTGGAACCTGGATCGCCGCTATCTCCTTGAATGCTCTTGTACGGCAACACACGTGGCACGGTATGACACGACACTCCACAGCCCACACGCGACGTTTTACTGACCGATTTATCGGACTGTACGGTACTTGCAAAGTTTTCGAAGGACCAAAAAAACTATGTAGGGTGTGTTAACCCAAAATTAAAGTTTGTCAATGCAAATGTTAAGTGTAATATGCAGAAAATGTCAATTAAATGCAAGGATTGTCAGCGATTGCTCAACGGGTAAGAATCTAAATAAAAATGCAAGTTGTCCGACCCAAACCCATTGAGTTATATGTACTAAGTACATATAACTCAATGCCCAAACCACGTCTAATTAAACACTAATTAAATTATGTACAAAGATGCATCATTTAGCTTCCGCCGTATGTCAGTGCACTCCCAAATGTAGGTCGCGATCAAAGTGCAAATACGCGAGCCTACTAACTTATTGCATTAAAAATATGTAAGTAATTATTTTTAAAACCATGTACGTACACCGTACAACGTTGGTTTTGATCTCGGTTCACGTCAAACGGATTTCACCGGGTACATTTTAATCGCGTTTACGAAAACTAAGTTTAATTTGACATTGAATGTAAATGTCATCAGTTCCTCACAATCATAGACAAATTGAAATGCGTTTTTCAGTTGCTATTTATGTGGTAGCGACATAATGCGGTTAATTATGGATTTGAATAGACATTTCAGTATCACTAAACGTATGTAGCTACCAAAATTTTAAGGCACGTCAGGGTGACCCCAAAGCCTTTCACAAGAACGAATAAAAACATTATTGATTATTAATAAACTAGCTGAGGAGGGGCAAGCAATATTCAGCTTCTTGCAGCTTCAATATTCTGTGCTATCTGTAGGAGGAGAGAAAGAAATGCTCAAACAAGAGCAATTAGGTAAAAACAGCCCAAAGAACAATAAAACTAGAAACGTTAGAAATACAATTCAGAAAATTAAAAGAATAGTTATATACCTACATTTATTTTATTTACATATTAATTTAAAAATTAATTTAAAATTTAGTTTATATTTAAAAAATACAATAATTTCATTAAATTTATACATACATAAGTAATTTAAATTATTTTTACATAGATTGATGACCATGATGATCAATCATGGGCTGATTGAGCCACTTCAATAGTAGGTAGGTACATATTATTTATATTGTCAGGTAATCCATTCAGGTAAAGTAGATACTCATCTTGCTAATCTGAAAAGTACAAAATATTATTGCATTTGTTATTGCCGGTTACCTATCATAAGGTCGAAAAATATTTGACCGAATTTCATTTCACCTAAAACTTTTCAACTATTATCGTTTCGTTTTTTTTTACTTCATCGAAGTCACGTCTGCCACTGTATCAGTTGACCTATTATCAATTCGATTTTTTTCGTTATTCCGACGTTTCATTTGGTCGATAAACTTTTTACCGAAGTTAGACTTAGCCGAATAACATTTGTTCGAAGTATTATGATTCCAAACATTCATTATGCGACTGTTTTAATTACCATATTTTCATTTCATCAAACGCCTAGAAAGTTTGTGCACACTATTTCATATCTGCTTCATTCTGCTATCTGCATGCTGCATGCTTACCACCGCAGCTTCGGGTTGCTGGCCGGCTCCGCCGTTTTATTTTTGTTCTTTGTTTAGTGGTTTGCATAACGTTTTTCTTCTAGAAATATTATTTTTAACCCTGTTTTGAGTTCCTATCGTAAAATCGATTAAAAAAAAATAGAAAACATCTGTTCGTATGGTGGTTTGATCTATATTTTTCTGCTATTTTTTTCTTTACCTACCTTTTGCTAGGGGGCGGGAAACGCCGAAACGTTAGAGAGCTTATTATAATGTAGGTAGGTACAGTACCTACTCTGTGACGCGAGCCTGACGCTTGAGTTTACAGCAATCGGTTGTTCTGTTTACCTTACCTACTATTTTCAAACAATATAATCGCCTGAAACGAGGCATTACATCGATACAGACCTATTCATAATTTTCCTACAGCAGCAAAAAACAAATTGATGTCTATAAATTCAGTCAATCTAGGTTTGGTAATTTGAGGTGGCAAATCTTCGACAATACGATGAACCAAATTCAAATTGCAGTAGGTATTTTAGAAAGTTAAGCATTCAATTTTTTCTGCCTACCCGCCCCGAAAACTCTATGCACGCCCCTGCGTAACAGACTGTCTGTTACGCAGGGGCGTGCACAGAGTGTATAAGTTTAGAGTGTAGAGATATAAGTTTAGAGTGTAGAGATATAAGTTTAGAGTGTATGTGTGTGTGTGTGTGTTTGTTTGTGTGTGTGTGTGTGTTTGGTGTGTTTGGTGTGTGTGTGTGTGAGGGTGTGTGTGTGTGTGTGAGTGTGAGTGTGTGTGTGTGTGTGTGTGTGTGTAACTTATACAATAAATATATAAAATTTACCTCTGGTATCAAATTCTACTTGTGTCTGGTGGATCTCATCTGGTAACTCTGGAAAATAGATGTGTCGTGGTCGGAGGGAAGCAATAGCTGCGCTGACTTTGTGCACAGTTCTGTGTGCAGTAGAAGTGCTAAATTCACATAAATCATCAGCAGTCATTTGATAGCACGCAGTTGCATTGAAATGTAGAGCACAAAGCACTTGATTCATAGGAGACACGTTCTTATTTCTTAAATAAAAAAAAAGATGCGATTAGAAAGTTATAGACATGACATGTAAAGGCAAACAATTCAAAATAAAACATGTTTTGATACTTACATATTTGAAGAAAACTCTATTTTATCTTCAATAGATTATAGATTCCAATACAGACAGAACTGTGGGTTTCGTGAGGAGAAATCTAGTTATAAAGTCTTTGTTATCAAGGGTGTCGAAATGTTTTTCTCTCTCGCGTACCCATCTTAGACGACGAACAAATAACTCTTGAAAAAGTGAAATGTTAGTTAGCACTCTTTTCATTTTTGTTGAAGCCAAATATAATAATAATGTAATACACTACTCAGAGAATTATTTAAAATATGTTATTTTATTGTTGTTTTTATTTTGAAGTATTGAATCATAAATGACATTGAAACATTGACAGGTCTTAATCGCGTTTAAACACGTTAAACGTCCGAAATCGAGCGTTCCGAATGTAAAGTTCAGCTTGAACTGAGTTCCCATTTTGTTGGTGAAATGCAACTTTGAATGCTGAACTCGGTTTACGCTTTAAACAGAGTTCACCGTTTAACGCGTAAACCGAATTATGCTTGCATTGATCGCGTTTAATAAAAACGGTGAAATCGGGGCTAACTGTACACTACTTAAGCTTATTTAAGTCTAATTCCCTCAAAAATGGCTCCTCGCTCTTGTTTCGGACAAAATCCATCAGCTAATGCTGCACATCCTTAATCTGATTACATTCTCTGCAATTCGTGAAATCAGCTTTTTTTATAAGGAATGCTTTTTAAACTTATATCTAATCTTATCTAATCTACTAATATCTAATAGATAGTGTCTAGAGCTAAATCTTAAAATTAAGATAATAAATTTAACGGGACACCGTTAAATTTATTATCTTAATTTTAAGTTGTTTCGCAGACAGAAATTTCATATAACTTCGTTTCCCAGAAAATGTTTCACTAATTACTTGGTTTTTGCATTTTTATTTCGACTAAGTATTATTGTTTCAAAGACTATTTACTTGAATGAAACATATTTCACAGAAACACAATTCAATGAATTTTTTGTTTAACAAACATAACAAACAGTACAATTATTTTTTAGCGAATATTGTTTGTTCGGTGTATTTTTCCATGGAATTTATTTCAACGAAAATGTTTGTGAATAGACAATAACAAAAATATTGTCATAAAAGGTAAATATGTTGTGCTACAAAAGTTAATGACAGAAACGAATCGCTGCCGCGCTGCGAAACCGACAACACGTAGTCTTGTCTGCCTTACCCCTAGAGTGTAATTTAAATCCACGTAGGCGTGGAGGGGCGCGTCAATCCGCGAGATGAGAAGCAGGTGGGTGTAACGCCCGCCGGCGCAATAAGCCGAAGCTGCAGTGGTGATCTGCCACGATAAGCTCGCGTGGGACCGCCGGAGCTCCGCAACACCGGAGCCGTGACAGAAACCATGCCTGCTGCACGTTGCATGCTGTCTTGCATGCTGCATGCTGCATGCTTGCTTGCACGCTGCACGCTTGCTTAGATGCTGCATGGTTGCTTGCACGCACGCGCAGTAGGTTTAGTTAGAACTGCGACCAACATTCTTGGTAATAAGTTTTATATTAAATAAGCAATATAAGGATAAAGAATATTTGATTCGTTATTCTATGAAATGATTATTCTAACATTATACTTTATGTGAAATACAAATCAATGATTTAAAAATCTTCAAAGTAAGTATTCTGCGTATTGAATATTCGTTGAAACAAAATTATGAGAAAATTTTTATGTGAAACGAAATTCTATATAAATAGATTAGCTATTATAAAAGCATTTATAAAAGCGTGCTTTTCTAGTGTTTTTTAAACTATTATTTTTTTCTTAATTTATTACTTATTTTAAATTACATATTATTTATTGTATTAATTGATGGGTTTGGTTTATATAAAGTCAAAGTCAAAGCATTTATTTCAATTAAACCATTTGCAGGCACTTTTGAATAGTCAAAGAGTCAGTTAGTTAGTCAGAAAGTTGAAGCTAGTTGCTCGTTCCAAAACGTAGGGTAGGTCTCTATGGAGAAGAACGAGCAAGAAACTCTATGGACACTCTTTTCAATCAAGCTTTTACAAAATCCAGGCTACATTATTCTTGTTGCTTCTATATGTGAAAACAATGTAAGTGAAGAGAAATCCAAAACATTATAATTAAAAATAAATTAATATAAAAGCCATGGCAGTTAAGAGATGACCAATCTCAAGTGACAGCGCCCGTTCACGAACATGACGCGCGGATCAGCACGACTTAGCTCAACCATTTTGAAGGGAACCGAGTGATCTAACCCACACGCCACCATCAGTGAGACATTTGAACGAGCATGACAATGCTCTCAACTGCCATGCTCATTTATGTCAAACACATTGAATAAATAAATGGCTCCATAGTTCTCACATTTACATAATAATTGAATTAGTGCTATTAATTTATACAAAGTCAAAATTTCCAATGTATGTAAGTATTTCATTCGACAGATAAAATATAATAAGTAAATAATAATAACGGTACACGTTATTCATGTCAATAATAAGGGGTGAGCAACATAATCTTCTTGCAATTAAGAAATTCCCTAAAGAGGCTGTGGAGCAGGACCAGCATTATGCCAAGCATTTTTATCATTGATATAATCTTCCAACTTATAATATGCTTGCCTACATAGTGTGCGTTTAATGCATGTTTTAAATAGTCTTTCATTTAATTGCAAAATATCGAGCGGTATTTTATTATAACATTTTACACAATACCCCATAAAAGAAGTATGTACTTTTGACAATCTGAAACTTGGTTGATAAGAAAAGAAAGATTATTTTCTTCTTTTGAGAGCATTTAAATAAAAGCTTGTACGTTAAAATGTTTATTTTTACTATTAATTTATTTATCTACACAGATAAATCTCGCAACAAGCTTTCACATCATTTAAATTGTGTAATTTAATAAATTGATGGGTTTGGTTTATTTAAAGTTTTTCTTTTTTCTTTAGAGAGCATCTTACAAAAAGTTTGTACTAGAAAATGTTTTTTTATTACTTATAATTTTTATTATTTAATTTTCGCTTGTATGGGTCCACTGCAGGGCAAAGTCCTCAATTTCTTCTTTCCTGCAACCCTCTCTGTCCAGAGCAAGTATGGAAAAAAAAAATCCCTCCTGTAATCGTCAAACTCATACTCATCAACATCTTAGTCGAAGTCTGCCTCGATGTCACTCGACGTTTTCCGGGACCCACGTTGTGGTTGCTTTATCCCACGATACGTTCGACATGCAGTAGATGTGCCCAGTGTGTACCCAGTCCTACTAAAGTTTGGCTGCTTATTGAGAGACGTCACGACAGACTTTTATATACATGCACACCGCTGCACACGCACTGACACCCACACGCACATACACGAACTCTTACTCACATACACTACACACTAAGTCACCGACCTACACTTATTTCATAGGATAACTTTAAATTATGTAACATCGACACCGTTTTCACTTGTTACAGAATGTCAATTATATTATTTATTGTACCCATATGGGTACAATAATTAATATGGTCTAGGTCTAGGGAGGGTCTTGGTCTAGAGATGGGGTTCAGCCATATGGCTGAACCATATCTCTTAAGATACAGGCTAGACCTAGTTTATGAGATAGAGTCTATATAATTGTGTGATATATAATTGATTTATATCTATATAATTGAGTCTATATAGTGATGCCTCTGGTGCTCGTTAGAAGCAGACGTGTTGAAATATTTTTTGCGAAAAGTAGGTATTACGTTTCAATAAATAGTGAACATTGGAAAGTGATTCTTAACACGATAAACTTAAAGTGAAGGTAACCACTAAGTGCACATTAACTTAAACCTTTGTGTTTCTGCCCAACACCACACATCGGCGTGAGCGCAGCATCGCTCACCCCCGCGAAGAACAAGAACCGCTGCTATCTGCGTCTCATTCACAACCGTATTTAGAACACCCCCATCGAACCACATTATACAATGAATGTGCAGAGGACGCCACCGACACCTAATACCAGAGTGATAAGCGAGAGCGTAAGCGCTAGCGGGTCTGTACCAAACTTAACCACCTACTGTGATAGTGATGATTTTAGAAATGTTAACACATTTAAAAGAAAAGAGCGTACTGAAGAAACCGAGTATAAAAAGGATTTCACAAACTTTCGCACAGAGATGATGAGTTTCCTAGAAAAATTCGGTGAAACCCAAAATAATAGTCTAAACTACATAAAAGACGAAATACATGAGATTAAAAACGAAATAAAAGCCATGAAATCTACTACTGAAAACTTTACTCAACGGTTCGATCAAATAAATAATGATATGGAAAATATTAAAGCTAATAACACGACCACCCAAACAAAAATTAAACATATAGAAGATGAAATAACCCAAATAAAATACCATCAAAATACCGAAAGCATAGCGACTAAGTCGCCCATCTTATGCCACCAAAACCTCATCCTCGAGCTAAAAGACCGGTGCGAGCGCGAGAAAAATATCGTCATTGTGGGTATTTCAGAAATTAACGAAAGAAACATAAACTCCAGGCAAAATCACGATAATATTGAAGCCAAAAGATAATTACAACGCTGTATGAAGATTGTCCTAACCCAATTAAGACTATTAGGTTGGGGAAATATATCGCAAACAAAAACAGACCATTAAAAGTTTGTTTCAGCAATATAGACGCTCCGAAATACCTACTACGAAATAAAAATAAACTTCAGGATAATATAAGAATTTACGCAGACCAAACCCCAGCACAAAGAGAGTATTTGCAATTATTAATAGAAGAACTAACCAAACGTATTGAAAACGGCGAACGAGATCTTATTATCAAGTACATAACAATTATAATAAACAATACCAACAAAAAAAACCAACAACTGGCTCAATACAAAATGCAAAATACACGGATAGACTAAATCATCAACTAGTACGTAAATACGAAGATATACCATCCCACCCGTCTTCACTACGATTCTTCTATGCGAACTTACGCAGTATTCGAAAGACTGGCAAACTTGACGAAATAAAATGCATATTAAAAGCGACAAAAATGACTATACACTTACTAATTTTTACTGAAATTTGGATAACTTCGGATGCAGACGCAAAATTATATCAACTGCCGCATTATAATCATGTTTACAACTACAGGCAAGATCGGAAAGGCGGCGGCGTCTCAATTTACGTACACGAAAGTATCAAATACGAAATATCAGAAGAGTTATACGAACTTGGCAACCACTACCTATGGATACACATAGACAAACTCTCATTGAATTTTGGAGTAATATACAAACCAGGTGAAACCAATATAAACGACTTCCTAGAAACATATATCTCACAATTGGAACGACGAAAAAGGACGATTGTTTTCGGAGACTTTAACATCGATCTACTTAGTAAGGACAACTACGTTACAAGATACCTAAACGAAATAAGAGAAACCGGCTACGAAATATTAAATAAAATAAACAGGCTGTATAGCACCCGTGAAACCAGTACTACAAACACTGTACTGGATCACATATGCACGAATATAAACAACCACGCATTCAGCATTTCGATAGTTGACTCGTCCGTATCAGATCACAAACAGATATTGCTTGAGATAGGCAGCCTGACACCAAAGATAAACAATAGGATCAAATACAAAGCACTCAACTACTAAAAATTATACAATAGTACTATAATAGCCAACTACAGTAATAACGAAAACGACTACTGCTGCTTAGAAAGATTTATCTCAGAACAAATAGACAAAAATAAAGAAGAAAAGACTAAAATCCTAAACCTACCTCAAGAAGACTGGATAAACCGAGATATTTTAAACTCAATCAACATACGAAATCGCCTATGGCAACAAACAAGATCTCAGCCAAAAGACGACAACCTACGAAAGAACTTTAATGAAGAACAGGACAGAGTAAAAAACTTAATCAAATTACAGAAGAAAAACTACTACCATAACCTATTTCATGACAGCTACAACAAACCTAAAAAAATGTGGGAGATCATTTATAGTCTAGCAGCGAATAAAATAAAAGGTAACAATACTCCCCCCAAACTAATTTCGAACTCGAACCTTATCACAGACGGCAATCAAATTTGTGACGTATTTAACTCATTCTTAACATCAATAGGCGCAGACTTATCGAATAAAATACCGAACGTGTATCACACAAACACAGGAAACACACTCATGTACGAAAATAATTACACACATGACATAACACTAAATGAACTCTCCCCCTGTGACATTCAAGAAATATCGACAATCATTGACCATCTTGACACCAACACTAGTACAGGCATAGACGCTATCAGCACTAAAGCCATTAAATGCCTTAAAAACATAATTGTTGACAGATTAACCAACTGTATAAATGTGTGTTTAAAGCGCGGTACTTTCCCCGACTCACTTAAAGTAGCGAGGGTCAGTCCAATCTACAAATCGGGAAGTAGAACTGACCCCGGCAACTATCGACCAGTGTCGGTATTACCCGTTATTTCTAAAATCTTCGAACGAGTACTATACAACCGCCTGAACGCGTATTTGATCGAGAAAAAAAACTTAATCGAGCAGCAATATGGCTTCCGCCCCAAATCTAGTACTCTCACAGTCACAGTAGATCTAGTAACAAAAATAAAAACTCAAATTGACCAAAAAAACATTGCTGTAGGTATTTTCATTGACCTAAAAAAAGCCTACGATACAGTAAGTCATAAAAAACTACTAAAAAAATTAAGCAACATAGGAATTTCAGGCAGCGCTCTCGGTATGTTCACGTCATATTTAGAAAATAGGCAACAAGTCGTTAAGATAGATAACTTCACCAGCTCGATGCAAAAGGTAGCATACGGCTGTCCCCAAGGCTCAATTATCAGCTCATTACTATTTCTCATCTATATTAACAACATTAATAAAATAGGGTTGACAGGACACCTAACGTTATACGCAGATGACACTTGCCTTTTTTACTTCAATAAATCCTTAAATAATATTATAACTGAGAGTTAAAAGGACCTTGACCTGCTCAATGAATGGTTAAAATATAACTTGCTTACTATTAACACGGCAAAAACATCATTTATGATTTTCTCCGCAAAAACAAACCGTTACCGGACTACACACCACTTACGTTCAACGGAGAAATAGTTAAACGATCGACTCAAGAAAAGTATCTCGAACTGTGGGTAGATGATAAACTTACGTGGAAATTGCACATTGATCATGTAAAAACCAAATTAATATCCCTTTTAGGAGCTTTACGAAAAGTGACAAAATGTATCCCGAAAAAAGTACGTCTAATTATATATAACTCTCTAGTAAAATCGAAACTTGAATACCTAATTGAACGGGGATCCGCCGCCAAATCTAACATAAAACCACTACAAAGAATACAAAACAAAATTATCAAAGTACTATTTCATTACCACTACCTTTATCCAACAAAAAAATTATACGAAAAAACTAACCTACTAAATCTCACACAACTATACATTTATTACACCTGCATCCTCATAAGAAAAATCACCACAAATTCTGTACAATCAAATATACAAATACATAAAAAGACACCAACATACAACACAAGAAGTAAAAACAAATTTCAACTGATAACCGCACGTGCACGGACTAATTACGGCAAGAAAACAATATTAGTTGAAGGAACGCAGCTATTCAATGATTTACCAGAGGATCTAAAGAAATGTAATAGTTTTAACATATTTAAGGCTAGACTTAAAAAACATGTACTTATGTCCTGTAACACCACCAGCATACCCTAGAGGCAAATACCTACAATAATATTTCACATTGTATCTCATTTTAAGTGAACTGTTACGTTCTTATGAGAATAAATTCTTTAAACCTAAACCTAAACCTAATTGTGCTTACAGTACAGTGTGATAAAATGTATAACCAACAATGTTACATGCAGTGCTATGTGTTTATTGTCTTATGAAATTAATATTTTTTATTATATGATATATATATTTATTTCATAAGCATATTAAATTACATTTTCAAATATTAATATAAAAAAAAAACATTTAAAAATTTAAAAAATAGTAGCCCACCGGTATCGGGAACAGGTTCCAAGCTACCGGTGGTCGGGGCTCCTGAGAGAAAAATCTCCTGACTATGTAACGCGCCTTGTCCATGAGTACCGCTTTCTGTATCAAGCCCTTGATCCAGCTGCCTAACGAGAGCGTCCTTAGGTATAATATTGGTTGAGGCTCTTGGAAATGATTCCATTGGCAGTAACGACTATCGGCACAATGACTGCTGTATTCACATCCCACATGTCGACAACCTCGCGAGCCAAGTCAAGATACTTAATTTGTTTATCTTTCTCAGCTTTCACGAGGTTCTCGTCATGGGGAACCGCTATATCAACAATCATTGCGCGACGCTCTAATCGATCTGTCACCACTATGTCAGGCTTATTGGCAACAATAGTGATGATAGATCGATCCCAATACATCATGATTTTCGAAAAGTGGGTCGGGCACATACCTGTAGTACGGTGTTTCTGACTCCACAAGCCTGTATTATTATTATTATTCTTAGCATGGCGCCGACGCCGACGGCACGTTTTTTCCTTTTGATGTGGCGGTCAAAAGTTTAAAACAGGATAGCTGCATGTTCATAGGAAACAGCGCGTTTGGCTTTGATAACAGCTTTATTCCGTCGGTGTAAAAGTGATTTTCATATTTTAAGGGTTTCCGTATACGACAGACTTTTTGTGCGACCGAGACTGCGACGAAATGATTGTCATGACACACGAGGGCCAAAACAGGTCGTTTAGTTGGTTTACTGAAAATTCGAAGACACGATATATTCGGACATAGTGTCCGAAACGATATTTTTTGACTGATGATTAGAGCACCCATAAAACATTAGTACGTGGAGTCCCTCCGCGCGGAAGAAGTGAAACTTCGTAATGTGGAAATGAAAACGCACGCATGCGTTCGAGTTTCCACACATTCACAATCGCTCTGTCTCTTTCTATTCCCCCTCCCCAGAAGCGTTAAACGTTTAATGCAACCTTGTTAGAAGTCGCGTAAGAAGTTTCACTTCAAAAAACTGTTTTGTACAGTCCGATTAAAAACTTCCAACGATAAAATTCTGTTAAAAATTGTTTTTTACAACTATAGGCTGGGCGGAAGACCGAGAATCTTCAGTAAGCTAGTTAGTCATCGTAGACCTGATGGCAGAAAAAGTCTGTCGTCTGCATTTACTACTGCCACGAGATTAGCCGTATAATATTAGTTCAATTCAATTCATTCATTTATTGCATCAAACATGGTAGGTACATGGAGTTCTTATATATAATATTCAGTAACACACATTTGGCCAATATATAGCATGCAATAGTACAGGTTTTATTAGGTAACTACATTTTTCAATTTATGTCTACTTAACCGTTAAATATGTCTGTGCTTTATAGTATAAAATTTACAGGGACACTTTTGAAAGAACTCATCTATCGAATAAAAACACTCTTCTAACAACCACTTCCGCAACGCAACACAAAACTTAATGAAGGGTAGTTGAGTAATTGACCTAGGTAATGCATTATAAATTAGGGGAGCCATATAAATGTTGCTCCGCCGAAAAAGTTCTAGCTTTGGAACAGGCATTTCAAAATCTAAATGTGTAGGTTTCCTTTTGTTTGTGTTATCTTTCCGTTCAAATAGTTCTAGATTGGACCTCACAAACCTGGCAACTTCGTAAATATAAATGCATGGGACCGTCAGTAGATTGTGCGACTTGAATATAGGCCTGCATGAGTCAGACCACTGCATTTTGAATATTGCACGAATACACTTCTTTTGGGCGATGATTATCTTCGCTATTTCGGAAGAGTTTCCCCACATAACTATACCGTATCGTATTACTGAGCAGACGTATGCGTGATACACCATTATGGCGGTACGCAAAGATGTAATAACTTTAATTCTTTTCAAAGCAAATACGAATTGATTGTATTTTTTTTTAATTATTTCGAAGTGATTCTTCCAAGTAAAATGCTCATCAAGTGTTACACCAAGGAACTTTGCATTACGTACCTGTTCTATATTATTATTGTTAAGTGCAACATTTAGGCGTACAGGTTTACTTTTAAATGTTTTGCAGTGAAGCAGATTGGGTTTGGAAATATTTATTTTTAATTTATTAACATCTAACCATTGAATAATGTCATTTAATGTTTGCTTAATTTCAATGTCAAAATTTTGTGAATTTTTACATTTTATAATAATTGTGGTGTCATCGGCGAACAATACACATTGATGTTTTATTGACTGAGGCAAATCGTTTATGTAAAGAAGGAACAATAATGGCCCCAAGATACTACCTTGTGGGACCCCACAGAAATTAGTCCGTGCTTCAGAATCAAAGTCTTCTAAAGTGTTAGTTAATTTGTTTAATTTTGTTAACCTCGTTACCTGTTTTCTGTCAGCTAAATAAGATTGAAACTACTCTTTTGCTGGACCTCTGATACCGTATCTTTCAAGTTTTTCTAGAAGCCGCGCATGATCAACACGATCGGAAGCCTTACTCAAGTCTAAGAGTAATGCACAAGTAGGTATTTTATCATTAATATTCGTCATCATTGCTTTCACTAGTATAAATATTGCCAAAGTAGTCGATTTATTTTGTCTAAACCCGTATCGCTGGTCAACAAGAATGTTGTGTTTAATAAGAAATTTCATCACTCGCCTGTACATAATTGTTTCAAAAATTTTTGATGTAATGGGAGTGAGAGCGATAGGTCGGTAATTGTCAACGTCTGATTTTAACCCTTTTTTGTATAGCGGCTTTATCAGAGACAGTTTTAGCCTATTAGGAAAGCGGCCTTGTTCCAAAGATAAATTGACGATGTGAGCCAATGGTGGTGCTACATGTATAGTTTGATAAAATAATGATTTTTGTTGTGCAAAAAGAGTTTTGGTTTGTACTTAGTTATTTGCCAAAATTTCTTACGTTTAGTTAAAAACACAAGTACTCACGGATTTAACTTTTCTGTCTTCTTGACAAAATCCAACGACCGGCCAACGACTTCTGTGTTATATAACTGAAATAATAATTAAAACGTTATCATATTATTAGATTTTGCCTGCGTCTCCGTCTGTGTACACTTAACAATTACGTCAGTCCATATAGTTATCCCACGCGAATACAAAAACAGGGTAACCTTATTTATGTGTTAGGCTAGAGCAATACCAGTATGTGCGTAAAATTTCAACAAATTCCATTAAGTTGCTGAAGCGTGAAAGAGTAAGGGTCCTTTTCCTGTCATGCATATTTTCGCCCGCGCGCGTATCTGGTCCGCTTGCAAGTGATAGCACGCTCCTGGCCACACGCAAGGCAAAAATTTCGTTGGCCGCTGCAGTGTCGCGCGTGTCGCCAGTGATAAAACGCGTTATAGTAAAAACAACAATGAAGGCAGAAGAACGCCGCCCGCATCAGATTAGCACGCACGCGGGCTGGTCGCCCACAGACAATCCGCGTTCCGCGCGCGTTCTACCCGCATAATAGGAAAAACATGTATGAATTGATAGGATGCGGGCAACCTGCATGCGGACCAGATCCGCGTGCGGGCGAAAATACGCATGACAGGAAAAGGGTTATCCATCCGTCTATACTCACAAGTTTATAATAATAGTGTGATGGCTATGAATATTAATTTGGATGGATGGAGAGGGAGAGGAAGGCCAAAGAAAAGATGCATGGATTGTGTGAAGACTGATATAAATGAAAAGGAGTCAGTAAAAGCATGACGTTGGACAGTACAGAATGGAAGAAGAAAACATGTTGCGCCGACCCCAAGTAACATAAGGGCAATGGCCTGCATATTATATAAATCCGGGTTAATCAATATAATTTGCTAAATGACGTAAAAGAAAATCTAAATCAAATAAAAAAGTCGACATTATTAAAAATCGTAGGCGAAGCAACATATTGTGCGACCTATGTCAGCCTGACTTTCCGGAGAATAAAACCTACGACGGTTTGGTAAAACCAGTTTAGAAGAAATTTAGAACTGCAGCGATCTGAGCCCGCCTTACTCTATAATAAAAAGTTACTCACCAAAACAGACACTAATAGAAAGCATAATAAATGCATTATAAAGAAATTCTGTACAACCAACATCGGTTGTGTAATACAACAAAATTAACTCAATTCTACTCTTTATACACAGCTTTGAATGATTGCTAATCTAGCTGGGTTATGACCATAATGCACTGAAATATTATCAAAAACCCCGTTCATTACTCATTTTTGTTTTTGAGGTTCCGTATTTACTTCCTTGTTAATGAAACTGAACGCGATCAGTTGGTCGATTCTGTTAAATTCAAATAACAACTCGCATCTCACATCGCTATTCACTCTCACTTCGCATACGGTTCAAAATGACCTTCATATATTTGACACTTTTATTCGGGTTCGAGTGCGAAGTGAGCGCCAAAGTGACGGGGAAATTACCTTACAGAATGCCACTTCTTACGTCATCTCATACTGTATCTGTCAAAATCTCCCTGTCAATTTAGTTCAACTCGCTGACACGCTCGCAAGGGTGGCGTATCAACCGAGTTTTTAGAATGCCAATCAAGAAACTCACAGCGGATTCAAATTCGAAGTTTAGAATGAGGTCTTACAGAATCACACCCCAGTACACTAAGGGTATTATTGTACTGCACTCCGTCTGCGTAGATTTCAAAATTAAACATTAGTCTTATTTCTTCTCAGGGTAACAAAAAACCGGGATAAAAAATATCTTATTTGTTAGATCAATATCTATATTGGTGAGTTGCACAACACTAACAATAAATTAACGGAGACTTTAAATTGATGTTGTCACTTTAACATTAGTTACTAAAGTTTTGATCGACCACACGCACCAGATTTATAAAGGATCGTGTACAGAAGAGCGAATCACCCTGTCTGAGACCATCATAAGACTAACTAGTAGATACTCCTTGACATAGATAATAAATAAATAATAAAATGGTTCAAATGATTTTATTTAAACAACAATTTAAAAATATTATTACTTCAGCTTGATATATTTGTAATTTATGTGTAAAATTTTGCATGCCCAGGTGACGGCAGAGCATGGAGAACCTTAACAAAACATGTTGTAATACCATCTGCATAGCTTACCCATGTCGGCAAATAAATAAATAATTTGACTTGATAAGTCTAATAATTGATTCCGACAGATATTTAATTATTACGCCGATTTGTACCTACGGAACCGATGAGCAATCCAAACTCGCACTTAGTGAATATTTTAACATATTCGATAAATTTTCCTTAATAACGGTTACTATCAAAAGATAAATAAGATAAGATAATATTTAAGTAACTTATTTATCGCGAACTTTGTAGTTTCCGTTGCTATTTTAGCAAATTACCTAATGAGAAATTCGATAAGGTGGCAAATATTTATTTATTTATTTATTGATAAGGCACTCCAACGACTTACTGACTAAAACATATACAAACAAAAGTCACATACAGTTTTAGATATATAGTGAATTCGTCACTTACAGAAGTGCACAGCACTATCTAGGAAAATTGAAATTAAGTTTACAAATTGGATATCGTGATATAAGTTATAAACGGGTCAAAAGTACGAAAAAAAAAAGTTAAAACGAGCCATGTTCAAAATACATCTGGGAACTTAGAAATTAAGAATATTTAATTGAATATCAAAAAATAGATCAGATAATAATTTAAAATAAATGGAAATGGATGTGTATACAAATATATTAGTGGGACTTGTCTCAGAGAGTTAATGAGACTCCGAACTGATTAAAAGTCTCGCACGGAAAATGCGGAAGGAGTTGGAGAAAATGTCGATGCTATTGGTTCGTGTAGCGATTTTGTTGTAGTTTCCCATTAGACGGTTCATGGGTGCGGTGCTACCAAGGTTAGTGCGACTTGCAGTTGTGGCAAAGGTTAAGGTCTCGCGACTAGATCGTATTGTTACGTGTCGGGGTACAGCTATACTTAATTCCGCCAGAAGATCGGGAACATTTAGTAAACCGTTGATGATTTTATATAGGAGGATTTGGTCAGTTACGTCTCTACGGTGTTCGAGAGAACATAATATTTTGAATTTACTGAGCCTTTGACTATAAGAAGAATCTCGTGGACAGTCAGAACTTCTAAAACTAAGATATCTGGTGAAGCTTCTTTGGATTCGTTCAATTCTGTTTACATGAACACGGTAGGTAGGGTTCCAAACTGGAGATGCATACTCCAGTACACTTCTCACTAGAGTATTGAAGAGTACCTTTAGGGTAGAGATGGATTGAAAATCTCGACATATTCTTTTTATAAAACCAGACATTTTTGCAGCTTTGGCAGTAATATGGTCAATGTGGTTGACGAATGTGAGTTTAGAGTCGAGCTGGACTCCCAGATCAGGAATCGTGTCCACGGTTTGTAGTGTTACCCCATTTAACGAATAAGACGTGGGCAAAGGTTTCCGTTTTTTGGTAAAAGTTATGTGGTAGCACTTTTTCACATTGAGAGACATGCGGTTTCTTAAGCACCAGTTGTGAACTGCGTCGAGGTCTGTCTGGAGTAAATGAACGTCGACTGATGAGTTAATCACTTTATAGATCTTTAGATCATCAGCGAAAATAGAGCAATTGCTGTGTTTCACTGATAGAACTATGTCATTGACGAACATTAGAAAGAGTATTGGACCCAGATGCGAACCTTGGGGGACTCCAGATGTAGATACATATACCTGTGACTCATAGCCCTTTACAACCACTCTTTGTTTTCTGTCAGTAAGATACGATTTAAACCAAAGAAGCAACTGTCCAAATATGCCGAATCCTTATAGCTTCATTAAGAGGATTTTATGATCCACCTTGTCGAATGCGCTGGTAAAATCAGTGTAAATAGAATCTACCTGGGCACGAGAATCCATCACTTTACTTACTTCATTGACGTAGTGGGCCAAGTTAGTAGTCGTAGATTTACGAACACAGAAACCTTGTTGTTGGGGTACTAACTGGGGATCAATAAGCGACGTAAGTAAAGTACATAGCAGGGATTCAAAGAGTTTAGCGAAAACTGAAAGGAATGAAATAGGACGGTAGTTCTGCACGTCATTAGAATCTCCTTTCTTAAAGATCGGTACAACATTTGCCATTTTCCAGTCCGTCGGAAACTGTGATGTCGCTAACGAACGGTTGAATATTAATTTAAGCGGTAAAGATAGACTTGTAGCACACTTCTTTACAAATACTGGCGGCAGACCATCTGGTCCCGGTCCTTTGCAGATGTTAAGGTTTTTTAGTGCTTACAGGACATCCTCGTTCCGTAAATACTACCCTACCCAGTGCATGCTGATGATGCATGGGTCTTGTTTGAGCGACAGCAGGTGAGTCGGTTGAGGGAGTAAAGTTGGAGGAAAAATGTTTAGCAAAAAGGTTGCACATTTCATCACCCGTAGATACTGTTTCATTCCCTAGACACATCTCCGAGGGAATGTCGTTACATTTGGAGTTTTTCGCTTTGACGAAGGACCAAAAGAGTTTCGGATTGTGTCTAAATGCTCTCCTCAGTGAAGCTAACAAAGTTTTTGTAACAAGTGTTCATCATTGTTTTAGATCTTCCCTCCAATAGTCTATATTTAAAGTGGTCCCTTGGATTTTTATATTTTTTATGACGTGTTCGAAGTTTCTCTTTTTCATTTAGGAGTCTAATAAGAGGTTTAGAGAACCAGGGGGGATACTTATCGCTCAATTTTTTTGACTTTGCAACATGCTCGTCCACTACGTGAAAAAGGTTTTTATATAGGTGTGTCCATACCACCATAGCATCAACATCGTGCAAATCTGAGAAAATGTGGGTCCAGTCAATTTCGTCAATCTTGGCATTGATTACAGTATAATTGGCTTTTCTAAAGTTGTATCTTACAGGAATCTTACTCTTTAATATTGCTGGGGACATGTTTTTAATTAGTATTTCGAGAGGTGGATGGTAGATATTTACGTATGATATATATTGCGCCTTATGATCAGATAAACTCAGTTCCAATACAGTTGATTTGGCTCCACGAATATTATGGAAAATATTGTCAATGCAGAAACCACTACTTGGTCTTGTAGGCTCATTAATTGCTTGTATTAGATTAAATCCAGCAGTTAGTTGTTCCAATTCTAATGTGTACTTATTCTTTTTCAACATATCGATGTTAAAGTCACAACAAACAACGATTTTGTTGTTTTCATATTTCGTAAGGAGACATAAAATATCATTAAAATTATTAAAAAACAAATTAACATAATTATTATAATTATTACTTTTCGGGACCATATATAGACATAAAATTATCATATTATGGTCAATCAATTTAATTGCAGAGCATTCAAGCACATTAGAGATCAATATCGGCATTTGTCATATTGTGTTCTGAAAAACATAAAACGTCAATATTTTTACCTGTATCTGCCAGGTCATCAAGGCAGACAGTAAACAAATCTGACTTCGAAATAAGGCCACAAATGTTTTGGTGAATTATATTAACATGGTTATTGACGAAAAAAATCATTGCGATTTGAGACAGATTTAACAGAATCAGCTTTATTAGAAGTGTTGTCATAGCATGTAGCAATATTAATGTCCGTTTGAGTACTTTTAGTAGAAAGTTTAACGTCACAATTATTATATACAGTACATGGCAATATCATTATAAGCATAATAATATATCTCATTATAAGCATTATTGATAGCATTAGTCATGTGTAATTTACAATTTAAGTTATAGTACAATCGCAGTATGTTCTTTAATATGTACCGACATATGTAAGTTGGGAAATGAATATGTTTCGGTTTAGTGTGGTTAAATTTAAAAAAATCCGTTATTACAAATGAGGTGTTTACATATGCATCACATATTTTAGATATTTCATTATTTAATTTTTCTTCTTTAATATATCTATTAAATAGAGGCTCACAAATAATTACATTAGTATTTTGAACAGATTCGATCCATAATATAAGTTGATTACGGATAGCCGAGAAACTATTATCTTCTGTAAAACCTATCACAACCACAAAATCATTCATTGTAAGATTTGGTATTTCAGTCATACATGAGCTCAATATATCAGAAAGTCTGCTAAAGGGTTTCACGAAGCAAAATACGTGATATTTATCACCTAGGAGTTGGCTAAGAATTTTCTGAACATGGCAGCCCTGTTGATCTGCAAGAACAATTACTTTCCGTCTAGTTTTATTGGGGTCAGTTATGACTGCGGATTCCATTTTCCTCTCACATTTCCTTATTATTGGTTAGACAGTACTTTCGATTAGCTTAGTGTCATCAGTGAGTGACGTATTATCTTTAGTGAATGTTCTGGAGAACTCGTTGTCCATAATAGTGTTAACATCATCATACGGCTCACTTTCCTCCTGTATGATTTCCAGTTCATCCATAAGTTTTTTATTTTGAGTTTTTAGTATCCAAATTTTATGAATTAAATTATTTATTTTTCTTCGTCTCTTTTTTATTTGTTGCTTACATTTTTTAAATGAGAAAGGTTTTTTAAAATCTTTCGTCGTAGAATTTTCGGTGGTTTGTGTTGAAGTTTCATTTGTTTTTGTAATGTTGTGCCTAGGTGATTCTGGATATTCACGGGAAAATACTTTTTTTACCTTTCGTATAACTGGAGTAGAAAGAGCATTTAACGAGTTTTCAGTAATGCCAATTTTCTTATATAAAGCTATTACTTTTGCTGATTTTTCAATACTAATTTGTAATTGCATATTTTGTATATTTAAATTTTCAATCTCTTCGTCAGCTGAGGCTAACCTTAATTTTAATTTAGAAATCTTTTCTTCGTATTCTTCAATTAACGTATAGTGCTTGTTTAAAATGGCAGGCAAACTTTTTATTGATGAATCTAGTAATGAATTATTTTCAATATCCATTGCTGTTTCTTCTAGCAAGCTCACATTTAATATAGGAGTTTGTTTATTTCTGTAGGTGATATTACAATTTTGATCTCCATCCATAATTGCAAGTGTTAATTATAAAATATTATATGGTTGTTATTATACGAAGCGTGAGCGTAAGCTAAGTATGCTATAAATGTGTAGCGTAAGCTCAAGATGTTGTGACTTGCGCCGTATACGTGTATGCGTGTGTATGTGTGCGTAGATGCGGCCGAACTGCGGGTTGCCCTAGGTCAGGGACGCAAGTCATTGCAATTATTTTTAAAAAGATTTTCACTAATTACTCACGGTACCAATGGATTCCAGATGAGTTATATACATCACTCTTTAGTCCGTTTTACAAGCTTTATAATGATACACGGCACAAATGAATTGAGCACCTTTTAACCACTTCTCTTGCAAATTTTACGGAAACAAAACAAATACAGTGTTAACTCTTTGAAACTCAACGACCCTCATTTTCAAAGGCATTTTCATCTTCAGGCAAGTTGGTCGAAGAATGTAGCATATCTGGCTCCGACTGGACATGACTAAGGTTTGTTAAGTCTTTTTCTTTAGGTGGAGTGCGCTGAGTACGAGGCATGATGTGTTAGAAAAGTAAACAAAACTCGTGCAAAAATAAAAAGTAAACAAAAAAAAATAATAAATAAATAAACTAAAACAGTATGGTGTGACTCGGATTCGAACTTCCAAACACCGGTTTGTAACTGTTGCGGCAATGCGACACGCTACGCAGACACTGATTGCTGTACGACGAATTTAGCTAGTATAATGTTTCGCAGGAAGCGTCGTCCGTCGGCACCAAACTCATTAGGAGTCCAAAGGTCAGTCTTTTGTTTCTCGAAACGGTCCGGTTTAGGAATTCGAATTTTAACAGTTTTGCTTTGCACTTTTTGTCAATTTACCACTTCAAAACATTAGCACTCGGTGTTTTTTATAGCACAATCATGAGTATAGTGTTCACTAAATGTTTTGATATAACTTTATAGCAGGAAAAGTAACTTTTTACCACTTTTACTTAATTATGTAAACAGAGCTAACGAATACGTGTATGACTTGCCAAGGTACGGGTAGGCGTGATGATGATGATCGATCGATATCGATGATTTTTGTTATTATAATTGTTTAAGTACGTATTCGTAACTACCGTCTCCATTTTATTTACTTATTATAATACAAACAGATTCTGAGCTGAAAATTTGGCATACTGAAGATTCGGACACAATATTATTCAGACACAGTGTTGAAACAATATTTTTATGACTGTTGACTCGGACACCAATAAAAAAGCTGTTTTGTACAGTCAGATTAAAAACTTTCGACAATAAAACCTAGTTAAGGCGCGGTAAGAAGCAAATTTTTACGTAATTGAGGGGGTGAAGCAGGAGCACATAGCTCGGCCCACTGCGGGGCGCCTGCCGCTCCCCGCGTTCATGAAATTACGCGCAGTTTTATTTTGGTGCCATCCATATTCTATTAAAACAATAAGTTGCGTTTCAGTTTTGCTCTGTCGCGACCATCCCATGAGCGCTAAGATGCCGCACGGCACACCTACCACTCGATAGTCGGTGAGCGCTAAGATACCTCTCGCGAGCCCATGGACGCTAATATGCACATAATATTGTAGTTGCTCAGAGGGTGTGTGTAGAAATGACAAGCGTTTTTCAAGTCGAAGATAGAAGATTTAATAGGATAGTTAAGGTTTACAGTTCGAATTATAAGAAGAAACAAGCACTAGGAAGATACAGAAATAACAATTAAAAGGAAAACTAAGATTTTAAATATTTAAGGTTGCGAAACGTAATTATAGTTTTGGAACGATTAGCGCGCGCATTCGCCGTCGGAGTAGGCTATCGACTGGCGCGGATGACCGAGCGATCGCGGTTTAAAATCACAGCGCTGCGTGGGGCGTGCGGGCGTAGCAGGAACGCGGGCGCAGGCGACGAGGTAAACACATCGGCCGGCTGACGAAGGTGCCACAATATAATAAGCAAAGTTCTAAATAAAAAAATATATATATATTTGCCATCACCCAGCTCCATTGCCAAATACTAGGAAAAAAGAACAGACACACCTTTTCCAAGGTTATAGTACTACAAAAAAAAACCGGGCTAGTGCGAGTTACACTCGTATGGAGAAACGATTTATCCCATAATTACGACGGTCATAGACTTCGGTTTTTTAGTATAAATCTGTAAGTAACGAACTGTATTCTGATGTTTTTAAACAAAATTAGGTTTCGTAGTTTCGGAGATATGGGCGGAATTTTTTATGTATTTTCTTAAATAATTTTAAAACTATTTATTTCAAAAATAATATATTTGAGATCCCGATCAATTATACATTTTTATTTTATTTCACTACATTTCATCAAAAGTTAGGTAGGTATGCTTCTTCTTGAGAAACGGTTTCTACAAGGTACGACTCGTTTACGGTGGTTTCTCTGAAAAAAAAAAACAAAAAGGATTGGGTAAAAGGAATTAAAGTTGGTAGGGGTTGGTTTCCGATTATAACGCTACCATTCTCATTAAAAGAAATTGCGAAGTTTTCGAGAAATTCATAAAATAACTTACTAACCTCAAATCACATCAGAACACCTAAAAAGCGAAAATGGAACGTTCAAATTGGCGATTGACCACCAAATCTGTAAATATATTGTTTGTGGTGTAAAATATCGTGCAAAATTGATAAAACGAAACGTAAAAAATAGAAATGAGCTTTGTGTCTTGTCACTGTCTTTGTCTTAAACTCTTTGGAAGAAAAAGTTGTGTCGGATTTGCAAAACCAAATTATTGACATATGCAACCTGAATATTGCGCACTCAGAAGTCGACTACTCCATTCTAAATCAGAATAAAATCTCTACAAACCCTAAACCAATAAACTCTCAGTTTTTTCTTCAACAATCTTAACATATTTCACAAAATATAGCAGGATTAATTAACAAATCAGATACACTTTTAGTTAAATTAGATGAATTGCTCCATCAAGGAACCTTAATAGACATTATTTGTATAACAGAGCATTTTATAGAAGCTGGCTATTAAAATTTAGTTCACATACCGAATTTCAGCCGAGCTGCTATTTTTTCACGAAATACAAAAAGAGGAGGAACGTGCATCTTTGTCAGAAATGGACTACAGTATAAAGAATTACCGGATATAGCTAAACAATCAGTTCCGGGGATATTTGAATGTTGTGCTGTGGAGCTATTATCGTATAATATCATAATCATTTGCATTTATAGGATACCCAAACATAACTTGTCGGTTTTTTACGAAAAATTAGAAAATATACTACGAAAACTTAGTCTAAACCCAAATAAAAAAATTATATTAACCGGTGATTTTAACATAGACGTACTTAAGAGAAATAAAACTACTTTAGAATTGAAACATTTCCTTCTACAATTCAATCTAAAACTAGCACTTTACAACCCCACTAGACTGAGTAGTAACAGTTGTATTGATAACTTTGCTCACAATTATCAAAAAGAATGCAAAGCAAAAATTGATGATTTTGGTCTCTCTGATCACACGTCTCAAATTCTTACTGTGCCTATTGAAAAAACATGTAAATTAACCCATTGGAAATTCAAAAAGCAAGATATCACTACGGACAACCTAATGACATTTAAAGCTCACCTTGAATGTTTATCTTTCTCGGAAGTATTTAATGCTAAAGAGGCCCATGAGTCTTATGATAGGTTCATGGATGATTTCCTAATGCTCTATAGACTTTGCTTTCCGGAAAAAACAGTCAGCATAAAGACTAATAGGAAAACTAAATGGATATCTCGTGGGATAAAAATCTGCAGTAAAAACAAAGACAACTACTTTGGAAATATAGGTGCAATCCTGACATAAGCAATAAACAAACTTTAAAAAAATATACTGTATTATTTAAAAAAATAATACGTTTAACCTAGAAGTCGCAAAATAACCATTTTACAAAGAACTCTCAAAATAGATCGAAAGCAATTTGGAAAATAATAAATAAATCTAAATCAAGATTGCCACATGATACAATAACTGCCATACAAAACGATCAACTTTCTATAATGAATCCCATTGACATTTCTAATGAATTTAATAACTACTTTGTTGATGAAATCGAAAATAATAAACAAAATGACATGAAATTGACTAAACAAAATAATATTGAAAATTCGACACCGCAATCCCTATATATGTTACCTGTTTCGCCGACTGACATTATTAAAATAATTGACAATCTAAACAATACAAACAGAATTGGTTATGAAAGTATGTGGGGTGTTGGATGATGTACAACACTTAATTTTGGATTGTCAAAAATATGCAGTAACCAGAGAATTACTGGTGCGTGAATTTAAATTAAATATGATGGATGTTGGTACATTTACATCAGTTCTAGCAAATCCTACGTCATCCGCTGCTGCCACTTTATTTAAGATGTTCACGCATCAGTGAGGTCTTGTTACTTATATCTGATTGATATAATATAATATGTTGTGTAATTGAGATGTGACTTAACGGGGCTGACATGTTCACGAGAACAAAAGCCCCTAAAACAAAAGATAAAAAAAAAGAGTTGGTTATGATGGTGTATCTACTAGGAGTTATTAAATATGTTAAAGAAATTATAGCGCCACCTCTTGCACACATAATTAATTTATACATCACTGATGGCATATTTCCGAAAGGTCTAAAACAAGCCATAATTAAACCTCTATTTAAAAGAAACGACAAAACAGATGTTAAAAACTATAGGAGTAGTAGTATAAATTGGGCTATCTGGATCACAGGAGATCCAGATACCCCAATTTTTACTTCTCGAGAAGTGATTTTGAGTTATTGAGAACTGATTTTCGTTCTTTCAAAAACGATGTTGATCTATTCATAGCGTTTCTCATGGCAACATCTAGAGAACTGATTTCGTTTTCTCTACAACAGGATCATTCAAACATTTTAGTCTCGATCGTTTTATAAGTGATTTTGAGTTATAGAGAACTGATTTTCCTTCTTTCAAAAACTTGATGAAATATACAAAGCGTTTTTTCGTAGCAACATCTGGAGAACTGGTTTCGTTTTCTCCATAACGTGATCATTCAAATATTTTTGTCTCGATCATTCAAATACTTACTAAAAATACCTTTAAAGGACTGATGTTTGAGTACTGTTTTTTTTTTCTTTTTTTAAGTTTTTAGACTGAATTACAATACGAAAAATGTTTAGTTCTCGAAAATAGATGTCTGTTTTAATTTTTATTACTTAACCCGCCATTTGTGACGTGTATGTCTGTAAGACCGGGTAGTTCAAAAAAGTCTCATAACTTTTTTATCCGCTATAGAATCAAGTAGTGATTTCGTGTACTCTCGTCATTTCGCGTCCCCCACCGTTAGTCCACCCCGCGCCGGCGACGCGCACGTACGTCTTGGAGTTTTGGCGCCAACCCGGTGCGTGAGACCGGGGTTACAGACTACGTAAGTCAAATAGCCATAGTTTAATTTTTGAATTGTAACTTTTTGATAAGTTTATGTATTTATTTTGATAGTATAATTATTGTGATTATTATTATTCTGTAATCAGTAAACTTTTCGCATAATTTTATCAATATCTCACTAAAATACTTAGAATTTTACGTATTTATTTTCTAATTTATAACTTTGTTTTAGCATGTCTTACGACCGCGAAACTCGTCGGCTTGAAGCTCTTCTACTAGAAGAACTGTCTGATGACGACGTAGCACAAACATTATCGGACAGTGAAGCTGGTAGTGATAGCGAACCCGAAAATCCACCTCCAGAACAAATACAAAATTCGGGTAGCGAAGAGGATTTGAGCGATCGCGAACCGTCAGGTAACAACAACTCCTTGTTTTATTTGGGAAAGGACAAATCTACAAAATGGAGTAAAGAACCTCATCGTCAATCTGGCCGGACTAGAAATTGCAATATTATATCTCAGTTACCAGGACCTAAACGGGCTATCCTAGGTGAAAGGGATCCTCTTGGAATTTGGAGACACTTCTTTGATGACACCATAATAGATGTTATTGTTACGTATACCAACCAATACATTGACACCGTCAAACATAAATATAACAGAGAAACATATGCCCGACAGACTGATGTCAATGAGATACAATGCTTTATAGGTTTGATTCTATTAGCCGGAGTCAAAAAATCGAATCATCTAAATGTTGTCTAGTTGTTTCGAACGGATGGTGGTTCGATAGAAATTTTTCGGCTTGCTATGTCTGCCCAAAGGTTTAACTTTATTCTTCGAGTTTTGAGATTTGATAATGTCACGACGAGGCAACAAAGAAAAGCACATGACAAGATTTGCCATGTCAGAGAAATATTTGAGAGATTTGTCCAAAATTGCAAGGATAATTACACCTTATCTGCTTTTGTGACTATTGACGAAAAATTGGAAGCCTTTCGTGGAAGATGTTCATTTAGACAATACATTCCGAATAAACCAAATCCTTATGGTATCAAGATTCAAGCTCTCTGTGATGCTAAAATGTTTTACACATTTAGTATGGAAATTTATCCTGGAAAACAGCCAAATGAAGGTCCATACAATCTTGACAATTCTGGTCTAGCTGTTGTGCAAAGATTATGCGAGCCTATTTACAATACTGGTCGTAACGTCACCACTGACAATTGGTACACCAGTGTACCCTTGGCTGAAGCATTGCTACAGAAAGGTCTAACAACAATTGGAACAATCAGGAAGAACAAGAAAGAAATACCTCCTGAATTCAATATATTGCAAGGTCGAAATGTGAAGTCAAGTATGTTTGGTTTTCGCGACAACATGGTTTTGGTTTCACACGTCCCAAAAGCAAAAAAGAATGTTTTACTGATAAGCACTATGCATAATGATGGTACAATCGATACAGAAACTCAAAAACCCGATATAATTTTGAGCTACAATGATACTAAGGGCGGGGTCGATGTCGTTGATCGTTTATGCGCAAATTACAATTGTGCTCGAGCAACAAGGCGCTGGCCTATGGTTATCTTTTACACCATGCTCAATGTCAGTACTATAAATAGTCAGGTCATACATACGGCTAATAATTCAAACTCAAATCTTCAACGCCGTAACTTTATTGAAAATTTGGCTATGAAACTAATAGAACCTCATATCAGAGAACGACAGGTTCAGTCAAACTTGCCTCGATTAATGAGGCAAAGACTTGCCGAAATTTTGAAGATTGATGAGGTACCTGGGACAGCCGGTCCTTCTAGAAATGGTCGGTGTTATGAGTGTGGATGGCAGAAAAACCGAAAAACAAGGTATACTTGCTACCATTGCAAGAAATATTTATGTTTAGAGCATGTAGTGCCAACATGCACTGGCTGCTTGGCTCTTGAAACAGACTAATTTTTGAGGGGACTTTTTTTGTTTTTTTTTGTCGGTAGGATTTTGTTTTTTGTTTCATTTTTATAGTACCTAATGTCATAAGACTGCCAAAGGCTGATTTAACAATAAAAAAAATATTTTTGTTACCATTTCTATATTTTAACGAAAGTCTAGAAAAAAATTCGATAATTTTTTGTGTTTTATGTGTAATACAGTAAAGATTATTAAACGTTATTTTTTATGATACATCTTTGTTTTATTGATAAAAGAAACATGTCTTTTTAATATTTGACCGAGTAACAGTAGCATGGAGTATTGCTTAAAAAAAAACCTTAGGTTGAAAAACCCGGTGCCTAGGACCGGCGTCATCAAAGAAGTAAGTCAAATTCACGTCACAAGTGGCGGGTTAACAGTAGTAGTAAAAAAAAGTGTTCTTCCTGAAAACTGATGTTTGTTTTTGACTGATACTACCTAATTTTAACATACTGTATACTGAATCAGTAATTGCTCTTTTCCGACTTGAGTGTATAATGTACAACGCAGCAATTCTACTATATAATTATGTATGCTGAGAAGTTATCATATCGAGAATTGTATTTCTATACAGTTAATACGGCTAATATAGCCTTACCTACATTTCAAGATACTGTAGTTAACCTTTTTAAAATAAAACACTATTCATATAACATGTTCTCTAAATGTGTGAACTCTTCAGTAAACACAACGATATCGTCTGCAAAACGTAAATGGCTCAAGTATTCGCCGTCGATTTTCACGCCTTCATATTCCCAATCAAGGTTTCTAAATATTGTCTCTAGAACAGATGAAAATATCTTCGGCGACAGCGGGTCGCCCTGCCTGACGCCTTTCCTAATGGGAAAAGCTGGTCCTTCCAATTCTAACTTTATTCTCGCGGAATTTTTAGAATAAATGCTATGGAGTAGCTTTACATATTTTATGTCTATTCCCTGTTCCACTAGTGTCTTCCATATTGCACTATGTTCCAGAGAGTCGAATGCCTTGGTGTAATCAATAAAGCATAAGTATAGAGTCTTGCATTATTCTTTGACCTTCTCTACTATTTGTGTTACCACTTGGATGTGGTCAGTGGTTGAGTAGTGTTTACGGAACCCAGCTTGTTCCCGAGGTTGATTTTCATCTAGAGTAATAGTAAGTCTATTTAACAGTATTTTTGAGAAAATTTTATATATGTTTGTCATGAGGCTAATTGGTCAACTGAGGTCACCTCTATCTCCTTTTTTGTGAAGTTGAAGTTTTTTTGAAGGGGTTCCGATAGAGATTTCAATATTTCATTTGTAACCTTGTCTACGCCGGGTGTTTTGTCTTTTTTCTGAGTTTCAATAGAAAAACCAATCTCTGATCTTAGTATTTTGGGCAGAGGTTCGTCGACATAGACTTTGCCTTTGACATAGTGTGTTGAACTGGAACTTTCTTGTGATAAATAAAGATTCTGGTAAAAGTTAGTTGCTTCAGCCATTATACCTGATCGTTTCGAAATAATCTTTTCTTTCTTGTCCACCATGTTTGTCGCCCATTTTGTTGAACTTTGAAGATCTTTGTATGCTTTTTTAATCGCTCCTATTTTTAATAAGTATTTCTCAAAAACATTTTGCCTGTATTTCTTTCTGTTATTAGACATTTTCCTGTTCATTTCTTTACTAATTTGAGCAATTTTTCTTTTCATTTCATTTGATCTTTTTTTCTTTGTAGAGTTGTTTTCTATCTTCTAGAAGTTGTCGCGTGTATGCACTTATCGGGTATTTTTATTTGTTTTTCTCGCATGGAATTTGTGTTAATAAATGTTCCATACCTTTTTGGAAGTTATCGTACTGTGTTTGAACTAGTGAGCATGTTTCGATCAAGTCAATAAATTTATTTTCCCAGTGTATGCCGTCTTCTCTTGTTAATATTGACAAGTTTCTTATACAATTTACGTTTCTAGATTTGGTAAAATTTCTTTTTTTAGTGTTTTCCAATTTTATTTTGCATCTTATCATTCTGTGGTCAGTGTTAAAGTTAAGGTTTTTTATTATGTCGAAAGCAAAGATATCTGATCCTTTATTTGTTAAGATGAAATCGATATCATTATGGTACTCTCCATTCGGCGATACCCATGTCCATTTTTTTTTGTTTTCTTTTATTTTAAACATACTATTTACGAACTTAATGTTTTTCTCTAGAGCAAACTCTATCAACTTCTGCCCGTGCTTTGACATTTTTCCGTGTGAGTATCTGCCGAACACCATTTCTTCGCCTTGTTGTGTTGTTCCAATTTGGGCATTGAAATCGCCTATTATAATAAGGTTTCTAGCTTTTAAGGTATCTAAAGCGGTTTCCAAGATTGCGTAAAACTCGTTCAACTCACCCTCATCACACAATTCTGTGGGTGCATAGACTTGTATTATAGACCACAAGTTATTATCGGACATGTTTAATTCTAAGGTCGCAATTCTGTCTGAATAGCAGTTAAAACCAACTATGTTCTTCTTCAGGTGCTTTTTTATAAGAACTCCTACTCCACACCTCCCTTTTGTTGCCTTGCTATTGTACAATATAAAATCAGGGTATTCTTCTATGTTCTCTTCGCTTCTTCTTGTTTCACATACTCCTGTAAATCCCACAGTAGGTTCTCAGTAGCATAATTTAACTCTGTAATTCTTGTCTCAGAGTGTAAGGTTCTAACGTTCAAACTCGCGACACACAGGTGGCTTGATGTTTGTTTGTTTGTCTTTTTTCTAGGGTTATTGTTTGGGGGGTTTTGGTCGTAATCCTCCACGGGGACCAGCCGGCTTGGAGAATGGGAAGAGAGGGAAATTAATTGTTATTCTCGACTTGGTTTTGAAAAATAGTCGAGCATATTTCTTGTGTTTGGTTTTATAGTACTTTTTGGTAAATCGGATGTACTTTCGTTTAGCTTAATGTAGTCGTTTTGAGCTATCGGGGAGATTGAATCTTCTATAACTAAAGTTAGTTTCTCATCAAATTTTTCAAAAACATTTTTTGTTACTGTTTCAGAAATAACAAGCGTTTGCTAGTCTAGTTTTTCTTGTATTTTTTCGAAAAAGGATTGCATTTGTGCTTCCATTATCCTATCAAGTAATTATAGATTTCTATTATATTATTTCGTGATCGCGTTTAGTAATATGGTTTGTTTACGTTTGATAGTAAAATCATGTAAACAGTGACATCTGTTGTTTGGTTTGCAAAGCGGTGATGAAAGATTGAAGCTTTTGACACTTCTGGCACCTCGGGTCGATTAGATTGACGTATTGATAATGTTTGATAGATAGTGTATTACAATTTTGAGAGATGGCGCTGTTTGCAACAATCAGCCTGCAATGATTATCAAATTGAATGTTTATTCCGTGATTTATGTTTATTTCCACTGATGTAATTTTAGCTATGCGTTTTTCATGTTTATTTCCTTTAGTGTAATTTCCACTATACACTTCTCAATCATCACTAACGTAGTTACCCAGTTTTGTTTTTTTTAACTGTCAGTTTTACACGTATCTGAGTTCCACTTTAATATCACTTAATCCACTTGTTCATTACTCCCATCAGTTTTATTCAACACTTTTCCTTGATTTTATCCTCACTTTTGTAGTACTTTAGCGCGAAATTCTCACTTTAAAGGTTTTTAAACAATTATGAAACACAGAGCCGATGTAAACACAGTTACCGAGGCGCAGTAACCCACATAATCCTTTTAATATAACCGCGAAAGGGGGAAATGCGTAGAAACAAAGATGTTTCCAGTTCAAAGTAAAAGCATTCACAGCGAATGCTCCAGGGTTTATAGACAGTAGCTGTCATGTCTAATGGGATTGACTGCGGTATCAATAGATTTTAACCACCAGGAAAAATCGTCCTGCAAGTACTGTGGTACATGTGGCCATTGTAACTACTCGTTTTACATAATGCAAGGTATTTGCATCTTTCCATCTGCTTTGTATAAAGCCAACCGTACTGCATCGCGGGGCAGGGTGGAGTGAGGAGGCCAACCAAGCGTGCAAAATGTCTTATTTTACAACGAGATTTAAATTGAAACGATTGTAACTCTTGCATAAATAAATTTCGTTTTTCTTTAAGGAGGCTAACATGAAATTCTTTTGTATTTATCATAAAATCTAGGTATTTGCAAACTTTACTCGGAGTCATACAACTCATTTTAATGTTAATTTATAAATCCTAAGGATTCCAAAATATTTTCTGTTCGTAAAATATTTTCTAAGCAATTTTGATAATTATTAGAAATGATACAAATGTATTCTAAGTAGATAGATGACAAACAGCCTAAAGATCTCAGTAAACAAATTACCGGTTTTAATAACTTTGTAAGCACAAATGGATTACCGTTTAAGGTATTAACGTTAAATTGGTAAATCTTGCCCTCGTATCTAAATCGTAGGTACTTTCTATACGTCGGATGTATCGATACGAGAAAATAGGCATTCTTTTAAAATGTTCTGTTATGATGTACTTGTTTAAAGACTTTTCATTTAATATAAATCTGTTTTTGCCACTGGGTTTTGTAATTAGAAAATAACTGGAAAGGAACTGTCCTTCACATGGTTCACAATGTGATAAAGCTCCACTGTTTATAAGATCAGTGATGGCCTCGGGCTCAGATGATGATAATGCAGGCAAACTTGGTTCGTGTAACTAATAAACCGGCTTAGTAAATGATATCTTGTAACCCTTTATCCATGATATTATAACGAGGTCATTGGTTATCAATTGCCATCGATCATAAAAGTAGGGTAAACGACCTGCGGAACGTAGGTCTAGCGGCGGCGCGGGGTTTGGCGCTGCTGCAAGCGCGGCTGCTGTCGCGGTTTGTGCTACTCCGGTCGCGCGCGGCGCGGGCGCTGTCCTCCTCGCTGTTCCTGCTTCCCACGCTGTTGGGAACGGAGGCCTCTGATCTAAAGTCTGAGCAGGGGTCTGTCTTAGTCTCTGCGCTGGTGCAGGTCTTCTAACCGATGTTTGGTTTTATTTTAGCACCTGATTTTGTTATAGCTTTTGAAGCCGTTAGAGTATCGGTATCGGTCGGTCGGTTTTTAATCACAATTGTAGGTATTAACTAAATTTGTTATGATTTGTGTTTCTTATTGTTAATTTATGTGATTTTACTATCAATTATTGTCTATTAATTCGAAACATGATTTATTGTGTGTGCACACTGATTTGTGGTTACTTTATTTCGATAATTGTTATCGATGGTTTTATTCAAAACAATTGTTGACACGTTACTTGTAACAATTCTGATAATTTTAGAGAAATAAAAGGCTATGCAGAATTGTACGTATTGAATTTAATACCTCTCACACGAAAGATAAAATGTGATGAGTATCAAAAACAATTGTTAGTATAAAAATAAGAACTGACCTAAACGCACTAGGATTAGGCAGAGTTTCCAGAAGGATTATGATCCCCAGCCTGGCCGGCAACAGGATCGGCCGATGAGAAGACTGACGCGATCAGCTCGGTGACGGAGATCACCCAGGCGGTCTCAGTGGGAGGACCCGCCCTGGGAACATAGGCCGCGACAGCTCGACTTAACCCGCTAAACCGACTCTCGGTTGCAGGCTGGTAGACTTGCAGTAAGTAGACTGGTAGACTTCAGTAAGGTACGCGTATGGGTAATCAGCGTGTTACCCAAGCGACTCCGAGATCTAGACTCCAGCAACGTAAGCGTATGGGTAATCAGCGTGTTCACCAAACGGCTCCGAGATCTAGACTCCAGCAACGTAAGCGTATGGGTAATCAGCGTGTTCACCAAACGGCTCCGAGATCTAGACTGCCTCTTTGACAGGTTTTGTTTTCCGACCGTTCTTCCGAAATTCGTAAAAAATCCAATTATGAATCATCTTTCTAGAACGGTCAAATTGCTTTTCTATAGCAAGGTATTATAATACCGGCCAGACTTAATAATTGTCGATTGCCCATAATTATAATATTTTATAATATAATATTAGTGCGAATAAGATCTAAAGGAACACACGATAATACAGCGGGTGTTCAGCCGTTTACTATCTAACACAGACAAACAAGCTTACAAGATATACAACATAGAGGTTTTACGTTGGTAGCCGAAAACTTATTAGAAGAAATGTTGGCGGTCGTCAATTTGACGACTGTCACTGACAGACATGTCAAAGCAAAACATTATTTATTTTTCAGGTTTGTAAATATTAAATCATAAATGATATGAAATGAAGATGATACAGGAATACAATTATAACACAGACAAAACCAGCACATAAAACTGTGAGTACATTATATATTACTTATAAGATTCCAAGAATCCATAAAACAAATATTATAAAATGCAAACAATTAGTCGTTACAAATGATTTCATGCTTATGAAAAGTAAGTATAGTTTTCGAGTTGAACCGAAATACTATATTATACTTTGAATGTAAAACGAATTACTTTATGAAATCACTATTGTTTATTAATGATAATTATTATTGTGTTATTTGATTACAGATCATATTAGATTTAGCACATTTTAGTGTTTTGTATCAAGTAAACGCGTGACTCACTTCCGTGCGCCATGGACAGACTTGTATGGAGAGGTTGCAAGGTGGGGGGCATCGCCTTATAAAAGAGCGTGCACTCCGTAAGTTTGGCAATCGATCCTCGGATTCGACCGACGTTTGAGAAGTTAAAGAGTTCCTGCTCCCGACAACACTGTCGGTTTACCTGGTACAGCGCTGCTGTATATTCACATAGCTGTATAGGCTTGCTGCTAGCGAGCGATACACTTTGTATTTAGGTGGCTTATGCTACTGTACGAACTATAAACCTTAAGGGTGTGTTCGTTTATCATTGGGTGGCTTAGGCTGCTGTACGAACTGTAAACCTTAAGGGTTTGTTCGTTTATCATTGGGTGGCTTAGGTTGCTGTACGAACTGTAAACCTTAAGGGTTTGTTCGTATATCATTGGGTGGCTTGGCCACTGTACGAACTGTGGGACCTTAATGGTCTGTTCGATTAACTGTATTGTTGCTGTACCTTTAACTTACTTTATTCCTGTTACTGATTACCATTTGTATTGTGTTTTCTTTACTAATAGTGTATAATTGTTTTTACAAGTCTTGTTTATCCCTAATGGGATAATGGGAACGCCTATAGTCCTGACGATGTACTATACCGCTCGGCACTCCTCCTCGATCGCACCTGACGATCCGGCATCAGAAGTGGGATAGCCTCTTAATGCTTCCGCATGGCTTCCCTAATTATCGTATGTCTCTTACTCTCTTGTTATGAAGCTGTCATAACTCCCTTTTTTGGGATTACCTAGCGCTGAGCTAAGGCTGTTTTAGTGGCATTCATAAATCACCTACCCACATTAATTTCATTGTTTGATTTTACATACTTCAACAGTTACCGCTACCCTTATTAACCTACTTAGATAGGTCAAACCAATTGCTGTTTGTACTGTACTGGCCCATGTTTCCAAATTTCATTTCCCGTGCTCATCTACTAGCATTTACTACCGAAGTACATGAGAACTGTCTTGTCCCATCTTAATAGAAAGTCTCATTTTCCTCTGACTTACACGATTCTTCTCAACCCTCTTAGGTTCAAACCAGGTACCACACACTATGACCAGGTATGTCACTTTAGTGACTACCGGAGAACAGCCGGGAGGTTCGAGTGAAGATACTGTGAGTCAGTTTTCGAGCAACTAATCATCCGTGATAAGATGTTCGCCACTGATGTTCTACAACCATCTGGTGAGACGCATCCATTTCGTTATGACTCTGGGTTTGAGTGTACTTTCATTACTGATACATGTGTGGCAAACTTACTTGTATGGTCAATATAAAGTGAAGTTTCATGTAATACCGAATGCTTATTCAAATCATAGTATCATATTATTATGCCGTGAGATATTAAATTTAGATTTTGGGGTTATTATAACCGAAAGTATTGTTACCAATAGAAAAGTTGAGATTGTAACAGCTATGCTCTATTCCTGAAACTCCGAATAAAATTGATACTGATATTTCATCTGAATGTTAATCAGTAATAATACAACTATGTCAAATAGTTGGCTTTTAGCTAAACAAATAGCGTGATTCTGAGGTTTGAGGAATAGTTTATCTGAAAAGTAACTGTGTACCCCCTGATTGTTTACATGTGTTGTGAAGTAAGGTAATTACGTGTGTGGTAAGGTAATTACGTGTGTAGTAAGGTAATTACGTGTGTGGTAAGGTAATTACGTGTGTGGTAAGGTAATTACGTGTGTAATAAGGTAATTACATGTGTGGTAATAAGGTAATGACATGTGTGGTAATAAAGTAATGACATGTGTGGTATTAAGGTAATGACATGTGTGGTAAAAAGGTAATGACATGTGTGGTGATAAGGTAATGACATGTGTGGTAATAAGGTAAAAACACTAACCTAGACGCACTAAGTTGGGCTGAGATTTCCAGGCTCCACAGCCTGGCCGGCAAACAGGATCGGCCGAAGATAAGACTGCCGCGGTCGGCTCCTAGCTTTGGGACGGAAGTCCCCGGGGATCTTAACAATAAGACCCGCCCTGGGAGCAGCAGCACGCGACAGCATGACGGCACGACTCAGGACCGTTACCGACTTTTGGTTGTGGACCGGTAGACTTGTAGTAAGTAAAGTCAAAGTAAATCAGCGTGTTATTTAAGCGACAGCGAGATCTAGACTGACCCATTCGACAGGATTCTTTCCTGTCCGCTCTTCCGAAATTCATAATACTTTCCAAGTATGAATTCTATTTCTAGAACGCCCGTATGGTCATATAGCGGGGTATTATAGTACCGGCCAGACTCAATTATTGTAGACTGCCAGTTATTTTTATTTGATTAGTGCGTATAGGATTTTAAAGTACCCAGATACATTAGCGGGTGTCCAGCTGTTTAGTATAAAATACAGCAATACACACATATATTCGACATCAGTTTGAAGGTTTTAAATTATATAAGCCGTAAGCTAATTAAAAGAATTACTGACAATTATCAAGATTGACAACTGTCATTGACAAACATGTCATAACAAAACATTATTTATTTTCCAGATTTATAAAAAGGGAACTAAAATACATTTAATTAGCTTTATGCTCGATGGAATATAATGTAAGTAAAACTAAAAGGAACTATGATCTGAGACACACAGTCTTTAAGCTCGATGGAATATAATGTACCTTTAAAGGCCCATTTAAAATATAAAAGATTCCATGAATCTAACAAGTATTATAACATGTAGACAGCAATTATGAAGAATGATTGCATGCTTATAAAAAGTAAATATAGTATGTGTTACAACATATACTATAAGATAAAATCCCCATCATGGCGTTAACGCCAACAGAAAAATCAAATTGTATGGAGCTGACGTTGGCTTACCAGATGTCAAGTGGTGCAATGTCAACCGCATACAATTTGATTTTTCCGGTGGCGTTATCGGTAACAGAAAAGGGATTTTGTCAACAGACCCTGTTCTACTCTGGTTTACCGCATACATCATTATCTCCAGGTATGTTCAAGTCACATGTTTGTTGAAGGAAATTCTATTCCTAATAAGCAGTCTCAAATCCAGATACTTATTACCGAGAAATTCCTGATGAAAAACCCGATAATACTAGCCTAACTTTGGAACCGGATTCAGGACTAGAAGTTACACTTTCGATCAGAAGGTTAGAAACCAATTATTTATTTATTTATACTTCATGCACAAAGGTACAAAGGCGGACATTCTCTACCAGTCAACCAAGGGTGGTGAAGGGATAATATGGCATGTGCATGGCGAGTAAAAAAAAATGTTAATAACCAATTAAAAAGATATAAACTTGCAAATATATGCAAACCTCGCAAACATAATTATATATCTAATAAAATACAAACGTTTGTAAATATATTAAAAGAAGATGAGTTTATGAGTTGGCTCTGCTTATTTGTGTTGATAATAAAATTGAAAATAACTAAAAACCTCACTGTGACCATTTTAGAAAACTAACAGTTCCGTATATTGTTATTTTTCAGAATAATTCAGCCCAATGTTATAGGTATGAAATGGTTACGTTTTAACCAACACTCTAAGAGGAAGAGGTTATTGATTCAGCGGGTGAGTTTGACAAGCGTACCCATGCATAATGTGTTTCTCTATGCAATTATGAATTTTGCGAATCTATCCGACGGCATAAATCTAGACTTAGGTCTTCTTCTGACAAATGAATAACGGAACTTAACAACAGAAATATATCAAATGTTGTACAAATCTAATCTAATACCTTTAAACGAGCAATTCTTGTATACCTATTTACAATCTGAATCTCGGAAACGGCTGCAACAATTTTTATAAAATTTTGTATGCACGGATTTCGAGGGCGATAAATCGATCTAGCTAGGTTTCATTTCAAAATAAAAAAACACTTGTGGCGTCATAGCAGGCGTCACTGATGCGATTATCGCTTTTGACGTCAAACATATTTTGATCGTAGTATGTAGAATTGACCTACCCCCATTACAAATAGCGTAATCATAAACAAATATAGCCTATGACGTTTACGTTGGTCCGACCTGTAAGAAACATTTTAGCGAAAAGTCTATTCAATAGTTTTTGCGTGAAGCTGGTTCATAGAAAAAGACAGGAACTCTTAAAAAATAATTTCCACTTTACTATCGTCACCACAGTTTCTTTTGACGTCAATACGACTTTAAATTTGCTTCCATTGTGGGAAGCAATTTAGAAAACTGATGATAACAAAATAGGGGGATACAGTTTGGTGTTGTTGCATCTACAACGAAAATTTAGGTTCACCACTCGATAGTATATTTAAAAAAGTGAGACTATAAGGGAAACTATATACTTAAGGCTTTTCAGTTCATTGAATAATAGGTATTTCCGTACAGATATTATTTCCTGCAGAAATATTGAAAATATAAGCAAGCAAATCAACATCAAGCTAATACGCAATAATAAAAAAAAACGCAGTTTTAATTTATTGCCATTTAGAAATATTCTAGCATAAAAAAAAAATTGTTTGTCGCTGGGATTGAACTCAGGACCAGCAACTTACAAGGCGGCTGCGCAAAGTTTATCGCTGACAGTAGGTCTAAAATAGCTGTTCTAGTTTGTCATGATCCACTGCTTAGCTTCTTGAAGGTATAGCGTGATGGTAATTGTTTTAAATGTTAAATCTGCAGCTACTTACAATATATTTTGATTACTATAAAGTTTTAAGAGTAGCAAGCATGCTACGCGCGCTTATGAGCGCAGCTGCAGCGATTTATTACATTTTACAAGTTTATCGACTATTACTCGTAAACTTGTAAAGCCTACTTAGCTGTGATAGTTTTCCTATCAATTTCGATATATATGCTACTACCGTGAATTTTTTCACAAATCACAAAACAACCATTGAGCTGATAGGAGTGGCGCAAATTGACTCCAACAAAAATTAGCACTTTAGAGCCAAAGGGATTCCTTAATCGAAAAATTGTTTTTCCAAACTCTTAATATTTTTGAAAGACCTTTTTAACGACACCCCACACTAAATGGTAGACTAAAAAAAAATACATATCCCCACTTCACGTTTAGAGGAGGTACCCTAAAAAAAATTTTTTTTCAATTTTTTATTCCGGCACTCTGTCGGCGTAACTAATGTGTATATCCATGCCAAATTACAGCTTCCTATTTCTAATAGTCTTTGAGCTACACTGCGGACGGGCGGGCGGATATAGCGAAACTATAAGGGTTCCTTGTTGACTTCGGAACCCTAACAAAAAACCGACCACTTTGGTCGATGGTGTTACACAAAATGAAAACTGCGAACGTTAAGTTACAAGAAGTTTAGAGTACATGCGCTCGAGTGTTTTATGTACGGCGATAACAATCAAAACCACAAATAATATAAATACCTAAAGAATCATGGCAGGATTTGTACACAAAAAGTTAAGATGTTTAGAGAAGTTGAAATTCTAATTCCTATATTCTTGGGTACTGTAACAATTCTGATAATTTAAGAGAAATAAAAGGCTATGCAGAATTGTACGTATTGAATTTAATAGCTCTCACACGAAAGATAAAATGTGATGAGTATCAAAAACAATTGTAAGTATAAAAGTTAGCACTGACCTAAACGCACTGGGATTAGGCAGAGTTTTCCAGAAGGATTATGATCCACAGCCTGGCCGGCGTATAGGATCGGCCGAAGAGAAGACTGACGCGATCAGCCCGGTGACGGAGATCACCCAGGCGGTCTCTCAGTAGGAGGACCCGCCCTGGGAACATAGGCCGCGACAGCTCGGCTTATCCTAGTAAACCGTATCTCGGTTGCAGGCTGGTAGACTTGTAGTAGTAAACTGGTAGACTTCAGTAAGGTACGCGTATGGGTAATCAGCGTGTTACCCAAGCGACTCCGAGATCTAGACTCCAGCAACGTAAGCGTATGGGTAATCAGCGTGTTCACCAAACGGCTCCGAGATCTAGACTCCAGCAACGTAAGCGTAAGGGTAATCAGCGTGTTCACCAAACGGCTCCGAGATCTAGACTCCAGCAACGTAAGCGTATGAACAATCAGCGTGTTCACCAGACGGCTCCGAGATCTAGACTGACCCATTTGACAGGTTCCTTTTCTGACCGCTCCTCCAAAATTCATAAAAAATCCAATTATGAATCTTCTTTCTAGAACGGTCAAATCGTTTTTTATATAGCAACGGCCAGACTCAATAATTGTCGAATGCCATTTATTTTTATTTAATAATAGTGCGAATTAGATCTAAAGGAACACACGATAATACAGCGGGTGTTCAGCCGTTCACTATCTAACACAGACAAACAAGCTTACAAGATATACATCATGGAGGTTTTACGTTAGTAGCCGAAAACTTATTACAAGAAAAGGTTGGCGGTCGTCAATTTGACGACTGTCACTGACAGACATGTCAAAGCAAAACATTATTTATTTTTCAGGTTTGTAAATATTAAATCATTAATGATATGAAATGATAATGTTACAGAAATACAATTATAACACAGACGAAACCAACACATAAAACTGTGAGTACATTATATATTACTTATAAGATTCCAAGAATCCATAAAACAAATATTATAAGATGTAGACATAACGTTCGATGAATGATTTCATGCTTATGAAAAGTAAATATAGTTTTCGAGTTGAACCGAAACACTATAGTACCTAAAGAGTATCTTCAACATTTATAATATTTTTAAAACCCCGCAAAAAAGTTTAACGAAAAGCTCATTATTTCAGAACGAAACGACGACTGACAGTAACAGTGACACTGATAGCCGCCGTTTCAAGGTTCTTGCATTGAAATTGCATGATTTTATGGGAAATAATATTGTGATATTAATTATAATGATTACTTTTTTCCACACACTTGTCACGTCACTTGTCTGCCAATTTTATAGATCCGTTAACATCGCTTGTCACTTCCTTTTTTTTTATAAACACAAAATAGTCATCGAGGTGAAACAAAAATGTGTTTTTTCCATTTCGTAATATTTTAATTATGCGGGGTTTTAAAAATATGGTAAGTATATCAATCTACTCCTGGTAATGTATTCTCCACATTGGAAAATATTTTATAAATTACTTTAATTTTTTCAATAAAATGAATGTATGAATCTTGCCATAATTCTTTAAAAACCCACATTTTTCTGAATTATGATGTCAGTGGAAAGGAAAAAATGCTAAAGCGCCAAAATAGTACTTTTGGGAAATGAGTTTTAAAGTTATTTTTTGTTTTTAATTCATATCTTTTTAATTTTAATTTTGATTTAATTCGTCAAAAAATATAACATTATTAAAAAATCTGTAGTATCTACATGTAAAAGTATTTATGATATTTATCTCTATTTCACGAAATAGTAGTCGCTTTAGTTAAAGGATTTTGAGTAATATTCCTTATAAACTCAAAATCATTTATTTCAAATAAACCATTTACAGGTACTTTTGAATTGTCAGAGTAGTCAGTCAGAAAGTTGAAGCTTGTTGCTCGTTCCAAACAGTAGCTTTCTATGGAGAAGAACGAGCAAGAAACTCCATGAACAACTCTTTTAAAATCAATAATATGTTACAAATTTCGGTTACATCATTCATATTGAATCTAGGGTACAATGTGAGAACAATGTAACAAGTCGTGTACGTTAAAAGAGGTTTAGATAAAAATATAATCATAATAAACAATTCAAAATAAAATTAGAATAACCGAGGCAGCTAAGAGATGACCAGTCCCAACTAACGGCGCCCGTTCACGAACATGACGCACGGATCGATATCATTTGACTCAACCATTTTGAAGGGAACCGAATGATCCAACACGCGCGCCACCGTCAGCGAAACATTCCAGTGAGCATGACATACTCCCAACCACCAGGGCACATTCAAGTCAATGAAAGACATACCTCGTAAATGGTAGCTGTTATTTAAAGCTACCATTTACGAGGTATGTCTTTCATCATAGTGCTCACATGTATGTGCTATGAAAAATTATATAATACTAACCTAACACATTGAGTTTATAGAATGCAAAGAAAATGTAGATCTATATCTTCAGCAGCTCCAAAAATAATTAAAAATGCTAATCAATTAATCTGTGAACCCTTATGGCTGTGGAGCTAGACCAGTATCCAGCCAAGCATTTTTATCAGTGATGTACTCACCCAATGAATAATACGCTCGGCTGCATAGTGTGCGTTTTATATAAGACTTAAATTTTGTCTCATTTAGTTGAACAATGTGGGGAGGTATTTTATTGTAACATTTTAAACAGTACCCCATGAAAGAAGTATCTACTTTAGCCAGTCTGAAACTCGGTTGAACTAGTTGGTCCTTATTTCTAGTGTTATAATTATGTCTTTCACCCCTTTTACTAAAAAGATGCAGATTTTTTCTAGCGTACATTATGTTTTCATAGATGTATTGACAAGGTACCGTCATTATGTTAATTTCCTGAAACAGTCCCCTTAGAGAATCGTGCATACGGAGATTGTAAATGGCTCTGATGGCTCTTTTCTGCAGAATAAAAATAGACTCGATGTCTGCAGCTCGTCCCCACAGTAAAATACCGTAAGACATTATACTATGAAAATAACTAAAGTAGACCAGTCTCGCGGTATCCACATCAGTAAATTGCCGGATTTTTCTGACAGCATATGCTGCCGAGCTTAGCCGTCCAGCGAGAGATGTTAAATGAGGACCCCATTGTAGCCTTGAGTCGAACGTGATCCCCAGGAAAACAGTTTTATCAACGAATTCCAGCTTCTCATTATTCAATACTATGTCACAGTCATTACTTTTGACATTTGGTAAAGTAAATCTGATGCACTTATTTTTTTTTCGTTCAATACTAAATTATTCGCCGTGAACCAATTTCGGACTTGCAGTAAGGCGCTATTTACGTGGTCTAGGTTCTGGGCTCGTCTGTCTATCTTAAATATTAAAGAAGTGTCATCAGCAAATAACACCATTTGTGGTTGGTTTTTCAACAGATGAAGAAGATCATTAATATACACTAAAAAGAGGAAAGGACCCAAAATTGAGCCTTGTGGAACCCCCATTTTTACCTTTAAACCATGTGAATTTACCCCATTTATTTGGACTTGCTGCTGCCTATTAATCAAATAAGATTTTATTAAACTAAGCGCAAGTCTACCTAGTCCGTAATGCTCAAGTTTCAAAAGTAGTGTGTCATGATTTACGCAATCAAATGCCTTGGAGAGGTCACAAAAAATTCCTATGGCATCTTGCGCCTTTTCCCATGCAGTAAATATGTGTTTTAATAAAGTGACACCAGCGTCAGTCGTACAAAGTCCTTTGGTGAAACCATACTGTTGATCGTGTAAAATGCCATTAGTGTTAAAATGATTAAGCATCTTAAGATCATCATCTTGTTTATCTATATATGTATGTATTTACAAAAAAAAAATGTATTTGTGTAATTATGTATATCAGCTGTCTGACACCCATAGTACAGGCTCCCCCTAGTTTGGGGTCAGATGGCCGTGTGTGAAAATGTCCCCACATATATATATTATCTGATTAAGCATAATCCTTTCAAAAACCTTGCTGAAAGCTGGCAGCACGGACACGGGTCTATAATTATTAGTGTCTTTACTGTCACCGGATTTGAAAAGAGGTATAACCTTACTAAACTTCATTAGATTCGGGAAAACTCCTTGGTCTACGCACATGTTAAATATTAAAGCCAAATAAGGCGCTATTGTCTCAATTATAGATGTACAAACTTTAATAGACATACCCCACAGATCCTCAGTAAATTTTATCTTGATTTGCCGAAAAGCTTTTAAAACTGTCACGAGGTTAATATGTTTAAATTGAAATTCTACCGGGCAGCCTTGTACGTTCGCTTTTAAAAAGGCAATTAAAATGCCAGGTGTGGAATTTAAAGCTCCCGTGGTTTTAATTGGTATGTTGGTAAAGAAATTCACAAATTCATGCGCTACTTCTATGTTAGAGCTTAGGGGACCACGTGGTGTCTCTAATGTATACTCAGTGTTACGAACTTTTTTCCTGCCAGTCTCGTTATTAGTAACTTTCCAAACCGTCTTTATTTTATCGTCTGCCGATTTGATTTTGTTGCTAATGGTGTCCCCTTGTTTCGCAGACAGAAATTTCATAGAATTTCGTTTCCCAGAAAATGTTTAACATAATATTTGGTTCTCGTATTTTTATTTCGACTATTATTGTTTCAAAGACTATTTACTTTAATGAAAAATATTTTACAGAAACACAATTCAATTAATTTTTAATCACATTTTTTTGTTTAACAAACTTATCAAAAAGTAGAATTCTTTTTTAACGAATATTGTTTGTTTGTTGTATTTTTCCATGGAATTTATTTCAACGAAAATGTATAGATATAAATAGACAAAAACAAAAATGTTATCTTAAAACGTCAATATGATGTGCTACCAAAGTTAATGACAGAAACGAATCGCTGCGAAACCGACTTCACGTAGTCTTGTCTGCCCTACCCCTAGAGTGTAATTTAAATCTGCGTAGGCGTGGAGGGGCGAGGCGGCCCGCGAGCTGAGGAGCAGGTGGTGAGCGTGAATACCATCTGCAACGATAAACTCGCGTGGGACCGCCGGAGCCCCGCAACGCCGGAGCCATGACAGAAACTATGCCTGCTGCATGTTGCATGCTCGCTTGCATGATGCATGCTTGCTTACATGATGCATGCTTGCTTACATGCTGCATGCTTGCTTGCACGCTGCATGCTTGCTTGCACGCTGCATGCTTGCTTGCATGCTGCATACTTGCTTGTACGCTGCGTGCTTGCTTGCATGCTGCATGGTTGTTTGCACGCACGCGCAGTAAGTTTGGTTAGAACTGAGAGTCCCATTCTTGGGAATAAATTTTATTTTAAATAAAAAATATAAGGATAAAGAATATTTCATTTGTTATTCTATGATATAATAATTCTAACAATAAACTTTATGTGAAACAAAAATCAATGATTTGAAAATCTTGAAAGTAAGTATTCTGCGTATTGATTATTCTATGAAACGATATTATTAGAAAAAAAATATTTGAAACGAAATTCTATAAAACTATTAGCTATGAAACAACGTACAACCGTTGCTAATGTATAAGGCCTTCGCTACCCTGCAAATATTTCTAAAAGTTTTAGAATAAGTAGCAACATACTTGTTGAAAGTATCCGTGTTAATATAAGGCTTAACGCCATAGAGCTCAAACAGTCTTTCCCTACTTTTTCTAATACCTCTAATTGCCCAGTCACTAAATACAAACTTAGGGCTAATATGTTTTTTCTTTTTTTTCAAAAGTATTATCGAATTCAGACTGCACTACAAAAAAGAAATCATCATACAATTTATTTGCATCGTTATTATTATGGTCTAGAGTACTTAACTTATCATTTAGGGTAACATTGAATCTATTTAATTTACCAGTAGTTATTGGTCTAAATTTTATTTGCACTTTTGTTAAAGGCATTTTAAACATATAAGTTACCGTTTGACCGCTATGATCCGATGGCAGATAATTAACAATGGCTTTATCTAAATAATCACAATCACAAAAAATATTATCGATACAGGTAGCAGTCGTTGCAGTTACTCTAGTAGGTTCCATAAAAACGTTCGACAAATTAAATGATTTAAATAGGTTAAATAATCGACAACTATTCAAATTATCTTCTAAGATTTTAATATTAAAATCACCACAAATAATTGCAGATTTGCTACAAGTTGCAAGTTTCGCTAGGACATCTTCCATTACCGACTACTCAAATAAAGAATAGATTAGGAAAATTGGGGGTCTGTACACGCACGCACACTATAATATGCTTATCCAGCTCGACACAGGATAGTTCAATGCAATGTTCAACCGATTGGCTAACAATGTCATTCCGTTGTTTATATTTCAAACAATTTTTTATTAAGATTAATGACTCTCCACGGGACATAGCGTTACGATTAAAACAACTGCCTACCTATAGTTTTCATAATTAATTAGCATCTGGTAATCTTTTAACCAATGTTCAGTAAAACAAACAATGTCAAATATGGTTTTTTTCTAAAAACAGTTCAATTTCTAATAATTTGGAAGAAATAGTATAGTTTGTAGAAGTAGCTATATTGTTACTGGTACCTTCTATTGTCTTACAGACTAGTTAAAATGAGTATCCGGAGTTTGACCGGCACAGAGATTTGATAGGAGTAAATGGTAAAAATCACTTAACTTTGAAAATGGTAACGATTGCTTATCATATGGAAGTGTCATGCCGTGCGACCTCGGTTCTCTTCACATGCCTATACCAAGGCAAACGATTCCCTTTTAACTTACAAAAAAAAAACAGGTTAATCATAAAACAATTATATTGTATTCAATAAATCTTCAAATATACAACAAAAATTAGCTAATTAAACTTTATCACGGAGTATTTTAAACTAAGGAAAGAGTATCGAGGCGTCAGTGTTGATTCCACCAAACATGTAAAAACTTTTACTCTTCGCCGCGATACACTCTCCCGTTGAGATGGAGTCTTAAACTTAAAAAAAAATATTTATATTAACACTAAAATGAACCGTGAATTTAACTTTAATTTTATTCTTTGAGGAGAATCCACTTTTAAATCCTGTTTACAGTTGCATGCCTTGTTCTGGTGGAAGTACTGAAACAAAATAAAGGTTTTTTTTAAATTATTTATTATTATTATTAGGCCTCTCTTACTCTTCTTCCAACTCTCTCTATTGAGAGCTATTTGGATCTAGTCTTTGCCGATTGAGTCTAGATCATCCTGCCAACTCCGTTACATAAACATTTTTTATTTTGTCGAATTAAAATACTTAAAAAAAAAGAAAACCGCCTTCAAAAACTAAAATGTGATAAATAACTTTAGCACAGAACACACATTATTTTAGTTTCGGAAGTCGGTGGCGGTGGCTTTGTTGTGTTTGTTGTTTTGTATTGCCACCGACAACGGTAGGCGAAGCTTACACGCTCAGGCTCAGGCGGAACGTGACACTTTTTCGTGCGTGCAGCCGGTGTTCATCGATTTATAAGACGTTATCACGACAAAAATATAGACATTCGAATTGTTAACCTCCTCCTTTTTAAGGTCGGTTAAAAATAAAGAAAGTCTTGTTTAAAACCAATGTTAGTGGTAATCTTGGAAAATAATAAAATAAACAGAGATCATAGACTCCAGACCCACCTTTTTTAAACCTCATTAAAAATATATATCTATCCTCAAAGTTTCAGCTATAAATAAGTCTAGCGACTTTTGAGATCTTGACCAAAGAGGAGAAGGACACAAAATATAAAACGACAAATGAGTCATAATAATAACATACGTAGCTCTATAATATATATTATAGCTAGTCACCACACCACACACGGTAGCTATAATATAATAATATATTTTCGCCCTTCTTACGTCTGCGATCGTTGTTAGTTTCAGATTTTTGAAATTATATTATATGAATATGCCTTGCTATATCTGTCCACATATTTTGGTGACGTAGTAAAAATATATATTACAGCTGATCGTAATATTCGTAATATGCCTTGCTATGAACTATATTAATATAAATATATTATAGCTACGTCTGACGTATATTAATATATATTATAGCTACGTCTGTGACGGGCTTGAAGCGAAACCGGAAGAAATTAGAAATTAAAAGCACGTGGAGCTTTGTCGTTATACCGAAAGCTGTTTTCTTTTCAAGTCCTTGATAAGACCTGTCGATCTGTATGGATTGGAATGTTGGCCGCGAAGAAGATGGCTTAAAAAGAAAACCGCCTTCAAAAACTGAAAAGAGAAAAATAACATTAGCACAGAACAACCATGACTTTAGTTTCGGAAGTCGGTGGCTTTGTTCTGATTGTTGTTTAGTATTGCCACGTACTTCCGAAACTAAAGTCATGTGTGTTGGCGGTTGTCTTATTTGTAAAAAAAGCTTTTTATTTTTCTCTTTTTAGTACCTCCTTCTCATCCAAATCCATTAAAAAACGGCAACACAGTTAAAACAGAGGTTGAAAGTAGCTACTCCAAAGATTGAAGAAACTAAAACGTCGTTGATGTAAAATTTTTGGATTTTTGTTGATTTTTTCAAAAAGTGCTAAATCAATTTCGATAAAATTTATATTGGACCACCCCTGAGAATTTTGAAAATCGATGTACATTTGCCGGAGAAATCGCGTAATAAATATACAAGTCGACTTGAGAACCTCCTTCTTTTTGAAGTCGGTTGAAAAATGATTGCATGTAGCGGAGATGAGAATGTTGAGTTGGACGTGTGGAATGGCCAGGCTGGATGAGGTAAGAAATAAATACATACAGAGGAAACAACTCCACTCGAATTATGTAGGGGTCTGTTGCTCCAAATCAGAAATAAACTATAACGATGTTTCTTAACAGTTTACAGGGTGGCAATAGCAATCTTATGAAAATAAATATATTATTTTAAATGAGACAGCATTTTCAGCATATTAATTTTTCGTACCGTAAGATCGTTTCCTGTAGCGGTCGTATGCCAATTTACCTCCAACGGCAAAAAGTATGCCTGCACCAAAGGAACAAAATAGTATTGCAAGTAGAGTTGTCAACGCATACACTTTTTCTTCACCTTTTTGTTTATTTGAGTGAGGTCTGAAAAACAATTACACAATTATAACTAATTTTAGCAATAGACGTTTAATAAAATCTATACTTAATATTATAAAGCTAAAGAGTTTGATTGTTTGTTTGAACGCGCTAATCTCAAGATGTACTGGTTCGAATTAAAAAAAAAATTGTGTTGGATAGTCCATTTATCGAGGAAGGCTATAGGCCTATGCGAAGCCGGGCCGGGTCGCTATTGAGATTATAAAAATGCCCGATGGATTTAATATCGAAGGGCACTGATGGATGCCCGACGTGGATGGTGGACGTGGCGCATCGCTGAGTTTGATTTTTGCGAAAACTTGTTTAGCGAATGAATGTTCGTTGCGTCTGTCGAATGTTCGCTAACAAATAAGCGAAGCAAAGTCTCGCCGGGGCAATACAGTGTCGTTTCAGTTTCCTACTTAATTAAACCGAAAGCCTTACTTAAAACTTGCCTTAAATCATTAACGGCCTAGAACTGGTTTTAAGAAGCCACAGTTTCACATAGCCCCTATTTCATTAGAATCTCCTCACTTCTAAGGTTTTTATGTAAAAATCACTAAACAATACTGGGTTGCTGACTTTTAGTAGACTTGGGTGATTTTTTAAATATTTAATTCAAAAACTTACATCTCTCCTTCGCCTGGCTTGGTTGTAACTGCGTCCGAGTTCGATGTTCGTTTATCACCCTTGTGATCCCCTGAATCTGATGTTCCTTTACCACCCTTGTGCTCTCCTGTTCCTGATTCCGATGTTCCTTTATCACCCTTGTGCTCTCCTGAGTCTGATCCCGATGTTCCTTTATCACCCTTGTGCTCTTCTGATTCTGATCCTGATGTTCCTTTATCACCCTTGTGCTCTCCTGATTCTGATGTTCCTTTATCACCCTTGTGGTCTACTGATTCTGACCCCGATGTTCCTTTATCACCCTTATGCTCTTCTGATTCTGATGCTGATGTTCCTTTATCACCCTTGTGTTCTCCTGATTCTGATGTTCCTTTATCACCCTTGTGGTCTACTGATCCTGTTGCTGATGTTCCTTTATCACCCTTGTGCTCTCCTGAGTCTGATCCCGATGTTCCTTTATCACCCTTGTGCTCTCCTGATTCTGATGTTCCTTTATCACCCTTGTGGTCTACTGATTCTGACCCCGATGTTCCTTTATCACCCTTATGCTCTTCTGATTCTGATGCTGATGTTCCTTTATCACCCTTGTGTTCTCCTGATTCTGATGTTCCTTTATCACCCTTGTGGTCTACTGATCCTGTTGCTGATGTTCCTTTATCACCCTTGTGCTCTCCTGAGTCTGATCCCGATGTTCCTTTATCACCCTTGTGCTCTTCTGATTCTGATCCTGATGTTCCTTTATCACCCTTGTGCTCTCCTGATTCTGATGTTCCTTTATCACCCTTGTGGTCTACTGATTCTGACCCCGATGTTCCTTTATCACCCTTATGCTCTTCTGATTCTGATGCTGATGTTCCTTTATCACCCTTGTGTTCTCCTGATTCTAATGTTCCTTTATCACCCTTGTGGTCTACTGATCCTGTTGCTGATGTTCCTTTATCACCCTTGTGCTCTCCTGAGTCTGATCCCGATGTTCCTTTATCACCCTTGTGCTCTCCTGATTCTGATGTTCCTTTATCACCCTTGTGGTCTACTGATTCTGACCCCGATGTTCCTTTATCACCCTTATGCTCTTCTGATTCTGATGCTGATGTTCCTTTATCACCCTTGTGTTCTCCTGATTCTGATGTTCCTTTATCACCCTTGTGGTCTACTGATCCTGTTGCTGATGTTCCTTTATCACCCTTGTGCTCTCCTGAGTCTGATCCCGATGTTCCTTTATCACCCTTGTGCTCTTCTGATTCTGATCCTGATGTTCCTTTATCACCCTTGTGCTCTCCTGATTCTGATGTTCCTTTATCACCCTTGTGGTCTACTGATTCTGACCCCGATGTTCCTTTATCACCCTTATGCTCTTCTGATTCTGATGCTGATGTTCCTTTATCACCCTTGTGTTCTCCTGATTCTGATGTTCCTTTATTACCCTTGTGGTCTACTGTTCTTGATGCTGATGTTCCTTTATCACCCTTGTGGTCTACTGTTCCTGATCCCGATGTTCTTTTATCATCCTTGTGATCTTCTGAGTCTGATGTTCCTCTATCACCCTTGTGGTCTACTGTTCCTGATGCTGATGTTCCTGCACCACCCGTACGATACAAATCATCGATAGTTCTAAAAAAAAACATATCTTAAAACGTGTCTTTCTTTTAATTTGAAATACCTATTTTTTTAAAACGTAATTATATTTTGTACTCACTTAATTTTTTCACAAGCTTCATCAATTTGGACGATGCTGAAACAGAAAAAAAGAAACGAATTTATTAAAGTTGACAGTGATTTGGTTGGTCTTTATTTGGTTTATTATGTTGTTGTTTTTTATTAGGGACATTTTTTTATTAGGTGCATATATTTGTTTTTGCGATATTTGAGGCTTTTTCGATTATAAACACGTTTGTGTTAAGCTTACTAACTGTACACTACTTGAGCTTATTTAAGTCTAATTCACTCAAAAATGGCTCCTTCTCGCTTCTGTTTCGGACAAAATCCATCAGCTAATGCCGCACAAATCCTTAATCTGATTACATTCTCTGCAATTCGTGAAATCAGCTTTTTTTTAAAGGAATGCTTCTAAACTTCGCTAATGGATATGTCTAGAGCAAAATCTTAAAATTAACATAATGAATTTAGCAGTGTCCCCTTGTTTCACAGACAGAAGTTTCATAGAATTTTGTTTCCCAGAAAATGTTTCATATAATATTTGGTTCTTGTATTTTTATTTAGACTATTATTGTTTTAAAGACTATTTACTTAAAAATTAAACATTTTTTACAGAAACGCAATTCAATTAATTTTTAATTAAATATTATTTCTTTAACAAACTTATGTTTGATAAGTAAAAATAACTTATGTTTGATAAGTAATAATAACTTATGTTTGATAAGTAAAAATAACTTATGTTTGATAAGTAATAATAACTTATGTTTGATAAGTAATAATAACTTATGTTTGATAACTGTTTGATAAGTTTTTTTCGGTGTATTTTTCCATGGAATTTATTTCAACGAAAATGTATAATATAAATTGACAATAACAGTAATATTGTCTTTAAATGTCAATTATAATAATAATCATAATAATATCGTTTATTTCGGGTAACAAAAGACCTATAACATATATACCTTACAGACTATCATACATACATTTTTGTTGGTTTTATTATAAATATGTATGATAGAATTATGATGTGCTACAAAAGTTAATGACAGAAACGAATCACTGTGAAACTGACTCTACGTAGTCTTGTCCACGCTACGTCCACCTAGAGTGTAATTTAAATCCAGGTAGGCGCGGAGGGGCGAGGCGGCCCGCGAGCTGAGGAGCTGTAACACCCGCCGGCGGCTTACTGACCGGTGCAGCCGGCCATGCGCCAGTCAGTAAACCGAAGCTTCAGTGGTGAGCGTGAATACCATCTGCGACGATAAGCCCGCGTGGGACCGCCGGAGCCCCGCAACGCCAGAGCTGCGACAAAAACCATGCCTGCTGCATGTTGTATGCTCACTTGCATGCTGCATGCTTGCTTGCATGCTGCATGCTTGCTTGCACGCTGCATGCTTGCTTGCATGCTGCATGATTGTTTGCACGCACGCGCAGTAGGTTTGGTTAGAACTTAAACCCCTATTCTTGGTAATAAGTTTTATATTTAATAAACAATATAAGGATAAAGAATATTTGATGTTATTCTATAAAATAATTATTCTAACATTAAACTTTATGTGAAACACAAATCAATTATTTAAAAATCTTCAAAGTATTCTGCGTATTGATTATTCTATGAAACGAAATTATGAGTTTTTTTTTATGTGAAACGAAATTCTAATGAGCTCAACTGTCCCATAAGTGGACACAATAGTTAAACACTGACATTACGACTCAATGAGTCGTCCGAATGGTCAAAAGGCTGTTAGCTATAAATTCAAATTCAAATTCAAATCAAAAACAACGTACAACCGAATTTAACATAATTGCTACTGAGTTGATCAACAACGAACCACGGCACCTGAGGAGGCTCACCTTGTATGGTCCTATACCCTATACCTACCTATTGGTTGACTGATATCGACAAAGTGTGTGTTGTATAAGATATCAAAAACGCTTATAGTAACGATTTGCATGAAGAAGCATGCTATTATATGGATATTCCAGAACATTCCAAGAAAATCCAATTTGGATACAGGTGGCCAAACGGGTCATCGAATCTAAGAAGGAATAAGATCTACAGTACTAAAACCAACGGTGCAATATTTTCTCTCATGTGTTTTATGCAGAATGCCTGGAAATGGGAGCAAATAATCGGACATTCCTGATTCATACATAAGTATGATGGCTTACTTGTAGTATGTCAGAGATCAATGGAGAGAAGTATGCTAAACAACAAAAAAAAATAGAAAATGTCACATACACAATAAGGTAAAACACATAGAAATGGACAGGGCATACTATAAAAGGATCTGAGAAATGGAGCAAATCTGTCATAAATTGGTACCCTATAAACAGTAAAAGAAATCGCGGAGGCCAATGTAAAGGGTGGGAAGACGAAATAAAGGCCGTCGCAGGAAATGTGGTCGAGAATTGCCAGGGAAAGGAACGATTGGAAGAAACTGGAAAAGACCTGTGACATAAAAGGGCAAACGGATACGATTGTCGACGAAGTAGAACTAAGTTAGATTAATAATAATAATAATAAAAATAATTTATTCTTCTCAAAAGTACAAAAGTTACAGAAATTAACATTTAAATTTTTGTTAGGTGAATGTACATGAGGCATTTCAAAATGTGACAACAACTCCCAAACTGAGACATGCTCGTATCTTGGGTAGTCGGTGATCGGCCGTTCTAAATGTCGTATACATATGACCGTCCTATTTTGTAGAAATATATATATATATATATATATATATATATTACACATAATCGTTACTTATTTCTTAATTATTACTACACACTAATCACACTTGTGTTTTTTATTTTTTTTTATGTTACTTCATGATAATTTATAGTTAATAACTTTGAAAAGTAAGTTTTATTTGACTATTTCATTAAGTTTTTCTGACTCATCATAACTTAGCAAGCGTAGCGTAGCGTAGCTTTGCTTAGCTTAGCATTTTATAAGAATAACAGTTACAACTATCCAAAATAAAGGCTTTTATGATTGTAATTATGATGGCTTTCTTGATGAAAAGTACTTTCTCCGAATTACAAGATAAACAATGAGGCTCAGGTGTTTTTGGAGTCTCAGAGCTCATTTTATCTATCTGTTTAAAAATAACAATTACTAGCAAAATTTTTAAATCTGACGAATATATTTTTCCAACTTATGATAGGTAAGTTAAGCGAATAACTTACCTATCATAAGTTGGAAAAATATTTGACTGAATTTAATTTCACCTAAAACGTTCGACTATTATCTTTTCTTTTTTGTTACTTCATCGAAGTCACGTCTGCCACTGCATCAGTTGACCGATTCGATGTTTCTCGTTACTCCGACGTTTCGTTTGGTCGAAAAACTTTTTACCGAAGTTACACTTAGCCGAAATAACATTTGTTCGAAGTTTTATGTTTCCGAACATTCATTATACCACTGTTTCAATCAATCATAAGGGGTACTCCACCAGAAAACAAGAGAAACAAAATACCCGAGGTATTTTGTTTCTCATATTTTCTGGTAAAGAAACGAAATTTCAAAAACTTATGGAAATTAAAGGCAATTTCAGTGAAATTAAATATTTGAAAGAACTTTCAAAACTTATGTAACTATTACACTGGCGATATATATTAACGGCCAAACCCAATTACCTATTCTATCTCCAATTTTGACATACTGGTAATAGAAAAACCTATCTGTCTGTGGTTATAGTGTCCCAATTATTTGTTAGAGAGTAAGAAATCTTACCGGCACACGATATCTATCGATGAGAGAGTCTGTGGCTTACTACGGTTAACTACTTGTATGAAAAAGTCAAAGTATGTGTCCCAATGACGTGTTGACAATAATTATTTGTTTGATAGGGTGGTAACTAATGGTAACAGACTTGTTGATCCGCCGAATTCTAGGAATAAATGGTTTGCTTTTAAAATAAACTTTATTTATAATCTCATGAAACCTGTCCTACTCAAGTTAAAGTACTGATTTTGAAATAGTACCAGAGTTATCCCACAAGGTAATTGCTTTTGAGGTCCTATAACATAGAACCAATAACAAACAATAAAAACCGTATCGATCATATGAGCAAATTAACTTGTAATTAATTTACATATAGATTCCATTTAAATAAATCAATAGCAAGTTATTTACTCCACCAATAATAACAAAAAATAAATATTTTTTGAGTTTTAAATTGTCAATTAGATACGTTTAATTCCTACTCTCTAGCCTTACCGCTTTGTTTAGCAAAATGTAGTCAAATCTTGTATAATGTTCGAGTTACTCGCAGAGTTTTATATTTTATGGAAACTATGATGATGTTGGTTGTAACGAAACGCACGGGAGGGCCACCGCTATCTATTGTTTCCGTCACATAGATAACCGTTAATGATGATTGTGAGATACCGATCAAACATAGATAGAAACATATGGTCTTCCAGCGGTAGTGATCTACATTTCAGTGAAGGTAGGTAATTGGTTTCAGCCGTAAGACAACAAGAACTAATTTCAGATTAGTTTAACCTACTATTTTGTTTTATTAATTATTTAAATGTAATGGCACTTAATAAAACAGTTAACTATGAACAAAAGTGGTTTTAAGTGGTTCCAGTAAAAGTATGCAAACAAGGATACTTGCTTCAAGTATGCAGTGTGCAAGCAGGCATGTAGCGTGCAAACAAGCATGCAGCGTGCAAGCAAGCACGTAGCATGCAAGCAGGCATGCAGCAAGCAAACAAGCATGCAACATGCAGCAAGCATTGTTTCTGTCACGACTCCGGTGCTGCTGGGTTTAGGCGGACACACACGACCTTATACGTAAGGAAAGAAGTTCCTTACGTACGTGTCTGTACAATAAAAAATATCATCATCATCATGTCAACCTTAAGCCGCCCACTGCTGGGCATAGGTCTCCCCCAAGGAGGGGTTCAGCCGTAATCGCCATGCTTGGCCGGTGCATGTTGGCGATCGCAGTAGGTGTTATGGTACTCAGAAGGACGCTGCTGCCCATCCTCTGGTCAACATCCCTCAGTATACAAAAATACTAATAATAAGTAAATATGTATAAATATAAAAATAATAATAATATATTGTAACATGGCAACAGCTACTAAAGGGGCGTGGCCAGCGAAGTTTTAGTAATTGTGTCCCGCTTTTACCCTTTGTGTACGGAATCCTAAAAACAGGCTCCGAAGCTTTATAACCCTAGAGCGTTCTATACTGTCATCAAATTCCTTACTGAGAAAGAATTTTGAACAAGTATTGTCTATCTGTATAATATAAATTGTGTTAGGGCCGGCGCTCACTGCCGGCATGGTACGGCTCGGAATGGCACGGCGTGCTTCGGCAGCTCGAAGGACGCTTTGGCATGCCGCGTCACGTCGTGACGTCCCGCAGCAAGCTCAGCCACTTCTCCCTTGCCCCCCGCACCCCACTCAGACTGCACGCATTTGCCAAAGACACCGCGGCACCTATTTCAAACCTTACTTCAATTAGTTTAGCTGTCATAATCCTATGACCTAAGTGACTTGTGAGACGCGGCGGCCTGCCACGGCACGTTGCGGCATGCCACAGCACGTCGTGGCGTGCCGCAGGGCGCCGCGGTATGCCACGACGTGCCGCGGTATGGTTGTATCGAAATAAAGCAATATTAGTTCTAAACTCGATGAAATAAGATTCAAAATAACTTGATTAGTAATAGAATCCTTTGCCATGACACGCCGTGCCGTGCCGGCTGTGAGCGCCGGCCCCAGTGATCTAGATAAATTTGTGTTGTTGTTGCCTTTATTGTTTAAGAGTCAAATTTTAAGTTAAGCATATTGGTAAAATATGGCTGAACCTACCTTTTGTCTGTTTATCACCATGTATTTCGCAAATACGGGTACACCGTATTTGCGAAATAAACTTACCTACTTATAAATTTGAAAATATAATTCCATATTTCTAAAATCAAATTCATTTGAATTTAGAATTTGTAGCCTGTGACATTTTTATAAATTACAATAACTGTACATGAGTTACGTATCACATGGCCAGTATTATGAAACCGCAACTTAGGTATTATTAACCAATCATTTTTTCGCTAACGCAAGGAAACACTATTCGTGTGACATATAACGACCCCAATAATATGGTACACGTATGGTATGGTATGCTCAACGAGCTCATGCTTCAAATGCACGCGAGTAGCTGAGAAAATATAAAGTACTTACTTCGGTGATCCAGTTTTACGATATTCCTCACGGTTCGGGCACTGTAAACAAAAAATACTATTTTAAGGGGCTATTAACGACTTTTACAGATTTTAACCTGACAATCACGTCAAAATGTGTAGTGTAAATGATATGAAAAAAATATATATAAACTAGAACATTCTCTTAATCATTTAGTATGTGAATATTTTCTATTATATTCATATTAAATAGTTTAATTAACTCGTGAAGTTGTGTCTGATGCGGACAAAACATTGACAATCACACAAAATCTACCAGGTATAAATAAACGAAACTTACACTATCTTACAGACAATTTTATTATCTATATTTTAGTATACGCCTTTTTTTTGAGTTAAAGAATATTATCTTTTATTTAATTTTTTCGACTAAACTTTGAGAGTTTTGGACGCAGCGCATACGATTCTCTGGTCGCTCAAGGTTGCCAGCGTATATTGTCGCCTTAATAATAATAGTTCCTTCATCGACATCGCGTTTTCGACCATCACGACAACATCGTCCTGCTCTACGATATCCACGCATCGTACTGTGGAATTAAATGATGCAAAGTGTAAAACATTTTTCTAGAACATAATAAAGTACCAATTTATTTCTAGATAGTGACCCTACGAGACGAAAACCATGTAAGTCCAGCCATAAAACAAAACAATTTGACTCTTAAGGTATTTAATGAATAAGTTAAACTATTCGTATTCGTTTAACTATCATACAAAAAATTGTGGTAAGCGTTGAATCATCCTTTGGATTTTAAGAAATTAAACTATCCAAATGTCTCTGACTTTTCTAGTAATTGTCTATGAACCTGTAATTGTCTATGAACGCGTCGACGAACGTTGCGAGATGTCATGTCGGTATATGTTGCAATAAATGGGCTATCCTCCAGCACGCTTAAAAATGCGTAGTCTGGATATTCAAATTTTTTGGACGTAGGAATTTAATGTGGATCTCTCTGGCTCAGTTAAGAAATCCCGCGAATATCAGGTTCTACAGCTGAATACCAGTGTTTTACGTGGAGCGACTTTCTGTCAGACCTCCACAACCCGGATACGAGCAACACGATACCCTGTTGTAAGACTATATGTCAGACTTTATGGCTTCTGACTACCCATAACGACTGTCAAAGATTTACGAATGACTGCCGGGACCAACGGTATTACGTTTTTTGTTTTACTATTAACTAGGCTTGCGTTTGACCGCAATTCACCTGATCTTAAGTGATAATGCGGCCTAAGTTGGAACACGCTTGCCTAAGATGAACCAGTTCACTCGTGCCTTGAAGATACCCAGATTATACTTATCAGGGAACAGAGAGGCGGGCAGGGAATTCCACAGTCTGGCAGTTGGAGTCAAAGCGCTTGGTTCGAGTCCGTGGAACTTCAACCATATAGCGGTGACGCTTCGCCGTATCTCTGCTCGTCCGATGATGGAACGGGAATGGGGGAATTAAATTGTGCAATTCCAAAGCACACTCTCCGAAATGTACCCGATAAAAGACCGAAAGGCTAGCAACGGTGCGGCGATGTTCAAGGCTCTGGAGCTTAGCCCTAACCAGGGAGTCGTTGTTAATGAGCCTCTTGGCACGTCTATCGATAACTTCCAATGCCACCAGTTGGTATTTTGCTGATCCATCCCAAAGGTGCGAACAGTACTCCGTGCACGATTGAACTTGTCTTGGTATAAACGTGCTTTCCGAGGCACGAAAAGGACGTAATTTTTTTTTTTATCCTTGTTAATCTAATTGTAAAAATATGTTCTAATCGAAAATAATGGCATCATTAACGTTCTTGTTTTGTTATCAGTATGGGGAAATTGTGATAAAAAAACAGTGTACCGTATTGTTATTAACGGTACATACAAACGTTACAAATAATTAGTGCATTTTTAAAAGTGTAGGTATTTTATCATGTAACACAGCACCGTATAGCACCCATTGTTCATTTATTTAAATTGACACAATTCTGTGGAAATGAATACAACAAGTTCGTCATTGGAAATAGTTTAAGCATGGGACAATCTTGGGGACTTGGGTTTTACAGAATCTAACTTTGCTCTCAAGAATTGTTGGTGTTCTGCGCACAGAGACAGTAAGACCGGATTGCCACGAAGGAGGTGGTGGGAGGCACTGGGCTTCCTTCAGAACAGGAAAGAGAAATTAGGAAAGATGGAAGGGAAGGGAGGCCTTTCTTTAGAGAGGTAATTGTTGTATTTTACACATTCAAACCTCAGTGTCAATGTGACCTTAATTTCTGACATTAATTGTCAAAAATCAATTGATTGATCGTCGTTACAATGGAATTGCAACGTTATTTATTGCGGGAATTTATCTTCTGGAGTAGGCCATCAGTAGGTCGCTTCTGTAAAATTCAAACAACAACTCGCATCTCACATCGCTATTCACTCTCACTTCGCATACGGTTCAAAATGACCTTGATACATTTGACACTTTGAATCGGGTTCCAGTGCGAACTGAGCGTCGAAGTGACGGGGAAATTACCTTACAGAATGCCACTTCTTACGTCATCTCATACTTTATCTGTCAAAATCTCCCTGTCAATTTAGTTCAACTCGCTGACACGCTCTCAAGGGTGGTGGCGCTAGTGAAAATTCGAATTATTAACCGAGTTTTTAGAATGCCAATCAAGAAACACACAGCGGATTCAGATTCGAAGTTTAGAATAAGGTCTTACAGAATCACACCCCAGGTTAACTAAATATAAACAATTCAAACTCTAGAATCTCAGTCGCAAATTCATTTCAGCAACCATTGGAGATTTGACTCGAAAATCGTTGCGTTAATGTAGTTAAAACATAGCCATATTTTACAGCTTGGGACTAAGATTAGAATATCAACGTTCCTAAAAGTTACAGGATTCCCCTCCTTTCGGTACTGAATCAAGGAAAAACAAGCAAGTAAGGTAATAAAAATAAGTCTTACCGTGACGGTTGCATTCAACGCAGTCCTGAAAAGTTAAAAAAAGAAAAATATAAATTGGTTGTAATTACCTAGCGCAGTTACCTAATTAAACTCAAGTAAATTGCCATATTGTGCGTGAGGTGTCTCTCTGCCAGGAATGTGTGGCCTTCAGTGCTTGATGCCGCGATATGTCTCTTGGACACAGAGAATGTCACAGTTTGTGTCTCGGCATAGTTGGGATAAAACATCAGACTTATTGTCTAAAAACCCTACGATGTTAAATGAATACACAATGAGGGCGGGTTTGAAAAGCTTTTTGTAGTAAAGTAGTAAGTAAATTGATAATTAACGACCAATTGTGTTTTTTTAGGGTAAATTTGTTCGTTTGACAATTGATAAATATCTCATTTGGTCTTGGCCAGAAGATTAATTCGAGATTGACTATTAACTGTGCAACGAGCTCGATTCGCTTCGACCTGGCCTCTCTAAGAATATCTCAATCTCTGGCATTAGGTGGGTTAGCAGCTTACTTCAGGCTCCTTTTACCAAGGGAAACCATTCCCAAAGGGAGATTTTAAAAGAACAGCTTTACTGCTTATTAACATTAAAAGTCTCTTTATTTATGATCTGTTACATACGGAAATGGCATTTACAATAATATTTTAATTATTAAAATATTATTGACCAGATTAATTCGTCTCTACATTGTATAAAACTGAGGTTCAATAGGAGTCGAGGGCAAAGTACTAGTATTTGATATAGTAAGAAGGTAACCATACTAAAAATCGTAACATTTATTAAAGCAAAATCGATTACTTACTCAGAACATGTGCAAAGGGGTGTGGCTGATTCTATACTGTAAAAGAAAAAGGAAAATCAATTAGTAACGTCGTGATAGCTCAGTGGTTAGGGTCTTCTAATGCATAAGGTGGCGGATTTAATACCAGACAACAGCCAATGTGGCGTTTTCACTTAAAGGAGCAACAACAATAATGTAACCAGGATTTTGTAAAAACCCGATTAAAAAAAGTGGAATGTCCGTAGTGTTTCTTGTTCGTTCTTCTCCATATAACACTTTTTCGTTTCATCTCGATGCCCATTTTGTGTTTATAAAAAAAAAGAAAGTGACTAACGACGTTAACGGGTCTATCAAATTGGCCGACAAGTGATGTGGCAAGTGTGTGGAAAAAAATAATCATTATTTGTGATATTAATTCCAATAAAACGATGCAATTTCTGAGTAAGAACTGCAAAACAGGCTGCCAGTGTCACTGTTACTGTCAGTCGCCGATTCGATCTGAAATAATAAGCTTTCTATAACAATTCACTTTCTTTTTGCGGGGTTTTAAAAATATTGTAAATGCCTGAGGATACTCTTTAGGTACCTAAGAATGTAAGAATTAGAATTTCAACTTCTCTAAATTTTTTTATACAAATCATGCCATGATTCTTTTGAATCGAGCAACTAGCTTCAACTTTCTGACTAACTAACCCACTCCTTGACTGTAAATGCTTTGACTTTGACTTATGTACTTTCTAAGTAAATCTTGGACATAACTGACATCAGTAGTGACAAATATCGTGAGGAAACCTGAGGCTCAAGTCTGCTATTACATTAGTGTCAGAATGGTCTATTATTGATTTCATAATTGTTGATTTTGACAAGTTTGGTAATCTACTAATATAATGGCGTCATTATGACTTTTCAAAGGTCAACCACTGACACGCCATTGAAAGAAATGATATAGAATGGTAATCTCGTACAAAATGACAACTGAATGATTGACTTAGGCGGTAATCTGCAAACATTTTGACAGTTACTTTGATCAGTGACCTACCATTACAACGACATTGTGCAACCAATGATCGACCATTATGAATTTAGCAGATTACGAACTTTTAGCAAAATGACAATGGGATCGTGTTGGAATGACGAAATTATAAAAATAGCAGACTTGGCCCCCTGGACTTAATGAATAGAAGTCTGAAATCGTCATTGTGCCTTGAGCAAGTGTGGGGTATTACTCTATGCCATGCGCACTCAAATGTCTCGCTGATGGTAGCACGTGTGTTGGATCATTCAGCTCCCTCCAAAATGGTTAAGCTAAATGGTGCTGATTCACGCGTCATGTCCGTAAACGGGCGCTGTCAGTAGAGATTGGTCAACTCTTATCTGCCATGGTTTTTATCTTGGTTATTTTTTATATTTTGTATTGCTAGATTACCTTCATTGTTTTCACATATAGAAGCAACAAGAATAATGTAAGCAGTATTTTGTAAAAACTTGATTTTAAAAGAGTGTCCGTGGAGTTTCTTGCTCGTTCTTCTCCATAGAGACCTACCTACGTTTTGGAACGAGCAACTAGCTTCAACTTTCTGACTAACTGACCGACACCTTGACAATTTAAAAGTGCCTGTAAATGGTTTAATTGAAATAAATGCTTTGACTGTGATGCCTAATCTGCATCATCATCTTCGTATATTTAAAATTCTTAAAATTCTTGCACCTACTTTTTTTCGAATCAATGGTTTTTTTTGTGAGAGTACTAAGGCCCAGTTTGTAGCCACATTTATCGCAGCATTAGTGGCGTTTTGAATGTTCTCTAAGTTGCTGATGTAACGACATTTTGGGTACTGTAGTAAGTGGGCCATTATCTGGGGGCCAAGTGTGCTATCCCATTGTCATTTTGCTAAAAGTTCGTAATCTGCTAAATTCATAATGGTCGATCATTGGTCGGTCAATGGTCTCGAAATAGAATTGTGTTACAATGACATTGTCGTATTGCCATAGAAATGATTTCCGAAAAAAACTACTACAGAACATTTATACATGCCAGATTTCATTTACCTATATATTTTTACATATTTTTTATAAGTGTTATAAGCAATCTGAAGTAGTAAGAAGTTCGTAAACTAAGTCAGTCATTAATTTGTCATTATGTACGTGATTACCATTCTATATCATTTCTTTCAATGGAGTGTCAGTGGTTGACCATTGGAAAGTCATAATGACGCCATTATATTAATAGATTACCAAACTTGTCAAAATCAACAATTTTGAAATCAATGATAGACCATTCTGACACTATTGTAATAGCAGACTTGAGGCCCTGGTCAGGAGCACCGCACTTACACTAGGTATCGGTGGGATCTGTAATCCCCCATTGTGCTTAGTTGTGTTTGCAGCGACCTACTTTGGAGTACAGTCTATTGAGCGCTTTCCGTAATAGGCCACTGCAAAACACTTCCGAGTGGTAAGTGTTCTTGGGGTTGAACAAAGTTCGTTCCACAATTTACGTCTCACCGTGCGTGGTCGATCTTGGATGCCCTGTGTGTGCTGTGAAGGAAACTCTTCCGACTCTTCGGAGCTGTGGTGTATTTATAGATGGATGTCGGGAATTACTTGCTACCACGGGTCCATTATTTATGACATTTTGTAATTTTTCCTTGTACTAACTAACTTCCGAGTTAAGTTTAAGACATCAGTGAGCCGCAGCAGTGCAGCAGCAGTTGCGGTTATAAATTCACTATCATAATAATTACATTTTAATTTACTTACAGTTTTTTCCATGCTTCTTCGGGGATAGTAAAATCTTTTGCGATGGTATTTCCAACCTGAAATAAAATTATGTAAGTTAATTCCAGAAATCTAGCCTTTAGTGCTATCATTAAGAGTCATCATCTGCCAAGCCTTTTCCCAACTATATTGGGGTCGGCTTCCAGTCTAACCGGATGCAGCTGAATACCAGGGTTTTACATGGAGCGACTGCCTATCGGACCTCCACAACCCAGTTAACTTTCTGGCTTCTGACTACCCATAACGACTGCCAAAGATCTACAAATGACAGCCGGGACCAACGGCTTTACGTGCTTTCCGAGGCACAGAGGGTACTCGATATGAAAGGGATGGTCACCCATCCACAGACCGACAGCGGCTAGCGCAGCTTAACCTGTGACCGATCGATCTGCACGGCTTTAACTTCCTTAATAGTAATAATTTAATTATTAAATAAACGTTTACAAAAATGTATACATAAGTCTAAGTCTAAGTAGGAATATTTTCCATAAGTTTACTGACTAAAAATAAACAAAAACTTAAATATTTTTTTAGTTATAAAAAATGCCGTTTTAGTTTTTTAGTATTGTATTAGTTTTTTATTATTTTTTTTTTTTTTGTTTATAACTAACTACTTAAATATTTGCTTAGCCATAAATCGACTAAACAGAAAATTCATACTAAAATTATAAATGTGAAAGCTTTTTTGTTTATAACGCTTTCACGCCTAAACTACTGAATAGATTTTGTTGAAATTGGGTACAGACTAAGTATGAGCCACAAGAAAAGAAATAAGCCACTTTTGAATCCGAAAGTTTGTCTGCATCCGCGATAACCGACATTCACGCGGACGAAGTTAGAGGAAAAAACTAGTTTATTTATAAATGAAACGAAGTAATGCTAAATATGAACTTTGTATTATTCATATTATGGAAAATATTCAATTAAACCAGAAACTAAAAGAAAATAGCATCTTGAAATTCCTTCGCATCGCATATTTGAATAAATGCATACCTTTATCTGCGGGGATTTAAGTATTTTGCGCTGAACCAAAAATGAAATACCTATGTTACTCCTTATAAAATCTGCTAGTGAAACTGCTGTTAAAATCGAACCAGCCAGTTCAAAGAATAGCCAGAATAAATAGACGGACAGATAGAAAAAAAACACATAATTATAGGCAGTTAACAATAAGCTATTATTTTGTCATTACAACGAGACACTGCACTTGTATATTTGTATGTTGGGAATTTGAATATTGATCAACACTACATAGTATAAATCAATAATTGAATTTCCTCTTTTTTCCAATATCTAAGAGCCTGTGATCCCCAGACCTTCATTATTTTATAAAAGTCAAAAGTTTCTCAGCGAATGCTCCCAACAGAGGAAAAAACGATGGATAATCATGAAGTTTGGGTTATCGTGGCTTTGGCAGGTAAACGGTTCTAAAGGTGTGTAAAATACCAACCTAAATTCATTACCAAAATTTATTCTTTATTGTGTGCTCAATTATTTTCTTTTGTATTTCTTTGAAACTGACATGTAATTATAAATAAATAAACTAAACTAAATAATAAAATTGTTTCGTTTTTATATTTCCTTAAGAATATTCTTAAAAATCACGTCCTTTCTTGCCAGATACCATTGCCAGACACCCTTATAGTTCATTAAATTCTAATTATGCTTACGTTATAGTATATAGCTGATTTTAATAAATAATACTTGGGTAATAATTAGAAAATGTTTCCTCATCACACAGACAGTACTGGCCGTTTTCGTTGCCAGACAAGCATATAGCTGTAAGTGCGAGTACAAACCGATGTACATACGAGTGAGTGCGAGTGAGATAGTGAGTTAGAATATCAAATAGTTTTAATACATAGCTATTTATGTATAAAAAAATAATGTTTAAGGCGCTTCCCTGACCAAATAACCTTGACCATACATTTCCTCTTTGCCGCAAAGCGAAATTCGCATAATTTTTGGGTTTTTTGTCATAAAAAAAGAGAAACGATCTTTTAAAATATAATAAAACGTTAATTATAGAGATTTTTGAGTTACCTATCTATTAGTGTTATCCTCAAATTAATAGCACGTCAACTTTAGCAAAAGATACATGTTTTCAATTGTTTTAGTAATTATTTTTTCAGGGAGATTTAGGTGTGTAAAGGGTACAAAAAAATAAGAACGTGGAATGTGATGATAGGAACATTAATAATATGCTTTAGATGTAGTTTGTTAACCCCTGAATAACGAAGAAAAACGCACTTTTGGTCGAGGTAGCGCCTTAAGGTACTTGTATCGCACACTTTATTATCTCTTATTCACTCTTACTCATGAGCATTTTCGAATATTTCACTATTTTTTTAATAACTCAGAGACTATGTTATAAATATCACTCAAACATTTTTTTTAAATTCATTATGTATTGCTGGATGTTAGTTTAATTTTTTATAGCAATATCAAGAAGAGATTCTTGGTTCCAGTGACATATGCATATAAACTTGACGTTAAGTTATATGGTGAAATTTAAAAGAGTTATAGAAACGTGAATTTTGAAATTTATCATCTTCGAAGCTGTTTTTGTAAATTTTTTTTTTTTTGGCAACTTGCAAGTGTACTTTAACCTCAATATATCTAATAAAACATATACTTATGTAAATATATTGCATTTATACAGGGTGGCGACGACAATACGTACGTTCATAAGAATATTTTGAAACTATCAAATAAATTCTAAAAACGAAATTAAAAAAAAAAGTTCAGATATACAAAAGAGTATATAAATGTAACCAAAATAAAACACCATATGAAATATTGGTTTTCTAACTTGTGAGAAGAGCAGCAACTTGTGGCGTCATAATTTAATATGATAAATGCTCAATAAAAACAATTACACCAAATTACAAAATCCAACCATGATCATTTTTTGTGATATTGCCATTCCCACCCTGTAAGTATACAAGAAAAGAGATGAGGGAGTTTATTAGTTTACTCTGCTTATTAGTGTTGAAAATTCCCGGAAACCTCACTGTCACCATTTTAGAAAACTAACAGTTCTGTAGATATAGGTATTGTTATTTTTGCGAATAATTCAGCCCAATGTTGTACGAATCTATCCGGCGGCACAAATCTAAACTTAGGCATTCTTCTGACAAATTAATAATGGAACTTAACAACTGAAACATCATATTTAGTACAAATATTTATAAAGAATAAAAGTTCACTCACCATCATTAATAAAAATATAAAACAGTAATACATTTTGAAATAAAACCGACCACTTTGGTCGATGGTGTTACACAAAATGAAAACTGAACGTTAAGTTACTCTATGAAGCTTAGAGTACAAGCGCTCGAGTGTTTTATGTACGGCGATAACAATCAAAACCACAAATAATAAAAATAAGTAAATACATTTAAAAACCCACATTTTTCCTGGATTGATATCAATATTTTTGCAGTTATTTTACAGGGTTCTGTTGGATTATTTTGTTTGAATAGTGTTTAACCATCAACAGTAATAATCTAACATGTAGGAGGTAATTCCGAAAATAGTCGTCCGATTTAAAAAAAACCAGCCAGGTGCGAGCCGGACTCTCGCACGAAGGGTTCCGTACTATTATTTATCTATACAACATTAGACACTATTTTTAATCACGTTTGCATATAACAAACGTGATTTATCGCCGTTTTGATGATCGAACCGTCCTTAAATAAAGGGTTTTCCAATAAGAGGTGTTATTTTGAATAACCCGCTATTTCGGTAGACGTCACTTTTGAAGCTGTCATTTTTTAACATTTGACAAGTAGAAACTACGCCATTAATAAAAATGGAACGATACACGCTTCAACAACGCATTGAAATTATTAAAATTGACTAGAAAAATGGTGAAAATTTGGCTGGAGCAACAGTTACGGTGAATGGATTGCGCTATCGAGAGATGATTAATGATTTTTTATGGCCGGAATTGGATGGTATTGATCTGGACAACGTTTACTTTCAACAAGACGGCGACGTGCCACACAAGCAACGAAACCATTGATCTTTTACGGGAAAAGTTCACAATCACAATACACAATCGGATCACAATTTCATGAAAAGGATATGGTCCTGTAAGCGTGGTCGTGGTGGTCATTTGCCTGATGTTATATTCCAATATTAACGGCATACCTTCCTATTTATAATGAAATAAACATCCGATCATTTATATAAAAAAAATGCATTTTTCTTTGAGTATCAAAATAAATATATTAAATAGTTTAATTAACTCGTGAAGTTGTGTCTGACGCGGACAAAACATTGACAATCACACAAAATCTACCAGGTATAATTAAACGAAACTTACACTATCTTACAGACAATTTTATTTAATCTATATTTATTTTATATATCGTAAACGTTTTTTTTTTAAGTTAAAGAATACTATCTTTTACTTAATTTTTTCGACTAAACTTTGAGAGTTTTGGACGCAGCGCATACGATTCTCTGGTCGCTCAAGGTCGCCGGCGTATATCGTCGCCTTAAATAGGTTCAGCCGTTTCATCGTGAAAGCGTAACAGAGTGAGTCACTTTCTCATTTATAGTATGGATAAAAGTATGGAAGTATAGATAAGTAATAAAGTAAATAAGTATACTATGAGTATGGAAGTATAGATGAGTATGGATTTTTGATTTCCACGCAAACGATCTCGCTTCTCGAAGCTAGTAGTAGAATAGATAATGGCGCTGATTCCCTTATTCACAAACTAAAAATAGCATCTCTTACTGCCAGGCAGTTAAAGAAATGGTCGGCGACAGATAAGAACTAAGTTAGAGATGTCAAATTACTTTTTTCTTGAACTTTTCCGTGTTTTTAATCAATTCGTTCTGACATGACAACTATTATTGTACTACATCTGTCTTTTTTTCTTGTTTTATTGGAGATAAAGAGAAATAAATACTTAATATAAGTTTAGGTCGTGCTTAACTATTGGTGCCAATGATTAATGAAACTTTAGAATGGATAAACTAAAGGTAAGAAAATAAAATAAAAGTATTTTCATTTTAAATCAAGCTCTTGCTAAAATTAAAAGATTCTGATATATTTTCATATTTGTTTACAACTCGTACTCATTAATAAAAATTGTTTAAAATCATCTCATTAAAAGAAACCCAAATTGGTACTTTTCAGCAAAAAAATGTATTCGGTTTTTTATTTTTATTTAGGGAGGTACTTATTTGTTTTTTTGTATGTCATTATAAAAGAGTATGTTTATTAATAATAATTAAATATAATATATACAAAGCTTAAAAATAAATATAAACAAATATGTACAATGCTCACAGGGCATCAAAAAACTCGTCCGCATCGCTCTCAATGGGACAAGTGCCCGAAAGGCAAGCAGAATTACGCATGATTCCTTTTGGGATAACGTTTATTTTGCAGAATTTAATTTGGAATAATTTTATTCGGCATATTGCCATTTCTATAAAAAAAGCATTTTTAACCAAAAATTAAAATTAAAATAGATACTGTCTTAAAAAGTCTATGTTGTGCTACAAAAGTTAGAGACAGAAACGAGACGCTGCAATACCGACTCATTACCACGTTGAATGGCAATGCTAATTCTTTGGCCCAAGAAAAGGCCAGCCCTTTGGTCACGTGAAGAGTCGACCAGCCGCTTTGCAATGTCCCTAAAAACAAGGTGAGTACTCGGGCCTCATGGCCCTAATGTTTCGACCCCAAACGGCTCAAACATATAACTTTCAAGAAGGTTGTTATATTTCGTTATTTGTTTTAATTTTATATTTTCCTTTTTATTTTTATGTTTTAATTTAACTCGAGGATTGTGGTGAGGTGCCGATACGAGGCACGAGTAGGTATAACCAAAAATACTATTGTAGCATCAACAACAGAACCTTTTTGGAGTATTTTATAGAACTATAGTGTCAAGCTGACGTAATTTCTTCTAAACAAAACTGTATTTTTTTCTTGACAGATAAAACAGCATGCATGGGGGCAGGTAGTTGTCTCATCCACAGAATTTGCAGTGTTGAGTCGGGTATCTTGTCACGCGCTGGTTCTCTCATGCACCGTAATAGTTAGGAAGATTTCTGGCCCACTTACTCCATTTCGTTGAGTAGTTTCTGTAATTGCTTAGCCTCCGACTCTTCATAGACAGACAGCAATGTTTTCTTAGCTTCTTCAAACCTCCCGGTGTGCGATTCTTTCATAACGATGTCGCTAATTTGCTCAACGTCGGTCTTCTCTAGGTTAGCTACCAGAAGGCTGAACTTGGCTTCATCACTCGGCTTCTGCGATTTTACCACGGTCTCAAATTGCGCAAACCAAAGTAACGGTTTGTCTCACCAAAATGATGAAATACGGCTTTTCAAAGAGATAGGTGCTACTTCATCGTCAGAAGGTATCTTCGATCAAAGAGTACATTATTCATACAGTCTTCGATGATGATAATTAATTGAGGTTTTTAATCGTCGGGGTCACCACTTTCCAGTATACTTCGTAACAATCTTTGTAATGACAGCTAGAGAAAAAATACAGTTTTGTTTAGAAGAAATTAAGTCAGCTTGACACTCTCTATAGTTCTATACTCCAATTAGATATTGTTGTTGATGCTACACTATCAGCTGTCAGATACATACCGCTCACTCTGCTTCTTCTATCTTTTTATTATATCATACCGCTCACTCTGCCTCTTCTATCTTTTTATTATATATAATAAAAAGATAGAAGAGGCGAAGAGGCGAGGTGAGCGGTATGTATCTGACAGCATCGTTATTTCTATCTTTTAAACTAATTTCTTAAATAAGTTGGAAATCGTTTTTTTGACGACATATTATTATAATATGGCGCTAAGAATCAGCCGCTTTAATTTTAATAATTTTGATAGGTACATCCAGTGTCACTCTCGCAATATTAAGACAAATCTAACGACACCTCTCAAGCTAAAACTCATCAAGTCGTTTAGACTACAGAGCGTGCCAAAGACATACATATACTCGAAAAACTGACTGTGGAATTCACTGCCCGCCTCTCTATTCCCCGATACATATAATCTGGGTATCTTCAAGGCACGAGTGAACCGATTTATCCTAGGCAAGCGTGCTCCACTTTAGGCCGCATTATCACTTAAGATCAGGTGATCGAGTTACGGCGAAACGCATGCCATAAGAATAAAAAAATATCCTCCTTCTAGCGCAGGCGGGTAAAAACTTTTTACAATTTTTCAAAATGCTAAACAACAAACGGAACAAAAGCCATCGAGTTCCAAAACGAAAAGTCTGATGTGTTCTGATGTTAAGTTATTTTTCAGTTTTTCATAATCATATACCTATAGAAAAACCAAAATGGCAAAGCAGTAGGTATCTAATCTGTTACTATGTTAGCTTCAGCCGGAAAGTAGATATAGATAATGGTTATTCCAAAGTAGGTAATTTGAGATATCAAAACTGAAATAAACTAAATGTTTCATTATTTATGGTTTCCAAAGGGTGTCAACGGAACCCTATTACCTACTAAAGTATTTTTATGTTTATTTTCGTCACATTTGTACGTTTCCGTCGTTTTTGGTTCTTATTTTGTTAGGAATTTATAGGGGCTCACCAGTTCACATATTATACGAGTAACTTTAAAGCCTGAGGTTCATCTTGGCCGGACTGTACAATACAATATTGGTTGGATTGTATAACTTGAAATCGTCTATAGGGTTATACCTAGGTATAGCCCACGAAGTAAGTATAACAGACTTACTTCGTGGTATAGCCCAATAATAATAACACATTATTTACTTCAATCAATAATGACAATGCCAGATCCTGCCCCACCCATTTACAGAAAATGTAATTTAATAAAATAATTGTAATGATCATAGAATCTTATTATAATAAATTGTTTTGCTTTAGAACTTGCGATTTTGCGAACTTGCGTTGTTGGTTTGTTTCCACGAGACAGGCTCGAGGGTGGAGTTGTGTGGAGTTCATTAGCAAAATGCTTCCTTTGTATCTTATATTTGTCTTATTTTGAGACCCTAATTGATAATGTAGACTATTGTAGATTATAAGGAAATGTAAAGAACTTTTTTGTTGGCAAATGAACAACATTATTATTATTACTTGCGGATTACAAATCAATGCTAAAACGAATGCAAATACAGTTTTTTGATTTAAACAGAAACGGCAAGTTCTGCAGCCATTAAGACTAATGTTTAGTTATCAGCAATGAATAAGTAGTAAGATGCTACATATTGCAAGCTTGTACATGACTTTTATTGAGTGGGGCCAAGTTCTATAGAGTTTCTGGCATTGTCCTTTGGATCACAAAACCTTTAAATAGAAAATTTTACATGATAATCAATCAGTAATTGATGATTGATGAGAGAAGACAAAATTAAAATAATAACTTAACAGTAGTCTGTAAGTAATCCATGCAGCAGTGGTTCACGTACTGATAGTCAAAACGTTTAGAAAACTATAGAGTGGCAAAAGAAACCCTTATAGTTTTAAAATCTGCCATATTGTAAATACACGTATTTAAGAACAAGTAAACTTTTCTACAGAAAAGACTACTGCCTACAAAAACTAGTTAAAGTTTTTTCTTTCGATTTTTAGTGCCTACTTGTTATTTTTGGGGACTGGACTGGGGTTGGAATGATAAAATTGTATATCTCCCTCGTAAAGAAATGAGGATAGCAAGAATTATAAAAACAAAATTGATAAAAACATTACAGAAACTAACATACATTTACTCTATAGGTACTGCGAGCTAAAACTTATACTTCAAAATTATGGTACTATGAGCTTATGAAATGTCCTTAAAAATACTGAAATTATCAATAAACATTTTTTTTATAAGTTTGTAACTAGCAACCGCGCAGTCAAAGTCAAAGTTAAATCATTTATTTCTATTAGACCATTATAAGGCACTTTTGAACTTCAAATGAGAAAAAAAATTGATTCTAGTTGCCCATTCCAAAAGGTAGTTTTGTATGGAGAAGAATGGGTAAGAAACTCCATACTTACTCTTTTAAAAACGATTTTAACAATGTTTGCATTTACAGGAATTATATAATTCTAAATTATGCGGGAATACTATGTACGCATAAAAACACTACTTTAAAGTGTGTACAAAGTATCACAGATTAAGGCTTCTTTTCGTGAAAGATGACGGACTAAAGTTTACGTTTGGTGCAGCTTGGAATGAGTGGAAGCCTTAAGGTGGGAGAAACATCAGGTACGATTTAGGAGCAGGTACGTTTTGAGCAAGTTTAACCTATATATACGTGTCTAAGAACCTCCTTTCATTTTTGAACTTGATCACCTACATCATGCGGATTAAAATAAGTCTAATAACAATAAAAATATGACTAAAATAGAGTCTAACTTATATAGCTCATTATTATTATCACAGGCAGGTATATTATTTTCCCATTTAGACAGGAAAAAAACAATTATAATTGCTATTTTCTGATTAAAAAACCCCAAACAACACCCAGCTATATTATTCTATGGTTATGAATACTTCTGTTGTAGGTTGGCACCAAATTTTCCAAGTAATTTATTAATTTAATTATCTCAGGCAATAAACGTCCATAAATATATAAACACTAGTTGAACCGACAAACGTTATTTTGCCATATAAATAAAAAAATAGCCTACAACCTATTCTCAGACCTACTGAATATACACACAAAATTTCGTAAGAATCGGTCAAGCCGTTTCGGAGGCATTTTGTTGCAAACACTGTCACACGAGAATTTTATATATTAGAAGTTTTATAATATATTAGAAATCAGGCAACGTATTGGAATGGCAAAATCGGCTATGACGAAACTCGAAAAGGTGTGCAAAGTTCAAAACATTCTCAAAAGAACCAAAATCTACATCGTTTGAACCTTGGTCTTTCCCATCTTCTTGTATGGAGCAGAGTCATGGATCGTCAAAATGGCAGACCGACGACGTATCGATGCCTTTGATGTGGTGCTGGAGGCGAATGTTACGCATACCGTGGACAGCCCATAAGACGAACATCTCGATCCTGAACGAGCTGAAGATAACGCAAGGGCTCTCGAGCTCTGCATTAGGAAAGTGCTGCAATACTTCGGCCACATAGCCCGAAAACCTTCCGACAATCTGGAGAAACTTATTGTCACAGGGAAGTTAGAAGGGAAACGACCTAGGGGACGCAGCCCAACTAGATGGCCCACCATCTAGTTGGGCTGCGTCCCCTAGTTCGTAGTTACCCTGGGCAGGAATCGAACCCGCAACACGCTGCGCAGCAGTCGATCGCTCAGCCACTGCGCCCACCGTGTCGCCAAAGTTTAAAGTTTTGTTACAAACACTGTGACACGAGAATTTTATATATTAGAAAAGTAATAGGTATTTTTTTATCCACACACCTATACTCTATTTACAATAAGATTAGACATACACACAAACCTTTTTTACAGTCCGTTCAACCGATTTTGACTTCTATTCCGTAGGCTTATGGATGACATTAGAGGCAAAAAAGTGGTTACAATAACAACTGTTTTTTGCAGCTGCCATTTGTCATGCCACTAACGCAATATAAGTCAAATTTGGTTGAGCGGACTGTAAAAAAGGTTTGTGTAAATGTATAAAACAAAATCGCTCCGTCCTGCTGTCTGTACCTACGCTTTTTTTTTTCAGGCTGTATTTTCCTGCTGCATTGCAAAGGCCTCTCTATCTCCTTCCACTTCTCTCTGTCAAGGACTATTTCAGACCAGTCTTTGTCAAAAGAGTCCAAATCATCCCGCCACCTCGGCCTGGCGCGTTTGTACCTACAGTTAGATCTTTTAAACCACGCAACGGATTTTAATGCAGTTTTCTGCATTAGTGTTAACCTTCCTCTTGAATCATAGTGATTCAAGGTTAATACGTACATAGTATAGTTTGATGTACATTTTCCCGTGCGAAGCTGGGGCGGGTCGCTAGTATATAATAAAACTTAACATTCCACCAAAGCTTTTGCCTTTATGGAAAGGCAATAACACGAAGGTTCTGATAGCAGTCTCTGATGACAAGATGCTTTGCTGCGCTCTTGACACGAGACAGCTACAATCTGCGGTGACATATTGAAACAGTAACTATCTACTGTAATTTCGTTTCAGTGGTTTGATAATCCATCCATACAATTATTAATTATTATCCATACTAATATTATAAACTAGCGACCCGGCCCAGCTTCGCATGGGCCTATAGCGTTCCTCGATAAATGGACTATCCAAGACAAAAATATTTTTTCAATTCGAACCAGTAGATCCTAAGATTAGCGCGTTCAACCAAACAAACAAACAAACTCTTCAGCTTTATAATATTAAGTATAGATAGTGTAGATATAGATGTGAAAGTAACTCTGTCTGTTACTCTTTCACGATAAAACGGCTGAACCGATTTTGACGAAATTTGATATGAAAATAACTTGAACCCTGGGGACATTGGCGACTATTTAATCCGCGTCTTTTAACCGACCTTTACGCGGACGGAGTCTCGGGCAAAAGCTAGTAAAAAATAATTGAATTTCAACACCACGTCTAAAGGCATAGCAGGTGGGCAGGTCTAAAGTTATATCATAAACTCCACACACCGCCAGATGTTTAGTCCCAGGTATGGCGGTAGCTAATTCCTAACCAAGCATAAAATCAAGTTCCGGACGTCTACTACTAAGCTACCTAAATTATAAAGCAGTAGCTACGTGCTTCATAATGCATTAGCACTTCATGAGGTAAAGCGCGGCAGAGGCCGACCGCCCGCCACATACTCTCAACTGTGACCCGTGGCTTGAAGACCCTTCATATTGACAATCAGACAACCCAAGATAGAGCATCCTGGCGCCGAGTAACTAGGAGAGCCGACCCCAAATGATGGGAAGAGGCAAAGAAATAGAAGGAGACCTACGTGCTTCATAATTGAATAAAGTTCTAGATCCTAGTCATTTCATTTGCCTAGCCTTTTCCCAACTATACGAATATTGGGGTCGACTTCCAGACTAACCATACACAGCTGAATATCAGACGTTTTACATGGAGCGACTGCCTGACCTCCACAACCCAGTAACTGGGTAACATGATACCCCTTGATATGATTGTTAGTCAGACTTTCTGGCTTCTAACTACCCATAACGACTGCCAAAGATCTACGAATGACAGCCGGGAGCAATGGCTTTACGTGCTCTCCGAGGATGGATGGTCACCCCTCAGTTTTAGATCCCACTATGGTTTCTTAATACGTATCAGATGACGGAACGCGTAGTTTCACAAGTTGAAGCCAGATCAGTAAAGGTCAAGGAAATACGCACACCGTATGCACAGCCATGGATGTCTTTGAGCTCAATGTCGATGTAGAGAACAGGAGACAGTGACCTATGTATGGTATCCCCCGTCAGCCGACGGGGGACACCACACAGAGGTCACTGACTCAGTCGCAGTAGTCTTACTGCGACTGGTGAACAGCTCAAGCACTCACTCAGAACTCGAACAGAACGAGAGACTCGATACTCGCACACACACACACAGAGACAAACCAGAAAGAGAAAAAAAGATATAATGCGTGGTGTGCGTATATACCTGCCTCATCATCATCATCATTTCAGCCTAAAACCGTCCACTGCTGGACATAGACCTCCCTAAGGGGAGGGTTTGCCATAATCGCCACGCTTGGCAGGCGGATTGGCGATCGCAGTATGGTTGTTATAAAGGCACAGAGAACGCTGCTGCCCATTCTCTGGTAAGTCCCTTAGTCGCCTCTTACGACAACCAGCCGTCCCTCTTATGCCTGCCTGCTCATAGCTTATATCTGCTCCATTCGCCAAATGAGACCTTATATTTTTACTCTGTGACGTTCATTTTCTCCAGAATCATACCTACCTCATTTGTAATAAAGTACTCTGTGATACCTACAGCAAGACGCAATAAGAAACAGTTCCGTTGATAGCCGCATAACAAATATTATAATTAACGACCAAACCAACTAAGTCAAGGTTTTCCTGTGAATTGTTACAGTTACTAATTATTTCATATTTATATTTAGAACTGCAGCTAAAAATAATACAAAATCATTTTCCTTTAGGTCCCCATGAAGGAGTTCGAGGAAAACGATAGCAATTGCAATTTTAACTGTGGTATGCGCTGATGTAAGTTTTATACATAGGCATTATCGATATGTGAACAGAATACAGAAACACATGAAATGTTGATATTTAGGTCGGGAAGGGGTCCATTAATCGTTCCATCAGTCCGTAATAATAATAATAAGTTCTGAGGAGGCTCTCGTTGGGCAGCTGGATCAAGGGCTTGATTCAGAAAGCGACGCTCCTGGACAGGGCGCGTATAGTCAGGAGATTCCTCTCTCAGGAGCCCTGACCACCGGAAGGCTAGGACCCTGTTCCCGAGAAACACATGAAATGTTGATATTTAGGTCGGGAAGGGGTCCATTAATCGTTCCATCAGTCCGTAATAATAATGATAAGTTCTGAGGAGACTCTCGTTGGGCAGCGGGATCAAGGACTTGATTCAGAAAGCGGTGCTCCTGGACAGGGCGCGTATAGTCAGGAGAGTCCTCTCTCAGGAGCCCTAACCACCGGAATCTAGGACCCTGTTCCCGATACCGGTGGGTTACTACCTAGTTTTTATATTTTTAAATGTTTTTATTTTTATAAGAATATTTAAAAATGTAATTTAATATGTATACATGGTGTGTCGTAAATAGTGGTCCAGAGTAAAGGGGTCGATACACTGTATTCTTATGTATCACATACCAAAATTTTAACCATTTTCAGTTAAGGGTCTCCGAAAAAAAAAGTTTTTTATTTTAAAATTTTGTAAAAAAGGGTTCGGATATGATAGTACACATATTCAAGAGTAATAATAAAAAAAAACAATTAAAAAATATTGATATTTGTTGAAATTACAGCCAAATTCGTGAAGCGAGGTACAGAAATTTTAAAATAAAACTTTTTTTTTTTCGCAAACCCTTAACTGGAAATGGTTAAAATTTCGATTTGTGATACATAAGAATACAGTGTATCGACCCCTTTACTCTGGACCACTATTTACGACACACCCTGTATATAATAAATGAATGTGAATGATAATAATAATAATCATTTATTTCTCAGAATATGTGTATACATTTATAACGTGGTCATAACAAGTAAAAAGTCTCAACATATTCTACCATAAGCGGCATGCCAAGAATCATGGCAGGATTTGTACAAAAAAAGTAAAGATGTTTAGAGAAGTTGAAATTCTAATTCTTATACTCTTGGGTACCTACATAAAGAGTTTTTTCAGGCATTTAAAATATTTTTAAAACCCTGAAATAAAAATAGATCTTAAAAGTGAATAGTTTAACGAAAAGCTCATTATTTCAGAACGATACGGCAGCTGATAGTGAACAGTGACACTGACAGCCGTTTTGTTGGAACTATTGTCTCAATGTACTTTTTCAACTCCGCTATTGTAAACAACGCTTCACATCACTTGTCTGCCAATTTAATAGACCCGTCGCATGTCACTTTCTTTTTTTATAAACGAAAAAGTGTTATTTTCATTTCGTAATATTTTAGTTATGCTCGAGTTCAAAAATATATGATAGGTGTATCAATCTACTCCTGGCAATGTATTCTTCACATTGAAAAATATTTTAAATCCTCGTATGGATCTCGCCATGATTCAAAGTCAAAGTCAAAGTCAAAGCCTTTATTTCAATTAAACCATTTACAGGCACTTTTGAATTGTCAAGGAGTCGGTCAGTTAGTCAGAGAGTTGAAGCTAGTTGCTCGTTCCAAAACGTAAGTAGGTCTCTATGGAGAAGAACGAGCAAGAAACTCCACGGATACTCTTTTATATCAAGTTTTTACAAAGTCTGGTTAAATGATTCTTGTTGCTTCTATATGTGAAAACTATGAAGGTAATCTAACAATACAAAACACAAAAAAGAAGCAAGATAAAGTGGCATCTAATCCATGGCAGATAAGAGCTGACCAATCTCTACTGACAGCGCCCGTTCACGAACATGACGCGTGATTCAGCACCATTCAGCTCAACCATTTTGAAGGGAGCCGAATGATCCAACACACGCGCCACCATCAGCGAGACATTTGAGCGAGCATGACAATACTCCCAACCGCCATGTTAATTTTTGTCAAACATAAAGGTATTAATATACTTAGTAAATGGCTCCATGGTATTCACATTTACAAAATTGAAATAATGCTGCTAAATTATACAAAACGAAGGTTTCCAATGTATATTATTTTATCATATGAAGTGTGATAAGTTAATAATTTAAAAATATCTATATATAATAATAACGATACTCGTTACTCATGTCAAGAAAAAGGGGTAGGAAACATCCTTTTCTTCCAATTTGGAAATTCCCTAAACTGGCTGTGGAGCAGGACCAGCATTCAGCCAAGCATTTTTATCATTGATGTAATCTTCTAACTTATAATATGCTTGTCTACATAGTGTGCGTTTAATACATGTTTTAAATTGTTTTTCATTCAATTGTAGAATATCAAGTGGTATTTTATTATAGCATTTTACACAGTACCCCATAAAAGAAGTATGTACTTTTGACAATCTGAAGCTTGGCTGATCTAATTTATTCCTATTTCTAGTATAAACATTAAGTCTGTCACCTATTTTATTAAAAAGATGAAGATTTTTTCAAACATGCATAATGTTTTCACATATATATTGACAAGGTACCGTCATGATGTTAATCTGTTTAAACAATTCTCTTAGAGATTCGCGTTTATAGATTGCTCTGACAGCCCGCTTTTGCAGAATAAAAATAGAATCCATATCTGCAGCCCGTCCCCATAGCAAAATACCGTAAGACATGATACTATGAAAATAGCTAAAATATACTAGCCTTGCGGTATCCACGTCTGTCAAATGCCGGATCTTTCTGACAGCGTAAGCGGCTGAACTTAACCGCCCTGCAAGAGATGTTAAGTGAGGACCCCACTGTAGCTTGGAATCAAGCGTAATCCCTAGGAAAACAGTCCTTTCGACGAATTTACTCTTTCTCATTACTCGACGAATTTACTCTTTCTCTTTTCTCATTACTCTTAACATTCGGCAAAGCGAATCTTATGCATTTAGTTTTCTTCTCATTTAATACAAAATTATTTACAGTAAACCAATTATGAATCTTAAGCATGGCGACATTTACGTCGTCAAGGTGCTGTGCCCGTCTATTTACTCTAAAAATCAATGAAGTATCATCAGCAAATTACACCATTTGTGGTTGATTTTTCAGTAAATGAGGTAAATCGTTTATATAAACTAAAAAGAGGAACGGACCCAATATGGAGCCCTGCGGTACCCCCATTTTTACTTTTAAGCCTATGAATTAACACCAATTATTTGAACTTCCTGCAGTCTATCACTTAAATATGATTTTACTAAGCTAAGCGCGTAATAAGTTCGTAATGCTCATTATACTTCTTTTATCTGTTATGTTAGCGTAATTGGCTCATCCTAACCGTGTTAGCATTAAAATAAATAAATAATAAATAAATGCTCAAGCTTTAACGAAACGCGAAACACTGCTCAGTGTTTCGTGATTTACACAATCAAATGCTTTGGAGAGGTCGCAAAAAATGCCGATAGCATCTTGCGAATCCTCTCATGCCTTAAAGATATGCTTAATTAAGGTGACACCGGCGTCAGTAGTACAACGCCCTCTGGTGAAACCATACTGTTGATCATGTAAGATGTTGTTACAATTAAAATGACTGAGCATTTGGCTAAGCATTACTTTTTCAAACACTTTGCTGAAAACCGGCAAAACTGAAACGGGTCTATAATTATTCTTGTCCTTGCAATCGCCGGATTTAAAAAGTGGTGTTAAGTCTTCACAATAACACCATTTTGTAATTTACCTCTACCTCGATAGATGGTGTTGTCAACCGCCTGAATCGCGGTGTTAAGATTCTCTACGGAAACATGACCTTCCGCGTGTATAAATTTATTAAATACTCTTTCGTCCTGAGCGTGGTGTTTTCTTAGGCTTAGCCATAAATACCTCGGCGACTCCTTGGGACTTTTTGGAAATTGTACATGGTCCTTGACGAGTCGGATTGACAAATTGGTTGGCACGGCAAACAAGTAGTGTTGTGTTAGTGTTGCAACAAAAAAAAAAGTGAAGTATACCAAGTGGAAAATTGTGAGTACTCTGTAATTTATAACTTCAGCAAAATTGAGACTTTCGTGATAAAAGTAATGTTACAAACTAGTTATCAGTGTTGTTTGGACTTAGAATAGTTTTGCAAAAAGTGAACATACGGGGAATCCATGCCGGTTTTCGTACAGAAATACGAAACACTTAGAAAATTTTGAGAAAAAGTCCATCGACTTAGAATAATTTGAATATTTTCTCACATTATTTTTCTGTTTTAAACATTACGTTTGCGACTGAAACTAAGGAGTTTTTAAATTACACATTAATATAATTATCAGAAGCTAAGATGGAAACGTATATTAAAGTTCAAGAAGATACAAAATTAAAAATACACAAAGCTAGAGTTAATTTTAAAAAATCCCCCAAGGAAAGGGTATCTGTATCGTACGTAGAAACACGGTTGGAAACACTGGAAAATTATTGGAATTCATACCGTGATACGCATAAAATGATTAATGCTGAATTTGATAGCAGGGAATTGATGAAGTCTACTTATTACACGACTGATGCATATGACGTAACTGAAGAACTGTATACAGATTATAAGACCGAATTAAAGGGATGCATGCTTAATATTACGGCCGATTCTAATCCTGTTGGGTTATCTGATTCTAAAGTTAATATATCAAACGCTACTCAATCCTTTAATATTAACTTGCCCAAGATTTCGATTCCTAGTTTTAGCGGAAAATATTCAGAATGGACTAGTTTTCGGGATCTATTTACGTCACTGATCCATAATAACAAAGGATTGGACGACGTTCAGCGGCTTCACTATCTTAAAGGATATTTATCCGGTGAAGCTGAGCAACTTTTGCGGCATATTCCTGTCACTTCCGATAATTATAAGGCATGTTGGCAACAATTAGAACACCGCTATAATAACAAAAAGCATTTAGCTTATTGCATTTTAAAGCGTTTCATGAGTCAACGAAATATACAGTCCGAATCTTCCAGTGCTATAAAGGAATTGTTGGACACAAGTAATGAATGTTTAAATGCTCTCAAAAACTTAAATATTGATATCTCTTCATGGGATATAATTGTAATATACATTGTTAGTTTAAAGCTTGATACAGAGTCTAGAAAACTGTGGGAAAGTCGAATTTGTATGGGTAATGATGAATTACCCAAGTTAAGTGAATTTATAGAATTCCTAAATCAGCGTTTCAGGTCACTTGAATTTTTAGATAATAACCAAAATAAGTCTAATAATAGTGCTCGTATTTCAAAGGTTATGCATGTAACCTCAGTTTCCACTTGTGATTTTTGTTCTGAAAATCATAAATTAATCAATTGCAAGAAATTTGCTAAAGAAGATGTTGATGCACGTCGTAGTTTTGTCCAAACCAATAGGTTGTGCTTCAATTGTCTGGGTTCAAACCACTCCGTATTTTCATGTCGTCATTCAACCAATTGTCGTATTTGTAGAAAGAGACACCACTCTTTACTTCACCCAAAGGTAGTCCCAAAGGGTGAGAACACCACTAGTGATAGGAAAGAAGATGGTATGGAGCATTCGTCAACTCCACCATCGTCTTCACAGGGCGAAGCGTCAAAAATTGTATCCTGTTTTTCCAATTTGAGCAGCCAAGTATTATTGGCCACTGCCTTGATAAAGGTAGAATCGAAAACAGGTACTTTCGTATTGAGAGCTCTTTTAGACCAAGGATCTCAAGCATCTTTTGTAACCGAGTCAGCAGTACAGATGCTTGGTCTGAAGAAGATTCAGAACAAGAGTTTTATTTCAGGACTTGGCAGTGATCAGAATGCAACATTGCAGTCTAATGGGTTTGTAACTATAAAAGTTCAATCACGCCATGATCCCAACTTTATAGTTGATGTAAAGGCTCACGTTCTCAATAAATTAACATCACTTCTTCCGGAAAGGAAGATAGTTATCCAGGCTTGGTCGTCACAAATTTCAGATTTGAAGTTGGCCGATCCTTTGTTTGGTGTACCAAACAAAATTGATATTCTGCTAGGTGCAGAAATATACTGTCAGATTTTAATGGAAGGTGTCATCAAGGGTCCACCTGGGTTTCTTGTGGCGCAAAATACCAAATTAGGTTGGATCCTCTCTGGCAGTATACACTCACCACAAAACCGTGGTGATCTACAACAGAGTAACGTTGTCAATATGCATACTTGTATATCTACAGATGATCTTTTAAAGAAGTTCTGGGAGTTAGAGGAGCTTCCTTTCAGCGGAAAAAGGCTTTTATCAGAAGAAGAGCAATCGTGCGAAGACTTTTTCATAAAAACTCACAAAAGAGATTCCTCAGGCCGCTATGTAGTACGATTACCTTTCAGGACAAGTAACCCAGAATGTCAATATGGTAATTCATATGATACTGCTCGTAAACGGTTTTATTTATTAGAGAAAAGGTTGCTTAACAATCCTGAATTTCGGATCCAATATTCGGATGTTATCGATGAATATTTGGCACTAGGACATATGGAGGTGGTTCCAGAATTAGAAAAAACTAAACCTACTGCTATCTATTTACCACACCACGCGGTAGTTAGAAATGATAAAACTACAACCAAGGTGAGAGTTGTGTTTGACGCATCATGTACTCTTAATAATGGAACATCATTAAATAGAGACATGATGGTTGGTCCAACTCTTCAACCTGATTTAAGGCATATCATCATACGCTGGCGTTGCTACCCTATATGTATTGTCGCAGACATAGTGAAGATGTACAGGCAAGTCAAAGTATCTGAGGCAGATGTTGATTTTCAACGCCTTCTGTGGCGAAAAGACATAAATTCAGAACTTCAACATCTAAGATTGTTACGTGTTACATTTGGTACATCCTCAGCACCTTACTTGGCGGTACGTGCGCTGCAACAGCTTGCGTATGATGAGGGCGATAAATACCCTTTAGCAGCTGACAGGGTTTTAAAGGAGTTCTACGTGGATGACCTCATGACAGGCTGCGAAAGCGTTGAAGAAGGGATCCAGGTTTATCACCAAATGAACGAACTGCTTGGTCGCGGTGGTTTCGAGCTTCAGAAGTGGACTTGTAGTAACATTAATTTACTGCAAGAGATAGAGGAAGGCAAAAAAGATAAAAAGGAATACTTAGAGATGAAGTTAGATACGGTTTTAAAGATTCTAGGATTAACGTGGAATAGATCGTGTGACGAATTTCAATACACAGTTCAACTTCCTCCGCTCGAAACAACAGTGACTAAACGTAGGGTAATTTCGGACATTGCAAGGTTATTCGATCCACTAGGTTGGATTAGTCCTGTAATAACAACTGCCAAAATATTCATTCAGAGAATATGGCTGGCTGGCGTGGGATGGGATGATGAGATACCAGCTGACATATTAAAAGATTGGCTTTTATACAGAAAGGATCTCATTCATCTTATTAGTTATAGGCTTCCAAGGTGGATAGGGACAAGCAGAGACGATGTTCACATGGAGCTACAAGGATTTTCAGACGCGTCTAACGCAGCATACGCAGCTGTTGTGTACGTTAGAACGATAGCCTGTAACGGTGAAGTTCATGTGAATCTACTGGCTTCTAAATCAAGGATCGCTCCTATAAAGCAGGTATCAATACCTCGTCTAGAGCTCTGTGGGGCTGTTCTATTGTCAAAACTGCTCAAGGAAATCTCCGAGGTATTAGCTATTCCAAAGACAAATGTCCACGCCTGGACTGATTCTAGCGTCGTCCTCGCTTGGCTAAGTAGTCATCCAAGCAAGTGGAAGACTTTCGTAGCAAATAGAGTCACTGAAATATTGACCACAATAGATAATAATCAGTGGTCGCATGTCAAGTCCGAAGACAACCCAGCAGATTGTGCATCACGGGGCATAAATCCACGTGACATTTCTGAAATTGAAATATGGAGAAAGGGTCCAAAGTGGCTACAAGAAACTACAGTCCAATACAGTAAAGGAAATTTTAAGAAAACAGATTTAGAAGAGAAGAAAATCAAGGTTCTATGTCATACAACAACTGAAGGCATAGACATAATTTCAAGATTTTCAAATTTAAAAAGAATGGTAAGAGTTATTGCTTATTGCAGAAGACTTCTAAACATAACCAATCGAACTAATACTAAACCTAAAGCTACACGTTGGCTAACTCTTGAAGAAATAAATAAATCGTTACTTACCTGTATCCGGTTGTGTCAAAGGGAAGGTTTCCTGGAAGAGATAAAGAGTTTACAAAGGTTAGGTAAAGTAAATAAAAACAGTAAACTTACCTCGCTCAATCCATACCTTGACGGCGAAGGAATCCTCAGGGTGGGCGGGCGATTGCAGCAGGCTAACGTGATGGATGATGTGAAACATCCAATAGTAATCCCTAATAAGTCACATTTTACTAATTTAATTATTAGAGATGCACACGATCGTACAATTCATGGAGGTCCACAATTAATGATTAACTATCTGAGGACACAGTATTGGATTGTCAACGCGAAGAATCTCATCAGACTGCATGTTCGAAAATGCGTCGTTTGTGTTCGTCATGCTGCTCAAACGAACCAACAGTTGATGGGTCAATTACCATCCGCGCGTGTCACTGCTTGCCGTACTTTTCACAAAAGCGGTGTTGATTACGCAGGTCCTATCGCTATCAGACCCACAAAGGGACGTGGTTATCACTCCACTAAAGGCTACATTTGTTTATTTATTTGCATGTCCACTCGTGCAATACACCTTGAGGTAGTTAGCGACTTGACCTCAGAGGCATTTCTGGCTGCCTTTAAGCGTTTTGTTGCACGAAGAGGACATTGTGCAGAGTTGTGGAGTGATAACGGCACTAACTTTGTCGGAGCGAATAGAGAGCAAAAAAAGGTATTTCATCAGGAAGGGTCGGTAGCATCAGGTGACATCGCTAGCTGGCTTGCGACAAATGGCACTAACTGGCACTTCATTCCACCTCACTCTCCAAATTTTGGCGGGCTATGGGAGGCTGGAGTGAAGTCCACTAAACATCATTTAAAAAGAGTAATCGCAAATAGTACCCTCACGTTCGAGGAAATGACGACTCTTTTATGCCAAATTGAAGCGTGTCTGAACTCACGGCCAATTACTCAAATTAGTTCCAATCCAGAAGATCCGTACCCACTTACTCCTGGACATTTTCTTGTGGGAGAACAGTTAGTGCTGGTACCGGACACTAATTATGAGAAGGCGAATATGAGTACTCTCAGAAGGTGGCACTTCACGCAACGGCTTGTCCAAGATTTTTGGCGAAGATGGTCGCACGAATACCTTACACAACTCCAGCACCGGTATAAATGGGCACATACAACTCCGGAGCCTAAAATAGGTGATATAGTGTTGGTGAAGGAGGACGATCTGCCACCGGCAAGATGGTTGTACGGCATAATAACCGACAACCATATTGGTGCGGACAATCTTACGCGTGTTGTTACATTAAAATGTAAAGGTTCAGTTATTCGAAGACCTGTATCAAAGCTCATAATTTTACCGGTCGCGATATAAACTATATTCAAAATATATTTATTTTTGTTTCACATACCAGTTATGTATTAAGATTAGGATTAGTTTAGAATAACATTGTTAAGATTAATTTTATTTTGTTTTGTTTAGCTTATATACATAACACTATAACTTGTTTGTTTATAAAGTTCATTGTATTTTGTATGGACACTTGGTCCATGGTGGGCGGAATGTTAAGTCTTCACAATAACACCATTTTGTAATTTACCTCTACCTCGATAGATGGTGTTGTCAACCGCCTGAATCGCGGTGTTAAGATTCTCTACGGAAACATGACCTTCCGCGTGTATAAATTTATTAAATACTCTTTCGTCCTGAGCGTGGTGTTTTCTTAGGCTTAGCCATAAATACCTCGGCGACTCCTTGGGACTTTTTGGAAATTGTACAAGTGGTATAATCTTGCTGTACTTCATTAAACCCGGGAAAACCCCTTGGTCTACACACAAATTAAAAATGAAGGCTAAATAGGGTGCCACTGTCTCAATAACCGATTTACAAACATTAGTAGACATCCCCCATAAATCTTCAGTAGCCTTGATCTTGAGTTGTTTAAAAGTCTTTATAACGATTGCAGGGAATGCAATCGTGCAATCGTTTGCTTGGGGGATGTTTTAATTTAAATTCCGTGGGGCAGGCTGGAACATTCGAACTTAATAAATTAAAAGCAAGTGATGGTGAGGAATCTAAAGTTTCAGTAGTTTTAATAGGAACATTGGTAAAGAATGTTGCAAATTCCTGCGCAACTTCTATATTAGTACTTATGAGACCACTGGTAGTCTCCAGAGTGTAGTCAGTATTATGTCTTTTGTTCCTATTTGTTTCATTATTAATAATTTTCCAAACAGTCTTAATTTTATCATCAGCTAATTTTACTTTGTTGCTAATGTATAACGCTTTAGCTGCCTTACAAGCATTTTTAAAAGTTTTAGAATAAACAGTAACATACTTATTAAAAGTGTCAGTGTTAATATAAGGCTTAAGGCCATACAGCTCAAAAAGTCTTTCCCTACTTTTCATGATGCCTTTAGTTGCCCAGTCACTGAATAAAAACTTAGGGCAAATTGTTTTAGTTTTTTTCTTAAAAATATTCTGAAACTCAGTTTGCACAACTGAGAAGAATTCTTTATATAAAATATTACCATTATTCATACTAAGGTCCTGAACGGGTAACTTACTTATTAAAGTCTTTTAAATTTATCTAAATTACCAGATGTTATTGGTCTTGACTGTATCTGTATTTTTTGCAAGGGTGTGTTGGACTCAAAAGCAACGGTTTGACCGCTGTAATCAGAAGGGAGATAATTTACAATAGCTTTATCTAAATAGTCGCAGCTACAAAAAACATTATCGATACAAGTAGAGCCTAGGGAAATTCAACGCGAACGAAGTCGCGGGCAATGTGCTAGTCATTTATAAATTAAATGATAGTATGTCAGGTCTAAATAATGACGTCATAATGTTCTAAAAAAGAATACAATATAATTAAACTATCAGAACATGTCAATTAACATTCTTTTGGCACTTAGTCATTTAAATTATAATAGCATTTATTACTCAGCCAATCCTTCAACTGATGGATGCGGGTTGCCCAAGACCGGGTTGGTTGACGATCTCTGGGGGAGGCCTACGTTTAGCAGTGGACGGCAATGGGCTGATATGATGATGAATCCTTCAACTTCTTTTTAAACACGGGTGGCGGGGACAGGATGTAAAGATCGTGGAGACGTTCAGGTACCTTGGTCATATATACTGACGTCGAACATGAAAGACGTTGCAGATATTGAGCCCCGGCAGCGTGCGTTTTCTGTGGTGGGCAATGTGCTTGGCAGGCGGTTTTTTAAAGCCAGTGCTTGTACAAAAATACATCTTTTTAAAGTGGATTGTCAGAGTTTCTATACGTGTCAGCTCTGGACTGACTATACAAGGAGAGCCCATGATGGCATTTGTGTTCAGTATAATAACATATTTAGACAGCTGATGAGGTTAGACCGTTACTGTAGAGCCTAAGGAATGTTTATAGAGGTGAGGCTGAGGCTACCATACAGAGAAGCCGAATTGTATCATTTATGGCCAAGGTTGGTACATACGTGTAAGAACAGTATTAGCTATTATAAAAAAGTTTAGCTTACCGACTATGTGACTATAATACCTACCTACAGGCGCTCTAGCAGGAAATAGCAGCATGAAATTCGTAATGTTATACAAGGTGGGGCAAAATTAATCACCCTATCGGAAGATGTTATAATTTTTCCAAATGGCGTCGTACGTCAATCATATTTGACATTTGTGAACTAGACAGCAAACAAACCCAATTAAACTCATCAAATAATTTCAGCCTTAACATAACCCTCTTCCTCTCTCCTAATTTTGCTGTGCCCGATAGGGTCCATATTGGTCACCTCCTTGTTATACCACCTATTTAATACATATGGAATGCAATACAGAATTTGAATTTGAAGCAAAATCTTCATTTCTGGGGTACTGAAAATCCATGTGTGATACACGAAGAGCCATTACAACCACTCGAAGCCACTGTGTGGTGCGGCGTTCACGCGGAAAGAGTGATTGGGCCGTATTTTTTTTACTCTCGGTCACTGTCCCTGGCGAACGCTACAAGGCCATGGTAAACGACTAAGAAGTCGTTTACCATGGCCTTGTAGCGCAGTAAGAACTGCCAGAATTCGATGAGCGGGGCTTGGTGAACATGTGGTTTCAACAAGATGGTGCAACCGCATACACAGCACGAGCCACAAAAGATATTGTGAAGAAAGCGTTTGCTGGTTGCGTAATCTCCCGTTTTGGCGATTTGGTATGGCCAGCAAGATCGACCGATTTAACCATCCCAAATTTCTTTCTATGGGGCTACTTGAAGTCGCGGGCATATGTCAACAAGCCTCAGATAATTGCAGCCCTTAAGGAGAATATTTTACAGGAATGTCATAGTCAAAGTCAAAGCATTTATTTCAATTAAACCATTTGCAGGCACTTTTGAATAGACAAAGAGTCAGTTAGTTAGTCAGAAAGTTGAAGCTAGTTGCTCGTTCCAAAACGTAGGGTAGGTCTCTATGGAGAAGAACGAGTAAGAAACTCCACGGACACTCTTTTCAATCAAGCTTTTACAAAATCCAGGCTACATTATTCTTGTTGCTTCTATATGTGAAAACAATGTAAGTGAAGAGAAATCCAAAACATTCTAATTAAAAATAAATTAATATAAAAGCCATGGCAGTTAAGAGATGACCAATCTCAACTGACAGCGCCCGTTCACGAACATGACGCGCGGATCAGCACCACTTAGCTCAACCATTTTGAAGGGAACCGAATGATCTAACCCACACGCCACCATCAGTGAGACATTTGAGCGAGCATGACAATGCTCTCAACTGCCATGCTCATTCATGTCAAACACATTGAATAAATAAATAAATGGCTCCATAGTTCTCACATTTACATAATAATTGAAATAGTGCTATTAATTTATACAAAGTCAAAATTTCCAATGTATGTAAGCATTTCATTCGACAGATAAAATATAATAAGTAAATAATAATAACGGTACACGTTATTCATGTCAATAATAAGGGGTGAGCAACATAATCTTCTTGCAATTAAGAAATTCCCTAAAGAGGCTGTGGAGCAGGACCAGCATTATGCCAAGCATTTTTATCATTGATATAATCTTCCAACTTATAATATGCTTGCCTACATAGTGTGCGTTTAATGCATGTTTTAAATTGTCTTTCATTTAATTGCAAAATGTCGAGCGGTATTTTATTATTATATTTTACACAATACCCCATAAAAGAAGTATGTACTTTTGTCAATCTGAAACTTGGTTGATATAATTTGTTCCTATTTCTAGTATTAAAGTTATGTCTGTCACTTATTTTACTAAACAGGTGAAGATTTTTCCGAACATGCATGATGTTTTCGTATATATATTGACAAGGTACCGTCATGATATTAATTTGTTTAAACAATACTCTTAGAGACTCGCGTCCGCTGAGATTGCAGATGGCTCTGACAGCCCTCTTTTGCAGAATAAAGATAGAATCTATATCTGCAGCCCGTCCCCAAAGCAAAATACCGTAAGACATGATACTATGAAAGTAACTAAAATAGACTAGTCTAGCGATATCCACGTCTGTCAATTGCCTGATTTTTCTGACAGCGTAAGCGGCCGAACTTAGCCGCCCTGCAAGAGATGTTAAGTGAGGACCCCACTGCAGCTTTGAGTCAAGCGTAATCCCTAGGAAAACTGTCTTTTCGACGAATTCAAGTACGTCCTTATTCAATAAAACGTTACATTCACTACTTTTAACATTCGGTAAAGCGAATGTTATGCACTTGGTTTTCTTGTTGAATGAAAAAAATTTAATGCGAACAGTTATCACCGGATATCTTGTGGAAATAAGCACAGAAGTAGGAAGTCGGTGGTAGTTTGTTCTGTTTGCTGTTTTTTATTGCCACCGACTTCCATATCTAAAGCCATGTGTGTTCTGTGCTAAAGTTATTTATCACTTTTTATTATTTTGAAGGCTGTTGTCTTTTTTTTCGAAGAGCTTTTTTTTATCGCTTTTTAGTACCTTCTTCTTCTCATCCAAATCCATTAAAAACCGATAACACAGTTAAAACAGAGGTAAGTACTTCAAAGATTGAAGAAACTAAAACGTCGTCTATGTAGGTTTTTTTGGAATTTTGTTGATTTTTTAAAAAGTGCTGAATCAATTTCGATGCAATTTATATATGGTCCTTGAGGCATATCCTATCCATAAAAAAAAGAATTTTCAAAATCGATTCACATTTGCCGGAGAAATCGCGTGACAAATATACAAAACAACAGACAGTCGAATGCAGAACTTCCTTCTTTTTTGAAGTCGGTTGAAAATATAAATAAATAGTAGTCCACCGGTATCGGGAACAGGGTCCAAGCTAGCGGTGGTCAGAGCTCCTGAGAGAGGAATCTCCTAACAATTCGCGCCGTGTCCAGGAGTACCGCTTTCTGAATCAAGCCCTTGATCCAGCTGCCCAACGAGAGCCTCCTCAGATGTTAATCGAAGCTCTTGGAAATGATGCCATTGGCCGTAACGACTATCGGTACAATGACGGTATTCATATCCCACATGTCGACAACCTCGCGAGCCAGGTCAAGATACTATTATTATTGTTATTTGTTACAGCATTAATAAATATTACAATACTAACGTGAATTCAGGGGCAACCTTTACCGATGGCTGACAATACTGAGAAGAAATAAAGCGTCGGCTTACCAATAGCAGTACCAACAGTTTATTTAAATTACGCAGTTATACAAAAATTGCCTAACTTTTTGACAGTAGTCTGACTGAAAGATATGTTAGATATTGGGTAGTTTTGGGGTGCTAAAACCTTATATCGTATTTGTTTCTTTCTGCCTCGTAAATTATCTAGGTCCGTCTATGCCTTTTTCTTTCGTTTCTTTTCTTTTTTCTTCTTTTTTTTTCTTTTTGTTTTTTCTTTTAAAATTGTTTTTTTTTTATAAAAATACAAATACGAAACCTATGAACAACAACATTTAAGACTAGAATTTACAAAATGAGCGTCGTAGAGTACATCTTCTCCTTAGTAATGAAACTTCTCGTTGCAGATTTTCGTCTGTTTTTGTACCGTCCCTCTTTGACATAATTGTCATTTTAACATACCATCTTCTCTAATAATGCTTTTACATTATTTTTCTATCCTGGTGTAACCTCTCCCCTTTCCCCACTAAAATCCCCAAGATTATCTGAAAAGTAATCCAAGTGATACATCAAAAAATATATTTTTGAAAATACGTTTTCCACTTCAAAGTGCTCAATAACATTCTTCTTCTTAGCGTAACGATGACAAACACAAATACTTATGTATCATGTCACCCACTCACATACATTTATACATACACGCGTGTATACGAGTGTGTATTCAGGGCCAAACAAGGAATAACATTAGTAACGGCATTCATTGAAATTATAAAATATAATTTAGTTAACTATCCTCAAATAAACTGGGTATCGAAATTTTTGTAATAGCGTCTCGGTATTTCGTAAGCATGTTAAAATTTCTAAAAAACCGTACGTGATAGTTTTATTTCTGTATTTTTCCGTTATTAAGCACTGCAAAATTACACACATACGCGTACATATAACTAGCTTCTGTCCGCGACAGACAAGACAAGTATGCCAAAAAACACAGCTTATGACACTGCAGTAGCCATAAATACAGCTTATGACACTTAGCAGTAGCTTTCTAACAGTGAAAGCAAAGAGTTATTTAATATTAGCTGACCCGACAGACGTTGTCCTGTCCCTATCTACCTACTTACCTACCTATTTACCTACCTCTTACTACATTTGACTAAAATAACAGTTAATTTATATACAAATAATAATAGTTTTGCCCAATGGAGCTGGTTTTGACTTACTGATTCCGTCAAAAGTAGTTTTGACTGGTTACATCAGTTAAAACTCTTACTAAGTTGAACTAAACTGATGTTCAGTTGTCTATTTTTGTGCTTTGGAACCGCAAGAATACGGTCGACGTAAGGGGCACCCCGAGGTTTAGTTTTTTAAACGCTGCAGGCAGCTCATAATTCCTACGCAGCTAACGACGTAATTCAACAGATGGCTTATGTTGCTACAACAATGCTATAGTGCTGTTGCTGCTGCATAGTACTGCATGCTGTTTAGGGAACAACTTATCTTTAGCATTTTCAGACATTTATTATAAATCTTCTATTAGGTAAACAAGAAAAAAAAAACAAGCATTTTAAGATTTAATAAAAATGACATCGATACAAAATTGAATATAAAAAAAAACAAAAGAAGTAGAGCGAAGTAACGACGCTAAAACTTGAAAATTGTACTCTTTTTCTTTGGTTTACACGTGCAGTTCTCTGGTCGAGAGCAGTAACCATGGCTGCAGATAACAGAGCACGTCAAGTCATATCCTTCATTACAGAAGCATAGGTTGGGTATCGGACAGTTTCCATTGATGCAGGGCGGACATGTGGGTGTGTAATCCTCCTCCGCCAGTGGGAGAACAGTAGGAGATCGACACGTCTCAGGTGCGATACAATCTGCATTACTGCAAGAGCTACACTTTGGCTTACAGGTTGAGTTTATACGTTCATATCCTTTAAGACAAATGCAGTTGTTGGGCGCGACGCACTGTCCAAAATCACATCCGGCGCAGGTAGGCTTACAAACTGAATTGTTTTCTGTTTTCTCATATCCTACATGGCAAGTGCACTTGTTATGAGCAGTACAGGTCCCATGAACACACTCAGGGTCGCAAATTGGGTAACAACTAAATGTATTACTCGGGCCAGCTTTGTAACCAGCATTACAAATACATTTGTTAGGCTCGACACATTTTCCATTTACGCACTTTTCAGTGCAAATCGGTGTACAAGTGTCATTTGATTTCATGTAACCTTTATAGCACCTGCATTCGTTGGGCGCTATGCAGTCTCCATGGTTGCAGTTGGAGCATGGGGATGGAACACAGGTGTGGCCGACGAGAGTGAGCGGGGGGGTACACGTGCAGGTATCAATGTCAGTGCAGGTGCCATTGATGCATCCCAGGCTGCATATCGGCACGCACTGTTCGAGATTAACGTCGTACTCGTATTGGTTGCAGCAAACTAAAACTTTTCTTCCCTCCAGTACCTTAAAGTCAAATCATTTAATTCAATTAAACCATTAAAAGGCACTTTGATTAACGTTATATTATAAAATTTTAATCTATACCCTGTTCACAATAAGATTAGACATAAACACAAACCTTTTTTACAGTCCCTTCAACCGATTTTGACTTCTATTCCGTAGGCTTAAGGATGACACTAGAGGCAAAAAAGTGGTTACAATACAACTGTTTACTGCAGTTGCCATTTGTCATGCTACCAACGCAATAGAAGTCAAAATCGGTTGAACGGACTGTAAAAAAGGTTTGAGTAAATGTCTAATCTTATTGTGAACAGGGTATAGATTAAAATTTTATAATATAACGTTAATCAAAGTGCCTTTTAATGGTTTAATTGAATTAAATGATTTGACTTTAAGGTACTGGAGGGAAGAAAAGTTTTAGTTTGCTGCAACCAATACGAGTACGACGTTAATCTCGAACAGTGCGTGCCGATATGCAGCCTGGGATGCATCAATGGCACCTGCACTGACATTGATACCTGCACGTGTACCCCCCCGCTCACTCTCGTCGGCCACACCTGTGTTCCATCCCCATGCTCCAACTGCAACCATGGAGACTGCATAGCGCCCAACGAATGCAGGTGCTATAAAGGTTACATGAAATCAAATGACACTTGTACACCGATTTGCACTGAAAAGTGCGTAAATGGAAAATGTGTCGAGCCTAACAAATGTATTTGTAATGCTGGTTACAAAGCTGGCCCGAGTAATACATTTAGTTGTTACCCAATTTGCGACCCTGAGTGTGTTCATGGGACCTGTACTGCTCATAACAAGTGCACTTGCCATGTAGGATATGAGAAAACAGAAAACAATTCAGTTTGTAAGCCTACCTGCGCCGGATGTGATTTTGGACAGTGCGTCGCGCCCAACAACTGCATTTGTCTTAAAGGATATGAACGTATAAACTCAACCTGTAAGCCAAAGTGTAGCTCTTGCAGTAATGCAGATTGTATCGCACCTGAGACGTGTCGATCTCCTACTGTTCTCCCACTGGCGGAGGAGGATTACACACCCACATGTCCGCCCTGCATCAATGGAAACTGTCCGATACCCAACCTATGCTTCTGTAATGAAGGATATGACTTGACGTGCTCTGTTATCTGCAGCCATGGTTACTGCTCTCGACCAGAGAACTGCACGTGTAAACCAAAGAAAAAGAGTACAATTTTCAAGTTTTAGCGTCGTTACTTCGCTCTACTTCTTTTGTTTTTTTTTATATTCAATTTTGTATCGATGTCATTTTTATTAAATCTTAAAATGCTTGTTTTTTTTTTCTTGTTTACCTAATAGAAGATTTATAATAAATGTCTGAAAATGCTAAAGATAAGTTGTTCCCTAAACAGCATGCAGTACTATGCAGCAGCAACAGCACTATAGCATTGTTGTAGCAACATAAGCCATCTGTTGAATTACGTCGTTAGCTGCGTAGGAATTATGAGCTGCCTGCAGCGTTTAAAAAACTAAACCTCGGGGTGCCCCTTACGTCGACCGTATTCTTGCGGTTCCAAAGCACAAAAATAGACAACTGAACATCAGTTTAGTTCAACTTAGTAAGAGTTTTAACTGATGTAACCAGTCAAAACTACTTTTGACGGAATCAGTAAGTCAAAACCAGCTCCATTGGGCAAAACTATTATTATTTGTATATAAATTAACTGTTATTTTAGTCAAATGTAGTAAGAGGTAGGTAAAAAAGGTTTGAGTAAATGTCTAATCTTATTGTGAACAGGGTATAGTTGCCCATTCCAAATGGTGATTTCGTATGGAAAAGTATGGGAAAGAAACTCCATACATGTATGGAGTTTCTTTCATCCTCTTTTAATAAAATAATGTTTACAATATTTGCATTTACAAGAATTATATAAATATACGTGAATACGATGTACCTTGTATAAAAATCACGATATGTACAAAATATTACAAGTTAAGAAATTACAGCTAAGTTCTATACATAGACACATAGTGATAACACAATTATTTACAATTAATAATACAGTTGACGACCACTCCTTTTATTCTAACAAACAATGAATAGTGTGTGAGCCTGAGTATAAGTACAATACACACACAGACAGTTTGATTTTGTCTAGACTGTATATTGTCCTATGGAAAATGGGAAAATGTGAAAGTCTGTTATGTATAACAAAACTTTACGGGTAGCATAAGCTGTGATAACTTAGTAAAAGACAGGTAAAGAGAAATAATATATATGTACCTTTTGAGAAGTTCTCGATCCGCTATCAAAGGACCTAAAGCATAGAAAAATAATGGTTTGATTAATTTCATTCCAAAAGTGAAGTGGTCTGGAGTTGTATTAATTTTCCAGTGTATGAGGAAGACGGAATTATACGTGACTGCGAGCAATATTATTTTAAAACAATGGTTACGGCCCCTGGTCGCCTCGACTGACCATTTGGTCTGACTCCCCCCACGACTTTTAAGAGGGACCCATTTATGGGGGCTGGAAGATGTCGTTTTCCGCCCTCCGCCGAAGCTCAGTGCACATGTTGCGGGCCGTGTGGAAGGTAGTGATCTCCCTCTCCCTTTCCTCAGCCTCCTTGAATCCCAGGTTGGGCAAGGTGACATTGTATTACGTGTCGCTGTCGCTGCTAAGGCATTAAGTCCGCCTTTGTACCTTTTTGCATGAAGTCCTCTTATCTGTAACGAAATCTCCAGGAGTTTTGCGTCAATTGTTTAACTATTGTGTCTGCTAATTGGACAGTTGAGCTCATAAATAAATAAATAAGGAGGCTGCGGAAAGGGAGAGGGAGATCACTACCTTCCACCCGGCCCGCAGCATGCGCACTGGGCGTAGCCGGAGGGTCGACAACGAGCTCTTCGAGCCCCCATAAATGAATCGAGGGATCCATTTATGGGGGCTCGAAGAGCGTCGTTTAAATGTCGTGGGGGGTGTCATACACTGACCTCCCCTCGCCCCCGTGACCTCACAGTGAAGGGTTGCGGAAGGACCGAACGTTCCTGCGACCCCCGACGACGTAGTTGTGAAATGGAACACCGGGTGGTTTTTAGTCACTGGGTCCGCGTGGTAATCAAATAACTCTGTCTGTTACGCTTTCACGATGAAACGGCTGAAGCAATTTTCATGAAATTTGGTATGTATATAGCTTGAACCCCAGGGAAGGACATAGGCCACTTTTTAGTCCGCAACTTTGTCTGCATCCGCGATAACCGACATTTAAGCAGACGAAGTCGCGGGCAAAAGCTAGTAAAATTATAAATGCGAAAATAACTCTGTCTGTTACGCTTTCACGATGAAACCGCTGAACCGATTATCATGAAATTTGGTATGAAGATAGCTTGAACCCTGGGAAAGAACATAGGCTACTTTATAATCCGCGACTTTGTCTGCATCCGCGATAACCGACATTTAAGCAGACGAAGTCGCGGGCAAAAGCTAGTATGCCATAAAACTTATCCACTCTCGGCAGTACTGTCGCTTTTTATTAGCCAAGGATTTTTTAAAACAAACGAGTAGTTTCAGAGAGTACCTCCTACATCCAAACTTAGAAACTCTACGTCTAAATTAGTGTTATTCTTCGCCGCATCTGCATGTATCGTCCCGAAGTAGGTAATGTGTGCCGTAGCTTCGTTTGTTCTGACACTAAAAATTTATCGCGATAAAAGTAATGGCCACATTAGCGGCTTCGATATTTGGCATGAACTATCGTGCAATAATCCAAGATGGCCGAAATCATTTCCAAACGTTTAACTCTGGACTACGGCTTTTTAGGGTTCCGTACCAAATGGCAAAAAACAGAACCCTTCCTCCTTTCCTTCCTTCTTTTCGTCATGTCTGTCTGTCCGCCGGTATGTCACAGCAACTTTTAAAAAAAAAATATTATAAGAACTTGAAACTTGGTAAGTAGATGTATTCTGTGAACCGCATTAAGATTTTTACACGAAAATATAAAAAGATCAATAAATTTTGGGGGTTCCCCAACTTCCCCATACTTAGAACTGAAACTCAATTCTTTTTTTTCATCAAACTCATACATACGTGTGGGGTATTTATGGATAGGTCTTATAAAATTACATTGAGGTTTCTAATATAATTTTCTTCTGAACTGAATAGTTTGCGCGAGAGACACTTTCAAAGTGGTAAAATGTGTGGTTTGACCACTATCTCACCTGATGGGAAGCGATGATGCGGTCTAAGGTGGAGCACGCTTGCCTAGAAGTAATCTATTAAGCTGAGCCTATCCCATATGATGATAGGCTCAGCTTAATAAAGCGTAGATAAATTAAAAATTGCTAGGCTTACCCAGACCCCCATGCGACTTCTTCGCAAACACCTTTATCACGCAGTGCCAATGACATGCAGTTATCGAGAAACTGGATCATTAATATAACTAAAAGCAGAATACGTGTTTTGTTTAATGACATTGTTCACAATAGTTGTTAGAACTACAAAACAGAAGAATTCGTAACTGTTTGCCCATTTTCCTGAACATTAACTTTTATACGTAAATTTAAAAAATAATCGCATTCTGGAAGATAAGAAGTCATTAGTTAAATAGGAATGAAATAAAATAATAATTAGGAATTATTATTTTGTTTACTTCTATTATTCTACGACCGTTACATAATTATTTCAGACCGCTTCCTATTTTTCAGTGATAAGAAAACGTTATTTTTCCCTCTAGGCATTTTCGGTTATAATAATACAATAACTAAAATTTAAAATTATAATTATGAATAAGTATTTGACAATAATACATATTAGGTATTACCCATACTATAATATTACTAGCTGTCGCTCGCGGCTTCGCCCGCATGGTTGGTTGATTAAAAAGTAGTCTATATCCTTCCCCAGGCTTCAGTCTATCCAAATCAATTTTATCACAAACGGCTCAGCAGATTAGCCGTGAAACATACATTCACACAGATAAGCAAACGGACAGACACATACTATTATTTTTGGAGAGGGTTACTTATAGCGGTTTCCCTTGTCGTACGGTAGCAGCAAAAAATAAAAACTGAAGGGATTAGAATATAGTATGTACATTGGTAATTTTCAACATGTTTTGAACTGGCGTCTGGCGATAGGAAGTAAAAGAACCGAATCGATGGTAAACTTGTCTTGGTATTGTGAAGGTCGGACAAAATCCTGGCATTAGGACAATTCATATAAAACCACGTATGACATTTTCTTATACTTCTTTCTTAACGTCGAGACCCATCTGTATCACTAGAGAGAAGTTCTCTTAAAGGTTCAACTGGCTCGTCTATAGAATGATTGGCTACTTTCCCACCCGAACAACACATACCTGCTGCTTCTTCTTTCCACTTAAGAACTCCGCAAAAGCAGTCTTCATCTCATCGCTTCTATTTATATAAAGTTGTGAGTTTCATAATCAAGAGTCCCGTCACACCCAAACACCTCCCACGTGTTTCTTGTACATGTCTGACGTCTCTGTGCTACCCTTTCAGCAATTGCACATCTGTGAGATTCAGCTGCTTCAAAGGTTTCAGTGGCTCTTTGTCACCTGCTGCTGACGCCGAGCTTGGGACTGTTCTCGTGTCCCCGCAGTTCGTTGTGACAACAGATACTCAGCATGCTGTTACCGTCGATTTTGGGAATGTTCTGGTGTCTCAGCAGCCCGTTGTGACACCAGATACTCAGCATGCTATTGTTATCGACTTTGGGACTATTCTGGTGTCTCCGCACCCCGTTGTGACACGAAATACTCAGCATACTGTTGCCGTCGATTTTGAGACTGTACTGGTGTCTCCGCAGCCCGTTGTGACACCAGACACACAGCATGCTGTTGCCGTCGATTTTGGAACTGTTCTGGTGTTCTGTTCTGTTCTTGCCTGATCAGTTGCTCTGTGTGCCGCCTCTCGGACCACCTGCTCAAGCCCTAGCAGATTGGCTTGTTAAGACGTTTCAATATGTCAAGCTATGTACATAGTTTGGGCTTGTCAGAGCTTTGTGAAATATTAGAATTAAGCATACGCGACGTTTAAGTACTATTTAAAAAAATACATAAGTACATGCTGGGTAGTTTTTTCCAAACTAACAACTAAAATCATTCCAATAACTAATGAAGAGAAAAACTAAATTTTCTTCTTACACCACCTATACCTAATCCTTATTCTTAAAATAACAACATTGGAATCAAAAATTAATCTTCTTCTTCCTTCCGAGAATCTCATTATTTGGGGTTGGGTCTCCTCACTTTTCTGCGCTAAGTCAGACGATCTTGGGTAACTTTGACCACGATTGGAGCAACTTTGAAGCTGCCTTGTACGAATTGATTACGAATTCCGTCCAGCCGGGTTACATCTCCCTCCCATTTAAGAATCTTCATTTCGTTGGCATTATGTATCTTTTGATTATGTGTATTCTTTGTTATCCACCATTTGGACCCACAGAGTAGAGCCGGTTGGACTGGCGTTTTGTATACTTCCCTTGGTCTGTATGGAAAGAACAATGGCAGCCACCCATACATTGTTTTAGTTGAGATTAAATTCCTACGTCTTTAAATGAAAAATATCTTATTTAATTCAGCATCACCTTCTGAATTAGTTTGTGCAAGATATTTTGTTCAAGAAGGCCGAGAATAATAGATATTCAGTCATGAATTTTTGTAGGTTATATCTATGGTAACTTTTATATTCCAAATTGAGGAAATAAAAAGGCAATATCGCGTTAGTATTTTCTTTACCTAGTTAATTCAGAATGAAATGTCTTGTAAAAATATTGTTTAAGGTTGGTAATCCCAGTGGTTATAAATACTCTTTGGCCTTACCTTATGTATACAATAGGTATCTACTACATGTATACATCGATCATATCGTTTCTACTCTGTGCATAGACAGATCTGTCTATGACTCTGTGTCAATTACCAAGCAATTATTTTTAGATTTGGGTTACTAGCCTTTTTGCTAGTCATTAATCGAAACTAATTGATTTATTTTTATACCACAGTATTTTTACATACCTGCAAGAAACCTACACTTGGAAATTAACTGTATTCATTTACTTACTCCGTTTAATTGTAATAACAAACTAAAACTAATTACAATACTTTAAATACTTACTGTCACTTGGCAGAATAAATATGAAATGGCAACACTAAACGTTAATGAAAAGTCAAATAAGTTTTCATTTAACATAATTTTTTTATCCGGCCCTAACTGGTTAATGTGATACTTTGAAAAATCGTAGAAAAATAATGTAATTTCTTTCGTATGTAAGTCACTTTTAGACGCTCAAATTTAAGTCAACTACAATTTCGCCATTGTTCTTTGTGGGTCATACAACATACCTGTAAGCGATCGCCATTTTCGCCACGCTACGTTAATTCTGTGTGTCACATTGGTGTCAACGTTAGTATCGGGTGTGAGCATGGAGCCTAAGTATTTAAACTTCTCTACGGTGGAAATTGGCGTCGTCCCTTAGCAGATGGTTTCAGGTGTAGTATTCCCGATGTAGATCTTTTTTGTTTAATCTATACTTTTTCATCATAATCTTGATTGCCTGTATAGCGTCAGTAGTTGATCTGGATGCTGTGAAGCCAAACTGATTTGGAGGTATTTCTGTAATATTTGTCGACATTTTTTATTGATGACTCTTTCCCATTTCTTAAGCGTATATGAGGTCAGTTTTATAACCATGTAGTTTTCACGTTGTGCCACATCATCCTTGTTCTTATAAAAAGGTGTATTGAACAGCTTAGTCAGCCAAGCTACGGGTAACGGACCAAGGGTTTTCCAAAGGTCTACAGGGATCACATCAGGCCCAGTAGCTTTTCTGTTTTTCATTTTAGACATAGCGTGTTTAACCTACTAAAATCTATCTCGGGTATGGGTCCAGACGTGGATTCCCAGGGTATGGGATCCTCATTTAAAACAAAAATGAACCTATTGACTGAATTTTTACAAATACAATCTAGGTATACCGAAATAAATAAAAATACAATCCTATAGCGCATTTCAACGTAATCAATCAATTAATGTAAGTGCTCCAGTCAATCTTATCGTGATATTTTTTAAACTATTTGTCCAAATTACCTAGTGTAAGAAATAAAGTTCATCTACATTAAATACTGAAAGCGACAAATGTATTAATTTTGTTAAGAATCAGCTAAAAACATCAATACCCACCATACATTCCCTAAAATGTGCATTGTAAAAAAAAAAATTATTTAAATGTATTTATGGCTCATAATTTGGGATATATTGACTTCCACATAAGAGGTAGATATATGCTGTCGCGGACTTTTGTTTACCATACATTGTTTTCGTGTAACTCCAACGGTTTTGGCAGCGCACGCCAAAATATCTCTCAGAGGGCAGATATTTTTCCGACTTACTTGATACTTATCTTGATATTATGGTTAAATTACACAAAACCTTTATAAATTGTAGCCCATGTGTTATTCTGATGTATAAGCTATATTACGCTATATACAGCCGTTTTTGCGTGAAAGAGGAACAAACATCCATCCATCCATCCTCACAAACTTTCGCATTTATAATATTAGTAAGATAGGAAGTAAGATAAATGCGAAACTGAGTTTATCTGTTTGTTAAGCTTTTACGGTTTAACTACTGAACCGATTTTGAGATTTATTTTTTATTTTTTACAATAATACATTATTTTAGTTTTTTTTTTTCTTTGCCAGTTTTGAAATTACTTAACATATTTTAATTAAAAGTATTATTTACCTATCATATATTAATAATATGCCTCGAAAAAGAGCTCAGCTTACTTTGGAGACTGCTACAGCAAAACGGCTGCAACTGCAACAGCGGACGAAAACATTCATAGATGACTTTTGTATTATTTAAACCTAATATAGGTATATTTTAATAATAACCCGGTCATATAAATAAAGATATTATGCAGTGAAGTTAAGAAGACAAGAGGGTATACAAAAGTATAATATAAAATATAAGGGGCAATAATAGGATCGCTACACTTTCACTTTGGAAATTAATTACTCCAGATTACGTTAATTTACTCATTTACAATATACTAAAGACTCGCCCCAGTGACTTACAACCGTATTCAAATGGATAGCCATTTAAATATGTTTGTGCTATCGTACGTGCACGGCTAGACCTGAACGCATAGGTCCACTAAGGACACTGCTACGATTCTAACCGGGCACGTTCCCTAGACTCTATCTACATGCCTTACTCAATCCTAAGACAGAGGACTGCAAAGCCCAACTGACATCGAGGCAGACAAGATTTCAGTATTCTTCCTATTCGCGTACTAATGTGATTATTCCCTTACGACAGACTACCCCTCTTACCAATTAACACAAAACTAGCACAAGTGCACCATAGACTCAGTCTGCAGCAGAGTAAATTGTTGTGTTTGGTATACGCCGACATGGTATGTCGTCATTTCATATCTCTTTAATCTTCCTCTGTTAGAGGTTGCGTCGCAGCATGTTTCAGTCGCTAAGCGTCCAAATCACGTGTCTCGCTAAATAGTGTCGATTCAAAAATAGGCTTTAGACCAATAGCCGGGTGTGATTTTAACGAGGCACGGACCCAAGCGTTTTTAGAACGACTACCAATTAAGTAGGGGAGCTTAGCAGAGCCTACCCCCATTCCCAGAGACATGCGTACAACAAACCCAACACAAAGTTCTCCGTGCGAGACCTTCTTTGGAAGCAGTTAACATCAAAAATATTTGGTCTATTTAGAATAGATAATTATTATACCATTAGTATTATTTTAGTTCGGCATTATAGCCTAGTTTGATATAAACATGAAGCTACTATTATAAAGATTTTAAAGAATTGAGTATGTACGGTTCTGCCTTCCATATTTAAGTGGCAGTTAAAAGTCAATTATCGTCAGCTGTCGAGGTAGAGTTTAGCGGAAGGCCTTCCCCGTTTCCCTAAAACCAAACGCTTATGATGATTCCCTGCCAAGGTATGGATTAGGACATGGGCACATAATGTACGGTTAGATTACACTAATATCAAGCACTACCTTGTCACAAAATACCTAGAACTTACGCCAAAGCGACTGCTCTACGCTATGCTTACTCAACTACGCAGAATGCTTCGCTGATGCACCTACGCAGATTGATTTTATCTATGCAAACATTACTATGCTGACATTGCTACGCGGATGAACATAATTTACAATACTATTAAACACTATCATGTAAACTATTCAGTAGTTGCGCCATAGCTAGGATAAATAATTAATTATTAGTCGACCAGCAGCAGTGTCACCTGATTGCTACCTATAGATTACAATACAAATAAACGTGCACAAGGAATAATATTTGAAATAACTTAACTATTAAATTAAAATAAGCTCACCAAATAACGCCTCGAGTGGATTTGATTAAAATACTACAACTTTAATTACCAGACTTGCTTCTCGCCTCGGCCGATTTCCTCTATCGTCTTACACTCACTACCTACTCTCTACATCAACCTAGCCTCTTCGATCTCACCAGACTCCTAACTTAACTAGCTCAGCCTATAATCGACCATTTACTCTTGTAGTCTCAAACTGACTGCACATGTTCCCTCACTTCCGGAAATCTGTTAGGTACCTAACCCTTTGTTTTTGTATCGTTTCTCAATTGTTCTAAGACCCTTTTTTAAAGTTTTACTTGGACCTCCTTTCAGCCAATTCCTGGGATGCATATATGGTAACCAGATGTTGACTCTAGTATTGTGCGATCCGATAGGAAATCGGATATTTTACTCGTTTCTTAGAATTTGTTGAAATATTGCTTTTGACCTGATGGCTTGCAATTAAGCTTGTGTCTCATCAAACCAAAAAATTGTGTTTCTAAGGGACTCGATCACGTGGTGAATTTAAAATAAATATAATATTATGATTTTAATTAGGAGTACGTGACAGACAGTCACACTATCAAATATTCATAAAATGACTAGAAAAAGAACTCCGCTTTCTCTGGAGTCTGCTACAGCAAAACGTATGTGACTGTTGCGCAGCAATGAAACAAGTGATTAAAACATGCATAGGTTGGCAACCAGTAGGTAATCAATGAACAAAACCGTGCTAGAGAATCAAACGTTCAACGTTTTCAGTATTTGGCCCCACAAAAATCCCGAAGTTTTTCGAATCGTGAACGGGGAATCAAGCGCTAAACGGTCCCACTGTTTGGCCCCATGGAATTTCCGAACTTTGTTAAACCGCGAACGGGAATCAAGTGTTGAATGTTTTCAACGTTACGACTACGACTTTACAGAATTCCCGAACTTTTGCGAACCGAGAACGGGAATAAAGCGTTTCTCACCGTTGGGCCTCACAGAATTCCCGAACTTTGGCGAACAAAGAACGGGAATTAAGCGTGGAACGTTCCCACCGATTAGCGCAACAAAATGCAAAAACAAACGTTAAAATAAAAGTATTAGCGATAAAATATCGTGTACGCAGTAACACTAATTAGATACCTACTCGTACATACCCATATTTTATAAAACCCCACTAGGTATATTTACCCATTTCCTTATTATTCCTGTTTCCGTACCATTTTTACTATAATTCCACATTTACTGATTATGGCGTGATGTATGTATGTACCTAAAATAGCTTCTTAAAATAATGTACTAAAAAATAACAAGTATTTTACACTCTTAAAGTAATGGAATATATTTCAGTAGTAGCAGTAGTAGTTAACGCGGGTGAAACCGCGGGGCACTGCTAGTGTGTGCATGTGCATTATAAAAAAAAGAATTTAATTTGGGATATAAAGGCTTCCACATAGATAGATATATGCTGTCACGGACTTTTATTTAGAACTTTTTAAGACAAATAATTCTGCGATACATTATCTTCGTGTAACTCCAACGGTATTAAGGCAGCGCACGCCAAGATAGCTCTCAGAGGGCAGATATTTTTCCGATACAAACATTCCAAAATCAATATTAATAATAATCAATATTTTTGTACAGCATATTAATTATATAAGCTGCAATGAGCTGCTCCTGTTTAATAAAATTTTGGTAAGCACTCAGAGGGTAAGCAAAAAAATTCATTTTGAGCTGCATATAAAAATAGCAAAAAGAAATCTGGCGCACGGCGGCCGCTGCCGCCGGCACGCTCGCTTTGGTCGCTCGCGTTCGCGCGTTGTGTGCTCACAGTTCAAACCTAACCGTTTCGATTTTTACTAACTTTATATTGTCTATTAAGATTGATTACTATACTAAATCATTTGTCATGAAATGCGTTGCCGCTGGACTCAACAAAAACACAATCCAATTAGTTATTTTGCTCACCATGTTTGAAATATGCATACCAATCTAATACACTGCTTATAGACATGTTTTCTCTGCTGGTCAAACATGAAATCTGATTGATTACTATACTAAGTCATTTGGCATGAAATGCGTTGCCGCTGGACTCAACAAAAACACAACCCAATTAGTTATTTCGCTCACCATGTTTGAAATATGCATACCAATCTAATACACTGCTTATAGACATGTTTTCTCTGCTGATCAATCATGAAATCTTGCTGATCAAGTAGCTATTTTGCGGACTGAATGTTTATTATGCAATCTCATGTTATTGTAAACTGCCTATTTATGATTTAATTTTTGACCATTATCAAAATCCTTTAGGTTCTAAACGACCACTTCCCAAAACGTTCACTTTCCCAAAACGTCCACTTCCCAGAATGTTAATTCTCTAAATGTCTATTTCCCACTTCGTCCACTGTCCCAAAACGACCACAAATCTACAATGCCCAAAAAGTCCACTTTCCAAATAGGTTTATTTAATAAAATTGTTCATGAAAATTGGTCATCTGCTTCACGTCACGGGGTACATAAAAAGAATACTAAAAAGAAATGAATCTATCACATCTATAGAAGCCGGTCAAATAGTCATCCTCATCCAGCAAGGTATGTCTCAGCATTATTATCATCTCATTTTTACCAAAATGGTGGTTACGCTCATGGAGACTAAAGATATCGATGAACATAAAAACATAACATGAATATAAAAGATGTAAAAACTAGTTAGTTATAAATACTTGGTTTATTCAAATTTATTTAGTGTTGTGACCCAAGAAAGTCGTTTTTATTTATCTTCTGTTTTAGAATTATTAAATGTTAAAGAATTTTGAAAAACGGACTAATTGGGAACGGGTCGTTTTGGGAAAGTGGACGAAGTGGGAAATAGACATTTAGGGAATTAACATTCTGAGAAGTGGACGTTTTGGGAAAGTGAACGTTTTGGAAAGTGGTCGTTTAGAACCTAATGGATCAAAATTACTTACGGAACAAGGACTGCTGCCTGTTTTTTTTAATTGCAAACAAAATCTTTGTATGCCCACCAAATTATTGAAATGCTGTATTTTTGTGGCTCACCAAATTTTATAATTACTAAACATTTAATTTACTTCTTTATAACATTAGTAGGATTAATGTCTGCCTCGTTATGTGACAAAAATTAGTACTTTTCGATTTGCTCTAAACTTTTCGTCAGAATTAACCAGACTTTTACCCATTTTGGCCATATTATTATTATTATTATTAAAAATAACTTTCTTTGGTCAATTCCCTGAAGAAAGTTAGTTATATGGTCCAATCTCAAAACTTTCACTAAAAGGTCTAATCCCTAATTATACATCAATAAATTTTGCTTGTCACTTTTACAGGGTGACTGATAATTAGTGATTGATACCTAAAGCACAAATTGTACCAATTACTGGGACCACTTTTTTCTAACAATCAACTAATCAACTAATTTTGGAGTTATATTTGAGGTCAAAGTAGCAATTTCTTTTTTTGAGATTTTATATGAATACGCCATTACTAAAATTAGCTCAAAAAAATCGCTAAGCTGACAGGTACCGCACGTTTTATATTCATTGCGTTTTTGTAAAATAAAAGCACAATTTGTTACCATTACTCAGTCACTGGGTAACACGATACCCGTTGGTAAGACTGGTTGCCAGACTTTTGAGCATCTGACTGACTATTCGTAATTTATTTATTAAAGTGAATCGTATTCGACTTTGTCAAAAGTTCTTCAAGTGAAGCGCCATAACTCCAAAACTGCTTCTCTCTTGGTGATTTTGTTTTTTTTCTGTGTGTTGGTTACTGCTTAACCGGACAATCCTGTGGTGCCTTAAAAAGTGATTTTTAGGGCCTCCAGCCAGGGCAAAAACTTATAAACTATGTGACTACGCTAAGGGCACCCCCTGTTGGGTACGAGCCTCGGCTTAGGACGTCACTGAGAGAGGGCAGCAAAGGGACAGGCTGGATCGGGTCTCCATTAATTAGGGGCTATTTTAAAGCTAAGGGCTCAGCGACGCGGGCTGGCGCTAGCAAGGGTCAGGGGGGGGGGGCGTTACGGGGTCGTCGCGAGGGACCTCGGCGGCGAGGTCGGAATGACGGTACTCTGTGTCTGTGTTTAACTAATGTGCTAGTGGCCCTATTTCTTTCTTGAAGGAGGGTAATAGCGTCATCTGGATCGGATAGGGTATGGCGTGGACGACGGATCCTGCTAATACGGGAAGGGGTGTATCGGGCGGCTGATACAACGAGCGGGTTGCGGTGTTTCTCCGCTTGATCGAAGAAGGGCTTGCAAGCGCGCTTCATGAACTGACGGATGGTCGGGAGTTTGAGATCGAGATGCAGGTTCTCGTTGCGAACATAGAACGGGGCGCCCGTTATTTTTCGCAAGAAGCGGTTTTGTAGGGATGCCTTTACGTGTGCGAATACAGCACAGGCGTAGGTCATGATGGGACGAATGCACGCGGTTTAGGTACGCAATTTGCACTTGAGTGACAATTTGCTACGTGCATTCAACATACAGTGAAGTCTACCTTGAGCGAAAGCGGCGCGCGAACGCACCTGCTGTATGCTCAGCGAAGGTTAGGTGGCGGTCGAGAATCACTCCTAGGTATTTGGCTTGCTTCTCCCAAGGGATAGGCTCGCCGAACATGGTTATCGGACTGGGAAAGGAGGGGTTGATGCGCGGTTTGGAAAACCGCACTGCCTGACTCTTGGCGGGGTTGACTGTGATTCTCCATCTCCGGGACCAAACGCCTAGTGCGTTTGCGGAGTCTTGGAGGATGCGGGCTATGCGGACTGGGTTGAAACCAGTGCAATAAATGGCTATGTCATCGGCGAATAAAGCCAAATGAGCCTGTCTGTTCTTTGGAATGTCACTGGTGAACAGCGTGAAAATGAGAGGGGAGACACGGAGCCATGGGGGACTCCAGCACGTGTGGGACGTGGAGACGAGAGTGCCCCCTCGACGCAATAACGAAAGGTGCGATTCGACAGAAAGTCTCGTAAGATCAGTACGAGACGATCCGGCACACCCAGTAGGAAAAGCTTGTTTATTAAGCCATTGTGCCAGACTTTATCGAATGCCTTTGCTATATCGAAGAAGAGCGCACCGGTCTTCAAGCCGCGTTGGAACCCAACGCTTACATGCTCGACGATGCGGTGGACCTGTTGGACGCAGCTGTGTTCGGTACAAAAGCCGAATTGCTCGTCGGGAATGAGACTCTTAGCTTCGACATAATCTTTGAGACGCTTATAAATAAGTCTCTCGTAGATTTTGCCGAGAGTATTGAGTAAACTGATGGGCGATAACTGGAGGGGTCAGACTTGGGTTTGCCTGGTTTCGGAATGCCGATAACAGTGGCTTCTTTCCATGCCTGAGGAAAAATGTTGTTGCTTAGAGCGCCATTGAAGAGGGCAGTCATTAGCATTATTAGGGCGGTGGGTAGGAGTTTAAACACCTTATTGGTGATGCGATCAGAGCCAGGGGCTTTGCAGGGTTTGAGCCTCTTGATAATATCCTGCACTTTGTCTGGGGTGACGGGAGGCAGAGGATAATCAGGGTCTTCTACGGGGGGAAGGGAGGCTCTACGTTTGACTTCAGCATCGACCTTGGAGAGGTGCGCTTGGTCTACTGGTAGGGAACTAGGAGAGCATTGTGACTCAAGGCTGTCGGCCAGGCATTCGGCCTTTTCGTCGTTATCGAAAGCGACGGTTTTGTCGGGTCAAACTAGTTGGACTTGGTGAAGTATGACCTTTGATTATACGGGCTCATTGTGAACGAAACCATAGCGCGATCTAATTCGACGCTACCGCCATCTAGTGAAGCGAAGCGTCGATATGGAAGTTTATAAGTGACAGATATTTTTGTTTATTATATATTATGTAATTTCTTATCAGTTTTTATTCCTCATTTTAGCACAATTATTTCTTGTAGCTTGTCTTTTTACGAGGATTACTCCAGTCATTTCAGTATGTGATATTAAAATGTACAATATCTCCCTATAGTTTCTAGCAACATATTAATAGAAACACGTGGTAGTGCTTTTTTTAGTATAGTTAAGTAGGTAGATAAGTCCTTTCCTTCAGTCTTGCTTTTAGTTCTAAGTAAGTGTTAGGTAGGTACCTACATATCTTATGTCCTGAGACCTGACTAATTGACTTTCTGTGACTTGAAATTGGATAATTCTATTCTTGTTGTGTTCGGTATTGCCAGGACAAGGTTTGTATGAAACAAAATTTTGGAAATGCGAAAAAAAAATTGCACCTGTGCGAAGCCAAACATACTTGTAGTAACTCTGTAGCGTATATAACAGATATACGCTTTCACGATGAAACTTTTGAACCGATTTTGATGAAATTTTATATGAAAATAGCTTGTACCCTGGGGAAGCAACCTTACTTTTTAATCCGCGACTTCGTCTTTATCCGCGATATTTGTCCTTCGTCTTTATCCGACATTTACGCGGGCGAAGTCGTGAGCAAAAGCTACGTAGTTTATTATAAGTTGAGGTTTCTTCACGATTTTTATCCTTCACTGATATCAGTGATGTCCAAAATCAACTATGGAAATACATAATATGAATAAATATAGGTACCTACAATATTTATAGGAAAAAGGATGACGTAACTGGTCACTGAATGAACAATACAATTGCAATCGGAAGCATTATGGTAGCTTTGTAATCTTGCTTCCTTCCTGTGCCGGCCACTGCGCGATAGGGTGTTGTCCACGGATATCTATGGTATTGTCATATCTTTAGAGCGTGTCTGAAAAGTCTAAGCACAATTTAATTTTTTTTTTTTGAAGTTATACTTCTTTAGGCGCGTTATGAAAAAATGATGAGAGTGAAATTTTACGATGCGCGCGCACAGCGTCACACAAAATTCTCACGGGAGTAATTGTAAACAACGCCATCTCTGACGTACATGCTGAACTACTTACTGCCTTCGTTGCTATTTTGTGACTCGAAGAAGTATAACTTCTCACGCGCGTACATAAGTACACACTGAATTTTTTAATCTATTTTTGACCGGTCTTTATGTAGTGTATGTGTATAGTATAGTCGAATTACGTATGTTTAATGTGCTAGTCTAGTCGTTACTTAAACTAAATTAATTACAATTACTTCAGTGGGTTGATTCTGTAAAATTCAAACAACAACTCGCATCTCACATCGCTATTCACTCTCACTTTGCATAAGGTTCAAAATGACCTTGAAATACATATTTAACACATTGAATCGGATTCGAGTGCGAAGTGAGCGTCGAAGTGACGGGGAAATTACCTTACAGAATGCCACTTCTTACGTCATCTCATACTTTATCTGTCAAAATCTCCCTGTCAATTTAGTTCAACTCGCTGTCATGCTCGCAAGGGTGGCGCTAGTGTGAATTCAAATTATCAACCGAGTTTTTAGAATGCCAATCAAGAAACTCACATCGGATTCAGATTCGAAGTTTAGAATGAGGTCTTACAGAATCACACCCCTGGTAGGGCACCAGATAGAATTAAGCTTACCACATTAAACATAAAGAAACACATACTTAAGAGAATTGAGACTTTCTGGCTTCTTAACGCATAATGACAATCTAAGATCTACGAATGGCAGCCAAGACCATCGGCTTTACGTGTTTTTCGAGGCATGGAGGGGTATCGGTATGAAATGTTTGGTCAGCCATCCACAGACCGACCGCGGCAAGCGTAGCTTAACCATGACCGATCGATCTGTATGGCTTTTACTTAGCCACGAGTTGTTGGATTTTGACTACTACGTTGTATTAGAAAACAAACCGGACAAGTGCGAGTCGGACTCGCCCACCGAGGGTTCCGTATATATTTGTAGGTACATATCTATACTTCTACACTAATCCATACCTACAATCCATACTTTAATCTACTTAAAATTATAAATGCGTTTTTTGCGACATAAACGGTCGTATCTTTTTTTCACGTTAACATAGAGGGTTGATTTTCTTACAGGATCAAGGGACCGTAGACATGAGTATATGGTATTAATTTCAACTCGATACCTACGCGAGATAAAGGGTCTTGACAGACAGACAGACGGACAACAAAGTCATCCTATAAGGGTTCCGTTTTTTCCTTTTGAGGTACGGAACCCTAAAAAACAGAAAAAAGCCAACTTTTGTTATAAATTCTTTATCTCCTTAGATCCTAAACATTTCCCGTAACTAAAGCACCGATGACATCGATTTAAGAAGGTACAGTTTAAGGTAGAGCGTCTCGTTGTAGTAAGTTGTCGGTCGTAGCCTCCTCGCCGTCGGAGCCATCGTTCGTGAAGGACTCTCCACTCGTTCTCGGATAGATCAGCGTGTTAGCAGCTGTGTGGTGGTATACTACACTGCCACCGTTAAAGGGTGAACCTGAAATTTTATAGAAATAATATATTATTATCAACCTATTTTACCACTGCAAGACAACTATCGACCGGTCAGTCTTTATCTAAGGGCTATTAGACCATCCCGCCATCTCCGCCTAAGCCTGCCACGATGTCGCTTGACATGTCAGCATCATCATGTCAACCTTTAGATGCCCAGTGATGGACATAGGTCTACCCCCAGGGGGTGAGGGGGGGTTAGCCGTAATCGCCATGCTGGGCCGCGATGCATGTTGACGTTGCCATGCTCATTGATTGGGTCGTGCGTTTGCGGCTCAATAATCGTTTAACATGCGGAAAATGTGTCCAACCCAATTGGGTAGATTAAACTATTTACCAATAATTCTGAGACAAAACTTGTCCAAAAACAATTTAATTTTAGGCCTGTGTAGTAAGCCTGATTAATTTTTAATTTATTTTATTTTACTAACAAATTATATTTTTTGTTGCTTTGAAATAAATAATTAGTCCATTGTGTTGGCAAAATGGCTAACTTAAACAAGTGACGTCACAAGTAATACATTACCATAAAAATTCTATGGGGGAATCGCGTTTTGACAGCTTATAAAAAGTATGTCAATTGATTGTAATTCCATTTTATCAATACTTCACGCGACGTGTGTCGTACGTTGTAGGTAGTCATTGTGCTTATTAAGAAAGAAATCAGTTCGGAAAGTTTCATAATTTATATCCGAAACTGAATCCACGTTTATTTAAAGAGTATTGTGACTTATTACCAAGCACTTTCGGTTATATTATTGCAGCTGTTAAATCCATTATTTAATTATTAATATCCAATTTTCAAAAACCTACTTCTATTGAGGAGAGGTTTGTTATTGACTTTACTTTTAAGGTAAGAAAAACACTAGTACTTTTATAAGTAAATATTTAATTATTAATAAACTATTGTGTCGCGTCTCGTCTCGACCAAAAGTGAGTTTATAAACGTATAGGATGACAGAAGAAGTCGCTGAAATCTTGGAAGATGATTTTATATGGTGGGTCAGCGCTCCAAGAAGTCGGGACGGTTCCACCTTCCATCTCGCTTAAGTGATAAAACATCATCAAAATTGACCTCGAAACTAACCAACAATAAATCATGGATCTCCAGTACAATAAGCGAATCTCAATATGTGTACTATGGCCTATATGCTATGTGTATTTCTGAAGTCCCCAGATAACCAACAGCTCGATGCTTCTTGTTTTAATGTTTTGTATTGCTAGATTACCTTCATTGTTTTCACATATAGAAGCAACAAGAATTATGTAACCAGTATTTTGTAAAAACTTGATTAAAAAGAGTGTCCGTGGAGTTTCTTGCTCGATCTTCTCCATAGAGACCTACCACATTTTGAAACGAGCACCTACCTTCAACTTTCTGATTGACTGACTCCTTAATAATTCAAAAGTGCCTGTAAACGGTTTAATTGAAATAAATGTTTCGACTTTGGCTGTGGCAGCAGCGAGTTACATTTTCGTATTCATTAACTGCTTACGTAGCGCTAGCGTCACGTGAATTAACGGTTATTTTTTTACTGGTACTACTTTAAGTTGAATAATTTGACACTTTTGACAGTTCAGTAATGAAAAATTATATTCGCTAAGCAAAAACAGTCGCTGAGCTCGAAGTCGAAATCACGTCTCTCACGATGTAGAGTTCGCCGTCGAGCACAGTCACGAATAGTAACGTTAGAGAATAGCATAGCTGTTTGCTATTTATGAGTTTTGTTATCTCCGAAGGTCGTATCAGATCTTCGCGACATTAATGTAAGGCTATCTCGGGAGTAATCCTTCTAATGAAAAAAAAGAATATAACGATAATTCTTAAAATCGTTCGACAATTGATAAAACATTGATGAACATACATAAAAAAAATGTGAGCTGTCACGGGACGCCTGGCAGATGTGAAACATCGACATTATTTTGTAAAAGTAATATGCAGAAAAGAACAGATTGTGATAGGAACTAAATATGTCATAATGATAAAATAAAATATTAAGATTTTTTTTCCAGATAACGATGACTATTTATTGAATAAACATATATTTTCATTAAATACAAAAATTTACGAATTTATTTCAAATCGTGACTACTTAATTCGTTTAATCAGTGACTTCGGTAATCGCTCAGTCGCTTGCGCATGGCGACGCGTCGCCACACCGTACACACTACTGCATATAGACTGTATATAATATATACCATCATATAGCGTGGCGACGCGTCGCCACGGCATGCGTCGCCACGCCAGAAATCGGTTCTACGTGCGGCTATAGATGTTTCACATCAAAAAAAGTTACATACAAACAAATATAATTACCTCCTCTTTTTGTAACGTCTGTTAAAAAGTAAAGTATGATTTAACTCGTAACATTCTAAATTAAAGTTCATTCGGGCTAATCTAAGGAACTCATAGGATGTATGCAGCTGAATACCAGTGTTTTATAATACTGCTATGCTATATGCTAATACACGATACCCCTTGGTAAGTCTGGTTGTCAGACTTTCTGGCTACTGAATACCCATTACGACTGTCAAAGACCTACAAATGACAGCCGGGACCAACGGCTTTACGTGCTTTCCGAGGCACGGAGGGGTCTTGGTATACAGAATTACTGTTGCGATTCTAAACACGAAACTACGTTATCCCCTAAGCTATATTTTATGGGAATAAATATAATGACCACTAAAAAATACTTATACTAAATATCAACATGTAGTAAATGGTCACCAAATCTTAGTGTGCAAAATAACCAAAATCTTTTTGACCCTTAAGGGCGCGTATTCGATTTAGCGCAAGTCAAAATCTAAACGGTTGCTAGAAGGGCGTAGCAGCATTGACAAATACTAGTACAATACAATGGTCAGAAAAACAAATACGCACGAAATAAGCACGAATCATTGAAATTGATCGGCAAACGACAGCGCGATGTTTTACAGTGCTTTTTAAAATAATTGTCTAAAATAAATGAGGTCGTATAACGGACTGAAAAAAATTCTGTATATTAAACATAATCTTTATTTTCATAAAATAAATATATCAGTGATGTTTTTATTCAAATACTGGTGAAAAAAAATTGACAAAGTGAACCGACTTTGTACTTTTTCAACATTGCTTTTTAGTACATAAGAATAAGAATAAGAATAATAAGAATAATAATATGTGGGGACATTTTCACACACGGCCATCCGACCCCAAACTAGGGAGACCCTGTACTATGGGTGTCAGACAGCTGATATACATACACAAATACATTTTTTTTTTGTAAATACATACATATGTAGATAAACAACACCCAGACACAAGGCAAACACATGTGCTCATCACACAAATGTTTACCCTGGGCGGGAATCGAACCCGCAACACGCTGCGCAGCAGTTGATCGCTCAGCCACTGCGCCAACCATGTTGTCAACATAATAGTAATATTTTCGTAATTTTGGCTCTGTAGTAGACTTTAAGTCTCAGTTAGAAAAACGCATAAAACATAATATTTTGGCCTATTGTAATGATTGTATTCGTCCTGAAAGTAAACTCTGACGTCTATTTGCGTAAAACGCTATGAAAGGATTGTCTTCGCCTTAAAAAAACATAATTAAAAATTATACTTTTACTCTGTAGTTCCCTAAATCAAGATATAATCTTTCTAAAACTGTAATTTTCTTTAAATAATTTGCTCACATCATTACGATATTGCTCTGTACAAAACGCGAAAACATGAAGTTTTCGTCACGAATCGATTATACGCTCTTTAGTCCCTCCTGGGGCGGATCCGACATGGTAAGGTTGGGTTAGAACGGTGAGCCCCTACGGAACCAAATCGCTTTTATTTCTACAATACTTTAGGAAACACAATTTTGGTTTTATTCTATTTACTCTTTTTGGTGATCATTTACTAGATCTGGAGGTTCGTTAAACATAAGCCATATTTTATAATCTCGAAGTTAAGGATCCTTCAAAAAATGCACGCTTACGAAGTCGTGGTAAGAGCTAGTGATTTATAAATCAATATTCCATTGATGCTCATACGGATGGCATAAAGTAACTCGATTAATAATGCAACAATCTTCAGTTACCGTGAGAGATTAATAATTCCCATCATTATTCCCGTATAGAGGTTCAAAATGTATGATAATGTGTAGCACGTTTTACGTTTAGTTCCTGTCGCAAATGTCTTAGAGACAATATTTCCGCCGGTCTACCCATTGTCGTGATGGGACGGTCTTGGACTACACTTTTATTGTAGACTAGCTGTGCCCGTGGCATCGCTCACGTGGACCTAAGTAAGGAAATTATTGAATACTATGACTTGTCAGTACTATTCTCCAAGTGAAACTGGTGGAAAGTTTTGATTGTGGGTTTTTCGACTTGAGAATTGAACCAAAGCTTTTAAGACCACAGGAACGCAAAACACAAAAATTCTGGGTGTGACTGTGTGGTGGTGTATATTGTTTTTGAGCGTATTATATGTATGTCATATTCATTTTTAAAGAAACGAAAATTCATCATCATCTGCCTAGCCTTTTCCTAACTATATTGGGGTCGGCTTCCAGACTAACCGGATGCAGCTGAATACCAGAGTTTTACATGGAGCGACTGCCTATCGGACCTCCACAACCCAGTTACTGGGTAACACGATACCCCTTGGTAAGACTGGTTGTCAGACTTCCTGGCTTCTGACTACCCATAACGACTGCCAAAGATCTACAAATGACAGCCGGTATCAACGGATTTACGCGCTTTCCGAGGCACGGAGAAAACTCGGTATGAAAGGAATGGTCACCCATCCACAGACCGACCGCGGCTAGAGTAGCTTAACCTTCGACCGATCGATCTGTACGGCTTTAACTTAGCCACGAGCTCCTCTTAGCTTAAAGAAACGTCTCCATAATCGACGATCGTACATAATCAATGCCCCAAAGTCCAGTGTCGATATAAAAGCGATTTCTTCACACAAATGCATAATTTCTACCGGTTCAGCTGCAGATGTACTGGCACTATCGTTGTTCCAAACAGCCGCATTCATTCTTTTACATTCTCGGCACTACTTGACTCGGTCATATGGTGTTTTATTGGTACCATTTAAAATCTCTTGAGAAGAGACCTTTCCAACCGTATACGATATCTGTATTTTAATTTGGCTTTAAGCGCGGCCGACAATTTCGATATTTTTTTTTTTTAATACCTTATTACATTCACCATCACTATTTAAATATATACAATCGATAGATTGTGACAAGAGCTAATGATTGAAACGTAAACGAACGTCGTAGGTTTTCCGAGTCAAAAGTTATACTAAGTGTAAATCTCAATACACAGCAAAATTACCATGAAAGGGCGATGCTACCCCCTCCCTCACTTGGCGTAATGAATTCTTTGATTCTTTAGCTATCCTATGCTATACTTGAATTGAAGATGGAGATGATAGATGTGAAACTGCAACACCAAACTGTATCCCCCGATTTTGTTATCATTTGTTTTTTTTTACTTGCTCCCCTATGTAAGCAATTTTAAAGACGTATTCACGTCAAAATTATAGATTTTTATTTATCAATATCTATAATAAGTGTGTGACTAATTTCGTTCAGCCCTTTTAGCGTGTAAGAGGTACAAAACATCCATCCATCTATTCTCAAAGTTTTCGTATTAGTAAGTAAGCAGTAAAGGGGCAGGCCTCCGTGGGGTTTCCGGGCTAGAATAGCACCCACCCATTTAATCCCGAGGATGGCGTAGGAGGTGACTAAGGGAAAATCTGGAAGTCGGGCAGCAGCGGTTTCCGTGTACTCAACAATTTCACTCCCCAAGACGCCTGCCCTTCGCAGACGTCTTGTCAGGTGGGGAATGTGGCGACCCCCCCCCCCCCCTACCTTATGGGGAGACCTTTGTTCAACAGTGGATGTCTTCCGGCTGATAATGATGAAGAGGGTAGGCGGTTCGCAACTAGGAAGCAGTAGAACTAGCTGTGTCCGCGGTTTCGCTTAACCAACCTAACTTAAGGAATACCACAAGATGTCATCACAATCCTCCATGTGAACCTGGCCTGAGGGCTAATTCACGTACCTAATTTTATGACGCGCCGATGAAGTTGTAGTGCAGTTGCAATTAAGTTCAAGTTTGAGTGATAAACAGTATTCTTGTAATCTTTGAACGGCGCGTGAACAACACGTCAACTGTACGACAACCAAACTTACTTATGGTGGGCTAATTCACGTAATTTTATGACGCGCCGATGAAGTTGTAGTGCAGTTGCAATTAAGTTCAAGTTTGAGTGATAAACAGTATTCTTGTAATCTTTGAACGGCGCGTGAACAACACGTCAACTGTACGACAACCAAACTTACTTATAGTGGGCTAATTCGCGTAATTTTATGACGCGCCGATGAAGTTGTAGTGCAGTTGCAATTAAGTTCAAGTTTGAGTGATAAACAGTAGGTATTCTTGTTATCTTTGAACGGCGCGTGAACAACACGTCAACTGTACGACAACCAAACTTACTTATGGTGGGCTAATTCACGTAATTTTATGACGCGCCGATGAAGTTGTAGTGCAGTTGCAATTAAGTTCAAGTTTGAGTGATAAACAGTAGGTATTCTTGTTATCTTTGAACGGCGCGTGAACAACACGTCAACTGTACGACAACCAAACTTACTTATGGTGGGCTAATTCACGTAATTTTATGACGCGCCGATGAAGTTGTAGTGCAGTTGCAATTAAGTTCAAGTTTGAGTGATAAACAGTATTCTTGTAATCTTTGAACGGCGCGTGAACAACACATCAACTGTACGACAACCAAACTTACTTAAAGTGGGCTAATTCGCGTAATTTTATGACGCGCCGATGAAGTTGTAGTGCAGTTGCAATTAAGTTCAAGTTTGAGTGATAAACAGTAGGTATTCTTGTTATCTTTGAACGGCGCGTGAACAACACGTCAACTGTACGACAACCAAACTTACTTATGGTGTAGCCACATAAGGGAAAAAATATTACTCACTAAATAATTGAATAGAATGTGAATATGACGTTAATATAATATTCAAATAATACCCTACTACAGATTTTAGTGCGCTTTAACTGTCATTTTGAGACGTCAAACGAATAGTAGAATACCGATCACGTTGCGTTCCGAAGCACGCACCAAAGACGCGCAACAGTAGAATGCCGTTATTGAGCTCGCGTGACGCGAGCATGTCGGTAGAGAATACGAAAAGCGTTGTTTTGATCGAAACTTAATTGCAACTGCAGTGCAACAACACTTCTTTAGTTACGTGAATCAGCCCACTGATCTCAATGGAAGCAAACACGACTGCTTAAAGTTGTGATTGTGGGTTTTCCATAAAAATTTGTGTATTGACGTTCATAGTTCTCATCATCAGCCGGAAAACGTCCACCGTTGAACAAAGTCCTTCCCCATAAGGTCTTCCTTGTTCTAAATGGTAAATTTTGGCAGAGATTTGATTTTATGTTGCACTGTCAACTGACAATTTTATCGTTACGACACAACCGCCGCATTAGAAACCTCACGTAAGAATATTTTGAACTTATTAGAAAAACGATAGTTGATCAAACACTCACTTTCATTGCTTGGCTTGTCCTCGCCGTTCCTTTTGCGCCAGATTTGCTGCATAACTACCACCACCCCTATGAAGAGGAGTAGAGAGACACCGCCTATGACTATCATCGGTATATTCATACCGGCCATTCTGAAAATTGCAAGAATTACATTTCAGTACCTCATCGACAATTTAGGAAAGTAGTGGACTTATAAAACTGAAGGAGGATAGAAAATTTAAAATGATGCAACTATATTTCTTTTGTATATATATATATTTTTATATATTTTTTATTTTGTACGCTGAGTACTGAGTAAGTTATAGGTGTAATTAAGAAACTTTTATTTTATATAGGCGCATTTATCGCATTGGGTAAAAAAAAAAAACCTGTAATGATAGATGTAAGATGGAGAAAAATAAATAAATAAATAAATATTTTACATAACATATACAAGGTGTAACGTCAAATACGCAAAACCTGAAAATAGTTTGATTAGAATAACGACCAGAATCAATTGAACAACTTTTTAATATAGGTCACATTTTTCAATAAATCTTCACTAAACATGATGCCCTGTCTCTTTATTAATAAGTCAAGCCATCACGTGCGCAAACCTGCCAAAATAGGTAAACAAACACAAATGGTTGTCGTCCAATTTAAATTTTTTCATACGTGTGATAATAATAGTTCTTATTTCAATGCAAATACGAGTCTTGGTCAAACTAAAACAGCACATAAAACCTTTGAATTTTTTTAAATGTTTTTTTTACTCTCAGAATTAGGTTAATTGAATTAAAAATCATTTGGGGTGTCTGAGGTTTTGCGTGTTTAACTTTACACCTTGTATATCATTACGAAGAGCAGGCAGAGATACGATGCCTGCCAAGAGTGGGCATTAAACCTTCCACTCCCCGTCCTTGATGGGCGAGGCCTTTGTTAAATAGTGGTTTTCCGGCTGCTGATGATGAGTTAGTTCCATCGTGGTGTTCTATTGCCACTAACCGGATACAAGTTCAGGCTTCGGGCTTCTACTAATAAACTGATCGAAAATCTAATAGAACTTTCCCCGATCTAAAAACCGAACCTAGGAGCTTATCTGCAGCAGTAGCGCTTGCAACCACTAGATTAAAAGGGCCGATTTTTCAATCCTCAGATAAACATCCAGATAGACTTTATTCGATGAATAGCAATATTTAAGATTTATCAATGGTCAGATAGAACTTAATTGTCGAATAAAGCCTCTATCGGAGGAATAAAGTCACCTGCTACTTTAAGGGCTGGTTAGGGTTTTATCGGCTGGATAAGTTTTAACATTTTCTTTATGTGCGTTTTGGTTAAACGACGCCGCCTACGGTAATTTGTTATGATGATTGTGTTTGAAACAATTGACGACTTAGCAATCTAGGAAGAACGTGAAATTCTTACCTCATTATTCAAACCCCCCTGACAGAAAAAAACGACTTTTACACGAGAGTTCTGATTATTTCAACAACGAATTTTGGAGATTTCGCTAGAAAAAAGATACCTTAGAGAAGTAGTCTATGGTATACTTTTTCATTAATTGAGGATAAAATTAAACACTAAATAAAAAAAAATAAGTTATTTTTTATTTTCTATTACTGATCGATATTTGGTCACTAATTCCGCCAATAATAGAAGGTACTTCCGAACTAGTGAAGTTTATAGCACGCTCACGTTTCTGTAATGTATCATTTTTATACCACAAATCCAATATTTTAACAATAGATAATAAACACGATTTACACCTTATTACAGACACGGTATTGCAGACAATGACAAAAAAATTACAAATACCCTTTTTTTGCTATTCTTGTCTAACTTATTGTATACTGTATCTGTGCATCTCGCTTGCACATAGACAGTGTGAAGTTGGCTAGCATAGACCATTGAAAACTATTACCTTGTAGATAATATACGATTGAAAAATTAAAAATATTTATTGGCTTGTTAAGCAGCCAGATAATTTTATACGCTAGGTAACTATTCGACGACTTAACTGAGGAATGAAAAAACGGCCCTACAGAGTCAAGCACTAAGAGGATACTTTTAAAATTTTTGAAAATACGGTAAAATGCAATAAGGCCTATTTTAGAATACAAATTCAAAAATTAACAACAGTTTACGCAGTGACGCTATTGCAGTGAATGGCCATATCAACCAACAAGATATCAACATACATCATAACGATAGCTTACTTGACGTTATCAGCAACCACCTCCGCGGGGGCCACCGGGACTCCATAGGTGCAAAGTGTTTTGTTGGCACAATGACATTCTTTCTTATCCTTGGAGCATGTACCGCCGCACAAATCACAGTCTATCCTGGAATAAATCACGTAAAGTGTGTTAAATTCATTTTATAATCGTTATCTGCCATAATTTAAAGTTTTGCAAAGCTATTTACTTACGGTTTTACAGGTGTACATGTCTGTGTGCTGTCATCATATTGGAACTCGGTATAACATATACACTTTCCGTGCAAATTGCAAGTGCCATTCAAACATGGTTTATCGCAAGTCTTGTAACAGGTACTATTGTCTCGGTCATTCTTTTCATAGCCTTCATTACAGGAGCATTGATTGGGTCCCAAGCAGCGTCCATTAGTACAGGGTGGTGAACAAATCGGTGTGCAGACGTCCTCTTTTAGGAGATATCCCGGGTGACATTGACATTGGTCAGGCCCTATACACTCACCGTTACTGCAAGAGTTACACTGTGGCACGCAGGTTGACTTTATACGTTCATATCTTTTAAAGCACTTGCAGTCGTTTGGAGCGACACAGACACCATTGCCGCAAGAGTCACACTTTGGCTCACAGGTCGAGTTTATTCGTTCATATCCTTCAAAGCACCTACAGTCATTTGGAGCGACACAGACACCATTGCTGCAAGAGTCACACTTTGGCTTACAGGTCGATTTTATGCGTTCATACCCTTCAACACACCTGCACATGTTTGGTGCAACACAGACACCATTATCGCAAGAGTCACACTTTGGCTCACAGGTCGAATTTATTCGTTCATATCCTTCAAAGCACCTGCAGTCATTTGGAGCGACACAAGCACCATTGCTGCAAGAGTCACACTTTGGCTCACAAGTCGAATTTATGCGCTCATATCCTTCAACACACCTGCAATTGTTTGGTGCAACACAGACACCATTATTGCAAGAGCTACATTTTGGCTTGCAGGTAGAACTTATGAGTTCATATCCATCAAAACAAGAGCAGTTGTTGGGCGCGATGCACTGTCCAAAATCACATCCGGCGCAGGTAGGCTTACAAACTGAATTGTTTTCTGTTTTCTCATATCCTACATTGCAAGTGCACTTGTTATGAGCAGTACAGGTCCCATGAACACACTCGGGGTCACAAATTGGGTTACATTTAAATGTATTACTCGGGTCAGCTTTATAACCATCATTACATTTACATTTGTTAGGCTCTGCACATTGCCCATTCACGCACACTTCATTGCAAATTGGTGTACAAATGCCATTTGATTTCCTGTAACCTTTATCGCACCTGCAGTCATTCGGCGCTACGCAATCTCCATGTTCGCAGTTGGAGCATGTTGATGGGACGCAGGTATGGCCAACGAGAGTGAGCGGAGGGATACACGTGCAGGTATCAATGTCAGTGCAGGTACCATTGATGCATCCCAGGCTGCATATCGGCAAACACTGGTCGAGGTCACTGTCGTACTCATATTGGTTGCAGCACACAACTCTTCTTATATTCTGTAATTGAGATTGCAAAAGCATATTTAGTGACTCATTCTAAATTAAAGGGTTCTATTTTGTTGCTCGTGTAAAGGATAGTTGGTGTAAAGGATAGTCTAAATATTTAAGGAATCCGACACTCACAAACTATTAAGAGCGTGTATTCGATTCGTGACGAAAACTTCATTCAATTTTCCCAGAGCTATATCGTAATGATGTGAGCAGATAATTGAAAGAAAATCTTTAACCGGTTTAGAAAGATTAAGTCTTGATTTAGAGAACTATAAAGTTAAAGTATATATTTGAGTTATGGTTTTTTAAAGCGAAGACAATACAACCATTACTGTATGCCAAAATATTATGGTTTATGCGTTTTTCCAACAGGATATATAGTCTTAAAGTACATTATAGAGCCAAAGTTACGAATATATTACTTTTAGTTTTTAAAAAAGAATGTTAAAAAAGTACAACATCTGTTCACTTTGACATTTTTTTTACCAGTATTTGAATAAAAACATAACTGATACATTTATTGTACGAAAATAAAGGTTATGCTTAATGAACAGAATATTTTTCAGTCCGTTATACGAAATCATTTATTTTAGACTATTATTTTAAAAAACACTATAAAACGTGGCGCGGAATCGTTTGTCGATCAGTTTCAATGATTCAAGCTCATACATCCTCGCTTACACACAAAAACAGACCATGGTATTGTACAAGTGTGAGTCAATGCTGCTACGATGTTCTAGCAATCATATATAGCAGCCGTGAGTTGCCCTAAATCGAATACGCGCTCTTAAAGCGGACTGTATTCATTAAAAAAATAGGGGTGAATGTAGATATTCCTGAATATGAACTTCTTACTATGGGATCAATCCTAAAATATGAGAGAAAAAATCGTCATGGTGTATTGCATTTTAGAATGGAAACGCTGATTTTTGTTTACATAATTATTTAGCTTTATGATTAGGTACATTTTAGTCAAGTAAAAAAAAAAACAAACGTACTTGTCGAGGTCCTCTCCCTCTGGCCCTGGAAAGAAACAAAACTGTATATTAGACACAACGCTAAAAAACATCGTCTAGATATACTTCACATGCTTTTTCCTCTACCATGTGACTAACCGTAGTGCTATTCTGTTATAATCTCTCTCGGTGTAGCGAGCTATCATCCGATTGTAGTGCTTTTTAAATCCCCAACAATCGAGACAGATGACAGCTCACTTTACCTAGGTGTTCACCAAGGGATATTGTAACAGAATAGACATACCGGTCTATTCCCCTATCTCCCTCGGTGAATTTAACTGAAGTGAGTTTGAAGTAAGTGGTCATCCAACCATGCAGGGATTGACAGCTTAAAATCACCGAATAGAGATTATTACAGAATCTCCGCAGAACCCGAATAAAAGAAGTAAATACCTATTCATTAGAGAACAATATCGTCATAAAGAAGTACCTGTGCTCGTGCAAATGGATAGAGAAAACGTGTAACATTAAAAGCAAAAGTTCAATATTGATGTTAAACACGATTGTTTCAAACAGTGACCGGCAGACTGAAAACTCATCATCTGCCTAGCATTTTCTCAACAATATTGGAGTTGGCTTCAAGTTTAACCAGATGTCCAGTGACCAGTGTTTTAAATGGAGTGACTGCTTGCCTGACCTTCACAACCCAGAAACTGGGTAACACGATACCCCTTAGTAAAACTGGTTATCAGACTTCCTGGCTTCTGACAACCCATAACGACTGTCAAAGATCAATGAATGACAGCCGGGTCCAACGGCATGACGTGCTTTCAGAAGCACTGAGCCTCAGTATTCAATAGATGGTCGCCCTGACCCATCCACGGATTGATCATGGCAAGCGTAGCTTAACCTTGACCTGTTGATCATTTGGTAATTTAGCAGCATTATTTTAATTTTGTAAATGTGAATACCATGGAGCCATTTACTAAGTATATTAATACTAGCGACCCGGCCCGGCTTCGCATGGGCCTATAGCCTTCCTCGATAAATGGACTATCCAACACAAAAAGAATTTTTCAATTCGAAATGTCCCCACATATTAACCAGTAGATCCTGAGATTAGCGCGTTCAACCAAACAAACAAACTCTTCAGCTTTATAGTATTAGTATATATAGTATTAGTATATATAGTAATAGTAGTATATTAGTATAGATATAGATATGTTTGACAAAACTTAACATGGCGGTTGGGAGTATTGTCATGCTCGCTCAAATGTCTCGCTGACGGTGGCGCGTGTGATGGATCATTCGGCTCCCTTCAAAATGGATGAGCTGAATGGTGCTGATTAAAGCGTCATGTTCGTGAACGGGCGCTGTCAGTAGAGATTGGTCAGCTCTTCTCTGCCATAGACTTTATTTTGCTTCTTTTTTATGTTTTGTATTACTAGATTACCTTCATAGTTTTCACATATAGAAGCAACAAGAATCATGTAACCAGTACTTTGTAAAAAACTTGATTTAAAAGAGTGTCCGTGGAGTGTCTTGCTCGTTCTTCTCCATAGAGACCTACCTACGTTTTGGAACGAGCAAATAGCTTCAACTTTCTGACTAACTGACCGACTCCTTGACAATTCAAAAGTGCCTGTAAATGGTTTAATAGGAATAAATGCTTAGACTTTGAATTTTGGCTTTGATCCATAGAGCTTTTACTTAGCAACGCTTCTTCTAAACTAAAGTGTACTCATCATCATTATCTGCCTAGCCTTTTCCTTTGCCTTCCCTTTTCCTTTGCTTAGCTATTAATAACATAACCATCTTTATTTGTTTACAAAATTAGAACCTTCTTCTGGTTTAATTTGCAGTACTTTAAACTAGTTACACATTGACAGAGTCCCGATACTGACGTATAGCTACTGTTTTATCAACATTTTACCGCGACATTGAGAATTGGTATATGTAATGGAAAAATTCGCAAAATAAACATCATTATCGTTCTAAATTGTGCAAGTTGTAGATATGATATTGTGTACATTGAACTATGTCTCATAGTTTGACATATTTTCCATCATATAACGATCTGCGAGCAATGGGGAGTAGCATTACCGGAAGTGTCAAGCGATAGATCACGTTAGAAACACTACCCTCCATATCTCAAGTTACAGATGTTGGAGAAGAAATAGCATAGCTCACTGGACACCTAAAAGAGGACATTGCCACCAAAGCCGACCGCGGCAAAGGCGGTATGACGATTCTATCTAGTTATGATTGCAGGGCAAACGTGGGCGGAGATCGCACAAGATCGGAAATTTTGGAAGAAGAAAGGAGAAGCTTTTACCAAGCAGAGGAACACAATAATAGGCTAATAAAAAGTACAAGTAGTAAAGTAGTACAAGTAAAAGTGTTTTCAGTAGGTACTATAAGTATACTAAAGGTATTAAGGCACCTATCCTATTGAAAACAAAATCATAGAGAGATAATTTACTTACAGACGGCCTGACTTTAACTGTGCTGCTCATTTTTGAGGAGATGAATACACAATCTATCTAATACCTTTAAACGAGCAATTCTTGTATATATATAATCTGAATCTCAGAAACGACTCTAACGATTTTCATGAAATTTAGTATGCAGGGGATTTCGGGGGCGATAAATCGATCTAGCTAGGTTTCGTTTTTAAAAAAGACGATAAAAAAACCGAGCAAAGCTCAGTCGCCTAGGTAATTTTAAAATGAAACCAATCCTAAAGTATATAATATAAATAGATACCACTAGGTATATTAAAAGTCAACCTGTATCTATACCTGATATTATAAGACTGAAAATTTTGTATGAACACACCTTATCTCCAAAACTACTGGTTCAAAACTTCTTTATGATTTGAGCCGAATAATATTTTAAAAATAAAGGGTCGAAGGCAAAATCTTTATATGGTTGTTGGCCTTTTATCTTGGCGTTGTCTCTTTATTTTGCAAATAATAATATATATCATAACTATGTACCCTATCACTGACAGTTCGAAAATACCGGACTATTAATACCTACATACTAACTACAAAACCTGATAAGCAATGAATCACTCTGTACTATGATGCAGTTTGATTTCAATGTATTAACAATCTCAAATTTATTTATAAACTAGTTTTTTTGCGGTTTCTTCTTTCGCGTGAGTTTTATTACGAATCTTTATTTTGTATTATAATAGAGCTTAGCTTAATTTTTTTTTATATTATAATAAGTTTGTGTTTGGTCGCAACTCGCCTGATCTTAAGTGATGACGCGGCCAAAGATGAAACGTGCTTGCCTAGGATGAACAAAGGTTATAATAATATTTATCAGGAAACAGAGGTGGAAAGTTAATTCCACAGTCTGGCAGTTTGCACAATAAATATGGAAGCAAATAGCTTGGATCGAGACCATGGAATTTCAACCATACCGCGGTGGGATGGGGAGAGGCCTTTGCCCAGTAGGGGGACAGAAATAGCAAAAAAAAGTGTATCTTCATCATCATCATTTCAGCCGAAAGACGTCCACTGCTGGACATAGGCTCACCCAAGTGTCGCCACATTGACCCGTCCCGTGCGACTCGCATCCAGCGGATCCCCGCAACCCTTACCAGGTCATCGGTCCACCTAGTGGGAGGCCTTCCAACGCAACGTCTTCCGGTTCGCGGTCGCCACTCCAAAACTTTTCGGCCCCATCGGCCATCCGTTCTGCGAGCAATATGCCCTGCCCACTGCCACTTAAGTTTGGCAATTCTTCGGGCGACGTGGGTAACCTTTATTCAACCCAACCCTTTTTTCTTTTTTCCGGGGTGGAAAATTCTCATGGATGTCCTCCGCCCTGCGGCGGGCGGAGGGATCTATCAGACTTTTACTGACTAAAAACCACCCCGGTGTTCCATCTCACACCTACGTCGGGGGTCGCGGGAACTGGAGATACTTCCGCAACCCCCGACTAGTACCGGCCCGCTACAGCGGGCCACTTTTCGGGTCAGGGGGGGAAGTGAGGTATTAGACTCCCCCCCGGACATCTAAGAGGGGCACGCGTGGGGAGGCGACAGACGTCCCCGAGTTTGCGGCCCCTGGACCCATTTAGGGGGGCCGGAAGAGGGCGTTATCCGCCCTCCGCCGACGCCTGGTGCGCAAGCTGCGGGCAGGGTAGGAGGTGGAGATCTCCCTTTCCCTTTCCGCAGCCTCCTTCTGCGACATGACCGTTTCGCAGAAGGAAACCACCGCTTTTTTTGGTACGTGGTGGAAAATCCTCTTGGATGTCCTGCGCCCTGGGGCGGGCAGAGGGGTCTGTCAGACTCTTACTGACTAAAAACCACCCCGGTGTTCCATCTCACACCTACGTCGGGGGTCGCGGGAACTGGAGATACTTCCGCAACCCCCGGCTGGTGCCGGCCCGCTACGGCGGACCACTTCTCTGGTCAGGTCCCAAAGCAACCTTGGTTCAACCCAACCCAAGTCAAAGCTATACATAAATTGTAATAAAATACTTAATCCTGTATACTAAAATTATAAAAGCGTAACTCTTTCTATCTGCTACGTCTTCACGACGAAACGGCTGAACCTTGAAATTTGGCATGAAGTTAGCTTGAACCCAAGGAGAGGACATAGGCTACTTTTTCATCCGCGACATCATCCACAATAACCGACATTCACGCGGACGAAGTCGCGGGCAAAAGCTAGTAAAGAATATTGGAAGGTGAATTATACAGGTGACAGTAATGTAGATGTGATTATAAATGTATGTGATGATTGTGAAGAAAAGAGTGCAAACACATGTACAGTGTTGGTATATTATGTATGTGCAATGTGCATCGCAATAAGACAGCCAGTTCCCCTCAGGGTGTTACCAGACCAATCGATCGATCGTCGATGATGATGGTAGAATTAATCAGTCGACGTCGATCGAGCTGCTTGATTATTATTACTGATGGATTATAGCTTGGGTAAATCGATCAACGTCGACCGATGCCATTGACCGGCATTCGATCGATTAGTTAGTGGAACGGTATCCGTCGATCAGCCAAAGCTACCACACCAATTGGTCAACGTCGATCGATGTCGATTGATGGCATCGATCGACGATCGATCGATTGGTTTAGTAACACCCACATACTCCCGGTTCCAATAACCATCAACGGATCGTTACATTAACAGGCCGTTTTTATTCCCAAAATGTTTTAAAGCTAAATAGTACCTATCTATGGTCATTCAAAAATAAAGAATACTTGGTATATGGGTGAAGTACGGGTGGTATTTTTAACCAACCGTTTATCGTATAGGAATCGAGGAGTAAAACCTAAAGATGATTGGTCGAAATGGCTGTTTTACTGTGTAATGATTGTACTACTGTGATCTCTGCTTACCTCTCCTCGTTTGCTTTCCTAATTTCACATAGTTTTTCATTCTCATTTAATCCACACGCTTCACTAAAGAAATAATCGTTATTTTATTAATTTTGTATTGTGTGTTTGTGTATAGTTTATTTAATATATTCTACCTAGTGTTGAATTTAAAGTAGGTATTGATACAAATTATCCGAGAATTGTATTTTAAGAATAGGTATGAATTTTATTGTTGTAGGTATGTCTGTTGTGTAATATTGACACGTTAATACATACTTAAATACCATGTACGTAAGTCCTAATATTATCTGAACAAGGTTCTAACCAACTAATGTCGTTACGCCGAAGATTTTTCAAAAACGCAGATGAAGTTAAAAAAAATCTCCGTTTAAAAGAAATATAGAAAAAACCTCTTACGGTACAACTTCTTCACAAACACCTTTGTCTTTTTTATTCAATGGTTCACAGAATTCAAACACCTGAACAGCGAGTATCACTAGTATCACAACACGCGCGGGCTTACGTTCCAACATTTTGTTCACATAGGAAATATCTTAGTTCCACAGTTCCTATGCAAATGCACGTTGTTGAACTATTTCCCTTATTTTATAAACTCATTAATGTACCACTGTTATGGACAGTGAGTAATGCGTGATAACAATAATCACTTCCCGGAGACGTAACTAGTGCTTGCCCACTATGTCCGTCCAACTACCAATTGCCTAAACTGTGAGTCGATCAACTTGATCAGCTACAACACGTTTATTGTAACAAAAAACCGAACAACTGTGAAATAAAAAACACTAAATCAAAATCCCTAATCAAAGCTTTAAATGTTATAGATATACAGGTGGTTGTTTTGTTGTAATGTCGCGATATTGGCTGGATGTGTTCGATGCGCGCGCGACAAAAGCTCACGAGTGTAATGCGGTAAATACTTGATGTCGATTACTTTTACATCTTATTGCGAAGTGCGAGTGACGGACAATGCCGTTTTGCATAACGTTAGACAGTTTTATAGACGTCCGGCGCTTTGTAATAAATTTTCGACGTGACGTCGTTCGGGATAAGAATACGTAATTATAAATCACAACACAATATTTGTATAATGTAACCGCACTGTGTACACTATTGTGTGAGGATGGACACTAAATGTCACGTTTGGTCGCGGCTACGACAAATGAAACTGTGGCTTCAAACTGACGAATTGAATTAATATTCTTATCAGTCTGTGCTTCAGTTGTACGTACCTAAATATACCTATAGGTATCTATATGATATGCAATTTAAATTTATAAGTACAATAATTCGTAACCAATCAAAAGACAATGCCCAATAAAACGCATTAATCGAATGTCAAATAAACAAAACAAAACTATATTCGATCGGTTTTTTACAATGAGTAATTAATACACAATCAGGCATTCATGTTATCAGTGTTATTCTCATGGCGTCAAGAACTACAGAACACACTAACAGACTACAGTCCTCTTAGACTACTTTCGCTTCATCCCATTCATTCATGCACCTTATTATTGACTTTTTAGGACGTCCACTTTCTGATTTTCTTTTATGTTCACCGTGAAATTGCTATAATGAGTTTTAATTACGTCAAACTTATTCTAAAAAAGCCAAAATTGTTACTATTGATTTCCAGCAAAACCATTGCAAAAATATCTGAAATCATTGTTTCAAAAATAACATAAAAATGGATGTGTGTGGTTCGTTTTAGCAGAAATAATTACAATTTATTTGTTTATATTGATTACCCGTTTCGCAAATAATATTAATTTAGTTTTTAGGCTTTATTTTTGCCAATCGATGATAGTAATAATCCCTTTCCTAATATGCTATAATTTGACCACACGTATTTGATTCCCGCACGGACAAATATTTGTATGGCCTACAGATAGTTGTTCCGGATCTCGCTGTTTATGTATGTGTGTAGATAACTAGATTATTTTTTCCTAATATGACGTTCAAAAGTGCCTTTTAATGGTCTAATTGAAATAAATGATTTGACTTTAACTTTGAGTTTATATTTTTGAAAACGCACTCACGACACAAGAGTATTTACTAGTCTGGGGCAACGTTTAAAAATATATTTTTTTCTTTTTTTATAAAATTCAACAAAAACACAATAAGTAATGGTCGTTTACTCATTTCGAAAATCGAATACTTTAACGCCAGCGGGTTTGCGCCAGGCCATCTCTATTTCTTGCATCCAGTCTCAATAAAAATCTATCTTAATATTCGTATGCAAATATAGAGCAACCTGTATTTGCATTTCAGTATCAGTCCACTAACAATAACGATTTCCTCGTAACAGTGTTAATTACATAGTATATAATAAGGTATGGATACATAGTTTAATTAACTATTTATCATTGTTTTGTGTTAAACGTAAACAGGATTAGCTATGGATCAAATTATTAACATAGTCCTGTCTGTAGGCCAATTAATTAGTGGTAGGCACAGCACGTGTATTTCAACCGACGTCAAAAATAGAGGAGGTTCTCAATTCATCGGAATCTCTTTTTTATTTTATGTATTTTTACCGATGACTTAAAAACGCCTAGACCGATTTGGATTTTTTTTTTTTTTGTTTGAAGCGGTAGATTTCACAGATGGTCCCATATACATTTTATCAAAATCGATTTAGCAAAAAGAGAGAAACACTTTTGGAAAAAACTCCAATCTTGTACTTTCAATCTCTGTTTTGACTGTGTTGCCGTTTAAAAAGCGAAAAATAAAAAGCATTTTTACAAAAAAACAACCATTTCCAAAAACTAAAAAGTGATAACAGAACACACATGACTTTAATTTCGGAAGACGGTTTTGTCTTTTTTGTTGTTTTGTATTGCCACCGACTTGCGAATTTTAGCTCAGGTGTGTTCTGTGCTAAAGTTATTTTTCACTTTTTAGTATTTGAAAGCGGTTGTCTTTCTTGTAAAAAAAAGCTTTTTGTACATAGTGGTGCAGATAGCGTCATATACTATACCAAATTACCGAAAAGGGGGGTAATAATAATAATAATAATATCCTCCCGATGGAATTTCGGTCACGGCGACCACTCTCAATGAAGACCAGCCAAATACGCAGGATATATTATAATGCACAAGTGTGTTCGCAATCTAAGGTGCACCCCTCTTCCCTCACTCTCATAATAGTCCCTATGGGACAATTCGACACTCCCGGGGAGAAATTGTGGGCTAATTCACGTAACTAAAGAAGTGCTGTTGCAGTGCAGTTGCAGTTAAGTTTCGATGAAAACAACGCTTTTCGTATTCTCTACCGCTGTCAGACACGCTCGCGTTAAGGTCGCGTCACGCGCGCGCAATAACGGCATTCAAACTCAAACTCAAATCATTTATTTCAAATAAACCATTTACAGCCACTTTTGAATTGTCAAGGGGTCAGTCAGTCAAAAAGTTGCAGCTAGTTGCTCGTTCCAAACAGTAGGTTTCTATGGAGAAGAACGAGCAAGAAACTCCATGAACACTCTTTTAAAATCAATGGAATATTACAAATTTAGGTTACATCATTCATGTTGAATCTAGGGGTACAATGTGAGAACAATGTAACAAGTTGTGCACGTTAAAAGAGGTCCAGTGGCAATGAAATTAGACAATTCAAAATAAATTTAAAATAACCGAGGCAGCTAAGAGATGACCAGTTTCAACTGATGGCGCCCGTTCACGAGCATGACGCATTCTACTGTTGTGCATTTTTTATGCGTGCTTCGGAACGCAACATGATCGGTATTCCACTATTCGTTTGAGGTCCCAAAATGACAGTTAAAAAGCACTAAAACCTGTACTGGGGTATTATTTTAATATTATAATAACGTCATATTCATTGAAATGTAATCGGTTCTATTCGATTATTTAGTGAGTAATATTTTTTGGTGTGAAATATATTTTGTCTCATGTGGGTAAGCCATAAGTAAGTTTGGTAGAGTTTGGTTGTCGTGCAGTTGACGTGCAGTTCACGCGCAGCTTACGCGCAGATTAAAGATTACAAGAATACCGTTTATCACTCAAACTTGAACTTTACTGCAATTGCACTACAACTTTATTGGCGCGTCATAAAATTACGTGAATTAGTCGTTCTTTACGTGCTTTCCGAGGCACGGAGTAGTCACAACACCAACTTCTATCAACTGCTATCGAGAAATTCCTGATGGGAATTGAACCCAGGACAAGGGGTCCTCAGCAGTCGCGCTTGCAACCACAAGACCATCGGGACCGAAGGAGGGTGATCAGTTGTCGACGCTGTCCCTACGGTATTTGAGTTCAGTTTTTTCTGGCCGTATTATTCACACAATGCCCATCTTTCATTCATCTTAGTTCTAGCCTGTTTTTAATAGCCTTCCCACATTCAAACTTAGGTATAACTTTTCTAGTCCTATGCTTTTAATATTCCTCTGCATCAGTGTAAAGAATATTATTGATAGTACTCAAACTGTTAAAAAGACGATCAGAAAGTATATTAAGGTGCGTACGGACGCACCTTAATATACAAAAATTAAAGTAAGACAAGGAACCCAATTTGAATGTAATAAAAATATATCTGCTAAAGCATAGCTGGGCATAAGTCACCCGAAATAAACTTCATTAATTAGGTACTTAACTCCTTGTACACAAAACACATTTTCCGATGCAAAAGTAACTTTCCTATATACACAAACAATGACACATTTTTACACTACACGCATAACAAAATTTGTTTACTCTTAACACTAGCGAGAATTCGTATACGAACCGTTTATTTGTCCAAATATACTAAATTTTCCCATACACACGTGGGTATGATACGCCTTAAATAAGCTACCACGGTCCACGTGGTAAAAATAGAAGATGCCCAAGAATATTAACTTCAGGATTACAAACGTGGCAATTTTGACAGCACCTTCACCGCACAACATCTCCTAGACTCCAGAAGTCACTTACAAATGGTTTACTTTTAGCACATGAAGCTACAATGGGTCCATTGGAAACACTACTTAATCTGACTAGTAAACTTCAACGAAATGATGAATAGAAAACAGTTGATATTATTTATTAACACTTCATGCACAAAGGTACAAAAGCGGACTTAATGCCTTAGGCATTCTCTACCAGTCAACCAAGGGTGGAAAGTCAAGAAGGCCAACGCGTCCATCACGTCACGCACTAAGCCAATGGGTATTTATCTCTAAGAAGACTTCTTCCCGGCTGCGTAGGTTTTGATAGTAACTTTTATACTTGCGCATAGAGCACTCGACGAGACAAACACTGTTTTTAGTAGATACTAAAACTGAGCTAATGGTCTGGCAAGTTCATCGATTCGTCAAACACATCCAGCGGTCACATTCAGAGGTTATAACTTTGTTTTTTTTATAAAAAATGTCACTCATTCTACGGTACGTTTTATGTATAATTAAGTGTGTATGTAAATAATTATGTTAATTAAGAAATTATAGATTATGTATTGTGTTTTGTGTAAAGCGTATTTTTTTCCTAAATTTAATAACACTTCTTGTTTGAAGTTTAAAGAAACACTGAGCTTATCCGCTATGTTAATCATTGACTTATCCTGGGTCCCCTATAAGGATAATGTTTCACGTTAATTTTAGTAACTTCGTGTAAATATTCCACGAATATAACGCCCCGTGAACGGTGGGTTCCGTACTTTATTAACTAATTAAATGAAACCAGGTGGTGCAGACCGCGAATAGCACCACCCTATTTCTAAAGTGGGTGTCGTAGAAAGCAACAGAGGGATATTGACCAGAGGATGGGCAGCAGCGTCATTCTGAATAATACCTTCAACGGCATGCACCTGCATCGGTTAAGCACAGCGATTACGCTGAACTGCCCCTTTGGGGATACCCAGCAGTGGTGACATGACAACAGACATGACATGACAGGCGAATTACTTCTCTATGGAATTTGTAGCCTGGCGCCGACAGTACGTTTTTGCTAATAACCGACTTCAAAAAAAGGAAGTTCTCAGTTCGACCTCAGTTGGACTTTGAATCTCTGTTTTAACTGATTTAGATGATAAAGAGGCACTAAAAAGTGGAAAATAAAAACTTTTTACAAAAAAGAGAACCGCCTTCAAAAACTAAAAAGTGATAAATAACTTTAGCACAGTCGGTGGCAATACAAAACAACAAACAGAACAAAGCCACCGACTTCCGAAACTAAAGTCATGTGTGTTCTGTGCTAAAGTTATTTATCACTTTTTAGTTTTTTTTTTTAAGGCGGTTCTCTTTTTTCAAAAAAGTTTTTATTTTCCACTTTTAGTGCCTCCTTATCACCCAAATCCATTAAGGAACGGCAACACTGGTAAAACAGAGATTCAGTCCTCCAAAGCTGGAAAGATGGAAGAAACGAAAACGTCTTCTCGGTTTTAGTTGTTCTTATCAAAAAGCGCTGAATACATTTCTGTTTGTTGTATACTAAAACCTTGTACAGAATGCAACAAACACTTTTCTGAAAACCGCATCAAAATCGCTTTGGCGAAACGGGAGATAATCGCGGACAAACAAACATACATACATACATTTATATATACATACATACAAACATACGGGTCGAATTGAGAACCTCCTTTTTTTAAGTCGGTTAAAACATTCAAAACCATTGCGCTGGGCCTGGGTTTTTTTTCCATAGGATTTGGATCGTCTCCTTCACTGAAAGATTTTCTAGGATTACTAGGTTTTAAGATTTTTGGTTGCAGAGGTGACTGTTTACTCTAACTTACCAGCAGATCGGCCATCAGCAAATAAACTAGAAATTAGGAGTTTGGGAATCTATTACGGATGTGAAGCTATCTCACAGCTGCTAAGATAATACTAGGACTAGGTAAACTTGCGCTTAGTTTAGTGAAATCTTATTTGAATGATAGACAGCAGCAGGTTCAAATAAACGGGGTGAATTGACATGGTTTAAAAGTACAAATGGGAGTTCCACTAGGCTCAATTTTAGGTCCTTTCCTCTTTTTAGTTTATATGAATGATCTTCTCCGGTTATTCAAAAACCAACCACAAATGGTGTTATTTGACGATCACACTTCATTAATTTCAAAAATAAATAGACGGGTTCAAACTCTTGACAACGTAAATAACGCTTTACTTAAGGTACAAAAGTGGTTCACGGCTAACAATTTAGTATTAAATGGAAAAAAAACTAAGTGCATCAGATTTGCTTTACCAAATGTCAAAAATAGTGATTGTAACATAGTATTGAATAAAGCGAAACTGTAATTCGTCGATAAAACCGTTTTCCTGGAAATGACGCTCGACTCAAGGCTACAATGGGGTCCTCATTTAACATCTCTCGCAGGACGGCTAAGTTCGGCAGCATAATTATGCTGTCACAAAGATCCGGCAATTTACTGATGTGGATACCGCGAGACTGGTCTATTTTAGTTACTTTCATAGTATAATGTCTTACGGTATTTTATTGTGGGGACGAGCTGCAGACATCGTTTCTATTTTTATTCTGCAGAAAAGAGAAATCAGAGCCATTTACAATCTGCGTATGCGCGACTCTCTAAGGGAACTGTTTAAGGAAATTAATATAATGACGGTGCCTTGTCAATACATCTATGAAAACATCATGTACGCTAGAAAAAATCTGCATCTTTTTGATAAAAGAGGTGACAGTCATAATTATAATACTAGAAATAGGGACCAACTAGTTCCACCAGGTTTCAGACTGGCTAAAGTAGATTCGTCTTTCATGGGGTACTATTTAAAGTGTTACAATAAAATACCTCCCCACATTGTTCAACTAAATGACACAAAAAAGTATTAAACGCACACTATGCAGCCGAGCATACTATAAATTGAGTGATTACATCACTGATAAAAATGCTTGGCTGGATGCTGGTCTAGCTCCACAGCCATAAGGGTTCATAGATTAATTTATTAGCATTTTTTACTATTTTTGGAGCTGCTGAAGATGTAGAACTACATTATCTTTGCATTGTATAAACTCAATGTATTTTGCACATGCATTCTTTAAAGCTACCATTTACGAGGTATACCTCTCATTGACTTCAATATGCCCTGGTGGTTGGGAGAGTCATGCTCACTTGAATGTCTCGCTGACGGTGGCACACGTGTTGGATCATTCGGTTCCCTTCAAAATGGTTGAGCTAAATGGTGCCGATCCATACGTCATGTTCGTAAACGGACGCTGTCAGTTGGGACTGGCCATCTCTTAGCTGCTTCGGTTATTTTAAATTTTGGTTTGAATTGTTATTACATATAACTATATTTTTCTCTAGACCTCTTTTAACATGCACAACTTGTTACATTGTTCTCACATTGTACACTTAGATTCAACAGAATAATGTAACCTAAAGTAAAATATTACTGATTTTAAAAGAGTGTTCATGGAGTTTCTTGCTCGTTCTTCTCCATAGAAACCTACTGTTTGGAACGAGCAACTAGCTTCAACTTTCTGACTGACTGACTGACAACTCAAATCATTTATTTGTAAATGGTTTAATTGAAATAAATGATTTGAGTTTGAGTTTGAGAATAAATAATGCTGGGATCGAGATTTTTTAACCGACTTCAAAAAGGAGGGGGTTATCAATTCGAATGTTTATATTATTATTATTATTTTTATGCATGTTCGGGCATAATTTTGTCATATATATATGTCGCAGGTTTTTCATTAAATTAGGTTTTTGATGAAAAACCGGAAGATGACACATTTTAAACTCAATTTCATCATAACTAGTTTGGGTTTATGATCAATTAGAGCATTAACATTAGAAACTGTTGCTACTTGTGCTACTGTTACTGAGGGTGAGGTGATCAGTGATCAATCAGGAAGTAGAATAATTGAAACAGAAGAAATGCTTATTGATAAAACACGAATATTTTTCTGTGGAAAGGAATCCACTGGAGCACATCGTTGTAGCGTTTGTTTCATCCCAGTTCACCAAATTTGCGAGAAGATATTTTCAGATTAAAATGAAGGGTATGGCTCAAAGATTCTATGTGATTTATGTCAAAAAGAACAAAACATACTTATCGAAAGGGAACATGACGTTGAATATTTAAAAAAGTCCGCAAAAAAAATGAAAGCAGCTTCTTCGGAAAAATTTGGAGAAATCGATATTGGTGCTACAATTTTAGTTGATGTGCCGAAAATAGATAGAGGGCTACAAGTAACATTATAGGAAAGGTAATTGATAAGAAGAACGATTTATTCAAAATTTTTAGGTACTTCAGCTGGGGTTCTAAAAGACTTGCTGCCTCGAAACTCCATTCAAATATCAACTACTGCCTTTAACGAACCTGTATCGACAAACGAACTGAGTTTGCGTGACATTGCTTCAAAGATGTCTTCATTCGGAGGCCAAGGTTTTAAAAAATGCTCGTGCGAAAAATCTAAAGTGCGCTGCTGGACAAATCGATGTGTGCATGCAAAAAAAAAAATGTTTTATGCAATTCTAGATGTCACAAGTCAACAAACTGTCCTATTAAATAAAGCATACTAGCAGATTTATAAAAAAAGCAAGCGTGTGGTAAACTTTCTTTACTACATTTTTATTCTTTTTTTAATTTTGAGTCAGTTTAGTCGTATTTAATAGTTACGAAATTTCATTTTCGCGGCTTATTAAAATCCGATTAGTATAGGTACTTACGTGAAATTGAAACATTTTATTTCATAATTAAGGATTGGAGGAGGAGAATATTGATTGGATCATGGATGTAAAATTTTGATAAATAAATAATTGTTTTCTTTCTACTAAATTGCTAATGATGATGGATTGTTTTATTTATTTCATTTACATTGATTTATTTGTCATAAAACAAAGCAAACCTGTGATTTTGTCAAGAACTTTATCATAAACCCAAACTAGTTCAGGTTTTTGATCAAAGATCTGGATTGTTACAGGTTTATGATGAAATGAAGTTTAAAATGTGTCATCTTCCGATTTTTCATCAAAAACCTAGGTTTTTGATCAAAAACCTAATTTTACGAAAAACCTGCGACATATAGACGGATTTGCAAAATTCTTTTTATGTTCGAAAGGGGTTTATTACAAAATGGTCCCACATAAATTTTATCAAAATTGATTCAGCCCTTTTTGAGAAAATAAACAAATTCCCAATAAAAAATACTTAGACGACATTTTAGTTTCTTCAATCTTTGGAGGACTTACAATCTCCTTTAAGTGTGTCGCCGTTCCTTAATGGATTTGGATGTTAAGGCAACACTAAAAAGCGATAAATTAAAAGACTTTAAAAAAAAAACCGCCTTCAAAAACTAAAAAGTGATAAATAACTTCTCTGTGCCTTTGTAACAACCATACTGCGATCGCCAACCCGCCTGCCAAGCGTGGCGATTATGGCAAAACCCCCCCTTTGTGGAAGGCCTATGTCCAGCAGTAGACGTCTTTCGGCTGAAATGATGATGATGATGATGATAAATAACTTTAGCACAGAACTCACATTACTTTACTTTCGGAAGTCGGTGGCAATACAAAACAAGAATCAAAGCCACCGCCACCGACTTCCGAAAGTAAAGTAATGTGACTGTGTTCTGTGCTAAAGTTATTTATCACTTTTTAGTTTTTGAAGGCGGTTTCTTTAAAAAAAAAAAATATTTTTGTATTTTTTTTAAGAGAAAACTGATAAAGCTCATGTCACATCAATAACTAAACTAAATTAAATTATCTTTATTGACATTTTTTATTTTAATATGTATTATTTCAATTTACTAAATTAATGACTTTTAATCACATATTTAAAATAGGTAGGTAATTTGTTAAAATGTAAATTATTTGATAAGCAATGGTTAGTGATGTATAGCTACCTTTTTAATTTATGTGTAAATTTGTTTCTATTATGGACTGTCAATGTCTTGTTCTCTGTACAGTATAGCCAATAGAGCTACAATTGTTTGTCGCCGCACTTAGAATTCTCAAGTATACGATATTATTATAATTATCTATTATTTATATGCGAAAAAGATTCGTAACGCGTTGCTTAAAGTTCAAATTTTACGGTTTAAGTAGGCTATGATATAATAAGTTTGCATAGTCGGTGGTATCTGATTGGTGTTGGACCAAAAAGGATCAATTATGTGATAAATCCTTTCTGAAAACCACCACCATTTTCAACAAAGAACGCTAAAAAGTAATTTATTCACTATATACAAATCATAAAAATCATAATAATAAAATTATTTACAATTCTAAGAAAAAGGCAGGAAGCTCAAAGGGCATCAAAAAACTCGTCCACATCGCTGTCAACGGGACACGTGCCCAACAGGCTGGCAGCATTGCCACGTTGTATGGCAATGCTGATTCTTTGGCCCAAGAATAGACCAGCCTTCGGGTCACGTGAGGAGTCGACCAGCCGCTTGGCGATGTCACGAATAACAATATGGGCACTCGGATTCCATGGCCCTAGAGTTTCCACCCCAAACGGCTCAAATATATAGCATCCAAGAAGGTTATTATATTTGCGCCGTTTGAGGTTTTCGGCACCTGCAGCAGCCGCCCCAGCACAACACGTTGTGCTAGGAAGATGAGATGGTGTCAAGGTGTGCAAGGGTGTCGACACAATACATGTTGCGTCCCACACCAAAGGCCTATCCAACTTCCAAGGCATTATGGTCATCCCATCTGGTCTCTTCCCATCGTCACGTGCCAACCCATTGGGTTCTAAAATAGCAGGCACCCCGGCGGTGGCAAGAGCACGACGGAGGATGTCATTGATGCTGGCGTGCCGCGCCATTCGGCCTGCGCTCCTACTGCAGGATAGGCCATGATGTCCGAGGCAGTCGACTGCTTCACCACACTGACAGCGATGTGGAGCCCCGCATGGAGCGCCCAGACGCAGGCATGTAGCGAGTCGGAAGGTATTATCACACAGCATAGTACCGATGTTGGGTGATGGAAGTGCCTTTAGCCAGAGGCCCGACTCCCACTCACCCACAGCCAGTAGGCGGGCACGCTCAGCAGAATTGGTGGACGTATGAATTAGATTATTCCGTACCAACCTGCAGAGCGGCTCATCCCACTGTCTCTGGGAAGATGGGTTCACGGGTCGATCTGTATCCGGGCAAGCCACTTTCCAGGCGTTCATCGCATCTGTCAAGCACGGCACTTCAAAGTCAACCAGTGATGGAGATACAATTTTTTTGGTTAACTTTTCGGTGCTGTGGACGGAGGACAGGAAAGCCTGGTAAACACTGGAAATTTGGCGGACGCCGAGACCACCAAAACGAATGGGCAGGGTGGCTTGTAGCCACGCTCGGTCATCCAGGGCAACATTTAAAACCGATGTTAAATTAAATTAACTACGATAAAAATTATCGGATCCCGGTAAAAAGTTGTAGTAAATTATAAAAAACAAAAGAAACGTTTATCAGCAGAACAAAGAGGACATTTTACTAATTAATCAAATAATGACTAATTGGTAAGTATTATACAGAATCATCATCTGCACAGCCCTTTTCCAAATACGTTGGGGCGACTTCCAGTCTCACCGAATGCTGCTGAATACCAGTGTTTTACATGGAGCGACTGCCTATCTGACCGCCATGACCCAGTTACTAGGTAACACGTTCCCCCTTAGTTAGACTGGTTGTCAGACTTTCAGGCTTCAGACTACCTATAACTACTGTCAAAGATCCACAAATGTCAGCCGGGACCAACGGCATTACGTGCTTGCCGAGGTACGGAAGGATGCTCGGTATGGAATAGATGGTCACCAATCCACGGCCTGGCCGCGGTTAACGTAGCTTAACCATTACCGATCGAGTCGTATGGTTTTTACTTAGGTAACCACGAATTCCTCTTGCCGTAAGATAAATAGTAATAGTATCTATAATTATATATACAATATATTATACTAATATTATAACCACCACCAGCTTGAGCTTCTTGGCGTTACTTTGACGTCGAATCTTAACTTTGGGTCATTTATTGAATCCAAGGCCAAACTAGCTGCCAAAAAGCTGGGAGTCCTCGCAAAGGTGCGAAAGTACTTCACGTCGGAACAGCTGCTCAACTTATACCAAACACAAGTTCGATAGAGCAGGGAGTACTGTTCGCACCTTTGGGATGGATCGGCAAAATACCAACTGGAGGCATTGGAAGTCATCGATAGACGTGCCAAAAGGCTCATTAACAACGACTCCCTGGTTAGGGCTAAGCTCCAGAGCCTTGAACATCGCCGCACCGTTGCTAGCCTTTCGGTCTTTTATCGGGTACATTTCGGAGAGTGTGCTTTGGAATTGCACAATTTAATTCCCCCATCCCCGTTCCATCATCGGACGAGCAGAGATACGGCGAAGCGTCACCGCTATATGGTTGAAGTTCCACGGTCTCGAACCAAGCACTTTGACTCCACATTTATTGTTCGAACTGCCAGACTGTGGAATTCCCTGCCCGCCTCTCTGTTCCCTGATAAGTATAATCTAAGTATCTTTAAGGCACGAGTGAACCGGTTCATCTTAGGCAAGCGTGTTCCAACTTAGGCCGCATTATCACTTACGATCAGGTGAAATGCGGTCAAACGCAAGCCTAATTAATAGTAAAAAAAAAAAAAAACTGGTTCGAATAGATTTTTTTTTCTTTTTTTATTTAGGGACATTTATAATCGCAATGCGTATGTCAGTCCCATCGTACCCTAAATACACATTGGTCAATCTGGGCCATGAACCTAAACAGACTCTTCACATCATCGCCATTTGGTTGAGACAGGATTTAATGGAATGTGCCTACTTCAAGTCTGTTCAACCTCAAGACCCTAAACAGGTAATTTCTCCCAGAGCAAAATATTTTTTTTGTTGGATAGTCCATTTATCGAGGACCGCTAGGACTAGGAGGGGACTAGGAGGGGACTAGGAGGGTCGCTAGTACTTAAATAAACTGGAAAGTAGGGTCAGCAACAAAAGTAGATTAACATTTTCATATCCTCGAAAAAGACACGAAAACAAATACGATGCAAGTAATACTTTACAGTATTTCAGGTCATAGTCAAGAGTTTATTTTATCTTGATTTCATCACTTTAGAGTGCTGAGTCGACGCGCAATGTCGGTGATTTTAGTTCTCTGGCGGATGACTTCATTACGAATTCTATCCACCAGAGAAACCGTCGTTCATGTACGATATCCAACCGAACATCTGCAGACCTGCTTAAAGAAGGACTTTTGGCCGAAAAGGGTCGTATATCGACGCTTCTGTGGACTGTTACGCGACACCACGCAGCGAAACACGACGCCGACAATGTAACGTGTGAAGAAATAGTTTTTAAGGTTTTGGTATGTTGTATTAGTATATTATTGTTAAAGATTAATTAATTTTGTGTATTTTATCTATGGGCCACAGTTGCAAAAGACCTTTGCCCTGCTGTATGATAATAATAGACTGGTATTACATTAATAAAGGTATTCGAATTCATTAACTACAACGCATTAACTAGGGGTCATAATAACAAAAGAACTATGCTTTGCAACTGCTTTGTGTCCATTTTCAGCACCGACCTACGCCAAATTGTGTCGTAGCCATTGTTAGAAACTAGGTAAGCATATTTATCGTTATGCTATCACCATTCTTGAGCTTATCCACCAAACACTTTTAATATACACTCGTACCTAGTCTAACAATAGTTACTAACCACTTAGAATTTTTAAGGCTATTTTTAAAAGAACGACGATTCTTATCCCTCCCTGGAAAAGGATGGATTACCAGATACTTGTAAACAAGCAATAATGTGGACTGGGCCAAAGCAAAATGGATCTACATTGTAGTTTTTTGCGTGACTGCTAAGCATGAAGTTTTTGGTTCGATTCCCGAGTCTGGCAAAGTGTTATTTGGGTTTTCCGTTAGGAATTTCTCACTAGTCAGAGCCGGTTATCCTTAAACTGAAGCCGCGTTTAAGGTATCGATGGTCGAATTAAATTCTACAGGCACAATCCTGTCATCAGCCGTCAATTACTAGGCCTAGTAGTAGTAGTATGACGGGCTGGTGTCCGCAACTCCACTAGGGAATTATAAAAATCATATGCAAAGTAAAACCTCGCAAAGCTCCTAGTATAGATGGTCTTAGTAACCGGCCACTTAAAAACCTATCTCAAAAGGCCTTGGTCTACGAGCAAATTAAATTTTCATTTCAAAGTCAGTGAAAAATTCTATCTGTTTAAAAATCCAAAACACCATAACCCATTAGTTTCTCCCATAGGTAAAACTAGATCAAGTAATTTATCGTTTTCAAAAACATACAATCGATATCGTTTACCACATCACTACTTTTAAAGTGAATAACAGTATGTACCTACCACAAGACCGACCGTGCTACCGTAGTTTTTAAAAAATGTATGCATATTACTCACTACTGAAAATTATAAAATATTTGTAGTACAAGTTACATACTCTATGGTACTCTTAATGTAAGAATGAATACTAAAAATATTTGTAATTTTATCCTGCGATCTAAATAATAATTGTATTAATTCGGCGCGCTACCTTACTAGGTAAACAGTGGTGTAATGCTTTTAAAATCAGTGCTAAGACTTTTATATTATGCTTTAGACAATACTGTGTTTCTTTATGAACTTTCTATGCAATTAAATTTAGAAATACATAACAGTCATTTCAGTGTAAAATGTTTGTAAAGGTAAGTTAACCTATGAATTACTAACATTTATGATTGTACACGGTTACAATAAGATCTTATTGTTTACACTTTGTATTTATCTTTTAAAAATCAATCAAGTTGTCAGAGTCGATGTTAGGAAAGTTGTAAATGACATCCCCGTGTCTCGGAAAACACGTAAAGTCGTTGGTCCTGCGCCTGATCTCTCTCCGGTCGTGTCGGATTGCTGTCCCATCCGACCTCAGATTATGAAACAAAAGGCAGATAGACCGCGCGGAACACTGAGAGTGAAGCCAAAAAAGCAAATACAAATTCAAAAGCGAATACATACTACATCATTAAAAAAACAAATAAAAATACAAATAAAAGTTCAAAAGCGAATACAATCACGAGATTGTAGGTATTTGCTTTTAAAATTTTATTTGCTTTTTTGGCTTCACTGTCAGTGTTCCGCGCGGTCTATCTGCCTTTTGTTTCATAATCAGAGTCAGGAGAATACTATTGTTGTTATTAGTCAAGAAAAGCTTTTGCATAAATCAAAAACAACTTAAAGAAACGAAATAAATAATGTAGCTACCTAAATATGTCTCGGTGCAACAGAAACCAGGAAAATAGAACAAAGACACAAACGTGTAACGGAATGTTATAGGAAAACAACAACCGAAACAACTAAAGTACCCTCCATCCTGTCACGTGTTACAGCTGCGCCCGCGCCGTTATCGATAGACTACTAGCTGCATATAACCGCAATAATAATAGGAAAATAAACTAGTAACTATTGCATTTTGTTGCTATTTACTGTAAATAACTAGGATTCAAGGTGACATGCAACTGCGTCAGAACGAGAAATCCGATAGCTGAGCGCTCTAATTAATAGGGATAAAATTAATTCCGTCTCTTAATTACCGACTAGTCGACCAACTAGTCGGAAAAGCTGACTATTCGGCCATATTTATATTCGGCAAGTAGTTGACAAAAAAGTGTTTTGTTTTCCTTCCTTGCAAAAGGTAACATCGTATGGAGCAGAGCTAGAAATTCTTAGCATTTCTAACATATTCCAGGCATACTTAAATCATAACAAGCTCTACATTTCCAGTATTAACTGACTTAACATTGTAAAAGCATTCCAAACAATGAGAGGTCAGCATAAACTGGAAATACATGTATACATCATATCTCTTCACACCAACTACAATCGTCACGAACTCAGAATAGTTTCCAAATATCCCACTCCGAAACTTGACAAGGTACGACTGTCACGTTCCTAATATTTGGCACTCACAATATCTAGGCATCATACTTTCTACGTAGACTAGAATGTACTGTGCAAGGAACGTGACAGGATGACAGGTCCTTGAATAGCTCAGCTTTATCACCGCTGCACTTTTATTACCTCTCAAACAGGAAGCTAACGGCAAGTTAGATTAACCTGTAAACCTATGTTTGACTAGTTATATTAATGTGGGGACAGTTACAAGTAAGTATTATACTGTAAAGGTATAGTGCCCGTGGAGCGTCCGGGCTAGAATGGCCCCCCATTTCATCCCGACGGTGTCGAAGGCAACTAAGGGAAAATTCGGAAGTCGGGCAGCAGCGGCTTCCGTGTACTTAACAACTTCACTGCGTTCCCCAAAATGCCTGCCAAGCGTGGGGATTATGGCAACCCCCCCCCCCCCTTTAGGCCTTTTCGCCAGAGAATTAAAGTCACCGATATTGCTCGTCGAATTAGCACGCTGAAGTGGAAGTGGGCTGGCCACGTCTGCAGACACAGATGGTAGATGGAGCAGACACGCTTTAGAGTGGAGACCACGTTTGGGCAAGCATAGTGTGGGACGCCCTGCACGATGGACCGACGATTTAAGGAAGGTGGCTGGCAGCGGATGGATGCGGGCTGTCCAAGACCGGGTTGGTTGGGGATCTCTGGGAGAGGCCTACGTTCAGGAGTGGACGGCAATAGGTTGATATGATGATGATGATAGTGAAAGGAAAAGAGGGAAAGAGGAAGACGATGACAAATGATAGGAGTGATGTAGAACCGAGTGGCTCAAGAAAGCCACGAATGGAAAAGGTTGAAGGAGACCTTTGCAGACTAGTAAACAGATCTATAGAAAACAAGCAAGAAGCAAGAAATATGGGACAAGATCAAATTCAAATCGTTATAGTAACTAGCACTTTGCCCGTGACTACGTCCGTGTGCGTTAATTAGTGAATGTTTAAATCGAATGAGGAGTTCCGGACATACCCCATACCCCATAGCATTACCCCATATAAACAAATTTTACGTCTTCAGAATATTTGTATAGATTTATTGATCTTAATAAAAGGCTATAATTTTTATGATTGTACTAGGTATACGCAAAATACGCGCGGAGACGTGGAGTGGCCCTGGCCCCTTATTCACAACCATTCGATACGTTTCCGTGTCGGTAAGGAACCGCATTCGACAATCTCATTTCCGACTTCAGTCTTCGGGTCGTATTTGAACTGTCAAAATTATTCGGTTTCGGATTTGTGAATTACGTTTGAAGGACCTCTTCGATATCTTTTGACTTTCGATTCGGTACGGAATCGAATCGAATGATTGTGAATAAGGGGCCAGGGGTGTTATTCTGTAAGACCGCATTCTAAACTTCGAATCTGAATCCGCTGTGAGTTTCTTGATTGGCATTCTAAAAACTCGGTTGATAATTCGAATTTACACTAGCGCCACCCTTTCGAACGTGTCAGCGAGTTGAACTAAATTGACAGGGAGATTTTGACTGATAAAGTATGAGATGACGTAAGAAGCGGCAATCTGTAAGATAATTTCCCCGTTACTTCGACGCTCACTTTGCACTAGAACCCGATTCAAATTGTCAAATATATCAAGATCATTTTAACCTTATGCGAAGTGAGAGTTAATAGCGATGTGTGATGAAAGTTGTTGTTTGAATTTTACAGAATCGACCTACAGGCCGTTATAACATACCATACGATACCATTGTACTGTACCTAATAATTGTACTGGAAACCCTAGGCGCTACCGGGAACGTTGGTAATCTATGATTACCGCCTTTGATTATATATAATGTCTAAATGGAGCGTCAAGTGCACGCAAACGTGTCAAAAAGTGTCAGCCAACTATTGGCTGACAAGTGCTTATGTAATCAAAGCCCAAATGCGTAATAATAATAATAAATGATTAATATATGTATAATAATATTAATTTATGTATAAATATATACATAATTGCTTACATAATCATTATTTACGCACACAGAGACGTAGATGCACAGTGTAAAACGACGCCTGCACGCACACATACTTGAAATTGTTGACTCGTTTTCTTTGTTATGATTGTAGGGCGACGCTCCATCTAGACATTATATAATCAAAGGATTACCGCATAAGGACTGATCCTTCCATCAATTTGAAAATCGAACTGCAAAAACTGTTACTGTTATAAAAACCCCTATAAAACCGGCTAGGAACTGAACACCGGTTCAATTAGATTGGGTACTTTTTTACTAGTATGTATAAAGTACTTTTTTATTTGTGATAATAAACGTGTTTATACATTTTAATTACTATGTTAAGCATACAACGATAACACTCTATTGTCGATAGGAACAAAGCCCCCCGGTGAAGTTATCGGACAAGGAAAGTTATTTATAAAGCGTTGGATGTGAATAACGTAGTTCTTTGTACAGATGCAACTTTGCAGTGAAGGTGAGTACAAGATATCATTGTAATACATATTAGGAACTAGCTTTTTTTTAATTTTGCCAACTATTTAATTATTTCACGGAAACAAAAAACTGGGATAAGAAAATGTCCTATGTGTTAAGCGAGATCAATACCTATATGTGCAGACGAAGTCGCATATTAAAAATTTGTCTACGTCCTTTCTTGGGGTTCAGGCTTAGTCTGTATCAAATTTCATCAAAATCGATTCAGTAGTTTAGCCGTGAAAGCGCAACAAACAGACACACTTGTATTCGAATTCGAGTATGGATTCATTCGTTAGTAAAGTTATCATTTATTATAATTATATTCTTTCATAATAGATTATTATAATTGCAATACACAATAAATATTTTCATTATTAATTTGCATTCTTTATCATTTGAAGCAATCATTTTTAGCATTTGTTCTTTCATAATAGATTATTATAATTGCAATACACAATAAATATTTTCATTATTAATTTGCATTCTTTATCATTTGAAGCAATCATTTTTAGCATTTGTACGTGTGGTGTCGGACGTAAAGAATAGCACCATCCCATATCTTCCCGTGGGTGTCGTAAGAGGCGACTAAGGGACTTACCAGAGAATGGGCAGCAGCGTTCTCTGTGCTTTTGTAACAACCATACTGCGATCGCCAATCCGCCTGCCAAGCGTGGCGATTATGGCAAAACCCCCCCTTGGGGAGGCTTATGTCCAGCAGTGGACGTCTTTCGGCTGAAATGATGATGATGATGATGATGATCATTTGAAGCAAATAAATGATTTGATTAGATTTTTATTGTATTTTATTTATTTTGGTCCATTCTGTATATGCAAACTGATTCCGTTCAGTCGTTCAAGCCTGATAGAGTAACACACATCCATCCATTCATTCACCCGTATCGAGTTCCCTCTGTGCCTTGGAAAGCACCTAAAGCCGTTAGTCCCGGCTGTCATGCGTAGATCTTTGGCAGTCGTTATGGGTTGTCGACAACCAACCTTACCAAGGGGTATCATGTTACCCAGTAACTGTGTTGTGGAGGTCCGATAGGAAGTCGCTCCATGTAAAACACTGGTATTCAGCTGCACCTGGTTAGACTGGAAGCCGACCCCAACATAGTTGTGAAAAGGCTAGGCAGATGATGAGGTTCTCTACACAGATTTAATAGCAGATTATCTCGCTTGACTGTCTTGTTGGTCTTGTGGTCGCAAGAGCGACTACTGAGTGTGGGGTCTGTGTTTGATTCTCAAGTCGGGCGAACACGGCCGCGTTTTTGGGTTTTTCCAATAGGAATTTCTCAGTAACAGCCCGGAGTTTGGACGTTAGCAATGCAACACCCCATGCCTCCGTAAGCTCGTAAAGCTGTTGGTCCTGCGCCTGATCTCTCTCCGGTCGTGTCGGATTGCCGTCCCACCGGACTATGAGAGTGAGGGAAGAGGGAGTGCACCTGTTTTTACACACACTTGTGCACTATAATATCTTCTGCATACTTGGCTGATCTCCGATAGACCGCCGAGACCGAAATTCAGTCGGGATTTTTTTTTTTGTTTTACAACGTTCTCTCTTCAGCAACCTAGGCTACATATACGCTCTGTGAGGGAATAGGGCGTAATCCCCCAGGTGAACCCAAGGCGGAAATGTTTACTTACATTGTACTGATATTTGCATATTGGTTGCGGTCACGTTGACCGTTGTTCACAGCTGACGTGCGCATGCGTTCACACAGCGAGGGTCCTGTGTGACCACGATAAGATAAACATAGCTTATTTTTAAATAATTTAGGTATTTCACCTCTGTCTAATTTTAATATTTCAAATGTTTACTCAATACTCAATACTAAAATTTATAAATACCGCAATCGTCGACTTTACATTAGGTCGAAATTCGCAGTATTTAACAAAGTTATGCGGAATCAAATTAAGTAAGAGTCGTAAGAGTCTATAATTTAGGTACTATCTCACGAGATTGTACTTAAACCGTCGATAAATTGTGAACTGTACCATACTACTATACAAATTGACAGTTTATAATCTCGCGAGATAAATTATGAACCAACGGAGTTCACAATCAAACTGTGACATAAAAAAAGTTTTTTCCAAAAAAAGTAAACCGCCTTCAAAAACTAAAAAGTGACACATAACTTTAGCACAGAACACACATTACTTTACTTTCGGAAGTCGGTGGCGGTGGCTTTGTGTTTCTTGTTATGTATTGCTTTTTTTGGAAAAGCTTTTTATTTTTCGCTTTTTAGTGTTGCCTTAACATCCAATTCCATTAAGAAACGGCGACACACTTAAAAAAGATTGTAAGTCCTCCAAAGATTGAAGAAACTAAAACGTCGTCTAAGTAACTTATTTAGGAATTGGTTGATTTTCTCAAAAAGGGCTGTATCAATTTTGGTAAAATTTATGTGGGACCATTTCGGAATACGCCCTTTTCGAAAAAAGAATTTTTCAAATCCGTCTATATATGACAGAGTTATGCCCGAACATACATAAAAAAAATATATAAACATTCGAATTGATAACCTCCTCCTTTTTGAAGTCGGTTAAAAATGCGAAATGATAGAGACAGAGACAAGGGCTAAAGAAAATATGGATGGATTGTGTGAAGACTGATAAGAAAGAAAAGGGAGTGATGATAGCATGGCGGCTTGCTAGACGAAATGGAAAAAGAAACGTGTTGTGCCGATCCCCGAGCAACATAAACATGGTGTTTCAAAGGTTGGATGGTTCTATTATATCCAAACTTTGATTCTTCTTCTCAAGGTTGCAGAACATATACTATGCTTCTAGTAATGAAGATTTACAATCACAGCGGTACCCAACTTCTTTTGTAAACACAAAAGTTTGTGAAGATGTTTGTAACTCTCTTTCATCAAATTCCAGGTACTATTTGGCACACACTATACATATTAAACATAATCTTAACACCTTAGATTCGAAACAGAATAAAATTTATATCCTGTTTTGCGTTGCCGTAGGATAATCCAGACTTTAGTTTAATTCTGAAGTCTCGTAGCGGGCTGTTGCTATTAACCACTGCTGGGACAGTGACCTCCTCTCTGTGAGGCACCTGAGGACTGAATCCAGTACGCAGGACTTATGCTGATTTGGCAGATGTCACATGTCCACGTCACATTAAATTCACCGTTTTTAGCTCTCTTTTAATGATCAATTTATTAACATATAAAATCACAATGTTTTGTTAAATGATAACAAACAGAACGATAGATGATTCACTGATTCGCTCGCAATTTGCATTGATTTGTGTCACGATTGAATATCGAACATAACCGAAGTTTCGCAAAGCTTTGTTCTACTTTTCAAGCTAAATTCATATTCACAAGACCACGGAGTAGTTTTCTTTTCCATGCACAAGACGGTGTTGCTAATAGCCATTCTAAGTATGACGTTATGTCTATAGCATCCCACTGTTGGTTACAGTCCTGGCCTTGGACCTCGATGAAATTCTTTTTCATCAATTATCTAGAAGTGTATATAAATATGATGATAATGAGGAAACCAGTTGTTATGTGACATCCACCAAACCGCACTGGGGGTACTAGTTTGGCGTGATGGATCACAACCCGTCTCGCGGAAAGGAGGTTGTATCTCAGCAATTGAAAAATATGGGCTGATTGATAAATTCTCCCGATACGCCACTGTGTCCAATCTCAGTAGAAACCAGCCAAGTTCACTGGAGATATGCAAGTGAACAAGTGCATGTGGAAACACAGGTTCACTCACTCTTCCTTCACTCTCATAATTCGGTGGAACGGCAATCCAACACTACCGCGGAGAGATCACGATCAGGACCAACGTCCTAACGTGCTTAAGCGTGCGAACCCCTTTCGTTTCGTTGGTCCTGCTTATAGATATAATTGTCCTGCTTCTGATCTCTCCTAGGGTGTGATTCTGTAAGATCTCATTCTAAACTTCGAATCTGAATCCGCTGTGAGTTTATTGATTGGCATTCTAAAAACTCTGATGATAATTCGAATTTACAGCGCCACCCTTGCCAGCGTGTCAGCGAGTTGAACTAAATTGACAGGGGTATTTTGACAGTATGAGATGACGTAAGAAGAAGTGGCATTCTGTAAGATAATTTCCCGACGCTCACTTCGCACTCGAACTCGATTCAAAGTGTGAAATATATCAAGGTCATTTTGAACCTTATGCAAAGTGAGAGTGAATAGCGATGTGAGATGCGAGTTGTTGTTTGAATTTTACGGAATCGACCTACCATTCTCTCACCACCAATTTCCAAACTTCGGAAAAACAACTTAAAACCAAATATCATTAGCGTAACCTAAAAACCGAACCCTTAACCACGGGGAACAGCAGTAACACTTGTGACGACAAAATCATAGGGGCAGGAAGTTGAATAATAATATGTAGTGTGAGGTTTGTTTATGTAAATGGATACTGTGACCTTCATGGGTCAACGGTCCATTTAGCACGGAAGTCGGCCCACGCTCCTCTGTCCTGCCTGTGGGAATATACGAAATGTATCATCAATGAATTATGTTTTCAATACTATTATATTACTACTATACTTACAAGGGTATTGCAATGGCCTGGTTAGAGTTTCTATCGTTATCATTAATTTTTCCATCTTTTACGATTCCGTGCTTCATCCCGACAGTTTGGGAGGTCATAGCCCAGGATTTGGACAGAACCAGTTATTTAAAAAATGAACGCTTCCCCATGCAAGGAATGTCTACTGTATCTTAGGTGACTTTACGAACATAACTCACAATACACAAACAAACAGACAGACCCGGAACAACTATTTGTTTACAAATACAAATTTATTCCGTGCTGGAACTGGACCCGCTATACGTAGCCCAGAAACCCATTCGATCAGCCATTGGCCAACGGTGTCATTGTTTCTGATAGATCTTTAAAAATTGTCGTTCAGTCTTGTCTCTGCGGTTTTGTACATTATGATCAGCTTCCCCATTTATTTTAGCGTCTGTTTTTTCCGTCATCTCGGTGTACACTTGACCGGTTTATTTAAAGCCATTCGCATTTATACTTTGTGCATTGCAGCTAAAAAAACTGATTAATTAATCACTACTGCGGTCCCGTCATTTCGGGGCCCATAGGTCGTTTGGCATACGGCAGACGTGTCTAGCTCAGTTCCATTTAAGCTGGGCAGCCTTTTGAAAGCCACGCATAAGATGGCGGAACGATTAACACGGCTTCCTTGTTTCATATTTAAGCTGGTTTACATCCGTACTAGGTCACACAAAGGTCTAGTTGAAAACCAGCGTCAGGAACAACTGGTCTGGCATTTTAAGCTGAAATGGGCCTGTTTGGCGCAGCCGTGGGGCACACAATAATGTTTTTTGTTATTGAATATCCTTTTTTATTATTAGTTTTGTGTGCACATGGTCTGTGTCAATAAACATTTTTTCTTTCTTTCTTTCTTAACCATTGGCAAGACATAGAGAAAAGTCGAGATCGATGGAAGGAATGGAGAGAGGCGTTTGCCCTGCAGTGGGACAGTACGGTCTAAATATAATAATAATAATGAATCACTGCCAATTTTTGTTTATAATCCTAAAACTCAGCGTATGCAATAAATAACTCGCTTAATGTAATTCATTTACCTACACGCCTTATCAAGCTAAGCTCAGTCGTAAGTTCGTAACTCAAACATTGCGGAAAAGATTACCATAAACGTATAATTATTTTGGAAGTGCGATTTGGCTTGTATGGAATGTGGTCGTAGTATAAAATTGTAATAGGAAAACAGTAGTTATGAAATGCGTAAAGTATGAATGAGAAATGCAAAGAGTATTGCAGAAATTATATCTGCGTAGAAGTATTTTCCGCCTCTCAAAAGACACGGCCAATTCACTGAACCATTACGGTCAACGTGTCGGCAACACCGAGATATTTACGGCAACAATTCCAAGATTGTCTAAAAATTTACAAAAATACCGCGATTTTTGTTGCCGCAACATGAAGTTTCAAACCTATGAAAACAATTTTTTTTTCCATCAATGTCCACAGGAAAACTTAGGGAAGTAAAGATCTCATAAGTTATACCATAACAATACATGAAATCATCAACATCAGTCGACCTCAAATCATCGAGTAAAGCTAAAATCTGTGACTCTTAACGCCATCTAGTTTTGTTTCCTTGAACTACTTTAAGCCGTTAGCAAACTGATCCACAACTTAGTGAATAATCGACGTGGTAGGTGGCGCTACTTGTACTAATAATTTTTAAATAATATTCTAAAGAGGTAAAATTGATTTCAATGTAGGGGATAATCTCCGGAACAACTCATCCGATTTCAAAAATTCTTTCACCAATAGGAAGCTACGTTATTCCTAAGTACTAGAGGCTATATTTTATTATCAAAACTAATTAGAAATCGGTAAGAAAATAATTAAATAAAAGTCGCGGGAAAACTGCTAGTATTTCCGCATGACGACAACCTCGTGAATTATGAGAAAGGTAAGGAAGCAAATTAGGTATCTTGACTTGGCTAGCGAGGTTGTTGACATGTGGTATGTAATAGAGTAATGGCCAACGGAATTATTGCCAAGAGCCTCGACCTACTCCTGAAAAGGTTCTCGCTGGGTAGTGGATCAGGGGCTTGATTCAGAAAGTGGTACTCTTGGACACTACGCGTATTGTTAAGAGATTGTTCTTTCAGGAGCCCTGACCACCGGTAGCTTTATATTTTTAAAGTCATTTATATTTCTTTACATTTTTAAATGTTCATATTTTTATACTAATATTTCAAAATGTAATTTGGATAAATGAGAATAAATAAGTATTATAGTCAATAATTTTAAATCTAGCACCTATTATGATTGTAATTCAAATTATTATAAATCCAATGGAATAATACTAATTGACGCTTCCTTAATACGTCATAATACGTACCTACTTGCTATTTATAAATTAGTTATGAGACTGGATACTAATCCAGTCCCCACACTTTATTTTATTTATTTATTATAGGTACCTATAGATTTAATCGAGTTTAGTTGTATTACTGCCAAAATTTGGATAAACTACGTTTATATGGAAAAAATTGTCGCGCAATGCCGGGAATAACTTCTTAAATAATACGAGAGAAGGCCCGAACATGAAACTGCATTCACTCTTCCGTAACCTAGGCAGGATTATAGTTAATCCTGCCTAGGGTTTCCATATAAACGTAGTTTATCCAAATTTAGTAATAAAACTAAACTCGATTAAATCTACAGGTATAATAAATAAATAAAATAGAAGTGTCTAATAAAAATCTATTTTTAACATTTTTGGCTATCTGTCTGTTTGTTCAGGTTAATCTGTGAAACGGCTGGACTGATTTTGACGGAACTTTCACTGGCCGAGAGCTGATGGGAGTAACTTAGGCGTATACTTATTCATATTTTATAAAAAAAAAAACAGGGTACCGCGAAAAAATAATAATAACCCGCTGATAACCGAGAATCACGCGGACGTAGTTGCGGGTATTAGCAAGTATTGTATAAAGGATAAGGACAATACTATTTAGTCTTGTGGTTAGTCAGTTTTCCGTCAAATAATATCCTTACCTTATTATTGATGCGGTTTTAGAACTAACAAATACTATACTTGATAACCTTAAAAATAAAAGTAAAACTCTAGCGATATTTTTAGACCTCTCTAAGGCTTTTGACACTGTCTCTGTCCCCATACTGCTCTCAAAGCTTGAAGACGTTGGTATTCGGAGCGTTGCCCTGGATATCTTTAAAAGTTACTTGAGAGGGCGCGGTCAGCATGTAAAAATCGAAAATCACCTTAGTTCTAAGAAATTTCTCACCTTTGGTGTTCCTCAGGGTAGCGTGCTTGGGCCTAGCCTCTTCTTAATATACGTGAACGAGCTATGCCGTTTGACACTCCCCAACTGTAAAATTGTAACTTATGCAGACGACACAGCTCTAATTGTTCACGGCCGCAGTTGGAATGAGGCGTCAATGAATGCTGAATTGGCTTGGAGTTCTGTTATGAAATGGTTAAGTACAAATCTCTTAACTCTAAATATCAGCAAAACCAAGTTTATAACTTTTTCTATAAATAAGTCTGGGCAACCCCTAACTCCGATCGCCCTTCTCGCGCACTCATGTTTGAATCAACCTCAGACACTGTCTGTGACTGCCCTCCACTTGAAGCCACTCAGTCAATCAAATATCTTGGTGCTATAGTTGACTGTCACCTTAAATGGCATCAACAAGTCAGCTCTATAGTGGGCCGCCGAAGAAAACACTTGTATATCTTCAAGAAACTCAGAGGTGGAGCGGACTTTAACACTCTAATTTCCATTTACCATGCTCTTGCCCAGTCAGTAATGGGGTACTGCATCACGGTATGGGGAGGGGCTCATAAGTCAGCGATGTTGCGACGCGAAAGAGCGCATAGAGCAGTCTTGAAGGTCCTCGCTAAAAAGCCGATCCGTTATCCCACAACGTCATTTTACTCCCTTTGCCAGGTTCTAACTGTTAGACAGCTATTTATTTTTATGACAATTACACCTATGCATTCCTATCTTAATTATGATCCAGAAAAGTGTAACAGTAGACGTCGTTCCGATTGCGTATGAAATACTGAACCTCGCAGGACAGCTCTGGCACGTCACCATTTTGCATACTTAAGTTCTAAACTCTACAACAAAGTTGAAAAACATAAATATTTACCACAATACCACTAGTCAATGTAAGAAAAAACTTGGCTTTTGAAATCTCAAACCTACGACTCAACAGAAACTCTCATGAAAGCTTAACTCTACTGCTACAAAAAATAAAAAAAATATATAAAAACACTCACACAAACAAAACTACTCAACACCGTATACACCCTACTTTATTATATTTGTAATTCTTAACCTAACTTATGTAATTTTACTCTAAGTTTTTTGTACCATTCTCTTATTTTGGAACATGTATCCTCTCTCCAGGAGACGGGCGTTGGCAACTGCGCCACAGTTTTAACTTTTGCAGCTGCCATCGTTTACATCTGTTCTAAATTGTATTTGTTTCTGTTCCAAATAAACTTTTTTTTTTTTATTAGTATACCTTATTCAAAATCTTCACATCTAGCAAGCCTTTACCTAACTATGTTGGGGTCTCCTTCCAGTCTAACCAGATGCAGCTGAATTAAAAATTAAAAAAAAATAATAAAAATGTCTTTATTGCTATTTAAATAAGATCCAGATTACTTGAAATCCCTGACCCCTGAGCTAGTTACAAACTGAATTACAGAGGCCAGTGCATTCCCTTTGGTATTAGGCTTATATAACAAAAAGGAACAAATGAAAAAACAAAAAAAAAAAATTGTGCACAATGAATACAAAAACAAAAACAAATTGGTTGTCTGTAAAGTTGGTTTACGGACGATAGTTTTACGTGATAATGTCATAAAGAAACATAATGACCAACGTATATAACATAGGCAAATAATGTTTTCCGACAAAGATGGGCTGAGCTATTTGCTTGGGCCGATCGTGCCTCTCTTATCGCTTGTTCCGCGCTCTCGCTTGCTCGCTCAAGCTCAGGCGGAACGGAATACCAGTGTTGTACATGAAGCGACTGCCTATCTGACCTCCACCGTCACTGGGTAACACGATACCCCATGGTAAGACTGGTTGTCGGACTTTCTGGCTTCTGACTACCTATACCCATAACGACTGCCAAACACATGACACAAATTACAAATGACAGCCAGGACCAACGGCTTTATGTGCTCTCCGAGGCACGGAGGGAACTCGGTATGAAAGGGATGGTCACACATCCACAGACCGACCGCGGTTAGCGTAGCTTAACCTTTGACCGATCGATCAGTACGACTTTAACTTAGCCACGAGCTCCTCCCATTCCATACTAACTGTGTAATATTATAAATGTGAAAGTAACTCTCTCGCTGTTACGCATTTACCATGAAACCACTAAACTGATTCTGATGAAATTTGGTATGAAGATAGCTTAAACCCTAGGGAAAGACATAGGCTTTTTAATCCGCGACTTTATCTGCATCCGTGATAACCGACATTGCGGACGACGCGTGACACGTCGCGGGCAAAAGCTCTAGTAAGTACTTTATAATGTTCATTTTGTCATGCAGCTAGTCCTTGCAACTAATGTAATAAAATAGACAATAAATTATCGTGTATGTCCGACACTTCCTATTGCACAGGGCGATTTAGAGATCTTGACTTGGCTCGCGTGGTTGTTGACATGTGGGATGTAATAAAGTGGGTACAGCAGTCATTTCGATAGTCGTATCGGCCGGAATGGCACTGATTTGAAGCGGCTGTTGTATATAATAGTTTTGGTAAGTAAAAAATTACAAAATGTATATTCATTAACAAGTTCGGCAATTAAAACTTAGCAGTAAAGTAAACAAAAATGAGTTGTAACGAATAATAAATTGGATCATTTAATAAAAACTGAGCAGTAAAATAACTAAATGGGCAGTTACGAGTGGGCAGTTGACAAATTGGAATTAGTCGGTAAGAAATCTCATTCTAAGCTGCAGTTCTATAAACAATGAGGAGAAGGGGGTGGGTTGTTAGGGGCGAAGGGAGGGAGTGGGGTGTGGGGGGATTGGGGAGTGGGAGTGGGGGATTGGATGTGAGAGGAATGAGAGTCGGGGGATTGGGTTTTAAGGAGGGGGCAGTGGGCCCCCCCACTGCCCCCTCCTTAAAACCCAACCTAAGAAGCGGTTTGGTTCTGGGACTTGGCGGCCGCTGCCATTTGTCCGGTAAACGGGCGACTAATTAATTTTATTCATCCGTTTAGCGGACGACTAGACACTTCGATTTATCTAACTGCCCATTTCATAATTTTTACTGGCCATTTATTTGTTTAGTACTGACATAGTGAGACGAAATAATCGGCCAATTGTTTTGTATTACTGTCTATGTTTTACTGTCGCACTTTACTAACCATCGATAAAATAAATAAGTAACTGACCGTTATTTTTTCCAACTGATCATAATAACCTCTCGAATGATTAAAAAACAGTTCAAAAAATTCGTTCCCCAGTGGAATTATTGTCAAGAGCCTTTTTTTTTTTGGGTGGGAAATCCTCATGGATGTCCTCCGCCCTGGGGTGGGCGGAGGGGTCTGTCAGACTCTTACTGACTAAAAACCACCCCGGTGTTCCATCTCACACCTACGTCGCCTACTACCTAATTGCCAAGAGCCTAGACCAACACCTGAGAAAGTTTTCGTTGGGGTTGGATTCGAAAAGCGGTTTGCGTTTAGAAAGAAGAAGAAAGAAAGAAAAATGGTTTATTTGTAACTGCAGCGTCAATGAAAGGCGGGAGTTAGCGACACACTGGTTTATTGAATAAGTTCTAGAATCTACCCGCCACCGTACAAATATCATATAAGTAACAATCTTACCATCGGTACATTTTTCCCCCTTAAGCTAAAGCCATATACTTAAATATAAACACATTAACAAATAATTTTATTTAGTAGCTCCTGGTCGAGCCCGGTTATAAGCTCGCAGAACACGGGCAGACGCACCTGACGGTGGTGGTGGTGTCTCCGGCCCAGATGCCACTTCAGACCCAGCCACCTGTGACTTCTCATCAACGCCGTCAGACGCGTCTTCGAATGTGTCCTCAGCCTCCTCACGGACCGAAGGGACCTCCCGCTCCGGGGATACATCTTTAGTCTCGGAAACTATGCTAGTACGAGATAACGAGTGACGATTCTTGTTATGTACAGGCATAATCTGATCGACGTGTCTACGCCAACCGACTCCACGTCCAACGTCTACTTTGTACGAGACCGGTCCCGTCTGACTGACTATCGTACCCGACAACCACTTGTCCCCCCTCGCGGTGTAGTCGCGCGCTAGCACCGCGTCGCCCGGCGCCAGCGCGCGCGTGCTGCCGCCCGCTGCGGCCACTTGGCGCTCCTGCGCGGCGCGCACTACAGCGGACACGTCGGGCCGCAGCGCGTCCAGGCGCCCGCGGAGCCTGCGCCCTTGCAAAGCCACCGCCGGGGACACGCCTGTAGTTGCATGTTGGCAGTTACGATATTGAAATAAAAACTTGCTCAGTGCCGTGGTGACGTCATCGCCCTCGAACAAAGCACGTTTGATGGCTTTCTTAACGGTTTTTACCGCATTTTCTGCAGCCCCGTTTCCCTGCGGTCTGTAAGGAGCTGTGGTCACATGTTTTATACAATTTTTTTTACAAAATGTTTTAAAATCCTGTGAGAAAAATGGGGGACCGTTGTCAGTGACGAGTAATGACGGTAAACCGAACCGAGCAAAGATTGTTCTCATTGTTGTGATAGTCGCCTGCGCGTCTGTCCTACTCATTGCTGTAGCTTCTATCCATTTCGAGTTTGCGTCCACCATGATTAAATAACGTTTCCCCCCACAATCCGCGAAGTCTGCGTGCACGCGCTGCCACGGATGCAACGGGAACTCCCACGGGTGCAGGCGCGCGTGCGGCGGCGCGTCCCGCACGGCGCGGCACGCCCCGCAAGCGCGGCATATCTCCTCTATGTCCATATCAAGACTGGGCCAGTACACGTAATTCCTAGACAAATTCTTCATTTTATTTATCCCTAAGTGCCCTTCATGAATTTCATCTAAAATCTGTTTTTGCAATGCATTCGGTATTACGATCCTATATTTATATATTAAGCAACCTAATTCCAGTGATAAATCCTGTTTCCTAGCGAAATACGGTTTCTCAGTATCCGTCACTGTCAACGGCCAACCGAAAGTGACATAACCCTTCACCTTGCATAACAATTTATCTTTTTCTGTCTCCCTAGCGATGTCCTTAAAACTAATAGGAAATGATTCCTCTATTAAATTGATGTAGGTAACTGCGTCCACTAAGCGACCCTCTTGTGGTAGTGGTAGCCTCGATAAAGCATCTGCGGGCCCATTGTCAGCCGAGCGAATAAATTCCACAGTGAAATCGTATGCAGCCAAGCGCGCCGCCCACCGCTGTAGCCGACTAGCCGCGGTCTGTGGGATCCCACCCTTAGCACCAAATATGTGCGTCAACGGCTGATGGTCAGTGCGTAATATGAAACTTCTACCAAATAAATATTGATGATGTTTAGTTATGCCAAATAATATTGCGAGTGCCTCCTTATCTAGTTGACTATAATTGCGCTCGGCCGCGTTAAGCGTACGGGACGCACAGCTGACCGGGCGCTCGCTGCCATCGGAATAGCGGTGAGCCAGCACTGCACCTAACCCATACGCACTACTGTCGACCGCGAGCACGAGCGGCCGCCCCTCCTCGTAATGCGCTAACACTTGTTCGCCCAAGAGAACTCGCTTAGCTTCACTGAACGCCTGTTCACAACTGTGATCCCATTTCCAGTGAGCATCTTTTTTTAGTAAATTATGTAATGGGTACAATAATGTGCTCAAATTTCTTATGAATTTGCCATAATAATTTAACATTCCCAAAAAACTTTTTAATTGAGTTACATTGTCTGGTCTGGGCGCGCTGGAAATAGCATCTAACTTTGCTTTGTCGGGCCGTAAACCCTTTTTGTCTATTACAAAACCTAAATAATTGACACTATCTTGTAAAAAACTACACTTACTTAGCTTAACTGTTAAACCTGTCTCGCGCAACTTTTCGAGTACAGCTCGTAAATTACTAATGTGCTCTTTATCATTAGCCCCCGTTGTGCAAATGTCATCTAGGAAAACAACACAACCCGGAATGCCCCGTAGGGTTTCTTCCATTATTTTTTGAAATTTTTCGGGTACGCACGTTAGACCGTACGGCGTACGACGGTAAGCATAAGTTCCGAGGTGAGTTGTTATGGCTGTGTAGGGTTGGGATTCTTCCGTTAAAAAACACTGTTCGTAAGCGTGAGTGAGATCAATTTTAGTAAACTTTTCTCCTCCGCTCAAGTTTGCGAACAACTCATCAATGCGGGGTAATGGATAATAATCGCGCTTAAGTTTTGGGTTTATTGTAATTTTATAATCACCACATATGCGTATATCTCCATTTCTTTTTACAACTGGCACAATTGGAGTTCCGTAATCGGAATAATCAACACGGTATATGGAGCCATCGGACTCCAGGCGCGCCAGCTCGCGCTCGACCCGCGCGCGCAGCGCCAGGGGCACGGCTCGCGCTCGCACGTACACAGGTTCATCGTTAGTCAGCTGTAGTCGAATAGCTCGCTTACAAGTGCCTAACTTATCAGTAAACACCTCTGGATATTCAGCACATAAGCGGTTCACGAATCCCTCGTCGGTTATCTTGTACAAATTTATTTGAGTTATTTTAAGGGCGCGTAGCCAGTCTCTTCCCAGTAAGGGACACGATCCATTTCTAATTATATATAGGGGCAAGCATTTTACTATTACATCCCGGAATCTTACTTGGACTTCTATGTAACCCAGCGATTCGATGCGTGAACCGGAATAACTACGTAACATTAAATTATCTGTCTTAATAATTTTATGAGAGAATTTACGACTATACAGATCTTCATTAATAGCCGAAATACGACTACCGGTATCTATTTCACACTTGGTTTCAAAATTATCTATTATAATGTTTATAAAGTACGGTTTATTGTCCTTACCTCCAACCATAATATTAAACATATCGTCCGAATCGTCGTCACCACTGATGTAATTATGTCGACTGTCTGCCCGATGACTACTTTTCACTGACTTACACATTATTTTTAAATGACCTCTTTGTTTACACTCGTCACAATGATAATTCACATACCGGCACCTGTCCGCGCGATGTGCCTTACCGCACCGCCAGCAGCCTTGCGCGGTCGCGCCGCGCGCCCCGCCCGCCGCGCGCTCTGCCTCAGCCGGGCCGGGCGCCTCGCCTGCGCCTGCGCCGCTCGGGGCGCGCGCCCCGCGAGCGCGTCCTCGCCCGCCGCGTGTGTAGTGCAGGTCTTCCCCTGCCTCGCCGCCGGCACCTGAGGTCGCAGTCGGCACCGTGCTGCCGCTCACCTCCGCGTGCTTCTCTGCAGCCTCCAGAGCTAGTGCTAACTCCACTGCCTCTTTGTATTCTATTTTCCTTTCGGCAAATATTCTCGATCGCATTGCGTCATTTGACAAACCTGATACAAACTGATCTCTTAAGTTTTCCTCGAGAGTACAACACTTCTTACATTTGCCGAAATTACAAGTAGTTGCCAGATGTTTGAGGGCTTGTAAATATTCCATCATGGGTTCGCCGGTCCGTTGTCGCCGCAGCCTGAATACGTGGCGCTCGGCGATCTCAGATCGCTGCGGTTCTAAATGGTCGGCAACTAATTTTACCAATTCCTCGTAGGTTTTAGTCTCCGGAAAGTCAGGTGAACACAGGTCGCACATCAATGAATATGTAGCTTCGCCTACGACTGTTATTAACATCGGCACTTTTAGATTATCTTTTACGTCATTTAGCAAAATGTATTGATTTACCCGGCGTATATATGCTGGCCATTGTTTAGAGCTAATATTGTACGGTTCTAACTTGCCGATTGGCATTTTTATGTCGGTAACAATAAAACTGCACTCGTAATTAAAACACCGGAAAAAAAGTTAAAGATATTTAAATAATCCCATCCTCGTCGCCAATGCAGCGTCAATGAAAGGCGGGAGTTAGCGACACACTGGTTTATTGAATAAGTTCTAGAATCTACCCGCCACCGTACAAATATCATATAAGTAACAATCTTACCATCGGTACAGTAACCTCGTACAGGTAAACACAACATAAAAAAGGGTTAAATATAAAACAATAAAACATAAAAAGAAAAGCCTTATGAAACCTGTACGAGACCAAAAAGGCTCCTGTCTCAGCACAATGCTACGACATGAAATGTCGCAGCGCTGGTATTCTGACAGGGCCTTGCAGAGATGCCACGGGCGGCCACAGTCATGACTTAAGGTAAAAAATAAATAAAAAAGTTGTAATAATAAATATCTACAAAAATATGCAAGCTAACATTATGTAAAAAATATGTAATATGTAAACCCAACATAACTATTAATTATATAAAGTTATTAAAACAATAAATAAATAAAAGTGAATACATAATATAGCATTTTTACTTTTTTATTTTTTTTTTAATGTTGCAACTGTCGGCCAATGTGTTTCCACATTGTTTGTCTATGCCGCTGGCGTTGTGAGAGGTTTATTATATTACTCTGTGGTTGTGAGTTTGTGACAAACAAAGGGACACCGACGACTCAAATTGACAACAAATAAAACTAAAAAAGTGTAATATGTGTATGTAGTATTATGATAAGTTCATGTATAATAATTATGTACTGTAATCTTTTATGTGTGGTGTGGATCACGACAGGGAATTTGGTCAGTGGGTCGTCTTAGTTCTTAAAGCGAAAAAGAGTTATTCCTTATGTTAAAGCGAACAACAAGTATTATTAATAACATAAAGCGGTATACGGTGATCTGTATGATTAAAAGGAATAAAAGAAGAGAAGACACTCGCTGCCGAGTTTCACTGAGGTCAGCATTCCCAGCTACGTGCAAACCAAAGGTAAAATACTTCAGCTATTATAGTCCTTTTGTTTTTGTAGTAGGTGTTTTTTATATTTTAAACTAAAGGTATGGACTGTTTTTATAGCACGAAAAGGAGGTGGCAAATCGTTCCAGCAGCGAGTGGCAGCAAATTTGAAACAACCGCAAAAGGCAGCCGTTCGATGCGTTCCAGTTAACATAAGGTAGGTGGACGCTCTGGTTTTGATTTTGTTTACATCACGCGACCAAGCTAGCTTATTATGTAGGTAAACCGGTGTTTTAGTGAGAATTACGCCAAAGAGCAGGGTAGCCAGATGGAGTTTTCTCCGTGCTGACATTCTCATCAAATTACCCTTGTTTAAAAAAGGAGTGATGTGGGATCTGGGAGGGACATTATAACAGAACCTGGCACAAGCATTCTGCACTCGTTGGATCAGTTTCTCACTTCTGCCGAGAATACACGTCCCATACACAGTGTCAGCGTAGTTAAGTTTGGATAAAACAAGTGACTCACATAACATAACACGCATATCCACACTTATGTAAGGGCGAACACGATACAAGAGTTTCAGTCGGTAGAAGCAGTTACGTACAGCTTCCATGACATGGGTCTCAAAATGCAGTTGGCTGTCAAAGACTACCCCCAGGTTACGTGCTTCTTGTACCTGCTCCATGCTGCAATCATCTATGCTCAAATCCAATCTGTAAGCCAAAATTTTGTTAAGAAATTCCCTGGAACCCAACACAATAAATTTGGACTTACTTGGATTAAGAACCAGAGAATTTCTTTTTGACCAGTCAGAGACCTTTTCCAAAATTTCGTTCATTCTGTTCACAGTTTCTACGGTGTTCTGGGGACGAAAGGGGAGGTATATTTGCAAGTCATCAGCATAGAGGTGAAACTTTGCATCGCCCAGACATTTGGTGATATCAGCACTGTATAAAATAAACAAAAGCGGACCCAAGATTGATCCCTGTGGCACACCCCTATCCACGCGCTTAAGGTTGGAGGACACAATATCGCCATCACTATCCCTCGTCAACTGTACAAGTTGCGAACGGTTATTAAGGTAACTGCTAAACCATTTAATTGTATTTGTATCGCAACCATAGTAAGACAGCTTAGAGAGAAGCAATGACACATTTATAGAGTCAAAAGCGCGGGAAAAGTCCAGCAGGACCAACAGGGTTCCCATACCCTGGTCTCTAGCCTCCAGTATATTCCCAACCACATCTAGTAGGGCTGTTGCTGTGCTGTGCCGCTTGCGAAAACCGGATTGAAACTCTGGCAAAATACTATTCCGTTCTAAATATGATCTAAATTGGTTACAAACTACCTTCTCTAGAATTTTGGAGAGACATGGCAAGAGGCTAATAGGGCGAAGGTCTTTTACACTGGTGGGATTAGGTACCTTTGGGATTGGTCTAACTATTGCCATTTTCCACAGATTCGGGAAGGAAGAGGTAGCAATCGATTTATTAATGATAGTCGTAATGACCGCGAGTGTACGAGGAAGTGTCATCATCAGCATTTCTAAAGAGATGTGGTCGGAACCCTGAGCATTGGACTTAAGACCACGCAGAAGCTTTAGCACGACGTCTTCATGAACTTGCTCCAACTGAAAATGACTGCTACTACTATGTCTGTGTTGCTCAAAGTATGTTAAATCTGTAGCCGCAACATTTCCCGTGCCAGGTACATCCAAAAAGTGCTGATTTATAGTTTCTGGGTCATTGCAAAAATAGGGCAACCTGTTTTCTGATTTTTTAGCGTTTAGCGTTTTGGAACAAGCAACCAGCTTTAACTTTCTGACTAACTAACTGACTCTTTGACAATTTAAAAGTGCCTGTAAATGATTTAAATGAAATAAATGCTTTAACTTTGATTTTGATAATTTTCTGACCACCGTTTCATTGTTTATAAATGTCATTTATTTTTCTTATATTTTAAAATGTAGTTTAGAATGAATAAATGAGAATCATCGATCCACATCCGTATTATCCAAACTATATGTATATCCATACTAATATTATAAATGCGAAAGTAACTCAGTCTGTTACGCTTTCACGACGAAACGGCTAAACCGGTTTTGATGAAACTTGGTATAAAAATAGCTTGAATCCTGGGAAAAGACATAGGCTACATTTTAATTCGTGACTTTGTCTGCATCCGCAGTAACCGACACTCACGCGGACGAAGTCACGTGCAAAAGTTAATTTAATATAAATACAAGAACAAAGCACAACTATTTAAATGACTCCCTCCGCGCTTCCATCCCTATCCGATCCAGCCTGTCCCTTTGCTGTCCTCTCCCAGCGACGCCCTAAGCCGAGGCTCGTACCCCACAGGGGGTGCCCTTAGCGTGTAGTCGCTTAGTTTGTAAGATATTTTGCGCTGGCTGGAGGCCCTAAAAATAATAATTTAAGGCACCACAGGAAAGTCCGGTTAAGCAGCCGACAACCTCCTTGGTTGACCTGCGAGATGCCAATCCGAAAAAAAAAAAAAAAAAAAAAAAGCTTCCTTCCCTAGCATCGAATAAAAATGCAAGCGCCGCTGCATGTAAGCGTCAGTGTACACAGACACCGGACCCGCGTCATACGTGGCCGCGCATACAATATAGACCAACGTCCTGTCAACCGATAAATCTGATATGCACTGATGAATGAACCTGTCAGTGAACTTCCTAATGTGTACTGTGCTCGTTTGTGATTGGTTTCTGTTGTTACAATGATTTATGATCCCTTATCGCGGTCCTCTCATCTTCACGGTACGGTCAATATTCGAGGACATTTCATTCATGATACGAAAAAAAAAATATTTTTACAAAAAAGACAACCGCTTCAAAAAGCAAAAAATTACTTTAAATTCGCAAGTTGGCGGCTTTGGTTTTGTTGTCTGCGGTTGTCTTTTTAGTAAAAAAGGTTTTTTTTTCGCTTTTTAGTGTCTATTTCGTATCATACAAATTAATTACGAAACGGTGACATCAACAAATGCCAATATTCTACCCTTAGTGGTGGAATATTTTCATGAAATATGGGACCACCGCAGGGGCAGGTATACTCTTTCAAATAAAAAAAGAATTTTGAAAATCGGTCCACAAATGGGGGAGAAATCGTTGAACATACATAAAAAAAATACATACAGTCGAACATAGAACCACCTCCTTTTTTGAAGTCGGTTAAAGAGAAGGCAGTCAGTTAAGACGGGATGGAAGAAAAAAACGTGTTGTGCGGACCCCAAGTAACATTGGTTAAGGGTAGGAAGATGTTGAGATGGTGATGAGGACATTTATGATGACAAATACGTTTAAGGAAGTCACTTTTTTGCAAAACACTGGCTTTTTTTACTGATATCGATATAGTTCTTCCTGCAAATATAATAAATGTGAAGGTTTGTCCATATTTTTGTGAATTTAGATGATACTTGGTACATAGATAGACCATGTTCCGGATTAGAACATACAATACTTTTATCTCGATAACTATTGTACGTTTCCGTGCATTATTTTGTATAAATGCCGACTGTCCGATTTTGTTCAAAACCGCGGGCAAAAGCAGTTTAGCAGAAAGGACTCAACCCACATTATGGTAAAAAATGAGTTGTTTTACAAAAGAGGTCCTAACGGTTAGTTCTTGTCATAAAGATATTAATTAATAAATTAGCTCAAATGTAACAATTTCCAAAATATTCCAAATACAACATCATTACAGAAAATTAGTAATTAAACCTCAAACTTTGATAACTCAAAAATTACGTTTTGTGGGTTGAGTACTCTCTGCTAAACTACGTCCAATTATATAGAAGAAAATTAAAATCGTACTCACCGTATCGGCGTCGACGAGCAGTTCCACTTGACACATCCTCCGTTATCACAATATCCCTTACAGTCCTTATCACACGGTATCACACAGATGTTCTCACTGCTATTACTCTTTACGTAACCGTTCTTGCACGAACACACGTTTGGTGCTGTGCAGAAACTATTAACACAGGTCTTGGAACACTGGGGCTTGCAAACACCTTTGATCTTAACGTAACCACTATGGCAGATGCAGTTATTAGGAGCAACACAGTCTCCATGGGAACAGCTGTTACACTTAGGAGCACACACAGTCTTGTTTAAGGCCACGTAACCTTTGACACAGGAGCATGTGTTGGGAGCAACACAGTCCGCATTCACACAATTGCATATCGGTTCACAAACGGAGCTGTTCTTTGGTCTGAAGCCGTCGGAACAGGTACACGTGTTGGGGGCAGTACACGTGGAATTGATGCAAGTTTCATCGCAAATTGGTACGCACTTGAGGTGCTCATCTGCAGTGAAGCCCTCTTCGCATTTGAAGCAATGTGTGGCGTTGTACGGCTTGTAGTCTGGCTTACAAACGCAGGTGTTATTGACATGACAGTCAGCGTTGAAGCAGGTTGGGTTGCAGATAGGGCTGATGCAGGTGTTCGGTCGTTCGGGGTCAAGGTAGGTGGGGGGCTGGCACTGACACTGGTTGGGGGAGACGCACTTGCCCCCATAGCAACCAGTACTGCAGATTGCCTCGCAGACGTCAAGCTCGCTGTCATGCTGCCAGCCGTTGCAGCAGACTGTGTGGTTCGTCCAAATTAAATATGTCTGGAATAAGGAAGAGTTTTACATAAATATGTGGTGACTTGTTAGGAAATGATGTCATTTCTAATACTGCTTAGTGATTAAATATTACCTCAAATCTATATTTCTTGACGACGCACCTTTTTCTTCCACACCACTTGTTGATGGCCACATTGTATGGCCGTTTTCTTCGTTGTCGAGAGCTAAGACCGAAAATTTGTAAGACCATATTAGATTCCGTTAGTTCAAAACAATTAAAGTAAATCGCACAAAAAACAGACAGGTGTTTTTTACATAGAAAATAATTGCCTTCTTTATAATAAATAATTGGAGAGCATAAGATTGACCGAAATAGACAAAGGATTAAACATTATTTTCGCTTCTTGAAACTGGTTGACAAGAAACTCAATACGCAACAATACCTAATAATAAGTGTCAAAATGCATACTAATGTCGTAAATTCTAAAGTTACTCTGCCTGTTTGATAAAGTCTCAGACTTAGAAACCACTAAAACGATTTTGAAGACTTTTGGAACAGCTAAGGCAAGCTAAGAAAGACATAGGCTACTTTTGAATCTGCAACTTTTTATTTATTGACATCACGATTATTTGGTTACCTGAGCTTTACCGTACACACTCCTTCACCATTTGCATCCAAAGCTTCAGTATAACAAGCAAAATCCACTAGCAGCATCACTAATAAACAAAACACTATCGTTTTCAAACACATTCTAACAACTTTCTTAATTTTATTTAGTACCAAAATAAATTTACAAAAATATCTTAAAGGGTAAGTTTTTTCGTCCAATTCTCGTATCCCACACCACCACTGTGTCAGTCAGTCAACTACGATATAATGATGTTCGCTATCTCCTAAACTATTCACAACACTCGTAATATCGGCGCAGGCGCCATTGTGAGCGGTTTAGAGATAACTTCAAGTTGGACATTTAAATTAAAGCTTTTCGGAACTGCTAATGAGAGAGTCACTAATTAGTAAAGTGACACACCTCTTTTGACTGAATCGTTAATTAGGTGATTAAATTTCATGGTAGACCTTTAAGCTTTACAAACTTTGCTCAGTGTAGGCGTCCTAATTTAATGATAGACTAATGAATCAGATGTTAACTCAAGAGCAAAGTAGGTAAGCTAGCTTTTATGGTAAAAAATGTTTATATTTCATGTCTTTAATTTTTTTGCCGTTGTTCTTTCCTGATTATTTTGTTGCGGGATCCAAGAGAGATGTATCGTTTCTGCAGGACTCGTCAAACTTCATTGCTTTGTCGCTTTTCTGATGGTCGCCGGTGGGTGGTTAAAGTGGTCTGAGAAACGTGTAGCGGGCTTGTCTCATAAAAAAGCTATTGTGATTAAATCAACAAGAGTTCACACAATTTTAATTTAAAGTAATCATGTATTGATATGCCTACTTATCTATTACTTATTAGTAAAAGACATAAGGTCGTCTTTTGTTTGAACATTTAAGTTTGTTGACGAACACCAGTCATTGCACAGATAACTTAGTTGAAATGTACCGATAGACATATTACATAATTGAAACATATTAATTACTTTATCATAATATACAAGGTGGAGATGACGATACGACAAAAAATTAAAATACTGATAGTACTAGTTCATAAGAACATTTTGAAACTAGGAAATAAATCCTATCACCGAAAAAAAAAAATGCAAATATACTTAAGGGCGCGTATTCGATTTAGCGCAACTCAAAATCTAAATGATTGCTAGAATGTCGTAGCAGCATTGACACACACTAGTACATTACAATGGTCGGTTTGTGTGCATCAGAAAAAGAAATACGCACGAAATAAGCACGAATCAGTGAAATTGATCGGCAAACGACAGCGCGCGATGTTTTACAGGGCTGCTTAAAATAATTGTCTAAAATAAATGAGTTCGTATAACGGACTAAAAAATATTTTGTATATTAAGCATAACCTTTATTTTCATAAAATAAATATATCAGTCATGTTTTTATTCAAATACTGGTGAAAAAAATTGACAAAGTGAACCAATTTTGTACTTTTTCAACATTGTTTTTTAATACATAATAGTAATATTTTCGTAATTTTGGCTCTTGTCTTTAAGACTGTATATCCTGTTGAAAAAACGCATAAAACATAATATTTTGGCGTACTGTAATGGTTGTATTCGTCCTGAAAAATAACTCTGACGTCTATTTTCGTAAAACGCTATGAAAGGATTGTCTTCGCTTTAAAAAACCATAATTACCAATTATACTTTTAGTCTGTAGCTGTCTAAATCAAGACTTAATCTTTCTTAAAACTGTAATTGTCTTTAAATAATCTGCTCACATCATTACGATATTGCTCTGGGCAAAACGCAAAAACATGAAGTTTTCGTTACGAATCGAATACACGCTCCTAAGAGCATATAAATGTAACCAAAATAGAACTTGTGGTGCCATAATTTAATATTATTTATGCTGAATAAAAACAAGAAAGAGGCACTAGAAACCTTCAAAAACTAAAAAGTCATATATAACTTTAGCACAGAACACACATGAATTCAGTTTCGGAAGTTCAGAACAAAGCCCCCTAAATAGTTTTTATTTTCCACTTTTTCACGTCACTTAATTCACAAACTCATTATAATTACCAGAACTCTCGCTTACAATGGGACATATCCTACCATTATGATTATTAAAATGATAATTTGTAATGTGCTAATTTACTCCTTATCTCTGAGCAATAAGGCTCTACTTGTCTAGCGTTCCAACAAGCCAGACAATGAGTGTGCGTCCTGTAGATTTGCATGCAAGTCATTATCCTTGTATTCTTTTCTATTTATAGAATTGCACTGGAAGAAATTAAGGTAACAGAAGCCGGTAATTAACACTTCTGTTAGGTTATTTACTAATTATTTATTATTAATTACGTCAATAATTTCCTTGATACCCATTATAATAAGTAACTTGCACTTAAAATGAAATGACGAATATTCTCGATTTCTGATGTAGACTACAGTAGTATTCACAGTGTTTCTTTTAGTGATTCCTACAGAACGAATGCTTTCTAAAAAAGGCTTTCATTGAGTTAAGCAAATGAAATATGGCTTATAACAGTTACTTAACTGGTTTTTTCGCTTGTTCTTAGTCAAAGTCAAAATATTTTTTCAATTAAACCATTTACAGGCACTTTTGAACTGTCGAGGATTCGGTTAATTAGTCAGAAAGTTGAAGCTTGTTGCTCGATCTAAAACGTACGGTAGGTGTATATGAGAAGAACGAGTACGAAACTTCACGGACACTTTTATTTAATCAAGTTTTTAAGTCTTGCTTCTATACGAAAACAATGTAGTTGTAGACCAATACAAAACAATTAGAAAAATAAAGATATAAATCATGGCAAAGAGATGGCTAAAACCACACGAATGTCAGTCCGAACAAATGATGCGTCAAGCACCTTCATCAAATACATCAACATTGTCGAAAAAATATCAACTTTGTCTAGAGATATTTGAATATTTTAAAATTTATAAATAAATATTCATCACTTGTATAAATATGGTGTAAAATTTGGCTGGCAAGCATTGTCTTTACTCTTGCTGTTCACATAGACAACTTTAAAATGATGTTCCCAACATTATTCTTGAAAATGCAGTTAACGAGAATGATGATTGATTACTTTAGGTTGAGTATGTTCCACCAACTGTAGTTTTTTTAAAAGATATTTTCATTCTCACTGGCTGTACCATTTTCAAATATCCCTAAAAATCTTCAATTATCCCAAGACAATGTTGAGCAGTGTATAACGTTTATGTTTGTTTGGTTCACAGAAAGGACGTTTTATGAGAGCAATGACACGCTCAGTGAAATGTGACGGAAGCCGCTGATAAAACTTGTATTTATATATTCCTGTGAAATGTCAGTTTAATTTAGTATTAATAATTTTAGCGAATGGTTTATCCTTCTATTTGGGCAATCATCTTCCTCTCTCGTGAATGCTGACCTAAATTGTTTATGACGCGACTATACTCCGTTTACAGTAAGTGAATGTAACAGCTCATTTTTTAGGGCTCATTAATTATGTCAATCCTTGGTGCTTAGCAACTGGGCTTTTCCCAGTTGTTAACGTCCCTTTGTGCCTATTGGCCTAGTTCTGTTCTGTCTCCTGCTTGATTTGGAGGGAAGTGGAAAATATGTTTTTCTTACTCCCCCGCTGTTCTTTTCTGATTAATTTCGTTGCGGGATCAAAGACAGTTGAATCGCTTCTCTGGGACTCGTCGAGCTTCATTGCTCTGGCGCTTTTCTAGTGGTCGCCACTGTTGATTCTGGCTTACAGGAGTTACAGTGGTTTGGGAATAGGGTGGCGGGCTTGTCCGCTTTAAAAAAAAAAAACCTTTTTTACAGGATCTTCAACCGATTTTGACTTCTATCCCGTAGACTTAAGGATGACATTAGACGCAAAAAAGTGGTTACAATAACAACAGGTGTTTACAAGTTTAAAGTGGTTACAATGCATCTGCCATTTGTCATGCCACCAACGCAATATAAGTCAAAATCGGTTGAACGGACTGTAAAAAAGGTTTGTGTATATGTCTAATCTTATTGTGAACGGAGTCATCATCTCCCTAGCCTTTTCCCAACTACATTGTGGTCGGCTTCCAGTGTAACCGGATGCAGCTAAATACCAGTGTTTTACATGGAGTGACTGCCTAACGGACCTCCACAACCCAGTTACTGGGTAACACCATACCCCTTGGTAAGACTGCTCCTCAGACTTTCTGGCTTCTGACTACCCATAACGACTGCCAAAGATCTACAAATGACAGCCGGGACTAACGGCTTTACGTGCTTTCCGAGGCACGGAGGGAACTCGGTATGAAAGGGATGGTCACCCATCCACAGACCGACCGCGGTTAGCGTAGCTTAACCTTTGACCGATCGATTTGTGCGGCTTTAACTTAGCCACGAGCTCCTCCTTGTGAACGGAGTATAGTAGATTATTGCCCAGTGACTGTCGTGATAGCGCGTCTGTCGTGGGTTCGCAACCAGCGACAAGCATTAAGTACCAATGTGACTTTTCCTATTTCATACGTACATTATATTATATATATTTCTAAATTTATCCTGCATGCGTAGCATGACCACGCTATATCTACGGAAGAATAGACATAAATTGCACCCTACCCTCGTTGCTCAAAACTGTTGTGTTGTTTCTTATAATTTGTAACCTACCTTCTTCTGATCTGTTTATTCTGTGTGTTATGTTAAAACCTGTTAAAACAATGTATGTAAAGTCGAAGTATTATTGTAATGTTAGTTTAAGATACATTAATATTTTGTTTTTGCTTTCATCTGCGCTTACTGGCAGATAACATTGTTTTTAAACCTATTTGTTTTCTCTATAAGTGAATTTATAATTCTTTTGAGAAATAAATATCTTTAACCGTATACTGGCAGCAAGAATAGACAAGTCAGTACAGTTTGTCTATTCTTCCTGTCAGTATGTTTATTCTTTCGTAGACATAGCGTGGTCATGCTGCGCGTGCAAGACATCACTGACGTCGGTAAAGGAAAACATCGTGAGGAAACCTGGATTTATTCATACTAATATTATAAATGCAAAAGTAACTCTGTCTGTTAGGGTGTTACTACACCAATCGATCGATCGTCGATCGATGCCATCAATCGACATCGATCGACGTTGATCGATTGAGGTGGCAGCTTTGTCTGATCGACGGATACCGTTCCACTAACTAATCGATCGATTGCCGGTCGATGGCATCTTTCGACGTTGATCGATTAACTCCGGCTATAATACATCACTGATAATTATCAAGCAGCTCGGTCGACGTCGACTAATCCATTCTACCATCGATCGATCGTCGATCGACAATCGATCGATTGGTCTGGTAGAAACTATCGATCGACGTCGACTAATCCATTCTACCATCGATCGATGGCGACGATCGACGATCGATCAATTGGTCTGGTAACACCCTTACGCTTTCACGATGAAACGACTGAAACGATTTTGATGAAATTTGGTATGAAAATAGCTTGGGAAGGACATAACTACTTTTTAATCCGCGACTTCACCTGCATCCACGATAACCGACATTCACGCGGACGAAGTCGCGGGCAAAAGCTAGTAATTAATATATCTGAAATCACCAATCCGCCTTGAGCGCACGTGGTGATCAATGCTCGTACTTTCTCTGTATCAGAAGGGGCTTATGACCTACAGTAGAACAAGGCTGGTATTATTATTATTAACTAAGCTACCAGAAGGCTAATTACCGTAATTAAAATCGTTCAAAATGTAGTCGTCGCCAGCCTAACATTTTGTCTAGAGTGGCGTTTCATCCGCGGATGAGTTCTCACCTAAGGGCTACCGCATACATACAATTTTTAGTCGAACAACTATTTTGTTGTGTTTTATAAGTTTACTAGCGACCCGACCCTGCTTCGCATGGGCCTATAGCCTTTCTCGGTAAATGGACTATTCAACACAAAAATATTTTTTCAATTCGCACCAGTAGATCCTGAGATTAGCGCGTTCAATCAAACAAACAAACAAACAAACTCTTCAGCTTTATAATATTAGTATAGATTAAATGTACAGCGATCATAGAACTTGCGCAAACTGTCAACACGACAGTTGTTCGACAAAAAAATCAAAAAGCCCTATCGATTTGCTTTTGATTAATAAGTTCAACTATCGATCAAACGCTTAATTTGTATTGCAGTGGATTATAGTCGATCTGCGGCTGTCGGTCTCCCATTAGCGTTTAATGAAAAGCGCACTATGGCGGAAACTATGTATTACGGACGACAAGGAGCAGTTTATTAATAGAGTAGAAAAAAGACCTGCACTTTACTTAAAACACAAAATATAAAGGTTACAGAAGGACCTAACCACCCCTTGGTTAGGTCCTTCTGAAACCTTTATATTTTGTTTTTGTTTAGGTCCTTCTGCAAAGGGACAGGCTGGATCGGGTCTCCATTAATAAGTATTAATGGAGACCCGATCCAGCCTGTCCCTTTGCTGCCCTCTCTCAGTGACGACCTAAGCCGAGGCTGGTACCCCACAGGGGGTGCCCTTAGCGTAGTCACTTAGTTTATAAGTTTTTGCCCTGGCTGGAGGCCCTAAAAATCACTTTTTAAGGCACCACAGGATTGTCCGGTTAAGCAGTAACCAACCCTCAGGTTGAACTACGAGATGCCATACAGAAAAAAGACCCATTAGGGCTGCTACTGTATTGACTCTGTAGGTTTTATTTGACACAATACGTTTTATTGACACTGGTATGAACTCTTTGCATTTTTTTATAACAAAATTTTCCTGTTCGTCATGAAATGTCAATGTCTCTCATTAATTAATTTAGACAACACGTGACAGTCGAGACTGAAGTCTGCCTGAAACTGCTTGAGATTGCCTATAAACGTAATGTCAATGTGTGCGTGCGTAAATGGTGGTTTGTTCTGAGTGGTCTCTCTGCTCGGGCGCGCGTACTTTGTGCTTAAAGAGTCTGAAAGAGTATTCAGACATAAATCTGAAGAAAAAAAACTATGGGAGGAAGTGTACACAAACTACAAGTTTCTTGTTAATGGACATTGTTTGTAGATACGCAACATAGCACATAGTCTTGAACGTTGCCGGAAGAAGACAGGTCGGCTTGTAGCAAAAAAATCGACGATCGACCTAATCAATTGTATGCGCACCTCCATCGACTAAATAGTTGTGTGAAATTCACGAGAAGTACACAACTCGACTAAACAGTTTAGTCGATGTAGAAGTTGTATGTATGCGCTAGGCCTTAGGCGCTAGGCCTAGTCTCATCTCGCCTCAGCGAAAATCAATGTCAAAAATTTGCCAAAGATGTAGCTAAAATAGGGTATTTTTGACAGACTAGAATGCGAATGTTCCTTAAGATAAGAAATTGCTGATTGGCTCATTTCTACGCCAGGACTTGACGACACGGTTGGCGCAGTGGTTGAATGATCGGCTGCTGCACTGCGTGTCACAGGTTCGATTCCCGCACTGAGTAAATATTTGTATGACCTACAAGAGGCTGTTCCGGGTCTGGCTGTTCGTATATGTGAGTTTATATGTTTGTAAATGCACCCACAACAGAGGAGAAATTAGAAGTATGAGAAAACGTTTTAAAAAAAAAAAAAAAAAAAGACGGGTTGCACTCCGGGAGTGCCGGCAGAAGTGAAAACTTGATTATTAACGTTGAGCATGTTTGATATTTTGGAATGGTTAGGGAATAATTTTGCACCAATTGCTTTATCAGTATAAAAGTACTATCATTTATGTGGTAGAATACAATATTAATTTATTGCGCTATCGTACACAAACATGACAATTTATATTACATTAAAAATTTAACACTTTAAAACTATTACAATTATTTTACTCTACTCTCCATCCGTCTTACGCTTTTTCGATCAGGTCACGTGTCCTGACGCGAGTTTAAGATTTTATACCCATTACAGAAAAAGTGCTCAACGCCGCTAAAGAAGTTTTCACTTCAATAAAAAATCACAAAAATGACTTAATTTTTGACTTATTGAGATGGTGATTAGAATGCGTGTTTACGTGGTTGAAGCGAATTTGGTTGTTGCGAAGAAAGAAAAATAAACTGCGCGGAAGAGGGACAACCCAGAAAGAAGTTTATCTAATAGGTAGGTTCACAGTACCATTTTGTTCCTTCCGGATCAGTTTTCTCCACACACTTCACAATTATCACCAACTAGTACATAAATTATCCAAAACGATTATGCGAAACGACGAGACGACACGTGCGGCGGTCTTGCTAGAGAGTAGATTCGGCCATCTTGTTAAAAGTTCAAAGGTATCGGCCTATCGGTCTTTTATCGGGTACATTTCGGAGAGTGTGCTTTGGAATTGCACAACTTAATTCCCCCATCCCCATTCCATCACCGGACGAGCAGGGATACGGCGAAGCGTCACCGCTATTCGGTTGAAGTTCCACGGTCTCGAACCAAGCGCTTTGACTCCACATTTATTGTGCGAACTGCCAGACTGTGGAATTCACTGCCCGCCTCTCTATTCCCCGATACATATAATCTGGGTATCTTCAAGGCACGAGTGAACCGGTTTATTCTAGGCAAGCGTGCTCCACCTTAGGCCGCATCATCACTTAAGATCAGGTGAGTTGCGGTCAAACGCAAGCCTATAACAATATAAAAAAAAAAAGGTGCGACAGGTGGCACCACAGTCTATGTAGTGCATGATGCGAATATGCGTCTCACTCGCACTTGTTACGAAGGTAAGTGCGGGAATGGGACAGAGGTAGGGAAATGCAATCAACCAAATTAAACGTTACGATTCAACGAATACAAAAGTAAGTAAATCGGCGCAACCAATGCGAATAGTAAAATGATATCATATCTTGCCGATTGACTAATTTCTACCACGATATTTAAGACATTTACCTACTGATACTTTACCTTGTACCTATCGATACAGAGAAAAATATTGTCAGGAGGAAACCCACAATAATAAACATAGGTGTTTTTCATCCTCGTAAATTCCGAAAAGTCACTATGAATGACTGTATGATTTAAATGTGTTCATTTGTATTAATAGTTAGCTCCTATGAATTGTTTCTATTTTTATGCTCGATGCTTGATGTGACTACTATCAGTGTCACGCGGTTTCGCCTGTTCGTGAATAAATTAAAACGCAACGATGTGCGTGTGTGTTTTTTAGGGTTTCGTACCCAAAGGGTGAAAACAGGACCCTATTACTAAGACTACACTGTCCGTCTGTCTGGCTGTCTGTCATCAGGCTGTATCTCATGTACCGTGATAGCTAGACAGTTGGTATTTTCACAGATGATGTATTTTTGTTGCCGCTATATCAACAAATAATAAAAATAGAATAAAATAAATATTTATGGAGGGCTCCCATACAACAAACGCGATTTTTTGCCGTTTTTTTGCTCGATGTGTCGTGCGTGAGTCCGACTCGCTCTTGGCCAGTTATTTTTTAATGTAAATGACAATGCCAGATCCTGCCCTACCCATGTACAGAAAAGTAAATTAATGAAAATAATTGTAATGAATATAGAACCTTTCTATAGTAAATTGTTTTTCTTTAGAACTTGCGGATTACGAAATACCTACCCACAAAATACAAACTCATTTTACCTAAAATATAATTTAACCTATAATCAATGTCATTATTGTTTTTAGATTTAAACGGAAACCGCAAGTTCTACAGTCACTAAGACTAATGTTTAGTTATCAGCAATAAATAAACAGTAAGATGCTACATATTGCACATGACTTTTATTGAGTGGGGCAAAGTTCTATAGAGTTTCTGGCATTGTCCTTCATGTTAGTATCTACAGAAAATAGCTTCATGTACAAACAGCATCATCAACTGCTTACCCTCTATCCGAAGAAATTTTAATGCGTGAGGGTAAGCAGTTGACGACGCTGTCTGTACCATGTAAAAATTGGTTAAGCAGAAGAAGCTTAAAGAAATGATGGATGGATTATGTTAAAGACACACATGATAGCTGATAGAGGTGTATGAAAGAAAGCGACATGCTGCACTGACCCCAAACAAATATGGATAGGAGCAAGGGAGACATGATGATTGAAAATATTCAGCACAACAAAATCTAACCAACGCAACTCTTGGGTAGAAAATGTTTCAGATACACTCTCATTGCGTGTAGAAATCTTGATTGGCATTCTAAAAACTCGGGTGATAATTCCAATTTACACTAGCGCCACCCTTACGAGCGTGTCAGCGAGTTGAACTAAATTGACAGGGAGATTTTGACAGATAAAGTATGAGATGACGTAAGAAGTGGCATTCTGTAAGGTAATTTCCCCGTCACTTCGACGCTCACTTCGCACTCGAACCCGATTCAAAGTGTCAAATATATGAAGGTCATTTTTAACCTTATGAGAAGTAAGAGTGAATAGCGATGTGAGATGCGAGTTGTTGTTCGAATTTTACAGAATCGACCTACAGGAGTGGAACTTCTTAGTGGAGTCTGTAATCCTCTCAAGTAAATAGCTTCCTAGACAAGCCTTCACTGCATCATTATTTACCATATAGTGAGCTGCAGTGTTATTCTGTAAGAAATTCCCTCGATGAATAGAAGACAACCTTGAAGTAAGCTGTCAGTTCTTAATATGAAGTGAGATAACGGCCCATCTCAAGCTAACTTCACTTAAATTCACACACTAGAGATTTTAACAGAAAAGTGCTAGGTACTCTGTTACAATCTCGCTCGGTGAACACCAAGCTGAAGTGAGCTGCCATCCGTTCCGATCCTAGGGATTGACAAAGCTTGACAAAGATTGACAGCTAACTTCACCTAGGTGTTCACCGAGCGAAATTGTAACAGAATAGACATACACCTCGTGAGTTTAGTTGATAAACGCATTCAGATAGTTTACTGCAGTCCTGTAAAACTGACAGACTGACATCAGCCTACGTTTGCTGCGATCGATGCCTGCATGGGTGACTGTCCATTACATGCTGAAACCCTTCCGTGCCTCGGAAAGCACGTAAAGCCGTTGGTTCATTTGTACATTTTTGACAGTTGTCATGGGTAAGTAGACGCAAGAAAGTTTAACAATCAGTCTTATTGTGTTACCCAGTAACTGAGTTGTGGAGGTCAGATAGGCAGTCGCTTCATGTCATCATCACCATCATTTCAGCCCAAAGACGTCCACTGCTGGACAGAGGCTTCCCCAAGGGGAGCTTTTGCCATAAACGCCACGCTTGGCAGGCGGATTGGCGATCGCTGTATGGTTGTTACAAAGGCACAGAGAACGCTGCTGCCCATTCTCTGGTAAGCCTCTTAGTCGCCTCTTACGACACCCACGGGAAGATGTGGGATGGTGCTATTCTTTACGTCCGACACCACACAAACCGCTCCATGTAAAACACTGGTATTCAGCTGCATCCGGGTAGACTGGAAACTGACCCCAACATAGTTAAGAAAGACTACGCAGATGGTGACAAACGGACGTCAATATTAAACAAAGAAGGATGTTACATTGATTGTCCTAACAGGTGATTTCATTGGCTATTCCTTATTTCGGTCAGGGTCTTTACAAAAACACATAGTGACAATTTCATATTCATTCCTGTTAAACCGATTAGCTGAACTATTTTAAGGAAACAGAGCCTACAAGGAAATCCCTTTAGTGAATATTTAAATAATATAATTGTTGTGACATTTGCATCGTTGAAGCGTAATTGTATCATTGTGACCAAAACTTCACTGCTTGAATAACCAATGAGTGTTATAATGTAAATTATTACATTATTTAAATAATACAGTGGTTTCCTATTCTGTGAAAAAAATGTTGTGCAAAATGAAGTTGGGATTATGTGCAGTATTGTGTTTGATGGTAAGTTATGAGCTTGTAAGATAATTTTTAGTACCTTTGCCCTGTACTTAAATATAATAGTTTAGCAAATATTGGTCCCGGTTGTCATTTGTGGTCTTTTGACAGTCGTTAAGGTAGTTAGAAGCCAGAATAGTTAACAACTGGGGCCTCAAGTATGCTAACCATTGGTTTTATTGGTTTACTTGGATTTAATTCTTGAAAAAGTGATTGATATCTTTGGTTTTGCAACAAACATTACTTATTATTAACATTAAGGTGAGGTTCTATCAATAATCTATGGATACTTCACCTGAAGTCGCCGCCCAAGCTGTGGCACTTATTCAGGCCGGACACAGCCAAAGAAACGTGAGTGCTCAACTTATATTAAGTCGATCTGCTTTATCGGAGGTACCTAGAGACTGGCGGCTTTGTTCGTCGCTAAGGAAGGCCACGATCTCGGGTCACAACTGAAAGGCAGGATCGATTCATCGTGACGACCAGCTTGAGAAATCGTCACCTTACCTCCATTGAGATACAAAACCAACTTCGCGACTTCCACGGAGTATCTGTGAGCGCTCGAACTGTTCGGAGAAGGTTAAAAGAACGCGATATGGTACCACACAAGCCAGCTAATGGGCCCAAACTAACGCGAGCCCACCGAACAGCGCGCCTTCATTTCGCACGCAGTCATTTAAATTGGACACAGCATGATTGGAGCCGTGTACTCTTTTCTGATGAGTCTAAAATTGTGTTACATGGCAATGATGGAAGGAAGAAGGTCTACCGACGTAAGGGAGAGCGTTTCGCACAATGCTGCTTTGAAGAGAGGGTTGCTTATGGCGGTGGCTCATGGACTGTCTGGGGCGGTATATCCGCGAGCGGCAAAACTCAACTTGAGGTTGTTACAGGACCACGGCTGCCAACATTAAATGCTGAAAGGTACATTCGTGAGTGCTTAGAACCTCACGTGATACCATACGCGGGCTATGTGGGCCCAAATTTCCTTTTTATGCATGATAATGCAAGAGCCCATGCGGCCGGCATCGTCAGAGAATATCTTCGGGATGTGAACATCACAGTTATGGACTGGCCAGCCAGAAGCCCAGACATGAACCCCATTGAGCACATGTGGGACGAGCTAAAAAGACGTGTTAGGGCTCGTCAGCCAGTTGCCCAGACGATGCAGGAGTTGAAAACTGCCATAGAAGAGGAATGGGAGATGATCCCTCAAAATTTCATAGAGCGGTTGATAAACTCTATGCCTAATCGTATGAGAGCTGTGGTAGATGCCCATGGAGGCAACACGCGTTATTAAATTAAACCTTTATTTGATAAAACATGTTTTTTATTCAAAAATCAATTGCCTTTAACAATGCGCATATCCGACTTGTTAGGCGTAGCTCCATGTCGTATGGTATTCTGAATTCAAATTTAAAACAATACGATCGAAAAGGATGGTAAAATGTATCAGGTTTAAAACTGCATCAACAGTTTTTGTTCAATCTAGCAATCATATTTCGGTAGTGGCCATCGAAACCTAAACTCTAAGGTGGGCCAATAGATGTGTCCAGAAGTGTATAATAAATGAAATATGGCTTAAATAAATGTTCATATCATCATTTCTACTGACGGAATTCATAATAATGGCAGTACGACAATGTCATTGTAACACAATAAATTCTATTACGAGACCATTGACCGACCAATGATCGACCATATGAATTTAGCAGATTACGAACTTTTATCAAAATGACAATGGGATCGTGTTGGAATGACGAAATTATAAAAATAGCAGACTTGGCCCCCTGTATAGTATCGTGTTGTTGTTAACTCGGTTGTAGAAGTCGTACAGGCAGATCCCTCAAAACAATGATATTCAACATGATTGAAAATGTGGAACAACAACATGTGGAAACTTGTAATTAGCCTTTTTTTTCTACCAATGAAAGGTTCTAATTGTGTTTTAGCCAAGCTTACTGCAAAAGAAAAGGCTAAGCAGGTGATGGGACGCACATTTTATAAGTATTTCACACGAATAACACTTCTGTGTGTATCTATATTAAATGAATGTATTGCAAAATGTTTTAATTTTTGTAGTTCGCAAAAACAATAATATACAAAACATCGCTTACATCTACACGAGCCTCTAACTTCTAGCTCACTTCACCTAAATACTAAAGGGATAAGGGAGATTTGTTTAATAATAATGTAATTTATGGAATTGACAACACGACTGACGCTGTGGTTGAGCGATTGACTTCTGCGTGGTGTGTTGTGGGTTCAGTTCACGCACGGATCAAATAACTGTATAACCTACAGGTAGTTGGTCCGGGTCTGGCTGTTTGTGAATGTGAGTTTATATGTTTGTAAACGCACGATACAAAAGAAATTCCTAGTTTGAGAAAACATTTTTTTTTTTTTAAATGGTACGAAATTACAAAAATATTTCAAAACTATCTTTTGCCTGCGACCTCGCCCGGGTGAATGTCGATTTTCGCAGATCCAGACAAAGTGGCAGATTAATAAGTGGCCTATATTTTTTCTTGGAATTCAAACTTAGTCTCTACCAAATTTCATCTAAATTAATATAATCTATACTAATATTATAAAGCTGAAGAGTTTGTTTGTTTGGTTGAACGCGCTAATCTCAGGATCTACTGGTTCGATTTCAATAAATCTTTTTGTGTTGGATAGTCCATTTATCGAGACGGGCTATAGGTCCAGGCAAAGCCGGGTCGGGTCGCTAGTAATATAATATATGGGGACATTTCACACGGCATCTGATCCCAAACTAGGGAGACCCTGTACTATGGGTGTCAGACAGCTGATATAAATACATAAATACATACGTATATAGATAAAAACCAACCAGACACAAAGACACAAATGTTTACCCTGGGTGGGTTCGAACCCGCAACACGCTGCGCAACAATCAATTGCTAAACCATGCGCCCACCGTGTCTTGAATTGGTTCAGTAGTTTACCCGTAAATAGAGCTGTGTCAATCATGAACAATTCGATCATTTGGCCCGAGTCGCGTAGAAGTATCGATGACTGCAATCGTTCGTTTTCAATGATCCGGTTCACCAATCGTTGACCCTAAGATTGTAAAAATTCGTTTTCAATCATTCAATGATACGATTCAACCAATCGCTCACAATCGACAGATCCTTTTCAACTTATCTGGTTGCAGATTTGTAGAAAACCGACCGATAACGAGTGAGCGCGAATGAATGGGTTGCAGACAAACACAGAGCAAACGATTGATTGTACTAAAGTAATTTGGTTCAATCAATCGTTTGATTGGTGTGGTTCACTGATTCAGTATTGAACCAGTGATCTAACGATTGAAATGACCCGGGTCATGCGTGGCATGAACCAATACTTGAATGATCGAATCACTGAAAATGAACGATTGACACAGCTCTAGCCGCAAAAGCGAAAAAACAAACTCTTTTTTGCATTTATAATATTAGTTAGGATGCACATCATAGTTATGAAGATGTGATGACGCATTGTAAGTACGTCAACTGTTCAAAGACCGCACGTGTTTTTGTCATAAATCTATAAATGTATTTTACGACTATTAAGTAGGTAGGTATGTATTTTTTTGCTATTGTCTTTTCAAGATGTGTTTATATCATAAGGCGTTTATCCTTGCGGGGGAGTCTTTGGGTGGTATAAACTGAGTAGCCACTTGAGTATGATTGTTGATCACTGGGGTGGGTCTTTAGTATAACGTAAATAAGTAAATTAACATAATCTGAAATAATGAATTTTTCTTATATTTTTAATCGACTTCAAAAATGAGGAGGTTCTCAATTCGATTGGTATTTTTTTAATGTATGTATATCGATTACGCTGAGATTTATGATTCGATTTACGTGATTCTTCTTTTGTTTGATGCGGAATAATTGCCACTTGGTCCCATAAAATGTAACATAGTTTGGCCGAGTAGTTTTCATTTTATGTTAATTTCTTTTTTGTGTTTGACCACGCATTACTTTTGAAGTTATACTTCTTTAGGCGCGTTATGAAAAAATGATGAGAGTGAAATTTTACGATGCGCGCGCACAGCGTCACACAAAATTCTCACGGGAATAATTGTAAACAACGCCATCTCTGACGTACATGCTGAACTACTTACTGCCCTCGTTGCTATTTTGTGACTCGAAGAAGTATAACTTCTCACGCGCGTACATAAGTACACACTGAATTTTTTTTCAGTGTAGTCCGATTTCGATGATTGAATTGGTCCCAAAAAAATGTCCACCCCTAAGAGTAGAAAATAAAGGACTGACTGAATTTTTTTGGTGTCATCGTTTCGTAATTAATTTGTATGATAAAAGTAGGCACTAAAAAGCGAAAAAAACTTTTTAACAAAAAAGACAACCGCCATCAAAAAGTAAAACATAACTTTCAATTCGCAAGTCGGTGGCAATACAAAACAACAAGCAAAACCAAAGCCGCCAACTTGCGAATTGAAAGTTATAAATTATTTTTTCTTTTTTGAAGGCGGTTGTCTTTTATGTTAAAAAGTTTTATATTATACTTTACATACCCTCTTGTCTTCTTTACTTCACTGCATAATATCTTTATTTATTTGTCACCCTGAGAATTCCCATATTAACATCTTTGTGTCCCCTCCTTGTCTCTTGTCGGGAAAAGGCAATATAGTTTCATATAGGGAATTCATTTCATACAAACGGTGGGAGAGTGACCAGTCTGGGACGAGCTCTACAGGATCACGCAGATTGGAGACGTGTATCCCTTCTCCGTTAAAAGGAGAAGCCGACCTAAAACACAATTAGGAAAAACGATAATTTTATTAGCCTAGGGTATTTTAGGAATAGTCACATGACATCGTTAATCATCCTGTTAAGCATCCTGAGTCCATCGTCTTCTAGTCGTCTGTTGGTTACACGGTGGCGCAGTGGTTGAGCGATTGGGTTGCGAATCCTGCCCAGGGTAAACATTTGTGTGATGAGCACTTGTTTTTGCCTTGTGTCTGACTGTTGTTTATCTATATAATTATGTATTTAAATGTATTTGTGTATGTATATCAGCCGTCTAACATCCATAGTGCAGGGGTTTCCTAGTTTGGGGTCAGATAGCTGTCTATGAAATGTCCCCACATATTATTATAATATTATTATTATTTACACTTATAAGGAACTAACACTTTGCTCGCGACTGCGTCCGCGTGAATTTTCTCAAGGATCCCTAATTTTTTTAAATTAATAAATATAGCTTATGTAATCTAGCATTCTAATGGCGAAAGAATTTTTGAAATCGAACCAGTAGTTGTTGAGTTCATTCGTTACAAACATACAAAATACAAACCGTTCCTCTTTACAGCAGGAAGCTATGAAACTATTCCACTGCTTAGCCCTGTAGTAAATTATGAAATTTCGTAACCCAAATATTACTATTGAAAAACCTATGATTTATATTAGAATGATATTTCCGACTAAAACTCTTTCCAAAATAGTTTTCTGATCTATACATTTATATTTGTTAACTCTACAAAATGTACGATTCAGCTGGTATTGTTTTCGCGACTTCAGGGTGGTTCCACTTGTAAAAATTGTTCACAAATTATTGTGATAAGCCTTATGGCAAACAAAATAAAACAAAATTGAAGTCTTTATATTTTTTTAATTTCAGATCATCTACGTTCTTGGTGTTTGTAATGCCAAATGCGACGAGTATATTGTTGTGTTTGAAGAACATACTTACCCCGTCTATAGATTAACACCACTGAAAAAGTAAGTTCTCACATTCATTGAAAGAAACCGGTAAATAATTTCACTCTTATTATTACTTTATTTATATTTATATTCATTATTTTTACAGACGAGATATTAATTGGGGCGACGTTAGTTACCCAAGCAATTCTACGGACACAAATCCTAAAAAGAAGAAATGTATTGTCGAGTTTGACTGCACTGGTACAACATTTTCATGTCAAAACCACATCAAAGTAGTAAACCATCAAACTCATACCTTAATAAAGGATAATCACACAGCAAAACTGATTGAAAACAGAACAAAAACACTTGATGAACCAAAAATTTATATTATTGAAAATGAAAAACCAAACCGCACTGTAAAGGAAGAATTCAATTCTACGTACGATATAAATATAATTTATGTCTATGATGATAAGATACAAAATAGTTCAGAGACCAACAAGTCAAAATTGAAGGATCAAATACTTCAATGTGATTATGCCGAAACTGTTTGTGTTGATGAAGGGAACCCCGAAAATAACAGCTTAAGTGACGTCAAACAAGAAACACTCAAAATATCAATAAACCGAGATGAAACCAGTCAAGTCCAACCAATATTTACTGGTTACTTTCCTCATTTGACAAATAATACCGAACCTCATAAATATAATAATCATTTTATAAATTTAAAAACTGTGATTTTAGAATGTAAAAATTTTAAAGACAAATATTGTACACCAAGTATTGATAATAAGTATTTAAAACTTATTAATATACACATTAAAACAAATTATATACAAAATAATACAATAACCAAATATCCTAACTGTACAAAGGATACTATTATTTCAGATAAAAAACTCGACGTTAAATGCGAAGATAAACTATTTACAAAACATAATAAACATATTTTATTAACTCCACCACCAAAACAAGAATTGACGACTTGGTCCTGTCGAATTACAAAACGTAATGAGTTATTATCTAATAAAGAAAAAGACAGCAAAATATATTTCAAAAATTGTTTTAATACAAATAATAAAAATACAGTTTCGCCAACTTCACATAGTGTAAATAAAACTATTTTAGACAACAATGCAGAAGATTCAATAGAAAAAAAAGGGATTAATAAAGATAGTTTGTCCCAAATAGATCCAAAAAATGTTATAACAATCCATGTAACAGAAAATGAAACTAATTGTAGCAATAAGCCCTCTTTAGATATTCACGATGGAAAGATCATCGACTTGGGCGTACATAATAAAGACAAAATTCTACAAAAAAATAATGTAGAATTGATAATCTCCAATTGTATAAATGCTAATATTTCTATCATTAACGAAACTCAACCCCATCAAAAAGCTGAACTGAGCATTCTTTTAAAAAATGAGTCTTTAAATACCACTAATTTTAAACAATTCAATGGAACTCTAAAAGAAGAAAATGACATACAAAGAATTTTACTACGATGTGATCATCCTAATCTTGATTCAAACAGTAACACTACAATCAATAAAACAATGCTACAATGTGAGTCTATAGATTTGAATCTATATAATATAACAGGCATAGAAATTACTACAAATATAAACCCGCTATCAAACGCAAATAATACTAAGGCGCAAAAAACAGATAACGTGAATATAGGCGAAGAAAAAAAAAATAAAACTAAAGAAGTAAATACTGAAGTTAATAAAAACAGCACTATCAGTTTAAATAAAACAGTACCATTTAATGAAACTACAGATAACAACAAAAGCACTGAAAACAACACGAAAGTAGTGGAAAATAAAACAGTTCCGGATAAGGTTTCTGAAAAGAAAGAAATGTCCATAACCCTAAATTTTAATAGAAAAATAGACATTCCCAATGGTGCTGGAGAAAACAGTCTTGCACAAGAAAGTGCTGACGTCGAAAAGATAATGCTAATAACACTATTGACAACAGCTGGTGCCAGCATACTGATGGTCGTCGCTTTGAGGATATGTACCAAGAAAACAGAGTACAGTAAGTAATCATATCTAAGTAATTTTTGGACTCGGGTAAAATCGGGTAATTGTAACGCTCAAATGGAAATACAAAGAGTACAGTATATTGGTCTTGAATTGCTCTGTTTCTATCATTATTCTAAACATTTACATAGTACCCAACAAACAACACAAGTGACATTGGGTCAAAAATATTACTGGGAAACGATTTTTTTTGGTACGTATTTCGTTTGTGCTTAAGAGCGCGTATTCGATTCGTGACGAAAACTTCATGTTTTTGGGTTTTGCCCGAAGCAATATCGTAATTATGTGAGCAGATTATTTGAAGACAATTTACAGTTTTAGAAAGATTAAGTCTTGATTTAGATAGCTACAGAGTAAAAGTATAATTTTTAATTATGGTTTTTTAAAGCGAAGACAATTTTTTCATATCGTTTTACGAAAATAGACGTCAGAGTTAACTTTCAGGACGAATACAACCATCACAATATGCCAAAATATTTTGTTTTATGCGTTTTTCCAACAGTATATACAGTCATAAAGACAGTAACAGAGCCAAAATTACGAAAATATTACCATTATGTATTAAAAAACAATGTTGAAAAAGTAGAAAATCGGTTCACATTGACAATTTTTTTCACCAGTATTTGAATAAAAACATAACTGATATGTAAATTTTATGAAAGTAAATGTTATGCTTAATATACAGAATAATTTTCAGTCCGTTATGCGAGCTCATTTATTTTAGACAATTATTTTAAAAAGCACTGTAAAACATCGCGCGCTGTCGTTTGCCGATCAATTTCAATGATTCGTGCTTATTTCGTGCATATTTTTTATCTGATGCACACAAACAGACCATTGTATTGTACTAGTGTGTGTCAATGCTGCTACGCCGTTCTAGCAATCGTTTAGATTTTGAGTTGCGATAAATCGAATACGCGCCCTTAAGGATGCATCTAACAGTAACGCCTTTGGTACACCGACGCGGTCGTATGCGGCAGCGATTCACTGCGGAACTAGTGCGTAACGAAATATCTGCGAAATGTTAGTACACCGCAGTTTTTTCGCAAAGAAATGCCATTGTAATTTTCCCGTCATTTCTTGAACTTCCCTCCATGCCATCTCTTTTTATACGCATTTTTATAATTTGCGTGACCAGCTGCATATAATTCGGGATAATTTCTAATTGTATTCAAAAATATTTCAATATTTTCGGCTTCCATGGTGCGAAATTCTGTCCTCACCGACAGAACACGTGCGGACGCCTTGCGATGCGAAACACCACTAGCGAAACGTCTGCGTCTGTGTAACGACGATTCCCGCAGTTCCTTGCGAAACAATACCGATAAGGACGCAACTATTTCATGCTAGAGTGAGACATAGCGTATGTGAAATTCTGCCATACTACTGACAGTTGTTTCGTTGTTTTGCTGCCGCAAACGAACGCGTTGGTGTACTAAATGAGTAAAGGAAAGAAAGTAAGAAAAAACTTTTATTCACGCGAAAGCGTACATATCATAATTATAACATTAAGGGGCATATTTAAAGTTTAGTTAGAACATTCAAAACTTGCATTCAGTAAAAACCTAATTTACCGGCCTCATAAGTCGATATAAAAAAAATATTTACAGACAGTACGTTCAAAGTGTCGTGCGAACCGATCAAAATTCTACAATTGGACCAGTTATCAGACAACTAATACTAATAAATGATTTCAGATGTCGCACCCACTAGAGAACCACCCGATGAAGAAGAGACAGCGTTTTAAGATACATAATAACACATCGAAAAATTGTACATAAGAAGAATTAAACCTATTGTGATTATAGTCATATTCCTTTTAGCCACTAACTTATTATTAGAATAGTAAAACTTAAAGTAGACACAGAGAGTAGAGTAGAAGTAAATAAAACTCGTAAGTACTTGTATAATAAAAATTTGTGATGTAAACTTAAATTTTGATGTTTTCTTTGTTCGTTCTTTTATTGTTTTTTAGATAGAAGGCTCGAGTTCATCATCATCATTTCAGCCGAAAGACGTCTACTGCTGGACATAGGCCTCCCCCAAGTGGCGCCACATTGACCGGTCCCGTGCGACTCGCATCCAGCGGATCCCCGCAACTTTTACCAGGTCATCGGTCCACCTAGTGGGAGGCCTTTCAACGCAACGTCTTCCGGTTCGCGGTCGCCACTCTAGAACTTTTCGGCCCCATCGGCCATCTGTTCTGCGAGCAATGTGCCCTGCCCACTGCCACTTAAGTTTGGCAATTCTTCGGGCTACGTCGGTAACCTTGGTTCTCTTGCGGATATCCTCATTTCTGATTTTATCACGCAAGGAAACTCCGAGCATAGCCCTCTCCATTGCCCTTTGGGTGACTTTAAGCCTTCTGATGAGGCCCATTGTGAACGACCACGTTTCGGTCCCATATGTAATCACTGGCAACACACACTGGTCAAAGACTTTCGTCTTGAGACACTGCGGTAAGTTGGACGAGAAGATACCACGCAAAACAGGCAAAGGCTGCGTCGCCGGGTAAAACTGGTGGCAGCCCTAGCCAATGCACACAAGCCCCGGCATCGGGTAAATCCGGCACCGGGGTTACACCTACACACCCTCCCACCACTGGGGCTCTTCAAGCCCCGATCGATGTCCCTGACCAACCAGGGATGACTTGCACCGCCGACGTCTTCGCAAGCGGCTGGCAGGTGCAAAAACGCAAGGGCAAGGGTAAAAACACTCAACAGACCCGACGCCCTCGCACAGACCCTTCAGGTCCAACAGCTCATTCGGAGCAGGGTAAAAGGGGGGCGGGAAAAACTAAGAGGGAGCGGCGCCTGGCTCGATTTTTAGCTTTGAAAGCAGGCAAGGCCTCCTCTTCTAAACAAGTTAGCTTCACAGCTGGCAAACAGGCTCAGGCCGGCGCTAGCCAACCAACTCCGAGCCAACCTCCTGTCAGTGAAGCCAGCTCAGTTCCGGCAACGGAAGAAACACAGCGACCCGGCTGGAAGGATCAGGCCGTAGCCAAGCGAGCTCTCAACGAGACGATTTCGCCTCGTGGAGAGCATAAGCGGCCGCGGCTTGATCAATCCAAACGGGCCGCCAACAAAAGCTACGCCCAAGCTGCTAGCACTCCCCTGAACGTCGCGATCACTTGCGACCGTACGGGGATCATCAGCAAGGAGACGTCGGACCAGGTGCTCGCTGCCATCCAGAGGCAGATCATAAGCGAGGCCTGTTCCCCCAAACAAGACTCACCAGGGCCGACTTTCAACGCAAAGCCGCTGTTCGCTGAAGGAGTCCTAAAACTCTGGTGTGGCAACGACCACACACTCACCTGGCTTAAACGCACTGTTTCCGGCCTGGCTCTCCCTACTAACACCATACTAGTCGTCAAGAGCTAGTCGGAATTGCAGAAGAGAGCACGCTGCGGGGTCGTCATCCCAGACGAGCAGGGAGTCTTCGGAGAGCCGACCAACATTGGACGGGCCCTCTCCTATCAGAACCCCTGGGTCGACGTCAAGAAATGGGCCCTACACTTCGCAGACAAACAGGCCGCGGCTTGGTTTCTGGTGGTTAGCATCCCTGAGGACCAAATCCCGGCCCTGATGAAGGCCGGACGCCGCCTCTCAATTGGATTGGGGGCGGTGTACGTAAGATTTCAGGGTTGGAACGGTAGGTTCACCGAAGTCCCTCGGGGATGGGACCCCACCACTGAGACCATCCGGGAAGAGCTGAAGAGGCCGCCGAAAACTGGGGAGATCATCCCCACAATACTTGACCCGGTAGCAACCGCGGCTGCACCTGCTACAGCAGAACCGGCCGCTCCTGTCGCCGCCGACGTGGCCGCCGCCTCTCCATCGGGTGAGGAGCCGGACGACTTCCTGTCCTCGGCTTCGGACCCGGAGGGTGGCGGCTCCGTCGGGGGCGACTGCCTCGACGAGGACCTGTTCGCCGGGTTAAAACTTGGGGGAGACGAGGAGGGTTCGACCAGCGATGGCGTCCCTTTCGTCAACGTGTAAAATCCTCCAAGCCAACCTCCACCACAGTCAGACCGCGACGGCTCAGCTGCGCAAGTGGCTGGAGGTACAACACACGGCCATTGCCCTGATCCAAGAGCCGTGGATTAGGGCCGGCCACATACAAGGACTCTCCAATCTTGGCGGTAAGCTCCTAGTTACTACAGATCATGATCACCCAAGAGCGTGCATCTACGTGACAGGTAACCTCAAAGCACAGCCACTAAATGATTTCTGTTGCAGAGACCTCTCTGCAGCTAGGCTGCTGATACAGCGCGGCGCCGAGAACACACCGGTAGTCTTTGCCTCGGCTTACATGCCTGAGGCGGAGAACCCGCCCCCTCACGACCTCACCCGCCTCGTGAATGACTGCGAGAGGAACGGACTGGAGATGGTGATTGGGACCGACGCCAACGCCCACCACCCGTTATGGGGTATGGACACATCAAACGAGAGGGGTAAGGCCTTAGTGGACTATTTATTCACAACCAACCTATCCCTACTTAACACAGGCTCTGAACCGACCTTTGTCACTAGACGGAGCCGCACAATCATAGACCTAACATTAGCATCGGATGGTGCAGCGGAAATCATCACCGGATGGCAGGTCTCTAAGGAGGCCTCCTGCTCCGATCATAGGTGGATCCGCTTTGACATTCAGGTCTGTATATCACCGACGCCACCGCGACGTAATCCGCGTAACACGGATAGAGCGGCCTACACACGCAACCTTGCAAACAAGCTAACACCTATAGCTAACTCGCTGCCTTTAGAGTGCACGACATTGATTGATGCACAGGTAAGACATGTGACTGAAACAATGATAGAATGCTACCAAGCTGCATGCCCAATGACCACCGCGCCCAGGACGCCAGGGAAACAACCCTGGTGGGGTGCCGAGCTGGAGCGTAAGCGCAGTAAGGTAAGAAAAGCCTTGAACAGAGCTATGAACACTTGTGCTGACGATGACTGGGACGCGTACCACGCGGCCAAATCCAGCTACAAGAAATGCATCAGATTCAGGAGAACCACGGGGTGGCGCAAATTCTGTGGAAACATTGAATCTTGCCAACAAGCGAACAGGGTAAGGAAGATACTGGCACAGCAGAACACACCTGGGGTAGCCACTCTCCGCAAACCCGACAACACACTCACAATATCACCAGACGAAGCGAGACGGGTTCTAATAGAAACCCACTTTCCCGGATGTGTCTTCACACAGACGGTAGACTGGTCTGATGCAACCTACACACCATCAGGTAATGACTGGTTCTACGCACACAGGATGATCACCTTGGAGAAGCTCCAATGGGCCATTCAGTCCTTCCATCCCTTCAAGGCAGCCGGCCCAGACGGAGTTTTTCCCGCCCTACTTCAGTAGGGTGGAGCATTAATCACCGATAGACTGCTGCCCTTAATGAGAGCGTGTCTGGCCTTCAGATATGTACCTATAGGATGGAGGGAAGTGAAGGTCATATTCATCCCTAAACCAGGTAAGAGTGACTACACAAACGCCAAATCCCACAGACCGATCAGTCTGACCTCGTTCTTGCTGAAGACCTTGGAAAGACTATGCGAAAGGGAGCTGAGGGACGGGCCTTTAAGAAACTTACCCTTACACGGTAATCAACACGCTTACAGCTCAGGTAAGTCAACAGAATCCGCCCTTCATATGGTGGTGAGTAGGATTGAGGAGGACATCCACCAAAAGGGTTCTTGCTTGGGTACATTTATAGACATCGAAGGGGCCTTCGACAAAACTAGCTTCTCCAGCATTAGCGCCGCCCTATCCAAACACGGCGTAGAACAGGTACTAATTGACTGGATTACTAATATGCTAAGTAAACGGGTAGTTCGGCTTGAGGAAGAGCAAGCAGCAAGTAGCCATGATTGCCAGAGGCTGCCCCCAAGGAGGGGTGTTATCCCCCCTCCTGTGGAACCTGGTAATCAACATTCTAATCAAGAAACTCAATGCCGAACGTTACTACACTATAGGCTATGCAGACGACCTCGCCATCCTTGTGTCAGGGAAGGTGACCGGGACCATCTGCAACCTCACACAGCGGGCGCTACGCATCGTGGAGCGATGGTGCGGGGAATTTGATTTATCCGTCAATCCCAACAAAACCGAACTAGTCATGTTCACCCACAAACGTGCACTAGGACCCTACCGCCTACCCAAACTATTCAATACCGAGCTCCAGCTGGCCAACGAAGTAAAATACCTCGGGGTCATCTTAGACAGTAAGTTAAACTGGAGCAACCATCTAGACAACAAATTAAACAGGGCCTGCATCACCTTTTGGCAATGTAGGAAAATGATAGGTAAGAAGTGGGGCCTATCCCCTAAAATAATACTATGGCTGTATAGCGCGGTAATCCGCCCCATGATTGCTTATGGGTCGGTGGTGTGGTGGCCGAGGACCAAGCTAATCACAGCCGCCAACAAACTCCAGCGTATGCAAAGACTAGCCTGCATGGCGACCACGGGCTGCATGAGGACCACTCCGACGGCAGCACTGGAGGCGATGTTAGGGCTCCCGCCGCTTCACCTATTTATCCAACAAGAGGCGACAACGGCTGCATTACGCTTGAAAACACTAAATCTCTGGAGCAAGACTAGCACCAGACACTCTGCGTTACTAGAGGAACTTAGTAAGGAGTCTCCTATAACTAAAGCTATTAACGACAGAATTCCCAAACAATTCATTTTTGACAAAAAATACAAAATCCAACTGCATGAGGATTGGCGGTGTGAGGGCCTTCGCCCGACTGAGCTGCGGATCTTCACAGATGGATCTAAAACAGGTACCGGCACGGGGGCCGGCGTTTTCTCGGAAGACCTCAACATACATATAGCAATGCCGCTGGGTGCTTACAACACGGTGTTCCAGGCCGAGTGCATGGGCATCTGCTTGGCGGCCTCAGCTATACTAAACAGACAGGTAGTAGGACAACCAATTCGCATACTGTCGGATAGCATGGCTGTACTACAAGCTCTGGACAGCTACACGGTCAACTCCGGGTTGATACACGAATGCCATCAGAGACTGAACGAGGTGGGTATTCTTAATGATACAACCATTCAATGGATCAAAGGACACAGCGGTTCGCGCGGTAACGATGCTGCGGACGAGCTTGCCAGAAGGGGATCGAGCATGAGCGCGGTGGGTCCGGAACCCATAGTGCCTCTCCCCTTCGGTCACCTACGCACCATGGTAAGAAAACGTACCAAGGATCTACACCAAAGACTGTGGACCGAACATGGCGAGTGCAGGCAAGCCAAGGAGGCTCTTCCTGTAATTGAGGGCCGCTTCACGAGGCAAGCCCTCCGGCTGTCCAAACAACAGCTACGTGCGGTCACAGCCGCCATAACTGGTCATGGGTCTTTCAATAAACATCTTTTTGTCATAGGAGTCACAGACAGCCCTTTGTGCAGAGCCTGCATGGGGGCGGACGAGACAGCAGCCCATGTGCTTCTGAACTGCCCTGAGGTCGCTTCATACAGGGCAAAGTACTTCGGAAACCCAGGTAACCTGCGGGAGATCGCCAGCGATGTCAAGGCGCTGCTGGCCTTTCTTGGGGAGCTCGGGTGGATCGAATGATCTTCTTCCCACCTGTACGCAAAATACGCGCTTGGTCGTGGAGTTGCGGACACCGGCCCGTCATACTACTACTACTACTACTACTACCACGCAACTTCCCGAACGCTGCCCAGCCGAGTCGGATTCGACGATTGACCTCTTTCTCGAAGTTAGACCTACCTAACTGGACCGTTTGTCCCAGGTAGACATAATCGTCTACAACTTCGAGTGTAGAGTCTCCGATCTTGATTGGAGTGGGTGTTACATGGGCATTCAACATGACCTTGCTTTTGTCCATGATCATTTTAAGACCCACTCTTTCGGAAGGTCTCGAACCTTCCGAAAGAGTGGGTGGGAGGGTTAAGTAGGAATAACTCATGCTATGTAGAAAAGATGACCAGCGACCAGAGTACCAGACGTCGAGAAATATCCGTTACTGGTTCCACTAAAATGAGGAAAATTACACCTCTTACACGGACGCCGTCAGTTGGGAATGGTCATCTCTTAGTTGCCTCGGTTATTTTAAATTTTGGTTTGAATTGTTACAACTATATTTTTCTCTAGACCTCATACAACATGCAAGACTTGTTACATTGTTCTCACATTGTACCCTTAGATTCAACATGAATGATGTAACCTTTTGTAAATTATTATTGATTTTAAAAGAGTGTTCATGGAGTTTGTCCATTGAAACCTACTGTTTGGAACGAGCAACTAGCTTCAGCTTTCTGACTGACTGACTGACTCTGACAATTCACAAATACCTGTAAATGGTTTAATTGAAATAAAATTTGAGTTTGAGTTTGTCACAGGCGGTTACAAAAATGGACAACGACAGATGAGAACGAATATGGAATGTCAAATAGGTTTTATCATAAATTTCGCCCTTTTTTTATCTAGCAACAAACTGGCTAAGTAAATACCGTACAAGTCGATCGATCGAGGTTATGCTACACTTGCCACGGTCGATCTATGGATGGGTGACCATCCATTTCATACCGAGTTCCCTCCGTGCCTCGGTAAGAACGTAAATCCGTTCGTCTCTGCTGTCATTCGTAGATCTTTGGCAGTCGTTATGGGTAGTCAGAAGCCAAAAAGTCTGACAATCCGTCTTACCAAGGGGTATCGTGTTACCCAGTAACTGTGTTGTGGAGGTTAGATAGGCAGTTGCTTAATGTAAAATACTGGTATTAAGCTGCATCCGGTTGGACTGGAAGCTAACCCCAACAGAGTTGAGAAAAGGCTGATGAACTAGCTGCTGGGGTGTGATTCTGTAAGTCCTCATTCTAAACTTCGAATCTGAATCCGCTGTGAGTTTTTTGATTGGCATTCTAAAAACTCTGTTGTTAATTCGAATTTACACCAGCGCCACACTTGCGAGCATGTCACGAGTTGAACTAAATTGACAGGGAGATTTTGAGAGATAAAGTATGAGATGACGTAAGAAAGTTTTCAGACGAAGACGCATTCTGTAAGGTAATTTCCCCGTCACTTCGACGCTCAGTTCGCACTCGAACCCGATTCAAAGTGTCAAATATACAAGGTGTAACGTCAAATACGCAAAACCTGAAAATAGTTTGATTAGAATAACGAGCAGAATCAATTGAACCACTTTTTAATATAGGTCACATTTTTCATAAAATCTTCATTATACATGTTGCCCTGTCTATTTATTAACAAGTCAAGCCATCACGTGCGCAAACGTGCCAAAATTGGTCCAATTTAAATTTTCTCATACGCGTGATAGTAATAGTTCTTATTTCAATGCAAATAAGAGTCTTTGTAAAACTAAAACAGCACATAAAACCTTTAATTTTTTGGAACGAAGTTCCTTATCGCGCGTTGTGAAAGGGGGCTAGACGGAAAAAATTCTTACGAAAAGTTGTCACGACACTTTTTGCTATAGTAAGCTATTGTAAGCTGTGCGGCATCGCATGTTTCTCTGTCTGTCTCTCTCTCTCTCTCTTATAGAAAGCAAGCCAGATATTTTCATTTCTATTTCGCATTGAACAGTGTGGTGTCGCGACGATAATAAAAAAAATATTATTATAACTTAAAAAAAAAAAAAAATATTACAATTCCTTCACTAATTAATCGAAAGGAACTTCGTTCCATCCGGGTGTCCCTTGACACCTCTCAAGTTTTTTTTTAAGATTTTTTTTCTTTCAGAATTAGTTTAATTGAATTAAAAATCATTTGGGGTGTCTGAGGTTTTGCGTGTTTAACGTTACACCTTGTATAAAGGTCATTTTGAACCTTTTGCGAAGTGAGAGTGGATAGCGATGTGAGATGCGAGTTGTTTGAATTTTACAGAATCGACCTACTGTCAACGATTTCGTTCTTTTTAGGTCAAAAACCTTCTCTGTGCTTAGAACCACTCAACAAAATTTCACAATCGGATGAATGGTTTAGGAACGCATAGGGACAGGGGGCCAAGTCTGCTATTTTTATAATTTATTTTCGTCATTTCAACACGATCCAATTGTCATTTTGCTAAAAGTTCGTTATCTGCTAAATTCATAATGGTCGATCATTGGTCGGTCAAATTAAAATTATCAAAAAAATCATTAAAATGACTGCACAATGACGTTCTAATGGTAGGTCACTGATCAAAGCAACTGTCAAAATTTTAGCAGATTACCGCCTAAGTCAGTCATTAAGTTGTCATTTTGTACGAGATTACCATTCTATATCATTTCTTTCAATGACGTGTCAATGGTTGACCATACTTCGTAAGACTCAAGCTAACAGTAGACTCGTAAGACTATTAGAATATATAGAAAAAATATTTTGTACGTTCCTTTCATGTTTTATTAGAGAGAAAAAGATAGAAATAGCTAAAATTAAGTTAAGCTCGCGTACAACAAAATCAGCACTACACTATAGTCTACTGTTAGCATGACACAGATAAAAAAGAACATTTAAAATAAGACAAAATCCTAAAGCGGTTTCAATACCCTGCTTCTGATTCAAGACAAATTAAAAGAAAATAACAGTTTTAATTACTTTACTAATTAACTTGCAACCCCTGCAGCAGTTGCCAAGCAAATAAATCTTCCGAGGTGAGGTACAGACGCCAGCACATCAAGTTACTACAATCTGTCGAATTTCCCCAATCAACCTTGAACCTAATGCTTTAACGATAAAGTGTAAAATCTATTAAAAGAATTTGACAGATTGTATTATCTTGAATTGCTGGCGTCAGTACCTAAGTAACCTACGCAATATAAAACATTTTCATGTCACCACTATGAAAAAAGAACCAATATTGTAGTATTTTTACGATTCTTTGAAAAGTTGTAAGAATTTCTAAAATTGGACCTTATCCAAATATGATTAAATACAATAGACGACTAGTATTCTACAAACACCTGGCTTCACCCGATCCATCGATGTGAGACGCGCATGCCCGGTTAGTCCCGACCACGATAAAGGGAACTCTAGTGTCAAACATTATTACGTTTTTCGCACCCTATTAAGAAGATTTCAAGGGCGGGGGAGGAGTTTAGCTTATACTGGGCACCGTAACAACTTCAGACAGGTTGAACTTCGGAGAACCTCGGGAACGATCGGGCGTTTCCGTTGCGAGTGGAACCTCCGTAGTTTTTCAGACGACATGGGCCCAACTTGGGGACGAATTATAAGTAATGTTGGTACTAGATATTATGTAATAGTATCCTTTATGGTTATTAAGCGTGCTTAAGTTATTGTTTTCGCGCGTAAAAGGATATCTATATCGGTAACTTCAAGTTTATGTGGCGCTAAGGAGTAATGACGAGAATAAATGAGCAAAGCATTTATTCCAATTAAACCATTTATAGACACTTTCAAATAGACAAGGACTCTTTAGTCAGAAGAAGGTGGACACCTGAGGTACCTACAAACGATGTATGGCGAAGAACGCGCAAAGAAACTATGTCAGCGAGACATTGGAGTAAGCATGGCATTCCCAGAGATTATGAAAATCAGTACCTATTTTTTTTCGTTATGACACAGTCGCTTGTGGCAAAATACTGAAATTGGTCGTAGCAAAATATGGTTTCATTACCGACTAAAACATAGTAGCAGATGAAGCAACCATACCAATATTTAAAGCTAGAAATGTATGTCACTCAATATCAGACGAATTCATGTTTCGAGTCCGTCCCTGTGCTTAGGGGTGCAACGCCCGCGCCGGCGCGCCCCGTCGATACGGGCCGCCACTCCGCCGCCCCAGCCCGAGCGGCCGAATGCACGCGCTCCGCACAACGCCAGCAAGCAACATTCACACAAATTAATTGAACAGAAAACCACAAAATATCGCAAATTATTGTAGCCGATCACAGAAACCCGCGCAACTTTTCCATGAAAAAGTGAAAACTCAAAAAAAAAGTTTTTATTTTTTGAATTTATATTTTTTTTTGTCCGAGTGCCAGTGACACAATGACTGCAAGAGTGCTGTGATGTTCGAAATTGGAATTATTTTTTAGAATCAGTGTTATTTTTGATAAACATTTTTTGATGGTTGATATAAAAATAAAATTAGTAATTAATTAGGACAAAATAAATTGGTGATGTGAAAGACTTCTTGCGTAACAATCAGAAGGTAAGTTTCGTCTCTATTAATTTAGTTATCACTTGTCGTTGCGATCAATCAGTCAATCAGAACAGGTCAATTATGTTCGTATTGTGGATCAATATTGGCTGAATTTTGTTTTCATTTTTTATTTACGATCTGTTGTATTAATCAATGTACTTACAGCATATCTAACGTATGTAGTTATCGTTTGTCAAATATTTAATGCAATTAAACATCAGAAGAGTGTAATAAGTACTCTACTTAATTGTGATTAAGTATACATTCGTCAAAACACAAAAAACTTAATTCGCACTACTAACTAATCTTGACAAAATAGTCTTAAGCCAAACACTGCGAACATCACTAATGGATGAGAGTCATCACTTAACGAGTAACGGCTAGTAAGTTATAGGAACGGGGTATATTATGTATACCTTCGTAAAAGTGTTTGAGAACTGTTAGATAACGTTGGTCGAGCCGGCTTTTAGTGGCAAAATGGTGTACTTTCTATATCTCCGAGAACTTTTCTTGTAACTTTGAATTTAAACCTTTTTCAGTCTGTTATTCTGCTATCAAATCTCATCATACTCGTAATAGACGTCATCTCCAAGGATTCGCGAAGCCGTGCCATCAAATTCAATAAAAATCAATGAATCAATCTTCATGATCATCATGTCAATCTTTAAACGCCCACTGCTGGGCATAGGTCTCCCCCAACGGGACGATCGCAGTAGGTATTATGGTACTCAGAACGTTGGTACTCAGATGCCCATCGTCTGGTCAATATTACTCTGTTCTGACACCCACGAGTAGAAATGGGAAATCAATCTTCACACTTCTCTAATTTGATGACACAGCGTGAATATGGCCGCGATCCTTTCGTCTGTGACTGCGAAGATAGCGCTGTAATCATACAATATGACCAAAACCATGTCAGCAAACTAACTGATCAGATTTTATTGTCAGCTGAAGTCCTAACACAAGCAAAACCCGAGCTCCTAGAATGAACGCGGTGACGTAAAAGTATTCAATTGGAGTCAATTTTCAAATTGGAATTACGACTTTCTTAAAACATTTCGGTTTGATTTTGTACACCAAGCGCAATCAGGTAGTTTACACCATTCAACTTGTAGTCTCAACTTTACTAAAAATACACTTTATATTAACCGTGAAAGCCCGATTCATTTTCAATTAACTGTAAAATTCGATTTTAGTTGCTTTGAAATCAATAAATAGTTAGTCAATTGACTAAGGGCTAATTTTTTAATAGTCAGATAACTTTTATCTGAGTAATAAAAATGGCGGTTTGACAGCTTATGTATAGAAAATATGTCAAACCGCTATTTTTATTCCTCACATTAAAGTTATCTGACTATTGAAAAATCAGCCCTTAGCAAACAAGTGACGTCACATTTTCCTAATGCCATACAACATCTACGGGGGAATCTCGTCTAATAGCTGATAAAAAGAGTGTCAATTGATTGGTAGTGTAATCTACACCACTAGTATCACCAATTGAAATATAAAAAATACATGATAGGAACCTTCAAGCTGAATTACTTAATGTTATATGCGAAACGGGTATTACTAGCTGACCCGACAGACGTTGTCCTGTCAATTTTCTTAACCCTTCCCTGGACTTCCACAAATATTTCAAGACCAAAATTAGCCAAATCGGTCTAGCGGTTCTCGAGTTTAGCGAGACTAACGAACTACGATTAATTTTTATTATCCTATCCTATCCTACTATCCTACTAATATTATAAATGCGAAAGTTTGTGAAGATATTTGGATGTTCGTTTTGTTTTTCCTAAATTTGGTATTACCAAGGGAGAGGGTTTTAGATTAAAAATAAATGTAATTTAAATTAATTACGCATAATATTAATCACAAAATGACTTACCGATGGGAGGAAATGTTTACTTTATTTTTTACTTACGGTTTTTAATCGTAAGTAAGGCACGAAAATAGGCACACGAAGTAGTTGCTCTTGCGATATATAGGTCTATCTATATCTGTAGTTCAGACCGATACCGATATTTATACTGCATTGGTATAAATAAATATGTTTCCCTCGCAATATATCTTTGGTCCATACTTACCTACAAAGTCAAAGTCAAATCATTACTTCAATTAGACCATTAAAAAGCACTTTTGAACGTCATTATAAGATTTTTTTTTATCTAGTTGCCCGTTCCAAAAGGTAGTTCCGTATGGAAAATAATGGGAAAGAAACTCCATACTTACTCTCTTTAAATAATTGTTTACAATATTTTGTATAATTACAGGAATATGCATATTCTCTACATACTCAGATTATGAAACAAAAGGTTCATTTATTAACTTACTTACTTTACATACTTAAATACTAGGATAAGCATAAAATTCACGGGGACGAAGTCGCAGGCACAAGCGGCAATACAAAACAACAAACAGAACAAAAACACCGACTTCCGAAACTATAGTCATGTGTGTTATGTGCTAAAATTATTTATCACATTTTAGTTTTTGAAGGCGGTTCTCTTTTTTCAAAAAGTTTTTTTTTGTGCACTTATTCTGTAATAAATACTTCTTCTTTTTTTTTTCTTTTGATAGTAAAATATTATAGCCTATAGCACTCGATATCGTAGCTTCTTATTGGTTAAAGAATTTTTGAAATCGGATGTGTAGTTTCGGAGATAACCTGCGACATCCAAACTTACAAACGTTACCTCTTTATAATATCAAGTATAGTTGTACACAATCATATTTCAATGATAGGTAATTAAATTAATTGTACTTTCTCTAATCGACTTTCATAACCTATATGTAAAGGCTTGTATTAGTTATTTATAAATATTATATTCGGAGGAACTCGTGACTAAGTAAAAGCCGCACGAATCGATCGATCATGGTTAAGTTACACTTGCCGCGGTCAAGCCTTGGATGGGTGACCATTCATTTCATACCAAGACCCCTCCGTGACTCGGACGGTCATTCGTAGATCCTTCACAGTCGTTATAGGTAGTCAGAAGCCAGAAAGTCTGACCACCAGTCTTACCAACGGGTATCGTGTTACTCGCAGTATCAGGGGGCCAAGTCTGCTATTTTTATAATTTCGTCATTCCAACACGATGCCATTGTCATTTTGCTAAAAGTTCGTAATCTGCTAAATCCATAATGGTCGATCATTGGTCGGTCAATGGTCTCGTAATAGAATTGTGTTATAATGACATTGTCAACAAATTTGAACATTTATTCCAGATGCCAGATTTCATTTATATATATTTTTACATATTATTTAAAAGTGTTATAAGCAATCTGAAGTAGTAAGAAGTTCGTATAGTAAGTCAGTCATTAATTTGTCATTATGTACGAGATTACCATTCTATATCATTTCTTTCAATGGAGTGTCATTTTTTGACCATTGGTAAGTCATAATGACGCCATTATATTAGTAGATTACCAAACTTGTCAAAATCAACAATTATGAAATCAATGATAGATCATTCTGACACTATTGTAATAGCAGACTTGAGGCCCTGGTTTGTGGAGATCAGGTAGGCAGTCGCTCCATGTAAAACACTGGTATTCAGCTGCATCAAGTTAGACTAAAAACCAACCCCAATATACTTGAGAAAAGACTAGGCAGATGGTAATGAATATTATATTCGTTATGATCTTGGTTTATTAGTCTGTATACATTCTGTAAAATAATTAACATAAAATAAATAACTCTTTCATCACAAACCATCCACCACAAAATTAGTCGCCAGGCTCTGGCGATATCACCATTTGCCTAACGATACCGTTACGTCAAACTTAACCCTTATTTAGGGATGGTCATGTCAAACCCCAAAAAGATAACACGGAAGCCGAGGTCGACCCATTTGGAATAACCGGTGCACTTCCAGTCAAGTCGGGACAAATCATGTTATGCTGAAGTTAGTACTGTGGATAATCCTATCAACATCTTAGTTGGCATAAAGTTACATAAAGTTATAGCAACATAATATTCTGTTTACGACAATACGTATTCCTGAAACAAAAACATTTAAAAAATAAAAATACAGAAAATGCATTGCAATTTATTAATCTAGAAACTAAACTACATTCTGCATAAACTACGAGTCATCATGTCAACCTTTAAACGCCCACTGCTGGACATAAGTCTCCCCCAGGGGGGATCCAGCCGTAATCGCCATGCTTGGCCGATGCACGTTAACGATCGCAGTAGGTGTTATGGTACTCAAAAGGACGCTGCTGCCCATCCTCTGGTCAATATCCCTCTGTCGCCTTCTACGACACCCACGGGTAGAAATAGGATGGTGCTATTCGTGGCCTGCACCACGCGGCCGATGAAACTACGAGTACTATATTATTTTAGTTGACCTAGTCTGGAAACCAGGTTACCAGTAAAACCTATTCGAAGCAAAAACACTCAGGATTATTTATAAATCCTATAGACAGACACCCGACACCCCACACTTGTAGGAACATTAATCTAAGCTGGGTCTTATTGTTTGCGCCCTAGAACTATCGATCCATAGACCCTTTGTTGCAGCTTCGACGAAGGCCAACCATAACCATTCAACTCTTACTATTGATCACCTTTCCGTATTCGAACATCATTAAAATACATCTATTTTTGTGACAAATGTAAAACCAGCCTGGAAAATTAACACGTATGTTGTTTATCACATTTGTATCTTATCGTAGAAAAACTCTTAATAATAACAGCCTATAATTGACCCACTCATACAGAGAAAGTACTTTGACTTTTTCAGTTTCATATGTATTTTTCTAAGTTATCTTGGACATTAATACTGACATCACTGAAGGAAAACGTCGTGAAAAAACCCGGGGTTTCTATCTGTACAAATAAATAAAATTGAAGAGTCTGTTTGTCATGAAAGTATATACGATACTTATTACATCATATATAATAATAATATAATATATAATATAATATGTGGGGACATTTTCACACACGGCCATCTGACCCCAAACTAGGGAGACCCTGTACTATGGGTGTCAGACAGCTGATATACGTACACAAATACTTTCATAAAATCAATTTTTTAAATGTGTGTCTATCTGTTTGTTCCGGACTTTCACTAGCAGTTAACTGACGTTATAAAGAGTACATTAGTTACTTTTAGTTAAAAAAAAATTAAACCCTGCTGAAAAAATTATCTCTTTTTTTTTCTAATAAATTACCTCTGAACGTATATCAAATACGTAACCGTGGTAGACTTTCATTTGAGCTAGGTTCTACCACGACAAGCTCACACAAACTCTCAATAATTCAATTAATTACTTCAAACTAATTCAATATGCATACATTAAAATCCAGCAATAATAGTTCAATGGGTACATTGAACTATTTATAAGCCCGTCACATACGTAGCTATAATACATATTATAGCTAGCTACGTCTGTGACGGGCTTTATGCTATACTATAAAATATTATTAGTACTGTATTAAGCCCGTCACAGACGTAGCTATAATATATATTAATATACGTCAAACGTAGCTATAATATATATTAATATACGTCAGACGTAGCTAAAATCAAGGCATATTACGATCAGCTATAATATATATTTTTACTACGTCACCAAAATATGTGGACAGATATAGCAAGGCATATTAATATTAGGTCCTTACATATGAAATTGCCGATACTTAATACTGGCAACTTTGAAATCAAATATTTTGTGTTTGAATAGGAATTCCAAATTCAAAATTATTTCAAAATAAAGACCAAAGAATATTGTTCTAAAATTCGTGTTTCATTTGTTTTCACGTCATTTGTTTGGGCTTGAAAATTGCTATAGCAACAACAATGGAGAAATTAAAAATTCGCGGTATCTACGAATATGAGTTCCACCGTGGCACCAGTGCAGCAGAAACGGCTCGAAGGATTAACGACGTGTACGGGCCAAGCACCGCTAACGAACGAACGGTGCGTTTTTAGTTTCAACTTTTCCGTTCTGGAAATTTTGATTTACAAAATGAGCCTCGTGGACGACCGGATACTCAAGTAAATAATGAAGAATTAAAGGCGATAGTGGAAGCGGGTCCATCTCAAAACACTTCTGAATTAGCAGCAGCCTTTGGAGTAAGTGACAAAACAATCATTATCCATTTGCGTCAAATTGGAAAAGTAAAAAAGCTCGAAAAGTGGGTACCGTACGAATTGACTGAAGCACACCCACAAACACGCATCGGTTGCTGCGCTTCTTTGCTCCATCGTCACAATAATGAGGGAATTTTAAATCGTATTGTCACTTGTGATGAGAAGTGGATCGTGTACGATAATCGCAAGCGATCATCACAATGGCTTAACCCTGGAGAACCGGCAAAACCTTGCCCCAAGCGAAAACTGACCAAAAAGAAGATTCTAGTTAGTGTTTGGTGGTCCTGTGCTGGTGTCATCCACTACAACTTCTTGAGATCAGGTCAGACGATTACTGCAGACATGTATTGTCAACAGTTGCAAACAATGATGGAAAAGCTCACCATTAAACAACCGAGACTGGTTAATTGCTCTAGCCCATTGCTCCTTCAGGATAACGCTCGACCACATACTGCACATCAGACCGTCGCCAAGTTAGAGGAGCTGCGACTGGAAACTCTGCGTCACCCACCATACTCTCCAGATCTTGCCCCAACCGATTACCACTTATTCCGAAATTTGGACAACTTTTTACAAGGATAAAAATTCAATTCTGATGAGGCAGTTAAAACAGCCTTCAAGCAGTTCATCGATTCTCGCTCCTAGGATTTTTTTACCAAAGGGATCAATGAGCTCCCGATAAAATGGCGGAAGTGTATCGATAACAATGGTGCATACTTCGATTGACTAAATATATAATTTGTTTTAAAAAAAGTTATTTTTAATTTTTTGATACCGAGCGGCAATTTCATATGTAAAGACCTAATATAAATTTCAAAAATGTGAAACAAACAACGATCGCAGACGTATTAAGTGCGAAAATATATTATTATATTATAGCTACCGTGTGTGGTGTGGTGGCCAGCTATAATATATATTATAGCTACGTATGTGACGGGCTTTATTCTGAGAGATAACCTTCGGACATACGACGTCTTAAGGTTATGCTCAGAATAGATTTTAATCAGCGTTAAGTCCATCATCTGATTAGCCTTTTCCCAACTAAGTAGGGCTTCCATTATAATCAAATGCAGCTGAATATCAGTGTTTTACATGGAGCGACTGCCTGTCTGGCCTTCACAACCCAGTTACTGGGTAACACGATACCCCTTGGTAAAAGGTTGTCAGACTTTCTGGCTACAGAATACCGTAACGACGGTCAAAGATTTACGAATGACAGCACCGGGACCAACGGCTTTACGTGCTTCTCGAGGCTCATTTAATCAGCGTAAAATATTCAAAATTTGGAAGTCGGTGTCAAAACAAAAGAAAAAAACAGAACAAAAGCCACCAACTTTCGAAACTAAAGTCATGTGTGTTCTGTGCTAAAGTTATTTATCACTTTTAGTATTTTTTGTAAAAAGACTTTGTTTTTAAATTCCGCTTTTTAGTAAGTATACCTTCTTATCATTCATATCCATTACGAAACGGCAACACAGTTAAAACAGTGATTTAAAGTCCTTATCTCCTTATCATAATATTATTAAACTGTTGCTGAAGGGAACCCAAACGTCATCTATGTATATTTTTTTTATTTTGGTGTTTTTTTTTTCTTAAAGCGCTGAATCAATTTCTATAAAAAAACATTTAAGACCACCCCTGAGGCATACCAAATACATTAAAAATATAATTTTGTAAATCGGTTTACAGTTGCTGTAGAAATCGAGTAACAAACATACAAAAAAGGTTGGCAGAACCAACCAATCAACGTGATTATGAAACTGATATCGTCACAAAAATATCCTTATCAATGCGTCGTAAACAGTCATGTCCGTGACTCACGAAGAAGACCCTCCGTTTCATCTCCCCATTCCTAAAAGTTCCCGTTTCTTCAAAACTTTCGTTCAATCAAACGCGTCCTGCCACTGTCGTGACCCGACACGCCCTTGGCTAACTCACTAGATAGTGTAAGGATGTAGCCCGATACAAAAGTTGAGCAGTTCTTTCTTATAGTTAGCTTATTAGCTGATTAGGGAAGGCACGTGACTGGGAAATTCTTTTGTGTACCCTGACCAATCAGCCATTGCTGACTAGCCAAAATTTTAAACACAGCTTAGATATTCTTTTTACCCGACTGAGCCAGAAGGAGAGATGTCTTCGATTGTGTTTGTCAACCACGGTCATTCAAAACCAATAAAATATTTATGTTTTTACTGATTTCGATGTGTTTAGTACATTTATAAAACAAGTTTGAAGAAGTTAAATTTTGATTAAATAGTTTCACGCAGTTGCGTTTTTGCTTATTTCAATATATTTTTTTGTAGAATTTATTTTCTGCTTGCAACACATCGAATACAACAAAAAATGGAAACTTTTAAGAGATTAACTAACATAAATGTACCTAGAGCTTTAAATTACCGTTTCGATATTTTTTTATTTTAAGTAGTCCTTCTAAGTTAGTACCTAAATCAATTCTAATGGTTAGACTACTCTAACCATTAGAATTAATTTCTGAAACCATAACATAGCTAATTTGAAATGTCTGAAACCATAACATAGCTAATTTGAAAAATACATATTATACTCGTATTATATTTTGTCACAGGAGGAGATATCAGAATATCAGCGCTGTGACGTTTTTTTAATGTTACAGCACCATGCTGAGATAGGAGCCTTTTGGCCTCATACTGGACCAACTTTCGTTTTCTTGTTTTTTTTTTTATATTTTACTGTGTTTCTGTCCTGGGGGGCGAATAAATTATTTTTCTTTCTTTCTTTCTTTCTATATAATAAGACGAGATACCTTTCATATATTGTTCAGAACGGTGAGTATTGACCTATTTCTTGCAAATATCGGAAAAACCCATTTATTACAATCTAGTTAGGAATATCGTTTTAATAAACGTTATGGGAAACCGTACATAAGCCACCGGGTTAGTTATATCGATACCTATTACCTAAAAAGGTTTTCGCTTCCTACTACACTAGTATTACTACGTACAATATTCGGGCATGATATTCATAACAGGAAGTGAGTTAATCTAGGCCTTCCTTAATATTACGTCTTTTATTATTAACCGACTTAAAAAAAAGCAGGTTCTCAGTTCGACCCGTATGTATGTATGTATGTATGTAGGTATGTTTGTCCGCGAATATCTCCCGTTTGGCTAACCCGATTTTGATGCGGTTTTCAGAAAAGGGTTTGTTACATTCTGGAGAAGGTTTTAGTATACAAAAAACAGAAATTTATCAGTGCTTTTTGAAAAAAAACAACAAGAACCGAGAAGACGATTTCGATTTTTTCCATCTTTCCATCTTTGGAGGACTTTCAATCTCTGTTTTAACTGTGTTGCCGTTCCTTAATGGTTTTGGGTGATAAGGAGGCACTAAAAAGTGGAAAATAAAAACATTTTTGAAAAACCGAAGAACCGCCTTCCAAAACTAAAGTCATGTGTGTTCTGTGCTAAAGTTATTTATCACTTTTGAGTTTTTTTTTGTAGGCGGTTCTCTTTTTTCAAAAAAGTTTTCATTCTTCTTCATGTTCTTCAATTCGTCATTCTATGCTTCTCAAAGAAAAGAGGAAAATAAGACGACGTGTTTTCTTACTCCTCCGCTGTCTTTATTTGATTGTTGTGGAATCCAAGACAGTTGAACCGTTTCTCTGGGACTCATCGCGCGCCATTGCTTTGACGCTTTCCTGGTGGTAGCCACTGTTGATTCTAGCTGTCAAGAGTAGCTCTGCTTGTGAACAGTGTTACAGGCTTATCAAACCCCTTGCTACTAGGCACCAGTGCATTATTTTTCTGATTAATAATATTTCTTGTCTGTTCCAATAATAGATGTAAATGGTGATTGGTGACTTGAATCTTGTTGTTTACTTACCGCTGACACAACTATTCCCAAAACCCTGATTCTTGTATACGATCGTAGTGGATCTTTACAGCGTTGTGTTTCCTTTTCAAAGAAATGGCTGACGGGTAGGTATGTTCACATATTCCAATTTTGGCTCTGGGGTGGCGAGAATATTGATAGTGTCCATTATTAGCTGAGCAAAAGAATAATATTTAAAAAAATACTAGTCTAGGGTTTTTTTAGTATTTTTACCAATAATCGATACTTCCAGTCTTGGTTCCGGTTTGTGTGTGTGTGCGTAGACACGCACACATACACAAACGTATGTGTACAGTCGATTATTTTGGTAGTAGTGTAGGCAATTATATCGTTTCGTTTCTATGGAGTGTTGTAGGTGTGCTTCTGCCCACAGTACCCACAATTTACAAGAAGCTATTGCACCTCGCTTCGATCGCAAACCGAAACGAAAGCAACTCGATATCGTCGCGTTCGTATCTAGGTTACCGGGCGCGCGCTAAATATTAATTCGTATTTGAAACGCTATCGGAAACGGGTAGTAGTGCTAATTGTATGCGATTATCGTGATATATGAACGAAATAATAGGTTGACAACAAAGATGATGCAGTGTGTTTAAAATATTAATTGTCTTTACCCGCGATTACGTTCGCATGAAAATAACAAGTGAAATTCTTCATTTATCTCTAGTCGTCAGTGCGTTGCGACTTTGCGAGACTGACAGTTCGATGGTACCTATTGCTATACTTAGATAGATTATTTACGTCTTACGGTTGAAACCAATTACCTACGGTAAGATTTCTTACTCTCTAACAAATAATTGGGACTCTATAACCACAGACAGATAGGTTTTTCTATTACCAGTATGTCAAAATTGGAGATAGAATAGGTAATTGGGTTTGGCCGTAAGATTCATTCTGTAATCGGGATAGTGTGAACTGCTTAAAAATCTATTTTTATTCATAAAATAAACAGACAAGATACAGGTCTATTTATTTAATAGCCTACTGACTGATACTAACCCAAAATAAGCGAGATAAGTGTATATGTGTAGTTCGTAATATAGTGAGATATAGCCGTAGGCAGGTACTTTTGGTAACTAAAGCAAGGAAGGCTGAATCAGTATAATTTGGTGGGTGTAGGGCCCTCTTCTGGTGAGAAAGGTGATGGTCTGCCTGCACGGTCTGGCCTAATGACCAGGTATTGCTGCTCAAAGACTTGTTATGGTTACCGAAAATGAACGATCACTCTCTTCACACACACACACACTCTCAAACATACACACACACTCTACACACTTTCAAATACCTAGTGTTTTTATGCAAGGTACATCGTATTCACGTAATTATATCATTCCTGTAAATGCAAATATTGTTAACATCGTTTTTAAAAGATTAAGTATGGAGTTTCTTGCCCATTCTTCTCCATACAAAACTACCTTTTGGAATGGGCACCTAGAATCATTTTTTTTTCTCATTTGACGTTCAAAAGTGCCTATAATGGTCTAATTGAAATAAATGATTTGACTTTGACTTTGACTTGTAAAATATATAAAAGTACTTTAAGTTTTGTCACAAGGGGTATCGTGTTACCCAGTAACTGGGTTTTAGAGGTCCGATAGGCAGTCGCTCCATGTAAAACACTGGTATTCAGCTGTATCCGGTTAGACTGGAAGTTACCCCAATATAGTTGGGAAAAGGCTAGGTAGATGATGATGATTTTAAGTTTTGACATTCAGTTAAAAGGTAAATAAGTGAGATTATAATATATGTAGGTAAATAACAGTTAGCATACTACCGTATCTGAGGAAGGAAACATAATTATGTTTAGTGTAGTTAGGTAACAGTGAGGAGGATAAGGAAATTATCTGAATTAAAATTACACTAAATATGATCATAATAATCCATACTTCCATACTAATATTATAAATGTGAAAGTAACTCTGTCTGTTACGCTTTCACGACGAAACGGCTGAACCGATTTTGATGAAATTTGGTATGAAGATAGCTTGAACCCTGGGGAAGGACATAGGCTACTTTTACTCCGCGACTTCGTCTGCAGCCACTATAACTGACATTCACGCGGACGAAGTCGCGGGCAAAAGCTGGTATTATTATAAATGCGAAAGTCACTCTGTCTGTTACGCTTTCATGATAAACGGTGTGATATTTACATTATTAACATATTTCTTAACTTCAACATATTTCTAAACACTATGAAGTTTAAATCCCTTGACAACCTTTTCGTAAGGCACTCATAGAGTAAAACTTTCAATGCCATTTTCAAAATAAAAGAAAGCTTGTCAACTTGGTGTCAGAAAAAGCACTGGACTTTTCCCCTGACTTTTGATGGTGAAAAAGTATTTTTACATAGACTTATTTCATTTTAATATTATCAGTTATTTACATAATACACTACGATACACTACCAATCTATATTGCCGTAAATTATGTCTACTAACAAACAAACATCAGAAGCAGCTGACCATCATTATATAATTATGTACTACGCACTATACTTTTATGTAGCTGACCTGGAGCCTGGAAAAGGCAGTGAACGGAAATAAAACATGGAAGCATTCCTAGCTTCAAAAAATGACCCAATGCAAGTTGCGCCCCAGGGGGCGGGGCTTATCAGTTGCGCCGCGCACGTGTTTAGTTCGTCTGTAGTTGACAACAGCGGCGGTCGACTAAATTGTATTTCGGTTTTTGCTCTCTAAAACATTAAAAATGCCTTCTTGTGCAGTAAAGTGGTGTATTAATAAATCACATATACATAAAAAGGATGTTGGAATTAGTTTTCACGTGTAAGTACATCGCAATTAATTATTTTTCGATTATAAAAGAATTTTGACAGGAAGTCTATGGGGATGATGTTATGCCAAACAAACAATTTAATTTTCTTCCCTTTTTTTACAATTTAAGATACATTATACAACATTATTCTTTTTATGGGGATTGCACTATGCAAAATACACTAAGTTATTGTAGACACATACAAGTTTCTTTAAAGTTAATAACATGAAGAAAATAGATGCACTTATTGTATTAAAAAAGTATTTTATGCTCCTCTATTTCACTATACTTACTCACACTATTTTAGATTTCCACAAGAACCGATTCGAAGAGAATTATGGACAAAAGCTGTATGTTTGGAAAGACAGCAAAGTGAATGGACACCAAATAAAAAGACAAGGATATGCTCAATTCATTTTAGAAATGTCGATTTTTATCTGTCAAAAAAAGGATACACGATGCTTAAATCAAACGCTATTCCAATTTGTACGGTAAGATTGATTATTGGTTTAAGGTTATTGTAAATAGTATTTGTAAAAATATTACACCTCGTGTTTTAACATTTTATTGTTTTATTGTTAAGAATATTAATATACTAAATAATAAATTCAAAATATACCACACATTTTTTTATATATAATTTAAATTTAGCAAACAGTTTTTTTTTGCAATTTGCAAAAAACGTAACCATATTTGAATTTCGCAGGCTACCCTGGCGCTTTCACGATTAATTATTTGCGTTGCACTTTATTACATAGAACATCCCGGGCGATGACTTGTGGGCGCAGTGACGACGCAGAAATGTCGTAAGCGCCCTATACGTTAGAAAGTTAATTAGACCCAAATTACCAGGTAATAAGGTCGATTTTACACTGTGCATGCTGAATGTTAATACATTTTCGGCGAATCAGCGACGAGATTCCGATGTGTCAGTTTGTTTGAAATATTGTGTCAAGATGCGCGCTTAGTTTCCTTGAATTAATGCTTCCATGTTTTATTTCCGTTCACTGGGAAAAGGTATTTTACCATACACTATAACTGATTGCGTCTTTATTAAAAAGGGTTGGACTATGCTACCTACAGAAATGTGGTGTGGAAGCTTACAATTGCCAACCTTTCTGCACTCTTGGAGCCCGCAAGGTCCGCCGAATTAAAGCCGGAGTCGGTGGCCTGAGCTTCGCGGCACGCGGTCGACCCACGCCCACGTCTTCACATCCTACCTTCACCTTCCTGATTGGCCTGTTTGCATCTGCTGTCGTCTTCCTAAATCTTCTATCATCAATCCATCTACACCCATTACTATACTACCTACACCTACCTACACCTTCGTGACATCCTTCATTCTTCATCAATAATTCAACTTCTATATTTTTATATCATGTTTTATATTAATTATACTTGTACCTTTATACGTTTACCTATTCTTTTATTTATCTGCCGCTTCACGACTACGGCTGAATCGATTTTCATAAAATTTGGTATTAAAATAGCTTCCCTGGGTAAGGCCATAGGCTACTTTTTAATCCGCGACATCGTCTGCATCCGTACGCTAGTATAATATATTTGGAATTATTTAGTTTATCTTATACGGTACCTTTGTGTAAGGTATAATAATCATCATCTTTACCATACTATACATTCGATTCTATTCGATTACGATTCTTGTAAAATTACTACTATGTTGAAATTATTGTATCCAATGTTTAAACTAAAAACATAAGAGACATTTCTAAGCAGCTGGTCGACTATTCACGTGACCAGAGGGCTGGCCTTTTCTTGGGCCAAAGAATTAGCATTGCCATTCAACGTGGTAATGCTGCTAGCCTTCTGGGCACTTGTCCCATTGTGAGCGATGCGGACGAGTTTTTTGATGCCCTGTGAATAAAAATAATATAATATAAAAAAATATATACCTATATATTATGTACAATGGAGGGTACATAGTATATAGGTATATATTTCTTTTAAACATAAATGATTATAATAAGTTTGTAACTTAAACATTGTTTGAATAACATAATTTGATTATATTATTTACTTAAGACTTCAAAGCTATCTAAACTTTCAGTCGTAAAACAATATATTGAACGGCAATTTCCATTGTGAAATCTTATTACTGGAAAACTTTCCATTACGGTATTGTTCATGTTCTTAGATTTCAATATTTTGCTCAAAGGAAACGGTCTAAAATAAAAACCCAAAATCGAAACGTAATCGATACAGTCAAACTGTGTGCATTAGAATTTCCTAGAGCTATCTAAATAAACGAACCCATAGTACGTACAATAGTACGTAGCCGTTTTTTTTTCTCTTTGTGGCAGGAGTGGGAAATCCTCTTGGAAGCCCAGACTGTCCCATAATTGAAACAGTTTGGGCAGTGCCGGAGTTACCGGCTAAAACCACACTCCTGCCTAAGATTGAGCCCCTGCTACTGTTTTTGCAGGGATTTGATGAAGCCTATTATGTATTTACTTTTTACATTTGACCAATTACTTGATCCTTTTATTGTCAATTTTAACAAATTTTTCTATATACTCAATAAATTCATCTTTTGACATTTTTTTGAATACCAAATTTTATTTCTATGTCGTGCCTGTGAGAGCCATGCACCGGGCAATCCCAAACTAGGGAGACCCTGTACTATGGGTGTCAGACAGCTGATATACATACACAAATACGATCAGTGAATAATATCACGACGACAGGACGGAATAAAAGTTGAAAACGTATTTCATCGACCCCAAGTAACATGGGACAAGGGCAGGTAATAATGCTACACCCGTATTGAGTTCCGACTACCTAATCTGGTCGAATGCCCTTTCTAAATAGTTACCAAATAGAAATAGAAATAGAAATAGAAATAGAAATAGAAATAGAAATAGAAATAGAAATAGAAATAGAAATAGAAATAGAAATAGAAATAGAAATAGAAATAGAAATAGAAATAGAAATAGAAATAGAAATAGAAATAGAAATAGAAATAGAAATAGAAATAGAAATAGAAATAGAAATAGAAATAGAAATAGAAATAGAAATAGAAATAGAAATAGAAATAGAAATAGAAATAGAAATAGAAATAGAAATAGAAATAGAAATCATTTATTTGCCTTATTGTAGGTAAACAGATATGGTGTTCATTTTGAGGAGAGTCACAAACATAATATATAGTATATATATACATTTACTATCTTTCTACCTCCCACGTCGAGAGCAAGCTCTAAACAAACGTAAGTTTCTAAAAATAACTCTAAAAGCTGTGTTTTATTCAATGTCAAGTATAAATTAGGTGCCAACGTTTAATAAGACAACAGACAACGTAAATACACTGAAGGTTCATATCCTCAATGCAAGGCTTGTACCTTGATGTCGCATTTCCTTCAACAAACATTAACAACTCACCCTGAAATGGCGACTGACTAAAATAAAGGTTAAGATAAAGTCGAAGAAAAAAATTTACTTAAAAAGAAAATAATTTACAGGAACTTTTTAAATGTCAAAAAGGTCGGTTAGTTGAAGCTAGTTGCTCGTTCCAAAACGTAGGTAAAATTCTATGGAGAAGAATGAACAAGAAACTCCACGGACTCTCGATTCAATCAAATTTTTACAAAATAATTTATTAACTGAAAGAGATAAAGATCAATTAATTATTATTATTTGCTGTAAGTAACGTTAGTAACTAGATTACATTACAAAGATATGCATGTAATGGTGTTAAATATATGTAAAAAATGCTACATAAATATTGTACATGGAAGGCGCCCAAAATTACATAATAATTCAATTACAAGTAGGTAGGAACGAAATTAAAGAAAATAATTATTATTATTAAATTAAGTAGGTACGAATGAAATTGTTAATTGTTTGACTCGTGGCTAAGTAAAAGCCTCACGGTAAAGCTACGCTTGCCGCGGTCCGTCCGTGGATGGGTGGCCATTATTTTCATCCTGAGACCGTTCCGTGCCTCGGAAAGCACGTAAAACCGTTGGTCCCGGCTGTCCTTCGTAGATTTTCGACAGTCGTTATGGGTAATCAGAAACCAGAAAGTTGGACTGGACAACCAGTCTTAACAAGGAGTTTCGAGTGACCCAGTTAGCTACTGGGTTGTGGAGGTCAGACAGGCAGTCGCTCCATGTAAAACACTGGTATTCAGATGCATCCAGTTAGGTTAGAAGCCGACGCTAACATAATTGGGAAAAAGCTAGGCAGATGATAGCATAATATGTTATGGCTTATGTTTAACGAACCTCCAGATATAGTAAATGACCTCCAAAAATAGTAAATGATCATCGACATTTAACCAAAGTATTGTAGAAATGTATGAGTTTGACTGTAAAAAGCGATTTGGTTCTGGCAGTGTAGGGGGTCACACTTCTAACCTAACCTAACCATGTCGGATCCGCCCCAGGAGTGTGATTCTGTAAGACCTCATTCTAAACTTCGAATCTGAATCCGCTGTGAGTTTCTAGATTGGCATTCTCAATCAATCAATCAATCAATCAATCAGCGAGTTGAACTAAATTGACAGGGAGATTTTGACAGATAAAGTATGAGATGACGTAAGAAGTGGCATTCTGTAAGGTATTTTCCCCGTCACTTCGACGCTCACTTCGCACTCGAACCCAATTCAAAATGTCAAATATATCAAGGTCATTTTGAACCTTATGCGAAGTGAGAGTGAACAGCGATGTGAGATGCGAGTTGTTGTTTGAATTTTACAGAATCGACCTACAGATCTAAGATTTGGTCACTAAGATTTTTTAATCATTTACTATTTTTGGTAGTCATTTAGTGATTAAGATTTGCTGATCATTTACTATTTTTGGTAGTCATTTGGTGATTAAGATTTGCTAATCATTTACTATTTTTGGTAGTCATTTGGTGATTAAGATTTGCTGATCATTTACTATTTCTGGTAGTCATTTGGTGATTAAGATTTGCTGATCATTTACTATTTTTGGTAGTCATTTGGTGATTAAGATTTGCTGATCATTTACTATTTTTGGTAGTAATTTGGTGATTAAGATTTGCTGATCATTTACTATTTTTGGTAGTCATTTGGTGATTAAGATTTGCTGATCATTTACTATTTTTGGTAGTCATTTGGTGATTAAGATTTGCTGATCATTTACTATTTTTGGTAGTCATTTGGTGATTAAGATTTGTTGATCATTTACTATTTTTGGTAGTCATTTGGTGATTAAGATTTGCTGATCATTTACTATTTTTGGTAGTCATTATATTTATTCCCATACGTTAGTATCGCGTCTATTTTTCATTACCCGATACTGAGCTGCAAATTACAAAAAACGTAAATATATTCGCAGGCTACCTCAGCGCTGTCGCCATAATTTTATGCACATTTTAACGCAAAAAGACACAACAAACGTTTTGTTACCACAAACAAATAACAAACACAAAAGGCAGTTGTGCTTTTGAAGCCTTTTCATTCCAAACTTGTTTAAACGGAACGGGTGAAAACACTTCTTTACACTCGAGCATTTTTCACATTTCACCGTCAAATGCGTGTGTAACCACTTATAGCAGTGGGCATTTCATAAAATCCCCGCCATTTGACTGCAGATATACTGCGCCAGTAACACCGCACTGCAGAACTGTGCAATTTTGTAGTTTAAAGTAAGGGCTTTAGTTTAAAATATACGAAAAAAACCGGACAAGTGCGAGTCGGACTCACCCACCGAGGGTTCCGTACGTATTTGTAGGTACATATCCATACTTCTATACTAATCCATGCCTACTGTCCATACTTTAATCTACTTAACATTATAAATGCGTTTTTTGCGACATAAACGGCCGTATCTTTTTTTCACATTAACATAGAGGGTTGATTTTTTACAGCATCAAGGGACCGTAGACTTGAGTATATGGTTTTAATTTCAACTCGATACCTGCACGCGTTCCGGAGATAAAGGCTCTTGACAGACAGACAGACAACAAAGTGATCCTATAAGGGTTCCGTTTTTTCCTTTTGAGGTTCGGAACCCTGAAAAAAGTTAAAAATTTGAATAATGTTTGCTACAAGATACGTAGAGATACGTGGTTGGCACAACAAGTTCTACATACACAAAAGTGTACAAACATACACAGTAGGTAGCCAGATATCACTACGTGACTTTCCATAATGAAATTCAAGACTTTCTCCAGTTTGTGTATCGCGATTTGTGTTCATTCTATCAGTATTGAGAGATACTGGCATTGATTCTTTTGTTCATAAACTAAACTAAAATCAGACAATTGGCATCTCTTGCTGCCAGGCAGCTGAAGAAAAGGACGACAACAGATAAGAACTAAGTTAGAGATGACAAATTAGTTTTTTCTTGAACTTCGCCGTGTTTTTAATCAATACGTTCTGAAATGACAACTATAACTGTATGAACATTTTAGATCAAGTTATATTGACAGCTCTTATTAATGTCTGGGTATATCTTGTTATATTAGAGAGAAAGAGCTATGTTGGGGGTTGAACCCAACAGTGATAAATGTTATTATGTTTGTTTGTTGGTTCGAACACTGTCCGAAATGTTAGATGTTTGTTATAAATGAGTAGACGTTCAAACTGTGTAAAGATTTTATTACTACTAAAGTAAATATGTTATTATAATGTTTAGCCTAATTACAATACTGACGTAAATGACGTATGACTAAGGTCAATGTACAGCGTAGCTCGTACAAGCTATATAAATAGCTTAAACAAATGTTTAGCTTTTTTTTCGGGATGAAAGGTCCGTTTCTGTATACCCGACAAAGTGTATTCAAAATATCAGGATGACCGGTTTAGTGGTTCAGGCGTAAAAAGGTGACAAACAAACGAACTTTCTCATTTATACACACACATTTTGTATACTCAGATTATCAAACAAAAGGTACTCCCCACTTCGTAAGTCTGTGCTTGGCGCGAATTCCCCGATACCTAGATTGTGCAAAATCATTAATGGCCGCAGTGACATAGTAGATGTACACCGCGGAAGTATAAATAATTTCCTACGAGCTTTTGTAAATAACCCAATAGAAACTTAAATTAATTTAATTCGTGCTTTTAATGTATCCAGTTTATTTTTAATTTCATTTAAATTTCTTATCTATTTTTAATTTTAATTTTATTCATAATTCAATCAGTCATTTTCATGCCATTTTTTTTTATCTTCCATTTTGTACCTATACAGTATTGAATGATAATTGATAATTTTCTTTATTGTTATTTTTGGTTGTTTATTTCTTTTTGTATGTATAATAACATTAATAACATCAAATTTTTAAAAAAGGTACGGCAAATATGTTACTGAAAGCCGTTTTTTTTGTGCATGTGGTGTTAACCTTAAATTAATTGTTGCACTTGTAAATGTTACCATAGTCATTAAGTTAGAAATGTTTACGTGTAAACAATTGTTGGTTAACCTAAAATAAATAAATAAATAAAGGCAGATAGACCGAGCGGAACACTGCGAGTGAAGCCACAAAAGCAAATACAAATTCAATAACGAATACCTACAATCTCGTGATTGTATTCGCTTTTGAATGTTTATTTGTATTTGTTTTTTAAGTATTCATTTTTTAATTTGTATTTGCTTTGGTGGCTTCACTCTCAGTGTTCCGCATGGTCTATCTGCCTTTCGTTTCATAATCTGAGGATGTATATAAATACATCACGTAATCTATATTACCTATGTATATAGATGATATAATACTTTCATGCAGTTCATGCCGTGATAAAAGTATTAACGAGGAAGTGGGGTGGTAGTGGGGTAATCGCCTAGGCTAGTACCAGGCGCACAGCCATTCGTGAAGGCTATTTTTATGCACTACTTAAATAGCATTAGAAATGTTCCACAAAATTACCCTTTCCTGTTCATACATGCATCATTATTGTTGTAAGTTCCCCAGAGAGTTCATTGACCTACCCATTCCTGTCTTCTTATGTCGCTTGAGATATTTTGATTATCAGCTCAAGTTTCCTCAATCTCATAACATTTACAAAGCACCTACAAAACTTACTAATAGCTTTACTATCCGTCACAGCACAACATAGACACATCAATCAAAGTCGAGTGTTATTACTAACATTCCTGAACATACTTACGACCGTTTCCAACTACAATATGGCAGGTCACACTTTAGTAGTTGTTTATGTAATAGGTGCCTTACCCAGCGTTACAGGATCTGCGAGGTGATTAAGCAATTTAATTGCTAGATTTAAAATTTTAGAAGGGTTCAAATTCGGTGGAATATTTTATTTTCATTAGCATAGTTGATACCGTTTTGCACGTTATGTAAAACTTATTGTTTTAGTTACCAGGAACCTGAAAAAACGTCATTGTTTCATTATTATGGTCATCTTTTAATATCAGACCAATCCTGAAAACGCCATTTGATAAAAATTAGGTTTCGTATATCGATTTCGTATAGAGATCTTTAAAAAAAATATTTTTAAACCACTTAACCGGTTTAAAAATAAATAAAAATTATATTAGGTATGTATAATGGAGGGCTCACAGGGCATCAAAAAACTCAAAGTGCCCAAAAGGCTAGCTTCATTACTACGTTGAATTGCAATGCTGTCTTTGACCCAAGAAAAGGACAGGCCTCTGGACACTTGAAAAGTCGACCAGCCGCTTAGAAATGTCCCTAAAAGCAAGGTGAGCACTCGGGCCCCATTTAGGAAACCTTATTTTATTCTTTTATTCATTCATTCACTGATAATAGGTAAAACCATTATAAATATTTAATATCAATAGACTTTACACCAACAAATTGAGCAAAATCATCATCTGCCTAGCCTTTTCCCAACTATATTGTAGTCGGCTTCCAACCTAACCACATGCAGCTGAATACCAGTGTTTTTCATAGAGCGACTGATTTACAACCCAGTTACTGGGTAACACGATACCCCTTGGAAAGACTGGTTGTCAGACTTTCTGGCTTCTGACTACCCATAACGACTGCCAAAGATCTACGAATGACAGCCGGGGCCAACGGTTTTACGTGATTTCCTAGGCAATGAGGGGTCTTGGTATAAAAAGATGGTCACCCATCCACAGAGTGATCGATTCGTACGGCTTTACAAATTGAACAATGGTGATATAATATGATTATTGTCTATTTATACCCTCGCCTTCCTCTCTAGTTATTTTATTGAGTGCGTCGTTTTTGTTCTCATATAAAATGTATAGGTTTGAACACTTGATCGGGATGAAGCTTTGGCTTAGCATACATAGTAGTCGTCTTGTATGTAATCTTCTTCGTGTGGAAGGTACGAATAGTTTTATAACACAACACGTCTTATATTTTGCGTCTTCTACGTTGGTCTCGTTTTCGCAAGCGCGACTTCTGAGCTGGATTGATTTTAGGGTCGATCAAGTGTTTTGGAATTTTATAACAAAATTTCTCAGTAGCACACCCCACCAACTTCCAAACTTTGTTACATCCTCTGAACATGAAGCCATTGGTCCCTGCACCTTATCTCCCATTCATTCTAGGGTCAAAGGGTCATTCGGGCAAATGAACGTCGGCCAATCGTGACGCATTCGTTCAAAAGTAAAACAAAAGCCGTTCGATTTTTTTATATTCTCCTTGAAAAATTCAAACCGTAGCGAGTTAAAACAATCAACTGCAGGAAATCATACAATCAATCAAAAGCGACATAGTTAAGTTAAAAATGTAGCCGCGTTACCTATTGTTAAAGTACCATAGAAAGGCATAAAATTTACAACACATGGCCTATGGTCATAAAATACATAGCAAGCTAAGCTGTTCGAGCATTTGCCATGACTATTAATCACTGTGGACGATAAAAACGTCCATAGGTTTCTTGGGCTCACGCCACCACGCCAAGTTGCTAACGCGCCATCCATTTTGGTTGTAGGTACCTATACAAATATCTTCTATATAATGAAAATGAATTGCTGTTCGTGAGTGAAACGGCTGGACCGATTTTTGTCTTGCAATATTTGTGGAAGTCCAGGGGAGGTTTATACGGTAACAAAATTGAAAAATCTATTGACAGGACAACGTCTGTCGGGTCAGCTAGTATTTATATTAACCCCTTGTATGCCGTAATTACAGACACAATTAAAAAGATCTGTGATCTGAGATTTGCGTTCGATACGAGGGATTAAAAAAAAGAAAAGAGGTTTATAAGATAACTCTGTTTTTATAAAAAATTACTTGTGTTTTATCTAGAACAACACGAATAAGATAGATAGACTATAAATATGTATCTTGAACGATCGCAAACTCCCTCCCCTGTACTACGTTTGACCTCCCCTGGCGCGAACCAAACATTTTATATTCTCAAGCGTCGCCACCGCCCGGTGCAAAGGAACGTTTTCTTTAAGACTCTCTCCAATTAGCGAGACGGATTTAGAACTGTTTTTACAGACAGCGATTAGGTTAGACAGGCTTGTAACATTGGTCAGTTGGTTCTTCTTCTTCTTTCTTGTTTGTGCCTTTGTGCATGAAGTATAAATAAATAAATAATAATTAACTGTCGATTAACTGGTTATATTTACCCTAGGCAGGAATCGAACCCGCGTGTTGCGGGTTCCCGCCTAGGGTAAATATTTGTGTGATGAGCACTTGTGTTTGCCTTGTGTCTGGGTGTTGTTTATCTTTATATGTATAACATAATAATAAAATATGTTGAGACATTTTACACACGGCCAGCTGACCCCAAACTAGGGAGACCCTGTACTATGGGTGTCAGATAGCTGATATATTTTATAATAATATGTGGGGACATTTTCACACACGGCCATCTGACCCCAAACTAGGGAGACCCTGTACTATGGGTGTCAGACAGCTGATATACATACACAAATACATATGTTTTTTGTAAATACATACATACAGAATGGGGACCACATATATGCAATAAATCATACGACATACTTGTTATCGCCTTTTCTGACGATACACAAAAAATAAACGAAATCGGTCCAGTAGTTAGGTCAAAAAAAAATTGGTTGTCTGTAAAGTCGGTTTACTGACGATAGTTGAACGTGACAACGCGAAAGAATCATTACCTTTATCGCTGTAATTATCGTTGCTATAAACAATTGACACCACATTCACTTTTCACAAGGAACGCCTCAGAGCGAGGTAACGCCGCAGAGCGAGGTAACGCCGCAGAGCGAGGTAACGCCGCATGACGTCATGTAACGCCGTAACGCCGCATGACGTCATGTTTTTTCGTGCGTGCAGCCGGCTCTATCGAATTAGAATTGGATCACTAAGTCAATGACTCAATGAACTTGAATCCTCTTAATACTGAAAAGCGTCGTTGCCACGGAGTGCAAAACTAGAAACTATCACGACTCTGTTATGTACCTATTCTAGATGTAAAATTCGCTCCGGGGTCAAGGTACGTTGTCTTTAAAACAGAGTGTTTACTTTAACTGAATTTATTTTAAAATATATTTTGTTTGAAAATTTAACTTTTTTAATTTTCGGTTTTTAATTTAATATTTAATTTTGCTATACTTCTGTGGACTATTACTACTTGAGGTTTCATTTATTGCATATAAGTGAGTTCCATATCGTATATAGATAAACAACACCCAGACACAAGGCAAACACAAGTGCTCATCACACAAATGTTTACCCTGGGCGGGAATCGAACCCGCAACACGCTGCGCACCAGTCAATCGCTCAACCACCATTTTATGTATTTAAAATGTATTTGTGTATGTATGTCAATTGTCTGACACCCATAGTACAGGGTCTCCCTAGTTTGGGGTCAGATGGCCGTGTGTGAAATGCATAATAGCATAATTTGTATACGATTTTTGTGTTCCTGTGAGATTCCGCAGACACAAGCTAGTTTACCATAAAATAAGTATAAAACTCTTTAGTTATTTACAAGTGTGAAAGTCGACAAGCAATGTGACCACGTACGCTTAGAAATTGTGACCAAACAAAACGTAATCTTCTGTCAGTTCCAATCACACTAAAAATATACGACGGATTGGCTGCTACGCGAGCAGACGCGTAGTCGCCGCGTAGCAGTGACGCACGGCGTAGCATTGAGTTGGGGATGATCTCGTAGCAATCCGCTACGAATTGGATTCGAAAAATGTCTCGAGGTGCATTGAGATGTTAAGATTACCTACGGAAGCTGTGTCAATAAGCGTAAATGTTAAACTTGTTTTGGAAAATGAAGACTACTAAATGTATTATTTACAAATTTTCTCATAATACAGGGTAATTGAAAAAATACCCAAAACCACTTAATCCTCATTTCGTATCATCACCCTGAACAACATTATTGTTCTACGACTTTTCAAATTCGAAACATTTTTTCCATAGAAAAAATATAAACACGCTTTAAATTTTGCAATATATGTTTTTTCTGACACGGCCGACGAAAGGCCTGCAATCAGCTGTGCCTGTACATTAGCCTACCTACTATCTACATCATATTCGCTATCATATGGGTGCGCGCGATACGTAAATTTTACAGACTACAAATAAAACAAAACAAATTGTTTTTGGCTACGTTATTTAGTTGAGGTCAAAGTCGTAGAACAAATATTATTCAGGGTGATTATTCGAAGTCCAGATTAAGAGGTTTTGGGTACTTTTTCAATTTCCCTGTATATAATTAGGTTTAAAGAGATAATTCAAATTTTATTTAATTTTTTTGAATAAAGACTACTTTAGATATTTAATGCTTTAGATCAGCAGCGTTCTCTGTGCATTTGTAAAACCCATACTGCGATCGCCAACCCGCCTACCAAGCGTGGCGATTATGGCCCCCCTTGGGGGAGGCCTATGTCCAGCAGTGGACGTCTTTCGGCTGAAATGATGATGATGATGATGAGATATTTAATGCTGATTCTAATCTTGGAAAGTTAAACCCGGATCGATTTGTCATAGACAAGCTACGCTTGCCAAGGCCTGTCCGTGGATGGGTAACCGTTTAATTCATCCCGAAACCTCTACGTGTGTCAGTAAGCAGGTAAAGCGATTGGCCCCGGCTGTCATTCGCAGATCTTTGACAGTTGATATGGGTAGTCAGAACCAGAAAGTGTGACAACCAGTCCTACCAAGGGATATCGTTTTATCCAATAACTGGACTGTGGAGCTCAGACAGGCAGTCGCTCCATGTAAAATACCGGTATTCAGCTCAATCCGGAAAATGCTATGTAGATGAGATAAGATCAAGAAAGATAAGAAGAAAAGAAATAAAAAGATAAGTTAAGATAATATTTATTTTGTAAAACATGAGTACATTATGAAAGGTCTGAGACTATCATTATTTTCTCAATCAAGTGACCTCAAAAGTCTGACTTAATTAAAACACAACATTCTAAACAGTATAATTTAATTGAGATCTGGCAGTACTTTTCTATGTAGTTAACATAGAATAATAATAATATGTGGGGACATTTCACACACGGCCATCTGACCCCAAACTAGGGAGACCCTGTACTATGGGTGTCAGACATCTGATATACACACACAAATATATTTAAATACATACATATCGATAAACAACACCCAGACACAAGGCAAACACAAGTGCTCATCACACAAATATTTACCCTGGGCGGGAATCGAACCCGCAACACGCTGCGCAGCAGGCTATCGCTCAACCACTACGTCAACCGTGTCGTCAAGAATGTCTATTATCGTTGTGTAAATCGGAGTAATGGTTGTGCGTACAATAATACACGTAATTAAAACAAGTGCCTATCGCGTGTCGACGCTGATCGAACAAGATTACTAATTCTAATGTAGGTACTACACTTTAATTTACTTTACAAAGCCGTGTGGTGCCAGCCGCGAATCACCACCCCATTTCTACCCGTGGGTGTCGTAGAAGACGACAGAGGGATATTGACCAGAGGATGGTAAGCAGCGTCCTTCTGAGACCATAACAGCTACTGCGATCGCGAACATGCATCGGCCAAGTTTAGCGATTACGGTTGAACCCGCCTTGGGGGAGACCTATGCCCAGCAGTGGGCGTTTCAAGGTTGACATGATGATGATGATTCTGATGATGACACTTTATTTTACACCTACATACATTCGTTTTGTTTAACTGCCTCGTTGGACTTGTGGTTGCAAGCGCGACTGCTGAGCGTGGAGTCTTGGGTTCGATTCTCAGGTCGGGCAAAGTGTTATTGAGTTTTTTCTATTATGAAAAAACTCAGTAACAGCCCGGAGTTTGAAAGTTGAAGGTGTGACACTTAGGTGGTGTAAAGCTGTTAGTCCTGCGCCTAGAAAATACATAGAATTTTTTGTTATGATTAAATAATAACCAATTCAAAATAAACTTAAAATACCGTGCCAACCGACGGTGCCCGTTCACGAACATGACGCATGGATCCGTACCATTTAGCTCAACCATTTTGAAGGGAACTTCGATTCAACACATGCGCCAATATCAGCGAGACTTTCAAATAAAGATAATATAAACTTTCTCTCCAAATGTTACATGCTACAACACTTCCATTTTCCAAGACTTCGCTTATCCAATAATATTATATGGATTTGTGAGAACAGAGCGACACGTGCAATGTGTTGAGAAATATAGCGAGGAAACAACACACACCGCCTGTGTCTGCGGCAAGTAATTTCCGGAGAAGGGACTTCCAGTTCTTCAGTCGATAAATCGCATAGTCTATCGAACGTAATAATAGACTAATATACATTTCCCTGGTACTATAAGCTTATGATCTTTGGATTTTTTACTTTTAGAGCAAGTTGAACACTACACTTTGTCGCGGTCTCTTATTTTTTAACCGACTTCAAAAAGGAGGAGGTTATCAACTCGGATAAGGCAATATACTCATCATTATCTGCCTAGCCTTTTCCCAACTTTATTAGGCTCGTCTTCCAGTCTAATCGGATGCAGCTGAATAACAGTGTTTTATATGGAGCGAGTACCTATCGGACCTCTACAACCCAGTTACTGGGTAACACGATGCCCCTTGGTAAGACTGGTTGTCAGACTTTCTGGCTTCTGACTACCTTTAACGACTGCCAAAGGTTTACAAATGATAGCCGGGACCTTCGACTTTACGTGCTTTCCGAGGCACGGAGGGAACTCGGTATGAAAGGGATGGTCACCCATGTACAGACCGATCGCGGCTAGCGTAGCTTAACCTAAAAAGCAAAAAATTTAAAGTTTTTTCAAAAACTAAAAAGTGATAATAATTTTAGCACAGAACACACTTACTTTACTTTCGGAAATCGTTGGCAATACAAAACAACAAACACAAAGCCACCGCTACCGACTTCCGAAAGTAAAGTAACTGTGCTCTGTGCTAAAGTTATTTATTACTTTCTAGTTTTTGAAGGCGGTTTCCTTTTTTTTTAAAGAACTTTTTTACAGTAACCACTTGCACTGCCACTGTTGGGGTCGGTTTCCAGTGTAACCCGATGCCACTGAATACCAGTGTTTTACATGAAGCGACTGCCTATCTGACGTCCACAACTCAGTTACTGGGTAAAACGATACCCCTTGGCAAAACTAGCTGTCAGTCTTTCGGGTTTCTGACTACCCATAACGACTATTAAAGATATACGCATGACCGCCGAAGCCAACTACTTTTGCATGATTTCCGAGGCACATAGGGTCATAGTATTAAATTAATGTTTACCCGTCCACGGACCGACTTGTTTTTATATCTTCTTCCTTTCCATTTTCTTCTGTATTCTGTGACACGACTCCAGTTCGTCTCGTCGTCCTTTTAGGTCCACAAGCTGACGGTTCTTGATAATCAGAACCCAATCCTCTTCGCCCGATTCTCTTGCGGTATACGGCATAAGTGGCGTGCAAAGTTTCTTTACAATTTGGCAGCTGTGTTGTCTATCTGCGATTTGTGTTTCTTGTCTGATACTTTAGCTAATATACTTATACACGTTATGCTATGTTATTTCGGACGGAAATATCTCTCGAAATTATAGGATTTTCATCCTTGATGATATGACAATAATGATGTATAATTATTATGTTTATTTATTTATTGGCTTACTTACCAATTAAATACAATATAAAGCATTAATAATTAATCTTCATTTATTTACGTACATTGCCTTAAGTAATTTAAAATAGGCCAATCAATATAACATGTATCTAAAGAAAAGAATACTTATAGGTTTTCTAGGGTTATTTTAGGTTTTCTAGGTTTTGATTTTTATATGTATTATTAAATGTGTTGTAATTATTAAATTACTAGGTTTCCAATTTAATTACTTCAATTGATTAACGTATTATTATGTGCACCTACGTTTTATCTTTTAACATAAGAAATTTACTTGTAATTCACTTACCAATAAATGCGTTTATCAGATCTTTGATGAATACATTTTCACATGATTTATTACATACTGTATTACTTATGTATGCTGTGTCTGTCAACGAAGACTCTACTCGACTTAAACTCTTCCAAATATTGGCATACCTAACCGATATCTTCGACTTTCATTTGTATAGAATTTAGTTTTCGATATTCTAATATGTACCCACTAATTTGTACACATCAGGCACCAAAAAAATACGAACATTATTAAAACGTTCAGAATCGATTCGCAAGCTGAAGCGCAAATTTGTCAAATTTTATAAGGGGCATTTTAGGCAAATAGAGACCGACATTAGAATGCAAACTTTGACAAAAATTGCCTCTCAAATCTCAGCCACGTAATCCCAGGCTTCGCGGACAGAGAAACTCCACCATATCTAACAAAGCATAACACACGGCAAGCGATGGGTTTACCTACGTCATCGACAATGTGCCTGCCGTCTGCCCCAACGCGTTGACCGGTCGCCGTCAACGCTTGACTGACGTCGCGTCGCACGGGAGTAACGTGACGTCAGCAATACCGCACCCATGTTACATTGTATTTATTAGCACCTACATTGCATGTTGATAGTGTGAGGTGGATTAATTTTTTTATTGATTGTGACTAAATAACAATCTTCTTTTAATTATAATAATAATAATAAACATTTATTTCAGACTGTACGAGCAAACCCGTACATATCAATAGTATCAATTTTATGCTGACATCGACGCGCAGCGAATGAATAAAATACATGCATTTGAGTAAGCGTTCAGTAGTTGCATATCATAGCTCGGGCAAACTAAAGGGCACATTCGCCGCGGGTCGATCATATCAGTTTTGAGTGTTTGTGCTTTCTTTAAACTATCAATACACAAGTTGAACTCATTATCAGTTTTATCATTTAAATGTACCTTACCCGTACATTTTTGGTCCTTCGAGCCGGATGTCGCGTGTGTACATTACAGTGTAGCAATCAAGTACTGTAAAAGTGTTTCACTAGTGACGTCAAGCGAACTAGCAGTGAAGGTGTTTATACTGCCAGCAATAGTGCAGTACATATCAGCAACAGCAATCAGCAGGGATCAACAGGGATCCGCATTTAGTGAGCAAAAAAGCTCCCGCTTGGACAATCAACTAAGATCGTTTCATTTATTATCATTTCTATCAAAAACATGTCTTCCATGGAGGAAGTTCTCGCCCAACAACAGCAACTACTCAATCAGTTAGAGCAAGTTTACACAAACTTCAAAAAGGATGGCTCCGATCGCAAAACCTCGGATTACATTCGCCGAAGGTTAGAAAGTTTGGATGCATGCTGGCAAGAGTATCAATCAAATCATTTAAGATTGTGTAGCATCGAATATGCCAGATCGCATACTTACTTCACTTCAAAGGAATTTGACGCTGTGAAAGAGAGATATGAGAACATCAGAGCAGTTCTTCAAAATTATCTGCCAACAGAGGAAAGACCATCAACACCGCTTCTAAAGCCTGCTACTCCTCTAGCTACCTCAAGCACCGTACAGCAACCTTCTGGTCAATCTTTAAAGTCTCAGGGATCAAACAGCAAGACGGATGAGATGATGAGAAAACAGATGAGCAACTTCAAGGCCTTTGAACATACTGTTTCAAGCATCAACATGGATGCTGTATCAGAGAAATGGGAATTCGATCATCTGTTGAGCACGGTAAGGTCCCGATGGGCGAAGATTGACACACAGCATTGGGACTTAGACAGCGAGCTGGGAGACCGAAATCAAGAGTATCATTGTATGTACCTCAAATACGAAAGCACATACAACGATGCTATCAAAGCAATCAACAAAAAGGCGTCGTCTAACTCACATAGAGAGCATACTACGCCAAAAATAGTAATACCTACGTTCAGCGGTAGCTACCATCAGTGGACATCATTTAAGGATCTCTTCACAGAAGCAGTTCATAGCAACCCGTCATTATCAGGGGCTCAGAAGATGCAGTTCCTTAAGTCGAAAGTGAAAGGTGAAGCGGAGCGTCTCATACAGCATCTCCCGATCAGCTCAGACAACTATATCATTAGTTGGGACATCCTGAGTCATCGTTATGACAACAAGAGGATGATATTCACATCGCATATTAACATTTTATTAAATATGCCAATTTCACAGCAAGCATCAATTAATCATATCAAACGAATCCATGATACCACACTTGAAACGATGAACGCCATACAGAACCTCGGCGTAGACGTGACGTCGTGGGATCCGTTGATCGTGCACATTCTGTGTCAAAAATTGGATTCGGACACATTTAGCGAATACAACGCATCTATCAAACAACCTCGAGAATTACTCGAGTTGAATGAACTTCTAGCCTTTCTAGAGGGGAAGTTCACGAGCATGGAAGCAAGTAGAAGAAAACAGGAGACCAATAATCAAAAATCGTTTTCTTCAAACTCCAATAAACCATCAGAATCAAAACATTATCATTACAAGCAATCATATTCAAGCAACAAGGCTATTTCGCAATTACCAAGTTACAGGAAATTGCAAAACAATCGGCCAAACTGTCCAGTCTGCAATGACGCACATGCCATATTTTTTTGCAAACAATTTGCTGACTTTTCCCCGATGAAGAAAAAACAATGTGTTGTAAAGTTGAATTATTGTCAAAACTGCTTATATGATCATAAAGGCAAAGAATGCTTATCAAAGAAGCGTTGCCTCGAATGCAACGAATTTCACAATACATTACTTCATCAATCATATTCCAGGGAATTGTCAAAACAAGGAGGTAATTCGACGCCTTCTACACAGCAAAACGATATCCGTTACAATCAAGAACGTGCAAATCAAGGCAACACGCACGTAACACAACAAAATATGATGCAAGAAACTTTGCTTTCAACTGCACTACTAAAGGTTCAGAAAGCAGATGGAACATATCTGACCCTACGGGCTCTTATTGATCAGGGCTCACAAATGTCTCTTATCACCGAAAACGCTGCTCAGCAATTAGGATTGCAGCGATCCAGGTGTGACGGTATAATCACGGGCATAGGGCAAACAGAAAACAGTTGCAAAGGAATGATGAACCTGAACTGTATGTCAAGCTCAAGAATCAAACTATATCAATTTAATATCGATGTTTACATCATGAACAACTTAACAAAATATTTACCATCATACTCATTTCCCAAAATAGCATGCCCATTTTTGGAAAATTTAGAATTAGCAGATCCGGAGTACAACATCAGCCGACCCATTGACATTTTGTTGGGTGCGGAAGTATATTCAAATATTCTTTTAGCGGGCATGTGCAGATTAAGCGAAACACTTCCGCTTGTTCAAGAGACTCGTCTGGGCTGGATACTGTGTGGAAATATGAAAACTAAATTAATGTGCAACGTCGTACAACTTGATTTAGATAGATTTCAGCAATTTTGGGAGATGGAAGAGGTTACAGAAGAAAAATCATTATCATCAGAAGATCAAGAGTGCATCCAATATTACAAAACAACAACAAATCGTTTGGATGACGGAAAATATGAAGTGAGACTTCCACTCGTACCACAATTTAAGGAGAAATTGGGACAGTCCAAAAATAAAGCAGTTGCTCAATTCATTCATTTAGAAAAGAAATTACATAAAAACAATTACTTATTCACCGCATATAAATCATTTATTACCGAGTACAAATACTTAGGTCACATGAAACCTTCACCTTGCAATCAGACACCGGAATGTTTCCTACCGCATCACTGCGTATTGCGCGAAGAAAGTGCAACGACTGCATTGCGAGTTGTTTACAATGCTTCGTCAAAAACATCAACAAATAAAAGTTTAAATGACCTTATGTACACGGGGCCCAATTTACAGCAAGATCTTCAGTCTCTTATCATTAAATGGAGACAATATCAATATGCATTCACGGCTGATATAGAAAAAATGTTTAGGCAGATTTGGGTACACCCAGAAGATCAACCTTTACAAAAGATTGTGTGGAGAGATAACCCGACTCAAAAAATACAAGAATATCAATTGACAACCGTAACATACGGCACAAAAGCAGCTCCATTTCTTGCAATGATGACATTGAGGCAGTTAGCGACTGATGAACGGGATAAATTCCCAGAAGCCGCCAAGGTCGTCCAAGAATCGTTCTATATGGATGATCTGGTCCATGGAGCCTGCTCCTTACCAACAGCACAACAGCTGCAGCAAGATTTGATGAATCTACTGAAGTTAGGGGGTTTCAATTTGAGAAAGTGGACATCAAACGATAGTCGTCTGCTGCAAATAGAAGATCAAGAATATTATAAACAAGAAAGCAAGAGTTTTAATCAACCAGAATTAACTAAGACATTAGGACTTCGTTGGAACCCTACACATGATAACTTCACATTTGTATCTAAAATTGACCAATCAAGCACCAAAATCACCAAAAGAATCATACTATCAGACTTGTCAAAAATATTCGACCCATTAGGATGGATCGTACCCGTAACAACAAAATTGAAGATTTTATTTCAAGAAACATGGTTATCTAATCTTCAATGGGATGAACAAGTACCAGATAAAATCAGCAAGGAATGGATCAAAATCAAGGAAGAATTAGAGAGTATCAATCAATTTAAAATACCAAGATGGTACGGTACCGAAAAGGCCAGCAGTGTAGAATTACACGGCTTTTGTGACGCATCAATTAAAGCATATGCATGCGTTATTTATTGTAGAGTTATAAATAGCAATCAATCAGCAATATTAGTAGCAGCCAAATCAAAATTGGTTCCTACGAAAAAACAAATATCACTACCACGATTGGAACTATGTGGAGCACTGTTGCTGGCCAAACTCATGACCAAAGTCAAGCAATGTCTAGCAGGTCATGAGCTACATATATTTGGTTGGAGTGACTCCACTGCCGTATTGGGATGGCTTCAAGGAAACCCAAGTCAATGGAAAACGTTCGTAGCAAATAGAACAATACAAATAACAGAAAGCATTCAACCACAATCTTGGCGATATGTAAAATCATGCGAAAACCCCGCTGATTGTGGAAGCAGAGGGCTCAGAGTGGCTCAATTAAATGATCATCGTTTGTGGTGGCAAGGACCAACATGGTTACAATCTTTCGAAGCAACGAAAGAAAATCAAGCAATCTATACAACAAACGAGGAAATAAAAAAGCAAGAAGACGTTCATGTTGTTACAAAACATGAACCAAGCATCATTACAGACCTGTTAAGCAAGCATCAATCAATCAGCAAAATTACACGAATTCTAGCATTCGTGATGAGGATTATGACCTACAAAAGAAAAGCAAAAAAGCATTATTTATCATTATCAGAAATCAGCAAAGCAAAGCAAAAAATTATCAAGCAAGTACAGCAGGAAGAGTTCGCGAAAGAAATAAGAGATTTAAAGCAAGAAGGAAAACTAAATTCAAAAAGCAAATTGTTAAAATTAAATCCATACCTGGATGAAAATGATATCTTAAGAGTCGGAGGAAGACTAAAAAAGGCCCACATCAGCAATGACATGCAGCACCCTATTATTCTGCCGCACAGGGGACGTCTGACAGAGTTAATAATAGAGGACGCACATCATAACATGTTACATGCCGGAGCCCGGCTGACATTGGGTTTTATTAGACAAAAATATTGGATTCTAGGAGGGAACGTCGCTACGAAGTGGCAGCTTCGTCGTTGCGTAACATGTAAAAAACAGAATCCAGACTGCCAACAGCAAATCATGGGGCACCTGCCGGAGGCCAGAAGTAATCCATCACGCCCGTTTACACATACAGGCGTAGATTTTACTGGTCATGTATACGTCAAAGCAAGCAAAGGACGAGGTATTAGAAACACAAAAGGGTATGTGGCTGTCTTTGTGTGTATGGTCACGAAGGCAGTACACCTAGAACTGGTTGGTGATTTAAGCACAACTTCATTCATCGCAGCATTAAGAAGAATGGCCGCCCGCAGAGGGACGCCTAGCCACATTTATAGCGACAATGGTCGCAACTTTGTCGGTGCTAACAATGTACTACAGCAGGAATATCAATCACTAATGAATATCATGCAAGATAAAAATTTACAAGCAGAAGTATTAGATATGGAAATCGAGTGGAGTTTTAACGCGCCCTCATGGCCATCTGCAGGAGGCCTATGGGAAGCGGCAGTTAAAAGCTTCAAATATCATTTCAAGAGGGTTATTGGTGACCAGATTCTGACATTTGAGGAACTATATACGGTGCTCACACAAATTGAGGCGTGTCTCAACACGAGACCATTATGTGCAATATCAGAAGATCCAGATGATGTGGACTTTTTAACGCCTGCTCACTTCCTAACAGGTGGATCAAAGGTTACAGTACACGATACTGAAACGGATTTAAGAACCCGATGGCAGCTGACACAAAAAATTGTACAGGACCTCTGGAAAAGATGGAGGAACGAGTACCTAATACAAATTACAGAAAGAAGTAAGTGGAGACAAGCTAAAAGAAACCTCAATGTAAATGATATTGTTATGATTCATGATGACAATCTTCCGCCGGGGAAATGGTTGATGGGCAGAGTCATCGAACTACATCCCGGTTCCGACGGTCATGTTCGCGTGGTTACAGTAAAAACCAAAAACGGAACACTGAAACGTCCTATCACAAAATTATCAAAACTCCCAGTTAGCAATGAATCCTCGCAAATCAAGCAAGCGAATACAATGGATTCGGGAGATTCTAAGACAGAAAAGCAGTCTGAAACAAGGAAAGCAGGCACTCGTTACAATATAGCGTCAGTGTTTACAGCAATCATGTTATTTTTTAGTATCATATCAACCTCCCAATGCGCCCTTAACGTCACACAATTCAGAAATAATCAACATATTTACTTCGACAAACTAGCAAACATGCAGATCATAAGGGACGACTGGAAACTAATCATATACTACGATTTGAATCCTTATTGGGAAGGAATGACTGCACTTAACAAAAGTATAATGTCGCTGGAACAAACTTGTAGCACAATCAAAGAACAAACACATTGTGACATAATATTATTGCAATTACGTCACGGGTACAATGAACTCGATTACAATAATCATATGTTACTCAGTCAGCATTTTGCAAGGCAAGCGAACAGGTGGCGGCGAGGTCTTATCGACGGTGTCGGTTACATAGCGAACGGCCTCTTCGGCGTATTGGACCCTCGGTTCGCGGAACAATACGAGAAAGATATCACTCTTCTTCGCAAAAATCAAAAGCATATTGTCTCATTTTGGCAAAATCAAACTTCTGTCATAGAAGCAGAATTCAGTCTCTTAAAGAGGACGGAGGCTACAATGCACAAACAACATAAAATGATTCATCAGCAGTTTACAAACATCGAAAATACATTGGAAGGATTAAAAGCTGAAACTCAAAACCTTTCAAGGGCAAGTGAAGTTTCTATGGGAGCTGTAGTCGCGAGCAATCTATTACGCGACTTGAAAGATTTACAAAACGCCTTAGTGGATACAATAACAGACATACATCATGGTCGATTTAATCCACATTTATTAACAGCCGAACAATTACAGGATCAGCTGAGCACTATAGCTAGTCATTTATCTAATGACGTCACCTTACCTGTAGAAAACATCCATACAGATCTTGCACAACTTTTTAAACTCCTACGAGTCAAAGCAAGAATGCTTAAGAACTACTCAATATTTGAAGTGCAAATACCTTTGATAAGCAGGGACACCTACGAAATATTCAAACTTATACCAATTCCTGTGGAGAAACCTAACAACACAATGTTATCCATTAAACCAGTGTCAGATTTCATAGCTGTGAACCTGAAAAAGGATGCATATATTATCTTAACAGAAAATATCATAGATTCCTGCCTATTGACAAACGTACACTTGTGTTACATTCATTCTCCTATTTACAAATTAAGCAAAGATAAAGACTTCTGCCAATCAAGGGCATCAGCATGTGAAGTCGACGTCGATCCCTGTAAAAATCTTTGGAAGGAAAGCCATTCTATCAACAATTATATTTATTTTTGTTGCGGTCAATGCAACCTACGAACAGTATGTGGAGATCAAGTTACCGCGCAACAGCTGACGCACTCCGGACTTATAACTATAGATTACGGTTGCATAATCAAATCAGATAATTTTGAAGTAATTGCGCATCAACAAAGAACGAGTGATGTTAGTATTAGTGCCAACCTATACTCACCAGTCATTGCATCCATAAACCACGTTATAAACGTGTCAATTCCTCAAGATGTCTTGAACGACTCTAACATAGAGAGTGATCGAGAGCTTAAAACGATTGAGGGAAAAATCAAGATCATGAAAGAAAATGGGTTATTATTTGATGGTCTATCATCCCATGACATTCATCATTACACCGCAATCTACTGTATGATCGGTGTCGTAGCAGCATGTCTCGGAGTGTTTGCGTGGCGGCGCGTGCGGTCGCGCTGCGCCCCCGCACCCGCGACTCCCGCAGCAGACGGCGCGCCCGGCCGTGCCGGCAAGCGCCCGGCCACGCAACGTGCGTGTGTTGGAAATAGTGTAGTGTATCAGTGTGACAATGAAAGGGCGAAGGTGGTTACAAGTGCGCGAGTGTTAGATAAAGCCACCTCCCCTATGTTAGGTTCTTATACAAGCATATCTAATTTGTGAACAGTGTGTTAACAATAGAGACACTAAGAAATTACATTAATATCAAATCATTTATCATAATTTATGTTGCTTCTCATTTACTTATTTGTATTTTTATATCTTTTTCCTCGGGGAGCATGTACGAGCAAACCCGTACATATCAATAGTATCAATTTTATGCTGACATCGACGCGCAGCGAATGAATAAAATACATGCATTTGAGTAAGCGTTCAGTAGTTGCATATCATAGCTCGGGCAAACTAAAGGGCACATTCGCCGCGGGTCGATCATATCAGTTTTGAGTGTTTGTGCTTTCTTTAAACTATCAATACACAAGTTGAACTCATTATCAGTTTTATCATTTAAATGTACCTTACCCGTACACAGACAGTGAATCCATATAAAGTGTAAGTAAAGACCTTAAGACTAATGTTAATAAACTTAAAAATATGAATAATTACAATTATTTACAATATTCTATAACCTAACGCCCTGGATCGACCCCCTCAAATACTACCCACGCAGTTTATAGTACATACTCGTAGACGTATGTAGTCCGACCCAGTGACGCAGCATCGGGCAATCCCACCTACCGCACAACGCGCTCAGGAGACTGTTGGAGCTGGCACACATTCGCTTCAGGATCGAGGCACACCGCTTTCGGATGATGGCCTGAAAGCCATCTATCCTCGCCTCAGCAAACATCCCCGATGCGCTACAAAACCGCGGCAGCCCCGCTAGCATCCTGAACGCGTTAATTATCATCGACTGCTAAGCCTTTTCCCAAATATGTTGCAGTCGGGTTCCAGTCTTACCGGATGCAGCTGAACACCAGTGCTTTACTCGGAGCGACTGTCTATCTGATCGCAACGACCCAGTTACTCACAATTGATAAAAATAATGTTAAATATATGTCTTGTTCTAGTAAAAATATAAGGAAATAAACCTCACAAATCTTAACATTTATTGTACTTAATGATTTGATTTGATTTAGTTATAAGAATAACATTTGAATATTTTGTACACCACATGTCGTGGTGGAGTGTATAGAACTTGAAAAAATATTAACACCATACTATGTAAAACTACATTCTTACAATTAAATAAATTCTAATTCTATAACACGATATCAAGGGGTTGATAAGATTGGTTATCAAACTTTTTGACTTCTGACTACCCGTAACGACTGTCAAAGATCTACAAATGGCAGCCGGTATGTCTACTCTGTTACAATCTCCCTCGGTGAATACCTAGGTGAAGTGAGCTGTCATCCGATTGTAGTTCTTCAAATCCCTAGCATCGGGACGGATGACAGCTCTCAAACGCTCGGCGCTCTTAAACCTTGTTGTTATTTAAATTTGTGTGTTTCGTCCTGTGCGGGCCAATTCTTTCTTTCTTTATTTCTCAATTCACCTAGGTGTTCACCGAAGGAGATTGTAACCGGATAGCTCTATAGGACCAACGACTTTACATGCTATCCGAGGCACGGAAGGATCTTGGTATGAAATTGATGGGCAACCATCCTCGGTCTGACTGTTTTATGATCTAGTGAACTTCATCAATGAAATTGACACCTTAATTGAAGTTCATGAACCTTACACGAGGTGTGCTGTTAATTAGTAGTATGACATCATTGTAATTGGAGTAAAAGTTTATTGTGGATGGGTTTGGCATTACCTGTTGTAGATTTTACCTTACCGGAATAATGTTGGTGACCTAAAAATGATTGTTCTATCATTTTTGTCAAGCGGAAGAAAAGCATCTAAATTAAACCGGGATAAATATTCCGGTTTAATTTAATATGCGACAAAAAGTCTATTTTTTTAAATCATGGTAATTTTTTTGGATATTTAACGTTAAATAATTTTTAATCTATTTTAAGCATAAGTTTGTGACGAACATTTAACATTTGTTATTGCTGAATAGTAATATAACGTCGGGGATAGTGCAAATCCGCGAATCTACCATACATAAACTGCGCGTATCTGCACTACGCCTAAGTTTACAGGGGAAGGTTATAAGTGCGGTGTCGATACTTGCCGGCCGTAGACAAGCGGTATTGTTATTGGGCGATTCCTTGCATTCTATAGGTCGGACGAAAATTACGTCAAAGAGGTGTCTGCCAATGACGATCGTGCGTACATTGCCCGTAAATTTTAAATTGGCTACATTTGTCAGATACGCCGAATTATCCAATGCTAGTTACGCGGATTTTTACTATCCCCGATAAATTTGTGAAACTGATTCAATATGAATAATTATGTTATTAACACATTTACACAAATACACACAGTTTCACAAATGTATTTAAATATCTAGAAGTTGTGGACTGGTTTGTATGTTTAGCAGATTCAAATTCAAGTATATCCTGATTTTACGATCTACGCTCTCGCCTCCCTATCTCAAATTCGCCGCCAATGAAAACAACAAACGTCACATTCCCCACAATCCCGCAACTTGACGCGACAATGTCGTTTACGCAAAGTGATGTAATTCGATAAAGTGACGTTAGCCTCCATTTTGACGTTAAACACCCAATTGACTTGGTTACGTGTCCACTTTTAAAGGTATTTTTTTATACAAAAAGGAATTATTTTTGTGAAATTAACAATGGTGATTTAAACTCCTGATTTACTCTCAACCACTTTGCGTATAATATATTAAACTACATGTATGTACTATTATTAATGTTATTAAAATTTGAATTGTTTGATTAATAATATGGCATTAACGTTAATAAGGCTTTGTTGTTAACAAAATATGGACAAAATAGTATGGTTTTTTTTTTATTTGGTAGATTACAACACCGATCAATTGACATACCATTTTAGCTGTCGCAACGCAATGCCCCCATACATTTTGTGCGGGAATTTATACTTATGACGTCACTTGTAGTTAGTCCGTGAGTGCCCGTGGAGTTTCTTGCTCGTTCTTCTCCATAGAGACCTACGTTTTGGAACGAGCTTCAACTTTCTGACTCGACACCTCGACAATTCAAAAGTGCCTGTAAATAGTTTAATTGAAACAAATGCTTTGACTTTGAATCATTTGCTAACTCAATTGACAAACTATTTATGGAATTCAAAGCGACTAAAAATTTAATTTGATTGTAAATTGAAAATAGATCGGGTTTTCAAGGCTAAAATCAAGGTTTTTTAGAAAAGATCTGTTGTAGGCATTATTCGTTAATGGTGTTATCTACCTTAATTATGTCAAGATCTTAGATTATGTAACAAAAGGCAGATAGACTGTGCCGTACACTGCGACTGAGGCCACAAAAGCAAATACAAATTCAAAACCGAATACCTACAATTTGCTTCGCGCTCTACTGACACGAGTACAGCACGAAGCGAAGCATTGTTAAAAAAAAACAAATACTAATACAAATAAAAATTCAAAGGCGAATACAATCACGAGATTGTAGGTATTCGTTATTGAATTTGTATTTGCTTTTGTGGCTTCACTCGCAGTGTTCCGCACAGTCTATCTGCCTTTTATTTGCTAATTGTTTTATAGAATTTCGTTTCACATAAAATTTTTCTAATAATTTCGTTTCATAGAATAATCAATACGCAGAATACTTACTTTCGAGATTTTTAAATCATTGATTTTTGTTTCACATAAAGTTTATTGTTAGAATAATCATATCATAGAATAACAAATCAAATATTCTTTATCCTTATATTTTTTATTAAATATTCCTAAGAATGGGAGTCTCAGTTCTAACTAAACTTACTGCGCGTGCGTGCAAGCAAGCATGCAGCATGTAAGCAAGCATGGAGCGTGCAAGCAAGCATGCAGCATGCATCATGCAAGCAAGCATGCATCATGCAAGCGAGGCGAGCATGCAACATGCAGCAGGCATAGTTTCTGTCACGGCTCCGGCGTTGCGGGGCTCCGGCGGTCCCACGCGAGCTTATCGTCGCAGATGGTATTCACGCTCACCACCGCAGCTTCGGCTTACTGGCCGGCTACGCCGGCCAGCCTCAGCCGCGGTGGCGGGCGTTAAAACCACCTGCTCCTCAGCTCGCGGGCCGCCTCGCCCCTCCACGCCTACGCAGATTTAAATTACACTCTAGGGTTAGGGCAGACAAGACTACGTGGAGTCGGTTTCGAAGCGATTCGTTTCTGTCATTAACTTGGTAGCACAACATATTATTGACTTTGTAAGACAACAGTTTTGTTTTTGTCTATTTATATCTATACATTTTCGTTGAAATAAATTTCAATTCAAATTCAATTCCAATAAAACAAACAAACAAAATTCGTTAAAAAAGAATTCTACTTTTTATAAGTTTGTTAAACAAAAAAAATTGATTTAAAATTCATTGAATTGTGTTTCTGTGAAATATTTTTCATTGAAGTAAATAGTCTTTGAAACAATAATAGTCGAAATAAAAATACGAAAACCAAATATTATGTGAAACATTTTCTGGGAAACGAAATTCTATGAAATTTCTGTTTGCGAAACAAGGGGACACCGACAATCTGAGGTCAAGATGTTGAATGAGGACCAAGCAAAATGATTATGATTGTACTTTCAACATGTAAATATGGAATACTAGCACTTTCCCGCGACTTCGTCCGCGTGAATTTACAATATAGCCTATGTTACTCAGGGATAATGTAGCTTTCGATTGGTGAAAGATTTTTTTAAATCGGACTAGTAGTTTTTGAGTTTATTCGTTACATACAAAAACACAAATCTTTTCTCTTTATAATATTAGTATAGATAGGGAAGTCATTATCTCTAATTAATGACTGGTACCGGTAGCATTAAATTAATGTGTTCTTTATGCCAAATGTTTTATATAACTATTTAGCAGTAATAGTTCAATGTGTACAGACGGCGATACATAGTTTATGCTTATAGAATAGATTAAAATTAGCCAGTGTTTCGTACCTCATCATCATCATCATATCAGCTTATTGCCGTCCACTGCTGAACGTAGGCCTCTCCCAGAGATCGCCAACCGACCCGGTTTGGGCAGCTCGCAGCCACCTTCTTCAAATCATCGGTCCATCGTGCCGCAGGGCGTCCCACACTATGCTTACCCAAACACGGTCTCCACTCAAATGCGTCTCTGCTCCATCTACCATCAGACGTGGCCGGTCCACTTCCACTTCAACGTGCAAAATCATTACCAGCACGCGTACCATGACCACGGTATGTCTACGAATGAATAGACATACTGACAGCAAGAATAGACAAGTCAGTACAGTTTGTCTATTCTTCCTATCACTATGTCTATTCTTCCGTAGACATAACGTGGTCATGCTACGCGTGTACTAATATCTTGAAAAATGGGAGAAATGTTGACATGATGGAACCATCCATTATGTCAAACCTAAACCTAGATTTATTCTTGCACTTACATTCACCTTGAAGATAAACCGACAGCTGTGATCATTATGTAAAAATACCGCAGAGAAACCTCGGAGTGCGAAAATAATTCTTTATTAATAGCCCGAGATTGGTGTTACGTCCGATAAAGGCGATAGGCACGTCCCCTATAACTTATAACTGAGTAGGTACAGGCACAAAGTACGTAAGTCTGCGGCGCGCCCGAGCAGAGAGACCACTCAGAACAAACCGCCATTTTTTCGCACGCACACATTGACATTAGGTTTATAGGCATTCTCAAGCAGTTTCAAGCAGACTTCAGTCTCGACTGTCACGTGTTATCAAAATGAATAAATGATGTAATTGACATTTCTTGACAAACAGGAACATTTTGTTATAAAAAATTGCAAAGAGTTCCAACCAGTATCAATAAAATTTCATATTGTCACAAATAAAACCTACAGAGTCAATAATACAGTGGCAGCCCTAGTAAGTCTGGCAAGTTTAGGTAATTATTTTTGAAGATGGAGGTCCTTCTGTAAGCTCTATAATTTGTGGTACAGGTGCGTCAGGAATTACGTATTCAGGAACGTCGGTGATCCGTTCATCGTATCTGTGTGTGTGTGATATATACCAAATAGGTTTGCGTACTGTACATGAACCAAAAGAGATAATATGTAAGCAGGATCGTCGGATATAGTTCACACACAGAGTAGACAAAATAGAGTAGGTAAGTGCCCCAAAAACCAAGTTATACGCCGAGGGTGCAATTTTTTTTTTAATGTTGCCCCACATTAGGAATTAGTCCTGTGTCGTGGGTGCGTTTATAAACATATAAACTCACATACCTACACAAACAACCAGACCTGGAGCAACTACCTGTAAGTCAAACAATTATTTGTTCCGTGCGGGAATCGAACCCACGACACACAGTGCTGCAGTCAATCGCTCAACCACTGCACCAAACGTGTCGTCTATTACATAAGTAGTTACGTTAATTACTGGAGTCGCGCCGCAACGTCAACTTCAAGACGTTCGTGGCGCGAGTATCGAATTTATTTGCCCCTCGTCACGAAAGAAGACTTTTGGCCGCAGGACGTGGTGTTCTGTCGCTTCGTGGTGAAGTGTCAAAGGACAGGCCCTCAATTTACACTGCGGGCTAAGGGAAGGGAAGAGTCAATTTCTGCTGGTCGTACGAGGAATACGCCAGACGCATTTCTAAAATTCGTTCCCTTCCCTTCGTCCGCAGTGTAAATTAAGCCTACAGGTCCCTATGCCAAAGGATGTCCCGTAGGGAATACAGCCCTGACGGATATTTAGTTATTTATTGAGAAAAAGGGTAAAATAAGATGTTTTCTTTTACTTAGTTTATAAATAGATGCCTATTACTTACTTGGTAAAGGTATGCTTATTTAAAAGAAGTATTTATGTGTCCCTTTACATGGCTAGCGACATCGCAGCAGGTCCAGGCGGATTTTGCGGGATGATCTACTAGAGTCCTTTGACAAAGACTGGTCCCAAATAGTCCTTGATAGAGAGAAGTGGAGAGAGTAGAGAGCCTGTTTTCCTACTGCGAGGAAAGGCCCTGTAGTGGGAACATAGGCTAAAAATAATACAAATAAATACAAATAATTTATTTACTTTCACAAGTTATGTACTACTTCGGTGGTTGAAGTGACCTTTTAGACAAAAATTGCCTGTGTTAGGACACTTCACTCTTCCGAAGCTCAAAATTACATGGTGTACCAACAATTTTGAATCTTATTTCAAACAAAAAGAAAAATAGCCTTTTGAATTTACCTAATAAACAATAAAAAATAATAAAAACAAAATAATAAACTTTAGCAGCTAATACAAATCTTATATTATAACTAGCGACCCAACCCGGCTTCGCATGGGCCGATAGCCTTCCTCGATAAATGGACTATCCAACACAAAAATAATTTTTCAATTCGAACCAGTAGATCCTGAGATTGGCGCGTTCAACCAAACAAACAAACCGACAAACTCTACAGCTTTATAATATTAGTAGGTATAGATTTTATAGATAACAGTAGTAATGGGGTGCGTGTTTTGTGGTAGATAAGTGAGTGAGGTGTATATGTGATGTATGTGTGTGAGTGAGTGTGGAGTGTAGGTATGTGTTTTTGTGAGTGGGTGGGTGTTCGTGTGGATGACAAAATTACGATGCATAAAAAAAACTAACAATATTTTTTGTACAATCAATGATATTCCATTTACAAACAGTTCCGTTCATCCAATCGCAGCGCCGTATTTATCTAAACATCATCTTCAAATTGCGTAAAAAGGAATCCCAATGAATATTTCCACAAAAATGGGGAAAAAAATTATCAGAAAGGGCGGAAAAGGACGGGGGAAGATATCGTATTCAAATTGTCAATTTGTTGGCGACAATACGATTGTACCGAAAGCCATTGGGACCAAAGCCAAAGGTATCCTACATCCGTTTTGGAACACGACAATGACGGCTTTCCGACCAAAGGGAAGGTTTGTAGTTATTTTGTCGGTTGAACTTATACGGTTTATTTTTGTTAAATCAGTATGAAAATGTAATGTTTTTCTTTCAAGGCTATGGGGGACAATGTATATAGATCTATTATGTTATACTAGCGACCCGACCCGGCATCGCATGGGCCTATAGCCTTCCTCGATAAATGGACTATCCAACACAAAAGGATTTTTTTAATTCGAACCAGTAGATCCTGAGCTTAGCGCGTTCAATCAAACAAACAAACAAACTCTTTGGCTTTATAATATTAGTATAGATTTGTAACGGCTATATTCTCTCGATTTAAAAATTCTACTGACGCTGCATCGCGATTTTACGACTTCCTGCTTTCGGACGCGGAATCGAAATTCTGAACAAAGTTCGTCAAAATCTAGTGCTCTAGTCTAGAGTCAAAGTCAGACGCTTGCTCAGTGTTGAGTAAGCGTCTGACTTCGACTTCCGAGTCGTATTCCGCAGATGCCAAGTCGTATGCGGAGTGTAAGCCTGCAGCCGCTGTGTCGAGCTTCCGAAAAGCGACTCAATCCGTGTTTGGCGTTTTTAAGTGTACGGTGTGGAATGTTTGTTCGCTGCATTAAGTTTCTAAAAAGCGGCTAAATCACCGATCTCCGATGCTAAAAGTAGTTAGTCTGCGTTGGCCCTTAGAAATTACTATGTATCATAGAAATTGTTTGATTTTAGTATTCAAAGAGTAGGTAAGTTGATGTTTTTTAATAAATTTAACAAACAATGCTTTCTATTCGCATAGATAATAACATTATCTCAATTATTATTTTTATTAATAAAATTCCCCGCATAATGAATTTCTCCTGTATCGTGGTTATCTTTACAAACATATAAACTCACATACACAAACAGCCAGACCTGGTCGGAGCAACTGCCTGTTGGCCATACAAATATTTTTACCATGCGGGAATCGAACCCGCGTCACGCAACGCAGCCGCCAATCGCTCAGCCACTGCGTCAACCGTGTCGACAAATTTTTGATACATGATCAAAGAGTCTAGAGTAGAATAGAATAGATGATATACAGAATAGGATAAAAAATCTAATAATTATAGTTAAAGCCTATAATTGTCCCACTGCTGGGCAAAGGCCTCTTCTGATACAGAGAAGGCACGAGCATTGATGACCACGTGCGCTCAAGACGGATTGGCGATTTCATATCTTTATCTTTACATATTAAGTACAATGTGATTCATTCTAGCATTTAAGCGTTTTGGTTTTTCACTTTAAGCTTATAATGTACCTACTTGTTAAATAAATAAACTATAGACGACTCGACAGACGTTGTCCTGTCCCTATCTATCTACCCTGCCAAACTACCTATACCTACCTACCTACCTTACCCTACCCTACCCTACCTACCTACTTACCTTTCCTACCTACCCTACCTAACCTACCCTAAATAAAAATACCCTACGTCCTATTTTCAGATCTACTGAATATACACACAAAATTTCATAAGAATCGGTCTAGCCGTTTCGTAAGAGTTTTGTTATAAACACTGTGACCCGAGAATTTTATGTACACGGTGTCCAGTAAATAGCACGACATACTGCAGGGGGTGATAGCTTGGGTCAATACCTGCCAAAACAACACAATATATGTTCAGCAAAATCTTACGAATTTTTGTTCACCACTTTAGGTTAAAGTAAAACGATAAGAAAATTGTTCTGTGAAAATTTGAACAAAAAATTGTATTTCTTAAAAACATTTTTGTTTTTGATAGAAAAAAAGACTTATTAATAAGTAAAGTAACTATTCACGAATAAGATGCACAAAAAAAATACTAGAAAAGGAATTTTTCATTACGTGATGCTTAAAAACCTGTTTCAAGGTAGAGATTTTTCGATATTTCGGAAAATTTTGTAAAACTGTAAATCCGTAAGATTTTACTGAACATATATTGCGTTGTTTTGGCAGGTATTGACCCAAGCTATCACCCCCTGCAGTATGTCGTGCTATTTACTGGACACCCTGTATAAGAAGAAAATATAAAACAAAATCGGTCCCGCTGTCTGTATGCTAAGACGCATTGGATTAGAATGCGTTTTCATCAATAGATAGAGTGATTCAAGATCAAAGTTTACACGCATAATTTGTATCTACATTGCCACCGTGCGAAACCGGAGCGGTTCGCTAGTTAAATTATAAGTCCAAGTATCCTCTCGACGTTTTCCTTCATCGATGTCATGATTAGACGAGTTCATCTAACTCTGTTTTACTTGAAGTACTTGTTTAGTTGGATTTACTTAAGCCCACTTACGCCAAAAACTTTTCTGAGATAAAATTAGCAAGTTTGAGTTCATGCAAGTAGGCTTTACCAGACCAACAGCTGTCAAACAAAAGCAATAAACGTTTTTCTTTGAACTACAGGTGGAAGGAAAACTTCCATAGGTTATCTGTAAAAAAACTGTCAACAAATAAGTTGAACTGTTTGCTCACGCAACCTGTTGGTCGCAGCGTGCATACAGCGTTACTAAATAATATTACCTATTTATTATTTTTGGGGTGTAAGTACAGGTGGAGTACCAGTTATTAAAACAGCTTTTTTACAAAAAAGATAACCGCCTTCAAAAACCAAAAAGTGAAAAATAACTTTAAAACAGAACACACATGACTTTAGTTTCGGATGTCGGTGGCTTGGCTGTTCTATTTGTTGTTATGTATTGCCACCGACTTCTTTTTGAGACTTTTTTGTAAAAAAAAAACTTTTTATTTTCTGCTTTTTAGTACCTCCTTCTCATCAAAATCCATTAAGAAACGGCAACACAGTTAAAACAGAAATTGAAAGTACTCCAAACATTGAAGAAATTAAAACGTCGTCTATGTATATTTTTTGGCATTTTGTTGTTTTTTTTCAAAAAGTGCTGAATCAATTTCGATAGAATTCACGCACACATGAACAACAAGTCTTGCGGTGACTGACGCTTACAATAAAAGAGACTACATTTTTACTATTCCTTCAGATCGCTGCCCAAAAAAGGCGAATCGAAGACCCTGAACTTACTTTCCTTATGTCGTAAAACAGCTATGACATGGGTCTCAATTATAAACTGCAATACCCCCCCCCCCCTCTCCAGCACATTAACCTCAATAGTGGATATCCATCAGAATAGACACAACACAATACAACAAAAACTAAAAAAATCGTTCATCGTTACAACTGACCCTGTACATAAAAATTCCAGCGCCATGCGTGATCAACAGTTGTATGTCATTACTATGAAGCGATAAAATTATAATTGCTTGTAATAGTTAACTTTTGTGGTAACTTTCCGTTACAGTTCCGGTACAATAGTAGGTGTAGACACGTAAACAATTAGAATTCTAACAAATGTTTTATCATTTTTTACCTGAATTAAATTTTTCGTGACAAATAATAATAATAATAATTTCATTTAATCAGACAACAAAGATCCATTGGGTTAGTAATAATAGACTTAACCTATGTTAGTACTTAATTAATAACACAGACAGTGTACAGGTCACAAGTGACCTCACCAACGGGCTGTCATGTCTCCCGGCTATAGCTCGTAGAATGCTACTGGGGCTGCCACGGAGCCTGTTTAGCAGCGAGGCCGCTTTCTTACGCCGTACAGCATTGAAACTGTCGGTACGTGCCTCAGCGAGCATAGATGACGCGCTACAGTACCGAGGCAGCCGCAGCAGCACTCTAAATGCGTTGTTATACTGGATCTGCAGAGCATTGTAGGCCTTTTGGGTGTAGCTGAACCACAGGCTCCCCGAGTACAGTGACATGCAATACGCTTTAAACAGCGTTATTTTGACCGCGGCTGTACATCGGAAAAACCGGCCGCTCCCTCTCCATATCTGCGTCGTCCTTCAAATCGTCCGTCACCAAGTGACCCAGGTACTTAAAAGAGTACACCCTGTGTAACCCTACACCGTTCAGTAACACAGACACCACGGACAACGAACAAAATGGTTCTTCTGGCAGATAAGATTATATCAGTACAGCTTACGATTGGTCCACTGTTGGACATAAGCCTCCTCCATAGCGTGCCATCTTTCCAGGTCCTCTGCCTTCCGCATCCAGCCACCACCAGCGACCTTTTTCAGGTCCTCGGTCCATCGGGCTGGAGGGCGTCCTACGCTGCGTCTATCGATTCGCGGATAAATTTACATTCTACGTTTATTGTGTAATGTAGAACATAAAGCAAATTACTACGTTTGAAAGGTCAAATTTAAAACTGAAGACTCTAATTAAAATGTAAGGTTATCTTAGTATCGCGAATAAACAAACGAGTACATTTTTTTTTTTTTTTTTTTTTTTATGTTTATTACTTGATTTCTTGGGACTGGGTGAACCGATTTTGATGATTCTTTTTTAATTGAAAGCTAGTGCTTCCCGTGTGGTCCCATTTTAATTTGGTCCAGTTCTGACAATGGCATCCATGAGAAAACCGTATAAGTCTTAAATTTGCATTAAGTATGTGTGCGATTTGTTACGTGATTTCTCCGGCAAACGTAAACCGATTTTGAAAATTCTTTTTTTTTTTATGGATAGGGTATGCTTCAGGGGTGGTCCCATATAAATTTTATCGAAATTGATTTAGCACTTTTTGAAAAATCAACAAATACCCAAAAATTTTACATAGACGACGTTTTAGTTTCATCAATCTTTGTAGTAGTTAACTTTCAATCTCTTCTTAATAGATTTGGATGAGAAAGAGGTACTAAAAAGCGGAAAATAAAAAGCTTTTTACAAAAAAGACAACCGCCTTTAAAAAGTGAAAAATAACTTTAGCACAGAACACACATTGACTTTAGTTTCGGAAGTCGGTGGCAATACAAAACAACAAACAGAACAAAGCCACTGAATTTCGAAACTAAAGTCAATGTGTGTTCTGTGCTAAAGTTATTTTTCACTTTTTGAAGGCGGTTGTCTTTTTTGTAAAAAGCTTTTTTGGACGTAAATGTATCTTAGTACCCAAAGGTTCCGGTAAGGAAAATATCATGATGATACCTACCGAGTATAAAGACTGAAATAAAATAATCAACTCAAAGCTCTGTCCTTTATTGAGAACTAGCTTCTTCACGTGACTTTGGCTGCGTGGTAGTTAAGGATACCATAATATGGGACAAGTCAGTACTGCCAGATATTAGGTACCATATCATCATCGCTGCCTAGCCTTTTCCCAATTATGTTGAGGTCGGCCTCCAGTTTAACCGAATGCAGCTGAATACAGGTGTTTTACAGTAAGCAACTATCTAACTGACCGCTACAAACAAGTTGCTGGGTATCAGGATATCCCTTGGTAAGACTGGTAGTTAGACTTTCTGTCTTCTGACTACGCATAACGACTGCCAAAGATCTACGAATGACAACCGGGACCAACGGTTTTACGTGCTTTCCAAGGCACGTAGGAAACTCGGTATGAACTGAATGGTCACCCATCCACTGACCGACCGCGGCAAGCGTAGCTTAACCATGACCGATCGACCCGTACGGCTTTTACTTAGCCATGATTCTTGCTCGTTTTTCTCCATAGAAACCTACTGTTTGGAACGAGCAACTATCTTCAACTTTCTGACTGACTGACTGACTCTGACAATTCAAAAGTACCTGTACTAATAAATGGTTTAATTAAAATAAATGGTTTAATTAGAATAAATAGTTTGAGTTTGAAAACGAACTCCTCTCAAAGCACAGCAACAAACAAAAAATAAATAAAATACAAACAGTCTTCAACACTTCTTAATATTAGTGATTATATTACTCGTCGAAAATATAGGTACTACTACGTTAACAAACCACAAATACCAGGGTTAATAACCCTGGTATTTGTGGGTTGTCATTCGTAGATCTTCGGTCTTCCGAATGCTTCGTTTTAAACACCGGTCTGCCGGATGAACAGTTACAAAATGCTACAAATTGTCGGCATATGAACGTTATTAATTTGCCTCCAGTCAGTTCAGCTGCCAACTTGGAACCGTTCCGAATTGGACAGGTGTCAGAACCGCACCATTTCCTTATAAACTTGCAACGAACGTTTGTTATATGCTGTGCTGGTCATTAATAAGCTTCACATCTATTATAGTACAGTACAGAAACTAGTAAACAAATTTGCATGCGTTCAGGCGTTTTTGCAATACCTATTATTGAAATCAAATGTAACAGCTCACTTTTTAGGACCCATTAATAATGTTCATTGCAATCAGTGGTGTGGTGTAGTTTGCAATTGTGCTCCTCCCAGTTGTAAACGTATCTTGGTGTCTTTTGGCCTCTAGTTCTGTTCTGTCTCCTACTTGATATCGAGGGAAGTGGAATATATATTTTCGTCTTACTCCTCCGCTGTTCTTTTCTGATTAATTTCGATGCGGGATCCAAGACAGTTGAATCGTTTCTCCGGGACTCGTCGAGCTTCATCGCTTTGGCGCTTTTCTGGTGGTCGCCACTGTTGATTCTGGCTTACAGGAGTTGCAGTGGCTTGACCATAATGTGGCGGGCTTGTACACAGCTATAAATCTTGACCACTCAAACGATTATTACCATTATATGCCGTGCGGTTGACAACGTGTTATCTGCAGCTTGTCATGGTGGATGACTTTTGACCGCAGAGCGTAGTGTTCCGTCGCTTACGCAGACAAACATGATCGCACAGTGACACTTATAGCCTGATTACGCCTACCGAGTAGAGTGGCGAGACAGTAAAATCCTTCTCGGCCGAGACAGTGATGCAACCGAGTAGCTGTTCACACGTATTTTTGAAATTATGGCGAGACAGTCAGTCAGTTCAGTTTACCGGATAGTACAGACACGATGTACTGCATATGCAGTTTATACAGTTGTATAAATTTTACTGTGGTATCAGAATCCCATTTCACAGACATTTCTTACGTTTTTGAATTCCAACTAAAATACATGAGAGCAAAATTCGCGGGAAACATCACGTGTACTGACCGAGTGGCGAGAAGTTGACGCTTGACGAGTGACCGAAATGCAGTTGTTCACATTCACCGAGTGAGCGAGCGAGACAGCGCGGAGAAGCGGGAGGGTGGGTACTCGGCCTAATAAATAGAATGGGGTCCGAGTGGCTGTCTCGGCTTGGCGCTAGGCCGAGCGCTCGGCCGAGCATTCGGCTATGTTTACAAATACCGAGCGCTCGGCCGAGGGCACTGTCTCGCCACTCTACTCGGTAGGTGTAATCAGGCTATAAGAGCTGACTAGACCAAACGCCAAGTTAAACCAGAGTAACTAACCCTTGAATAATTTAACTTATTGGTCTTTCTCTCAGATAACTTCGTTTGTGATACCAACTTACCTTCGTTTATAATACCTTGGTATTTTTACTCTTGAGATGAATGATGAAGCACATGTGAGACTCGAGATCTCTAGAATAGGGAATTTATACCTAGATTAGCCACTTGACTATTGAAAAGACTCTTGGAGCCATACTGTCATTGTTTAACTATTAAATTGTGTCTGCCAATTGAACAGTTTATTGAGTTCCTAAACAATGGCAAAACAAAAAAGTTATATCGTCGGGAGTAAATGATAATATAATCTAGAGCAAATGGTATACTTGTTGCGTGGAATCGGCTCTAAAAAGATAACTCAGCCATCCTATTTTGTAAAACCGGCTAACGCTGAAAATCAGCGCCGTTGTTTCGCAACTTCGTGCGCGGACCACGACATTTATGCTGAGCGTTAACCGTTTCGCGCGATAGTGACGCAAACATATTTCTGTCTCGTACATTATATTTTTATTATTTCTACATTCAACTACCAATTATTATTATTATTTAAGAATCTATTAATTTCATTATTAAATTATATTATTCATTATTATTATTAATTATTCATTCAATTATTATTATATCCACTTGTTTTAGTTTTAGGTTTTGTTAAAAGTACAAGTTTAATATAATATGTGCATAATTTCCTCGTGAATAAATAGTTTCTCTTTCTTTCTTTCTAAAAACTTTCTCAAAAGCTCCCTGCCTTGACAGCTCAACTCAAGCCCACTTCATCTTAACTCTCTGAGGGATTTTTACAGAATGGCATTGCATCTTACGTAATCACTCCTTGTCAAATGGGTGAGATCTTATGGGATGCTATGTGACAGTCGTGGTATTGAAGTAAAATTTCTTATCAAAGATTTTTATCAAGTCATCGAAGAGAGTTGTACCTAAGAAAGAAAAGAAAGAAGAAAGAAAAACCATTTACTCACACGAGAGTAACGCACGTATTGTATAACAATATTAATTCAACCAATTAATATGTAATAAAAACCAAACAATATTAAGCCAACGCTCAGCATCAATGCCTTGGCCCGCGCAGCAAGGCACGAACCACGGCGCTGGTTTTCAGCGTCGGCCGGCATGATGCTGTCTCGGAACCATAATTAAATATTATTTACTAACTCACTTCAATTAATTAACTTTTACGACAATTCAGGATTAAAACAATGGAATTATTCCATTAAAGTAAAATCATTGATTAAAGTCTGACCTCCATAATATAATTCCAGGTCTTTGTCCTCTTAATAAAATAACTAAAAATATCTTTCTTGATTTCAGGTCAAGTATTTTTGTATTTTTCTTGAATGTAACGAACAATGTCGAAAGAACTTGGAAATAGGGCACCATTGATTGGTTTCTGCTCTCATTCTTTTTACTTGACAACAAGTTAACAAGATAACAGTTAAGAGTTTATTTGCCACGAGTCGATCTGTATATTTAACTAGTACATTTTGCAAAGTTGAACCAGTTTCTGTACTTAAAAAAATACCAAAAATAACTGTCTATTTAAAATTTTCTAAATAACAGAATATTTTAATAAAGAATAATTAATCACTATTTTTTTTACCGGCGAACCATATTTTCGAGTCCTCGGTTTATGGGGTCCTAGTGCCTATATCTTTTTTAAAGAAACGTCTAAATGATGGGCTGACTAATGACCAAATCATGCCGTTAAGTTCGTACTGTCACAGATGTAAGTAAATACTTCACTTCTTATTTACAACTTTACAACTTAATGAGAATTACATAAGCAACACTGAAAAGTAAAACAGTAAAATTATGTACAACTAAAACAAAATTTAAATCATAAAGCAATAAGACAACTTTTGATTTAAACTTATTTAGACTGAGAGTGCCGTGTAGTGCCGGCTGCGAATAGTACCATCCCATTCCTACCCATGGGTGACGTAGAAGGCGACCGAGGGATATTGACCAGAGGATGGGCAGCAGTGTCCTTCTAAGTACCATAACACCTACTGCGATCGCCAACATACATCGGCCAAGCATGGCTCGGGTACATTTCGGAGAGTGTGCTTTGGAATTGCACAATTTAATTCCCCCATCCCCATTCCATCATCGGACGAGCAGAGATATGGTTGAAGTTCCACGGTCTCGAACCAAGTGCTTTGATTCCACATTTATTGTGCGAACTGCCAGATTGTGGAATTCACTGCCCGCCTCTCTGTTCCCTGATAAGTATAATCTGGGTATCTTCAAGGCACGATTGGACCGGTTCATCCTAGGCAAGCGTGTTCCAACTTAGGCGGCATCATCACTTAAGATGCAGTGTAGCAGCACAGTATAAGTATTAGTACTACCGTACAGTAGCGATACGCTCCGCCTCCCTCTGAAACCGTTCCTCACCTCTCCCCGCGTCGAACGACTAGCTCTGGAAATTGCGTTTTTGTTCGCGCGGCGCGTAGACACGCACACTCACGCACGTATCTGTATAGTCAATTATTTTAGTATTAGCGTAGGCAATTATATCGTTTCGTTTATATGGAGTGTTGTGTGGAAGCAGTGGGCGTCTAAAGGTTGACCTGAGACTGAGATTCGGAGAACATTTCGTTGTCCTCGTTAACTTTTAGAGCCATTTGTAACGCTATCCTTATTTCCTCAGCAGCGTCCGTGTGGTTTCGCGGTGCGCGGTGATGTCGCCATGGAAGTTGTGCTGCCGCTGGCGGTGGTGTGCGTGCTGGTGAGCGCGGCTCCCAACGCGACGCGCGCGCGCCGCCCCGACGCCCTGCCCGACGAGCCAGTACTACCTGATGATGATGAGGAGCTACACAAGCTTGACTACTACGATGAGGACCGGATCAATATCTCAGGTCAGTGATGATTTGTACGACTCGATGAACCTAACCTCCTCGGGGAAAGATGTGTTCTACATAGTATACATGCGGCTCGAAGGACCAAAAAGTTGTATACGCTGGATCCATATCTCAGGTCAGTGGTGATTAGTACGAGTCGATGAGCCTGACCTCCTCGGAGAAACAGGTGCTCTACATCCGGCTCGAGGGACCAAAAAGAACCAGCAGAATGGTGCTCACGAACCTTGTCAATTAGCTTGAAATTATAAGTAACTGCTAGCCAAAGAAGCTTTGATTTATTCATCATCACCATCATCATCTTGTCAACCTTTAGACGCCCACTGTTGGGCATAGGTCTCCCCCAAAAACCTCCATCTGTGTCAGTCCCATGCCGTGTTCATCCAGCGATTTCACGTGGCTTGGACCAGGCCGTCGGTCCACCTTATGGATTCTGCGTCTGCCTTCACTCCAGGGCCTTTGTGCCCCTTTGGTCAATTTGATTTATTGAATAGTTTTAACTACCAGTAACTAATGTTGTATGAATGTTTTGTGAATGAGGATCCTTTTTCTTACTGTGAGCAAAAGACTCTTTGAGGGCAACTGAAGAGTAAAGTAGAGCATAGTAGAACGAGAGGTATAACAATTTTTTTTTTGTAATATTTTATAATTTTTTTCGTTGACTATACAATTTTTCCAAAACCAGTGACTGTAGTTCAGAATATTTCAATAAGTCATGGATGGTCTTCCTAGAACTTCTCCTGTTACTATGACCACAGATTACCTAATAGTTGCTATAACGGTTAAGGTACCTTACTGTCCCGTCTCAAAAATACACCCTAATATTTAAATAATCTATAAACATATAATAAAACAGTAAAAAAACTGTGTCTGTACATTGAATATATTAAAAAAAAAATAATTTGGGCGGGGTTTAGAAACAGTATTATAGCACGAATCCAAAAAAAAACTTCTGTCTGTTTGTCTGTTTGTTTGTACACGCTAATCTTCGGAACTGCTGGACGGATTTGAATGTTTTTTTTTTTTTTGTATTGTTATTTAGTCTGGGCAACATATAGGCTATAATTTATCTTGGAAACTTGAACACCTGATGCAGAACCGCAACAGACCAGCTAAACTATAAGAGCTACAAAAATGGTACCATAGCAAAAATTGTTCCACGTGATGAGCATTTTCTGCTGAGACAATAAATTTGAAGATCTGGAACACCTGATGTGGAACTCCAAGAGCCCAGCTACGCCATAACACATATAGGAATGACGTCTTAGCAAAAGTTGTTCGGTCTGATGAGCAATCGAAGATCAGAAACATCTGATGTGGAAATCAAAGCTATCACCAATTTTACTGTAAAGCTATCACTAATTTCACTGTATATTATAAAATAACATAAGCTGGGAGTACCTCCACGCGGTGAAGGCGGTAACAGTTTAGGACTGATTTTTGATGACGCTGGTATATCATTGAAAATTTTACTCTACTGGTCAAAACTCCCATATTTTTTTTTTTTTTTATCGAATAAATATGACTTCCTGCTTATGTTATTTGAGTGTTTAATTTCCTTTACACGGTAGTCTACCCGGTAACGCACAGGAGCAGTTACTTAGATTTTAATTGATCAGGCATCTCTTCACAATACAACTATAACCATGCCTAGAAAGAGGTCAAATCTTTCCCAATGTTCCAAAGGAGCTAAAAGATTGAGGATCATAAGATCCCAAGAATCTACCGAAGAGCGTCAGATCTACCGGAGAGACTTGATGCTGTTCGAGAACATCAGGCTGTAAATCGCTCCGTGGAAACCTCTTCAGATCGCAAAGCACGTCTGCGTTCTCAGCGTATTTACGCATCTACATCCAGGTCTCTAGAGACAAGTGGGGAACGTGATGCGCGACTGACCGCTGATCGTGAACGTCACGCATTGTCTCGCGAGTCGGAGACGTTCACGGATAGAGAATTGCGCTTGAGATCTCAGCGTATCTACGCATCTGCTTCTAGGTTTCTAGAGACAAGTGGGGAACGTGATGCGCGACTGTCCGCTGATCGTGAGCGACATGCATTGTCTCGCGAATCGGAAACGTTTACCGATACAGAATCACGCTTGAGTTCTCAGCGTATTCGCACATCTACTAACAGGTCTTTTGAAACGAGTGATGATCGTGATGCACGACTAACTGCTGATCGAGATTATCATGCATTGTCCCAAATACGCATACAACAAAATATTCATAATCAGTTAGAAAGTGAGAGAGAAAGAATTGCTGGAGTATGGCATGAAGAGACAGAAGAAGAGCGCAACGAACGTTTGAATTCTTATCGACTTCGAAATTCTCTGAACAGAATGTCGATATCATCTAAAGAATCGGATGTGTCTCAGGTATAGCCGTAGGGCATGGCGACCTTCCTTGGGTTGATAAAGAACGGAGTGCATTTACGTATACTCCTAAGATTGACTACGCCACATATTCCGCCATCGGAGGTATGATTCAAAATTATACTTTTTAAACGTCTCGAACCGTCTCGCGCATCCCGTTGGTTTCCCGTCCCCGGGCTCTTACAATTCGAAATCTGACGTTTCAGATCTTCGATTTTGCCGACCCCGTTGTCGCTGGCTTAAGCAACAGGATCCGCGTACGAAGTCGCGGGCAGAAGCTAGTTATATGAATAAAAAAACGAAGCAACTAAAATAAAAACCACTAACAACGAAGTCGTGTACCTACTTTCGCACAAAGCCGAGGTGGAGTGAATCGATATAATTTTTAGGTCAGCGTAAACGTAGCAAAAGTTGGGAATACTTACACAGTCGAAACGCGCCTCTCTACTTATAACGTCTTGTTTCAATATGAACATAACACAGATATCATGTCTTTACTAAAATAAGAACATAATCTATAATAGTATATGTATACTAATATTATAAAGCTGAAGAATTTGTTTGTTTGTTTGTTTGGTTGAACGCGCTAATCTCAGAATCTACTGGTTCGAATTGAAAATTGTCGCCAGTAGTAAAATAAACCATTTACCAGCACTTTTAAATTGAGGAGTCAGTCAGTGAAAAAGTTGCAGTGTAATAAAGCTGAAGAGTTTGTTTGCTTGTTCCTCCTCCTGAACTGCTAGTCCGATTCTGAAAATTCTTTCACCAATTAGAAGCTACATTGTCATTGAATGGTATACGCTATAATTTATCTTAATAAAATTAGGGATCCTTAAGAAAAATCACGCGAACGCAGACGCAGGGAAAGTGTCTATGTGGAATCTAATCCATACTTCCAAACAAATGAAAGTTCAAGTCTGTGCGCTTTCACGTAGAAGAATTTGGTGCCTATGAAAAATGGTTGAACCCTGGAGAAGGACATAGGCTACTTTTTTGTTCGCGAATTCGTCTGCAACAGCGATAATCGACATTCACGCGGACGAAGTCGCGGGCAAAAGTTATTATACCATAAAAATATTCTATGACACTTGGCAGTAGTATAACTTTCTATCAGTAAAAGATTCTGTAATCAGAGCACTACCTACTTCCAGAAATCCAACCACATAATAAAAATAAAAAAATAAAAAGCAGACAAAGTTTATCTTCTTCTAATATATAAAAATCTCACGTTACAGTGTTTTTTTCGAACCCCTTCAAAACGGTTTGACCGATTTTTATGAAACTTTTTGTGTATATTTGATAAGTCTGATAATAGGTCGTAGGCTATTTTTACCCGACTGCGCCAGAAGGAGGGTTATGTTTTTCGGGTGTATGTATGTATGTAAATTTCTTTGGCACGCTCTGTAGCTCAAACAGCTTAATGGATTTTGACTTGAGATGTGTCGTTTCATTCGTTTTAATTGTGTGAGTGACACTGGGTACATTAATATTAGAAAAATTACACTGGCCGTTTTTTGGCGACATATTAGTGTTTTCAAAAAAAATATTTTTCCTCAAAACCTATCGAGTGGGGTATCAAAATAAAGGGTTTTATAAATAGCTTACAAATATATAAACAACTTATAAATAGCTTACAAATATATAAACAACTTATATGTTGAAATGTCATTTGGAATGAGAAATGCTAAAAAACAACAAATAAATTAAGGTTCGTTCCCTTTAAGTTGAGTTCCTTTACGTTGAGTCTGAGAGTTTTTGGCTTGAAAGGTGTCGTTTCAATCGTCTTAATTGTGTGAGTGACACTGGGTATATCAAAATTATAAAAATTAAACTGGCTTATTTTGGCGACAATATTAGTGTTTTCAAAAAAAATATTTTTCCTCAAAACCTATCGAGTGGGGTATTAAAACAAAGGGTTTTATAAACAGCTTACAAATATATATACAACTATACGTCTAAATATAATTTTGAATGAGAAATGCTAAAAAACAACAAATAAATTAAGGTTGGTTTCCTTTAAGTTGAGTTCCTTTACGTCGAGTCTGAGAGTCTATAGCTCTTGCAAAATATTGCTATTTTTGCGCTATCTAATTCCGTTACGTCGAGTTTATATAATAAGTACAGTCAGGATATAAATTAAAAGCCAGTATAATCAAAATATTGTTTTATTATTTGTTTATTAACGTTTCTGTACACTATAGTTTAATTACTATGATGATATCAGTAGGAGAAAAAGATTAAATGTTTTCGAGAAATTGAAGAGGTTCCGAGAGGCTCAGAAGTATTATTTTCACTATGATCCTTTATAAACTCCCGATCCTTGCTGCTCATCGCCATGTAAACCCCTGACGCCATTTAGGACATACGAGCGGAATATGAGGTCATGGTGGGAAAAGCCAGGTGCAGAATACTGATCATGAGTGGACTCAAGAGAGGGACAGGGTGTTGGGACTAAGTCGAGCCACGTGTCATACCCTGAGATATTAAAACAAGTAGGTTGCATAGGAAGAACATAAGCGACTAAAAGACTCGATGATATGTAAGAGTTTACGGGAACGAGAGGTTGATTTTTCATATTCTTTGATATGATGATTATTATCTTAGGGTGATATTATCCATATCCAAGGTGTTAAAACCCTACTTGGTGTTGTCCGTCCGCCATTGACTACTTTTGCAACCTTGATAATCAGTAGGGTCTGTGTATGCACATTGCGTCATCATGGGCGATTTCAACACAGGCCTTGTGCAGCCAACTTGTCGTTCCCGTAAACTCTTACATGTCATCGAGTCTGTTAGTCTCTTATGTTCTTCCTCTGCAACCTACTCGTTTTAATATCTCAGTGTGTGACACGTGGTTCGACTTAGTCCTAACGACCTGTCCCTCTATTGTGCTGGAAATAGGAACTCAGAGGAGGCCCTGTAAAGTGAAGAAGAAGAGGCAATGTTTTTTAAAGGAAAATCTCTACGACGATAATTAAATAGCAACACAACCTCCTCCCTTTTCAATTCTATCGTTACGGATAAAAACGAAACCGGAAAATGGGGTAGATGGTAGAAAGAAGATTGAGGTTTGTACCAACTCTTACAAATCAGAACGGCGTGAACGTTGGCATTAGAAAAGGTGTCTTACAGATCACTGTAAGTAGTAATCTTGGCACACATTGAGCATTGTTACCTGGTGCACTGCACCGCCTCCGATAGCTACGCCACGGAAAAGTTGAGTACAGAAACTTGACGTTAAGGGAGTAAAAACGGGACAGAAATCGTAGACTCGACGTTGGGATAATAGAAGCGAGGCAAGGTTCTCGGTTTTCTAAATTCTAAATTAATTCACGGCGAAAACTAAAAAGATTAAAATAAAAAAAATATTTAAAAAAACAAAAAACCCGACAGCGTGAAAAATTGTAAATATAATAAATTAGGTAACTCAAAAGATAGAAATAAGTGAAAATTTAAATATTTTGTTTGGTTTTGAATCATCGTGGTTGACAGTGTTTACAAAGGCAGTCGGAGGCATCAAAAATGTACAATATGTATTTTGTTATCAAATCTGTTGAAACTTTAACTTAAAGTTTCAACAGATTTGATAACAAAATATGTTATCAAATCTGTTGAAACTTTAACTTGATGCCTCCGACAAAACCCCTAATGCGGTTCACAGTATACATCTACTTACCAAGGTTCAACAGTATAGTTCTTATAGTTTTGGAAAAAAAGTGGCTGTGACATACGGACGAACAGACAGACAGACAGACATGACGAATCCATAAGGGTTCCGTTTTTTGCCATTTGACTAAGGTACCCTAATTTGTATAGATTCACACGTAGTGCTGTGTCTTGTCCCCTCCGCCCCTACCTCACAAACTTCCTAGCTGTATAATGCAGTAGCATTATTACTAGGTATTACTAAGTTAATCTGTTTAGTGCAAGTCGAAACAATGGCGCAGAACATTAGCTGGGTAAGTGCAGTTTCAGTTCTAGTTGTGAGCTCTTTAGTGCCATTTGTAGGCTTTTGTAAGGCTTTTCTTTAGCCTAGTTAGTCTTTGTTGGAGCTAGGTTTAATAAAGGACGTTTTTAAAAGATTTACCTCGTTTTAACGATGAAGTAATGGCAGATTTAGATAATAGGGAACTAAATGTTTTTTTTTTCAGCTTATATAAATTACTATAAATATTGCTGTGCCCTCCAGGGATCACGATTGTGCCTAACGTTAACCCTTTCAATATAAACATTTTAAAATATTTGTTGAATGAAATAAAAGATAATAATGAGTATCAGTAAATGGATCCCAAAATAAATAATAAATAGTTTAAAACAGAAACATTATTTTTATAATTTACATTAGTGTTTCTTCTACTGTTTTTAAAATGCGTAGGTACCTATTACTCGTATTTATTTCATTACTTGTGTAATGAAAACTTTTTAAATACAAAAAGAAACAGATGGCTATGAAACACTGGCCATTTGTGGTCAAACTAATTGTGAGATGCCATTAATTATTTTATCTTTATTTTTTCTTCTTGAGAAGTAAATGACTGGCCTGTCATTTTTTACATAAGTTTCAGCCAGTTGAACAGAAATCACCTAATCGGATATAAACTTTTTGGTATTATTTATGGCAGTTTTAATTGATAATGCTTTTGATATTACTGATTCTGTATTTTAATAACCAGTTTTTGAACGCGCCACGTTTCACCTCAACTTGTTATTTGCTTTAAAAAAAAAATCTCCACACTTGAAAAAAAAGATCCTATATTGTGGTTGCGCTAACAAACATAAACTCGCGTACACAAACAACAAACAATTCGTAATATAAAACAGAAATAAACTTCAATTGTACACGACACTTTGCATAAAAGGCTACAAACCCGGCCAGCGATGCAGAAGTTCACAATGATAGCTGGGTCGAGACATTTGGGCAATGCAGTCATGTTTCAAACATTATTACAAAGCGAAACGCAGAAGGCGAACTCCTAAAATTGCATGAAGAATTATAATACACCTAATCTACATTATGTTACCTTCTGACTATGCAGGAGAACCTTTCAGCTACTATGCTGAAGAAAACAGCACCTAAAGCTAAACACGCAAGGCAGACGATCGATTGTAAGGCACAACCAATACGACACCACTATTGCATGCAGATTGTGCGCAACGGTAAACATAATACAGGCTGAAATATATTAATAGACTACAATACAACACGATCCAAATATATAGAAAAGTTTGCAGTTTTCTTTTTTATATTTCAATGTTGGTCTTGTAGATAATTTATTTTGTATTCATGAATACTTTTTCCCCTGAAAAACGGCCACGGAATGAAAACCACACATACACATTTTTGTCTTCGTGTTCGTAAGCACGGAAAGATAAGCAAGTTACGCAGAGCTATCAAGCCATCCAAATTGAATGGTTACCAAACAAAGCGTTGACGCCGTGTGTGCCGTGAGCCAGTTACCACCTATTGTTCAAACCCGGCCTTCGTTACCTCTGCACTTAGTGGCGGCAGCATTCGAGACATTATGCAAGCGAGTTGGCAACACGCCAACTTCGAACAAACAGCCTTCCAATCATGTATAATGAAATTGCTGAATTGATGTGACCCCGCCCTCTTTCCCCCCTCTCCCTTCACTGAGACCCTCGCAACAAATCTTTAGATCGATTGTTTTAGAATTTCAGACGTTTAAGGTTTTGGGTGTTATGTTTTTACAGCCAGTGTTGAGGCCATAGTAGGTCGGCCTTGCGCGGGAGTTCTAGATGGTTTTAGTAAGGTTTTATGCATGTTTTTGTAGGGACTTGTAGTATTTTAAATGGAGGCTATGTAATAAAGAAGAATATGAAGGTCAGAAATTATAAACAGGTCAAGGGATTGGCCTTAATATACAGCGCTAAAAGGTGTTGCACCGACAAGACCAAAGCTTAACTAAAAAAATTAGGTATGTAAAAATAATTACTTCATGATCCCTCAGATATTGTTTCATCATCATCATCATCTTGTCAATCTTTAGACGCCCACTGTTGGGCATAGGTCTATCCCAAGGGGGTGTTCAGCTATGCTTGGCCGATGCATGTTAGCTACCGCATTAGGTGTTGTGGTGCTCAGAAGGACGCTGCTGCCCATCCTCTGGTCAATATCCCACTGTCGCTTTCTACGACACCCACGGGTAGAAACGGGTATACACAATACATTGTTTAAGGTTTAAAAAACTTCTTCGGAAGTTGTTTCTTTCTGATAAACCGCACGGTCCAAATTGCATACTGAAAATATTGTTTGCATAATTCAACGTTCCTAGAAAGTAGGAATTACTATGTTAACACAAACCTTGGTTCAGTCAAATTATACTTCTTTACCTATTGAAAACATTCACTGCCCTCCCATGCGGTTTAGTCTATTAGGTTTGTCTAAATATGTACTCGGAATTTTCGAACGACCCCGGTGGCTTATTGGTTGAGTTGGAAGCTCAACGCTTGTAATGATTGGTCCAGTGGGAATTTCTATATTTCGATGATAACACTACGCAATCGAATCATGTTCAAATGGTTCTATTGTTATGTTAGCTTAAGGGCTTACGCAGACAATAGACTATTTGCACCATCAAGTTTGCGACATCTTAACGACCTGCTTTTGGCACGCCGTATATGTCATGAGTGACACTTTCGTGACGCAGTTTTATTTCAAAAAGGATCATCATCTGCTAAGCCATTTCCCATCTATGAAGGGGTCGGCTTCCAGTCTAACCGGATACAAGTGCCATGGATATCAGTGTTACACACACGCGACTGCACGTCTGAGATCCACAACCCAATTTCCGGGGTAACACGATACCCCTTGGTAAGACTAGTTGTCGGACTTTCTGGCTTCTGACTACCTATAACGACTGTCAAAGACCTACAAAGGATAGCCGGGACCAACGGCTTTACGTGCTTTCCGATCACGGAGGGGTCTCAATATTAAAAGGATGGTCATTCACACACGGACCAACCGCGTTAACCGTAGCTTAAATCAGACCGATTAATCTGTACGGCTCCTACTTAACCACAAGCTCTTCTCGTGCGATCGTGCCTCTCTATCGCTTGTTCCGCGCTCTCGCTTGCACGCTCAGGCTCAGGCGGAACGTGACACTTTTTCGTGCGTGCAGCCGGCGTTCATCGATTTATAAGACGTTATCACGCCAAAAACCACAAAAAGAAACATGCAGACTTCTATGAAAAATGTTTGTAATCGTACTAGTAGGTACCTACTTCCAAATATTATCTCTATCAAACAAAAAAACAAACATACTTTTCCTTTTTATAATTAGCTAATATGCTGGCACTTCACATGGCGCATTTGTGCAAATATTCGCATCATTTCGATAATGCAAAATGTACCCTATGATTGTTAACATAAAATCCATGGCAAATATTTGTACAAACCATGTAAAATGCCAGCTTTAGATTAGATAACAAGTAACAAAAATAGAACGCCCTCAACAACGTCTTTTCTGGGTCCCTTTTACTCTTCGACATTACGAAACCCTTTTAAACGTTTCCGTTCTATTTATATTCTTTTCTACTTTCTAAATTAAAGACCTTTATAAAAAGTATTCTATCTACCTTCCCGACTTCGTGATTGAAGGCTATCGGTTCATCGAACATCGTCTGCTTGTTAGCACTAGCCAACGAACGGATAAGTACCCATTGTAGACAAACTTGAGTGCCATTATAACGAGCGGCGATATCGTAACTTGCAAACATTAGCTACGCTATAAATGTTGGTTTGACAAGAATATCTAGCTGTATATCTTTATATTTTCTTTTTCTTTTGACGACACGGTTGGCGCAGTGGCTGAGCGATCGACTGCTGCGCAGCGTGTTGCGGGTTCGATTCCCGCCCAGGGTAAACATTTGTGTGATGAGCACTTGTGTTTGCCTTGTGTCTGGGTGTTGTTTATCTATATATGTATGTATTTACAAAAAAAAAATGTATTTGTGTATGTATATCAGCTGTCTGACACCCATAGTACAGGGTCTCCCTAGTTTGGGGTCAGATGGCCGTGTGTGAAAATGTCCCCACATATTATTATTATTATTATTATTATAGCAATTTGACAACACGCAAGGGTGATGGTCTATGCTCCAACCACTCCCGCAAGTACCTGCGTACCAATGGACCAAAGACTATAAAATGGACCAACCACATATTTTGCTGGGATATGTAGTTGCAATACATTACCAGCTGCTGGTGTTTTAAATATTGAAGGGCCATGCTCGTAAATGGCGCAGCTATATTACAGTAAAAGTATTTAGTAAAAGGAGGACTTTGACCCAGAATAGAACGAAAACATTCCCTAAAAAAATAGTTATTGATGAAAACAAACATAAAAGTTTATTAATGGAAACATAAACACATAATTTTTTGGAAGTGTAGTTTTTGGTGAAATGAACGCAATGTTATGTCAAATAGAGTACAGTTTACATCTGGAGCTATTTAACTATGCGAAAACAAAAACGAATTTCCGTGCTTTCAAACGTTTTTGCCATATGCCTATTATTAGAACCACTCACATTTTAGGACCCATTAAGTAATGTTGATTGTAATCCATGATGCTTTATAACTGGTCTTCTCCCAGTTGTAAACGTCCCATTGTGCATACTGGCCTAGTTTTGTTCTGTCTCCTGCTTGATATACGGGAAGTAGAATATATAATATTTTATTCTTACTCTTCTGCTGTTCTTTTCTGATCAATTTCGTTACGAGATCCAACAGAGTTGTGAGATTTTTCCGGGACTCATCGAGCTTCATTACCTCGTGGCTTTAGTCGCCACTGTTGATTTTGGCTTTCAGGAGTTACCGTGATTTGGAAATAGTGTGGCGGACTTTTTCCCAACAGGAAAATTCATTTTGAACACTATTAAATAATCAATTACATTTTCCAGGAAACGAGATGACAGCAATTTAAACAAGCTAATCGTAATTCTAAAATGCTATAAATGAACACTAATAACGTCTGTTTTGCATTTCTACATGTACCTCATCAGCAGTGAAAACACTTTGTTCATAACACCATTGAACATAGCAGAGCTGCCAACAAAATCCCATTTAAAACAACATTTAAATTAAAACTGCTAACTAGAGCTTTTAGAATACACCCGGTCTTCTGAAAAAAAGCCCAGCTGACTCTGAAAACTAATTAAACTTCAAATCCACGAGATAAGAGTCGGCCATGTTAACGAGGTAACATTTCAGTATTATGCAAATGAACAAAATTGCATTTCCGTCGCGTATTTCATAAGTTGAAAATATTTTTCAGCTGCTGCTCGTTACTTGTGTTTTGTTCCTACTTCAAGGCGACATTAACTAAACATAATGAAATGAATATACAACGTGTAACAGAAATGAGCTGTCATATCATTTGGAGTCATGTTCAGTAATCTCTAAAAGTCTGTAAAGACTCTCTACCAAGTTTATATACAAACTAGCTTATGCCCGCGACTTCGTCCGCGTGAAAGTCGGTTATCGCGGATGCAGACAAAATTGCGTATTAAGTAGCCTAGGTCCTTCCCTGGAGTTCAAGCTATATTCATGCCAAATTTCATCAAAATCGGTTCAGCCGTTTCATCGTGAAAGCGTAACAGACAGAGTTACTTTCGCATTTATAATATTAGTATGGATTGCCCACATCAAAATAAACTATAGTGAGTTTTAGTGTTTTTTGCCGTTTTAATTATATCGAAAGATCAAAACAGAGGTGTCACATCACTAACTCATGTGACTTTCGGATATTTTTTTCGCTTCCCACAATTTTCACATATTTTGGTAGGTTGGATGTATTATTATTATGTTTACAGTTTTAAAATCTTTGGTTTACATTAAAGACAACACCAATTTTACACAACGTGTTACCGAAAAATGGTTGTTTTAATCGCCACACAGTTCTACATTTGTTTATGACTTAAAACACACTCAAAAATTTAGTTGAGCATTATCTCGTGTGCATCGCATGCATGCCTCAGAGTATATCATGTTCTTATTGTAAGTCCACAATAAAAACTATGTGGTGTTATTTCTGGAGAATTTTGTTATTTTGACAGTATTTCTACTAATGATGTTGTCATGATGATTAGTGACATTTTGTCATTCTACAGATGTAATGACAAAAATTATGGACGGTAGAAGTAAGAAGAACTGAAAGTGGAAAAAGTGTCCAACTTCAAGGAGTAAATAATAGTTCGAAAACCCGTCAAAATGGCGCTAGCGTAGGCACAGAGTATGGTATGAATGTAGCAGTTGTTGACGGATTGAAGTATGCTGACTTAGAAAATTTTTACTCGGTCGCGATTATAGCGCTACCCTTATTTATTAAATTTTAATGTGTACTTTATGATACACAGAGATGGTTCTCCTTATCTCTACCCTCCATAACAAAAATCCATGGATTAAAATGTGTTTTGTCTGTGGTCTTGCATGGAATTATTAAGTACTGATTAGCTGTTTGTTTTAAAGGTTGTGCGTGGCATTTCCTGGCCAGACATCGGTGTAAGGAAAGTCAACATTTTCGTTAAAAAAAACCATGATTTGTGATTTTCGGAAATTTTCGTCATGATTTCGTGATCCTTAAATATGACCACATATTTCTGCTACACACTGTATATATAGGTAGTTATTTCTAGCTGCATATTTGCAACCATTACAATGATGCATTCCTATGAGAAGTAAACGAACAACAACGTTTATAACTAAAGTGAAATGATTGATTACCTTAGTTTCTGTGCCAAGTGTGCACATGAACACACTCATAAATTCTGGTAACATAATAATTTATTTTTGTTATTTATATCATCTTGACCGTCTCTAATTGTCTCGACCGAATTGTTGTCACAGTGGCCAATCTCAATGGAGATTAACCAAGTACGTAGGAAATATTGTAGTGCACAAATGCTCTCTCTAACACAGATGCTCTCTCTAACACAGGCACTCTCTCTAACACAGATGCTCTCTCTAACACAGGCACTCTCTCTAACACAGATGCTCTCTCTAACACAGGCACTCTCTCTAACTCAGGCACTCTCTCTAACACAGGTGCTTTCTCTCTAACACAGGTGCTTTCTCTCTAACACAGGTGCTTTTTCTGTAACACAAGTGCTCGCCGTGCTTTCCGAGCCAAAAAGCTCTAGAAAACTCCAGGTTACTACTGTCCCAATAATGCTGTGCTTGACTTGCGAATTGAACCAACGACGCCACGCTTAGCAGTCGCTCTTGTGACCACAAGATATATACAGCAGATTTGCTGATCATCGACTTGACCGGGGTCCTGCAACCCTGGACTGAATCTAAAGACCAAAAGTTTAAATCAATAGTTTTTCGTCTCATTTATTACAGTCTATGCGTCGTGGACTAACTCTGCAAGCGTTGGTAGTTGGTATATCTCAGGATCTACTAGTTCGAATTGAAAAAATATATTTGTGTTGGATAGTCCATTTACCGAGGAAGGCTATAGGCATGCGAAGCCGGGTCGGGTCGCTAGTATTTTAATAGCACACACCAGACAATACCAAGAACTGTATCCAATAATAATATTTACCTGTTTGGCTGTTTGTTTACCAAATGAAGGTTTCAAGGTCATTGCGTCTGGATTGTATGTACATACATTGTACTTAACGCAAGCGCGTCCGTCTCGGACAAATTATTACGAAGGAAATTGTAACAGTCTAGTTTTAATATAGCTTGGACATGGTTAAGCTACGCTTGCCGCGGTCGGTCTGTGGATGGGTGACCATCCATTTCATACCAAGTTCCCTTCGTGCCTCGGAAAGCACGTAAATCCGTTGGTCCCGGCTGTCATTTGTAGATCTTTGGCAGTCGTTATGAGCAGTCAGAAGCCAGAAAATCTGAGGGGATCCGGGTTCTGGAGGTCAGATAGGCAGTCGCTCCATGTAAAACACTGGTATTCAGCTGCATCCGGTTAGACCGGAAGCCAATTAGCCAACCCCAATATAGTTAGAAAAAGGCTAGGTAGATAAGTTTTAATATATAGCTACAATTGGTGATGGAAACAATCGTGAGGTTATCCGAACTTATAAATAATATAAATCTGAATTCGCCGCCTTGAGTGAGTAGGGATCAATGCTACAGCCTTCTCTATGAGACGTGGCGTTTGCCCAGCAGTGGGACATTAAAACGATGATATTATTATTGTTATACAAATAGACATTCCAAAGCTAAAATTGATATTACGAAGGGGAATAAATATAATAACCACCAAAAATACTTTAGAATACCAAATGTAGTAAATGATCACCAAATCTTAGTGTGCAAAATAACCAAAATCTTTTTGACTCAAGAGGAAACACAAGGGCCGTTTTTCCATACAAACTTAGTCCCCTGTTTCCTTCCTGGATAATGCCAGTAGATCAATTATTTTTTTTTAAATATCCATGGCTACTATTGGCATGTCCCTATGTTTTCCTTTTTCTCATAAATTTATTATTAAAAAAAGAGATATGAATATTCAAAAACCTAAAAAATTGGCATGATTTTCCGCTGTGTTCAAACATTCAGGAAACAAATTTGACTTGATTATAATTATAAAAAATAGACAACATAGGAACACGGCAAAAGCCTTTCTTTATTTTTTAATGAAAAAAGCAGTTAAATCGGTTAAGTTTTGGAGAAGAAATCAGGGGACTACGAATCATTGATTTTGTGTACTTTTAATTGGTATTTTCGGTGAAAGCTGCAGTTGTCTCTATCGCGCTCTGCGGTTCGTGTTCGGGCATCGCGCGACAGCAATAGATTTTACAAATACCTAATTTTCAAGTCCCCCATGGGGCGGATCAGACATGGTTAGGTTAGGTTAGAACTGTGACCCCCTACGAACCAAACGTCAGAACCAAATCGCTTTTTATTAACAGTTAAACTCATACATTTCTACAAAACTTTAGGAAACACAATTTTGGTGATCATTTACTATTTTTTGGTGATCATTTACTATTTTTTGGTGATCATTTACTATTTTTGGTTTTATTTTATTTACTATTTTTGGTGATCATTTACTAGATCTGGAGGTTCGTTAAACATAAGCCATTACGAAGTGACAACGGAAATTCCGATAGCTTGTTAAAAAAACATTTACAGCGTGAAGTGTCCGAGTTTCAATAAAAAATAGCAATTGCAATTTAATTATTGGGTGTTTGAAATTGGAACACCGTTGAAATAAAATACAAATGGCTTTGTCAAAAAAAAAGGAATTATAACGCGAATTTTCAATCAAAAGAGATTGTATCTTCACATGACGTCTTCAATTTACAGCTGTATTTTGCTATAGTTTGTGTTTTGTAAACCAATATTGTATTTTTTGTATTGCTCTTCGCAAACATTGTTTTCCCATAAAGAAGCAACAACAATAATGTAAGCAGTATATTGTATAAACTTGGTTTAAAAGAGTGTCCGTGGAGTTTCTTGCTCGTTCTTCTGCATAGACCTACCTACATTTTGGAACGAGCAACTAGCTTCAACTTTCTGACTAACTGACCGACTCCTTGACAATTAAAAAGTGCCTAATTGAAATAAGTGCTTAACACTTTGACTTTATATGTAGAGAAAAGATTTGATATTTTTGTGTGTTTGTTTGTAATTAATAAACCCAAAAACTGCTTAACTGATTTTAAAATTATTTCACCAATAGGAAGCTACGTTATCCCAAAGTACTAAAGGCTATACTGGATTTAAAAAAAATGGTGACTTTTAAAATAATCCACGCGGACAAAGTCGCGGGCAAAGTACTAGTATTAAATAATCTTCTACATCTCGCAATTACTGTGCTTTAGCTTATTAGACCCATAATATTTGCCGTTCATAATAAATGGGATTTTTGCTACAAATCCTCGCCGGATTTAACAAATAGGTTTGTGTAACGCGACAAGGGTGACATGGTGTTTTGTATCACACGGATATTTCCCGATACGCGGTTTTGACATGTGTCTTAAAAATAGTGGAAACTTTTTAAACATATTATTTTTCGAGACTTTTTTTTCGAGTGGAGTTAACTTTTTTTCTGAATGATGTCACCTATATACCTTTTAAATTAAAGTTCAGCCTGTAAAATAAAAGCTGGCGCAATGCGGCTTCCCTATGACTGACGGTTGATTAAGTAATTTACGTGGCATATCTTTTAAGCCAAATTAAAATTGCTGCCGCTGTTCTATGAAATGTATAGGTAGGTGTAGTCTATTTTGCATAATTGTTTGTTTTGCTTCAATAATGTCATCTTTTCTTCTAGTAGACTTTAGAATCAAGCTAAAATTCTAAACTATAACATGGGAACACAAAGCTTATAATTATGTGTTAAGCTAGATCAATATCTAAATGTGTGCCTAATTTCAGTTGATTTCGTTCAGTCCTTTAAGCTTGAGAGAATAAAAAACATCCATTCATCCATCCTCAAAAACTTTTGGCAGTAGAATCGAACAAAATTAAATCTACACTTTATTTAGGTTTCAGTAATGTGCATTAAAAACCAATGTACCTAATTGGTTTTTAAGACATTCTTCAATAGCATTCATGACACTGCAATTTATAGTCAAGTTTTTTTTTAATGTCATTTTCAAGCCTAGACACTGATTTATTAAACTTTATACAAAACACCTCCAACATCTCCGCAATAATCCTAGTTACATATTTTATACCGTGCATCATAACTTTACCTAATAAAATAAACTTCAGGCTCATCCATCATTCATCACTCCACGGTCGCGTTGAACCGCGACCGTCCTCACTTTGATTAAAGGAAGCTCACTCTACGATTCAATTCCGTCATTAGCTTGCGATTGAATTTAAAAAGATAAGTGGTTATTTCGAGTCTACATTAAGTTAATGTCGTTGCTGATTGCTAACCTTGCCATCTTACACCTGCAGTGCTATTCTTAATAAATCCCTCGGTGAATTTAAGTGGAATGAGCATGAGATGAACTGACAACTGATTGAGGTGGGTTGGTTGAGGTGGTTCACCTCAAGGTGAATACTGCTATATTACAATATCTCCATCGATTACCTCCAGGTGAAGTAAGCTGTCATCCGTCTCGATGCTAGTGATTGATAAAGGATTACAATCATAATAGTTAATCAATATCTATTATAATTATTTCTGCTATACTTAAAACAAAATTATTTATTTTAATTCTGCTTTTTAAAATTAATAAAGCTACAAGTAGTCATGTTAAGATACTTAATTAATAGCTTTGAAATAATAGAAACGGCAAAAATAGGCAATAACAATATCAGAACTAAATACACAATAAATATTGATTATAATTATAATACTTTGTCATGCCAGAGTATCGGAACAGATGACAACACACTTCATCTAGAGTTCATCGATGGATATTGTTACAGAATAGCATAGCAGTTTACTCATATTCACAGACGGAGATTAGGTTTAGCCCGGCTACATGTTGATTCTTCATTTAGTTCACGTTATATATTTAGGCACATATTTAATAAACCCTACGATACATAGTATGATAGACTAAAAGCCTCACCTTGAATGAAAACACGAAAGAGAGCCAAAGTTAAGCTTTACTTGATAAATGACTGTCTTTATCTCTCCTTGCAAGCAGGGTTGCAATAAGTATAAATTATATGAAGTACATATATCGGTACTTGGCACTCCGTAGTTCACGATGCGATCTCTAATAATTTATTAAACCTTTCCATAAACAGTGAGATTTTCTCAGAAATATTTCCTCCAAGATTTGTGCAGTTTATCCGGCGAGATATTTATAAAAGTACATCTCTATCACTTACTCTCGGGAAATGTGAGCGTGCTTTAGCTTTTCGAGTATTCCCGAGATTTACTGCAGCATGGTGTCCGTATTCGCTAGGGAAGCGGCGACCCAGTATGTTTTACGGCCAATAGCCGAACAGATACGCTATCGATGTGACCCGAATAGCACATGTTCTATTTACAGAAAAAAATATTCGTGTATTTGTTCGGACTTGTTTAAGAAAATCATTGGTATATTTCTCAAGCTAGAAACCAATGTATTGAGACTTTTCTTTCTTTGGTTAAATGATTTTATCTGAAAATAAGCGTTACCGGAAAAAATCCAAAATTTTATTTTATCATCTGGATTATCCAGATACAAATCAAAAGCGAATACACCTACAATCCTAAAATACCGTGGTTGTATTCGCTTTTGAATTTTTATTTGTTTATTTTTAACGAAAAGAATCAAATATAAACCTACCTACCCCCTATCGCTACATTTGTATTTGCTTTTGTGGCTTAACTCTCAGTGTTCCGCGCGATTTATCTGTCTTTTGTTTGTTAATCTGAGTAGGTAGGTACCTATTAAAAACATTTTACTGTAGTAGGTATAATAGTAGTAGGTAAATATACCTGTCTAATTTCTGCATTATTCCTTACCTCCCTGAACTATGAAGGGCCATTCAGCTCTGAAGGACTGTTTCTTATTTTAGAAGGTATCAAGTTGGTCCCACGAGCCTCCCCGCCCTTGAGCCTGACCTCTTTACCTTGGCCCGCCATCATGAATATTGCCGTCTTGTAAATATTGATCGGAAATCAGTGCTGGAAGCGACTCAGAGAATGATTGATATGAAAAATTCGTAACTCACTTCAAATTGATTGGCAATTGGGGAAGATTGGCGAGATTCCTCTGTGTATCAGGCTGAGAAATCGTACATGGAATTAAGAATATTTTTTTAAATCATATACTTAAGGGCGCGTATTCGGTTTAGCGCAACTCAAAATCTAAATGATTGCTAGAATGGCGTAGCAGCATTGACACACACTAGTACAACACAATGGTCGGTTTGTGTGCATCAGAAAAAGAAATACGCACGAATCATTGAAATTGATCGGCAAACGACAGCGCGCGATGTTTTACAGGGCTTCTTAAAATAATTGTCTAAAATAAATGAGTTCGTATAACGGAGTAAAAAATATTTGTATATTAGGCATAACTCTTATTTTCATAAAATAAATATATCAGTTATGTTTTTATTTAAATACTGGTAAAAAAAAATTGACAAAGTAAACCGATGTTGTACTTTTTGAACATGGTTTTTTAATACATAATAGTAATATTTTCGTAATTTTGGCTCTGTGTCTGACTTTAAGACTATATATCCTGTTGAAAAAAACGCATAAAACATAATATTTTGGCGTACTGTAATGGTTGTATTCGTCCTGAAAGTTAACTCTGACGACTATTTTCGTAAAACGCTATGAAAGGATTGTCTTCGCTTTAAAAACCATAATTAAAAATTATACTTTTACTCTGTAGCTGTCTAAATCAAGACTTAATCTTTCTTAAAACTGTAATTGTCTTTAAATAATCTGCTCACATCATTACGATATTGCTCTGGGCAAAACGCAAAACATGAAGTTTTCGTCACGAATCGAATACACGCTCTTAACATCGCATCTTTCTCATATTGAACACGTGTAACCTTATTACATAGATCAAGAACATGGGATTATTGCTAAATGTCCTCGAAATGCAATATTAAAAGTCTAAATTAAAAAAAATCCATATCTTAGACTACTTAATACCTATTAAAAAACCGGCCAAGTGCGAGTATGACTCGCGCAGGAAGCGTTCCGTACCATTATCTAAGTATACAACATTTACGTGTGTTCACAAAAAATCACGTTTGTTATATGCGAGCCCCCTTAAATATTTTTTTTTTATTTGTTGCTATAGCGGCAACAGAAATACATCATCTGTGAAAATTTCAACTGTCTAGCTATCACGGTTCATGTGATACAGTCTCGTGACAGACAGACGGACAGTGGAGTATTAGTAATAGGGTCCCGTTTTTACCCTTTGGGTACGGAATCCTAAAAAGGTAGCATGTAAGTTTAGATGTAGCAGGGAGCGGGAGCTACTCATCCGAGTCCAAACATTCTTTCGCTGATAGAAAACTGGGTATACTAATTGACAAATGTCATAGGCTATGTTTTATGAATCCTGGACTTCTACGCGGAAAGTCGCGAGCAGAAGCTAGTATTATAATATAAAGCTGAATTATGTCTTTCTCTGATTTACCGCGCTAATCTCCGGGAACACTACTGTTCAAATTCTGAAAATTCTTTCGCCAATTGGAAGCTATTCTTTTACATCAAGAGCTATATGTTATATTTAATTATCAAAATCGATCTAGCTAGGATTTATTTAAAAAAAAAACACGAAATTAAAAATACCGGGGCAAAGCTCGATCGCCCAGGTACTATTTAGTTATAAAAAAATACTAGGGCAAAGCTGTCGCCCAGATACTATTTAGTTATAAATAAAAATACCGGGGCCAACCACGGTCGCCCAGGTACTATTTTGTTGCGCTTGAATATGAATTGCTTGCTGGCGGGATGAATCTGGGAAGGGCCGGTAACCGTTCAGGCGAAATGAAAGCTTCTTCGGAGTGTTACTTCTTCTTTATTATAATACTGCTGGATTCGGAATATCGAACCACCGAAATTGACCTCCTTATATAGGCTGTTCTGACCAATCACAGCCCTGCAAATTTGCGCTCGACACTAATATTTTGCACACGGCACCATTGTCGCCGTTTGTATGGGGAAACTATTTCAGCCAATTTCTGGTGGTAAAATATACCTTATAATGTTACAAACATTTTCAGCGCATGGGTATTAACTTACTCTAGCTAATTACAAAAAACCCTATTACAATATCTAGATTTTAACCCTTAAAAATAGCAAAAACCCTTGGCGGTCCTCGTTACGGTAAGGTTTCTCAGTACTTAAACTTATGCGCCACATGGTACATGTGGCGCCGCCAAGTGTGTGGAAATAAAATCACAGGAAATTTCTCACTTTATTTGTAGGTACATATAAAAACTTAGTAAATCCTAGATTTTCCTAACTACCATTCTATTTTATTTTATTAAACCTTTAAACTTCTAGGTAAATAAATTACAAAACAAAACTAGCACTTTATTCGATATTTGCCTTAACTACTAACAAGTTTATTCACTTAATTTCTTACAGATCAGCCTCTGAAAACTTATTTTAATACATATTCACTTTAAAGTTATGAGAATGCAACTCCACCTTATTTACTTTATTGTTTCAGCACATATAGCTTAACAGAATTACATCTAATTTCTAGCGCCCTACTTTAATATTCAAACAAAACGTATTCCACTTAGTTATCGCACGATTATTAATGTACACTACTTACATGCATTACGAAACATATTCACTTAGTAATTTCATGGTTAAAGCTAACACTATTTTACCTTAATAAAACATAGCCACTTAGTACTTTCACTGTTCATAACTAACACTACTTCCTCGTTATCGAAACACTTTAGCAATTTCACTTAAAGTTCATAGTTCGTCGCTAACATTCTCCCCCGCGGTGCGCAGCACATCATCCCCTTGCAGCGACGATGACGCAGGAACCAGCACGATGACACGACGCGTGGGCCGGCGCAGCACTCCTCCCGTCGTCCGCACGTCCAGTACTCTGGTTCTGCCGTCTGGACCGGGGTACACCTTGACGACTTCTCCGCGGGGCCATGAGTTTCGTGGTAGTGTGGCGTCCACGATCAGTACGATGTCTCCCTCTCGTGGGTCACTGCTTTCCCGCCCCTTGGTGGCTCTTGGCATCAGGAGGGGCAGGTACTCTTTGACCCATCTTCCCCAGAAGTGGTCTGCTAGCCTTTGGGTAGTCCGCCAGCTAGCCTTCCCGATTAACTCTGTGTCGTTGAATTCTCCCGGCGCCATCGCTCCGCATGATCTCCCCAGAAGGAAATGGTTAGGCGTCAGGCTCTCGTCGTCTTCGGGGTCCATACTGAGAGGAGTGAGGGGTCTGGAATTTACTGTGTGTTCGACCTCGGTCATCAATGTATGGAGGACTTCTTCAGGAGGGCTTCTTTCATTGAGTACCGCTGCCAGAGCGGTCTTGACTGTTCGCACGAGTCTCTCCCAGGCGCCCCCCATGTTTGGGCTTCCCGGGGGAATAAACTTCCACTTGATGCCCCTTTCTTGCGCGGCTTCTTCTAGTTCCTTGCTTGCCCCAACGAAGTTAGTTCCATTGTCGCTGAACATAACTTTCGGGGTCCCTCTTCTGGCCGCCATCCGCCTCATTGCCATTATCATGGAGCTGGCGCTGAGTGAAGGTGCCAGCTCGAGGTGAATTGCCCTGGTGGTGAGGCAAGTGAATAACGCCCCCCAGCGCTTCTCGACTCTCCGCCCTACGGTGACTTGCATGGGCCCGAAATAGTCTACGGCCGTGCAAGAAAACGGGAACTGGTGATGTTGCAACCTCTCGCTTGGTAGGTCGCCCATTGGAGGCACTTCCGGTAGCCTCTTCTTTGTCTTGCACCACTGACAGCTGTGTGCGACCGCCTTTAAGGTCGCTCTTAGGCCCAGAATCCAGTACTTCTGGCGAATCTCGTTCATAACCGTAGTTGTGCTCCCGTGAAGGAACTTTCTGTGGTAATGTTGTATGATGAGGCGCGCGATTCTTTGTTTCCCATCCAGGACGATAGGATTCATTTTTCTTCTTTCTTCGTCACGAAACTTCATCGTTCTGCTTCGTAACTTGATCAAACCGTCACTTCCTACGTAGACGTCTATCTTCTTGAGTCGACTAGCGCTTTCTAATGGTTTTTCTGCCTTCAAACTTTTGATGTCCGTCGCGAAGCTGTCTTCTTGACTCATCTTCATTAGTAACTGTTCTGCTTTCCTTATGTGCTCTTCCTCTAAGGGCAGGTACCGACGTTTTTCCCCCTCTTTGCTGGCCGGCCGCGTGGTGATCCGGGCCTTCTCCTTCCGGGTCCTTCTTTGAGGTTTCCATGGCCCGTCCTTCTGGCGAACGGCGGCGTTGGTTGCTTTACGGGTCTTCTTCAATAAGAGGCATGCGAAAGCAACCACTCTGGCCGTAGCGCGCAGTAGTCGCTCCCAGTTTGAGAACCTCTCTGGATCTAGTAAGACCTCTTCCTTCGCCCTTATCGCTGTCACCCTTTGTTTGCTCTTCTCCTCCAGCATGTCACCCTCTGGCTTGAAATCGTGGGTTGGCCACGCTTCTTCTGGCTGACGGAGAAACGCCGGCCCTTGGAACCATCTGGCGTCATGATCGAACTCGGCTGGGGTTCCCCTTGTGGCGTCATCCGCTGGGTTCTGCTTCGTAGGTACCCATCTCCAATCTTCGGGCTTAGTCCTTTCTTCAATCTCCGCCAGTCGGTTGGCCACAAAGGTTTTGAACTTCCGTGGCTCTGCCCTGATCCACTGCAGGACCGTGCTGGAGTCTGTCCAGTAGACCTTCTTAGATACTTCAAGCTCTGTTTTTTCCTCGATCGTTGTGGCCAGCCTGGCGCCAAGCAAGGCTGCTTGCAACTCTAGCCTCGGAATCGATACTGGTTTCGTTGGCGTAACTCTTGCTTTGCCGGCGATCATGGAGATATGGACTCTTCCTCCAGCTTCAACCGCCCTCCAGTAGACCACTGCCGCGTAAGCCTCTTCGCTCGCATCGGTGAACGCGTGCAGCTGCCCTTTTCTGCCGCGGGGAGAAACGCACCTTGGAATTTTCAACTTAGTTAACGCCGATACTTCTTCTAAATATCTTGACCAGGTTTCCTTCTGTTTGTCATTGATTTCCTCGCCCCAATTCGTTTTTGTCCGCCAGATGTCTTGAATCAACTTCTTCCCTTGAATCAGAACCGGCGCTGCGAAACCCAAAGGGTCGAACGTAGACATTACGGCGCTGGTCACTTCCCTCTTTGTTGGCGTCCGCCTGCCGTCTAGCAGGTCCTTTGATGTGTTGCGTAACCCAACGTTGAAAGCTAGCGTGTCTTCTTTCACCAGCCATCTTAGCCCCAGAGTTTTCTCTTCTTTTGTTAGTTGCAGCGAGTCTTCTTTACTAATTTCTTCCACTTCCGCCAGTACTTCTGAGTCGTTACTGGCCCAACCCCTTAGGTGGAAACCTGCTTCTGCGTGAATTTCCTTCACTTCTTTTGATATCTTTTTAGCTTCGGTTGCAGACGTGAAACTCTGAAGGTAGTCATCCATGTAATGATTTCTATTAATTGCCTTCACTGCTTCGGGATGAGTCTTCTCGAAATCTTCTGCATTCTTATTCATTACGTAAATCGCCGTAGCTGGCGATGATGCTGCCCCAAAAATGAGCGACGACATCCTGAATTCTTCAGGCTTGCCCTTCCTTTCTTTCCCGCGCCACAGGAACCTCAGACTGTCTCGGTCTTCTTCCCTTACTTTGACCCGAAGGAACATCTCCTGGATGTCGGCCATCACGGCCACCGGCCCTTCCCTGAAGCGGAGCAACACTCCAAATAGTGATTGCAATAGGTCTGGCCCTGGAAGCAGGGCATCGTTGAGGCTCTTCCCCTCGCATTTAGCCGCTGCGTCGAAGACTATTCTCGGCTTCTTCTTGACTGGATGTATAACGGCAAAGTGGGGCAAATAGAACACCCTTCCTTTAGCAGCCGTTTTCGGAGCAGATTCCGCGTACCCCTTCTCTATCAGGCTCTGAATTTGCTTCTCATAGGACTCTTTGACTTCTTCATCTCGATCCAGCTTCTTCTCAATATTGACTAGGCGTCGAAGTGCCTGCCTGTAATTGTTAGGCAGGGACTCGTTTTCCCTCTTCCATAGGAGCCCCGTCTCGAATTGCCCGCTTGCCAGTCTCTTCGTAGTCTTCTCAAGGGTTTCTAATGCTCTTCTGTCGCTGTCATTTGACGGCAGCTTATTCTGGATCCCGAGCGACTCCAGTTGGAAGTGCTCTCGAACAACCTCCTCTATGTCTTCTTCGGCGACTGTTCTCTTGCCATGGTGGATGAAGTTCACTATGGCGTTCGAACCTGCTTCACACCCATGCAGCACCCACCCCAAGTTAGTAAGGGAGGCTACTGGCTCCGCCGGCTTGCCCTTCTTCAATCTTCTGGTTACTATGAGACCCCAATTGTCCTGGCCTATCAGCAGCTTGGGTCTTTCGGAGTTATAGAAGAGTTGGTCTTCAATTGCCTTCAGATGCTGGCAGTTCTTCAAAACTTCCTTGCTTATGCTTTGTTCTGACAGCTTCAGGTCGTCAATGGTTCTCGCCTCGATGGTCCTCTTGTCTCTACTGTGAACCCCTCTAATTTTCAACTTGATCTTCTGAGAGTTGTTCTTCCTCAATACCTTCCCACCGACTGTCTCGATTGCAAGAGTCTCTCTCTCCCCTTTGGCCCCAATCTTCTCGGCTATTGATGCATCTAGGAGTGTGACTGTTGACCCCTCATCCAGTAGCGCTAACACGCTCGCTTGACCCTTGGGCCCGTAGAGGTTCACGGGGATGATCTTCAAATAAATCTTCTCTTCTCTCTTGGAGCTGTGGATTGAGGCGACCCTTTCTTCTGGTGCGCCCCCTTTATCATCTTCACTAGGCTTCTTCCCCGCGGACGTTGGCGGCTTCTCTGAGTGCAAGATAGTGTGATGCCATCTCTTGCACAGCTTGCAGACGGGAGCTTTGCAGTTGATTCTTGAATGCTTAAAACGTAAGCATTTGAAACAAATCTTCGCTTTCTTGATCAAGTCCCATTTTTCATCTATGCTGGCTTCTTTGAACTTTCCGCATTCTAATGCAAAATGTTCCTCTTCACAGATCGGACAACTCTTCTTGAATTTCTCTTTTGGCGCCTCTTGCACAGTGTTGACAGGTTTTCCCGTTCCCCTCCTTTGCTCCGCAAGCGCTTCAGGTGGAGCGAAGTCCCCGCACATGTCGGCTTCTATTTCCAAGAAGGCTTCAATGAGTAATAACTCTTGAATTTCTTCATCTCTTCTACTTCTATGGTAGGCGAACCACCGGAACTTCATGGAGGGCGGCATCTTGTCCACTATGGCCTTCATGGTTTCAGGCGAGCTTAGGTAATGCGGCTTCCTTAATGCCTTGATTGTTTCAATGGCATTCTTCACCCTGCTTGCAAACACGCATATATCGCCCGGGTTCTCGCCCACTTTTGACAGGTTCTTCATCTTCTCTAGTTCAGCCAGTGCCAATGCTCCGGGCCTTCCAAATCTTGCTTGCAACCCCTTGATGACTTCTTGCGGGTCTTCGGCGGTGAACAGTAAACTCTGGACGGCTTCTTTGGCTTTCCCCTGGATTGCTCTTCTTAGGCGCGCTAAGTTTTGTGCGTTGCTGAAGGAGGCGGCCGTGTCTTCATATGATCTCTTAAACGCCAACCATTCTTCGCAGGTCCCGCTGAAGTGGGGGAGCTCGAGGTACTTCGGTGTTGTGACGTCGCGTGATCTGTCTGATAGCTTGAGTATGACTTGGGCTAACTCCTGTATATCGCTCTTCTTTTCTTCTGGTTCGAACGGCCTCTGATTCCTGCTAGGCTTGACCCCGCTCTGGATGAACCACTTCTCCACTTCTTGAGATCGCTCGAATAATTCTTCTCCCGCTCCATCTTCTTCTTCTGACTCTGCAGTCACAAGTTCCAACTCGGCTTGAGCTACTCTTGATCGTGCCTCCGCTAGCTCCAGCTCCCTCAAGGCCACTGTCATTCTTGCTTGCGCTTCTGTTCTTCTTCTGTGCGATGAACGGACTGACTGGGTATCTAAGTCGCGGGTCGGCTTCCTTTGGCGAGGTTGATGCAGACTCTCATCTCTTGTTGTTGGCACGCTTCCTTCATAACGACGTGCTTTCACGGCGACGCTTCTATCCGGGTTATGCTGTGTGAGGTAGCTTTCCACCCGGTGTGCCGGATACGATGATTCGACTTGCTCTTCGATGGCGCGGGTCGGGGGCGCGGTGCGGGTTGACGCCCCTGGTCGCTCTTCGTTGGTGCGGGTCGACGGCGCGGCGCGGGTCGGCGCCCCTGCTTGCTCTTCGTTGGTGCGGGTCGACGGCGCGGCGCGGGTCGGCGCCCCTGCTTGCTCTTCATTGGTGCGGGTCGACGGCGCGGCGCGGGTCGGCGCCCCTGCTTGCTCTTCATTGGTGCGGGTCGACGGCGCGGCGCGGGTCGGCGCCCCTGCTTGCTCTTCGTTGGTGCGGGTCGACGGCGCGGCGCGGGTCGGCGCCCCTGCTTGTTCTTCGTCGATGCGGGTCGGCGCCCCTGGTCGCTCTTCGACGGCGCGGGTCGGGGGCGCGGTGCGGGTCGGCACCCCTGCTTGCTCTTCAGTTGCGCGGGTCGAGGGCGCGGCGCAGGCTGCTTCCCCCCGTGATGATTCCTTTGCGGCAGCTCGACTGGATTGGTGTGCCCGCAGGCTAGGCGGCGGCGTCCTCCTTGTTAGCGTCGACCGGCTCGCGACTGACGCGCCCGCAGTAGACTCGCTCGCAGTTTCACTGGTTGCACCCGGGCTCCAATCTGCCGACGTAGTACTTTCCTCCGTAGTCTTTGAACGCGCTGATCTTGTAGAAGGCATTTTCCCAGTTTTCTTGAACCCGATCCGACGTTGAAGGACCAAATTGTTGCGCTTGAATATGAATTGCTTGCTGGCGGGATGAATCTGGGAAGGGCCGGTAACCGTTCAGGCGAAATGAAAGCTTCTTCGGAGTGTTACTTCTTCTTTATTATAATACTGCTGGATTCGGAATATCGAACCACCGAAATTGACCTCCTTATATAGGCTGTTCTGACCAATCACAGCCCTGCAAATTTGCGCTCGACACTAATATTTTGCACACGGCACCATTGTCGCCGTTTGTATGGGGAAACTATTTCAGCCAATTTCTGGTGGTAAAATATACCTTATAATGTTACAAACATTTTCAGCGCATGGGTATTAACTTACTCTAGCTAATTACAAAAAACCCTATATATAATATATATATATATTATATGTTTATATATATTTTATATAGGTATGTTATATACCAAACATTAAATTATGTATGTATAGTTTATATATTCGTAAGTTTATATCTTTTTAACTTTTTTAATATATTTTTTTTTTCATATGCACCTGCCATGTTATCTCTTCACCACCCTTGGTTGACTGGTAGAGAATGCCTAAGGCATTAAGTCCGCCTTTGTACCTTTGTGCATGAAGTATAAATAAATAAATAATAAATATTACAATATCTAGATTTTAACCCTTAAAAATAGCAAAAACCCTTGGCGGTCCTCGTTACGGTAAGGTTTCTCAGTACTTAAACTTATGCGCCACATGGTACATGTGGCGCCGCCAAGTGTGTGGAAATAAAATCACAGGAAATTTCTCACTTTATTTGTAGGTACATATAAAAACTTAGTAAATCCTAGATTTTCCTAACTACCATTCTATTTTATTTTATTAAACCCTTAAACTTCTAGGTAAATAAATTACAAAACAAAACTAGCACTTTATTCGATATTTGCCTTAACTACTAACAAGTTTATTCACTTAATTTCTTACAGATCAGCCTCTGAAAACTTATTTTAATACATATTCACTTTAAAGTTATGAGAATGCAACTCCACCTTATTTACTTTATTGTTTCAGCACATATAGCTTAACAGAATTACATCTAATTGCTAGCGCCCTACTTTAATATTCAAACAAAACGTATTCCACTTAGTTATCGCACGATTATTAATGTACACTACTTACATGCATTACGAAACATATTCACTTAGTAATTTCATGGTTAAAGCTAACACTATTTTACCTTAATAAAACATAGCCACTTAGTACTTTCACTGTTCATAACTAACACTACTTCCTCGTTATCGAAACACTTTAGCAATTTCACTTAAAGTTCATAGTTCGTCGCTAACATATTTAGTTATAAAAAAATACCGGGGCACAGCTTGATCGCCCAGGTACTATTAAGTTATAAAAAAATACCGGGGCAAAGCTCGGTTGCCCAGGTACTATTTAGTTATAAAAAAATGCCGGGGCAAAGCTCGGTCGCCCCGGTACTATTTAGTTATAAAAAAAATACCGGGGCAAAGCTCGGTCGCCCAGGTACTATTGAGTAATAAAAAAATACCGGGGCAAAGCTCGGTCGCCCAGCAGTCGAACAAGCTAATTGGTTTATAGGCAGAAATATTTATGTTTCTACTATACTCACAATATTTTAATTTATTAAATTTTCTTAACTCGAGCACATAGACATCTCTGGTACTTACGTACTAAAGATAAAAAAAATAAATAAATTGTTAGTGTAGTAGAAAGATGAATATTTTAACTTGTAAACCAATTAGCTTGTTTGACGTACTATTTAGTTATAAATAAAATTGGGATTTGTAACAAAAATACGCGAATGATGAGGAAAATTCCCACGAGCGCAACGCTTGTAATTAAAAAAATAGGAAACTTAACCACCATATTTACCATATAAAACATTGTTCTACAGGTCCCCGAACCGCCTGGTTTGCTAAAATTTATTTGTGTTTAGCAAAATTGATACAGACAGGCTTTCAGGAGCAAACCACGCATGTAAACTGCCTAGCTAGCTAACAAAATTGGGTCAGACATTACATATTCATAATTTAATTATTCGGTTGATACTCCTTGTTTACCATTAATAATGTTTAATGCATAACCATTTTTTAATTAGTTATACGCTTTGAATTTTGCTTTTGAGAGTTTAATTTTTAACTGACTGAAAAAAAGGTGGTTCTCTGTTTCACCCGTATGTATATTTGCGATTTTCTCAAAAACTACTGAATAGATTTGGATTCGCTAATCGACTGTATATTTTTCTAAAAAGGTTTTAATGTATAAAACGATGTTCTAGATTATAGAGCTATTCTGTTACAATCTCCCTCGGTGAACACCTAGGTGAAGTGAGCTGTCATCCGATTGTAGTGCTTTGAGATCCCTAGCGACGGGACGGATGACAGCTCACTTCACCTAGGTGTTCACTGGGGAAGATTGTAACAGAATAGACATACTGATGACAGCTCGCTTCACCTAGGTGTTCACCGAGGGAGATTGTAATAGACGATCTATTGACTAAAACATAGGTGCAGGTAAGTCAGTGAAACCATTAATTAGTGATATGCTTAATCTCATTTTTAGTGTTACAGTTGCTTAATGGATTTGGATCATATTCTGATATTTCTATTCTTTAAGTACCTATTTTACGTAAAACTGTGTTGTGACGAATTACACACATCAGAAAGAACTTTAGATGTTAATTAGCGAGTTTACGCAATGTTTAGCTGCAAAAGTCACTTAATTATAAATTAGACACACTTTTGTCGATGAAGTTCCTTTGAAAATTCCCTTTCACTTTTCTCGTGTTGGTTTGAACTAGACGAAAATAGGTCAGTGGTAACCAAACAAGAATTAGCCACTTTTAGAAAGGTTAGTTCTGGTGCTAATTGCTTAAATAAAGTCTCTCTAAATGAACATTCCACATGAGTAGTTCTCATGACGTACTACTTTATCTAATTAATGTTTATTCAGTGAAATCTCTCTGGATATTCGACAGTATCTGTGTAGGTACGTAGGCCACAGGATATTCACAGCGTTATCACAGCTTGGGTTTGTACAAGATGTAACTACTTATGTATCTATGTACCTTTTTGTAATAAAAAAAACGTTGCCCCAAAGGAGTTGTTTCAAAATGTATGGAGCCTGGGCCCAGTCCTTGTACACCATAATTAATAATAAAGATACACATTTTAAATTGTTCTCAACTGTCCTATTACTTTAAAATAGCTTTGTGAGCAGGTAAAACACAAGGAATTGCACTTGAAATTGCAACATACAACAAAAAAAACAGTCATGGCGGTAAGCTGTCAATTTGATTGATTAATGACGTGTGACATTTATAATTCTGTTTTTCTGCGTTGATTTGTGGATAACCAGGTAAACATATGGGAAAGAAACGGTGTTAAATTCAAAAAACGAAAGGGAGGTTGTTATAATGTACTCCAGAAACTAGAAACAAAACGAGACGAAAGTGACTGAAGTTTTTTTTTTTTTTTTTTATATCATCACCACTACCATAACAGGTTACCCCAAATCGGTAGCGTGATGCTGATAGCTGACAGTTCTCTTTCTATGATCAATGGTCGATCTATGGTTTATAGAGTAGCTAAATCTTAATGACGCCATGTTGAAAATCCATAAAAATTATTGTTAAATTATCAATTTACTACCACAACAGTATCCATTTAAATGAATTTACTGTATTTTTCCCGGATTATACGGACTTTTCTCTTTTTTTTGAACATAGACTGGGCCCATTAGGAACCATGTCCTTATAACTTCTTCTGAATCGTCAATGACTTTACAAACATATAAACTCACATACACAAACGACCTGACCCTGAACAACTCATCATCATCTGCCTAGTATTTTCCCAAATATATTGGGGTCGATTCTCAGTCTAATCGAATGCAACTGAATACCAGTGTTTTACATGGAGCGACTGCCTATCTGACCTCCATAACCCAGTCACTGGGTAATACGATACCCCTTGGTAAGACTGGTTGTCAGACTTTCCGGCTTACCCATACCGACTGCCAAAGTTGTACAAATGACAGCCGGGAGCGACGACTTTACTTGCTTTCCGAGGCACGGAGAAAACTCGGTATGGAAGGGATGGTCACCCATCTACAGAGCGACCGCGGCCAGTGTAGCTTAACCTTTGACCGATCGATCTGTACGGCTTTAACTTGACCACGAGCTAAGCAACAACAACAACGAACAACAACAAACAAGAACGAATTACTAACTGTAGGTCATACGAAATATCAATAGTTTAGCCACTGCGTCATCATCCTCATCATCAATAACAGCCCGAAGACGTCCACTGTTGAACAAAGGCCTTCTCCATAAGAGGGGGGGGGGGGGGGTTGCCATAATCCCCACGCTTGGCAGGCATCTTGGGGATCGCAGTGAAGTTGTTAAGTATGGAAACCGCTGCTGCCTGAATTCCGGATTTTCCCTTAGTCGCCTTCGACGACACCCTCAAGATGAAATGGGAGGCGGGTTTTTCTAACCCGGACACCCTACCTTCTAATTACTACACGAATATTGAAAACACATTCATAACAACTTTAATACATACACCAAGAGTTTGATTTTAAACAATACCACAGGAAATACGAAAGCTAATGTTTGAATACAATTTATGAGGTAAAATCCATTGTTTTCTACAGGAATAACCCAAAAATGCCACCATTGTAACAAAGGCAACCTATTTATTAACCCCCGACGTAAAAACGACGGGGTGTTATAAGTTTGACGTGTCTGTGTGTGTGTGTGTGTGTGTGTGTGTGTGTGTGTGTGTCTGTCTGTGGCATCGTAGCTCCCGAACGGATGAACCGATTTTGTTTTTGTTTTTTTTATTTGAAAGGTGAATTAGTCGGGAGTGTTCTTAGCTATGTTTGATGAAAATCGGTCCAAGATGGCCGCCGCTACAAAATAGCTAATCACATATTTTTTCACAACTCCATCAATATGGGTATCAAATGAAAGGGCTTCACTAGTAGAATACTTTACACTATGATAAATTTCAAAGCCAAGATGACCGGCACCACAAAATGGCGAATTATATATACCAAACGCATTCTCAGGGTGATCTTTAATATCAAAAAAGATCCATGTGACGAAATACAACTTTAGATGTATCTACAACTTCTCAAAACCAGAATAAATTACATTTAAAAACTTTCAAATAAAAATTAAATTAAAAATTTAAAAAACCCCCAACGCAAAACATAAAAGCAATTATTTAAAAAGTAAAAAATAATATCTTTTGTTGAGCCATCAAATGTTTGTTCGTTGAAATGGCGCTATAATGTCGCGGCGGGGTACCGCTAAGTCAGCAATAGCTAAATAGGTAAAATAGCGAACTCATGGATTTGCAATGAGATTTGACTAACGCAGTACCCCGCCGCGACATTATAGCGCCATTTCAACGAACAAACATTTGATGGCTCAACAAAAGATATTATTTTTTACTTTTTAAATAATTGCTTTTATGTTTTGCGTTGGGGGTTTTTTTTTGTTATGACATTCCTGATAATGCCTATAAATATTTCCAACTAGCTGACCCGACAGACGTTGTCCAGTCAATTGATTTTAAATTTTCTTAATATTCGTATATATCTTCCCTCGACTTCCACAAATATTTCAAGACCAAAATTAGCCAAATCGGTCCAGCCGTTTTCGAGTTTTAGCAAGACTAAAGAACAACGATTCATTTTTATTATATAGATAGATTTATCAGGAAGGCAGGTCAATGCTTGTCAAAAACATGGGATCAATCAAACTTGTCGAAAGCATGTAAATAAGCAAAAGGGCAATTCTGCTATGCTATTTACGTTATCATTTGTGGCTTGTGCTCGACAGCGAAGGCGACATCGTGTCAGCCGTGAAATCGACGTCGAGCTCAGCGACTGTTTTAGCTTAGCAAAAATCGTTTTTCTTATAAAAAATGTCAAAAAGCCGCTCTGCATGTAACACTGCTGCCGCAGCGTCGAGCTTTGGGTTATGTTACTTATTGAATAGCACCACAGAGTGCTTAGCAAGAGTGCGGCAATAGGATTGAGGTCTAAATGAATGGGAAGTTATTTATATAATCCTGAAATTTATTAACAACATTTTATTAAACCTAATAAGTTGTTTTTTTCTGCTACACCTATACTATTCGATTTTTCTTCTTTATCTGTCGAATTATTTACACGAAGTGGATAACTTAGGATAAAATAAAAGCTCAAGATTTGACTTGACTAGATTTACTTGGAAAAATGTATTCTTAGAAATAGAAATAGAAATCATTTGTTTGCCATAATGTAGGTAAACAGATATGATGAGGATTCATATCAAGGTTGATGGTCTGTGGAGTTTCTTGCTCGTTCTTCTCCACAGAGACCTACCCTACGTTTTGGAACGAGCAACTAGCTTCATTTTTCTGACTAACTAACTGACTTTTTGACAATTCAAAAGTGCCTGTGAATGGTTTAATTGAAATAAATGCTTTGACTTTGACTTTTATGCCAACTGTGCTTGTCGTATTAAATAAAATCTAATTCCTATGGTCGGGTCGTATTTCCGATCCGAAAATCGACTCGTATCGAATACTCTTCCCTTAGCGCGCTCTTGCTGGGTCTACAGGAAGTAGCGGTAGTCGAATTACGTCATCGTTTACTAGTTACTATAATAGATCTGTATTTCATTCGTTTATGTCCGAGAGTAACCTCCTTCTGACGCTCTGTAGGAATATAGTTGTATTACGCAACTGTATTATTTGGCAATAGGTCGACAACCCGGTAAGGGGATGTAGAGGAGGTCATTTGCAACCAAATTACCCCTTACAAACCTTATGTAAATGTCAAACATTTTCGAGTAATATGATATTTTTTGAAGATGATCGAAGAAGAGGAAATACTTTTATTACTGGAAGCTGGTTTCAATAACGTTTCCTAGATCCCTTTATTCATCACCTGCCTATATAGCCTTTTCCCATACATGTTAGGTTTAAAGATATTTATTCTCAAAAAAGACACAGTCACTTACATGAGAACAGAGAACCTAATGCTAATATTACTGATAAGTTCGTCACTGCATTAGACGTACCTACATGATACACCCATCCAGTGCATTCAGTTTGTTCATATCACATGTTGGGGTAAGTTTTACAGTCTAATCCAGGTTTTCTTAAAGTAGGGTCCACGGACCCCTTAGGGGTTAGTAGCATGAGTATCAGGGGTCCGCAGTAGGTCAGTTAAATCACAATTATTAGGAAATTGTGTAGTCACCTGTAACACGAAATAGGGCTTTTCTTTTAAACAAATATCCTATATAATTTTCTTTTAAATATTTTTGACAGGGGTCCGTGGAATTATTTAAATTGTGAATGTGGTCCGTGACTACAAGAAGTTTAAGAAACCCTGGTCTAATCGGATGCAGCTGAATACCAGTGTTTTACATACAGCGACTGCCTATCGGACCTCCACAACCCAGTAACTGGGTAATTCCCCAAAGCAGAAAGCAGAACTGTTGACCACACGCACATCCAGCTGATTTTGCTATAACATTACTATATATCGAAACACCAAACTGCTACTAAAAAAATATATAATGTAAAATCGATTAAATTCAAGATTCTTTTGCACTGCATTTTATCCACCATTTATAAGTAAGAGCACCCTAGAATCCTGCTACAATGTCCTTGAGGGCGTTTCCCGCTGTATAGCTTCAAGACCCGCGTCGCTTGCAAAGTCAATTATTTTCGAGAGGAACCCTCCATCCATCAAATATGTATACGTAACATGATATTATGTAGACACGCCTGAATATTAAGTATGGATCTATACATTTCGGTGAAAGTAAAAGACGAAATTTTAATAAAGTTAGACCCAGTTACACCACTAATTACTACACACATATACTTAACGTTAAAATTTAACGTGAGTTTTCAACCGAATTCAAAAAAGAAGGAGGTTCTCGATAATTCGACTGTATGTTGTTTTCTTCTTTTTTTTTGTATATTTGTTACGCGATTTCTCGGGCAAATGTGAATCAATTTTGAAAATTCATTTTCTTATGGATAGGGTATCTATATACCTCATGGGTGGTCCCATATATTGATTCAGCACTTTATGAAAAATCAATTAAATCCCAAAAAAATCTACATAGACGACGTTTTAATAGTTTCTTCAATGTTTGGAGTACCTACCTCTGTTTTAATTGTGTTGCCGGTTCTTAATGGATTTGGAGGATAAGAAAAGTGATATGAAAAGTGATAAATAAAAAGCTTTTTTACAAAAAAGACAAGCGCCTTCAAAATCTAAAAAGTGATTAGTTACTTTAGCACAGTACACACATGACTTTAGATTTGGAAGTCGCGGGAAATTAAAGACAACAAACAGAACAAAGCCACCGACTTCCAAATCTAAAATCATGTGTGTATGCTAAAGTTATTTATCACTTTTTAGATTTTGAAGGCGGTTGTCTTTTTTTGTAAAAAAGCGTTTGTTACACAACAACATTCATCTCGAAGCCCATATTGTGGTTATTTAAAAAAATTGGACAAGCGACGTTAACGGATCTATAAAATTGGCAGACAAGTGATGTGACTAGTGTGTGGAAAAAAAAATCATTATTTGTGATATTATTTCCCGTAGAACGATGAAATTTCACTGTTACTGTCAGTCGTCGTTTCGTTCTGAAATAATGAGCTTTTCGTTAAACTATTTACTTTTTTTGCGGGGTTTTAAAAATATTGTAAATGCCTGAAGATTCTCTTTAGGTGCCCAAGAATATAAGAATTAGAATTTCAACTTCTCTAAACATCTTAATTTTTTTTGTACAAATCCTACCATGATTCTTTGGCACACAGATATTGATCATTTAACTTGATCATATTTTTTTCGTTTCCAAGTGATCATTTAGAACTTTGGCTTTATTCCGAACTCTATGCAGGCAAAATCGCGAGCAGAAACTAGTTATAATAATATCTTTATCTATAGTCCAGTTAAGTTTTCTGTGAAATGAGTGACGCTGTTCATCATCCTACTAATATTATAAAAGCTAAAGTTTGTGAGGATAGATGGATGGATGGATGTTTGTTACTCATTCACGCAAAAACAATGGAACGTTTCTTAATGAAACTTTACAGTAATATAGCTTATACATCAGACTTAGTAAAATGAGGGAGAGAGAGGAAAAAAAGTGGCGAATTCAGTATGACACAACCATTGATGAATGACACGACAATAGACCAGATAATCGTGTGTTATTTGGTAAAATCATTTATTACATTGTGACAGACAGTTTACATGACATTTTTATAATAAGGCATCTGGCGAGAGTTAGCATAAAGATAGCTGTCTAAACAGTTTCCAATATAACATCTCTCCTCTCCTAGCTGCTGTGGATCAAAGGTGCACCCAAGAGCTGGTCGAGGTGTCGGCGCCAGACATCACCGTTGTCGGTGCGAACTTCGTAGTGCAGTCGGCCCAAATGTTTTAGGATGCTTCCAAACTCTCAGTTCAAGTCACCGGTTTCCAAATATCTTCAGTTTCCAAGCTCTTTTATATCCAAGTACTAGGAGCGCATAACTTAGCAGTATACTTCGCATTAAAAACAATGTTTGAATATTTGTGCACTATGCTTTCCTGGGTGCTTTAGTGTAATTTAGCGGGATTGTCTTGCGTAAGCCTGCGAAGGCAAAAACCACCGCGAAGCAGCTAGTCAAACTTAAAGGCTGAAACAAACGACGACCTTAGACATAGTACTAAATATTAGTTCTAAAAACTGCCATTAAACAGATACGTTAGTATCTCTGTGTACAAAGCAATTATATTTAACGTTCAAAAAGCGAACACGGCAGCCATGTTAATTATTCAAAGGCGAAGGTGTAAATCCCGAATGTCGAGAGGTTCGTTAGACGGAAGCCAATTAAGTATGGCTGAAGTATTTGGTATTCCATTGGCGGAATTTATATTATATTGTAGTATCATTAATATTCTTTACCAATATTATAAAGAGGTCATCATCATCATCACATCATGTCAACCTTTAGATAATGTTAATTGTTCGAAAAATCCGTGGTGCCTGGCAGACTGGACTTCCCCGATTAAAATCCGTTGCGTAGTTTGAAAGATCTAAGCTATGGACAGACAGCGGAAAGCGACTTCGTGTTAAACGATGGAGATTAACCCGCTCTCATTACTCTGGTTTCTTCTTTACTATTTGGGATTAATTAGTAACCTTTTTGTTGTGTTTCAAAATATACTGGCCAGTTGTATTTGCGTCATGAAACAGAATACATAGGGAAAAGAAAAATAAAAGAAGAAAATCGAGATGTCGTTGTTTGACACTAATTAATTAACCTCATGTTTCGTGATTCCGTATGTGGGCGGAAACATTGACATTGTTATATTTGTTTTTGTTAGTCTTTTATTAAAACAAACAACAAGGAACGTTAAAACTCATCAACTCAAAAAAAAGTCTAATTTTTAACCTTAATTTTTTATCGATATATAATAATGTATTTGTTTATCATTTAACATACGTGAGCTTCAAGTGAACTATCAATGCAGTGGGATGACAGCTCATCTAAAGCTCACTTCACCTATATTTAACGTAGAAGACATTTATCAAAACGATGGAGGCGTTGGAAGTTATTGAAAGACGTGCCAAGAGGCTCATAGACAACGACTTCCTCAAAGCCTTGAATACCGCCGCACCGTTGCCAGCCTATCGGTCTTTTATCACATACATTTCGGAGATTGTGCTTTCCCCATTCCATCACCGGACGAGCAGGGATACGGCGAAGCGTCACTGCTATACGCTTGAAGTTCCACAGTCTCGAACCAAGCGCTTTGCTTCCACATTTATTGTGCGAACTGCCAGACTGTGGAATTCACTGCCCGCCTCTCTATTCCCCGACACATATAATCTTCAAGGCACAACTAAACCGGTTTATTAGAATAAATCGGCCTAGAGGCAAGCGTGCTCCACCTTAGGCTGCATTATCACTTAAGATCAGGTGAGTTGCGGCCAAACGCAAGCCTACATCAATATAAAAAATAAATCGTGGATTTTATTTAGTTTAGGCAGTTGCTCCACTTAAAATACTGTGAGATCCGATTTATCCTGTCCCTTTGCTGCCCTCTCCCAGCGACGCCCTAAGTCGAGGCCTGTAAGTCCTGTAACCCACAAGACTGAGGCTCTTAGCGTGTATTCGCTTAGTTTATAAGTTCTTTTGCCCTGGTTGGAGGCCTTAAATTCACTTTTAAGATATTACAGGAAAATCCAGTTAAGTAGCCGACTTCTAGATTGACCTGCGAGATGTCATTCTTAAAAATAAAATACTGGTATTTGACTGCATGCGGTAAGACTGGAAGACGACCCCAGAAAGTATAGCTTTGGAAAAAATCTAGAGAAATTATAATGATCATAAGTATCCGTTTTAAAAACAGGTTGGTTTTACTGCGCAGAGTCTTAAAATATATACATGAATTTATTTTATTAAACATAAATGTCATCATTATAAATAGGTAAAGTAATTTTGAAAAGAATTTTATCCAAAATTCGTTTAATTATTAAACATGAAAGTAAATAAAACATGTCAAGTTTACATGTTATTTCTTTCTTACTTCTTACTCACATAATTATTTTGACAAGCAAGAGAAAATACGTGGAAATATTTTTGTTCGAGAAATCTCATGACCCGGATATTTATATCATTACACGTCGGTATCTGCTTTGAATTAATTTCGCGGATTTTTAATATGGCTGCTAATTACACAAACTCTGGTTAAACCCACACGAATGTAAAGAAACCTCGTTGTTTTTCACGTTGGCAACACGTTTTGAGTGAACTCGGGCCTTTTTGGTCCACTTTTGTCTACACAGCACTTTTTAAACCTTTTATTCCCACAACAATGTCAAGCGGCCTTTTTACACTGTTTTCTCTGCTTCAGGGGCTTCAACTCATTATGTTTTTTTATAGCCAGGGTGTAATTGTTCCCTGGGAGTTAAAGGCCTCTTTCTGACAGAGTAGATTTAAGCGTTTATTTTCTTTTTGCTCACGTTTAGCTCATGGGTTTTGATGACGGTACAGTCGAATACTTACCACTACTCGGTAGGCCACTAGGTGGACTAGTATACAAACAAACAACATAGAAATGTTCTTGTGAAAGACATAAATACATTTTATTTTAGATTTATTTAACTGATTTTGGCTGATGAAATGCCACTTCATCTTCTGGGGGAATGTGGAGCACTAATTCACAAGCGCAACCACCATCTGGGCAAACACCAGGGCCTCAAGTCTGCTATTACAATAGTGTCAGAATGGTCTATCATTGATTTCATAATTGTTGATTTTGACAAGTTTGGTGATCTACTAATATAATGGCGTCATTATGAAAATCAATGATAGACCATTCTGACACTATTGTAATAGCAGACTTGAGGCCTTAAGCCCGGATGAAATAATAGAGATTGCCCCAAAGCAGATTCTGCAGTTCATCACAGCTGCAGGGTTTGGTGGCAATCTCTAACCAACACAAGCGGATCACAATAGATCAATCCTGGTCGCAGTGATACCGCGATAGTGATACCAAGCCGCATTAAAAAAAAATGATTTATTTTATTCTTTGTACCATACTTATACTGATCCTAGATACTACTCTGACATTATATTTACCGATTTTATAATTTTCTATCAATTCTAATATTTCTTTTTTTATGAGGTGTTTATTATGTAAATTTAATTAATCGCAATGTTATTTTGTGTTTATATCTGTCCAAAAATTTTAGAAATTAAAATAGTTAATAATATTTATGTATGGGAAAAAAAGAATATGGACTGGAAGTATGTCTGAAACAAATAAATAAATAAAAATAAATTATACTTTACACAAAACTTTGATAAAAAAAAATCTAAAGCTGTAATTGGACACGTGTATAATATATAAGTCCTTAATGAAGCCGAAGATTTCGTTTGTGTATTTTTTTGTTAGAACGCGTTAATATTCGAAACTACTAAAATCTGATACTTCTCTGATACTGAAAATTCTTTCGAAAATAAGAAGCAACGTTATCCCTGAGTGGTATAGGCTACATTTCATTACTAAAAAAGTTAGAATCCGGAATAAAAAATAAGGAATAAATTGCAATAGATATTATTGTTATATAGGTCTTGTTAGGTAAGTACTTTTGGTTTCGGAGCGTGAGAAACCTTACTTTATATATTACTTAAATGAGTAGGTACTCAGGATTTTTACTGAGGATAAAAATGAGAACACGTACTGCCGATTTGGAGGCGACTTTTATTCTGATTCAAAATACATACAGGGCTCATCCGGTGGACATAGACCGCTGAGCTTGCGAACGACAGAGTCTAGACATAATAGATATATGTACGTACTTAATCTAGAGCGGACGGGTGAGGTGTATCTATAACTCCTCCGACCCTAAGAGCGAAATTATCGGAAGGTTCGATTTGAGAGTCTTTCCGACAATTTTGCCAATACAATAAACATTTGGGCGATTTAAGCCAGGTTATATAAATCAAAAATGTAATAAAACTAAAAATTACTAATCCTAAAGTGACGTATCCTAAAATTTCACTGAAGTTAAAGTTCTTGTTTTCATTCAATACACTTTCTATCACTTCACTATGCTTTAACGAAAACGCCATATATTTAACTTCGTCCAAACTGATTCCTTTCATATTAACTACACTCGATTCGGAGGCAGTGGCATTCAAGTTTAGCTGCGATAACGTGACAATTGGAATCCTTTCCACAACTTCCAATTCCACAAAAATATGTCGACGAAGGTGAATCCCATAGATTTGGAGGACGCAAGGCTCATCAATTGTCACCAGGTAAGTGCCGAACACAAGTTGCTTACTGATCTCTTCACCGCATTGCTTCGTCAGTGTTGTTCTCAATCTAGTGTAGAGAAGCCAGCTAGCTGCGTTCACTTGCTGGACCCTGACCTTCTCAATTTCTATTTCTCGTTGTTTACAGGGACTATGGTCATATTCAAATTTCATCAACTGTTCCACACAGGTAAGTTCATAGTATAAGGCTTGATTATCCGCAGTACATAAAAACTGATCTCCAGCAGAGAGCGGTCGACATGGTTTTATTAGTGGTAAGTATTTCATTCCTTTCGCCAGAAGGTAAGGATATTTGGGAATAATGGCTAGGGTTTTATTTTCAGATTCATGAAAGATTGGTAAGGAATATATCTTAAAATAATTATACGATGAGTTATCCGTAAGTGGAATTTCCATTATAAATGTAATCTGATTATTTTTAATAAATGATTTTACACAAATGGTCTCCTCTATTTTCAATAGATTTGTTTCTATTGGAGGATACATTAAGTTTCCTGAGTTAGAAATTAGTTGTAAATGATGCAATAATTCTGTAGAATTCACAATAGATTGATGTAGTATCGATAATTTACTTAACGCTAATGCTGTTTCAAGTTCACTTAGCCTAGCAAAGATAGTACGGAAACTACTCGTGAATACAGAAAATAATCCTGTAAGATAAGTTAAGAAAATCCAGTTGTTTTGTTTTGCAGATAAATCTTTCAGAAGCAGTTCAATCTTTGTTAGGCGATTATGAAAGTATGCAGTATTCTGATTTATTGTTTCAGTTACATTAATGAAACTCTGAAACATTTTGGAGACAATTGTTAATTTTTTTGAAGTAATTATTTGATTATGATTTAATTTGGAAATAAGTTCTTCGTATCTAACGGCGTCATCGTGATCTAGGTTACCTGTTATTAGTTTTATAATAGAACCCAATGGATTAATCAGTCCTCTTTTAGAACGTTTCTGCGGAACTAGTTGTAGGTATTTTTCTATAGTTAAATCGAGTATAAACTCTGTATGTATTTTCATACTTGTAAGTTCTTGAGAATATGATGCATTCCAATCGATAAGTTTACACATTTGTTGGAAGTTGCTGGATATGTAATTTAAATCATTATGAATCTGTTCTAAACTGATGAGCTTGACTATAGTCCAGTGATCAGTTTGAATGTGTGCTAGGCCTTCCTTTACTGGAAATATACCTGGGTTTCCTTCAAGATTTTGCAGATGAAAAGCTAGCGAGGGCATCACTACCAACAGGATGCCGCACCACCTGCGAAGGGCGTTTAACATTCTTAATAGGGGTTTTAGTAATTCTTTCACCAATTTGAATTGGTAAAATATTTCTTACAGCTTGACCTATTACTTTTGCTTTTACGTATCTGGGTTTGTCTTTACTTTTACGCTTGTTTACGTCTTTCGCAAAAATAATTTCGCCTGCATTAAATTCAATTTCAGCTTCACCACCTTTCCTTTCCCTATGTTTTACTTTTATTGCTACCATTTTCTCTGTTAAGTGTGTATACATGACTCTGATGCGTTTAGCATGATCCTTCACCAATTTCTGAAAATACTGTTTTTCTAACTGTATGCTATACGGGTTGTTAGTATCAGTATGCCCGAAAACAACTTCGAATGGAGTGAGTTCAGTAACGGAGTGAATGGAGTGATTATATGCCATAACTGAATATGTCATTACAGATGCCGCATCGGTACAACGGTTTTCATATTTCGCCAATCTGTATATTTCGATTATGGTGGAGTGAAATCGTTCTATCAGACCCATGGAATTGGGATTATTGGGTGTACCAATATGAAGTTCGACTTTATGTAAGCTTAGAAATTCTTTCATTAACTCGTTATTGAACTCGGACCCTGGGTCGGAACTTATTTTTTTTGGAACTCCGTAGTATGAAAAATACTTCATTAGAGCACGGACTACTTCTGGAGTAGATTTGTTCTGAATTTCGATGGCCTGACCTAGCTTACTAAAAGCGTCTATGAGGGTTAGATAAGTTTTACCTTCAATACTAAAAAGATCTATAAATATTTCCTGAAACGGAGCATTTTGTGTTTGTGATAGTTGTAAGATAGGTTTAATGGGTTTTCTATCATATTTCATTTTCTGGCATGCCTCGCAAGTATTTATAACTGCCGCTATTGTCTCCTGCATTCTATCCCAATAATAATTCCTACGAAGCCTAACTAATGTTTCTTTGATGCCGCGATGGCACGTATTTCCTTCATGATGCTTAATTATTATAGATTTTTGTTCTCCTTCATCTTCTACATAAACTACTCGTTCTGTACATTCATAAAAATTAATTAAATCCTTTCTAAAAAGCTGAATTATTATATTACCGAATAACTTACGATGTTCATTATCTTCAAAATAAATGAAATACTTAAACTTTGGTTTAATGTGTTGTTTCAAAAAATCTTTAATCAGTTCTGGATTGTCTTTTGGTAAGAAAACTTCTAAAACTTTTTGTTTGTCACGCGAGAGATCCTTCACTTGCATTTCATTTTTGAACCATGAGAAAACTAAAATTTGATTCGGCTTAGTGTCTATAGCTTCATGTAAGATTGGTATTCCAGTACAGTCGTTTAAGGCTGAATGAATTGTATCTGTTTTACTAGACTCGACCTGAACAGGATATTCATTAATGCTTCCGTCAATGAAGTCTATAGAACTAGCAGTTGCTGTTCGACTTGTATCTGATATGGTTATAGTTGATGAATTGCTACGTTCTCTTTTATTATGAACTATGGCCCTTTCTGTAACTATACTATCTAAGTATTCCGTATCTCTTTTACCCACGTTAACTACCAGCGATTCATTATCATCGTCAGAGTCTAAAGCAAACATTTTTATTCTAGAAAAGGCGTCGGCATTGGTATTTTGTTTGCCATTTTTGTATATTAATTCAAAGTCATAGTCTTGCAAGCGGAGTCCCCAACGTGTAAGTTTACTACTTGGATCTTTCAGAGATCGAAGCCATACTAAAGGACGGTGGTCAGTGTATATGTAAAACTTTCGACCGTATAAATATGGTCTGAAATGTTTTACTGCCCAAATTATAGCGAGCAATTCCCGTTCGATTGTGCTGTAGCGTGATTCGGTATCGCTAAGAGTGCGACTAGCGTAAGCGATAGGTTTGTCACTGCCAATTTGTCCTTGTGACAAAACTGCACCCAAAGCTATGTTTGACGCATCAGTCGTAAGTATGAAAGGTTTGTCGTAGTCAGGGTATTGTAAAAGAGGGGCATGTGTCAAGAGTTCTTTGCATTTATTAAATGCGTCAATGTATTTCTGGTCTATTATAATTTTATTACGCTTCTTTAAACAAGATGTCAATGGTTGGGTAATTTTTGCGAAGTCCTTGATGAAACGTCGGTAGTATCCTACCAGTCCAAGAAAACTTTTAATCTCAGTCGTGGTTTTTGGAAGAGGATATTTCAGTACAGCCGTAATTTTGTCGTCATTGGGTTTTAGTCCTTCTTTGGTAATTGTGTGTCCAAGGTAAAGTACTTCTTTTTTTAGAAACTCTGATTTGTCTAATTGGATTTTCATGTTAGTGGCCCTAATTCTGTCAAAAACAGTCCGTAAATTCTGTATCATGTTATCAAGGCTATTTCCATAAATAATGATGTCATCTAAGTATACCATACAGTGTAGTCCTTGTAGTCCACGTAGAACGTTATCCATTGTCCTCTGGAATGTGGCTGGGGCCGTTTTAAGCCCAAACGGCATTCTGAGGAACTCAAAATGTCCATTTTGAGTGGAAAACGCTGTCTTCTGTCTGTCCCTCTCGTCTAATTCTATCTGATGGTAACCACTGGCTAAATCAAGCGTAGTGTAGTAAGTGCTCTTTCCTAATTTGTCAAAAAGGTCATGGATGTTCGGTAGGGGGTATTTGTCATCGATAGTAATTTCGTTAAGTCGTCTAAAGTCTATCACCATCCTGTATTTAACTTCTCCAGATGCGTCCATCTTCTTAGGCACCAGGTGAACAGGAGCGTTCCAAGGAGAATGAGACTCTTGTATTACATTGTCGTTTATCAATTGGTCAACTTGTCTGTTGATTTCGTTTTGAACAAACGGAGCCTGTCTATACGGTTTCACATATATAGGGTCTTCGTTTTTAGTCCTAATATGATGTTTTACCGAGTTAGTAAATGTCAAGGGGATTTGGTCACAGTAAAATATGTCTTTGAATTCCTTGCAAAGTCTATAAATTTTTTCACGTTCTTCTTCGTTGGTATGGTCAAGTCTGAGTTTAGTCAAATTGTCTTCAAGTAACTTGTCTATCTCTATGTCAGTATTATTTTTAGTAACATTTATTTTACATTCATTATTTTCATATTTAGTAACTGTAAAGGGTTGTATTATATTAAGTCGTTTTGGACTATCTGAAGTATTTTGGATTACTGAATACGCGTATCCATTTATGCAATTTATTATAGCGCTGGGCATACGCAGACCATTCTCGAATTCTTGAAAATCAAGAATAGCATCGCCTGAATATTGATTGATAGGTAACTTAACTCGTTGTTCTGTTCGCGGCGGTATATTAATTACATAATTTAAGTTGTTGTTAATTATTGGAATACAAGTTGTGCTAGTTGTTAATACTTGATTCTTTAAATCAATTATTGCGTCTAATTGTAACAAAAGGTCATTACCAATAAGTCCGTCATATTGTGCGTCCACATCATACAAATAAAATTTATGCCAAGCGTTGGTTACAAAAGTAGGTAACGGAGGAATTTCCACTACTTCATCGTGTCTACTAGAAGCGTGGGTGCTTACCACTTGAAAGTGTTCTTTCCTAATATATTCACTGAAAAAATCATAAGCCTTTTGAGGGCTGATAAATGATCTCATGCTACCAGTATCAATCATCATTTTCGCGTCTATTTCTTCTAAGTAAATGTAGGGAAGTTTTAAATTAGGATCGCAATTTAGTTTCAAGATTTCTTGTCTTCCATCGAGGCTTTTTCCTGAAAATTCACATTCAGACTGTCATTTGTTGCTTCTAATTTGTCATCAGGTATGTTACAATCGTTCGTGTCATTATTTACGTTATCATAGTAATAGTTAATGTCATTTAAGTAGTCATAGTCATTTGACGGATTATAATAGTTAAATTCATCCCAATAGGGTCCATATACATACTCGTAATCGTGCATAGTAAGTTCATTCAAATTAAAACCTTGTTGCTGCTTCGGTTGGGCTGTTCTCATAGATACGTCACTATCTTGATTTTGGGGTTTTAATACCTGGGGAAGATTCGAACCAGGCTGCGGTGGTTTGTAACCCAGTTGTTGCGGTAGTTTGTATCCTAACTGTAGGGGTGGTCTATAACCAAACGGTTGAGGTGGCCTATAGCCAAACTGTTGCGGTGGCCTATAACCGAATTGTAGAGGTGGCCTATAACCAAACTGTACAGGTGGCCTATATCCGCTCTGTTGAGCTGGCCTATAACCGAACTGTTGTGGTTGCAAACCCAATTGAGGCCGATACTCGAATACTGGCTTGAAGGGTTGACCTTGACCTAAAGTTTGAGGTATCTTGTTTTGCGTATTTTGGGGATTATTCAAATTAAATTTAGACTGAAAAGGTTTGTACCCCACTGGTTGGGTTAACGATGACTTTGAACTTGATCCCGAAATTTGATTATTACTATGAATACGGTTACGCATATTATATTGATCTAAGAAATTGACTTCTTCGAGTACGATGCTCAAGGCTGCTTCTAAGGTTGTAGGCGATTTAAGCCTAACGATACGCACCATATTTTCGGGAAGGTTGTACAAAAATACATTTAGAGCCGTATTGTTGTAGATAACCGACTTAGCACGTTTTAATTCCACGTCATCAATTGTATTCACCTTCGACATTAATAACGAGCGAACATTTTGGATTCTATTACAAAAATCTAAAAAGCTTTCACTTGAATTTATTTTTAAAGATTCTAATTCAATATTAATACAAGGTTCACTCCGGGGGTCTCCAAAATGTTGAATCAGCAAATCTTTGAACGCGGACCATGTAACAATATCTTCACGTTCCGATAAGAGCGCAGCTGCATCCTCTTTCAATCTACTTGTTAAAACATTAAAAACATAAAGATTTTGTTCTGTATTTCCCTTAAATCGATCAACCACGTACTGACATTTTCTCAAATAAAGGTTTAACTGTCTTTTATCACCATTATACAGTGGAATTAAATCAACAATTTCCTTTGGTATTGGTGCAACTGCAACTGTAGTGGGTGTCGTCATGATTATAGAGTAATGAACTGTACAGAGGTTGCAACTCGCTTTAAAATAATCCTATTAAAATTAAAATTCACACACACTTACAATATAACAAACACACAATTAATTAATCAGACACAAAATTAATTAATCAGAATACCCAATAATATGAAAAATAAACTTCGTAATACTTCTACTACAAAAATGTAAATTTAGAAAAAAAAATAGTTTTACCTTAAGAGTTACTTTATCTTACAATTATTAATTGAATTTACAGTTAATACTGTTTATTTTATTCAATTCAATCAATCTAGATTTGAACTTTAAAGTTAATGCTGAAAGTATGAACTCTCTAACATTGACACTACTCTATGTTTTATGTTCTAAGAATTGAACAGAGATAAGACCACATAATTTCATACAGAGTTATCAGCTAAAGACTAAACAATAATCTGTCTGTTATAATGAGCAAGTTTTGATCTCGAAAATAACATTTAAAACTTATGAAAAATATAGGAGGATTAGGGAACATAGGATTGGCGAAAAGATTTACTCACCAACCGCCCGTGACTCCCATACTCGATGATTTCTGCACTCACGCGATTTAAAAGAATATTTATTTGGTTCGAAGGATTTTCTCTGCTTTCGTAGATTTTACGCTTAATGTTTTCTAGTCGAATTTGGACGTCCGGAAAAACGCGAAACTACGGATTTCTACGAGAAAATCCTACCGGCTGCGCCACTTTTGGTTTCGGAGCGTGAGAAACCTTACTTTATATATTACTTAAATGAGTAGGTACTCAGGATTTTTACTGAGGATAAAAATGAGAACACGTACTGCCGATTTGGAGGCGACTTTTATTCTGATTCAAAATACATACAGGGCTCATCCGGTGGACATAGACCGCTGAGCTTGCGAACGACAGAGTCTAGACATAATAGATATATGTACGTACTTAATCTAGAGCGGACGGGTGAGGTGTATCTATAACTAAGTACTTACCAATACTTTGATATTGTTGACAATAACAACGAAAATTATTTTAATTATATCATTTACCTTCTCGTGACACTTGCACGTTTTCATCAACGGGATTCATTTGTGATTCTGTTGGAATCCTAATTATGTGTCGTCACGTCCGCCGAGCAGATCAGCGACTTAATTGTACGACGAAGTCACTACGCGCTGTAATTATATTAATTACATTCGAAAGCCAAGTAAATGAAAGATTAATACTGATAACATTTAAAACTGTCTCTGCGTAAATGTCCGTGTTCTTTACGCCCCTTTTCCTGTCATGCGTATTTTCGCCCGCCCGCGGATCTGGTCTGCTTGCGGGTGATAGCACGCTCCTGGCCACACGCAGGACAAAGATTTCGTTTGTCGCTGCATTAAGAGCGCCCAACCCCATCGAGCGAACTTCGACGCGAGCGTGATTGAATTTTTTTTTGTTTCAACCAATGCAAAGCTCGAAAACAAACGAGTGAGTGAGAACGCGATAACATCACAGGAAAATTGGCGCGCGGAAATTTACGTGAACATCGCTATGGGCCTAGTGTGATTATTTAATAATGCTAAGATAAATACTGTAAAAATAATGTTATTCGAATTTTTCAATAACTTAACTAGGCCTCTACGAAAGCGGTTTTGAATTATTCGTATTATTTATATACTTTATTTAAGCTTAAAGTTGCGCTAAAATTTGCTTAAATACTCGAATGTTTAGAGGGTCCTAACTTTCAAACCAACTTTTTTTATGGAATTCTGGCTTCGTACAGGCACAGGTAATAACAAAACGAATTAATATCATCCTGATTTTCTAAAATACAACCATAAATAGAGGAGTAATCACCTGTCGCCGTTTGTATGGAAGATTGACCGGCTTGAACAGCCTTAACGTGCGTGTCGCCAGTGACTAAACTCGTGCGTACTATAACCATGCGTGCGACCCGCGTCACAGTAAAAACAACACTGAAGGCAAGGCAGAAGAATGGCGCCCGCATTCGGTCAGCACGCACGCGGGCTACTCGCCCGCAGCCAATCCGGGTTCCGCGTTCCGCGCGCGTTCTGCCCGCATGATAGGAATAACATGTATGAAATGATAGGATGAGGGCAGCCTGCATGCGGACCTGATCCGCGCGCGAGTGAAAATACGCGTGATAGGAAAAGGGCCCTTCAGAAAGTGGTCAGTCACCTTTGTACCTTTGTGTAAGATGTATAAATAAATAAATAACAGTAGATACATGTAATATACAGGGTGGGAACGACGATACGACATGAAATTAAAATACTGGTAATACTAGTTCATAACAATATTTTGAAACTATCAAATAAATACTAAAAACGAAATTTAAAAAAAAAGTCAGATAAAACTAACCAAAATAAAACACCATTATGAAATATTGGTTTTCTAACTCGTGAGAATAGCGGCAACTTGTGGCGTCATAATTTAATATTATTAATGCTCAATAAAAATAATTACACCAAATTACCAAATACTACCATGATGCTTTTTTGTGCTATTGCCATCCCCATATGGTATGCTATTGTTTCTAATATAATAACATCGTGATTTCCCAGTGGTTAAGCCCGGCCTGTAATGCACGAGGTTGTCCGTTACGAGAAAGAACCAATATGAGTTTTTAATTTCATATGTAATTTTTAAGTTTTTCTTGGACAGGGTTGATATCTGTAAAGAAAAACGTGGTGACTAAACCTGTACTTATAATAACTTTACGTCTAAAATCTCCAATCCGCCTTGAACGAACGCGATAATCAATGCTCTCGTGCCTTCTGGGGTTTTGTCCTGCAATAGGACTATACTAGACTAGCATTGTTATTCTGATTCTGATTCGCCAGGCCTCTTCTACGGTTTCAGACATTTATTTCTCAAAAAGATTAAATATCACTTAATATGAGAAATACAAGGTAATCTTAAAACTATAAGAATTACTTACAAAGAAGGTTGAAGGTAGGTTGTGTGTGTACTAACTTACTCGTAAATAAGTAAGTTACAGTGTTGTGGGTAAAAGGAAAATGTGAGTGAACTATTACATATCGATTCTTGAAGGCAAGTCAATAGTCATTCTAATTCTGCCTCTCATAAACCCGCTGCAACCAAAAAAACACCAGGTACCAAACTTGTCACACAAATGGAATCGTGTGCCTGAACGCGTGGTTAATAGATAAGCCTAACTGGTGTAACCATAGATATTAACCTGGGGGCCAAGTCTGCTATTTTTATAATTTCGTCATTCCAACACGATTCCATTGTCATTTTGCTAAAAGTTCGTAATCTGCTAAATCCATAATGGTTGATCATTGGTCGGTCAATGGTCTCATAATAGAATTGTGTTATAATGACATTGTCCACAAATTTGAACATTTATTCATGCCAGATTTCATTTATATATATTTTTACATAATATTTATAAGTGTTATAAGAAATCAGAAGTAGTAAGAAGTTCGTAAACTAAGTCAGTCATTAATTTGTCATTATGTACGAGATTACCATTCTATATCATTTCTTTCAATGGACTGTCAGTGGTTGACCATTGGAAAGTCATAATGACGCCATTATATTAGTAGATTACTAAACTTGTCAAAATCCTGGGCCACAAGTCTGCTATTACAATAGTGTCAGAATGGTCTATAATTGATTTCATAATTGTTGATTTTGACAAGTTTGGTAATCTACTAATATAATGGCGTCATTATGAAAATCAATGATAGACCATTCTGACACTATAGTAATAGCAGACTTGAGGCCCTGCTTCCTTGTACAATCGCGGTCTGTTACCATCATCAGTTCTATATTTGACCATCAAATTCACCATGTGTGACTCACACGATGACCGTGATACTTACTCTGAAACTGGTTTTGTTCTAGACTTATTTTCCTGGCCTCGCAACTAGTTTAGGATAAACTAGTGTTATGGTGTGGTGTTGATGTAAAAATAAATAATTATTAGATATAATTTTCCTGTATTGGCCTAGGCGCTAGGGCTCTGGCCTCCAGCTGTTTTGACAATCAACTTCTTCATCATTCGGGTCGGCACAAGGTTTTAATTTAGAAATAGGTCATACCTTGGTGGAAAGATTAGCTAGCAAGGTTAGTACATTACGGCCCTGGGTTGCCCAAGATCTCTATTAATGCATACTTAACGTGACTCCCAGTAATCAGTAGGTAATTACTGCGATGACCCTCTACTCCACCTAATTTTTTTGATGGTAACAGGAACTTTAAATGGTTGTTCCCATTTCAGATCAAAGTAAAGATAAACCAGGACTAAACGCATAATTTGTGGCTTAATTCAAAAGTCTAGGCAGTAACTCCCTTTCCTGTTTTATAAATAAAGTTAAAGGTGCAATGGGGTTAACGTATTCGTGTGGATAAAAACCCCTTATTAATAAAGAATTAAACAAAAAAAAACAATTTAGGTTCACAGATAAGTAATATGATCAAGTTTTCCATTCCTTCCTTGCTTTCCGGTTGGCGTAGTGACTGAACGATTGGTTGCATCGCTGCGTGTCGCAGGCTCTGTTCCCGTACGTAACAAATATTTATTATTTATTATGGCCAACGGTAGTTGTTCCGATTTTTTTTTAAATTAGGACAAGCTCCCCACCCTATTCCCAAACCACTGTAACCGTAAGTCAGAATCGACAGTAGCGACCACCAAGAAAAAACGAAACAATGAAGTTTTGACGAGTCCTGGAGAAACGATTCGAGTGTCTTGGATCCCGCCTCAGATTATAAAAAAAAAATTAAAATACAAATTAAAAAACGTACACCTACAATTCGCTTCGCGCTGTACCGACACGAGTCAGTACAGCACGAAGCGGAGCATCGTTAAAAAAACAAATACTAATACAAATAAAAATTTAAAAGCGAATACAATCACGAGATGGTAGGTATTCGTTTTTGAATTTGTATTTGCTTTGGTGGCTTCACTCGCAGTGTTCCGCGCTGTCTATCTGCCTTTTGTTTCATAATCTGAGGATCCCGCAACGAAATTAATCAGAAAAGAACAGCGGAGGAGTAAGTAAAAATATATTTTCCATTACTTTCCATTATCAAGCAGGAGCAAGTGAGTGGGAGAAATTCCAGAGTGTGTGGCAACGTTTTTCACAAAATAAAATCCCGCTGCCAAATAAATTAAAGGGTTTTTACCGAATAAGGTCTTATTACACCAATCTTCAGCGATGTAATCTCGACCTCGTAAAACGTGACGTAGGCTCGATAATAAATTATTTATTAATACAATTGTCCTCTTTATTATTATGGGGTACATTTGGCAGGTCGGAGCGTGCCAAGGATGCGGGTCTGGCATCACGCCAACCGTGCCAGATGTTGCTAGCATAATTTTGAACACTTAAATTTTGTTTGGTCTTTTTTGGCAGTTACTCAGCTATGATTGCCTATATTTTAAGTGGTTAACGTTAACCCGCTGCGGCAACACCCAAATTGGGGCTAATGGTTTTTATTCTACGTTTTTTTAATGACTAGCTAATGTTGATTTTGTACAGAGGTTGGACATTATGGCGACGATATACGCCGGCGACCTTGAGCAACCAGAGAATCGTATGCGCTGCGTCCAAAACTTTCAAAGTTGAGTCGAAAAAATTAAATAAAAGATAGTACTCTTTAACTTAAAAAAGGCGTATACTAAAAGATAGATAATAAAATTGTCTGTAAGATAGTGTAAGTCTCGTTTAATTATACCTGGTAGATTTTGTGTGATTGTCAATGTTTTAATATCCGCGTCAGACACAACTTCACGAGTTAATTAAACTATTTAATATGAATATAATCAAAAATATTCACATACTAAATGATTAAGAGAATGCTCTAGTTTAACATATATTTTTTTCATATAATTTACACTATACATTTTGACGTGATTGTCAGTTTAAAATCTGTAAAAGTCGTTAATAGCCCCTTAATGTACGAAAATAACCATGAACATTCTTCAATCATCGTTAACTCATCAGTCATGTCTTGATTCAATTCTTTTGTCTCAGAATATGTCTGAGTCCGAATCCCTCAAACTTTCGAAGTGTCAACGTATGTAGTTTGAAAACCTCACACCACAGACATGTTCTTCTCGTCTTCATTCGCCATTTGTTCATCTAACGACACAGTCAGCCCACTATCATTTCAGATAGTTGACACTCTACAAACTCTAATGCCCGGTTCTTTTAAAGCCAAGAACGAATTGTTTCTATACGAATAGTCATAAATTGTACCAGGCGTAACTCAAAATATTTCCTTTAAAATACTTCTCGATATCATATCCGACGTTTGGTTACTAACGGATAGGTTTGTAACCATAATGTATGGAGACTTGGTTAAAGGCGTTACTTAAAAAATATTCTTCTGACTGAATTGTCAAAATAAAGACGTGTTACTGTTTCGTTTACTAGTCGAATTCGGTTAGTTTACCAACCGTTTCCATTTTATTTTAATTGACTTTATCTTATCCCTTAAAAACGTATTCCACTGACTAATCTTTTAGCTCGACTGTCACCATCGAAGTAGCGGGAATAGTAATTACGAAGAATTAAAACATTTAATTCAACTTCATATCTTGATTCTTTTAAAGGTTTTCTCCGTTTTCATAACTTGTTCTTTGGGCTTTGAACAAGTAATTAATTTCGCGCAAAATCCACAAAATTGCGTCTGGCTTCTCAAATGAGGAAAACTTATTATTGAATGTATTTAACTAGGTATATCAAAACTAATGTAGGTATATTTAGGAACAAAATGAATTGCTTTGAACTGGGGTTTCGATCGAATCGTTCCAATCGTCTCGGAGGATTAACTATTACTTAACTACTTGTGAAGTTGTGTAGTCTTAATTTATTGTAACAAAAGTTTTGTATTTATCGATCTACTTCGCCACAGCTTAGAAACGTTTGTAAAGAAGTTTCTAAAATCACTTTTAAATACATGCTTTCTTATTGAAACTCAACTCAAACTTACCTAAGTTCTTACACAGTCATATCCCCACCTGGGTATAATACCGACATTGTTCTGACTACCCACTCAACACCACTTCGAACTTCCCCTCTTAAACTTCAACGAAGAATTTATAATAACCAGCTCTTCGTTTTTTAAACAGCGCACGTGCGTTATTTAGAATACCTGACATTTTGTCCCTTCGAAGTGGAAAATGTTACTCTCCTATATTGCGAATTTCTTGTCGTCAACGTAAATTAACTGACAGTTGCAGGCACATATAATATATCTCCTTTTCCAGCCAAATATAAACTTTATGTCTGTCATGATAAGAAATATTTTGGTAGTGTATGTGGAGGTTCAAGTAGACTCATTTGAAAGGGTATTACGGGGGACGGCAAAGCCTTTGTTTTATGAAACTGAAAAAGGCTTGATGAAGAAAACAGGGCTGTGTTGGGACATCTGTATAGCTATGTGTGTCGAACTAACAGTGGATACAGGGCGCCTAAGGTTTTTCATCTCGTCTGCAGTCTTTTGTATTTAAGCTACATTACGTAATGTTGAAAGTTTCTCGAAATGAGAAGAAAATGAGACGTAACCAATGTCTGGGATCACTGAAGGAATTCTTTTCTTTGATTAAGATTACGTTTGTAATGTAGAAATTTGAAAAATGCAAAGCTTTTTCCAAAAACTTTAAAGCAAGTGTTACGCATTGATGTCTAAGATCGTAGATCCTTTCTTTCAAACGACAATGATTTGAGCTTAGTTCTCAGAAAATTAGCAAATCTTTCAATGATTATATTAGTTACGACAAACTAAATCAATATGCCAAATGATTACCTACCTAGTATGGTAAATGTAAATCTAAAAGTGCTGTCTAGAATTTATTTAAAACTAATCTGCGTTAAATATTCAAAAGTCAAAGTGAAATCTTAAAGGCCCTTTTGAACGTCTTAAAAGAAAAATTTAATCTAGTTGCCCCTGCCAAAAGGTAGTTCCGTATTGAACAGAATAGGCAAAAAACTACATACTTACTCTTTTAAAGATAACAATATTCTGTATAATTACAGTAATTTTAATTAAAACAATTACTATGAAAAATGGGAGACTGTTTAACGTGGAGTTATATTGGACTATTAAATACTTATACATATTTTAAACCAATTATAAACTAGGGGTATTAGGTACCTAATGCACGCTGGTAACGTTAAAAATAAGTAATTATTATAGCAATTTTCACGTGATGGATGTTATATACGTAATATCTAGGAAAAGGCAAGTTCATTCCTAATAGTTAGGTAATTACATTTACTTGACCTAAAAGATCTAGAATTAATTTTATTTAATATTTATTAATAGTAATATATCACATTATTACATGTTCGATTTCTCGTCAACATTACCTATTACATTTTCCTGCACTCAGTATAACGATTTAAACTTAATTTGCCACTGAATATAAGGTTAGTACTTAGTTAGGTACAAACGAAACGCCTATATAAAATTTTATAGCAATATGTCAGTTAAGCGGTCCATTGCGCTTTTAAATGCCGCAGTCGCTTTTAAAAATAAAATGTTTGGCGTTCCGTTATTTCTAAACGGGAATGCTTTATTTGATTCTTTTTTTACAGCATTGTTTATAGTTTAAAATAATAGTAGTTTTAAAGTTTAATTTCAGAACCGCACCATAATACAGACTTACTAATAGACTGACCTAACTCAAAACAAAACAAGCAAGTTTTTTGGAAAATCGCAAAAAAATATTTATGTCTTATTTAATGGCTCATGATTATGATGTTGTAACTCTGTCTAGGAACAAGATCGAAAAAACAACTGAGACAGAAAGATGGATGACGTCAAAACGTATCTATTTGTTTGTCGAACTCATTTTGGACCTAGACCGTAATCGGTAGTTTATTACTGAGCGTGCGATATTGATAAGATGTAAGTAAGTAAGTTTATTCATTTGTCCAAAGCTATTTTGTGCACTAAGCTTGGAGAAAATCACAGTTACTTGTTCCTTTTTAAAAGCAACAAAAGCTTCTATAATCTAAGTGCCGATAGAATCAACTAACCACCTTTCTAGTTCCGCAGCCGACGTCTGCTATGACAGGTGACCTCGCGCTCTGCTGACCTTGCATCACTGCTACACTACTGCGCTATAGTTAGCTAGTCGTTATGGCAGCTAAATCGAATACTAGATTAGCTTTCGGCACTAGATTTGTTAGACTGCAGGGAGTTTATAATTCTAGTGTGTTTGTAGATGAAGTTATAATGTTTTCGTTTCTCATTGTGAGTTGAATGCTTAAATCAGTGGTTTTCGTTAAATACATTTTGTATTAAAGTAACTTAGCCTCGATACATTTGCAAAAAAATACCTATTTACTCGTTAATCATGCATGCCTAAAATGCCTGCTTTCGGATTGTGCCAACATACCTTTTGTAAACAAATGTTGCCGATTAAGGAAAAAAGCAAACAGTATGTTTATTTATTTAAGGATTAAATGGCTCATATTACCATGCCTACTCGTAATATTTACTGAAATCCTTAATTTATTCATTTTAATGTTCTTTTTCTGCAAGATAAACTGACCACGTGACCTATATTCTTGTGCATAATGTTACGGGTAAAACCCGAAGTGCGGCTACACCTAGTTTAAACCGGCTAGAACAAGGTGTAGCCGGTAGCAGTTGGTTAAACTTAGGTGTAGCCTGAGAGCTCGGGACTTGGGGCACCAAACCATTGAGCAGAAGACGTCGGTCGACGACAGGTCGATATAGCCCCGCTGGGTGGGGTACCTATTTCTGTCTACAGGGTTTAAAGGAACCTAACCAAACCGTCTTCGGGATGCACCAGACGTCGGTGTGCGGCTGCACCTAGTTCTAGCCACTATGATGAAGGCTAAACCTAGTTCTAACCGAAGATAAATAAGATGCATCTAAGTTTAACCGCTTGTGGCCGGCTGCACTTCGTGTATTATCCGAAACATATCTAATAATAATAATAATATGTGGGGACATTTTCACACACGGCCATCTGACCCCAAACTAGGGAGACCCTGTACTATGGGTGTCAGACAGTTGATATACATACACAAATACATTTTTTTTTTGTAAATACATACATATATAGATTAACAACACCCAGACACAAGGCAAACACAAGTGCTTATCACACAAATGTTTACCCTGGGCGGGAATCGAACCCGCAACACGCTGCACAACAGTCGATCGCTCAGCCACTGCGCCAACCGTGTCGTCAAATCTATAAATCGTCAAATTTATATTAACTTATTAAATATTAGGTTGTATTGCACCTGCTATGTTATCTCTCCACCACCCTTGGTTGACTGCTAGAGAATGCCTAAGGCATTAAGTCCGCCTTTGTACTTTTGTGCATGAAGTATAAATAAAATAAATAACGTATTCGTCAAGCACCTTTTAGCTACCATGATTTTGGAAGCCCTTCTCTATCGCCAAAACATGATCATTCGCTGAAATCTAAAGTGTCTCTTTACTGTATCGAAGGGGAGGCTCATAGGCTGCTGCGCTGATGTAGGATACTAGATTCAACCGCTGGGTCGTGTAAAGTATGCTTAAAGATGGCTATACACATAACTGCAAGCACAGCAATCCTGCATGAGCAATCATTTTGCGCAAGCTAGCACATCTCCGTAAAGGATAGATCATTCACAACACAACACCATCCTGAAGACTTCCACTGTTGGACAAAGGCCTCCACCAAGGGGGGGGGGGGGGGGGGACTTGCCATAATCCCCACGCGTCTTGGGGATCGCAGTGGGGTTGTTAAATACACGGAAGCCGCTGCTGCCCGACTTCGGGATTTTCCCTTAGTCGCCTTGTACGACACTCTCGGGATGAAATGGGGGGGTGTTATTCTAGCCCGGACACCCCACGGGAGGATAGATTATCATCATCATCATATCAGCCTATTGCCGTCCACTTCTTAACGTAGGCCTCCCCAGATGTCGCCAACCAACCTAGCTTGGACAGACCGCAACCATCCGCTACCAGCCAACTTCTTCAAATCTTCGGAATGCTTTCACAGCATTATCAGCGAAAGCATTCAAACACTGCGGTCACCAGCCCGCCTGCGGGGTGACTGTGGGAAATCCCCTTAATGACTAGCGGCACATATAGGATAGCTGCTTCATAAAATCAGGATACAGGTGCTCTAATCGAAAAGAGCAGCATCACTGATGCGCAGAGTGAGAGACAGTCCCAACCAAACAGCTATCTGAGGAACTACCCTCAGATAGATTATATTTAGAGTCCTGTATGGAGGTATTGGATTCGCCTACATATAGGATAATTATTACAGTTTGTTGTTGTTTTATGTGTATTATTACTAACGTGGTTCAAGGGTCTCTGTGTATTACTAACATATTCTATGGACAACCTAGTCTGAAAAAAAATTATAAATAAAATAAAAATCTAATATGCTTGCACAAAATTACTGTCCCTTTAGGAGATTCTCAATAGCATCACTGAGTGCAACTCTACGTTTTTAAAAGGGTGTTCACAATAAACACTTCGTTAATTGCAGATAACAAAACAAAATCCTTGCATATGCAGTGTATGTACCTATTAGTATGTAACAACTTGCCTTGCGGTGTGAAAACCTTGTGTACACACATGGTCTGACTCCTATTCATACATACATGGACCGCTATTTAATAGTTAAATTATGTCCGCACCATATGGTTAGCGGGTCTCTGCTTATATCGCAGTAGAGAATTTGTTTGGAATAGGTATTAGTAGAATTGTTATTTTTTAAATAGAGGCAGAATGGCGGAAGAAAAGATTCGCAGTTGAAAAATTATAGCATCATTGCTTTTGGGTTGAGACCTTCTAAGCATAAGAAGCAACAAGAAAAATAATAATAATAAACGTTTATTTGTACACACGGCTACACATCTATGCATTTCCAGTATAAGCTGATCTCTAATTTTATGGAAATTCTATACAATCCGAGTTCAGCGTAAACTGGAAATGAATAGCTTGATGTGTAGCCGTGTGTACACAAAAAAAAACACATAAGTACACAAGAATTTAAAAAAGATTGTACAATAGGGACACATTAAAGGGTAAACTAATTACTCCTAAACTAGGTCAAAAGCCTGTGTTTTCATAGTTCCTGCAAATATAATGGCATACAAATTAAGCGTCATGCAAGTACTTATTAAAACAAAAGCCTTAAATTAAATACAGTATTTAGTAATAATAAATAATAATAATAATAATATGTGGGGACATTTTCACACACGGCCATCTGACCCCAAACTAGGGAGACCCTGTACTATGGGTGTCAGACAGCTGATATACATACACAAATACATTTATTTTTTTGTAAATACATACATATATAGATAAACATCACCCAGACACAAGGCAAACACAAGTGCTCATCACACAAATGTTTACCCTGGGCGGGAATCGAACCCGCAACACGCTGCGCAGCAGTCGATCGCTCAGCCACTGCGCCAACCGTGTCGTCGAACCGTAGTAATACAATTATTGTACAATTATTGTATTACTAAATACTGTTACTGTGTGTGTACTTGCATGACGCTTAATTTGTATTGCAATAACATTGTAACAATGTAATCAGGAGTTAGTAATAACTTCATCGAAAAGAGTGTCCGTGGTGTTTCTTGCTCGTTCTTCGCTGGATAGGGACCTACCTACGTTTTAACTTTAACTTTCTCACTAACTGACCGATTCCATAAAAATTCAAAAATGCCTGTAAATGGTTTCATCATCATCAGCCTGAGACGTCCACTGTTGAACAAAGGCCTCCCTCATAAAGGGGGGAGGGGTGCCATAATCCCCACGTTTGGCAGGCGTCTTGGGGATCGCAGTTAGTTAAGTACACGGAAGCCGCTGCTGCCCGACTTCCGAATTTTCCCTTAGTCGCTTTCGACGACACCATCGGGATGATATGGCGGGGTGCTATTCTAGCCCGGGTAAATGGCTTAATTGAAATAAATGCTTTGACTTTGAATCAAACAAACCATGGTCAACAAAAGTTAAACTTAATTAATAGTTAAACATTACGTCGACATCGGTTTGATTCAAGAAAACTTTTATTGCTTTCTGAAGTCTGTCCTAGATTAAATTCGAAAAGACAAAGTTCAATCATATTGACATTTAATAGCCGACCTATTTGTTGAAAAACATCTTCAAACCAGAGAGAAAAAAAAGAACAAATGGAGAAGTTCCAAGGCGAAACGGCGGCGTTCTCAATCGAACGTCGAGTTCGCTTCCGGTGGAGCCTACTTCCGTTCCCGCGCTGTTTCCGCCTTACTGGTATAACATAAGCTATGTTGAATTAACAAACTAATTGTATCAGTAATAAGCGTTTTATTTGCTTGCATTTTGCTTTTGTAAGAAGTATTTGTTAAAATTTAATATATTGTATTGTGTAAAGAATCATGGGGAGATCCATACATTCATTTGTATGAAAAAAAATCATTTAGAGGGTTTAAAATTCGGGCTCCATCTCGTTACCCATTTTGTGGCAGATAAGTGATATGAATCGTTGTTTACAATGATGGAGTTGAAAAAGTGCATTGATTAATCATTATTTGTGTCATAATTTTCCATACAACGATGCAACTTCAGTGTAAGAACTGCAAAACGACGGCTGTCAGTGTCACTGTTACTGTCAGTCGCGGTTTTGTTCTGAAATAATGAGATTTTCGTTAAACTATTCACTTTTAACGTCCATTTCTACTGCGGAGTTTTAAAAATATTGTAAATGCTTGAAGAAACTCTTTAGGTACCCAAGAGTATAAGAATGAGAATTTCAACTTCTCTAAACATCTTTATTTTTTTCGTACAAATCCTGCCATGATGCTTTATTAGTCATAACTTTCAGTACTGAAACAGATAAGAGTTAAGTTACGCCAAACTTAAAAACTAGTAATAATACTAGTTTATTATAGCCCCACTGCTGGGCATAGGCCTCTTCTCATACAGAGAAGTCACGAGCATTGATCACTACGTGCGCTCAAGGCGAATTGGTGATTTCAGACTTATATCAATTATAAGTCCAGGTTTCCTCATGATATTTTCCTATAAACACTAATTAAAGGAGCTATAGCAACTTTTAGGAATAGTAACATTCTTGTCTTTAGTCTCAATCTATAAAAAACTTAGGTAATAAAGAGGCATTTTTGACGAAATTATTGTCGCTGATGTGACACTGCGACTAAATTTTGATCGTTTATAATTACAAGAATTGACCTTCAGAAGTAGACTTGTGTTCTCTACCTCTAATTTCGACTAAGATATGAGATCTTTAGTTTTAGACACAACAATGTGGTCTCACACAGAAAGTTTTCTAACAATTCAGGCTTAGGTACAACTCAACGCCCTCTTTTGGTCCTCGGTTCCGAACGTATATCTCTCCTATCCAAGGGCGTTGTAAGGTCAACCGTGACTAGGTTGTCAAATGACGTCTTTGCGAATAGATTTCAACGTCCACCCAATGTTATATAACGGCTTTTGTTGGCTGGATAGTTGTTTTATAAGTGTGAAAAAGCTTTACGGTTCCAACGTGCACTTGGTGCACAAAATATGATGTGTACTTTTTAATAGTTTTGACTTTAAGTAAACCTAGAATCCTAAATCTAACTACTAGACAGGTCACCACTCAACAAGGACGATTTGCTTCAAGGATTAATAACTCCCTAAGATGGTCTGAATGCGGATAAAATCTCGCAGAAACTGGCAGATGCATTAATCCTTCTGAAATAGAACAAAGCACGTCTACAAATAGACGTGAACAGACACACAACTAATCCCACTTGTATGCAGAACCTAGACCGCCTCTGAGGACCAATATGTTTGATGACTTTTGTGTCTGGTGGATTAGATTTGATGCTACAATTCGTAGACAAGTCGCTTTTGCATGACAATTGAGTTAGTGACGTAACTTAGAAAGGTACAAGAGCTGCCTGTGCATTGATAAAAAGATGGTGGAGAGGTGGTTGAGATTTCAAATAAAGTTCGAGAACTTTTTAATCAAAATTACTTAGCAATACATATTTTATTTTCACCGAAGTAAAAAGTCTGGTGGTTTTGCCGGTCCGGTTTCAAAATAAACCACCAACTTAACTTGCGTACATACCTTGTTATTTTTATATTAAAGAAACATTTTTAACCACGGCAGATCTTTAAGAAAGTTATAAGCACAACGACAATATCCGTTACTCTGGTGCTATTAAAAACTTTCTCGATTTTATTTTAATGTCGCCACTCACTAATGATATAAAATTATAATTACTTTTGTTCGCAGACAGTCTTCCTCGGTGTTGACAACACTATCGTATTCCTGGCACTGTTGACAAGGAAACTTCAGCTTTTGATGTTCTAATTAACACCTGATATGACGTACCTACCTACTTCTCGCTTAAGTTTCTTCAAGGTTTAATAACAATAACCTCTATCTTTCGAACCAGCAGGAATTGTTTAAGTAAATGTCAGGAACAAAATTTCTTCCACCAGAGACTAACCTGGGTACACTTAACACACCTACCTACATTTAACTATAGACGTTATTTGAATGTCTTCAATGGCTTGTGCCCTTTCGTGCCTTGTATCTTGAAGATAAGTAAGTCAAGATACTGTTTAAAAAAGAAATGGATGACCTTTTTAATTGTAAGAATTTAAAGCGATTAATCAACGACCTTACGCACTATTAAGGCTTCCTCGCTATGTAAGTACATACGTACCTAATGTATAAAAGCTTAATCCATTTCGTAGGATTAGCGTTTCTTGATGCTGCAACAACAAAATCAACAACAATTCACATCATTGCCAGAAGTCACTGATATCCCTTATGATTTTCAATTTTTCAACCAAATCTTTTTTCCGTTTCCAGAAAAGGGCATGTACCTCGGCTCGCCCTGCGAGTTCACCTGCAACCCCAAGCTTATGCACGTGTACTGCGACCCGACCACCGCTTCCTGCCAGTGCGACCCCAAGCACCCTGTCTCCGTCGGCGTGGCCCAGGGATGCGCTAAAGGTATACATACATTTTGTAACGGGACATAACCTAGCTCTTAGTTCGCAGTAGGACAGTCGGAAGCTTATAGCTGTGGTGTATTGGTTAAATAAAAAACACAGTTTGAAGCATTCAAGCACACATATAGATTAACAATAATATAATAGCACATCACACACCACATCATCATTCACTGCTGTCATCATTTACTGCGTTCGAACATACGCCACGATCTTCTCAACCTTCGTGGTGCGATGTAGCCGGGACACATAGAGCTACGTCGTAGGTGTTGCCGGACGCAGCATATTGGGTCCTACTAGCGCGGTCCCGTACTGGTTCCGGCTAGGAGGCTTCTTCCTCTCCAGTCTCCACCTTATTGACGAAGCCATCCTTATTGATTTAAGTTGACGTATATGATCATTTTTATCCCGTTTTTGTGTTTCTGTGGGATAAATTAGGTCTTTGACTTTATTTAAATTCGTGGGAAGAAGCTAGTCCTTACTATGTTTATCCTCATTAAGATTACAGTGGTATAAACATATCTGTGAACCCTGTGTGTCTCTGTCTGTGTGTCCTGCACTAATCTGCAGTAGGTATTCACTAGAAATTGATCAAACTGTACGCTTGATTCGGTTGCGTACTAATTACTATGCATATCAAAGGACCACGTTTGGTTTCTAGAGGTTGCGCCAAAATCAATGACATATAATTTTAAACTACTTTAGTGTATGTGACTACGTAAGTAATGCATGTTCACATTCGGTTTCTGTTTTAAACAAATATTTTTTGAATACATCGTTTAAACCTCGACTACGAGGTTAACCAAGAAGTATTTGCATAAAATTAATATCTTTGAACTCGCAGTATTACCGCGCAAGACAAGTAATTTTCAATGTGTTAGATAACGTAGAATATCATTGTGTGTGTGACGTTCTATCGACCTTTACTTATTTAAACACAATAGCACCACACATACACCACACAAAGCCATTTTGACATTTGACATCACGTTTTCAAAATGAACCTTCAGTTACAGGGTCACGTGTGCCTTTGGACTGATACCTTAAAATTATATTACACGGTTGGAACAAAATTGTTCAATCGCTTCAAATATTTGTACGCCTCCGAGTAGCAACTCTCAAGGTCCTCTTTACCCCTTTTGGGCCTTTACTTTGTTCGAAACTTGGGTGAACAAGTGATAGACTAAGTTCTACAAGTATATAATGTTTTGTTGGATTCCGTCGGAAAATTCGGTGTGCTGTATTAAAACAGCCGTATTTTGTTTTGATTTAGGTTTATGTCAAAGGAATTATGAGACACGTGGAGAGTAACATATCGCTTTTAAATACGATAATACTTTAAAACCCTTTCCTCCAATTTACAGCTAAGAAATTGGGTGAGCAGTGCTTCTATCGCGAAACGTGCAAGGCATTCGACACGCATGCATCGTGCGTGCAGGTCAACCACAATGCATACTGCCAGTGCGACTCCGGCTACCACCAGACCAGCCACACCAGGCCGACGTCGAGAGTCTTCTGCACTGAAGGTAACGCTTTGTCGCTTTTATTCCTTCGTTATCTTTAACACTGAAATGAGAAGAATTAGATTTATTGGAGCATAACCGTTGGCAGTATTTGTTTGCGCCAAACAATGCAAATGTACAGAAGGCCGCAGGCGTGCCGCGAAGGGCATTATACATAAGCCTAGCAGTAGACGTCTATCGGCTTTTAATATGCTAACGAAAATGATTCAACAAAGTTAGTATTGCATTGCAATTATTGAAAGATAGACCCTCCTAACATTCATGAGACCGTTTCTGCAAGTATCAACCATTTTCAATTCGGAATCACGGTTGGCGTGGTAGCTAAGCCATAAGCTGCCGCGCTGCGTGTCAATTCCCGCACAAAACAAATGTTTGTATGGCCTACAGGTAGTTGTACCGAGTCTGGTTTGTTTTGGTTTGGTATTAGTGTGAGTTTATATGTTTGTAAACACATAAAACGATACAGGAGAAGGCCAATACCCCAATTTTTATATAAGGACCACGAGCTTTTCCACAACAACAACAGCAATAAATCATGTAATTTTTTGAACGTTCCTTCCAGACCTGGTGTTGCTGACGGCCGATATGCCGACGCTGCTGGGCGTGGCGTCGGGTATCTTCGTGCTAGCCGGCCTACTGTGCATGGTGCTGCATTTGTACACGAAGGCGCGGTACCACCCCACGCACTTGGCCGACGCGAGGCTCACGCCGCCTTGCCTGTACTCGCTTAATGATACAGGTCAGATTCTAGTCTATCACATATTCAGGCAAGGCATAGGTAGACTATCTTAAAAGTAAAGCTAGCCATTGCTCACACCACCACTCTTGGTGTTCTTAAAGCTAGCCAGTTGGCTCGTGAGATTAATTGAAGTGCTAGACGTATGATTACTTGGGCTTAGAGATTTGAAGATTTGAAGCCTTCTTTTAAATATAAGTAACAGTAAGTTTCCTGCTATAAGCTATGTTGTGTTGCACTGTCGGCTCATGTATGTGGTGCACTCGGTTGGTTCTGTTGGCGCGCAGGTGGCACGCTGAGCGCGACACGCGCCTCCTCCCGCGCGTCGTCACGTAGCGGCTGCACGAGCGGCACGCTGGAGCTGGAGAGCTCGGGCGGCGGCTCACGTCGCGCGTCGCGTCGCGGCGGCGTGGCGGTGTCGGCGTCGCGCGCAGGTGCGGCGCGCACCGCGGCCATCTTGCTAATCTCGCGCCACCTCAAGGCCGTAAGGCGGGACGGCGGCGCGCACCCGCCTAAGTGCGCCGCCAAAGGTGATCTGGATAATGTATGCGGCGCGGTCCCATCATCTGCACGTCTGGGTGTCCGGCCGGCGGCGGCTCCCGCGCTCAGCCTCAATGCAAACCTGCTCCGCCTTGTCGGAACCTGAACCAAAAGCTCAGTTAACTCATGATTTATAAGTATAGAGATTTCAAGAAAAACAGCGAGCGAAAATTTTAACTGCGTCTGCTTGGAAGTGAACTCTAAGCGGCCCCTAAAAATGCTCGGTCCATAAAGAATTGGACTAGTGTCATAGCTGGGACTCAGTGACCGCAGCCCAACATTCAGTTTGCAACAGCTCTAGGATTCCTGACATGAATCAAAGGACTTTAGTAACTCCCTAGCTTTTTTTTAGCAAGCGGAGTAGGCTGAGCATTGAGGAGGAGTCGCGGGCGCATGAGACGTCGTCGTCGGCCGTGTCCGTTAGATGTTGCGTCTCGGTGTTAGCGACCAGGACTGACTCCAGTCTGCGACTGCTCCACCACAATACCACCGAATATGCTGAATAGATCCCGAAATCCCACTTTATACAATATAAAGCTACATGTTGCATCTAATCATCATCTTCAGTCTTTTAGGTATGGTCCTCGTCTTGTATTTTTGCAGAAGTCATTATTATCTGTTACATCACTCAGTTAATGTTAATGCTTTAAGTATTTTTACTGCTAGATTTGATGCAATAAATCCAGAGTCTTTACCACTATTGGTGCCACTTATTTAACCTACATTCAATTTCGAATAATATTGAAATATTCCACTTCCATGATTAATTCAAACAGGAAAATCATTTACTATTTATATCTTGTTTACGACTACACTACAATTACTGATTTATTTGTGATTTTTTTAAATTTTTGTATCAAATTAGACATTTTCCGAAGCTGGTCCTTTCGCCCCTTGAAATAGTCCTTAGTCAAATGTCCCAAAACATTCGTAAAACTTGTTTCTTTTTCCCTATAGCTAGATAACTCCCTCTTCTCAGCATATTCGGTACGTGACATTTCTGGCGTAAGTACAGCTTACTGTGTGTGAGGCTTTACTCGTGATTGGCTGGGCTTGATGGAAACGTGGCGCGACAGTCGCAGGATGAAGTGTTTTGGCGGCGCGAGCAAGATGGCCATGGTCCTTTCTGTCTATCTCTTTCCCACACGCCTTATTTATATGTGCTAACGAAACTGAAGATGCAAAAACATGAGTTGAAGATGGCAGTGTGTGCCAGAATTAAATGTATGTATAATCAATTTGCTTCACACTTTACACAGTGCTGCATGGAAGTTAATCGCTTCAACAAATACCATTTTCTACTAATACAATGAATAAAGGAACACAGACACTTTTCTAGAATATTTTAATTTATCTAGCCAAATTCGTCAAACACACACACAAACTTTAAGCTTTTTAAAAATCAATAAGCCAGACATCAACGCTGAGGCCAAGTTCATGCAATCAATTCAGAAATACGCCACAGTTCACACGCTTAAATTTTGCAGTTTACCTCAAAGATCACAATTTCTGCGATTGACATACATGTAGTACTGTTCGCAAGCACAATCGGAGGTGGGCGAAAGCTTCAGTTTCATGGGCCCAGCTCTCCTGACGAGCTCCCTCCCTAAAACCGTTACTGGTATGGGAAATGTCAAAAATGTATGGGGATCCTCATACTCTATTGATGTTTCTATACCGCTGATGATGTTGGAGAGTGACGTCGTCGAGGTGGGCAGCACTGCTTCTTCGCTTATATCTGTCAACACCTCACTGGCTGTGCATGTAAAGGTTCGCTTTCAGTCACCCTATACGTTTTGTGGAGCCCAACATAAGTACAGACAAACACGTCCGTTGATAATTTTTAAAATATATGAAATAGGAATATTTTTCTCAAACTTTGATTACTTTCAAGTTTCTTCTGATTCCAAACATTTGGACCATTTTCAATCACCTAAACCTCACCTCACCTTCTAACTCTATTTGTTAGATATAAGACGACTGTCATACATAACTGATTTTATTATTCATTTCAGACATCTCTTTGACAACACTTAAAACACTACTAGGTACAACGGTAACTGCTGAAAAGGTTGAACTTACCAAAGGGTTTTCTGGTTTTTATACATGAGTATTTTGGCGTAATCCGTAATTCCCCTCCAAATATTCTTTACTTAGACGAAATCACTCAACGCATTCCCGTAGCACCTACTTACATTAGTTGGAATAAAGTAATTCATCACTTAGGTAATACCTACATGTACCGAATGATTTCCACAACGTAGTTAGATAGGTACTTACTCTGGTCTCCTCATGTTTTGTATTTAATTGTAGGTAATTTGTTCATGGCTACACTGCTTTGCTATATTTGTTCGTACATGTTGTTAACTATTTAATTATGAAATTAAAAACATTAAAATAATCCCAAATTTGTATCTAGTTCAAATTGTAACGATAACAGTAAGCTTCCACAACTTTCCACATCTGCTGTACATTTCCTAAAACTCTTTAAAAAGAAAACAAGCAACAATGGCTTCTCACAAAACACAAAAAGATACTAAGTAAATAGATCGCACGCATCACCTGTCCCCTTCTAATCTACATGAAGTTCTAATGCTGTCCTTTTTGCACAGGTTCGCGACGTCCAAGTCTAACCTCTGTGCAGAGCAGTTCATCGTCTATCCGAAGCTACAGCGCAAGGCGATGGGAGAGAGAGAGAGAGCAGAAGGAGAGGAGACAGATGAGCATGCGGCTCGCTCAGTTGCACGACAAGATGGCGGCGGGCCGAGAAGTGCCGAAGCACGCACCGACGCCGTCACCGAGGTCACCGAACAACTCTACAGATGGACTGCTACCGTCTGTATGTGAAATTAGAGAAGTATGATCATTCCTCTTGTCCTAAGTAGTGGAGACGACGAAAGAAGGTTAGATGTGTCTAATTTCACGAAAGCCAGTAATAGACAGCACTTTCTTTAATGCTTCTTACCTAGCCAGGTAAAATGATGCAGGTTCTTAGTTAGGCCTCAATGAAGCAGTTAGATAAGTATGAAGAAAACACGCTTATTTTTTAAACAAATTTGCCATTAAAAATTTAATAAATTTTATGTAGATGTCTGTTAAATATATTTGCGGCCAATTTTCGTGAAATTAGACATTTATTACACATTCACTACAACAGTTGACACCAGTCCACAGCTCCTTTTAAAGCTAGACCCTTGAATTACACAACATTCACAATTTTGCTCCCTTATACGAAAACTGAGTCATATTTTTCCTTATACTTGACCCAGATCGTCTTAAACCATTTTTTACCTTATGTGCTTGTTGTTATGTGTAGAAGAAACCCTAAGGTTCTTTAGTAAAACCAGGGCAGCTACCAAACCAAAAAAGCCCCATCGTAAGATATGTATTCGACGCAAACAATTTCAACTACCCTAAAAGTATTTATTTCGTTTGTTACTTAGCTTTTTAACTTGACGTATCTACACAATTAGGTACACGAAGACATTCCAAATTAGTCCAATTTAGTAACTTAAAAAAAACAGATGAACTTTGAATATTTCAGCAACTATAGTAAAACGACATTTTTGTTTGTTTCATAAAAAGGATCTATAATGGTCCTTACATCCGCAAATCAATAAGATTATCAACTCAAAACTAAAAAAAAACACTAAATTTCTTAAATGCTTAAAGGAAGGTAAAAGTTGTTTCTCGAAACTCCATTACAGTTGATCACAAACCCGGAACAACAGTTGCAAGGAGTCGACGGGCCATGTTCAAGCTCCTCGCTTTACTGACACCAGGCCCACGGAAAGACGACCAGGAGGTCTTTGGACTCCCTGTCGTCAGACGGCTCACCGGCCATCGCCTGGATGTAGACCGTCAGACCACCTCAACATATGGAATGACTGAACTGTATTACCGACTAAGACGTTTAGTGTACGACCATCGAAAAATCGTATGTAAATAGGTGACGTATCCAGTGTTTCTAATGAACTAAAACATTAATGATAATAATGACCCCTATAAGAAATCTGCATCAGGTATAATAGTAAGCCTTGATGACATCCCAGTTGTTGATAATATAAGTAAACGCTTATTGCTTATAGTTAGATCAAGAGGAGTCCCGGGTCCGTTCATTATGTTGCTTGACATCGTGTGTTGCGTATCTGGTGAGACTCGAGTCTTCAGCACTCTCGGGGTTAAAAAAGCGCGCGTGTCGACCTCTATTAATATAGAACGTTCGATACATAGGCGTGAGTATATTTTCATATACAAACATACCGATGTTTCATTGTTTTCTGGATTTTTTATAATGCGTTCAGGCGCATCGCGTTACATCTAATAAAAGACATAGCACGCAAAGCGTTACACGATAATGATCCTCGCAAGTTTGGCAGGGAACTGTATCACTAAATTGAACTCTTTCTCTCAAATTTATTGCGAACATTATAATATACAATTCAAGAAATCTGTATTTCTTACTTCTAATGTGGGGAGTATTTTCTTTGGCAGAATGAACGCAATATTATGTTACATAGTGTACAGGCTACATCCGGAGCTGTTTACTATGCGGACCTTGTGGAAACAAGAGTTAATTTCCGTGCGTTCAAGCGTTTTTACCGTACCTAATACTGGAATCAAATGTAACAGATCACATTTTAAGACCTATTAAATAATGTTAATTGTAATCCGTGGTGCTTAGCAATTGGGCCTCCCGCAGTTGTAAACGTCCCTTTGTGCCTATTGGTTTTGTCTCTTGCTTGATTTGGAGGAAAGTGGAAAATATGTTTTTCTTACTCCGCTATTCTTTTCTAATTAATCTCGTTGCGGGATCCAAGACAGTTGTAATGTTTCTCCGGGACTTGTCTGCTGGATTGCCTCGACGCTTTTCTAGTGGTCGCCACTGTTGATTCTGGCTTTCAGAATTTGCAATGGTTTAGGATGTGGCGGGCATGTTTCTTCCTTCTAATGAAATTGTAGAAGGAAGAAAGTAAGTAAGAAAGATTTCGAAATAGGGTTGGGTAAAGAAAGCACAGCTAGTCTAGTAGCGGATGCAGACAAAGTCACAAATAATTAAGGAGCCTAAATTCTTTTTTGGAGTTTATGCTTATTCTGTAACATATTTCATACAGCTATGTTATTCTGTAAGAACTCACTCCAGTTCTCACTTCTGATTCCACGGTGAAAACTGTTTTAGGTATTCTGTAACTCGATAAACACTACGCTAGCGCCACTGAGTGACAACATAGGTGAAGCGAACTATTATTACGTTACTATTTTAGCGAATACCAAATACTTTTCAATTCAGGTAAGTGAAATCGGAAATGAGATAGTATTCGAATTCGCGGGTTGCACTGCAGTTCGAACAGTAGTTCACCCGTGAAAATGTAACAAACTCAATGTAATTTCTAATATTCGTATGGATAGTTACGATTCCAATTCAAGCGACATAATGAAGGGATCTCAAATATTCCAGAAAATAAAGGTTTAAGACTAGTTACCTATAGTGTTGTAAAGAATAAGATATTAACATAATTAACAAAAAAGTTGTTATTAAGCGCATTTATAATATTATGATTTGTATCGGTTAAATGTGAACTTTAGATTTTTAGATAAATGTAATTACCTACGCAATAAGTTGATGTTAAAACGAAGTTTATTCATTTGTTAATTATTATTATAGTAGGTACCTAAAACGTGTGACGATGATTGAAATAATGTGTTTTGACAGAATTTTCAGATTATTTTTGAAACATATCGTTTTTGTAAGTATAATATTGACTGTCAGCAACGGCTATAATAATGTTTATAATTATCTACTTTTACTAATGTACCTGAATTGTTGGTTTCGTTTATAAGTGAATTCAATACATTTATTTTGTTTATTGAAAATGTTTGCGAGAAATTAGGCTTATTAATTGTCATGGGAAACGTCAATAATACAGTTATTTCCAGAACCAGCCGGTGAATGTGCGAAATAGATTGCATAGAAGTTGCACAAAGTTTTTAAAGTACCATTTAAAATCCGTAAAAATAACAGTATTATTGAGTTTTACGGTAAAACATGTACATTTTAAGGTAATATAGGTTTGGAGTGATTGCGATGTGGCTCCGGCCAGGCCTTATAGTTCAGGAAACTGGAACACGGACGTGTGTGCTGATTGATAATGCATAGTAACAAAACATTTTGTACTCGTAATGTAAATAAATAGTTTGAAAAATAGTTAATTTAGTGTTCGCTTGCTGAAATTGGTTGTCTGACACTGTCTGCTTATAATGCGAAATATTTTTATCTCTTTATCATGTCGATAACGTGTAGACTGTAGATAGTCAGTCAAACAATAAACATTCGTCTTCCTTCCTTGTACGTACGTCATTACTTTCAGATTGTCTTTTACTTCATATATTTTCACCCTTACAGCTTTAAACTATCCAACCTTCCCTTTTTTCTTATCTTCTCACTTACACGCATTTTTTAAAATCAAATGAGAAGAGCTTCAGTCCTGTCACTTTGTGCTTTCCTCTCTTTGTTCGGTTATATTAAGCTATTGTTTTTTAACAATCACCTTCTCGGTCTATTACATGACTGGAGGGAAGAATTACCTAAGGAGAGCGGTCTCTGTGTATCAAAAAATGTTCGTTAAAGTGTGTTAAAAATAAGGGTGGCGCTACAATCGCGACCGGGTATAAATTTTCTAATCCGGCGTTCTTCAGTACGTCAACAACTGCTAAATTCATACTATACATTGTGTCTACACTAGCGCCATTTTGGCGGGTTTTGGAACTGTTATTTACTGCTTAAAACTGAACACTTTTTCAACTTTCCGCCCATATCTCGTCTCTCAGATTTAAGAATGGATCTTGTTTTGTCTCTATCTTGTGACTTTGTCCTCAAGCCGTTAAAAAACATCTTATGCCCCTAATTAGTGGAGGTTGAGAATTTTGACTTCCTGACTGTAAATCCCATATGATAGCCGGGTGAACCTTTCCGTGTTGGATTATTAAATAGCATCTCTTGTAATGATAGAATGGAAATGATATGATTAGATAGGATAATTGAATCTAATTATCTTCTCATTTTGCTATTGTACGTTTAGTTTACTTTTCATTCACTACCTAACAATTATTATTTCATTAATTTAGTGGTACGGGTAAGATTACTTGATTTCTTATATTTTCTTTTGTCTAACAATGTTTTTCATTAACAGCAGACAGTGAATGATAAATTCAATTTAAATTCGATCAAATTATGTAATCGTGATAATAAATCGTAGTCATTTAAAGAGTATCCCGTTGTTTTGTAATAGCACAAATTGAACGCGGTTCTTGTAACAAAATACTATGGATTCGACGTCGGGTATGTTGTGTTATCGCTGTTTGCATTGCCAAAATAAAATGTCAACTGAAACTATGTGGTTTTATTTAGTTTTATACAACCTCAATATTCTAGAATACTCTTTGGCAAAAAGAACGCAATATTATGTTGGATAGTGTACAGGCTACATCCGGAGCAGTTTATTATGCGGACCTTGTGGAAACTAGAACAAATTTCCGTGCGTTCAAGCGTTATTGCCACACCTATTATTGGAATCAAATTTAATGTAACAGCTCACTTTTTTTTAGGGCCCATTAATTATGTCAATTATAATCCGTGGTACTTAGCAACTGGGTTTCTCCCAGTTGTAAACGTCCCTTTGTGCCTATTGGCCTAGTTCTGTTCTGTCTCCTGCTTGATTTGGAGGGAAGTGGAAAATATGTTTTTCTTACTCCTCCGCTGTTCTTTTCTGATTCATTTCGTTGCGGGATCCAAGACAGTTGAATCGTTTCTCTGGGACTCGTCGGGCTTCATTGCTCTGGCGCTTTTCTGGTGGTCGCCACTGTTGATTCTGGCTTGCAGGAGTTACAGTGGTTAGGGAATAGTGTGGCGGGCTTGTCCCATAAAAAAATCTAGAAGAAAATCCGTTCATAGAGAAAGAAACTTAGTAACGCTGCATTATTCTTTTTTAAGAACGTATTATTGTCTAAGCAAAGACTGTAAAGTCACTGTGTATTGTTGATTCTCACTTTATTTAATAAAATTGAACAAACACCAAGCCCCATTGAGTCAATATAGAGGATGGCAGAAAATTCAATCGTCTGGATTTTAGAAGTTGATCAATATTTTACATTTAGGTTCAGAACTCCTCATGAAAACACGACCGCTAAGTGTTTGGTATATAATTTTAACCATTCTTCAAACCAGAATTGGAGTAGGGACCTAAATGATTAAGTGATAAGTAGGTATCTTGAAAAATAAGACGGAAGCAAACAGTTTTAGGGTAGGTACCGCACAAGAGTCTAAATTAATAATAATAATATAGCAGTCATTGTGCCGATTGTCGCGACGGCCAATGTGATCATCTCCAAGAGCCTCGACCAACATCTAAGGAGGCTCTTGTTAAGCAGCTGGATCAAGGGCTTGATACAGAAAGCGGTACTCCTGGACACGGTGCGTACACGCTACTATTTATTATATTTTTATACGAATATTTAAAATTGTAATTTATATTATATATCGCAACCGCCTACATAGTCCGCACTTCCACGTCTCAGCGCGTATTTTGCGTATAATTTAACTTATATAACTTAAATTATCTTCATTAACATTTAATTGTATTTATTTAATTGTTCCTGATATTAAATAGCTAAACTATAGTTATAAAAATCCTTTACGCACTGGTGATTTTATGAAGGTCTGAAATAATTGGCAGGCTACATTTAAGCCTGGCTGGTTTGCTACAATTTAAGCCGGTCTGATTTTGGCTGAATTCCATATACTCCTCTCTATGACGACAAAGAAATTCCAGAAGAAAAATCATATTTGGAAATATGAAAATTCGGAAGGAGCGGACGATGTAAGATGCGCTGACCGATGATGAGTCATTCAAGATTTTGGATTCTAACTAGCAACACGATAGCATATCTTAAAAGTCTAGCAGTCCACAACCGGGAGTCGGTAATAATCTGCAACCAAGCCGTTGAGCTGACGCGTGCCTGCAGCTCCCAGGGCGGATCCTACTGTTAGGTCCGCCTGGGACCTCCGTTTCAGGACTCTTCGGACTGATCCAGATTGCCGGCCAGGCTGGAGCTTGGCGACGCTACTTAACTTCTTATAGTGCGTTTAGGTTAGTCTACAATCAAATTCTGTTTTTGTATCCACCCCATCTTTTTATAACTTATTAAATTTTGCGTAATATGCAAGTCTACTTAGCTTTTTATTATATAAGACCTAGTAGATTTGCTACATAGGTACCGCAGTTCTTTTTACCGCAGTTTTGAAATATTTTTTAGGGGCAACTATTGTTAAAGAGTGTTGTTTCGTGTAGCTATTAATTAGACCAAGCTTTAACGTTTTTTCTGAAGATTCGCATCATTATTCATAGAGAAAGACACTTAGTGATGCTGCATTTTTTTTTTAAACGTCTTAGCATAGGTATACTTTGAAGTCACTGAGTATTATTGATTCTCACTTGAACTATTTAAACTATTGAAACTTTTTAATAAAATTAAACGAACACCAAGCCCCATTGAGCCAATATAAAGGGTGGCAGGAAATTAAATCGCCTGGATTTTTGAAGTAGATCAATATAATTTTTCCCAATCAACATTGAACCTGCTTTAGCGATAAAGTCGAAAATCTATTAAAGAAATTTGACAGATTGTAGCAGCTTGATGTGCTGGCGTTTGTACCTAACTCCTCATGAAAACACGATCGCTAAGTGTCCATGATAGGATCTAGATAATATGTCTATGGTTAAACATAGTAAATCTATGGTAAAGCTTTTCGGCAAATCAAAATAAAATTTACTGAAGATCTGTGGGGTATGTCTATTAAAGTTTGTACATCTATATTAGAAACAATAGCACCTTATTTGGCTTTAATATTTAATATGTGCGTAGACCAAGGTGTTTTCCCAGATTTAATGAAATTTAGTAAGGTCATACCTCTTTTCAAATCCGGGGATAGTAAAGATACTAACAATTATAGACCCGTGTCCGTGTTGCCGGCTTTCAGCAAGGTTTTTGAAAAGATTATGCTTAATCAGATGCTTGCTCATTTTAACACAAATGGCATATTACACGATCAACAGTATGGTTTCACCAAAGGGCATTGTACGACTGACGCCGGTGTCACTTTATTAAAACACATATTTACTGCGTGGGAGGCACAAGATGCCATAGGAATCTTTTGTGACCTCTCCAAGGCATTTGATTGCGTAAATCACGAGACATTAATTCTAAAACTTGAGCATTACGGACTAGGTAAACTTGCGCTTAGTTTAGTGAAATCTTATTTAAATGATAGACAGCAGCAAGTTCAAATAAACGGGGTGAATTCACATGGTTTAAAAGTACAAATGGGAGTTCCACAAGGCTCAATTTTAGGTCCTTTCCTCTTTTTAGTTTATATTAATGATCATCCCCGGTTATTCAAAAACCAACCACAAATGGTGTTATTTGCCGATGACACGTCATTAATTTTTAAAATAAATAGACGGGCTCAAAATCTTGACATCGTAAATAACGCCTTACTGGAGGTACAAAAGTGGTTCACGGCTAACAATTTAGTATTAAATGGAAAAAAAACTAAGTGCATCAGATTTGCTTTGCCAAATGTCAAAAATAGTGAGTGTGACATAGTATTGAATAAAGAGAAACTGGAATTCGTCGATAAACCCGTTTTTCTGGGATTGACGCTCGACTCAAGGCTACAATGGGGTCCTCATTTAACATCTCTCGCAGGACGGCTAAGTTCGGCAGCATATGCTGTCAGAAAGATCCGGCAATTTACTGATGTGGATACCGCGAGACTGGTCTATTTTAGTTACTTTCATAGTATTATGTCTTACGGTTTTTTATTGTGGGCAAGAGCTGCAGACATCGATTCTATTTTTATTCTGCAGAAAAGAGCTATCAGAGCCATTTACAATCTGCGTATGCGCGATTCTCTAAGGGAACTGTTTAAGGAAATTAACATAATGACGGTGCCTTGTCAATACATCTATGAAAACATCATGTTCGTTAGAAAAAATCTGCATCTTTTTGATAAAAGAGGTGACAGACATAATTCATTCATCATCATCATCATTTCAGCCGAAAGACGTCCACTGCTGAACATAGGCCTCCCCAAGGGGGGGTTTTGCCATAATCGCCACGCTTGGCAGGCGGGTTGGCGATCGCAGTATGGTTGTTACAAATGCACAGAGAACGCTGCTGCCCATTCTCTGGTAAGTCCCTTAGTCGCCTCTTACGACACCCACGGGAAGATATGGGATGGTGCTATTCTTTACGTCCGACACCACACGGACAAGACATAATTATAATACTAGAATTAGGGACCAACTAGTTCAACCAGGTTTCAGACTGGCTAAAGTAGATTCGTCTTTCATGGGGTACTGTTTAAAGTGTTACAATAAAATACCTCCCCACATTGTTCAACTAAATGAGACAAAATTTAAGTCTTGTATTAAACGCACACTATGCAACCGAGCATATTATAAGTTGAGTGATTACATCACTGATAAAAATGCTTGGCTGGATGCTGGTCTAGCTCCACAGCCATAAGGGTTCATAGATTAATTGATTAGCATTTGTAACAATTTTTGGAGCTGCTGAAGATGTAGATCTATATTATCTTTGCATTGTATAAACTCAATGTGTTAGTATTATATAATTTTTCGTAGCACATACATGTGAGCACTATGTTCTTTAAAGCTACCATTTACGAGGTATACCTCTCATTGACTTGAATATGCCCTGGCGGTTGGGAGAGTCATGCTCACTTGAATGTCTCGCTGCCGGTGGCGCATGTGTTGGATCATTCGGTTCCCTTCAAAATGGTTGAGCTAAATGGTGCCGATCCATGCGTCATGTTCGTGAACGGACGCCGTCGGTTGGGACTGGTCATCTCTTAGCTGCCTCGGTTATTTTAAATTTTGGTTTGAATTGTTATTATAACTATATTTTTCTCTAGACCTCTTTTAACATGCAAGACGTGTTACATTGTTCTCACATTGTACCCTAGATTCAACATGAATGATGTAACCTAAATTTGTAAAATTTAACTGATTTTAAAAGAGTGTTCATGGAGTTTCTTGCTCGATCTTCTCCATAGAAACCTACTGTTTGGAACGAGCAACTAGCTTCAACTTTGTGACTGACTGACTCTGACAATTCAAAAGTACCTGTAAATGGTTTAATTGAAATAAATGATTTTGAGTTTGAGTTTGAACATTCTAGATGCTTCGAGGATAATTTCAAATCGTAGAAGATAGTTTTTATATTATTTATTTTAAGTCAGACCAGCCGCCATCGGGCACAGTCAAGCATGTTACCTCTCGCTAATTATTAATATAATCTTCTGAAAGTTATTAATACGTTTTTACGTAGTTAGCGATCCGGTACGTAACGAGTACGTTACAGTACCTAAATGATTGACTGCCACACTCAGAGACGTCACTTAATAATAATGAATCATTAACTTTAATAACCAACGTAAATTGGAACGCTGTCAGTCAAAAATATGACATATTGAAAATAATAATAAAATAAAAAATAAAAATGTTTATTTCATCAACTAATATGTAAAAACACAGTTAAGCTTGGAGTCACCTTTTAAGCAAAGATTTGCTTGTATTAGGTGGTTCCGCTCCTCCAGTTTACATTAACTATATACACAATATGTGTGAGAAAATAAACAACAGATAATATTGAAAGCGTGCAAAAGTATTTAACAATATTGTAGCAAAACAAAAAAGCTAAGTTATGTTGGTCAATTAAAGTTAATGACTAATTATTATTAAGTGACATCTCTGAGTGTGGCAGTAAGTGATGTGGGAGTGCTAGTTTGTTTTACAGAATTGACTAGCTACAGCGAGTCTACTTAAGACTCCCTACTACAGCTATTACTCTGGGAACAATATTGCAGGAGAAGAAGCATAGAATTTCGTAACAAAAGGAAAAGTAGAACATACCTATTTTCCCGTTTGTTCTTCAACAAAAACGGATTGAACTTGAACTTTGAACTACATTTCATTGCTATAATCTAAATGACTATAACTATAACAATATAAACAAGCAACGAAGGGCTTCATTTGCCGAGACTGTGGTTACGATCATACGATGTGACGCCCTTGGAGGACTTAAGCCCTTACAGCTTGGCACTTGGCACGTATCCAATATCCGTAATCTATAGTTATGTAGTAAGGTCTAAGTAGGTATCTCGGAAAATGAGACGGAAGCAAATAGTTTTAGGGTACATACCTACCGCACAAGAATCTAAATTAATAATAATAATATAGCAGTACTTGTGCCGATTGTCGCGACTTCCAATGTGATCATCTCCAAGAGCCTCGACCAACATCTGAGGAGGCTCTCGTTGGGCAGCTGGATCAAACTGGCAGGCTGACTGGCTTGATACAGAAAGAGGAATTCCTAGACACGGCGCGTATTGTTAGGTTTCCTCTGTCAGGAGCACTGACCACCGGTAGCTTGGACCCTGTTCCCGACACCGGTGGGCTACTATTTATAATATTTTTAAATGTTTTCATTTTACACAAATATTTAAAATTGTAATTCATATGTGTGTAAAATAAATACCTACATAAGAACAATAATATCATCTTCTTCATAACCTAAAGCTCCTTGATCTAAAATAAACTCTTTATGCTGTCATATTAAAAACAAAAACAAAACATTCACAAATACATGCCCGTAGGATATATCCGATTTCGATATCCGTGTAGGTAGGTACCTAAGACGTGTACGAAAGTCATGACACAGATTGACGAACAGTATGGTTACGTGGGGTGTAGATGTAATTTATTTTTATTATTAACTTATTATTTTTTCTTTTCGAATTTATTATACTTATTAATAATTGTTTTATCGTTTACACTTTATTTTTATTTATTTTGTATTATCCGTATCTGACCGTGGCATCACTTTGGGCCCTATCAGAATATCAGCGCTGTGACGTTTTTTTAATGCTAAAGCACCATGCTGAGATAGGAGCCTTTTGGCCTCATACTGGACCAACTTTCGTTTTCTTGTTTTTTTTTATATTTTACTGTGTTTCTGTCCTGGGGGGCGAATAAATTATTTTTCTTTCTTTCTTTCTTTACATGCCAAATTGTTAGAAAGTTCATACAAATAGATGAACACGAAATAAGCACCCAACACAACACACCCTCAACATTATACTTGCCACACACTGCATTTACTTGGCTCCGGCCCGTAAATGCAGCAGAAACCAGCCAAAGAGCTGAAAAAATTTACACGTCATTAGCTGCCTAGCCTTTTGTTCAACTATATTGGGGTCGGCTTCCAGTCTAACCGGATGCAGCTGAATACCAGAGTTTTACATGGAGCGACTGCCTATCAGACCTCCACAACCCAGTTACTGGGTAACACGATACCCCTTGGTGAGTACCCCTCCAAAAAAAAAAACATTAAAGCGGAGGCCTATGCTGTCGCTCATCTGTCTTTCTGCAAATCTTTTTTTTTTATTTATTTATTTGATCAGGTTACATACATATAGCAACAGTCCCACAAAACCGTGTTATCGATTTGACTGTGGGATCGAGTCTCCGTACAATAGTCGAACCATTAACATAACAAGAAACAATAACAAAGTAAACCTATTTAACAGTGATTTATATCAATTCGCAGCTAACAAATAGTCAAGTAATATTTTTTAAGCTTACGTTTAAAAATGCGTTTAGTCTGTCACAGACCTATCTTATGAAACGCGACAATAGGTAGACACTTGAAATTTTGTCACCAAAAAAAGCTTTTTACAAAAAAGACAACCGCCTTCAAAAAGTGAAAAATAACTTTAGCACAGAACACACATTGACTTTAGTTTCGAAATTCAGTGGCTTTGTTCTGTTTGTTGTTTTGTATTGCCACCGACTTCCGAAACTAAAGTCAATGTGTGTTCTGTGCTAAAGTTATTTTTCACTTTTTGAAGGCGGTTGTCTTTTTTGTAAAAAGCTTTTTATTTTCCGCTTTTTAGTACCTCCGTCTCATCCAAATCTATTAAGGATGAAACTAAAACGTCGTCTATGTAAATTTTTTGGGTATTTGTTGATTTTTCAAAAAGTGCTGAATCAATTTCCATAAAATTTATATGGGACCACCCCTGAAGCATAACCCTATCCATAAAAAAAGAATTTTCAAAATCGGTTTACGTTTGCCGGAGAAATCGCGTAACAAATCGCGCACATACTTAATGCAAATTTAAGACTTATACGGTTTTCTCATGGATGCCATTGTCAGAACTGGACCAAATAAAAATGGGACCACACGGGAAGCACTAGCTTTCAAATAAAGAAAGAATCATCAAAATCGGTTCACCCAGTCCAAAGAAATCAGGTAGGTAGTCAGGTAGGTAACAAACATAAAAAAAAAAAAATACAGACGAATTGGTAACCTCCTCCTTTTTTGAAGTCGGTTGAAAAAATAATAAAATTAAGTTATAAATGAAAACCCCAATACAAGAAACGTGTTTTGTTCATGTAGTACAACGGTACGAAACTACTTATAATGAGTATATTCGACTCCCACTTGATCGATTTTTTTCAGCTTCCGTACTATTAGGTCTTTACATATGAAATTGCCGATCGGTATCAAAAAATTAAAACTACTTTTTTTTAAAGAAATTATAGTCAATCGAAGTATGCACCATTGTTATCGATACACTTCCGCCATTTTATCGGGAGCTCATTGATCCCTTTGGTAAAAAAATCCTGGGAGCGAGAATCGATGAACTGCTTGAAGGCTGTTTTAACTGCCTCATCATAATTGAATTTTTTTCCTTGTAAAAAGTTGTCCAAATTTCGGAATAAATGGTAATCGTTTGGGGCAAGATCTGGAGAGTATGGTGGGTGACGCAGAGTTTCCAGTCGCAGCTCCTCTAACTTGGGGACCGTCTGATGTGCAGTATGTGGTCAAGCGTTATCCTAAAGGAGCAATGGGCTAGAGCAATTGACCAGTCTCGGTTGTTTAATGGTGAGCTTTTCCATCATTGTTTACAACTGTTGACAATACATGTCTGCAGTAATCGTTTGGCCTGATCTCAAGAAGCTGTAGTGGATGACACCAGCACAGGACCACCAAACACTAACTAGAATCTTCTTTTTGGTCAGTTTTCGCTTGGGGCAAGTTTTTGCCGGTTCTCCAGGGTTAAGCCATTGTGATGATCGCTTGCGATTATCGTACACGATCCACTTCTCATCACAAGTGACAATACGATTTAAAATTCCCTCATTATTGTGACGATTGAGCACTGAAGCGCAGCAACCGACGCGTGTTTGTTGGTGTGCTTCAGTCAATTCGTACGCTACCCACTTTTCGAGCTTTTTTACTTTTCCAATTTGACGCAAATGGATAATGATTGTTTTGTCACTTACTCCAAAGGCTGCTGCTAATTCAGAAGTGGTTAGAGATGGATCCGCTTCAACTATCGCCTTTAATTCTTCATTATTCATTTGAGTATCCGGTCGTCCACGAGGCTCATTTTGTAAATCAAAATTTCCAGAACGGAAACGTTGAAACCAGAAACGCACCGTTCGTTCGTTAGCGGTGCTTGGCCCGTACACGTCGTTAATCCTTCGAGCCGTTTCTGCTGCACTGGTGCCACGGTGGAACTCATATTCGTAAATATCGCGAATTTTTAATTTCTCCATTGTTGTTGCTATAGCAATTTTCAAGCCCAAACAAATGACGTGAAAACAAATGAAACACGAATTTTAAAACAATATTTTTTACTCTTTATTTTGAAATAATTTTGAATTTGGAATTCCTAATCAAACACAAAATATTTGATTTCAAAGTTGCCAGTATTAAGTATCGGCAATTTCATATGTAAGGACCTAATATTATTAGACACATAGAAAATGTCTACATGTGCGTCTGGACTGTCAGTACACGGAAATAATAAAGTAGGTAAAACAAACAATCTGCTTCCGTGATCATTCTCGTCATAATTACTCACTCGCATAAAAATATCGTGAGATTCACCTTCAGCACTTATCTTGAGGACACGTTAGTTGTTGTTATCAACGCTTGTTACCGACTTGGCTTATTGATTGTTATATGGTTATCACCTATTTGTCAACCCATTACTGCACTTTCAAATCTTGGACGTGCAGAAAATAACGAATCTGGGACTGTCCCTAAACATCAACTAGAATCTGGAATCATTGTCAACAGTATCGTCACCGCCACAAATCGACACCTGCAAGTAAAAACTTTTAAGACTTTCCATGTAAAATTTCGTTTAATTTTAACATTGTAGTATGTCTGAGATACAATATCCGAAATTTTACTTAATGTATTATGGTTGGGCTGAATATTGTGTTCGTAATTAAAAATACAATTAAAATACACTTGGTGGACCATTACTTACAATTTTTTTACACTTCCTAAATCGTAAACAAAAAAACGTACAGACTCGTGAATTAGATCAAAAGAAACAGAATTTAATTTGAGTTACAATGGAACTTAAATTTGGCTCAAAAGTTGAGTTACCATGTTCTAGGTGTCGAAATGGTTACCTACGTGTCATAGGTATTTAATCAGCTCCACGGTGTGACGGATCTATAAAAGGAAGTTTGGATTTTCTAGCCAACTATAAGGGCTCACAACAGGAAAGATATTTAGTCAGGGTCGCTGTCTCCGGATATCTTCTGTGCGTGTGTGTGTGAGCGAACTCCTCCTAAACGGCTGGACCGATTTTAATGAATTTTTGTGTGTGTTCCAGTGGATTCGAGAATGGTTTAGATTCACAATTGGATCCGGTAGGTGGCGCTACAGTCGATTTGTAAGACTTTTTTATTTTAAGGGCTGGACAACGTCTGCCAGGACCTCTAGTATTATCTAAACGTGTCAGATACGGTCAGCAACGAAATTCGAACCCTACTTAAATACTTATTATAAACTCGTATGTTTCTGAGGATTAATGGATGAAATGAATTAACAGATGGAATTGGGCACACATATTATAATATTGATCTTTAAATAGTTTCGTTTTTATATTTTCGTGGGATACCTAATTCAGGACTTTGTCTTCCAGACGAAGTCGCAAGTAGACGCTAGTAAAGGGGCCAATTTAATAGTGAAACTTCACAGACGTCAGTAACGGGTAGGAGGGATCTTATCAAGTTATGAAAAAACCTTTTTTTTTACAAAAAAGACAACCGCCTTCAAAAACTAAAAAGTGATAAAAATAACTTTAGCACAAATCACACATGACTTTAGTTTTGAAAGTCGATGGTAATACAAAACAACAAACAAAACAAAGCCACCAGTTACTAAGTATCACTTTTTAGTTTTTTTGTAAAAAAAAGCTTTTTATTTTTCGCTTTTTTGTACCTCCTTATCATCCAAATCCATTAAGAAACGGCAACACAGTCAAAACAGAGAGTGAAAGTACAAGATTGGAGAAACTTAAACATCATCTATGTATATTTTTTTGCTTTCTGTCGGTTTTTCCAAAAGTGCTGAAACAATGTCAATAAAATTTATATGGGACCATCTGTGAAGTCCACCCTTTTAACCAAAAAAAAAACAATTTTCCAAATCGGTCCAGGCGTTTTCAAGTAATCCGTGAACATACCTACATAAAAAAAAAGATTCCGACGAATTGAGAACCTCCTGCTTTTTGAAGATAAGATAAGATATTTTATTTCGCAAATATGGGTACAGGTACATGAAAAAAAAAAAAAAAAAAATGAAAAAAAAACAAAAAAGTGAAAAAAAAATATTATGAAAAATAAAAAATATTTTTAACCGTTTTTTTGTTTCTTTCGCGGAATTCCTCATTATTAGATAAGTACCAGTAGGCACAAAGCCGTATGGTGTATGGTGGTCCGTATGGTGTCGGACGTAAAGAATAGCACCACCCCGTTTCTTCCCGCGGGTGTCGTAAGAGGCGACTAGGGGACTTACCAGAGAATGGGCAGCAGCGTTCTCTGTGCATTTGTAACAACCATACTGCGATCGCCAACCCGCCTGCCAAGCGTGGCGATTATGGCAAAACCCCCCCTTAGGGGGAGGCCTATGTCCAGCAGTGGACGTCTTTCGGCTGAAATGATGATGATGATGAGGCACAAAGCCGGAGCATAACATAGACTTAGGTACTCATAACGTAATATCTCTCTAGTCTCTTTGTTTACATAATACTAGAATAAAACAATAATACCCGTATCTAGCACTGAGATACTAACGTCAGCGTAGTAATAAATATTATCTCAATGGTACCTAGTAGTACTCTTCACGCGTTAGAAGTCATCTGACACAAACGGGATATTGCGGCTCTCGCTATAATGTTATAATGGACGATGATAGGTCAACGACACGAGAAACACACAAGTGTGACCGGTTGACCACACGATTCGACACACTGTGGGGTCCTTTTGATGTCATAACAGCCGAATCCAGGTAATTTAAACTAAGTTCTTTAAAGCCCCACTAGCCTCAAAAGCCCTCAGCGAGCACAATTAAGTTAATGGAAGACCGGTCTGAGATGAGACTGCAATCTTCAGTTGATATGTCGGAATATGGCAAACTCAATAAGCGCATCTCAAAGTCCATGCGCCACGACTTGGGGTCCTATAGTACTCAATAATAATAATAATATCATTTATTTCGGGTAACAAAAGACCCATAACATATATACCTTACAGAATATCATACATATTTATGATAAAACCCACAAAAATATTTCTAAACTATTGCACACGCAGAGACAGCGTCGTGTTGCGCTGCGTGGTGTCGCGTAACCTTCCGCGGAATCGCCGATACACGACACCCTTCGGCCAAAACTCTTCCTTGAGGAAGGTCTCAAGATAATGCGTCGGGACTCGCACCACAAATGACTTGAAATTCGTATTGTGACGCGACTCCAACTTCTCGACCCTTAAGGTCCAGGTGGTCTTGGCTCGAACATACTCCACGATCTCCTCAACCTTCGTGGTGTGATACAGCCGGGACACATAGAGCTGCTTCGTAGGTGTTGCCGGACGCAGCATATTGGGTCCTGCTACTCAATGTATTAAGATTCGAAAGACGCAATCGAGCGAAACCACGGCTCCAAAGTTTTTGAAAAGAATGCGTCTATTGGACAAAGCCAAATGACGAAACTGAATATCGAGGACGGTAGTATCATCTCATCTAAACCTGCGATCCAGAAAGAGCTAGAGGTTTTATGGACAGTTGTACACCCACCTCGACAGCCCGTGGTCAGCTCAGCTCAGGACACTCGAGCGAGACTGACCCGACACTATACTGAAGGTATCCCAGGCACACAGCCTGTATGATTCCAATTAAACCATTTATAGGCACTTTTGAATTGCGGTCAGCGCGTCAGAAAAGTTGAAGCTAGTTGCCCGTTGCCGTTGCCGTTTCAAAGCGTTAGTCTTTCTTGGAGAAGAGAGAGCAAGTAACTCCACGGAGTAGGTAGAGTAGGTACTTACCTGGCTTACATCAAATTAAAAAAGCGCCTACACGATGTGAATCTGGTGTGTATCTATTTCAGTAGAAAGTGGTTAGTAGCTACCTATCACAGACACAGACACAAAGACTACACACCACCATTAAGTCAGTACATAATATAGATACCCGCAGAGCATCGATCATAATATTAGTGATCGATGATACATAGGCACTCTTAGGGCAACTAGTACCAGACCGGTGGTAAGTGTAATTGTATACCAGCTAAGATACATAAATATCTCTTATAATCGCCTGCACTATTTTTAGACGACCCGATGGTATCTATAAATAAATGTTCTCAGAAATGCTATGAATATCACTTTTCGGGACGATTCCACTGATATTATAATTTTAACGTTTTTTAAACAACTATAAGCGCTGGAATTCAGAATTCCGCTTAATGCACGTCATCAAGAAATGATTAAGTAGTTTGTTTTGTATGCCGAATGTATCTCTAGGGATAGTTAGCCAACAGATTGGAGATTGCCCTGTTCCTATTCATGTGCACTGTATGTAGGTAGGATTACGGTTATAACCCGAAGTGCGGCTACACCTAGTTTAAACCAGCAAGAACTGGGTGTAGCCGGTAGCAGTTGGTGAAACTTAGGTGTAGCCTGCCAGTTCGGGACTTGGGGCACCACCAAACCACCAGAAGAAGACGTTCGACGTCTCTGTTTCTGTCTGCAGGGTTTAAAGGAACCTAACCAAACCGAACTGGTGCCCATGACGTCGTTGTGCGGCTGCACCTAGTTCTAGCCGCTATGATGAAGGCTAAACCTAGTTCTAACCGAAGATAAATAGCTGTTCCATTCATTGTGATCGTGTTGTTGTGCATTTTCGAACAGCGTAACGTTGGTGTTCACACCCTCAAAGATGGCCAGTGAAATCAAACCAAATTGAAGTCAGCCTATCAGGGGTGGTAGTGTAATAGTACATTATGATATAAGTGCGTTATGTTGAAAATTACAGCCGAGGCGATATTGCTACTACAAGAAAGCAGAGGCTGTAATTAACAAAGCGCACGTCATACCACGTTTTATAACATATTTGCGAGGAAATAATACAAATGTTGTAACATATTTGCGAGGAAATAATTCAAATAAAAACAATACAGCGAAAAGAAAAAGCGCGCGTAATAATAATTTTTACTTGTTCACAAATTAGCGATGCACGCGCATCAGCGCTTTTTTTTTAAGGCAAAGGCACAAAAACAGCCAATATTACTAATAAAGTAAATTAATATTTTTTTGTTTTTGTTACAGATAAATGGTTGTAATTTATTGTCATAATTAATTAAATTAAAGAATTAAATGTTTATTTTTTTATATTTTATCTCCCAAAGTTAATTTTATTCATAAAATGTTTACCACTTTTCTGACATAAAAACTCTTTGCTAAGATTTAAAAAAGTACCGTTCGTTTTAGACGGAGCATCTTGATAAACTGTACGTTTTACGAAACTCGTGCGTTTTACATTACAATAATGCACTAGTACGTAATGATATAGGTAGTGGTCAATATCGTAATATATTGAAATTGGTGTAATAAGAGACACTTTACGAGCAAATGTGTTATAAAATAATAAATAATTTAAAGCACTTGCTCACTGCTTAAAATTAATACATTTTGACTAAAGCGACTGCTATACGGTCGCAAATCGCATCCCAACAGAGGAGACCTTGGTAGTTGCATCCGTGTAGATGGTGGTTTACGACCGAAACAGGTCAGTCCCCTCGGGGACGCGGTTAACTACCGTGTCAACAGGTCGCGTCAGTATAGTTCTTGCAACCAGAGGTCGTAGCTGAGTGTGGTCCTCCGTCCTATCCATGTCCCAGATCGAAAAGTTATTCGGTTTTTTGTCTTATCCGCTCTATTGTTGTGTGGTTGTTGGTAAATGATAAGAGGCGACTATACCTATGACACACCTGTCCCAAACTAACACTGCCTACCCCTTCTTTGAACACACGCATGACGTTATTTGTAAGTAGTTAATCCTCATGTAACATGTTTTAATAATCGAGTTTATGTATTCTCGGTTTAATAGACTGTCACTGTGACAATCTAAAGTATTCTCTCGACCTTGCCGTTCTATATTTATGAAAAAGAAAAAAAGAAACTGTTTAGAACAATAATATTTACGGTGGCCTGTTGTGACTTGTGTGTGTTCGCGCAAGAATTTGGTAATGAAAATCGTTCCACCCTACAGTACCTCACTAAGAACAAGACCTAAATGAATAACCAAATTAACTGATTTAACCGGACCAAGGGAAACGCTAGCCCTTAGACTTTACCAAATGTTATTCTTAAACAATTCTAGGCATTAGACAGAGCCTCGTACTGACGCAGACATGACTCGGCAAAATAAAGCTGCTTAGACTTCATGTTGTGGTCGGCTGCTAGCTAACGGAATGCAGTTTAATACCTCCATAACCCAGTTACTGGGTAACACGATACCCCTGTAAGATTGGTGGTCAGTCTTTCAGGCTTCTGTATACCCGTATCGATTGCCAAAAAAGCTTTTATACAAAAAAGGCAACCGCCGTCAAAAACTAAAAAGTGAAAAATAACTTTAGCACAGAACACACAATCATGACTGGTTTCAGAAGTCGGTGGCTTTGTTCGGTTTGTTGTTTTGTATTGCCACCGACTTCCGAAACTAAAGTCATGTTATTTTTCACTTTTTAGTTTTTGAAGGCGGTTGCCTTTTTTGTAAAAAAAACCCTTTTATTTTTCGCTTTTTAGCCTCTTTACTCCCTTATCATTCATTAAGAAACGGCAACACAGTTAATACACAGATTGAAAATAGGTACTGAGGAAAGTATAATGTAAAATGTTTGGGTTTTGTTGATTTTTTCAAAAAGCGCTGTTCAATTTCGATAAAATTTATATGGGACATACCTACCCTATCCAAAAGTTACTTTCAAAATCGATTTACTTACATTTACCAACATCAAAATAAAAACAGTCGAAATGAGAACCTCCTTCTTTTTTGAAGTCGGCTGAAAACAACGCATGACAGCGAACGATTTTACCAGAATACGTGCTTTCCGAGGCACGGAGGCGTAGACAGGTGTTCTATTCTATGTCTATGCACGGAGGTCTCGGTATGAAATAGATTTTAATAGATGGTCAGCCATCCATCGACCATCGACCCACCGCGGCAAGTGTAGCTTACCCATGAGCGATCGATACATAGGTACGACTTTTATTTAGACACGAGCGGCTCCGTGTCGCAAACAATTACTCATGCCGAGTCACGGCATGAGTAATTGAAAATCAATAGTTGAGTCACCGCCTTTTCCTTACAAACACAGTATAATTGTGCTACCTAAGTAAACCATAGTGTAAATAGAGTCATTGATTGGCGGACGGAACTGAAGCGAGAGGACAATCCGCAGTGTCAAGTGCGAGTTTTTCTAAAGACTCGAACGCGCTAACGTATGGAAATGGAAATGCACCGTCATGACAGTACATAATAGGAAACAAAAATTTCATACAAATTGCGACAACGCGATCGTTTGAATCGGTGGGAAACCTCGCACTTGACACTCTGACCTCCAGTGAATCGATCCTCACTAGCTCTATTTTATTAAATGGTAGGTAGGTGCCTACCTATTTAGACTACTAGCTGTACATCCTCATCAAAAAGTATGCAGTGAATCATGAATGAGATCGTTGACTTGTTCTAACAGTACGTAGACCTAGTTGTAACGTCGTTTCATTCGTTATAATAGTTATTTACTTATGATAATCAGACCAAAAATATTTTTTTTATTGGTCTGACCTTTACCTATAAGCTTCTTGGGTCTGACCAACATGAGTTGTTCAAGTCTTCTGTGTACACATCAACCGTCATACGATACGCTAGAGCTAACGTTTTATCTCTGTCAAGATATTCTGGAGTGGCTATTTCAGTCGAATTCATTCGACCATCGCGTAGTTTTGCTTCAAAAATAACTGTTACATGGGAAGCTTTTGCAAACCAACTAGCTAGGTAGGTATAGGTATACCTACAAAACTAGATTTGTGGGGCCGAAGTCCCAAAATTACCTTGGCTCTCTACATATATGATTCATCTCTGATTTGGTGTTGATGTCAATGAACAAGTAATGACAGACGCTTACGCAATAGCACAGAATACTTGTACTACGGAAATAGTCAGCGGATATAGCAGCACCTGAATGAATGAACATTGTGTGTAAACCATCATTGCAGGCAGGGCCTTGACCGGATTTTGTAAGGGGGGAGAAATACTAAATAGGTAGGTGTAGTGTACTACCTATGCGCGTTCGATGTAGGAACCTAATACATTGGTTGTGGTCAGACTGCTTTACCTATTGGCCTACTAAATGCAGCGTGACGTGGCAGTTTTTCTCAGTCACAATAAATTGTTACTACTGTAGTTAATATTTAGGATAATGTTAGTGATTTTGTCAGATAAATCAAAATACTGAAGTGAGTTTCAATCATTTATTGGAGACACTGTACTGTAGTTGAATACTGCAATATCAGTAAAAGCTTGCTGTGTAATCTGTTGGAATGTTTAATCGACCTCCTCGATGGTAGGTCCGGCACCGCCACCGGGCGCCGCACCTCCCGCGCCGGGAGCGCCTCCGGGGAAGCCGGGCATACCACCGGGCATGCCGCCGGGCATACCACCCGCTCCCTGGTACATCTTCGTGATGATAGGGTTGCAGATACCTTCCAGTTCCTTCTGCTTGTGCTCATATTCTTCCTTATCAGCCAGCTGGTTGGAGTCCAGCCATTTGATGGTATCATTGCACTTGTCCAAAATGGTCTGTTTATCGGAGTCTGAGATTTTGTCCTTGAGCTTCTCGTCCTCCATGGTAGACTTCATGTTGAAGCAGTAAGATTCCAGGGCGTTCTTAGCCTGGATAGTCTCCTTTTGCTTCTCGTCCTCAGTTCTGTATTTCTCGGCCTCGTTGACCATGCGCTCGATTTCCTCCTTTGAAAGTCGGCCCTTGTCGTTGGTGATGGTGATCTTGTTCTCCTTGTTGGTCGACTTCTCGACGGCAGACACGTTAAGAATGCCGTTAGCGTCGATATCGAAGGTGACTTCGATCTGAGGCACGCCACGCGGCGCAGGGGGAATGCCGGTCAGCTCGAACTTTCCAAGCAAGTTGTTATCCTTGGTCATGGCGCGCTCGCCCTCGAACACCTGGATAAGTACTCCGGGTTGGTTGTCAGAGTATGTGGTGAATGTCTGGGTCTGCTTTGTGGGGATGGTGGTGTTGCGCTTGATGAGGGTGGTCATGACACCGCCGGCGGTTTCGATACCGAGCGACAACGGAGTCACGTCAAGCAGCAGCAGATCCTGAACCTCCTCAGACTTATCACCATGCAAGATGGCGGCTTGGACGGCGGCACCGTAAGCTACAGCCTCGTCGGGGTTGATGGATTTGTTAAGCTCCTTGCCATTGAAGAAGTCTTGAAGGAGCTTCTGCACTTTGGGGATACGAGTGGAACCACCTACAAGTACGATGTCGTGGATTTGAGACTTGTCCATCTTCGCGTCACGAAGGGACTTCTCCACAGGCTCCATTGTAGATCTGAACAGATCGGCGTTCAGCTCCTCAAAACGAGCCCTGGTGATGGATGTGTAGAAGTCGATACCCTCAAACAGAGAGTCAATTTCAATGCTAGCCTGGGTAGACGAAGAGAGAGTTCTCTTCGCCCTTTCGCAAGCAGTGCGCAATCGCCGAAGGGCCCTCTTGTTGGTAGCAAGGTCCTTCTTGTACTTCCTCTTAAACTCCTGCACGAAGTGGTTCACCATGCGGTTGTCGAAGTCCTCTCCTCCCAAATGCGTGTCACCGGCGGTGGACTTTACCTCGAAGATACCATCCTCGATGGTCAGGATGGACACGTCGAAGGTACCGCCGCCGAGATCGAAAATCAATACGTTACGTTCTCCACTCCCCTTTTTGTCAAGGCCGTACGCAATCGCAGCAGCAGTCGGTTCATTAATAATACGGAGAACGTTCAAGCCAGAGATGGTACCCGCATCTTTCGTGGCTTGCCTCTGTGAGTCATTGAAGTACGCTGGAACCGTGATTACTGCATTCTGCACCGTTTTGCCAAGGTAGGCCTCGGCTGTTTCCTTCATTTTTGTGAGCACCATTGAGCTAACTTCCTCAGGGAAGAAGGTTTTGTCTTCACCCTTGTATGAGACCTTGATCTTTGGTTTGCCACCATCACTGACTACCTCGAAGGGCCAGTGCTTCATGTCGGCTTGTACGGTGGCATCTTCGAATTTACGGCCGATGAGACGTTTGGCATCTGTAACAAGCAGAAGAAACTGTTGAAGATACTATTCCATTCAATGTTTATTTATACTTTTAAAATATTTTCTCAGAATACTTTTATCATTCAATATGTTCAGAGACTCTAGTCTAGTATATTGGGTATCATCATGAAAATGTAGTAAATTCAAAGAAAAAAGCAGTTCTATCTAACATACCTATGAGGTACTATAAAGATACATCTGTTTATATCTTGCTCTTGACAAGTTGACCTTTCAAGACTTTAACCTACCTGGCAGTTCAGATGACTCATAAATATTTAAGAATTATAGTTTTACTAACTTTTGCCCGCGACTTCGTCCGCGTGAATGTCGGTTATCGCGGATCCAGACGAAGTCGCGGATTAAAAAGTAGCCTATGTCCTTCATCAGGGTTCAAGCTATTTCTGCACCAAATTTCATCAAAATAGGTTCAGTCGTTTCATCGTGAAAGCGTAACTTACTTTCACATTTTATAATATTAGTATGGATTACCACACATGAGTATTATGTAAATGTATACTCAAGTGTGTATGTATTTGAAGAGGCCCCGGGTCAGTTAATCTTACCGGTAAGAAAGATACATCATCGCGCGAATGCATCCTGAGAGTTAATCAAGATAGATATAGATCATCACTGACTAGACACCTGAAGGAGGACGAAGGCGGACTGAGGAGTGTGTAACGATCTAGTAATTTTTACAAGGGAAAGATCGCACAAGCTGAAGGCAAGGAAAGGCTTTTTTGGCCATCAGTAGGACAAAAAAAAAAGGTAAAATGATTTCATTAAACGAAACGTGAGTATTGTTACACATTGAGTCACAGTGAGTTAATCCGTTGTTCTCAGTCTATAATGGGTAAAATAATTATTGATAGTTTCAATAAATTATCCATGAACATGACTCAAAATCATTTTTAAAACCCAGATCAGTCATCAACAGTGAAATTATTTATGATCATAGCTGTATATGACTCATAACGCCTACCATTTCATTATTTTGTTGTTTCTATGTAGGCAGCATTAGTTGCTTAGTAATAACAGCCTACATTCAGCTCATTTTAATAGAAAAATTTACTAAACTCAAATATTTGTTTAAATCTAGGTACACAGATTGCAAACCTAGTTTTATCTGTGACGTCATAGATAGTTGAATGAACTAGGCAAACTAGGTCCTGGGAGTATTGATTGCGCGCGACCCATTTCCGTTAAGTAGGATGCTACCAACTGTCGGTAACGGTGAATAACCCGGTGACGCGCAGTTCGCGAGGGTGCCAGTCAGCCGGTCACACGCGATTCACGTGTTGCCGGAATGATTACGTTATCGCTTCCTACAATAGAATAGGTATTGGATTTTTTTGTTATCAGTCTGAATGCTTACCTAGTTACAAATCAGGTACGATGCAAATTAATAACTTGCTCCTACTTAAGACATTGATGACTTACTTTACCTTCTGATAAATTATTAAAAAGAAATAAAATGTCTACTTAACTACACCTATGTCCACCTATGTCCCTAACATTTTCCGCGACGGCTAAACACTTACCGAAAATTGTGTTGTTAGGGTTCATCGCCACCTGGTTCTTGGCGGCATCTCCGATGAGACGCTCGGTGTCTGTGAACGCGACATATGAGGGCGTAGTCCTGTTGCCCTGGTCGTTGGCGATGATCTCCACCTTACCATGCTGGAAGACTCCCACGCATGAGTAAGTGGTACCCAAGTCAATACCTACAGCGGGTGCTTTGGTTGCTGCCATCTGAAACAATAATTAAATAGTTTTAAAAAAGGCTCAATAAAATGACACAATCGTAAATGGGCATCGAGAAAACCGCATTTATAGGTTACTCATTTGAACGCCGCCATTTTGATAGGCGCTTAAACCTACACGTGGGAAATAAAACCTGTAATATCCAGAAATTAAAAGGGCTTATCTATCGGAATACCTACCGGAACTTGCTATGAATTACAAGGCGGAAAATGCAACGGAGGCCATGACATGAAAAATCGATACGGGGACGGAACTTTCCAGAACGCGGTGTGGAAATTTTGAAAGATATGCAAATTGTGCGGGGCTGGGAGCTGAGTACTCGTAATTAGAACATGAATACACCTGGGATTAAAAACACCTGCCAGCCAGAAGTACCACGTGCCTGCCTATTCCTACTCGAACATGGAAACCGAAGTTTTTACACGCCCGGAGCCTCGAAAAGAGGATATTTTCGTAAAATCTATAGGATTAAGACACTGGTAACATAACATTAGACTCTCAGTTATCGCATAGAAACGTGGAGAAGGAATTTCCCAAAACCAAACCTCACATTGAAACCACTCAAATATTATATAGCACGACAATAATGAAAATACTAACAATAATATCACACACGCTAAACTTAATAATAAATAAAGATTTCGTGAGTACTTACTTTTTGATTTTATTATGTATAACTATCTCAGTCGTTGTCTTAACTCGTAGAGTAAACTCAGCAAAGGTGCGCGATTGACGGCTTCTATTCACGAAATAATATGGCGTCGGAATTTCACCAAGGAGTTTATAAGTGCGGGGATGCGTCACTCGACGTCACTCGGTTGTTCTGGAATATTCACTCGTACAACCAATAGAAATCGCTCCCTCCTGGCGTGCTGCTCTGTCATTGGTTAGAAACTGACATCTGCAGCGTTTTTCAGAACAAGTTAAATGTGTCTAGTGATGCGTATTGATGGGTGTGGTTGTATATTATATCGATAAAAAATACTGAACCTTCGGATTTGAGTAGTAGTAAATGTTAAAGAATAACTCTTAACACATGTTTACTTTTTTCTAGCGTATGATGGAGAAACAAAGGGTTGTATATAAAAAAGACTATTATTTTGAAAAAGGTAATAAAAATCCTTATAACTATTCTGTAAATCGATTATACTCCGTTTATAATAGCATTAGAAATACGAACGAATGCAAAACATTTTATTTCAAAGATAAATTAAAATAATTTTAAATATACTTAATTGTTTTAACATAACTTTTTTTCATAAATAAGATCAAAGATAGTACTAAAATATTGGCGTATAATAAAATAAACAAAATAAAAGTATTTAAAAGATAAGTAAATATTTCAAATTTGATAGAGTTATAGTGAAACAAATAACGTTCCCGGTATTGTTCATCCTTGGTTCTTCTAGATTTTCATCATTGACACTGTAATTAGAATTTTTATAGGTGATCGTTTGTGATATGATGTTTCAAGGTTATGGGCACTCTCGCTGCGAATTATCGGCAGCGCGAAGACCCAAGAATGAAAGAATCCAATTAGTTTATGTTTTAAATTTTGGTACCTACCTACTTATGTTGTTAATGTGCTGGCCTTTCTTGGGCCAAAGAAGTAGCATTGCGATTCAACGTGGTAATGCTGCTACTCTGCTAGCATCAGCAATAGCAGCTGGGCACTTGTCCCATTGAGAGCGATGCGGACGAGTTTTTGGATGCCCTGTGAGCCTTATATTGTACATAATTATATTTTGTTTTTATTTATTTTTAAGCTTTAGCCCCACATATTATTATATTATACCTTTTATTAAACGTTTAAACATATTATTAGTAAAGAAGATAGAATATTACTAAATATTATTAAATTACTAATTTTAGAATTATTTTATATTAACGATATCACGCTACGGAAGTCGGAAGTTCCATTTAGGCACCAGGGTTGTGGCGAACATGATGCTGAAGTTCAGCGGATACTGATGCCGATCAGCATTCGCTGAACTTCAGCATCATTTTCGACATCAGCATCAGCGCCAGCATCCGCATTGATTGATGCTGATTATGAATGCTGATGTTCGGGTCGTAACATGCACTAGGTAGTCCAAGTACTTAATTACTAATCTAGTGCAAATCATTACGTACTACACTACTTAGTTCGGATATTTTTTTTATTGATAGCGCCAAAATTATTAAAACAATTTTTTTATTTAAGTACCAAGCTAAATTGCGCCACCTTTAGATATATTTTCAAAATGGGCACTACATTTTAAGAAAATAATTAGAATCAGCATCAGCATCCGCTGATGTAAAAAAAATATTCATCAGTAACAAACCTAGTAGGCACATTTCACTCAAATAAATGTGAACTCTAGCCTGAACCTATTATATTTGTTAAGCTGAAAATTAGTGAACAGTTTACATTGTTAGCAGATTCCTCTCTCAGGAGCCCTGACCACCGGTAGCGCTGGTGTGTGCTTTAGATTCGCAGCTGTCAAACGGTTTTGACAGCAGCGAAGATCTCGCTAATACCCACTTGATCTTTTACTGCGTGGCTGTAGCAGTATGTCGTGTAGCTCATGTCTAATTTCCCAACAGTGACGGAGCTGCATGACCAAAACCAGCTGCACCAGTATGGCAGTGCAGGATTGAGCCACGTATTGGTAAGGCTAGAGCACTCATCGGCAAGCTTATCTGCTTCAGGAAGGGCAATACGCGCCCTAGAGTGTTGCGCTTTGTGAGGCGGGCATTCTCCGGGACTGATATTAGTCCTCGAGATTATTTGTCCTGCATCACAGAGTGTATCGACTTCCTAAAGCAGAAGATCTGTGCATGGGCAAACCGTATCAGATGGTACAAGCGGCGAGTGGAGCGATACACTCAGAATCGCATATTCCAGAGTGATGAGAGGTGGATGTATAGGACTTAGGAGCGACCGGACTAAGGTGTGACTGATGCGCACCTACTGGATGATAATGCCATGACGTGTTCGTTTTGGCGCAGCATCTGGTCGGTGCCTGTTAGTCACACTGAGCTGAGCGAACGTGCGATTCAATACCAGAAATGGGGGCAATAATGCACAATTTCTGGATAAAATGGTTCCAGAGATCGCACGTTCGCTTGGCGTCCCAGTTCTAGTCAGCCTTAGAGTCAGGATCTTTGCCCCAATTCCTAACAACTGGATTCACCCACCTGCTCCATAAATCAGGTAGTACTACGGAACCCAAAAATTATAGGCCGATCACTTGTTTACAAACGGTCTATAAAGTTTTTACATCCATTTTGAGAGCTAAAATTAACGAACATATTGACAAAAATTCTATCATGTCTGCCTCTCAAAATGAATGTAGGAACTGGTCTCGTGGTACTAAGTAGCTACTCCTCATTGATATGGCCATTAACCAGCAAGTTCTTCGTTCCCGAAGGGATCTGTCAACATGTTGGATACACTATAAGAAGGCATATGATCCTGTGCCACATACATGGCGTATGTGGCACAGGATCATAGGCCTTCATTAGGGTGTAGGAGTGGTATAAAGTCGATACAATTCTGCGTACCTTCCTGATGTCATGTATGGGGCAATGGAGGACGGTCCTTCGCTATCCAGGATGTCGGCAAATCCGAGAGAATAGCGAACCGATAAGGATCGAGCGAGGTATATTTCAGGGCGCTAGTCTAAGTCCACTGTGGTTTTGTTTGGCCTTGAAACCTCTAAGTACGTCGCTGGAGGGTCTGGGCTATCGGTTGAGAAGAGGAGGTCAGGTTATATCTCATCTCCTTTACATGGATGATCTGAAACTCTTTGCCCTCAACCATTTGCGACTGATGGAGCTACTGAAAGTAACAGAAACTTTCAGTAGTGCCATCAGGATGGAATTTGGTGTGGACAAATGTGCAGTCATGCATGTGAAACGAGGGGAGATCGTGGAATCCGTGGGAACCCAACTCTCGGTTTCCATAAACCTTAGACCCCTCTCCTCATCCGAAACCTACAAGTATTTGGGTATGTCGGAAGCGTTAGGCATCAATGCTGCCGACATGAAACAATCGTTGAGGGAGCGCTTCTTAAACCGCCTGAATAAAGTGCTAAATAGTCTTTTATAAGGCGGAAACAAGGTGCTCGCCTTCAACGGATGGGTTATGCCGGTTTTGCTGTACTCTTTCGGCATACTCAAGTGGACTCAGACGGAACTTGACGCTCTGGATAGGAGGGTCCGTACATTGCTGACCGCAAATCGGATGCATCACCCACGGTCATCGGTAATGAGACTGTATATCCCACGGAAGTGCGGAGGTAGAGGCTTCTGTAATGCTAAGACCCTGCACAACCGTGAGGTATGCAGTCTCAGGGAGTATTTCCTTGAAGTCGACGTGGAGATGTGATCTCAGTGGACAAGGGCCTCACCCCGCTCCCTATGATTATCCACCAGCAACTTGCTCTTAAATACGGGCTTGTGGAGTCGGAAGTCCCGTACGACAGGTATGTGCCCGACCCAGTTCTTGAAAATGGCAATATCACGTTGTATTGGGATCATTCTATCATCACTGACAGGACTATTGTTGCAAATAAGCCTGACATAGTGGTGATAGATCGATTAGAGCGTCGTGCAATGATTGTTGACATAGCGGTTTCGCATGACGAGAACCTCGTGAAAACTGAGAAAGACAAAAAAATCAAGTATATTGACTTTGCTCGCGAGGTTGTCGACATGTCGATAGTCGTTACGGCCAATGGAATAATTTCCAAGAGCCTCGACCAACATCTGAGGAGGCTCCCGTTGGGCAGCTGGATCAAGGGTTTGATACAGAAAGCGGTACTCCTGGATACGGCGCATATTGTTAGGAGATTCCTCTCTTAGGAGCCCTGACCACCGGTAGCTTGGACCCTGTTCCCGACACCGTGGGCTACTATTTTTTTATATTTTTAAATGTTTTTATTTTTTTGTCAATATTTAAAAATATTATTATAATATATGCCTATGCACAATGAATAAATGAAAATAATAATAATAATATGTGGGGACATTTCACATATATTATGGCCATCTGACCCCAAACTAGGGAGACCCTGTACTATGGGTGTCAGACAGCTGATATACATACACAAAATAATATTTTTTTAAATACATACATAAATAGATAAACAACACCCAGACACAAGGCAAACACAAGTGCTCATCGAACAAATATTTACCCTGGGCGGGAATCGAACCCGCAACACGCTGCACAGCAGTCGATCGCTTAACCACTGCGCCAACCGTGTCGTATAATAATACTACTTAGTATTAATTTAATAGAATCTTCTAAGAATTGATTTAGTTTTCTATTAAGAATACAAATAATACTATCGATATCGACATATAATCTTATTAGCCGAGTACACAACTGTCCATTTATGTCAGTGTTACAAGCAAATTAATATCCAGAATAAATTATTTTGGATTTCGTGTAATAAACTAACTGTGTTAATAGTTTGAGTAGAAAAGATAACAACTATTTTAATTGAGTTGTGTATTATTTTATGTAAAACGAATTATTATTTTACTTGAGGTTGCAATACTGCCATCTGTTGTGTAAGCTTATGAGTCACACTCACAAATTATAATTCTTTTTCTGGAATTTAATGTGCGGGGACAACCCGGATTTCCGGTAATGGACGGGTATACCCGCAGTACTTTCAAAATTCAAATGGTGTTTTTCACATAAAGTATCCTAACGATCAAAAATCCTATTCATCTACTATTACTAATGTGATAAATGTAACGCGAAAGTTTGTGAGGATGGTGGTATTTTTTTGTTGCGCGGGGGAAATCCGATGCGATGCGTCTCGCGGCGCAGCGCGAAATCACTGACCTCTTCCAGTATCGTCGTGTCGCGTCGCCTCTCGGTGTGAGCTGACCTTAAAACGTCCGCGCTGTTCCACCTCAGCTTAGGCTGGGGGGTGCGGGATTCGCATTAATCATTCACGCTCTCCCCCGACATGCATATGAAGCATGGTGGAGGGATAGACCTGATGTTTGTTTCTTACTCTTTCAAGCTAAAAACGTTTAACCAGAATAAGATGAAATTTGACGTTTTAGTTTTCCCGTGGGATAACTTAGGATTTTCCCTGACTTCTGAAGTCTACGCAGACGAAATGGCGGGAAAAAAAGAAGACAAGACCATAACTTTTCAATATTTATTAAAAAAAAAACAGTCCAATACAAAGAAATAAATAAAACAATCCTATTATCAATCAACATACACCTTAAATTCTATCTTTTCCAATCTTTTAATTTGTGCTTGTTTATAAAGAAATTATTCAACTTTTCCAAAAAATACCAGTTGAATTATGCTCAAATGCTATGCATGATGACTCAGAATGTTAAGTAAAAAAAAAGGTATTGGAATCAACACGTATGTTGCATCATACTCAAAAAACAGAACACATTAACAACCTTATCTCTATGGTAACAAAATAATAGATTCATTGCGATTATTAACACTTTTCGGGGATAGCAAATAGGAGGCACACAAAAAATTACATATTATCCCATTGCCACTGCCTTGACTATAATATAAAAAATCGTTTACTTAAAAAAAGACAACCAACCAATGTTTTATATTATTTGCTTTTTCGCCTAAGATATTATCACCGATTATTGGAAATTTCACTGACTTTTAGTCTATATCTACTGTACAATACGGTCAACGTATGAGTCAGAAGTTAGCTGTTTGACTGCGCAATGGAACTTTTAGAAACAAAATTGTCTACTGCGCAGCTAATCGGCTGACTTCAGATTCGCCAAGATACGTCGACCGTATTGTACTCTATAGATAGCTGTCTTTTAATATAGGAAAACGTTTTATACATCACTATAGCGAAAGCCGTATATAAATCGGATCGAGGTTTGAGAAAATCACATACATACGGGTCAATCAGAGAATCGTCTTCTTAGAAGTCGGTTAACAATGGTCATCATTGTGCAACGTATCTTACAAAAAGCAACAAAATTTGAACAGAAAAATAAAATATACAAAATGAACGGTTAACAAATCTTTTTTAACATCTTACAACTATTTTCATTCAATACTGGGCCAAGGACATGTCTATAGTGGTATTTCTTTTTTTATAATCTTTGTACATTACACAACACACTCTTGGACTGCCAATTTGCATTTTTTTACACTAAAAGACCTACACCTATTTACAATATGACGTTTTGTATTTATTTTTATGATTTGTACAGTTCACATATTTCTTGCATAAAACTCCGGCCAGACTATTGTAAACAAGCCCTCCATATCGGTCTCCACCGGCGGTTTACAACAGTGTAAACACTTGTTTGCAACAAAAATTCGTTTGACCTTGAACAACATCTGTGCGCGTTGTGAACCGCGTGTGGATTTGTGGAATGGACAAAGTGAAGAAAACTTTTACCATGGACATGGTTGATGATTCTAGACCCTATCCTAGCCTAGCCTTTTCCCAAGTAAGTTGGGGTCGGCTTCCAGTCTAACCGAATGGTGACCGGCTGAATACCAGTGTTTTACTTGGAGCGACTGTCTGTCTGGACACCCCTTCCCCTCCCCTCCTTTGGTAAGACTGGTTGTCAAACTTTCTGGCATAATACGACTGTCAAAGATCTACGAATGATAGCCGGGACCAACGGCTTTACGTGCTTTCTGACGTACGGAGGGGTCTCGGTATGAAATGGATGGTCACCCATCCATAGATCGACCTCGGTAAGCGTAGCTTAACCTTGACCGATCGATTTGTACAGTTTTTTCTAGAGCCCATAGAGTTAAAAATTTTCGTCAGTAATTATAGCAATAATAATAAATATCTTGACTTGGCCCGCGAGGTTGTCGACATGTGGGATGTGGACTCAGCGATCATTGTGCCCATAGCTGTTACAGTCAATGGCTTAATTGCCAAGAGCCTCGACCAACATCTAAGGAGGCTCTCGTTAGGCAGCTGGGTCAAGGGCTTGATACAGAAAGCAGTACTCCTGGACACGGCGCATATAGTCAGGAGATTTCTCTCTCAGGAGCCCTGATCACCGGTAGCTTGGACCCTGTTCTCGATACCGGTGGGCTACTATTTTTTATATTTTAAATGTTTTTATTTTTATATGAATTATTAAAAAATATAATTTAATATGTATATGAAATAAAAAAATGTGAATAATAAGTATATTGACTTGGCCCGCGAGGTTGTCGACATGCGAGATGTGGACTCAGCGATCATTGTGCCCATAGTTGTTACAGTCAATGGCTTAATTGCTAAGAGCCTCGACCAACATCTAAAGAGGCTCTCGTTAGGCGGCTGGATCAAGGGCTTGATTCAGAAGGCAGTACTTCTGGACACGGCATTGTCAGGAGGTGTCTCTCTTTGGGGCCCTGACCGCCGGTAGCTTGGACCGTGTTCCCGATACCGGTGGGCTACTATTTTTTATATTTTTAAATGTTTTTATTTTTGTATTAATTTAAAAAAAATGTAACTTATAATAAATGTAAATAACAATAAACCAATAAACAAAATGTATGGAACAGGTGTTCCATTTTCCATTCTAAAAGTCTTCATCACGATGGCTCTTCCACAGAGTGTTGCAGCAAGTAGCGTAAATACAAAATCTGTTCTTAATAACATTTTTATCTATTTATGTATGTATTTAAAATGTATTTGTGTATGTATATCAGCTGTCTGACACCCATAGTACAGGGTCTCCCTAGTTTGGGGTCAGACGGCCGTGTGTGAAATGTCCCCACATATTATTATTATTTTCTCGGAATACATTTAACCTTACAAGTTACAACCAATACTTTTTATTTTCCCGCTCAAATTGTTTAGCTTGTGACTAGAACTCTAAGCGCTAGGGAGTGTGGGTATCACGAGATTCTGAAGTAGGTCTGGTAGGCGAGCCCGAGGGACGTGCTGAGAAACCAGGCGAAGCAACACCACCACGTCGCGAAGCCAAACACGCCTCGGTACACGTCCACTGTGAACACCTGGAGGAGGATAAATAGATTATTTAATCCATACTAATATTATAATTGCGAAAGTACTGTAGTACAGTTCGATTCAAACTTAATGGCGGCTGTGAAGTGCACTGCAGACTGCGCAGTACCCTGCCCCTCACCCCCGCTGACACGTGAAATTGTTACTGCGCAGCCACTCGACTCGTGTTCAGAGCCGCCATGAAGTTTGAATCGTACTGTAACTGTTACGGTTTCACGATGAAACGGCTGAACCGATTTTGATGAAATTTGGTATGAAGGTAGCTTGAACCCTGGGGAATGACATAGGCTAGTTTTTGATCAGCGACTTCGTCTGCATCCGCGAAAACCGACATTCACGCGGACGAAGTCGCGGGCAAAAGCTATAGTAAATAAATAAAACTAATGTGTCAGTTTATAATGTCAAAATAACTTTTTTATTTTATGTATTTGAATGTTAGCATGGTAGTCACTAATAACAATTTTTTTTTAAATTGTTTTGTTTGGTTGCTCCAGTTAATCTTCAAAACAGCTAGACTGATGTTGACGAGACTTTCACTGGCAGATAGCAAATGTTATAAGGAGTACCTAATATAGACTTTTATTTTAGACTAGCGGGCGCCCGCGACTCCGCCCGCGTGAATGTCGGTTACCGCTGCAAAAAGCCTACTCAGGAAAGACACGGTCAGCAACATGATTCCCAGGTCTATTCACAGACACCGACACTAACATCGACGACGCAGTCATCATCCGCAGGCTGCACAGATTGTCTTTCTGTGGATGTTAAAGTTGTTAATGATGAATTAACAACTTTAACATCCCGCACGCGCACCCCCGCCTTGGTGACGCCCACTTCGCAACGCGCCGTGCAGCAGAAATCGTAATATTTTAATTTCGCCATAACTTCAAAACCAAACGTTAAATTTTAATCATTCAAAGACCAAATATTATCTACATAAACTGTACTTAGTGATGAAATAATTTATTTTGATAAGGATTAATAGCATGAGTAAAATAAACGCGTTTAAATGTAGTCCAAAAAAAAATCAAGAATTTTAAATAAAAAAATGGTTGTTGTGCCTCGGTTCTATCTTTTATAGTTTAGGCAGCGTACGCAAAATAAGTAACTTTTCTGGTTGATTTTTTACACCTTGTGGCCGAAAAACCCAAATATCTTACGGAACCCTATTTTTCTCCAAAATAAAATATAGCCTATGTTACTTGTGGATAATGTAGCTTTCGAATGGTGAAAGAATTTTTAAAATCGGTCCAGTAGTTTTTGAGCCTATTCATTACAATCAAACAAACAAACAAAGTTTTCCTCTTTATAATATTAGTGTAGAAAAAGAATTAGGATTCCGCGCAAAAAAGCATAAACCCCACCGATAATCGACATTCATGCAGACGACATCGTGGGCTATAATAAACTAGCTTTTGGCCCGCGACTTCGTCTTTCGACTTTTGGATAGCGAAATATAGTATACTTTATGTTCTTATGGTATGTACTACCTTAGGTTCCTATTAGCGAAAGAATTTTCAGTATCGGACCAGAAGTCTCGAGTTTAGCCCGAACAAAGGTAAACTGAGCACAACGGAATATATTAGTGATGATACGTATAAGTACCGTTATCCTCCTGTTGGATTCGCGGAAATGACCAGACAGTAATAAAGTGTGCAAGTAAATATTGTTTTTACCTGTATAAGTACAGAGAATTAATTAATTTTCTGGAAATGAACATAATTCATGTCATGTTATCACCAATCCCAGCTTAGCAGCTTACATTCGATTGACGAATGGAAGGAATTCTGTACATATTAGAAGTAGCTGTATTTGCAAAGACAAATCTGAGAGTGTCCGTGGAGTTTCTTGGTCGTTCTTCTCCATAGAGACCAACCTACGTTTTGGAACAAGCAACTATATAGCTTCAACTCTCTGACTAACTGACGGACTCCTTGACAAATCAAAAGCGCCTGTAAATGGTTTAATTGTAATAAATGCTTTGACTTTGACGAGTCGTTTTAGACGATGCAGATGTAGTACCCTGCAATAGACATGATAATAGTGTGCTATGTCTGGAGCACGCCAAGACAACATTTATGCGCAAAAATGCCAACTGCATGGCGCCAGTCATTTACAACAAATTACCAAAGACATAGAAAGAGGTTCCGCTTTGATTATTTAAAGAGAGACATCTTTATCTTAAGAGCGCGTATTCGATTCGTGACGAAAAGTTCATGTTTTTGCGTTTTGCCCAGAGCAATGTCGTAATTATGTGAGCAGATTATTTAAAGACAATTTACAGTTTTAGAAAGATTAAGTCTTGATTTAGACAGCTACAGAGTAACAGTATAGTTTAGTATAGTTTTTTTTTTTTTTAGTATAGTTTTTTAAAGCGAAGACAATTCTTTCATATCGTTTTACGAAAATAGACGTCAGAGTTAACTTTCAGGATGAATACAACCATTACAATATGCCAAAACATTTTGTTTTATGCGTTTTTCCAACAGTATATACAGCCATATATATAGACAGCTACAGAGCCAAAATTACGAAAATATTACTATTATGTATTAAAAAACAATGTTGAA